>CM002493.2:30008795-34808795 GCA_000573905.2 Oryza punctata
GAAGTGAAACTATTCAATATCACCATACATTTTAGTATCATTTCTCTTTATATATTGCTTATCTTTGGATGGCATGGCAGTTGTTGTTACCTTGTGACTTTTCCATGTTTTAACCTTGTTCTGAATTGTAATATTAATATGGCCTGTCCCTGTACTGATAGTCACAAAAGCAAGTTTATAAAGCTTGTGAACTTAGCTTCATGGACTAAAATAATGTATACAGGATACTAAAAGCACTAACAGATGCTTCTGACCAACAGCAAGCTTTTGTTAGTTGGATATGCAGTCCTTTTTTTGGGTGCTGCAAGAAAGAATGGTTTTGTGATACATATGTTTGGCTCCAACTCTTGTTAGCAAAGTAAATATGTTGATGGATATCTTATTCTGTTATTTCAGAGTTTGCGGCACAATCCAAATGGGAGATTCGTTGTTGTATGTGGAGATGGAGAGTACATTATATACACTGCACTCGCATGGAGAAATAGATCCTTTGGGTCTGCTCTTGAATTTGTCTGGTCAACTGATGGAGAATACGCTGTCAGGGAAAGCACATCAAAAATAAAGATTTACAGTAAAAATTTCCAGGTTTGTATTAAATTTACCATTCCTTATTGTTTTTATTTTCTCGTCTCTTGGTTCTTAGTCAATTTACATTGGATCACACTATGCACTTTTCTGAAGTACCATTAGAATGATTAACCACACCCGAAGAGAAGCTATTGGGAACAGATGTCATAAAGGAGTGCCTAGTGCTCTAGTGCTTTGAGATTTTAATGTTGCCAAACCCCATTCATACTCAAGTCTTATGTCTGTTTTCAAGAACAGGAATTGACTACTATAATTGACTGCATTGCATTGTCTTGTATCTGTTTTCAACCAGTACTTTAGTTGTTACAATGGTACATTCTGCTCCTATAGTCCAATTTTCAGACTGGGGAACAGTTCGGTTAAAATAGACAGAGATGTTAGTCTTTTGTTTATGTGCAAACAAAATCACCTTAGGTGCTATAATTCACATATGAAAATATGTTCTTTTAGGGTTTTGAGACACAATCTGACATGAGCTACTGATAATTTCAGGAGAGGAAAAGTATAAGACCAACCTTCTCCGCAGAGCGTATATATGGTGGAGTGTTGCTTGCTATGTGTACGAATGACTTCATTTGTTTCTATGACTGGGCAGAATGCAGGTTGATACGCAGGATTGATGTGAATGTTAAAGTGAGTTTTCTTTGTTCCTGGGATGGATTTGTATGATGTACATCTTAATTCTTTTTGATATATCATGCACTGGAAATAATTTCTGTTCATTGATGCAGAATTTATATTGGGCCGACAGTGGTGATTTGGTAACAATTGCAAGCGATACATCATTCTACATTTTGAAGTACAATGTGAGTCTTGTACATCATTCTACATGCAATATGTACATTGCTATTTTTCTTTCTATTTACCCAGTGCATCTTGTACTGGTACATCTGAGCCTGTGTTTACTGTATCCTTCTGTGTAATTTACTAACACAACTGTAACTTGGTATCTTCTAGAGGGATGCAGTTTCTTCTCATCTAGATGGAGGGGGTTCTGTTGGCGAGGAAGGTGTGGAAGACGCCTTTGAATTGCTTCATGAGATAAATGAACGTGTTCGTACTGGGTTATGGGTTGGAGATTGTTTTATTTACAATAACTCTTCATGGCGACTAAATTACTGTGTGGGAGGAGAGGTAAGCGCATAATATTCACTATAATTATTGTATTTGTATTTTTACATTCTCTGTTAGAATATTTGTGCATCTATTTACCATTCTGTCTCTGTTGTGTTACAGGTCACTACCATGTTTCATTTGGATCGGCCAATGTATTTATTAGGCTATCTTGCCAACCAAAGCCGTGTCTATCTTATCGACAAGGAGTTCAAGTGAGTGTCATTAATTTATTTTGCTCTCAATGCTTATTCATGGTGCTTTCTATGAACATTTATGGTTAACAACTTTCATAATTGCAGTGTGGTCGGGTATACTTTACTGCTCAGTTTGATTGAGTACAAAACACTTGTGATGCGTGGGGACCTGGAACGTGCAAATGCTATTCTACCTACCATACCAAAGGAACAACATAACAGGTTTTGCTTGTTTTGCTTAAATTTAGTGAATGTGCTATAAATTAATGCACTCCATTTTTAAATGACTAACTTTTGGTTTTCAGTGTGGCGCATTTCCTTGAATCACGGGGTATGCTAGAGGAAGCCCTTGAAATAGCGACAGATCCTAATTACAGATTCGACCTGTCTGTGCAGCTTGGTAGACTGGAAGTTGCAAAGGCATGATCCTGTTATACTGTTTAATTATGATACTATTAGTGACACATTCCTATGGAATTTCACCTTCTATTCAAATGAACCCTAAAGAAATGTATCCTTTGCAGGAAATTGCTATTGAGGCACGAAGTGAGTCAAAGTGGAAGCAATTGGGAGAATTAGCTATGTCTACAGGAAAGGTGTGTGTAACATGTAATTTTGGATGTCCAATAATACCTTGTGATCTTATATTTGCAATTTGATTTTATTATTTATTAGTGATGAAGAAAATGATTAGTATGAGTAGTAAATGCAGTAATCATGAATCGTGATGATTAGCTTGTAGACTTGTAAAATATTTCCTTTTCCATGATCATTTGGATATATTGGGACTCAATTTTGCCGAGTAGGGTTCTGTAATGGGATTGGGATTAACTATGGATTTATGGTTAGCAATGCTTTGAGATTCCTGGGTGTTGGTGAATCCCTCCCCCCCCCGCCCCCTCCTTTTCCCTCTGTTCCCCTTCTCCTTCAGTAAGCTGCACACAGATGCTTTATTGTGTTTCAGAAGTCAGAACATATGAGATGAATTGTGACATGACAACAGTTGGATATCATAATTTATCGAACTTATTTGTTTTGCCTCACAGAACAAGAGACTTTTCAGAACTTTTTTGCAATACCATAGAACATAAGCACAATACGGCAACCTTAGATTGAACCTAGATGGTGCTAAGCTTGACTAAACTACCAAGCTTGATTCTTGAATAGGAAATGCCATTACATGAGGCTTGTCCATGTCTCATCAATTCTTTATGTTCTCTTTTGGTACATGGACATCTTGTTTATGAATCCGATACCATATCATTGTGTGTTTCGTCTACTCTAAAAATGTAAACATTTAAACTCAAAGAACTCGTGCAAATATACAATAATTGCAGCTGGAAATGGCAGAGGAATGCCTCCTTGAAGCTACTGACCTTAGCGGACTTCTGCTTCTATACTCATCTCTTGGCGATGCTGAAGGGGTCACAAAGTTGGCATCCATGGCTAAAGAACAAGGAAAGAACAATGTTGCTTTTCTTTGTTTATTTATGCTTGGCAAATTGGAAGAATGCCTTCAATTGTTGGTTGATAGGTATAGACTTCTGCTACTTCATATTGTTCAGTGACTATTTATTAACTCTTGACATGCATTGGTCTTTCTTAATTTACATTGACCATTTGGCCGTTCTTCATACAGCAACCGCATTCCAGAGGCAGCATTGATGGCACGGTCATATCTTCCAAGCAAAGTCTCTGATATTGTGTCAATATGGAAAAAGGATCTACAAAAGGTAACTACCTACAACAGGGCTATAAGTGTGTGTTTGCTTGTGTTTTTCCATAAAGCCCCACTACACATCCTCTCAAAGGGAGAAAAAAAAGAACACAGCATTTTTCTAGAACAGTGAATACTTTGTACTGTTGTAGCTCAAACATATATATGCTACTACCTCAATATGCCTAATCATGTATTAGCACAGTTTCCTGGTTGTATTATCATGGGATGTTTAGGATCCTTTTTGTTCCCTGCAAGAGGACTTGCATCAAATCTCAGAATTGTGGTCCCACATAACCACACTATTAACATGGAAATGGCTGATGCATTTCTGTGCCCATTCATATCAATGATTCTTCATTCTTGTGCCCACGTGCCACACTTGTGCTTTACTGCCTTGTTCAAGTTACTAGGCAATCTTTGGTTCATTACCATTTGTACCTACCTTGTCTATCAGGTGAACTCCAAAGCAGCAGAGTCTCTGGCAGATCCTGCAGAGTACCCAAACTTGTTTGAAGACTGGCAGATTGCTCTCAATGTAGAAGCCAGTGTTGCTCCGAAAAGGTATTTATTCATCCTTAAATAGTTTATTGCAATTCCCTCCAAAGTGGATGATTGTTCTATCCAATAGACACCATTAGTTTCATGATTTTCCTATATCTTTCATTTCCTACACCTGTCATTACTAAATGATCAACACTAGAACATACTACCTCTAAGTGTCAATACCTCCCTATCACTGTAAAAAGCTCTACTGGGGACATTCTTACAAGTTATTAATTTTATAGGGGTATCTACCCACCTGCTGAGGAGTACATGACATACGCTGAAAGATCTACCGAGAGTCTTGTAGAAGCTTTCAAAAGTATGAATGTACAAGAGGAAGAACTACCAAGTGAAAATGGAGATGTTACTTCCGAGGTATTACACTTGTAGAATAGTTGGCCTGTTTAATCTTCCAAATATTAAGAGTATCATATGTGATGAATATGTGTAGTTTGATTTTTCATTGACATTTACATTTGTTTTGTTTTCACAATGGTTGTTGAATGTGTTTATGTAAAATAGGAAACAATTTTGTCATCTGTCCATGTTAGGTATGTAGATACATCTAATAGCTTTTTTTGGACTGTTTACCACTTTGCTTTGTGCTTTGACTTTTGATGTTTCCACTGGAAAAGATAGGAATAATAACTGGTTTCTTTTAGAAATGTTCCCATATACTTTCTTATCTTTTTTAGTGTTTATCCCAACATTGCTGCTATTGCTTCTCTCCTTTTGTTAGTTATTTTATGGACCGAACAAACTTCAACAGGTTATAGAAGATGATGGAGTCGAGGAAAGTCAAGAGGATGCCGTTGAAGTTGAAGCCGATGATTCGACAGATGGCGGTGTCCTTGTGAATGGGAATGATGGTGAGGAACACTGGGGTATGAACAATGAAAGGAACTTCACCAGCATAAAAGCAATAGTTGAACAAGTATACAGTCCAAAAATCTTTTAGTCTAGTCTTTTCATCCTAAATACTAAAAAAAAAAGAGGGAAACACGCTGGAGAATGGGTGCTAGTATCTCTATTTTGCACATGCTGGGATCCTCAGTAGCCTGGTCTCTCATGGTCTCACTCTTCACCAAATTACCATAGTAGTACAAGTATGTTAAGAAAATCATTTGTTACTTAGTACTTGATTTGCAAATTCATAAATAACTTTTTAAAACTAGCTTTATTGCTAACTGATGGTATGCATATCCTTAAATAAATGCTAAGAACTTGCTGCGACTGAAAATGAGTCTATTAGCTTGGGTTAGTATGGAAACTATAATCTAATTGATTTTGGGAATTGTTTGCAAGGGAGGCAAGATGCACATGTTTTGTGTGTGTCCTTTTCAGCAGAACAATCACTCAGCTGGTTTTGATGAAAACTGGCTGTCCATGGCGTTTCTGTCAGTCCTTGCAGTTCGAGGACTAGCTACCTATTATAATATTCCACTGATTCAAGAAACAGATCCTTCTTGACATTTCAGACTGCATCTTCTATTATTCTTCGTACTTGCAATATGACCCCATGCATGCTAATATTTACTGCTTTTTTTTAATATTTTGCAGTGCTAACTCCTGACCAATAGTAGACTTATTATGGCAGAATCCTGCACCACCGATATGGTTATTTTTGTAAAGGTTAGTTTCAGTTTATTTGTGAAGAACAATTGCGCCTATAGCATTTGAAGTCCAGAAGTATATAGTGATGCGCGCATGTATGGTCTCTTGATATGCTTGTGACCCCTGTGCACTGTATCAACAATTATCCATAGGGCGGTCATTTATACCAGTTTTTCGTGGTTAATTTTCTTGGGAGTTAAAACTTATGTTCTTCTGCAGGTTGCCACCCTGTTGTTGAGACTTGAGAGTTGAGACATTTGTGTAAAAGCAGTCGGTCTCCATTTGTACAAGGCGTTGTGTGCGTGGTCTAGTACCGAGGATACAGGAACAGTGTGGGATGATAAATTAGCACTTTGTCTAGTGTCACATAACAAATTTTGCGATTCGATTCTTTTTTTTTTCTGGTCTTTGGAAGCTCTGCTGCTTTGTAGATTTGGGGTATATCATAGCTTGTACCCTTCTATATGTTTACAATATATCATCATACTGCCATTCTTTAAGATTGGAATTCGGTTCGTGGACCGCAACGGCAGTACATGTGACCACTGTATCTTGGTTCAACGAATAATAAATTGTCTGATTTCTTCCTTCTGGACCCTGTCTTGGCTCTGTTAACTTTGGTTCTGTTCTCTTTGCACATAGTGAATGGGTTCATAGTTTTGTTTTTGAAGTCAAAATTTTCTAACTTTGAGTAAGGTTGTTAAAAAAATCCACTAAAATCCACAATAGCTTCCTTAAATCTATCATGAAATTAGTTCCATAAATCTACCGTAAAATGTCTTGGTAGTGTATTTATTTGTTATTGGTAGTGTTGGTGTATTTTTTCGATAAACTCAGTTTAACAAGTTTGACTTGAGACAACTAAAATGGGAAGGAAGGGAGTAACTTGATTTGTATGTTCTTGTTTCCTTGTTCCACGAGCATAAAATTTGGGAACAAGTTTACAATTAGTAGAATCATAGTGTTGTTCATTTGGTCGTGCTCTGCACATGGATCCTACTACTTGCGAATATGAGTGTAATTCAAACTGCTTTGGGTGCGTTTTTTTGTTGTAGAGTTTACTTGCTATACGTAGCACAAGTTGGCCTAAAAACAACATTACCGGTCCAATACATCAAAAAGAGAAGGCCCATGAAACCCCAAAACCCAACGGAAAGGCATAAGTCTACTTGGCCTCCCTCAACTCATGCCCCTGGTTAAATCTCATCCCTCAACCGAAAAACCGGGTATAACTCATCCCCTAACTCCTAAAACCGTTGCAAATCGACTCCCTCGACGGTTTTGGAGGTGATTTTGTTCTACGTGGCAGTTGACTTGCTGAGTCATCAAGTAGGACCCACTTGTCAGTGGCCTCCACCTCATCCCATCTACTCCCTCATCTCTACCCCTTTCTCTCTTTCATATCTTCCTCTTCTCTCACCTTCTATCAGCACATAGGTAGGGTAGCAACGATGGTGCACGGGGGAGGAGCTCGTCGGCTGACCGCGCGCGGGGGAGCAGCTTCAGCTTGTCAGCCGGCTGGCCGCACCGAGCGCGGGGGAGCGGCCCGGCTTGAGCACGCAAAGGAGGAGGGAGGGCGCCGGGGCATCATCTGAGAGGGTGGAGGAGGGGGTCGTGGAGGAAGAGGAGGAGGCCGCACAGGCAAACCCTTCCAGGTTGTCGATCGTCCGCGCGCGGGGAGGAGCTCGTCGGCCAACCATGCGTAGGAAGGAGCTCGTCCTCCAGCCGAGCGCGGGAGGATCTCGGCGGCGGCCATGCGCGGGGAGGAGCTCACCGGCCGTCCACGCGTCAGAGGAGCGCGTCGGGCGTCCGCGTGCGGGGAGGAGCTCTTCGGCATGGTGGTGGTCGACGAAATTCGTCGATCTTCCACGACAGCTTGGCTTGAGCACGCAGAGGAGGTGGGAGGGCGCGGGGGCATTGTCTGAGAGGGGGGAGGAGATGGTCGTGGAGGACGAGGCGAAGGCCCCACAAGCAAAGCCCTCCACGTCGGCGGCGACGACGGCTGGTGGTGAGGGGGCGTGACCTGCGTGCTCCGTCCTGTCATTGCCGCCTCCATCCACGGTCGGTCACGTAGGCAAACCCCTCCACGTCAGCGGCGGCGGCGGTCGCCGGGGAGGGGGGCATGACCCTCATGCTTCATCCCACCGCCGCCGCCTCCATCCACGGGCAGTCGGTGCTATCCACGTGAGAGGTGAGAAAAGATAGAGAGGGAGGATAAAGGGTACTGACATGTGGACCCGATATGTGTTTTTGTTGTTTTACTCACTGACATGTGAGTCTCATTTATATTTGTTTTTATTTTAGTGCCACGTTGATACCACATGGGAGGAAGACCAAATCAACCCACCACGTAAGTGTCACGTAGGATAAAACCGTCTCCAAAATTGTCCGGGAGTTGATTTACAATGGTTCGGGAAGTTAGGGAATATATTACACCTATTTTTACGGTTGAGGGATATGATTCACCCTGGAAGCATGGGAGGCAAATAAACTTGTTCCCTCCTGAAATCGCACGCTCGGAGCCTCGGCGTCGGATCATTCTCCTTCCCTTCCCTTCCCCCCGCCACGCCAACCCAACCAATAGGCCGTCTCCCGTGGCACATCTCCCCAATCGCATGACGCCACGTCGCCCCTCTGACGCGCGCGCCCCCTGCTCCCCAGTTGCGCCCCCGCTTCTATAACACGACGCGCCTCCGCTTTCCTCCCCGCGCACCGATCTCTCTCCCCTCCTCGCCGGCGCACCGTCCGAACCGAACGCGCCATGGTCACCGCGCGCAAGGGCCGCGGAGGCGGAGGGCCTCCCCGCCCCCGCGTCATCGACGGCGGCGGCGGCGGAGGGAGCATGGCGTCGCGCGTGGCGGTCCTCGCATTCTGCGTCGCCGGGATCTGGTCGGCGTACATCACCCAGGGCGTCCTCCAGGAAACCCTGTAAGCGCCCGCCTCTCTCTCTCTCTCTAAATAATGGTGCTCGGGAGCAGAGGGGAATTGGGCTCTGCTTCGGCGGGTTTCTGAATTGTTCGCCGTTTCTCTCTCCCCGCCGTTCAGGTCGACGAAGCGGTTCGGGCCGGAGGCGCGGCGATTCGACCACCTCGCGTTCCTCAACTTCGCGCAGAACGTCGTCTGCTTCGTCTGGTCCTTCATAAGTGAGCCTCCTCTCTCTCTCTCTCTCTCTCTCTCTCTCTCTCTCTCTCTCTCTCTCTCTTGCCCCTGCCGTGTTTAATCCAGTGTGGTCGCATGCCATTGCGAAGAATGTGGATCGTGTGACTCTGGTTTGTGATTGCGGATCGTGTATGAGGAGTTTGTGACACTGGTTTGCTCGCGCAGTGATTAAGCTGTGGTCGAGTGGTGGGAGCTCCGCCGGCCGCGCGCCGCTGCGGAAGTACTGGGGCGTCAGCATCACCAACACCATCGGCCCGGCCATGGGGATCGAAGCTCTCAAGTTCATCAGCTACCCAGCTCAGGTTTGGTTGCAGCTGCCTTTTTGTCGTCTCACTTGCTTTGTTGCTCTGTGCATTTTGTGCGGCTACTGTATCCCTAGTTAGGTGTTTCCATATTCGTTTCGGGCAATAGGCAACGTAGTAGTGTAATGCCTGTGAAAGTGTGAAGTGGAATGTTCTATTTTTGGATTTGTTCAACTGTGCTAAGTAAATCAGTGGTTGGAGCCTTGTTTCTGCCTTGATTGATGCGATAGATACGGTCATTTGGAGGGTTTATGCTGTGTTAGTGATTATTGGAGAACAAAATTAAGTTTGGTTTAGTGAAATTACGAGTTCAGTCTCTCTGGTTCTTCTATTGATATTCTGAATTTCTGATACACTTGGAGCTTTGTGTTCAGTTTAGTCTGGTCAAGTCAGACGGCTTATGGGCTCATTCAGAAATATCTGAACATATAAACAATGTTTAGGTCTTTTGTTTATTAGCAATTTTTAAACATAGAAAGAAAACATATATGCTAACTGGTATGAGTATGATGCACAAATGCCAAAACATGATGATCCATGATACTCTTATCAACGTATCGTGTGGATGGGTGAAGGCTGAGAACCATATTTCCTCATCAAACTTTTGGATTGAACTCTGAGCCATCCAATATACAGTACTACATCAAAATGTGTTTGGCTGGAGTGCAGTGTAATTTGATTTATCCTTTGAACTTATTGGAACAGTCGCAACAAGCCTGTGTTTATATCATTTTTATGTCTCATTTTTGTGCTGTCATAATATATGCTGATTTGATTAAACAGCACAGTACCACTTACAAAGGAATTATTTGCTCTGTGTTAACAGGTCCTGGCAAAATCTTCTAAGATGATTCCAGGTGAGTTTGCATTGATTTATGCATGTTATGTTGTGTATCTTACAAAAAAAATATCTGCATCTGAAAAGTTCATCTGATCATTACTTTGTGTTTCGGTGGGTCCATTCATTTGAGCAGTTTCTTTGTAAAGAAAAAGTACACTGGAAAATTGGATTTTAGTTTGGCACCACAATATTGGCTGCTTTAGCTGTTAGTACATACAGTTCTACCCCACTAAATAGACAATACTTGCATTATTTATCAAAACATACCAATTCATGGCAAGAGTATTTCCATTTGTGCTGGTATTTGGTGGTTGGAGTGGTGTAGGTAATAGAGCAATCAGTGTTAAGAATAACTTCTAACGACAACCGTTTCATGTTTCATAGTGCGTATAGTGATGTATGCATATTCCTCACCAGTGATTTAATATGTGCAGTAATGCTGATGGGAACTATACTTTATGGTGTGAAGTACACATTTCCGGAGTATATTTGCACCTTTCTTGTTGCTGGGGGTGTATCATCCTTTGCGTTGTTGAAGGTAAAGAGTTAGTCTATTTCAATTATTCATCAATAGCCCATGAGTCTTCAGCAAAAATAGAAACCTTTGGCAGACTGTTTCACCCCATAGTATAAATAGTACAAAAGAATCTGTTTTGTTCCTTACTGTCATTTTTATTATGATGAATACAAATTAGAAGACAGCCACATCAAAGTCACTATAACTAGGAATCTGCGTCTCTAGTTTTATTAGAAGCTGTAGATGGCCTAATAAAATTTCTACATATGATGTGCTTTTGTGGAACTAGTTCGCTTGGCTGCTTTTGTGGGTCTTTGGGTACCCTTTGCTGTTGTGTGGCTGTGTTGGCTGGAAGAGCCGTTATTCTGAACTGTACGCTGGTGTTCCCAGCTGAAACTCGCCTTTTGGCTTTCAATTAAAAGCCGGGTCCTCGGACCTTCTGTCTAAAAAAAGTATGATGTGCTGATATATTCATTTCTGAGGATTGTGTTTGTTGCTAATGTATCAGACAAGCTCCAAGACAATCAAGAAGCTTGCTAACCCTAATGCGCCTCTTGGCTACACATTGTGCTTCCTCAACTTAGCTTTTGACGGTTACACCAATTCGACCCAAGATTTAATAAAGTCTAGGTAACCATACCCTGTCCATTCCATATTAAGACGTTCTGGAAAATGTATGGTCTTCTTTTCTACATGGAAAGTAATGTCGTGTTATTGCAGGTACCCAAAGACTAATCCATGGGATATAATGCTTGGCATGAATTTCTGGGGGACCATATACAATGCTGTGATTATGTTTGTTGCTCCATTACTATTCAGTAATTGGCCTTACGCCAACGGTTTTGAGGCAGTGAGATTTTGCCAGGAGAACCCAGAGGTGGCATGGGACATTCTCCTGTTCTGCCTGTGTGGTGCTGTGGGTCAGAATTTCATCTTCCTAACCATCAGCCGATTTGGCTCTCTTACTAACACTACCATCACTACCACCCGCAAGTTCATGAGCATTGTCATCTCGTCCGTCATCAGTGGCAACCCACTCTCCTTGAAGCAATGGGGAAGTGTTGTGATGGTCTTTTCTGGTCTCTCTTTACAAATCTTTCTCAAATGGAAGAGAAAGAAGGTCAGAGATCACAAGGAATGAGTAACATTTAAACTTATTCCAATTTGTAGCTTCGATTGGACATGTTTGTTGTTGGGTTATATGGGAGATAATTATTGCAGCCCATTACAGATTCAGGAAAAGTTTTACATCGATAAAAACTGAGATGTATGGTAATAGCTAAAAAAATGCCGGTAGTTTCTGTTCTACAGGAAGAAAATGCAATGAATTGTATTGCATTGAGTAGTAAAATTGTATGGCGCCCTGTATTTTTGTTCTCTCCCTAAAGGAATCGCTAATTATCACAATGATCCTTATGTTTCTGCCACCTGATAGTCTGATACTTCATACAGTCGCACTACGATAATTTGTGGAGAAAATTACCGTACGGATTTAGCTCTTTAAGCAGAAGTATCAGGTTTTGCTCTGGAGGATAGCTGCCTAGCAGGTCTTCCTGTGCTCTCATGCGCGCCGTGCTCTGAGGGTTTGTTTGTCTGCTTTTCTTTATCTATTACTACCTTAGTTTCATATGGTAATTCGTTTTGAATTTTTTAGTCAAATTTCCTTATGTTTGACCAAATTATAAAAAATAGCAATATTTTAACACAAAACAAACAAACTATCAAAATATGTTCAATACTAGATGTAATAAAACTAAAATGTTGTTATTTTTTTATCAAGCGACTTATAATATAAAATAGAGGAAGTATCTACTAAATTATTAAGATAGCTAAAAATGAGTCACCATGCCAGTTGTTAAAGCTTAGGAAATACTCATTATAATAGAAGAAAAAGGAAAATTTTGTATTGTTAAATCATGGTAGGTCTAGTTTGTTTATTCATACGTGGGGTTGTATAAAAAAAATCCAATTTTATTTTAAAATTCTATTGTATATTACAACTATATCTATTGAGACGTTGAGACGGTTTTATATGGAATCCAGTTTGATTTTTCTTGACGCAAAAAGGTAGAGAGACTCTACCTTGTATATCCATTATATATTAATGGTGTGTCAAAGTTACATTACTTTTTAAAATCTATTGAAAAACAAAAGCTAATAGTGGTATATCAAATCCAATTTTACATTTAAAATTTAGCTCCACGCAAAATTACGTAGGAAAATCCACTAGATATACACGATAATCATTCCTATGTCACAATTGGTTGGTGTGAGTTCAACTGAGGCTGTGTTTTTTGATTAGGTATGGCAACTAATCCCTACTCCCTCCAGTACGTAAAACGGAACGACTTATTAGTATATGATTAATTAAGTATTAGTTATTTTTTAAAAGATTAATATGATTTCATAAAGTAACTTTTATATAGAAAAATTTTGTAAAAAAATATACGCGTGAAAAATGAGAGGAGTAAGTTGGGAAAGAAGGGGGAAGAATGCAGCCTTGGGGAGGACTACAATTTTGATGGGGGAAAAGAAATCTACAGTACCTTGTGATCGCCGATTGATCTGTGTTGATGGGGGAAAAGAAAGTTAGGTCTAGTTCGCAGCTCAGAAGTCCCAGCGCGCACAGTGTTTGCGGAAAATGGAGCAATCCATTAGCGCGTGATTAATTAAGTTTTTGCTAATTTTTTTAAAAATAGATTAATTTGATTTTTTTAAGCAACTTTTGTATAGAAACTTTTTACAAAATACACACCATATTTAGCAGTTTGAAAAGCGTGCGCGTGAAAAATGAGTGAGAGGAGTTGGGAAGAGGGGGAGAAGAACACAGCCTAAGAGTATGACCTCTACTTCTTATTAGTTAGCCGGCCAAATCTGCTCCAATTCTTATTAGCTAGCCGGCCAAAATTATCCGTATCCCTATAAGTTTTGTTGTTGCCGTCGACTAGTCATCCAAAGAAGATTCAGTTCGAAGTTCAAATACGCTACACGAAGGCTCCACCATGGTTGCTTTCGTCATAGTGAGGCACTTCATTGTGCTGAACTGCTGACTGCTGAGTGAGCAATGGATGTCGGCCATCATGGTAGGAGTACTGATGATGAAGGACAATTTGGCCCCAAAATCTGACAGCCCATCAGTGCTTAATGGCGACTAGGCAACGGAAAAAAAGAAAACCTCAAAAGCATATTGTGACTGATCAAAACTCAAAAGAAGTGAATTAACAAAACACACCAGGAACGAGGATTTTATTTTATTTTGTTTTAGCGAAATGGAACGAGGAATCTTGTTAGAATTGTCCTGCTCTCCCAATTTCTTGTTGACATCAGATTTATTATCAGCGAGAACAATTTAAATTCAGCCATTTCCATTGCTAAACCATATAAAAAGTTAATTAGATCCATATCATTAAAAATTTATCGGTTTTAAAATATACTATTACTATTTGCGTATTTGTAACGATACCACTACTACTTATTTGTAATCTCAGTGGTGCTGCCAAGATACGTATTTTATATATATTGGATGAAAATACCCCTATCTTCTACCTCTCTCTTTCCCCATCTTCTACCCCTCTCTCTGCTGCCGTCGCTGTTACTCGCTCCGCCGCTGCTCCTGCCGCTCCTCGCTACTACTCCGCCGCCACGGTCGAGCAGGAAAAAGAAGGGAGAAGAAGGGTGAAGAAGGGTAATTTTATCTAATCTTTTTTTAAATGTATCCAAGAGGTAAATAGTAGCATGTCTCAAGTATGTGTAAAATTATAATGAAATGGTTTCAAATATTTAATATTAATGGTATATGTTAAAACCAATAATTTTCAATGGCACGGATCTAATTAATCCTATTAAAAAAAGGAGCTAAGCCCCCTTGCTAGTATCAGTTGCAAGTCGCTACTCCTCCCTGCATCCTCTGATCAGAATCCCAATGGCGATGGAGAAGAGCTCTCCTCCTCCCGCGCCGGCGCCGCACTTCCTCTTCGTGGTGAGCGGGATACAGGGCCACATCAACCCGGCGCGCCGCCTCGCCGCGCGCCTGACGGCGTCGGCGCCGGGCGCGCGCGTCACCTTCTCCACCGCCGTCTCCGCGCACCGCCGCTTGTTCCCGTCCCTGTCGTCCCCCGACGAGGAGGCCGTCGACGATGCCGGCGTCGCGTACGTCCCACACTCGGACGGCTACGACGACGGGTACAAGCCCGGGGTGCACGCGAGGGACAGCTACATGGCGCTTACCCGCGCCGCGGGCACCGAGTCGCTATCCGCCATCGTCGCCGACCTCGCGGCGAAGGGGCGGCCGGTAACGTGCTTGGTGTACACGTTCCTCGTGGTTTGGGTCCCCGCCGTGGCGCGCGCACTGGGGATTCCCTTGGCGATCTACTGGATCCAGCCGGCGGCGGTGTTCGCTGTGTACTACCACTACTTCCATGGCCATGACGAGGCGCTCGCCTCCTGCGCGAACGACCCTGGCCGCGACGCCGTCGTGCGCCTTCCAGGAATTCCGCCGCTGAGGTCCGACGAGCTCCCCTCCGCTGTGTCCATCGTCTCGCCGGAGCACAAGCACTACCTGCTGCTCAACATGCTGCGCAACCTGTTCGCGGATCTCGACGAGCTCAAGCCCAAGGTGCTCGTCAACACGTTCGACGCACTGGAGCCCGACGCGCTCCGCGCCGTCCAGGATCTGGAGGTCGTCGCCGTCGGGCCGGTGGTGCCGGACGGCGAAGCGTCTCTGGCCAACACGGACATGTTCCGGCGAGACGACGCGAGCGCGTGCATGGATTGGCTGGACGCGAAGCCGGCGCGCTCCGTGGTGTACGTCTCGTTCGGGACCCTGCTGTCGATGAGCAAGCGACAGGAGGAGGAGATGAGGCGCGGCCTTGAGGCCACCGGCCGGCCGTACCTGTGGGTGGCGCGCAAGGGCGTCGTCGATGGCGGCGCGACCTTGGACAGCGCCCCCACCGCCGATGCCGCCGCCGCCGGCGACAGCGGTGGCGAAGGGGACGCGCAAGGGATTGTGGTGGAGTGGTGCGACCAGATGAAGGTGCTCTCGCACCCGGCGGTGGGCTGCTTCGTGACGCACTGCGGGTGGAACTCGACGCTGGAGAGCATCACCCGCGGCGTGCCGATGGTGGCCGTGCCGCAGTGGACGGACCAGCCGACGGTGGCGTGGCTGGTCGAGGCGTGCATGGGCGCCGGCGTGCGCGCGCGGCTGGACGGCGAGGGCGTGGTCGAGCGCGGCGAGCTGCAGCGGTGCGTGGAGCTTGTCATGGCGGACGGAGACGGCGGTGTCCGGGCACAGGCGGACCGATGGAGGGAGCGCGCCGCGGAGGCGGTCGCGGCCGGCGGGTCGTCGGAGAGGAATCTCCGGGCGTTCGCGTCGGGGGCCGTGACGCAGTCGGTGTGCTCGAGCAGGTGATTCCGCCGGCGGCCGGCTGCGATGGCGAACGCAATTACGCAACGGCTGGACTATTATCTTTTATTTATTTATTTTCCCAGATAATGGCTTTGTCATTTGGTGTGGTGGTGGCTGGCGCAATCACTATGTTGTTTAGTTGACTTAACAGCAAATATCATTGGAGATCTCATTAAATTTTAGATGTTGCCATATCATCTACAAACAATTCAATAATGGGACTATGGGAGCAACATTTTCACCATTGATCTATCCATGTGGCCATGTGCAACCTCGAGATTATTTAGCCATCAATTTGACTATTCCTTTCATCCCTTATCTGAGGGAAATTTGGCATTACGCTATTGTTGTAAGTAAGTTTGGTCCGAATACCAGATGTATTTTGATAATATATCACTCTCAATATGTGACTACACGTTATAATACAATCTAGGACTAAATTGCCCTTACTCTTCTTCCTTCTCGCAGTAGCTATCGGGTAACAGCGAACTTATTAGGTAGCGGCGGGTCTCTTGTCGCTTCATCCCACGTATGCTGCCTATCACAGGCACCAGCTTCGTCGTCGCGAGCGCCCGCGTGGCCGCTGCCCATCCCCAAGTTAATCGTGTCGCTCGTCGCGACACCACATGGCTCCCACCTTCTCGTTGGTGGCCTGTCCAGTTACGTCCGTGCCATTGCGCGCTCCTTCCGCACCTACAAGCGAGCGAGGCGAGCAGTGGCACACCACCGTCGTGGTTAGGGAGCATGAGCAACAACAGGACTGAGGGGTGAGCAGACAACGATGGCCTCCTCCGGCTCCCATTTCACCACGACATTCTTGAGCCTTGGCATGGCAGCCATCCTCCTCCAACTCGGACGCGACTACCGGCATACCCCAACTCCAAGAAAAACCGCATCGGCCTCCTCTAGCTCTTCCATTTCCCTCCCTAGCTACTCCTCCACACCACCGGCTGAGGAGGAAGGTGAGAGCCAGGACGGTCAGTGGCTTGCCGATGGCATTTATATAGGGAGAGATGACACTGGAGTTGGGAGAGAAGATGGGGGAGGAGGCTAAGGCAATCTGGTGTCGTACAGTATCTTATGTGTAGCCACAACGCACGAGTTAATTTTATCGAAACAAATCTATAAAGTGGTATTCGGGCAGAACCCTCTCGTGACAATGGCATAATCATAATGTCAAATTTCTCCTCCTGGACAGCCAACCCACAATCACAATCACAACGATCGAGTTACAAGTTTAACTTTAGAATCTTACAATATATGTTTCAACCGTAAATAAACAGTCCCATGTTTGTCTTAGGCTTATACTTACCCGTATAGGTTATTAGCAACTATTACCTCTATTTTATATTATAAGGCGCTTTATTTTGTTTTAATTATTTCTTAAGTTTGATCAAGTTTGTTAAAAAAATATAATAATAATTTCAAAAAACAAACATATTAAAAATATATATAATGTTACATTTAATGAAACTAATTTGGTGCTGTAGTAGATGTTGCTAAATTTGCTATAAATTTGATCACCCCTAGAGATGGTTGACTAGGAAAAGGTTAAAATAACTTATAATACAAAACAGAGAGCAGAAAATAATTGAGTAAATTACATCTATAGTACATAAATTTGGTAGGTGGGTATGATCTAGTGCAAGAACTTGAAAAATAAGCATGTAGATACAATAACTTGACTAGTACGTGCATTTTGGTTAAAAGATCAATATTCCACACCATACTTTGTATGCAATAAAAAAACAATCACTCAGGCCATCTCGATAAGAATATACATGTATTATGTACTGCTTTTAATTGCTTAGTTATAATAATAAAATAATCTATTAATTCGAAACTGAAAAATATATGATTATCAAAAGTAAGTGCAGGCAAACTAACATAATTTTCGAGCGATTCGACTAATCAACATATTCATTGTCTCAGGTGATGAACATGATAAAAAAAAATTGAATCCGTGAGCCAACGATCTAGCATAACCTTATAATACCAGGATTAATCAAAGGTATGTATCAGTGTTTTTACTAAAATGCACGTGATTGCCAAGCTCATGTACCAATCTACTTTTTTAAGTTCTTGCACTAGATCGCACCAACCTACTAAGTTCTTGTACCATGGGTGCAATTTACTCAAAATATTTATAGGTAAAACTTTTATATATGTGCCCTTATTAACAATTCAAAGGAAAACTACGATGAAAGAAAAACCACGAAATCAACTTTAAAATAAGTTTAAAATTTTGAATTTAGGGTTACAAGTACAGGCAAAAAGGAAATAATTGGGCTTATAATCAATGAACCTAATCGACTGCTTGTTACAGCGTTGCCTATCAGCCGGTCGTCGGTTCTTTCCCTACAACAACTAAGCAGCATGTGGTTATCAAGGAGTGGTGCAACATGCTGCAGCCAAACATGCTCTCTGTGTGTTCGATTTTCACTGATGTGAAAAAGAGAGATCGAAGAGAGAGAGAGAATGCGGTGCGTTAATATGTTTTTTTAACAACTCGCACCAGATAGTGTAAAGCTCATATTGATATAGTAGGAAAAAATTACAAGATTACAATCCTGGGAGGTCGTAACTAGGAAAAACAAAAAACAAACACACCGCCACTGAGAGTTGACAGGCTCCTCACACCACACCCTGGAGAAGATACTAGCACCAAACTGACCGCTGCTAAGTAGGATCGATCACCACTAGGCCAACAAGGGGGTTGCAAACGTCTCGCCTAACACCGACTCAACCAAGAAGGATGTCGCAAAGATTTCAGTTATCCTCACGTAGAGGCATTGAGGAGGGGGAGAGGGAGAGGGCGAGAGAGAAGGAAATCCACTCGTCCTTCGCCCCAACCTGATGAAGATAACCAAGAGCCGTCGATGACCAATCATAGAGAAGACGACGAAGGAAAGGAATAGGACCTCATAGACAACGCCTTAAAGGAAGGCCATGGCGTCTTAGACGTGTCAAGGGTGGAAGAGTGGCTGCTCGATAACACTCCAAGGGGGGACGCGGTGTCCAAAAACGTTGTCGTTGCCGGCTTGAGGAGTTCCGAGCTAAGATTTGACCTACAAACCTCCCCACCACCACCCCGAGCTCCGCCACATGCTCCGTGTGTTAATATGTTGTCGACTGTGAGAGAGGGCAGAGAGTATACCGTCTCTCACAGTCCTAGCAGGAAAATATGGTGCGACAAGATGCAAACATATATGTAGAAACTAACAACTATCGTTGAATTTAAAAATAGCCTAAAATTTATCCACATCATCCCAAATAAAATTTTTACTCTAGGTAACATGCATAATTCTCATGCGTCCATTTTTATATTAAATGGTAGTTTTCTGATTTTCAATGCATATATGATTTGCGCTACATATCACTGCATTTCTTTGTGGGTGTTGATGCAAAAAAACACACACTGGTCTGAGAGATTTGCTTTACTCTAGTGCAGATCCAAAACTTGTTTTCGGGTTCAAAGGCATGCCAGTTGATTTGATCCTGCAATCAGCAAGATGAAACATGCAAGTTCTATTAGTAAACGATAATCGATCGGCTAGGAAGCCGATGTTATATCGTGATGTAATCTAACCGATACAGTGTGGGTTGAATCAGCTGTAAGGCATATTCAATGACAAACTAACCCTAAACTTGATCCATCGACTGAAAATATCACTATTATATAATCTATAAATCAGTATTACTTTAGAAATCAGCAATTGGGATATATCGGACTTAACCGAGATAATATAAATTGCTCAAGTCTAAAATAAGATTATATGTATTCATATCATAGCCGATGTCCAGATTTAAGAATGTATCGGCTATAGTTTCAATAATACCTTATATTAGGATATTCTCTTGCAACAAATATATCTAACTATCGCCGATCAGATTGGTGATAAGTCTAATATATTTATATTAGATTAGATCCTGATATAAGAGGCAGATATAGCATATTAAACAAAGCATAAAACTATGTAAAACAACTGTACTAGGTAAGATCGGCTGAAACACCGATACTATCCTTATTAACAACCATAAAGCAGGCTAGAAATTGTGATTCTAGCTCAAACTCAACTGATGCAACATTAAGTATGAAAAGAAGTATAATATCTAGATAATCAAGCTGATTGTTACCTTTTCGGGATGGTGGATATATTATATAATTTAAACCAACAAGTCAATCTAGCCCTTATCAATAAAACTCTAGATAGAGATCAGCCGATACAAGTAGAAAGCATTGTCAATCTAAATTATATAATATATATGATAACTCGAAAATTCACAAGATAGAATTAGAGTGTCATAAATATGTAAGCACTAATTCCAATAATGCAAACCGCCATAACAAGTTTTACCTCTTCGCCGAAGATCGAAACCGATGCAGCTCGACTCGAAAGTAAAAACTCATCGAAATAAAGTAATGAAAAGGTTGGCGATGCGCCGAGATTGATTGAACTGATGTTAAATATTTACAAGATCCCGGGCTCATATTTATACCCGAAAAAATACAAACTTGTCCATGATGGACACGACTCATATCATCCTAATACAACTCCAACTAGCAAACAAGTCCCTTAGGCGGACTTTTACTGAAAATATCTATAAGGAAATTACATAAAATCCTAATTAATAGATACAATTACCAATCCTAGACTCTATTCTTGTCTGGTAACATCATTGCAATCCTTTTTTCGAATCCGACATTGATTATATAACCAATATCGCATGTATCGGCTAACTACATCAAACTTGGTATGAGCCGATGCGCACTCTGTTCCGAGAATCCCGCATATCTTTAAATCTACTTCGAATTTGATATCGTTTCCGATTCATATGCTTGTTAAATTTATCATCAATAGTGAGCCCACTGATCCTATACACCGAGCGTGCGGTAAATTAAAAAAAAAAAGGTGAAACCTAGACAAATCTCGATTGAACATGGCCTTATCGCTAGCATTTCAGGTTCAAGGCTCATTTGCAACAGATGAATCTTGGAGGAATTTTATAGGGTTCAAAACCTATGAATTTTTTCCCCACATGTCCATTTAGAAAAAAAAATCATAGAGATTTAGGAGGAGAATTTCCAACACGAGGTCTAACCTCTTGATTTTTTTTGGTTATGTTTCTCTTTACTGATTCATGTGTTTTTAACGCGGTCCATCTATCCATGGATCATTCGTAATGTTTTTCTTTGTTTTTCACTTTTAAGATTTGAGGTACCAAGTACACTTGAATATTACGTTTTTCCTATGCCGTGTTTCAAAAATCATATGCTCCAAACTAGCCCTTATACTACTATTAATGATACACTTGCTCCGTATGAGTATATGACTAGTGTGAAAGGGCATATAGCCTAGTGGTTGCAGTGACCTGAGTAGCACCCAAGGTCCTGAGTTCAAATCTTCATAGGAGCGAATTTCAGATTGGGTTATTTGAGAGCTAAGTTCGCTCTTTTAAAAGACTGTATATATCCGGTTGGATATAGAGGCCGAGAACTGGAGATGCCGGCTTGTTGGAACAAGAAAATACCAGTCATATTACTCATACATCAGATTAGTGATTGGGGACACTTGACATGAACTAATTTCTCTTTGTTTCTCTCTAACACATCAGATTATTAGTAGATTAGTGATTGGGGACACTTGACATGAACTAATTTCTCTTTGTTTCTCTCTAACAGATCAGATTATTAGTAGATTGCTACATAGAGTTGAAACATGAAGGCACTATCGATCGTTGCCAACACGGATAAGCTAGGCCATAAGCTGAACTGAAAACGACCTATATCTGTGGATACAGGATATAAAAAGTAGGAAAGAGTCAGGCCGGTCAGGTAGATAAGCTATATATATGCCGGCCGGCGGCTCATCTTAATATCTCATCTCGACGGCATTGGCACCAAGCAATTAAGTTCAACTGCCAGGAGACAGCGATCGCCGGCCGTCGCTTAGCAAGCCAGGTAGGTTAAAGTGTTAAACACGGATCTTGCTTCAACTTCACTACTTCATTCATGAGTTAAGAAAAAAATGTTACTCCAGCTAGGATCTGTAAGACCACACACTCTCTCTCCCAAAATACCATCTCATTTATCCTAAAATAACTCATCTTTCAAGCAATCATGGTATTGAAGAACAAATATATTGGACTAGATAAAGTGTGCTACAATTATATTGGATTCAATAAAAGAGAGGGTATTCTGTATTTTTTCACATATATTGGTATGTGTGGTATGGGTAGAAAATAAAGTTATTTTGTAAAAGAAAAATTTGCCGTCACCATGTGAAAAAGAAAAAGGAAAAAGAGAAGGTGCCGTGAATTCGACACCATGGATCAACTATGGAACAAGTAAGTGTCAGTGTGTCACATCTCAATCTCCACGAGATCAAGATACATACGTATTCACCATTTGTCCATAGATGACAGCTTGCGTGGTTGATAATTTTGGTTGTTTGTATGCATCTCAGAATGTATATATGGATCAGGAGTTCAGGACCATTATTCCCGTTATAAAAAAAGACAGAAATTATTCGCATGCGCTTAATTCCTTTTATGCTAACACTACTATTCGAATAGGGTCATCGTTGGCGGCCAAAACACAGGTGACCGGCCATGTCATCTGTGACTAAAGAGTAAAGACACGTGAAAATGAAGGTATGCGTCCGATCGCCTGCGAAAAAGCATTTATACATTACAATGCTTTTTTATGTAATAGTGACTTGGATACCGTCTGTACATTGCTTCTCGATAGGAGTAGTGGTAATTTATATATTAACACTATACAACACAAGAAAGTATATTTAAGCAAGTACTTCGATCCTCCATCAATTCTGTTCTTGTTTGGCATGGTCAAACTCCTGGATTAATTCTTGCAGGCTTGCAGAAATTAGAGTTTGTAGATTGAATTAAAATGGTTCAATCTTTTATTTGACCTAATATATGATTAAATGTCTCACTTTAATAATTCTACTCTACCAGCAGCCCCAACTCCATGAATTTCTAGAGCTAGAAAAACTTTTGACCATAGATTT
The DNA here is from genome assembly GCA_000573905.2 of Oryza punctata. Classification (NCBI taxonomy): domain Eukaryota; kingdom Viridiplantae; phylum Streptophyta; class Magnoliopsida; order Poales; family Poaceae; genus Oryza; species Oryza punctata. Next base: position 30,031,825 of record CM002493.2, read on the forward strand.
CTCATAAAACATCATGACTGCAAAACTAATATTGTGTAAAAGCACGATATAAATATATTGGTATAATATTTATGCTATGCTTTGGAGATTATCGAGTCACCAACACGACAAAGGTCTTGAAAACAGCCACTCTTTATCTTCAACGAGTCCTACAATAATGTATGGAGCATGCGACCTTATGGGCTGAACGAACCAAGCTAGTATACAATAATTGTTTTATGTTGTCTTCATAGAAACTTTTGGAATGGATGATTGGTATAGAATTTTGAGGGGATCAATTTTCTAATGTATTTTTTCTCCTATAGACCCCTTTAGATCATAAAGAAAATGTAAATATTCCATAGGATTGTACTTCTACGGACTAATTCCATAGGATTACATTCAAAAAAAAATAAGCGAGAGGTTAGACCTTTTGATTTTTTTTAAAAAAATTATGTGGTGTAGTTAGTGGTCTTCTCTTCTCATTTCCAGTGTTTTTCGTTCCTACAGAATTGAAAAAAAATGCAACTTTATTTCTTGTGTTTTTTCTATCCTACCTTTTTATCGATGTTATAAATCATGACTACGGTATTTGCATGGTATGGAGATCGTTGGTACCAAGGTATACGCGAGATTGAGATAAAAGAGACAGGAGACAGGGATTTTTATTCAGGTTCGGGCCCCCTCATCTGACAGGTAATAGCCCTACTCCTGTTGACCAACACCGGTATTGCTCTTATTCATTAGATACACACGAATACAATATTTAGGATAACCTAATCTAGTTGTTATCGATATGACGGTATGGATCTCCACATGTAGTTGATAACAAGGTGGTCTTCTCATGTAGATGTCTGGCGGCGTGTGTTGATATCTGTTCTGACAATCGTCTCCCTTCTGACTGGGCTCCCCTTCTTACTAGGGGGTCTTGTATTTATACCCATAGATATTCCCTTATCCAAGTAGAACTAGGAAGACAAATATAAATATGATCCGAGTAGTCTTTATAGTTTCCATGTAGAACTCTACTTCTCCTTCTTTATACGGAATACCTTCCGTATGTGAGACATGATTCCGTATAAGACTAAGCATATGGTGTGTCCCTCCGAGCTTAACCCATGATCATAGGGTATATCTTATCCATAACCCTAACAGTATCCCCCGACTTCAATGCAAATGAATGAGTGGATGTTCTCGACCTAAGACCTTAGAACAACAGTTGTCGAACTCACTTGACCATTCTCAGACGACCGAGAATGCATGGAGTATACTACTAAGTTCCATGTTTAACATTGATCGAGAATTTGGATTGAAGTAAAAAATTTCATCTCGGCAGGTACACCATCGCTTCATTCCGTAATCCTTGTCGAACTACAACAACTACTCTCGAATAATTGAGTAGTTGTAGAGTCTGCGATAAAATCCTGAAATCTGAGTTGACTATTGTGATATCTGACTTTTCTTGAATTCAATTCTCAGAACAAATTTTTAGATAGAAAGAGCCCCCGAGCGAATGCTTAGGGGTAACATGATATAATATGGATTGAAAATTGAAAATAAATTGAATCTACATAGGACAATAAAAGAGTACTCACCCTAGAGCTGCCCTCAGTAGTCGGAGATTGATACTCTCCCTAGCCCCCACCTATGCCCTTGGAGAACTCATTCTCGGAGGGTATACCTTGAAAACCTATAACCTGACCTAGGCGAGCTGCAAATACCTAGCCCCTAGCTGTGAAGTTGGGAAAACCAATTCCCGGTTGCACAGCTTAGTTAATATGTTGTCATTGAGTACTCTGACATTACCAAATATGACATGGTCGCTTGACTCTGCAGTGCCTAACATCACCTTATCAGTTCTGGGCGTCCCTAGCCGAGGACCGTAAGGACCTCGGAGGTGTGTCAAACTAGCGTAAATGAACATTAGGTAAGACTTCGGCACAGGGCGTTATGCGGGTAAGGGATCTCTGGGTAAATATTGCATGCTTTATATATATAAACACTTACGGTTGATGCACGAGGGGTGATGAGATGACCCCACACCGAGCGAAAACCAGGTGTATAGTCATACTCGATCACTTCACGGAAACAGTGGGAGAATCGCTGCCATCGCTGGTCGAGGACCAGGTATGTAAACGTTCTCGACCACTTGAAGACGTGGAGCGAGGACTGCTATGCTGCTGGTCGAAGACCAGTCGTACCTCGACCACTCGGAGAAGATGGTGAGATAGACTAGGTGGTAGCCACATCTCGACCACTCGGAGAAATGGTGGGATAGCTACCACCCCCGTACTTAGACCAGGTGGATAGCCATATCTTGACCACTCGGAAAGATGGTGAGATAGCTACCGCCCCTATACTCAGACCAGGTGGGTAGCCGTATCTCGACCACTCGGAAAGATGATGAGATAGCTACTGCCCCTTACTCAGACCAGGTGGGTAGTCGTATCTCAACCACTCGGAAAGATGGCGAGATAGCTACCGCCCCTGTACTCAGACCTCGAAGTCACGGTGCGAGGACCGCTACGCCACTGGTCGAAGACCAGTTGTAGTCGTACCTCGACCATTTGAAGTTGTGGTGCGAGGACCGCTATGCCGCTGGTCGAGGACTAGGTGTAGTTGTACCTCAAACATTCATAGAGAACTCGGAGAGATGGCGGGATTTCTACCACGCCTGTACTCAGACCAGGTGTGTAGTCATATCTCGACCACTCATAGAGAACTCACAGATCTGGTGGGGGATTGATACGATCGCTGGTCGAGGACCAGGTGTAGCCATACCTCGACCACCCGAAGGCAACTGATAGGTGGCGAGAGATCACTATGACCGACTGGTCGACGACCAGGAGTAGGCATCTTCTCGATCACCTGAAGATAACTGATAGGTGGCGAGAGATCGCTACAATCCACTGGTCGACGGCCAGGAGTAGGCATCTTCTCGATCACCTGAAAGTAACTGATAGGTGGTGAGAGATCACTACAATCGACTAGTCGATGACCAGGAGTAGGCATCTTCTCGATCACCTGAAGGTAACTGATAGGTGGCTAGAGTTCACTATAACCGACTGGTCGATGACCAGGAGTAGGCATCTTCTCAATCACTTGAAGGTAACTGATAGGTGGTGAGAGATCGTTATAACGATGGATCGGTGACCAGGAGTAGGCATCTTCTCAATCACCTGAAGGTAACTGATAGGTGGCGAGAGATCGCTACAACCGACTGGTCAACGACCAGGAGTAGGCATCTTCTCAATCACCTGAAAGTAATTGATAGGTGGCAAGAGATTGCTACAATCAACTGGTCGATGACCAGGAGTAGGCATCTTCTCGATCGCCTGAAGGTAGCTGATAGGTGGCGAGAGATCGCTACAACCGATTGATTGGTGACCAGGAGTAGGCATCTTCTCAATCACCTGAAGATAACTGATAGGTGGTGAGAGATCGCTACAACCGACTGATCGATGAACAGGAGTAGGTATCTTCTCGATCACCTGAAGGTAACTGATAGGTAGCGAGAGATCGCTACAATCAACTGGTCGATGTCCAGGAGTAGGCATCTTCTCGATCACCTAAAGGGGCGCTGTAGTTGGTTATTACATGTGCATCTCATGTTGCCAGCATGATTCACATACTCAACTTGTAGCATATCCGGATGTCCGTTCACAACCATGTCGGGTGATCAAGCCAACAATGTTTGCAGGGGAATTATCTGTTGTCGACTTGTTCTCAGATAGTTCGGCCATGGCCGGTGTTATACGTGAGATAGGTCATCGATCTTTGTTGGTAGGTTTGGTCCAATAACTCCGCATTTGTCGAGAATACTCTTGATAATGGTGTTTTAACCGATTATTGTCTACTCGAGTACTCAATTGTTCCTGAAAAATATTTTCTAGAAGGCAAGACATATAGTAGAGAATATCGAGATGTACTCAAAAAACTGCATGAAACTTCTAGTATTATCAGGATATAACAAGTAGTTTCAGATTAAATATCGGGTATTATGTAAACCGTAAACAAACATGCTTGATATAAAAGAAACAAAACGAGCCCCCAGTATTAGACCGTGGTCGGACTAACCTAGGAAATACTCGCACAATAGAAAAAAGCATGTTCTAGATGAACATAATAAATTATGGATATGATAATATCGTATAGATCTATTTTATACGGTAAATTGCATATAAAATATTACGTACCTTTTGTAGACACATGTTGGATGTATGTACAAAATTAGTAGTTAATTTAAAAAACCAACCAACCAATTATCTTAATGTGTACTCGTTCGACATCATATGTATTTGAAATCTTCTGGTACGCCTCGTGTCTTGAAGCTTGGATGATCTCAATAGATCAAATTGTTGGCGACGATGATTCCAATCTAGTTGGGGAACGTACTCTGGCCGGATCAGATCTCCAGGGCAAAAGTCGTTGAAGTATTCCTTGTCGAAAAATCCTCGGCGGCGATATCTTGATGAAGATTGAGATGACGAGGTTCCCACATCAGAATAGAACGTGTTTTGGTTGGGTCATATCTCACAGTCGAAGTCGTTGAGTAGTTGTTGTCGGAGAATCCATCTTCTTGGAACCCATCTCGTCGAAACCTTGAAGCACCAAAATTCCCCTACCTGGCGCGCCACTGTTGATGTTGTAGATCACGACTACGGTATTGGCATGGTATGGGTTTCGTTGGTACCAGGGTATACGCGAGATTGAGGTAAAAGAGACAGGAGACAAAGATTTTTATACAGATTCGGACCCTCTCATCTGACAGGTAATAGCCCTACTCCTGTTGGCTAAAGTCGGCGTTGCTCTTATTCATTAGAATCACACGAGTACAATATTTGGGATAACCTAATCTAACTTTTGTCGACATGGCGGTATAGATCTCCACACGTAGTCGACAACAAGGAGGTCTTCTTTCATGTAGATGTCTGGCGGCATGTGTTGATATCTGTTCTGACTATCGTCTCTCTTCTTATTTGGGCTCCCCCTCCTACTAGGGGTCTTGTATTTGTACCTATAGATGTCCCTTATCTAAGTAGAACTAGGAAGACAAATATAAATATAATCCGAGTAATCATTGTAGTTTCCATGTAGAACTTTGCTTCTCCTTCTTTATACGGAATAACTTCCGTATGCGAGGTCTGATCCCATAGAAGACTTGGCATACGAGTGTAACCCATGATCGTAGGGTATACATTATCCATAACCCTGACACTTTCCAGGGCTATTTTTTCATTAGACACATTATAGGGAAGCTCCCCTCCCTCGCGCCCACACCACACTAATAATCAATAAAATGAAAAAAAGAATATAAATTTATTTTTATTTGACTAATTCGTCATTAAAACCTACAAAGGTTGAAATATAAAGTTAAAATACATCTTATAACGTACACAAATCGTTTTCAAATGTCACTTCCGGCACCTCCCAACCACGAAAGCCATCAGATTACGATCCGACGAGCCTCCTTTCCCTTAAAGCCGCCTCGACGGTTCGCGTCCACATTGCTACCCTGCCCCGTACCTCCGCCTCCACCTACAAGCCTATGAGTGATAGGATACGGATTGGAGAAGGACTATGAGTAATCTTATACATGGAGTAAAGAGGGCAAGGAAGGTATCTGACATAGTTCCTGGGTATCAGATATGATAGTGTAGTACCTGAATTTCTAACACCTGTGATATCACACTACTTAGTACAAATAAAATCGAGAGCCCAACATACTATATCTAATCAGCATCAATGGTATACATATAATCTGAGTAATACTTTGATTAGTCTAATCGGTATGGCAATATGGCACGGGCGAATAGGAGCAGTGCATCAATGGTAGACACGTAGCCACAGTAGGCTCTTGCGTGTATACATAGTAATTAGGCTAGTAACTGTCTGAACCTTGCATGCACCTAGCTAAGCTAGTAGTACTAGCTAGGCTACTATAGCAAATTGTTATAGGGACTTAAGCATATATTCTCCGCTGTTACAAAAATATAAGAGATTTTAGATGAATAAGACACATCCTTATACTACGAATTTTGATAACTAGAATGTATCTCATTCATACAAAATTCCTTCCATTTTAAGACGAGGGAAATACATAGCTAAGTACTCCCTCTGTCTCAAAATATAAAGAGTTTTGATTGGATGAGAACTATAAATATGGATTGTTGGCTAAATTCGTAGTACTAGAATGTGTCTCATCTAACTAAAACTAACTTCCTATATTTTAGGATGAACGGAATACTAGCTATACCGGGAGGAGGCAATGAGTGGCATGGGGTTTACCCGTTCAACTGTAAACCGTTACGTAGTCCTCCTATTTCGATAATTGCGTGCACTAGAAATTCGGACACTCTGGGCTGTATAACAAGAACATGCTACGAGCTTAAGAGCGATCGGATATGGACTAACGAAGGACTACGAGTGATTGTATACACGGACCGAAGAGGTCGACGTACGACAGAAACCTTCTGAATTTTTATAACAGGTAGAGAGATACAGATTTGACTAATTGATCATTAAAATCTACAAAGGTTGAAATTGAAAATTAAAACGCATCTTATAACGTACATAAGTCGTTTTCAAATGCCACTTCTGGCACTCTCCACGAAGGCCATCAGATTACGATCCGACGACCCTCCTTCCCCTAGAGCCTCCGCAACCGCTCGCTTCCACGCCGCCGCCGAGCGCCGCACCTCGGTCGCCGCCTCCCCGTCTCCCATCACCTCCTCGACGCGCCGCCTCAGCTCCGCCGCGCGCAGCACGCCGTCGCCGCTGCCGTCCACCTCCGCGCGCACGCCGACGCGCCAGTCGCGCTCGACGAGCCGCGCGTTCATCCGCTGGTCCGACATCCGCGGGACGCCCACCATGGGCACGCCGGACGCGATGCTCTCCAGCACCGAGTTCCAGCCGCAGTGCGTGACGAAGCACCCCACCGCCGCGTGCGACAGCACGCGCACCTGGTCGCACCACTCCACCACCACGCCGTTCTTGCGCTCCGCCACCGCCGCCGCGTCGCCCATGTCCGCCACGGCGGCCTTGTTGTCCTTCCGCACGACGCAGAGGTACAGCCTCCCGCTCTCCTCGAGGCCATGGAGCAGCTCGTCGAGCTGCCCTTTCGCCATGACGGTTATGCTCCCGAAAGCGACATACACCACGGAGCCGGCCCGCTTGGTGTCGAGCCACTCCATGTACTTGGCGTCGTCCTGCTCGAACAGGGCGGCCTCGTCGCCGGACGGGAGCACCGGGCCTATGGGGAGCACGTCGTACGCTCCAACGGCGGCGAGCGTGTTCACCTCGAGTTCTTGGAACACGTTGATGAGCACGGTGGCCTTGGGTGTCTCCCTGTCGAGAGTGTCGAACAGGTCACGGAACGTGGTGAAGATGCTGTGGAAGTAGTCGGAGGGGTCGGTGGCGTCGGTGAGGAATGACGGGAGGTCCCCGGCCGCCATCGGCGGAAGGCCCGGGAACTCCAGGACGAAGGAATGGTCGCGGCGGTGCTCGTCGACGACGCCGGCGAGGCCGTGGAAGTAGTGGTAGTAGATGGCGAGCACGGCGACGGGCTGGATCCAGTAGAGCGCGGACGGCACGCCGCGCTCGCGCGCGACGTCGGCCGCCCACGGCAGGAGGAGCGTGTACACGATGCTCGACACGGGGCGCCCCCGCGCCGCGAGCGCGTCGACCATCTCCCCGACGCTGCGCCGACCCGAGGCGTGGAACGACGCCATGTACTCGCGGAGCTCCGCGACGTCGCCGCCCTTGACGAACCCGTTCTCGGTGCCGTCGGAGAACGGGAGGAGCTCGAGCCTGCCGTCGCCGTCGCCGTCCTCCCCCTCGGCAAACATGAGGCGGTGCGCGGCGGCGGCGGTGGAGAAGGTCACGAGCGCGTCGGGGGCGACGGCGAGCAGGCGCCTGGCGAGGCGGAGCGCCGGCGCGATGTGGCCCTGGAGCGGGAACGTGAGCACGAGGAAGTGTGGCCTAGGGGACATTGCTCCGAACACCACACCAGCGTGTGTGTGTGTGTGGCTCTCTCGCTTAGCTCGAGCTCGTGAGTGAGAGCTCTATCTATCTCGGCTATGGGGCATTGGCTATTGGCAAGTAATTTACTCGTAATTATGAATTTATCAGGTAGCGTGGTGGTGTACGTTTCACGTGGCGAGAGGCGAGCACGAGACGTCGAGATGGCAGTGTCGCATCCACGAACTCAACCACATAATCGCGCTGCTCTCAAGTTGGATGAGTCCCATACTGTCATCTAACGTGGATCACTGGTATATGAACATTCACATATCAGCCACTTAAAAATTAGAGATTAATATTGTAGGTTTTGTTTTCGTGCACGGGACGCTCTATAAAGCTCTAAATTAGTTGACGTCACCACTGAGCTTAAGTGGATTAGAAAAGTGATCGACCTCAGCCTGTCGATCAGATTTGGCCTGGATCTTGTCGTCTGTTTGCCTGTTTCGTGGAGTTTGAATCCAGCGACATGTCCCTTGCTTGGTCAATGTCTCCAGAAATTTCGTAGTTGGCCTCGTATGCTCCAATTGTGAAACAGTCTGTTCTACTATCCTGGACGTGAGATATACATGCATTCACTGGGATAAGGTTTGTTAGGATAAGGAGATTATCTCCAAATTTGTTTCATCTTCTTATCCATTATAACTGAATATTGTAAGTCACGGTAGAGGCTGTTTCTACCACTATTTAACAGAGATGCGGCCCGAGGCAAAGGGTTCAATGCTTCACATTTTATCACATGGTATCAGAGCCTTTTTCCACCTCGATAGATCGCATCTTTCATCCACATGGCGTCATCGTCATCTTCCTCAGGCGCGGTAGCCGCCAATCTCCTCCAAGGCCACTCGGTTTCAGAGAAACTCGGGAAAGCCAACCATGCATTTTGGAAAGCGCAAGTTAGCGCTGCAGTGCGTGGAGCCCAATTGCTGGGCTACCTCAATGGCAATATCAAAGCTCCAGACGCGAACTCTCGGTCACCATAGATGGGAAGACCACAACAAAGCCGAATCCGGCATTTGAAGATTGGGAGGCCAATGACCACTTGTTCTTGGCTATCTCCTATCATCTCTTTCAAGGGATGTGCTGATCCAAGTCGCCACATGCAAGACGGCGGCTGAGGCATGGCGGGCCATTGAAGGACTCTACTCCACCGGCACTCGAGCAAGGGCAGTGAACACCAGACTCGCCCTCACCAACACAAAGAAAGGAACAATGAAGATTGCCGAGTATGTCGCCAAGATGCGAGCACTTGGTGATGAGATGGTTGCCGGCGGCCGTCCACTTGATGAAGAAGACCTTGTCCAGTACATCATCACTGGGCTAAATGAAGACTTCAGCCCGATCGTCTCCAACCTCTGCAACAAGTCCGATCCCATCACGGTTGGGGAGCTGTATTCCCAGCTTGTCAACTTTGAAACCCTCCTTGATCTCTACCGCAGCACTGGTCAGGGAGGAGCTGCTTTTGTCGCTAATCGCGGTAGGGGCGGCGGCGGCGGCGGCGGGCGCGGCAACAACAACAGCTCCAGCGGCAGCGGCGGTAGAGGTGCGTCGCGCAGACGCGGCGGCGGCCAGGGTAACGGTGGCCGTGGGCGTGGCACAGGAGGCCAAGACAGGCGCCCTACCTGCCAAGTTAGTTTCAAGCGCGGGCATACAGCAGCTGATTGTTGGTATCGCTTCGACGAGGACTACGTTGCCGATGAGAAGCTCGCTGCTGCTGCTACTAACTCGTATGGTATAGATAGAAATTGGTATATTGATACAGGTGCTACAGATCACATTACCGGTGAGCTAGAGAAGCTTACCACCAAGGAGAAATACAACGGCGGGGAGCAGATTCACATTGCTAGCGGAGCAGGTATGGATATTAGCCACATTGGTCATACTATTGTGCATACCCCTAGCCGTAATATTCATCTAAAAAATATCCTTTATGTTCCTCAAGCCAAGAAAAATCTTATATCTGCTAGTCAATTAGCCGCTGATAATTCTGTTTTCCTTGAACTTCACTCGAAATTCTTTTCTATAAAGGATCAGGTAACGAGGGACGTTCTGCTTGAAGGGAAATGTAGGCACGGTCTCTACCCGATCCCCAAGCCCTTATGTCGCTCAACCAACAAACAAGCCCTTGGTGCCGTCAAGTTATCCCTGTCTAGGTGGCATAGCTGTCTAGGACATCCGTCTCTTCCTATTGGTAAGCAAGTCATTAGCAGAAATAATCTCCCATGTTCAGTTGAGTCAGTCAATCAGTCTGTGTGTAATGCTTGCCAAGAAGCAAAGAGTCATCAGTTACCTTATGTTAGATCTACTAGTGTGTCTCAATTTCCTCTTGAGCTTGATGTTTGGGGCCCTGCTCCAGAGTCTGTTGGGAGAAATAAATATTATGTGAGTTTCATTGATGATTTTAGTAAGTTTACTTGGATATACTTGCTAAAATACAAGTCTGAGGTTTTTGAGAAGTTTAAAGAATTTCAGGCTTTAGTTGAACGAATGTTTGATAGAAAGATTATTGCCATGCAGACTGATTGGGGGGGGGGGGGAGAATATCAGAAACTTAATTCCTTTTTTGCTCAAATAGGAATTGATCATCATGTGTCATGTCCTCACACTCATCAGCAGAATGGGTCAGCTGAGAGAAAACACCGGCATATCGTTGAAGTAGGCCTTTCTCTTTTGTCTTATGCATCAATGCCTCTTAAGTTTTGGGATGAAGCCTTTGTTGCAGCCACTTATCTCATCAATCGTATATCTAGTAAAACCATCCAAAATTCTACACCCCTAGAAAAATTGTTTAATCAAAAACCTGACTACTCATCCTTGAGAGTGTTTGGTTGTGCATGTTGGCTTCATCTTCGCCCTTACATACACACAAACTCCAGTTTCGCTCCAAGTAGTGCGTGTTTTTGGGTTTTAGTACTCACCACAAAGGATTCAAGTGTCTTGATGTGTCATCAGGCCGTGTCTACATCTCAAGAGATGTTGTCTTTGATGAAAATGTTTTTCCTTTCTCTACACTCCACTCAAATGCAGGAGCTAGACTCAGGTCTGAAATTCTTCTGTTGCCGTCCTCCTTGATAAATTATAATACGGCTAGTGCAGGGGGAACACATGTAGTTGCACCAGAGGCTAATACTCCATTACCTAGTGATAATTTAATTTCTGATGCTGCTGCTATGTCTTCTGGAGAAAATGGTGCAGCACATGAACAGGGAATGGAGAATGAGCAGGAAATGGAGAACGTCATGCATGGGAACGACGTGCATGGGGACGCGGCATCGGGACCTGTGCTGGATCAGCCAACCGCTGACAGCAGCACTGCGCCGGACCAGGGAGCTGACACCAGTGACGCGGTCTCTGGAGCAGCCTCTGACGCGGGTGGAGACGCTGCCACCCTGGGAGCTGGAGCAGCAAATGGCGCAGCAGCAGGTGGTGAAGACAGTGGTACAGAACCCCAGCCGGTGCAGCCTGATGTAACGGGTACAGTAGCCCCTGCATCGAGACCACACACTCGTCTGCGAGTGGTATTCGAAAGGAGAAGGTATACACTGATGACACTGTTAAATATGGATGTTTTACTTTTACAAAAAACTGGAGAGATGCAATGGAAACTGAGTATAATGCTTTGATAAAAAATGACACATGGCACCTAGTTCCATTGAGAAAGGACAAAATATCATTGGGTGTAAATGGGTATATAAGATTAAAAGGAAGGCAGATGGGACACTGGACAGATACAAAGCTAGACTTGTAGCAAAGGGGGTTTAAACAAAGATATGGTGTCGATTATGAAGATACTTTTAGTCCTGTTGTTAAAGCTGCTACTATTAGAATTATTCTGTCCATTGCTGTTTCTAAAGGTTGGAGTCTTAGACAGCTAGATGTTCAGAATGCCTTCCTTCATGGATTCTTAGAAGAAGAAGTCTACATGCAACAACCTCCTGGGTTTGAGTCTCCTTCTAAACCTAATTATGTATGTAAATTGGATAAGACATTATATGGGCTGAAATAAGCACCAAGGGCGTGGTATTCCAGGCTGAGTAAGAAACTTGTTGAACTTGGTTTTGAAGCTTCAAAGGCTGACAGCTCGTTATTCTTTCTTAACAAAGGAGGGATAATTATGTTTGTATTGGTGTATGTTGATGATATAATTGTAGCTAGCTCTACAGAGAAGGCAACTACAGCACTTCTGAAGGATCTAAACAAGGAGTTTGCACTTAAGGATTTGGGAGACCTGCACTACTTCCTTGGAATTGAGGTAACTAAAGTTTCCAATGGTATTATCTTGACTCAAGAGAAGTATGCAAATGATCTGCTAAAAAGAGTTAATATGTCAAATTGCAAGCTAGTTAGTACTCCTCTTTCTGTTAGCGAAAAATTAACTCTATATGAGGGATCACCCTTGGGTCCTAATGATGCAACACAATATAGAAGTATAGTTGGTGCTTTACAATACTTGACCTTGACAAACCTGACATAGCTTATTCAGTAAACAAAGTTTGTCAGTTTCTCCATGCTCCTACTACCAGTCATTGGATAGCAGTAAAAAGAATCCTTAGATACTTGAATCAGTGCACAAGTCTAGGACTTCATGTACACAAGAGTGCTTCTACTCTTGTTTATGGGTATTCTGATGCAGACTGGGCAGGTAGTATAGATGACAGAAATTCAACAGGAGGATTTGTAGTATTTTTGGGCTCTAATCTCGTGTCCTGGAGTGCTAGGAAACAACCTACGGTGTCAAGGTCAAGCACAGAGCAGAATATAAGGCTGTGGCAAATACTACAGCTGAACTGATATGGGTACAAACCTTGTTAAAAGAATTGGGAGTTGAGTCTCCTAAAACTGCCAAGATTTAGTGTGATAACTTAGGAGCCAAATATTTATCAGCTAATCCTGTGTTTCATGGAAGGACAAAGCATATATAGGTTGTTTATCATTTTGTAAGAGAACGAGTGTCACAGAAGCTGTTAGAGATTGATTTTGTTCCGTCAGGTGACCAAGTTGCTGATGGATTTACAAAGGCTTTGTCAGCTCGTCTTCTTGAAAATTTTAAACACAATCCTAACCTAACTAGGTTATGATTGAGAGGGGCTGTGAAACAGTCTGTTCTACTATCCTGGACGTGAGATATACATGCATTCACTAGGATAAGATAAGGTTTGTTAGGATAAGGAGATTATCTCCAAATTTGTTTCATCTTCTTATCCATTGTAACTGAATATTGTAAGCCACGGTAGAGGCTGTTTCTACCACTATTTAACAGAGATGCAGCCCGAGCCAAAGGGTTCAACGCTTCACATTTTATCACACCAATTGCTTAGCTCCTCTTCGTAAATCCTGCCATTACACATGGGTTATTTGGTGTTTGGACACACATGTACTATCTCTTTTGTCTTTTCAGAGCAAACGAATGGCCAACTGCTATTTTCCGAATGTGAATTGGCAAAAAGAAAATTGGATGCAATGGGGCTATCAAGTCCCGTCTAATGTTTTTTCTTTTCTTTTGGCTAAAAGATCATTGAACACAATAAATGGATATGGACATGCGGTAGTTGGGCGGGAATACACTTGTGAAGTTTGTGACAAATTATAAATTATATGAAATTGTGCATTGGTCAGATATTAAAACCAAAGTTTACCTTTAATTAGTACATCATGCCATATTAAACCAGATTCTATTATCTTCTACTCTCTCTTCTCAAAAAGACTTATTTTTTAGCATTCAAAATTTATAAAAATTAGTTGTATTCTAACCTCTTATCTACAACCGAGAAATCGTATCCCATCAATAGCTCTTACCTACTACTTTTCTGTAATAAAGCATACTTTTCTGTAATAAAGCATACTTTGGTATTTTTCTCTCAGTACTTTTTTTTTAATTTTAAATGACTAGAAAAAACAATTTGGAATAGAGGGGGTATCATACATCGGGGCAGTATTTTCTCACTGTCTCTTTGCCTACTCAGCTGTTAAGCTTCTCAGATGCAGCCTAGCTAGATCTCGGCTGTTAATCAACTCTAGCACTAATAATGCGATGCGTCAGAGGAAAGCGCTGTTGAATGTTTGGACAAGTTGAGCCCATATCGCCCCAGAGGTTTTGATGGCCTAGGATGTAACTAAAACAAAGGCTCTTAGTTCAAATAAATTTTACTCCCTCCATTCTCAAATAATAATCATATTTTGTAAGTATATCAAGATTGAAGAAAACCAATAACTCTTACATAATATATTTACTCTGATAAGTAACTCGATGCATTCATCATCGTCCTTACTATTTCCTAGAATAACCAACCAAGACATTACATGTTGATTGTAAAGTTTTTGTGCATGGATGCACCAATATCCATTTACTCCCATGCACATATAACAAATAGGCTTAGGAAATGAATACTAATATGATTGATTATTTGGAAATAATCTAAAAAGAATTATATGAGAGCAAATACTATAAGCCCCTTATCACTAGCACCAAGATGCATATGAACTCTTATAATAATGTGGAGGTGAGAAGAGAAGAGGGAGAGAGAGGATGAGACACCCCTTATTCAAGAGAAAACCTCCATACAAATTTCAAAAAATAAGAGAGAAAGAAAGTAGTGGATCGGTAGTAAGTGTGGTGGGTAGTGTAAGTAGAGGCAAGTATATGTTATTCTAAATTAATGAGTATATGATGTGAACAAAATTGTAGGTGACTACAATCTTTATTATTATAAAACTTGCTCTGATGATTAATTGCAAATGGAGAGAGTTCATTTTTCACTCATCCAACACATACCAATGCAAAACCAAAAAGAATAAAATACCGCTACTTCATCAAATCTCAATATCTCACTTTATCTACTCCAATTTCATTTATCCTTAATTTTATAAACTCCGATGTAATGATTGTTGAAAATAAACTTATTTTTAAAAAGTAGAATAGTTAAAAGTAAACCTATTTTAGAACAACCAATTAGTCTATCACAAAGCATTGGTGTCGCACCAATTAGTTTAACACAAAGCCAACCAAGCGACAAGGAACTAGGTGAAAAACGACCATCACTGTGCAAGCAAATTGATCACCTCACGGCGGCGGGTGCTGCGGAGGAGGACGGCGGCAGGTGCGGCAGAGGATAGTGGTGACCTAAGTGTCGATGGCTAGCCCTCAACAGGGAGAAGGCGGCAGAGGTGGTTCGATAGGCAGTAGCAACCATAGGAGTGGCGGCGACATGCGAGTCTGGGTAGAAGACATCCTCGGTTACGGTGGCTACGGCCCTAGGGGCAGTGGTGGCCCGGGACGGCAGTGGCCTAAGCACCGGTGCAAGGATCACGGTGAGGAGAAGGCATATCCCGTCGGTGACGGTGGCCCTAGGGGCGGCGGAGGCTTGGGAGTCCGGGCGGAAGAGGATATCCTCGGCGGCCGCAGCAGAGGACCCCGATAGAGGTGGCGAACCTAGGGGTTGGTGGTGCGCTGGGCATTCGAGAGGCAGAGGAGGATTCCAACGTCGGCGGTGGCCCTTTGGGCGGCGGTGACCTAGGAATCCAGCAAAGCGGAAGGAATCCAGCGGCGGCGACGAATGAAGGTGGGCAAAACGGCGGCGCGTGGCATCGGCTCATTTGAAGCGGGTGAAGATGGCACTAGTGGAGTTTTGCAGTAATAATGCACCAGGGGCGGTGGTGACTAGACAACTTCCAC
The DNA here is from genome assembly GCA_000573905.2 of Oryza punctata. Classification (NCBI taxonomy): domain Eukaryota; kingdom Viridiplantae; phylum Streptophyta; class Magnoliopsida; order Poales; family Poaceae; genus Oryza; species Oryza punctata. Next base: position 30,047,495 of record CM002493.2, read on the forward strand.
TTGGCGAATTTGGCCATTTCACCGTAGTGGAGTGCCGCCATGCTCAAATGGTGCCGACTGAAAGGACCTTGATGTCGCCTAGAGGGGGTGAATAGGTGTTCCTAAAAATTATCACAATTTCATAGCATATTAGAATGATGAGAACTTTCGGTTCAAACCGGAACTTCCGGTATGGGATTGTAAGTTCTGGTCTCAACCGAAAAGTTCGGCGGATAACGGAATAAAACACCAGCTATGAACTTGTAGCTCGAACAAACAAAATATATATGAACCAAAAGGTAGCAAACAAGGTATCTGAGCAAGATATAAAGTCACCAACTATATCAATTAGCATACAAGTATATCGGGTTAAAACAAGCTCAAGCACAATATGAGAGAAGGCAAGAACGAACAAACCAAGAGAGGAGACACGTTGATTTGTTTCCTAAAGTTCAGATCCACGGATCCTACATCTCCGTTGAGGGGCCACAAAGGCCGGGTCTATTTCAACCATTTCCTCACGAGGTTGCACAAATGCACTCCTCGATTTCACTCTTGATTTCTTCCCTTGCGGAGGTGAAATCGAAGCCTTACAAACTTTTCGAGACACCACAACCTTGGTGCTCACCGGTGATGCCTAGCCGTCTAGGAGATCTTAGTCCCCAAGAGTAACAAACACAGTCGAAGATTTGCTTGCTATGAACTCGAGAGCTCAAAGTATGGAGTGAAACTCACTAGTTCTCAACTTCTCAATCTCTCAATCCCTCTCAAATCCCTCTCACAAGAAGCTCCACAAAGGTAGAGGAATGAGAATGGCTATTTGTTTTTGAACGTGTCTAATAATACGCAAGAACAGCAGCCACTCAAAGGAGAGGCGGAGGTTTATATACCCGAGCCTCTCAAAACTAGCCGTTGGAGGCCAATACTGTAATTTTCAAAATTTCCAAAATGGAATCCGAAAATCACCTCAGTTTTGTAGCCATTTTCGGAATTTCTGAGATTTGTTCGGAATTTCCGAAAAGCACAGAGTAAAACGACCATAACTTTTCGTTCGGGAGTCCGTTTTTATGATCTTGGACTCTATGGAAAGCTCACTCAGAGGACTACCCAAATCGACCAAAATAAAGGTTTCAAACCACTCAAAGTATATGTTAAAGCTTGGTTTTCTCTCAAGTTAGCACTAAGATGGGTCACTTTGAGCACCGAGACATACACAAACATATCGATGTTGCATCCCTCTTAATAGTCTAGTATTTCTATACTCAAAAGTAAATAGGAAGAGAATTATACCAATGGGAATGTCTTGTTTCCATCTTCCTTTCTTTATCTTAAGGGACGCTAACATTAAAACTGTTTCACTGTATATTCTTAAAATGATTGATGCGGTTACTTGTAGCTTCAAATGGTCTCGCACGGTCCATCATGAAAAAGCCGTTACTCACCCTTCACCACTGGATTTGGTTCTTCGACACCAAACTCCTTGCTTGCCCTTCACCACCGCATGGTTCATCGCGACTGAGCATCGCTTACCCTTCACCATCTTGCCGTGGTAGCCACTTCGTATCTCACATCTTCAATATCTTCATTGATATCCTTGGTATCTTTAGGTGTAATGATATCACTTGAGCATTAACACCTTTTTAATTCTTGGGACCTATTTCTCTCATTCAACTCAATGAAATTATTAGTCCCAATGATTCGATCGTCAACTTCCACATGTTGACCAAACGATCACGTACATAAAAGGATATGAATAAGTGGATGAGTATTAATCAATATCACAAGTATCATGTACTCAAATATGTACTCAAATGTAGAGATCCCAATTAAATGAAATGTAGAGATCCCAATTAAATGAAAGTGAATAACTTGAATCAAATACATGCATAACTAAGGTATAGGATTCGCTCCCCCTAAATGTATGCATACAAAATTTTTGTGTGAAGCAAGGGTATGCATAAAAGGATATGAAACATTGAGAGCTTATCCTATACAAGAATAGAAGGCATTTATCAAATATAGACATTAAAATAAAAACATGCATTCATCATTTCCATGTTCTCAATGTCAAGTGACTAAACAAGACATGGCTCAAATAAAATATTAATCTCACATGTTTATCATTAATCACCAAAATCAAATTAATTGGATTTATTATTAATCACCAAAACCAAATTAATGTCACTTGAACTTTTACTTTGAACTTTCACCGATGATGAACACGAAGTCAAGAACGTGATGCTGGTAGGCAGGCTAGGAGCCTCCTGCTCTGCCTCAAGCTCGGACCCGATGATGTAGCGAAGCTTGCATCAACGAGCTCCGGGTCAGTGTAGACTCGACAAGGTGGCAGTGAAGCTCGGGGTTAGGCCTGGGGATGGTGTTTGCGAGCTCCGCGTCGATACGGGTTATCGACCTTGACAACGTGACAGTGCTCGCTAGCGGCGATGGATTTTCCAGCTATGTGCTCTACAAAAGGAGCTCGTTGGCTGCCCAGGTGCTCCCCAATGGTGACAGTGGTCAAGGTGCTCCGAGGCAACCACTGGTACAGCGGAGAACGAGGACAGGAGATCGAGAGGAGAGATGAGTGTGAGGGCAAAAATGGTAATTACACATCGTTGATCCACACTGGTAATGTGACTAGTACCGCCACGTAGTCGAAAGTAACATAAATTTAAGACAAATTCGTGGAACATTTAACTATTTGCCACTTTTAAGATATGACAATTAAAGATTTGCCACTCGTAGTTGTCGACGATGAAATTTGGCAAGTATATGAATCGGAAACTGTAACACCCTGAAAACTCGACCATCGAACACAAATACTAAAATACGAAATTTCAAAAACTTTTAAATTAAGTTGCATCATGCCACGTTTAATCGTTCGTTTATTCGATCTTTAATTGCGAATCTCGGATTTATCAAATCCATCTTAACACGAACCCTAAAAACAAAAATCAACTAAGTGCACAATTAAGGAAAATTATACTAAAATAGGTGGTGAGGCAATAATGTAGTAAGGAAAACGCCCCATACAAATGACACAAATTTAATCGGGGTAATATAAATTTAATAGGAGACGTTACATATGTATATGCAATTATCGATGCCTATGCATATATATATATATACATATATGTGTGCGTATAATGTGTGTAAATATGAAATATGGTGACACAAATTCAAGCGGATATATTTTGCAAATATGTAAATATGTATATATACATAGAAGACTAGGTATAAATCTTAGGTATAAATATACATAGGCGAACGTATGAATATGTGAGAATAATGGGTAAAATATATATATATATATAATAAATAAATATTCGGAACATTAAAAACATTGGTCACATTGATTTTTTTAAATTTACAAAATTTTAAAATGAATTTTTGAGGAAAAACTACCCTAAAAATCAAAACAACCCTGGCGGCACTATTCATAGCCCGCCAGGTGTTCGGCTCGGACCCCCCCGCACACACGCCCGCGCCCCGCCGCTACCGCGCCCTCGCGCCCCGCGCCCGCACGTCGCCGCCGTACACACCACGTCCGGACCCGCCGCCGCCGCGCCCTCGCGCCCCCGCACGCGGCTCGCGCGCCGCACGCCGCCGCCTGCCGCCGCGCGTGCCTCGCGCCCCTTGCCCGCACGTCGCCCGCCCACACCGCGCACGTCGCCGCCGTACGCGCCCGCACGTCGCCCACCCGCACCACGAACGTCGCCGCCGTATCCCGCCACGCGCGCGCGCACGTCGCCGCCCTCCCCACGCGCGCGCGCCTCGAGCCGCCGCTGTGCCGACCTCTCTCCCCCCTCCGCGCTATAAAAAGCCGCCCCCATCTCCCCACACCGCCGGCCATTCATCCTCCTCCTCTTCCCCCACCTCCCCCTGCCTCCCCAAATCCTCCTCGCCGCCGCCGCGCCGCGGACCGCCGCGCGCGACGTGTACCGCCGCCGCTAGTGAGCCCCCCTTACCCCCCTCGTCACCTTCTGTCGGCCGCAAGAGAGAGAGGGAGTAGAGGCGGTGAGCAGAGAGAGAGAAGAAAAGGGAGGAAGGAAGGAGCAGGAAGGAAGAGGAAGAAGAGAGAGAAAAGAAAAGAAAGAAAAAAAGAGAAAAGAGAAAAAGAAGAGAGAGGGGAGAAAAAAAGAAAATAGGAAAGGGAAGAAAAGTAGGGAAATAAAAATTTAGACCTAGGAAAGAAAATTTAGGAATTTAGGAGGAAAGAAATTTTAATATATATATACGTAAATATACATACATACATACATACATATATATATATATATATATATATATATATATATATTAGTTGGTGATTAGTCGTAGATCATTTTTAGGGGTTCCATGAAAAATACGTCGAAATTATTTGCGACTCGTTCATTTAGTCAATAATCCCCTTAGCAAGTTATTTAACAAGCTATTTATCTAGACAATTATTTACTGAGTTATAAATATATATGCATATTAATCGGGGGATTAATCGTCGGTCTTTTCTAAAGCGTATACGAAATAAACCACGACGATCTATTGACCATTTAGATATCTATTTAGTTGGTTCGTCAGTTGGTTTTTACCCGTTAATCGTGTTATCCATTTAGCTATTCGTTGCGAATATTTAGCCACTTATTTATCAACTAAGGTTAATGCTTTAATCGGCTAACGCAGTATTTCAGCATAGATGAATTAAAATCGGAATATAACTATTTCGTAAAATAATGGAATAGATACTGAAACTCGACGCTCGCGCTCGATCTTTCCTTTAATCGGATTTTATTGGATTTTAATTGAATTCCAACCGGGTTCAAACCGATTTCTTTCGTACGTAATTATAGATCCTGAGGGAGTTGTGAGTCCGACCGAGGATCAAGACCCGCAGGACCTCGAGCAAGGCAAGTCATCACTAATCCTTGGACATATTGATCCTACGTTGCGAAATTATTTCGTTTACAAATAAAGTTGCATGCAATAATGAATAACCTACTTGTTATTATGTCATGCCTTGATTATTGTTTATCCCATATCCCTTTGTAACCATGCTTACGTATGAGTCCCTAGTCAATTATGAAAAATGCTTAGTGATGCTATTCTAGAATCACGCATACTCATATTTATCAAATGCTTTATGCTTGGGCAATTACCTTGGGGAAGGTAATTGAGATGCGGCATGTGGAGGCATGAGCGCCACATTGCCATGATATAATGATATGATTTGTGAAAGGAGAAATAAAACTAAACAAGTGTCTTCGACTGGGGCGGATGGTGGATTTGGGTGGTATCCGGAAAAGGCTAGCACCGTCCCCAGTCAGTTAAGGACCGATCCATGAAGTTAAGCGTGAAACGACCCCCGTACAACCGTACTTCTCGGATGGGTATAGACCTAGCTGACTAGATAGCCGAGCAGAGGCAGTATCCTTGCATAGATGGTTCACCCCAGTGTGTATGAGGCAGGTTCGCTACGACGGGCAGCCGTTGAGGTGGGGACGCGATGCGTACCCTACATCGGTGTCACCGTTGGTATGACTGCCACGTGTGTGAGAGTGAGAATCTAAACTTAAATTATAAACTTTGTGCGTGTGTGAGACTTCTTTCCCCGGGAGCGCCAGAACTCCTCTCACTGCTAGAAGCAGATACGCCTAGAGTGCACGAGGATGATAGTTCATGGAGCGGGTACTGCCAATGCAAGGTTATCGAAAGGCTTTGCCGTGACGCATCTCATGTGTTGGGACGAGGCTCATGTGTTGGGCAGTCGCGGAGTACGGGTAAAGTGTACATCCACTGTAGTGTGAGTAAAACAATCTATTCGAATAGCCGTGCTCGCGGATATTGAGCACCGGGACATGCACTACACTTGGCTAGACTCTCAATTCTTAACTTGTGTGGGATGGGATAAAGCATGATGGATTTTATGCTGTTGGAGCCACTTCCTGAGCAGAAAGGAAGAGGGACGTCCACAGAAAACCATGACGGACCAACGACGGGAAGCTATCCTTGGGATAATGATGGATGGTGGACAGAACCGTCGTTGTTAAAGTAAACTCTGGTAATAAAACTTGATCAGTCATGCTAGGTCTTAGGTTTGTGAAAAGGATTGCAAAACTGGCTTTATGCAACAGAACCTATGTCTTGCCTTGGATGAAACCTGTCATATGCATTGTTGCCGTGGTGACTTGCTGAGTACGGTTGGTACTCACCCTTGCAATTATGAACTCCATCAGAAGCCGAGGATGACACCGCGGAGGATCCGTACGCCTACTACGAGGAGGATGCGGAAGAAGAGGGTGCCCACTAGGTCTAGTCACGGTCGTTGCCTGTGGCAATGGCGATGCCGCTGCCTTCGCTCCGCTGCTTATCTACATTCTGCTTTTGGACTGTATTCCGGACCGTTTGGTCCTTTGTTCTAAGACAATGCCTTCGGGCCTATGATGTAATTACTCGTACCCGACGCATATGTATGCGCTTTTGGTAATTCAACTATGTATTGTGTGTGCCAAACTAATTGATCCAGGGAAATGGCACAGAATACACGAGCGATTCCTGTTGCAAAATGGGGGTCCTTACAGAGTTGGTATCAGAGCCATACGACCGTAGGAAAGACCAAATGGCACCCCACCCCAAATACAGATGGTCAAGGGAGAGATTCCCAGCTAGGAATATTTTCATAAATTCTACTTTCATAAAACCAAGCGCATTTTTACCTTACCCGTATCTATTTCTTTACAAAATGAGTTTTGTTTTCACTGATTTTAAACTTTCTCGAAAATAGATGGCGGAATCGAGTGCATCATGGGAGATGGACCTACCCCATTCAGAGGGGTATGTTATGGAGCTGCACAGGATGATGAGGTGTCTGAGGTACCCCGAGGATCCCTACCTACCTGGTGAGGCAGATTGGACCAGCCTGGGAGGCTAGAGTTGTGGTCGAGTCCCGAGTTCCTTCAGAGGCAGGCCATTGGTTCAGGACACGCTATCGTCGCTACACGCCAGATACCGCGATGCGGGATGCTGCCCGGGAGGCCTTCCTCCGACTAAGCTCGATTCAACGATCTGAGTTGGCGACCACCGAGTTTGCCCACCACCCATACCGAGAGGAGGGCAACTCCGTGTGCACCGTCCGGGACACACCCTGTTGCTACAACCCGATGGTGACCCGACTGTGCTGATGGGCGGAGGCTGTTGATGACTGTTACGAGACAGCTCTGTTGGAGATCGACGAGCAGCATAGGCGTCTGGTAGAGCTGGAGACCGAGGTGACCGACCTCACAGTACAGCACCTACAGCTTCAGGAGGAGCACCAGACCCGGGGCGGTGAGATAGACTCACTGAAGACACAGCTCCAAGCCCGCGGCGATCAGTTCCAGCAGTTATCAGACCAGCATGATGAGCGTCGCAGGATGATGGATTGTAACGCCCTAAAAATTCGACCAACAAAATCCAAACCCTAAAATACGGACCCTCAAAAACTTTTTAAAATGAATTGCAGCATGCTGGATTTATTCGCATGCTTTATTGGACTTTATGGTGGATTAATCAATAGTGTGCTATAAGGAGGTAATTAAATATGGTGACACAAATTTAGGAGGGCATTTTTGCATATACATAAATATATGTATATATATGGGGGCATAAGTATAAATCCTAGACATGAATATATACATAGACGTAGATACGTATGTGTGCGAATAATGTGTATAAAAAATAAAATTATCAAAACATGGCAATTTGGAGAGAAATATCTAGAAACACTAAAAATATTAGGCAACATTCATTTAGTTAAAATTACAAAATTTTGGATGGATTTTAAAGTGGGAAAATCACCTAAATTGTCAAAAGTCCTGGCGGCACTATTCATTGTCCGCCAGGTGTTCGATCCGGTTCCGTCGCCCCCAGGCCGTACACGCGCCGCCCGCTGCCGCCGCACCCGGGCCCCTGCCGCGCGCCGCACGCCGCCGCCCGCCCGCCTGCCGCGCGCCGCGCGCCGCTGCCGCCGCATCCGGGCCTCGCGCGCGCCCACGCCGGCCGCCCTCGCGCCCCGCGCCGCATGCACGCCGCCGCCCGCGCCGCACGTGCCCACGTCGCCGCCCGCCGCCGCCCACGTCGCGCGCACCCACGCCGGCCGCCCTCGTGCCCCCCGCCGCACGCACGCACCGCACGCGCCTACACTGCCGCCTGCCGCCGCCGTGCCCTCGCGCCCCGCACCGCACGTCACCCGCCTGCGCCGCGTGCCCGTCACCGTCGCCGCTGCCGTACGCGCCCACGCCCGGCCGTACCGCGCCTTGCGCCACGCGCGCGACGCCGTACACGCGCACGTCGTCCGGGTCGACGCCGTACCCCACGCCACGCTGCCGTACCCCGCCGCGTGCTCACATTGCCGCCGTACCCCACGCCACGCCGCCGTACCCCGCCGCGTGCGCACGTCGCCGCCGTACCCCGCACGCGCGCGCACATCGCCGCCCCTTCCCCCCACGCCGCGCGCGCGCCTCGAGCCCACCGCTGTGCCGGCCTTTCCCCCTTGCACTATAAAAGCCACCCACGCCTCCCACATCTCTCCACACCGTCGGCAACCCCTCCTCCTTCCCTCACCTCCTCCCAAAATCCCCCTCGGCACCGCCGCCGCGCCCCAGGCCGCTGCGTGCCTCGTCAGCCGCCGCCGCCGGTGAGCCTCTCTCCCCTCCCCTCCACCCCTTCGGTCTGCCGTGAGAGAGAGAGAGAGAGTAGGACCGGTGAGGGAGCAAGCAGAGAGGGAAAAGAGAAGGAGGAAGAAGAAGCAGAAAGAGAGAGGGAGAAGAAAGAGAGAGAGAAGAAAAGAGAGGAAAAAAGAAAAAGACAGAGAAGAAAAGAGGAAGAAAAAGAAAAAAAATGGGGAGAAAATAGGAATTAGAAAAAAGGGAAATAGAGAATAAAAGGGAAGGGAGAAATTTAGAAAATCAATAAATTCGTCGTCGTCAGTTATTTTAGAAACTCGTAAAATTAAATCGGAGTATTTAAATTGCAAATATTCACTTAATTAGGTTATTCATTTAAATTATTATTCATTTGCGGGATGTTTAGTCAATTATTTAGATTTACATTCATTAGGTTTTGCCAACTCGCGCATATATTAACCAGAGAATTTATTCGCCGGTTATTTCTAAGACTTCCAAATTAATCGTTGCCATTTAATATTTATTAAAATATCCATTTAATCACTATTTATTTAATCTTACTCGTTGAATAGGTTATCCGCTTAATTAGCCGTCGCGATGACTTAGTCAACTGTTTATCACCAAAGGTTAAGTATTATTATCGGGATCTAATTTATTCGAGTCGCGTAAAATTAAATCGGAATAATATTCTAATTGGCTAACGCTAATATTCTAGGACGAAAGTATTAAAAATCAAAATAGAACTATCTTTTTATAAATAATAATGGAATCGATATCGACATTCAAGCTCGCGCTCGATCTTTTCTTTTATCAGATTTTATTGGATTTTAATTGGATTCCAACCGAATTCAAATCGATTTCTTTCGCACGTAATTATAGATCCCGAGGGAGCTGTGAGTCCGACCGAAGACCAAGAACCACCGGACTTCGAGCAAGGCAAGTCATCACTATCCTTGAACATGTTGATCCCAAGTTGCGAAATTATTTTTATTTACAAATAAGTTGCATGCAATGATGAACAACCTACTTGTTATTATGCCATACCTTGATTATTGTTTATCCCCTATATCCCTTTGTAACCATGTTTACGTATGAGTCCCTAGTCAATTATGACAAATGCTTAGTAATGCTATCCTAGAATCATGCATACTCATATTTATCAAAATGCTATGTGCTTGGGCAATTACCTTTGGGAAGGTAATTGAGATGCGGCATGTGGAGACATGAGCGCCATATTGCCATGATATGATGACATGATTTGTGAAAGGAGAAATGAAACTAAACAATTGTTTTCGACCGGGGCGGATGGTGGATTTGGGTGGTATCTGGAAAAGGCTAGTACCGTCCCCGGTCAGTTAAGGACCGAGCCATGAAGTTAAGCATGAAACGACCCTCGTACAACCGCACTTCTCAGATGGGTATAGACCTAGCGGACTAGATAGCTGAGCAGAGGCAGTATCCTTGCATAGATGGTTCACCCCCGTGTGTGAGGCAGGTGCGCTACGGTGGGGCAGCCGTTGAGGTAGGGCCGCGATGCGTGCCCTACGTCGGTGTCGCCATTGGTAGGACTGCCACGTGTGTGAGAGTGAGAACCTAAACTTAAACTATAAACTTTACGTGCGTGTGAGACTTCCCTTCCCGGGAGCGCCAGAACTCCTCTCACTGCTAGAAACAGATACGCCTAGAGTGCATGAGGATGATAGTTCATGGAGCGGGTACTGCCAATGCAAGGTTATCGAAAGGCTTTGCCGTGACGCGTCTCATTCGTTGGGACTTCAGCTCATTTGTTGGGTAAGTCGTGGAGTGCGGGTAAAGTATACATCCACTGCAGTGTGAGTAAAACAATCTATTCGAATAGCCGTGCTCGCGGATATTGAGCACCGGGACGTGCATTAGACGTGGCTAGACTCTAAATTCTTAACCTGTGTGGGATGAGATATTGCATGATGTGTTTTATGCTGTTGGAGCCACTTCCTGAGAGCTGGAAGGTGGATGTCCACAGAAAACCATGACGACCAACGGCGGGAAGCCATCCTTGGGATCACAATGGATGGTAGACAGAACCGTCGTTGTTTAATTTGAACTCTGGTATTAAAAATTGATCAGTTATGCTAGGTCTTAGGTTTGTGAAAATGACTGCAAAACTAGCTTTATGCAACTAAGCCCTTGCCTTGCCTTGCCTTGAATAAATTCCTTCCTATGCATCGTTGCCGTGGTGACCTGCTGAGTACGGTTGGTACTCACCCTTGCAATTATGAACTCCATCAGAAGCCGAGGATGACACCGCGGAGGATCTGTACGCCTACTACGAGGAGGATGCGGAAGAAGAGGGTGCCCACTAGGTCTAGTCACGGTCGTTGCCTGTGGCAATGGCGATGCCGCTGCCTTCGCTCCGCTGCTTATCTACATTCTGCTTTTGGACTGTATTCCGGACCGTTTGGTCCTTTGTTCTAAGACAATGCCTTCGGGCCTATGATGTAATGACTCGTACCCGACGCATATGTATGCGCTTTTGGTAATTCAACTATGTATCGTGTGTGCCAAACTACTTGATCCAGGGAAATGGCACAGAATACACGAGTGATTCCTGTTGCAAAACGGGGGTCCTTACAGAGTTGGTATCGGAGCCATACGACTGTAGGAAAGACCAAATGGCGCCCCACCCCATTGTAGATGGTCAAGGGAAAGATTCCCAGCTAGGAATAATTTCATAAAATCTACTTTCACAAAACCAAACGCATTTTTCCTTAACCCATATCTACTTCTTCGCAAAATGAGTTTTACTTTTACTAATCTTAAACTTTCTTAAAAATAGATGGCAGATTCGAGTGCATCATGGGAGATGGACCTACCCCATTCGGAGGGATATGTCATGGAGTTACACAGGATGATGAGGTGTCTGAGGTACCCGAGGATTCCTAACTACCTGGTGAGGCAGATTGGACCAGCCTGGGAAGCTAGAGTGGTGGTTGAGTCCCGAGATCCTTCAGAGGAAGGCCATTGGTTCAGGACACGCTATCGTCGCTACACGCCAGAGACCGCGATGCAGGATGCTGCCCGGGAGGCCTTCCTCCGACTCAGCTCGATTCAACGATCTGAGTTGGCGACCACCGAGTTTGCCCACCACCCATACCGAGAGGAGGGCAACTCCGTGTGCACCGTCCGGGACACACCCTGTTGCTACAACCCGATGGTGACCCGACTGTGCCGATGGGCGGAGGCTGTTGACGACTGTTACGAGACAGCTCTGTTGGAGATCGACGAGTAGCACAAGTGCCTGGTTGAGCTGGAGACCGAGGTGACTGACCTCACAGTGCAGCACCTACAGCTTGAGGAGGAGCACCAGACCCGGGGCAGTGAGATAGACTCACTGAAGACACAGGTCCAGGCCCGCAGCGACCAGTTGCAGCAGTTGTAAGGTCAGCATGATGAGCGTCGCAGGATGATGGATACACTCGAGGAGCAGCTGAGGGTGAGTCAGGAGCACGTTAGTCAGATTGCAGAGCAGCTCAGAGCCATCACAGTCAGTGCCACTGGAGCTTCCACTTCGGCAGCAGTTGGGCGGGATCGCTTCTTCTTCCTCACCCCACCGTACCCACCAGCGTTCCACTCACTGGTGGATGCCCTAGCCACTGAGTCGGGACCCTACCTGATAGACCCTACAGCGATACAATCGCCAGTTGCAGAGCCGGCCCCTGCTACTTCCCCACCACCAGGGTCCTGCGTAGAGACCCCGATCCAGGTTGACTCCGGGGCAGAGGACGAGGATGACCCAGAGGAGATAGAGCCGCACATCACCGACCCCTCAGAGGACAAGACTCCTGCCTACCGCATCACCTTCGCCGGTGGCCCTCGCACCCGCAGCACGGCTCGCAAGAGCACACAACCACTGCACAAGAGGACCAAGCCAGATCCAGAGGCTACTACCTCCGAGCCGGGAGAGCTCCGGTTCGCATCTGCCAGCGACTACCCACTTCCTGCGCCGGGATCCTGCGGATGGCTGGACGACTAGACTGGAGATCCACTACGGCTCCGATCTCGCTTGGGACGGTTTTTGTTGAGCGAGACACCTTTACCCCCCCCATGTATGTTGACGAGTAGTTTGATGTCTTAGTTCGATGGTTGTAATGTTTGAACTTCATTTGGGCTGCACACATATGCAATTACTTGTGTCTGGATTTGTGAACTCTATTATGTTCTTTGTGAAATGTTGTTGTTGTATTGCAAATGAGTTTATTCCACCATGCTTACTAAACAAAGTTCACATCAAAAACAACTCCCCTATCGGGATAGAACCGTAAGGGTTGGTTCGAGAAACAGAGTACTTACCCAACTAATCCACACAGATGACCAGCCGACGCCGGACAACAAACAACAATGAGGGAGCCCCCGAATCCGACCTAAACACCTTAACCGGAATTATGGCCACCCAGACCCAACTCCTGCAAGCCATCGCGAACAATCAAGGCAATCGTGGGGGATCAAACTTTGGAGAATTCATGAGGACCAAGCCACCCACGTTCGCCACAGCAGAAGAACCCATGGATGCTGAGGATTGGCTGCGTATCATTGAGAAGAAGCTGACCCTCGTACGAGTACGGGAAGCGGATAAAGTGATTTTCACAGTAAATCAAATGGAAGGACCAGCCAGAGATTGGTGGGATACTTATAAGGAAGCACGGGAAGAAGATGCTGGTGAACCGACCTGGGAGGAATTCGCTACCGCTTTCCGAGACAACTTCGTGCCCGCCGCAGTGATGCGCATGAAGAAAAATGAGTTCAGGAGACTGCGTCAAGGAAATACCACAGTACAGGAATACCTGAACCGTTTCACTCAGCTGGCCCGCTACGCAACTGGAGATCTTGCGGATGAGGAAGAAAAGGTTGACAAGTTCATTGAAGGGTTAAACGATGAGCTGCGTGGACCCATGATAGGGCAAGATCATGACAGTTTCCAGAGTCTCATCAACAAGGTGGTTGGATTGGAAAACGATCGGAAGATCGTGGAGCACAACCGCAAAAGAAGGCTTGCTATGAACCGTCCGCCTCAAGTTGCATCTCAGCGACCCAAAGGAGCTACCTCGTCAGGATGGAAACCCGCGATAGTGACTGTCAATCGCTCTGCTACACCTAGCACTTACAACAGGCCGGTTGCTACACAGACCCGCACACCTGCGCCAAACCAGGCTACTACAGGGATAAAAAGGCTGGGAAGCTGTTTCAATTGCGGAGAATATGGGCATTTCGCCAACAAGTGCCCGCATCCCAACAAGACGCCCATCCGCACCGGAGCTAATGCCACAACAATCCAAGGAACTGCCACCCCGACAGCCGGGAGAGGACTATTTAGGACGCCGCAAACCGGCAGGATCGTGACCGGATTTGGACGCGGGCAAGTGAACCACGTGCGAGCAGAAGAAGCCCAGGAGGATCAGGGCGTGCTAATGGGTACGTTCTCTATAAATTCTACTCCAGTTAAAGTTCTCTTCGACTTAGGCGCGTCGCATTCATTTATATCCTTAAAGGCTAGTCGACAACATAACCTAACGATAGTACATTCACCGGGAGGGGAGATAAATGTGAACCAAGCCTGTGTCAACGTGCCCATCCGTCTGAGGGATGTGGTGTTCCCCTCAAATCTTATGGTCCTTGTGCCGCAAACCCTCGATGTCATACTAGGCATGGATTGGTTAACAAGGAAGGATGGTAGCATGAGGATCTGTGTGGACTACCGCTCATTAAAATGAGGTGACTATCAAGAACAAATATCCATTACCGCGAATAGATGATCTCTTCGATCAACTCAAGGGAGCCAAGATATTCTCTAAGGTCGATCTTCGGTCCGGTACCACCAGCTGAAGATCAGGGCTGGAGACATTCCCAAAACTGCGTTCTCGACACGCTACGGGTTATATGAGTTTACCGTGATGTCTTTTGGGTTGACCAATGCTCCGGCTTATTTCATGAATCTTATGAACAAGGTATTCATGGAGTACTTGGATAAGTTCGTGGTAGTGTTTATCGACGATATCCTCATCTACTCCAAGGATGAAGATGAACATGCCGAACATCTACGCTTGGTACTAAAGAAACTCCGAGAGCATCAGCTCTATGCAAAGTTCAGCAAGTGCGAATTCTGGTTGAAGGAAGTTGCCTTTTTAGGTCATGTGATATCAGCCGGTGGTGTAGCAGTAGACCCTGCTAAGGTTGAGGCGGTTACTGAATGGAAAGCACCCAAGTCTGTAACGGAGATCCGAAGCTTTCTGGGATTGGCCGGATACTACCGAAGATTCATCGAAGGGTTCTCTAAGATAGCCCGACCCATGACCCAGCTACTAAAGAAGGAAAAGGAGTTTAAGTGGATTGAGCAATGTCAGGAAAGTTTCGAACGATTGAAAAAAAAGTTAACCACTGCCCCTATCCTAGTCCTCCCTGATAATCGGAAGGATTTTGTGGTATATTGCGATGCCTCGAGACAAGGGCTGGGAGGAGTGTTAATGCAAGAAGGAAAGGTCGTGGCGTATGCTTCACGACAACTGCGACCGCACGAGGAAAATTATCCTACCCATGATCTCGAGTTAGCTGCAGTGGTTCATGTACTAAAAATTTGGAGGCATTATTTGATTGGGAATCATTGCGATATCTACACAGATCACAAGAGTGAAATATATCTTCACGCAACCCGACCTGAACCTAAGACAGAGACGGTGGTTAGAATTGATCAAGGATTATGACCTGGAGGTTCACTACCATCCAGGGAAGGCAAACGTCGTAGCCGACGCGCTAAGCCGCAAAAGCCATTGCAATGACCTGGGCATGGAAGGCATGGCCCCTGAGCTTAGGGAGGAAATAGCCCAACTGAACTTGCATCTAATGCCGCAAGGTCAGATAAATACCCTGGAAATACAGCCCCTGCTGAGGACGCAAATAGATGGAGCTCGGAAGGATAATGAAGAAATCCGGGAAGTAAAAAAACGCATGGCCGCAGGACGTGCGAAGGAGTTCTCAGTTAACGAGGAGGGAATACTACGATATAAGAAGAGGATCTACGTGCTGGAGCAAGGAGGATTAAGGAAGTTAATTCTAAAGGAAGCACATGAATCGACTTATTCCCTACACCCGGGGAGTACGAAAATGTACCAGGATTTGAAGGAGGAATACCCTTCAGAATCCCGGCATGGAAATGGGATGAGATCGGTATGGATTTTATTGTTGGATTACCTAAGACCGCAACGGGTTATGATTCCATTTGGGTGATCGTTGATCGACTCACCAAAACTGCGAGGTTTATACCTGTTAAGACAAACTATAGTGGTGCCAAGCTAGCCGAGTTATACATGTCCAGGATAGTATGCCTTCATGGCGTGCCAAAAAGGATCATATCCGACCAAGGTACACAGTTTACATCACACTTCTGGAATAAAGTGCATGAGGCCCTCGGAAGCTACCTCGCATTTAGCATGGCATATCACCCCCAGACCGATGGCCAGACTGAAAGGACGAACCAGGTCTTAGAAGACATGTTGAGAGCGTGTGCACTGGACTTTAGCAAGGACTGGGAAAGGTGTCTACCTTACGCTGAGTTCTCCTACAACAACAGTTACCAAGCTAGCCTAAAGATGTCACCAAATGAAGCATTGTTTGGACGATGGTGTCGTACACCATTGATGTGGTCCGAAACCGGAGAACGGTATTCGGACCGGATATAATCAGAGAGGTTGAAGAGAAGGTTCGCCTAATTTGTGACCGACTAAAGGTGGCACAGTCACGCCAAAAGAGTTACGCGGACACTCGAAGAAGGGACCTAGAATTTAAGAAAGGAGATTACGTATACCTGGAGGTCTCCCCGCTGAGAGGTACAAAAAGGTCTAAAGTCAAAGGAAAGCTAGCACCAAGGTATGTAGGACCGTTCCAAATAATCGCTAGACGAGGCGAAGTTGCCTACCAGCTTCAACTACCGGAGAACATTTCCGACGTACACCCGGTTTTTCACGTCTCCCATTTAAAGGAGTGCTTGAGGGTACCAGAAGAGCAAGCCCCGTTGGAGGAAATCCACATCGCAAACGACCTCACTTATCCGGAACACCCTGTGAAGATCTTGGATGAGGCCGAAAAAGGAATCCGAACCAAAGTGTGGCGTATGTACAACGTACAGTGGAGCAACCACACAGAGGATGAAGCTACATGGGAAGGCGAGGAGTTCTTGAAGACTAAGTACCCGCATCTATTCGACAACAGATAAGAAATCTCGGGACGAGATTTATTTAGGGGGGTAGGTTTGTAACGCCCTGAAAACTCGAACATCGAACACAAATACTAAAATACGAAATTTCAAAAACTTTTAAATTAAGTTGCATCATGCCACATTTAATCATTCGTTTATTCGATCTTTAATTACGAAGCTCGGATTTATCAAATTCATCTTAGCACGAACCCTAAAAATAAAAATCAACTAAGTGCACAATTAAGAAAAATTATACTAAAATAGGGGGTGAGGCAATAATATAGTAAGGAAAACGCCCCATACAAATGACACAAATTTAATCGGGGTAATATAAATTTAATAGGAGACATTACATATGTATATGCAATTATCGATGCCTATGCACATATATATATACATATATGTGTGCGTATAATGTGTGTAAATATGAAATATGGTGACACAAATTCAAGCGGATATATTTTGCAAATATGTAAATATGTATATATACATAGGAGACTAGGTATAAATCCTAGGTATAAATATACATAGGCAAACGTATGAATATGTGAGAATAATGGGTAAAAATATATATATATAAATAATAAATAAATATTCGGAACATTAAAAACATTGGTCACATTGATTTGGTTAAATTTACAAAATTTTAAAATGAATTTTTGAGGAAAAACTACCCTAAAAATAAAAACCCTGGTGGCACTATTCATAGCCCGCCAGGTGTTCGGATCGGACCCTCCCCCGCGCGCCCGCGCCCCGCCGCCGCCGCGCCCTCGCGCCCCCGCGCGCGACTCGCACGCTGCACGTCGCCGCTTGCCGCCGCGCACGCCTCGTGCCCCGCGCCCGCACGTCGCCCGCCCGCGCCGCGCACGTCGCCGCCGTACGCGCCCGCACGTCGCCCGCCCGTGCCACGCACGTCGCCGCCGTCCACACCACGCCCGGACCCGCCGCCGCCGCGCCCTCGCACCCCCGCACGCGGCTCGCGCGCCGCACGCCGCCGCCTGCCGCCGCGCGCGCCTTGCGCCCCTTGCCCGCACGTCGCTCGCCCACACCGCGCACGTCGCCGCCGTACGCGCTCGCACGTCGCCCACCCGCGCCACGAACGTCGCCGCCGTATCCCGCCACGCGCGCGCGCACGTCGCCGCCCTCCCCACGCGCGCGCGCCTCGAGCCGCCGCTGTGCCGACCTCTCTCCCCCCTCCGCGCTATAAAAAGCCGCCCCCATCTTCCCACACCGCCGGCCATTCATCCTCCTCCTCTTCCCCCACCTCCCCCTGCCTCCCCAAATCCTCCTCGCCGCCGCCGCGCCGCGGACCGCCGCGCGCGACGTGTACCGCCGCCGCTAGTGAGCCCCCCTTACCCCCCTCGTCACCTTCTGTCGGCCGCAAGAGAGAGAGGGAGTAGAGGCGGTGAGCAGAGAGAGAAGAAAAGGGAGGAAGGAAGGAGCAGGAAGGAAGAGGAAGAAGAGAGAGAAAGAAAAGAAAGAAAAAAAGAGAAAAGAGAAAAGAAGAGAGAGGGGAGAAAAAAAGAAAATAGGAAAGGGAAGAAAAGTAGGGAAATAAAAATTTAGACCTAGGAAAGAAAATTTAGGAATTTAGGAGGAAAGAAATTTTAATATATATATATACGTAAATATACATACATACATACATATATACATATATATATATATATATATATATATATATATTAGTTGGTGATTAGTCGTAGATCATTTTTAGGGGCTCCATGAAAAATACGTCGAAATTATTTGCGACTCGTTCATTTAGTCAATAATCCCCTTAGCAAGTTATTTAACAAGCTATTTATCTAGACAATTATTTACTGAGTTATAAATATATATGCATATTAATCGGGGGATTAATCGTCGGTCTTTTCTAAAGCGTATACGAAATAAACCACGACGATCTATTGACCATTTAGATATCTATTTAGTTGGTTCGTCAGTTGGTTTTTACCCGTTAATCGTGTTATCCATTTAGCTATTCGTTGCGAATATTTAGCCACTTATTTATCAACTAAGGTTAATGCTTTAATCGGCTAACGCAGTATTTCAGCATAGATGAATTAAAATCGGAATATAACTATTTCGTAAAATAATGGAATAGATACCGAAACTCGACGCTCGCGCTCAATCTTTCCTTTAATCGGATTTTATTGGATTTTAATTGAATTCCAACCGGGTTCAAACCGATTTCTTTCGTACGTAATTATAGATCCTGAGGGAGTTGTGAGTCCGACCGAGAATCAAGACCCGCAGGACCTCGAGCAAGGAAAGTCATCACTAATCCTTGGACATATTGATCCTACGTTGCGAAATTATTTCGTTTACAAATAAAGTTGCATGCAATAATGAATAACCTACTTGTTATTATGTCATGCCTTGATTATTGTTTATGCCATATCCCTTTGTAAGCATGCTTACGTATGAGTCCCTAGTCAATTATGACAAATGCTTAGTGATGCTATTCTAGAATCACGCATACTCATATTTATCAAATGCTTTATGCTTGGGCAATTACCTTGGGGAAGGTAATTGAGATGCGGCATGTGGAGACATGAGCGCCACATTGCCATGATATAATGACATGATTTGTGAAAGGAGAGAAATAAAACTAAACAAGTGTCTTCGACTGGGGCGGATGGTGGATTTGGGTGGTATCCGGAAAAGGCTAGCACCGTCCCCGGTCAGTTAAGGACCGAGCCATGAAGTTAAGCGTGAAACGACCCCTGTACAACCGTACTTCTCGGATGGGTATAGACCTAGCTGACTAGATAGCCGAGCAGAGGCAGTATCCTTGCATAGATGGTTCACCCCAGTGTGTATGAGGCAGGTTCGCTACGACGGGCAGCCGTTGAGGTGGGGACGCGATGCGTACCCTACATCGGTGTCACCGTTGGTAGGACTGCGACGTGTGTGAGAGTGAGAATCTAAACTTAAATTATAAACTTTGTGCGTGTGTGAGACTTCTTTCCCCGGGAGCGCCAGAACTCCTCTCACTGCTAGAAGCAGATATGCCTAGAGTGCAAGAGGATGATAGTTCATGGAGCAGGTACTGCCAATGCAAGGTTATCGAAAGGCTTTGCCGTGACACGTCTCATGTGTTGGGACGAGGCTCATGTGTTGGGCAGTCGCGGAGTACGGGTAAAGTGTACATCCACTGTAGTGTGAGTAAAACAATCTATTTGAATAGCCGTGCTCGCGGATATTGAGCACCGGAACATGCACTACACTTGGCTAGACTCTCAATTCTTAACTTGTGTGGGATGGGATAAAGCATGATGGATTTTATGCTGTTGGAGCCACTTCCTGAGCAGAAAGGAAGAGGGACGTCCACAGAAAACCATGACGGACCAACGACGGGAAGCTATCCTTGGGATAATGATGGATGGTGGACAGAACCGTCGTTGTTAAAGTAAACTCTGGTAATAAAACTTGATCAGTCATGCTAGATCTTAGGTTTGTGAAAAGGATTGCAAAACTGGCTTTATGCAATAGAACCTATGCCTTGCCTTGGATGAAACCTGTCATATGCATTGTTGCCGTGGTGACCTGCTGAGTACGGTTGGTACTCACCCTTGCAATTATGAACTCCATCAGAAGCCGAGGATGACACCGCGGAGGATCTGTACGCCTACTACGAGGAGGATGCGGAAGAAGAGGGTGCCCACTAGGTCTAGTCACGGTCGTTGCCTGTGGCAATGGCGATGCCACTGCCTTCGCTCCGCTGCTTATCTACATTCTGCTTTTGGACTGTATTCCGGACCGTTTGGTCCTTTGTTCTAAGACAATGCCTTCGGGCCTATGATGTAATGACTCGTACCCGACGCATATGTATGCGCTTTTGGTAATTCAACTATGTATCGTGTGTGCCAAACTACTTGATCCAGGGAAATGGCACAGAATACACGAGCGATTCCTGTTGCAAAATGGGGGTCCTTACAGAAACGAAGTCCAATTCGAAGCTGACGGAGAACAAGCTCCTCAACAGGGGACAATGAGGGCCCCCTTTGTGAGTTCGGCCTGGGGCGCAGAACGCGATTCAGCCCTCCGGTACGCTGAGATTCGGAACGTTCAAAATCGAGAATGATCGCGACACGAGAGATTATACAGGTTTGGGCCGCCGGCGAGACGTAACACCCTACTCCTGTGTGGTTGCTTAGTGATTGTTGTTTTTTAGGGATCCAACCCCTTTTCTCTAGGCCTGGGCCTCATTTTATACTCCCAAGGGGACACCACATGGGCCAAACAAGCTACTTCTCTAGAGAAAAGAAAAAAGTCTTTTACATTAAAAGGCAGCCCTATTGCTTGGCGCAGGAGTCGCCTGCACTGTAATGACGACGTGACCCTTGTCAGGCTGCCCATCAACTCACGCGACGCCATGCATCATTCTTCATTAAACGACCGGAGACTTTTACGTGCTCCACCCGTACATGGCGACACATGCCACGCAATTGGACTTGGCTTACCAACTCCGGCTGGATGAGAGAGAAAAAACGGCCCTCATGGTTTTGATGTGACCCAACGGGACGTGCAGCGTACCTAACAACGTGCAACCGTCACGCCCGGCACTGTGACGCGTCCCCATCGGTCATTCATACCGGTGTCAGACGCGCACGTGCGTGTCTATTCGCATTTAATGCGGCACACGAGCGTGCGCAGACGCACTCCGCCTGTGTCGCCATTAATGGGTTAGGTGAGCTCTAGGGGTGCTCACCTACCCCAGCGCACGTGGCAGCAGCTCGAGGGGGTCGGGGGAGCCCGACCCCCGCTACAGTGGCGAGCGGGGGGAGTTGGGAGGTAGAGAGGGCGGCCGCCACGTCACCCCTGGGCCCGATCCCCTCTCGGGAGATAGCCACGTGGGCGTAAGGGGCCGCCTCAAGCCCTAAATCAGCACACCCCTAGGCCCATGACACCGACAGAAGCGGAATTGAAGATATGTGGAATTCTCGGAAACAGAGTGCGCATCGACTGGAAGACTGTATCGGCTGAAATAGAGTCTGATGTGGATAGCCGATGTGGCAGATATTGCATGCATGATCAATATCGGGTTCGAGGAAGAGTCCGAGACGATATTGCCATATAAGGATAGAGTTCAGAATTGGCAAATATTTCTATTAATTAGGATTATCTGTAATTTCCTTATAGATATTTTCGATGAGAGTCCGCCTAAGGGACTTGTTTGCTAGTTCGATTTGTATTATGAGAATATGAGTCGTGTTCATCTTGGACAATGTTTGTATTTTCGGGTATAAATATAAACCCGAGGTTTTATGAATAAAACAACAACAGTTCAATCAATCTCGGCGCATCGCCAACCTTTTATTCTTTTACTTTCGACGAGTTCTTACTTTCGAGTCGAGCTGCATCAGTTTGATCTTCGGTGAAGAGGTTAGTCTTGTTATGGTGGTTTGCATTATCGGAATTAGTGATTACATCTTATGACACTCTAATTCTATCTTGCGAATCTCCGAGTTATCATATACATTATATAATTTAGATTGATAATATTATCTATTTGCATCGGCCGATCTCTGTTTAGGGTTTTATCGATAACCGCTAGATTATCTTGTTGGTTTGAATTATATAATGTATCCACCATCTCAAAAAGACAACCATCGGCTTGATTGTCTATATATTATGCTTCTTTTCATACTTAATGTTGTATCAGTTAAGTTTGATTTATTAAGTTGTGTGTATAATCATAATATCTAGCCTTCTTTATGGTTGTTAATAAGGATAGTATCGGGGTTTCAGCCGATCTTATCTGATATAGTTGTTTTACATAATATTATGCTTCGTTTAATATGTTATATCTGCCTCTTATATCAGGATCTAATCTAATATAAATATATTGGACTTACTACCAATCTGATTGGTATAGTTGAATATATTTGTTGCAAGAGAATATCCTAGTATAAGTTTGTATCGGAGCTATAGCCGATACATACTTAAATCTGATCATCGGCTATAATATGAGCATATATAACCATTATTTCATGTTATTTTAGACTTGAGCAATAAGTCCGATCTACCCCAATTACTGATTTTTAAAGTAATATTGATATATAGATTATATAATATTGATATTTTCAGCCGATGAATCAAGTTTAGGGCTAACTTATTATTGAATATACCTTACAGCCGATCCATGCTATATTACATCGGCTAAGTTACATCACGATATGATATCGGCTGTTTGGCCGATTGACTATTATTTACTAATAAACTTGCATGTTCTATCTTATTGATTGCAGAATCAAATCAACTAGCACATCCTTTGAACCTGAAAGTAAGTTTTGGACTTGCACTAGAGTAAAGCAAATCTCTCAGGACAGTGTGTGTCTTTTGCATCAACAACAGTTTATGATATGTGGTACCTCATCTGTATATGATATGTGGATCTAGTAACAAATTCTTAATCGCTATTTGTAAGAGTGGTAAAAAGTTAAATATCTATTGTAAGTACAAATATAAAAGAAGTATTCTTCTAAATTGATAGATAAATTCACCAGGAATGGAGCTGCTTCCTTCCAGCGTTAGCGGAAGAAAGATAACCCAACTTTTAGCATCAGTTCATCACTAGTTCAGCGCATTTTCCGCGAAAAAGAAATCTCCCGAAACTACCCCGGCCCCCCTCCAATTCTGAATCACAAGAATCTCGGCTTCTTCCTCTCCACATGGGTTGCTCCCGCGTCGCTATGCGGGCTCTCCCATCCCTCTGCCGCATCCACGCGCCCGGATCGATCTCCACCACTTCCTTCCTCTACCCTTCCTCCACCGCCGAATCCGCCTCCCAAACCCTAGCCCCGACCCCCGGCCGCGTCCTCACCTTCCGCCTCGCCCGCCGCTTCGCCGCCATGGCCGCCGCCGCCGCCGCGGAGGAGTTCGTGAAGGGCCGCGTCACCCCCAACGGCGTCGCCGTCATCACCCTCGACCGCCCCAAGGCCCTCAACGCCATGAACCTCGGTGAGGGTCGCTCCTCTCTCTCTTCCTCCTGTTTGGTTACTGGGAGTACGGCGACCTGGCGGATTTGCGGCGTTCCCACTAGTTTGGAGGTTTGAGAAGAATGAATTAAAATTAATGTTGCTCGTGCGGTGAACGTCTGCACAGCGTTAACTGGATGCTGTACGGCTTTTTAGTCCGGTTTGTGAGCTCAAAGTGGTGAGGGGAAAGCAATCAAAATGATTTTGCTGCTCAATGGCTGGCAGCTAAGTGAAGTTTGTTACAGTGGGTACTCTAGTCAAAATGTATGTTAAAGATTTCATTCGGTTGATTATTTTAGTTTGAGGTTTCGAAAAATGATTTTCAGTTACAGATTTCATGCCGTTAGTAGCATAGAGCCCTAGACCCACATTTGGAGCTGGGAATTTGCAAGCTTACTACGCTTATACGAGTTACACGCACAATTCCAGTTCTGTCACGTAGACACTAATAGATACATCATAAATTTACGGCATTGATAGTTTTGTCTTCTTCACTTACGGAAAAGTAGATTACATAATTTTTATTTTTTTAACAAGCATCCCTTGTTTTTTACTCAACAATTACCCTTCTTTGTTTTGTATCTAAGTGACACTAACCTTCTGAAGAAATGATGCACATAAACTGTGTATTGAGTACATTGGTAGCTTTCTGAGGTTCACTCACATATTTAAGATCCCATATGATTGCAGAAATGGACCTTAGATACAAGGCATTTCTTGATGAATGGGAAACAAATCCAAGTGTCAAGTGTGTTCTTGTGGAAAGCAGCTCAGCCCGTGCCTTCTCAGCTGGTGATTATCTCTCCATTTTTATTCATTGACAAAGATTGGCCTTGTATAGTGAACATGCTGTTTTGCACCGTTTTATTTCCGGAGCATTGGAGATGATTGCAAATAAGATTCATGACCAATGCAGGGATGGATATTAAGGGTATTGCAGCAGAAATTCAAAAGGACAAGAGCACACCACTTGTGCAAAAGGTTTTTACCTTTGTCTGTGTGTTTTTGATCTGATTTTACTTTTAAATCTCATATATCTTTTCTATTTGCTCTTCAGCAGTTTATGTGACAGTATAACGGTGTTGTTAACAATTGTTGCTTTGCTCAGATAGTGATACTGTTTAGTGTAAACTGCAGGTGGTGATGTGAAGAGACTTGCTAATGATTGCACAATGCCAGAGATAATAGAGGTCTAGTAATAGCATGATTAATGCTTTCCTGGGGATAGTTTCCATCGCATAATGAAAAACCTTTTGGTGATTGCGGCTATTTTTCTCTGATTTTCTAAAAATTATAAGGCCGTCTCTGTATCTGAAAAAGTGTATATCAGATTTCGGAATTGATATTGCAAGTCCAATTTGAGAGGACAGCCGAATAGGTTTTTCGTATATGAAGTTCATAACCAATTGAAAGTAATGCAATATTGAAATATTTTTCTGAAAATTTTGATTGCAGTTTAAGATTGTAGTTGATACATCCAAACAACAATTGAGATTTAATACATAATTAAATTTAACCGTTGATTCTGCAATATCAAAAAATACGAGTTCATCCTCCTGCTCCTACTGAGACATGAGGATCTAAAAACCCTGGCATTGTTATGACATATTATTGGTGGGTTTCGATTATGTTGTCAAAACATATTATTAGTGCGTTCATATTACACATAAAATAAAAGGAAAGAAGGAACTGATCTATAGGTTTACTAACTGACATTTATTATTTCTTCTTCTCAAGTTGTGCAATGCACATACAGTTGAAAGACTTCAGTTGTTTAATCACTCGTAGTCTGTTGTATCTTTTTTTTTTCTAACACCATCTGCTCCGCCACCAACTCACTTTGAAGCACTATCATTTGCCAACACAATTATAATCAGTTCTATATGCTGCAAACTACAAGCTGCGTTTGGTGTGCTTCCTGATGCATGCACTTGTTTGAAAATAACTTGTTATGACTTGTGATCAATAACTTGCTTTGATTAACCATGTCTAAATCACATAATGCATCTATCATGTATGTATGCATGCACTTGTGCAAAACATATTTCGACTCATTTGAAAAAAGTTTTGGATTGTTGTTTTTGTAAATGGACATGACAATTGTTTACTTAATGTTTCCCCCACGCTATGCAGAATAACTTCTATATGATTCATAACCAGCTGATTTGTACATAAATAATCTAAAATAGGACTCTGGTGGCATATTTAATTATTGATGCCAACTTTAGGTACTTAGTAGTCAGTTGTAGCGGGGTTTCTGAACCTTATTCCATGCTAGTTTCTTCTTCTTTTAATTAAAGTACCATGGAAACTGAAATTCGATATGCTTAGCTGGTTTGCAGATGACTTGAGGTTAGGCTGCTGAGCACTGAGACACCATTTGCATCTTATTATTGAACAAATGGTGTTTATAGGGCTGAAGGCATGATTAGTCCTGTAGCACACATTTTTAACTCCTTGGCTCCCCCCCCACCTCTGCTGCATGGGAAAATGGATGCAGTTGACAGTTATATCCTTTGTCCAAAATATTCTTAAAATTTACATAAGTGAAAAGGTACTTTATTTGTTTTCAGGTCTTCACAGCAGAGTACTCTTTGATTTGTAAGATTCATGAGTATACAAAACCTTATATATGCCTGATGGATGGTGTGACAATGGGATTTGGAATTGGATTGTCAGGGCATGGCCGCTACCGCATTATTACTGAGGCACGTTTGAAATTTCTGTAACTCTGATTTATATTTTATGTTCATCATTTGTATTCTCAGTATTTGCATCGTAAGGCTCATCATGCTCGCACAAGGCACTACTGTTACAGAGGACGCTCCTGGCTATGCCAGAAAACGGTATTGGCTTGTTCCCGGATGTTGGCTTTGCTTACATTGGTGCCAAAGCTCCAGGAGGTGGTGCTGTTGGTACGATTCTTGACTATCTTGTTTCATTGACTATCTTGTTTCAGTAACCCCGTAGAACCATGTCTTCTGCTACTAATTTTGTTACTAATCTATCATCATAACTCATTTCGAGCTTAACAACATAGGAATTGTTCTATAGTTCTGAGCTAGTGAGCTCTGGATATTGCGTATTTTTCAGTTCTTGTTCAATTTTGCAAAGTTGATAAGATATGTAACCTGTTTCTTGTAAACGCTGTCTTTATTTGCTCTCCTAAATTATGAGGCAAGCTAGCTGCTCCAAATGTGTAAAAGCCCAGCGGCGGAAACAGCTCCCGGGCAGGTCGGGTGGCTGCCGGGCTCCGCCGCTGCCGTCTCCACTGCCGTTAGCTGTCGACGCCTATAAAAATCAATTGATCACCGGAAAACTCTACTAGTTGCCCGGGCTTCACGAAAGTGCTGGCTCCGCCACTGTAAAAGCCTTATTCATTTCCTTCTATTCACTGCTTACTTCTGCTTCTTTCAGGATCTTACCTTGGGATGACAGGGAAAAGGATATCATCACCTGCTGATGCCCTTTTCATTGGTCTTGGAACTCATTATGTACCTTCAGCGAACCTGGGACCTCTCAGGGAATCCCTCTTGAGTGCTAACTTGTATGTTCCGAACTGTTATTTGTAAAAACATACTAAATGCTAGCAAAATTATTATGTTATTTTAATTACTACTAGCTGAATACCCCTGCTTTGCTACCGATAAAAAAATATATTATAATATAATCTAAAATAAATAAAAACATATTTTCCATGATATGTGCTACCCATCCTTTTTCTATAGGGAACATCCACCTTAATTTGATTTTATATGTGGCTATCCATTTAGATTCAAGGAGCAGTTTGCAAAATTTACAATGGGAGTAGGTGGGATGGCAGATTCACTGCCTCCATCATTCCATTCTTTTAAAGGAGTATAGATTCCATAATTTTTCATTAATAGAATAATAGTGACATATTCGACACTCGGTGACAATTCTGTTTGATAGTGTCTTGACATCTGATATCGTGTTTTTGATTTTTGCAGCACAGATGATCCCCACAGAGATGTTGAGTCATTGCTGACAAAGTTCAAGAACGAGCCAGAGTCAGGGCCCCAGCTAGATAAGTTTTTGCCATATATCATTTCTTTCTTTGGTCCTGACAAATCAGTTGCTGAATCTGTGAAAGAGCTTAAGAAGTGTAGTCAAAGTGATGATGCTGCAGGTACTCTGCTTTTAAGCTCAGGCAACAAGAGAATGTTGTTATATTTATGCACAAGTGCCAACAGTGTTTCTATATTGATAGCGTTTTATAAATTCAGTTTAGCACTGACTAGTTGCACGTGTATGCTTTCCTTTCCATTGTTGTCTGCAGTGGCAGAATGGGCCAACGAGGCCTTGGCAGGACTAAAAAAAGGGGCTCCATTTTCTCTTTGTTTAACTCAAAAACATTTTTCTCAAGTAGCATCAGCATATAGGAATAACGAACACTATCTATCGAAGGTATGACTCTGGTATCATGTACAATTGAATACTTTTATTTGGTTAACTATTTTATCTTCAGGCTTCTTTTTTTCTTCTCTCTTTTTTTGTGAACTTTTTTCTTTTGCAAGGACATTGCTAATTCTGACATTTTGGTTTGTTCAGTTGGCTGGTGTTATGAAAGTTGAATATCGAATTGCCTTGAGGTCATCGGTTCGAAATGATTTTGTTGAAGGTGTACGTGCTGTCTTAGTTGACAAGGACCAGGCAAGTTATCCATGTGACTTAGTATCTCTTTACTCTCCAGTTACTTAAATTGTTTGGCTGACAATTTATAATCACCATAGCGTATAGTAAATGTTTTAGGATCACATTTCCATAATTCAAAGGACCTCCATCTTCTGACCCAACCCTTTCTGTGAGGAAGAAAATGATCATTTGCCTCTCCATAGTGATAATTAGACACCTCCTGTGTCTGTGGGCCCCATTGCCCCAGGGCCACATGTCATGCACATGGGTTGCAAAATACAAACTATGAATGACACACTAAAGAGTTGCTTTTGTGGCATATCATACGCCAGCTTATTCAACTTGTCATTAAACTTAAGAAGCTCAATTATTTAAAATCAATTGTTTCTTTGCCACTCCCAAATATTTAAGCCTTGAGCTACATTTCACGGAGCTATCCACTAATAGATCGAAACTTCTGTCAATGAAATTCTGAAGAAAACCTCGTACTAGAGTTTGAACATTTCTCTGAGTTGTTAATAAGAGGTAAACCAGTAGAGGTATACCCTAGAATTCAACCATGTCTTGCACACTGCGACTTCTGGGAAAGAGGGATATAGACATTATAGCATGTGTGCCACGGTGCAAAATTTACTCTCCTTTGCCTTGCTAGATGACATAGGCACCTAGCTGTTCTTTTTCCATATACCTAGTAATAATATAAAAAGGCACATAGTTACATGTGTGGTGTGTTTTGTTTAACTAATGGTGTTATATGTCTCTGGAGTTAGGATCAGTAGAACTAGATGAAACCCCACACATTGCTTTGGAGTTTTGTATGATATTAGTAGAAATAATAGTATAATATGTATAGCTACACTTGGTTTAATTTTCATCTATGATCGACTATTGAAAAAGAAAGCTATATAAACAATTAAGATGATGTGGTTTATAACAATTTAAATCATATATGTTGATCATTCAAAAGCAAAACTTAGGTGATGTGGCTCAATGAGAGAAGGAAAAGAAAGAAACAAATATAGATTAATCATCAAAGGCAAAACTAAGGTGATATGACTTTATAAGAGAAGAAAAGAAGGAAAATAATTTGGACCATAAATCAATTATCAAAGAGCTAGAAATAATCAAGGTGATGTGGCTTAATAAGAGGAGAGAAATAATATTTACTAAACTTGGTGGGGATGAACTCTATATTGATATATAGGATGCCCTTGAACGTATAGCTAAATTTCCTTTTCAATTTGTAGAACCCAAAGTGGAAGCCAGCAACTCTGGAAGATGTGGACAAGGGTGAGGTGGAATCAGTTTTTGAGCCATTAGCTGCGGAGGCTGAGTTGAATGTATGATTTTCACAGCAAACATGTAATATTATTGGTACCGAAATACCCTCTTCAATTTCCCTGTGATGTTGCAATAAGAAATAACAAGGATAAAAATGATGATTATCGAGCCAATAAATAATGTCATGATTACAGTATCTGCGACTTACTGAAGTACTAGCAATGTATTGTCATTTGTGTTAGGAATCAGTCTACTTTACCTCCCTCATCTCTTGTCCTCGGTCGAATCATATCCCTCAACCACCAAGTCAGGTATAATGTATCCCTTTAACTTTAAAAATCAGTGCAAATCGATTTTTTTTTGGGTTCGGAAAGTGATGTCTGTTGACCTCCACTCAACAGGAGTAGTATTTGATGTTGAGCATCTTCTTGCGCCAACGGTAGAAGTGCAACTGGTGGTGGTAGCGGCGAGTAGAGAGGAAAGGGAAACCGATCTAGATAAGATAGAGGGGGTGTTTAGATCCAGGGGAAAAAATTTGGTGGGTCACATCGGATATACGGACACACATTTGAAGTATTAAACGAAATTAGACTCAAAAGATTCGTCTCGTGATTTACACGCAAACTGTGTAATTGATTTTTTTCATCCACATTTAATGCTCCATGCATGTGTTCAAACGTTCGATGTGACGGGGCAAAAAATTTTGGGGTGGATCTAAACAAGCCCAGAGATGGAAATATTCTCTTTTCCCTCTCACGTGCGTGACAGGGCGGTCAGTACGAAATTGCGAATGCAGTTGGTGGCACTTTTAATATCTACTACCTCCGTCCCTAAATATTTTCTAAATATTTAACACTGTTGACTTTTTTAAACATGTTTGACCGTTCATCTTATTTAAAAAATTTAAGTAATTATTAATTCTTTTCCTATCATTTGATTCATTTTAAATGTACTTTTATGTACTTTTATGTATACATATAGTTTTACATATTTCACAAAAGTTTTGGAATAAGATGAACGGTCAAACATATTTAAAAAAGTCAACGGCGTCTAATATTTAGGGATGGAGGGAATACTTTTCTCTATCTTTTATCTCTACTGCTATAAAAATTAAAAATATTTTCACCAAAATATTAGTACGTAATCCGTATTTGAGTTGATTTTTGAGGTGGTTCTATATCACCCATATCTAATTCAACGTGACTATAGAATAACTATTATACACCAACTTCTCAGCCCAACCCCTCGCCCTCCTAGCCTAACCCAACCCAACTGATCCACACCATCTAACCATCCTATCATGCGCATCTCCACCCCCTTCCTTGATTAGCGTCTTTTTTTTCTCTTTTTTATTTCTCTTTTTTCTTTTCTCCCGATCATCTTATCATCTCACACTCTTTCAATTTTCCTCTCTTTTCTCTTCCTTTTCTCTTTTGTTGTCTTTGAAATTTCTCTACTCATAAATATTTTCCTTTTGATATTATCATTATGGTGTGTATGCAGCAAGTTTGTTAGCTTTCCATCTAAAGATAAAAACTTTCACTAATTGAATAATCAAAATTTTAATCTTTGGTCGATGACATTTAGCAGAATACACATGCTTTAACTTATGGAATAGTCACCCGATCGATTTGTGAGACTATGGAAATTTGTACATAAGAGATTCTTCGTGTGATGACGTATGAAGTGAGCGTAACCGGGTTCAATACTATATATGATTTCTGATTTTTTTTTGCTATAGTTTTGTTTGTCTTGTTTCGTTTATCGTTTAAATTGTTAGAGTTTTTATCAATCGTGAAAATTATTTTCACCTGACAATATATAGTAAATATAATTGCATATATGTAAACATGAGCTAAGAGTTGTATAACAAATTCGATTCAACTAGCACGCGCAAAATTTGCTTTGTGCGGGGAAATTTCCTACTTGCAATCATCACATCTCGGAATTAAGACCATCCTATATATCACCGTACAGTTGTAACATTTATATTGTGTTCTGACCAGTGGCAGCCTTATATATTTATTCGGTGTAATTACAAATAATAGTTTGTCCTATGCATCCAACTAAATAAGTATAAACAGCACCAACAACATGATGTCTACCATAATTAAATACTCACACTAGAACTTATAGTATGTTGAAAAATGAGTATACTAGTACTTTATGCATTCCTTTGTCAGTAAAAATAAAAGGTTCTTGCGTTGAAAATTTTATTGATTCTGCATCTCTGTCCATGGTACATGGCCACCCTGAGATACAGAGGAAATTAAATTAGATGCAGCAACAACAGGTAGCTGAAACATATAAAGAACATACTTGAAAGAACCATGTTCAAAGCTCATATAAGATGTAAGTCATCATTGAGTCTTCGATTTCATACTTGGAAAATCACATCTACTAGTGGTGTATGTGAAAGAATACAAAAGGCTACCTCTGTTTCCAGTTATTCCTAGAACTTTAAGACTTGGGGTACCAAATGTATACATGCTTTGGTTAGAGAAGATAGTTTACGAGCACGAGATTAGCACCCACAAAGAGTTGGATCAATTAACGGGACCATCAATCATGTATAAGTAGCTACTTTTCTAATTCCACGGCATCAACACATGAAGCCTGTGCAGAGACTCAAATGAGCTAGTAACATGAAAACTATTATCTTAGCCTACACTTCACAGATCCTATAATTTGATGATTTATTAATGTATAATATGATACTTCTGCCAGATTTGCATGCTAATAAACTGGTGGGTTAATAATAGTGATCAAGAAGAAACAGAGGAACATATTACATATAAGTAGTGCACATTCTAGTTAAATGTAATTATTCTCATGGAGAAGTTTTCATTTTGAATTTAACCTTTTAAACTTGATGGAGTCTTTGCTTGACAGAAATCATATGATCAATTCAGCATCCTCTGTCCATACATTGATACATATAGTCACCCTGCAATACAACATGAATACAACATAAATATTTGTTTTCTGACCATATTACTTTCATTACGCTCAATATGCATAGATTTGATGTGTACTTGTAAAAACCGTGAATATTAGGGAATAATCTAATATCAAATAAATAGAAGGGGTGAGGTTTCGAACCCAAACTAGCTAGCCCACCACCTTATGGAGCTAGCCGGAAAACCCCTGAGCGTTTCTCTGATGTATACTTCTCACATAACTTTATTTCTAGAAGCTTGTGAACTCCCATATTAACTAGATAAGTCACAAATTCCCACGCTAATTGAAAAAACTAAAGATGCTAAGCACTCATCTATGGCATACTAGCACTGTGCCAAACAACACGTGAACTGGGCTAAGTCAAATAAGCGAGTGTTTGTTAAAGTTCCAAGTAGTCTTCGTCTTGGACGATTGGAATGGTTCCTTTTAGCTTTCGGCACTGCCTTTTGAGCTCTTCGCTTTTGCTTTCATAAACATGTAGTACTTCTAGTGAACTCGGAAAACCGTCCGTGGGCAGCGAACGGATGTTTGGACAGGATGCGATCTCTAATCTATTGAGACTGGTGAGTCTATGTAACCCAGCAGGGAGAGACCGCAGCTTGGGGCAGTCCACGAATATAAGGACCTCGAGCGAGGAGAGCAGCTGAAGGGCCATGTTTTGCTCCTTGGTGAAGCGCTCTACCTTGTGGTCCATGTTGAAGCTTAACCTGGTGAGTGAGGAAGAGAGAAAGCTGCAAGTAGGCTCAACGAGTACCCCTGTGATGTCATCCGTGTAGAGCTGTTGCAGCCCCGATGGCTTGGACCCGACAGAGAATTTGGGAGTTTTATGGACAGCCAGCACTCTAAGGTGGCCTTGCGCAAGGAGGGAACACATGCTCTTGCCTCTTAAATCCTCAAAGTCCCATATGGACAATCTAGTGAGAGAGCTGAGGTTTTGTGCCAGAGTCTCCATGCCTCTCACACAATCAATAGCCAGATCTTGAAGGGAGGATGGAAATGGGAAACAAGACGAGGAGGGTGGGTAGGAGGAGAGAAAATTAGGACAAAGCTTTATACACAATGATTGGAGGGAGTGCAAGCGTTGTAATCCTCCTCCTACGCCTCTTATTAGGTTGTGTATCGTGTCATCTAGAACTGAATCGAACTACAGGATCAGCTCTGAGCAGCCCCTGATGTCCAAGTTCTGTAATTGGTGAGGCAAGAGCAGCAGTCCTGTAACCACCGGAGCTATTTCGTCATCTCTTCTTGGTTGTTGTCATCTCTTCTTGGTTGTTGCTGATCCTTCCCAATCTGTGCATCCTCACACTTATTATAAGAAAGTGATGGTAAAGATGCTAGCGTTACCATCATCTCTTGCCCTGCCACACCAAGTCTCTATTATCTTTTGACAATTTTCTATTCTCATGTTCATGAGCTTGGGGAAATAAGACAACAGTTGTGTCATTTCCTTCCCACTAGCACTGCACTCATAGATCTTGAGTTGCTCAACTGGAAAATGGTATGTGATAGTGTTGTCACCATCAGCCGACAGCAAGGCAATACCTGAATCAGTTATGGAGAGCCTCCTCAAAGCTGATAGCAACTTAAGGTGTTCTAGAGGCAAAGGAGGGCATTTCTTCATCTTCAACTCCCTTGGTTCTGTAAGATTACTAAAAGCCAATAACTTCCAGGATGTACTATCCAGAGGGCCATCCTTTCCCTCAATTTGTAAGCCTTGTTTAGATTGGTTGTTTCTCTGGTAATCTAAGAGACGAAAATGCGATCCCGCTTCTTTAATCAGAACATGGCATGTAGAGCTTGTCCAAGGAAGGGGAGGCAATGATATTAGCTTTGGGCATTTTGCAATCTCAAGCTTCTGTAGTGTAGAGAATTGAGACAAGTTCATCTCTTGTCCTAACCAAGGACAAGTGGAATGTGAAAATAGCAACTCTATGAGTTCTGGACACTCTCTTATGAGCAAGGAGAGCACACGACAAGCATCATTTCCGGCCCATTTTGCAAGTCTTGGTATAGCAACAAGCTCTAACCTTTTTAAATACTGGAAACTGTGGCCACTGGGATAAGCCAAGGATTGTTCACCATGCTTGTTAACTACCACAATCCCCCTAGAGGTGGAAATTTGTCCCAACATACACCGTTTATACAAAGTGATTGCAAGCCTTTGATGGACAAGTTAGGACCCAACCATGATGGGCAAGTGGCACCCCCATGCCCTTGAATATGTAGGTCTCGAAGATTGCTATGTGGTCTAAGATTTTCAAGAATATGTTCTTCTTGTGAAGAATCTTTTGTAGAATGGTTAACATGCCAAACTAATATTAACTTGTGTAAGTGACTTCTGTTTAAAAGTTTTGCCTCCTCTATCGCTTTTGCATTTCAAGATCATAAATTCCCAATGATCCTTTTAGCTCATCCAACTGCCCTATTTGGCTTAGTGCAAATACCTTAACTTGTCTTTTGACCTCAAATCTCCTTAGTTCTTGTAAACACTTTAGCCTACCCACATTAGCAATGTCAGAGTGGAGTTTATCATCTTGGACAAGAAAATGCCGCAATTTTACAAGGTTATTCATATCTGTTGGTAAACCAAAATGGCCCTTGCATTGTCGTACATCAAGGATCCTCAAGTGGTAAAATCTAGATATGATGTTGGGTAGGCTTAATTTTGAAAATTTTCATCCGATGATCCTTAAGTAGCGTAGATGGATAGGTTTCGAGAAGTTCTGCAACATACTCACTATAGCATAACAT
The DNA here is from genome assembly GCA_000573905.2 of Oryza punctata. NCBI lineage: Eukaryota > Viridiplantae > Streptophyta > Magnoliopsida > Poales > Poaceae > Oryza > Oryza punctata. Next base: position 30,082,966 of record CM002493.2, read on the forward strand.
GGCATAGACAACAAGACTATGCGGAGTGCATGTGCTTTTTTTTTTTAACAAATCACCAAAAGGGGTGATAAAACTTCCGTGGTATTGTCCAAATAGCATCAATGAGTGCAGTTTTTCAACATCTAGTCTCTTACTTAGTGTGCTGAAATCCTTCTTGATGTTTTCAAAAGTCACTTCATTTACGTCCATGTCATCAACCACAACTTTTTTAGATAAGTGTCTTATAGATGGTAGAATTTGTGTAGATCTAACATTTGAACTACATATGGTAAGACATTCATACGATGAAACCTTCAACAATAACTCATGTAGTAGGTCATGCATAATGTAGTAAGGAGACCCATCTTCTTTTGCTTTTTTTCAAAAAAATCCATACCTAACCAAATCATTCAATTGGCTCAATCCAATGTCTTCATTTTTTTTTCTTTTGATCCTTTGAATGTAGGATGTCTAGTCCTATCCATAAGTGAATTATCTGATTACTGTCAAATCTATAGTCTTCAGGGAACAAAGCATAATATGTAAAACATTGTTTCAGATGGAAGGGAGATAATCATAGCTAAGCTTTAATGCCAGCATAATATCATTCTCACCGGTTTGTAATTCCCATTCTTTACTTTCTAGGACACTTTTCCAATGTTCCAAATCAAGGTGATTTTTCAATAACCTCCCAACTGTTTTCGCTGCCAAAGGGGAACCCTTCAGATTTTTTATATCATTTTTCCAGTATCAAGTAAATTAGCATGATCCTTTGCTGATTTCTCATTACCAAACACATATGCTTGGAATAATTCCCAAAACACTTGAGGATCCAACCCTTTTAGTTGTATTGGTCGATCAATTGTTTTAACCATTTCTGCCACTGCTGGAAAACGAGTGGTGACTAGAATTAGGTTTCCATTGGTTTGTCCTTTTTTGAGAGATGCTAATAGATGTTTCCACTCATCCTCATGACCACAATTCCACATATCATCCAAGACAAGTAAAAACTTTGATCCCAAGCTTTGCTCAATCAAATCATGTGGACCATTGTCTTTCTTATCTTTGAGTTGAGGGATCGACTTGGCGATCTCTTCTTTCAATCTATACACATTGAAATTGAGAGTTACACAAACCCATACGGTAACATCAAAGTAGTTATGTACTTCTTTGTATATATACCTTGAGAGAGTTGTCTTCCCTATCCCCCCTGGACCAACAATCGGAATGACGGTTAGGTCCTTGTCACAGTAATAACCATGAGTAATGTTTTTAATAGTTGTACTTTTCTCATCCATCCTCCCATAAAATTTAGGCTCTGTAAACTCTGGAGTGGTCATAGGCCGACTGAAAGCAAAACCGCTTGGAAGAATAGGTGCATGCCCTGGTTTTCTGGAAAACTCAGCATTGAGACTCATGGCAATGTACTGACCAATGCTGCGATTTGATTCCAACAACTCTAGATTGAGTATGGTAGAGACTTTGGCACACACTGGCTTCAGCTGCTCGACAATGCGCTTCATTCTTTGGGACAAATCCACCCTATCAAACTTCAGCTTTGGTGTTTTCATCGTATCCTCCCTCTGCCATACCCTGCCACAGGAATAGGTGCAGCGCAGGAACTAGCTCCCTACATGTGCAGATGATGCTACCGTTAGAGAACTTTTACAGAACAATGTACTTTCAGTATATACTACTCCCTCCATCTCAAAATATAACAATTTCTGATATTTAGGATTTATCCCAAAATATAGTAACTTCATCATTAATATTCTTTTCTCAACCAATCACAACCCTGCATCATTCACTTTTCTACTTACCTCTATTTCTTAACCAATCATAACCTTTCACCCACTAGAACGGTAACCCCCATCTCAATCGGGCGGTAACCTCTGTCTCAATCGGGCATGGCGTCCGTCACAACCTAGAGGTCTCAGATGTGAAAAGTTATCTCAATCGGGCAAACGGCCGTCACGGATGAAGCTATCTCAATCGGGTCTTAATTAAAGTCCGTCACTCATAGCTTTGATCCAGACGACCAGTCAAACTATAGCCCATCACGGATGACCTATCTTAATCGGACCTAAACTATAGCCCGTCACAGATAAGGGTCATCTGTGATGGGCCATAGTTTAGGCCCATCACAGATGAGGGTCATCTGTGACGGGCTATAGTTTAGGCCCATCACAGATGAGTATAATCCTAAAAAAACAGATGTGAAAAGTTATCTCAATCGGGCAAACGGCTGTCACGGATGAAGCTATCTCAATCGGGTCTTAATTAAAGTCCGTCACTGATAGCTTTGATCCAGATGACCAGTCAAACTATAGCCCATCACGGATAACCTATCTTAATCGGATCTAAACTATAGCCCGTCACAACTATAGCCCGTCACAGATAAGGGTCATCTGTGACGGTCCATAGTTTAGGCCCGTCACAGATGAGGGTCATATGTGACGGGCAGTCCCGCCTCTCTCCCAGGTGGTATTTTTTGTTCTCACTCGTGTGCACCGTTCTTCCCGATCGGTCACCCATCCCGAAATTGCTCCAGGCCAAGCACGCTTAACATCAAAGTTCTTTGGAGATCGGCTTCCGAAAAAGTAGTTGTAACTTTTTAGTATGAGTATTCTATTAATCCTATTAAGCCTTGGGCCAGGATGTCACACCCCAATATCACCCATTCATATACATTTATTTACATACACAACCATTAATATATTTAACACAACCACATTCACATAACATCCATTTTGATCACATATTTCACATCCCCGATTGAGATGACCTATCTCTATCGGGCATTAAATAATACCCGTCACCGATGAGTATTTTTCCATTTTCCATATGAAATGTTTATATTCAATTTATATGGTATTTTTTATTTTCAATTTATGAGAACTTTAAATTTAATTTTAGGTCAATTTTTTGTGTCAAATGTAAAAATCACAAACAACAAAACTGTATAACTCATTGATACCTACAACTATTGTATTGGTCATTTGTACAAATATGTTCATTTGAACTATTCAAATTTGACAACTTCGAAAAAAAATTGGGGTTAATAAATGATTTCAAATGGAAAAGTCACCAAAACCAAAGTTGTAGAACTCATCGAGGTGCAAAATTTTTATTTTGGTCATTTCTCCATCTGACTCTATTTGAACAATTTGAAATTTGAAATTCAAAGTTTGAGAAATTCAAATATAATTTTTTGTTAGTGAATGACTTCAACTGAAAAAGTCATCAATAACAAAGTTGTATAACTCATCAAGATCTATAATTTTTATTTTGGTCATTTTTCTATATAACATTTTTTTAACAGTTTGAATTTGAATTTGAAAATATGACAACTTCAAATAATATTTTCAAATACTAAATGATTTCAACTGAAAAAGTTATCAACAACAAAGTTGAATAACTCATCAAAATCCAAAAATTTTATTTTGATCATTTCTTCATCCGATAAAGTGATACTAACATTGTTCACAAAATTGACGTATCTCTTATCTGGTTTTATAAACTATAACACATATATGTAAAATTTGTGAACAATGTTACTAACACTTTGTCGGATGAAGAAATAACAAAAATAAAAGTTTTAGATCTTGATGAGTTATACAATTTTGTTGTTGATGACTTTTTCAATTGAAATCATTTAGTATTTGAAAATGTTGTTTGAAGTTGTCATATTTTCAAATTCAAATTCAAACTGTTCAAAAAATGTTATATGAAAAATGACCAAACTAAAAGTTATAGATCTTGATGAGTTATACAACTTTGTTGTTGATGACTTTTTCAGTTGAAGTCGTTCACTAACAAAAAATTCTATTTGAATTTCTTAAACTTTGAATTTCAAATTTCAAATTGTTCAAATAGAGTCAGATGGAGAAATGACCAAAATAAAAAATTTTCACCTCGATGAGTTCTACAACTTTGCTTTTGGTGACTTTTACATTTGAAATCATTTATTAACCCCAATTTTTGTTCGAAGTTGTCAAATTTTGAATTTGAGTTCAAATGAACTTATTTGTAAAAAAAGACCAATACAATAGTTGTAAGCATTAGTATATAGCCCGTGACTGATGAGTCATCTGTGACGGGCCTAGTTGTTATCTCAATCGGGCCTTAAGTTGGTGCCCGTCACGGATGATGGTCATCTGTGATGGGCCTAAAGTATAGCCCGTCACAGATGACCCTTATCTGTGACGGGTCTAAACTATGGCCCGTCACAGATAAGGGTCATCTATGATGGGCCTAGTTGTTATCTCAATCGGGCCTCAAGTTGGTGCCCGTCACGGATGATGGTCATCTGTGACGGGCTCCAACTACGGCCCGATTTCGCGCCGAGCTCCTCCGTGACGCAGGTGTGGCCGATTTCACGCCGAGCTCCTCCATGACGTCGGCTTAAACGTTAGGGAAGAGATCGCAGCGCGAGGGAGATGAGGCGGCCCCACCGTCGACCTCTCGTAGAGCCCCCCTCCTGATGGTCGGCGGAGTCGTCGTCCTACAGCCACGATGGTGTGTGGAGAAACCGAATAGGAGAAGAGGAAGGGGAGAGAGGAAGAGGAAGAAGGAAAGAAGTGAGAGATTGACATGTGGGCCCCACAGGATGACAGCGGGATAGACTCAGTCAAAACGTGTCAGTGAAACTGCCCTCCAAAAATAGTTGGGGTCATTACGGTTGAGAGATATGAATTAAATTGGAGCTATATTTAAAAGACTTAAAGTGGACTTATTCCTTTTCTTGGCGCTGGTCTGTTCAGCCCATGAGCTTCCTACGACGCGTAGGCCCACTGCTACAGATCCAATGTTGGCAGTTTACGATGGGGCCCAAAGCTTAACCGGCCGTTTCTCTTTTTGTGGGTAGTTTTTTTTCCTCGATTTTAGCGTTCCCTTCCCCACGCGCGCGTTTTCTCTTTTTTCCCGATCTTTTTTCGATTTTTTTTAATATGCAGCACGCTTGTTTTGTTTCCTTTTTAATTTATTTTACAATTTATATCTTTCACATCAAAATTTCAAAACATTTTATTAAAAACTTTCAACTCGAAATTTAAACTCAAATTTTAAAACTTTCATCTCAAATTTCAAAACTCTCAACTCAAATTTTAAAAACTTTCAACTCAAAATTTCAAGCTTGAAGAAATCTTGAGTTGAAAATTTTCAAATCTTAACTTGAAAGTTTTCCAATCTGAATTGAAAGTTTCAAATCTTGAGTTGAAAGTTTTCAAAATTTAACTTAAAAGTTTAAATTTCGAAGTGAAGCTTTTAAAGTTTGAGTTGAAAGTTTTCAAATTTTAACTTAAAAGTTCAAATTTCGAGATGAAAGTTTTAAAAACGAGTTGAATGTTTTCAAAAATTGAGCTGGAAGTTTTAAATTTTAGGTATGGTTTTAACTTTTCTTAAAAGTTTTAAATTTTGTTTAAAAGTCTTAAATAAAATTTAAAACTTTACAGGTACTCGGTTTTCATATGACGTTGACCGAAAGTACTCTGTTTTTACAGGTTTTCGGTTGATTTTTCGTAAACCGATGAGGATCTATCTAGATTCGTAGTTAAGATATATCTCATACAATACTGAATTCTTTATATTTGGTATAGAGGGAGTAGTAGAGATAAGAATCATACGAAGTATGGGTGAGAATAGAATTTTTATTGATGATGTATGACTCAGATTTATATCTTCGTACTTATGAACGTAATTCCCTTCTAATAAGGTATTGAAATAGTGGGAGTTTGCTCTTGAACTCTTTTTTTAATCCCTCATAAAACTTCCACGAACACTATCCAATAACGCACTAAACAACCTCAGCTCTCAAACTTCCATTCCCTCTTCAGCGGTTCCCCCTAACCAAACGCAACCACGGGCAATTGGATGGTCATGGAGATAACGACCATTAAATCGACGAAGCGGGCCTGTATTTTATGACATCTTCGTTTTTTGATTCCATCGCTGTTTTGGGTCTTCTTACTTTTTTAGCATACCTACGTCTCTTAATACTTGATATTGGTTAGTGCACTAATCAGCACCACCGGTTTAGCCATACTCTGTTTGTCAGTTCATTCTGCTTACTGTGTTTAACATACTCCGCAGTCAGCTCTCGTCTTGCTTGAGACCAACGGATTCCAGATGTCACTCAGTGAACTGTAATTCTTTATTTCGAGCTAGCTAGTTCATTGATTTTATGAAACAACGTGCCAAACCAAGCTCGTCTCCCATTTCGGTTTGACCGCAGCCAGCTTCTGTTATTCCAAGCGTTATCCATATGTTGGCTAAGAATACGCTTCTTACTTAAGCTAGACTTCGGAAAAAGACACGAGTTATTAGAAAAGATTGCGGTGGCTTAATGGCGTGGCAAAGAGACAGAAATCACAGGCTCGCAGCACACTCCCGTCAGAAGAAAAGCGAAGGAGAGAAAAAGAAAACAGCGGGAGCCGTATCGAAACCGTCAGGCTGTGTGGATCCGGATAAGCGCCGCCGGTCGATTCGATCGATCCGACGCGCCGCATCACCACGCGCGATTGCGTGGCAGCTAGCGACCGCTCCGCCACCGTTCGTCACAGCCTCCCCCGCCCCGCCCACGAGGGCGACGCCTCGTCGCGCGCCTCCAGATTTTTTTTTTTTTCACCCTTCCCCACCGCGCGCCAGCCAGAATCAATCGCGAGGGTGAGGCCGGCCGGCGCGAGACGAGATAAGGCAGCGCGAGGTGGACTAGCGGATAGGGCTTACCACTTATCGACACCACACCCGCGGACGCGCGGTGATTCCCTTCCACTGCGTTACCGGGCCCGGTGAGGCAACTAGGCAAGCATGCAGGCAGGCGGCTGTCCGGATCACCGGAGAACCCACCCGTTGTTTTTCTCCTCCTGTTTTTTTCTCGCTCTCTAATCTCGCGTATTACGTCGCTGCCGTTAGAAATCCCGGGGGCGGCGCGACGTTGCGCGTGATGTAGTGGAATGGGGAATTGTGTGCACAGCAAGCGATTTTCGATGTGGTCATGATACCAGTTGTAATCCTTCCCTGTCCCGGGGTTTAGCAATGAACTGACACGAAGTTCGGCGGGTCACCGCATCGACGCACGCCTACATGATCACGAGCACATTCACGCGTGAACCATCCCTCGGGCGCGCGACGTGTGGCGCCGGCCTGCGGCGCGGCTGCTTGTTCATGGACATGGAGGCAGGCCGAACCCGGTTGATTAAGCACGGCTTCTGCTCCTGACGCGTGCACGTTCTCCGGCAATAATCAGCTCCCGACGTGTGGCGGAGCGAGAGAAAAAAAAAAAACCGCCGCAAAGCGTTTTAGTACAACTTCACGGCTTCATGGGACGCGGCACATCAACCTATCGAGTGGCGCGGTTCATCGGCGGCACGGCGCGCGATACCCGCGCTGGACCCAACACGTGTGCGACTGCGTGGAGACTGGAGAATCCTGTTAGCGAGGCAGTGCCATTCCGAAACCAAAAAACCGTGTTACTTGTAGTAGAAGTAGTAAAATTGAAACATGGTTGCACAGAGCGTGTTAGCTGATACTACTAGAATTCTGTTATAGAAGACCGGCATGGGGTCGATCAGCTGCCGGATGCGGCGGGAAGTGTGAGGAGCATGACTAGGGGAAGTCGGAATCCCCAAATCCAAGCGCACGGATTTTTTGGAGTTCATGTGGGCCCAATTTGTTGCCTCCCTCCCGCGGCACGGAGGTGTTCACTGTGCGCCACAGTAATAAGTAAAATTTTTGGTACTCGTGTCATGTCGTTCTATTTTGTTTTACTTGTTGCGAAGTTGGCAACACCAGACGAAGGATTTTTGCTGTTTTCATGGTGTAGAACCAAGCAACGAGTTCCATGTAGTTCGTTAGCCAAACGAAGTTGAGCTAAGCATGATGACAGTTGAGATAAACCTCCACACAAACAGGGAATTCCCACAAACACCCTCATCCTTTACTTCGGCCACCACAACATCATACTACGTACTAGTACATCCGATGTGGCACTCTTACCCGAAACAGAGCCGCCCAAAATGGCAAACCATATCATCTAGTACTCCTCTCAAAAGAACTACTCGCAAGTAATCTACTCAATTTTACACGTCAAAGAGTCAAAACAAAAAAAAAAAAACTGAAAGAAACATAAACCATAGCCGTGCAAACAACCGGGCCCACACAAACCCCCCCAAAAAAATCACGCAATCCATCCCTCCATCTATCCGCCGTCCGTTCCCTTCCTTCCCCTTGTATAAGTAGCGGATGCCGCTCCCGCCACTCTGCCTCACACACACACATCAAACACCAAGCTCAGAGAAGAGAAGAGAAGAGAAGCCAAGAAATCATCATCATCTCACGCATTTCTTGCTCGAATTCCAGCTCGATTGAAGAAGAGCATCATGGGTTACAACGAGCTGATTCCCGGATTGCCGGAGGAGGTGGCGAGGGAGTGCCTCATCCGGGTGGGGTTCGACCAGCTGCCGGCGGTGCGCCGCATCTCGCGCCAGTGGAAGGCGGAGGTGGAGTCGCCGGCGTACAACCGCCTGAGGAAGGCAGAGGGGCTGACGCGCCCGGCGCTTGCGCTGGTGCAGGCGCGGCGTGAGCTCGCCGAGGCTGGCCCGGCGGACAAGCAGTCGTCGGCCGGCGGTGGGCCGGGGAACTCGTACCGGATGGTGCTGTTGGACCCGGCGGAGGGGAGGTGGACGCCGCTTCCGGAGATGGCTGGATCGAGAGGGAGCTTGCCGCTGTTCTGCCAGGTAGCGGCGGTGGATGGTGGTGCGGAGGGCAGGAAGCGGCTGGTGGTCGTCGGCGGCTGGGACCCGGAGACGTGGGCGCCGACGGACTCGGTGCTCGTGTATGACTTTCTCACGGGCGCGTGGCGCCGTGGCGCGGCCATGCCGGGCCCGTGCCGGTCGTTCTTCGCGTGCGCCGCCGTCGGTGGGAAGGTGTTCGTCGCCGGTGGCCACGACGAGGAGAAGAACGCCCTCCGGTCGGCGCTGGCTTACGACCCGGACGCCGACGCGTGGTCCACGCTCCCCGACATGGCGGAGGAGCGCGACGAGCCGCGCGGGCTCTGCGTCGGCGGCAAGTTCCTGGTCGTTGGCGGGTACCCGACGCCGGCCCAGGGGCGATTCGTCGGCTCCGCCGAGTGGTTCGACCCGGCGACGTCCACCTGGTCCCCTGTCCAAGAAGGCTTCGTCGACGACGGCGCGTGCCCGAGAACCTGCAGCACCGCCCCCGGACCCGGCGACCGCATGTACATGCTCCGCGACGGGCACCTCGTGGCGCGCCACGGCGCCATCTCCTCCACCTCCGCGGGGTGGCGGCCCGTGGCGCCGGTGCCAGAGGACGCGCGCACCGCGGCGGTCGTGTCCGTCATCCCCGACGGCCGCGTCGTGGTCATCGGGTCCGACTGCCACGGCGGCGACCAGACGGTGTACATGCTTCGCGAGGAGGCCGGCAAGCCCGCGTCTTGGGCGCGCGCGCCGGCGCCGCCCGAGTTCTCCGGGCACGTCCAGGCCGCCTGCCTTCTAGAAATCTGAAGCGTATTACAGTAACAAAATTCCGTGTATAGTTATGTATACATCTATGTAAATATGTGCGAGTAACAGAGCTCGAGTTTGTTAACTTTGTACATGCAAGGAAAAAAAATGGTTAAACGAGTGTATCAATTTTGATTTTTTTGATGAAATGACACTGTATCAGTTTTTATGTGGAGTAGAGATGGAAGCTAGTACTCTGTACTCCTACTGAAGAGACGAAACGGTCGCAGCTTGTGTTTGTTTGTTTCAGTTCAGTTGGAGTGTTCGTGGCTTCTAGAACCCTTCCGTTGCAAAAGGCGTGCTGCTTACCTCGAGCGGAAACGCTCTCTATTTCGAGATCGCAGTGTTTGGAAACTTCTGGAACGGCTAAAGCATAACGAATCTGACAAATACGACGAGGAAGTAATGAATCAATACCCTTTGTCGTATCCAAACCGGCCACCTCCCGTCGTCTTCTCACACCATTCGCTGCTACTACTTTCTTTGCCGTTCCTCTTTTCCTAGGCCAAACCGCTAAATTCGCACTGAAATCATACACAGAAGTGTAGAACTACTCCCAAAATACAGGAAAATCGCGTTGCGCGTAGTCGAAAATCCGGCTGCATGAAAATCCCCGAACGCAGAAACCCGATATGTGGTTTCTGTATCTAGTGGAAGTTTCGTTTTGTCTAAAACCTGCAGTTAACCCGGTGAAAGAGACGCGTCTAATCCAGTGCACCTGAGCAGCGGCAAAACCGCGCGCGGGCCACCATAACCGCGACAAGTGGGAAGGAAGCGATAGGGACATGGGTGGGCAGCCTTCAGCTCTCGCCACGAATTACTATTTGACATAGCTACAGATATCAGATCTTACGATCTACGATGGATTTAGAATTTGTATATTAAATTATAGTGATTGAATTTTATATTTTATATAAAATAAAAACAAAGCAATTTATCGAAATATTATCAATATAAATACATATCAAATCCATGGATTTATAAAGTTAGGAATATCTTTAGAAAATTTTGGACCTGAAGTTATGCGAAACACCCGCATAGTATCCGGCTTTGGAACGGCGGCTCGTCGATGGATTGGTCGGCGAGACTGCAGCCAAGCCGATCCAATCCACCCGCCGCGTACGTGACGACGCACGCTGTAAGGTTCAGCTGGTCGCGGTCCGGTCAGCAGGCAAATGGGTCACTTTCAATTAATTCCGCGCCTTGTTTGGATCAGATCGACGTCGGGTTCTTTTTTAGCCGATGCTTTGACTGGGCACTGTAGCATTGTGGTCGGCAAGCATGGCCATGGAGATGGAGGTCATGGGAATTTTGAATATGTGATTTACTATCGCGGATTACTCCTACAGTAGTCCTACCCGTTGTGGCTAGCTTACCTGGGGAGCAATGTTTTTTCGTTGGTAAGCATCAATAAACAGCTGTGCGAAATATTTCAGGAACGGACTTTTATGATTAAGATGCAGATTATATCTCGATTTTTGTTAGTATGTTTTTCAAACACTATTAGTGTGATTCGTGTGAAAATTTTCTATATGGAAGTTGGTCCAAAATATCGAATAAATCCACTGTCAAGCTTAAAATAAACAAAACTCTATTAATCAAGTGTGAGTGGTTTTCTCGTTCTGGTGCCCTTACTTAATACTCATCTCCATCAAACTCCAACAGGGCTGTATGATGAAGATGAAACATGAACCATACTGTCAAACATGCAGCAACAATGACAAAGGTCTCGTGGTCTTTGGCATCTTTGCCCGTGATTTCTGTTGCCCATTCATATTCAGGTGGCCCAACAGATTAGACCTGGCAAGCCCACGGCACGGTTACAGCCTAATAGGCCAACTATAATTTGGATAGCAAACCATTTATACTAGTTCTACATGAGTAACACTTACTTTATCTGTAATCACCTATATTTTTTTACACGATCTTCAATAAATATTTTAACTATTAATTTATTCCATGTAAAATTTTCAATGAATATGAAATTAGCATCATGTACTTCAAAACACGAATATAGTGATATAACATGCATAATACATATTATAGATATGATTAGTATGATTCTCAGTCAAAAGTTACCGAGTTTAATTTTCCTAAAGTTATGGACACCCTATAATTTAGGATAGAGGGAGTATTATTTTTGCATACTATGTAAGTGCTACGTAGGATTCTGAAGGGGTCATGGTAATTTGAGAAAATGTGTTTTGAGTTCGGGGACCTGTATGATACAGATAAACAAGTTTAGGGATCAGCAATGCACTTTACTCAATATTTTGTTAAGATTCGAATAGTAACTCTCCAAGGCATGTCAACACATAAAGATTATTTTCACGCTGCGGGGACGATTCAATAGGGAGAGGAAGAACGAAGGGCTAAACACCCAATTAGAGTATGAAAAAAAATCCATATTGCATCCCTCAGCTATCCGCCGAATCTAGTTCCCACCCCTTGAACGCAAAACAAGGCACCTACGTGGCATTACAGCTAGTGAAAAAAAGAACTGCGGTGAGCTCTGTGTAACTTAGTGACACGATGGCTTTCCTTCGTCCTTGCTTTGTGCTTGCTGGTGTTGGGTGCCCAAAGGATCAAATGTGCGAACTCCAAGGTAGGATTCCAAGATTCGGATGACGCCTTGCATTTACTGCTACTCCTTTCTTTGCCATTTATCTCTTCCTTCACTGGCCAAATTCTCACTAAATTCATAAACATATTTTTTCCGTCTTATAATATAAGAAATTTTAAGACACATCGTAGTACAGTAAATCTAGATAGATTTCCTATTCAGATTCATAGTATTAGAATATATCACATCATTTCAAAATCATTTATATTATGGGACGGATGAATTACTACTCCTAAAATATACTCCCTCCGTTTCAAAATATTAGTATTTTTGGATCTAGAAACTATCTTTGAGATGTTGCTTTGACCAATAATATCTATAAAATTAAGATGTTTTAAATAAAAAGAGTTATATATTATAATAGTTTGTTTAATAACAAATCTAGTAACACTAATTTTACGTGATTGATCCTTTTTATTTTTTTCTATCAATAGTCAAAATTAAAAATATTTGACTTAGTACTATTTTAAAAATGCTTATATTTTGGGATGGAGGGTGTATGAAAACTCCAATTGTGCGTTAGTCCAGGATCCTCGAACGACGAAACCCGGTGTGTGGTTTTCTGTCTAGTGGAAGTTTCGTTTATTTTGGCTCAAATCTGCAGTTAACCCGATGAAAGGAACTCATCCAATCCAGTGCACCTGAGCAGCAGCAAAACCGCGCGCGAGCCACCATAACCGCGACAAGTGGGAAGGAAAGCGATCGATGGTGAGTTAGTGACAACAGCAGTGAGTATACCCTCCCTCCTCATGCGTGGGCAGCCCGCCAGCTAGCGCTCGCTTTGCTTTGCTTACCTGGTTTTGGAACGGCGGCTCGTCGATGGATTGGTCGGCGAGATGTGCCGTGACGAGCTGATGATGCACGCTGTTAGCTTCAGCTGGTCGCGGTCGGGTGGATGCGACCATGTGGCCCTGCGGCGCGGCGGCGTCAGCCGGGAAACGGGGCCGGTCGATCTCTCCTTCTCCGTGTGCTCAGTTAATTCCGCGCGTTGTTTGGATCAGATCGACGTCGTCGTTGGCCGGCCACCTGCCCAGAGTTTGCCACAACGGTGACAGTGATCCCATGCTTTGGCTGAGGATTGGAGTCTGGAGCAGTGTGGTCGGCAAGCGCGGAGGTCCACGAGACATGGGAATTTGGAATTTGTGACGCGCTATCACGCATTACTCTCCTACACGTTGTGGTTTGCTTGCCTCTACTTGAGGATCAATATTTTTTGGGACTGCCTATCCAACTTGTGACAGAAAATCACATCTCATATCATAAGAATTTTAGACCGTTGTATATGCTATACGATTCATGCGATCTTTTTTCTTCCCCGCAACCCTACACATACGCGAGCGATAGTTTGTCCACCAGCGTCGCTGCCTCTCCCACCTAGCCTCACCGATTAGACGGAAGGAGCGAATAATGTTGGTGAGCCCCCACCCCCTCGGCTGGCCTCCTCCCCCTCCCGGTCTCCTCAAGACAGCGACGAGAAGGTAACCTCGCTCTAGCCTTTTCTATTTTGGGTAATGATCTCTTTGCTCTTCAGTGCCTGCGTCTTCCCGGGCAACAAATGTGCCACCACTTGCCCTCGTCTCCTAACCAGTCCTGTCGTTTACCCCGCCACCAACACCGGCCCACTGCCCACCGCCCACTGCTAACCCCGCAGCTCCGGCGTCACCGCTAGTGCCTCATCGCCCCACCGGTTCTCCTCCGCCCACGACTATCACTTTAAGACCCTGGGAAGCCTCCTTTTTCCCCACCCTAGACCCTCCTACCCCGAACCCTAATCCATATGTTCCCTACCAGAGTGTCGATCCCCATTTTTATAATAGGAATCATTCGTGTAATCAGTACCATTTCCGTGGATCAAGTAGTTCGGTACACACGAACACATAGCTGGAATACCAAGTGCACATACTTAGTTAGTCTAGTGCGAATTATTACATAATAGGCCCGCAGGCATAGTTTAGAACATAAGACCAAGCGGTCCGAAATATATGCAAAAGCAGAATTTAGATAAGACAGTGGAATCAAGGCAGCGGCAACGCCATTTCCACATGCAACGACCGTATCTAAGACCTACTAAGCGCCATCGTCTTCAACAGCCTCCTGATAGTACTCGTAAGGATCATCGGAGACTCCATCGCCCGCTTCTGATGAATTTGTAAATAGCAAGGGTGAGTACCAACCGTACTCAGCAAGCCACCACATCAAGTATGCATATGATAGGGATAATTCCAAGGAATGGCTAAGGTTTCTTTTGCGTAAAGCCAATTTTGTAATTATTTTTCACAAGCCTAAGACCTGGCATAACTGATCAAGTTTTAACACCATTGTTCTTTAATCAGCGACGGTTCTGTCTACCATCCATTGTGTTCCCAGGGATAGCTTCCCGCCACTGAGTCGTCATGGTTTCTGGGGTCTACCCCCTTCTCGCTTCTTAAGAAGTTGCTCCACCAGGATAAAATCATCATGCATATCTCACCCTTCACTTTAAAAGTTTAGAGTCTAGCTAAGTGTAATACATGTCCCGGTGTTCAATATCCGCGAGCACGGCTATTCGAATAGATTGGTTTACTCACACTGCAGTGGATATACGCTTTAACCCGCACTCCGTAACTTGCCTAACACAAGAGCCGAAGTCCCAACAAATAAGACGTGTCACGGCAAAGCCTTTCAATAACCTTACTTTGGCAGTGCCCGCTCCATGAACTAGAGCCCTCATGCACTCTTGGCGTACACGGTTTCTAGCAGTGAGAGGAGTTCTGGTGTTCCTGAGAGGGAAAAACTCACACATGTGTTAAATTGTAATTAAGTTTTGTTCTGGTTACCTACTGATGGCTATCCACCTGTAGGCTTCCCGCCTATTCACACACCTAAGTGAATCCGCCACGTCTTAGGTACCGCCTCCGCTCGGCTATCTACTCCGCTAGGTCTATGCCCAATGAGAGAAGTACGGTCGTACTAGGGTCGTTTCATGCATAGATTCATGGCTCGGTACTTAATTGATCAGGGACGACACTAGCCTTAACCGGAATCCACCCAAGTCATCCAGCCGCCCCAGTCGAAAATATTTGTTTAGTTTAGTTTCTTTCACAAATTATCTCATCAATGTCATGGCAATATGACGCTCATGTCTCTACATGCAGGATGTCAATTACCTTCCCTAAGTTAATTGCCCAAGCATATAGCATTTAGTATATATAAGAATGCATGAATCTAAATTAGCATTACTAAGCATTTGTCATAAGTGACTAGGGACTCATACGTAATTATGGGTACAAGGGAATAAGACGAACAACTATCAAAGGCATGGCATAACAATAAGTAGGATATTCAACATTGCATGCAAATTTATTTATAAACAAACTAATTTCGCAATTGGGATCAACATGCTGAAAGATTAGTAATGACTTGCCTTGCTCACAGCCCTGATGACCTATATCCTCGATCAACTCAGCAACTCCTTCGGAATCTATTTTTACGTGCGAAAGATTTGGTTTGAATTCGGTTAGAATTCAAATTAAATCACCAAAAATTCGTGCAGTACAAAATAAATTGCAAAAGTGGTACCAATAGCTAGGTCTTGATTTTAGATGAATTTAGGTTCAAGTTTCACTCAAATCCGAGTTAAAACGAATAAGTTATGTTTCATTAAAGATTAAAATTTGAATTAATCCGAGAAATTGTGAAAAGTTACTGTTTATAAACTTTTTATTTTTATCCCAAAATCCTATCCACGGCTACATGGACTGACATGTGGGACCTAGGGTTTTATTTACTTTTTCTACCGAATTATTTTTGTTAGAGATAACACGGGTGGGCCCGGCCTTCCATAGACATAACATATATAAGTGGGTTTTCTTAGATTTTTAGTCACAGAGACCCCACATGTCATTGACTTGGGTAATCATCATTAGGTGGAGGATTACTGTGCGCTAGTACCAAGTGGGGCCCATATCTCTCTCTCCCTTTCTCTTCTCTCTCCTCTCTCTCCTCTCCCTTCTCTTTGCTTCATCTCTCTCTTCTCCCTCTCTTCTCTCCCTTCTCTCTGCTTCCTCTCTCTCTGCCGAGCCGGCCCTAGCGAGGTGGCGGTGGACGGCGAGGGGGGAAGGGGGCTCACTCGGCGGCGGCGGCGACCGGCGCACGGTGCGGTGACGGGGTGAAGAGGGAAGGGGGATGGTCGGAAGAGGTGTGGAGGGGGGAGAAGAGGGGTATTTGTAGGGGGGAAGATGGCCGGCGCGGGAGGGACGATGGATGGGACGGCGCGCGGCGCGCGGCGGCGTGGGGCTCGGCACGGGCGGGGTCGGTGCGCGGCACGGTGACGGGACGCGTTGACGGTGATGGTGCACGGCGCTGCCCTCTTTTTTTTGAAATTCAGAGTGTTACACGGAGTTTAGGGCATTGTCGGCTAGAGAAAAGGAGTAGCCTGTTGAAGCTAGAGGAGAAGAAGCCCACGTGGATTCAACGATAAATCCAATATTATTTCGTCGACCGGTGGTGACGTTTAGGCAACACAAGAGAAGACCGAGATTGATGGAATACGAAAATACTAATGGGTGAGCGGTCACGCTCCGCGCCCACACACTTTTCTATCTTGGATAATGGCCTCTTTGCTCTCGGATTTGACCCAGTCACGGATGCCCGCGCCCGGCAAGCCTTATTTACCTTTTTTTCTTGGCCCATTCCTTTTTTCGGCCTTGTACATGCGTGATGTAGGCCTAAGTGTTAGAGTATATGTAGGCCTCACCCCGTCGTCACCCTAGTGTTTTTTAATTTCTTTTTTCTTTATTATTTTTTCCTTATTGGTCATCGTGTTTGGTGGCTTCTCACCTATGCCCGCACACTCTCGCGCCCGGTGCCGCGATCCCTGCCTCAAACTTCAACGGCGCACTATTGGGTGATTTGTGTTGTATCAACATCAGTAACGACTGGCTACTACGACTACGACAACTTCATCTCGACTACTTCGACATCGGTGTAAAGGACTATCATCCATATTGAGCACTCTCGTCGGTTTCTTATCAGTCTAAGCATCCGCCTTGCTCATGCTTAGACCACGGGGGATATTAACGTATATGGTAGTTAGAGTCATATTAGGATATGATTGATTTGTGTGGACTCTTTCCATATTCGTAATCCTTCCTTACCGCTACCCCATGTATCTCCTATATATACTGGGCCCCGAGGCTCAATACAATAATTTAATATTCGCAGTATTCATCTCTCCCTATACGATTCAACACTAAGTGGAGTGTGTTCTCCATGCAACTAGTCAATGGTGTAAGAGTCGAAATTATTGTTTTTGTTTTAGAAAAATAAAATTTTAAAAAAATCACATAAATTTTAAAAATTGCTCCACCGAATACGTCCAATTCAAATTTGGTCTTTATATTGGAAACTCTATGTTTAGAAATTTTGTGCATAGAAATTTTATAGATGAAAAGTTTATATGTGTAAAGTTTACTCGTATAAACTTTATATGAAGTTTTATGTAAAAAGTTTATTGGTAAATATATATACTAGGTTGGAAATATGCATGTCAGTGTCTTGAAATAGTGTGTTTTTGGGTGCTTAGAACTACTATCGTGAGTTTTGGGTGCGTCCAACAAAAAAAAAGACCAATAATTTTTTGGAGAAAGCTTTGGGTGCTTAGAACTGATATCGCGAGCTCGTGTGGGCTTGATATTCGAATGGCTGAAGGCAAAGGCTGAAGCTTACATGGACACAGAATGCTATCGTACATGGGCTTTGCTATGATGCATTCACGTGACCATTCTTGTCGTTTCCTAATAGCCCAAACGGAAAACACGGACGGAACACAGACGTGCGTATGGGCCTTTTTTTCTGTTTCTGATCGTGCTCCTTCGGCACCGGCGGTCACTTTGTGATTAGGGGTCACTATAGAGGCCATATGGTCCGAGGCCCGCGGCCCGGTGCAAGGCACGTCAAATTGACCCGACTCAAGCACGGCACGGCTCGATTGTGGTCGTGCTCGTGCCGGCCCAGCCCGATAATTGGGTCGTGCTTGGGTCGCTCCCTCGGCACGGTGGGTCGGCCCGACACGGCACGATTGAAAAATAAATAGTAGAGGGATGTAAAATAGACTCAATTAACCATATAAGGCAAGATCCAAAGACAAGAGAAATATAAAATAAACTTATTTTTCAGCCATATGGACACAGCCCACAGAGTTTAGAAAGGAAAAATAGACTTATTTTGTGTAGAAGCACGATGGGCTGTCGTACCTTCGGACCGGCCCAGCACGGCCCGAGTCTTACTGGGGCGTGCCTGGGCCATGTGTGCAGCCCGTGGGCTGGCACGGCACGGTCCGACGTGTAGGTCGGACCGTGCCGGCCCGACTGAACTCGGCCCAGGCCCAGTCATTCCTAGGCCGGGCTGGCCGGGCCATATGGCCATTTATAGGGGTCACCGATGGAATACACATCAATACTAGGAAAAAGTACATTGAACGTTTCTCTATTATCGGATTACAAAATCATCCTCCAACTACAAAATCAGGTAAATATTATCCTTCATCTTATAAAATCGGGTCACTTTGGATTCTTAGATAGTTTTAACCACGGTTTTGTTCGACGTGGTAGCTGAGTCAGCGTAGGACCCACATAGGCTCCACACGTCAGCCTCTTCTTCCCATCCCCTCTCCACTTCTCTTCCTCTCTCCTCCCCTCCCCACGGGTGGCCGCTGACGGAGAGGAGTTAGGTGCGGCAGGCCGGGTCGGCGGGCGTGGGCGGCGACCAGCGGGCGGTCGCCGGCGGAGAGGAGCTAGCCGTCCTTGAACTCGAAGAGCTCCAAGTGCCTTGCCCATCTCCTTAAACCTCGCTGCGTAGTCCACCATTTGGGTCGACGGGCGGCGACCGGAAGGGTAGAGGAGTGGCAGCCGGTGGCAGGTGGCTCCAAGGATCGATGGCCCTCCTCCCCGCTGGGTTGGTGCCCCCGCAGACGTCCCACTCCTCTTCGTCGGCCATTGTCAAGTTCGTCGTCCTCACGGCGGCGCTCGCTACCCAGCGGTCCTTGGAAGGTACGCGCCGTTGGCTGCCACTCCTCTGCCCCTCCTCCCAGTTAGCGGAGAGACGCCCCTCCTCCCTGCCTAACACAAGAAGAGAGAGGAAGAAGAGAGAAAAGGAGAAGGGGATCTGACCAGTGGGTCCCACCTTTTTAATTATTTTATTATTATTTTTTATCAAACTGCCACGTAAGTGTCACGTCCATACCCGTGGGATGAAGACCTAATCAAAGGAGCTACGTGGGTACCACGTTAGTCAAAACCGAGAACAATACCACCTAGAGATTTCGTTTGGACTGGTTTTGTAGGAGGATTTGTTATATCTGGGTTTTCGGTTTAGGGATGATTTTGTAATTTGGTGATAAGATAAGGAACCTTCGGTATATATATATATTTTTTTCCTCGATACTAATGAACTGCAGACAAAAGGTCGAAGCAACCCAGCCTCAGATACAGCCCAACATCTACACGGCTTCAAACAATCCACAACCTTAGTGTACGGACCATTAGCCCCACCATAATTTGGTTCGTAAACGATGGTAGCGAATGGAATTTAGATGGGCCGGAACCACAATTTGGATCTAAAAAGATGGTAGCTGTGTAAATTTAGGTGGGCCAAACTTAGCTGGACACTTGGGCTGATATAACTAGTGGGAAGAAAACCACGGCCTAATAAGCAAGTAGAATTTGGATCCCAACCAAATGTGTTAGCGACCCAAATTGAGATGAGCCGATCGACATCCGCCAAACACACAAGGAAGAAGGTCCATTGACGTCCCTTGAATACGGGTAAGTTTCATTCCTTAATCTCAACCACAAAACAAGGCATAGACCATCCATAATTCCTAAAACCAGCGTAAATTGAATTCCTTAGCAGTATTGAAAGTGGTTTCGGTTGACGCAGCGTCTATAAGTGGCTCCTAGTGAGAAGAGAACGAACACACCAGTGAATCCACCACTGAAGCAGCAGGTTTTGTAGGCTTGTTCAGTCAACGCCGCGCTGGTGGATAATGCTCTGTCCTTTTCATTGCTGACACTTCTTTCAGTTACAATGATTTTTTAAACCCTAAATATTAGCCACTATATTCGATTGCATACGGGAGCATTTTAGAACTCATCGATCCTGTGTGCGCTGTCTTCCATTTCTCTAAGTACTTTTTATATAGAGTAAAGATAAACATCACGCTTTTGAACTTATGACAGCGCATGGATTATCACTACCTAAGATATAGTAAAAGTTTGCAGCGTGCATTGGTGTTATGGATCATGGATCGATGTGGATCATCTGAGCACCTAATTAAGGGTTTGTTTGGTCTGACGACTGAGATGTTGATAATCTTTTTTATGATTGTTGGGTTGGCATTGCAAAGGGTCTGTAAATGTCAAAAGTAACGGAGAGAACTTTTTGGGATGTTACTCACAATTGAGTTTTTATTTCACCATATTTACAGATCTAATTTATGAAGTGATATATGATGATGTAGTCTATATCAGATTTCTTCGGAATTTTTATGACCTTCTGGATTGCTTACAAAGGGCAAGATCTGATCGAAAGTAGCATATTTTTTACAGGTCAAATATTGGTCTTAAATTATTAGTTTAACCGTGACAAATTAAATGATATCGAAGGGAAGGAAACTTAATAATGGATTAAAATTGTGAATTTTTTTAAAAAATTGTTATATATTGTTATCGCATTTTACTAACTACCTTAGCTAAAAAAAGAAAGGGAGGATAGATGAGAGGTGGAGATGGGCGCTTGCGTGTGCCTGGTGGAGTGGTGGGGTACTAGGGTGAGAGAGGAGAGAGAATTGTGAGTCACTTTTTAGAAAAAGAAAGGCACAACAAATGTTTTAAAATAGTCATTCCACCTATGTAAATGTATACTGATGATTAGAATTTTTTATTTTTTATAATTTCTATAAATTTATTTTAATTTTAGAGATATGACACGTGATGTTTTTTGGCTAGGAACGCTTCAGAGGATGTTTAATGTACTTAATGAGTAAGAAAGTTATATCACCAAATGTGGGTGGTATTCCCATAAATGATCAACCAAGCTACTCTTAGGCAGCGTTCGCGCGCGCGTTCGGAACCCGCACAGTGATTGCGGAAAACGGAGCGATCCATTAGCGCGTGATTAATTAAGTTTTAGCTAAACTTTTTTCAAAAATGGATTAATTTGATTTTTTTAAGCAACTTTTGTATAGAAACTTTTTGCAAAATACACACCATTTAGTAGTTTGAAAAGCGTGCGCGCGAAAAACGAGGGAGAGGAGTTGGGAAAGGGGAGGAAAGAACACAGTCTTAGACGGTTTGATTCCTCAGACCATACAGCCTATAAACTAGTGATCTCTGGATCTCTTCTTTGCGCCTTAATATGATCCAATTATCCAATTATCCATAAACCAGGCACTCTGACGAAGCATACTGCATATTTCCTGTTTGCCTGAAAAAGATTATATCCATTGACCGCGATCAAACCCAAGTCTAAAAAAGAGAAAGAAAAATCACATCCCAATTCCATGGCATACACATGTTTCATGTTCTCTTTTTACATAAAGCCATAGAGAAAAACGCAAGCCATAATAGGCAACTAATACACATCGACTACTTCAAGTCGTAAGTTGCAGCTTGATGCAGTACCCCCGTGATTAAATTAGTTTCAAAGATAAGGAGATGTATAAAATGTTATCATATAAACCTTACGTTATTATTCCACTTGGTATACATTTTGTTTCCTCCACCATATCTAATAGGCTAGTAATATGAAGAATTGACTAATGCGGCGGCTATGTGAGAACCCAAATTAATGGTTGGTGAAATGCGGTGTGTGTATATATGTGTGTGTATGTGAGAATCTAATGGTTGGTGATAACAGATGTTCGGCACAACATTGCCTCCGTACCTCTCCCGGATGCAGAGTTGAATATCATCAAATGCTCATTTCTGCTAGAGGTTTGACTTGTTTGGCTGAGTGGACTAGAATGTGTTCAGAGGTGAGGTTGGGAACTCACCCACCTCTCACGCATGTAAAACAACGCGACATATTTTCTTATAATTAATTAATTATTTACTTTTTTTTGTAAAATGGAGTAATATGATTTTTAAAGCAACTTTCATATATAATTTTTTTGCAAAAATTGTACCGTTTAGCAGTTTGAAAAACGTGTGTGTGGAACACGAGGGAGGTGAGTTGGGAAAGTTGGAGAAAGAACTTAGCCTAATGCTGTGTTCGGGAGGTGAGGTTGGGAACTCACCTCCCGCGCACGCAAAACGGAGCGATATATTTTCTTATGATTAATTAAGTATTTAATAATTTTTTAAAAAATAGATTAATATGATTTTTTAAAACAACTTTCATATAGAAATTTTCTGAAAAAATCACCGTTTAGCAGTTTGAAAAGCGTGCGCGTGAAACACGAGGGATGTGAGTTGGGAAAGTTGCGGAAAGAACTTAACCTAAAGCGGCAGAATGCTAATTTGTTGTACAAATTGTTTTTTTTACTGAGGATTGGAATCCCTTTCTTTCCATCGCTTCGGATCATTTGCGACTTTAGGAATGTTGAATGCTATTGATTCCAAGAAACTAGTTGAGTGGTCCACGTAATTGTACAACTAGCACCTATTTAAAATTATTTTTTTATTTACTCATAATTTTCTTTAAAATTTGATAAATAGTCATTTCGTTATCAAGAAACTTATCATCATCGAATTTCAATTTTATAGTAGTTTATAAAAGTCACATAACTGTTACCCCTTACTCCTTTCCAAACTCTTTATTTGCTTACCCAGTGTGTCGTGGCTTTTATTCTTTTTTCTTGGTACCTTTAAAAATAAGTCTGTTTGGTTCTTTTTATTATATAGATTTGTTAACGACGAAATTTGGTAAGCCTCGTAGTTATCATTGGTCTAGAGTCAGTATCGGCTTCGGAGTTCTGAAATTGGCTGATGGAAGCTATCAATCGCTAACAGTCGGATTCTAACCTAATTCAGTTAAGGAAATTAATCTATTAAAGTACATTTGTCAAAAAAAGACCGAGTTTAAGAAGGATGCGGCATGACAGTTTATCTATTAATTAGGAAGAGTCTATTAGTTTCCTTTTATCTTTAGGAAAGTGTGTTTATTGTGCAATAAGGACTTTATGTTTTTCCTTTTATCTTTAGGAAAGTTTGAGTCGTGTCCGATATGGACTAGTATCTACCCATGGATATAAATATGTACACCCGGGTTCCATGTAAATTATCTCTCGATTAATACAACTTCGGCGCATCACCACCTTTTACCCTTTTACTTTCGATGAGTTCTTGTTTCAAGTTGGGCTGCATCGACTTCGATCTCCGACGAGGGGTAAGGCTTGTTATGGCGGCTTGCGTTATCGGGATTAGTGCTTCCATCGCTTCGACACCCTAATCTTGTTCATGTAAGTCGTCGAGTTATCATATACATTATGTAATCCAAATTGACAATGTTTTCAACTTGCATCGGCCGATCTCCATCTAGGGTTTTATCGATATCGGCTAAATTACTTTGTTGGCTTATATTATATAATGTATCCACCACCCTAAAAATCAGTCAAAGACTTGATTGTCTAGATATTATGTTTCTTTTCATACTTAGGGCTGCATCAGTTAAGTTTGATATACTAAGTTGTGCTTAGAACCATAATCTCTAGCCTACTTCTTGATTGTCAATAAGTGTTTTATCGGGGTTTGCATCGGCTTGTAAGGGTTACATATAAGTTGGATTTAGCCGATGACAACAAAGGTTTCATTGTTTATATAATCATTTGGATTTAATGATTTCGGATCTCCAGCCGATGTATACTTTAACCTTCGGATCAGTGCTTATTCAATCTATCATTACTAGCCGATTGGTTTCTACTGGATTATATTATTATTTTATTACATTATCATCAGTCGATTATCTTATGTCATTATTTACTCAAGTATCAAGATATATACTGGATATCGGCTGGTATCGGCATCGGTTGGAATCAATCCATCGGCTTGTCAGCCGATTGGCTGTTTTATCTGCTGTTTACATATCTTGTTAGTTGCAGGATCAAACTAACTGGCACGCCCGCATCTCATCATTATTTTGGACCTGCACTGGAACTAAGCAGATCTCCCAGGTCGTCGTGTTTTTACGTCAACAAGATTTTAGAAGTCCCATCAAACGCCATCGCTACACTCCTTTACGATCCGCCTGCTGCCCTCTTCTTAATTATCATTGAGATTACAAAAATCAAAATTATTGTCATTATGTTCTTCTTTTTACCTTTTAGAAGTCCCGTCACCCGTCGCAAGCCTACTCCTTCACGGTCTTCTCATTGCCCCTGCTCTTAAACATTACTGGGATTCAAGAAACCGAACCTAATCGTCATCGAGGTGTCATTTTATAATTTTTAGATATTCCCTCAACCACCAAACCCCTTTACGGCTTGCCTGTTATCCCTTTTTTATCGTTATTTGCAACCGTTGTGTTATAGATAGACTGTTTTTAATATCTCTTATATTTTATTCCGAGTTTTTGTTATTTATAAATTTTAGTCACATTTAAACTCTTGTTTTTATTTTTTTGATTGTGAAATTTATTTTTATTTTTTCCACTTTACTTAATATTGTATTGTGTTCTACATGGATTTTTTATTATTTTTATTCTGAATTGAGTTATTTCTAAATTGTATTCCTACTTGAAATCATATTTTTATTTTTCTAATTTCAGAATTTTTTATCTTTTATTCTGAATTTTAATTAATCTCGTTTTGTGTTCTAGATGATCTTTGCTTTGAATATCTCTTTTTTTTTTTACTTTGAATTTTATTTCATATTTTACTTAGTTTTGAATTGTATTCTTATGTAACTCTAATTTATTTTTTAATATAGTAATTTATTGTATCTTTTGTTTTGAATTTTAATTTATCTCACATGTTTGTGTTCTAGATAGTCTTTCCTTCTAATATTCTTTACTTTTTATTCCGAATTTTAGTTATTTCTAGATTCTATTCCTAATTGAACTCTTATTTCTCCTTTTCTCATTTCATAATTTGTTATATTTTTATTTCAAATTTTAATTAATCTCGTATTGTGTTGGACGTGGACTATTCTTTTGATATTTTTATTCTTTTTATTGAATTTTAGTTATTTCTAAATTGAATTTTTACTTGATCTTTTTTCTTTTCTCCGATTAATGTGAGAATTTCTAGTCTTTATATGGAACGTGAGGCCTTATTTCAATTTTTTTAATAATATAATCGATAAAAACCCAGAAAATTACCCCCAAGTTCTTGTGTTCTTGTGCACTTTGTACGTTCTTTCTTTCTTTTGTTTTCATCTCCTCTTCTTGTCGGAATTCTCCACTTTAAGGCGAGGATTGGGTGTGTGATCCAGTACAAAGCCAACAAGGAATTCTTGCCCCCGGGTTTTCTCTTAGAGAAATATATGAATCAAATCCAATTTGTAAGAAAGTTTTATGGATTTTTACTCGTCACGTCTAGGATTAAATCTTTTGTTTTTCTACGCTCGAAACAAAATCTTCTGCTCTTTCTCACAAAGGAAGTAATTAAAAGGTCTGCCATTTCGCATTGCCATGGGGTAACACATGCAAGCTGATTGCATACTTATATATCTGTTCAGTCGTTGATGATTAGTTGCAGCTTGCAAGTAACAAAAGTACTGAGTGATGGGCAAACGTGTTGCGGCTGCAGGCTGATGCGAGGGATGATTCTGCGACTGTCGTCAAATCTTAAGCTGAATTAGGTTGGCGAAGATGAACAAAAAAAAAAAAACAATGTTCTTAACACGCTTGAAAAAATAAGCAATGTGATGTGATGTTTCATCAGCTAGGCTTTCTTTGTAGTATATGACATACATATACTTGCTCTAGCTCAATTTCTTGCGTTAGCTTTATAACCTATAGCTAGTTTAACTGGAGCTCGAATTATATTTTTTTTCTTCTCAATATTGAGTTCATCAGTGTCGGTTGGTGTTAGAGATCTTCAGTTTGCCGGTCACCTGCCTCCCTGCAATTATAGAAGATTTGTACGTACGGCTTAGCGTTTGTTGCAAGAAAGTGAGCAGAACTTTGTAATAAAAGGAGTGATATGTTTTTGCTGATTCTGATAGATCAGTTTCTCTAGATACACACATACAATTATGAAGCTGATGTGAACTCCTAACTAATATTAGTTGTTGTAGGAAGGCCTTCCATTTACGTATAATGAGAATTGAAGTAAGTGAAGTATGCATAAGTAAATGAACAAAAGCTGCCTGAAAATTGCAAGCAGGTAGCCGTGTAGTACACTATTACCCTATTACCCTATTACTAGTAGTATTCAACGTGAGTTGGTGTATGCATGAGTACTGCATGTGCAATGCCAAACTGCTGCCACTATTTTGGTACTATGCTATATGGATTGTGTCAAGCCATATATATATATACCTTTACTGCCTGACCCCTCGAGACCTAAACATTGCCTCGACATAGGGCAGAGCAAGATTCAAGATGTAGATCGATCCAAACGTAGAATTGTTTTTCGGCACACGATTAAATTGAAGAGGCACACGCTTATTTACTGCGCACACGCGCACCCACATGCAGTACATCCTCAGCGATCAACGGCTAATCCTAACCTCACTTAGCATGCGTGTTTAATTTAGAGTATAATAGTGAGCTATAAAAAGATTGAATGTTGAGTTGGATGAGAGAGGAGAAGCGAACTGTAAACTTATAGCCAGCTTAGGCACAGAACCAAAAAAATTTGTCAGAGAGACAGATGGACCATATATTTATAGTTAAGACATAACCACTATATGAGTGAGCTAAGAGATAGACTGTAAAGATCTATATAGTCAGCAGCTGGCTGTATTATTAGCCTTGCTTTTAGGGATAGGTAGGATGAAATGATCCCTAAAAGGGAATATTCCTCTAAGATTTTGATCTAGTCCTTGAAAAATTATGGGACCAATTCAACTCATTTTTTTTATCTGGCTGACATGTAGGCTATTCCTATAAAATAGGACCATCTCATCCCTCATGCCAAACGGATAAATGGAACCATCCCATCCAGAAAAAGATGAGTTCAACGTACCCATTAGATGTAATCCATAAACCAAATACATGCTAAGATTTGATTGAAAACACGATCATATGTAATACTATGGACATTAGAATTTAAATCATGTTTAGTGGGGTCATGCCTCCTTGACTTCACCACCTCGCTTCTAATGATTCCTTCAAATGTGAGAAATGGTGGACTTGTTACTTGAATTTTAATCTGTATTTTTGTTTGATGGTTAACTTTTTATAATGGGTAAACTGAATAACTGATTGTGTCATCTAGTATAATCTATTAATATATTATTGAGATAGCATAAAAGATGTTACCGCATTCTTTTTGAATGCTAGAAATTCCCAAATCGAAGAAAAAGAAAAGGTTTTAGATTAGAGACTTACTCCGGTGCTCTCTATTGGTAGTGAAAAAACAATCTGAACCGTTGATCTCATTTGATCGAAGGGTTCAGATTGCTTTCTAATACCACTCTAGTTAGCGGTAGTAGAAATGTGGAGAGACATTATTCTCCCAAAAGATAAGGGTATAATGATCAGGCTAAATTTTTTTCTTCTTTTTTGGTTTTTTAATGGAATATGAGCAATGACAACATAATGGATAACCATATATTAATCTAGCCGAGAAAAACATAAATAATAAAGTTACTTGTAATCATTGTATTAGTAAATTACTAATTTAACCTTAATATTATTGGTAGTATAATACTACAAGTAGAGAATATCGGAGCATCGCTCTTTAGATTATTATTATGATGTACATTGATCGATATAATTGTATGCAAAATATGATTGTACTTATACAAATAGAAGTTAAAAGCTAGTTGTATATGAAATTTAATTCTATTTTAAATTTCTATTGAGTAGAAAATATAATTATGTCTATATAAATAGAATGTAAATGTTGTAATTCTGCTTTTAAGATCAGAAGAAGAGTGTCATTCTGTCGTGTACTTACAGATTGATCGTGTAAATGTCATGCTTATATGCTCACCGATCGAATCACAAGCAGGAAGATGAACAGCCGCACATGGGCCGAACACAAAATTTATTTTTAGGTGAATTGTACTTTCCGACCAGTTTTATGCCTGAATTGGATACATATTTGGCTAGGCATTAGCTATTCTTTTCGTTTTGACAGGTTTTATGGCCAAACTTCACAAACAATATCATAGAAACGAGACATAAATAACAATACAACTTTGAATGTAAGCACTCTAGTTTTAGTTTTTCTTTTTTTAACTTACATAAGTTAAAGTTGACCGTGTGTATATGTGAAATAATATCTCTCATACTACTATATCTTGCATTTTTTTTAAAAAAAATGATAACTATTTAAATAGGAGGTAAGAAAAGGGAGAATATATTCTCGAGGGATATCTTCCATGCTCTCGGGCAGCCAGAGAACACGATCGAGCAGCCGCTACAGTACTAGCCCGTCGTCTCCTTCGATTTGTTTTTGATTACCTTCTCGTCGGCCGGAAAGACGTTTACGTCAACCGCGCGCGGAGGGATGCCGCTGCCACCGTTAACGCTCTAAGCCGCTGGTTTGGATGATTTTTCTTTTAGGAAGACGAGGATATTACATACAACTTAACCGTTGGTAGAAAGAACGGTTATAGTACATACTCTGACTAATCATGGATTATATGTCTTTACGGTGTTTTTGGTAGTTTTTCCTGTTTTTTATCAAGTCATAATTATATAATTTATAGATATTCATTTTGCATGTTGCTGCCACAGCCGCTGCCCGCAGCCACGCGGCGATTGAGGCCACCTTCTCGGCCTCCGCCTCCGTCACCCTCTTCTTCGTTCTCCGACGGTAGGTTCTTGTTAGAGTACTTGTTCAAAGAGGGTTTATTGTATTGATCATAAAACCTTTCATATTATAAGTCATTTGATTTTTTTCTAGTTAAACATATTTATGTTTGACCAAATTTATAGAAAAATATATTATATTTTCAACCAAAACAAATATATTGTCAAAATATATTCAATGTTAAATTAAATGAAACTAATTTGATGTTTTAGATGTTGCTAATTTTTTCTATAAACTTAGTCAAATTTAACAAAGTTTGACTTGAAAAAAAGTCAAACGACTTATAATATGAAACGGAGGGAGTAGCAATGATCGATGTCCACTGCATTGTTAGTCATTTCGTCTATCAATTGTGAGAGCACCAACAACGAGGTGTCCCCGCCATTGTTCTCTACGTCCTGTATTGTAGGGGGCGGTGCCTGGAGCTTTTGAAGCGTCCTTCTTTCGATGTATCCCCTTTGTTGCTAGAATCAGTTTTGACAGCGTCGTGCCATATGATGTTGATGATGTGGGCATGGGTATCTTGTGTAGCTAGATATGGGGATCCTGGTTTCCATTTCTCCGATAGAGGATGTGATGGGCGTTTGAAGACGGTTGATCTTACGAGGAGGAAGTGACCGGTATCCGTGCCAAAAATAATGGTAGTGATTTAGTTCAAGATTTGAAGTAGTGTCGGGAAGAAGATGAACGAACAACACACAGGTAGGTAGTCGCGTTTACACTCCCGCGCTTGTGTAAATGAACCAATGTCCCTAGGTGGCATCTTAATACAAGCCGTCTACGAAAATAGTGTTATTGCGGACACCCCTTAAGACAGCAATCCACAAAAATAGAAATGATTTTCATGTGGTCACCGATGATATTCTGTTTACACAGGCGGCTCTACCCCTATCCTGTTAAAGCAGATATTTTATCCACTCTTAAACTCGGTAAGTGATCTGCGAAAATCAGTGATCTGCGAAAATCATTTTTGAGCAGGTGATTTTACGTTACTTAGGTTGCGTTCGGGAGGAGGGGTTGGGAACCCTCCTCCCCGGCACGCAAAACGAAATACGTATTATTGCATGATTAATTAAGTATTAACTAATTTTTTTGAAAAAGGATTAATATGAATTTTTAAAACAACTTTCATATATATTTTTTTACAAAAAAACACACCGTTTAGCAGTTTAAAAAGCGTGCGCGCGGAAAACGAGAGAGATGAGTTGGGAAAACTAAGGGGAAAACACAGCCGTAGTCAGAACGAGAGACTAATTAAGAGCATCTTCAACAGACTATCCAAATCAGGTTGTCCAGACACCCATATAACCAACTCTCATCTACACTCTTTATTCTAAGTTTATGACAGTGGGACCCCTGTGTTAGCCTCTACCTCCCCCTTCTTCTTCCTCTCTTTTCTCCTCCCTTTTCACTAGCCATTAGAGGCAACGGCGACGGCAGAGGTGACGGTGGATTCGCACGCATGCGAGGCAATGGCGACGGGCCCGCGAGGCAACTGCGGAGCCCTCCCTCGTCGGCCCCCTCTGCCGCCTCGTCTCCCTTCTCCCACCTCGACGCCGCTGCTCCCTTCACGTCGTCGCCGCTCGTCCCTTCTTCTCTCACTCTTTGCTCCGTCCTGTACCTTCCCATGAACATGGCAAAAAACCATAGGGTGCGTCGCCCCGCCCACCTCCTCCCCCCGCTCGCCAGCATCACGAGCCCACCACCCTCCTTCCGCCTGCCTCCTCTCCCCGCCACTGCCTCCAACGTCGAAACCCGCCTCTCCTTCCGCAGTTGGCTCGGCGGCCCGCTCCACAAGCGGCTGTACCTCTGGATCCTCGACCCCGGCGACCAGCTCCTTCGCCCTGGGGCGAGAACCACCGGCTCGCTCGACATCGCCTTGCTCGGCGGCCCGATGCCGGCACCGCTGTCGAACCACTGGCGGCCCGGTGAGGCCGTGCTCAATGCGGTGCAATCACTTCGCGTGCACCGTGTTCGCGAGCAGAGGAGAGAGCGCGTGAAGAGAGAGAAAATGCGAGGGAGAGGATGGCGAGCGCTCCCGGCTATCCAGATTTGTGAAACTATTCTAAACTCTCGAGGGGATGTCTCCTCGTTGTTTGCATGTCACTCAAACAGTTATGAAAAAATTTGAGAAAATTTGAGGAGGTGTATAAAAATGTAATATATCACTCCACACGCATACAACTTAAAATTCAACTTCTACATGTCGTAACGAAAAAAATAAATTAAACTACAACTAGTTAACGTATATTCGCAGTTAAATTTGTTTTTTTCGTTACGACATGTAGAAGTTGAATTTTAAGTTGCATGTTTGTGGAGTGATATATCACATGTTAACACATCTTCCTAATTTTTTTCAAATTTTTTTATAACTATTTGATTGACATGAAAGCAACGAGGGGACATCTCCTCAAAAGTTTAAAATCCACTCTCATCCAGATTTGGCTAGGCGCTCCAAGCCATTTGGCCAGCAGACTGCGATAGCCAGCGAGATAGCCAATCTGTTGGACCCTGTTTTCTCCCATCGATTGCCAAAATTTGGCTTGGCCAGCCGGATACCAATTCCGTTGGAGATGCTCTAACAATGTACAAGACATATTAATTAGTATATGTAATCCTCCACCAACAATCATAAATATATACAGTGGTATGGGTAAAATATTTTTCACGGCCGATAATTAATAGTACCACGCATGTCACAAAGCACAGTAGGAACTGAGGTGGTTTACATCTCTCACTCGGCAAATCGTTTACTACACACACCTCTCTCACTCATTCACTCTCAAACCAGAGAGATATATTAGGTAGCTCCTAGCTACCTATCGTCGTACTACTATTTTCCTTGAAAAAAAAATACATACCACAATAGTAGTAGATAATAACACTGCATCATGCTATGCATATACACATCACACGAACAAATTAATATTCCGTGAAATCGTACGTGACTAATAATTTTGGGGCGACCATAATACTAGACGAGATCCTCCCTCATCCTGGCGGCGAAGTCGTCGGCGTGGTCCTTGGTGACGCAGCTTGCCAGCAGCCGCGTGCCGGCGAGCGGCGGCGGCGCCCGCATGACGATGACCGACGAGATGAGGTCGCAGTTCACCAGCGGCCCCGCCGTCGACGGCGCGCCGTACCCGTAGTCGACGTCGTTGAACCCGAGCTTGCTCCAGTCCGACACGTACACGGACTCGTAGTCGAACGTCATCTGGAACGGGTCGACGCCGCCGGTGCGCCCCTCCGCCCAGCTCAGGCACTCGCCGGCCATCCGCCGCTTCGCCTCCCGGACCACGCCGACGAGCTCGATCACCGACGACGCCGCCACCTTCTCCGCCGCCGCCGACACCTTCACCGGGAAGATGGCGTTGCCCCAGTACCCCTTCTCCAGTCCGAGCACCTGGCGGGCGCTGGCGAAGAAGCAGAGCTTGACCTCCGCGGCGGGGTCGGCGGCGGCGCAGCCGATGATGGCGCGCGTCCGGCACTGCCAGAGCTTCGCGATGACGATGTCGAACGCGGAGCAGATCTTGCCGGCGCCGGCGGTGGCGGCGTACTGCGCCTTGAGCTTGCCGAGGTAGGCGGCCGGGAAGTCGAAGGCGATGTACTGGAGCGGCAGCACGGGGAGCTCCGGCAGCGGGCCGGGCTTGATGTCCGGGTCGGGGAAGCGGTCGCGCGCCCAGATTGGCTTCACCTGCGGCTCCGGGAGGCCGCGGGCAAGGTCGCCGACGGCATTCATGAACTGGGCGGCGCCGGTGCCGTCCGCCATCGCGTGGTTGGTGCGCAGCCCGATGACGAAGCCGCCGCAGGTGAACGTCGTGACCTGCAAAACACGTGAGCTCCAACTAATCATCTGGCTGAAACTTGAACTGAGAGTCTGCGTGCGTGAATGAAAACAAAATGATTTTTTGTTTGTTTGTTTTTGGTTCTGTACCCAGGTTTTGACCTCGACATTTTTTTTCTGTTAGCTACACTGGTTTTGAGGAGTACACGGTATATAGGTATGAGAATAAACATCAATTCAAATTCATGGCAAAGGAGGGAAAAAAAATGGAATTTTAACCTATAGCTATAGGAGTTGCAATCACGTTGGTACGTAGAGTCGTAGATGCAATTAACTCCTGTACTAATCAGGTGTACACTTAATTACAATGCACAAAAGGATTGACGTGCATGTTTGATTGATAGATTCAAACTGCCGAATGCTTGTTGCCATATCAATTTCTCATCACACAGCAAAGGACACATGAAAAACATAACGAGATCAACAGTGCAAAGCAAAAAGAAAAACAAAAGCAAGCAGGAATGCAGCAGCCGCTCCAGGTGGTTCACGTACCTGGATCATGGCGAGGCTGTTGTGCGGCTCGACGGGCCACTGCTCCGGCGTCGGGCACGGCACGAGCTCCTCCTTGGTCAGCAGCAGCGGCCGCTCCAGGTGGTTGACGTCGGCGAGGGTGCAGTTGGCGGCGGCCTCCACGAAGTAGACGCCCTCGCCGGAGCACAGCACGGCGGGGCGCCCCGGCTCGTCCTCCACGATCCGCCCAGCGAACGGGTAGTAGTGCACCAGCGCGTCCGCCAGCGCGCCGCGCACCACCGCCGCCGGTGGCTTCTTCGTCGTCCTCTCGACGACGTCGGCCGGCGCCTGCACCGGCGCCTCGACGGCGTCGGCGTCGTGGCGGAGGTAGACGTGCACGGACTCGACGAGGCCGCGGTGGGTCGGGTAGCGGTCGACCCAGGCGAGCGGCAGCGTCTCCGACGGCGTGGCGGCGGACGGCCGGACGGGGCCCTCGGACACCTTGGTGACGGCGAAGACGCCCATGGATCTTCTTCTCCTTGCCGGCCTCCGCAGCTGGTGGCGCGCGCGCGCGCGGAAAAAACGGAAGCAGCTGCTGCAAATCAAGCAAGCTAGAGCTAACTGTGTGCGTGGTGGGTGACACGGCTTGCCTTGCTGGGTATTTATAGAAGCAGATTAGCTAAGCTAGGAGTGCACTTCTTTTTTCTCCATTTCTTTTCTGAACTTTTTCTTCAGATATTTGAAAAGAAAAATAAGGCAGGGGAGGTAGTGTGGTTGTGATGACTTAATTAAGCACGTTTTAATCTGCTTTGTTAGCTGCACTATGCTGCACTGATCACTGACCAGGATGACTTAACGTCATTAATTTGATTTTCATCCATGGGCGTCGTGCGGTTGGACCGAGAACTCACTAACTTGTACATTTTGCCCGTGTAAAAGTGATATATATACAAATAATCTTTCTTTAATCATACGTGGTGCTAAGATTAATTATGTTGGCTGTGTTCGGTAGTTGGAGGTGGGAACTATCTACCCGTACACGTAAAACGGAGTGATTTATTAGTACCTAATTAATTTAGTATTTTCTATTACTTTTTAAAAATAGATTTATATGATTTTTAAAATAATTTTTTTAGAAATATTTTATAAAAAAACATCGTTTAATAGTTTGGGAATTGTACGCGTGAAAAACGAGTGAGCAGAGTTGTAAAAGTTGAGTGAAATCCTTAGTCACCACACCAACTCGTATTTTGCATATAGTAATAAATTATGTTTCTTGGAACTTGGATTACTTTCCGTGTACTCTTCTTAATTTAATATTTTTAATTTGGAAACTACCAACTACATGCTCGGTATACTCCCGCTGGCTGCGTTGGTTTTAAAGATTTTGTATATGAAAGTAGCTTTAGAAAAACATATTAATTTTCTTTTTAATTTTAAAATAATTAATATTAATTAATTATATGTTAACGGTTTACTTAGTTTCACGTATCTCTTAATTTTCTCGTTTTCCCTCCTCCAGATAAAACACTCTTAACTGGAAGTTAAAAAAAGATTCCACGTGATATATAATGGCGCATTATTTTTCATTTAACAGATTTCTATTAACATCATTCATGGTCATGGTAAAATATTCACCTAATTAACATTATATATTTCTCATTTACATATGGGTGATTTCTTATAATACCTAATTAATACAAATACAATTAATAGAAAATTTTCACAGAAAAAATAGTAATATATATTGAGAGAAGAATTCGAGGCTCCAGCACTTATAGGCTGGTGCTTAGTCTTATCAGAGAACTTCGAGTTTGTTCTCACAATAGGCATTGAATTTATTAGTTCTAGTAGGTTAAACTTGGTATTTAAATTGTAGTATGTGGTAAGCAGAAGCAGATCCAGCGTGGGTATTTAGGAGGATTTAGTCCCCACTATACCACTGGATCACCATTGATAGAATGAGAGAGGAAAGGGAAAGAAGAGGGAGAAAATGAAGAGTAGGAGAACTGAAGAAGTAAGGAGATGAGTCCTCGCTTTAATTTTGTTCTGGATCAGTGAGGGGTGAAGTAGCTTTGCACTCTGTAACTCGCTAACCTTTACCCTGGTGAATATAGCTTATGCAAGTAGGGAGAGCATGGAGGCGAGACCATGGTTCATAGGGGTGCCATGTTGATTGGCGAGTAACGTCCATAATCAGAGTCCGAAAGATATAGCCTTCGACTAAAACTCGTTAACAAATATTATTATTTTTCTGTATGATCATCTAATATGTATGAGTTTATCAATAGTTGAAACAATCAAGAAGAGGTTAGTTGCCGTTTCGGTACATCGACTAATTTTTATAATAAATTAAGTGGTATTAGAGTCGAAGGTTTAGTATTAGATCTACTTGATATGCGAAGTATGAAACATCGAAGTGGGGTTGTGCATCAACAAAGATCATTAGTTATGGTGATGAGATAGATGACGATAATAAGGTTGTTACAGTGGTGATGATCTCGGCTTGCGATTAGACCAACGAGAGCAAAACGTGACAAAACGAAAAAGACCGAACGTGATCGAAGATGACCAGAGATATCTTACGGGTAGTGCTACCATGGACAGTAAGCCCGACGCACGTGACGGTCGTGTATCCGTATGTAGCAGCAGGAGAACCTAGCATCAACCTAGAGAGAGGGCACCTAACGAGCGTGACGCGGTACCGAGGACGACGTACAGCATCGAGCTCCATGAGTCGTGACGGTTAACACGAAAACTACGGCTGCGATACGAACGAGACACCGGCAACACGTATAGACTGCGTGCTATACATGCACGGAACATTGGCGATACACGCGACTAGCTAAAGTATACACAAGCATGCATGGAGACGCTGGAAGATCACCCCCAGCTGGTACTTGAAAGGTTGTGTGCATGGACATGCATATGTATATGCTGGTGGTCTACTGATGCACATGAACGTGCATGCATGGCCATGCTCTGACCAGGACGGATGACATCGTTTCATAGAGGGACAGGTGTCAGCTAGGCTGGTCCGCTTTGTGCTATACTCATGCAGGTGTGAAGCAATCTGCACGAGAGCTGGAAAATTGCTGGAGGCCGCTTGACTAGGAGTTATCTCAGGCACATTTGAATAGTAGCGTTCCTAGCTATATTTTCTCGGGCGGGGTTGCGCAAAAAAAAAAAAAAAGTCCATAAAGACTATTCAATTATAACTATATTAATTAATATATAACCATTAATGGTTAAA
Organism: Oryza punctata; assembly: GCA_000573905.2. NCBI lineage: Eukaryota > Viridiplantae > Streptophyta > Magnoliopsida > Poales > Poaceae > Oryza > Oryza punctata. The sequence continues at coordinate 30,119,539 of CM002493.2, forward strand.
TAATAAGTATGTATATACATCTTTGCTATTTTTTTATCTGTACTGTTCGATCGCCGCTCCGTTTGTGTCTTTGGGAGCTGCATAGAGGATCGCAGCAGCTGCACCGTATGACGATTGATCAGCTACCCTATCATCTGGCCTCCATAAAACTATGAGTGAGGAATCTCCCTGGTAAATTAAAACTCACAAATTTGGATAAGTACGTTGCCTCTGACACTAGGATTATATATACATCGTGTACTACTTGTGAGGATTCACATTTCTGACATTCTGAACGTGATACACCATGCATAGCGATTGCATACATATATGGATGGATTCTACCAAACACACTTAGGCTGTGTTCACTAGCCTAGCTTCTCAATGTGCTGCGCGTGAAAAACGGAGCAGTCCATTAACGCGTGATTAATTAAGTTTTAGTTATTTTTTAAAAATGGATTAATTTGATTTTTTAAGTAATTTTTTATAGAAACTTTTTAAAAAAAACACACCGTTTAACAGTTTGTAAAGCGTGCGCGCGGGAAACGAGAGAGGTGAGTTAGGAAAAGGAGGGAAAGAACAAAGCCTTAGCCATCACCAACCATACGTGCGGCCGAACCCACCCAAATTAACCAATTTGGCCGAGTAGTGTCCAGTGGTACGTGACGTCCTGACGAGATGGATCGACCACACATAAATTAACCTCGGACGTGGCCGGACATTTACAAGGCGTAGTAGTAGGAACGTATAGTAGGTATGTATACTTAAAGCTAGAAAACGATCGAGTTTGGGAAAGCTAGCTAATAAGCCGCAGATCAAGGACATATATATACGTTTACACAATTCGATGGGAACCAAACATACAATCAAACAGTTAATAGAAGGCTCGCTGTGTTTTGAGAAAATTCTATAATTACGTGCTCCTGAGTTTTCTCCATCCTCATGTACCGCTAAATTTTGTCTCAATCCTCTACATGTTTTTAAGTTTTTATTCTATGTCCAATATTCCGTTAACTGACCATGAGTTTCTTTTTTTGAACAAAACTGAGGCTACAGCCTCAGATGAGGATTTTATTAAAAAAGCTGAGAGTACAGCAAGTCTTACAGAGAGGCCCCTGACAGATGGGAAAATTACACATTAACACTGGAATATGCAAAGAAGGTCCTAAAAAGAAATAGGAAAAGCAATCGGGTCCTTCTCTTTGCCTTGTCCACAACAACGATGGCCGGATCGACACACTAGACGATGATAGGAGCAGAGAAGCTATAGCTAGCTGCATATAGTGATGCCTAGGTGCGAACCCAAAAGGGGTCTCACTAAGATGATGGTTGAAACACCTAAGGCAAACGGAGAAACACTTCAGCTGTACCTTGTAAAATCATCACCGAAGAGGAGGAAGAAGCCCACCGCAGATGCAGAAAGCTCGCCAGAGAAAAAGCAAACGGCCGGCGCTACCTTGTTTCGAACAAACTTGTCGCGCTCTTAGCTTCGGGCATTGCTGATGAACCTGGAAAACTGACCATGAGTTGAATGTTAGATTACTCTAAAGGGCTATGTTACCTACCTCTCTCTCATACTATGTGCTACCTACTTTAAAAACATAAATCTTAAAGTCAAAACACATCAACTTATGAAAAATCAAATGAGATTGATTCAATTGATTGCAAATGTAAAAAATAAAATTTATGTTTTTAAACAAAATTGAAGTTTTTATTAAATCCATACAAGAGTGTTTCACCGAGAAATTGAGAATCAAGATTATTTTCATTTGGGTCTAAATTTTGGTGAAAATGTTGTACAAATTTAATCAAAAATAATTTGATATTAATTTAAATTTTAAATGTCAGTTTTAAAATTTGTGGTTAAATAATTCTATCCGCTTTGTTTTTTACAAATTAATTTTTTTCATTTGATAATTATGATTTTCTTAGTAAGGTAGCAAGCATGTATCATGTATGAGAGTGGCAACATAATTATTTTTTTAAAAAAAATTATGGTCAACTAACAGAATGTGTATAGAGAGGATCAAGATAAACACTCATGGTATATAAGGGATGAAATAAAATTTGAGACATAGAAGGGATTAAGCGAAAACATTTTTTTAAACAACTCGCACAATATAGTGCGATGTTTCTATTGATATAACAGAAGAAAAATACAAGTCTATAGTTCTGGGAGACTATAGTCAGGAAAAAGAAAATGACAACCACACCACGCGTCTATGTCTGATCCTGCTGCTGAAAAATAAAACAGAGACACAACACCCTTAAGGAATAGATCTTCTAAACAATGTCTCCAAGGGGAAGCGACGCTAAGAGTGCTGTCGTTGCCCGTCTTAGCCAGAGAACCAAGACGTGGTTTTCACCTAGCTCCGGCCAGATCTGGGAGAGGAAAGGGAGGGTCGGGTCACCGTCGCAGCTCCCTGCAGAGCGACCGCCTAGTCTTCGAGGCTGCACACTCGACTGGACCGCGTCGTCTCCTCCCCTGCACACTGTCGTCGAGCTCTCCTTGCTGCGGCCAAGCCTGACCATGCTGGGCCCCACCGCAACCTCCACAGCTCCCCGTGCGCCGAATCTAAGAGAGGGAGAGGGGGTGGTGGCGGCGGGGGAAGGGGAGGAGGGAGGAGCGCGGGAGAGGGAGGTGGGACTGGGCGGTGGCGGATCCGTCGCTGAACGGGGTTGTTGATGCCGGATCCACCGCCGAATGAAGTCACCGCTGGCGGGGAGGGAGAAGGAGGCACCGGATCCGGCTCTCCCCACCATCACCGCCGCTGGATCCACCCCCACCGTCGTGCAGAAGGGATGGAAGTTGCGGCATCACTGTCCTGATCCCCGCTGGGCTTAGCCGAGCCGCACGTTGTGTTCTCCCCGCCGTCGACCTACCGTCGCCATTGGACCCGCCACCGCCTCCGGTGGGGAGGGAGGGAGGAGGAGACAGAGGCGATGGGTGGGTGGATCTGGAGAAGTCTGAAGGGGAGGAAGAGGCGGTGGGTGGTGCACGGTAGGTGGTGGTTTTTAATGGTCAACTTTTTTTTATATGGTGATGTTTTTCGCTGGTGGACCTCTTTGGCAGCTGCCAGCGAAAATTGATTTTTGCTGACTACCACTTAAGAGGTCCGCTTGTTAAGTAACCAGCGAAAATCGATTTCGCTTCGTGACTAAATCCCTCCAATACAATTTCACAAGTAGTGTTTGTTATAGTCGCCAACAAAAATAAAATGGTGGTGTTATGAAAAATGTTTTTTAAGAAGTGATAGTCTAAAAACACTTCCTTTATTAGCCTTGTGTTCGTGTAGCTTTTGTTTATAAAAAAATACTTAGGTTCGTTTGTAGTATTTTGTAATATCGGAATTTTGTTGGATTTTTGTGGGATGCGAATTGGATCGATTTGGATCCATGCATTCTATAGGCTATCTAGCCCTTGTTTTTTCTTGAATGGTTGACCCTAGCTGTCACCCTGTTTGCGATTGCATCCAACTGCTGCGGCGCCGCTGGACTCTATGTATAGGTTGCAACGTCTATTTTAACTGTACGGGTAATGCATCATCTGCATACAAATTGTACAATATATATATGATAATCAACTTCTGTCACTTTTTGTGCAGAGGAATCATATAGCAGACCATTACCGGTGTACGTACCTAGTTTATGACCATGTTGAGGAAGAAAAATATAATATAGTTCTAACAAAATGAAAATAGAATATGGAAAAAGATTCTCTTTGACTTAGAGAAAATTAAGACTCCGGAGTTGTAGTGATGTACCAAACGTCGGATGCAGCTATAGCTAAATGTATCTAGATTTATGTGCTACATAGTACATACTACTATTACTACTACAGATTCGAATGATTCGATTTTTTCATACGGTCAAAATCAATTTTCGCAGATGGTTGGATGACCCGCATACATCTAGGCGTATGCGAAAATTGGAATTTTGCATTGCAGGTAAAGCAACGGCATAAAAAATTTCATTTTAACAATATTTCACCAAATACATCAAATTTGTTGTAGTGCCAAGGTCCCGTTCCTAGGTCAATATCTAACTAATCTAAGTCACCGGAGTTGCATCTGAAAACTGACAAAAAATGTATGATCTGATCCGTTTTCAGATGCAACACCTGCTACACAGTAACTGCAATACTCTCCCTCACTTTATGTTTTTTCCTCGATGGCTTATACTACTCTAATCAGGAACCTCTTCCAATATTAATTAATTACTTCTGCACCTAGAATAATTGATCAACATATACATATGCATGGTCTCATCGATCAACCACACATCCATAGATTTGCAACCAACAGGATTAAACTAGCAAGAGGTAGGTGTCGTACACGCAGCAAAAAAGTACAGTAGATGCATTCGAGAAAGGACAAACAAATTGTACAAAAGCAAAGTACAAACAAAAAGTTAGTAGCAATGCAAGCTGACAGGCTAATACCAATGGGTGTATATCTCACATACATAATCGAGTGACAATAAGCATGATTAGGGCCACGACTACCAATAAGTCTCTTAATAACAACTCGATCGGTCGATCCATGACGGCTTGTGAAGAAAGCAAAGCTAGCTAACCCTCAGATCTTACAGCGTAGTCGAACAAATTGAATGAGCTAGTACCTTGAACAGTGTAACTAATTCAGACAAATTAAGCTAATTTAAGCTCAAGTAAGAGGGGCCGGGTTGGTTTTATAAAGCAGCTATATATTCACTGTGTCTGATATTGTTGTATATATTTGTAGTTATTTTGGTTAGGGCATCAACATCGGTCACAAAGTAGTTAGCTTTGTTGTCCTTTATGGTACATCACCTGTTCATCGCTAGCGATAGAGCATATATATGTACGTAGTCAGCTAGGTGCATGTAGCTTTCGTTAGGCGTGGTGGCATTATTGATCTATCACCAGATGATTGATAAATAATTCAGCTACTTCTTATATATAGTAAATGTTGTTTGGTTAAATTATATTTGCGTGTAGGTATTTTTTTAACAAGATTATACCTTGCGGTGTTGTGCACACCGAAAAAAGGAACAAAACAAAACACGATTTATTTATAGGAAATTCATAGGATTTAAATCATATAAAAAAAATTCCTCTTTGGTCTTTTGAAACATATGATTAGCACCCTAATATAACAATCCTATAATATTCCTATTGAATGGCTTAAGACAAGAAGATTTTAAAGGAAATTCAGCATGAGGTCCAACCTCATAGAAATTTTTACTTGAGTCTTTATCTCTCTTCTCCCATTATGTTTTTTCTACAGTCTATTGAAACAGCCTTTCCTGTAATTTTTCTGGTTTTATTTGTTTTAATATTATGTTTATCCTATTCCTGAATTTTCTCAATCCTGCATTTCAAAAGCCTAAGATTTTTCACGCTTCATGTAAACTTGGTAATTATTCCAGATGCTGAAGTCAATCTGAAAGAAATGGTACCAAGTGAAGAAGGTTACTTTTAAGAGAAACTACAAATCAAGAAATAGCAAGTACCAAAACAACGCTAAAAAAATTATCAAATGCCTTAGCATATCTGGGGCATGCATGAATTCCATAGAGTGCATTTGCTTCTAATTGACAAAGTATTCTTTTAAGATGATAAAGGAGTATAATAATCAATCAATACATGTAAACTCTGCACCTACTAGGAATGCACACAAAAATAAAAAGGAAATATGGTGGTGGTCAGGTTCTTCTTCTTTGAAATTAACATGTTTGTTAGAATAAAAAAGTTTGTAGTGGGTGTGTGTACGCTAATTTTTATCTCTGATGAGCTTTGATATCAAAACATGCATGTATAGCAAACTTATATTGAGATGTTTGATACGCCTATTCACCAAAGCAATTCATAGAAGGAAAATAGTGGAAGTATATGAGTAAACTTGGCGGCTTTTTTACCACCAAGGAATATTAGCTGGCCGCTTAGAAAAATCTAGATTCTTAAGGGTATATCATTATAAATTGTCAGCGCCTTCCTAGTCCTCGACGAAATATATATTACCACAACAAATCCGAGCTGCAATTTAAAATGCACAGTGCATTAAACATGATATTAGTCAATGCATAAAACAAAATATATATATGAGTAAACAGGGCCTGAAATTTATTTGCTTTAATTTGTTGATCATTGGGACTTTGAGGATGAAATGGTTAGCTCTTTCTGCCATTCTAATATTCTTTCACCAATATATATAATTCTCTACAGAACTATCAACAGTGACTTCAATAATTTCATTGCACTGAGAATAATGTTTCTTTAAAACATATGAGAGCAGACTAACCTTATGATTAATCATGCACATACTCCAACTGGCTGGCTGCTACCATGGCGTGCACCTCGTTGTCTGTGCCAAAGAATGGGAATGTCAACGGAGAGAAAACAAACCAATAGATTCTATAAAGGAGGTATTTTAACTTTGATAGGCCAATTGCACTTGACATTTACTATCCATGCACGAAGGAGATATATATTTAAACTAGGATCTGCCATAACTGCTCATCAAATGGCTGTGTTGTATTCACTTTGACTTCTTGGTAAAACATATGGCCAACCATCCAAATAGGGAATTACTATTATAAATTAAGATGTGCGAGAGGGAAATGAGTGAGAGAATTGAGTGAATCCTTTATTGATCAATGCAGTACAATATATAGAGAGTGAAGGGTTGACAAATGTAGACGCCCGTTGCCAAGAAATCTGAGAAGGGGAGAGAAGGCAGTTGCCTTTGGTTACTGTCCCATCATACAACTTAAATTGTATGGATGAGATCAGTTTATTTCTTAACAATTACAACTACGATTCCTATGGATGTTACAGCTGCAATTTCTACGGGAATGGTCGGATCAGGTTTTAAGAGTGGCGTGCATATCCGCAAACTAGGGTTGTTCTATTTTTTTTAAGCTTATCTACTGGGTTGACACGGATTATTTGTTCTGGATTTAAAAAGTAAAAAAAAATCCAAAATTCACCGGAGCACTTGACCCCTTAATTAAACTATTTTTATTCATTTTACACCTTGAAATATTGAAAGCTCTCTCTACGGAAGCCATATTTTGTAATGAAAATTTGGTAGGATGATAGATGCATATAACTTACGTCTCAACTTTTTTTTGAAAATTTTCTCACTGTTTAGGTAGGTTAGAAGCACTTAAGACTGTTATAAACATCAAAATTTTAAAGGTAAACAATCATACAAAATTTTGAAAATACCATCTATAACTCTAACAAGTTTCAGCTTAGAATGCAACTTATATAAAGAGTAAAAAAGGAGAAATGTTATTAAGGACTGAAGTGAAGCATTTTTAATATTTTTTAATAATTTAGGGGTAAAATGAGCCAAAAATAATTTAGGGGTAAAGTGACCCATTAAATTAGTGGAATATTAAAACACTACTGGAGAAGTGATATTTCTTCTGTGTACCAAAAACATAAATTTTTTGGTTGTCTTATGAACCGGTACTTAAAAAAAGGCTAAGTTCCAAAAATATCTTTAGTCCCGGTTTGTTACACCAACCTAGACTAAATATGAAGGGATCGTTAGTTCGGGTTGGTGTTACCAACCGGGACTAAACATGCATCTTTAATCCGAGTTGGTGTTACCAACCGGGACTAAAGATATTTTTAGTACCGGTTGGCAACACCAACCAGAACTAAAGATGCCTTCAAGGTCTACTTAAAAAGAAAGCAATCTCTATACTTGTCAGATGTGTGTGGTAAGTGAGATTGTAACATGTGTGAGGCTAAGGTGAGAGATCTTGAGTTCAAATCCCATAGCCTGTATATTTTTTGACTGAGAAGATATCTTTAGTACCTGTTAAAATGTACTAAAGGGGGTTACGAATCGATAGTAAAGAGGCATTCTCTAGTAGTGAAATGAACTTTTATTTCTTAAAGAATAATTCTAAATAATATTCTTCTGTTGTGTAGCTTATTCCACCTGGTATAAGCTATTTGTTAGGTTTATAATTATATATAATAACTATTTTATATATAAACAAGTAGATTATATATCAACGTTTAGAACAAAGTTGTCTAGCGTAACATCCTCAAAATTCGTAATAATAAAAATCACTAAAATTTTGAACTTTTTAAAACTTTTACATCATGCTGGATGTTATGGTTGCTATTGTTTGCCAAAATATAAATTGTCACAACGATAAATTAAATTGAAGATAAACATTTAGGTAATAAATATAGTTTACAAGAATACATTATTTATTAATCCTATAAATATCTGTGCATACGATAACAAGCTAAATATAGAACAGGTTAATTATTGAGTTCATATAATATAAATTACAGATCTAGTACTAGATTATTGAACCATGACGATAGCTCGATCTCATGGGAATGCCAGGGTTAAACCCTAAGTATCTAGACGTAAACACACTACATGCAATGACGGTCATCTGGACTGTATCACATGAAATGATAAGCCCTTTCGAATATCTCATGAAATATAAATACACATGAAATGATAATCTGCTCTATATATAAAATAGAATTATGGGAGTATTTAATTCGATATGTAGATCAATACTGCACCAAGCTCCAAATTGCATTGAGAGATTGTAATTAAATAGATTAAACCTCTCCCTGTAAAATCAACTAACCTATAAATAAATTAAAACAAATGTGCTATTATAATAACAAAGGCCACCTTAGAATATTTTAATTAGTTTTAGAAATATCAGAAGCCTCCAAATTATCTAGACTAATTTTGGGATTTAACCTCTTTTGAATAACACAATGAAAATATATTTGTGCCACTTTTGGGTAAAATTTAGGCTTTTAGACACAAAGTATTAAATTTGGTTGCCTGGAAAATTTACGGATTAAACCCTCTTCTTTTTCCTATTTAAATTCCTCCCTAAACCCTAAAAACCCCAAAATGTAGGAAATTATTAAATCTATCATAAATTTTAATATTGGTCAATATTAAATTTTGTGCAAAATCACATTTTGATACTTAAAATTGTCACTCAAATGCTTAGGTGAATATACAAATTTAAATTGTATTTTCTCTCAATTTTTAAAGCAACCAAAACCCTATAAAAAGAAAGTCTATTAAAACTAGTCGGTACTGTTCATGGGCCGCCAGGTGCTCGACTAAGGCCCAACCCGGCCGAACACCCAGCAACCCACGTCTGTGCCATGCCCGCGTCGTGCACTGCTGCCCGCGCGCCGCAGTCTCGGTCGCCGTTGTGCCCGCGTGCCGCTGCCGTTGCCCATGCGCCCGCACCCGTGTCGTCCCGCACGCCGTCCGCCCAGAGCCGCGCGCCGTGCCGTGCCTCGAGCCCCGCGGCCGCGTCGCGTACCATCGCCGCGCGCCATCACCGTCATCGCGTCCCCTCACTGTGCACCTCGCGCCCGTGCCCACACGATGTTGTCGCATCGCCGCCTGCGCGCCACGCCGAGCCCTGCGCCCGCGCCGGGCGCCGTCGCCATCGCCGCTGCCTCCCGCCCAACGCGTCGCGCACGCGTCCCATCCGCATGCCCCGCGCCAGCCACCGTCTCCTTCCCCCCTATAAAAGCCCCCGCGCCCTCCTCTTTTCCCCACCCTACACCCCATTTGCCATTCGCCACCGTGCCATGCACGTCCGCCGCCGCGCCCGCACCATCTCCATTCGCCGCTGTGAGCCGCTCGGCAGAGAGGAAAAGAGAGGAAGAGAAGAAGCAGGACAGAGGAGGAAGAAGAAGAAGAAAAAAACAAAAGAAAAAGAAAAAGAAGAGAGAGAGGGAGAGGAATCTAACGTGTGGGCCCCACTGAGGTTAGTGCACAATGATATTTCACAATTTTTGGATTTAATTCAAAGTTGAATATTTAAATGAGCATAACTTATTCATTTTAGCTCCGATTCGAGTGAAACTTGAACCTAAATTTATCTAAATTCATGCTCTTTCCAATGGTATATAATTCACTATTTAATAAGATATATTTATATTTATAAAATAATTAATATCAAAGTAAGTAACAAATAGTTAACCTAAAGAGTGTGCTAATAAATCAAAGTGGGTTTTGTGCAGTAGAATAATTATCTTCAATATGTTTTTATCACTGTAGTAATCACATAAATTAAATTATATTTAGTGTTTCGAATTAATGGGAGTATGGGAAAACACTAGGCCATTTATTAATCTATGTCCAAATATAATTAAACCCATAGCTTATAAATAATTTAAATAAAGTTTAGCCTTGTATGTTTCTAACTAAAGTATGAGCATGTCTAGATAAGTCCATAGCTTATGTATGTAGGATAATAACAGAGCCAATATGATTAAGTCACCAAAATAAATTTACTTAATACGATATCATATGGAGTAGTATATATTGAGGTTGGTAAAGAACCCTTAGTTGACTAAACGGTACCAAGATATTGGACTCATATTATCACTTGTTCAGGATAACTTGTATTAAACCGTGCATGACCAATGACTAATCAAGCCATAATGTATTTATGGGCACTCACTTATTGTACACCCGAATTATAGTAGAATGGCAATTTGTGGTGTACCTCTAAGCAGATGAAACTAAAGATTATATGATATGTGTGAATATTGGATAAATACTAAATTGCGAATCATATCAAGTAACCATTTAACCCGCTAGGTGATGATATGTTTGATAGGATAGGCGTAGAACTGATACAACCTACAGAGCATGGATTTTTATTGACATTTGATTACACTCAGTTAATTAAAATGCACACGTCATACATTCATTCAAATAACCCTAACTCTATTGGCAGAATAATAATATGGATAGTGCACTATGATGATTTGGTTGATCCTAGGCCTATTCATCAGCAAAACCAAACTTAAGCCTTTAGGACCTGACCATTTTATTTTGATAGCAGATGATTTAGCCATAATCCTCCTATAGCCCAGTAGCTAAACTAAACCATATATTAGCAAAAAGGTATATCTCGTATATTATGCTAGTTAGTATCATTGGAGCCATCATGACAATAGAAAGGATAAGAAACCTTAGACCTTAGCATGTTGGAATCCATTAGCAAGCCGGAATAGTATGAGCAACCCTAGGTGCGGCCCCATCAATTATATTTTGTTAGTGCGTATGTGATTGTTATTTGAATATTGGTCTTTCTCGCGTATTATAGAATTGGTGTATCGGTTAGTCGTGAGGCAATGTGTGCAACTTCCAAGAGGTGAAGGTTGATCGAGAATTATATCAAGAGTAAGGATTGTCCTGAACAGGCAAGTCATCACTATTCCTTGAACATGTTGATCCTAAATTGTGACATTATTTTGTTTACAAATAAAGTTGCATGCAATGATGAATATCCTACTTGTTATTATGCCATGCATTGATTATTGCTTACCCCATATTCTCTTGTAACCATGTTTACGTGTGAGTCCCTAGTCAATTATGACAAATGCTTCGAAATGCTATTCTAGAATCATGTATACTCATATTTATCAAAATGCTATATGCTTGGGATATTACCTTTGGGAAGGTAATTGAGATGCGGCATGTGGAGATATGAGCGCCACATTGCCATGATATTGATGACATGATTTGTGAAAGGAGAAATAAAACCAAACAACTGTTTTCGACTGGGGCGGATGGTGGATTTGGGTGGTAGCTGGAAAAGGCTAGTACCGACCCCGGTCAGTTAAGGACCGAGCCATGAAGTTAAGTATGAAACGACCCCCGTACAACCGTACTTCTCGAATGGGTATAGACCTAGCGGACTAGATAGCCGAGCGGAGGCAGTATCCTTGCATAGATGATTCACCCCCGTGTGTGAGGCAGGTGCGCTACGGTGGGGCAACTGTTGAGGTAGGGCCGCGAGGCGTGTTCCTACATCGGTGTCGCCATTGGTAGGATTGCCACGTGTGTGAGAGTGAGAACCTAAATTTAAACTATAAACTTAACGTGCGTGTGAGACTTTCCTTCCCGGGAGCGCCAGAACTCCTCTCACTGCTAGAAACTTGTGGCGCTTAAAGTGCATGAGGGCTTAAGTTCATGGAGCGGGTACTACCAATGCAAGGTTATCGAAAGGTTTTGCCGTGACGCGTCTCATGTGTGGGGACGAGACTCATGTGTTGGGCAGTGGCGGAGTGCGGGTAAAGTGTATATCCACTGCAGTGTGAATAAACCAAATCTATTCGAATAGCCATGCTCGCGGTTATTGAGCATCAGGACATGTATTACACTTGGCTAGACTCTAAATTCTTAACTTGTGTGGGATGGGATGATGCATGATGATTTTTATGCTGATGGAGCCACTTCCTGAGAGGAGGGAAGGTGGACGTCCTCAGAAAACCATGACGACCCAATGACGGGAAGCTATCCTTGGGATGACAATGGATGGTGGACAGAACCGTCGTCGTTGATTAATGAACTATGGTATTAAAATTTGATCAGTCTATGCTAGGTCTTAGACTTGTGAAAGGATTTACAAAATTTGCTTTACGCAAAAGAACCGAAAGCCATTCCTTGAAATACCCTTTATCATATGCATTCTTGTGTGGTGGCTTGTTGAGTACTTTTGTACTCATTGGTTCTCTATATATATATCTTTTAGCAGAGTGCTTGAGGAGAAGCCCTTGTTAGTACGCTTGCGTACTTAACAAGATGACCGGAGTGCGGTCCCGTTATAGGTCTCGTTCCCCAGTCGACTGCCTGTGGCATGTCAACCGGGTCCTTGTATTGTTTTGTCTTCCGCTGTTGTTCTCTGATGGTTGTTGGCCTGCCTGGCCCTAGTGTAAGCAGTTAACTCTTTTAGCCTGAATTCATCCGTGATATGTTGTGATCCGGCTATGTATGTGTGTACCAACTACTTATCCAGGGATTGGTACGGATAAACACATTAGATCACCGATTTCCAAAATCAGGGGTCGCCATCTAGCTTATACTAATACCAAGGGCTACTGGATTCCAAACATATATATAGTAATACATGATATGTTATAAAACCTGTCCCGAAATCATATCGGAACCAAACGCAGAAGAAACACCATAGGAGATCCAATACTGAAGATGACACCGATGCACAATATTTGTTAACGAGGTTCAGTCAAAGCTTACATCCATGGAGCACTGATTACAGCGTTTCTCCCTGATCCAACATATTATAGCGTATCAGAGATACAACGACTCACGACCCAACGTCACCGGCAACCGCTCCCTCTCGCTTATTAAATCGCTATATGCAGTTACAATGGATCTGCCCCTCTATTTAAGCACTAACACAAAACACATAATACAAGTCGGCACTATAGGTGCCAGAAGTGCTAAAACCGGTACCTATAGACTTTTTCCCACCTCCACGGGCTGAAAGCACAGAAAACCAACACCTTTAAGTAATTATAGTTGCCGGTTACAAAGAAAAACCAGGACCTATAAAATAGATGCCGATTTTTTTAAAAAGCACCTTTAATATATTATAGGTGTCGATTAATTAAAAACCAACACCTATAATATATTAAAGTTACCTTTTTTAAAAAAACACCAACATCTATAACCAAGATGAGCCGAACTTTCTACTAGATCGAGCTGAAAGAGGGCCCCACACGCCCCAACCCTTATCCCCTCGCCCACCGCGCGCGGCGGTGGCTCGGCGACTGTGGTGGTGCCCTCCCCTCTGCCAAATCCGGCGAAAGGGGAGGCGGCAGCGGCCTCTTCCCACCTCCTCCTCGTGGCCAGCAACGACCGGCCCTCTCCCCCTCCCTCTCCTCTCGCCTCTGTGGCCGTTGGTGTCGAGGTGGGGGTCACCGGATCTAGCTGCTTCTGCAACGTTGTCCTGCTCCTTCTATCTCCGGTTAGTACCCATGCTTACGCACATCGTCTTTCTCTCTCCATCCATCTCGTCCTACCCGCACCATCTCTTTGCCTTAACCCTATCTTGATTTCTAGATCTGGAAGAAAGTTTTCTCTAGAAGATCCAGCCGAAGGTGGCACGACGCGGAGGGATGGCGGCGGAGCAACTTTTGGATTTTTTACACTAATTTTGGATTTATTTTTTATGAGCTGAGCTGGGTTTTATTTTTTGCAAATCGTATACCTCAAAGGTGTCGGTTCTTAAACCAGCACATTTGAGTCATTCTCATCAGTACTACCTCCATGGTGCCAGTTGGAAAATCTGACACCTAAGTATATGGGGTTTCCCAACCGGCACCAATAACCTCTTCTGTAGTAGTGAAGAGTGATCTATAGGATATAGTCTGATTCTTACTCTATTTCTATTTCTATACCTAGGACAACTCCAAGTTCTAAACTGTAAATGACTACGTACCAATATTCGACACAAACTTAACATGGTATGCTAGACTTTATGCATCATAACATATATCAACCAGTTAAACAAACACTAAGCGGTCGAGTGAAGGTGATCCACTCGTGCTTCGACAAATTAATACATAGTACATGCTAGAGTCGATCCTTTGTCCCCCTTGTCCCCCATCCCAACCTGGAGTATGCTGGGATTCGCATGCTTAAACTGCAGCCACTACCTTGATATAATGTTAATTTACAAGTAAAGATGGAGATAAAACGTTAGAGTAGATGAACGATTACCTCCATTTTACTTGTAAATTAACGTCCGCTCGAGCTTGATGATCAATTTACCGCCAACCCTCTCATCAATCATCACCAGCCCGGATTAGCTCAGTAATCACGATGAAATTAACTATGCAGAGTAGTGAAAATAGTGCAGACGGGTAGTAACAACCGTAAACAATGGCGTTTGTCGAGTTATCCCCTCGATTCCGGAAAAGAGAAGGTTACTGTAAGCTAGTGGTGCAGCCTAGTTAATATGTACGAACCGAAACACGTTAGCTAGGTCCAATAGCTCAGTGTGCACATGCAGGTGTGGACTCTTGGCTAATTAATTTACCCCCAATAATATGCACCAACTTTAAATTTCTGGAGGTCTATGTGACATGAACAAATCACGTAGCAAATGCTGAATCAGCCCGGGAAATCTGCAACATTTGCGTCGAATCATCGATCAAACTATTCAATGTGGCAGATGAACAATCATTTTGTCATCGCCCAGCCTATGCCGCGTGCCTACTTGTCCTCTCATACTGACTACTGACTACTGAGCAACACTCACCATGTTAATTGCACGGCGAAAAAAAGGCAACTTTTTCTATCATGGGGTACAGAGAAAAATCAGCATTGCTTGATCGTTACTTAATTAATTTTCGATGATGGAAATGGTTAACTTGTTAGTTACCGATGAGTCGTAGTTGCAAAAGTCGATCTGTTTGACACGGAGATCGCTCGAATGGTTTCTGAACTGAAGTTTGGTAGAGTGATGGGGATCGGGGGAATAGACAGTATTTGTCATTTTAGTTTTGCACTTATTTTTCATCATCAATTTATAAAAAGTTATGCAGTTTAACATCATAAGACTTATGTTTTATATCTATCTTTCTTCTTTAGAAAGGTTTTCTTTTACCCGGCCTATACATATATATGCAGCATTTTAAATTGAAAAATTAATCCCTCAAATAACCCAATTTAAAATTCGCTCATATGAAAATTTGAACTTTAAAGTATTATTCAAGTCATTGTAACCACTAGATTATATAACCTTGGGGTTTATATCTATCTTGAGAAATGCTTTCATAATACATAATGTGCATGTTGTTAAATTTTATGAACCCATATAGAAAATCTGACGAAATGGTATAAGACAGTGCCAATTTTATTGAACAGATACATGCAAATTGATGATCAAATATATAAATATCTTATACTCCTACATGACAATGTTAAATGGAATGACAAGCAATCTGAAATGGAGAGAGGTTAGTCTGGTTTGCAAGCAGGCGCAAAAAAGGTTAACACGGCTAAACGGTTGTTACTTCCCGTACCCACCGAGCAAAATAAGCATTACTTGGTCGTTAATCATTTCTCTCTATATAATGGAAACGGTTAACTTGTACTTAGTCTGATCGCTCGAGTGACTTGCAGAGTTCGGTTGGGTGATGGAGATCGATGAAAAAGGGAGCAGTTTGGTTCTGCATATCATGCAGGCAAAAAGGCGAGCCGGCTGTAGTAGTGGTTGCTGGTGATTCAGGACGCAGATCGGAGCATGTGATGTGCAGTGCAAAATGGTAGTACTTGGTTTTTGGACGTTTGGCTGGTGGATTTCATCGTTTTTGGTAGAGTTGGTGATATTTCGCTCGAAAACGGAGCATGAACGGGACAAGGGTTGACCAATGGAAGGCATGGAGCAGCTGAGCTCCGCTTCGAACTTTTTTTCCTCTTCTTTTGAGATTATAAGGATACTGTCACCAATTCGCACCTTCTTTTTACAGGCACACACCAACTGACCAACGAGTGTATCCTGTTTACCACCCACTTACGCAGCGTTCGTTCCCCCATCTTCCCATCTCCTCTACATCGTTTTCCGTACGCACGCTTTTCAAACTACTAAACGGTGTGTATTTTGCAAAAAGTTTCTATGCAAAAGTTATTTAAAACAATCAAATTAATCCATTTTTGAAAAAAAAATTAGCAAAAACTTAATTAATTATGCGCTAATGGATCGCTCCGTTTTCCGCAAACACTGTTTTGGTTCCGAAAGCTGCCTTCCGAACGCTGCCTTAGACTGAGTTCTAATCCGTAATTCCAAACGATTACTTTCTCATCTTTCACAAGCATGTTTTCAGATTGCATAATGAAATATTTAGTACAAAAGTTTTCTATATAAAAATTTCTTAAAAAACAAAACTATATGTATTTTAATACTCGATTAATATTTATCTCGTTTTACATGTCATCTAAAATTTCGATCAAACAGCTGATCTGAACTTAGCCTCAGAATAACCGTAAATCATATAACTTTACCACCACATCGTTTAAGCCTTTAAGGTGGCTTATTGAAAATCGATTTTATTCTTCCCCTTTTTAGTTCGAGCAATTAATAAAGCATATATGCTCTAGAACATGCAGCGCTAACTTGCTCGTTGTATAGTATTGTTTGTCGCATTGGATGCTATATATGCTACTGAGGGAGGTAAAGAAATGGAGGACATGATAGCTGCTACGTACCTAGCTAGGTGGATATGTAGGCAACGCTTGTTGGAGAAGCATTAGCAGAAATTGGGCTGTTCGGAAGCACGTTCTGTAGGCTGTGGCACTGTAGCAGTGCTGTAACTGTACTGTGCTGCGTCAACCGAGGCTACAGCCAGCCAATCAAGAACACTTGCCTTCAACCGCAGCTTTTTTTTACACACAAAACATTCAAAGCAATTGCAGTTGCAGGGAGCCCAAGATTGGCTGGAAACAATTGATATTACACAAATATTGCCTTCTACGGCGGTGTTATGCAGCTGCAACACGCTGCACCTAGCAATTCCGAACAGTAGCGTATTAGCCGCACGTAAATTGAGGTAATTTATTAGCGAATGATTAATTAAATATTAGCTATTATAAGTTTTAAAATGGATTTATTTGTTTAGAAAAAAATTTAAAAAAAACATGTTGCTTAGTAGTTCGGGAAGCATGCTTTAATCTTGAGTTAAAGTTAGAACTCAGTCTTAGAGCAAGTTTTATAGAAGAGGAAATTGTCACCTCTAATTTTGTCTACGTAGGATATGCATCACTTATATCCTTTGTACGTATTACCTCTAGCACACAAAACCCGATGATTTTATTTTATTTGTTTTCTCGATCAACTCTTTGTTTAATAACTCGTACCAGATAGTGTGAAGTTCATGCTGATAGAGTAGGAAAAATTATAAGATTACAATCCTGGGAGGTCGTAACCAGGAAAACAAAGAAAAAACCACCACCCACGCACCGACAACAACACCACACAGACCTAGGAGAAGGCTAGCACCGAACCAGCCGCTGCTAAGCGTAACCGATCGTCGTTAGGCCAACAAAGGAAACTACAACTGGGATCGCCCAAAACCCAACCCTAACAACCGACACCGAACTTCACTCTATCCAAATTGTTGGGGTTGAGAGGGAGGGTGAGAGAGAAGAATAGAATCGCTCTCCCCTAGGCCCTCCGACGTGGCTAACTTGCACAAACTAGGGCACCGACACAAGAGGATAGAGTCTAGAGCGAGCTTGCACTTGTTGTCTGGGAGGTTTCGGCAAGGGGTTGCCTAGACGATGTCTCCGGGGATAGAAGCGACGAAAGCACCGCCACCACCGTCCATCGAAGTTTCAAAGAGAACCGAGACTGAGTTTTCACCCGATAGTCCCGATAGAGAGGATGAGACATCACGACAACGCCCTCAAGAGGGAAAGCGACACTCAGAAACACCAACATTACTGGCTCGGCCAAAACCGGGCTAGGTTTTCACCTGTCGCTCGCTGCCTACCAATCCATAGCTGACACACCATTGCTCCACCACCGATTAACCCCCATCAGCGCATGGGTCCCGCTGCACCCGCGCCCCCGCCGGCTAGCCTCCATGTGCCGCCACACGACCACCCTCGTCACGCGCTCCACGCCGGCCTCCTACGTGCGTCCTCACGCACGCGCCATGTCAGTCTCGCCACCACTAGCTACGCATCTTGCGCCATGCTGGCCTACCGTCGCCGCCGCCTGCCGCGCCATCTTGCTACAAGCCAACCATCCCCCACCTCCACAACCTCCTCACCACCTCGCCCTCCTCGGAGGCGCTGGACCCACGCCTCCTCCAAGCGAGCACGCCGTGGCACCAGACCGGAGGCTCCACGCGCTCCCTCTGCCCCACCACCGTCTCTCCTCCTTGTGCCACCTTCGCGCTCTCAGCCCCACCGCCCGCACCTCCCCCTACGCCCTCATCGCCTCACCCTCCTCGGAGCGTCGGGGCTGCACATGCCTCGCGGCTCCTCCTCTTGGTCGCGCCGTGGGCTACGCCACCGTCGTCGCGACCTCCTCTACTGGTGCCACGACCTCCACCGCTGGCGCCTCAGCCTCCTTCATCGGTGCCGCGACGTCCTCCGCATGCGCCTTGGCGTCCTCCTCGATGTGGCACGGTCGGTGCCACTCCATTCCGATCTAGCCGCGGTGGGGACAAATCCACTTACGGCGGTGCTGGATTTGCCACCTCTAGCCGCCAGTGGTGCCGGAACCACCTCGACCCATCGCCGCCCTCCGCCTGTTCCTCGTCGACGCCCCAGACGATGGGGTAGAAAGGCCCCGACGCCCGGCTTTGCCAGCGGCTACTCGGGTAGCGGTGAAGTGGAGGCGAAGGAGGGGAGGCTGGTGGTGGGGTTGCTTCGAGTCGCCCTGGAGCGGAGCGACACGGGGGCCTTCTAGTTATGACACAACCACTTTGCTTATATAAGGGCTTCAATGCACCCTTTCTTTATCTCTTTTTCTTACAGTTTGTATGGATGTTAACCTTTGCTAGGTGGCTCACCTATTTCTCACTTCTCTCATCCACCTCATCATCCAATAGAGATAGCACATCAAGTATTATAATACTTGCTCTTACTCAACAACAAGTTGGATTGATGTTATCTTCCTTGCCACTTGTTCCATCACATGAGGGCTATTATACATAAGTGAAAAGGCGAGGATACGGGCCTGGTTGAAACCCCGTTTTTTTCTCGGAACAAATTACATGAATGTAATATTATTTTTCTTACATGGGCTCGAAACCACGCTTGGATGGGTTGTAAACAAAAAGTTTTTACACTGGTTTGGCCCGAAGACCCGATACACCAAAAAAGAAAAAAAAAAGGCCGAGCCCAAGCATGCCTTAGCCGAAGGCAATTTACTCGGGAATCTACTGTTTCAGGCTCATTTCGAAATGTGCTAGCTTTGGTGCAGGAAATATGGCCCATGGGGAGTTCATATTTTCTGGGTTTGGCCCAAGTAGTTATTCTGATGGGTGGCTTTGTACCAGCAGTAGTGGGCTTCTGAAATGGCCCAAACTGTGAAATTCTCGTTCCGCCAGGGAAAACGTCCACATTACATCCCCAAGTATAGGCCGAGTTTCATTAACATCCCTCAACTAAAGAACCAGGTAAAGCATCCTCCAATCTTTAAAACTGGTGCAGATGAAGTCCCTCAGCAGTATTTGTGGGTGGTATTGGCTGATGTGGCACATTGACCTGGTCATTGTGACCTGCGTTGCATTACTACAGTTTCAAAAAAAATAAAATAACGTAGTGGGCTCCACATGTCTCCCGATGCATAACTCTTGCCGTGCGGCTGCAGCGGATTGGGCATGGGCACGGCCGCCACTTCCTCCCCTTGGCCCATGCACCCGCTCTCTTGCCGCCATTTTCAACTCCTGCCATTGCTTCGTCGTCTCGTTCTCATCGGAAGCACGGGCGGCGGCGTCGAGCTTGGCGCGACGGATCCACACCCCTACCTACCCTCGCCGCAGCGCCTCCACCCTAGTGCATAGCAGGCCGGCGGTTTCGGGCGGTGAGCCGCCGCTGCCGACAGCCGTGGGAAAGACGGCAACGCCAGACATCGCCGTCGACGGCGTGGCTATTCAGGCTGCTTTCCTGATCAGGGTGCCCTCAGTGTCGTCGACTCCCCTTCTCACTGGTGAACGCCGCTGCATGCAGATGACCCACAAAGGGCGCAGACGATCCTCAAATGTACACCTAATTGGGAGCTAACTCACCAATGCATTTTATTAGCTAGTAGATTAATTGGCGTTACTTCATCCATGTTTAAATATGCATATACCAACATTTTATTGGAGGAAGCAGCCGATTAACTTGCTAACAATCTGTATTACACACCCGTCTCGTGCGCGCAGATACTGCCGAGAGGATCGGAGCAAACACGATGAACTAAGGGCATGTTTAGATTATAGCTAAAATAAACCTTGCCAAGTTTTGTTAATACCAAAATGCTAAAATTTTAGCATTTTGGTACTATTATTAAGTTTTTGCAGGATTTCTTATTTATTTACCAAAGTTTAGAAAAAAACTAAATGGATGCATATATTTAGTAATTTTACCAAAAATTGTATGGTTTAAAATGATATTAATCTGAACAACATGTAAAGAAAGTTAAATAAGTCTTGTGCTGCCCAATATTCAGTGCATACCGTCTACTAGTTGTGTTGTGACATCCTTCTTGGAAGATTAGATGCCAGTTTTGGGTGGGGCGTCATAAAGGCCGCGGCGTCCTCAGCATCGAGCGCGGTCTAGAGCGGTGGAGCCTGGAGGCGATTGGGTCGGCAGAGTGATTGTCGATTCGTCGATACTGCTCAGAGTGGGGATGCCCACTGCAGGCATGACCGGAACCACTGCATCATTGGCACCGGAGAGCGAACGCCGTGCTGGAGTGGACGCACTCACGCACGGAGCTCTCGAGCTCACCGAGGTGGGCCAACGGATCATGGGGACTCCCCTTTTGTGCCGACACAATAGGACCGGCTGGACCTCGAAGATAGAACGTGGCTGGTGGTAGGGGAGTGAGGTGTAGAGGCATTGGTGGATCCGTGGAGGAGTGGCACTTGTTGGCGGCTACGGCTTAGGAATACGGAAGGAGAGAGGATTAGAAGTAGGTCTTTCTCTCACACGTGGGATCAACTTTGTTTTTTTATTCCTTTTGGCTTATTAGGATGCCACGTAGGATGAAACCATCATCAAAACCACCTAAAGACATAAATTGATCTGGTTTTAAAAGTTAAGGGATACTTCATACGCGGTTTTGCGATTGAGCTATGTGTTTCAAACTTGATGACAAGATGAGGGGACCTCAAGTGAACTTATTCCTTCCGCCATGGGTTTGTACCAATTTATTAGCCCACTCGTTCGGCCTGGGAGGCTGGTAGATACAACACATAGTGATGTGGAAAGAGTCCACTTTGAATCCCTTAACTAGTGGTTGGATCTGATTCGTATCTTTCAATCGCAAAACCAAATATGATGACTCCTCAACTATTAAAACCATCTAAAATGACTCCCTCAACTGTTTTTAAGAGCGATTTTCCATGTGGCAGCCCAGTCATCAAATAAATTTTAAAAACAAAGTGAAGCCCATGTCACCCCATCTCTCTTCTAACCTCTCCCTCTTTCTTTTTCTCAGCCTGATAGCAGCAGGGTGTCATTACAACGATGGGGAGTGGCGGCGGCTATGGCGGGATGACAGAGAGATGGCAACTAGCAAAACCCTCTTTAAATCCCGCCTGGAAGGGAACCCATCCACTTCCCCTCCCCCCCAACAAAATCCTTCGCACCGCTCCTTCCCCCACTCACCAATGGTCGCTGCTGTGTCAACGTTGCACCTCCTTCTCCACCACCATACCACCGTCATCGAATTAAAAGCAAGCACCACCAGAAGCATCAACAACTTAGGTATACCTCCAAACCATCTTATCTCGCTCTATTGCGGCCGCCGGCTGTGCCCTGGCAACGGCTCTAGTGGTTCCCGCCTTTTGCTGTTGGTCAGGCGCGCTCCTGCTTAACCAGGTCATACCATTCAAATTGCACCATTTTCAACTATAGGGATCAAGATATCTGGTATTACAGTTGAGAGATACGAATCAGATTGGATCAATACTTGAGGGAGTCAAAGGATACTTATTCCTAGTGACGTCGGCAACAAAGAAATTCTTGAGTCACCAAAGAATTAAAAATTGGCCCATAATAACATTTTACCGTAAAAAAACTTTATGCTCTAGCTAATTTATGAAAAACTTTAGGCTTAATTGAAACGGTTATGTAAAATATTTGGGGTATGAAGATTAATTTGTTTACTAACTACTAATTCAGGCAAGTTTGAACTAATTTGAACCTATATATATATATATATATATATATATATATATATATATATATATATATATACACACCTTTTTGGTTGATTTTGTTCTAGGCGTGTTGCCGTGTAAACATATAATTAGCAAACAATGTAATATGAGCTTGTGAAATTTCATTGAACTTGAGCTGTTTTTTTACAAGGTGTTGTATACACAGAAGATGAAAAATTCAAAAAAAAAAGAACAATTCGAGCTGAATTTGGGTATTTAAATTCTAAAGCCCGGGCACCATGAGAGCCCAATTCCACGTCCGATATAAATACCTATATGAAAATCATCGAATGTATATATTTGTACATGCAGACTTGGCTCAGAAATCAAATTAGAGATCAAGCAATTTATAAAACCTCCGTAATTCGTATCAACATTTCGGCAACTGAGCACAATCAAAGTCTGTCCTGCTGATAATTCTCTAATGTGTTGTGCTCTATTAATACATACAAGACAAAGCTTTGGCCTTCTTTTCTCATGAAAAAAATATAAGAGATAATGCTCTAATGGTCCAGGTCCTCCTCATGGTTGTGGACAACATGACAGTTTCTTGAAGCAGCTCTGAGAAAAAAAGCCATCGCTGTTGTCTTCTTTTTACTAGCCAGGCTGTTGGCATCGGTGACGATCAATACAAGAGCACTTAATCTCTCTGTGTGATGCAAAAGTTCATGGCAACCATTAGCCAACACAGAAACCTTACTACTTCAGTTGAGTTCCGAGAGAGCATTTTCAGTTAGGTAATCTGCCACGCAAATTACTCTGATAAAAACAATTTTGACACCTCCAATTTGTTAATTAAACGGATCAGTAGTAACAGACTGAGATCTTGTTGCTGACATTGTCTGTTCGTTGTTGATGCAGCACTTGAGAAAGATCCAGGCATGGAGCATCAGCAATTTTGCCACGCAGCTCATGTGAAGAAAGATTCAGAGAGGATGTGTCTGAATTGCATATCGCTCCTAGTACCTTCTGCTGACGAAATTACAGAAGACAAACCACTGTCTTGAGAAAGTCAATGTCATCTTCTATCTTTTTCGCTAAAATGTGTGAGCTAACCCTAAGTAGTTGGAGAGCTCCCATCTATCACTATTAGAATACCTCGTGCGTCCCACTCTGAAGGTGCATGCTTTCAGTTTTACTTCATCAAAATATGATACAATCGCTAATAAGAAACTATCGATAAATTTGCAATCTTTGACGCAGAATCCAGTCAATCAACCTATCATACATTCATACTAGTATAACATATTCGTTTATATATTATATGTACACATGGAGAAGTACATGATTAATTAAATCGTAAAATAAATTACTAATTCTTTTCTCCTAGTATTGGTCAAGGTAGGTTTCGACTGATTTTCTTCGGATGCTTGCTTATTATCAAACCAATTTTTTCCGTGCAAAAAATAAAATATATTTCTACGTATTTTTCATGGCCCCTCCATTGCATCATAATATTTGATGAGGTATTCACAAAAGGACCACAAGAGTGTAAAGCACCATCCCTACTTCGAAATAAATGACCTTGCCACATTGTTTTCCATCTTAATATCATAGCGTCATAGGCATATTAATATTATTGAGACAAGAAACTATAATTCTAGAAACAACAAATTGCCAGAGATAAGGAAAAAAAATCCATGGATCATTGCACTGATGACTAGACTACAAATAGGATTGCTTTGAAATGCAACGAAGCAAGGCTCTCATTCCTGCCAACATGGAAACAACTAGTTCATAGTTGGCGTACCGGCTACGTGCCAACTGTAGTTAACTACTAACAAATTTGGAAATAATAAATATTATTTGCGTCCATGATCCAACGATTCAGATATCTTCTTAATTATAAATTTGCAAGCTAAAACCATTATTTGTGCCATATATTTCTAAAACAAGGCAGGACCCTACTCGTGAAACTGCCTCACAAACATGCACTACATCCTTCATCAATTTCTATCATTCTTTTACAATCTCGAGTTATGTATATGGTAAGTGTAATTTACTCTCTTTTTTCTATGTCTACATCACCATGAAACTTAAGAGTCAGGGAGAGGGTATGGTGAAAAGCTCCTTTCAACCAACCAATATATTCATGATACATGATGCTTTCATTAAAGTGCAACGATTAAAGTGAGATGTGTTTGCTACTAATAGTCTTGTAGATTGTATTTTATCAATGGAAAGGACCAAGTATTATGGTGGTATCGAAAAGGTGTGGATGGGTCGATATGTTGTCCATGACCATATTGTTGTGTCGCCCTTCCTTCAAAAAAAAAAGAACATTGTAAGGAGTTTTGATCTGTTAAGGCAATTCACGGAGTATATAATGGTAACAGTAGAGCTAGAAAAACAATCTATATAAGTTAGTTGGAATAAGCACGAGAAAAAGGAGAATACTCAAGATCGATATACCGATCCATCCAGCACTTCAACCAACTAATCGTCCTACTGCTTTC
This sequence comes from Oryza punctata, assembly GCA_000573905.2. NCBI lineage: Eukaryota > Viridiplantae > Streptophyta > Magnoliopsida > Poales > Poaceae > Oryza > Oryza punctata. Next base: position 30,144,682 of record CM002493.2, read on the forward strand.
CCTACTCCAACCATCCATACATGTATATACATCAGTTCTCAAATTATTTTTTCTCCTAAATTAGTTATTCAATTTACAATCTAATTACACTATTATATTCTTTGTAATTAAATCTTTATAGTAAGATATTGCATGATTATGTTCCGATAAAAGAAGAAATATATTTCGAACCATTAAAAATCCATATTTCATATGATATGATGTGTTTCAGTTTGTGTTTTTAATGTGTTTCATAAAATTTACGTAACTACCTCCTTTTATTCTCTCTCCTATTGTATCACTTGCTCTTTCTCCACTCTAGATCTTCAAAATAATTTTTCTCCTAAACTATTTATCCAATCTACTATCTGACCATACCATTGTATTCATTGTAGTTAAATCTTTACAACAATATATCACATGACTATATTCTAATAAAAAATACATATGTTTCATACCGTTAAAACTCATTGTTTCATACGTGAAAGCGGCATGATTCAACGTGTATTTTCATTGTGTTTCCAAGAAAAGTTTAATGTTTCAGTGACCGATTTTTTTTCACCGTGTATAACTTAATGTTTCACCCGATGGTTAACTGAAACATTTGACCGCCTAATTCTTTTCAGGGAGTCGGGCACTCGATTTGGATTCTCTCGCAAGAAAAACCATCCCCCTAATTAACAGTCATAAAATAGGAAGGTTGGTGTCGACAGGAGAGACAATAGTGACACCAAGAACAAAGACTAAGAGTGAGAATGGTGATGAAAATCCTCAAGACAATGGTGTGGGATGACAAGGGAGGCCTTAAGTAATTGTGAGCTTGATGCTGCAGCTTCACCAGCTCATGTCCCATATTCTGTCGGTCCCATGTTTGAGTCATCACTGAGACAAGATCTTGTTTTTGAAAATGAGGAAGGAAAAATCATGAGGAAAACAGATGGTGAATGGTATTTTGGAATTTTTCTTGATAATCATTTTTTCAGGATGAGGGGGTGCGGGTACTTTCAGAATTGGTTATATTAGATAATGGAAGAATTTTATTAGACAATAAATTACATGCAGCCTCTACATCTACAATACATAGCCAAGAAAAAAAAAAGAAAAAGGAAAAAAACTAAGACACACATGAACACATCATTTTCTTTCCTAAAATGTACATATATATATCTCTCCATCAAGATATACAATGCACAAAAATAATTATGTTTTAGTACGGAGAGAGTAGCAGCTAATTCATAAAGAATCAATAAAAGAGCTAGACACGTGCTCTAGAACAACGCCTTTAAGAAGGACATGCCGCTTATCTGCCACTATCATCCAAAATCAGATCGAGATTTTTCACCTAGGATGACACATTTAAAGAAGGAAATGGCAAACAATTGATGATGCTGACGAATCCAACAGAAGAAGGTTTTCACCCTCCCAAAATCTTGCACTAGTACTTACGCTTTCGATTGATTGTTGAGAGTTTATCGAGACAAAACACATGCCCCCTATGACTGCTGCCCACATAAACAGCGGTGGAGCTAGCTCCCGAGCAGGTTGGGCGGTCACTGCTGACGCTCCACTGTAGGTAGTCTTTGATGTCTGAAAAAATTAGTCGACAGAAAACGCTCGTTCGGGCTTCACGACATCTCTGGCTTCACCACTGCACAGAAACAACCGTGTGAGCCACGCACGAATTAACACTCGAGACTATCGAACCTCCTTCAGCAATTGAGACCGATCAACCTGATCAGTGGGATCGAGTTGTTCCCTGTAGCCAGCCACCCCCTGGTGATCACAAGCCGTCAAGGGATTTAGCGATTTCTGTTTTAAGTAAAGGGATTATATTAGTTCATTTCAAGTATCACCTACACACCTTTGCAGTGACAAATACCTAATGATTCCAAGATGAATAAAGAAGCAAAGTGAGTATGAATAACAAAAGCGAGAGAGAGAGAGAGAGAGAGAGAGAGAGAGAGAGAGAGAGAGAGAAGTTGCAGCCCAATTGTCACGCTTGATTAGGTCTACTGACCAATGATCTTCTTTTTTTACACTTAAAGCTTGTGATCTTTGATGAAGTCCATTTCGCAGGCAGAGAAACGATTGCTTAATCGGGTAAGAAGAAGACACTGGTGGTTGTCCAACGACAACTTCGGGTTCAGAAAACACACGGTCGTCGACAGCAACGTGCCGTACGTACGCTGGCCTGAAAAAATAGCAGCAAATTAAACTCCGAGAAGAGGTTAATTACACGGTTTGTACTGGTTCAAACGGAAGAAAAATTCGTGCCACGCGCTTTACCCGCTTACTTCTTCCTGAGCAGAGCTCATACGGTTAGAGTTGGTCACATGGGTAGTAAGTTTATGCATTATTATCAAACCCAGTACAATTTTATTTCAATTTTTTTTACAGGAAATACACTGCACAGGTACGATGTACTCTACTAGTTAAAGTAATAGACTGTTTGTTTCGTTGACGAAATCAACCTTTTAGTAATACCAATTTTTTTTCATATTGTTTGTTTAGAACTAACTAGCATGGTGGCCCATACAAATTACGCGACTAGCATCGTTATATATTTTCTCGTATAGTAGCTTAAATATTTTCACATTTTATAACTAAATATATTAAAATGGTAACATAATTTTAAATTATGTACTAACTTGACCAAACTAACCCAAGCGTGATATTCATACTAGACTACATAATAGTTATTAATTATTTTTTAATTTTGAATTTAGTTATTTCTAAAATTAATTTCTATATGGACCATAGACTCCTCTTTCAATATTCATTATTATTTAATTTCGAATTTTCATTATTTATAAATTTTATTTCTATATGGACTATAGACTCCTCTTCTGATATACCTTTTTCTTAATTTCGAATTTTAGTTATTTATAAATTTTATTACCATATGGATACTAAATCTTCTTTCAATATTTCTTATTTTTTACTTTAAAATTTTCATTATTTATAAATTGTATTCCTATATGGACTCTAGATTTTTTTCCAATATTCCATTTTTAATTATGAATTTTAGTTATTTACAAAATGTATTCCTATATGGACTCTAGATTTGTTTTTCTAATATTTATTATTTTTTAATTCCGAATTTTAGTTATTTATAAATTGTATTCCTATATGAATTCTAGATTTTTTTCCAATACTCCTTTTTTTAATTCCGAATTTTAGTTATTTACAAATTGTATTCCTATATGGACTCTAGATTTTTTTAATATTTATTATTTTTTAATTCCGAATTTAAGTTATTTATGAATTGTATTTCTATATGGACTCTAGAGTTTTTTTCTAATATTTCTAATTTTTTAATTCCGAATTTCAGTTATTTATAAATTATATTCCTATATCGACCGACTCTTCTCACTATCTTGTTTATTTTTATAATTGTGAATTTTTTAGTTATTTCTAAATTGTAGTATTTATATATGGACTACTCTAACCTCTAATTTTAATTTTATTTTTAAAAAAATTCTGACTTTTAGTTAGTTCAAAATTTCTATATGGACTCTAGTATTTCAATATTCCTATTTTTATTTTTGAATTTTTATATTTTTAAATGTATTCCTATATGGACTCTAAACTCTTGTCCCAATCTTCCTTTTTATTATTTTCGAATTGTATTCCTCTATGTACTCTAGATTTTTTCAATATTCCTTTTTTAAATTCTGAATTTTATTTATTTACAAATTGTATTCCTATTTGAGCACTAGGTTTTCTTCTAATATTTATTATTTTTAATTCCGAATTTAAGTTATTTACGAATTACATTCATATATGGACTCTAGAGTTTTTTTCTAATATTGCTAACTTTTTAATTTCGAATTCAGTTATTTCTAAATTGTATTCCTATATCGACTCTAAACTCTTCTCACAATCTTGCTTATTTTTGTAATTCTGAATTTTTTAGTTATTTCTAAATTGTATTTATATATGTACGCTGAACTCTAATTTTAATTTTATTTTTTGAAAATTCTGACCTTCAGTTAGTTCAAAATTCCTATATGGACTCTAGTATTACAATATTCCTATTTTTAATTCTGAGTTTTTGTTATTTTTAAATTTATTTCTATATTGACTTTAAACTTTTCTCCCAATCTTCTTTTTTTTAATTTCGAATTGTATTTATATATGGACAAAAAACTCAACTTTTATTTTTTATTTTTTAATTCCAACTTTTTGTTTGTTCTAAATTCCTACATTGACTCTAGACTCTTCTTCCATTATTTTTATTTTTTTAATTCTAAATTTTTGTTATTTCTAATTGTATTTCAATATGGACTCTAAACTCATATTTCAATATTCCTTATTTTTAATTCCAATTTTCGGTATTTTTCTAAGTTATATTCTATTTGCACTATATACTTCTCTTTCAATATTCCTTATTTTTTTAATTTAGAATTCTTGTTATTTCTAAATTATATTTTTATGTGAACTCTCCCCTCTAATTTTAATTTTTTTATTTTTTAATTCCGAATTTCAATTCGCTCTAAATTGTATACTTGTATGAGTCTCCTATTCCAATATTTTTTATTTTTTAATTCTAGATTTTAACTATTTTAGATTGTATTTTTATATGAACACAATCTTTTCTTTTTCTCCGATTAATATGAGAATTTATAGGCTATGAGAGCAAACGTGGTGACTTTTTTTCTATTATTTAATAAGTTAATAGATGTTTCACACCGACTATCTGAAAATATCATGTGACAAACTGAGAGTAGCATTTTGTTTAAAGCAAGCACTGTAGCTATTCTGATTCTAATTCTCGGGTGATTAGAGCAACTAAATGGCCGGATCCGATTCGTGCATCTCTGCATCGTGCGGTGGGCAATCCCTTTCACATCCAGTCATCAACAACACACACCCTCACACATACGCACACGCAGAGAAAGAGAAAAAGAAAAAGAAAACTGAAGAACTAGTCGTAGCGACCACACTACAATTTACCAGAAAGACCTTATAAAATCCAGAGAACGGTCACCGCTTGCTTCCAAGCCGAGCCAGCCAGCGAAGCCCACCACCACCACCCAGATCCCCCTCCACCTCGCCGGCACCACCACCATGCGGGGCGCCGCGCCGGCGGCGGCGGCGACCGTGACGCGCGTGTCGCAGCGGGTGGTGGCCCCGTCGGCGGCGACGCCGGGGGGCGCGCTCCATCTGTCCTGGCTCGACCGCTACCCGACGCAGCGCGCGCTCATCGAGTCCCTCCATGTCTTCAAGGGCCGCGCCGACGCCGCCGAGGCGCCCGCCGCGGCAATCGAGCGCGCGCTTGCGGCGGCGCTCGTGAGCTACTACCCCATCGCCGGCCGGCTGGCGGAGTGTGGGGATGGGGGGGAGCTCGTCGTCGACTGTACCGGCGAGGGCGTGTGGTTCATCGAGGCCACGGCGAGCTGCTCCCTCGAGGATGTGGACTACCTCGAGTACCCACTCATGGTGGACAAGGACGAGCTCCTCCCCCACCCCACCTACCCCGCCTCCGAGTCTCACCCCGAAGACTCGCTCATCCTCCTTGTCCAGGTAAAAGAACAATGGCGAGAAATTTTCGAGCGATTCTTGAGGTCAACGGGTTGGTTAAATGGTTAGCAATGGCGGGTGATTGAGCTGTCCGTTCACCAATGCAGGTCACGCAGTTCGCGTGCGGCGGCTTCGTGGTCGGGTTCCGGTTCAGCCACGCCGTCGCGGACGGCCCCGGCGCGGCGCAGTTCATGACGGCGGTCGGGGAGATCGCACGCGGGCGGGCGACGCCGGCGCTGGCGCCGGCGTGGGGGCGCGATGCGATCCCGTGCCCGCCGTCCGCCGCCGTCGGCCCGCTCCCCGTCCCGACGGAGCTCCGCCTCCAGTACCTCGCCATGGACATCTCCACCGACTACATCGACCACTTCAAGGCGAGGTTCCTCGAGCAGACGGGCCACCGGTGCAGCGCGTTCGAGGTGCTCATCGCCAAGGCGTGGCAGTCGCGGACGCGCGCGGCAGGGTTCGCGCCGGGCTCACCCGTGCACGTGTGCTTCGCCATGAACGCTCGCCCCGTGCTCCGGCGCGCGCTCCCGGACGGGTTCTACGGCAACTGCTACTACATCATGCGGGTGACGGCGCCGGCGGAGGCGGTGGCGGACGCGTCGGTGTACGACGTGGTGAGGCTGATACGGGAGGGGAAGAAGCGCCTCCCGGGAGAGTTCGCCCGGTGGAGCGCCGGCGAGGCGCGCGGCGAGGACCCGTACCGGATCACCTCCGACTACCGGACGCTGCTGGTCTCCGACTGGTCGCGGCTCGGGTTCGCCGAGGTGGACTACGGGTGGGGCGCCCCCGTCCACGTCGTGCCGCTCACAAACCTCGACTACATCGCGACGTGCATCCTCGTCCGCCCGTCGGCGCACAAGCCGGGGGCGCGCCTCATCACGCAGTGCGTCGCCGCCGACGGCGTCGACGCGTTCCACAAGGACATGATGCGCCTCGACTAGTGAGCGAGCGAGCGAGCTCACTGTCCTTCCGTCCGCCGCCGATGGAGCGCTACCACCGACATCGCCGGCGCAATTTAATTCGTTCTTTTTTTTCTCTCGCTGTACGCACGCATTGGCATTCGCCGTAGTAGACTACTAGAAGAAAATTATATATATATATCAGATTAAAAATACGATACATATATATATATACGCGCCTGTAATGCGAAGCATTTGTGCTTATTCCTTCGATTAATTACTGAAACCGGTTCCTTTTTGCTGCGAATTTGCTGTTCTTTGAGTGTTGGCTCAAGTAATTTAAACCGTTCGACGTGGCAAAAACACGTTCAAAATATGGCATGGCAACTCTTTGGCGAAACGAAACATTGTTACCACGTCATAAACAGTGAGTTGTACAGCTAGCACGAGTTTGCCACGTTACTGTTTATGGCCTACCGAAGGTGACTCGATCATACAGTCATAACTAGTAAGCGTCATTTTCAATATGCACATACTCCCTTCATTTTAAAATGTATGATATCGTTGATTTTTCGCACAACGTTTGATCATAAATCTTATTTAAAAAGTTTGTATCAATATCAATATTTTTTTAACTTATTTTATCATCTAATAAAATATAATCTTAACTAATATTTTTTACATATTTATACTAAATATTTTAATAAGATGAATGGTCAGAGAAAACTCAACAGCGTCGTTTATTTTGAAATGGAGGAAGTACTACCATTGATTAAGAATATTAAGACATATTCAGAGAGATATTTATAAGGCTCTCAAGCACTATAGGAGAACAACTTTTTGGTTATAGATATACACATATATACATACTACTAAAAATTATTAATGCAACAATCGTAATTGTAGTTTATATATGATTAAGCGGGAAATATGTAGTGCAAACTCTATATGCAGTGCAAATTCAAAAACTAATATGTGGATAAATCTTATTCGTTCAATTTTTATTCTATAGTAATGTTCAAATTTACAGTATATTTTTTCCACGTTAAGCAACATGTTTGTATGGGGAGACGAAGTTAACATTTGTGGTATTCTGCTGAACGACTAGTAGGTGGGGAGCAACTGTCTGGAATCTCCTCTTGCTTAAGCAAAGGGATCGAGAGAGGAAGTGAGGTGTGATATATGCTTGATGATGCATCTGTTGTTTGTCGCTTCATCCATATGCTAATGTGCTCATGTCAAGCTCAAGCGTCGACTACCTGCCTAGCTAGCGTCGCCATCTTGGTTTGTTGACCTCCGGAATCGTGTGCGCTTCGCATAGATTGCGTTGCGGACAGGGTTTCTCGCCGCTGCTGCTTTCTCTTGGCATATCGTGGACGTGCACAGCGTTTACTTTACCGGGGGAAAGAGGGGTTACTGTACGCCGAACAAGGGTAAGTCCCATCCAAATTTGTTGTATAAACATGTCTCTTATCGGGTACTAGATTTTTACTTTATGAAACGGAAGAAGTATACTTCATAGTGTATAGAAAGTGTTTTGTCGTCGAGTTTTAACAGATGCAACTTCTTAAACTTCTCAAACAATTTTGATTTTAACAGATGTAGCAACCTACAAATCTGAACATACATATATAGATATATAGATTTGTAGTTTTAGGATGTATCTTTATCTTACCCTAAATCATTACATTTAAAATAGATGGAGTATAATCTAGAAAATAAATTAGAAATCAGAAATTAATAAACATAACTTTTTCGGATTCTCGTCTCATAACGTCATGCTCTTCTGATACAAGGCGTTTATCAATGGCTAAAGTTGCATATAAAGACATGGCAGACATTGAAAATAGTAGTATGGCTTAGATCGAGTACGATGATCAATGGGCCTGTGTCCGTTGGATTGGTTATTTGGATGGTGGACTGGTGGTTGAATAAACAAGTCGTCGTGTTCATGTTCCAGAAGCTTTAGCCTAACTCCCTTGATCGGTGCGGTCCTGCAGAGTCTCCGACTGTCGGTGCAACACGCCTAGTTTCATGAACGGTGACCCTGCAAGATCAGTACCATCCAATCAGGATCTAACGGTAGCCGCAGCAACGGCCGGAATGAACGCCACAGTTGGCAACACCCCTCCGTCCCATAATTGGACATGACTTGTTCAAGATTTATTGTATTAGATTATATCAAATTAATCTTAAATTTTTATTTTTCTGAGATGGTATAGAAGATTATTATACTAGATTACATCATAATCAATCCTAAATTTTATATTTTATAGGACAAAGTGAGTACACGGGATATCGCTGCTCAATTGAGATGACAGATCGAGATTTATTGTATTAGATTATATCAAATCAATCCTAAATTTTTATTCTTCTAAGATGGTATAGAAAATTATTATACTAGATTACATCATAATCAATCCTAAATTTTATATTTTATTGGACGAAGGGAGTACACAGGTACCGGTGCTCAATTGAGACGACAGATCGAGGAGCACCCCAACACCAAAACTGTGGCACGCGTAAAGCAAGAATAGCACGGCATGGGGGAGCAGCAGTCGGTTGCAAGTCACGTCACATCGCGGTTACGCATCATCGTCTTGCAGCTCAAAAGTTTAGAGCGCACTATTGGCAGCTGGATACGGCAGAGCCAAAAAACCAAAATAGCCCAGGCATTTATAATTACATGAACTGCATATGGTAGACACAAAGGGAGAAAAGGGAGCCAAAAACATCGGATTGCTTGCTTACTTGCACAAAGGTAACGTAGCTACTGTAGGTTCCAAGGCGTGGAGCCTTGATTCCCGGTAGCGTAGCCTTGGCCACTACTGTCAGACGTCGCGGAAGAGCAGTACTGCTGCACGACGTTGTTCGCCGGCAAGCCGGAATGCGTCGCGACGGCGGCGCCAGCGGCCAGCCACTGGGCGGTGGTCTGCCAGCCAGGCTGCACATGAGTCAGCTGCTGCACAGGCACGGAATGCTGCTGGGAGTGGGACTGGACGTAGTAAGCCTGGGGCAAGGTGTTCTGCGATTCCGGTGTTGCGTGATACTGCTGAATGGATTGGTAATGATGTTGCTGCTGTTGCTGATGATATGTGTGCATTTGCTGATGAACAGGTCCGGGTGGAGGCAACGGTGGCTGTGGAATAGCATGCCGTGTTTGCTGGAGATTCAGATTGCTTTGGTTTGGATCCCATTCTGGTATGTCATCGTCGTCATCATCAACCTCCCAGGGTTGGGCTGTGGCTGCGGATCTGCTACCATACTTGCGAACCATTTCCCTCACATGGTCTACCGGACGGCGGGACGCGGCCTGAGAATGCTGCTGCTGGTTCCTGTATGCTTGCTGTGATGGTACTACGTTGGCAGCTGCGTTTGGGACGGTAACAAAATCGTATTCAGGTAGGTCATCGTCTTCCCTAACAACACCAGGGCCAAAGCCCGGAGGAACATCATCAGTTACAACATCCTGACGGTGGTGCTGACGCTCATTGGTAGGCTTGGAAGACAAGGGCACTGCACTGGCAATCACGGCTTGCTGCTTCCTCGAGATGGATTGCTTTCTGGAGCCATCGTTCCTGACGGGTATCCTAGGTGAAACATGGGGCCTCCGCCACACAACAACTCCAATAGCAGATGTTCCTGTCACGGTTAAGCTGCTCGAGTGCTCCTTGGGTAGGTGCTCGGCAAGTATCTGTGCTGCCTTCCCTTGAGAAGGGCAGAGGTAAAGCTCCACTCCATCAGCAGGCTTCACTAGTCCTACTCTCTCGTCTGAAATATATGAGTCAATGGTCTGCAGGAAAAATTAGAGGTGGTTAGCAGATCAGGAGTCCCACAATAGCATTACGCTGAGCCCATGCAAAAGGTAACAGATGACTAGAATTAAGGGACTAACCTGCAAGAGATGCTGGCGCCCACTCTCAAGAGAGCCCGCCTTCCAACGCAACTCAGTTACCTGTAAAACGAGTAACAGGTTCTTAATGAAAGAATATATGTAATATGTTTCAGGAGCAGAAATAATGAAAGATCACCCACATGGTTGGCACAAGGCAAAGAATTGTCCATCAGATAGCATCTCTATATGCACAAATCAACATTTGATGCATGAACATGACCTATTTATTTGGGCTTATCAGGTATATGAAATACTTGGGGTGCAGTCAGTAACTTAAAGAACAAGACCTTGTATGTGCTAGTTGCTAGGCTCTACACAAAAGAAAAGCCAGGAAGTTCAAATGAAAATTGTGGAATTTGCATAGCTTGGAATGTGGAATCTATATACTAAGCACAGTGAATAATCAAATTCAAGAGCGCAAAAGTACAGATGCAATTCCGATAGTCAACTAACATGATTAACGTCCCTCAGAGTACATAATATTTCTATCATTCATGGATCAATGCTGGAAGCATAGCACAATCCAACAATCAGGCTATAATATGGTCATAGTCTTCTTATTAGGGCATTCCCTTTTTTCTTTCGTTTATTTGTTTCTCCAACTAACTCTTAAAGTATAAAACATTGGCAAAGGTCCATGCCTCAACATAACATTAGTTCAACTATGCAACGCATTTCAAAGGCATTAATACCTAGTGGACCAATATGAGTAAATTGCATAAAACTCCAGGTACAACTACAACCCTGTGTACCACAAAACCACGTTTTAGAAATATTTCCACATAACATATGTCAATTGGAGCTTAGTAAATGAAACCCAGAGTTGTCGCATTCGAGACCGAAAAATTCATGGAGTGATGTTAGGTCTGCCAACGGGGCACAGCATGTGTTCAGTGCAAGGTTGGGGCACCCATTCCTTGTATCCGGCGTTGTACTCGGCTTGGCCTTGTAGACCCTTTTTCTAGAATGCAGCCTTGTACTCGGCTCGGCCTTGTACACCTTTTTCTAGAACACTGGTCTAGTGTGGGCCTTTATAGAACTCTGAAGCCATATTTGTATGGCTCACATATCAGGACACAAGGTTGTGCCATGGCGGTTGGCTATCTGCGTAGCCCAACAGCTGTCCATCCTGACAGGCTGACATGCGAACGTGGTTCTAGATTTACACCAAGGACCCACACAAGATGGATGTAGTGCCACGCTGTAAACAGGCCACGGTTGGGCCAAATGTCCACATCACAATGCTATATTGGACTGTGGGTTTTCTGTGACTATCACCCATCTACCTGCGATTTTGTCAGAAGGGGCCACACACATGAGGTTTTCTCAAATTCACTAGCATAATATCTAAAACCTAATTGTATGTATAACAGTATAACGTGTTTTATACTGTATTTGAAACCACACCTTCAACATATTGCACATGAACTACTCAGTTCCTAACATAGTATTGAACCCTCTTTGAACAACGCTTTTTTTAGGTGTCCATGATTCTGATTTTTTTACCGTTGATTTTGTGTTTTTTTATGTGTTCGAAAAGAGTCAAACTGCGAGTGCAAAAAGGGCTAATACAGAAACACAGTGCCATTTTGGAGCACAAAGAAATAGAATGGAGGTTCATTCAGTGGTAAAAAAAAGCAGATGTATATTATGTATATTAATTTATAGTAAACACTCAAAACAGGCCCGTTCTCAGGATACTAGCAGTTATTTGCTAGGTTTGTATACCGAGTCCCATAAGGAATCAGTTTGAGCTGTAAGGGCAACAGAGGCGACAGTCCATTCCACGGAAGGTATAGCAATCTATATCAGCAGTGCACTTTCAATGCAATGTGTAGAACTAAAACACAACCAGAAAACAACAGTGACAATGAATAATGCTCTGCAAAAAATAGACATGAAAGAAATTCCCACAGCATGTCATGTTGACCCAGTAATCCTTTTAAAGGGAATGGCTACCATCATTAGATTTATGGAATCCCATGAATACACAGTTCGGAATATTTATGCAAATGCCTAACATTAACGACAAAGATTATCTTACAAAACAAAAATGTTTTTCCATAGCATCTTACAAACAATCATTCAGAAGAAACAGTAGATGCTACTGCTAGCAAGTCAATAGGTACAACTGTACAATATCTATGTATTTCACATTTCCATACTGTGGTAATTGCCAATTTTAATTTAAAAAATATAATCATCCAACTGAGAATAGAAAATGAGAAATAACTATTACCATTATAGCACGGCTCCTGGATTTAGGAAGTTGTTCAAGAAATTCTTGAAAAGCACTGAGCCTGACTCTTCCCTTGATATCAACAAAGTGGCGCCACTCATTTGTGGATGTCTTTTCACCGCTGCAAAACAGACAAAACAATAATCGACTGAGGATATCACTGAAATATTAATTTGTCAAGTTGTGCACTGTTCTATAAAATGGTACCATGTATTGTGCTCAATATATAAAAACTAGCAAGAGAAGTACTTTCAATAGTGAATTGTATACACAAGAGAGATAAGCAATGCGGATGAAACAAACCTTTTGAAGATAGCAACAACATTTGTGAGTGACGACAAGGAAAGTTGAATTGTTCCCTCCCATACACTGTCATGTGTCAGCAAAGCATCAGGAGCTGATTTACAATCCGTAATAGATTCAGGAATCAACTGACTGCCAGTATCAGTGTTTTCAGCATTGGCCTTTTCAGGGGAGGATTTGACTAACAGATCTTCCTTCAGTTGTTCAACTGGAAACAAAATTGAGCCTGCTTCTTTTTTGGGTGACTGTAACTTGGACTCACACTTATCTTGAGGAGATAATGTTTGAGGATCAAGTTGAGAATCTGATGCAGAAGACCTATCCACATTTTTTGAAGAATCTTCCGATTTCAATGAAATGTCAGTTTCTTCAATAGAACTAGGATCATCTTTCACAGTTTGAGTTGAGTCCTCTTTGAAAGGTGGTTCAGAATCAAGGGTCTCCATGAATTCGTCCAATGACATAATTGGTGGAAGATTCTCTCTATCTTTCAGGTCATCTACCATCAGATCCTGCATGAGATCAGTTTTCTCATTTGCTGTATGTTCTAAATCGCTTGGCATGTTATTGCTGCTTGTCATGACAACTCCATCTTGCTCACTATTATCTGATTCTGTTTCTTCTGTGTGTACACTTTTATCATCAGTCTTAGTTTGACCTTCAGTAGGTCTTGATGGAACATGCGAAAGCAAATCACCCCCAATTCCAACCTCCACAGAGATACCATCAGTTTCTTCCACCTCAACTTGAAATTCTCCTTTGTGTGTTTTCCTCACCAAGCGTCTAACGTCCACTTCTTTACTAGGAAGAACCACCATCTTTGCAAGCTCTTCAGCCTTAGCCAACCGCCAGTCTGAAAGCTCCTTTGAAGCGAGTTCTTCAGTAGTCATTGAACATAGGCGTTTGGGTGTTATGTCTCCAGACAAGACTCGTTCCCTCAGTACAGGATTACTTTTATCTTTTAAGTTAAACAGAAGTGATCGACCCTTCTCCTTGTATTTCTTGTTAACTCCTCCCAATAAAGTGAACAGCTCACCTTCAATTTCAAATGCTAAAATTTGGGCCTTTTGAGTTATACTCTTCTTTTCTTCTGCTGCCCCATCATCAGTCTTTATTCTTTTAGACTCATGCTCAATCAGAGATACATCAACACCGTCATCAATATCAGATTTTCTGACTCTCTCTGGATTGGATTGAGATATAGTTTCAGAAGCTCCAACAACAATGTCAGAAGACCAGCAAAGTCCATGGCCTTGCAGAAGCTCATCTAAAGTGCAAGAATTGTTATCCAGTACTTTATTTTCCAAAGGAACATGTATTGATTGTTGCTGCATATCATCACTCACTGTGACAGCCATGTTTGATGCGGAATTGCTACTTAACATGTTATCTTGCCCACTTATCAAAGCACTAGTCTTTGTGACAGAATCAATAGCAGCACCATCCACTTGCTTGTTCACGCTAGCAGATCCAACATGTGACACAGTTCCAGCGGATTGCGGGGCACACTGTTGGTCAGAATCCATATTCAGGGCAGCAGCCAGAGTCTCCCTGAACTTTGATCTCACGGACTCAAACAATTGCGGTTGTGCCTTGGGCAGCAGTTCCTGCGCAGGACGCTTGCTACCAGAAGACCGAGAGGGCACAGACTTCAGCATCTGAACCTTCGGTGATGCTGCCATCTTCTTACCTGCTATCATAGACGGCGATGGCATCATCGCAGCCATACCAGGCAAAGCCGTCTGAACACTTAGCACCTGTTGCGGCGGCCTAAGCGACACCCTACTCAACGGCCTGGCCCCGGATACGGAGAGGCTTGTCGCGTTGGGCCTGGGCACACCAACCTGCGCCGGCAGCTGGCTCATGGGCACGATCAGGTAGCTGCTGACCGGCACCTGCGCGCCCCAGTTGCCATTGTAGAACACGGCCGGGTACTCAACCTGCGTAGGGTGGGTAATCGCCCCAGGCAATGGCGGCCGCGCCGTCGCGGCGCTCCCCGCCACCCGCGGCGGCTGCCCCTGCTTGGGGATCTCCATCACAGCGCCCTGCCCCTTCCCGAACCACGCCACCTAGGGGATCCAAAACTAGGGTTACATCATCACACGTTCGCACGGAAAAACCCTATCTACTCGGCGTCAAACCGCAATGCGGGTTCCCGGGAGAGGGGTTTCGCGGGGGGGGGGGGGGGGGGGGGGGCGCTCACCTCCGGTGCGGTCGAGGACGGCGGAGGCGGGAGGAACCCGGTGGAGAGAGGCGGCGGAGGTGGGGAGTAGTCGAGGGGAGAAGAGGTTTAGGGTTTGTGGGGGATTTCTCTTCCGCTTTTGTTGCGGCGCGAGCGCGCGGCGCCGCCCGGGTTGGGAGGAGGGCGGCGGCGAGGTGCGAGTGCGAGGCGTCGCACGCGTGCCGTGGGTGCGTGAGCGACCAGGCGACACCTGCATGCGATGCGAGCTAAGATTCAGATTTCAGATACGATTCATCTCCAAAAGGAAAAAAAAAAGAAGGATTCAGATGCGGTTGGGCCTAAAGCCGAAGCAACACTGGGTCTTTCGGGTGCTTGGAAAATGGAATAAGTTCACTTTGACTCCCTTAAAAGAGACCCGAATCTAATCTGTGATCCTGAACCGTAAAACCAGATATCTTGACCCCTAAACGATTAAAACCGGTGCAATTTGACTCTCTCTCAACGGTTTTGAAGAACGGTTTCACTGACGTGGCAACTACATGTCGATGTTGACCTAGTCTACCGTTGACGTAGTGCTTATGTTTTATTAGAATTTTTTAAAAAATATACGGGACCCCTTTTTCATTCACTAAAGGAATATTGTGGGATGAACTAGCATGTGGGACCCACATGTCATCCTCTCTTTCTCCTTCTCTTCTTCCTCCTCCCTCTCTCTCCCTCTCTCCCTTCTCTCTCCTTTCTCTCCCCATTCGGGCAGTTGCGGGGAGAGCTGGAGCGGCGGCGACGGGCGGAACGACGGGCGTCATGTCCGCGCCGTCGGCAAAGTGCAGCACGGTTGGCGGTGCGCTCGTCGCCAGCCTCCCGCTGTCCCGTTCGCCCCCGGCGCCAACACCGTGAAGTTTCCTCCATCCGGAGACAGCGTCGTGAAGTTTCCCCCAGCCGGAGAAGGAGGCTGCGAGCCAGGGGCCTAGGCTGGAATGGGTGGCGACGACGGCGCCCTCGCCGTGCGTTCGTTCCCGTGGCTGGAGGCAGCAACGATGGGCGAGGGGGGCCATCAGAACGGTTGGCAGAGGCGGCAAGGGTGTGGTAGGCGAGGTGGTTGACAGCGAGGACGACGACGATAAGGCGCTCACCGACCTGGCAGCGGCCTGGGTCGCCGCTGATGAAGAAGGGGCCAAAGTGATGAGCCTGTAAGCGGCCGGTGCTGCACTTCGCCCACGACGCGGACATGGCGCCCGCCCTCCGCCGTCACTCCAGCCCCCGCTCGCCGAAGGGGGAGAGAGAGATAAGGGAGAGAGGGAGGAGGAAGAA
Organism: Oryza punctata; assembly: GCA_000573905.2. Classification (NCBI taxonomy): domain Eukaryota; kingdom Viridiplantae; phylum Streptophyta; class Magnoliopsida; order Poales; family Poaceae; genus Oryza; species Oryza punctata. The sequence continues at coordinate 30,161,016 of CM002493.2, forward strand.
GGGATAAACTGACTGTGGGCTCCACATGTCAGTGGGCCCCCACGATTTTTTTCTTTTGTGTGAATGACGAATGGGTCCCACATGTATGTTCTTAATTCTAACACCACCTACACGCCACGTCAACTGCAGACCAGGTCAACACCGCCACGTAGTCGTCACGTCAGCGAAACCGCACTTCAAAACAACCGAAGGAGTCAAATTGCACTGGTTTTAATAGTTTAGGGGTCAAAATATCTGTTTTGCGGTTCAGGGTCACATATTAAATTCAGGTCACTTTTAAGGAAGTCATAGTGGACTTTTTCCACCTTTTGTATGCCTAACTTTCATGGGCTCAAACCCCAGTGCATAAAATATATGGGCCAATATTTTGGTTTAATCATGGCCTAGACCCTTGGACACTTGGTCACTGACACCATCCATATTCGCTTGAGAAAATGCATGTGCGATGTGTCTACCAGCGGCCAGCAATCCAGCATCTTTGAAAAAGACATGAATTGCGTGCCAGCACAAGGAACTGGGATCATTCTACTAAGAGTACTGTACAAGATAAATTCGTATACTAATCAATAATCAGCAGCCGCACGTGTGTCATTTCGCCAGGCTGTACGAGTATCTGTAGCCACTAGCCATCAACGTCCACAGTGGTCAACCCAGATGGCTGCCTGTTGCTAGCTAGCCGAGTTCAATCGCCGAAAAATGGAAACGAGGCGTGTGGAGATAATCCCAGTTTAATTTAGGTGAAAGTTTGGTTTGGTTGGTCGCCATGTGGTAGCCTCCGCCTCCACACATGATCTCGCAATGGTCGATCCGGTCTCCGCTGCTCGGCGCCGCGGCCCGTAAAAATGCAATGGCCGGCCGGGAGCGCGACATGCAGGCAGGCAGCGCAGCTTAACTGGATTTGCGTGTGGATGGATATGTTTGTGCGGACTAAAACAGTAGAGAAGTGTATTAGTGAAAAACGTGCGCGACACCTTGTTCTGGTTTGGGGGATTATTGTACGTACGTACGTACACGTGTTGTGTGATGTTATTGTTGTGGAGAACTGGCTGACAAAACAGAAGGTCGTCACTCACTCAAAATCTCCAATGAAGAGGGGAAAACACGGGCCAGGTAATCGTCAGTGTTGCCGGAAGTTAGATGGTTGCCATCCCATATTCAGCACATGTTAGCTAAAGTTAGTCAAACAATTTCAGTTTCACATTTATAAAAAGATAAAAACAGGTTATAACGCTTTCTTGATATGAATAAACGAAGCTGAGTTCAAACTGCTCAACTCTTTACTTGAATTTAGAACTTGAAACCCTATCAAATAGGACCTTGTATTTCCTAGCCTACTTCTCGCGATAGATCACACGCACGTACTATGCCCGATCGATCGCCCACTTGCTTTCCTCCCATCCCACCACATTGCACGCACGTCAAGCGGCCGGCACACGTATATCTCTTCATCTCAAATGTTGAATATATAAGCACATATTAATTTAATTTATACCATAAATAATTCATGATAACCCAAATGCAAAGTAGCATGATCGCATCACTCAATCTACACATGTAAACTAAACAGTAAAATATGAACAGATCAAATATGCAAAACATAATCAAAACATACCAAGAACCTTCGTTGATCGGTTGCATAGTGGGAAGGACTCGCGGTACCAGATATTGACGACGGCGCGCACCCGAACGAAGAGGGAGACGAGCCATCGTGGAAGAGCAGCAAGCAGTCGCGTGAAGTGCTTCCCAAAAACCTTATTACCACCTTCTCCCGGTGCAGGACATCGAAGGCAGAGGTTCTAGAGACCAGCTCTCCCAATCGCCGGTGCACACCGGCGAGTGGGACAGAGTAGACCACGAGCGACGACGCAGTACAGAGAAGGAAGCAAACCCTAGATTGATTTCGCGTACGTTGCGTGGAGGCGGCGACTGTGTTTGTATAGAGATATTAGGACGCTTGATCTGGTCACTTGCATATTCTCCACTCTGCATAACCGAATCGGATAAGTCACGCTGAAAGGGTCAATTAGGCCTAGAAGGGAGTGAATAGGCTAATTCAAAAACTCAAGTAAATGCGGAAGTATGAATTTTCGGAATTTCTGAAAATGATTTTCGAAATTTCCGAAAATAGCAGATAAGCGCACTTCAAAGTAAACTCTAGATCTAGCTGTCTTCAACAAGAATATGCTAGCACAAACAACAACTAGTCCTATAGCGGCACAATCAAGCAAAGTTAGAGGAGTGAGAAAAAAGATATCACCAAAGTTGGAGCAAGATGAGTTATTCCCGTATTTCAAATCCTTGAGGGGATTCTACTCTCCGTTGAGGAGCTCACAAAGAGCCAGGTCTTCGCTAACCCTTAGGAAGCCAAGCCGTCAAAAGGAAAGGCGAGCAGCCCTGGCTTTGATGACATCCCGACCTGTAGAAAATCCTTAAGAGGTTGCACAAAACACTCCTCCTTTCACTAGTGGTATCTCTTCCCTTTCGGAGGTGAGATCCGACCTTCACAAACTTCTCCCAACCAACCACACGTAGATCGGTGGCTCGGGAGTGACACCTAGCCGCCTAGGAGTTCTCAACCTCCAAGAGTAACAAATGATGCAAAGAACTCCCGGAGATGATGCAAGTGCTCACAAATCTTCACGAAGCCAACAACAAGCACTCACACAAACTTGAATCCAGAACTCTTACACACACACCAAATCCAAATCGAGCACGAGTGAGAAGGGAAAAAAGAAAGCAAGACTCAAAATTGAATCACGAGATGAACAAGCCAAGGGCACGAAAATATCCAATGTGTCCAGCAGCCCTCACAAGTGGAGAGAGTGGGCTATTTATAGCCACAGCTCCAGATCTGCCCGTTATGCACAATAATTGCATTTTTTGAAAATTCCGAAAATTAATTTCGGACATATCCGAAAATTTCCAGATCAACGAAACAGTGAAGTCAACTGAAGATTTTAGATTCCAAAAACTTTTCGAACAACTCTGAAAATTTCCAGAACCAAAACAACGTTCTGGATATTTTCGGAAATTCCGAAAATTCCTTTCAGACAAGTCTGAAAATTTCCAGAACCAATTTTTTAATTCGCAGACATTTTCGGAAATTCCAAAAATCGATTTCGGACAACTCCGGAAATTTACAGAAACTTATTGACTTCACTGCCATTTTCGGAAGTTCCGAAAAGTAGTTTCGGACAAGTCCGAAAATTTACAGGACCTTATTTTGCTTCTCGGTTGTTTTCGGAAATTCCGAAAATCACTTTCGGATAACTCCGAAAATTTCCAGAAGCCAAAATTGGTTCTGTCTATTTTCGGAAATTCCAAAAATCGTTTTCGGACAACTCTGAAAATTTCTAGAACACATAAACTAAGGAGAAACACTTTTTAAAATTGATTTTGAGCACATTCATCACTCCTTATATGTCAATGCATCATCCCTCTTAATAATGCGGTTTTCCTAATGACCCAAAGAAATGAAAATATACAATACAACCTTTGATCATTGCCGCAACTCATGATTTTCTCGCATTCGTTGAGTTATGCATTGCACTACAAATCGTCACAAGCTAACAATCCTTCACATTCACTTAAATAAAATTGTTAGTCCTCTGTAATCGCATTGTCATTAATCATCAAAACAATTAAGGGCTTAGATGCACTTTCACGCGCATGTTGCGTACGCGCGCCGCCTGGCCAAGCCTAGCGAGCGAGCTCGTGCGTGTGTTCTTCTTATTATCTCCACCACACATGTCTCAAGTGACTAGGAGAGCATCATCCATTATAAGGAGGTCTCCCTCTTCTATAATTAGCAAGTTGGTACTAAACTCCCCTTGCATACCATCCCATGAGATGGGCTCTTGTGATTTTCCAAAAATTAATCTTCATATGGGCCTTAGCTCATATATTAATTCCAACAATTCCCCACCAAATCTCAAAAACCCACAGAGATTTGCCATTTACCAATGTACTGTTTATATACCAGCGGTTCGATGGAAACCGCTTAAGGTTGAACATCCACCTAGAACTCCAAGCTACACTTACTCACAACTTGAACAATGGACTACGCCTTGAATTGCAAGTCTTGTGCAAGCAAATTTCACTCACAGTCTTATTTGGTACTAGGCCGTCAGTAGACTACCCCTAGGTTGGAGCGTATAAGCCATACTCCATGGTCTCTTAGTAGGCTTCCTAGAAGATTCACCCAGAATCTTCATAGACTGCGACCAACAGTTAAGCTTACATAGGTGCGTTCTTTCAAGAATGCTCTGCAGGATAGTATATTTGCTAAATAAAGCCAACAGAACGCATTAAGGCATAGCCAACCTGCCTTGCAGCTCATGAGGTACATGCATCTTCACTTAGAGAGGTACTCTCTAAGTGAAAGGTACTCTCCTCTTGTTAACTAATGGCTTGTTCTTACTAGGTCATAATTCACGGGATCTTCGATCACATAGGTTGGGTTGCCACCATAGTATAACTCACATGGGTCTCATACCCATCTTCTTCAATACATTGTCTATCACATTCCGTGATAGTCCCTTTGTGAAGGGATATGCCAGGTTTCTAGTTGTTTGGATGTAATCCAATGTTATAACCCCGGAGTTTCTCGATTTCCTGACAGACTTCAATCGTCTTTTTGCATGCCTAGACGATTTCATGTTATCTTTAGAACTGTTCACCTTGACAATTACCGTTTGATTGTCATAGTTCATAAGAATAGCCAGCACCGGTTTTTCAACCACAGGCAGATCTATCAGTAGATCACGTAGCCATTCTGTCTCAACAGTACCAGTATCTAGAGCCGTAAGCTCTGCTTCCATGGTTGACCTCATCAAAATGGACTGTTTGCAAGACCTCCATGAAACAGCACCACCACCTAGCGCGAAAATATATCCACTAGTGGCTTTGATCTCATCAACATCAGAGATCCAATTAGAATCACTATATCCCTCAAGTACCGCAGGGTAGCTGGAATAGTGAAGCCCTAAGTCCATAGTAGCTCTTAGATAGCGCATCACTCGCTCAAGCGCACGCCAGTGATCATCTCCTGGATTAGAGGTAAACCGGCTCAATTTGCTCACAACAAAGGAGATGTCAGGTGCATAAGTGAGCCAATGATTTAGAAGTACTCCAATTGATTTCTAGCAATTCTCTTGTTCTTATGAAGTAACAAGCTAGAATCATAAGGTGTTGGAGAAGATTTGCTATCAAGATAGCCAAAGCGACTCAAGATCTTCTCCACACAAGGAGACTGTAAGAATGTAATCCCATTCTCACCTCTAATTAGCTTAATGTTAAGGATAACATCAGCTACTCCCAAATCCTTCAATCGAAATTTTGAGATAAGAATGATTTAACCTCATTAATCACCTCAAGATTTATCCCAAATATGAGTATGTCATCAACATACAAGCACAGAATAACTCCCTCACCCCACCATGGCGATAGTATACACATTTATCTGCCTCATTGACTGCGAAGCCTGCAGATGTTAACGTCCTATCAAATTTCTCATGCCATTGCTCAGGCGCTTGTTTCAGACCATACAAAGACTTCAACAATTTTCACACCTTGCCTTCTTGACCTTCCACAACAAACCCATTAGGCTGATCCATACAGATCTCCTCATCCAGCTCTCTATTAAAAAAAGTTGTCTTAACATCCATTTGATGAACAAGAAGACCATGTGAGGCTGCTAAGGAAAGTAGCACATGAATTGTGGTCAATCTAGCAACAAGTTAGTAAGTTTCAAAGAAGTCTTCGCCTTCTTTCTGAGTATAGCCCTTTGCAACAAGCCGAGGCTTGTACTTTTCAATAGTACCCTCAGACCTAAGCTTCTTCTTGAACACCCACTTGCACCCCACGGGTTTACAACCATAGGGTCGCTCTGTCACCTCCCAAGTGTCGTTAGTGATAATGGAATCCATTTCACTACGGATAACCTCTTTCCAGTAGTCTGCATCAGGAGATGCGTACGCTTCTAAAACTGACTTAGGAGTATCGTCCACGAGGTACACTGTGAAATCATCACCAAAGGATTTAGTTGTCCTTTGTCTCTTGCTCCTTCGAGGAGCTTCACTATCATCCTCCTCAGTGACAAGTTCATTTGTATGTTCTGTTTGTTCTGGTGGTGTGACTGAACTAGGAATTATTTCAGAAGATTGACTAGAAGTACTATGTGTATCCTTCATTGGAACAAAGCTCTCAAAAAAGGTAGCATCACCAGACTCCATAATTGTACCAACATTCATGTCAGGTACCTCAGATTTAACTATTAAAAATCTATAGGCAATGTTGTGGTGAGCATATCCGAGAAAGACACAATTCACTGTCTTAGGTCCGAGCTTGTACTTCTTTGTTATTAGTACATTGACTTTCGCCAAGCACCCCATGTACGCAAGTAAGATAGTGATGGTTTTCTCCCAATCCATACCTCGTATGGTGTTTTGTCCTTGTTTCTGTTAGGAACTCTATTTAACACATGATTCGAGGTCAACAATGCCTCCCCCCACCATGCCTTAGGTAGTCCCGCAGTATCCAACATGGCATTAACCAAGTCAGTCAGCGTGCGGTTCTTCCGTTCGACAATCCCATTCGTCAGCGTGCGGTTTTTCCGTTCGGCAATCCCATTAGACTCAGGAGAATAGGGAGGCGTCCTCTCATGTATGATGTCATGTTCCTTATAGAATAAGTCAAATTCGTTTGAGAAAAACTCTCCACCATGATCAGACCTAAGTCTTTTTATCTTCCTGTCTAGTTGATTTTCAACTTTTGACTTATAAATTTTAAAATAGTCTAGAGCCTCGTCTTTGGTTTTTAACAAATACACATAGCAAAATCTAGTAGCATCATCAATTAACGTCATGAAATATCGTTTTCCACCCTTCGTCAACATCCCATTTATTTCACAAAGATTTGAATGTAGAAGTTCTAGAGGTGCCAAGTTTCTCTCCTCGGCAGCCTTGTGAGGCTTTCGAGGTTGCTTTGATTGCACACAACTATGACACTTAGAACCTTCGACAATAGAAAATTTAGAAATTAAACACATACTTGAAAGCCGAGGCATCAAGCCAAAATTAATGTAACATAACCGTGAGTGCCAAGCATTAGCCTCATCATCCACACTGTCACAAATATGGTTCACAGACTTATTGCAAAAATCAGAAAGGGAAAAGCGGAACAAGCCTCCGCACTCATAGCCTTTACCAATAAAATATCCATGTTTAGACACGCCTACTTTATTAGACTCAAACACCAGCTTAAATCCGTCTCTACATAGACGGGAGCCACTCACGAGATTCTTGTCGATAGTAGGGACATGCTGCACGTTCTTTAGTTGCACGATCTTTCCCGAAGTAAACTTCAGGTCTACCGTGCCAACACCATGAACAGAAGTATCTGACCCATTCCCCATTAGGACGGAGGAATCCCGTGCGACTTGACAAGAGGAAAACAATGAGATGTCGGCACAAACATTTACATTGGCCCTTGTATCTACCCATAAGTTAGTAGACTGATTAACTGAACAAACAGTAGGTAAATTATCATACCCGCTTCGCTCTCCAGTGTTGCTAATAGTTACATTGGCAGACTTAGAAGTCTGCCATGTAGGTGCCTTCATCCCATTGCGTTGTGGACATTTCTTGGCTAGATGACCAGGCAAGCCACACACAAAACAAGTTCTCTCCTGATTCAGATTGTTGTTGTTGTTCTTCTTCTTCGAGTTGGTGGTCTGTTGTACTTTGTATTTCCCTTTGCTCTTGTTTTGGGTCTTGTGCACCATATTTGCACTGGACTGCCCACCATCGCCTTTAGACGCGACATCATTTTCCCGAGCTTTCTCCTCAACATTAAGAGACGCTATCAACCCCTCAACGGAATATTCATGTCTCTTGTGTTTGAGTGCAATACCCAAACTTCTCCATGGGGGAGAAAGTTTCGCAATAATGCACCCGACCAAGAATTTATCAGGTAGGGCGCACTTAAGAAGTTCAAGTTCCTTAGCATGGTCTGTATCTCATGTGCTTGCTCTCAGCTACAGAACGGTTGTCAGCCATCCTGTAGTCATGAAATTCCTCCATGACATATAGATAATTGCTAGCATCAGTAGCACTGAATTTGATATTCAGTGCAACCCACAACTGCTTAGCGTCAGTCATATGCTTATACACCTCGACCAGATGATCCCCAAAAATACTAAGGCTGTGTTCGTTTTGCTGTGCTGTGAACTCACCTACCCAGTACGTAAAATGGAGCGATTCATTAGTGTATGATTAATTAATTATTTGCTTTTTTTGAAAAATGGATTAATACGATTTTTTGAAGCAACTTTCATATAGAAACTTCTTGCAAAAAACACACCGTTTAGCAGTTTGAAAATCGTGCGCTCGGAAAAAGAGAGTGGTGAGTTGGGAAAGTAGGGGGAAGAACACCCTCTAAGAATGCATCCCACAAAGAGATTAGTGGCCTCCTCGAATTATTTCTGCTTTTCAGCAGTAAGAACTCCATCAGGTTTGCTATTACTAACTTAGAAACATTTCATAGCTATCAGCCACAGAGTGACCCTGATCTATCATCTCTTGAAGTGCATATCGGTGAATTTATCTGGCCTCAATGCCTCGGTAAAACCAACCATAGTAAAATCACAGTGCCTATAATAAGATTATTGGATTGTTGAATATATAGGCACATATTAATTTAATTTATTCCATAAATAAATCATGACAACGCAAACGCAAAGTAGTATGATCGCATCATTCGATCTATACATGTGAACTAAACAGTAAAACATGAATATATCAAATATGAGAAACATAATCAAAACGTATCGAGAACCTTTGTTGATCGGTTGCACGGCGGGAAAGACTCGCGGTACCAGATGTTAACGACGACGCGCACCCAAACGAAGAAAAAAACGAGCCGTCGTGGAAGAAGAGCAAACAGTCGCGCGAAGCGATTCCCAAAAAACTTATTGCCACCTTCTCCCGGTGCAGGACGTCGAAGGCAAAGGTTCCGGAGACCTGCTCTCCCGATCGAAAGTGCACGATGGCGAGCGGGATGGAGTAGACTACGAGTGACGGTATAGTACAGAGAAGGAGGCAAACCCTAGATTAACGGTTAGGACGCTTGCGTTGGTGATGAACCAATTTTGACGGGATCATTCACGCGCATGTCGCGTACGCGTGCCATCCGATCAAGCCGTGCACGTTTTACTCTTATTCTCTCTACCACATATGCCTAGTATCCTTCCTTCTAAGAAGGTCTTATTCTTCTAGAATTATCAAGGTGGTACTAAACTCTTTATTCATACTATTCTATGAGGTGATTTTTTTGTGATTTTTCAAATAATTATATTAATTCCAACATCAAACACGGCTACACACCTCCGCAACCCGTGCGTGCGCGCGCGCGTGACATACATGGGCCCGATCGAATCGAATCGAATCAAAATCCACACCACACGCGAATGCGCAAACGAAACGCCTCGAACGTCACAGAGGCGGCCGGCCCTCTCGCACCTCTCGCGCTTGCGTATCGCACGAGAATATTTGCGTGGACGTCATCCGAGGCCGCGGCGGTGGCCGGTGGTTGCGTCCGCGATGGATGGATGGGGGAAACGTAACCTTGATTCCGCGAGAACGACGGGCAGCGGCCGCGGCCGGCGCGGGGCTTAAAAACGGGGGCGACCCAACCAACCAACTAACCAACAAACCAACCGGCCATCGCCCCAACTAGACGGAACGAACCGCCTCTTCATCATGCCTTCGTCTTCATATCATGCATACGCGCCTTGATCGATCGCGACCGCGTCCCCGCTAATCCACGTGTTCGCCGCTATATCATCGTCATCTCTCTAGCTTGTCATCGCAAATACAGTACCCGAACAGGACGTGCTCATCATGATGATGACGACGACCAAATAGTAGTAATACAAAACCAATGATTTGTTGTCTAAACATGAACCCCTCGTATGGAGTGTACGGTGTACCAAAGGATCGATTAGCTTCTCAAGGTCTCGTTTATAGCATTGCCAGGGTAATTACGGGTACTATAGCTGGCAATATAGATTAATTACTACATAGCACATCCATTGATCTGCCACTTTTCAGCTCTCCAATTTTGACCTCAAAATCGCCACGCCGAAATGGCCAAGCAGTCTCGTCGATCGTGTCAGCGACTCAAGAACACAGGAAATGCAGCAGCAGCCGCAACGCAGAGCCAGCAGATTTAACAAAAACGGGGTCGACGAGCTGTCGAGGGCGCGACTTAAATTTGGCGCCGGTTTGGGCGCCGGTATGCGTGCTTTTCAGCGTTTAACTGCTGCTCTTCTCGCCTGAACCAGCTGCCGCTCCTTCGCTGTCGCACCTTCATCACCTTGATCTGCTAGCACTTAATACTACTACTAGTATCAAATAGATATCGTGCTATTATGCGTTCAATCAAGTCTTAAAAGCCTTAAATAATTGATTAGTTCAAAAAAGATACTATAGTCTGAACTGAGAAAATGATATTAGTAGATTTATCGTGAAAATCACATTTATATGATTGTATTTTAATATCTTTTATAATAACATAGTTACAAAAAGTGGCAGTGATACCTATGTCGATCTTTAAAATGACGAGTAAAATATAACGAAGTTAGTAGTAGTCTCCTATACCTTCTGCTTGTCAGGAGCACTATAGAAGGTTCGTTATGAATCCCTTTTGATTGTTCCGTACATAGCCCTACATGCATGGAAGATATCTGGAGTACTGTAGTGCTAGAAGAATAGTGTTAATTAGCTTATGGTTCTAGTGCATTCAACCCTTTTCTTTTCTTGACAGGTTAGCTGAAATGATGTATCAGTGCTAGCTACCAATACATGGTAGTACTATTTTGGAGTTCAGGAAGTTGGAGACGCTTTGCATGATGCCTGGTTTGACAACTACTCTCTTTTGACCAGCTCATCGAGTCATCAGAAGTAGGCAAATTCTTTTGTTTTTTCGGCTGTAAGTCGTAGGAAGATTCTAAGCGAATGTTGCATTCTAGAACAAGAGAGAATTCTCTCTGAAAAGTAAAAACTGGTACTACTAGAAAAGCCCATGCTGGAATTCCCAATTTGAATCTTAGTTTCTTCCTGGAAGCACGATTGTCTACACAGTTTTCCGAATAGAGCGGTTGTTTCGGTTTTGCCAAAAACTTGTTTAAACCGTTGACTAGCAGTGAAAAAAAAGAGTCTAGTTTGATAATTTGATTTTTTTTTAAAAAAGATAGAAAATTGATTAGAAGCCGTGCAAACCGAGCTGTTTGTGTTTCTGAGCCGTTCGGAAAAAACCGGTTCACGAAAACCATAAACCATAACTGCAAAAAGGCAACGTGAAACAAAGCTATTGGATCTTGAGAAGAACTTTCTGGCAGGGCACTCACTCGCTGCAGAACAGTAGAGCACAGTTATGAACAGTAGTAGTACTGCACTTGAGCAACTGTCAACTGGATAGTAGGATCACTCGCAGCAACAGGAGAATGAGTGAGAGTGCAACTGGTGACGAGAGGGATGTCCAACGAGACCACTTCAATTCCCCCAACCAGATCACCGTCGTCAGAGGCTCAGAGCTTACCAAAGTCTTCGGAGAAATGAAAATCAAAGAGCTTTCCGGGCTTCTGCTTCACAACTTTGCGACCACTTAAATGGGTACTTGGCATCCACTTACCAGTTAACCACTTCCTACTTTGCCGTACGTGTACTGTCATCGCCGACGCCTTCAAGTTTTGCCGTTTGGTACATCGATCATAAGCACAGACCATCGAGAATTCGAGATGGTGCGCGGTGCTTAATTGGGCTCTTGGGTTCTGTAATACTGTGATAAAGATTGTAACTGCTCCCTCCATTTTTTTATAAGTCGCTTTGTATTTTTTGTTAAATTAAATTTGTTTTAAATTTGAGTTTGTAAAAAAATTATAATAATATCTACCACATCAAATTAATTAGTGTTTTTAAATTTGACATTGAATATATTTTTTCGTTGGTTATTCTGTGTCGAAAATATTACTATATTTTTTTATAAATTTGATCAAACTTAAGAAATGTCTTAAAGAAAAGAGAAAATTCAAGTAATGTCATTAACAAGCGTCATCGATAAGTGCGAGTTCATTGAAATACCATCGTATGGTTAATTTGTCCCAGAAATATCATCATCGTTAGGGTTCCGTTAGCAACCCTCCGGACAGTGAATTTAATGAAGCGGGATAGACGATATTTACGGGACAAAGTTGTTTGTACGATGGTACTTTACGGAACTCACACTCGTCGATGATATTTCTTGGACTTAACCGTTTGTCAATGACATTCTTAGATTTTCTTTAAAAAAATTAAAGCTCTTATGATACAAAAGGGAGGAAATAGTTAATAAATGCGGTTGAATTGGTAACTGTTGAAACTAGAATTCAGCAATATAAAAAGAGGGTAGTGCACGAAACCTAAAAGTGGATGGATGCAGAGATAAGAATTTAGAGAGGTTCAGACCTTCTCGATAAGAGGTAATACCCTACTTCTGTTTAAAGATTGTATCTGTCGAGTGTTGTATTGATCTGATGAACTGATAGTGCTCCTGCCCACGAGAGGCACCCTCTGCTCCTTATATAGCCGGAGGGGAGGGGTTTACAAGATAGATATTTAACTCCTTATGATTTAAATCTCCTATAACTACTTTACAATCTTACCAAACCAGAACAATAGGTCGTTTTCTTGATTTACAAGTAAACGTAATATCCGAGTTCTAACTCGTTACATTATCCACTCGGATAAACTAGATTTGTGGTTATGTGGTACCCATAATCTTCACAGCAACATTTCCTGGAATCGGAGTTGGTTTCATTTTGAAAGGTATGTAGACTTTTCTTTCGACTTTGACAGGTTTAATGAAATAGTAGTGTACTTCATGGCGGACATTGTCATACAACATATTTAAATTAAGTTATCAAATAAATACATGAAGCTGAAAATAAAAAAAATAGAAAGGGAAAACAATTTGATTCATGGATTCGCATAATTAAAATATATTTTTGTGGTGGAACAAACCCACCCAGGTTAAAGTACTAGAGTTGACACGAGACACTACTGAAGAAGTGATCTTTACCCGGATGGTAAAAATCACATTAGTCCTGTTCGAAAATGAACCGGGACTAAAAATCCCGGTTAACCCAAAAGAACTTTTTGATCTTTAATCCTGATTGATAACACCAATCGGAACTAAAGATCATTTTTAGTCCCGGTTTATTTTTTGTCTGGTCACGTCAGGCCTCCGTAGATCTTTAGTCCCAGTTCGTGTTACCAATTGGGACTAACTGTCACCCGGTTGGTAAAACATCGATAAAAACATCGTCTCTCTCCTTTCTCCGGCAGTCAAAATTTTCTAAGCCCCGGCCCTCCCACCTCTCCTCTCCCTTCCCCTCCCCTCCCTCCTCCATTCTCCCCTCCCACCGGCGGCGGCGGCGGCTACCGGCGGTGGCGGTGACGGCGCACCCCAACGCGGTGGCCAGAGGAAGGGGGGAGGAGGGTGGTGGCGGCTCCCCTCCCTCTCTCCCTCCCAAATCTGGCCGGAGGGGAGAGGAGGGAGGGCGGTGGCTGGCGGCGCTCCCCTCCCTCCCTCCCTCCCTCCTAGATCCGGTCGGCCTCCAGCCGGCGGCGGCGGTAGCAGTGGAGGCCTCCCTCCCTCCTCTCCCCTCCCAGATTCGGTCGGCCTCCAGCCGGCGGCGGCGGTAGCAGTGGAGGCCGGCCTCCGGGTGGCGGGCAGGCGGCACCTGAGGTGGCAGCAGGCGGCGGTAGCGGTGGAGGCCCGAGGCGGCGGTGGCAGCTTACGGCTCGCAGAGCCACCAGGGCCCTCTCCTCTTCTCCCCCATCTATGGCGATTTGTGGATGATTTTGTTGTAGATTTTTTAGATGTTTTTGTGAATTTGTGGATGATTTTGTTATTGCATTCGATCTGTGATGTTAATTTTGATGTTGTTACATTTAATATGCGGCATTGGAAAAAAATAATTTTGATGTTGCTGCATTCGATCTGTGATGTTAATTTTGATGTTTTTACATTCGATCTGTAGCATTGGAAAAAATAATTTTCATGTTGTTGCATTCGATCTGTGGCGTTGGAAAAAACAATGAAAAAACAGTACGCAAGCAACAAAAACAATTGAGAAAAAAACTATAGTCCCGTTTGGTGTTACCAATCGGGACTAAAGATCTATCTTAACCGGGACTAAAGATGAACATCTTTAGTCCCTAATTAGGCGTCCCGGTTTGCAACCCGGGACTAAAGAGGGTTGTAAATCAGGACTAAAGAGAGTATCCCTAGTAGTGATAGTGCTCGCATTTACGGTTGATTATTTTTTTTGTGGTAGGTAATGTACCTGTTGATAACGAGACGCTCGTGGTGACTTCATCAATCTCAATATATGAAAGGTACTATTTAACAATTTCAAAAATATGCTAACAAAAATTGAGATAAAATCTACCACCTCCATCTTAAGGTTGTGTTCGGAGGTGAGGTTGGCCTGAGCAAGTAAAACGGAGCGATGCCTTTTCTTATGATTAATTAAGTATTTACTAATTTTTTTGAAACATGGATTAATATAATTTTTTAAAACAACTTTCGTATAGAACTTTTTAAAAAACACACCGTTTAATAGTTTAAAAAGCGTACGCGTGGAACATAAATGAGGTGAGTTGGGACTCCCTCTGTAAAAAAATCCAATTGTATATAGTAGTTACCTAGTGTAAGTTGGGATACCACCTAGCATTACGAATCTGGATAAAACTTCTGTTCAGATTCACAATCTCATCTTGTAATTGGAAAATGGAGATTATGCCATCTTCGAAAACGGTTTTGCTCGAATGCTATTCTAAAAGTGTGTTTCTTTAAAATGTCACTGTCAACTATATATTTTAAGCATAGGTAGTATATTTTACTCTGTTCGTTTCATATAAAAATAACTAGTGGTATAAGATGTGACTTATCACAGTATTATTTATCCAGATTCATAATAATGCATTTATATACAGGAAATAATCGAAAAACAACTGGCCTATTTCCACGTTTCTCCTCGTGCCCCCCACTAGTGCACTACAGCCCTACAGTAGTTTATTCGCTCTCTGTCTCATCAAGATGTCTTTTTCCACGGTCCATCCCAGCCGTCGGATTCCCAGGCGGTGGCAGGGGTAGGACAGTCATTGCGCACCCCCGCGCCACGCAGAGAAAAAACCCTCGGTTTTTAAGGTCGCCGTGGCCAGCGGATGCGATGCGAGCCTGTGTGACAGCGGAGAAAGGAGGGTCATCCGGTCCCGCCACCGCAGCAGCCAAACCAGCCGCCTCCACCTCCACCTCCTCCTCTCTTCCCGGCGCCAATGGCCGCGTCGTGAGCGCAGCAGCTGCGGAGACAGCAGCAGGAGCTGCCTGCCTCGCCTAACCGGAGAAAGGTCGGTTTGCCTCCGCCTCCGCCGCATTCCGTTGTTGTCTGTCCGTGTTCGTGGCGGTTCTTAGTTGGGCGGATGAATCGTTGGGGAGCGGGAGGGGTCAGGGGGAGGGGTTATCTCACTCACTGCCGGTTTGGTCGCTTCGCTGCTGGATTTGGCTAGGTTTCGCAGCTGGGGAATCGCGGGAATTCAGGATCTTTGTTTGTTTGTTCATCTTCGGGGGTTGGATCTCGAGTTGGAGGGAGGCTTAATAATCTGCGTCGTGTTCTTCGCCGCAAGTTTTTGGTGTTTTTTTTCTCCGCATCTTCTCTCGTTCCTTCGTGTGTACGGTCTAGTGGTGGTCTACGGGCTACGGCCGTGGTAAAAGTTAGATTTTTGGTCTCGTTTTTCTTTATTTAGGCGGCTTGCTTCGCCTGCTTTGACCGGTGGTTTATCCTCGTTTTTTCTTCCTCGTGAGTCGTGAGTCGTGAGCGAGCTATGATTTGCAGCTAATGATTTTTTTATCTTGGTTGGTCACTTGGTTGGTTTGATTGGATTGGATAAAAGATGCTTCTCACTCTTCGTTTGTTTTCATTTCCTGAAATTTGTGATTTTCTGGTGATGATAAATTGATAATGTTGTGCTCGTGTTGATTCAGGTTTGGATCCCCCTATTCGTGCGCGTCTTGATTTGGCGGGTAAAGTTGTAATCCGTACTACGGATGGCCGGCTCAATCGCCGCCTCGGCGTTCTTGCCGGGGTCACCGGCGCCGGCCGCACCACCCAAGAGCGTCCTGGGCGAGCGCCCGGACAGCCTGGACGTCCGCGGCATCGCTGCGAAGCCGTCGTCGTCGGCCGCCGTGAGGGCCAGCAAGACGCGCGCCCACGCCGCTATCCCCAAGGTGAACGGCGGCAACTCGGCGCTGGCGGATCCGGAGCACGACACGATGTCCTCCTCCTCCTCGCCGGCGCCGAGGACGTTCTACAACCAGCTCCCCGACTGGAGCATGCTCCTTGCAGCCATCACGACCATCTTCTTGGCCGCAGAGAAGCAGTGGACGCTGCTGGACTGGAAGCCGAAGCGGCCTGACATGCTCACCGACACTTTCGGTTTTGGCAGGATGATACATGAGGGGCTCATGTTCAGGCAGAACTTCTCGATTAGGTCCTATGAGATCGGGGCCGATAGGACGGCGTCTATAGAAACGTTGATGAACCATTTGCAGGTGAAATATTGTGATTTTTCAGGCACCGGTTTGCTCAGGTTGGGCATCAGAACATTGAAATGTTTTGGTTTTGATGTAGGAAACCGCACTGAATCATGTGAAGAGCGCTGGGCTGCTAGGAGATGGTTTTGGCTCAACACCAGAGATGAGTAAACGAGACTTGTTCTGGGTTGTCAGCCAAATGCAGGCAATCGTTGAGCGTTATCCGTGCTGGTATAATACTATAATTCACATATCAGCATGTTCTTGGTTTTTGTTTTCTGACATGTTGTTTTGAGCTCCGAGTAGGGTGTACCTTTTCTGCTTTCGTATTACATGACAGTTAGGAGGCACAAAGATGTATGGTTGGCTGTCGCAGTACGTTACTGTAGTTATAGTAGCTATCATCTTGCTTCACAGCAGTCATGGAATAACAGGTTTAGTTAAATGGAGTTTTCAAGTTGTTTGGCAATGAATATGAAAAAGAATTTCCCAAGGGTTTGCGTCAATTTTAAATGGACGAGCAACTCCCATCTCTTAACTGTTTTTGCTATTTGCATTAACTATTTGTGCAACCGGTGGACTTCCTGTAATCGATGACGACGCAGAAGCCTCCTGTGCTTAATATTATTGATCATGTATCATATTTTCTGTGATATGTTATAATTATTTGTGTTTGTTAGCTGAACGTGGCATGTTGCAAACACCTTGTTCTGAATTAGCTGCTTATCTCTCTGCAGGGGTGATACTGTCGAAGTAGATACATGGGTTGGTGCTCATGGTAAAAATGGAATGCGCAGAGACTGGCATATACGCGATTCTGTAACAGGCCATACAATATTGAAGGCTACAAGGTTTTAATTATTATCACTCATAAATACTGTTAATCATGAGAACTGTATGAGCATCTGCTATTCAACTTCCTACCCATCTTATTACCACTGTTTGCATATGAAGTCTAGATGTTCTGTTTCTTCTGAACATATTATAAGCTGCCTTACAGCAACATGTCCTAATTGTTTGCTCAATGTGCAGTAAATGGGTTATGATGCACAAGCTTACAAGGAGGCTCGCGAGAATTCCTGATGAAGTACGCACTGAAATAGAGCCATACTTTTTTGAGCATGCTTCTATTGTAGATGAAGACAACCGAAAACTTCCAAAACTGCCAGATATTGAAGGTGCTAATGTAGCCAAATATGTCCGTACAGGCCTGACTGTAAGTTTTGTGGAATTATGCAAGATTACAGTTTACAAGTATACAAAATGTGCATGTTTTTATTTCATTATTTTACATTTTTTTCTGTCTCTTAATGCAGCCACGATGGGCAGATCTTGATATCAACCAGCATGTTAATAATGTTAAATACATAGGGTGGATCCTAGAGGTAAAAATACTTCTTGCCTAGATGACTCTAGAGAAAAAAAAATGCTTCTTATAGTTCAGTATGTTACTTTCAGAAAAAAAATATCCATTTGTTTTTATTTACTGTAAACACTCCATGAAGTTGCTGTTAGGCATCTTTGTCATGGTATTCATTATTAAGTTGTCACATGGTGGAGCATAACTTTGTGTTGCTTTACTTACCTTTTTCTCTTTGGGCATACGTTTGGTACTATTGATGGTGTTACATAATTCAAAGAGATTCATTTATCTTGTTATATTTCCCATGTGTTCTGTTCCAAGAATATAGGAACCAACAGTAATCAGAAGAGTACTGGATTTGTAGGTACTGGGGGGGGGGGGGGGGCGCTCAAATCATGCCTATGATTAGGCATTACTGTAGGAGTTTAGATAAACTTGGTCAAGGTCCCAAAAGGGTGTGTCTATGCTTGTACAAGTGTCCACCTAACTTTATCCTCATGCACACAAGCACTTATCTGGCAGCCGTATAGGCTTTCAAGCTATACCAAAAACATGTGCTGCACTAGTTGGAGAAGTAATGTATCCTGGTAGATTTTACTATATTAGGTTGGTCATCTACATACCTAACCCTGTACACTTGTTGCTTCCGCTAAAGAGCTTGGCTGGAATACTTATATGCAATTTGATCACAAGTCATTCACTCAATTCAACTTTTTTAGACTGAACAACACCTGCATATAATGCATAATTGCCTGGTTGACAATCTTCTGTGTCTCTGTATTTTGGAAGAAGGGGAGGGGTAGTCATGTATGTATTTATCCAGTGGACCACATCATCAGGAAAAAGAAATTGTTCAGGTGACCTGCAACCTAGATGGGCCCAAAACAACCCAAAATATTAGGAAAATTAACACTTCAGGCATTTCCTAACATACAGAAATATTTATTACCAACATGTGCACATGTTGCTTAACCCTACCTTTTTGTTCTTTTTCCCCCTCAGAGCGCACCAATCTCCATTCTGGAGAAACATGAGCTGGCGAGTATTGTCCTGGATTACAAGAGGGAGTGTGGCCGAGACAGCGTGCTGCAATCACACACTACTGTGTACACTGACTGTAACAAGGACTCTGGACAAACCACTTTGCACTGTGAGCATTTGCTGAGCCTGGAATCAGGACCTACCATTGTCAAGGCCAGGACCATGTGGAGGCCAAAAGGAACCAGACCCCAAGAGACTATCATTCCGTCTTCGTCGTGAAGTGCGTAAAATCTTTCAGGTGTTGATGTTGCTAGCAACAACTTGGTTAAACCAAGGACAAGTGGACAACAACTTGTGTTCTCTATAGAAAGGCAAAACCTGGATGAGCATAATGACGCGGACATAAGTTATTTACAGACAAAATGTATGAATTTGGAGGAGTTCAAAGGGGGGCAAGATGGAGGTAAGATGCAGAAAAGACACGGCGTATTGTGCATGATTTGGTTGTTTCAGTTTTTCCTTCTATTTTTTTTCCTTTCCTTAGCGAAGATAATTACACAGATGGGTGTTGTAAGTATTGAAATTGTAGCTACTGCTGTACAATGGGAAGTGAAATGCTTCCCATGCATGTTTCTGTTGGGCTATGTCTATAATATGAGCCCTCGAAAGCAGATTGCCTGGTCCGAATTGTTTGAAATTTCAACTTTACATATTGTATTGATTGATATTTATTTTGATCTTTGCAATTTTGTTCTCTTCTCAATTCTCATGATTGCCAAAACGTGTTGAAATTTTGGATCTGGGTCTGGCCTTTTCCAATCTTGAAACAAACTAGTTTATTTTGGTAGCTACTTTGACTTGCTTAGCTGAAGTAGACAGATTGACGTAAGCAATGACAGATTCACAGATCCAGTTTCTATTTTAAATAACTTCATCCTGAGATCTTCCAACATGGTCATGTTACTGCTTTTTTTTTTTAAAAAAAAATTGGGCAACTGAAACCACACGGTTCCATTGGAAAAATGGAAGCCTCAGATGCTTGGCATACTAGGAAACTAAAGCTAAAAGAGATTCAGACAATTAGGTTATTATTACGACTCAACATACTCCTACTCAGGGGAATTGAAATTACTGAATATACAACCAACGTCAGAGATATAGAGGCAAATTCAGAAGAGTAGCAGAAGAATTCATGCCTCTGCTAATAGTCCATGATCTATTGCTACTTTGGAAGCAATGAACAGCTAATAAAAAAATGTGAACCCATGAGTGATCAGCTTCTTGCTTACAACTACATGGAACGGTGTTCTTTGTTTGGAATTTAGGGGAATCATGCATGTCGTTTTCGTCCAAGTTCGTGCAGAACTCCTGGACACCGGACAGAAGTATAAAAACACAAGTTGATTGTGGAATTTGCATGCCAGTTTATGGCATTGAGATTGGCTCAAACATAAGGTGTTACGTTGATCAAATACTGAACTTGTATATTGTCAACGTGTTGTTGTTGGTTGTTCGAGTTGGGTTACCTAAGTTGATATTGATGGGGTCTCAAGCGAAGATTGGAAGGAGGAAAGACGGATAAGCAATGACTTATTTTCATTCTGAATCTTTCCCCCATGCATTGTCTCCTCTCTCCCGCGTTTTGCTCTGAGGATTGGATAGTACTAGTAGAGGGTACTGCATCGGTGAAGGTTTCTTCGTCACCGATTTTTTTTTTCAGAGAAAGGTAATTTTTTACCCGGCCTCTATATCCAATCGGATATATGCAGCCTTTTCAAACAGTGAACTTAGTCCTCAAATAACCCAATCTGAAATTCGCTCCTATACAGATTTGAACTCAGGATCTTGAGTGCTACTCAGGTCACTGCAACCACTAGACTACATGCCCTTTCTTCGTCACCGATGCATGCTGAATTTCGATTAGCTAGTTATGTTTTTGTTTTTCAGAGATGTTTTTGTTTTTCAGAGCTTGTTCTTCTTGCGTTGTGTCAGTCAGCAATCTGGTACTGTTGCTTCTCTGATCGTTGTGTAGTTCAGGTCTGTATTTTTTTCGAGGAAGCATGCAGGGACTCTGCTATTTCATAGTAGGAGAAAACAGACTTTAAGTTTTTCTTTTAACAGGAGCAACAAAAGAGAAAAACAAGACAATTTTGGGCCAAAACTTTAGGCTACATTTTTGCGAGTGCTTCTTCTCTTAATTTTCACAGGCTAATTGCCAAGTTCAGGTCTGTGTTGCCGGCAGCACTTTGTATGATTTTATTACAACTTAAGCTGTTTTACACTTCTTACACAAGGAAGCAGATTCTCTGACTTTGAATCATTTGACATAAAGACCCGCTACGTTACAGGGAAGTAAGTCAGATGATCTCTTTCGCGTGCACTTACCATACGGCAGACGTCCACTAGTACATTATTAGTACTGGATGTAGTGGTAACTTGTGAATTCAGAGCGGCGCCAAAAGGACCTAAACAGCATGATTGTGGAACACTAAATTTTCTTACTTGGACTGCACTAGTACATTGATGATTTCATTATTCAGTATTCATAAACGGATCAGATCGTAACAGCATGATTGTGGAAGACTAAAGATCTGAATCTGACATTATACCTACGCTGTAATATTTCAGGCCTGTCCGCATCAGTTGCACAGCACAGATAAAGGTAACCTTTTCAAAGCAAAAATTGGTTCACAGGTAGGCTAGGCACAGGTGAAGAACTAATGTTGTTGGGCCACATATTTTGTCTTAGTCAGCTAGACTTTCGAATTTTTTTTTATTTTTACATTTTTTATTAAAATATTTTTTTAAAAAAATTTCGTTTCAAAAATTTACAAATTTAGATGCCTCACGTCCTTGGGAGGGTGTTTTTTAAAAATCGCCCTTCTAGAGAGTGTTAAGGGACCCAAATGCAAATTTTTTATTTGTATTCAAACCCTTTCTACCGATTTTAGTTGCTTAAAAACTAATAATACTTATTTGATTCTTCAAATGATTTTAAATGGAAAAGTAATAAACTGCAAAGTTGTAGATATCATCGAGATTTACAACTTTTATATAAAGTTTATCTCCATCCGATGTCGTTTGAAATGTAGATCTGAGATTTTTTAAATAGGTTTTAGATTTTGTAACGAATATTTGGACATATTTACGATCTTAAATGAAAAAGTTGTTAGCTACAAAATTGTTGATCTCCTCGAACTCTACAATTTTGATATAAAGTTTAATTTTATCTAACTTTATATTATAATTTTAAATTGTAAATTCATAGAGCTAATAAGCTATCCTAGAAAATTTGCATTTAGCTCCCTTAACACCCTCTGGAAGGGTATTTTTAAAAAAAACGCCCTCACAAAGGGCGCGAGGCTAGATTTGTAAATTTTTGAAACAAAAAATTATTTTTATAAATATTTTATTAAAAAATGTAAAAATAAAATAAATTCCTAGACTTTAGCCTACTACAAGAGCATCGCCCAACAACTCGTGCTAGTGTATTTCCATTGCAGCTAGGGTTGATAAGGAATAAGTTCACCGTCGTTCCTTCAATTTGTCGCCTAGTTTAATTTTCGTCCTCGGTTTGAAAAACCAGATATAACATATCCCCAACTTACAAAACCATGCAAACAAGATCCCTAGGCAGTATTAACCCCAATTTTGACTGACGTGACGTCTACGTGGCTCCTTTGATTAGGTCTTCGTCCCACGTGGCATTGACGTAACGCTTACGTGACAGTTTGACCCAAAATATTAAAGGAGCAAAATTTAAAACAAAAAATCAAACAAAATATGCGGGACCCACCGGTCAATCAAACAAAAAAAAATAGTGGGACCCACATGTTAGTGGGTCCCACCTTTTCCACCACATCTTTCACCGGATGATAGAGGGAGAGGCAGGGAGGCCGACCGCGCGACGCTCCTCTCATCCGCCGGCCGCCGCTGCGCGCTACTCCTCTTGCCCGCCGGCTGTTGTGCGCCGCTTCTCTCTCCCGCCGACCACCGTACGCCCCTCTTCTCCTCCGTCGCCGCTCCTCTCTCCCGCCGTTGCGTGGCGCTCCTCTCTCCCACCACCGTGCGCCGCTCCTCTCGTCCACCGACCACCGCACGCCCCTCTTCTCACCCTCCGCCGCTCCTCTTTCCCATCACCGCGCGACGCTCCTCTCCCCGTGCGGAGCAATAGGCGGAAACTATGGCATCTGGCGACCGGCTGCGGGTGGCCGACGGGAGCGCCGCACCAGCGAAGAGGGAGTGCCGCGCCGGTTGAGAGGACGGACGGTAGGAGCGGATCCGTGCGCCAAGCTCCATGGTGACGATGAGGGCGTGGATCTCATCCCTGGCGGCCGGGCGGAAGCCGAGCGAGCGCCAGCTTGGTGAGGCACCTGTCGCGTTTGAGCTACCCTAGCTGCTTGCCGCACTGTCGCGTGCGCCCACGGTCGGTCGTAGCGGGGGCCTTCCCCTTCCCCTCCTCCTTCCCGTCGACGACATCATCGCCGCCGCCGGCTTCCCCGCCCCTTCTTTAGCCTCCCCAGTAGCTTCGGCTTGCCAACGGAGAGGAGCGTTGCACGATGGCCAGTGGGAGAAAGGAGTGCCGCGCGGCACGCTGAGATGGCGGGGGAGAAGAGGGGTGCGCGGTGGCCGGCGGGAGAGAGGAGTGCCACGTGGCGCGATGCGGTGGTGGGGGAGAAGAGGGGTGCGTGGTGACCGGCGGGAGAGAGGAGCGCCGCGTGGCTGGCCTCCCCGCCTCTCCCTCTCTGCCATCTTGTGAAGAGATGAGGTGGAGAAGGTGGGACCCACTGACATGTGGGTCCCACTATTTTTATTTTTTGTTTGACTGACGGTGTGTCCTGCGTATTTTTTTTTTTTGTTTAAAATTTTGCTTCTTTATTTTTTCGAATCAAACTACCACGTAGTGTTACGTCAATGCCACGTGGGATGAAGACCTAGTCAAAGGAGCCACATAGATACCATGTCAGCTAAAACCGGGGTTAATACTACTAAGGGATCTCATTTGCACTGGTTTTGTAAGTTGGAGGACGAGTTCTATCCGGTTTTCCAAACCGAGGATGAAAATCAGACTGGACGACAAATTGAGTGACCTAGAGTGAACTTATTCCGGATGATAATGAGTCAAGGTTAAAAATATATAAATTAAATCCAACCCATTTTGAACTCAACCCTTCAATTTTCCAGTGTAAAATATTGGGTCCATTACCATCCCTAATTGAAGCCCTGCTCCTCCTCACTCGCGCACGTTGTGATTTTCTTTTCCTTTCCCTCTCTTAAATCTCGGAGCAAGTATATATAGCGGTCCAATGGTCTAAATTTTGACAAATTTTCTATATAATTTCTATCAACAAATATCTAGCAAAATACAATTTCTTTTATTTACCGATAATGATGAGTAGTACACAGTATTAGAACCATCAGGATGCAATACTGCTACCATTAGTATAGAGGCGGCAGCTGGCTGTTATTAGCTTTGCTCTAACTAGTACAAGTACTTATCCAAGTACATAGCCAGCAGAGGTAATAGTAAGCATGCTACAATGACAACGATCCAAGACAGAATCCAGAATTATTAGGAATAATTAACTATTTGCTACTCTTACCAGGGATGATAACAGATTTACCACTGAACCCACGTATCATAGACACATGAGGCCCACATATCATAGGCAGCGAGTGATAAATCTGTTATTATCACATCTCAAGAGAGGTAAATAGTTAAATGCCCCGAATTATTAGAGCTCCCTCGTTGTAGGTGACGCCCGTGGCAATGACATTGAGCCAGTCTCCACACTAGATGATGAACTACCCCACGGTGAAGTGGTGAACCGCATCGCGACGCTTCTTCTACGTGATGAGTGATGACACGGTACCCGGGGGGTCGGGCCCGCAGTCGACGCGGCCAGATCGGAGTGGCGGCGTCGGGGCCATGGTCACTACTACAAAACCTTCATAGGGACCAGCTTATAGGTGCTGGTTTATTTAAAACGGGCACCTCTCGACCTTTTCCCACCTCCCGTGGGATAAAACCCACGTATCATAGACACATGAGGCCCACATATCATAGGCAGCGAGTGATAAATCTGTTATTATCATATCTCAAGAGAGGTAAATAGTTAAATGCCCCGAATTATTAGAGCTCCCTCGTTGTAGGTGACGCCCGTGGCAATGACATTGAGCCAGTCTCCACACTAGATGATGAACTACCCCACGGTGAAGTGGTGAACCGCATCGCGACGCTTCTTCTACGTGATGAGTGATGACACGGTACCCGGGGGGTCGGGCCCGCAGTCGACGCGGCCAGATTGGAGTGGCGGCGTCGGGGCCATGGTCACTACTACAAAACCTTCATAGGGACCAGCTTATAGGTGCTGGTTTATTTAAAACGGGCACCTCTCGACCTTTTCCCACCTCCCGTGGGATAAAACCGGATAAAAAATAGAAAACCGACACCTTTGGACAACTATAGGTACCGGTTCTAAAAAAACCGGCACCAATAATATTGGTATCATTTTTTTAAAAGAACCGATAAATATAATATATTATAGGTGCTAGTTAATTAAAAACCGATACCTATAATATGTTATAGGTGCCGGTTTTCTTAAAAAACCGGCACCTTATGAATCGAGCCGAGCTGACAGTTGGATGAGTTGAGCTGGCGGGCCCCACCACGAGGAGATAAGGCCACCAGCTCAGCACCTCGATCCATCTAGAGCGATCGCTCACGGTCGCTCGCTTATCTCTCCTCCCTCTCTCTTTCGGTCGCTCTCCTCTCTCTCTCCCTCCCCTCTCTTCTCCCGCGGTCAGCGCCTGCCAGGCGGAGGCGGCGACCGCGCCCTCCCCTCCGCCAGATCCGGCAAGAGGGGAGGCGGTAGGCTCAATCGGTCGGCGGCTGGCCGTTGGAGGCGGCAGTGGCGACAGTGGCCGCGCCCTCCCCTCCACCAGATTTGGCGGGAGAGGAGGCGGTGGGCTCCCGCAGCCAGCGGCTGGCCGGCAGAGGTGGCAGCGGCGACAGCAACCATGCCCTCCCCTCCGCCAGATCCGGCAGGAGGGGAGGCGGTGGGCTCCCACGGCCGGCGGCCCTCGCCTCGTCTCTCTCTCCCCCGGCACCGATGCGACGATGGCTAGATCGATGATGCGTAGATCAATGACGCAACAACAGGGAGGCTGAGGATTTCAGTGATTGTAATCATTTTGTGATTGTTTTTGGAAGTTTTTTTGTGATTGTGTGTTTCGATGATTTTGATTGTGTTTGGTTGATGCACCTTTGAGAACACCACAAAGGTGCCGACTAATAGGTGTCGGTTGGGAAAACCGACACCAATGGGGTTTCCCAACCAGCACCTATAGCTATTTTTGTAGTAGTGGGTTCTAGTACTCGCTTTAGAAGAGCGTCTTGAGTGTGAAGTTTCCAACCCACTCGAGTCACCCTCTCAGGTTGACGTGCGAGCTCTACTAAAAAAATAAAAAATCACATATAGGTCGATACTATAGGTGTCGGTACTTATAGTAGTTTTCCTACCTCCACAAGGTGAGATTAAAAAAAGGCACCTTTAAATGACTATAGGTGTCGGTTCTATAGAAAAATTAACACCTATGGTTTTTTTAAAAAAACCCGATACCTTTAATATATTATAGGTGTCGGTTAATTAAAATCCAACACCTATAATATATTATAGGTGTTAGTTTTTTAAAAAAATTGACACCCTGTTGACGATGAAATTTGGTAAGCATATGAATCGGAAATGAAGTCCAATTCTAGGTGAATTTGGAGATGTGCGGGATTCTCGGAAACAGAGTGTGCATCAGCTAGGAAACCGTATCAGCTGGAACCGAGTTTGATGTAGATAGCCGATGTGGCCGATATTGGTTGCATGATCCATATCAGGTTCGAGGAAGAGTTTGAGATAATGTTGCCAGGCAAGGATAGAGTCCAGAATTGGCAATTGTATTTATTAATTAGGGTTTTATGTAAATTCCTTATAGATATTTTCGGTAAGAGTCTGCCTGAGTGACTTGTTTGCTAGTTGGAGTTGTATTAGGATAATATGAGTTGTGTCCATCTTGGACAATGTTTATATTTTTGGGTATAAATATAGACCCGGGGTCTTATGAATAAAATAACAACAGTTCAATCAATCTCGGCGCATCGCCAACCTTTTATTCTTTTATTTTCGACGAGTTCTTGCTTTCAAGTCGAGAAGCATTAGGTTTGATCTTCGGTGAAGAGGTAAGGCTTGTTATGGCGGTTTGCATTATCGGAATTAGTGCTTACATCTTTATGACACTCTAATTCTATCTTGTAAATCTCCGAGTTATCATATACATTACATAATTTAGATTGACAATACT
Organism: Oryza punctata; assembly: GCA_000573905.2. Classification (NCBI taxonomy): domain Eukaryota; kingdom Viridiplantae; phylum Streptophyta; class Magnoliopsida; order Poales; family Poaceae; genus Oryza; species Oryza punctata. The sequence goes on from CM002493.2 coordinate 30,188,347, forward strand.
ATCTACTCGCATCGGCCGATCTCTATCTAGGGTTTTACTGATAACGACTAGATCGACTTGTTGGTTTAAATTATATAATGTATCTACCATCCTGAAAAGGCAACCATAGGCTTGATTGTCTAAATATTACGCTTCTTTTCATACTTAATGTTGTATCAGTTAAGTTTGATGTATTAAGTCATGTTTAGAATCATGATCTTTAGCCTGCTTTATGGTTGTTAATAAGGATAGTATCGGGGTTTCAGCCGATTTATCTGGTATAGTTGTTTTACATAGTTTAATAATTTGTTTAATATGATGTATCTACCCCTTATATCAGGATCTAATCTAATATAAATATATTGGACTTACTACTAATCTGATTGGTAATAGTTAGATATATTTGTTGCAAGAGAATATCCTAGTATATGGTTGTATCGAAGCTATAGCCGATACATACTTAAATCTGATCATCGACTATGACATGAGTATATTTAATCGTTATTTCATGTTATTTTAGACTTGGGCAATTTATACTATCTCGGTTAAGTCCGATCTATCCCAATTGCTAATTTCTAAAGTAATATTGATTTATAAATTATATAATACTGATATTTACAGTCAATGTACCAAGTTTAGGGTTGGCTCGTCATTGAATGTGCCTTATAGCCGATTCATGCTATACTGCATCGGCTAGGTTACATCACGATATTACAATGGCTTCCTAGCCGATCGATTATTGTTTACTAATAAACTTGCATGTTTCATCTCGTTGATTGCAGGATCAAATCAACTGGCATACCCTTGAACCCGAAAGCAAGTTTTGGACCTGCACTAGAGTAAAGTAAATCTCTCAGGCTAGTGTGTGTTTTTTGCATCAACACACCCTATAACACGAGCAGAGAGAGAGAGACAGCTTTTTTAAGCGCACGGGGCGCCAAGTGGATAAAGACGTCGTGGGGAGGTGAGGGGGCATCCTTATCCACTGGTCCCCTCCTCTCACCCTTGTGTGTCTCTCTCTCCATCTCACTCCATCTCCTCCCCTCTCCATTGGCTCCCTCTCTCGTCCCTGCCCCCTGTCCCTCTCGTCTCCCTTCCCGGCAGCAGATCCGGCAAAGGCGATGGCATCGGTGGCTTCCGCGGGCTGGATCTAGCGGTCCTGAACCCCCTTCCCATCCGCCCCAAGCTTTTAATGCGGATCTGGTGGTGGCGTCAGCGGCTCCCGCTGGCGGATCCAGAGGAGGCGACGGCGGTGGCATTTTTGATGGGCGGATCCGGTGGTCCCCTACCCCCTCCTCCTCCGCCCCAAGCTTCTCCCGTGGCGGCAACGATGGCATCGATGCTCCCGCGGGTGCATTCGGCGGAGTTGTTTCCGACAGGTGGATCCGGCAGTCCTCTACCCCCTCCCTCTCACCCTCCGCGCCCAAGCTTCTCCTGCGGTGGCAGCGGTTGCATAGACGCTCGTAGGAGCAGATTCAACGGAGGTGACGGTGTTTCCGGCGGGCGGATCTAGCGGTCCTCTACCCCCTCCCCCTCCGTCCCAAGCTTCTCTAGCAGCGGCTTCTCCCACGGATCCGGCGGCGGCGGCATTGGCGGATCCCGCGGGCGGATCTGGCGAAGGGGACATATTGTATTGTTGTTGTTTGTGTTGTTGTGTTGATGTGATGTTGTTGTTGTTGCTTGTTGTAATAATGACTGGATTGGTTTAGGATTGATTTTGTTGTTGTGGATTGATTTTGGGGGTGATTTTGGGCGCGAAACAAGGGGAATGCGCTCGATGGATCAGCTCAGAATCTAGCCGATGCATTGAGCCGACCTTTCTTTTTGCTTCCGAGGGACCTTAAAAGTGCCGGTTCCTAAACTAGCGCCTTTGAGAGAACTCAAAGGTACCGTTATCTTGGTGCCGTTTGGGAAATCGACACCTATGGTCGGTTCCCAACCGACACTTATCACCTATTCTGTAGTACTAGAGTCTAGGTAGGACAATATGTATATACACTGTCCATGAGTACTCCTGCCATGGCTGTCCTAGGAACTTCGAGACCTGCCTCGCCACGGGCACCAGGTTGGGAGCGGGGACGATGTGGCACCCCTGTCTTTTAAAGATAAATAAAATGTTTTAATGGTCTAATACAATTACTTTAAGACAGTTGATAAAATTAATCTAAGAATACTCTCAATCTCGTATAAGTAAGAATTAATGGCCTGTGGATGGACGTGCCGGTGTCCTGGCCAGGTCGGTCCGGCCCTGCACCGTGACCACGTTTTGCTAGCCATGCAAGGGGCCCGCGTCGTCGTGGTAGAACCACTTGAGCTACCGGTCGAGGGACATGCCAAGGATGGCACAGAGGACTTGCGCTAGGTGGTGGCTCGTGGACGTCGATGCTAGGACGACATTGATGGCGATGGTCCGGAACATGGCCATTGGTCTAACTAAGAGGAAACCTTGGTGCACCCTAAAAGCTATCTTAAGAAATGAGGGATTTCCCTCACTTTTAAGTTGATTCAACCCTCCCCAAACTACTAATGTGGGACTATTCCCAATAATCTCTCCCGTCACACAATTGTGCCCCTTAATACTGATCGCCCCCTACACACGGGCACATACGAGCCTCACACCGGCGGTCTACTGGGCTTTGGGTGTACACCACCCGAGTGTGCACGGGCACTAGAGATTCTGAATTTGACTATGATACCACTTGTTGGCTCAGAAAGGAGAGACATTGGACTAATTGGGAGGAAGCATTAATTGTTGCACACCAAAAACTAGCTCAAAAGGTTAGGGATTTCCCCTACTTTTAAGTTGGTTTTACTACCAATGTGAAACTATATTCTCAACAGTGGCATGGTTAGGGGAGCTCCCGCAGAGGTTGATCGGGGCCGCGGGGGCGACAAGTTGGAGGAAGCAAGCGGCGGCGATGTCTAATAGAGTGACCGATAGAACGGCTTTGCATGGGTAGGCCTTTCTGAGAGAGGGAGAAGGGAGAAGAGGCTCGTGCTAAATCTGACGACTCATAGTGGCCACTGTTCTCCTAACCTCGGATGACCGATGAAGCTGCAGTTAAGTGTAGTACCTATGATATTTACACTGTTACAGGACCAGGATTAATTTGCACACGTACGGCTTAATCATGCACCGGCAGTTCATTTTTGGTTTTGCTATATTTGCGGTGACATATATTTTTTTGTTAGATCTTAGTCAGATTTCTATAAGATTCGTGCATGCGTTTGTTCATGTGTACTAAATAACTTATTTTGTTGTTATAATTATATATTTTATATAAATATACAATGGAATTGCTATATTTTTGTTACACCATAAATCTTGTATATGTAAACCCACTTACACCCCACTTACATATGTAATTAGTACGTAATTTTAGGATTTATATATGTAATTTTGGGACTTACATTGTAAATACACTAAAATTATATATGTAATTTAGGGACTTATAATGTAAATACATGCCGATTAATTTTTGGTGAAAAATATGACGCCATAAATATAGCCACTCCCTTGATTTTTGAGTTCTGATGGGAGTCGGGCCATAATGAATTGGCACGGCCTGGCCTATTCTTCGTGCCTAATGGGCCATGCCAGCCTGTCACGGCCTAATCGTCTGCACTCCCTCTTCAGTGAGGAAAAAGTTCACTCTAGGTCTCCGATTTAAGAGTCGAGTTTGCGTTCCTCATCCGTAAAATTGGATATAGGATATCCTTCAACTAGAAAAACCAGTCCAAATCAAGTCCCAGCGATTTTGGATGGCGGTTTTATCCTACATGACACGTTGACCTAGTCTTCTTCTGATGTAGCCTTACGTGAAATTTCAGTCAATGAAAAAAATAAAACACATATATTGTGACGCACATGTTAGTTGTAATTGTAGAAAACAGATTAAAAAATTATGGAACTCACATGTCAGTCACACAAAAAACCCTCTCTACTCCCATCTCTCTCACTACCAGCGCACCTTCTCTCCGCTCCGGTAGCGGCTGAGGCATGGGGATGTGTGGAGGCAAGCTGGCAAGGTCAAGACGAATGCGGTGGACAACTTCGAAGAAGAGGGAGAGGAGTAGGGCATCGCAAGAGCTCGGACACCGTCCCTGGCGTTGAAGACAAGGGCGAGGGGGAGGGTGTAGTGGAGGCGAGCGCACAAGGACGACCCATGTAGGCCGGGCTGATGACAGCGCGACCAGCAAGGTCGAGGTGGATGCAACTGGCGACGTCAAAGACGAGGACGAGGAGGATGAGGGTCACGGGAGCAGGAAAGCGTGAGCACCGATGCAGGAAAGGGGAGTCCAAGGATAATGTGTGGAGATAAGCCGAGGAAGGAGATATAGGGAGAGATCAGTGGGAGTGATGACCCCCCTCCCCCGGAATTATTTTTAACCGAGCACTCTACCACTATTTTATTTTATATTTTGCTTACCGTATATGCCGTATAAATGCTACATGGAACGAAACCTAGTCAATACGTCACGTTAGTTTAAACCGGTCTTAATATTGTCCTGGAACTATATTTGCTCTGGTTTTGAAAAAAAAAAAGGATACGTTGATTTCGGTTTTTACTGTTGGGGTACGCGATTGGAACTCCACCATTAAAAAGAGGGATGGATATAAAGTAGACCTTTTCCCTTGAAGAACGCGGTCCAAGCACGGCCGATAGCCGAATGGGCCTGTGCTTGATGGGGCAACACAAGCACGACCCGGATCATTGGGAGCAACCCAGCAGAGCACGACGACACCGTCGAGAACTATGGCGAGCCGCCTCGGTGCGGGGAAACTGCCGCGTCGCTAGGAGGCATACGGATTGTTTCGATCTTGATTTATATGGACCAAGCAAGTTGATGTAACGAAGTGTAAAATTTACAAATTGGTGTACCAATTTACACCCGCCACACGAGTAACTCGTGAACGCAATTTACTTTAATCCATAGATCTGCTAGTAGCAGTCCACAAATCTGCTGCCGTACATGGGCATTGGGACTCAATGAGCCCATTATCTTCGTAAGAATGTTCCAAGCTTGATTTGCTGACATGCTTCTATGTTAACTTATAATAACCAGCATACTTTTATGATGACAGCGTTACTTATAGCGACAGAGTGACTATTATTATTGGTAAATTAAATTTTTTGTTTAATTTGATGAAAGGGAACTGTGCGGCTGATGCTAAAATATGGGAGGGTGGCAACAAGCGTACATGTAAATTAATGAGGACTACGAAATGGATTTTTCGGTAGCCGACGCTGACGCCAGCGACCAACATTTTCACTTAGGGACGATCTAGCCTAGCCGCTAGTGGAAATGATTTTCACAGGCAGCTAAGTTAAGCCGACCATCTAAGAAAGTCTGATTTTTGCAGGCAGCAAGTTAAGACGACCACCAACATAGATGGATTTTGGCAAAAAAAGAAAGGGAAAATACCACATGCATGCAGTTGTTCATTTCCACAGAACAAACACGAAATACTAATCAAATCGTTTGCATCATCGCTACATCAAATGGATCTAGAAGAGGGAAGAACATACACAGAAAAATTCACCATTGCAATCCTAGCTCCCAAGCATATCCCCTTTGCAATTCACAAGAACCGTAGCCAGTCGTCGTGGACGAGCCGCTACTGAAGCCACCCCCTCTATTGTAGGCTTCTAGCTGTGTCCGCCATCCCTCTGGCCTCATTTGGGAGAGGAGAGGTGAGGGGAGGGGAGTGGGAAGTCATTGCTGGTCTCCTCCCATCCCATCACCCGATCCACCTCCCATCACCGTCACCGATAGCACCTTGAGGCTAGAGGGAGCCACCGTCTTCGAGAGCATGCACCTGGATGCTGGATCTGGGAGGGGAGGGGACTGTAGGGCTGCCGCTCCCTTTGTGGATGCTAATGCCGCTGCTGACCTCCTCCCATCCTGCCAACGGATCTAGGAGAGGGAGGCAGAGGGGAGAGCAGGGTCACTGCCGCCACTCCCTCTATTGCACCACCGCCACTGGCTCCTCCCATCCCGCCACAGGATCCGCCTCCATCGTCATCACCGCCGCAGTCACCGTCACACCTCGAGGCTAGCAAGGGTGCGCCCACCATTGATTCAAGGGTATTCAAATGTATGCCCAAGATTTTTGAACAAAAGTAGTATATATACATATGTATTCAGAAAAATAAAAAAGAAGCCTCAAATAGCCCAATAAGCAATCAAACTATTCTTCTTAAGCCTGCTTCATCCTTCCTCCTCTATTGGCCCATTGGCCCGCGGGGCCAAATTTCCTACTCGGTCACTCCCTCCTCTCCTCTCTCTCATGCCTTAGACCGCATCCCAGCCGGCCAACCCACTCCCTTTCTCTTCCACTCCCCTAACCCTAGCTGTTGCTTGCTGTGGAGGGCGACATGCGGCGGGCGACGACTCGCGAGGAGCCGAGGCGGCGCGACTACGGGGCACAACGCGTTGTGGCGTGCGGTGGTGGCGGCCGGCCACGGGAGTGTGGCGCGCCGGCGCAGGCGCGGCTCCGGCTTGGTGTGAGGGTGCGAGGCAGGGCAGCGGCGCCCCCGACGCGACGACGAGTCAGCAACAGCATGCGAGTGTGGCATGGTGGCAGCGGCCAGCGGCGGCACCAACAGTCGGCACAACCGCACAGGTACTCGGCCACTCGGGGACGCCGGGACGGGGAGCGATTTAGTGATTTCATGATTTGTTCTACAATCTATTAACTTATTAAAGTAATAGAAAAAGAAGCCACCACGTTCGCTCTCATGACTTAGAAATTCTAACATCAATCGGAGAAAAATAAAAGATAAAGTTCATACAAAAATACAATCTAAAATAGTTGAAATTCCGAATTAAAAATAAGGAATATTGGAATAGGAGACTCATACAGGTATACAATTTAGAGCGAATTGAAATTCAGAAATAAAAAATAAGAAAATTAAAATTAGAGGTGAGAGTCCATATAAAAATACAATTTAGAAATAACTAGAATTTCAAATTAAAAAAATTAGGAATGTTGAAAGAGAAGTCTATAGTACAAATAGAATATAACTTAGAAAAAACCAAAAATCGGAATTAAAAAATAAGGAATATTAAAATATGAGTTTAGAGTCCATATTGAAATACAATTAAAAATAACAAAAAATTGAAATTAAAAAATAAAAAATTGGAAGAAGAGTGTAGAGTCCATGTAGGAATTTAGAACAAACTAAAAATCGGAATTAAAAAAATAAAAGTTGAGTTTTTTGTCCATATAGAAATACAATTCGAAAACAAAAAACAAGGAAGATTGGTAGAAGAGTTTAGAGTCCATATAATAATATGTTTAAAAATAACAAAAATTTGAAATTAAAAATTGGAATATTGGAATACTAGAGTCCATACAGGAATTTTGAACTAACGGAAAGTCAGATTTTTTTAAAATAAAATTAAAATTAGAGTTCAGAGTACATATTTAAATACAATTTAGAAATAACTAAAAAAGTTCACAATTATAAAAATAAGCAAGATTGTGAGAAGTGTCTAGAGTCGATATAGGAATACAATTTATAAATAATTGAAATTCGGAATTAAGAAATTAGCAATATTAGAAAAAAAACTCTAGGGTACATATAGGAATACAATTCGTAAATAACTTAAATTCAGAATTAAAAAATAATAAATATTAGAAAAATAATCTAGAGTCCATATAGGAATACAATTTGTAAATAACTAAAAAAATTCAGAATTTAAAAAGGCATATTGGAAAAAAAATCTAGTGTCCATATAGGAATAAAATTTATAAATAAGTGAAATTCAGAATTAAAAATAATAAATATTAAAAAAAATCTAGAGTCCATATTGGAATACAATTTGAAAATAACTAAAATTCGGAAATAAAAAAAGGAATATTGGAAAAAATCTAGAGTCCATATAGGAATACAATTTACAAATAATGAAAATGCCAAATTAAAAGAATAAGGAATATTGAAACAAAATTTAGTGTTCATATGGAAATATAATTACAAATAACTAAAATTCAGAATTAAGAAAAAGGTATATCAGAAGAGGAGTTTGTAGTCCATATAGAAATAAAATTTATAAATAATGAAAATTCGAAATTAAAAAATAATGAATATTGGAAGAGGAGTCTAGGGTCTATATCAAAATTAATTTTAGAATTAACTAAATTCAAAATTAAAAAATAATTAATAACTATCATGTAGTACAATATGAATGTCACGCATGGGTTAGTTTGGTCAAGTTAGTATATAATTTAAAATTATGTTACCATTTTAATATATTTAGTTATAAAATTGAAAAATATTTAAGCTACTATACGAGAAAAAAGTATAACGATGCTAGCCGCGTAATCTACGTGGGCCACCGTGCTAGTTCTACTTATCTAGTGTACTTGCTTTTGCTTAGTTAGTAGAATTGTAGTTGCCTAATTGAGTAGTTGACTAGTTGGTAGTGGTACTTGTACTGTACAATATTTGAATGATTGTTTAGTTACATTCATTGAAAGGGAATTCTTCTTGCAAGTTAAGGATAAGGACATCATCACTTATTTTCAAAATATCAAGTGTCAAAAAGTTAATCTCTAAATTGTAAGATTTCTTCTCATTTATCATTTTCTATCCTTTATGTATTCCATATGTTGGCACTTTGATATGTTTACGGATTAGTATTTCTATATGTTAAACAATTTCAAGTGATGATCTATTCTATTAATGTGTGAATTTATGCTCAATTTTATGTTACCTATGCTATATATTACTATATATATATTAGTTTTGGATATTGTACAAGCTAATTATTAGGCTTTTAGGTGTATGAAATTTTTTTACCCCTTCCCGTTTCGAATACAAGTGTTCAAAATCCTGAGCCCGCCAGTGAAAATCGATTTTTGCTGGCAGTTTGTTGACCGGAAACCCTCCAATATATTTTACAAGCATGTGTTTATTAAATTCTCCAGTAAAAATAAAAGTGTGGTGCCTTTAAAAATGGTTTTTTATAGTGTCCTTTCACAAACAATAGTTTTTTTACTCCCCCAACCAAATAATACCAATAATAACAATAATTGAACTAATAACCTGTAGAAACAAATATGTGAATGCTGGTCAAATGGTGTTTTTATTCCCCTAACATGAACCTATTATATAAGAATACAATGGCTCAATGATAGTATGGTTGCTAGATCTCCTTGATTAGTCCTTGCCCTAATTATTTTGCTCGCAGCATCTTGCTTGGATATATACTTGGACTGAGCGTGTATGTACAAGAATCTAATAACGGCCGGTACTCTGTATTTTAGTATGGGGATTACCGATTATATATTTGTGATATACTTTAGATCTCGGAAGGCAGAGATCTATGCTTATAATATAGATTTAGCCCCATGTTCCATTGTCTGTTGTGCATGTGAGACAAGAGATGGTTAGCAGTAGAAAAGAACACAAGGATACTTTCTCTAATGCAGAATCATTAATTTCTTTGGATGCTAACAAAACTTTGCATACATGCATGGAGAGATCTCTTCCAAGCTCCATTATATTGTTCCAAGTTGTACTAACTGACAATATTATTCCCTCTTATTAGTTTCTGTTGTAATGAGAATAAGTATCAAAATATCATGGCCTCCTGGAAATTAAAAGAAAAAAATTGAAACAGGGGTACCATAATGTTGCAAGAGTTAAATTCTACATAAATAATTAAATGAGGCATCTCAATTTGATTGGTGACTAATTAGGACGTTTGTTTGCAATGTATACTCTTATAGTTCTTTATATATGTTTGATTGGTTATGCCTAGCGGCAGGCTAGATATATAGATACTAGCTAGTACCTACTGAATAACTACTGATCATTGTGCACATAGCATAATATCACTACATGATACTCCGCAATAGTAGTAAGATTATTCTTGTTGCCACAGGAATTAAGTTGAGACCTATAGGTACAGCTAGCTCACATGATATGATCGATTGACAGGGTACAGTTATAACGACAACCGGTAGCTTGTTGCCTGTTGTTAATTGGAGGTTTGTTACGGGAAGAGGTCCTATTCTCGCAACACGTATTATTGATCACAGCAAAAAAAAAAAAAGAGTACATATTGTCATGCACTAATGGCACTGCAGATTCGCATGTCCCTAGCTAGAGTGCCTATCATTATTTATGGTGTTATATGGAGAGTATATGCTAACAACGCTATTGCTATCATTGTCCGCTCCCATCAGTATATATATCATCAAGGAGGGTGTGTGATCAGTGATCATACTAATAAATAATTTTATGTGCTGTATTATCACAAACATGTACACACCTAACTCTCTAGGTATCCCCTGAGCTATATATATAGCTTGATCATATACACCAAATTATATGCTACAATTCGAAGACAACCAACAAAGAAATTATCATGTATGTGTAAAGCGCGGTAGCTAGCTATAGCTTTATATCTTCGAATCCGTCTCACAACAAAAAAACATGAGTAGGAGTGCATGATAATATATAGAGTAGAAGAGAAGAAACAGTACTAGAGCTTCGAGGAAACCAAATATCACTTTCCTTGTCACTTTAATTAACTAGCTACTTTCCTACTTGCTTAATTAATCAGCTATATATATCATGCATATAAGCGACGTTAATTAGAAATCAGAACGTCACTGTCGACGTCGTACGTCGTGGTTTTACCCGACAAGCATATCGATAAGCATCTGCGTAATCTGCTAAAGTAATGGGGAGCAGAGGCTGCGAATGATGCTTAGCTACGCTTTCGGCCAAAAACGCTGCGCTTTGGCCTTAGTTTATTGCCGGTCAAATCTCCCATGATCCCCTAAACCCCTCCTCGATCTCCTCCATTATCGTCTTCTTGCCCAGACGCAGCTATAGCCGGTGCATCCAGCTTAATTATCTTTCTTCTGTTCTTCTCTTAGGGTCTTGAGACAGATGAGTGATTCATGCATCGGACATTTCCTCGTGCCCACTATCTAGGGTTTCCGCGCAGGCAGTACACAATAGCTAGGTAGCTAGCCTTTACCGGAATGCCATTGATTGGCTGGATATGTTGGAAGAAGCTTCAAAGGTTGAAAAATGGTGAGGTCTACAGGGGTTAGGGTTTGATTAATTTCGTGGGAAGATTCCAACAGAAAGGTGCATGATCATGGACGTTTTTCAGGAATGGCTTCTCCTTTGTGTGAAACTTAACATCACACACATCAGAAGCATGCGTTGCATTGCATTGCAGTACAGTGCCACAATCAATCAGTGCGTGCATTTAACTGTTGAGAACTCGATCCTCCCTAATAATTTTCGCATCTACAGTGGTAATGACAAATCATGTGTGATCAAGTGCGTGTATGCATGCGTGCTGAACTGGTGATCGATGAGTTTTTACTAGAGCTATACTAGCAATTAATCTTGCAGTTCTTCGACATCTTGTACAATGGGGTACAGCAAATTAGCAAATGGATGGGCAGTGAAAAGGAAAGGTAGCTAGCTAGGATCTAGAAGGAGAATAACCAGCATGGGGGTTGTCAGCGACGGCGTGATTGCTCCGGCCGCCGGAGACTCGCCGGTCGCCGTCGCCGGGGAAGGAAGGAGAGGACGAAAGGGAGAGGCATCGGGTTGGGTTGTCGTCAAAAGGCGAGCAAAGGGGGACAGCGCGCCGACATGCCAACTGCCCCCCAACCCCCGCGTCCCCGTCCCGCACCACGCTGCGACAAGCCGGGTGACAGACAGGTGGGGCCCACATGACGATCTGGGCCACTTGTCAGTGGGTGGGGGTGAGGTGGCTGTGGAACGGTGGGTAGGGGATCTCGTCGTCGATCCTGTTCTTTGTCTTCTCTTGTACTGCAGCCTTGTTTGCTCTTAGGGTTTTTTTCCGTTGCACCCCCTCAGAGTTTCTGTATTAGTAATTGTAATATACACCAAGATTTCATTTGTTTGTAGTTATAGTGATGCTTCTCCAGTGTCATGCACCAATGCATACGCACTATACTACCACCTCTAGCTCAAATGGTTAGGCAAAATGGTCCAGGTATTTACTCCTACCTCAATTATTTCTTACTTAACCGTTACGGACTGCTTCTGATGCAAATGTTTGATATTTTCTTTAATCATACATATACAAAATTAATTAAAAATAAATACATGAGAAATCTATCGGTATTATTTTAAGATAAAATATTTATATAGTGATTTAAGATTGTAAAACGTGACTACACTACTGGTTGGCTCAGCCATTAGTGCATGATTAATTACGTATTAATTATTTTAAACTTAAAAAAAATAAATTAATATGATTTTTTAAACAAGTTTACTATAGAGAATTTTTAAAAAACACAATATTCTACCATTCAAAAATACGTTCACGCGGAAAACGGGGAATTTTCTCACATGTGTTGCTCACTCAGAACGCTGACCACTAATGTACTCCTAGAGAGCAGATAATATTCTTTGAGACGGAAATACTCATTCTGTAAAAAAATAAACCTAGTCAAGAAAACTTATCGTAGTATTAGGTTTGTTTTTTTAAGGATTTGAGGGAGTACTGAGGAATTCTCCGCTCCCACGAGGACCTTAAACCAATAACCGCCCACACGCGCGCGGCGCGAGCCAAACCGAGGACGAGGCAGCACAGCACGTAGCGCGCGGTGGGCCCCACCCACCCCATCCCCCCCGACCGCGCGCATCTTTATAGGCAGCATCCACGCGGCCGCCACCACCACCACACCCGTCGTCTCCGCAACACGACCCGCCACTCGACAGCGACCCCGCAGCCGATCCATCCCGCCGCCGCGCACCGCTCGCCGCCGTTACCGATGTCGACGAGCTCCGGCGCCGACTCGTCCCCGCCCGTCTCGGGCCTCGACTACGACGACACCGCCCTCACCCTCGCCCTCCCGGGCTCCTCCTCCTCCTCCGCCTCCGCCACCGCCGCCGCCAACGACCCCGAACGCAAGCGCGCCGCCCACGCCGACCACGACGACGACAAGCCGCCGTCCCCAAAGTACGTATTTATAGCCTCTTCTCTCTCTCGATCGCTGTATATATATATATATATATAGCTCGCCGTACTCCGGCCTCCAGCCGCTCGCGGGTTCTGACCGATGTGTGCGTGTGCGCAGGGCGCGGGCGGTGGGATGGCCGCCGGTGAGGGCGTACAGGCGGAACGCGCTGCGGGAGGACGCGAAGGTGGCGAAGCTCGTCAAGGTGGCCGTGGACGGCGCGCCGTACCTGCGCAAGGTGGACCTCGCGGCGCACGGCGGCTACGCGCCCCTCCTCCGCGCGCTCCACGGCATGTTCGCCTCCTGCCTCGCCGTCCGCGGCGGCGGCGGCGATGGCGAGGATACAAAGCTCGTTGACTTGGTCACCGGCGCCGAGTACGTGCCCACCTACGAGGACAAGGACGGCGACTGGATGCTCGTCGGTGACGTCCCCTGGAAGTAAGCAACACACACCAATCAGTTCTTGCCGATCAAATTATCAATTCGCACAAATAAAATGCAAAATCTGATCGATCAATCCACGCAAATCAACACAGGATGTTCGTCGAGTCCTGCAAGCGGATCCGTCTCATGAAGAGCTCCGAGGCCGTCAACTTATGTAAGAACTAACAATCCAAATCAAGATAATCCAATAACATTACATTACCTACTATACTAACTGCAACGATCGATCGGTGGATGACATTTCGATTCTGTTTTGTTCGATGCAGCACCAAGACGATCATCCAGATAATCGATCCTACCACGCAAGGATGCAATGCAATTAATCTGTCTCTGTCTGAATTAGTTGGTTAGAAAGTGTGCAATTAATGGAAGAGGCTTGGCTGTTCAGGTCCTCCATGCATGTACCTATACCGTAGTAGGATCAGTGATGAGTCAAATTGGTTTGTGTACTGTACAGGCCACAAGGACGAAAAATTTCTTCTCTTTAATTCAGGTGTGCTCCCTGCTGCCAGATCACGGCCGGCCGGTTTGGTTTTTGGAAGACGGCGGCGAGGATCCAAAGGAGGCGCCGCGCCGCCGCGGCAGTGTACTTTTCAAGTTGTCAGCTACTTTCTGTAATTTGTTTCATGATTCGGTTCCTGTCACTGCCAGCACTTTGTTGTATGTCAAATGCAATGTATACATGATATACCGGTTGTTATCGTTGTTATTGCTGTTGTGGACTTTGTTCTGTCCATTGATGCATTGTAAGGTCAAATATAGGAGCACAATCTGTCATTTCTGTCGGGCTTTTGATGTCTCCTTTTGCCCATTTCTTTCCATTCGGTGGTTCTGAATGTTGTTCTTTTGGTTGGAAAATTGCGAGCTTGGTTAGGTAGATGGTGATTGCGGCTGTGGAAATCAGTGGCAGTGGGAATAATCCATTTTGCGCATGGACAAATTCATCCACTGAAGAAAACCGGTGCAGAATCTGAACCCGAAAACGGAATAATCCATGAACTGATCATTGAGCTAGGCAGCTAGAGTTGCGGCTGCAGTCCATAACCAGCATTTTCTCACGGCTGGGAAGAAATCTACTGCCTCTCTAGTCTGAAATACTGGCCTGTTCATGTGAATTGTGATCTGCTGATGCATGATAATCTGTGGCCCGATCAATCCGTCGATCTGCAAATTCAGTTTCTGCACATATTAGTTGATGCTCGCGACAACGAGTACACAAAATACTGCTACCAAATTCAGCTGGTCCAACACTACTGCACAGACAACCCCATTCTGATGATGTTTACGCTAGCTTGCGGTTGCGCAAATACGCATATCAGTACGTCACTGAAATTAAGTACTAGCAGTGACATCCTGACAGCACGTTAGTTAAGAAATCAAACTTGCGATGCAGCATATGCAGAAGTAAATTTGCCCTGGACGGCAGGACCCCTGGTGATGATCCATGTGCTAGTTATGTATCATGTATGCCCATAGTAGATGGTGTAAGGAACCCATACTGTTTGAGTTATCTGCTCTATCAGTTTGAGTAGGAGAAATTGGATAGATAATGCACAACGTGTGCATTTCAGAGATGTGTCTGTCAAAAAAAAGCTCGAGGCTCGGCTAGTACTAAACTGGATTCGAGCTCCAAACAAACAGAGCTCGAGCCAAGCTAAAGCTCGTGAGCTTTGCTGCCACAAGCTCAAAGTTTATAGGGTTAATTGCATACGTGCCATTAAAATTTTACTAGATTCAAAAAATACCATTACTATTCGACTATTCGCAAACATGCCATTACAAATTTGATGAAATTCCTTCCACGCCACGTTATACATCGGAATCGTGTCTGTAGCCTTTTTTGTGTACTGTATTTTCGTATGGACTGGAATGCCCCCAGCATGCATTTTTGTATGAAAGTGGTCGCACACAACCACTTTCCCCACCCCAGCTCGAACCCTAACCCTAGGTGGCGATAGCGCGGCGGCGGGGGTGGTGCCGGTGACAGACATGGAGGGATCTAGGAGCTCGAGTTGTCGTAAGGGGTCCATTCCGAATCTGAGATGTGCTTGCCCTAAGCCCGCAGCGGTGCTGACATCATACACCGAAAGAAATCTCGGGCGGCGGTGGCTTCAGTGCTGGCGAGATGTAAGTCCCTGGGTCAATGTGTTTGCGATGTTCAATTTGTTTTGGTTGAGTAGAGTTGTGATGTGTTTATTTGCAGCCCCCCTCTTGCAAGATATGGATCTAGGAGAATCTCTTTGACCGATATGTTGAAGAGATGGTTGAGTATTGTGTGAATGCAGAGGATGATGCAAAGCGTCAGCTTGTTGCAGAGAAGGAGGAGGAGATTACCAGGCTACAAGGTTTGCTTGATGCAAGCAAAACTGAACTGCAAGCAGTGCACCTACAGCTTGGGCAGTGCAAGGAGGAGTGTGGAGAGCTGAGAAAATTGCTGGAAGCAGAGAAGTGTAGTCGTTGTAGGACGTTTTGTTTGGCCTGTGTAATGTTGGTTATTTATCTTAGTCATTTTTTAGGTTAGTTTCAGATGTAAGCATGATGGACCTCTGTGGAAGGAATGTGGAATGAATGAATTAATCTTGTTTGTCAAAGTTAGTTGTTTAATGTGGAAGGAATGTGTAATGTGGTATTTTCTAATGAAGTAATATTGTTTGAATGAATGAATGAATGGTGCAATTTGGTAATGAATGAATGAATGAATGAATGGCACATTTTGGTATTTTTTGGAATGAATGAATGAAGTACTATTGTTTGCACAATTTGGTGAAGAAGTTGAATAATGGCACAAAATGTGCAAAATCTAGCTCAAAATTTAATCTGGCACAATTGGGCACTAAATTTGCACATTCTGGCAAACATCTGGCACAAGTCCAGCAATTGTGGCACTAAACAATTTGCACATTGGGCAGTAAACATTGTGGTGAATGGACAATTCTAGCAATTCTAGTTGCAATATTTCAGACATTTGGCACAAGTCCTGTAATTTCACAAATCTGGCACAACAATTTCAGTCATTTGCAACATTTTCAGTCATTTGGCAACAATCTCAGGCACAATTCCACATCTAGAGAGACTAGGCACAATTCCACAATTTAAAGAACTTAGCACGTCATAATACCCTTGATAAATAACAATGTCAGACTATTACAAGGTCAAGGTCAGGCCATAACAAGGTCCTGGCAAAAGCACCATCATCCATACAGGCAAGTGATCTGTCTTAACAGTTAGGATAGCTAGCTTTACAAGGGCATACAAGAAGCCCTCAAAATATGCATATCTAAGCACTTAGGAAGAAAGGTAATGGCACAAGCTTCTAACATTCCTTGCTGGGCCTTTTGAGGCAGCATCCTTCTTCTTCTTGGGTGTCTTCTTCTTCTTGGGAGTCTTCTTCTTCTTAGGTGGCTGGCTTGATAAAGTTTTATACTCAGATCTCTTCCTGCAAAACAGTGTGATACAAATGTTAGTGATTGTAGCAATTGTAGCAAATGTGAATAATTGAAAGTCAAATTACAAGATTGCACAACATCACCTCTTCTTTGGGGTAGAAGAATGCACTTCAGTATCATCTGTTGCTTCAGCCTCTTTGCAAGTTTTGGCAAAGTGCAATGTGTTGGCAATGCTTGCAACGTGCAATGAATCTAGTTCGATCTGTTTGCAAATTAGAGAGCTAAAACCCTTTAACAATAGCAAAGTGACTAATAGCATATCAGGAAAAACAACATCCTCCTCAATTACTAGCATCTCAGGGTTATGCAACACATTGAAATCCTTTGGGTCAACATCAGTGGCCTCAACCTCACCATGAGGTTGAGAAGTCCTAAAAGGTTCATCAGTTTCAACATTTTGAGCAGAGGGATCAGCATTTTGAGCAGAGGGTTTAGGACCATCTGTAGGTGGAATGGTGTGAATAGGTAGAATATATAGCCCCTCATCATCGACACCCACATATTCGTCCTCCATGTCAAACACATTAGGCAAAGAATCATCTGTTTCTTTGGTTGCAGGTTCACCTTAATCTGCCACTTTAGATGCAGATGCTCCCTGCCCTGTTTGATTAGGTGGAACAACACACAGGGGCATTGTCGATGGCTCTATGTTGTTAGCACTAGCATCACAGAGAACACTCTCAACAACTAAAACCATTAATTCAACACGCATTTCCGACTTGTACATTTCAAACATATTTACCAGCTGGGATTCTTGGACAATTCTAACGTCCTCATTAATGTCATTGTTCAAAAGCCACACGGTTTGCGGTCTGCTCCTGACCCCAACTTATCTCTGACCTTAGGCTTAGAATCAACAAATCTAGAGAAAAGCTACCATACTCGATATCCCATTTCAGCACACAACTCTTAGTATACCTCCTACCATCCGAATCTATCGTGGTAAAACCTTCAACCTTTAACTCTAGCAAAAACAACCGTGTACTGACATGGGAATGAAATCAAGTTACGGGTCTACACAACCACCTCAAAACACATCGAATCGAAGGAATCAACTGGCTTACGTTGATTCGGGTAGATCCATCCCTAGGAACACCACAGGCTCCATCCCTGGCAGCCCGTTCCCTACCCCTCCATGCGAAGCTAGCCCCTCGTCGTCACACCCAGTCGTCGTCGACATCTCCTTTGATGTCGTCACTGCTACGGTTAGGGTTAGAGAATGGGGAATAGAATGTGTGGTCCAGCTGCATTAGCATGACCCGACTCAATCGGTATAGCTGGTCACACGGGCGCATTCCGGTCATTGCGAAAATATTTCAGTCAAATGTGGTCAACCTGGGTCATTCCGGTGTATAACGTGGCGTGGAAGGAGTTTCATCAAATTTGTAATGGCATGTTTGCGAATAGTCGAATAGTAATGGTATTTTTTGAATCTAGTAAATTTTAAGAGATAATCCAAGAAATGTCATTGACAAACACCCAGTTCCAAAAAATACCATCGACGAGTACGAGTTCCATGAAATACCATTGTATAAATGACTTTGTCCCAAAAATGCCATAGTTGTTAGGCTTCCATTAGTAACCCTCCATTAAGTGCTATAGGATGAACAATGTATTTAACAACGCAGGATGGACGGAATCCTAACGACAATGGTATTTTTGGGATAAAATCGCTTGTACGATAGCATTTTATGGAACTTGCACTCATTAATGACATTTCTTGGATTTGGGTGTTTGTCAATGGCATTTCTTGTATTTTCTCAATTTTTAATGGCACGTATACAATTAACCTAAGTTTATAACGAGCTTGAGTGCATATGAATTGTCTTGTTTATTTGATAATTTAAATAATAGATTAAATATACATTAGTATGTACCTATGCAAGAAATTAACGTGTATTAGCAATATATTTTCTTCTCTTTAATTAGTGTGATTAGCTAGAATATAACTATTACTATCAAAAGATATCCTTAAAATATACTCCCTCTAGTTTTAATAGGTGGCGCCACTGAATTTTGACATAATTATGTTTAACCATTCGTGTATATGTGTGTGTATATATAGCAAAACTATTCTATTCTATATCTCCTCCCTTCCATAGGTCAAGCCCACCTCCCACCTCCTTCCCAAGGCCCAAAACCCACCTCTTACCTCGATCAAAGGCTGGTCAAAGCATCTTCCTGCCGGTCAAACCCACCCTTGACTTCCTCCACCACCCACCTTCTCTCAGCTCTTGTCTTGTAGGAGTGATGCAGTAACACGACGACCATTGTGTAGTAATATCGTGTCTTAATTGCAGTTACAACACTAAAATATAGTCATAGTCATGACGGATCTACTTTTGATAAGTACTTTTTTATAACATCTTGGTGCGAATGATTTTAAAAAATTGTAAATAATGTGATAGATATTACTTTTCGAAGATTGTTTTTTACATCTAATGCTCCACGACCAGTAATGTTATTACTGTTGCATGTTTTGCGTTACTACATTCACATCATATCATTACTGCAAGATGTATTAACGGTTATAAGTTTCACATGTATCCACTAGGGAAGGGTTGGTGCATTCTCCTCACTATAAAATATGGTTTTGTTAAGATGATTAGTTTTTAGCGAGATTGGTTTTCTTCATAATGCGTGGAAGAGATCTTGTATACAGCTCAATGGAGTTATTGTTACTATTGTGTTGCACGTTAGTGCAATTCCATTGTGATTTTGCTGCAACTTGTCTTGCACATTACTACAAATCCGTTGTTATGTTACTGCAAGAGTGCAGTAATGACTATAAGTTTTGCAGTAAATAAGTTGTTACTGTAATTGCTAATATGTATCTTTTTGTGTAAAAAAAAATACTTCTTGCACTTATATCAACATGTGGCCATGCACATGCACTTTTTAGCACTTACTGCACATAGGGATTAAATGACAATATATCTCATCTTGCTCTATTACTATGTTTATTTTGCAATGTTATTGTAACATTTTGCAATGCTACAATAACGACAATATAGAATTACAGTAACATGGAATAGACAAATAGTAACATTGGTTCTACAGTATTACTGTTCGTGGAGACTTAAAACTTCAAAAGAACCAACCTTTGAAGAGCATTATATCTCAGATCATTGACTATTTTTTAAAACCGTTTTCAACATGATGCTAGAAAAAAATGCTTATCAAAAGTAGATCATTTATGACTAAATTTTACCTATATTTAGCATTGTTACTGCAAGTAACCAGTGGTGTTACTGCGTCGTTCCTACCAACACAATAGGATTGTAGTAATAATATGATGAGATTGCAGTAATGCGAAACAAACAGTAGTAACGGTAGTGCTATAGTTGAATTGGTGGTGGAGAGTTAAACTTCAAAACACCCAACCTTTAGAGACACCCAATCTCTCAGGCCATGTACTATTTTTTTAAACCGTTTGCAACATTATACTAGAAAAAAGTTCTTATCAAAAGTAGATCTGTCATGACTATATTTTAATAATATTTTAACGTCGTTACTACAAATAAGTTATGATGTTATTGCACATTGACCGTCGTGTTACTGCACCGTTCCTGTGAGACGAGAGCTGAGAAGAGGTGGGTGGTGAGGGAAGTCAGCACGCGGGTAAACTAAGGTCTGATCGGCGTGGGGGTTCGTTGGCCGGCCTTTGATTAAGGTGGGAGGTGGGTTTGGTCCTTGGGAGGGATAGGGTATAGAATAGCTATTCTACCGGGTGTAGAATAGTCTTACCCTATATATATATATATGTCATTTATTTGTTTGAAATGTTTTATTATTAAAATTTTTAATAATTTTAAGTATGACTTATACTTTAGCATATTTACACAAACTTTTAGCATATTTAATTAGTTAACTAGATGACCACGAATGTCCATCCATCTTAACATTGCCACAGGAATGTGTGACACCAATTCATGGTATTCTAAAAGGCTAAGATATACTACGGTTATCGGTTTTTGTTAAATTGGTATAAATCGAGAAACTACTTGGTAAACCCAACAAGTTCAAATAAAACTAGGATGAAACTTAAATTATATACTAGATACAATTTTCCAAAATTTACCGGTGCCATTTATGACAAGCCACAATCATGACCATTGAAGAAACAGCTCAGAGAGAGGTATTCGATGACTGGACAATTTCGAAATTACATCCAACCTCTACACCTACCATGCATGTACACGGAAAAAAAAATCCCAAAGATAACGTGAACATATCATGGTGCCTTTGTGATAGCTAATCTTACAAACCAGACGAACAACACAATATCTATGATATATTCTCTAAAACAATTAATGCTTCAACATGAAATTGATGCATGCTCACCAACGTTGTCTAACTAACATAATAGTTAAGCGTTATGCTTTTATCCGTAGATAACCTTCAATAAAGAAATGATGAACAAACATTGATGTTGTTGAATCAAGATAACAAGATCAGAGCTTTCACCTCAAAGACGATCATCAAAAGAACACCATGCCACCACTTGCAACAAAGAGAACATGTAGTAGCATTCGGTCACTAACGATTGCCACCCACCAAAAAGAAGATAGCCAAATGAATAGTGCACAAGATCGGTCGTGGCCACCAAGCCACCTTGAGATATCAGACTAATCTTTCCAGCCACAACGAGGGACACCACCTACGTAGCTCCCTCTGTTGAATCGCCCATCATCTTGGAGCCCAAGATGGAGAATCCAGCAACCACTTGATAAGATAGTGCAACTCAAGATCTCAGTATATTCACTATTTTCAAAGTGTAAAATTTGGATGGACAAGAAGGTTTCAGTAAGGAGCTTTCCATCTAAGACCCTATTTGAAATGAGAGTGTCTCGACTCATGCAAAAAAATATGTTTGTCCTCGTGAGAAATATAAAAATTACTCAATCCGTTCCAAAATATATATCAAATTTTATCATCCGTCACGAATATTAAAAGAAGGGTAATACATACTTGGTTGCCTCCCCAGAATTAGTATAGTGCCGGACTAGTTGAGCAGTTAACCCTATAAGCTAAGGGTATAATAGGGATAGTATAGATAGTTTAGTGATAAAGTCATCATTTATAAGTACTACTCCATCCATTTCAAATTATAAATTGTTTGATTTTTTTCTAATCAAATTTCTCTAAGTGCTAAGGGTATAATAGGGATAGTATAGATAGTTTAGTGATAAAGTCATCATTTATAAGTACTACTCCATCCATTTCAAATTATAAATTGTTTGAT
Source organism: Oryza punctata (assembly GCA_000573905.2). Lineage (NCBI taxonomy): Eukaryota > Viridiplantae > Streptophyta > Magnoliopsida > Poales > Poaceae > Oryza > Oryza punctata. The sequence goes on from CM002493.2 coordinate 30,210,431, forward strand.
TTTTTTCTAATCAAATTTCTCTAAGTTCATAGGAAAATATATTTTCAAGATAAACTAAGTATATTATTAAAATATATTCAATGTTAGATTAAATAAAACTAATTTTATATTTTAGATGTTGCTAATCTTTACTATAAACTTGGTCAAACTTAATAAATTTATACTTAAAAAAAGTCAAACGACTTATAGTATTAAACGGAGAAAATATACTATTATATTTAACAATAATTTAAACATTTAATTATTATATTTAAGAATAATTTAAACATTTAAGCTCTATGATTAGTTATATTTTAGGGTGGATGGTATAGTTAATTTAAATTCTTCCTCGCTTCCTGTTCAGTGTTCGCTCGCCTCCTCCCAACTCCCAAGCGGCTGCCACACGCAGGCACCCTATCGGAACTCTACCATCACGTGCACCCTAATCCCTCGCAGCACTCTTATCTCGACACGTGTCCCGCAGCACGTGTCCTCCGCCCGTCCACTGCTTTGCGCCGACCCGGCAAAACAGCGTGAGACCCGCACACCGGATCACGCGGCCCACAAAGACTAACCACCACCTCCTAATCCAGATTAGAGTTGCGTGATTAGTCTAAACCACATCATAATTTACGGAAATGCCCCTCACCTCCCGTTCTTTTTAGTATTTTATTTTATTTTATTTTTTCCACGGCCACCCTTGCCTCTTATCGCACGCGCACTGTTCACACTCCACAGTATGTTCGCTGCGACGCAGCTCCAAATCGGAACCCTAACCCTAGCCCTCCTCCCGCGCTCGATCCGAGGTCATCATCCCGCTGATTCCGAGGCTCTCTGCTGCGGCGGCGATGGAGGAGCATAGGCTTGGTGGCGGCGGAGGCGGGGGGAGGCCGCCGATCCCGGGGGCGGCGGGGAGGAAGCTGCCGGGGCTCTCGCGGCACGCCTCGTTCGTGAGTAACCACCGCCCAAATCTAGTTCTTTTCCGGCGTTATAAACTTGATTTTGGTGTGGTTTGGTTGGGTGCTTGCTCTGTGCTGCTGTTGCGTCAGATTCCTTCTTCGCTGTGAGGGAGGCGATGTGTGAGGTGTTCTGTTTGCTGTGGAGGATTTGGGGATAATGTCGGCATGATGTGATGGGCGACGGAGGTGTGATTTTGGGATGGGGGGAGAGAGGAGAGGGAATCTTGGGCTTTCAAATTGCCGGTACATCCTTGTTGTACTTGGGTAGTACACCAACCTGTGGCGAGATGTTTGGATCCGTGCGGTTTATGTGGAAGCAGGGTATTGGGAGTCTAGAAAGCCGTCTTAGATGCTTGTGATCCGATGGTCTTTTGCAAAAGATTGCTTTGGGTTGTATGAAATGGTTAGTTTTATCAAATGCTACACAGAGTGTCCTAGAATGTTTTGCATAAACTATGTTAGTGCTTTGTACTATCAGTGTATTTTGGCGACCTTTTTTTTTTGCAGAATTTGGTGGTGAATATGATGTTTTAACTTTGCTAGCTCATTAGGTATTTCTTCATTGAAAAATTATTGCCTAAATATGCATGTGCAGAAAATTCTGTGCACTGTAAAAGTGAGGGGAAAGGGGATCAGACTGGTAATGTAGTACTGTATGTGTCATGAAAGTGTCTTAATTCTTTTGGTACTTTTGGCTCTTGTTCTGACTACATGGACCCATAACATCATTGAAAAGAAATAGATGGAAAGGTACTTCGATGTCTCTGCTCAACAGTAATTGCTCATTTAAGTTCTCCACAGTTGAAAACAGCAAAGCTGTTCTAAATGATATTCCGTAAGGGGTTTGCAGAAATGGTAATTGACTTGATATCATCGCTTGCTGCCGATTTTGGCTTCAATCTCGTCATTCTTTTTGGTATTGTTTAGATTATAACAGTGGATCTTTTAGATCTACACTGCTCATTGTATTTTCAATAGAAGCCAGATATGGTGATACACATAGCTTGCTTGTTTCTTTTGTCTCAATTCTCATTACAGTAAACCATAACAAAATCTGTGCACTTGCCTGTCCATTTGTAGTTTTGAACTTGCCTGACACCTGCATGTTGCTTGGTAATTTCTAGTAGATCACATTATTTGAGCAAGGAGTGGAACAAATATAATGTCACACTTAATTCACATGGGAGGGGACAAGAATAGTTGTTTCATAGTTGCAACTAATTGCACCGCTTTTGGGCATGTGGTGGGGCAAACTTAACTATAGCTAGTATTTGCTATAAAAATTCTCTCTTCAATCCTTGCAATTAAATATAATTTTAATGGACTATCCATGGACGAGCCTAGGCAGCCATCGGGCCATGGATCAGCCAGTACGCATGAGTGATGCCATGATGTATATGACATTGATATGACAGTGTAATTTTTGTTTTTGCCTTTTGTTGGATCAACATTGTTAATATATGTGTGATATAATATGAAAACCCTTTTGGGTCATGGTAGTGCAACTTCAAAATGAAAGAGCATGCAACATGATTCTGTGCAGTATGGTTAATTATTTTTTCGCCATGCTTGGCATTGGTTTTGCAGGTGAGGAGTCCTGCAAACAGTACTAAATCTGGAACTGAGAAAACTTTTGAAAACATGGATGCTGTTGCATATATGCCTGTTGTAAGGTCTGGAGGTTGGGCTGATATTGGGTCAAGGCACACAATGGAGGATGTCTTTATTTGTTCTGATAATTTCATGCAAGAGTTTGGACTTGAAAGTTTTGTAGATGGGCCGAGTGCATTTTATGGGGTATGCTTTTGTTCTACTGTATTCAAGGCCCAGACTTGTTTCTTGATTTATGTGATATATGTTAGCCATTTCATGACTGGACTAACAATAACAATTTTCCTCTATGAGTAATTTCATGCCTCTGACAGGCATTTTCTTTATATATACCCTTCATATGATTTTAATGTTTTAGGTTTTTGATGGGCATGGTGGAAAGCACGCTGCTGACTTTGTGTGCAGCAATTTGGCAAGGTTTATCGTTGAGGATGAGGATTTTCCAAGGGAGATAGAGAAAGCTCTGTCCTCAGCGTTCTTACAAACTGATGCTGCTTTCGCAGATGCTTGCTCTGTGAACTCCTCTCTTGCATCTGGCACAACTGCTCTTGCTGCTCTTGTGGTTGGGAGGTATTGGCCTAACTTCTTGAACTGTAAAGTGTTGTACCGAGTTCCTGGCAGCATCTCTGTTTAACTATTATTGATGTTTGTCATTACTTATGCAAATTATAAGTCTTCAGTGCACTCAGTTGTGCATGAATAGACAGGGGCTTCAAAACTCATTTCTCTCATGAATAGACAGCATTGTTCCTTGATCTTTGTTTCTTTGCAATTGTGTGAAGTGCATCCATAGCCTTTCTATTTTGACTATCTTGTCAGCCATGGTTAATATCAGCATGCATTAGCCTATTGCATGCTACAGTATTCTCTTTCATGAAAGCAATTATAGTATAAATTTTGGTACACAAAAATGGGACTGTGTGCCCCCTTTGTAGTCCATTATGTAGTTCTCCTTTCTGTCTATTTCAGTCTCTGCTTTCTTTCTTACTATGATCTCTGAAAGAATTCTGCTTTCACTTGGGATAACAACTTTCTTGTCTTAACCGTTTGCCATTTTTCATAGGTCACTTCTGGTAGCAAATGCTGGTGATTGTAGAGCAGTACTTTGTTGTCGTGGAAAGGCCATTGAAATGTCCAGGGATCACAAGCCTTCTTGCAACAGAGAAAAGGTTCGCATTGAAGCCTCCGGTGGTTATGTTTATGATGGCTACCTGAATGGGCAGCTTAATGTTGCGCGGGCAATAGGAGACTGGCACATGGAAGGAATGAAGGCATGTGATGGTCTTGGACCTCTTAGTGCCGAGCCTGAGGTGATGATCAGGAATCTCACTGAGGAGGATGAATTCCTCATCATCGGTTGTGATGGGATCTGGGACGTATTCCGCAGCCAAAACGCAGTAGACTTTGCACGCCGAAAGCTCCAGGAGCACAATGATCCTGTTACCTGTTGTAAAGAACTAGTTGACGAGGCCATCAAGAGGAAGAGCGTCGACAACCTTTCTGCTGTTGTCATCTCCTTCAACTCTCGGCCACCTCCTGTCCTAACAACTCCAAGGCCTCGTGTACAGAGGAGTATATCTGCAGAAGGCCTGAGGGAGTTGCAAAGCTTTCTTGATAGCTTGGCTGATTAACATGGGGCTTCTTCCTTGATAGAAGCCTGACATACTGTCCCTAGTGTACTTCCATTGCTTAGCATGGAATTTTTAGGTTTAGTGCGGCTATTCCAAGGCTTAGTGCCAGCTATCTCACAAATTCTCTGAGATAGCAGCTGTTGAGTTATTCTGGTGTTGTAATATATGCTGCGGCTAATTCTATCTGCAGTTTAAGTATTTATTGGTTCAGGGATATGCTGTCTTAAGAGACTGGAATGACCAGAGAACATTTCTAAGATCTCTGCAATGGTGAGTGATGTTGTCTATGACTGTATTGCAAATTTTGACATACTATGGGAACAAAGCCATGTTTATTTACTGGGGTTGGAACACAGTGATCCTGTAGTGTCTGCAGTGTGGTTCTCTGAACTTGTCAGTCTTGCACTTGAGTAATACTACAGGTCAGATACACAGTGACTATGCCAGAAGAAACTCTAGCTCCACAGTCCACACTACAGTCAATGTGACCTCAGATGGTTTCAGCAGCATGTTTTTATGTTCTCCCATGACATCAGGTACAGTAGAAGCTGAAGCTCTGCATGTGCCCTCTGCCATCCTGCTTCTTAATCTGAAGACGAGACGTGTGAATCCATCTACTACTCCCATCAGCAGCTGTTGTCGAATGGTGAAGCCTCTCGCCATTATGAACTCTCTAGCCATCAGCAATCTGATCCTGATATCACTACCTCTGAACTGAAGAGAGCTGGAGTAGTAGGAGAAATGAAAAGCTGGAGAACAACCAATCAATCATTCATGTGTCCTGCGATTTTTTTATTTTTTTTTAGAGATGAGTAAATTTTTACTATATCTAACTGGATATATGCAATCTTTTCAAACAGGGAACTTAGCTATCAAATAAACCAATCTGAAATTTACTCTTATGGAGATTTGAATTCAAGATCTTGGGTGCTACTCAGATTACTGCAACCACTAAACTACATGTCCTTCGAAGATTGGCGAATGGCTCTTTGAAGATTGTTTTTCGATTCAGATTTATTTTTATTGTACTATACGGAGATAAGCGGTCAATCCCTCTAGCTTCGCTGAAATGAATCCACCTACTATCCAAAGATATATAGGCTAGCGAGAAATCACTAGTCACACAAATGATTACACTTTTAATACATGCTCAAAGAGACTAGACAAATCCTGATCTCGCTAGAATTCTAAAGAGACTACATGCTCAAAGAGACTAGACAAATCCTGATCTCGCTAGAATTCTAAAGAGACTACAAGAGACTCTCTAAAATCCTACTGAAAACGTACACGTGAATACGTAATATTCATGGATATCAGAATTTAAATCCTAATAAATAGCATTATGCACCACCACATCATCGGTGATTCCTGCTTCTCTCTGAATATTAGTGGGAATACTGGCATCGTAGGATCAATCAAGCTCTACCCACTCCCTCGCATCAGTCCTCGCTTTATCGTGAGAAGTTGCAGCTTTTGCTGGCCCATAATCGTAAAGGGATCGATGCAGGCCCATGGCAAATGGCAGCCGGGGCCCTGCTTCAGTCACTCAGGGCCTAGGTCACTCTACTTCGGCTACAGTTCGATTATTTGTGCTCTCTTTTACCTTTGGAGATTTATTATATGGTGTTGGTGTGGGTCACTGGGTGCTCTGACACTCCAACATCTATGCTCCGGACATTTCACTTTGTCCAGTAGCTCTAGCTAAGTAATTAATCTAGATTTGTAGCTTGTTTAGGACTTCCCTAAAGAACATCAAGCACCCTCAAAAAGGTTTTGGGATTTAGGTAAAAAAAATGGTAGGGGTTACATGGTGTTCATGTCATCTAAGTAAATTAGCCATATTCAGATGCTAAGGACGGATTATCCATTATTAGAGAAAAAAAGATTTTAAGGGCTAGTTTACTTCTCTACCTACCTATTCAGTGTCAAAACCCATGTAAATTTTGGCACTATCAATTACTCCTAGTTGGAGGTACAATTCTCAATTTGTTTGGATTAAGATTGCTACCAAAGATGCCAAATCTAACTAGAGTATAAAAGAAGGTTTGGATTGCTACCAAATTGAGCTTGGGCATTGCCAATGATTTGGCTCCAATTCAAACATACATGATTACTATTGAAGCTACCAAATGCTACTGTTTAGTAGGGCACAATTTGGTACAAACCAAAATAGCCCTAAGTTTGCCTTTGCCACCGTCACCCTCTCCTCTTGCCTAAGGTTCCGTTTGAAACACAGTAATTTTATACGCAACAATTTGATTTTGTCAGAACCAGAAGCTCCCCTGTCCAAACATAATTTAAGTTTAAACCATGGAGTAACCCAAGACGCATGAGAAACACAACTCTCATTACCGCTTATATTTTGGGATGGAGGAAGTATGTGTATTCACGGACTAACCACGAAACTTTGAACGGTGAAATGATATTTCTCTCTTCTCAATCATTGATCTACACTATGGCTAGATGCCACACCACAAGCTCTTGAGTGAACACCAAGCATTGACATTTTCCCTTGTTCCACCATATGTGGGACTCAAGTCACTCAACTCCAAGGGACCCATCTCTACCACTAAAACTGCCAACTCTCCTGCATGACACCACACATCACGGCCCAACAAATTTCTCCATCAGCCATTGCCATCACATCGCTGGCCGTTAACTGCATCCCTGCATGCACAGCCATCTCTTCTCTCTCCATTGGATTCTTGCTTCTACTACTCCATGAAGGACCAAAGCAATTCACACACTGTCTATCTCTGAATCAGCCTGGTACTACTAGCAGCGATATGATTAGATCCTGGACCTTAAGTTTGTCGACCGTCTGAATTTTTTCACAGTAGCTCAGCTGCAGTCATTTGCAACTTCAGTAAACTAATGGCAGCAGAGGTAGTAACACTGATTGTTTCGTCGACGGCAACGGCGACGACGCACGAGGACGAAAAGGACTAGACCTGGGCAGGCAGGCAACCTTGCCGTGCCCGCCATTGATGACCATAGTGGGGGTGGTGGCCCAGCCAGCAAAAGCCCCATCTTGGATGCAGTCTCGGATGGCTGCTAGCCTGCTACACGTAGCGGCCACCACCACATCATCTTCCCCAACGATGCGCTGTTGCAAACTACTACTCGCTTTTAAATTACTTGTCGTTTTTTAGCTTTGTTCTAAGTCAAACATTCATAACGTTAAACATCAATTTATAAACATTTATATAGTTCACCAAGAGAATTGCTTTCATATGAATTTCTATATATTAATAATCAAAGTGAAAGTTTGATTTTAAAAAGTCTAAAATGACAAGTAATTTGATACGGATCAAGTAGTGCCAACTGCCAAGAATTCAGAGAAAAACCAGTGCCGGTAAAATATGTGTATAGGTGTTGTACTGCTACTAGTTGGTTGAGCACTTCTGAGCTGTGCAATTGCGCCCTGGAGCTGGAGCAGTATCTTATCAGAATCAGCAGCAATGGCGCCATCGCTTTCCTTAGTGGAAACATCAGGTTTTCAGGTCACAGGCATATAAACAAAGAGCAATATACTTTCTTTTCCATGGTTTAACCATCAGGCAAGAGTGGCGAGTGGCCATGCGTGCGTCTAGTAGCAGCTAGTTTGATCAAAAGCTCAAAAGCAATTCTGCTTTGGGGGGAACCCGTTGTTCAGAGTTCAGAGCAGTGAAGGTGATGGAGGAGACCTCAATGGAGGGCCGGCCTCCTTTGGTCCATGCGTCCATGTCTCCATAGGGTACCATGGCTACCACCATATTATATGAGTGGCAGTGGTATCATCAACAGGACGTCTTATGTTCTCAACTCCCAAACATTGAGAAAGAGATTAGAGGACAAGGTGGTCCTAACTAGCACACATCATAATGCAGGTATGTGTTAGAATTGGTGTCGAGTATATGAGTTGTAGTAGATTATGAGTGGAGTTCAAAAATTATGTTAGCCCAAGTCATCTTATATAGAAAATTACCACGTAACCATGAAGACAACAATATAATAATAGTATTGATATATATAGGCAGCTATAGGCGACAGTCCAAGGACACCAATCTGTACTCGGACGGACTATATAAACCAATAATATCTTGACTGATCAACAATTTCATTCGATCATTTGATCCACAATTTCACAACAATGAGTAGGAAAAAAATTCCTAATCAAGATTTAGGGCTTATTTTAGAGCAAAGGATACATAAAACAATGGAATATGATAAATACGGGAATCAAGACTACGGTAGCTATATCCTACTCCTACATGAAATGAAAACACAATAATTTGATAAAGATGGTGTTTGATTACTTCATAGGACACACTATAACGGATCTAGGCTTCCTTGGCGAAATTTTGTTATTTTCTTGACAAAAGTGACTTATCAAAGAAGGCTAGAACCGTTATAATGACAACCATAAGAATTTTGAATGGAACTATTTGAACATATATATAAAAAGGAGAGATAAATAGACAAGTTGCATTTTACTTCTCAAAGAAAATGTAAAACCTGAGCTTTGATCAAACGTATGGTTGTGTCAACGGGCGATACCCGCAGACCGTATTCAGATGGTATTGGGACTTGTTGATATAAGAATCTACACGATACTATATCAAGCACACATAAGACAAGAATTATACTGGTTCAGGTCCCTCACAAGGTAATAGTCCTAATCCAGTTTATATGAGATTATCAGAAATGTCACAGAGTAAAAAAAAAGACAACTGAACTCCGAGATTACCGACAAGATCCTTTGTCGAGATCGGCCTGACTAGATCTTATCGGCGAGATTGGCTTCAAGTCCTCCGGATTGCGTCTTTGGTGACATGTGTCTAGTCCTGAGATTCGATGCTCGTACCCTCTCCGGGGGATCTCTATTTATACTGCAAATCACCTTAATCTCCGAGTAGGACTCGGAAACATCGGACCCTGTACGGTATAAATAATATCCTACTCTTCCCCGAGTAGGACTCTGTTACTTCCGTTCTGTGAACACGATTTCTTTAATCTGACAAACTCTTGCCATATACTAATGAGTATACTGTATCCGTATATTGCATAAGTCCAAGGATAGAGGGTATGCCTTATCCATAACCTTGACAGTAGCCCCCGACTTCAAATCAAAAGAGTACTCGTTCTCGCACCTAGACTTCTCAATCATTGACATCATGTTTTCTAGATCGTTCTTGTTTCTTCGAGAAGACATGAAACATGTGACATCAGTAATGGAAGAGCAACGGTCTTAAAACGAATTTGCATTGAAGTCTAAACAACTGTCATAAATAAACCTGATAAAATCACGGTGACATTCTCTCTCTTCCTCGAAATTTGAACCGTCAGGAGTGTGCCTATAAATTCTGACTCTGAGATTCATTTTGGATCCGTTTGCCAAAACTCTCTTCGTTTCCTAGTGCACGCATATCCCTAAGTCCACCTTTCGCCCTCAAAAAACCCTAATCCACCTTTCCTTTCTCCACCACCTCCGAGCCCGACTCCATGGATTTGGGAAAATCCGTCACGGGCATCACTGTGATGAAGAAACTGCAAGTGGAAGGGTCCTTTCCCGGGCGCAACATCTTGGAACACACTGAAGGAGGTACTGAACCCAAACCCGCCCTAGGACAAATTGTAGTCTTAGAGGATTTTGTTCGGTGTCGTTTTCTACCTCCTCCCTCTAAATTTCTTCTACTCCTTCTAAACTTCTACGACCTTCATCTTCTTCATCTGAACCCAAATTCTATCACCTTTCTGAGCATCTTTTCTCATCTCTGTGAGGCCTACCTTAGGGTAGTGCCGTTCCTTGATTTATTCCGTCATTTTTATGAACTCTGGTTGATGGAATCCCGCAAGATCTCCAGGTGTTGTGGTTTCCGTCTCCGAGATGGGATGAAGGCGGGGTACATCCCCTTCGATTACCATTCATCTCGGAGCTCATGGAGATCTAAATGGTTCTATCTCCACGTAGAAGAACCCTCTTCTATTCTCGTTGTCCCAGATGATCAACCTGAGCACTCCTCATCTTGGACTTCGAAACCTCCCTTGACCCCCTCCCACCAAGCCTTTGTAGACAACATCAAAAGCCTCCAAGACCGAGGGTTGTCAGGGTATGAAGTCGCTGCAGACTTCATACGTCGTCGAATCCAACCACTCCAGGCTTGCACCGACCCCACGTTTGAATACACGAGAACTGGCGACGAGACACGGATCTCGAAACGGGGTATTCGTTCTCGCAACCCACCTGTCCTCGATCGTGTAGTGATTTTGTATTCAACCCCTAATCTAGGCTTGCTTTTACTGCAGATCTCGAGGACAACATAGTGGCCACCCGAGTAGGTCATGTCGTTGTCAGTCCTGCCTCCGACTTCGCCCAACTACCCATCCCCGTTTGCGACCTCACGGTTGCAAATAAGAATGAGATCATCAACGTGAGTAACCTTATCTTACTACGTCCCTTTTCTTATTTTTGATTTCGAAGACATAGTAATCTAAAGCTATACATGCTCTTCCTCTAACGGATGCAATTGGTCCCATGGTTGACCATCAGACCTCCTCCTCGTTGAAGGAGAAGGCTATTGCTGAGCAGGCCGGTGCCACCACTGCCCCAAGTGGGAGCGGCACCAAGGCACCGAAGAGAAAATGCGCGACGATGCCCAAACTCTCTTCGGGCGTCGATACGCTGGTCCAAACAAGTGGCTCCGAGGTGAGTTCCGACTTCTCCTTGTAAAATGAATTTGATAAAGATGAAATCGCCCTTACTTTCTTTCTTTTTAGGCCACGGCCATTGCTTCCACTCGACCGCGTGGGAGGCTCTTGAAGCGCAAAAAGCCAAGTAAGTGAAGTCTTAAGCCACATCATATTTTAATTCTTCCGTTATCTTTTTCTCCATGTTGTCCCTAGCATATGCTTCTGACCGCATTTCCCCTCCGTCCTCCGCTCAGAGCGTTGGTCGCATGGATGCCAGCCTATCGCCATCGACCGCTATTGCCACTGCATCGGTTCCGGCTCCTCCTCCTCCTCCATTGCCCTCCAACTTGTCAACGCCAGGCGTTGATAGTTTGGCCGAGGTGCGCCGCCTGTTCGACGTTGAAACTCGAGACATGCTCGCCGAGATCGAGCGTCTCAAAAAAGATGCCTCATCCTCAGCGCGGCTCAAGCATGAACTCGCGGAAGCACACGAGGACCTTCAGAAGATGAAGAAACTCGTTGCAGGCCACAAGAAGCAGCGACATGGGTGGGAGTCACGGTTGGTGGAAACTGAAGGACATCTGGAGTCGATCCATGATGGGATGCAGCAACACTACAGTCGGCTAGACATGCTGGCGCGCAGCTTTAGGATTCATGAAAGTGGTCCCGCCTTTTCCGATGAGACCTCGCTCGTGTCTTCGCTCACGAACCTTATCGGGGAACTTGAAAAAGTCCCCGGTAGGCATGCTGAGAGAATGGCCGAGGACACATGCACCGGTCTCCGCACCGGTGCATGTCACATTCTCACGTGTTTGCGGCTCACACACCCTAAGATCGACCTAAAGAAGGTCCTTGAGAAGGGTGGAGTCGACCCGTCATGCGAGGATGTGATGTTGGAGGTCGAGGACTTGGGGGACACCGTGGTCCCATTTTTTCAACAATAATGTCTTGTAGTCCTTTGCTACCTTAAAATGTAACATTTTGGGTCTGTTGTTCATACGAGAACAATTTTCACTCTCATCACATTTTAAGCGATTTCCTTTATTGTCGTGTAATTTGTAGATGTATTGGTGACGAGGACATCCTACAAGGAGGGCGTTCTGAAGATAACGACGCAGAGCCTACTCCTCCTCTCGACTTGTCCGCACCTGATGTCGATGACCATGCCCTGGTCATGGTCAATCCCGACGACACACTTACGTCGTTCGGATCGTATCTAAGTTCTCTTCTCCGGTACACACATGGTAAGGTTATTGATTTATGCATCCTTGGACTTCGTGGCTAGCACGAGGTGGGGTGACCAGAAATCGTTCCTTATCTGCAGATCTTGAGGATGCCCTGGAGGAGAGAGATAACCGCATCGATTTTTGGTGGACCAAGTTGGAAGTTGAGCAGCTGGAGCGGGCGATAGCCGTCACGAAGAAAGAACAAGACGTTGAAACTCTCTGAGGACATGATGTCTGGTTGAACTCATATCTCATGAGTTGTTGCAACTCCTTGTCGCGGGTCTGCGGGGACATCTGGGAAGCATGGCCTCCCCCCGAGAAGTCAACTGCGGGCTATGTTTCCTAGATTAAGAGAACGTGCAACCAACTGGAGGGCATAGACAAACACATCGATGACAGCCTGAATTAGGAATGTCATCGCACCAGGCAATAGGCCGGAGGTCACCTTCTCGCATGTATCTGAGATCGTCGTCTGCAGATGCATCTTGACTTCCTCCGTGAGGGGTTCTCGCATATGCAAGTGAGGCCCGATGAGATTGACCGACTAGCTCAATCCCTTGCTTGTCTAGCTGAAAAAGTGTATTCCTCCATGAACGTGCAATGGCCTTCGTGGTAGAGTCATTTCCTGCAAAGAGTTCTATTTGAATATTTGTGAGATCTGACTATTTATCATACTTATGTAAAGAAATGAATCTATGACTTAAGCGTTAATAAATAGATAGTGTACGAGTACTTCTCGATTGAGCTGTTCTTAGCTTTTTTTTTTAGAGTAGGATACTCTCCCTAGCCCCCCAGCCACGTCCTTGGAGAAGTCGTTCTCAAAGAGAATGGCTTGAAAACCTATAACCGACCAAGTTGAAGCTGCGAATACCTAGCCCTCAGCCGTGAAGTTGGGAAAACCAATTTCTGATTACACGACTTAGTTAATACACTGCAATTGAGCACTTTGATATGACCAGATATGACATAGTCGTTCGGCTCTACAGTGTCTGACATCACCTTATCAGCTCTAGGCGTCCCCAGCCGAGGACCGTGAGGATCTCGGAGGTGTGTCAGACTAGCGTAAAGGAACGTTAGGATCGACTTAGGCTCAAGGCGTTATATGGGTAAGAGATCTCGGGGTAAAACACTATTAAGAAAATTTGAACAGAACTAGATATATCCTTATTTAACTTAAAAAACTTACAGACTTTGATACATCGATTGTTATATATAGAATTTACGTAATTGGTCGATGTTCCAAGAGTTTATCAACTCACGGCCTTCATCATCTGCAATATTGAATGCGACTGGCCTCAAGACTTCAACCACCGTGTATGGTCCCTCCCACTTAGGTAAGAGCTTGTTTCACCTTTCCTGGTTTTGAACTCGTCGGAGGACATAATCGCCGATGGCAAGTGTGCGGGCTAGTATGCACTCTTCGTGTTGTTGACGCAGGGCCTTTTGATATGTGGCTGCAAGGATGATAACCCATTCTTGATGTTCCTCTAGGAGGTTAACATCGTTCGTTTGCCTTTCCTCTTGTGCCTCGTCAGAGTAATTCTGAACTCGAGAAGATCGATGACGCAGCTCGGATGGGAGCATGGCCTCAGATCCGTAAACGAGAAAGAAAGGGGTTTCCTTGTTGGACAATGTCGGTGTAGTGCGTACGGCCCACACGACTGGCGGGAGTTCTTCAACCCAGCGCGTAACATAGGCCATAAGCCTATCGCATACACGTGTTTTGATCACTTGGAGCATGATACCATTAGCCCGTTCGATTTGTGCATTACTCTGAGGGTGGGAAATTGAGGCGAAGCAAATCTTGACTCCGAATTCGATGCAGTAATCTTGAAAAGCACCGCTCGTGAATTGGGAGTTGTTGTTTGTCAGGATGCGATGAGGCAACCTGTATATGCAGAATATCCCTTTCATGAACTTGATTGCGTGCTCGGCTTTGATCTCTCTTGTTGGCTCCGCTTCAATCCACTTAGTGAATTTGTCAATAGCCACGAACAAGAATTTGTAGCCGCTCTATCCTCTTGGAAATGGTTCGAGTATATCGAGCCCCTAGCACGAGAACAGCCAAGTGAGAGGGATTGTCTGGAGCGCTTGTGCTAGCATCTTGTTGTGTTTGCTGTGAAATTGACATGCTTCACACCGTTGTACCAGGTCACAAGCATCTTTGAGGGCGGTTGGCCAGAAAAACCATTGTCGGAAAGCTTTTCCTGCCAAAGTACGCCCGATGGCATGAGATCCGCAGATTCCTTCGTGGATGTCACGTAGCAGCTCGTTGCAGTCCTCGGAGGAGACACATTCGAGGAGAACTCTGTTCGGGGCTTTCTTGTAGAGGTTGTTGCTGACCATACAATAAACATTGGCCTGTCGAGAGAGTTTCTCTGCCTCCGTATCGTCCTCCGGTAGTTTGTCGGCATCCAGGAAGTCGGTGAGCGGTCTTCGCCAGTCATTGATTATTTCGATGTCTGCCACGACGTTGTTGACCTCTGTGGTAGCCCTCGAGCTGTTGTCGGGATTGGCTATGGTGCCATCATCATGAAACTCCTTCATCGAGGGTTTTGTCAGGACGTCGAGAAGAGTGCATGGCTCAAGAGATTCCCTTCTAGACGCCCATCGTGCTAGGTTATCGGGTTCTGTGTTATCCTTGCGGTAAACATGCTGGACTTTGATACCATCAAATCTCCGCTCCAGCTTTCTGACTTCTGCGAGATACTTGGCCAACTCGGGGTTAGAGCATTTGTAGTCCTTGTGCACTTGGTTGGCGACTAACTCCGAGTCCCCTTTCACAATTAATCGCTTGACTCCAAGTGACACGACTGCTCATAGCCCGGCGAGTAGCCCCTTGTACTCTGCGGTGTTGTTTGTTGTGTGAAAATTGAGGTGGATTGCGTATCTGAACTGATCTCCGAGAGAGATGTCAGAATGAATCCTACCCCTATTCCTTGGCTGTTGAGTTCTCTATCGAATGTCATCTTCCATGTCTCGTTATCTGTCTGGTTGGTTGAACTGTTGTCAGGAATAGTCCAATCAGCGACGAAGTCGATGAGAACCTGGGACTTGATGGCTGTTGTCGGAACAAAGTGGACATCAAATTGGCCAAGTTCAACAACCCACTTCGCGATACGCCCGACAACATATTTGTTCCTGACCACTTCTCCATGCGGAAAAGAGGAGACAATTGTGACCTTGTGGGCTTGGAATTAGTGGCGTAGCATTCTTGGTGTCATGATTATAGCATAGAGCAGTTTTTGTATTTGGGGGTATCGTGCCTTGGCATTGTGGAGGACTTCACTGACGTAGTACACGGGATGTTGTACCTTGTCCCTTCCGACGACGATGACAGTGCTGACAGAGTATGGTGTGGCTGCGATGTAAAGGAATAGCTCTTCCATTGGTTGTGGGACAATGAGTACAAGGGGATTTGATAGGTACCGTTTGAGCGTGATAAATGTGTTCTCGGTGTCCTGAGTCCACTCGAATTTATTTTGCTTTTTGAATAAAGCAAAGAAAGGCTATACTCGCTCTCCCATCCTGGCAACAAAGTGGCTAAGCGCAACCATGCACCCTGTTAGCTTCTGTACTCCTTGATTCTCGTTGGTGACTTCATGTTCTCGATGGCCTTGATCTTTTCGGGGTTTGCCTCAATTCCTCATCCGTAGATGAGAAAACCAAGTAGTTTTCCCGATGGTACTCCGAACATGCACTTATCAGGATTCAACTTCAGTCAATATCGCTGGAAATTGTTGAATGTTTCCCTCAAGTCATCGATAAGCTTGTCGCCGGTCTTTGTTTTTCCCACCACATAGTCGATGTAAGCCTCCACGTTCCATCCAATTTGGTCACCAAAAGCCCCCTAGATCTCGCGTTGATAAGTATTGCTGGCACTGATCAACCCGAAAGGCATCTTAATGTAGCAGAAAGCACCGAAGGGCGTGATGAATGTTGTCTTCTCCTCGTCCTCTTTAGCCATGCTGATCTGGTGGTAGCCGGAGTAAGCATCGAGAAAACTCAGTAACTCGCAACCGGCTATTGAATCCACCAGCAGGTCGATTCGAGGAAGAGGGAAGTGATCCTTTGGGCATGCTTTGTTGAGGTCGGTGAAATTTAAGCACATTCTCCACTTGTCGTTAGCTTTGCGAACCATGACTGGGATTGTGAGCCACTCGGGATAGAGAACTTCTCTAATGAAGCCCGCCTCGGATGGCTTGTTTTCTGTCTGGTGCGAATTGTTGTAGCTTTTGTTTGACTGGCTTAGCGTCGGGTCACACCATGAGTTTGTGCTCAATCACCTCCCTAGGGACCCCGGGCATGTCGGACGGTTGCCAGGCGAACATGTCTACATTGTCGTGGAGGAAGGTGATGAGCTCAAGTTCTGCCGATGAAATGGGAACCAGGGTACCTCTTTCCCCGGGATATTAATGATTTAACCAGAAAATCAAACCCTAATTAAGCCATTATAAAGCCAAAACGTGAATCAATAAGCATGAGTATGGGACCCACTTCTGGGAAGAAGCCTGGGCCCCTAGCCTGTCTTGGGTAACCTGGTGGACTAGGGTACCAGTCTTGTCTGGACCCTAGGCCCCTATCACTATTCTTATAGGGCTTACATTATTCACGAAAGAAGAGTATCGAGACCTATAAAATTCATATCTCAAAGTTTGTAGATAATGAGGGGCCCAGGACCCAGCCTGCCTGGGGCCCAGACCCCCATTATCCTTGTAGGTTTCACATTTTTCCTTAGAAGAACGTCGAAACATACAAGATCTACCTTTTGGATTACAAACTTAGAGGGTTATGAATCCTAGTTTGGACTAGAATCCAGGGCCCCTACCGCTCTACTCTTATAGGGCTCACATTCTTCATGGAAGAAGAGTGTCGAGACCTATAAGATTCATACCTCAAAGGGCCCGGGAGCCAGCATGCCTGGGGTCCGTCCCCCCATTATCCTTGTAGGTTTCACACTCTTCCTTAGAAGAGCGTCGAAACATACAAAGATCTACTTCTTGGATGGCAAGCTTAGAGGGGCCTGAATCCTAGCCCGGGCCGAGATCCTGGGCCAATCATTATTGGGCCCATGTTCTTCACTAAGAAGAACGTGTAGACCTACAAAATCTACATCTTAATATAAAGAAGCAATAAGGGCAGCCTAGGTCCCAACCTGTTCGGGACCCGACCCCTTACTGCCCTTGTAAGTCTCACACTCTTGAGAGAAGTGTGGAGACGTATAAGACATATATCTTAAGATAAAAAGCAATGCGGGTGTCTGGGTCCCAACCTACCTGGGACCCGACCTCTCATTGCCTTTGCAAGTCTGGCGTCCTTGAGAGGAGTGTGGAGACGTATAAAATCACATATCCCCTTCATCAACGACATCTTCAAGAAGCTCGTTTGAAACATCCTGATTTCCTGTTAAGGGGCACAGAGACGTGGGCAAAGACTTGCAAAATTCAAGCCTCCATCCTCCCTGCCAGCTGCAACCCAATGATCGCAACCATAAATGGAACAGGTTTGGGAGAAAAACTCCAAGCCGATGGGATTGAAATGACGCTGAATAGACGGCAGCGCTGAGTCATATGGGACGAGCGTGCGTCTGGACACGCGTCGCGCATGCCCAGCGATGCCCGGTTGCGCCAACTGGGTGGAGGAGGAATCGTGGCGCTCTCTTAGTGAGGTCGGGGCCCCTCCAGGCCCACTACATGGCACGTAGTGGACAGCAAGGGGACCCGACCAGCACAGGACGGTGCTCGGGGAGCCCGGGGGCAATCTAACGGTAGTATTTTGGTAGATTTCTCAGAATGTGTTCAAGGGAACCAACTGGCAACGACAAGACAAAACAAGCAACAAGTTTCCAAGTAGTTGTTAGATGGTTTTGTGAGCCCTCCTTAAACTATGAAAGGAAGGGAACATACCACTTAGAAAAGGGTTGGAAGGTTGAATCTTTCAAGTTGGTCTCACTCGAGAAAGAGCTAGCTTGTATTTTATCGGATCCAGATAAAAAACAACCAAGAACAGGAGTAGGGTATTACACGTCCGGGTGGCCTGAACCTGTATAATTCGTTGTGTCTATTTGTCCCTTTGCGAGTTTGATCCCTTGCGCATAACATCTTCACCATTCACAGCCAACCCCCTGGTTGGATCTTCAAACCCGAGGGGCAGGCTCTGCAACCCCTCCCCCCGGTCGTCCGGGGAAAATCGTTTCCTCGACAAGTTCCTATTTGCTATCGAGCGTCGCCCCGATCTTAATGGTCTTGTCAGGGTTGGTGCTGGTCAGGGGAACGATTTTGATGGTGTCATCTGGCTTAGGTGCCATGTTGGGCTTGATCGTTTTCTTGGGTGGCTCTGTAGTGGTGGCCGGTGTGGGAGTATGCTCGACCATGTCGAAGCTCCGCTTGTCGCACTGTACCGCTAACTTAGCATTCCTGAGAATAGTGATTGTCCCTTTTGGTCCTGGCATCTTGAGCAGTTGGTACACGTAGTAGGATGCCACCATAAAAATCGCGAGCGCAGTCCTTCCTAGGATGGCGTTATAAGCAGTGTTGAACTCTGCCACGTCAAAGGTAATCTGCTCTATTCGGAAGTTGTCGGCTTGACCGAAGGTAACGGCTAGCATAATCTTGCCCAGTGGCTTGGACGAGGACTCGGGAGTGATTCCACGAAAAGGTTGATCAGTAGGAGTTAGCTTGCTGCTAGGAATTCCCATTGCGTCCAACGTTCCTGCGAAGAGTAGATTAATGGAGCTGCAGCCATCGACGAGAACCCGTGCTACTTTGATGTTACAATAGTGGGCTCGACCACTATTGGATATCATCCTGGGATTGTTGTAGTGGTTGGGTTGTCTGCTTCGGAGAACTCAATCTTCTGTTTAAACCACTTCATCTTAGCAGCAACTACTTGTGAGGTGGAACAGACTTCACGCTCTACATTTTTGTATTCTTTTTTCATGGAGTATGTCATAGAGCCGCCAAATATATGTATGACATGGAGGTCGAAATTTGGGAACACGAGTTCATTGTTGGTTAAGAGATAATCTACGCTCTTTTTGACCACATGAACTCGCTTTCCTTTTTCCACTGCCAATTGTCTTGCCAACGCTTTGGTAAAGACTTGACATTCTTCCAAAGTGTGGCTATTGGTCTTGTGTATCGGGCACCATTAGCGTCGAGGTTTGTCTCCTTGAGGGGCTGGGTGCTTAGTGGGTGGGCCCGTTTGATCCGCAACGAGGACCTTGGTCCCTGCTTTGCACTTCCCGTTCTTTTTGCTCTTCCTCTTGCTAGACTCTGGTGCATCCTTTTTATCTAGCTTCTTCTCATCACCTGCTTTGTTCTTCCCTTCTTTCCTCCTGAGGGCATCATCCGTGTGACCGCATCTATCGATGATCTCGACTAGCTTTCGCGCGGAGGTGATCCGTTTCGTCACCAACTCCTGATTGGTGTAGCGATCTCGGACACTTGACTTGAACACGCGAATAACTGAGGCATCCGTGATTTCAGGGATCGTATTCCGCATTCGTTGAATCACCGTATATAGTCCCTCAAAGATTCTCCTAGATTCTAAGTGAAGGCGTGGAGGTCGTCCTCGATTGCATGGCGCTTGTATGTTCCTTGAAAGTTGGTGACGAACTGCTGCCATAGATCTTCCCAGGAAGAGATGGAATGAGGCGGAGTGAACAAGCCATGATCGGGCGGATCCTTTTAACGCAGCCGGCAAGTAGTTTGCAAGCGCGTTGTCATCAGCCCCGGTGGTGTAGAGAACTATGGAATAGATGTGTAAGAACTCCTCTGGATCTGTACTCCCATCGTACTTCTCTACAGCTCCTGGACGAAACTTTTTGGGCCATTGTACTTCTCGTAGAGCTGGTGTGAACGCCCTACATCCGTCTCTAGGTACCAGAGGTGGTCGATGTCCGCGTGGTCTTCGAGAACCGCCCGCTAATGAAGATGACGATGATGAAGGATCGGAGTGGTCCGGAGTGCGGTAACTAGGTCTGCGCCCCTGATCACAGTTTCTCTGAGGACTCGGAGATCACGAATCGCGACGTCGTTTGTTGTCATTATGATGTCGATGGACTATGCTGATCTTAATTGTTCTCATCTTGGTCGATGGCCCCACCGTCTTGGTTCTCATTTTGACGGTGTTCTCGATTACCATCATTGTTGCGTTGTTGGTGTGGAGAACGTCGTTGTTGAGGATGGACGTTTTCCTGTTCATATCGATCCCGCCTACAACCGTTCAGGTGGTCGCGAAGGTCACGATCATCTCGAGGCAGTGGGGTTTGTCGACCGGGTCTTCTTGTTGAAGCGTTTTGTTGGTTTCGGCCTGGATCTAGGCTCGGGTGTTCGATGGGAACTCCCTCGGCATTGACGTTGACATCCCCTGCGTTGCGTGGTTCTTCTCCCTGATCTGGGGAATGGGAAGGGCCCGTAGCCGTTGGTCCAGCCGCCACCAAGAAAGCGCTATTCAGATTGGCTATTGTGGAGAGTAATCTTCCAACCCAGTGATCGCCTTCAGGAAACGTGACTGGATCGAAGGGGCTCTCTCTGAGTATGGAATTGATTACGGTAAGGTGTTGTGCAGGAGTCCGTATGGGGTTCGCATTCACTTGAGGAAGTGGGTCATTTGGATTGGCGTGGTCTTCAGAGCCGACTTCGCCTTCCTCTCGTGCGTCGTGGTTATTTCCTTTGATAACGTTCACATCGCGTGGACAATTGGAACTTGAAGATCCTTGATCCTCCAGGCAATGTAGAACTGATGGTTCATATGGGTCGATGTCGATCACTCCCATGAAGCGATCTGATGATTCCATTGTGTTCCCTCCTCTGCAACGATCTGAGATTGATTTCATTGTTGTTGGATCTGGGAACACGGATGTGGGGTCATATAACTAGTAACATTAAGGAAGACCTTGCAACTCGTGAGAGCATGTCCCTTTGTCCTGTGGATCAGACACCAGGTGACCTTATTTGGTGAAGCGAGCTAGATATCTCGTCCTTTGCAAGCATCGAGTTCAGCCTTCACGTGGTGCACCACTTTGTAGTCTTCCCGGGAGTGGTTGGCTGTCTTGTGGATTGGACACCCAGTGATCTTAGTTGTGTGGTAAGTTCTCCTTGCCAGCGCTTGGTTCTCAGTTGTTGACTGGGATTTGGCTGCTTGAGGTCTTTTCCCAAGAGTTGAAGTAGTCAGCATCCTCTTTTTTGACGGGACGGGAGGAGCAGCCGGAGTAGTGTCATTTCTCGTTGTAACGGTTGCATGGTTCTCGTTCCCGATAGACTCAGGGGTAGGCGAGATCGGTGTCGCAGCGTAGATTGGAAAGACAATGGATCCGACTTAGGTCCACACCAATGATGTTCGAGTTGGATCTCTTGGGCCAAAGCTGGTGTAGGTGCGGTTGTCAGGGCAGCCTGAAGTCATCTCGGCAAAACCTTGAGCACCAAGTTCCCCTATCTAGCGCGCCACTATCAACGGGCGATACCCGCAGACCGTATTCGGATGGTATTGGGGCTCGTTGATACAAGGATCTACACGATACGACATCAAACACACAGAAGACAAGAATTATACTGGTTCAGGCCCCTCGCAAGGTAATAGCCCTAATCCACTTTATATGAGATTATCAGAAATATCACAGAGTACAAAAGAAGACAACTGAACTCCGAGATTACCGACAAGATCCTTTGTCGAGATCGGCCCAACCAGATCTTGTCGGCGAGATTGGCTTCAAGTCCTCCGGATTACGTCTGTGGTAACAGGTGTCTGGTCGTGAGATTTGATGCCCATACCCCCTCTGGGGGTTTCTATTTATACCGCAAATCACCTTAATCTCCAAGTAGGACTCGGAAACATCGAACCCTGTACGATACAGATAATATCCTAATTTTCCCCGAGTAGGACTCTATTACTTCTGCTGCGTGAACACGATTTGTTTAATCTGACAAACTCTTTCCATATATGAATGAGTATACCGTATCCGTATATTGCATAAGTCCAAGGATAGAGGGTATGACTTATTCGTAATCCTGATAATTTGAAAACCTAAAAAGCGGAGGAAAGGAAGAAAGCCTACATGAATTTTGAAATCCATTCCTACAATCTAAAGGGCTTCACAGTAAATCTTCAAACATGTTTTCACTCCTTTGAAACTCCTAAAATTTCATTGTTTCCAAAGTAGGCCTTAAATATTTTATACATAATAATGTCTTTTTTAAACGATTCATGTAAGATATTGTGAGGCAGAGACAATTTTGAGCTTGACGATACTTATTTTAGAAGATTTGTTTGGTCTATCTATACTACTTTAAATCTGCCACCACCACCCCTTTCATTGGCGCGTGGGCCCACAATACTGGTATTGTTGGTGTTTCATCCTGACGCATCATAGGTCTATGTTTCTGGCTCTGGCTAACTCAGGAAGCATCCAAAATATTGAGGTGAAAAGTGACTGGATAAGTAGACATTTTTAGGCTTTAAATTGAATGCCAAAGGTTATCTTTTAAGATTTCGTGGTAACGCACGGGCAATTCAGTTAGTTTTCGATACTTGCCTTGCTACCCACTGTGAGAGTTCAACATATAATAAGTCTTGCAAATGTAATTTCATTATTTAATGAGAACATTCAGCAATAACAATTGTTTTAGTGGTCTTATATGAGAACGTGTGGTAAGGGGTAAAATCCACATGATCATTTGCCGAAAAACAGGATTGCAGTATAGTGATCATTTGCCGACAGCGGCAGTACAGCCGTAGTACGTATACTCGAATGTATCGGCACTTTGGCAGGTGAGACAATGGTCATACCGTCCTCTACTCACCCATACGTATACGTACAACATCATGAATATACGGCCCCACATTTCAATTTTTCTGGTACTACTACTACTAGTAGGTTTGAGCCTAGGAAATGACAATGTGGATTCCTCATATCTGGGTGGTCTGCAACCTTAATAATTACTCTACCATGATAACTCCATCAACCTAATTGCTGTACTTTAGCCTCTGATTGCAATGATGAGGATGAGCAAGATTTGGATCATGGGAGAATAATCATAAATTCTCTCTGCCATGGCATTGAAGCTTTGCTATGATTTGCATGCGTGGTTTGATGATCTATCTGGTGGGCCAGATTGGCCGTGCAAAGGACATCATCTCCATGAATGCACTGGAAAGTTTTGAGCTTTTGTGAGTAAATAACTTGTTTCTAGTTCCGACGAAGAATCAAAAGAATTTTGATACAAATGCTTTTGATACAAAGGAGATGCTCACTTTGTTACCAAAACTAATCTTACCAAAACACTTTACCAAAATTTGGCAAGGTGACAATCTAAATATTGCCAAAACTTACCTTCATTACCAAATTTTGATAATTCTAGAATCTTCCTCTCACAACATCTTAACAATGGTAACAAACTAAACATAACTTACACTTCTCAACCTTACCAAATATTAGCAATATCAAAAATTTGATACTACCAAAATTTATAAGGTTGATTTAGGATCAAAGTGAACAGCCCCAAAAAAATTTTGATACGAACACTTTTGGAGTACATATCTAAGGAGCTCCAATACTCAATCAGATTAACCAGACATTGGTGGAGTATAGTAGTAGCACACTATAGCTAGTGCGGTCTACTCATCTGCACAACGGTGCGATTTTGGTTGATCTGTTTAGCTGGTATATTATATAAAATAATTATCATTAATTGCCAATATGTATATTTTTTTATTATATGGAAGGTGCACATATACACACACCATTACATGCTTGTACATCTTATGACATACACGTGAATCTTATTACATACCCACGCTCAAAGAGATGGAGTCCAATAACAAATATGTAAACTCACTAGTTTTTTATGCAAAGCGCATCTGCATTTGTAGACACCGTGATTTAAACTCCTAATGAGCCCACGACTTCACAATCATATAACTGGTGCTTTTCCAACACGTGCAATTTTTCTTGTGTCTCCTAAGTTTGTAAAAGTTGTCACAATTTTGTGTTAAGCTTGTATAAGACTAAGCGATCAAATCTGACAACACAGTTTAGCAAGTACAATGAATATTGTTACTAGTGGCGGGCGTAGGATTTTATGGTTGGGTATACACTCAACAACTAAAAATATCCTATTTTTAGTGTTTGGTGGGTTAGAGTTCAGGGATTTAAGGTAATTGGCTATTGGGATATAAGTGGTATGAGCTAATAGCCTAGGAAGAATGGATTAGTTGAGGGGAAAAAACTCAAGAATGAAGTACTATGTCCACTTTGAGTATATACACATGTAACATACCTAAGTATATTATATTTTCTAGGAGTTTTTAGGTATTCTTGGGAATACCCCGAAATCCTTAGGGTCCACCACTGATTGCTATGGAGTACTTTTTTGAGCCATTGATGCATGGAATCCATGTTAAGAGCTCCTTCGAAATAAAAGAATTTTGAAGAAATTTTAGAGAAATTCATTGGTATGAAAAATTTTCCTACGTGGTAATTTGGATCATAGGAATAGCTATAAAAAATCCTATAAAATTTCTTTCAATTCGCTCAAAACATAGAAATTTTAGAGGAAATTCTAATGTGAGTTTCAACCTCTTGGAGAAAAAAAATCCTTTTTGTCGATCTCTCTTCTAATTCCTGGATTTTTCCTGCGCTATTCTGTGTTAATTTTTCCAATCCATATGATTTTAAATGTTAGGGTGTTTCAATCCTATAGTTTTTTTTCATATTACTCTGTTTTCCAAAGAAACCCTAAAAGGAGTCTTCTCACGATTATGGCAACAAATTAAATAGGCACCTAACTTGATCATACTCGCTAAACATGAAAAAAGCACGGCGAATTCTGAAAATAAACTTAACAGCCTCTGAAACATAAAGATATTTTAGCTCAAAGATAGGGAACAACACTCCTAAAAATATTATTGGAAGGATCGTTGAGAGGTTCAACTGAAATGCATACGAGAAAGATAAAGAGAGTGAATCCACGTAGACATGACAGGAAAAGCATCTCACTAAAGTTCTGTCACGACTGAACTGGCATATATAAACTGAACGCTGAACAGTCACCGTATAGTCTAGACGACCTAGAAAGGCTTTGGTCCTTTTCCTTTTGTTTTTGCACAACCCCAAGCTGCGTGTGTTGATTTGATTTAGGACCAAACTTCCTGGGAGCAAGCTCCAAAATGGAGGACGACATGAACAAACTAGGTTAGCTTCGCCTTTACCACTTTACATAATTACATGTAGATGAGCATGCATGCGCAGCTCAGCTGGGGCTAGTTTTTGCATGCATATAACAAGCATGGGTCATGGGGATCGGGGGTGAGTGAGTGAGCAGCATGCAGGTGGTACAGAGATTATAGAGGAGGGCTGAGACGTGGGTGGGCCGAATCACTCCGCACTACTGAAAATTATTCTACCATCAAAAGACCCCAGTCAACTCATCATCGACGCTCTCGACTCTAGATGGACTCCCTTTCTCGTACGCTGTCGGAGCCACGGGACAGTGACACCCGCTGGGCCATGCCATGCATGCGTCGTCTATGGGCATCAATATGTGGAACAAACTTCAACGAAGGCCTTCCTATTAGGCCATTTACAGTGCACATATATGTTATTCAGGCTAAGTCTTCCACGTCAAAGATTCCCCGTCATATCTGCTCCGCTCGGTACCAACTGAAGAACACGGAGCCAAACAAAGCCCCACGTTCCTCGTCAATGTGTCAGCTTTTGCTGCTGCCGCCGAGGCTTTACGTGTGCCACATGAGGAGAAGGGAGGAAAGTAAGATGGCGACGATCGAGCTGCTGCCGCCGAGACGCCTTCTTCGGGCTACCGCCAACGATGTGCCGCCGCCACCGAGATGCCGCCTCCGCTTGAGACCAGAGCCGGTGGATCTGGCGAGCTCAGTGACGCCATCGTCCGGTAGGGGAGCTTCATCTGCACCGCTGAGGTCGGTCCGCCGCTGATGAGCTTGATGCACCGTCGCGACCTCGATCCGACGGGGCCGAGGTCGACCCGGAGCCGGCGGCGCCTATCCACACCCCATGCGAGGCGACGGCCAGGGGAGGATGGCTGCCGGACGAAGGAAACGAGGGCCGGAGAAGGGAGGTGAAAACCTCGCCGGTCGCCTCGATCTGCCTTGCCTACTAGAGAAGGAAGAAAGGATGGAAGGCGTCAAGGAGCTGAGGCGAACCGCCGTCGCCGCCACCCAAGGCCGGATCCGTAGGCCGCCGCTCCGCTCGGCCGCCCCGGCGCCGTCTCAGCTCGGGCCACTGCTCCGCCCGACTCCGTTGCCGCCGAGGCCGCCGCTCCGCCCGGCCGCCCCGGCGCCATCTCCGCTCAGGTTTCTGCTCCACCCGGCCTCCCCATCACGGTGGAAGGAGGAGAGGAGAGTGGCGTCGGGTCTCCGCCCAAGCATGAGAGGAGAGAGAGGGGAAGGCGTGAGAGAGGAAGAGAAGAAAGGATAGGGTCGGTCTCGAGGAAAGGGAGAGAGAGGGGAAAGTGGAGAAAAAAAGGAAAACTTTATTTTTGTGGATCCCACGTGAGGTTGCTGCCTTGTGAGCCTTGTGTCTATCACCGTTCCTTAGCCCATGTGGCATGTGAGCTCCCACAAATACATGCGACGCACTGCTATTGCCCTTAGGGCGTTCACAGGGCATCTAGCTGTCATTCAGCCCGAGCTTTCCACATCATAGATTTCACACCACATATTCTTCACCCGGTACCAAATGAAGAACACGGAGCCAAACAAAGACTTATGTTCCTCGTCAGTGTTTGTCAGAGCGGAGTACGATTTGCATGTTGTTGCTGCCACCGAGGCTTCGCACGTGGCAGGTGAGGAGAAAGGACGAAAGGGAAGATGGCGGCAGTCGAGCTACTGTCGGGGAGACGGAGCTGCCGTCAATGAGATGTCGTAGCCGCCTGAGGTCAGATCCGGCGAGCTGGCGGATCTAGCGAGCTCAGTGGCGCCATCATTTGCGTGGGGAGCATCATCTGCGCCACCAAGCTCGGTCCGCATCCGCGAGCTCGATCTGCTCGCCGAGGTCGGTCCGGAGTTGCCTTCCTCGATCCATGCCACCGATGTCATTTCACCACCAGGAGCTCGACAACCGCCGAAGGGGAGGGGGATGGGAGGGGGCCGAGGGAGATGAGGATGTCATCGGCTTTATCGGGCTTGCTGCCAGATCCCCCGAGCTCGCCGGCCACGAGGGAGCAGAGTTCGAGCTAGATCCGCCCCAAGCTCGTCGTCCCATCCGGCGGCGATAACAGGAGCTCGCCAGATGGCGGTTATTGGGTGCGGAGGTGGTGAAGCGGCGGCGTCCCGACCTTGATGGCTTTGCCCTTGTCGGCCCACGCCTCTTGATTCGCGCCGTCGAGCTCCCGCCATCCCCCACTCCCGCGTCGCCAACCTTGTCGCTACTTCAGGGGAGGAGAGGAAGGGTGGTGCGTGAGCAAGCGACATGTTGGATTTGGCCAGCCCGCTGGCATTGCTGCTTGGGCCGCCCCGCGCGCGCACTCAGCCTAGTGTGTCGCCACTTGGGCCACTCCACGCGGCACCTCGCTTTCTCCGGCCTCAACTTCCTCTGCCTGTGAGGAAAGGAAGAGAGGAGAGAGATGGAGGAGATGAAAAGTGAAAGAGGTGGTACTGGCGGGACCCATTATATGTAACCTGCACTGCGGAGCATGTAGCTTAACACCGTTCTTGGTCTAGGTGGCATGTCAGGTCTAGCAAAATCTCAGTGTCGCACTGCTACTGCCCTTAGAGTACCAAGCATTTCGATCGTTGGTAATCCAATGCAAGTTTTGGGGCTTGCTATTTGCTACTCCCTCCACCATAAAATATAAGAAGTATTAGTCTTAATTAGACACGGTTATTAAAGACATGGAGTAGAATACCTTGTTGCCTTTTCAGAATGGGTGAGGTGTAGAATCAGACTAGTCGAAGCTATAATAAATACAAGGAGTAGTAGGGATAGTATGTTAATTTAGTGAGTAAAAGTTATTTTTTATAAGTACTAGTTTGGTATATTTGGCACGAAATTTAAACTCTCAAAGGTGTTGTATTTTAAGATTAATGAAGTGTTTATAAGTTGTCTAGTAAGTTTTTGTAGTCCTTTTTACCGGTTTAGATTGTATTGAGATTCATGGATGCATCCAGCTCTACTTTTGTCCCGACATTTATCCCGACTCCACGTGGTCACGTACCTCTCGTCACCTCATCGTTATCGAAGTCACTCCTCTTCAGCAACTCTGGTGAGATTCCTATGCCCACTCTCCTCCCAATATCTGGCAACTCACACTGTTGGATTTGCGGCCGTCCCTTAGCCACTCGTTTCTTCCATCACCCCTTCTTCGTCCCCAAGGCTTTGACGATGGCATCATAGTTTTCTCCTACCCCAGTCATCCCTCTAAAGCTACTCTCACTATCAATCTACTCCATCCCACCATCTCTAACCCCAACAATCTAATCAACTGAGACATCGCCATATCCATCCCTCTAGAGCTTAGGTGTCATCCTCATTGTGAGTGAGACCTCACCATCTCCATCCCTCTACTTTTCCTTCCTACGCCCGCAGTCCAGAGGTCGAAGATGATGCCCGAGGAATTGGAGATATATAGCAAATATGCGAGCTTTTTCTATATTGCCACTTATTGACGTTTAGTATATCAGCAAAGAGTTGCATCATTCTCTTATTGAGTTGGAGTAGCCTTTCATCGTTTGCATTCTCGTTTCATCGTTTGCATTCTTGTTTATCGTCCGTAGACAAAAATTTAAAGTCTAAAACTTAAAATTAGAGAGTTGATTTTGAATTATTTTATCAAAGTTTTTTAACACCTACTTTTTAAAATCATTAAAAATACAAATATAAAATTTTTACCCATAAATTATTTTGGTTATTATGTTTTTTTCAGATTTGCTAGAAAATTGTCGCAAGTTTTTTACCCCCAAAACTTTCAAATTTGTGACCATCGGATCGTCTCAAGATTTGTGCATGAAGAGAAAAAAATTGCTAGAAAAAATTTTCACACGTGTCATGCGTAAGATCTCAGTGCTATCTAACCAAAACATTGTTGAATATAAGTTTTAATAAGTATATCGCAGTTATAGTGTAATTACGGTACAGTTATAGTAGTTATAGTGTAGTTACAGTGCAGTTATAGTGTAATTATGGTGCGCTTATAGTGTAGTTACAGTACAATTACAATATAATTACAATTTAATTACACTTCAATTATATTATATTCAATTATATTATAGTTACATCTGAAAGTTTTTAACTTAAAAAACTTACAATATTTTTTTTAGAGACTGGTATTTTCTTCTGCCTTATCTTCCGTACACAAAACTATGAGGCTGCTAATTTGGGGATCTAACGGCGACGATGCAGCTATGATAAAAATTTAAAAAAAAATGCTCGGGTTAGACAGGACCTGCACCGGATCTGTAGAACTTGGAACATGATGAGACGATACTATGCACATAAACATTACATGATCCTAATCCCACCAAGGAGAAAAAACCAATCCTCCAGACCACAACAGTTGATCGTAGCCACACTGACATGCATGCATAGCGCCCACACGATCGAAGCTGTACACTGTAGCTCTCGACCCAAATTCCCCGAACCCACCTAGCCTGCCCTGCCTGCACACCGGCCGGTGGCCTATCCCCCCCGTAGCAGCAACAGCAATTGCAAGAAAAGCACCGAACTAGCCAGCCGAGCGGCAAGCCGATGACTCGGTGACCGTGCCCGGCGCCGACCGCCGCGTGTGCGTTTGCCCAGGCAAAAGAACAGCGCGCAATTGCGTGAACTCTCTTTTGCAGGCCGCGCCGCCGCCGTCGCGCGCTTACTTTCCTTTCTCCCCTTGGCTTTGCAATTGCATGCGCCTTTGCCGACTCCGCCTAGCTTACCCTTCCTCGTCGGCCGCCGTTTTCACCGTCCTTGTGTTTTCACCGAGCGACGCACTTGTAATATACAGTACATCAAAGAACGCCGCGGTAAAAGCTACGCACACGTACGTATAGGAGTGAGCCAAAGGAAGGTAAAAAAAAAGTGGGTGGTAAAATAAGTATGGGTTGGTGTACTGGTCTTCGTACGTGAAAAGACTAGCTATCGATGCGTGTATCTCTGTGCGTGCGCGAACGAAGAGGGGAGCAGCGAGGCTTTAGCTACTCTCGCCTTTTTCTTTTTCCCGGCTTTATATAAGGCTCACTCGCTCACTCACACACACGCAGACACTCACTTGTGTTTAGTTTACACCGATCAGTAGTAGTGCCACTACCACTTTGGGTCGGATCGAGCTGTTGCCTGCAAATCTGCAATAATCTTAGCTCCTTCAGCTAAGAGCAAGCAACGGCTAGCTTTCCTCCATCACCATCGTCGCTTGCCTCACCATCACCGTCGTCAGTCACCAACACTCGTCAGGTACGCTTCTCAGCTTGTATGGATATATATGCAGTGTTTAGCTGCTACTGGCGTGGTGCTTACTTGTAGAGAGATTCTTGGGTTTCTTCCGATCCTGCGTGCGCCTGTGACAAAATCGCTTGTGCTAATTTGGGGTTTATTCAGCTCAGACGATCAGAGATGCAAGCCTGAAAGTCTAGTTTGTTAAGCCTGTAGCCGTAGCACGTCGTCTTCTCGTGAGCCTCTCTGGTTGGATGGAGCCTTGGAGAGGAGATGGTATGGTAGTATTAGTGTCGTACCAGTACTTGTGCTGCCGCCGCTGCCGCTGGTCGCTGCACATTGAGCTGCGTGGCGTATGCGCCGCGCATTTTGCTACCTTTGCTCGGATGCTCGCCGATGCATGCATGGTCATCTTCTCCTCTTCTTTCGCTCGCTGCTCTTTTGAGGAGAGAGAGATAGACAGAGGCGAGGCCGGCTTTCTTTTGCCCCAAAGCCTGCGTGGCTATGGCGTGCAGCCAAACGCTTCACATCTCACACACTATTTTCCTCTCTCTTAACACTGTCGAGATACCAGTCACGCATCACGGCCGTGTACGAACACGTCTCCTCCTCTGCAGCAAACCTGCCCTTCTCTCTCTCTGCATCTCTACCCAACTCTATCAAACTGTAGCCGTAGCCTCTGGCGAGGCATTAAATGCAAGCGAGGCGTTTTCTTAAAACGCAGGCACAGCTCATGATTGCGTCGCTTGTTGGTTTCCTCCTCGTCGTCTTCCAGCTTCGACCTGCCGCTCGGACGGACGACTTGCCTTCTTGCCGTCGCAAAAGGGTACCCTAAAAACTGATCCTCAGTCCTTTCCATGTCACCCACGACGAACGACGAACAGCATTGTTCGCACAGCGAGGGAGTAGTAGCATGAAGTGCTTAGGAGTAGCATACCATTCCTTGTCCTGTCATGGAACATCACCGAGGAAAAACGAGTAATTTATGTCTACTATAGAATCTTGGCTGCTGGCGAAGATTTCTATAGCTACCTGGACAACGCATTTTCGAGTAGTATAGGAGTAGTACTTTATGATTTTGTGTTTAGTACTAGCTTGTGCATGTTTGTATCTTTATTTTACAAACTTTGTTCTGTTGTAATACTAGTAGGAGTAATAACTTTGTATTGAAAACACTAGAAGATGAACGTACTTATAGGTAATGGTACTAACAGACTATGAAAGATTCCAACAGCATCTATATATGGAAAATATGGAAAAGGGAAAGAAAGGAGAATTCTGAAAAAAGAAAAGCACGCAAACTCCTCTCTTTGATCTTTTTTTTGCTTTTGTCCATCCATGCATCCGCCAACGGTTAAAAAACCCCTCGTTGCATCATGGGTCCGCAGCACACCAAAAGCCCCTCTCCTCCTCCCCCTTTTGCAGAGCATTTCTTCCCTTTTCCCCCAGCAACGAGGGTAAAAGCAAGCTAGTATCCTACTCCTACTACTCCTAGTTGTAGCCATCTCTATGGTCTACTTCTGCCAGGCTACCACTGCCACCCTGCACGTCACCGGTCATTTGCCCGTCCATCGACCGTGCCATCATCCGCCTGCAGCGTCACGCGAGTCGGATTCGCCGTGACGACGACGAGAGATCATATATGGTCGATGGAGACTACCAGCCGTAGTCCTAGCTAACAACGTTCATGAAACGCTAGAAAGTTACTACTACTCGTACTAGTACTAATCTCGCCTTTGCTCCAAAAAGAGGGGCAGAAAGAGCGGGGCGTGCTGGACCATCCGCCGCGCGTGGTTTCATCTTCCGCTCTCTCGCGCGGGACCAATGCGCGAGTCCGGCAGCAGCCGAGATAGCTAGCCACCAATTCCACCGTGCACGCGCGCAAGAGAACGGTCGGGGCCCTCGGCGTGGCAAGAGCGGCGTGGGATCGAGTTTTTTGGTTGCCTTTCCCGTGCTCGATAGATAGGCGTCCGACGACGACGACGCCGACGCCTTTCTGGTCTTTTTGGGTGGACGCAGCACGCACCCGTTGTACGTTGCGTCGCTGTCCCTCGCTGCCACTAAGGCTAAAAGTCGTGCGACAACGGGGATGAGTGTGTGCCCCTGTTTGCGTTCGGTTCGACACGTGACACGGCTGTTTGTGTTGATTGTCTCGTATATTTTCACCTCCCCGTAGGAAAAGATAAACTGGGATTAGTAGGAGTTTATTTTTATCTTGTGGGGTGGCCTTTGCATGCGATGCGATTCGCACCGAATCTTGTCTGGTCAGGGTAGCGGCGTCACGTACCCATGTTACGTCCTTTCCAGCTTCAACGCCGCCATGATTGCACTCAGTCGCAGCCGCGCGTGCTCGGCTGCGCCGTCAATAATGGCCTCGTATCTCCTCCACCCACAAAGGCCACACAGCCCAGTAGCCAACCGGGGTCAACTCCTCCTTCGAGTGCAACCTCTGCCAGTGCCAGCCATCAACCCCCCCCCCCCCCCCCCCCCCCCCCCCCGAATTAGCCCCAAATGCTCTCTTTTCGTGTCACCTTTTCCGTTTTTTTCCCCTGCGATCAGGCGAGAGTACGTACTACTAGTACTCGTAGTAGTACTAGGCAGCGAGAGCCATCGATGGCACGCCGCGCTAGTCCACTCGATTACGGTTGCTCGCCGTCTCGGCGCGACGCGGCCTTAGCTTGGTCCCTGCGTCGCGCACGCGACGCCGGCGCTCGCATGCGATCATGCGCGAGCTCGTCGCACCGGCTTGGCCTTTTGCCGCGCGCCATGGCTTTTCTGACCAAAAAAAAACGGCTGCAGCGGTGCGGCCGGCCACCCAGAGCCACCCAGGCCCAGGGTGGCCACACTTTGCACGTACACCGTGTGCGTACGTACGAGGGGAAACGCGCTGTGTGGGGGAAAGGAAAAACTCGCTGAGCTGACTGGGTGGCTCGGTTCAAAATTGTCTCCATTGATCTAATTTTTAAAAAATTCTAAAGTAAAATTATTTAAGTTTGAACTAGAGTTGTTTTCACGCTATTAGCTTAGGTTGTTAAACAAAGAAAGTTATAATAAACTACAAAAACAGTACTACTAGCTAGGCGTGTGATGATATCTACAAATATAAACGATTCTAAAATATTTTTAAAAATATTAAGGATGTAGCAAAACGATCAATCATAGTGCAAAATTTGATATTTGGAAGAATAACCTAGAAGTGGTAGGTGAGAAATAAACAATACAAAACTTGATAAATGAAAAATAAATTACTCCTTTCACCTCAAAATATAAATATTTCTTGATATTTATAATTAAAAATTATTATATTTTGATATTGATATAGTAATAAATACTATGCCTTAGGATCACAAATATTTTATATTTATAATAAATGAAAATAACATTATTCCTTATACTTATGAATAGAGAATAGAGAGGGTCTATACAATTGTTTAGCGTATTCTTCTGTACACTAGAACGACTGGTCGTAGAAGCATTTGTGGGTGTGATCTAAAGCGAGCATACGTAGTTAGAAGACGGGGATGGGGTCATGGGGATATGGTTGAGAGAACGAGAGTGGTGAATGCCGTCCTGAATCCACGGAGCAGCGTATGGTGTCACGATTGTTACGGGGAGCTCGCTTTCGTCATGGCGGAGGTGGATCGATCCATTTTCACGCCGGTCGTGGTCATCCATCAATGCTCATGTATCGTGCCAGCGAGATTGCAGGTGATGTCCTCACCATCTAATCGGAAATTCAGCAACCCGGGAATATATTTTTTTTCAACAAATCGCTGTGCACCGTACTCCGGGACGAGTCCGTACGATCCCCTAACAGTAGTGTACTTACTGGAGTACTACGTACTAAGTGCAATGTGCTAATGCCATGTTTGCCATTACTACCACGCCAGCAGTCAATCTTTAGGGCAGATGAGACGATCTGATCCGTCCGAAGAAAAATAGAGAGAGGGACCCAGCCGTTGTGTGGTGTGATGATGGCGCCTTTTGAGCACGCAAAAGAGGAGTCCTAGACCGACCTGCCAATGCCGTGCCCGTGGCAGCCGGCAGGTAGTGGCTTGGCGCTGCCTGACCCCGACCCGACCCCCTGCCTCCTCCTGCGACCTGCACCGGCGCATGCCGCCGCAGCAGCAGCTCAGCTTGTACACAAATACTACAACCCGAGCACGCGCAGTAGCGCACAGTGCCGCACCGCAGCAGCGGCATTAACGCCACATGCTCTCGTAACGTAGGAGGAGAGCACTTCGCACTTGGCAGCCTACAGCGGCGACAGAGAACGCGGCGCCGCGCGGCGAAGGGCGAGACGAGACGAGGCGGGGTTGGGTTTGGGGTTGCGTTGGGTTGGGTGCGCGTGGTGTGCCATGCACGGGCTGATCGGTTTGATGGTCCCCGTCCGTAGCCGTAGGTGGCCCGCGTGTGGCAGGTGGCGCATGCAGCAGCGGGCGCAGCGGCTGCGGCTGCTGCTGCTGCTCCCCGGCGCCGTGTTGTGTTATGTGTTGGGTTGCCTCTGACCGCGCTGCGCGAATGCTCCGCTTTGTCCCTCAACGCCACGCCACGCGAGTACCGCCACACACCGCCCACCCCCCATCCATCCATCCATCCATCCATCGGGCCGTGCGCCGTGGTTGGCGGCGTTTTTCTTGGTGGGCTTTGTACGCACGCCACTGGTAGACGGCTAGACTGAAACGAAGTTAAGATCGGTGGTGCTTACTTCTGCGCGTGCGCGCGCGAGTAAAAAATGGGTTTGGGCCATGAGGAAACGAGGGGGTGTGTGTAATCAAATGTGTTGTGTTCTTCTATTCTGCAATAGTGGAGCGCCTTCTTGTCGGGGGCACGCTTCCAAAGTTGTACCGCACGGCCACCGAGGGCAGGGCAGCTCTCTCGGCTTTGGGACATTTCTTGCTGCGTCGCTGGTGGTGTAGCAGTGGTGGTAGTGGACTAGTGGCGTTCAAGGCCAAGGATGTTGTGTTTCGTTTTCTCTAGTGCTTGGACCATGCTGCGGCTTAAACTAACTTTGATCACACTTTGGATGCATGTTCCTGCTACCAACAAAGAACCCCAAAAATAAGCCCTCCAAAAATAACGCTTGATAGGATGTCCGTGCCAGCAATATAAAGGACCTGTTCTAAAGTGTTATATTTGTACTTTTGGTTTTCTATTAGTACACTTTTCGAACTACTTAAATAATAGTGTATTTCGTACGAACTTTCTATAAAAAATAATTTTAAAAAATAAATATATTTTTTCAAAATTTTAATAATTAATACACAAGTAATCACGTGCTAATCATAGTTCTTGCATGCACCTAATTAGCTAAATTCATCTTTAAAAAGAGCGCGGCTCCTGTTGAATCAGAATAATGTACTCCTATGCACCTGTCAGCACAGAACAAAGTTTTGTAATGTCAAAAGGGAAACATTTTTATTCCAACTATTTGTTATATGTCAACCAAATAATTATAAAAAATTAAAAAAATGATAAGATAGATTGATATGTAATATGTTACTTCACCAACATGCAAATTTAAATTTAACTTTTACAAATTGTAACAAAAATAACAAATTTAACTTTAATTAGTATATGTATACTCACAGTTGAATTTGTTATTTTTGTTACAATTTATCGAAGTCGAATTTGAACTTATATATTTGTGTATGTTTGTGGAATGATATATTTCATATTGATCTATCTTATTAATTTTTTTAAAATTTTTTTATAATTATTTAGTTAATATGCAGTAAACAGGTGGATACCGAGTTATTAGAATCATCTCGATGTCAAAGTTCTATTATTATACACATAATCTGCTTCTCAATGATATTACTAGTACTCCACTCCACGGTAACATAACACCACGCACTAGCGGCCAGCCACACGAACATGCGATACACTTCTCAATAAAAATCCCCATCCATTCTCCCTTCCTTCCATCCCCTTCGATAATATACCCATCCGTTGGAAACCTCAGCTCCACTACCTCTCCAGTTTCTCGCGCCCCAATTTAATCCACGGGCCACTACGTTTTACCTACCGTCTCTCCCTCATCCACGAAATCATTTCTACGACGCCTGCCACCTTTGGTAAAAAAACGGAGCATATTTTGCTTCATCCCGGCCTCTGCCGTCTCCCTGTTCAATCTTACCACCGCGCAAGGCGAGGTCCATTTACTTATTTACCGCGAGAGACGGCCACTACCACTACTACTACCAAACAGGGTCAAAGCTGCTGCAGTAGTTGCATCAGTGCCAAGGGTTCTAATGCCTTTCTGTCCCGCCTCGCATTAATTCTTTGGCTTGGTTGGATGCGAGAGAAAAATTAGGAGAGATTTTTGTGTTCTTTTTGGAGGTGTGGTAGTAGAATCGTAGGAAAGAGTAGATTTTTTACTACTACTCTTGTTTGTTTTGTTTGGTTTGGTTTGGTTTGGTTTCGTGGTGGTGTTTGATCACGCGGAGGTGAGGTGGTGACATTATAAGGGCGCGGTTGCGCAGGGAGTTGAGGTGTTCGACCAGCGGGTGGCGAGGTCGGCGGCGAGGTGGTGGTGCTCACATGCTCGAGGTGCTTGACATGGCGCCGCCCCGGCACCAGCAGGCAGCTGGGAAGGGGAGCGGCGGGCACGGGCACGGGCATGGCCATGGCCATGGTGGTGGTGGCCCGACGGCGAGGAAGCAGCCGTTGCAGAGCAGCATGGCGCAGCCCAAGGCGGAGACGGCGTCGGCGGCGGTCGCGCCGCCGGAGGGAGGGAAAAAGTGCGGCGGTGGCGGGAGGCGGCGCGGCGGGCGCGGGCGAGGCGGCAGGGCGGGGCCGGCGCCGGCGCCGGCCGTGGCGGCGGCGCCCGCGGCGCGCGCCGTCATTGGGCCGCCGGTGGCGAGCAAGGGGCTGTCATTCTGCCGGCGGCCGGGGTTCGGGACGGTGGGCGCCCGGTGCGTCGTGAAGGCGAACCACTTCCTCGCCGAGCTCCCCGACAAGGATCTCACCCAGTACGACGTAAGTCTCTCTCTGCCATTCTCGCTCCATGTACTTTCAAGGATTGAAAGGTGAGAGCGGTTTTCTTCGTTTCCGTGGCGCGGCGCGGCGGCGGCATTTGCAGGTGAAGATCACGCCGGAGGTGAGCTCCCGGAGCGTGAACCGGGCTATCATGTCGGAGCTTGTCCGCCTCTACCGCGACTCCGATCTCGGAGGTCGCCTCCCGGCCTACGACGGCCGCAAGAACCTCTACACCGCCGGGA
The DNA here is from genome assembly GCA_000573905.2 of Oryza punctata. NCBI lineage: Eukaryota > Viridiplantae > Streptophyta > Magnoliopsida > Poales > Poaceae > Oryza > Oryza punctata. Next base: position 30,248,123 of record CM002493.2, read on the forward strand.
CGCTCCCGTTCGACGCGCGCGAGTTCGTCGTCCGCCTCACCGACGACGACGACGGCACCGGCGTCCCACCACGGTGCGCACACACCCGCATTCGCACACAGGCGCGCTCCATTCTTCTCATGCCATGTCTTAACTGTCGTCGCGTCTCTTGCTCTGCAGGGAGAGGGAGTACAGGGTGGCCATCAAGTTCGCCGCGCGCGCCGATCTCCACCACCTCCGGCAGTTCATCGCCGGGCGTCAGGCCGACGCGCCGCAGGAGGCTCTCCAGGTGCTCGACATCGTGCTTCGTGAGCTCGCCAACCGCAGGTACGCACGCATTGCTCGTCGTCTTGTGTTCTTGCAAGAGAAAAAAAAAAGGAAAAAACTAATGCTGATTGCTTCCTATGGTAGGTATGTCTCGATAGGGCGGTCGTTCTACTCGCCGGACATAAGGAAGCCGCAGCGGCTCGGCGATGGCCTACAATCATGGTGTGGGTTCTACCAGAGCATCCGGCCGACTCAGATGGGGTTGTCACTTAACATTGGTGAGATGCTCGCGAATATTTGGTGCCCTCATGCATGTATTTTTCCTGGTTGTCATGTGCTTGGTGCTTACATGGTGATGATGTTGATGCCAGATATGTCATCTACCGCGTTCATTGAGCCGCTACCGGTGATCGAGTTCGTGGCCCAAATACTAGGGAAGGATGTCATATCGAGGCCATTGTCGGATGCAAACAGAATCAAGGTAAATTTTTGCTTGTGGAGTTGTGGGGAACAAAGAATCTAGCCTTGTTACTGTAGTGGCATGTAACATGTGTTGTTTGGATGTTTTTGGTTAACTGATAGATGACTTAATTGTGATGTTTTGCATGATTATCTGATTTATCTGTGGAATTCCCTAATTCCATGCAGATCAAGAAAGCCTTGCGGGGCGTGAAAGTTGAGGTCACTCACCGGGGAAATGTGAGGCGGAAGTATCGCATTTCAGGGCTGACAACACAGCCAACTCATGAACTGATGTATGAGAGTGTAATTCGTTTCTAGTCATGTAGTTTCAATTGCCAAATGTCTTGCACTGAGCTTTCACCAAAGTAGAAGCATTCATGTTAAGCACACTAAATAGACCAAATTAATTATCAATATCCATTTTTCATATATATTAGCTTCTAGGCATTGTGTTAAACTATGGAGCTGATTTTGTTTATTTTAACAGTTTCCCAATCGATGACCAAATGAACATGAAATCTGTCGTAGAGTATTTCAAGGAAATGTATGGCTTCACCATTCAGCATCCCCACCTTCCCTGCCTTCAGGTGGGAAACCAAAAGAAAGCAAACTATCTACCAATGGAGGTTGGTATTAATCTCATAAAGTCACAAATTTTGTTAGCTGGTCAATTATGTAATACTCAACCTTGGTCAAATACGCCATTATTTTGTGATATTTCTTACCAGGCCTGTAAGATTGTTGAGGGTCAGAGATATACAAAGAGGTTGAATGAAAAACAGATCACATCATTGCTAAAGGTTACGTGCCGCAGGCCTAGAGAGCAGGAGATGGATATTCTACAGGTCTAGTGTTTTCTCCTAATCGTATTATAATGTTTTGAAATATATGGATTACATGTTTGTCAGGGGTAAATGTTTCAAGTATTTGATCTAACTAAACCTGGATGATTATTCAAACAACAAATCTGTGCATTAGAATTTATAAGAGATGCATGCAAATGTACGTTAATTGTCCTATGCTGAAGTCTTTGTTTTCATTACTACCCAGTGGTCCAAACATTCCATGCAGTTGATGTTCAATAGCTACCGACTCAATAAGCAGTACTAGGGTTTTTCTTCACTTGATCAGCACTCCTGTTAAAATGGTTCAAGACTAAACTAATTTCTCTCCAGACAGTTCAACAAAATGGATATGAGCAAGACCCTTATGCAAAAGAATTTGGAATCAACATAAGTGAGAAGCTAACCTCAGTTGAAGCTCGGGTCCTTCCTGCACCTTGGGTATGATTTGTCTTTGTTAATCTCAGTAGTTGGCTAACTACTCTCAGCTAATAATTTGGGTATGAAATTTTGTGGCTTTCAGCTGAAATACCATGATACTGGGAAGGAAAAGGAGTGCTTGCCTCAAGTTGGTCAGTGGAACATGGTGAACAAGGTTAGATTCCCCGTTTTCCGCAGCTGTATCAGACGCCCTTTTAGTTATCATGATGATGGCCTGATGATCCTTCTAGTTTTCCACTAATTAAGCATATTTTTTGCAGAAAGTGATCAACGGTTGCAAGGTGAGTCACTGGGCTTGTATAAATTTCTCAAGGAGCGTGCAAGAAACTACTGCTCGGGGATTCTGCCAGGAGTTGGCACAAATGTGTCAGATTTCGGGCATGGTATATATCTCTTCACTTCATCTAACGTTTTCACATAATATTGGTGCTTTCATACTGTTATTTGTTGGGTGCATATTTTCAGTTTTATCTCTGCTGTTCTTGCAGGAATTCAACAGTGAGCCTGTGATACCAATATACTCAGCTAGACCAGATCAAGTGGAGAAGGCACTTAAGCATGTGTATAATATGTCATTAAACAAGCTCAAGGGTAAAGAGCTTGAGCTTCTTTTGGCCATTCTCCCTGACAACAATGGTTCTTTATATGGTGAGTGTTAGTTTGGTAATTGCATTGCAATTTTTCCCTGGAATCCTCATATAGTGTGAGATGCTTATGATGTAACTTAATATTTGCAGGTGATATCAAACGTATCTGTGAAACTGATTTGGGGTTGATATCACAATGTTGCTTAACCAAACATGTTTTCAAGATCAGCAAGCAGTACCTAGCAAATGTCTCACTTAAAATCAATGTTAAGGTACCAAATACTTAAACCAAGCAGTTATGCTTGTTTACACAAATGCGGTATGCTTGCCTTCAGCATTGCTAATGCCTTGCATTTGGAATTGTGACACAGATGGGAGGAAGAAACACCGTGCTGCTGGATGCAATAAGTTGGAGGATTCCTTTGGTCAGTGACATACCAACTATTATATTTGGCGCAGATGTTACACATCCTGAAACTGGGGAGGACTCTAGTCCATCCATTGCTGCTGTAAGGCTAAGCATTTCTATGGTTACATGGCCATCATTTTTTTTTATCAAACCCTCTCTAATAAGCTACATGCAGGTTGTTGCATCTCAAGATTGGCCAGAAGTTACAAAGTATGCTGGATTGGTGTGTGCTCAGGCTCATCGGCAAGAGCTCATTCAAGATCTTTACAAGACATGGCATGATCCTCAAAGAGGCACTGTAACAGGAGGCATGATCAGGTCTTTTTTTGAGGAACAATTTGTTCTTCCAACCAAAATTAATTGATGAAGCCTCCTATTAAATAGCTTAGGGTTACCTCCTACTGAGTAACGTATTTTTGGTTTCGGTCTTGTTGTGTAGGGAGCTCTTAATATCGTTCAGGAAGGCCACTGGACAAAAGCCACTGAGAATAATTTTCTACAGGTATGCTACTGCAAATACTGTTTATAAACTAACATTTGTAGAGTACAGTAGTTAGATATCTGTGGAATCAATTTAATCCTATGTATCTTCAACAAGTACTGACCTTAGTGTTTTCGTTCGCTATTTATTATGAAGTATGAAAGTTGCTGTTATAGGCTTTTATTTGTATATCTGCTAATAGTATTGGTACTGCTTCTCTTCTAGGGATGGTGTCAGCGAAGGCCAATTCTACCAAGTTCTCCTCTATGAGTTAGATGCTATCCGCAAGGTTGGATGCATTTGTATTTGCTCTACTAGATATTTTGTCCACTTTATTAGATTGCCTCACGAAATGTTTTTCTTTTAGGCATGTGCATCTCTTGAACCAAATTACCAGCCTCCTGTGACATTCGTGGTTGTTCAAAAGCGTCACCATACAAGACTCTTCGCAAACAATCACAAAGACAGAAGTAGCACGGACAAAAGTGGAAACATTTTACCTGGTAATTATTCATCACCTCTTAAGGCATCATGGGATCTACGATAGATGATAATCTAACCAACATATTTAAAAACTTTCTTTTTATTTTAACTAAAATCCTCAGTTTGTTGGTAGAACTGTTTCATTGATTCGGTACCATCTTGTTTTCCTATTCATAATATTACATTCACAACTGTTTTTCTAGGACTATTAAGGTATCACTTTGGGTGAACTAACTTTTATATTTACTGTTATTTACTTGATTTCTGTAATTGCTCATGTGTTTGCTCAAAAACAGGAACTGTTGTTGATTCAAAGATCTGCCATCCATCAGAGTTTGATTTCTACCTCTGTAGCCATGCTGGAATTCAGGTAAGAATATTGTAGTGGTCCTTTTGTAAGGCTGACATATACTGAACTTGTCGTTACTCTGGTCCCCGTGTCTTCTGATTAAGTATTTGAGGAGACTTCATGTTGTCTTTTCAACAAGAAGCAGTGTAGTAGTATCACAGTAGCTAGTTACTGTAGTACCTAGCAAAGGGCACATCTGCACATGCTAGCACAAACAAACTTACTATACCATGGTCAAATTTTTAATCATGTGATTGTACAATTATAGTACTTGGATCAGCAAATATTCTGTCTGTAGTAGCGCTAGAATATAATTCCCCAAGTTTGTCCTCCATGTACTGAAATGACTGATGTGTGTGAGTTTTCCAGGGAACAAGTAGGCCAGCTCACTACCATGTCCTTTGGGATGAGAACAATTTCACTGCAGACGAAATGCAGACATTGACAAACAACCTTTGCTACACGTACGGCATTACTGAATCTTGCTAAGTTTATCATTTGCACTCTGAGCTTCTCTCTGTAGAAATTGTCTGACTTGGTACATTTGCTGATGCAGATATGCACGGTGCACACGATCTGTTTCTGTTGGTACGTTCTTCTGAAATGATCTGAACATTTTTCCATTATTTTCTTTGTATTCATGTGTTGTCAAATTCTGAAGCTAAATCTGGTATTTCTTTTTTCCTGGTCCAACAGTTCCACCTGCCTACTATGCGCATCTGGCTGCGTTTCGAGCACGGTTCTACATGGAGCCAGAGATGTCGGAGAACCAGACGACGTCGAAGAGCTCCATCGGGACGAACGGAACCTCGGTGAAGCCATTGCCTGCGGTGAAGGAGAAGGTGAAGAGGGTGATGTTCTACTGTTGATGACTGGGAAACTACTTTTAACTACTCACATATGATGTATCTAACATTGTAGAATTTAGTGGTAGAGATTTAGAATTAGCTTCCTTCAGGAAAGGGAGCAGAGCAAGCATTTGGACCCTGAGCGACCTCTTTTGACCACTCTGTAAAGTACTAAGTAACGCATGTATAATAGTTGTTGGATGTCTGAAGAAAAAAAGGAAGTGCACTCGGTGCTTGTTTTTCCAGTTCTAGGATGATATTCCCTTTCATGGTTATGATCTGGTAACTGGTAAGAGACTCAGGCAGCGTTCGCGCCCGCGCGTTGGGAACCCGCACAGTGATCGCTGAAATAGCGCGTGATTAATTAAGTTGTAGCTAAATTTTTTTTCAAAAATGGATTAATTTGATTTTTTAAGCAACTTTTGTATAGAAACTTTTTTGCAAAATACATACCGTTTAGTAGTTTGAAAAGCGCGTGCGCGCGGAAAACGAGGGAGAGGAGTAGGGAAAGGGGAGGAAAGATCGCTGCCTCAGTGCATTGAATCCATTGCCAGGATAATACCACAATTTTCATTACAGAAGATATTTAAAAAGTTTTGTGCTATCAAAAGAATTAAGTTAATACTCCATTTCTAAAAATTAAAAACTAATCTGCAGGATAAGCATCATGTATTGCTGCAATTAAGGACAGTAACTAAGGAATCATGCTGAATCTAACAATTGATGCAAATATAGCTACTTAAGAAGGCCTGAAGCGGGGTCCATAAAGTCTGACCTAAGACCATTGCTGGTTCTGATTCCGAGCGATACTGTATATTTTACTGGACTTGCAGATGAACCTAAGTTCCATATAAATGATGTGAGGCAAGCCAAGAGCCCAAGACGTTACCTCGCTGTAAAATATTTCTATCAGTAAATATTGCATTCAAGTCAAAGTGATGTTTTATGTGTCAGTTTTAGTTGAAATGCTGAACTCATCAACAAGCGCAAAGTGAAAATCCAACTAGTCTATAGCATGCTTAAACAAGCTGGCAAATGATAGAAACACACGCTGCCATGATAAGGCTTCTTCCATCCGTTTTTTAAAGTTTGTGCAGTAGGTATATCCACCTACAGTTTAAATAGGCAAAAAGAAGAAGATAAAATAGATACTACTGACTAACCTTGTTCTTTTTTTATCTGTAGAACTGTGTTCCATTTCCTTGCAGCAGTAAAAAATCCAGCTCTGCTACAAGCCTGAAACAAGATAGCTGAAGTTCAGTAGCCCTCAAATTAACTAACTGTACAAGCCTGATCACTCAATGTCTGTATAGATACGGTTCTTCAAATTTGCTAATGAAACGGCTTCCAGTGACTGATCATGCTTCTGTTGGTCCAGTCAAATTAATGGATGTTTCAACAATTCCTTTGTCCAAGCATAGATGTGTCACTACTCCTCAGTACCCCTTCACCTCAATCAAGCTACACCCTGCAGTCTTCTTGACAGTGGGGTGTGCCATCTTGCTCCTTACCCTTATCACATCCTCCCATCTACTTGCTGTTGCATATACATTAGACATGAGCAAATTTACATCAGTAATTTGGGAATCTTGCTCACAGATTCGTTTGGTCAACCGTTCACTCATCTCGACATTCCCATGAGCCTTGCAAGCAGTGAGGAGTGCACCAAACAGTGGCATAGCATCCTTGTTAATTGGAACGTCACCGATCAACCTCTCAGCTTCATCGAGTAGACCAGCACGACCTAGGAGGTTCACAAGGCAGCTATAATGTTCAACTCTTGGTTCTATCTGATAAACCTCCTTCATTGCATGGAACTGCTTCCGGCCTTCATCGACCAAGCCACCATGGCAGCATGCACTTAGCACCCCGATGAACGTAATGCTGTCAGGCTTAACTTTACTTCTCTGCATATCTTGAAACAGTTCAAGAGCTCTACCAGCCTGACCATTTGTGGCCATCCCACAGATGATGGCAGTCCAAGCTGTGGCATCTCTGCCTTGCATTCGCCAAAAGACCTCCAGCGACTTCTCAATGTGCCCACACTTAGCATACATGTCAATTAATGCGGTGCCTAGGACTGCATCAATCTTCATTTTCCTTTCTTCAGCATACTGGTGAATCCATTCACCTTGATCAAGAGCGCCAATATTGGCACAGCATGTCAGGAGAGTGACAACAGTGAACCTGTCCGGCTCAACCCGTTGCATCTGCATATCTCGGAACAATGTCAGCGCCTCCTCGAAGCATCCGTGTTGCACACACACATTGATCATTGCAGTCCACAGAATTAGATCCTTCTCTTTGCACTGGTTGAAGAGCACTCTTGCCTTGTCCAGCTGCCCAGCAAGGCCATATCCCGACACAAGTATGGTCCAAGAAATGATGTTCCTCGCAGGCATTTGCTCGAACAATTTCACCGCCTCTTCCAAGCAATCATTCTTCGTGTACATGTCCAGCAAAGCATTTGCAACTGGCAGATTGAACCCAAAGACGGCATCCATGTACACATGAATCCTCCTTCCCAAGCTCAGGTCCCTCGCTCTAGAGCACGCAGTCACCGCCGTCAGCAACGTCACCCTGTCAGGCGTGACACCGCTTCTCTCCATCTGTTCAGCCAAAGAAACAGCCGCCGAGTATAGCCCGCACCTGATGTAGCACCTGATCATCATGTTCCACAGGACCAGAGCCCTACTCGGCATTTCGTCGAACACCTTCCGGGCGATGTCCACGCGGCCCAGCATCGCGTACATCTCCATCAGCGAGCTCCCGGTGTAGGCGTCCCACCGGAACCCGGTCTTGACGGCGGCCGCGTGCGCCTTGCGTCCCTCGACCGACAGCTTGAGGACCCCGACGGCCTTGAGCACGAACGGGTAGGTGAAGCTGTCCGCCACGAGTCCCTGCGCGCGGAGGTCGTAGTACACCGCCATGACGCGCGCGAAGCTCCCCCGCCTCGCCAGCGTCCTGATCAGCACGTTGCACTCCCAGAGCGGCATCCCGTGGCTCCTCCTCGCCGTCGCCATCGAGTCGGTGGCGCGCGGGGTGGTGTGGCGGCGACGCGCCAAGACGGGGGGAATCTTTTCCTAGAGAGCGCTTAAATTTTGACAATTTGACCCTTTTAAAAAACTTATTTGAAGAATAGTTTGTGTTAAAAACTTGTTGCAAAACTAGACCAAACCCGTAGCCGCCAATGGGTTTGGTGTTGAAGAATAGCTATAATCTCTCAGCGCCACAAATTTCGATGCTAAAAACCACGTCATTGGTGCTCAGCGCCAATACTATTGGTGTTGAGATTCCATCTAGCTAAATTGTTACATGATTATCCTTTTGTAATAATGTTTGCTTGCTGTAGTGGTTGGATAGTTTGGCTTGTACTCAATAGGTCCTGGTTCAAGCCCTTTTTTTTAACTACTCTCTAATTATCCTTTAAGGATAACATGTTTTCTTCGTAATTTAATTTTCTTTTTACTTTTAATTGAAATAACGAGAAGAAGTATACTGTATTTTATATTACATTATATAATGTTTGGCTTAATAATGTCTATAAATTACTAACAATGATGTTCTTGATGAAAAATTGAAAAGAGCAAAATATACTTTTCATATGAAAATAACATTAAATTGTATATTATATTAACTTCGTATCAATTAATTTCTTTGAGGAAAAATATGAACAGAACATACAATATAGTTCTTTTCATACGTAAACAACATTGAAAAGTGAAGAATCATATCTCTTCGAAATAAAATAAAACAAATTCACAAACCCAACATATTATATTTGGAAGGAATCAGGAGGCAAAGTTGTCAAGTGGAACAAAAAGATGCATCATTGAGGAGTTGAACACATGACTTCATGAATGAGACAAATAAATCCTACTACTACACTAGCACACCCTTGTTGTTGAAGAAAGTCTACACAGATATTTATCTAGTAGAGAGCTCAGCACTAGTGGCATTAGCACTGAGCTCCAATGATATGGTAATCACGGCTAATCACGGCTACCTCAGATTGATCTTAGCGTTAAAATATGTGGTGCTGAGATATTATAGCTTAGCACCAAGTACGTTGGTGCTGAGATTTCGATCTATTTTTACAATAAATTTTTAACAAAGTCAATTTTTTAAACAAGCTTTTTAAAAGGGTTAAATTGTCAAAAATTGGGTAGAGAGTGGGAAGTCACAGCCTCACAGGAGAGAAGTGCGTCTCTCTCTCTCTCGATGGGTAAGCGAGTGGCGGTGGTGGTGGGAGGGAGCGTGGCGGGGTTGGCATGCGCGCACGCGGTAGCGGAGGCGGGGTGGGAGGCGGTGGTGGTGGAGAAGGCGGCGGCGGCGGCGACCGGGAGCGGCACGGGCGCCGGGCTGGGGCTCGACGCGCAGTCCATGGAGACGCTCGCCCGCTGGATCCCCGGGTGGGGGAGCCACCTCGACGCCGCCACGCTGCCGCTCGCCGTCGACCTGGTAAGCTAAGCTCCCCACTGTAAATCCGCCGGCCTCCTCCCTTCCCCTTGACCCACCCGTGAGCGCGGCGCGCGCGCTGCAACCACCCGCAGAACAGGGTGACGGACGGCGAGACGAAGGCGGCGAGGACGCTGACGAGGGACGAGGGGTTCGGATTCCGGGCGGCGCACTGGGGCGACCTGCACCGGCGGCTGCACGAGGCGCTGCCGGCCGGCGTGACCGTGCTCTGGGGCCACCAGTTGGTGTCGTTCGAGACGGCGCCGGAGGATGGAGACGGCGATGGTGAGGGCGGGGTCGTGGCGACGGCACGCGTGCTGAGCACCGGGGAGACGGTGGAGGTCGCCGGGGATTTGCTCGTCGCGGCGGATGGCTGCACGTCGGCGATCCGCCGGCAATTCCTCCCCGAACTCAAGCTGAGGTCTGCCAGAGGTTCTAGACTACTGCATTGTTTATTACTGGTACACTCTGGTAGGAGTATTTGTTTAGACGCATGGTTTTTTAAAAAGTAAATTTCAGAAAACCATAATATCTTGTCAAAACTATCGGTTTGCTACAATTTTAATTGGCTATATCAAGAAACTACAACAATAGTTGATAATTTTATCAGAAGACGACGGTAACTTTGTTCATCTTATATACCCGAACCAACGTGTTAGGCACACATAAAGTACTCAAATTGTTATTAGTTTGATCCACATACCAAACATTTAAAATCGGTTTAAGTACTATAGTCTTGTTTATACGCATGATTCTCTCTCTTTTAAAATTTAGATGCTCCCTTTGATTTTAAATAACACTCGGCGGTACACCTTCTCAACCTCCTCAAGTTGGGGTACACTCAGGTTGTGTTCGACTGTTGGTGTTGAGAACTAATCCCTTGTACACGTAAAACGAAATAACTCATTAACATATGATTAATTAATTATCTTTTTAAGAAAAGATTAATATGATTTAAAACAACTTTTGTATATAAATTCTTTTTTAAAAACATACAATCTAGCAGTTTGGAAAATATGATTTATGGTTGTCTTAATGTCTCTTTCAACGTGTGTTTTTGTGTGCATTCGTGGATGACAGTGTGGTGCATGTATGATGGTGTGGGCGTGTTTTTCTTCTATTAATAAAAGGAAAATATTAGCTGGACTTTTCACGATTTCAATAATATCGTGTCAAAATGCTAAACTTCGGTAAGATTGTTTCCCATTTTTTTATTGCTTTCTAATACAGGTACTCTGGATACTGTGCATGGCGAGGCGTCTTCGATTTCACCGGGAAGGAGAGGTGCACCACCATGGTCGACATCCGTAGAGCCTACCCAGAGCTTGGTAACTGCCTCTACTTCGACCTAGCCTACAAGACGCACGCTGTGCTCTACGAGCTGCCCAAGAACCGGCTCAACTGGCTCTGGTATATCAATGGCGATGAACCAGAGCTCATGGTAATAGCAAATTAGCAATTGCTTTGTCAACTGATGAGAAATCAACGTGTTCTCTTCATTTATGATGTGATTGGTTTTGTTTGGTGTGCAGGGGAGCTCGGTGACAATGAAGGTGAGCAAAGCCACGGTGGTGGAGATGGAGGAGGAAGCCGAGCGAGTGTGGTGCCCCGAGCTAGCGCGGCTGATCAGCGAGACAGCGGAGCCGTTCGTGAACGTGATCTACGACGCTGACCCGCTGCCCCGGCTGTCGTGGGCCGGAGGACGGGTGGTGCTGGTCGGCGACGCGGCGCACCCGACCACCCCGCACGGGTTAAGGAGCACCAACATGTCCATCACCGATGCGCGCGTGCTCGGTTGCTGCCTAGCGAGGTGGGGCAACGCCGAGCCGACGTCGACATCGCGACGGCGTGCGCTGGCCGAGTATGAGGCAGCGCGGCGGCCGGTCGTGGCGGCGCAGGTGCTGCACGCGCGCAGACTCGGACGGCTCAAGCAGGGCCTGATGCTGGCGGTGGGCAGCACCGGCGAGGGGTCGTTCGACGCGAGGACGGCGACGGAGGAGGAGATTTCGCAGCTGCGGCAGAGCAGCATGCCGTATTTTAGTGGCGCTCCAACCATGGAATGATGGAATAATAAATATCGTTATCTCTATCATAGTTTTCGGCAACCAAAATTTCAAATTCATAGCTCTATAAATGAAATCTGTACCATTTCCGTAAGATGTTTGATGTAAATTTCATGAAAAAAACGTTCATTTTATTTCTTTTATTTCGAGAGACTTAAACATGCTTTTTTTTTTCTCCGTACTGTATCTATCTATCCGTAGTAAACCCGCGAGTGAGAACGTATCTGCGGAGCATCATAAGCCGTTCGATCTAGGCCTCCACCTACGTGGTGCTCCAGCAAAACCGTTGGATCTCTCCACCCTTCCCCTTCCTCTTCCTCATCAGGCTCCATCCCCAGATTCTTCTCCCACCGACCCAGCCGAAACCTCCCCTCTCCCCCTCCACCGCCTACCTCCGCCTCGTCGGCACCGCCCGCGGTGAGGTAGGGAGGTGAGGCTCCGTGCCTCTATATCGACTGTGTCCGTTGGTTCTCTTCTCCCCTACCTCCGCGAGTTCAGCTGCTCACCGTAACTACCCCGCTACGTCCCGACCTCCACCACCTCCGATTGAACCGTTTGCGCCACTGTCCTCTAGCTCCGCGGATTCATATTTTCGCAGGGCAAGCTTCCGCGCCTGCGGCAGGGGTGAGTTCACCCTGATTCATGGGCATTTAAATGAATACCCAAGATTTTTAAAAAAATACATAAATGAAGTATATACATCATATGTATTAGAAAAAAAGAAAAAAAATCTATTTATCTAAAAGAAGCCCAATCTAAAAAGCCTTACCACCTCCCATCTTCCTCCTCTTCTCAATATTTCAAGCTCATTAGCCTAATCGAAAAAAAATCTAATTAAACCTGTCTCCTCCCCTCCCATTCCCAACTGCCCCATCCAGCCGCCACCGCCAGGAGAGCGACGCGGCAGGCCGCCGGCGCCGTCGCCCTGCGCCCCGGCCCCGCGCCCGCCTCCCGTCGCGCCGTCGCCGCGTTTCCGCCGCCCGCGTTGGCGCGTCGCGCGGTCGCCGGGTCGCGCGGCGCCGCCTCGGGCCCTCGGCCCCTGCCCGCGCCACGGCCCACAGCGCCAGCACGGCAGCAGCCGCCTGGGTATGTCGGCTCCTTCCCTGCTCGCTTCCTGAGGCTAGTGGTGAGCTTAGTCTGCAGCCGCAACCGTACAACGCGTGGTGTGTTTAGAGCAAATGTGCGTTATGTGCATCTGAGTTATGAGTGATTTAGCTGTTCTATTTTAACTGGTTTATTTCTATGCTTGATCTTTCAGGTAGGTTGGTCAAAGTTGTCGGTGTGGGTGCTCAGTGCCCTCAATTATTGATATAAGTTAGGAAATTAAGTTGAGGTTTGTTCAATTTAGTTAAAATTCATTTGATATTGAGATTAATATGTCAAATTTCCACCACATTAATGTTCTTTTTGATACTTTCTACACTGAGAGTGCTCTTCTGAAATCGAAGAAGTTCATATGTATTCCTTGTTTGCTCATTGTTGTGTACTCTTTATTACCAGCCCTTCGTCGCAAAAGAAAGTCTGCTGTCGTCCTTTTCATTTGGGTTCTAGAGCTTTTCAATGGAGTATACATCAAGTGAAGATGATGAGCTGGTTGAAGGTTACATGGATGTTGAGGATGATACAGGCACCAGCAATATTGATCAAAGAACAGGTATGATGCCTTCTGAGATGCATAGCATCCGTCCATCTGTTGGCAATGGTCGGCTGATGGCTGCTGATGGATTGGGCACAAATGATGACCCATGCCTAGGCATGGAGTTTGAGTCTGATGGAGCTGCACGGGCATTCTACAATGCATATGCACTGCGCCTTGGGTTTGGCATTCGCGTTGCCCGGTCACGCAGTGAGCGGAGGAAGGGTGTTGAAGTACTTATTATGAAGCGTTTTGTGTGCCTGAAAGAGGGACATCACAAGAAGAAGGATGCTGAGCCTAGCGACAAGAAAAAGAGGAAGCGACTCTCGATAAGGGATGGCTGCCCAGCGATGATGGAAGTAGTGAGGAGGGGTCCAGAAAAATGGGTCATCACAAAGTTGGTCCTGGAGCATACTCATGTGATTCTTAGCCCAGACAGGGTGCGTGAGGTCCAGCTCCGTCGCCTCTCTGGGAAGTGTGCAGAGCATGACAATCAATTGCAGGAGCTGCGCCGTAATGTGTTTGGAGATACAGATGCGCAAGGCCTTTTCAATTACTTGAAGAGAATGCAGTCAGAGAACTCTGGTTTTTTCTACTCCATACAAGTTGACAGTAAGAACTGTGTTAGCAATGCAGTTTGGGCTGACGCTAGAGCCAGAATGTCATACACATACTTTGGGGATGCTGTTTATTTTGACACTACTTATAGTAAAAATGAGAATATGTTGCCCTTTGCAGCTTTCACGGGTGTGAATCACCATGGCGATACTGTTCCATTTGGTTGTGCACTTGTTTTGGATAGGACAGAATCTTCATATACCTGGCTGTTTGAGACATGGCTGACAGCAATGGGTAGACGGTTGCCATTTTCCTTTACAACTGATGAAGGCAAAGCAATTGCATCAGCAGTTGCAAAGGTATTTCCTCAGTGTTTCCATCGTATTTGTAGATGGCGAATTTTGTCTAGATGCAAGAAGAAGTTGTCTGATGTTTACACGAGATTTCCCAATCTCCATGATGAGCTCAGAAGATGCATCAACGACTGCTATACCGAGGTTGCTTTTGATATGTTCTGGGGTACTATTCTTGACAAATATGGCTTGAGGGAGAACAGTTGGTTGCGATCAATATTTGAAGCAAGACACAAATGGGTTCCTGCATACCTGACAGCAAGCTCCTTCTTTGCAGAATTGGCATTGACCCAGAGAGGAGAAACAATTGGTAGGTTTTTTAGGAATAACTTCAGCACAAGAGTTCCTCTCGATGAATTTATCACTAAATTTGACCAACACATAGACATTTTGTATGTAAATGAAACTCAGAAAGATCTTGCTTCATTGCATCCTGAACAGATCCTGAAAACCAATATAGCCTTAGAAAAACAAGCAAGGAGCATCTACACCAATGCCGCATTTGAAATATTCCAAACGGAGTTGTTTGAAGCATTGCAGCATTATGCTGTTAAGGTTCATCAGGATGGACCTTACTCCAAGTACTATGTTGACAGAAATGATCCTCCAACCAGGCACACTGTTTTCTACAATGTTGCCGAGAAGAAGGCTTGGTGCGATTGCTGCAGGTATGCTTTCTCAGCAATATTATGCAGGCATGTGCTCGGAGTTTTCATCTTAGCTGGAATCATCGTGCTTCCGGAGACATGCATCGCGAAGCGATGGACGAAGAAGGCAAAGACAGGGCCAGAATTAATTGGACATAATCTTGAGAATGGAAATTGCCACATGGATTCTTCAACTTCGAGGTATAATGATCTCATTCATGATGCTATCAAATGTGCAGAGAAGGGAGCTGTATCAGCAGATTCCTTCAGAGTTGCAAAGGAAATACTCCGCAAAGCCTTCATGGAAATCAAGTGTCTTGGAGAAAAACTGACTGCCGATGACCTGCAGCAGATTGACAATAGGTAGCAGCGGTTAATTTGTGAAGCATTTGAGAGATTGTCCCATAAATCTGTACCAAAGGATGGAAATGAGGTGTAATTTTGCTGTGCCACCATGAGCAAAAGCATTTGAGAGATTGTTCCAGATATGTTTACTAAAGGATGGAAATGAGGTGTAATTTTGCTGTGCCACCATGGGCAAGCCTACCCTGTACACTTGTCAGCTTGCCATGACAATGGCCAATTAACATGTTTAACCACTGTAAATCTAATCCTGATGCATGCTGTTTAGTCTGTCTGTACTATGTAGAATGTAAATCTGACTTCTGGGAGTCAGATTGTAAATGTTGACTCATTGCCTATTCCTCAAGCTGCTACTAATGTCATGATATCACAGCTCACAAAAAGTTTAGGATTAATTTGATACGTGCTATTGCAAATGTATCTATTCAGATAAATATCATTACAATTCGTCTATTCGTAATCGCTATTCAAATTTTGCAAAATTAGAACCATGCTATCGCTATCACATTTTTCATCTTTCTTCCATGTTTACACGTGAGACCACCCATCAAATTCATCTCCTTCCTCCATCTTTTTTTTTTTCATCTCTCCACCACTTTTCAGCCTCCCTCGCCGGAGTGGAGCCCGACCTCGCCAAGATCGCCTCGCCGGCCAGCAGCAGCAACAGCAGTATAAAAGTTGATTTATAGGATGCCATCGTTATGCGCTTCTAGTTGCCTACGAGGAAGAACTGCAAGGGGAGCAGCAGCAGAAAGAAGCTAGTCATGCACAAGCACAAGACGAAGGGACCAAAGATGAATCACTCTGATGTAAACAAACAACAACACACCTTGCCGGATCCAGCCATAGCTACGACGCGTTGGGTGCGGCGGCGGGAGCACCCGAGGCGGCGACGGAAACAGTGACGCCGGCGCGGCGGATGTCGGCGAGGCCGGAATGGTGGGCGGACGCGAGGGACGACGACGCCACCATTCTCTCTCGAATCCAACAGAACCCAAACCAATCCGTGCATCGCGCGCTGCGGTTGGTGAGAGCGACCTGCCGACCTCGCCACCGGAAGCGAGCGCAGCGAGGATGTGCTGGTCCAGGTAGCCGCTGCCCCCAATGACGAGCACACGTGTCATGATCTGTGAGTGAAATGGAGAGAAGTGTTCTCTGAATCTCTAAATGTCTGAAGTTTCTGAACTTGATGGGAAGAGAGAGGCAGTAACGGTTCGATTATGAAGATCCAACGATTGTGATTAAAGCTACTCTGATCGTGTGGCTATGAGTAGACAGGGACCGCTGTAGCTGTCTCTAATTTATCATTTTACTCTTTACAGCGCAGATGCACATGCTGTCTGTTATTTTGGTCGTAATCTTCATTGCGGCTGCATTAGCTTAATTAATCATGAGATGTAAAACTCTATATATATTGACCTTTCGCCTGAGAGGAGGATTGATTGAAAAACCTAATCATTTCTCTGTTTCTTAGGAGTAGGGTAATAGTACTAGATCCAAGTCTTGCGACTGCCACAAATATCTGATCTGAAACTTTGAAAATATTCAGTTTCTACTCCTAAATTCCATTTCAAATCGTAGGATCTGACATAGGTATAAGAGCTTAGCTCTATCCTTGGCTCTTGAATCGCCTAAGTGAGGGTTTGGTGCGATCTTTGGATCTGTACCTATAAAATTCCTGAGCAGAAGCGATTTGATCCAGAGGCGCGAAGTGGTACTAAATCGAGCAAAGGTTGGGTTACCACAGCTGGTTGTGTGTTCCTATGAAATCTCCGAAGCTTGGTTTGGGTACCTGGTGGCGGTAGACAATCTTGCAAGATCCAAAAGGGGAGGAAAAGAGGTTTTCCAAACCGATCTTGTAAGTTGATTTGATGGTAGCCAAGAGAAGGTCGCAAGAAACTATGGCAGAAACAGATGAAATGACTGAGATGAAGGCGGAAATTGAAGCTATCAAGAGAGATCTTGGAGCTCTGAAAGGGTTGAAAGGAGAGGTGACAGAAATCAAGAAAATTTTGAAGGACTTCTGCGCCAGCCATGTGAAGGTGACCCTGGGAAACATCCTGAAACAGAAGAGCGAGAAAACTGGGTGAGTCAAGTTGCCCTTTTGAATTCAGTTGGTGGGGATCCTGGAACTAGTTACAATCCTGTACTGTCTGGGAGTGATATTAATCCTGTCCCACCTAGAAGTGGCACTAGTCAAGCACCCATATTTCACATTGAGCCAAACACTGTATTGCCAAGTAATAGAAATATGCCTCCAAATTATTCAGCCACACCTGAGTTTTTAGGAATCAACAGGGATGATGGTCCTAGGCCCCAACATATTCCTACATACTCAATGGTACCACCTAGTATTCCCATGGCAACTCCATAGTTCAATACCTACCCTGGGGTTCATGTGAATTACCAATATGGGATGGGACAGATGGATTATGCAGGGGGACCAGTGTATGCAGAAGCTGTAATTAAGGGACCAAGGCTGGAAATTTCTCTGTTTGATGGTGAAGGTGTCATTGACTGGATCAAGCAGTGTGAGAAATTTTTTGAGATTACTGGTACTCCTCCTGAACAGTGGGTGAATTTGGCTCTAGCTCATCTAACAGGTCGAGCTGTTAGATGGTTCAAAGGTGTTGGTATACCATGGCAAGTGATCAGCTGGCCGCAACTGTGTGCTATGATAGGGGACAGATTCTCCGAGGCTAATATACATGAAGCTATAGAACAACTTCAGAACGTCAGACAAAACAATATGACAGTCAGTTAGTATATTGACAAATTTGAAGAATGTGTAGATTTAGTGAGAAGAGATCATCCATATTTGCAAGAACAATATCTGAACAGCTGTTTCATTGGGGGTTTGAGGAATGATATCAAGCACGATGTGAGTGGTCAAAAACCTCAAGCGCTGCTACAAACCTACTGGTATGCCAAGAATTATGAGAGGGCTGCCAATGCTAGGAAGGTAACTTATAATTTCAATAGGGGAAGGAATCAGAACTAGTTTGCTGTAAACCAGCCTAGGAATGTGGTTAACAAAGACCAACTAAAAAATGAAGGGGGGATGATAGAAGAAAAGAAATGTTGGTTTTGCAAGGAGACATGGTTTCCAAGGCATCAATGCAAGGTGAAGAAAGCTATCCATGCCCTGTTACTAGAAGATGAGGAGGAAGAGGAAGGAAGGGAAGTAGAAGCAGTGGTAATGGAAAATATGGATGCAGACAATCCTGAAGAACAAGAAAACCCTCCAGAAAATGAAGCTAGAGAGGAACTTATGTGTATATCACAAAATGCCATTCATGGTACCACTAGGCCAGATACATTTTCTATAATCTTATTACTAAATGGTAGGAGGGTAGTGGGACTTGTTGATAGTGGTAGTACTAGCACATTCATAGATCAAGACTTTGCTCTAAAATGTAGGCGCCCATTGACTCTCACTTCACTGAAGAAAGTGAGAGTGGCTGGTGGAGGAGAATTAAAAACTGAGATGCAGGTTCCTGATATTGAGTATGAAATACAAGGAGAAAAGTTTGTGAACCAGTTTAACTTGATTCCCTTGAAAGGATATGATATAATCCTGGGGGCTAATTGGATATATTGTCACAGCCCCATAACTATGGATTTGAAGCAAAGAGTGTTGGGAATTACTAAACAAGGGAGATCAGTCATTTTTCAGGATTTCACTAAACCTGACAAGATGATCCACATTAGTGGGAAGAAAATGCAGAAAGCTATAAGAAAAGGAGTTGTGGGCTGTCTAGTTGTAAGGACCCCCCGTTTTGCAACAGGAATCACTCGTGTAATTTGTGCCATTTCCCTGGATCAAGTAGTTTGGCACACACGATACATAGTTGATTTACCAAAAGCGCATACATACGCGTCGTGTACGAATTATTACATCATAAGCCCGAAGGCGTAGTCTTAGAACAAAGGACCAAGCGGTCCGGAATACAGTCCAAAAGCAGAATATAGATAAGTAGCGGAGCGAAGGCAGCGGCATTGTCATTGCCACATGCAACGACCGTATCTAGACCTAGTGGGCACCCTCATCTTCCGCATCCTCTTCGTAGTAGGCGTATGGATCTTCCGCGGTGTCATCTTCGGCTTCTGATGAAGTTTATAATTGCAAGGGTGAGTACCAACCGTACTCAGCAAGTCATCACAGCAACGATGCATATGAAGGATTTTTATTCAAGGCAAGGCAAAGGCTCAGTTGCATAAGGCTAGTTTTGCAATCATTTTCACAAACCTAAGACCTAGCATAACTGGTCAAGTTTTAATACCAGAGTTTAACTTAAACAACGACGGTTCTGTCTACCATCCATTGTGATCCCAAGGATGGCTTCCCGCCATTGGTCGTCATGGTTTTCTGTGGACGCCCACCTTTCCTGCTCTCAGGGAGTGGCTCCAACAGCATAAAATTCATCATGCAATAACCCACCCCACACAGGTTAAAAGTTTAGAGTCTAGCCAAGTGTAGTACATGTCCCGGTGCTCAATATCCGCGAGCACGGCTATTCGAATAGATTTGATTTACTCACACTGCAGTGGATGTACACTTTACCCGCACTCCGCGACTGCCCAACACATGAGCCTCGTCCCAACACATGAGACGCGTCACGGCAAAGCATTTCGATAACCTTGCATTGGCAGTACCCGCTCCATGAACTATCATCCTCATGCACTCTAGGCGTATCTGTTTCTAGCAGTGAGAGGAGTTCTGACGCTCCCGGGAAGGGAAGTCTCACACGCACGTAAAGTTTATAATTTATAGTTTAAGTTCAGATTCTCACTCTCACACACGTGGCAGTCCTACCAATGGCGACACCGACGTAGGGCACGCATCGCGGCCCTACCTCAACGGCTGCCCCACCGTAGCGAACCTGCCTCACACATGGGGTGAACCATCTATGCAAGGATACTGCCTCTGCTCGGCTATCTAGTCCGCTAGGTCTATACCCATCCGAGAAGTGCGGTTGTACAAGGGTCGTTTCATGCTTAACTTCATGGCTCGGTCCTTAATTGGCCGGGGACGGTACTAGCCTTCTCCGGATACCACCCAAATCCACCGTCCGCCCCGGTCGAAAACAGTTGTTTAGTTTCATTTCTCCTTTCACAAATTATGTCATCATATCCTGGCAATGTGGCGCTCATGTCTCCACATGCCGCATCTCAATTACCTTCCCGAAGGTAATTGCCCAAGCATATAGCATTTTGATAAATATGAGTATGCATGATACTAGAATAGCATTACTAAGCATTTGTCATAATTGACCAGGGACTCGTACGTAAACATGGTTACAAGGGGATATGGAGTAAACAATATTCAAGGCATGGCATAACAACAAGTAGGATTTTCATCATTGCATGCAACTTTATTTGCAAACAAAATAATTTCGCAATTAGGGTTCAATATGTTCAAGGAATAGTGATGACTTGCTTTGTTCGAAGTCTTGCGGGTCTTGGTCTTCAGTCGGACTCGCAACTCCCTCGGTGTCTAAAATTACGTGCGAAAGAAATTGAATTCATTTAGAATTCAATTAAAATCCAACAAAACCCAATTAAAGAAAAGATTGAGCGCGAGCGTTTGAATGTCGATATCGACTCCCTTTTATTTATGAAGTAATCCTACTTTGATTTTTAATACCGTTGTCCTAAAATATTAGCGCTAGCCAATTAAAAATATTAATCCGATTTAATTTACGCGTCTCGAATAAATTAGATTCCGATAATAAAAGGTAACCCTATCTGGTAAATAGTTGGCGTAAATAATTGCGACGGCTAATTTAGTGGATAATCCTAATTAGAGTAAGAACTAACTAAATACCGGCTAAATAGATATTTAAATGGATAACGAACGGTCGCATACATACGATAGCAATTTAAAACAACCGCTAATTAATCCTCCGGTTATATGTGATCGATTTAGCGAAACATTAGCGAACGAAAATCTAAATAATCGGCTAAGTACCCCGCTTAAAGATTAATCATTTAAACGAATAATCTAGTTAGGTGAATAATTTAAATATCAATTAAATATCCGATTTAATTTAACTCGTGTTTCCAAAATAATCGATGTCGGTGTATTCTACTAATTTATTAAACTAATCATTTTATATTAATCTAGCGCATATATTCGAGATAAACAAAATGAAGTTCCTAATCCTCTAATTTTACCTCTCTCTATTTTATTTTTATTTTTATATCTTTTTGTTTTTTATTTTTCCCTTCTCTCTCTCCCGTTTCTTTTCTCTTTTTTTCCCTTTCTGTTTTCTCCCTTCTTCTTCCTCAGCTCTCTCTCTGCTCTTTCTCTGTTTCTCTCTCTCTCTCACAGAGTACTCGCCGGCAAGGGGGGGGGGGGGAAGAAAGGGGGGGCAGCACCTACCGGGCGGCGGCGGCAGGGGCCAGCGAACAGCGGTGGCGGCAGCCCAGGCGGTGGCGCGGCAGAGGCGGCGACGACGCTCGGCAGTGGGGAAGGAGGAAGGGGAAAAATGAGGAGGAGAGATAGGGGAGAAGGGGAGGAGGAGGGGGGGTCTTATAGGCCGGACGGGGAGGGGGGTGGCGACCGGCGCGCGCGTGGCGACGTGCGGCGGCATGGCGCGCGGCGTGGGGGAGGCGGCGCGCGTGCAAGCAGCAGCGAGCGGCGCGCGTGCAGGCGCGGTACGGCGGTGACCGGGCGACGTGCGTGCGCGGCGCGGCATGGGGCGCAAGGCGCGGTGCCGAGACGCGCGTGGGCGGCTGGTACGGCGGGGTACGGCCGGAGCGGGCGCCGTACGAGCGGGCGACGTGCGGCGCGGGGCGCGAGGGCACGGGCGGCGCGCGGCAGGGGCGCGTGCGCGTGCGGCGCGGGCGGCGCGTGCATGCGGCGCGGGGCGCGAGGGCAGCCGGCATGGGCGCGCGCGACACGGGCGGCGGCGGGCGGCGACGCGGGCGTGTGCGGGGCGCGAGCGCGGCGGCTGCGGCGGCGGGTCCGGGCGCTGGCGGCGCGTGGCAGGGCGCGCGCGGCAGGGCGGCGAGGCGCAACGGTACGGGGCGGCGTGGGCGCGCGGCTCGGGGGCATGGGCGCGGCGGCGGGCGCGGCGCGGAGGCATGGGCGCGGCGGTACGGGGTGGCGCGGGCGCGGTACGGCGGCACGACGCGAGTGGCCGGCGCGCGCGGGCGGCATTGTGCGCGCACGGCAGCGAGCGGGACCGGATCGAACAGGTGGCGGCCTGTGAACAGTGCTGTTTTCCAATTTTGCCGAAACCAATTGATTTCCTATTTAAAATTCACCCACCATTTTGTAATTTCGTCTAAATGGATGTTGCCCAATATTTTTGGTTTCCCAAGACATTTCACCCAAACTTTCCAAATCCCGATAATTTATTTATTATTATTATATATATATTTCCTTTTCTTTTTACCCTTTATTCTCACATATTCTTATGTTCGCTCATATACACTTATGCCTAGGATTTTTTTTTACCTATCCTCCTATGTATATATACGTACTCATATATTGGTAACATATATCCGCTTGAATTTATGTCACCATATTTCTTATATATTTATTATAATTCCTCCTAAAATTATATTATTTACTAGGTGTAATATTCGTTTAAATCCTGCATAAAACATTATTCTAAATTGTATTTTAATTATACCCTTCGCCAACTTATCTTTTAGAGTGTATCTCGATTAATCCTTTGGCCAATCGCTTTGGGGCTGTTCCGAATTACTTCCTTATAATGCACGATTGCTTAACCCGCAGTAGAATCTAAATAAAACGGCGAATAAATCCAACATGATGCGATTTACGTTAAAAGTTTCTGAAGGTCCGTATTTTAGGGTTTCGGTGTTGTCGGTCGAATTTTTAGGGCGTTACACTAGTGCAGGTGAACTCACTCACTGAAGATGAAGCTGTAGGAGGATATATCCCTGGTGATATCAAGAACATCCTCCAGGAATTTCCTGAACTGCTGAAAAAACTTGAAGGATTACCCCAAAAAGGAACTGTGACCATATTATTACCCTCAAGGTTGGGGGCACAACCACCTAACATTAGACCATATAGGGTTCCACACTACCAGAAAGAGGCTATGGAAGAAATCATTACCAAATTGATTCAGAATCAAGAAATTAAAGTCAGTGATAGCCCATACTCTTCCCCAGCTGTGATGGTGAGAAAGAAGGATGGGTCTTGGAGATTGTGTGTGGACTACAGGCAGCTGAATGCTCAGACCGTTAAAAACAAATTTCCTATGCCTATTATTGAAGACCTCTTGGATGAATTGAATGGGGCTCAAATATTTTCTAAACTTGATATGAGGTTAGGTTATCACCAAATCAGGGTGGCTGAACCTGACATCCCTAAAACTGCTTTCAGGACACATTTGGGACATTATGAGTATAGGGTGATGCCATTTGGGCTAACTAATGCACTAGCAACATTCCAAGCCTTGATGAACCAGGTACTGGCTCCATTCTTAAGAAAGTTTGCATTGGTATTCTTTGATGATATTTTAATCTATAGCAAGAATAGAGAAGAATATAAGGGACATCTCAGATTGGTTTTGAATGCTTTAAAAGAGAGTCAGTTGGTTCTGAGGTTAAGCAAGTGTGAATTTGGCATAGATGAAGTGTCTTACTTGGGACATATTATCTCAAGAGAGGGAGTAGCTACAAACCCTAAGAAAGTGGAGGCAATTCTGAACCGGCTAGCTCCTACTAATATCACTGATCTAAGGAAATTCCTAGGCATGGCTGGTTATTATAGAAGATTTATAAAAAATTATGGGGTAATCTGTAGACCCTTGCATGATATGCTCAGGAAAAATGCATTTGCTTGGGGAGATGATCAAGATAAAGCATTTGAGTTGATTAAACAGAAAATGTGTACCAGCCCAGTACTAGCACTACCAGATTTCCAGCAACCATTTATCATAGAAGCAGATGGAATAGGCATTGGGGCAGTTTTGATGCAGGCTGGACGCCCAATTGCTTACTAGGCTTTGGGTCCAAAAGCAGTAGCTCAATCAATTTATGAAAAAGAGGCCTTGGCTATTTTAGAAGCTCCGAAGAAGTGGAGACATTATGTGTTGGGAGGCAAACTGGTGATCAAAACTGATCAACAAAGCTTGAAGTATATGATGGGGCAGAGATTAGTGGAAAGTATTCAACACAAATTGCTGCTTAAGCTAATAGAATATGACTATACTATTGAATATAAAGCTAGTAAGGAAAATGTAGTAGCAGATGGATTATCTAGAAGCCCAAACATTATGCAAGAGGTTCAGGAAAGCTGTCAGACTATGACTGTTGTAGTTCCTGACTAGATACATGACATTATCAGTAGCTATGATGATGATGTACAAGCCCATAAAATTTGGAGTTTGATAGGCACTGATCAAGACCCTGAGCAACATTATAAGCTGGAGATTGGGTTATCAAATTCAAAGGGAGGATATATATTGGTGCTACTACAGAAATCAGGAGACAACTACTACAGTCCTACCATTCTTCTTCATTTGGGGGACATTCAGGGATGAGAGCAACATATCACAGGATTAAAAAACTTTTCTACTGGCCAGGAATGAAGAAGTCAGTAGAAGATTATATCAGGCAATGTCCTATTTGTCAACTTACTAAGGCTGAGCATATACATGTTCCTGGTTTGCTAAACCCATTGGAAATTCCTGACATGGCTTGGTCCCATATTTCCATGGACTTTGTAGAAGGCCTACCAAAATCCAAGGGAAAATATGTGATTATGGTGGTGGTTGATCGATTAACTAAATATGCACACTTCATTGCTTTGTCTCATCCTTATTCAGTGGAACAGGTAGTAGATGCTTTTATGAACAACATATACAGACTGCATGGCATGCCTGTGGCAATTGTCTCAGACAGAGATAGAATATTCACTAGCAACTTCTTTCAAGATGTATTCAAAACATTAAAGGTTCAGCTGAGGTTCAGTACAGCCTACCATCCGCAAACAGATGGGCAAACCGAAAGAGTGAATCAGTGTCTAGAATCCTATCTCAGAAACATGACTTTCAAGAATCTTTGCAGTGGTTTACTTGGCTATCTTTGGCTGAGTGGTGGTATAATATTTCTTATCATACTACCATTAATATGACACCATTCAAGGCTTTATATGGGTACGATACTCCATAGGTGAATGAATTCTCTATAGCTTGCAATATATTTGAAAAAGCTCAGGTCAGCTTGGAAGAAAAGGAAAACATACTGACAAAATTCAAAGAGAGCTTGTTGAAAGCTCAGAAATGGATGAAGTCCTTTGCTGATAAGCATAGGACTGAGAGGATTTTGGAGGTTGGTGACATGGTCTACTTGAAACTGCAGCCATACCGGCAAAATGCTTTTGGAGTGAGAGGGACACTGAAGTTGAGATCCAAGTTCTGTGGACCATTTAAGATTCTTGAGAGGGTAGCACAGGTAGCTTACAGGTTGCATCTGCCTGAGAAGGCAAACATACACCCTGTGTTCCATGTGAGCCAGCTCAAGAAACACCTGGCATGCTGTACCAATGGAAAATTTACCTCATGTTGGACCCAATGGCAGATGAAGACTGCTCCTACAACAATTCTGCAAAGGAGAATGGTGCCCAGAAGAGGAGAGCCGGTGACTCAATGGTTGATACTCTGGGAGAATCTGACTCCAGCAGATTGAACATGGGAGGATGCAACATTTATTCAGTCTACATTCCCAGATTTTGAACCTTGAGGACAAGTTTCGATTCAAGGAAGGGGTAATGTCAGGATCTGTGAGTGAAATGGAGAGAAGTGTTCTCTGAATCTCTGAATGTCTGAAGTTTCTGAACTTTGCAACGGGAAGAGAGAGGCAGTAACGGTTCGATTATGAAGATCCGACGACTGTGATTAAAGCTACTCTGATCGTGTGGCTATGAGTAGATGGGGACCGCTGTAGCTATCTCTAATTTGTCATTTTACTCTTTACAGTGCAGATGCACATGCTCTGTCTGTTATTTTGGTCGTAATCTTCATTAGCGGCTGCATTAGCTTAATTAATCATGAGATGTAAAACTCTATATATATTGGCCTTTCGCGTGAGAGGAGGATTGATTGAAAAACCTAATCATTTCTCTGTTTCTTAGGAGTAGGATAATTGTACTAGATCCAGGTCTTGCGGCTGCCACAAATATTTGATCTGAAACTCTGAAAATCTTCAGTTTCTACTCCTAAATTCCATTTCAAATCGTGGGATCTGACAACACGCTTCCTCTCCCCTTCCCCCATCTCTGCGCCGCGCGAGCACCATAGATCTACAAGAGGTGGAGAGAAACCGAAAAAAAAGGAGATGAGGAGGAAGATGAATCTGATAAGCCCCACGTAGGAAAACATGACGACACACTCTAATTTTATAAAATTTAAGTGACAGCTATAAATAGATGAATTATAATAATATTTATCTGAATAGTCACGTTTACCTGGTACAAATTAAATTAATCTAAAATATTAAAATGTTTATGTTGGAGTCGACTCACCATGTTTGTAGGTTTTTTCGTCATAAAAAAGTTACAGACATCGTTTCTTGTTTATTTTGAAAATTGATGAATTTTGAATAAGCCTTTGTTGTCGACTTAATTAGTCATCAATATATAAATACAAAGTTTCTTATATTCTTTAGTGAGAATTCCAAAATAGGCAAATAGTCGATCAATCGGATGAATTCCTTAATGCAAAATCTTGACATAAACGAAGGCATTTGGAATTCCTGAATTTCTGCATGAATTTACAGGATTGTTTTTGACCTTTCGTTTTGTTTGTTCGTAATATACATTCTGGCACTTTGTGCTGCCTTCCGATCCTATGGCTACAAATTTGCGAAGCCCCCCATTCATGTTTAAACACGACAAAACAAAATCTCCTGGCTCAAATTTTAACACGCGCGCAAAATTCACGAAATTTAAAAAGCCATAAAAAATCCCAAAAATCCAACGGGAAAAGGGAGACACGGAGAAGAGAGAAAAAACAAACGGCATCAATGGCGGCCACATCCCTCCTCTCCGGCCTCCTCATCCTCCCACCACCGGCGCCGGCCGCCGCCGCCGCCTCTCTCCGGCAGCGGAAACCTGCCGGAGCGCTCTCCCTATCCTCCAGGGGCCGTAGGCCCCGCCTCGCGGCACAGGCGGTAACCCCCGCGACAGCGGCCGCGGCGGCGGAGGAGGAGGGGAAGGGCGGGCTGCCGGCGGCGGAGGCGGAGAGGCTGGCGGAGTTCCTGCGGGAGGACCTCCCCCACCTGTTCGACGACGTGGGCATCGACCGCTCGGCGTACGACGACCGCGTCCGCTTCCGCGACCCCATCACCCGCCACGACACCATCGACGGCTATCTCTTCAACATCCGCCTCCTCAAGCTCCTCTTCCGCCCCGACTTCTACCTCCACCACGTCAAGCAGGTTGACCTGCTGCCCAATTTCCCTTTTCACCCTAGCAAATCTGCGGCGCGATTGCGAAGCGCATTCGCGAAGAACTCGTGACTGGATTGGTGGGGTTTTAGACAGGGCCGTACGAGATCACCACGAGGTGGACCATGGTGATGAAGTTCGTTCTCTTGCCGTGGAAGCCGGAGCTGGTCTTCACTGGCCTCTCGATCATGGGCGTCAACCCTCAGAATCTCAAGTTCTGCAGCCATGTGGTTAGCATTATTTCTTGACACTGCAGCTTGGAACATATGTTTCTTCGAATTAATGTACATTAAGTTTTTTTTTATGAATTGAATTACTGGTATTTTAATCCCCTGAATCATATGTATGGATCATGTCTTAGGTACTCTCTCCGAACCGTAATAAGTTCATTTTTAGCTCATTCCATTTGGCTCAAAATAAATTTATTTTTAGAGTAATCATTATATTGGAGTTTGTGAAAGTAGGAAATAATTGTATTAGGAGTAAATAAAGTGGGGGAATAGTTGTATTGGGATTTGATAAAGTAAGGGTATTCTACACTTTTTAGTTTTGTATTGGTATGTGTGGCCGTGTGGGATGTGTGAAAACGAACTTATTTTGGGACGGAGGGAGTAGTATATTATATGTTAGAACCTTAGGTCTCCTGCTTGCGACATTTGAGACCTTTGAGATGAAACATATGTATTAAGCATGCACAGCTTAGAAGTTAGTCTTAAAGAGTACGGTTTCTTTTATCAAGAACATTAGTAAGCAGTCAGTCTGGAGTAAGATTTCGAGAGATGTGATCAGGGAGTTCCTGACAAAGCTTTCAGACAAGCTTTAGTTGCATACTTATGTTTAGCTATGTCAAATAACTTTTTATTGTTGCAATGCTCCACCGGGTACACTTCCTCCTATAATGCAATGCTTCATAGTCCTTAGTTCAATTTGATACTAAATTTTAACTTTTCAGGAAGCTTGTGGAACTATTTATTGATAGGACCGCAAAGCTTGTACTTAGCTTCCACAGTCCACACTTGATAAAGTTTACAATACTCATAATAATTGCAGTTGCTGTGATGTGCCATAGAGTTCCTGGTTCTTAATTTTTTTTTCGTTTAGTGTGCATTTTTGTAAATATAAGATTAAGGATACCACGCTTCTCAGCATGTTGGAGAGATTTTGCGCATACAGAGAACTCCACAACACATTAAATAAGTTTTCCCAAGTAATCATTAAATAGTATTATTACAACTTCCCGATATGCTGAAGTGCAGGATATTTGGGACTCAATACAGAATAATGAATATTTTTCTTTTGAAGGACTGGGGGATGTCTTCAAGCAGGTAATTTGTTATGACTCTACATTTTTCTTATAATTTGTCAAACAAATGTTTGAACTGGATCTCTTGATTCTGCACAGCTACGGATTTACAAGACCCCTGATATAGAAACACCAAAGTACCTTATCCTGAAAAGGACGGCAAACTATGAGGTATTAACTTTAGGAATTCATTTTATATCTGTACTGAAGTAACAGCACTGCGATGTTCTCATGATCCATGCTTCATATGAATTAACCATACTGATAAGTATCCCAATTATTTTACTTGATTTTTGCCAGTGTATAATCTTTGCTAATGTGATCTCTATAGTAGTCAGAACTCAGAACATCTAATTTATAGCTGTTACTTCTCTGCAGAACGTTTAAAGTGAAATCATGAACATAAATTCTTTTTTGCAGATTAGGAGCTATCCACCCTTCTTAATAGTTGAAGCAAAAGGAGATAAACTAACCGGATCATCAGGTTTTAATAATGTAACTGGGTGAGTTATTTTTCTGGTACAGTAGATATTTAACCCTGTATATCCTAGTACTGATTACTTGTAAGCGCTTGTAAATGTAGGTATATTTTTGGCAAGAATGCTTCTTCTGAAAAGATTGCAATGACTACACCTGTCTTCACTCAGGCTTCTGATGACAAACTCTCAGATGTATCCATCCAGATAGTTTTGCCGATGAACAAAGAATTGGACAGGTCTACCTTGTGCAATGCAGGATTTCAGTTACTGACAGTGCAGTTTAAAGCATTGATTTTGGACAGCTGTGCAAAGTTAAACTAAAAGGTCTTATGGATTTATTTCTATTGCTAATAGTAGTAATCTTGTTCAATCAGCTTACCAGCTCCAAACACGGAAGCTGTCAATTTGCGAAAGGTAGAAGGTGGCATTGCTGCAGTGAAAAAATTCAGTGGGAGACCAAAAGAGGAAATTGTGATCCAGAAAGAGAAGGAGCTGCGCTCCCAATTACTCAAAGATGGGTTGAAGCCTCAACATGGTTGTTTGCTTGCACGCTACAATGATCCTAGAACACAGAGCTTTATAATGGTATGTTTCCTTTTGGGCTGTCCCTTATTTTTTAAACTGACATGTGATTTTTTTGATATACTTCACTATAATGATCCTAAGACTAACTAATGAGGTTTATTTTATAATTAAGTGTTGGAAAGTTGATATTTTATCATCATTGCTTCCTTTCCCAAAATTCCAGTTCATTTTTTTCAGTTTTACATTTCCAGTTCCTTTTTTATTCAGTTTTACATTCAATCTTTTATTCTGAAACTCTTATGTTCTTCCTTATCAAAAGAGGAATGAGGTGCTGATATGGTTAAATGACTTCACGCTGGAGTAGTAGTCTTCACTGTCTACAGCACATTTCTGCACCATAGACACTTAGCATTGGAGCTTTCAGAGCATCATAGCAAGGTAAATTAACTGTTCATAAACCATTACTTGCGTGGTTTGGTAGTATTTTAAAGCTGCATGTTATTTCCTCTAAAAAAAAGCTTTGTATTCTACATGTAAAAAAATGTAGAAACAATTTATGTATCTAAATGTATCGTGCAACTTAGTTATTCCCATAGATCCGTCATGCCTCTTTGTCATCCATGTTTTAATTTTTGCATTTATGCTCACTTAGCTTTTGCATTATGCAGGTGAAAAAATTAGGAAGATGCATGGATGAAATGATAGGAGAATGTAAGTACCGAAAAGGTCATTATATTACATGGTAATTCTAGTCCATATGAAAAATGTTTGTATATAACAAAAGTGAACTGAACAAAATGAAACTGTTTAGAACAAAAGGAATAACCCCCACCCAGCCACCCTCATTCCCAGTGGCGTGCCTAGCCGCAAGCCCATAACACGTCTCTTCTGTCTCTCTTCCTGAACCCCACATCTCCAAGTAATATAAGACAATAAGAACATACAGAATAGGTCAGGGTTTGAAGATTCATCAGTTAAGATCCTCACTAGGATTCTTCCATGTCACACCAACTGACCAAACAACACATCTTAAAGCATTGCCTCAAACTTTGACCCCCTTTGTTTCTTTATACTCTTCCGCTCACCTTGGAACAGCCGGTTACTTCAGACCACTTGGACTAGTGTTGAGTTGGGTAAAATGGACTTAAATAACTGAAAAGTCATAATTTTGACCAAAATTTTGTTGATATTTGGATTTGAACTGCAGCATACTGAGAATCCGCTTATATGATCTGGGCAACTATCCTAACCTAGAACAACCAAAATCTAACCATTTGTCTGTTGATTAATGCTAAGTTCTAAGATTAGTGATAAATGGTACTACCTTTGATGCACGTTTTGCAACGTACATGTAACATCAAACCATTATGAAAGTGTTGGCTGAAATTTGCAAAATCTGGAACATAGTATGCAATTCCAATAGCTCTGACTGATCACCGAACCCTTGGTTCAAATAATTTTCAGCACTCTCTTAATTATGGTCTGATCTCAAACAATCATATTCGTTGGTCCATTCAATCCCCACTACTCGTGCGTGTAAATCCAGTCTGTGCCCAATTGATGCTATGGATGTTGAAGGTTGCTACTAGGTCTGTATCTTTGTTCAGCTGTCCTGCCTGTCCTTGCACACATGCAACTCAGCATATCATAGTACTAATGGTTGGTGAAGGAGTGAGTGATATAACCAACGATCTTTCTAGAACCATTCATTCATGATTTATTTACTTTACATCTGGCAATTGGCACTTTCTAGCAAACCAAAGGTTTAAAATTACGTGGGTAGAGCTGGATAATTGGATATACCTG
This sequence comes from Oryza punctata, assembly GCA_000573905.2. Taxonomy (NCBI): domain Eukaryota; kingdom Viridiplantae; phylum Streptophyta; class Magnoliopsida; order Poales; family Poaceae; genus Oryza; species Oryza punctata. The sequence goes on from CM002493.2 coordinate 30,279,894, forward strand.
GTTTTAAGAAGTCTTGAAATGTAATACTCCTACTTCAAATTAATATTATTAAATAAGGTAGTGGATATAACAGATTTTTTTAACCTTTTTAATTTATAATTTTAAAAATAAACTATCCCAAAAATTATTTTCAAAACTGAACCTTTTGACCATGCCAACCAGATTGGTGTGGCGAGCAAAACAAAGTTGTCACACCCACTGCAGATGGTGTGGCAATGTCGTTTCGCCACGCTAGGTGGAGTGGCGTGGCAAAAAAAATGTTCAGATTTTGAAAATAAGTTTTGGGAGATTTTGTTTTTAAAACTATAAATTTAAAAAGTAAAATAATAATAAAAATTCATAATAACACGACCTACGTCGTGTATTTCACAAAAGGGTTCAGTTGTCAAAAATGGAATTTCAATGGGATATGATACTACGAAGGAATACCAAAAGTTTACGACAAGGTCACTAAGTAAAAAAACGTAATCACTGTCGGTTTTAAAACAAGGGGTGCCAAGCTTCACTGCCAATTCATACTTCTTAGACAAACTGCCGGTATATGAAACAAACCCTGTTTTGTATTAGTGGGTCAAGTAGCTTGGTCACTAATGATATATATTCGTTCTGTTTCACAAATTAAGTAGTAGGACAGAGTGATGTAACGATCAGAAAATTTTGACTTGGTTTATATGAAGCTACAAGGTAATCTCTGACTTCAACATCACCTGATTCTTTTATAGTTCTTGGTCGTTCAGTGCCAATGGCTTCAACATCACATAATAATGTAACCACACGCCATGAGATCTCTACTTTGAAAATAAGCTAGCAACATAACGTCGCAATGAAAGTTTTGCATTTCGCTTGCGTCATCGCATAGATTTGGTCGTGTATGAATTGTTTCTTTTGCTAATAAGTCAATGGTTCCATCTGACAAGATTAGGCGCGTATTGGTATAGATAAGATTGTTTCAGTCATAACTCATAACTATGAGTCTATGACAATACAAGTACAAGTACAGTACTTAATCTCTCAAATGTGAAAAGGTTGTTTTGTGTGACAGCAATTATGAATGAAACAAATGGATAGGTATATCTTATTTCGTGTCAAAGCAAGGTTTATCTTCTATAGTACTTTTGAATTTTAAGGGCCACAAAGTCAATAAGTAAGAAGTTGGTAGTAAGATGGAAGTCCGAAGAAAAACAAAATTTTGTACTAGATTGTGATCCAAGTAAACAGTGTACGGAAATTAAAGGATCATTTGTATCATTTGTCACCCGGTCGAAAACAATATTGAGATTTCACAATCAACCTAACAAACTGTGGTTTCAAATTCATAGAAGGGCATAGAATGCATTAACTTGAAAAAGTTATGTATGCACATCCAGCAGAACCATTACACACACGAAAAAAAAAACCTCAAGAGGTACTCCCTCTAACTAAAAAAAAACAATGATGCTTTGAACTTTTCAAAGTAAAAAAAGTTCTTAGACCAAAAAACTAAATTTTAAAAAACTACATATACTTTGTCTAAATTATTAGAAAACTACATATTTAAGAGTTTCTATTGGGAGAACTACAGATTTTGCGCTCAAACGATCACAAACTACAGATTTTATGTTCACCATCACATTCCCCGTTAATTGGCGAGTGTAGTTTTGCATGAGGACCTAATTGTCAAGTTATAAGGGTATAAAGCCTGAAACATATAGTTTTGTGATAACTTATACAGAAAATTGGTGGCTTTCAATATAAAATCTTAAATACCTAGAGCCCCATCATTCCGCTTATGCTTGTGCTTAATTATAAGCTAAAATTTAAATTTTAAAACTTAATTTTAAAGTTAATTTAATGATTTTTTATTGTAGTTTATTTTACAACATTTGCTTTTAAATCGTTATGGACATATATATAAAAGTTTTGCTGATAACTTTTTTAATAAGTCGTTCGATAAGTATAAATAAGCGGAATGATAGGGTTGCTAGTTATGCTTATGCAATACTAATTTAGGCCATCCTCATCGTTTGCTAATGCTTATGCTTATAAGCCAAAAATTAAATTTTAAAACTTAGTTTTGTGTTTTTTATCGTGGTTTATTTTACAACAGTTACCTTTGAATCATGATGATACATATAAAAGTTTAACCTCACAAATTATTTTTTGTTCCTAATAAACAGTACGGATAAGCATATGCATAAGTAAAATGATGGGGCTACTTTGTTTGTAGTTTAATTCGTGAAATTTCCTCCAATCAGATTGATGGAAATGTTCCCTACCTCTGTCATGCTAGGCATATTACCAACAATATTTTGTAAACACTGTTCCAAACATACCTAACACGCATCCAACAGTACATACCTTGTAAACACTGTTGCTACACAATCCGCACCAAATAACGACCCTTCACATACCTTATTTTCCACGTATCATAAAATATGACTTTATGGTATACTCCTAGTACTTCACATATCTGCACCAACGAAACGTACATCCACCACATGCAAGAATTAAGCCTGCCTGCCTCCTGCATCTGTATCACTATATGCCTCTACGCCCATATGACTGTAGCAAGACAAATCCGGCCTGCAACAAAACACACGCAAGCAGTGACAGGAGTATACTGTAATTGTAACCTGACTGGCAGGCCGGGACTGAGTCCAGTAGGGTTTACAAATAAACTGATGGAAACCAGATTTTTCAGACAGGGTAAAAAACACAATCCGCTTGCACTACCGAAGAGTGATCTTTTTCTTCGGTATGCAGAAAAAAACATAAATTTCTCGGTTGTCTTACGAACCGGTACTAAATATTTTTTAAGTACCAGTTCTAAAAATTCAAGTCTCAAAAATAGCTTTAGTCCCGGTTGGTAACACCAATCGGAACTAAAGATATTTTTAGTACCGGTTGATAACACAAACCGGGACTACAAATGCCTTCAGGGTGTACTTCAAAAAGAAAACATTTCTATACTTGTCAGATGTGTGTGGTAGGTGATATGGTAACATGCGTGAGGCTGAGGTGAGAGATCTTGAGTTCGAATCCCCCGAAATTTTAGTCTCGGTAGCTATAACTGGTACTAGAGGGGATTACAAACTACTTTTTAACTGAGAAAATATCTTTAGTATCGGTTATTTTAACCGGTACTAAAAACTATAGTACCGGTTATTTCAACCGGTGCTAAAAATGAGATCTTTAGTTCCGAAATTTTAGTCTCGGTAGCTATAACCGGTACTAAAGGGGTTACAAAAATTTTTAACTGAGAAGATATTTTTAGTACCGGTTATTTCAACCGGTACTAAAAATTGAGATTTTTAGTCTCGAAAGTCTCAATTTTTAGTGTCGAAAGTTTAGTCTTGGTAGCTATAACCAATACTAAAGAGGGTTACGAACTGTTAGTAAAAAGATATTATTCTCCAGTAGTGTCAATTATTCGATCAAGTTAAAAAAGATCAAACTGAATTTTAGATTTTTGATGAAATTTGTTTGGATTTCATCAGTTTTTATATTGGTTTAATAACAATTCCCATGAAATCCAAAGATAGCTCTTGTGAGCGTTTTTCGGTAACCCTGTACACCAGTGGCGGCATGCATGCGAATATTTTAAGGCATTCGCACGGGTGCCGACGGCTGAGTCTCTCACACGCACTCATGATGGGATACGATAATGATAACTACTTCACCCGATTCTATAATTTTTAACGCTTGAACAATGATACGATCTCTAAAAATATTTTTGCCTATGTTTTCATATTATAATATATATAATAAATAAATATATTCTTATTTTTATTATAATATTTTCTAAGATAAAACTATTTGTGTGTTCTAGTTTTTTTAAAATGTTTTAAAATTATTAATAGCTAAAGTTATAAAAGTTTTGATCTCAATTTTAAGAAATGTCAAACAATTATGGAATGGAGGAAGCAACGGCGACGCCACATCCCCATCTGCAGTAACAACTGATGACACGGCATCAAGACGCAATTCAATTCCTAGCTGGGGTTGCAGACTTGCAGCTTGTCTCGTGGCAAACATATTGAAAACATGTGTGGGCGTTATGATGCCGCCTCATCCATCGTCCACTGATGATGCATCCGTGGTCCAGCTGACGGCTCTAGCTAGGCAGCACGTAATTAGATCTTATTTATCGGCTTTATATTATGAGAAATAGCTAATAGAAAATTAATTTTAAATTTAATTTCTAGATTATATAGCTATAGTAAAATCTGTATGAAATGCTAAATTATTTAAGAGAACTTTTGATTAAGAAAAAACTGTAGCGGCTGCCCCGTTCGAATTAAACGTGCTGATGATCAGCAGAGAGGAGCTGATCATCGGCACCACTCATGATTTAGCGTGGTAATAAGAGCATGAATATATAATTTCTAATAGTAAAATCATTAGGAGGGAACAGATATACCCTCTCTGTAAAAGAAAGAAAAAACAATTCTGAAGTTCTTAGGATTAGACTTATTTATAGACACAGTAAGTACTACGGAGCAATGGAGGGAGGGAGATCAAGGTGTGATCATATCTACTCTTTCTGTCCTGAAAAATCAATTTAGGTGAGGATATGGTACCACCGAGAATGATGAATACGAATATAAACATATAAAATTATCCAGATTTATTGTTCTAAGTGATGTTATATTTTTACTTAATTTGATTTTTTAAACGAAGAGAGTATCTCCCTATTTATGGCTAAACCAACACAATCCCGTACTAATCAATTAAGAGATGATATAATGCTGCAACACTACCAACTTGCATTGCTAGCTAGCCTATCTAGCTCACTAGTGTACTGCAAATGTACTACTACCTTCGTCTTATTTTAATCACAGCTATGAATTTTCATAGTCTTATTTATTTTTTTAAATTTAAAATATAAGTCACGCATAAAATACTATTCATATAAAATATTATTTATATTTTATTATTTAATAATAAAAAATACTAATCATAAAAAAAATTTAAATAAGATGATTAAAGTTGAATATGAAAATTTATGGTTATATTTAAAATGGGACCGAGGGAGGGAGTAGTACGTTCGGGCATGCCACTCTAGATAAGAACTGAGGCTCCATGAGCTAATTAAGTTCGTACCATGGAGATTAATTTTATGGCATGCATAATATCAGGTAGTCGCCGTCCAGTCTCTAGAAGGTACTGTACTGTTGTGCTACTGTACATGGCAGGATCGGGACGCAGCTTGTAATGTGCAGCAACTAGTAGACCTGATCGTCTGTTGGCCAGTCGAGAGAGAAGCCATGAATGTTGCAACAATATTCAAGGATCTCAGTTAGTTGGAAAGGGTATAAAATCCAGCTTTCTTGAAGATTAGATTAAGGGGTGTAAAAGAATAAGTGGTTTTTGCCGGTACTAATACCGTAGTACAATTCATGATGGATTGCAACTCTCATCTCTATCGAATTCAATACCAATATTACTAATCATAATGCACTATATGTATCGGGTGAAGAACCCACAGTGGTAACGGTCATCTACGAGGGATGGTACCAGAATACTATAGTCATCTTATCACCCGGTAGAGATGTAATCATCTGAGATGGGGATCTTTGACTCATAATAGATTTGGGAGCATGGATGATCAGATTTGTAGTAGTTTACCAATATATAGGAGGATCAATTTGGAAAGTTGATATTAGAGCGACGTACAACAACATAAAATTTGGTACCACAGAAATCTTTATCTCTTGGATCTAGCTAGGGTACTATGATGGCAAGCAAAAGGCTAGTTGAGTGGATGCAATGGTAACAAGTCTAACCACAAAATATGTTATTAGACTTAAGTTCAATTTTAACTAGCCTAACCACTGTCACACGATTTAAAGCTCTATGATTTTGCTTCATGGGATGAGGTACCGACTGAATTTAGACTCTGTCTGGAAGAGCTTATATATATAGCAACAGTAGTTTCTTATAGAAACTATAGCTCTCTTAAATAATCGATATCATCACTCACATTCTAAGATTCTTTAGTTATAGAATTGAGAAAATAAACTAAAAGTCAGAAAGTAGAAATCCTCTGGTTCCTTGCTAACTATTTCTTTGAAACTTGAGCTCCCAAATAAAATCAGCTAACACCTCAAGAAAATGAAGGACGTAACCAAGGCTTGAGAAACATGTCACCGAGCAACACCATTTGTACATCTCCGCACTACTAATGGTGTGTATGAGGATGTCCTTATTACTCAAATCATTATCGGCGGTGTTTCGGTGAGCTAAGCTTGAGCCTTGAGCAATTATCATCTTTGCACTTGAGTCACCATCGTTAGAGAACCAGTGCTCGGTAGGGAGGGCGTTGCCCATGCTCATAGTTAGCTCGTGACGCACTCCGATCTGTATCAAAGAGGCTATACTGGGAGGTTTTTAGTATCGGATTTTAAATAAAACTGGCACCAATGTACCTCCCTCAAAAAACCAACATCTATAAATTCTTATATGTACCGGTTTTTCAAACGGTGGGCGGGAAATGTTTTATTGGTTCCGGTTTTTATCAAACCAGCACCTATGTGCTAGTAGGGCCCATTGCTATGGACCTTTTACTCACAATGCTTACAGCCCGCTTTCGGCCTTTCGCTAGGTTACTGAGAGGAAATTTGGGATTTTTGTATACTTATAATCAAAATGCAGCCTATATATCTTGGATAGCTGGATAGGGAAGCAGGGATCACTGGAGAGAGGAAGTGAACGTACTAGTGCCGGTATCTCTAATGTGGATTTTTCCTCACGAGGTGTTACATACTTCATACTAATCATACTCTAATGGTCCTAACGCTAAATAGTTCTTAGTATCAGGTAGTGTAACTTCTAGCTAGAAGGTTGTATAGTACATACATCATTGTACGTATATAGTACTAGGCATGTAGCGTAAGTGTCAACTTCATGGATGTTGCACTCAAGCGAACCTGATAGCTAGGCTAGGGGGAGGCCAATAACGGGTACCCTATGTATATCTTAGTTAGGGAAGGCCAGCCTTAAACTCCCTGTCCCAAGAGGGTATAAATGTTTGTGTCGTTGTCCTCATATATGGTCCTTAATTAGGACAGCTTGTAGATTCAGCTAATCCTCGAGAAAAAAGTTGGAGTGATGCACGTAAACCACCACTTCCACATTTTTTCTTATAGTATATGGTCTTATTTTGATTGGAGGATTTTTGAAAAAGGAATTTCGCGAGAATGGAACTAATTCGTACGAAAATCATGTAAAATACATGCTTTCCAATAGAGCTCACTGATTATAGTTCTAGCACAGTGTACGTAAATACATGATAGGAAGAGCTAGTTTAGTTTGCTATGATGCCAAAAATTTAGCAACTTCAAATCGTAGGCAAGTTCTTGCTGATACCAATATCTTAGCAACATATGTGTGGTATAGGCAAGTATTGGTAGCAAACTACAGATTATTAGAATTACTGTTTAAAATCCAAACCAGTCCGAATAAGCACATATATAGGACGATCGATTCATAAGACAAATTACATCAACTTAATCATTCTTTTCCTACAGCTAGCTAGTCAATGATGATCATCCGGCCTCACAATCTTTCATATCTATCTGAAATTCTTCTAAGAAACCAAGTAAACCATGACAAGAATAATACTATATATGTTCTTGCACGTACGTATACGTGCTTGCCTTGCCTAGTTAATTGATCTTCTCTCGAAGTGTAGCTTGTGCATGCTATCGACGGCTTCATCGGTCAAGAGATAACGCGATAGCTACTCGATCGATCGATCGATCGCGTTGTCATGCCGTGCATGCACGTTATATTTTCCATTTCGTCTACACGAAAGCCAAGCGTCGTACAACGTACGCGTTATAGCCACTTGTGCCGGTTCGATCGAGCTTCCGTGCACTTGCAATCGATCCATCGTCTATTTGTCCTTGATTTTCTTATGGCTGACCGGCGAAAATGTACGTGTTTGTTTGACAGCGAAAATTATATGGCTCACCGGCTCACCTAACGCAAAACATCGCTGTCGACAAGTCGATATCATCTGCAAACATAGACCACGGTACGTATGTAGATTGCTGATCGGGGTCTCGACAAATTTTTGACTTGACCCAATATGCTAGCTAGATCATCTCGAGGCTACCGAGTTATGATGATGCATTTCTTCATGGGTACAATTAAGTAAATTGCATTTTTGTTTTATGAACTATGGAATCTTTTTTTCTATTGTAGTATAATGTAGCTATTTATTGGAGTTTCTGATCTATTAATACAAGTTTAAGTTAGAACAAACTTAGACTGCATTTAAGAGCACACAGTATTAGGGGACTCATCTTCTTTTTTCTTCTCCAGCCCCCCACGTACTCTTCTTTCTCTAAGAGGATCCAACCGGGTAAGGGGATGTGGCATCCACATTGGATCTGTCCTTAGCTATGTTCGAGTTAGAGGTTGGTTTGAGCTTTTCTCTTGAACACATAACGAGATAAGCTATTAGCATATAACTAATTGAGTATTAACTATTGCATATTTGAAAAATTAATAGATTTAGTTGATTTTTTAAAGAAACTTCTATATGAAATTTTTTTCAAAACACACATCGTTTAGCATCTCGAAAAACATGCTCATTACAAAGAGAAAGTAGATAAATTGCTAAGCTGGTTAGCCCTAAGCCTGTTTTGTTTTTTTTGGAGGGTTGGCCTAGTAATGTGGGATGGAAAACATGGTATATAATTAGTGCATAATGAATTAAATATCAGTAGTTATTTTGATTCGCTTAAAAAACTTTTTGTGTGGATATCATTTTAAAAAATATTGTTTTTTAGGTAGATAATTTTTTTAAAAAAACATAGTTTAGCAGCTTGGGAAGTGTGTTCACAACAATTAAGGAAATAGCTCATTCCAACATCTCAAAAGAATGCAGCCTCACAAGTTATGAGCCTTGGCACCTCATAAGTGCGTGTGTGTTACGACAGATGACTATCTTTTGATATGAAAAAATATTATTATATGAAAATAGTAAAAAAGAAGGCTCAGAAACGACACAATCCAAATTTCCGTATCTCCAAACACAAAATTTGTCCAGTGGTATATATCTGCATTAAAAGATCCAACCTCAGTCAATAGATCAGACCAACAATATGGACATATGGTTCAATTCCGGTCAAAATTTGTAAACCATGAAAAGGGCTTGAGAAAAGTACTCCTTGCAAAATTATTTTCAGCTTAAAAGGAAAAAAGGTTTCCACCTATAAAAAAAATATTATGACATATACTGTTGTTATCTGGAAATGTGTCATTATTATTCGCTTCCAGTCTTCCAGGACAACAATGGGCCCCACCTTTGGCCCCATATTCAGCAATGTTGCGTTGCCAGCCACGTGGGCCCCACATGCGGGCGGGAAAAAAAATATTGTGGTGACCATCGCCGCTGGTACAAGTTGATCCCAGCCGTCCATTTGGATCCCAGCGCTATAGTGGCCGGCGATCTGGCAGGCTAGCACGGATTTCCGGTGCACAAAATAGCTGAAAATGTGGGTTGTTTTACCCATGTGTCCTTGCGCTTGCATAAAATTACGTACATGTACAGGCCTTGGGCCTACAAAATTACACACATAGAAAGGGGTAGTTGTTCATCTGTTTGTTTTGCAATTAGGATACTCGTTTTACTTTTCAAATTTGAGATTATACCTCAACAAGGTGATGTGTTTCTGTAGTGGATTAAACTTTAAAAACCTTCAAGGTGGGTTAATATGTAAACTACTCCATTTTAAAATAAAAAAACTTCTACCTATGGATATGAACAAATACTTATGGTTCAGGTGTATCGCTAGAAATGTTTATATTTTAAAATGGAGGTGCATTGCTATTAATGTTTATATTTTAGAACGGAAGGGTTATAATTTTCACACACTTTGCAACACACTAATCTTGTTCCCTCTACGTCCAAATCTTAGTTATGGGTATGCAACACAACCAAAAATTTAAGTGGTACTGTAGAAAATGAGTTATTGTTTATGTGTTTGTTCCTGATTTCGGTTTTTGTTGCAACATGAAGTTTTCCGTGCAAACTAAGAGGTGTGAGACAAAGAAATCAAAACTAAACTACCAAAAGCCATTAACTTGATGGTCCAAATGATTTTGCTTGTTACAAGACTGAAGAGATGTCATGCACTCCACAAACAAAAAGAGAACATTACTATATTGTAACAGAATATACAACCGTTAATACCAGTTATCAACTGTTTGCCCAATCCATATAACCATATAAATGCATTTGCTACATTCTATACCAAAGAAGGTAAAATTTACTCATCCACAAAATGCAAACAATTGGAACTTGAAACTTCAAATAGCAGAGGAATTGAGGGTGAGACTTACTCATCCACGAAAAGCAAACACAATTGGAAGTTGAAACCACAAATAGCAGAGTAATTGAGGGTGAGATTTACTCGTCCATAAAACGTAGGAAAATATTCAGTGCAAATCACATATGTAGTTGAAAACCCAGTAAACTAATGTTGGATCTTAAAATGAATGCGTGAGATTTATCCACTGCACCCAAAGTAAAAAAAATTACTCCCAGATTTAACCCCCAGATTTAACCTTGAGTAAAATTTTTCCCTCGATAACACGGATAAATTTTAGACGTCCGTTTTTAAATCCAACAATAGTTTACAGGTTTCATTACATTAGATATATGATATATGGTTTGTACTAAATACTTTACCATAAAACATAAGACAACCGGAAGTGGAGACCGAATTGAGGGTGAGATCTACTCATCGACAAAAAGGCAAACACTCGGAGGTTGAAACTGCAAAATAGCACAAGGATTTAGGGCGCATTTTCTCTCTTCAATAAGTTTTCACCTTTTCCCTCACATCCTGCGCTTATTAAAAGGCGGCGTCCCCCTTGTCCCTCCCTCCCCGTGGTGCTCGCGGCCGTATTCAAGCGGAGAGAGTCGAGTCGTCTTCCTCCTCTCTCCTCGCCGCCGCATCCGATCGGAGAAAAGATCCCTTCTCTTCTCCCTCCTTCAAACCCGCCGCGCCGTGCTGCCTCGGTATGTACTCGCATGCGTCAAAAATCCCGCCCTTTTCTTTTTTTTCTTTTCTTTTCTTCTCCTCCCGATTCGCCGCCCCCGCATTGCGGCGGCCCTTCTCTTGATTCGCAAATCTGGTTTCTTTCTCGATTTGCATCTCAATTCCTAAACGCGAAGATCTCGCCATTTCGGTTCTTGCGGAGCAAATCTGCGATTTTTTTTTTAAAAAAACTTGTTCTTGTTTTGCATCAGACAGGATGGAGACCTCGGCGGCGCCCAATGGCGGCGCGCCGGCGGCGGAGCAGCGGCGGCGGCTGCCGGACTTCCAGCAGTCGGTTCGGCTCAAGTACGTGAAGCTGGGGTACCACTACCTCATCTCCCACGGGATGTACCTGCTGCTGTCGCCGCTGATGGCGCTGGTGGCCGTGCAGCTCTCCACCGTGTCGCCGAGCGACATCGCCGACCTGTGGGAGCAGCTCCGCTTCAACCTCCTCTCCGTCGTCGCCTGCTCCACCCTCCTCGTCTTCCTCTCCACCGTCTACTTCCTCACCCGCCCTCGCCCCGTCTACCTCCTCGATTTCGCCTGCTATAAGCCCGACCCCGAGCGCAAGTGCACCCGCGAGACCTTCATGCGATGCTCCAACCTCACCGGCTCATTCACCGACGCCAACCTCGACTTCCAGCGCAAGATCCTCGAGCGCTCGGGCCTCGGCGAGGACACCTACCTCCCTCCCGCCGTGCTCCGGGTTCCACCCAACCCGTGCATGGACGAGGCTCGCAAGGAGGCTCGCGCCGTCATGTTCGGCGCCATTGACCAGCTTCTTGAGAAGACCGGGGTTAAGCCTAAGGACATTGGCGTGGTTGTTGTCAATTGCAGCTTGTTCAACCCGACGCCGTCGCTGTCCGCCATGGTTGTGAACCATTACAAGCTGAGGGGAAATGTTATCAGCTATAACCTTGGTGGGATGGGATGCAGCGCCGGCTTGCTGTCCGTCGATCTCGCCAAGGACTTGCTGCAGGTGCACCCCAACTCGTACGCGCTGGTGGTCAGCATGGAGAACATCACGCTCAATTGGTACTTTGGCAACAACCGGTCGATGCTCGTGTCGAATTGCCTGTTCCGGATGGGCGGCGCCGCCATCCTGCTGTCGAACAGGCGGTCCGACCGCCGGAGGTCCAAGTATGAGCTTGTGCACACTGTGCGCACGCACAAGGGCGCCAACGACAAGTGCTTTGGCTGTGTCACCCAGGAGGAAGACGAGGTCGGCAAGATCGGCGTGTCGCTCTCCAAGGACCTGATGGCGGTGGCTGGAGATGCGCTGAAGACGAACATCACCACACTCGGGCCGCTCGTGCTCCCGTTGTCGGAGCAGCTGCTCTTCATGGCCACATTGGTCGCCAAGAAGGTCCTCAAGATGAAGATCAAGCCATACATTCCCGATTTCAAGCTGGCATTTGAGCATTTCTGCATCCATGCTGGTGGCCGTGCCGTGCTGGATGAGCTGGAGAAGAACTTGGAGCTGACTGACTGGCACATGGAGCCATCGAGGATGACTCTGTACCGGTTTGGCAACACATCGAGCAGCTCACTCTGGTATGAGCTGGCGTACACCGAGGCGAAGGGGAGGATCAGGAAGCGGGACAGGATCTGGCAGATTGCATTCGGATCTGGTTTCAAGTGCAACAGCGCCGTCTGGAAGGCGCTGCGGACTGTGAACCCGGCGAAGGAGAAGAACCCCTGGATGGACGAGATCGACAACTTCCCGGTTGAAGTTCCAAAGATCTCAAAGGTTGGAAATGCATGACATGAAACGCCTTGTTTGTCCGAAGAGTAGTAAAAAGTATGGTGGGTTGATTGGAATTGTGCATTGGCGTTGGTAGGGCAGGAAGTTCATCTTCAGAGTTCTAAATCCATTTGCTTGTTCAGAGTTCTTTGGTTTTCAGTTGTAGCATCTGTGAGGGGAACTTTAAAAAAAAACCTGTAGCTGATTCAATTAGGTAGAAAAGGGTGTGTTTTCTTCACCTAGGGCTGTCTTGATAATGCTGTATTTATTCAGATTGAAGAAAACAATTGGAGTCTTCATGTGGCATTATTCATCGTTGCCTGATTGTGATTGCACTTGTAGCACTGTCACATTCTCCTTAAATTGATCCCATTAAATTGATTGGTTTAACATGATAGTGTTGTGTCTTATTCTTCTGTTGGGTTTGCTTTGGTTGTTCGTCCGAGTTCGTGTGCCACTGAATGCGATGTCGCCATATGTCTGAATGCCGTGGTTGTGCAAGCAAACATTCAACATCCTCTCTATAGATCTGGACTTGCTACCAGAATGATCAAGGCCATGGAAAAATGGAAAAAATGAATGTCAAAATCTGCATTTAAACTTGTATTTAATATTCGAGCTGGCCATTACTGCTGTGTAGGAGTAGTAGTACTTGTAGTCTGTGTCAAGGATATTGAATGGTGGCATGCCATGGCACTTGTGGGATGTTTCAAGAATACTGAAAATAGTTGCATGTTACTATCTGGTTTACTGCAACATTCAGAAACACCGAATGCCAGGACATGTGCATGCTAATCTACAGTGAAAATGAACATGAAGAAACAGAATTTACACCAAATTCACATATATACTATATGTCTAATTATATTGCCAGGCTGCCAATGCAAGTGTTTGCTGCAGCGGTCAGCACAATGCATCTGGGCTGGCTGGCTGGCTGGCTGCTGCTGCCTTCTGTAGCTGCAGTAGGACATCTGCTTGGCTGTAATTGCCAAGCAACTACGTTCTTCGTCCAAAAAAAAAATAATCAACTTCTGGGAATAATTGTTCAGATTTATCCCCGGAAAATTGGTTTCTTTGGGTACCGCTTCTGCAGACTGAACCAAATGGACCATTCTGAAAGTATACCTCATCATATTAGCAAGTGGCAAAACAGAAGCCTTTACAATAATCCTGTAGCACCCACGTGAGCCTGATTCAGGCACCGCTAGCACGCAGGAAACAAATCCAGGCTGCAATGACCAACTTTCTTCCTCACCACGAGTTCATGACAGCAAATCTTTTTGCAGATAAAAAAAATGCCAAGATGAACAGATGAGGTTTTGCAAGAAACCAACTTAAAATTTAAGTGATCTTTCTTGATCGTATATTCACCATCACAGAGGCTGGATGAAATGGAGACATGTCCATGAGATTTTACCATCATGGTATTGGTAGCACGGTCTAGTACCAATCATGAGGCTGGCTACCTCTAATAATCCAAAGAGCAACTTCACATGGTTGGCACCTTTTGATGCTGATGCCGGGGGTCAGTGCGATGCGCAGAAAGGCCGCGTATTTGCAATGGTGAGACTCACATGGCATAGCATGTGAAGCGATTCCTCCTGCAGGTGCAGTGACGAGGAAGACGTACGCACGCAGAGCACAACGATGCCATGTCCAAAACTCCGAATTGTCCCCTCGCAAGAAGGTACCCTTTACAACGCTCATATAATCAAATTATTCACATGACGAGAAGATCATGTAGTACTGAATACAATGTTGTACGAACGAAAGATCAGGTAATTATTGGTCAACAATACTGCACGATCTTACTGATCATAGCAACACTGCAACAGCATGATTGAGCTGGACATAAATCCGAAACTACTCCCTCCATCTCAAAACAAATTCACAGTATCATCTTAAAATAAATTCATGTAGTACCGAATGTGTCATATCCTAATAATATAAATCTAAACATACACATTTAATAAATTCACCTAGTACAAGATATGAAATATCCTAATACTACAAATCTAAAATACACCTATCCAGATTTATAATACTAACATATATAATATTATATACTAAATTAATTTATTTTAATACTGAGGAAGTAGATAGATGTCTAACCTAAATTGAGCTAGGAAACTTGCCGTGATCAGTTAGATGTGGGAAGAGAAGATCATGTAGTCTATAGATTGCGACAAATGAAACGACAAGGCATAAACAACAGCATCAGATGCATGAGAGAGAGTAAAAACAGCGGCAATAAAAAAACATGCAATTCCTGAGAAGAAAAGAGTCCATAGAAGGGTAGGGGGGCAAAAACCGGTGAACACAATGGCATCTGCTGTATCACGGCCACCAGCGGAATACAAGACTTTCACTTCTGTGAATGCAATCACGATACTAAACTACCAACTTGCTTTCCTCTTGGTTTATTTTGGCACTTTAGATAGATACTATCCTGACACTGTCTATTTGGTGAGGGCCCCATACAGAAATCCACCGTTTTGGTTACGGAGGACAAGATATCTCCCCCTTGCGTCGGGAACCAAGGGCGTCAACAAAGCAAGGGAGAAACGGGAAGGAGAGGAGCATCGACAGGCAATCATCTCCCAGTAAGCACCAAGCGCTGCCATGTTTGCAAACCTTGTAGTCCTACCCCTCAGCCTGCTGCTGCTGCTCCTCCTCGGGAATGTGGAAGCCTTCGATCTTGCGTGCAACTTCATTTACCCCAACCGTTGGTTTGCCATTTGAATTGACCGCCTCATTGTCATCAGCGTTAGGTGGGCTCAGCTGCCAGATCCGGATGGTGCCATCTTCTGATCCTGATGCATAAGATTCACCACCAGGTGCGAAGCGGACACAGTGGACAGGACCATGATGCCCCTTGTTACAGGCTGCACATTGTTAAAGAAAAAAACAATCACCTTAATTGGAACAGAGAGTGCAACGAAATAAAAGCCATTTGTCAGTATGATTAAAGAGAATTGGAATTTCAGATTTGAACAATTCTACAATTTCCCAAAGCAATATCCCACTGAGAAAACTCTTAAAAAGGTCATGCAATATACTACCTCTATTTCCAAATGTATGACGTTGGTTAGTTCAACATCAAACAAAAAGAAATGGAGGGAGTATAATACAAGTACAAAGAGTCGAGCAACTAAAGTAAGAAACTATTCCTAAAGGACTTGGGACTAAATAAAACTAGTGCATAACTATATGACAAGAAAAGCATGGTGATACCATATACTCCTTCCAGTCATAAATTTTGATATTTAGGACAAGCTTCAGTCAAACTTTTTGAAATTTGAATTATTTATTTCATATCCATTATGCATTAATTAATGGAGGGCAAAAACGTCAGAAAAATATTTGTTTGATCACACTAGTGACTCATGGTTCCCATGATAAGCTAGTTACTGAACAGTGGAAACAACCGTCCCCTACATAACTGTTATCATAAATGTGCAAGGACTGTTAAAAATTCCCAAGTAGAAGATATGTACGACCCAACTTCTGAACACAGGATTTTAGCTATACATTATCAGTTGCAATCGAGCCTTGAGGTCAGTATCAAAGCAAGTAGTAGTATGTTACAGTTGTACAACATGTTTAAATGCTCATCAAGTCACAACAGTGGAACAAAATGTTCTCATTTTGAAAAGAAAAACTGCATTAAAGTTTGAAGGACAAGCGTATGAAAAATATAAAATGCTTACTTATTTCTTCACCAGTGAAGAAATCAAATACATGAACCCACATATCTTCTCCCCCAACAATAAATTTGCTCCCAGATTTCGGTTCCAGTGAAGCTGACTCCACAGTGCAAGGCATATCATAGCTTTTAACAAGCCCAAAGCTGCAAAATATGCAGCAAAAAATGTTTGTTGGAAAGGATTCAATAATTCTGTATGACACAGAACAATGGTATAATGGTGGTAGAAATAATACGTACTGATTAGCATCCCAAAATTTAACACTCGAGCCATCAGCTGTAGTGATGAACCTGCTGTCTTGACTTACTTCTGCGCTAGTCACAGGTGCCTTGGTTTCAAGAGTTTGGACAATTTTTCCAGTCCTCACATCCCACAATCTGTGCAGTGCCATAACAATTAATTAAGAGGAACAAAATTACAATAAATTTGGAACAAATGGTAGCAGCTCTTCCTATAGAATGAAGGTATTTTTTTCCAGACACACCTTACTCCTCCCATATCAGAGCACGAGCTTAGTATTGTTTGATCACTATGAAGCCAAGCAACAGTTCGCACGTTACCAGGTGCTTTGTCAAGTTCTCTTGGCGCTGCATCTGGACGATTCATATCATAGACACGCAAAATCTTTTCCACACCTCCAGTGAGCAACAGGTGGGTATCCTACAGCGCCGATGACCATTTAATTAGTTTTCAAACTGCTCACAAAGGACAGCATTATTTTGAAATTAAATGCTGCAACATAGTCCAGATAAGGTAGCAAAGAAACTATAACAGTTACATGGATATACTGATATACACTTAGTTAATCGTAAGTGATTAAATACTTGGTTAATAGCAAGTGATTAAATACTGATATCAGAAGGTTGGTATATACATATATTTATTAAGACAGTCAATGATCTGTGCACAGGCATAAGGTCACCAGACCTTAGTTTAACAGTTCAGAGTGTCTGGAAAAATATTCAAAGAAGAGAAGGACAGCATACACTTTCTATAGGGTAGAAAGAGAAAATCCACAAAGCTAGCACTGATGATTAAAACATTCTGGAAGCATTACCTCAGAAAACGCGCATGCACGGACAATGTGCTTGTGTTCAAATGAATGTAGCTCATCACCTGTTAGTGCATCCCAAACTTTGCTGGAAAAAAATCAACACACATCCATCATAAAAGCGAAATAAACTTGTAATGGACATAACTCGTAAGTACTAACACAAGGACTAGAATATTAGTTGAGCAGCAAGAATCTGTTATTTCTTTGTGTTGCAAGGCCTCAAAACCAACATATATTATGCCGTACGCCCCTAAATGTTGCAACTTAGAACTGCAAAAGAGCAGTCTACTGTAGATCACATTCAGATGATTTACCTACCTATGGGTGAACCTTATGTTCAAACTCAACATACTAATCTGCAAGCCATGTGCTAAAATTACAAAATTGTTTTACCATGCAAATCTTCATGCCAAAATTGAACTTCAGGCGTCCTCTACTCTTTTAGGCACAAATTAATGGCATATTGTTTTAAATTACTCCCTCCATCCAAAAGTCTAAGGCATATTACTTTTGTCACCAAGACCGAGGAATCAACTCATCCACCCCATGTGACAAAACCAAGGAACTATATGCATGCATGCAACCAATGAGTATTAAGATGGCTGCTTGGGTTCCAATCAACAATTTAATTTAGCACATAGAGACTACAAATATGCCCAACTCATTTGGAAAAAAACAGAAAATAAAATAATATGTCTTAGACTTTTGGAGGGAGTATATGAGATGCAGATTTCCAAATTATAGATCTACCACGGAAAAAAAATGTGTTTGTATTCTAAATCATTTCCTTTGGTTCCACATAACCTTTATGTTGAATAATCAATCCATTATGTTTTGGTATTTCATGAATGTAATCAAGAGCAGAGAACCCAAAATAAGCAAGTCTAAAGCACTTTGAAGAACTCCAGTGCTCAAATTTATATTCATTTCAAAACATACTTAAGATCCAATTCCCCATGCTGCAAAAAGAATCAATGATATGCAGAAACACAAGAAAGATATGGGAGCAAGCAGAAAGAACAAATTACGTTTTTATCCTCAGTAATTTCTGCAAGGCGAATAGAGCTATGCTAAAGCTAAACTATGCTTATACAATTATTACGAGTTTAAGAATATGTGCTATTAATGAATAGATCCATAAGAATCATTTTTCTTCTCATCTAGAGAAACTTAAGTAAAACACATGCTTTGAATAAATATTACATCATCTGAAGTTTTTGATGGATTCTTTTCCAAAGGCAAATAAGAAAGACACTAGATACCATGAACAATTCAGAACTGAACTAAAATATATTATATAACACCTGCAACAGTAGCACATCTGGATGAAAACAAAATTGTAATAAAAATACAAATACACTGAATGAATGCACATTCCAATTTTTTCAAAGATAAATAATTAAAATAGACACCACTGGAATTTCATAGGGTGAATGTCATACGCTGAAAAGTCAGCAGAACCAGATGCAGCACGCAGAGCATTTGTGTCTAGGCAGCAGCTCCAGACAGCCCCTTTATGACCTTGAAAAGTCCCAATCCAATCTCCAGTCTCACCATTACGAAGCATTGGATTCCCATCTAAGATCAAAACAGACAATATTACCAAATTAGTGTTTGTATAATAAACATCAATCTAAAACACAATTGGATTTCTACCCAAATTAATCTTTGTATAATAAACATCAATCTAAAAAACAATTAGATTTCTACAATGCACAATGCATTGCAAAGTGAAGTCAATGTAGTTTGGACTAAAAGTAATACTAATCAAAGTTCGCGCAAACCCTATGACAGGGTATGGTGCCCTTCTCAAATGTTAGCATTTTGCACTAAGTTCTCAAGTAAAACTAAAATCATCAAGTTACTACATTACTCATCATGCCAAAGCTCAACACTAAGACTATAAAAAAGAAGGTATTAGCAGCTGATTGTTATGCCATGTTTAAAGCATTGAATGGTTGGTGCTTGCTATACATATTATCCCATGGAGGAAAACCTAGAGCATATAATGCAATTATGTAATTCCATACTAATAAACAGGTATTAAACCTAATGCTCCAAAAATGAAATGGCAACAAGGCAATAGCTATGACAGAACACACACTAGTTTTCTGTCTTGTTTCGCATCATTGATACAAATATGTAGCTTTTACAAGGATCTCCTTCTTAATCAAACTATATTAGATTTGCTCAGATTTCTAGATTGCATGGAGATGCTGAAAATAAAAAACAAATATGATACTAGTCACAAAGACCACCACTCCAACAAAGCATTAACTACCTTCTACAGATGTCCGAAGAACCCGGAAACAGTGTTACCAACACAAGAAATATAAATGAAGGTGTTTGTGGCCAAAAAGGGCAGCTGGCTTCCAAAATAACAGGGCACGTAGGGTTTGCACAATAGAACTCATACATTGCTTTATAGTTACAAGCATCGTTCTAAAAAGTGTTGTGCCTATGCATCACCATTCTATATAGAATCTAGTTGCCTAGTCAATATGCTTAGCATGTCTAGGTTGTCGCCTAGTCCAACTAATCAGCCATATGCACTAGGCATATGCAACTCCCAGCTAATAATAAGCGATGTCAACAATGAGCCAAAAAAGCTATTATGACAAAAATGATGGGTCCTCATACTACCACTTGTTTTGCTTATACCCAACCATGTTAGATTTGCTCAAAACCCTGGGCACATGGTGCCCAAAGTATATAACCGATAAGGCTTACTTATTTGTAGATTCATTAAATGACCTCACACGTTACAATCGATTTGTCTAAATAGCCTCCCTTTTTTGGTCTATTTGGCTTTGTCCTAATGACATTGCATTTGATAAAAAGAAAAATGTTAATCCAACACAGTAATTTCATGTGCTCCAACTGGTTGTGATTCTGGTCTCTACTTCAATGAGAAGAGCACTGAGCAGTGTCCATTGCAGTGAGCAACAGTTTGGAGCAAGTGGTCATGGAGTAATGGATGGTAGCTTAATCGGCTTTGTAATCAATTGGATGCTTAAACTTATCGTGTTCTTTATGTATCAATAAGGTCGATTGTTGCAAAACTTCATGATGGCACAGCTGTGTACACCTTCAGGTGTAGAGACCGAATGTCATTCTTCCATTGTATGAATAACAAATAAATGATCTTATCTTAACCCCCAAAAAGAACTATTTCCTGCAGGAATATCAATGAAGTAGGTGATCCTTGCCTAATTCTTCAGAATTGGCAGCTCACTTCCAGTCTAAGGAATAGATGCCTGAAATAAAACATTGCACAAAAGAAGGCAAGATGTTGTATACTGTTATCAATGTTTAAAGATGATCGCTAGATTGTGGCTAGACATCACCCTTCAAAATAGCACATGCTCAAAGTAAACTTGCCTAGGCAGCCATCTACCCCAACTTACACAGTGACTTAGCTCTAGTCACAACCTTTTAGAACTCTGGCTATGTATTGAGTGACTATCGATATTGTTAAACATTCTATCACCTCAATATATTGGCACCCACCATATATGGATTAAAACTTCAGAAAAATGACTCTGTCCTCCAAATATAGCCCACTCATTATAGTATATCCCAGCTAGATTGCAACATGCAGCACTGGCTATGTTAAAGAGTATCATTGAGGTACACCAGACACACTGTCCACAACCACACAGTTCTAAAATCCAGCGCTAGGCACCGGATAGCCATGGCGATTAGGCATTAGATGGTGCATTAGGCGGCTGAACTATCTTGGGTGGTGTTTTGTTGCTATTTTAGTGTAATTCTAGTTTCTATTTAATATGCTTGCTAATTTCTTGGATTTGACTATTTGGTCTGACCTAGGCGCCTGCTAGGCGCCACTCAACCGACCGACTAGCGCCTTCTTGAACCATGCAACCACACTCAAATATCTTGCCCATTACACATGAAACAATAAACTCATGCGATCACGTAGTGCAGCTGTCATCCTACTTCTGACCAAATTAACAAACAAACAACATAGAATCAACAAATTACAATACATGACCACGACAGCGCATTAGAAAACTAGCAAGGCAACCTATATCAATCATGCCCAAACTGCATCAACGATCTGTGGCATATTTGATTCAGTTCAACATACAAATATCAATGAAGTAGGTGATCCTGCCTAATTCTTCAGAATTGGCAGCTTACTTCCAGTCTAAGATAGATGTCTGAAATAAAACATTGCACAACAGAAGGCAAGATGTTGCTATACTGTTAAGATCAATGTTTAAGACATGTACTTATATTGTAGCTAGACACCACCCATCCAAATAGCACATGCTCAAAGTAAACTTGCCTAGGCAGCCATCTATCCCAACTTACAACCTTTTAAAACTCTGGCTACATACCGAATGACTACCAATATTGTTAAACATTCTCGTACCTCAACTTATTGGCACACATCATATATGAATTAAAACTTCAGAAAAAATGGCTGTCCAAATATAGCATACCCCGGCTAGATTGCAACATGCAGCACTAGGTATGTTAAAGAGTAACATTGTAGTACACACCATTGACAACCACGCTCAAATATCCTACCATTACATATCAAACAATAAACTCATACGATCACGTATTACAGCTGTCATCCCACTTCTGACCAAACTAACAATAACATAGAACCAACCCATTTCATAACTAAGATAGGGCATTAGAAGACTAGCAACGCAACATATACAGCAATCATGTCCAAACTGCATAAGTGATCAGTGGCATAAACTAGATTAATACATGAGATATGAACTCCACAAAAGTAGCCACGATTTCACGGTAAAAATCACACGATTAACATAGCCTCCGCATGATGAAAAATATAAAAATACACACAAACATTAGAACCACGCGCTAAAAACGCGGCGGCATCAGATCACACCGCCCCGATCCAGACGAATCGCAGCAGGAAAACCAAAAAACGGCATCAAATCGCGGTCGGTCGGTCGGATCGCTGCTTACTTACCCTTACTGGCGCTGATGAGGAAGTACCCGTCGGGCGTGACGGGGCTGTAGAACAGGTCGACGACCGGCCGCGAGTGGCCGTGGCACACCAGCGGCACCGCCACCTTCTTCTTCTCCATCACCTCAACTCCCTTTTTCCCTTCCTCCTCTACCCCCGACGAAAACCCTAGCTCCTCGACTCCGGCGGCGGCAGATAGAAATGCGGCGGCGCTCCCTAACCCTAGGGTGAAGAGCCCTCCCCCCGATCGGAAAAAAATGGGGAAAAATCCGGTGAAAGAAAAAATCGCGCGCGCGGGCGGATCGACGAGCGGCGGGGAGCGATCCGGATCCGAGGGGGATCGATTCGTGCGGGGAATTTTATTGGGTAGAGGAGCAAATGGGGGTGGGGGTGGGGGATGAGGCCGCGGCCTAGGTGGCGGGCGCTAGGCGAGTAGCCGGGGGGGAGAGGGGAAGAGGGGAGGGGAGAGGGAGGCGGGGATTTTATAGGGGTCGAGGCGGTGCTCGAATGGACCAGGCGAGTAGACGACCGGCGGCCGTATCCGCGGGGGTGGGGGTTGCGTCGCCGTTGGATTGGGAACGGGTGGTTCGGATTTGTTTCAAGTGGGCCTCTCGGTAAAAGTAGTTCTTGTTGGGTTGGGCTGTTTTGTTTTTGCGATTCAGACCTCGGCCTGGTAAGAATAATTTCACATGTCGTCCCTCGACTTTACGTCGAGTTTGTTTGACATCTAGACTCCAATACCAGAAATCTTCAACCCTATACTATATAAAATCATACAATTTAGATCCTATAGCAGTATAGATACCTGATTTCACTTACGTGGCATCCTAATCAGCAAAATTTTTTAAAAAAACATGGGACCCACATGTCAGCCTCTCTTTCTTCTCTTTTGTTCCACGGCGCGCAGGCCCAACGCATCGAGGAGGAGGTCGAGAGCGTCATCCTCGGTGGTGGGGAAGCGGGTCTGGGAAGCTGCTGGTGGCAAGGGCGGATCGACGGTGGGCGAGAGCAGCAGTAGGTGACAGGCGAAGCAGGCAAGGGGCGACGGACGGAAAACGACGATGGAGGAGGAGGGGAAGCGCCATTTCCGGACGGAGAGATGGTTTGGTGTTGCCGGAGTTGGGCAGCAACGAGGCGCTAGTAGCAACACCCGGCCATCGGCTCACCAGCTACCTCCCCCTCTCTCCTAGGCCGGGGAAGAAAAGAGTAAGGATGATGGGGCTAACACGTGAGCCCCACATTTTTTCTTCTCACTTAAATATGAGCCCGCATATTTTTTTAATTTTTTTCTAACTAGGATACCACATCAGTGAAACCAGGCAACCATACACCATGGGATATAAATTGCACAGTTTTGTATAGTTTAGGAGTAAAAAATTCTGATTTTGGGGATTATGGATGTCATATAAACTCGACATAAAGTTAAGAGACAACAGGTGAACTTATTCCGCTTGGTAATGATGACTGAATGGCCCATCATTGAACTGCTAAGAACATATACTCCCTCTGTCCCAATATGTGGTGGATCCATTCACAATATGTCACAGCTTTTAAAAAACACCCCTACAAAACCTTAATTTTAATGTATAAATTTAGAAAAAAATTAAATAAATGATCTTACGTAGTTAAATTCTTGGCTCCACTGTTAGATCATAACAGAATCATGTATCTATCCTATGCGTGATAGTTTAGATAAGTTGTTTCCATGTAATTAGGATCTGAACTATCCATACTACACGCATATAAACACCTGTACTTCTCCCGTGCGTTTCATGCACAATAGATCAACACGTAGCGTCGCACCGATCGACGTTAACCCAGATTAGATTATTTTTCATGGTATCAGAGCTTGTGACATAGATTGTCATGGCCTCGTCGTCAAAATCCATCCCCGGGAATCCATTCTTCGGCGTCCAAGATTCAGAGAAGCTAACCAAACTCAATCATGCGGTTTGGTCGGCACAAGTCCTCGCAACCATCAGAGGTGCGCGCCTAGAAGGCCACATCAACGGCAAGACCACCATCCCTGCAGCCGAATTCCAGAAGAAAGATGAAGACAAGATTGTGGCTGTGGAGAACCCGGGCTATGAGGAGTGGTTCGCCACCGATCAGCAGGTTCTGGGTTTCCTCCTCTCGTCGTTGTCGCGGGACATCCTCACGCAGATTGCGAGCGCCAAGTCCGCAGCTGAGGCATGGCGCGCAATTGGGAGTATGTTCGGGTCTCAGACTCGAGCACGCTCCATGAATATCCGTCTCGCCCTCACCACAACTCAGAAAGGTACCCTTTCCATTACTGAATATGTGGGTAAGATGAAGACACTCGCTGAAGAAGTTGCATCTACCGGTAAACCTCTATATGAGGAAGAAATAGTAGCTTATATTGTAAATGGCCTGGATGGCAACTATGATTCGTTTGTTTCGTCACTCGGGATGTGGGTTGAACCCATCTCGATGACGGAATTGTAGGCTCAACTCTTGAATTATGAGAACATGCTTGCTATGCGGTAAGGTGGCGCATCTGCAAATGCTGCTCACCGCAGCAACACAGGAGCAGGTCGTGGTGGCTTCACACCACGTGGCGGCTCCCCTTTTGGTGCAGCTGCACGTGGCCGTGGTGATGGCGGCAGTGGCCGTGGTCGCGGCGGCCAAGGCGCAGGACGCGGGCGTGGCAACCAGCAGCAGCGACTTGACACACGCCCGATCTGTTAGGTCTGCTACAAGCGTGGTCACTCCGCTGGAGATTGCTGGCACCGCTTCGACGCCAACTACGTGCCTGATGAGAAGCATGTTGCCGCAGCTGCATATGCCTATAGAGTTGATACCAATTAGTATATCGACACAGGGGTAACAGATCATCTTACTAGTGAGTTGGACAAGCTGACAGTCCGGGAGAAATACAAAGAAAACGAGCAAATCCATGCCGCAAACGGCACAGGTATTAAGATTGAACACATTAGTCACTCCCTAATTCATACCCCTGATCGTACATTACGTCTTAATAATGTTCTTCATGTGCCACAAGCAAAAAAGAATCTTATTTCCACTTCTCGCTTTGCTGAAGATAATCATGCTTTCCTTGAAATTCACTCTAAGTATTTTTTGGTTAGGGATCGAGCCACGAGGAACACGATTCTTAGAGGGTAGCGCCATAGGGGTCTCTATCCCATTCCTCCCGAAGTAGCCAAGCAAGCCTTCAGTGCTACGCCGTCATTCACAAGGTGGCATAGTCGGCTTGGACATCCAGCTAGTCAAGTTGTCTCCAGAGTTATTAGTTCTAATAAATTACCATGTCTTTCTGAGTCTAAAGACGAGTCGGTCTGTGATGCTTGTCAAAAAGCAAAGAGTCATCAGTTACCCTATGTAAAGTCTTTTAGTACCTCGAGTCATCCTTTGGAACTTGTTTATTCAGATGTTTAGGGCCCTGCACCTGATTCTGTTGGTGGCAAAAAATATTATGTTAGTTTTATTGATGATTTCAGTAAGTTTACCTGGGTTTATCTTATTAAGTAAAAATATGAGGTTTATGAAAAATTTCAAGAGTTCCAAACGCTTGTTGAACGACTCCTTGGACAAAAGATCTTATCCATGCAGACCGACTGGGGGAGAGTATGAAAAACTTCATTCCTTTTTCAAGAAAATTGGAATCTCACATCATGTCTCCTGTCCCTATGCCTATCAACAGAATGGCTCAGCTGAGCGCAAACATCGCCATATAGTGGAAGTTGCCTTAGCTCTCCTTGCAAATGCATGCATGCCCTTAAAATTTTGGGATGAAGCTGTTATTACATCCACTTATTTCATTAATAGAACTCCTAGTAAAGTCATCAAACATACCACCCCTCTTGAACGGCTGTTTCAACAAAAGTCGAATTATTCCCTTCTTCGTGTCTTTGGATGCGTATGTTGGCCGAATCTTCGTCTATATAATACTCACAAGTTACAGTTCCGTTCTAAACAATGTGTTTTTCTACGATATAGTCCTCTCCACGAGGGTTTTAAATGCCTTGACATCCCTACTGGCCGAGTGTATGTGTCGCGTGATGTTGTTTTTGATGAAAACGTCTTTCCTTTCTCCACATTTCACTCCAATGCCGGTGCCCGCCTTCGCTCTGAGATTGCACTTCTACCACCCTGTTTGCTTCCATATGGTCATGATCCAGGGGGAGAAAATAGGAGTGATCATGTGTTTAATACTGATGAATTTTCTGGTGGTGAAAGTGCAGCTCAAAACAGTGCAGGAAATGATCTAGATAGTGATTTGGGTACACATGGAGGTGTGGACGCAGCGGAAATGCAGAAGGATGAAGAAAACCAGGAAGAACTCTCCTCTGGTTCTTCTGTTCCCGAGGCAGAACAGGATGAGCAGGAGGCTGTCTCGGCTGCTCCTCCTCCTCATTCTCAGATGCATGCGCAGGAACCTGATGCTGCCACTCCCAGCGGCAGCAGGACAGGTGCAGATGGAGGTGACGCAGAGGCGTCATATCATCTGGATACAGGATCATTTGCGGCGGCCAATACTGATGCTGCCCCTGAGCGACCGAAGACTCGGCTCCAGAGTGGCATACGAAAGGAGAAGGTATACACGGACGGTACATTTAAATGGGGGTGTTTTACTTCCAGTGGTGAACCTCAAAATTTAATTGAAACTTTTAATAATAAAAACTGGAAAGAAGCTATGGATGCAGAATATTTGGCTCTCATGAAGAACAAGATATGGCATTTAGTTCCTTCTCAACAGAAAAAAAAAATATCATTGATTGCAAGTGGGTGTATAAAATCAAAAGGAAGGCAGATGAGAGTCTTGACAGACATAAGGCAAGGCTAGTTGCAAAAGGCTTCAAACAAATGTATGGCATAGATTATGGGGATACTTTTAGTCCAGTTGTTAAAGCTGCTACTATCAGAACTGTCTTGTCTATTGCTGTATCTAGAGGTTGGAGTCTGCGTCAGTTAGATGTTCAGAATCCCTTTTTGCATGGAGTTCTGGAGGAAGAAGTTTACATGAAGCAACCTCCAGGTTATGAAAATGCTAAAACTCCTAACTATGTGTGCAAACTTGATAAGGCATTATATGGTCTTAAACAGGCGCCTAGAGCATGGTATTCAAGGTTAAGTGGAAAATTACATGAGTTGGGTTTTAAGCCATCGAAGGCAGATACATCATTGTTTCTTTACAATAAAGGAGGTGTTACAATTTATTTGTTAGTTTATGTTGATGATATTATTGTAACCAGTTCTCTGCCTAGTGCAACCACTGCCTTATTACAGGATCTAACTAAAGAGTTTGCACTGAAAGACTTAGGAGATTTGCATTACTTTCTTGGTATTGAGGTGAGTAAGGCAGCAAATGGATTAATTCTGACACAAGAAAAATATGCAAATGACATTCTTCGTCGAGTGGGAATGAAAGATTGTAAACCAGTGAGTACTCCTCTTCTTACATCTGAAAAACTTTCAGCTCATGAAGGTACACCTCTTGGTCCTAATGATGCTACACAGTATAGAAGTGTTGTAGGTGCTTTACAGTATTTAACTTTGACCAGACTTGACATAGCCGATGCAGTAAACAAGGTATGTCAGTTTCTTCACGCTCCTACTTTGGTACATTGGACTGTGGTTAAAAGAATATTAAGGTATATTAAGTATACAGTGAATTATGGTTTGAAGATTTGTAAGTCTACATCTCTTCTTGTTAGTGGGTTTACTGATGCAGACTAGGCTGGAAGTATACATGATAGGAGATCTACTGGAGGTTTTGCAGTGTTTTTGGGATCAAATCTTGTGTCATGGAGTGCTAGAAAGCAAGCCACGGTATCTCGGTCTAGTACAGAAGCAGAATACAAGGCATTAGCAAATGCTACAACAGAAATCATGTGGATCCAGACATTATTGTCAGAACTTGGTGTTAATGCACCTAAGGCGGCGAGGATCTGGTATGATAATATTGGAGCTAAATATTTGTCTGCTAATCCTGTTTTTCATGCTCGTACTAAACATATTGAGGTTGATTTTCATTTTGTTCGAGAAAGAGTGTCCCGCAGGTTACTTGAGATAGAATATATTTCTTCCAAGGACCAAATTGCAGATGGATTTACCAAGCCATTGGCTATTAAACAGTTTGAAGATTTCAGGAGCAATCTCAACATTAGAATTTAGATTGAGGGGGAGTGAGTTTAGATTGAGGGGGAGTGTTAGATCATAACAGAATCATGTATCTATCCTATGCGTGATAGTTTAGATAAGTTGTTTCCATGTAATTAGGATCTGAGCTATCCATACTACATGCATATAAACACATGTACTTCTCCTGTGCGTTTTATGCACAATAGATCAACACGCAGCGTCGACCCAGATTAGATTATTTTTCATCCACTACTGAATTGAGTTCAAATAATGGAACGCCGTAAGTTTATTTGGATGGAAAATTTGTCCGTAACAACATATTTGAACTTCCCCCAAAAAACTGAAATTTGTTGGAGTACAGTAATTAACGCTCTCGAAAGCAAGAACCCAGTACGGTCGGCTTATTCTCCTCTAGAACAGAGCACGGGAAGAAGATAGATCATCTGACATGGCGGAGGACTAGAATCTCATAAAGAGTCGCAAGCCCAACGTGCGCTATAATCCAAAAGAATGGGCATTATGAAATGGAAGGAGTACTTACTGAGCTGAATCACTAAGCCAGTATAATTCTTCTCCTCCTCACAAATTCCTTTCTCTCCCTCTTCCCCAACCAAAATTCACTGGAGATTAAGATTAAGGTATCAAATGGAATACCGTTCTCCTCCTGTAGCATTTCCCAGTATTTGCCGTTGAATTCCTAACGGATGGTCCAGATTTGTCATAAGTGGGCCGCTTGGTAAGAAGATTGCTTGTCTGGTTGGGCCGTTTTCTATTTGCTCGTTAGAGTTCAGCCTGGTAACGACAACGCGGCCCACTAAACTCCAAAGAACAGAGTACTCTCATTTCAAAAAGAAAAAGAAAGCAAAACAAAAGGAAAGAAACACGGTACTAAGATGTTTGTACATTTCCAACATAAAATCGGCCCAAACAATTGAACACCATAAGTTTCGTTTGGATGGAGAACTCGACTTGGAGAACAAATTTGAAGTGAAATTTATTAAAACTATAGTGAAAGGTGATTTTCGAAAGCATAACGTGTAGGGCACTAATTAAGTAATAATGCAGTACACAGTAAGTATTCAACTCCAGAGCAAAAGCACGGAGAAGAAGATGATCACCGGACACGGAGGAGAACTAGAGAGACTAGAGACCACGAAGGAGGTAATTGCGCAGCTGCATAGCAATGGCCACGGCGGCGGCAGCGAGAGCTGGGAATTGGCCGGCGACAAGCGACAGCATGGTGAGCGCAGCGCCGAGCAGCCACAGGAGGAGGGCGACGAAGGCGTCGTAAGGTTCGGCGGCGAGGGTGCCGGACAAGGCTCCGCCTGTGGTCAGCAGGGGCGCCGTGAGGATGACGGCGGCGAGAAGCATGAAGAAGCAACCGGTGTCGAGGAGCAGCCGGCCGTGGTGGTGGCGGCGGATGCCCTGCTGGTTGGCTTGTAGGAGCAGGTAGTGCGTCGCCCTATCCGCCATTGGAATCGGCAGCTTCTTGTGTGTGCCTGCTCCCGATTGGTCCTCCTCTATTTATAGCAACAGTAGTGATACTTAGGGCCATTTGAAGCGCATGATAGGAAAAATGGAGAAACAGAAAAAAAATACATGACTCTGATAGAAATATAAGAATAAAACAGTGAATTACAAAACACGAAAAAACACAAGAATAACCGTTTAATTGGATCGCAAGAAAAATACAGGAATGGAATGGAGAATGGGATGGGAGAGATAGACTCGAAATAATTTTTCCAAGGGTTGGAGCTCTTGCTAAATTTCAAAAGGATAAGATAGGATTCAATCGTTTGTTTTAAAGGTTTCATATGAATTTTTTTATAGATTAAAGTCCTTCAAAATTTATATGTTTTCCCTATGAATCAAAGGATCCTTAGGGTGTGTTCTATAGTACTATATTTTTCAAATTTCTACTCCCTCGTTTTTTTATGTACGTTTCCGAACTACTAAATAATGTGTTTTAGGAAAGTTACTTAAAAAAATCATATTAGTTTATTTTTAAAGTTTTTTAAGTTAAATTTAATTAACCATGTGCCAATTAACCAACTGTTATGTGTATCGAAAGATCATGTCTTACGTGTATGGAAACCTTTCTGTCCCGATCTCTAGATAGTGGATTAGCGTTCAGGCGGCTGATGTTGATAGCTAGGCAAGGGGTTGACGTTGAGATATGTTGACAGAGATACTACCCGCGAAATTTTGACAATTTGATCCTTTTAAAAAATTTATTTAAAAATAAACCATATCAAAAACTATAAAAAAATAAAACACAATCTCACCGTCATAGGCACTGACGCTGAGGCCTAACATCTCAGCACCAAGTTTTATGGTGGTAACCTTGTAGCAAAATAAATTCAAGTTATAAAAGATACATCAAGTATTAAATACCAAGTGCCGTGTGGTAGTAAATATGTGCAAAGCGCTCATGGAAAAAATGAGATAGTGGGAATCGAATGTAGGATCTTAGAGTTCATAGAAAAGTTCATTCACTGCTAGGCTACTTACTTCATCATGATATAGTTTTCAGTTTTTAATAAGTAAAGAACTTAGAGCATGGGCTTTGGCTTTGACCTCTCACACTCAGCGCCAAAGCCCACGATGCTGAGATATTGGACCTTAGCGCTAAGGTCTATGACGCTGAGATTCTGATCTACCTATCTTTTAAATAAGATATTTAAAAGGATTAAATCGTCAAAATTTCAGATACTACCCGCATATATGGTTCGCTAGTCCAAAGGGTGGCTCGCATAATGGGAAAAGGAAATCTCGCATAATGGGAAAAGGAAAGATCGTATAATGGGAAATGGAACGTACATTGGATGGTTCGCTCGCTAGTTCAAAGGGAGCAGGAATACGCAAGGAGAGAAACATTAGATGGCTCGCTGGTACAAACTAAGAGAGCAGAATGGGCAAGGGAACATTGGATGATTTTGTATTATAGTTTTGATAATTTGTATGGTTTTATTTCATTTTTTTGCTAATTTTAAATATTACTATATACTTTTTACAAATCTTTGTCAACGGTAAATTTAATATTTTTCGTGTAAATTAGGAAAAAATATTGTACAATCATTTATCTGTGGAATAAGGGATTGTATTTAAGAGCGGAGTAACTAGTAAACACAATAAAAATAAAAAGAAAGGAAGCCTTAAGAAATACTCCCTCCATCCTAAAATATAAAAATTTATAGCCCTCGATTTATCCCAAAATATAATAACTTCTCTGCCAACATTCTCTTTTCAACCAATCACAATATTCCACTCTTCACTTTTCCACATACCTCCACTTCCCGACCAATCACAAACTCTTCATATTTTATTCTATTTATTTTCTTAATGAAAGGACCTTGATGTCACCTAGAGTGGGGTGAATAGGCGGTTTAAAGATAAATGCGGAAGCTAAAACTAAACAGGGTCAGATTGTCTGATACTGGATCGGATAGTCCTATGGATCGGATTGTCCGACCTGAGATCGGACTTCTGACCTGCACAATAACAAACAAACAAGCAACAACCTAAAAACTATATATCCAATCCACAAGTAAGGAGGTGAGCTCAACCAATAGCAAGATTAGCGTGGCACAAAGCAATGCAACAAGGTAAAAAGAGGGAGAGGATATCACCGAGATTTACGCGACGATGTATTTCCCGGAGTTCAAATACTTGAGAGGATTCTAGTCTCCGTTGAGGAGCTTACAAAGAGCCAGGTCTTTTTCAACCCTATCCTTGTGAGGTTGCACAAATGCACTCCTCCTTCCACTAAGGGTATCTCTTTCCTTGCGGAGGCGAGATCCGACCTTCACAAACTTTTCTTGGCCAACCATAAGTAGATCGGTGGCCTAAAAACGACACCTAGCCATCTAGGAGTCCTCAACCTTCAAGAGTAATGAACACCACACAACTCTTGGATAAATTCTAGTGCTCAAGATAAACATAACCACACACGAGGCTCCCAAACTTCAATTCCACACTCACAAAGATTCAAGTCACAAAGAACAAGGGGGATTTGAGATAGAGAGGGGGAGAGCTCAAATATCCAAAGCACTTAGCACAAAGCTCAACCCAAAGCAACATTGGAATGAAATGAAATTGGGTAACCCTAGAAAAAGGTTGGTGGGGGATTTATATAGATCCCCAAAATGTGACCGTTGGAGGGGAATTTTTCAGCCCATGTCGGACAGTCCGATACAAGATCAGGTAGTCTGATATTTTAAACCTCCAAGGCAACAAGAGACAGAGAACGAAGTTGCATGAAATTTTGGACATTCTGAGACATTGGAGTACCTGATGTGAAATCGAAGTGTCCGATATTTTAGAAGCAAAAACTTCGTTCTCAAACAGAGACTCAAGTTCCATGAAATTTCATAGTCTCTGTGTCATCGGGCTATCTGATCCAAAATCAGGTACTCCGACACTTAGAAAAACTCACTCGAGAGGATTTTTCAAAATCAAGACAGAGATTAAAGTTATGTGAAAAATCAGATAGTCCGATACATCGAATAGTCTGATTTCAAATCGGATAGTATGATGTTGCTTAAGTAAAAAGACAATAACTTTTTACTCTGGAATCCAATTTCGAAGATCTTGGACTCTATGGAAAGCTTGTTTCACATGATATTAAATCCATCATAAAACATGAGCCAAAACCTTCAAGAGATGTTGAAAAACTTACAAAGAAACCCAGTGTAATTGTTGTGACATGTGAAACAACCCGGAGTTGAAATTTGGTTTAGGTTTTTCAACTCACACAAAGATGAATTATTTTGAGCACTAATATTCAATCAATTATATGTATGTGGTATCCCACTTAATAGTACGACATCCTAAACTCAAATATAAAAGGGAAAGTTATACCAATAGGAATACCTTCACACCATTTTCTTTCTTCACTTGGAGGGTACCAACATCAAGGTCATTTGATCATCGGGACTATTCTCAAATCTCATCTTCTTGATCTTTGGCATTTCATCTTACATTTCTCAAATGATTGATGTAGATAATCCATGGCTTCAAATGGCCTTACACGATCCATCACAAAGTCTTCACTCGCCCTTCACCACCGGTTTTGGTTCGTCAGCGCTAAGCCCCTTGCTTGCCCTTCACCACCACATGGTCCATCACAGCTGAGCGTCGCTTGCGCTTCACCGTCTTGCCATAAGTAGTTACTTTATACCCGCATCTTTAATATCTTCTATTTAATTCTTATCCATCGATAAGTCTATCTTCTATCTTATTCATCCAACTAATCACTTGCTTACGCACTTAATAAGCTCATTAGTTCCTTAATCGTTTATCATCAATTAAGCAAAACCCACTAGGGGCATAGATGTTCGTTCACTTAATAAGAATGTCCAACTATAAAACTTCTTATATTTTGGGATGGAGGGAGTACTAGTTATTTTGAAGTGGACGTAACTTAACTGATTAGGTTTTTCTTCCATCCAATTGAGGCTAAGTTCTGCACTTATATCACTTATGATGTGTGCTCGTATTTGTGACAATTTTTTTAATAGTAGACTTGACACGTGTACTTGTATTTACGTCTAGTTGTTTTTTCAATGGTAGATAATGTCCCCGTCTCCAACCATTCCAGGATAAAATAAAGCACTGGTTTAGTACGGTATTGCGGATTTTTGTTTTGTTCATGTACATTTTTACAAGTCGCTGAAACATGCTATCTTTTGTAATCATTTTGTAAGTTTCAAATTTTAAAAGTTTATTCATGCGATTGAGTTTTTAAGAGACCATCATCCATCCAAAACTCCAAATCAGATCATCGCACACTATGTTTCTGAAACGAAATCAAACCGCACTATCATCAGATATCCGACTCCAACCCACCACCTGTTTGCGCATCCGAGTCGGTTGAGAGGGGCCATAAGCCCATAACCCCACGAGCCCTACACGAACGAGAACTTGATCAACGGCGAGACGAAGACGAAACCCCACGAAAGCCGCGAGCGATGGCGACGGTGGACATCTCCCAGCCCTCCTCCCCGCCGCTTCCGGCAGCCGGAGATGGCAAGGCGGCGAACGGGGGCGAAGAGGCGCTGCGTCTGTACTACCAACCGCGAATCTGCGATCTGGGGCTCCAGATCCGCCAGAATATGGACTACCTCTGTTGCCTCGAGGTCCAGAGCGACGAATTCAAGTCCTGAGGTAACGAACGCACCCCAGCGATCCCTCCTCCTGGTTTGGTTTAATCCCGTCTCATGTGAATCCCCTCAGAACTTAGGTTTTGCGTCAATGTTTCATCAAGAGTTTGCATGATTTCTATGTTTAGCGTCCGTGTTCCCGCTGTTGGATGAAGTAGTAATGGGCAAACAACCTTTTCTTTATTGAGATTACTAGCGACTTAGAAAACAATTTTCTGTGATCATACGCTAAATTTGTGCTTCGCATTGTACCATAATGTACTCCTCTTATTCCTTGCGATTTTGACGTTGCAGTTAGGATGCTGCGGGAAGAGTTGCAGTTGCTTCAAGAACTGGGTTCAGATCATGTTGATGACTTTTTCAAGGTTATTGCCAAGTTCAACGTTCCACTGAAGGTACACATCCTTGTTTTCTTACCTTTTCTTACTATTGCGTTTGTGCATATTAGTTTTGCTTTGAGCATAAATTGGGGAAAACAAATATTTTTTGTTTGTAAACCCTCTGTTCTCTGTTTAGTCTGATCTGATCATGGCTGCATATATTTTTAAATGGGTTAATTTGATCTACACCATTACAAATTTGACTATTCAGAAAAATTCCATTACAATTTGTATATTCGTAGCTATGTCACTGGAATTTTATAAAATTAGAACTGTGCCACTGCCGTCACGTTTTTCATCAACGCCTTCCTTTTCCATCTTCTTCCTTCTTTCTCCTCTCATGTCGCGGGTGGCGAGGCTGTGGCGTGCTGGAATGTGGGTGCGGCCGTGGAGCAGCCCCGGCGGGATGGCACTGGTTAGGAAGTTGCCGCTGAGACTGACGACCTGAACAACAGCCGGTGCGGGCTCCCGACGGCAGCCGGGGACGGTGGCGCGAGGCGACGCAGGTCGTCGACAGCACGGAGGAAGCGCTCGGAATGGCGTGCCTGAACATCTTGGAGCCACGGTGCACGCTGACGTTTTCTGCTTGAGCCACCATATCTCAGACACGCTCCGGGTTAGTGGTGCTCAACAACGGGACGCACAGCTTGGCAATATCACAAGCACCTAGCCCGCACTCCCGCAGGAGCACGACGTTGTCGACCACCTTGAGCTCCTAGAGGAGGGTCTCGAAGGACCTGAACAGCGGGACGTAGTACTGGAGCTTGGAGATGATGGTGGGGCGGCGGAAGCGGTCGGGGTCGACGAGGACGAGGCGCCCGATCTGCGAGGGGGAGAGGTCGAGGCCCGTGAGCTTGGCGAGGCGCGGGGCGAGCGTCCTGTCGACCTCCCCGCACAGGAGGCGCGGGTCGTAGGAGACGCAAGGTTTCAACTATCGGTTCGAGGTTTTCTATCTCGGAAATTTTGGAAAAATTTCGGCCAAAATTTTCAAATAAAATTTGAATTCAAATGTAGAAATTAAGGAAAAAGACGAAATAAGAAGACTATATCTTTGTAATAGCAGTTCTAGTAGTAGTTAATACAAACACATACACAATTCGGCAGCAGTTCATGCAAAACACTCCAAAAATATATACTGTCATCACTTCATCAGTACATCTCCATCATCAGTTCAGACTTCAGTGTTCAAATATATACTATCACATTCATGAATCCATCATCAGTCCATCAACACTTTAGTATATAAATGCATATAAAGTTCATCTCCAGCCAAAAATATACAATTCCATCATCAGTCCATCTCCATCAATAGTCCATTAACAGTCCATCATCAGTCCATCAGTTCATACAAATACATTATCCATCAAAAGTCCAGTACTACCGTCCAGAAATGCATATAGAGTACATCCACATTCCAGTACTACAAAATACAGCCACATAATACAGTCCATCAACAGTCTAGTACTACAAAATATAGGTGCACAAGTACTACAAATATGAGTAGTTTGTTAATAGGATCTTCAAGCTGCAAATGGCTGCAGTTGCTGACTTGCCGGTTGCTGCTAGTCTAGTGTGAGACTTTGCCTTTACCTGCAAACATGAGAGCTTGTAAAAAAAATTGAAATCTCAGTGCAGCACCTTGAGCCAGCCATGAACACAAAAACACATAGAGAGAAAGAGAGATACTGCATGTGCAATTTTGAGTATTTGACAAGACAGTAGAGGGGAAACTTGATTTCATAGCCAAAGTTAAAAAAAAAGAACAGGTGGCATCGTTATGTTGAACTAATATAAAATACACCTTTGGTGTTCTTTGCTTGGGCATCATTAGAGGTTCGATTCTTGGCAGCCACATTATCATCTTCATCATCAGGGAGCTTCTCACTAGCAGAGCTGCTGTCCCCTGATTCTACATATTCAGGACTACGACTACCATCAGAGTCGATGTCCGTGTCATCACCACTAGCAATATCCTCCTCATCTATATGCGTTGTTTTTGCATTCTTTTTCCTCTTCTTATTTCCTCTCCTCTTTGAAATTGTAGGCTCATCAGGGAACCTAGTACCTGACATGTTGAGAACACTGATGGTATTCATGACAATCAAGATGCAAACATTTGCTGAAAACATTTTTTAAGTTGTACTGGCAGAATCTCTCAATTGATATGTCCCATCAGTCTATTTAATAACGCTAATACAAATCAAACATTCATGTAGTCTCCTACTAGTTCTTATTAGACTGATAAGAAGGACAGTAATCCTTATAACTGACAATACAAATATTGAAATTCTAGCTATTGCATCCACAGAGTTCAGTTTACACTGGGGATAAAATTTCAGTTTATATGTGGAGGACAAAATTTCAGTCTAAAAAACTGCATAATTCAGCGGAAGATTAAAATTTCAGTCGATGGAAGATTAAAATTTCAGTCAATGGAAGATTAAAATTTCAGTCACATGGAAGATTAAAATTTCAGTCACATGGAAGAATAAAATTTCAGTTCTAACTAACATCATATGAAATTGACAATGGAGTACCTGACATGTCGATTAACACCTCATCAACAACAGTATTGATCGGCGATTGGGGATCTGGCTCAAATCTCTCAATCTCTCCAATAAATTCTTCGTCTTGATCGAGTATTGGAGCAGATTCACTTCTAGCATTAGAAAGCCATTCCATGATTGGATTCTCTTCATCATAAAGAGCCACATCCATCATTATCCCTAAAGGATCAACCTCCTTCTCCCTTTGTATCACTTCCATCTCGAACTGTTGGAGACGCAACTTCAAATTGTAGTGCACATATACCAACTTATGTAACTATTCATAACCAAGCTGGTTTCGCACTTTTGTATGGACCAATGCGAATGTACTCCAGTTTCTCTCACACCCACTAGAGGACATGCACTGGGAGACAATTCTTTTGGCAAGCTTCTGCAATTCTGGATAGTCCCCTCCATAAGCTTCCCACCAATCAGCTGCAATAGTACAAACTTGCAATATTTTAATATATTACAAACTAACAGTATGGAATTCAAGCAATTTACGCATAATTCAGATTTGAAGTACCTGCATTGCAGCTAGAAGATCCAATCTCAGCAGCTCTAGAGGCAAACATGCCCCTTTTGTTGCGGAAACGCATGAACTGGCCAATTGCTCTAGATGCCTCCTTAGGTTTCGCCATCTTCTGAAATGCTTTTGATACTGCTTTCACATATGCAGCTAGGTTTGCAAAATAACCCTTGTATTTGTAGTGGGCCTCGGGATCAAGTGCACCAGCTAAGGAAATTTGCAAGTAGAAAATTTCAGCTAGCATCAACAATTTAAACATAGGTGTGAATTCAAATACATGCAAACAAAATGGAAAATTACAAACCTGCATGCATGAAACCCGTGTCAAGCAAACTTGTTATCCTTGTATTGATCTTGTCCAATACATGCTTCTCCTCCTGTGATCCTTCACCAAATTGACTCTCAAGTTCTTGTCTCGCCTTTAAAATCCTTGGCAGAAATCCAGAAAGGGTTGCATTCTTTTGCTGGTCAGCATATCGAAGTACACAAAACAATGGCTTGCAAGCATCTAGCACCCATTTCAAATTTACCCACCCACTACGACTTGTCAAGCAATCATAAGTGTAATTATACTCTTCCTCAATACAATACTCACTGTTGGTCCACTCTTCCGACATCATCCACTTTTTGAATAGTTCCATTCGGTCCCAAAAACTTTGTACGAAGATAAATACAGTACCAAACCTTGTGGCATTTGGTCGGATCAATTCTCCACCTATCTTCTCTTCCATCTCAGCATAGAGCCTATAAAGACAATAAAATATATTAGATTAGTCATAATGGGAGATTGCCAACACAATTCTGCATAAAGAAAGTGGCTGATTTGAACGCAAGATATAAAGAATTGGTGTAAATGCTCACCTATTATGGTTATAGAAAAACCTGGATATCTTTTTGGCACTAGAGACCACGGTGTCAACCGGAGACAAACTCCCAATGTCCTTTAACATTAAGTTGATGGTATGCGCTGCACATGGCTGCCATACAATGTGTTTATGTTCTTTGAATCAGCATCTTGCAAGCCTTCTTGTAGTTGGATCCATTGTCTGTCACTAGCTGCACTACATTCTCGGCACCAATATCATCGACAACCACCTCTCTAATGCAATCATACAAGAAATCTGAATTTTGTATTTTACCAGTTGCGTTGACAGATTTATGGAAATACATTTTACCATTAGAGTATATCATGAAGTTGATAATACTCATCATAGTTGGTCCTGTCCATGAATCACACATAACCGTAACTCCATAATCTTTCCAACTAGTCTTGAATCCATCCATTATCTCATTTAACTCCTCATAGTTAAACTGAAGGTAAACACCATCTACTTGTGTGCCAGAAGGTGGACGCACCCCCTTACCAAGCTCTTGAGTCAACTTTATCGCAGCTTTAAAGTAAGGACAATTAAGCTTTCTACGGGAATATTATTGGCATGACAAAATTTTGCCCAAGCCTTCCCAAGTGCTATAGTTGTATCCTTATTCATCATAGTGTCCACCCGTAGTTGTCTTGGTGACTGACTACGTGCCAAATCAATGTCAAATTCATCTGAAATTGAGGAGTGATAAAATCTACTCTTCTGCGTTCTAGGAGTACTCCTAGCACGACTCTTGCTACCACTACCAACATTACCACTGGAAGTACTGTCTCCCAACGACAGTCTACATGCCATCTAAAATTGCTCCTCTTCATCAGAAGGTATGTATATAGGTTCAGCAATATTTTGTTCAACCTTTTCTTTTTGCTTTTGGTTAAGATCCTTTATAGTTTCCTTACTATGAGTTAGATCCCACATTACTTTCCGAACATGTGGAGGTACACTCAAGCATGCCTTCACATTCCCTCTTTTTCCAGCCAAATGCTCCCTGAGCCGAGTAACAGCTCCACCAGATCCAACAAAACCGCAATACGAACATCTATAACCATGAATCCCAACCCTTTGCCCATGGCTCCAAACATCGTCAATACGGCTTGAATTGACATTTCCTATTATCCCAAAAGAAAAATTGGACCTCAACTAGAGAAGTAGAGAAGTAATGTATAGAGCTTTTATAAAAATTTTTTACAGGGCATCAACTACAAAATATAAATCAGCAATTTATCTAAGCATATATCAGTAATCACCTAGACAAATGTCTAACTAAATTAAGCACACCTTCATCAGTCTAATACTCTAATTAAGCACACTGCTCACTTGCAATCCTTGTTGCAGCAAAATAATTACAAGACATCAACTACAAAATTACTAATACCAAAATTGATAAAACTTTAACAACAAATCAATCAAGCACAAATGCACAATGCCAGAACTTTCATAGGGGATTAAGCATAAATCCTTACCTCTGTTCACCGTTGTTGCCGCCGTCACTCGCCCAATGCCACCTGCTGCTGCTCCTCTTCCATATTCCCTTCCCCTTCCACGCCCCGTGCCGCCACCGCTGCCTACTCCTCCTTCCCCATCCCCACCAAATGCAGAAGCCTCTGGAGAGTCTCCGGTGCCGTGACCCCTTCCTCTCCCCCTCCCAACAGAGGCAGGAGTTCCATCCACTTGTTCCATAGGGGATGCCTGGAAGGAGAAGATCCGGTGGGAAGGAGGTGCACCGCCGCCCGCCCGCGGCGGCGGCGGCGGCAGCGGTGGTGGCGGCGTGCAACGCGGCGACGGCTGGCAAGGGAAGATGAAGTGCAACGCC
This sequence comes from Oryza punctata, assembly GCA_000573905.2. Classification (NCBI taxonomy): domain Eukaryota; kingdom Viridiplantae; phylum Streptophyta; class Magnoliopsida; order Poales; family Poaceae; genus Oryza; species Oryza punctata. Next base: position 30,320,837 of record CM002493.2, read on the forward strand.
GGCGCGGTGTCGGCTGTGTTTGCGTGCAAATGTGGGCGGCGTCGGATGGATGTGGGTGGCTGGCGGCGTGCTGAGGTGAGGGCTAGGGGCGCCGTGCAGGTGGCGAGGGCTAGGGGCGGCGTGCCGGTGGTGAGGGCTGGGGGCGGCGTCGCCGTCGAGCAGCTAGCGCAGCGCCTCTGGTGGCGGCGGCGATTTTGGATCTGGAGGATGCGATGCAATGCTTTGGATAGAGTTTTTTCGCTGGTGGAGTCGCACGCGACCGAGGACAAGACTTATCCGTAAATTTCCTTCAAATTTTTTTACCCGAAATATTTGACCGGAGTGACTTACTATCGGGGGCCACCGATAGACCCGATATATCCGAAATTTCGGATATATCATTCTGGAATTTTAAACCCTGAGGAGACGGCGGCAGCGATGTCGGCGGCGGAGAGGCCGAGGCCGGTGAGGAAGGCAACGACGGCGTCTGGCCTGGACGATGATGTGAGGTGGGAGATGGACTTGGCGGCGGCACGAGGCAGCGCAGGTCGTCGACGACGCGGAGGAAGCGCTCGTCCTCGGCGCGGTCGCCGCACATGGCGCCGTCGAACAACATCGGCTCGTCGGCCGCGTGGAGGCTGAGGCAGAGATGGAGTCCCAGTGCATGACGACCCGCTTGGCCGCCTCCAGCTCCAATCCGTCCACGTCGTCCCGACCCCGTCCGTGTGACGCGACATCCTCGGCCTCCTCGACCACCCCTGCCTCCCCACGAGCTTGTGCATAGGCAGAAACGAAGAGGCCGTGGGAATAAGAAACGAATAGAAGGAAGAAGGAGAGGAGAGAAGGAAGAAGGAAGCAGATGGAAGGGATAGAAAATATAATGGTGATGGTACTGATTTAATTTTGTAAAAATTCCAGTGACATCTAACCAATATCGTGAATTATAATGATATTTTTCTAAATCGATAAAGTTGTAATGGTATGGATCAAATTAACCATTTTAAATTTGGATAGAACCTGCGATTTCTTTCGGCGTCACCCAAAAGTGAGCTATACAGAAATATGATATGTTGACAGTAAATAGTTATGCTGTTTTTCTCCCTATATAATATGCAGATGCGATCATTAGTAATTAGTGAAATAATCAGGAACCTTCAAGAATTTGTATACGTTCACTTCATATGGCATATTATTTGTTTCATTTTCATTCCATATGACATGCTATGGTGATCATAATTGTAAATGTACAATTCTTGCACTATCAATACAACATCCATTTTTGGTATTACTTGAGCAGATTTGTTGGAAGTTCTTACCGGGTTGGCTCTGTTAATGATAAAATTTGGTAAGCCTCAAAATCATCATCGGCCTAGAGTCAGTATTAGCTTGAGAGTCCTGGAATCAGCCGATGAGTAATATCAATCGCTAGCAGTTGTATACTTGATGAATTCGGTTAAGGAAATTAATCAACTAAAGAAAATTTATCCAAGTTCAAGGAGGATGCGGCATGGTAGTTTATCTATTAATTAGGAACTTTTTATTAGTTTTCTTTTTATTTTTAGGAAAGTGTGTTTAGTGTTCGATAAGGACTTCATGCTTTTCCTTTTATATTTAGGAAGGTTTTTATCGTGTCCGATATAGACTAGTATCTACTCATGAATATAAATATATACACCACCCAGGGTCCCTGTAAATTATCTCTTGATCAATACAACTACTCTCAGCGCATCGCTACCCTCTTTTCCGAGGTTTTACTTATCAACCGGTGTAATTTGGCACCTGACGCAGGGCTGCATCGGCTTTCGATCTTCGGCGAAGGGGTAAGCCCTACGTTCCGCTAGCCCTAGTGAATATATCGGCTACATTGGTGTTGTTCAAGGCTGCATCGTTTCGATCTCTTGGATTGCTCTAGTTCGGTTGATATATTTGCCTACTTGATATCTCAATTCTATTTTAATTGCATTGTGTTTAGAGACGCATCGGTTTAGTTGGGGCTGTCTCGGTTAGGTTTGATTTTCTGTCTTAGACGATTGTTGATGAAAAAACACACACTGGTCTAGGAGATCTGCTTAACTCCAGTGTAGGTCCAAAACTTACTTTCGGGTTTAAGAGCGTGCCAGTTGATTTGACCCTGCAATCAACAAGACAAAACATGCAAGTATTATTAGTGACGATAATCGATTAGCCAGAAAGCTGATGTTATATTGGGATGTAACCTAGCCAATGCAGTATAAGGTGAATCGGCTGTAAGGTATACCTATAAGAATAAATAAACCTTAAACCTAGTTCATCGGCTGTAGAGATTAACCTTATATAATCTATAAGTCGATATTACTTTAGAAATCAACAGTTGGAATAGATCGGATTTAACCGAGACAACATAAACTGCTTAGATCCAAAATAACACGAAATAACGATTATATACGTTTATATCATAGCCGATGTCTAAATTTAAGCATGTATCAACTATAGCTCCGATACTACCTTATACTATGATATGAACTTAAAATAAATATGTTAACCTAATATCAATTAGTTTGATAAAAAGCTTAATATATTTGTATTATTTGAGATCTTGATATAAGGGGCAGATACTGTATATTGAACAAGACACAAATCTATGTAAAACAACTATATCAGGTAAGGTTGGCTGAAACCCCGATACTATCCTTAGTAACAACCATAAAATAAACTAGAGATGATGATTCTAAGCACGACTTAGTAGATTAAACTTAACTGATGTAGCACTAAGTATGAAAAGAAGCATAAAATCTAAACAATCAAGCCTATGACTATCTTTTCAGGTTGGTGGATATATTGTATAATCTAAATCAACAAGTCAATCTAGCCATTATCGATAAAACCTTAAACAGAGATCAGCCGATGCAAGTAGAAAGCATTATCAATCTAGATTATACAATATATAATAACTTGGTGATTCGTAGAATAAGATTAGAGTGTCATAAAGATTTAAGCACTAATCCCGATAATGCAAACTGTCATAATAAGTTTTACCTCTTCGCCGAAGATCGAAACCGATGCAGCTCGACTCGACGCAAGAACTTGTCGAAACAGAGTAACAAAAAAGGTTGGTGATGCGCCGAAATTGGATTGAACTGATGTTACTTACTTACAAGACCTCGGGTACCAACAGGTCATGGGGGAATACTAGCACTGAAATCAGCAGTAGTACCAACAGACATAGGTGAAGGCATGGCAGATTCAGTAGCAAATGGAACAGGGGAAATGAAGGATGGATCTCACTTACCAGCAAGCCAGGGAGAATTCAGCTTGGATGGATAAACAGTTGGATTTGGCTTGGTCACACTTCCTTCCATAAGCTCCACCTTCTGGCTTAGAGTCTGAACAGATACACTCAACTCCTCCACCTTCTTCTCCACCAAAGGAAGACGAACGTCCACCACCTTCTTCAGATCCGCGAAATCCTCTCGGGCTTGTTCCTCCGCCTCCGCCCTCTTCCTTTCATTTTCCTCGATGGTTTTCAAGAGAATATCTAACTTGCTATCTTGCGCCATACTCGCACCCAGCTTGCAGATGTGATTGATATGAGATCCACTCGCTCTCTTCCCGAACTCAGTTAACCAGGAGAAGGCAAGTTGCCTTTTCGCGGAATTTGCTCCGAAGAACAATTCCAATCCTTCCCTGGGATTTTACAACCAAGCCAAGGAAAATCTTGGAGTGAAGAGGCTCTGATACCAATTTGTTAGCAGCCAACGATTTAATCGAGAGATCGAGAAGGAAGAATCATAGTGAGAAGAAGATAGGAGCAAGAGGAAATATGGCAACTCAATTAGGAAGGTTTTCTCCGATTCCGACAGGAATGGAGCCGCCGCCGCCTACGCCGCCGTGGTCACCAGACAAGTTCTTCCCTTCTGCTCGAAGTGTTCTTATAGCTGTATCTCACTTACTCTAGTTTCTTTCCCCTCTCTCACGTTACAATAATACTGTAGTAGCCTTAACTATTACACGGCCCAATCTGGCCCACGATACTTTGGGTTTGCCTTGATGGGCCTTGTAGTGCGACGCAGATCACCTCCTTCTGCTGCATCAGGATCTTCCTCGTTCAGAACAGAGTCTTGCTCCTTGTCATCATCAGACGGCTGCTCCTCATCTTGCAGCACCTGCTCCTGGATGACCTTGACAGATTTGCCGCAGATGGAGCATTAGAACTCCACTGCCGCCGAAGCCGCTGCGAGCGAAGGCAACACCTAGACACTGTAGTGCCCGTGCCACCGACTGATCGGCCCGCATGAGGGTTGAAGAATATGAACAGGAGAGAGAAAGGATGGGGTAGAAGATGAACATGATAGAGAGAAGGGGGAAGACGACAGGGGTAACTTAGTCCATAAATTTTAGAAACTGTGATGAAGGGGTAAATAGTGGCATATATCGAATAACCGTGAATTTGTAATAGCATAATTACAAATAGGTGAATAGTAACAGGATATTTCCAAACGGTGAAAGTTATAGTGGTATGAATCTAATTAACCCAAAAAGTATAACTAAAGCGGTTGTGGCTGTATAGCCATGGGTACGAACATGCTGTTATAAGATCCACCTCGAAAGTGATTGTCACGCTTAAAATTTCTTCCCCAATGCCGCTCTCCTATATCTTACTCGTTCTAGTTAAGGAGATAAATGCTTTTGTCTGGTGGTTAGGCAAAATGGTGACGTTCTAGTCAAAGTCTGATGCATTTCGTCGAGATTCGTTGATTGCTCCCTACTCCCTGCCTGGATCTCAGTTACTTGCCCACTTAAGTGACACAAAATGATCTTCGCTACTAAGCAAGGGTGGAAGAATGACAAAAAGAGACTGACATCGTAGAGGGTAATCTTATTATAATTCTAAGAGCGGAATGGTGCTGTAAGTTTATTCTTTTGATCAAAAGATCCAAATGGATTGCCAACCACTCAAGGTGAAGTTTGATGATGAAGAATCACATTTCAATGTAGAGCTGGATCGCTCATGAATTGGATCAAACCTTATTCCATACTATTTTCATAATATTCATCTTTCTTATTGTTATTAAGCAAGCCCTCGAGAGGGATTGGTTAATCATGATTTTTGTTCTCTTTTTTTCTTTTTTTTCAAGAAAGAAATTCCATCTCCTACAAAGGCTTTCCTATGAACTAGCTAAATCATTACATAAGAGGGGAAGAATCTGGACCATGCTATGTCTATAGAACCACCGCTCTTCACAAGGTACATCTCGCACCTAATGAACCGTTATAACTTATAACTATAGAAGAAGACACTAAAATAAGGGATAAATAGATGAACTATTGACGAGAGATGAAAGGTGCTTCTCCTCTTAGCAGGCTAGGCGTCGCCCGCGTGCATATGACATTTGTGGAGTGTCCAAGAAGCTTATGCAGGTTCTATTCTGCCTCAGCAAAGAAAAGGAACAAATTGAGTGGATACTTGGCTTGATCTTGGTGTTGGCTTGTTGAGGCCTAAGGATTAGGATTGATAGAAAGCCGGTTATTCAGAATCTCTCAACGTAAACATAGGATCACCATATCCAAATTTCGATAAACAAATTAGTTGTATCCCTTGTTGGAATATAAAGTGAATTGCCCACTTTTCCTCATCATCTTAGGCTTTTGGGTTGAACTGGTTGGTGCATGTAACTCAATATGGTATCAGAGTTAGACATCTCGAGTTCGAATCCTAACTGGCATACAATTAAATAAAAAACTGTAGCCCACTTCTATTCCACGTTAGAGGCTTGAGGGGGCCTCGCGTAAGGGGGAGTGTTGGAATATAAAGTGAATTGTCCACATTTCCTCATCAGCTTAGGCTTTAGGGTTAAACTGGTTGATGCATGCAACTCAATACCCCTTCTCTCGTTACCTTCATATTTATCATTTTGTGATTAAATTGTCCGTTCAACTCTTGTGTTGGCTTGTGCTTGTTGGTGACCTTATTTACTACTGATTGTCACCTTTTATTTCAAGTAGATTAGTTTTTTGTTTGTGCCTAGACTGATCTCTTGGTTAGTTTGTTTCTTGTCGTGACCAAAATATTCGGCTTTGAGACTTTTAACCATCCTTGAGGGGAGGCGGTACTATATCCTGGCCATCAATTGCACCCGATCAAACGCCTAGGAAGCCTCGGTACCGCTCGGTACTGCGTCCCATTCAGAGTGGGTACTGATTACATTTTGAGGTGGGAGGGTAACCCTGTAATTTCGCGTGAATCCTTTCTCACGATCCAGCAAATTCAACGCCTCCCTCCGTCTCTCGTACGCTCATATGCCGCCTCCCCTCCCCCTTCCATTTCCCGGCGACCAACACTCCATCATCGCGGCCCCCTTTCCTCTCCCGATGACCCCCTTCCCTCTCTCCATCCAGCGCGCCCCGATGCTGTCGACCATCGTCTCCTCTGCTTGCACTCCTACACAAACATTGACGGTCATCTCCTCATCTACTCCCGCTTGCGAGATGATGCCGCCGGCCACGATGTCCTCCTCTCGAGTATGGACTCCACCGACCGACGCCTCCTCCGCTTGAACACACACATCACCGGCCATCGCATCTACGCTGATTTAATTAATAGAGATTTGTTTGTGTACTATTTAAATATCTTAGGGGTGTGGCTCAGTGGTCAATTGGTTGGCCGGACTTGAGAATGCTGAGTTGTGTTCAAATCCCCTCGCTTGCAGTTTTTACCTTTTTTCTTTCTTTCTTCTCCCTCATCCTCACGATAAGAAGTCAGGGATGTCGGTCCATGACAATGAGAACATCCCTGAAAGTTCAAGTGTCATTAATTTGGTTTTGGTGATTAATGATAAATCCAATTATATGAGACTAATGTTTTTATAAGCATTTCTTTGCCTCGTCTCATGTGGATACAAAAGTGAAATTTGTGAGAGGTGATTCCCGGACTTCATATGAGTTGAGATAGAAAGGTTCATTGATGGTGGACCTAAATCACAAGGATGAAATGCATGGAGATCAAGCTATATGTATCACTCTTTTTCTCCATGCACATATTGATATATTCATATATAATATTTTCATGTGATTGACATATGCATTTGAGACTAATGTTTAGTTTGAGCCATATCTTGTTTAGTCTCTTCACATTGAGAACATGCAGATGATGAAGGTATGCTTCTATCTTAATGTATACATATGATCAATACCTTCTATTCTTGTATAGGGTAAGTTCCCAATGTTTTATCTCTAGTTATGCATACTTTCGCTTCACATAAAAATATTTTATACGCATACATTTAGGGGGAGCAAATCCTATACCTTAGTTATGCATGTATTTGATCCAAGTTATTCACTTTCATTTAATTGGGATCTCTACACTTGAGTATACATTTGAGTATATGACACTTGTTGTGTTGACTAAAACTCATCACTTATTCATATCCTTTTATATACGCGATCAGTTGGTCAACATGTGGAGGTTGACAACCAGGTCATTGGGACTAATAATTTTATTGAGTTGAATGAGAGAAATAGGTCCCAAGGATTGCAAAGGTGTTGATGTTCAAGTGATATCATTACACCTAAAGATAGTAGGAATGACAAAGTGGAGATATTGAAGATGTGGGATACGAAGTGGCTACTATGGCAAGACGTTGAAGGGCAAGCGATGCTCCGTCGCGATGGACCATGCGGGCTACAGCGGTGAAGGGCCAGCAAGGGGCTTGGCGCCGAAGAACCAAATCCGGTGGTGAATGGCGAGTGACGTTTTTATCATGATGGAACATGCGAGATCATTTGAAGCTACAAGTAACTGCATCAATCATTTGAAGAATATATACTGAAACGGTTTTAGCGTTGGCATCCCTTAAGACAAAGGAAGGAATATGGAAACAAGGCATTCCTATTGGTATAAGTCTCTTCCTATTTACTTTTGAGTATAGGAATACCGTACTATTAAGAGGGATGCAACATCGATATGTTTGTGTATGTCTCAGTGCTCAAAGTGACCCATCCTAGTGCTACCTTGAGAGAAATCCAAGCTTTAACCTATCTGTCGGTGACATGGGTCCGGGGGTATATAGACTAAAGGCTTGAGGTGGCCCCCTGCGCCCACGTGGCCCTCCCCCGAGAGGGGGGGGGTCGGGCCCGAGGGTGAGGTGGCGGCCACCCTCCCTAGTCTCCGCTCCCTTCACACTCTGCTGTCGCAGGGGTCGGGCCGCCCCGACCCCTCCGCGCTTCCGCCACGTGGTGGGATTAGGTGAGCGTTTCCAACGCTCACCTAACTGCATTAATGACAGCTAAGACGAGCGCGCCTCACCGCATTTAATGCGGCGTGGAGCGCGCGTAACCGGTCTGACATCGGTCACACCGACTGACTGGTCTGTTACCGGTTAGAATGACTGATGGGATGGCGGCGCAGCGCCTGTGCACTGGCTGCACGTCAGGTGGCTCGCGACACGCCCCGTCAGGTCCCATCAAAATGATGAGAGCTCCTTTGCCTCTCAATCCAACCGGAGTTGGTATGTCAGCTCCGGTCAGATGGCGCCCATCTCCCGGTACGGATGGAGTGCACAAGTCTCCACCCATTTAATAGGGAATGACACGGGTGTCCCCCCTTGTCAGTCGGCTGATCAGACAGGAGTCACACCGCGGTGACTATGCGTGTGACTTTTGGGATGAGCGACAAGACGGCTCTAAAATGTAAAAGAATGTTTTCGTTTCTCTGGGAAGTAGCCTATTGGCCCATGTGGTAACCCCTTGAGGTATAAAAGGAGGCCCAGGCCAGGAGTAGGGTATTACGCCTCACCGGCGGCCTGAACCTGTATAATCCCCTGTGTCACGTTCTCTCGAGTGATCCCTCTCTCAATCCCTCTCACATCGGAGAGCAGATTTCACCCTGCGTCCCCAGCCGAACTCACATAAGGGGGTCTTCACTGTCCCCCGTTGAGGAGCTCACGCTTCGTCACTATCCTTTGAGTGGTTTTAAACCTTGATTTTGGTTGTGTTGGGTAGTACTTTGAGTGAGCTTTCCATAGAGTCCAAGATCATCTAAAACGGACTCCTGAGCGAAAAGTTATGGTCGTTTTACTCTGTGCTTTTTGGAAAGTCTGAAAAAATCTCGGAAAGTCTGAAAATTTTCGGAAATTCTGAAAATGGGTGCGAAACTGAGATCGCTCTCTGTTGATTTTCGGACTTGTCCAAAAATGCATTTCGGAAATTCCGAAAATTACAATCTTGGTCTCTAACGGCTAGTTTTGAGAGGCTCGGGCATATAAACTCCTCCACCCCTCCTTTGAGTGGCTGCTGTTCTTAGGCATTATTAAACACATCCAAAGCTAAAATAACCATCCCCATTCCCCTACCTTTGTGGTGCTTCTTCTTGAGAGGGATTTGAGAAGGGGAGAGAGTTGGATTGAGAGATTGGGAAGTTGAGAGTTAGTGAGCTTCACTCCATACTTTGAGCACTCGAGTTTATAGTGAGAAAATCTTCAATTGTGTTTGTTACTCTTGGGGATTAATGTCTCCTAGATGACTAGGCATCGCCGGTGAGCATCCAAGGTTGTGGTGTGCCTCGGAAAGTTTGTGAAGGCTTCGATTTCGCCTCCGCACGGGAAGAAATCAGAGTGAAATCGAGGAGTGCATTTGTGTAACCTCATGAGGAAAGGGTTGAAATAGACCCGACCTTTGTGGCCCCTCAACGGAGATGTAGGATCCATGGATCCGAACTTCGGGAAACAAATCAACGTGTCTCCTCTCTTGGTTTGCTCGTTCTTGCCTTCTCCCATATTGTGCTTGAACTTGTTTTAACCCGATCTACTTGTATGCTTAATTGATATGGTTGGTAACCTTATATCTTGCTTAGATACCTTGTTTGTCACCTTTGGATTCATATATATTTTGTTTGTTCGAGCTACAAGTTCATAGCTAGTGTTTTATTCTGTTATCCGCCGAACTTTTCGATTGAGACAGGAACTTCCAATCCCATACCGGAAGTTTCGATTTGAACTGAAAATTCTCATCATTCTAATACGCTATGAAGTTGTGATAATTTTTAGGAATGCCTATTCACCCCCCTCTAGGCGATATCAAGGTCCTTTCAATCCCTACCTGAGGTTTTTCTCTCATCTAATCGAAATAAGTCTTAAATACGGGCAGAGCAGGGCTCTCGCTGGAGGCCAATGGTGGCTTGGAGTTACTGGCACCGGTCAGCTCTGTGTACAAATCCGGTATCCTCGTGTCATTTGTGATGCAATGGAGGTTGGGTGGTGGCTGGCGGGGATAGCTCTGCCCACGAATCTGGCATCTCCCAGCCGCAATTGCATGAATCGCCATACTCCGGAGGCGGAGACGAAAGAACGATGGCAGCGGTGGCTTGTGGCAACGAACTAGGAGGGAGAGAGAGAGAGCATGAAGAGAAAGTTGATCTGACGCACCGAAGTTCCCTTCTAGGGAAAACAATGGATTCCAATCCTACCCCTCTGAGAAAATCGATCTAACACACTGAATTTCTCTTGGATGTGAGTGGTACCTCGTACTTCATGGTACCTTCTTAAGGACTGTAAAAATCCTCTTCGGCTTTACACAGGAACTTCCAGATTCAAACTAGAAGTTCCAGTCAATATTAATCTGTTGAGAATTGAGAACTATTTTCATAAAACGCATATTCATCCCTCCCCTCCCATGCTAGCATCTGTTGCGAAGTTCCAGTCAATATTACATGCTAGTGTGTGTACATGTTTGGACATCCTAAAGGAGGGACATTCACTCTGGAGCGAGAACAAGATGTGCACTGCCGCTATGAGCCCGGAGAAGTTCAACAAGAGGTTTATGGACTTGTAGAGGCAAAAGAGATCGATTTGGGATTCGGTCCAAGCCGCTCATGAAAGCACACCAAGTATGAGGTATTACTACCACTACTACAGATACAATTTTTCTGTACGAGGACCCTATAGGTTGCAGAAGGACCGAAATAGGTAGCGCCTGCAAAAAATCGAGTCTCATTTTCACATGCGGCTCCTTAAGAGGCTTGCATGCAAAAATATAATTTTTGCAGACGAACCACTTAAGGGACCGTATGCAAAAATGAGTCTATTTTCCCATGCGATCCTCTTAATAGGCCGCATGCAAAAATAGATTTTCGCATGCGGGCCTCTTAAGTGGTGTGCATGCAAAAATACTCCCATTTCTCCACAGATATTTTCTCCCCATCTCTATCTCTTTTCCCTCTCACCACTTCATTTTTTTCTAACTCCTCTATGCTCTCTCTCTTCCTCTCCTTATCTCTTCCTCTCCTCTCCTCTCCTCTCTTCCTCTCCTAACAGAGCGCGCGGGAGCAGCGAGCGATGCGGCCGATGAGGCGTGGATCCGACGGTGGGGCACTGCCCCGCGTGGTTCCGGCGACGATGGCAGGTGACTGGGAGCGGCGCACGTGTATCCAGCAACGATAGCGGGCGGCGCGTGTGGATCCGGTGGCGGCAACGCCACCCCGCTTGGATACAACGACGACGGTGGGCGACCGGGAGCGGGGCGGCCAGGAGCGACGCTGCCCCACGTGGATACGGCGACGACGATGGGTGACCAAGAGCAGGCAGTGGCGGCCCATCCTCGCGCGGATTTGGCGCCAGGGGTCTCCCTCGTGCGGATCCAGCACCGGCGAGGACGGAGGGCGGTGGGGCGGCGGATCCGACGGCGCTGACTATTGACGGGTGATACCTGCGGACCGTATTCTGGGGGTATTGGGGTACGTTGGTACAAGGATATACACGATACGACATCAAGCACGCACAGAAATATAATGATTATACTGGTTTAGACCCCTCATAAGGTAATAGCCCTAATCCAGTTTATATGGGATTATAAAAGAAAACCACAGAGTACAATAGAGAACAACATAACTTCGAGATTACCGATGAGATCCTAATCAAGAAGGGCTCGACAAGATCTACCGGCGATTTGTCTTCAAGTCCTCTCGATTGTGTCTGTGGTGGCGGGTGTCTTGTTCCAAGATCCGATGCCCTGTACCCCTAAGGGGTCCTATATTTATACCATAGATCATCTTAGTCTCCAAGTAGAACTCGGAGACAATGGATCCCGCACGGTAAGGCAATATCCTAATCCTCTCCGAGTAGGACACTGTTATTTCCTCTTTCGTGGAGACTATTTCCTTAATTTAAATATATTCTTTTCGTATACTTGAGGATATACTGTATCCGTATATCTCATGACTCTAAGGATGAAGGGTATGCCTTATCCGTTACCCTGACACCGACGATGATAACGACAGCGGGAGGCGGATCCAGCTGACGACGACAACGGGCCTGGGTTTGCTCTGGTTTTTTATTTTTTTTTCACCAAATTTATTTTTGCATGCCACCGGTATAGGGACCGCATGCGAAAATGAGATTTTTGCAGCCTTCTGATGCATGCGGTTGCGTTGGCTGCATGCAAAAATGACTTTTGACCGTTTGTAAAAACGGTTTTTTAGTAGTGTACGTGTGCTTTGACTGCTTTCCCGTGCGCAAGAGCTACCGCCTACTCCACGATCATCCAAATCCAACCAAGAGAGTGCATGGTATGACTGGCTTGATCAAGGCGCCAAACCCAAATCGGTTCGCGACTTCGAACGAAAATTCAGGAAGTTCCGGGGAGTTCGTTGATTCCAGTGCCGGCACCATCTCTCCATATGGTTAATTTTGTCATCGGATCAGGTAGTCAATCAAATTCATACCTTCAGCAGTAGATGCACGCATGTATTCAGATGTTAGAAGAAGATCCTTACAACAAATTCTCGGCACTAGTTTTTTTCACACATGGCACTTGAAAAGTCATCATTATTCCAGTACAGTAACAGGCGATTTGAATTGTAAAAGTATGGAAGCATGATAAGAGTAGGGGCCTAATAAACTAAAGCAATAACACAACATATAAAGCGTGATTTCTTCTGCAGAGCAGAGCACGGAGAAGAGATGATCACCGATCGTATGCAGGCATCAGAGAATGGGGGCCATCAAGCAGCTTGGCGGTGAGTGACTAGAAGCCGTCGACGCGACGATGGCGCTGGCGAACGCGAGCCCCGGGAAGTGCGGTGCGACGAGCGACAGCTAGCATCGCGAGCGCCACGCCGAGCAGCCACAGGAGGAACGCCACCAAGAGGCCGATCGCCGCCGCGCTCGTGGTGTTCAGGCGGCGAGTGAGGACGAGGGCGCCGAGTAGCATGAAGGCACGGCCGGAGTGTAGGAGCAGCCGGCGGCGGTGGACGATCGCAACGGGGAGGTTGCCGCCCCGCTGCTGGTTGATCCGTCCAAGGTAGTGCATCGCCGCGTCAGCCATTGCAGCCTAGCTAGTAGCTAGCTACAGTACAATATATACTAGCTGCAGCTTTGCGTAGCTGCTCATGCAGCGCAGCCATGCATACGCTGTGAGCCTGTGAGGAGTGTGTATATAGACAACTAGGAGCCTGCAGGTGTCGGTACCTAGGAGAAGAGAAGGAACGAGCTTGTGAGCTGGAATTGATGTTGGATGGTCGGTTACCTAGCTCGGAGGTGGTTGGAACTCAAGGACAATGAAATAATTTTATCATCTGGGGTTTGCACTACACGTTATGAACCTCCGGCTCTCACCTAGTAGGTGCCTGCATTTTTAAATTAATACATCAACTTAAAAGCTTGAGAATTAGTAGATTATAACAACTGGTAGGTGCATTAGAGTACGAAGACATAAAAACTCACTCAAATGTATTTTTTACCTTAGTTTCATAACATAAAAGATTTTATCTATATAGTAGCAACTTAGCTGGACTGTGTATTCTTTTCTTTTCAAAGGAGATGCTACACATAGATTTTTCTTTTTTGCCACATCTGCCATGTGGAATAATACCTCATATCTCCGTGCATGTAAGTTTAAAAGAAATTAATGTACAACTTTTTTTTTCCAAACGTACATCGATGCACGAGAGGATACGAGTGACAGTTCTACATGTTTGACGTGCATGCATTGCTGGCATGTTTTATTAGCAAAATACTCGTGCGTGCGTTGTAACAGGTTAGTTATTCTAATTGTAAACTACTCCCTCTTTTCATATTATAAGATATTTGATTTTTTCCTAGTCAATATTTTTCAAATTTGATCAAGTTTATAGAAAGATATAGTAGTATTTTCAACAGAAAATAAACATATTATCAAAAATATATTCAATGCTAGATTTAATGAAACCAATTTAATATTTTATATGTTGCTAATTTTTTTATAAACTTGGTCAAACTTAATAAAGTTTGACTAGATAAAAAATCAAACGACTTAACATATGAAACTGAGGGAGTATGTAATATCTTGATGTCTCAAGTAACATGGAAACCGCAACATAAATACTGATGGTAATATTGTTGGAATAAATGGGCTAGGCCCAATTTATTCTCAATAAATTCCATTGGCCCACGATTAATATTATGGGATTAATACCACCTTGAAAATTTAAGTGGGGAGATCTCAACTTAAATAGAGAACTATTAAAGAGGCCCTGTTGACCAGTTGAGGTGGTGGGATTGCCACACGAGCGCGCGAGCCGGGCTGGCCAGGCCGTGGCAGGGAGCTTCTCTCTCTCAATATTAATTCGGGTAACCAATTCTGTATTAACGAGTGAATGAATTCCAATGAATTGATTTTAATTTTATTGCTCTGAACATTACTCCCTTGCGCACGGTAAAACCCACCTATGGGACAGGCAGATACATACATCTAAAGCTCTGCTCTGTTCCTCCTCTTGATGGTTTCTCTTTAGTTCCTATGCTAGCTTCTGCTTCCCTGGTTTTTATCACCTGCGTGCATGGGTGCTCAGGACGAGTATGCTTCTGAAACTCTACTCGATTGTGTACTTGCACGGGTAGGCGAGTGATCAAGGTTTTGGGTAGCGCTTTTGCGCGACTGCTCTTGGCTACGACAACTACTTCCTGCAACGCAACTCGCTACTGCATCCTCTTCGACAACGCTCTGCACTGCGACGTCTTCTTCCTCTACATCGATTTCCAGCATGTCAACCGGAGGAGGTGGTGTCAATGGAGGACGGACTGGAGGAGACGAGAACGACAACACCAACGGAGGCAACAACACCGATAAAGCCTCATCCAGTACCGGAGCATTCTCCGGGTACGTGATGTTCTGCATATTAGTGTTAAACATGGTTTTGAATGATGCTTTTCTAGCTATTAGCATGTTCATGTTTATCACTAGCATTAGATCCTCCAACTATGCACATGTCATGTTTAGTATAATATTCTTCTGGATTAAAATATGCTGAATAATGACCATATTTCCAACAATCCAAAAACTTGATAGGTCTTTTTCGGTAGTTGGCTTTACGGCATCACTAAAACCACATGCTTTCGATGGTTCAAACTATAAAAGATGAAAAGCACGTGCACTATTGTGTTGACGGCAATGCAATGTTTCTTTGTTTCACGGGGCAAGTCGCCCGAACAGCCTCTCTCACCTGAAGAGGAGGATAAGTTTGAGGCCGCGGATTGCTTGTTCCGTGGAGCATTGATCAGTGTACTTGCCGACAATATAGTGGACGTGTATATGCACATGCCTTCAGGGAAAGACGTGTGGGATGCACTTGAGGCCAAGTTCAGAGTTTCCGATGTTGGCAGCGAGCTGTATGTCATGGAGCAGTTCTATGACTACAAGATGGTCGATGACCGTTCTGTAGTGGAACAGGCTCATGAGATTCAGATGATGGCAAAAGAACTTGAGAATAACAACTGCGAGTTATCGGACAAGTTTGTGGCGGGTGGCATTATTGCCAAATTGCCACCTTCTTGGTCGGACTTTGCCACTTCTCTAAAACACGAGGCAAGAGTTCAGTGTTACTGATCTCATTGGCTCTTTGGGTGTTGAATAAAAGGCGAGGGCAAAGGACAACCGTGGCAAAAAGGTCGAGGGAGGTTCTAGCACCAATTTGGTGCAGAAGAAAAACCCTCATGCATCTCACAATGACAAGAAAGTCAAACCTGATGTCAAACCCAAGGCAACAACCAATTTTAAGAAGAAAGGCAAGGGAAAGGCAAAGGGTGACTGCTTTGTGTGCAGAAAGCCTGGGCATTGGGCCAAGGATTGTCCTAATCGCAAGGACAAAACATCTGCAAACATGGTTGATAGCGATGGCGGAGGAACATCGGGGTATGGTAATTTTTTTACCTACAGTTCTCTCTGCTTTTCACTCACCTAATTGGTGGGTTGATACTGGTGCTAATATTCATGTGTGTGCTGACATTTCCGTGTTCTCTTCTTATCATGTCAGGAGAGGTTCCTCCTTGTTGATGGGAAACGGATCACTTGCGGTCGTTCATGGTGTTGGTACAGTCGATCTGAAGTTTACTTCGGGAAAGACCGTGCAGCTGAAGAACGTGCAACATGTCCCTTCAATAAAGAAGAATCTAGTTAGCGGATCTTTACAGTGTAGAGATGGTTTTAGACTTGTGTTTGAATCCAATAAATGTATTGTTTCTAAATATGGAACTTTTATTGGAAAAGGTTATGACAATAGAGGCTTGTTCCGCTTTTCTTTGGATAATATGTGTAATAAAGTTGTGAACCATGTAAGCAATGATGATGAGTCCAATGTGTGGCATTCGCGACTATGTCATGTGAATTTTGGTTGTATGACACGCTTAGCTAACATGAGTTTAATCCCGAAATTTACTTTAGTCAAAGGTTCTAAGTATGATACTTGTGTTCAATCAAAGCAACCTCACAAGCCTCACAAGGCATCAGAGGCGAGAAATTTTGTACCTCTAGAACTTGTTCATTCCGATTTGTGCGAAATGAATGACGTGTTGACTAAAGGTGGAAAGAGATACGTCATGACACTCATAGATGATTGCACTAGATTTTGCTTTGTGTACTTATTGAAAACAAAAGATGAAGCATTGCATTACTTTAAGATCTATAAAGCTGAGGTAGAAAACCAACTCGAAAGGAAAATCAAACAGTTAAGGTCTGATCGGGGTGGAGAGTATTTTCGGGGTGGAGAGTATTTTTCTAATGAGTTTACTTCATTTTGCAAAGAGTTTGGAATTATTTATGAGAGGACGCCTCCCTATTCACCCAGTCAAATGGGGTAGTCAAAAAAAGAACCGCACTCTAACAGAGTTGGTGAATACCATGTTAGACACTGTAGGGCTTTCAAAGGAATGGTGGGGTGAGGCTATATTGACTACGTGTCATGTCTTGAATAAAATTTCTCCTAAGAATAAAGAAGTAACACCATTCGAGAAATGGGAAAAGAAGAAGTTAAATCTCTCATACTTGCGCACATGGGGATGTTTGGCTAAGGTCAATGTGCCTATAGTCAAAAAGCGCAAACTTGGACCAAACACAGTTGATTGTGTGTTCCTTGGTTATGCTATTCACAGTGTGGGATATAGATTCTTAATTGTAAACTCTGGAGTACCTGACATGAGAGTTGGTACAATTTATGAGTCCAGTGATGCTACATTTTTTGAGAATGAATTTCCCATGAAAAATACACCTTGCACTTCTAGTCAAGAACCTATTTTATCCCCTGAGCACTTTGTGCCGATAGAACACTTTGATCAAATGCCTGAGGAAAATTCTGAGGAGGATAACATTGTAGCTACTCAAAAGAGAGAGAGAGACAAGGACTGCAAAGTCTTTTGGTGATGACTACATTGTATACCTTGTGGATGACACTCTAAGAACCATTGAAGAGGCATATTCATCTCTTGACGCTGACTATTGGAAGGAAGCGGCACACAGTGAGATGAACTCAATTATGTCTAATGGTACTTGGGAAGTCGTCGAGCGTTCATATGGGTGCAAACATGTAGGATGCAAGTGGTTTTTCAAGAAAAAACTTGGACCTGATGGTACAATTGAGAAGTACAAGGCAAGACTTGTGGCCAAGAGTTATACCCAAAAGGAAGGTGAATACTTCTTTGACACTTATTCACCAGTTGCCCGCTTGACCACGATTTGAGTACTACTCGCTCTAGCAGTCTCTCATGGTCTTATCGTTCATCAGATGGATGTTAAGACAGCTTTCCTTAATGGAGAGTTGGAGGAGGAGATCTACATGGATCAACTAGACGGATATTGTTGACGATAGAATTTGGTAAGCATATAAATCGGAATCGGGACCCAATTCAAAGTGGATTTGAAGATATGCGGAATTCTCGGAAACAAAGTGCGCATCGGCTGGAAGTCTGTATCTGTTGACGACCAAATTTGGTAATTCAAGTGTCGGAGATAAGGATAGAATCAAAGAGAATCTAAGAGATTAGATCGTATTGGAAACAGAGTGAGAATCGGCTGTAGTCCGAACTGGCAGCAGATAGGATCGGCAGAATCAGAGTCGGACAGGGTTAGCCGATTAAGCCGATTTTGGAAATACAACTCGGTACACGTCATCGGGTTGGGTTAGAGTACTTCATATGGATTTCCATGCGCGGATAGTCCTGGAGAGGCAATTGTATCTATTAATTAGGATATTTTATGTAATTTCCTTATAGATATTCCTGGTAAGAGTCAGCCTAAGGGACTTGTTTGTTAGTTGGATTTGTATTAGGTTAATATGAGTCGTGTCCGTGATGGACAATGTTTGTATTTTCGGGTATAAATATAGTCCCGAGGTCTTGTAAATAATAACAACACACGTTCAATCAATCTCGGCGCATCGCCACCTTTGTTTTCTACTTTTCGACAAGTTTGTGCTTTCGAGTCGTGCTGCATCACTTTGATCTTCGACGAAAAGGTATATCTTGTTATGGCGGTTTGCATTATCGGGGCTAGTGCTTACATCTTTATGACACTCTAGTTCTATCTTGCAAACTTCCGAGTTATCATATACATTGTATAATTTAGATCGACAATGCAATCTATTTGCATCGGCTGGATTCTTTTTAGGGTTTCGTCGATATCAGCTAGATTACTTTGTTGATTTAGATTATATAATGTATCTACCATCCCGAAAAGACAACCATTGGCTTGATTGTCTAGATGTCATGCTTCTCTTTATACTTAATGCTGCATTGGTTAAGTCCAACCTATTAAGTCGTATTTAGAATCATGATATCTAGCTTGCTTTATGGTTGTTAATAAGGATAGTGTCGGAGTTTCAGCCGATCTTACCTGGTATAGATGTTTTACATTGTTTTATGCTTTGTTTAATGTTCTATATCTGCCCCTTATACCAGGATCTAATCTAATATAAATATATTGAGCTTGCTACCAATCTAATTGGTTATAGTTGAATATATTTGTTACCAGAGAATATCCTAGTATAAGGTTGTATCGGAGCTATAGCCGATACATGCTTAAATCTAGATACCGGTTATGACATGAGTCTATATAATCATTATTTCATGTTATCTTTAGACTTTGGCAATTTATACTGTCTCAGTTCAGTCCGATCTATTACAATTGTTTATTTCTAAAGTAATATAGATATATTGATTATATAATACTGATCTCTACAACCGATATACTAGTTTTAGGGTTAGTTCTATCATTAACTGTACCTTACAGCCGATTCATGCTTTATTGCATCGGCTACGTCACATACAATACGAAATCGGCTGTCTGGCCGATGGACTATCGTTTACTAATATTCTTTGTATATTTCTTCTTGTTGATTGCAGGATCAAATCAACTGGCACGCCCTTGAACCTAAGAACTAATTTTGGACCTGCACTAGAGTAAAGCAAATCTCTTAGGCCAGTGTGTGTTTTTTGCATCAACACGCTTTTGGCACGCCCAGTGGGACGAAGTGTCATCATGTCTCCAAATATCACCGATGTTTCAGAAGAGAACATCCTGCCGATCACGATCGAACAATTGAGTGATGAGCTGAGAGAAGAGATGAAACAGATGCTGGATCAGCTTCAAAATCAATATCCGCACTCGTTCACGGTGACTCGGCAAGGCACAATTGTTCAAAGAATTAAAGTCAAGCTGCCGACAATCGTGAAACAATATCCAAGCACATCCGGGGCAGGAGAGGAAAAGGACAAGCAAACCAAGGTCGAATCAAGTGATGAGGAACTCCCCACATTGCAAGATCGTATTGATTCGGCTGTGCACCATGCCCTAGTCAACCAATCCGGAGTACTTGTGAATACTTTGACGAACATGATCAAGTCAGTAGTCGATGGAACTATAGCTGAACAAAAGGCTAAAGGACCATATACTTACTAGATGGTACGTTCCCAGGCTACAGGACTGTGAAGACAGATATTGGTGGGAATCAACGGAGTCAGCAACTACTTCAAACCCAGGCTCCATCGGCTCCTTATTCTAGCACAAATGTTCCAACAATTTTGACAAGGACGCAGCCGATCACCGGGGGGCAAGCATCAACTCAACTAATGCCAGAGCAATTAATGAGTATCCTTAATCCAAAACCGCCAGTTGTCGACACCTCGTACCAAATTCTTTCGGTTCCACAACAGCCGATTGGAATCACTCAGCCGATAAGCCAGCAATACAACACATAACAACTTCCTTATGTACCACCTCAAGGCATATCGGCTAACTTCAATCATGTCTATCAACCTCATTCTCCATGACCTCAGCCGATCCAATACGGCTAGATGGACCCAATTCAACAGCAATATGGTGGAGTAACACCACATCAACCGTGGGCCGATATGATCGCTGATGTCATGAGAGAACAATTTGGACATAAACCGAAGGATAATGGAAACATGTATCGACATCTATATCCAGAATACTTTGATCGGGTACCATTGCCAAACCGATACAAGGTGCCAGATTTCTCTAAATTCTCGGGGCAGGATAATGTCTCAAAGTACGAGCATGTTAGCCGATTTTTAGCTCAATGTGGTGAAGCATCGGCTACAGAGGCTCTCAGAGTTAGATTGTTCCCACTCTCCTTATCTGGATCGACATTTACTTGGTTTTCATCTCTGCCTTACAACTCTATCAGAAGTTGGGCCGATCTGGAGAAGCAGTTTCATAAGTACTTTTTCAGTGGTGTGGAAGAGATGAAATTGTCAGACCTCACGGCCATCAAGCAGAAATCAGATGAATCAGTTCCAGATTATATCCAACGATTCAGGGATGTGAGAAATAGATGCTATAGTCTAGCCTTGACAGATTCACAACTAGCCGATTTGGCCTTTCAAGGTTTGTTGGCGCCAATAAGGGAAAGATTTTCCGCTCAGGACTTTGAGAGTCTGGCTCACCTAGCTCAGAAGGTATCGGCTCATGAGACAAGATTTCAAGAAGCTAGAAAGTTCATCAAAAAGGCCAATAATGTCAATAATGTCTATAGTTATGACTCTGATTCCGAAAATGATGACCTAGAAGTAAATGCAGCCGAGTGGGCTAGGAACAAGAAGACAGTTGTTTGTCAATGGGTAAAGAATTCAGGAAAAGAGGAGAGGTTTGATTTTGACATCACCAAAGCCGACAAATTTTTTGATCTTCTTCTTCAAGAAAAACAGATTCAACTATCGGCAGGACATGTCATCCCATCGGCTGAGGAATTGAAGAGGAGGAAATATTGCAAGTAGCACAATAGAGGGTCTCATAGCACCAATGATTGCAAAATTTTCAGGCAACAGATCCAATTTGCTATCGAACAAGGGAAGATCAAGATTGACGAATCCAAGAGGCCGATGAAGATAGATGGACATCCTTTTCCAGTCAACATGGTACATTCTGGGTTTAACCGGAATACAGCCGATGGAGGTAAAAATTATACCAGAAATATCAGATCGGCTGGTATGATAAACAAGTATCGAAAGAGGCACTAGAGGGAAGAGGAGTCATATCACTATGATGATGAGAGATACGTTGATCCCCATTGGAGCTGTGAATTCTTCAGATTTTGCTGGAACGAAGGGATGAGATTGCCATCTATCGAAGATTGTCCTGGGTGTAGTGATTCTGATGCACAATTTGTTCAAAGACCAAGCCGACAGAGTGCAAGCACGCATCGGCCGATTCAGAGAAAGTTGCCAGTTCACGAGAGGCTTGGGCCGATCCAACAGAACAATGATGGAGATGATTCACCAAGAGAATCCAAAAAATGCAACCTCAATGGTGCCCTTCTGGGATTTTTACTAAGAACCAAAAGAGAAAAGTTCAGAGGATGAGGAACAGAGAGCAATTTCAGGAGGTCGAAGGGGAAATTGAGCATCAGCTGAGGCAGAAGACCAAGAAAGTCTGGTGTGTGAAGAGCAAAATAGTACCAGCCGACGAGGTCAAAGCCGATCGCAACAAAAATCAGCAACAAAAGGGCAAAGAGGTGATGTCATCTTCCATAAACATGGTTTTTTTGTTGCCAGCCGAATATGCAGTTGAGCAAGTTGTCGAGCAAGAAGAAAATCTGCCATCGGCTAAGTTGATGCTATCTCCACAGCAAGCTGTTTTTGAGAAGCCCGAATGAACTGATCATCGGCACCTCAAACCACTGTATGTCAAGGGATTTGTCAACAGCAAGCCGATGTCAAAGATGCTAGTCCATGGAGGAGCAGCTGTGAATTTGATGCCAGATTCAACATTCAGGAAGCTTGGGAAGAATTCAGAGGATTTGATCAAAACCAATATGGTTCTAAAAGATTTTGGCAGGAATCCATCTGAAACCAAAGGAGTTTTGAATGTGGAGCTGTGTTGATGCAAAAAACACACACTGGCCTGAGAGATTTGCTTTACTCTAGTGCAGGTCCAAAATTAAGCTTTTAGGTTCAAGGGCGTGCCAGTTGATTTGATCCTGCAATCAACAAGAAGAAATATGCAAAGAATATTAGAAAACGATAGACAATCGGCCAGATGGCCGATTTCATATCGTATGTGACCTAGCCGATGCAATAAAACATGAATCGACTGTAAGGTATAACCATTGGTAAAACTAACCCTAAAACTAGTATATCGGCTGTAAAGATCAATGTTATATAATCAATACATCAATGTTACTTTAGAAATAAGCAATTGGGATAGATCGGACTGAACCGAGACAGTATAAATTGCCCAAGTCTAAAGGTAACATGAAATAACGATTATATAAACTCATGTCATAGCCGATATCTAGATTTAAGCATATATCGGCTATAGCTCCGATACAACCTTATATCAGGATATTCTCCAATAATAAATATATTCAACTATAATCAATTAGATTGGAATCAAGCTCAATATATTTATATTAGATTAGATCCTGATATAAGGGGCAAATATAGAACATTAAACAAAGCATAAAACAATGTAAAACATCTATACCAGATAAGATCGGCTGAAACCCCGATACTATCCTTATTAACAACCATAAGACAGGCTAGATATCATGATTCTAAATATGACTTAATAGGTTGGACTTAACCAATGCAGCATTAAGTATAAAAAGAAGCATGACATCTAGAAAATCAAGCCGATGGTTGCCTTTTCGGGATGGTAGATACATTATATAATCTAAATCAACAAAGTAATCTAGCTGATATCGATGAAACCCTAAAAAGAATTCAGCCGATGCAAGTAGATTGTATTGTCGATCTAAATTATATAATGTATATGATAACTTATGGATCCACAGCATAGAACTAGAGTGTCATAAAGATGTAAGGACTAGCCCTAATGATGCAAATCGTCGTGACAAGATATACCTGTTCGTCGAAGATCAAATTGATGCAACATGACTCGAGAGCACAAGCTTGTCGAAAAGTGGAAAATAAAGGTGGCGATGCGCCGAGATTAATTGAACGTGTGTTGTTATTATTTACAAGACCTCGGGATTATATTTATACCCGAAAATACAAACATTGTCCATCACGGACACGACTCATATTAACCTAATACAAATCCAACTAAGGAATAAGTCCCGTAGGCGGACTCTTACCGGGAATATCTATAAGGAAATTACATAAAATAACCTAATTAATAGATACAATTGCCTCCTCAGGACTCTATCCGTGCATAGCAATCCGTATGAAGCACCCTAACACAACCCGATGACGTGTACCGAGTCATGTTACTGAAATCGGCTCGATCGGCTAACCTCGTCTGACTCTGACTCTGTCAATCCAGCCCACAGCTGATTCGGACTATAGCCGATTCTCACTCTGTTTCCGATACGATCTAATCTCTTCGATTCTCTTTGATTCTATCTTCATCTCCGATAATTTAATTACCAAATTTGGTCGTCAACAAGCTGACCATCGGCAGTAAAACAATTCCTACCACGTTCTTTGTTATTGATGGGAAGGGTTCCTACAGTCTGTTGCTGGGAAGAGATTGGATCCATGCTAATTGTTGTATTCCCTCAACAATGCACCAAAGTTTGATTCAATGGCAAGGAGACCAAATTGAAATCGTGCCAGCCGACTGGTCAGTCAATGTTTCAATGGCAAGGAGACCAAATTGAAATCGTGCCGATTTATCTGTTTGGGAGATGGAAGGAATTGATTGTTTATCTGGAAAAGTTTGGCAAGGAGATTACTTAAAAGTTTCTGATTATGCCATACAGCCAACAGGATATGGAGAGCCCCAATTCTTGTTTTGAGGGCGCCGTGGAGGGTTCTAATTTCTGCACAAAGGACACTGTTGATGATCTCGACGGCAAGCTAGGACAAGGGTTTATGTCGGCCGATGAATTAGAAGAGATCGATATTGGACCAGGTGACAGGCCTAGGCCGACATATATTAGTAAGGATTTATCAAAGGAGTTTAAATGTAAATTAATAGCACTTTTGAAAGAGTATAGAGATTATTTTGCCTGGGAATACTATGAGATGCCAGGACTTAGCCGATCGATTGTTGAACATCGGCTCCCTATCAAACCAGGCTATCGGCCATACAAACAACCTCAAAGACATTGTAAAGCTGAAATGTATGATGCTATCAAGGCCGAAATTACAAGACTCTATGATGCCAACTTTATCAGACCGTGCCGATATGTTGAGTGGATTTCTAATATAGTACCAGTTATCAAGAAAAATGGCAAGCTTATGGTTTGCATTGATTTCAGAGATTTAAACAAAGCTACACCAAAAGATGAGTACCCAATGCCAGTAGCCGATCAATTGGTTGATGCAGCATCTGGACATAAAATTATCAGCTTCATTGATGGCAATGTTGGTTACAATCAAATTTTTATGGCTGAAGAAGATATCCACAAGACTACTTTTAGATGTCCCGGTGCAATCGGCTTGTATGAGTGGGTTGTCATGACTTTTGGGTTGAGAATTGCTGGTGCTACATATCAAAGAGCTATGAATTATATATTTCATGATCTCATCGGCATGTTAGTGGAAATCTATATTGATGATGTGGTGGTTAAATCCAAAGAAGTTGATGAATATATAGCCGATTTAAGACAGGTGCTGGAAAGAGCAAGGAAGTATGGGTTGAAGATGAATCCTACTAAGTGTGCTTTTGGTGTATCGGCTGGGCAATTCCTTGGGTTTTTGGTGCATGAGCGCGGGATTGAGATACCCCAGAGGAGTATTGAAGCAATTAAGGACATAAAACCTCGAGAAGACAAAACTAAGCTTCAATCATTGATCGGTAAAATAAATTTTGTTCGGCGTTTCATATCAAATTTATCTGGCTGAATAGAACCGTTTACTCCATTATTGAGGTTGAAAGCCGATCAAGAGTTTGTTTTGGGGAGAAAAACAGTAGCAAGCATTGGATAATATCAAGGAATATTTAAGTACTCCTCCAGTTCTTATACCACCACAAAAAGGGCTTCCATTCAAGCTATATTTATCAGCCGATCAGAATTCTATCGACTCAGTTTTGATCCAAGAGGTTGAAGGTAAAGAAAGAGTCATATTTTATCTCAGCAGAAGACTTCTGGATGCAGAAATAAGATATTCACTTGTGGAGAAATTATGCCTGTGTTTATATTTTTCTTGTACAAAATTGAGGCATTATTTGCTTTACAATGAGTGCACAATAGTCTGTAAAGCCGATGTAATACGGTATATGCTATCGGCTCCAGTTTTGAAGGGGCGAATTGAGAAGTGGATCTTTGCTTTGACAGAATTTGATCTCAGGTACGAATCGGCTAAGGCAGTAAAAGGGCAGGCGATAGCCGATTTCATAGTAGAACACAGGGATACTAGCATTGATCATGTTGACATTATGCCATGGACGTTATTCTTTGATGGGTCTGTTTGCACTCATGGTTGTGGTATCAGCTTGGTGATTATATCGCCTAGGGGGCAAGTTTTCAGTTTGCTTTTACTATCAAGCCTTACTCTACAAATAATCAAGCTGAATATGAAGCTGTTTTAAAAGGATTACAACTGTTGAGAGAGGTTGAAGCCGATGCTGTTGAAATCATGGGTGATTCATTATTGGTGATAAGTCAGTTATCTGGGGAATATGAGTGCAAGAATGATGTTTTGACGGTTTACAATGAGAAATGTCAGGAGTTGATGAAGACTTTCAAAATAGTTACTTTGAAACATATCCCTAGGGAGCAGAACGTTAAAGCCAATGATTTAGCTCAAGGTGCATCAGGCTACAAGCCGATGTTGCAAGGGGTTGACGTCGAAGTTGCATGTATACCAGCCGATGATTGGAGGTTTGATATATTTGAGTATTTGAAGAATCCTTCTAAATTGGTTTCCAGAAAATTAAGATATAAAGCCCTCAAATATGTTTTTTCTGGATGATACATTATATTATCAGACGATTGATGGAGTTCTTTTGAAATTTTTGAGCTTGGAAGAAGCAAAAGTTGTCATGTGCGAAGTTCATGAGGGTATTTGTGGAACTCATCAATCGGCTCACAAGATGAGATGGCTGATTAGAAGAGTTGGATATTTTTGGCCGACAATGCTGGAGGATTGTTTCAGATATTACAAAGGGTGTCAAGATTGTCAGAAGTTTAGAGCAATACAAAGAGCACCAGCATCGGCTATGAATCCTATCATCAAGTCATGGCCGTTCAGAGGTTGGGGTATTGATATGATCGTCCAGATCAATCCACCATCGAGTAAAGGGCATAAATTTATATTGGTTGCAACTGATTATTTTACTAAATGGGTTGAGGTGATTCCTTTGAAAAAGGTTAACAGCAAGGATGCTATTGAATTTGTCAAAGAACATATTATATACCGGTTTGGTTTGCCACAGACAATTACCACTGATCAGGGTTCAATCTTTGTGTCCGATGAATTTGTTCAGTTTGCCGATAGCATGGGGATCAAGTTGTTGAATTCTTCACCTTATTATGCACAAGCAAATGGGCAAGCTGAGGCATCCAATAAAAGCTTGATTAAGTTGGTCAAGAGGAAGATTGCAGAATATCCCAAGAAGTGGCATACTATTTTAGCCGAAGCATTGTGATCCTATCGGATGGCTTGTCATGGTGCAATTCAAGTACCTCCTTATCAACTGGTTTATGGGCACGAAGCTGTGTTGCCATGGGAAACCAACATCGGCTTTAGAAGGATTTCTTTACAAGATGAGTTGACAGCCGATGACTATCATAATCTGATGGTTGATGAGTCAGAAGATTTGGTTCAAGCTAGATTGCGAGCTCTTGAAAAGGTTAGGAAAGACAAGGAAAGAGTTGCTCGACATTATAACAAAAAAGTTGTACCAATGTCTTTTGAGAAGGGTGAACTTGTTTGGAAATTGGTGTTGCCGATAGGGGCCAGAGATAATAAATTCGGCAAGTGGTCGCCGAATTGGAAGGGTCTTTTCAAATTCATAAATGTGTTTCTAAAGGGGCCTATATGTTAAAAGGACTTGATGGAGAAGTATTTGGAAGAGCAGTTACTGGAAAATACTTGAAGAAATATTATCCAAATGTTTAGATTGGATCATAATCGGCTGAGTTCTGCCGATTCTTATCAACGGCCGATATGGTTCATATCGCCCTTAGATTTTAATTTTCGTCGTAATCGGCTGTATATTGTGCCGATGTATGATGGCCGATATGGTTCATATCGCCCTTCGATTTTGATTTTCGTCATAATCGGCTGTATATTGTGCCGATGTATGATGGCCGATATTTACTATATCGCCCTTAGTCACATTTTTAATTTTGTCCTTGTTTCACAAACATGCCAAAATTAGGGGGGCATATATAGATAACATGAAAAGTATGGGATTTCAAAACACAATATGAACAAAATACGTTAATCGGCACAAAGGAGATTAGAGTATGTGTTACAAGTGAAGTTTTCTTGCCGATTACACAGCTGATTACAAAAATTTTCTAAGTCTCTATTACAGGCTATCATTGAGATAGGTAGCGTTGGATAGCCGATAATGCCTTCTGCCGAATTTCTTCAACTTCAGCTATTGCTTGGGCATCTTGAGCATCGGTTCCAAGGATAATCTCAGGGATTTAGTCATATTGGCCATGTTCTTGATAGCTGCTTTCAGTTTTCCCTTTTGCTCTTCAACAACTTTGGGGAGATCGGCTAATTTTTGCTTCTCCAAAGCAAGCTTGGCATTACATTCTTCAAGCTTGGCTAAGAGATCAATCCTTTCAGCTTCCAATTGATTTATAGTAGATTTGATCGGTTCCTTAGCTAATTGATCAAGCTTGGTTTTCTCAGCATGCACAAGTTGCCGATTTGCTTGGATAGTGGCCTCAATCTTTTTCTTTTCCAGCCGATCTGCTATTCTCTGTCTAGCCTTCTCCAGTTTGAATTGATGTTGTTCAAGATATACTGCAGGAGTAATGGTGTTTGATTACTCATCCGGGATTAAAGCTTGAATTTCCTGAAATCTGGCCCGGATAGAGCTACAGTTAACCACTAAGCTGTCCAGGGATGCCTCCAGGGGATGAGATATATCTTCAAGGTTTCTTTTTACATCATCGGCTAAAGGGGCTAGGGCCTTGCTTGTGATGTCTCCTTCTGTTTCTTCATCAAAGTAATCTTTAATGTCAAAGGAGAACAGATCGGCTAGCACGTGCAAAAAGGGAAATAAAAGGGATGTAAGAAACAGAACTTGTTGTGTAGCCGATTTGAATTTTCTTAAGGATGTAAGACTTACAGGAATAGCAGGGGTAGTAGTTTCTTCCTCCACAACATGGTGGCTGCCTACAGCCGATGCAGTATGTTCACTTGAAGTTGGCTGTGCTGGAGGCGATGGTGGAGAAGGAGGCTAACGAATTTTGAATGTTTAGCAAGTGTTAACTAGTATCGGCTAAGAATGAGTTTGAAATTTTAAGAGTTGAGAATTACCAGAGGAATTTGAGCAGTTGGTTTGGCTGATACTGGTGCTGGTTTTTTCTTCTCGGCTGGCCTTTTCTTCTGCAAAGTGCAAAGTTTGGATATTGAGATCGGTGATAAATAAAGAAATTTTGTAATAAAGGAGATGATCTTACTCTGGGTTGCCGAGAAAATACTGCTGGAGCAGCAGGAGTTGTAGGAGTCCTCTTGGGGGCTGGAGA
The DNA here is from genome assembly GCA_000573905.2 of Oryza punctata. Classification (NCBI taxonomy): domain Eukaryota; kingdom Viridiplantae; phylum Streptophyta; class Magnoliopsida; order Poales; family Poaceae; genus Oryza; species Oryza punctata. Next base: position 30,350,175 of record CM002493.2, read on the forward strand.
AGCTGTTGGTGTTTTTCTCCTACATCACTCAGTTCGGCTGCAGCTTCATCTATGCCTTGTTCAATTGCTGCTTCATCTAAGGCTTCTTCAATGTCATCGGCTGGTTGAGCTGGTTGTTTCTTGGATTTCTTTTTTGCAGCCGGTGGCATGGCAGCCGATGCCTTGGTTTTTCTCTTCTTGCCTGCATCAGCTGGTTCTCTTAATTGCCCTTGAAGTAAACTTGAAGTCTTGGGGGCATGGTAGCCGATGCTGGGGGGAGCTAGACCACATCCATTTGGTAGTAGTCCTGCAGCATATTCAATCTCCTTGCCGCTTTTGCTGGTGCGTGGAGGGGATGAGTCTGTGGTCTGCAAAAACAAAGATAGCATGTGAGGTTAAATGTAGAATCGGCTGATAAGTTTAAAAATAGGAATAAACTGAAGGAATAAAAGAGTTACCTGGGGGATCATGTCAGGGAAGAGGTCTGTCATATAGATTATAGCGGATTGGTGGAAAAGGTGTTGTTTCCATTCAGCCCGCCATGCATTGAAAGCCTTACTCCTGAACATAGCTAGCTCAATATTGTTGATACTGCCAAGGGGAGGCCCTGGGATGTTGAGTAGCCGATCCATCATTAGAGTCGAAGTGATTTCCCCTCTACACTGGATTTTATCGGCAAACCACAAGCTGATTGGCAGCTGACCCATGCCAAATTGTCTAGCCGAGCTCATGGGATGATAAAATTCATATGAAACTTTGATGTTTCTGCCCTGATGAATGCCGACAGGAAGGATACATGGGCTTATGGCTGCAGCAAAGACTTCTCTGAACTTTTGGAATTTTTCATGGTTGATTTCCTCAAATCTAAAGTCCGATGGTAGCTCAAAGTTGATTGATTCTTCATAAAAGAACCAGACTCTAGCATTTTTCTGAAAGCCATCGTAAAAACTAAAGAACCAGTCTTTTAGCAGTTCGGCTGACAGTTTTGCTCCAGCCTCGGCTGGTGTAGACACATAGTCTCCAAAAGATGTGCACCTCCGATGGGTGATTTCTTCTCCGTCTTCATCAGTAATCGGCTCAAGCCTTGGGAATTCTGCTTCTGTCAGAGATGGCCGATTTACAGCTTTCATAGCTACTAGATTCAACCAAGACTGGAGTAGCCACCAAGGGCCGCCTGCACTAACTACAGAGCCGATAGCTAGTTTTGCTGATGCATTGGTCAGTCTGATAGAGATAGCCGAGCAGGATTTTTCCTAAGGGAAATTGTTTCTTCTCCTCGAGTGCTTCGGCTATGTGCTGCCAGTTGGAGGTTGGGCCACAGCTAGATCCGCAAAAGAGATATTTTTCTAACCACATCAGTAAAAAGGTTCTGTGTTCCCGAGGGGTAACTGAACCTTGACCCATGTTGGCTGAAATAAAACCAGACCATCCTCCTATGCTCTTAGTTTTGAAATCAAATCTGTTTTTGGAGTTCAATATCATGGGATTGGCCGATGAGGTGATGTCAAGACCGGTGAGCATAGTGATGTCTAGTAGAATGGGGTCATGGGTCCTTGGTTGAACATGAAAGCTTTGATGGTATTGGACAAAAAGTAACTAGCGGAAGCCATCAGAGGTTCATCCTTAGCCTAATTTGCCAGAGTAAGGGCTAGTGCTTGGCCGATTCCTATTTCATCCCAATGACTCTGCTTGCTAGCGACACGCGTTTATACCATGCGGGCCAGCTTTTCTCTAGGGATGGCCAAGATTTGAAGGTGTTCTTCCAGTGCCCTAGATTTGGGTTCGCTAGTCTAAAAGGGATTCTGTTGGTTTCGGCAGAGATAAACTCAATTGGGTCCAGATTGCCGATTGGTCCAAGAAAGTAATTATTTTCATGGTTCAGGCTGGGGACTGCAACTAAATTTGCGAGATGATACAACAAGAAAGCAGAAGAGAAAGAAAATGGACTAAGATCGCGGAAAATTAAATCTGTTAAATGAAAAGGGGATCTAGCCGATGAGGACTTACCTCTACGTACTCAGCTGATGGAGCGGCGGACGGAGCGGATGAAGACGACATTCCTGCTGACAGGAGTTGGACGGAGAGGGGGTTGCCTGGAGGTTGCTTTGATGCGCCGAGGAGATCGCGGGAGTTCAGAGAAGATAGAAATCGCTAGAGCGGTGGAACAGTATAACGGTCTGAAGTTTCTCGGGGTCGTCGGTTAGTATTTAAAGCAGTGCGATAACGGTCAAAAACGGAAAGTGCGATATTTTCTCGGAGATAAGATTTGGCAGATCCGAAACATTACCAAATATTCCGGACTTGGGCGGCATGTGTTGACGACCAAATTTGGTAATTCAAGTGTCGGAGATAAGGATAGAATCAAAGAGAATCTAAGAGATTAGATCGTATCGGAAACAGAGTGAGAATCGGCTGTAGTCCGAATCGGCTGCAGATAGGATCGGCAGAATCAGAGTCGGCCAGGGTTAGCCGATTAAGCCGATTTTGGAAATACAACTCGGTACACGTCATCGGGTTGGGTTAGAGTACTTCATATGGATTTCCATGCGCGGATAGAGTCCTGGAGAGGCAATTGTATCTATTAATTAGGATATTTTATGTAGTTTCCTTGTAGATATTCCTGGTAAGAGTCCTAAGGGACTTGTTCGTTAGTTGGATTTGTATTAGGTTAATATGAGTCATGTCCGTGATGGACAATGTTTGTATTTTCGGGTATAAATATAGTCCCGACATCTTGTAGATAATAACAATACACGTTCAATCAATCTCAGCGCATCGCCACCTTTGTTTTCTACTTTTCGATAAGTTTGTGCTTTCGAGTCGTGCTGCATCACTTTGATCTTCGATGAAAAGGTATATCTTGTTATGGCGGTTTGCATTATCGGAGCTAGTGCTTACATCTTTATGACACTCTAGTTCTATCTTGCAAACTTCCGATTTATCATATACATTGTATAATTTAGATCGACAATGCAATCTATTTGCATCGGCTGGATTCTTTTTAGGGTTTCATCGATATCGGCTAGATTACTTTGTTGATTTAGATTATATAATGTATCTACCATCCCGAAAAGACAACCATCGGCTTGATTGTCTAGATGTCATGCTTCTCTTTATACTTAATGCTGCGTTGGTTAAGTCCAACCTTTAAGTCGTATTTAGAATCATGATATCTAGCTTGCTTTCTGGTTTTTAATAAGGATAGTGTCGGAGTTTCAGCCGATCTTACCTGGTATAGATGTTTTACATTGTTTTATGCTTTGTTTAATGTTCTATATCTGCCCCTTATACCAGGATCTAATCTAATATAAATATATTGAGCTTGCTACCAATCTAATTGGTTATAGTTGAATATATTTGTTACCAGAGAATATCCTAGTATAAGGTTGTATCGGAGTTATAGCCGATACATACTTAAATCTAGATATCGGCTATGACATGAGTCTATATAATCATTATTTCATGTTATCTTTAGACTTGGGCAATTTATACTGTCTCAGTTCAGTCCGATCTTTCCCAATTGCTTATTTCTAAAGTAATATAGATATATTGATTATATAATACTGATCTCTACAGCCGATATACTAGCTTTAGGGTTAGTTCTATCATTGACTATACCTTACAGCCGATTCATGCTTTATTGCATCGGCTAGGACACATACGATACGAAATCGGCTATCTGGCCAATTGTTGACGATGAAATTTGGCAAGTAATCTAATCTACATGAATCGGAGACACGATCCAATCCGAAGCGGATTTGAGGATATGCGGAGATATCGGAAACAGAGTGCACATCGGCTGGAGTTCGTATCGGCTGGAGACCGATTCCGATTGGGATAGCCGATGAGGCCGATATCGTATGTGAAATCGGTATTGGATTCAACGAAGGGCTTACGATAAGATTGCCTTGCAAGGATAGAGTCCAGAATTGGCAATTGTATCTATTAATTAGGATATTTTATGTAATTTCCTTATAGATTATCACGGTAAGAGTCCGCCTAAGGGACTTGTTCGCTAGTTGGATTTGTATTAGGTTAATATGAGTCGTGTCCGTGATGGACAATGTTTGTATTTTCGGGTATAAATATAGTCCCAAGGTCTTGTAAATAATAACAACACACGTTCAATCAATCTCGGTGCATCGCCACCTTTGTTTTCTACTTTGCGACAAGTTTGTTCCTTCGAGTCGTGCTGCATCAATTTGATCTTCGACAAAAAGATATATCTTGTCATGGCGGTTTGCATTATCAGGGCTAGTGCTTACATCTTCATGATACTCTAGCTTTATCTTGTAAACTTCCGGGTTATCATATACGTTATATAATTTAGATCGACAATGCAATCTACTTGCATCGGCTGGATTCTTTCTAGGGTTTGTCGATATCGGCTAGATTACTTTGTTGGTTTAGATTATATAATGTATCTACCATCCCGAAAAAGCAACCATCAGCTTGATTCTCTAGATGTCATGTTTCTTTTTATACTTAATGCTGCATTGGTTAAGTCCAACCTATTAAGTCGTATTTAGAATCATGATATCTAACTTGCTTTATGGTTGTTAATAAGGATACTATCGGGGTTTCAGCCGATCTTACCTGATATAGATGTTTTACTTAGTTTTATGCTTTGTTTAATGTTCTATATCTACCCCTTATATTAGGATCTAATCTAATATAAATATATTGAACTTGATACGAATCTAATTGGTTATAGTTGAATATATTTATTTTTAGAGAATATCCTAGTATAAGGTTGTATCGGAGCTATAGCCGATACATGCTTAAATCTAGATATCGGCTATGACATTAGTCTATATAATCGTTATTTCATATTATCTTTAGACTTGGGCAATTTATATTGTCTCGGTTCAGTCCGATCTATCCCAATTGCTTGTTTCTAAAGTAATATTGATGTATTTATTATGTAACACTGATATTTACAGCCGATATACTAGTTTTAGAGTTAGTTTTATCAATGACTATACCTTACAGCCGATTCATGCTTTATTGCATCGGCTAGATCATATACGATATGAAATCGGCTGTCTGGCCGATGGACTATCGTTTACTAACATTCTTTGCATATTTTTTCTTGTTGATTGCAGGATCAAATCAACTGGCACGCCCTTGAACCTAAAAGCTTAATTTTGGACCTGCACTAGAGTAAAGCAAATCTCTCAGGCCAGTGTGTGTTTTTTACATCAACACCGATGGACTATCGTTTACTAATATTCTTTGTACATTTCTTCTTGTTGATTGCAGGATCAAATCAACTAGCACGCCCATGAACCTAAGAACTAATTTTGGACCTGCACTAGAGTAAAGCAAATCTCTCAAGCCAGTGTGTGTTTTTTGCATCAACAGTATCGGCCGATACCAAGTATGGTATGGTTAGCCGATACAACCGATATTGGTTAAATTGGTTACGTGATCAATGTCGGATTCAGAAGAAGGGCTTCGATTATATTGTCAAACAAGGATAGAGTTCAAGATAAGCAATTGTATCTATTAATTAGGATTTTATGTAATTTTCTTATAGATATTTTCGGTAAGAGTTCACTTAAGGGACTTGTTTGTCGGTTAGAGTTGTATTAGGGAAGTATGAGTCGTGTCCATTGCGGACAAGTTTGTATATTCAGGTATAAATGTAAGCCCAAGGTCTTGTAATTAACATCAGTTCAATCCAATTTCAGCGCATCGCCACCTTTTCTCATTACTTTGTTTCTTCGAGTTCTTGCTTTTGAGTCAAGCTGCATCAGTTTCGATCTTCGATAATGAGCGTAATTACTTGTTATGGCGGTTTGCATTCTCGGGATTAGTGCTTACATCTTTATGACACTCTAATCTTGATTATATAATCCGTCGAGTTATCATATATGTTATATAATTTAGATTGACAATGCTGTCTACTCGCATCGGCCACTTTCCATCTAGGGTTTTGTCGATAACGGCTAGATTGACTTGTTGACTTGGATTATATAATATATCTACCATCCTAAAAAGAAAACCATCGTCTTGATTATCTAGATATTATGCTTCTTCTTATACTTAGTGTTGCATCAGTTAAGTTTGATATATTAAGTCGTGCTTAGAATCATAATATCTAGTCTGCCTTATAATCGTTAATAAGGATAGTATCGGGGTTTCAGCCGATCTTACTTGGTATAGTTATTTTACATAGTCTTATATCTTGTTTAATATACTATATATGCCCCTTATATCAGGATCTTAACCAATATAAATATATTGAACTTACTGCCAATCTAATTGATGGTAGTTGATATATTTATTGCAAGAGAATATCGTAGTATAAGGTAGTATCAGAGCTATAGGCGATATTGTTGATGTGAAAAACACACACTGGCCTGAGAGATTTGTTTTACTCTAGTGCAGGTCCAAAATTAGTTCTTTAGGTTCGAAGGCGTGCCAGTTGATTTGATCCTGCAATCAACAAGAAGAAATATGCAAAGATATTAGTAAACGATAGTCCATCGGCCAGCTAGCCGATTTCATATCGTATAGTTACCTAGCCGATAAAGTAAAGTATGAATCGGCTATAAGGTATAGTCAATGAAAGAACTAACCCTAAAACTAGTATATCGGCTGTAAAGATCATTATTACATAATCAAGATATCAATATTACTTTAGAAATAAGCAATTGGGATAGATCAGACTGAACCGAGACAGTATAAATTGCCCAAGTCTAAAGATAACATGAAATAATGATTATATAGACTCATGTCGTAGCCGATATCTAGATTTAAGCATGTATCAGCCATAGCTCCGATACAACCCTATATTAGGATATTCTCTAGTAACAAATATATTGAACTATAACCAATTAGATTGGTATCAAGCTCAATACATTTACATTAGATTAGATCCTGATATAAGGGGTAGATATAGAACATTAAACAAAGCATTAAACTATGTAAAACATCTATACCAGGTAAGATCGGCTGAAACCCCGATATTATCCTTATTAACAACCATAAAACAGGCTAGAGATCATGATTCTAAATACGACTTAATAGGTCGGACTTAACCGATGCAGCATTAAGTATAAAGAGAAGTGTGAGATCTAGACAATCAAGCCGATCGTTACCTTTTCGGGATGGTGGATACATCATATAATCTAAACCAACAAAGTAATCTAGCCGATATCGACAAACCCTAAAAAGAATCCAGCCGATGCAAGTAGATTGCATTGTTAGTCTAAATTTTACAATGTATATGATAACTCGGAGATTCGCAATATAGAACTAGAGTGTCATAAAGATGTAAGCACTAGCCCCGATGATGCAAATCGCCATAACAAGACTTACTTTATCGTCGAAGATCAAACTGATGCAGCACGACTCGAAAGCACGAACTTGTCGAAAGTAGAAAATAAAAGGTTGGCGATGCGCCGAGATTGATTGAACTTGTGTTATTTTTCTTACAAGACCTCGGGTCTATATTTATACCCGAAAATACAAACATTGTCCATCACGGACACGACTCATATTAACCTAATACAAATCCAACTAACAATCAAGTCCCTAAGGCGGACTCTTACCGTGATTATCTATAAGGAAATTACATAAAATATCCTAATTAATAGATACAATTGTCTTTCCAGGACTCTATCCGTACGTGGCAATCTGTATGAAGCACCTTAACTTAACCCGATGACGCGTACCGAGTCACATTACTAAAATCGGCTCAATCGGCTAACCCTTTCCGACTCGAACTCTGTCGATCCTGTCCGCAGCTGATTCGGACTTCAGCCGATTCTGACTCTGTTTCCGATACGATCTAATCTCTTGGATCTTCTTCGATTCTATCCTTATCTCCGATACCCGAATTACCAAATTTGGTCGTCAACAGATACATACGTAAATCTAAACATCGGCTATGATATAAATATGTATAATTGTTATTTCATGTTATTTTAGATTTGGGAAATTTACACTATCTCGGTTAAGTCCGATCTATCCCAATTGCTGATTTCTAAAGTAATATTGATTTATAGATTATATAATGTTGGTATTTACAGCCGATGGATCAAGTTTAGGTTTGATTTATTATTGGGAATATGCCTTACAGCCGATTCACCTCACAATGCATCGGCTAGGTTACATCGCGATATGACATCGGCTTCCTAGCCGATCGATTATCGTTTACTAATAATGTTTGCATGTTTTATCTTGTTGATTGCAGGATCAAATCAACTGGCACGCTTGTATTTAATCATCATTTAGGACCTGCACTAGAGTAAAGCAAATTTCTCAGGTCAGTATGTGTTTTTTGCATCAACAAATATGTATTAGAAGGTCAAGAGGGGATGGTGTGCAAGCTGTTGAAGTCCTTGTATGGCCTTAAGCAAGCACCTAAGCAGTGGCATGAGAAGTTTGATAAAACACTTACATCTATTGGCTTTGTTGTGAACGAGGCTGATAAATGTGTGTACTATCGCTATGGTGGGGGAGATGGACTGATCTTGTGTTTATATGTCGATGACATATTGATCTTTGGAACAAATCTCAATGTGATTGAGGAGGTCAAGGACTTTTTGTCCAAAAGCTTTGAAATGAAGGATTTGGGAGTTGATGATGTTATTCTTAACACTAAGCTGCTGAGAGGAGATGAGTGTGGGATTACACTTGTGCAATCTCACTATGTGGACAAGGTAATGAGTCGCTTTGGTTATAGTGGCTTATGATTCCAGCGTGCTATTAAGGAAAAACCGAAGAATAGTAAGGGATCAACTAAGATACTCCCAAATCATTGGTTCATTGATGTATTTAGCTAGTGCAATGAGGCCTGACATCTCATTTTCTGTGAGCAAGTTGAGCCGGTTTGTCTTAAATCCGGGAGATGGTCACTGGCATGCTCTGGAAAGAGTAATGCGCTATCTAAAAGGCACAATGAGCTATGGAATTCACTATGTCGGGTATCCAAAGGTACTGGAGGGCTATAGTGACTCAAACTGGATATCTGATGCTGATGAGATAAAAGCCACAAGTGGATATGTGTTCACACTTGGAGGTGGCGTTGTTTCCTAGAAGTTTTACAAACAGACCATCTTAACAAGGTCAACAATGGAAGCAGAACTCCCAGCATTAGATACTGGCACAGTTGAGGCCGAGTGGCTTCGTGAGCTCCTGATGGATTCGCTAGCGATTGAAAAACCAGTACTAGCTATCTTGATGAACTGTGATAATCAAACGGTGATTATTAAGGTGAACAGTTCGAAGGACGACATGAAGTCATCTAGGCATGTGAAAAGAAGGCTGAAGTCTATCCGAAAGTAGAAAAACTTCGGAGTGATAGCGTTGGACTATGTCCAGACATCTAAAAATCTGGCAGACCAGTTAACTAAGGGACTATCACGCAATGTGATAGACAGTGCATCGAGGGAGATAGGCTTGAGACCCCACTTGAGTTGCACAATAGTGGCAATCTGTCTTATGTGATCGGAGATCCCGTGAATTAGGATGGCGAAACAAACTATTGGGTGACTGGGAGGAGAGACCCTGAAACGGGTTCATCTCTATGATGTACTTCTCTCCTTTTTTCTGTACGGCAGGAGTGTGTATACCTTAACGTGATCTAACTAGTTTTTCTTAGAAGGAACACACCTATATGAGCCCGGCTGCTAGTCACAGTCTATGAGATTTGGATGATCTCTAGATACTCATGAAAAGGCTTGGAGTATGACTTATATGCTCCAAACAGAGGGGATGCAAACGGTAGCTTAGTATCAGTTAAGGAATTGAGTAAAACTAGATTGCACAAGACTAACAATTCAAGGCATAGTCCAATGTTCAGTTGCAGTCTGGTGTAGCTCCTTTTCTAAGTGGAAGTTCAACTTAACAGTCTCCACCGAAACATTGGTATAACAAATAAAACATTGGTATAACAAATAGGTTCAGAATTGAGAGCACTTCCTGTGAGCCATGAAATTTGGTGGGGATTGTTGGAATAAATGGGCTAGGCCCAATTTATTCTCAATAAATTCCATTGGCCCACAATTAATGCTATGGGGATTAATACCACCTTGAAAATTTAAGTGGGGAGATCTCAACTTAAATAGGGAATTATTAGAGAGCCCCTATTGACCGGTTGAGATGGTGGTGGGATTATTGCCACGCGCGCGCCGAGCCAAGCCGAGCCGGCCAGGGTGTGGGCGTGGCGTGGAGAGGCGAGGCGAGGCAGACAGGCTGCTGCTCTCTCTGATCAATTCACAATATTAACGAGTGAATGAATTAATTCATCTGATCAATTCTATATTAACGAGTGAATGAATTCCAACGAATTGTTTTCGTCATTAACTACAGAATTGAATATAATTGATTCGATTTGATTGCTCCTGAACATTACTCCCTCACGCACTATAAAATCCCACCTACGGGACAGGCATAAACATATATCTGAAGCTCTGCTCTGCTCCTCCTCACATTGGTTCCTCTTCGTTCTGTTCATGCGCTAGCTTCTGCTTCCTCGGTTCTGATCACCTGCGTTCACGGGTGCTCAGGACGAGCAAGCCTCCAAAACTCCACTTGCTTGTGTACCTACACGGGTAGGCAGGTGATCAAGTTTTTGGTAGCGCTTTTGCACGACTGCTCTTGGCTGCGACAACTACTTCCTGCAACACGACTCGCCACTGCATCCTCTTCAACAACGCTCTGCACTGCGATGTCTTCTTACTCTACATCAATTTCCAGCATGTCGACTGGAGGAGGTGTCAACGGAGGACGGACTGGAGGAGATAAGAACGACAACACTAACAGAGGCAACAACACCGATAAAGCCTCATCCAGTATCGGATCGTTCTCTGGGTATGTGATGTTCTTCATATTAGTGTTAAACATAGTTTTGAATGATGCTTTTCTAGCTATTAGCATGTTCATGTTTATCACTAGCATTAGATGCTCCAACTATATACATGTCATGTTTAGTATAATATTTTTCTAGATTAAAATATATCGAATAATGACCATATTTTCAATAAATATATGATGTAGTTGTTGCCCATGTGGATGTGGAGGTATCCAGTAAAAAAATACTTTGAAATTTTGCTTTTCAATTGTGTAGGAAAAACCAATCCTATACAACAAAACTGACAACGGGAAGAATAAATATGCTAATTGAGTAGGAACGTACAGGATAAATCTTCCCAACTTCGTTCTCTCAATTTCGAGAGATATTTTCAGCGCATAAGAAAAGAGAAAGCTTATTATCACATAGTTAATTAAGTATTAATTATTATAAATTAAAAATGAATTTATTTATCAAAAATATATTATTTAATGGTTTGAAAAACATACTAACAAAAGATGAGAAAGTTGAAGTTTGGAGTTGAGAAAAATAACTAGACCTAGTCGAAATCCACCTTCATTCAGTTATCAAAATCTCTAATTTCTTGTGACAACAGTTGCTTTCCGCAACAAAAAGAAGAGGAAGCTGTGCAAATTGCCCAGCTACTTTTTTGGGGATTTGGAGTTTTTTCAATTAAGTCACCCAACCTGAAGAGCACTTGGTCAGCCTGTGCTAGACCCCCGCAACGCTGGCTGAATACTAGTACAAGTAATTATTTTGAGAACTTAGTACAAGTTATTGCCTTGCTATTCAACAGCATGCAGTTCTCAGCTACTCGCTACCGCTGACCTTGTTTTGTCTCGCTTTGATCTTATCTGCGCTGCTGCTGTATAGTACTAATAGATTTGTGCTAGCTGTGGCCAGGTTTCCCTTACCGTCGGTAACCGCGCTTACTACGGAGGTAAAGGCAAGGGTTACCGGCAGCAGCGTTTAAGTGAAATTTAAGTAAATTCAAAAATTCCAAAAAAAATCATAGATGTATTTCTAGATTTATAATGAAATTTGATGGTAAATGTTTTGGAAAAGAGTAAGATGAAATTAAATTTTATGGCAAAACCGATAATTGTTTAGGAAATGGAAAAAGAAATGGTGTATTGGCCTTCATTTTTGTATTTTACATTCACAAGCTAGGTTTGCAAGTATCCTATATATTTCTTCTAATTATTCCCAATTTCTACACACATTTAAATGTTTTTTCATGTTTTTCATATTTTCTGCTACACTACTGGTGATAACCGTGCAAAAAAAGTTGCAACCATCCCAGGCCAACTCTTCTCCTATTATCTTCTTCTCAAATTTCATTACTTGCACATATTTTTCATATGTATCTACATGATATATATCTCGTCCGATTCTTTTGGGTTTTCTTCAATTTGTTTTGTGAATTTGGTCAAATTTTGTTGAAATTAGTCAAAATGGTTAAAATTCTTAATAATCTCGTGCAAAAAGTTCCAAAAGTTTGAAATTACCGAAATTTCAACCTTTTCTGCAAGTGTTAACCTTGGACACGCCTACAATATCTATGATACATATATTAAATATAGATGATACCCATAAAACCTATGTGGTACTATGATATCTTGTGGTACCTCCATATATTATGGGTACTGGTACCATGGTACCTCGTGATACTTTCTTGTTTCATAGTACTAGTATCATGTTACTTAGGGTATCATGATATCTCATGGTACATCCAAGTGTTATTCACGTTGTATTCACGGTACCAATGACACTTTGTATTACCTCTCGATATTTATTTATAGTACCTAAAGGTAGCATGTCATCTACGTTATCAAGCATGATATTTACATGTATCAGACATGATACATAGGTACCAGGGGATGATCCATGTGTATTAGGTCTGATACTTATAGGTACCAGCTCCTATACCTACTAGTACCAAATCTCATACCTAGGTACTATATTGGATACCTAATGGGTACCAAGTACTAGCTGATAAAAGTGAAGAGTGGAAACGATTTAGCTTAGAAGGTGGTAACCTGGAGGTGAATTGATTGGAAAACTTAAATCAGTTTTACCTGAGTCACTATTTGGGTGGTGCTATGAGGTGGTTAGGCTAGATTGAGATGGAACAATGCTTCCAACACTTCTCTTCCTTCTTGGTTCGTACGCCGGCAAACTGAGTGCAGAAAGCAAAAGGGGACACTGATGATGCTCGGACAGTGGAACGGTGGCGATGACAACAACAAGAGATGCTCTATAGGTATCAATTTGGTACGACTCTACGCAGTTTTCATAACGCATACATATGAATCTGATGGGTAACACTCAAGTATCAAGATCTTATAATCTGATACAACTAACAATAACTTAACTAGTGCATACATACGTATAATAAAGTACCATGAAATAACTCAAGTATCGATAAGATTGTATTGTTCAGCCAACAAGTTGTAGTAGTAGCTACAACTATTTACAACAAATCCAGAACCATGTAGAGCTAGCCCATACCGGTGACACGTAGTGCTTTGCACAGTTCAAAGCCAACAGATGGCCAAACCATGCTATGATACCTTGCCAGGTAACCTCATGCTTGTGTGGAAAGCGGAGCTACGGTCTGCAGAGTGTGAAGCGATACCGAGGAGGAACTTCGTGGCGTCGGAGAGCACACCTGATTCGGTTAATTGCAGCGAGTCACCACCGGTGAGGTATCGCGCGCCTTCCTGACGAGGGGAGAGGGGAGAGAACAAGCTGCTTCAGGCTAGATGCTGCTGCAAAGACTCATCGTTAGCGAGGTATCGCGCGTGGAGCTGGATCCAATGAGGTATCGCGCGCGATACCGAGGAGGAAGATCATGGCCGGAGTAGGAGATCAGCATCTGGTCAGCAGAGATTTAGGCTCATTTAATTTATCCCGGGACATCTATATCCAACAAAATCCCGTGCGCTAGCCACCCTCTTAATAGTTAGATACACTTGCATACTTCAAACTACAATTTTGGTTGATTGTACAAGCTTTGTTTGCATAGTTTCATTGCAAGTTTCTTATTGGATGTATTGGTTCGCGAGCTAAACTAGCTCGAGCTGTTAAGCGAGCCGAGCCAGCTCGACATCCACACATAATCGCCATTCAAATCATCTTATCAGACTCTGTTTCAGAAAACCAAAAAACAAAAGAAAAAAAACGAGCCGCGAAGAGATTGGACTCCAATCCGCCTGAGCATCCAAGTCGGCGTAAGAGCCCATCATATACTCCCAACCCTGAAAGCCCACGAGCCCAACACGAACGACCTCTCAAAACGCGAACCCAATCAGCGGCGCGACGAAGGCGAACGAACCAAAACCCTGCCGAGGCGGCGAGCGATCGAAACGAGCGAGAGCGATGGCGACGGCGGACATCTCGCCGCCCTCCTCTGCGCCGGCGGCGGCGGGAGATGGCCAGGGGGTGAAGGGGAGTGCCTTCCGCGGCGACGGGCTGCGGCTGTACTACCAGCCGCGCATCCACGACCTAGAGCTCCAGATCCGCCACGGGACGGAAAACCTCAGCCGCCTCGAGGCCCTGCGGAACGTCCTCAACTCCCGAGGTAAACTACGACCCCCGCGCGCGGCAGTCGGATCCGTCACGTGGTTTGGTTTTAATCTTTGCCGCGTTTGCGGCAACCCTAGTTCTTAGGTTCCCGTGAATCCACTCGGAGATTCTTGATTTTGTATCAAGACTTATTCTTTTTGAGTGATTTCTATGTTCCCGTGATTCAGTAGTGATGGGATTCTAGCCTTTCTTTGTACTGAGATACCGGCAAATAATTTTCTGTCAACATGCACTGATTTGTGGTTCTGTGGCATAATGTACTCATCTTTTTACCATTTGCAATTTTGATGTTGCAGTTAAAATGCTGCGGGAAGAGTTGAAGGTGCTCCATGAGCCGGGTTCATACGTTGGTGAGGTTGTCAAGGTTATGGGCAAGTCCAAGGTTCTAGTGAAGGTACATATTCTTTGCTTTCTTGCCTTCTCTTAGTGCTGTGTTTCAGTATTTCTGCATATGAGTTTTGCTTTGGACTTAATCAGGGAAGATAAATATTTTGTTGGTGAGACGTCTCTTCTAGTCAGATCAGTATATATGTTAAATTTGGGTAGAAGCTGCGATTTGTTTTGGCAGCACCCGAAAGTGAGCTTTACAAAAGTATGATCGTAACAGTAAATAGCCGTCTTATTTTTTTATACTCTATAATGTGCAGATGCAATTACTAATAATCAGTCAATTAAATAGAAATCTTGAAGAAGTGTTATACTATGTTCACTTCATATGATTTTCATTTCATCTGACATGCTATATTGATAATAGCTTTAAATGTATGCAATTCTTGTGTACACAACGATACAACATCACGTGTGGTATTATTAGAGCAATTCTATCAGAGTTTTAGCAATCGGTCATCTTTCTGTGTTAATTGATCAATTGCAATCTTTCAGGTGCATCCAGAAGGAAAATATGTTGTCGATATTGATAAAAGTATCGATATTACCAAGCTCACGCCTTCAACAAGAGTTGCTCTTCGAAATGACATGCTTTATCTTATCCTGCCAAGCAAAGTCGATCCATTGGTTAATCTTATGAAGGTTGAGAAGGTTCCTGATTCTACTTATGATATGATTGGCGGTCTTGATCAGCAGATTAAGGAGATCAAAGAGGTGATTGAGCTTCCCATTAAGCATCCTAGCAAGAACCTAATGAAATGGCATATACTCCAGACAACAGAGAACAGAGAGCAATATGATCGCTGGAAACGGCGGATGGCTGAACTGCGACAGTCAAGAGGCCAGCAACAAGCAGGTAATTGCGCAGCTCCGTGGCAATGGCGGCATCGGCGACAGCGAGAGCGGGGCATTGCTTGGCGACAAGCGACAACATGGCGAGCGCAGAGCCGATCAGCTGCAGGAGGTGCACGACGAGGACGGTAGGGCTCGGCGTGGACAGGCATTGCCTTCTGAAGGTACAGCCAGAGTCGAGGAGGAGGAGCAGCAGCCGATGGTGATCGCAATGGCCCGGCAGCGCTGTTGCTGTTGATGTGTCCAAGATAGTGCATTGCCTTTGGTTTCAGTGGTTTTGGAATCCATTCTGCTAGAGGGTCATCTGTGGTTTGCTGTTGGCGTCATGGCTTTTGGGAATCTGTTGGGAGTACAGTGGATTTCCACCGCAAACCTCCCTCTGCATAGGAGCACCCTTTCCTTAGCCGCAGAATTTTTTTCCGTTTTTCTTCAGTTATTTGGTTTTTTTCTCCTGTCCCGTGGCAATGGTCACCCGGCCGGTAGCGCTGTGTAATTAAAACCTTTCCTCTAATATATCGTCCTCTAATATATCATCGTGCAATTCTTTTCCATGTTCACGAAAAATAGTGCATTGCCTCTTTCAATGGGGGATTCGGGGCCTCAGCAGATCTTATTGTGTCATGCATTTGCTCAGAAAGTTTTGTTTTTAACTTATCAAAAAATTCAAATTTTACTGTGCGTCCACCCGACGAGCCTAGGGCCATTGGCCTCATGCACCTGCCTCATCTGCCGTAACAGGCAGCTTGCGTTCCTGTTTTATTAGGTATGATTGCTTATTTGATCCCGTTTTGAAGTCTTACTACTAATTTGATCCTATTTTTCCAGTTTGTTTATTTGATCCTCTTTTTCAAAAACGAACTTACTATCTGACCCTATTTCGTTAAGGTAAGTTAAGGTGTTAAGTTAGAGATAAATAATCCGTTTTGCCCTTGCTTATTTGACTCTGTTATATACTACTTGTTTGACCCTATCATATCATACCGTGTATATATTCAAATATTTGAACATATTTGTAATAATTTTTACATATGTTTCTCATTGAAGATAAGTTTGACAGATTTGTCATAAATTTGAAAATTTTGAATAATTTTGATAAATTTGACTTCAATTTGACAAAATAAATACAAAATTTGACACAATTCGTGCGCCGGTCCTCCACCGCCACCGCACGCAGCAGCCACCACCGCCCCCGACGACGCGCGCAGGCGCTGTTGCCGCCACCGCAGTGGATTCGCCACCGCAGTTGTAGAGGCTCGGCGCAACCGCTGCCCCCTTCCTCCGTGAAAGGGTCAATTCTCTAGAGGGGGGTGAATAGGCTAATTCAAAAACTCAAGTAAATGCAGAAGTAGGGATTTTCGGAATTTCTGAAAATAGCAGTGTGCGTAATTCAAAGTAAACTCTGGATCTAGCTACCTACAACAAAAATATGCTAGCACAAGCAGCAACTAGTCCTATAGCGGCACAACCAAGCAAAGCTAGAGCAGTGAGAAAAGGGATATCACCAAAGTTGTAGCAAGATGAGTTGTTCCCGGAGTTTAAATCCTTGAGGGGATTCTATTCTCCATTGAGTACCTCACAAAGAGCTGGGTCTTCACTAACCCTTTCCTCAAGAGGTTGCACATAGCACTCCTCCTTCCACTAGTGGTATCTCTTCCCTTTCGGAGGTGAGATCTGACATTCACAAACTTCTCCCGGCCAACCACACGTAGATCGGTGGCTCAGGAGTGACACCTAGTCGCCTAGGAGTCCTCAACCTCCAAGAGTAACAAATGATGCAAAGAACTCCCGAAGATGATGCAAGTGCTCACAAATCTTCACGAAGCCAACAACAAGCACTCACACAAACTTGAATCCACAACTCTCACACACACCAAATCCGAATCGAGCACGGGTGAGAAGGGAAACAAGAAAGCAAGGCTCAAAAGTGAATCACGAGATGAACAAGTCAAGGGCACGCAAAATATCCAATGTGACCAACAGCCCTCACAAGTGGAGAGAGTGGGCTATTTATAGCCACAGCTCCAGATCTGCCCGTTATGCACAATAGTTGCATTTTTCGGAAATTCTGAAAATTAATTTTGAAATATCCGAAAATTTCCAGATCAGCGAAACAGTGAAGTCAACTGAAGATTTTTCGGAGATTCTGAAAACTTTTCGGACAAGTCCGAAAATTTCCAGAACCAAAACAACCTTTTGGATATTTTCGGAAATTTTGAAAATTCCTTTCGGACAAGTCCGAAAATTTCCAGAAACATTTTTTGGTTCGCAAACATTTTCGGAAATTCTGAAAATCGATTTCGGACAACTCCGGAAATTTACAGAAACTTATTGACTTCACTGCCATTTTCGGAAGTTCCGAAAAGTAGTTTTGGACAAGTCCAAAAATTTACAGAACTTTATTTTGCTTCTCGGTCATTTTCGTAAATTCCGAAAATTACTTTCGGATAACTCCAAAAATTTCCAAAAGCCACGATTGTTCTGTCTATTTTCGAAAATTCCGAAAATTGATTTCGGACAACTCCGAAAATTTCCAGAACACAGAAACTGAGGAGAAACACTTTTTTAAAATTGATTTTGAGCACATTCATCACTCCTCATATGTGAATGCATCATCCCTCTTAATAGTGTTGTTTTCCTAATGACCCAAAGAAATGAAAATATACAATACAACCTTTGATCATTGCCGCAACTCATGATTTTGTCGCATTCATTGAGTTCTGCATTGCACTACAAATCGTCACGGACTAACAATCCTTCACATTTACTTAAATAAAATTGTTAGTCCTCTCTAATCGCATTATCATTAATCATCAAAACAATTAGGGCCTAGATGCACTTTCACTCCGCTAGCCGACTGCGGCGCGGATCCCTCCGTTAGCTTCCCGCCGCCGCCGCTCCTTCCCTTCTCGTCGTCTACGTTTCCTGCCACCACCGCCCTCTACCTCCACAAGCGGGCGCCGGAGCGGATCAACTCATCCGCTTCCCGGCGCCGCCACCGCAACTCACCGGCACGGGAGAGAGAGAGTGAGGGAGAAACGTCGCCTACATTTCCTGCCACCGCTGCCCTCTACCTCCACAAGCGGGTGCCGGCGCGGATCCACTCGTCCGCTTCCCGGCGCCGCCGCCGCCTACCTCCACGAGTCGGTGCCGATGCCGCCACTCACCGGCACGGGGGAGAGAGAGAGGGAGAAACGTCGCCTATGTTTCCTGCTGCTGTCACATCCTGATTTTCGTTTCAGGGATTTATAAATTATTTAATAAATTATTCCTAGAATTTATATTAAATGTTCATTAATTTACAAGTGAAGTTAATGTGGGAAATAAAATTTCCTATATTAAACATGAATGGATATAATTTTTATTAAATTCTCCACGATTAATTCTACTCTCTGGAATTTTCTCGGATTTTTCAGAGCTCAATTACTAATTTTAAACATACAAAGAACATTTCAGTAATTATTTAAATAATAAATTAATCATTAAATGGTCCAGTTATAATTTTGATAAATACTTTGATTGTTCAAGTATTTGCAAGATTTTTTTTGGAACTATAATTTGAGCATCGGAAGTATTTTTGAAAATTCAAAGATCACTTCAGTGATTAATTTAATTAGAAAAGTAATTAAAAATCCTCTTTTCCTTTTGGGCCGAAATAGGAAAAGTCTCTCTCTCGGCCCATTCTCCTCTCAGCGCAACAACCTCCACCAAATCCGGCCTCCCCGTTGCTCCCCTTCCAAAATTAGTTGCGGGAACGGATTCCCCACAATATCCTCCACCTTATCCCCAATAAATCCCCATCAAATTCGTGCTAAATCCCACGAATTTCGGCCTCGTTCTTATCCGGTGAACTCGGGATAAACCAAATTTTCCGTCACCAAATCCTCTCGTTTTGGGCCTGGATTCTTCCTCCCGTGCCTATAAATAGAGCCCCTCTATCTCCCCTAGCCGCCGCCACCCTCTCCCTTCTTCCTCCGTCACCCGAAACCTTCTCCCCGCGAGCTCCTTCTCTCTCCGTCACTGGCCTCGCCTCCGGTCGCCTTTTCCCATCATCTCGGTCACCACCGGTCAGCGCCATCACCTCCTCTAGCTTCGCAAGGCCGAGCTCTACCCCGGCTACCCCGTCTCCTCCACCGAAACCCGTCGGTTTCCGTTGTCACCGTGTAGGCTGAGTTCGCTGTCGTTTTTTTTGATCTCCGGCGAAGCCCTGTTGCTTCTCCCGTCATCACTTTCGGTCGCCACCACCTCCGTTGGATTCGCAGCTGGGAGGAGAACACCGTCCACCACTCCGTTGCCGCCGAAGTTCGCCGGAACGCTGTCATCATCGTCAACCAGACGTCGTCGCCGCATCTACCTCGCCACCGGTCGTCATCCGTCGTTCGCGCCGCCCCTTGGTGAGCTCCTCTCGTCGTGCTCTTCCTCCCGGTGTCCTCTGTTTGTGTCGCCGTGCCATGTTTCACCGACGACCATCGAACCCCATGCTGTCGGTCATCTATCCCACGTGGCGTGTTCACGTCAGCGCCAGTAGTTGCCACATCATCGCCATGTCAGCATATATCCCGCATGGATGTTGATGTGTTGCTCATTTCTAAACCTTAGATTAGATCAATCCGAGCCATCCGCTCTAGGTCAAAATTCGGTCAATCGATCTCCACCATCCAAATCAATATAGATCTTTTCCCTCTCTTTTCAATAACATATTGTTCCCTTTTGCTATATATCATCTACCAAATTTTATTCAATCTTTGTACCGGAGGATGTTTTTAATCTTCTCTCAGTTATAAATCATTGGTAAATTGTTTAATTAACTTGGAATAGTCTTTTCTTTAATAGGTTTAATTGGATTAAATCTTGTAAAATTCATAACTAATTCATATGAATTCGGAATGAGACCGTCCAAGTCTCTAAATTCATCTAAAATCATGGTCTACATGTTTGTTTACTTTTTATATACTGCTTATTTGGAGTTTGTTAGTCTTTTTCCTTGTTTTGCATGTTAGCTTGTCGTTTCCGTCGTTTCGAAGGTTCGTGTGAGCGTCGGAAGTGTTCCAGAAGACTAATTGAAGACCGATTATTGCAAGGCAAGTCGCACAGATCCCAAGCACAATCCTTTGAGCATGTTGATCCTATGTATAAATTCTCTATTTATTTCAAATGTGCATTTATTTTCGAATGTCATCGGGTGGTGTGAACCTATTCCTTGGTTATGGCCAGTTTGTTTTGATTACCCTATTCATTGATACCTTGGGTTATAAATTTGACTAGTTGGACTTTATATATTGGTTCAGCTAGATATTCGATATAATTGCTTAGCATGCTTAGAGACATTAGTACACTAATGGGATAATTAATGTTTCACTTATATCTTAATGATGGTTATTTAATGGTAGCTCACCATGGTCAATCGTGATTGATAAATTAATTAATTGTCAACTAAAACTTGACTAATGGTGGGTTGTAAGTGCATGGTTGGAGATGATATTTGGACGGTTGTGCTCATAACAATTAAGGATCGGTTCACGAGCTACTATTGTGAAACAATAACCGTACCAACCACAAGCCAGCGTGGGCAACGGCTTGACATTTGATGTAGCACGATTCAATGTGGAGTGCCAGACTGTGAAGTGGCGAAGATAAGCCCACGGGGATTCGCTGGGGAGTCCATACCTTGGCTAAAAGGGGGTGACTATGATCCGGGAGCGGTGCACTGCATTGAGTTGGGTTATGTTGGATGTCTCGTCACAGTCTCTATTCGGGTACTTTTCCAGTATCGCGACGCATGGTTGATATGATATTGAGGCTGTGTCTTGTGGGTACAGTGCACATTTAGCAATGAAAAAGCCAACACCCAAAGGAAACATCTTCACTATAAGGGATGGCCAGAGTAAAACTATTCGAATAGCCGTGCACGCGGTTATGGGCTGGTCTAACAATGTTTTTCATGATTAATCTCACACTACTCATTATTAATAATAATGTTTTAAGTGATGCTACTTCAGTTTAACTCCTGATTTGGAATGGTTAATTCCTGATTTGGAGGTTTGATCTGTATGACCGGGGTTGGTTGTTCAGGTTTGGTTAGGCCTGCAGCATTGGTGTGCTGTTCAGTGTTGATTAATATTGATGATTATAATTACTCTACTATTTTACAATTCTCAAATGATTGCTAAATGCTACTTTTGCAAATGAGCCTATATATTATGCCATCCTTTGGTATCTTTGCGCACTTGCATACTTGCTGTGCGGCTTGCTGAGTATTCCATATACTCACCCTTGCAATAATCAATCAACCTCAGTTGAAGAATGTTTTCGAAGAAGAAGACGTTTGGCTTATACCCCAGTTGAGCTGCCTTTGGGAGTGGAGATGAAGCTATCACTAACCGTTTATCCGCTGTTGTTTTCTTTTCTTTTGTAAGTATGTAACGTTGTATTATGATGGATCTGTTTATTAAATTATCGATTTGTATACCTCAGCTGATTCCTAGACGAGGATTATATGCACAAATTAGTTCGGAAATTACTAGTGAATTTCTGGGTGTGACAGCTGCTGCCGCCCCCTACCTCCACGAGCCGGTGCCGCCGCTGCAACTCACCGGCACGGGAGAGAGAGAGAAACATGTGGATAGGGTTAGGGGTGGATAAGGTTTCCTGATGGTATTTTAGGCATTACGACTATTGATTATATTTCTTCCTTTTTTGTTAAATTGAACCTTAATGGTGTACCCAAAATAGGGTCAGAAGGGGTTCATTTTGGAATGAAGGGTCAAATAAGCAAACTGGAAATGGTAGGGTCAAATTGGTAGTTAGACTCCAAAACAGGGTCAAATAAGCAATTGTCCCGTTTTATTATTGGAGTGTTGCTCCAAAGAGCTAACCTTAGACTTGGAGACTTTGAATAATTAAATTACAGTTATGCTCAGAATAAGTGTCAGAAATACAAAATACACTCCTGCTTATCCGTTTCTTTTATCTGTTTTGAGTTTACCCTCTGAAATTTGGCTTAAGATCCATCTTGAAAGCCATTGACACAAAAAAAAATTTCACCAACACCGCCCTCCTATATCTTACTCATCCCGGTTAAGGATATATACGGTTTGTTTGGAGAGCTTAAGATTCTGAGAAGCTAATTGGTGAGAAGTTGGGAAACCCAGCTTCTGGCTTCTAGTTTATTTTCCAGATTCTACAACTATAGATTCTTAGAATCTGGATAAAAATCTGAGCTGTTTGAGGAAGATTCTAGCAGCTGAAGATTCTAGGAGAAGTTGCAGCTGCTATAAGCTCCTCTAAACAGACCCTTTGTCTGGTGGTCACGCATAATGGTGATGTTCCAATCAAAGTTTGATGAGCACGAAAATTTGGTCACGTGGATCTTATATTTCATCGGAATTCGTTGATTGCTCAGTACCCTTGAGTGTTCATGTTGTCCTGTTTGCTCCCTGCTATAGGGATGGATCTCAATTACTTGCACACTTAAGGCTGCGTTCCTGACCATGGGTTAGGAACCCTTTCTCCCATGCACACAAAACGAAGCGACTGTTAATGCATATTAATTAAGTATTAGGTAAAAAAAACTTGAAAAATAGATTAATATGATTTTTTAAAGCAATTTTCCTATAGAAAACTTTTGCAAAAAAGCTATGTTTAGGAGCACACGGAAAACAAGTGAGATGAGTTGGAAAAGAAGGGAGAAGAACACAGCCTAAGTAACACAAAATGAACTTCGCTACTAAGCAAGGGTGACAGAATGACGAAGTGCCTGACATCACATAGTGCCATCTTCTTCTAATTCTAAGAGCAAAATGGTGGTGTAAGTTTTATTCTTTTGATCAAAAGATCCTAATGGATTGCCAACCTCTTAAGAAGAAGTTTCACGAGGACGAATCACATTTTTCACTATAGAGCTGGAATCCCCGTAAATAGATTCTTACATTATTTCATACTACTATTTTCATAATATTCTTTGTTTCTTGTTCTTATAAGCAAACCCCCGATAGGGCTTAGTATCATGATTTCTATTTTATCTTTTTTTTCATTTTGTTTGTTTCGAGAAAAAAATTCATTTCCTACAAAGGCTTTCTTATATGAACTAAATTGTTACATAAGATGGAAAAATCTAGACTATGTTATGTTTAGGGACTGATGCCTTTTTTAAACAACCCGCACATGATAGTGCGACGTTTCTATTGATAGAGCAGAAAAAATACAAGTCTATAGTCCTGAGAGACTCTAGTTAGGAAAAGAAAAAAACACAACCACACCACGCATCTACGTCTGATCCCACTGCTAAAAAATAGAGCAAGCACACAACACCCCTAAGGAATGGGTCTAAACGATACCTCCAATGAGGAAACAACCTAAGAGCGCCGCGGCCGCCCGTCCTAGAGAACCAGGACGTGGTTTTCACCTGAAGGTCCCATTGGGAGAGGAGAGAAAACACAACAACGCCCCAAGGGGAGAAACAGCACTCGCAGGCGTCGCTGTTGCTGGCCCGAAGGCTAGGCCTTCGCCCGTAGTTCCTACTCTCCCGCGCCAAAGAGTACATGTCAGATTTAGCAGAACCACCAACTATTCCCCTTCGACACGCAGCCACCGTGCCGACGCCTCGTCGATGGTCGGCCATACAAGCGGAGTCTCGTTCTCCAGTGCGCTTCAGCTCCATCCACGTGGTTGTGTTGAAGAGGGAGAGGGTGAGAGAGAAGAATGGATCCCCTCTCCCCCCACACAAGCCCGTCCAACGTGGCCATCTTACGGTGGCAAGCCGCCACCACAAGAGGACAATCGCCTGGAAGAAGCTCGCCGTAGGCTTCAAACCCACCCTTATGCAAAGCCGTCGTTTCCGCCTCGACCAAGATGCCCGTGTGAACGGTCCGCCTGGTCGCACCGTCGTCGCCTCCGTCCTCCCACCGTAGCCATCACTGCATCGACCTCCCGCAGCTGCCATCACCACCCGCGTCGTCCTCACGCTACTGCCTGCACCTTCCTCTCACTGCCACCGGCAGGCACCACCTGTGCTAGACTCATATTGCCGCTGTCGCCGACATCCCGCAACCACCGGCGGGCGCAGCTGGCGGTCGCCACCATCCTCGATCCTGGCCACCGCCTCCGTCTCCATCCTCTGACAACCGCTAGCAAGGGCACGAGCCCGGCTCTCTCCTCCGTCACCCGCCTCCTACAACCGCTGCCGTTCCCGTGCCGGCGAGGGCATGCCGGCCCCACCTCGCCTTGGCAGTCCACGCCGTCGTCGCATCAGGCCGGGAGGGCGACGAATCTTGCCAAGGGGCGCCGGATCCGGCCGTCCCCATTACCAGACCTAGCCGGCCGTCGGCGTCCCGCTGCCGGAGAGTTCGACCCGGCTCCCCGCCGAAGAGAACGCCAGATCTGCCCAAGGGAGGGCTGGATCCAAGCTCAGCGGCGCCGGAACTGGACGTCGTCGCTGGTGCCTCGCTCCCGTCTCTGGTGTCGTTGGCGCCCCAACCGCATTGACCACGGGCTCGAGAGGGGGAGCCCTGCCGCCGCCTTCCGGCAAGGTGGGGGAGAGGAAGGAAGGGGGCGGCGCGGCTTGGGCCGCCGCCCGCGTCGCCCCTGGGCGGAGCAACCGGGGGCTCGTAACCTATCTGTCCTTCAATGGGGACGGATGCCTTTCTATGGAAATTATGGGTACCCATACCCACACGACATGGTTATCCGACTAGTTATAGAGGATAGTTTAGATCTATATAATATGTAACGGATCATGACTTGGGCAATTTTCCTTGACTATATGCTTAGTTTGTTCAACTAACCACATAGTCGGGAGCTACACCTATCAGGTGCATCTAGTCGATGCACCTGAGTTTATATTTTATTATTTTTCAGCCCTCCACAGTCTTCTGACTTGGTAAAAGTATTCGGGAGATCATGGCGAGGATGATTGAAGCACTTGGCTTTGAAGTAATTTAGTTCGAGAGAAGATTATCTTTTCGACTGTGAAGGTCTCAGGGGCTACTGTGGAAATTATGGGTACCCATACCCACACGACATGATTATCCGACTAGTTATAGAGGATAGCTTAGATCTATATAATATGTAACGGATCATGACTTGGGTATTACGTTTCCTTATGTATTATGGAACGGCCTAAAGTCTTGGTTTGGTAATATTGTAAAGTAGTATTAGGAAACCGATATTGTATTAGTTAAGGTTTCTATCTTGTAATTCTGCCCCCCCATCCTATATAAGGTGGGTAGGAGGCCCTCTAGGGGCATGAGCACAACTAGAACGTCAGATCAATACACTACCCGGTGGATACAATCCCCAAACAGGAGTAGGGTATTACCTCTTATTGAGAGGGCCTGAATCTGTCTAAATTATTGTCTCCGCATCCATCCACTTTTAGATCTCGCACGCTACCCCTTTTCATATTACCGAATTCTAGTTTTGACAGTTGGCGTGCCAGGTAGGGGTACGCTGAGTTCCCCATCAAGAAGTGCGATGGAATCAATTTCAACAGAAACGCTGAGATTAATCTCAGCGAGTTTCAATGGCTTGAATCTCCGCTCCGGGTTTTTTCCCCTTCTAACTTATTGTCATTTATTAAATTGATCTGTAAATATCAGATTAATCTCTTGGTATTTTTTGTTGTTCACATGTGATGCCACGGCACTACTGTTGCCGACTGGTCTCTTCGCCTCCACGGTTGGTTTGCCGTGCCACCGTTACTCATGCCGACATCATCTTCACCACCGGCCACCGTCATCACTGCCGACTGGTGTCCTCGCCCTCACGGTTGGTTCGCCACACCACCATCGTTGGACGTCTACATCATCAACACCGGCTCGCCTCCGCCGCTGCCGACTGGTGCCCTCCGCCTACACGGTTGGTTGGTCGCACCACCGTTGCTGGGCGTCAGCATCTTTACCGCCAGCCATCATCATCGCCGCCGACTGGTCTCTTCGCCTTCACGGTTGGTGTGCTCCGCCACTGTTACTCATCGCGAATTCATCTTCACCACCGGCCGCCGTCATCTCCACCGACTGGTGTCCTCGCCCTCACGGTTGGTTGGTCACACCACCATCGTTGGGCGTCTACGTCTTCACCGCCGGCTCGCCTCCACCGCCGCCGACTGGTGCCCTCCGCCTACACGGTTGGTTGGTCGCACTACCGTTGCTGGGCGTCAGCGTCTTCACCGCCACCCGTCGTCATCGTCGCCGACTGGTCTCTTCGCCTGCACGGTTGATGTGCTCCACCGCTGTTACTCATGGCAACATCATCTTCACCATCGGCCGCCGTCATCGCCGCCGACTGGTCTCTTCGCCTTCATGGTTGGTGTGCTCCGCCGCTGTTACTCATCGCGACATCATCTTCACCACCGGCCGCCGTCATCGCCGCCGACTGGTGTCTTCGCCTTCACAGTTGGTGTGCTCTGCCGCCGTTACTCATGGCGACATCATCTTCACCATCGGCCGCCGTCATCGCCGTCGACTGGTCTCTTCGCCCTCACGGTTGGTGTGCTCCACCGCTGTTACTCATGGCGACATCGTCTTCACCGCCGGCCATCGTTATCGCCGCCGACTGGTGTCTTCGTCTTCACGGTTGGTGTGCTCCGCCGCTGTTACTCATGGCGACATCATCTTCACCACCGGCCGCCGTCATCGCCGCCGACTGGTGTCTTCGTCTTCACGGTTGGTGTGCTCCGCCGCTGTTACTCATGTCGATATCATCTTCACCGCCGGCTCGCGTCCACCGCCGCCGACTGGTGCCCTCCGCCTACACGGTTGGTTGGTCGCACCACCGTTGCTGGACGTCAGCGTCTTCACCGCCGGCCATCGTCATCGCCGCCGACTGGTCTCTTCGCCTTCACGGTTGGTGTGCTCCGCCGCTGTTACTCATGGCGACATCATCTTCACCACCGGCCACCGTCATCTCCGCCGACTGGTGCCGTCGCCCTCACGGTTGGTTGGTCACACCACCATCGTTGGGCGTCTACGTCTTCACCGCCGGCTCGCCTCCACCGCCGCCGACTGGTGCCCTCCGCCTACACGGTTGGTTGGTCACACCACCGTTTCTGGGCGTCAGCGTCTTCACCGCCACCCATCGTCATCGTCGCCGACTGGTGTCTTCGCCTTCACGGTTGGTGTGCTCCGTCGCTGTTACTCATGGCAACATCATCTTCACCATCGGCCGCAGTCATCGCCGCCGACTGGTGTCTTCGCCTTCACGGTTGGTGTGCTCTGCCGCCGTTACTCATAGCGACATCATCTTCACCACCGGCCGCCGTCATCGCCGCCGACGGGTCTCTTCGCCTTCACGGTTGGTGTGCTCCGCCACTGTTACTCATGGCGACATCGTCTTCACCGCCGGCCACCGTCATTGCCGCCGACTGGTCTCTTCGCCCTCATGGTTGGTTGGTCACACCACCATCGTTGGGCGTCTACCTCTTCACCGCCGGCTCGCCTCCACCACCGCCGACTGGTGCCCTCCGCCTACACGGTTGGTTGGTCGCACCACCGTTGCTAGGCGTCAGCGTCTTCACCGCCGACCATCGTCATCGCCGCCTACTGGTCTCTTCGCCTTCACGTTTAGTGTGCTCCGCCGCTGTTACTCGTGGCGACATCATCTTCACCACCGGCCATCGACATCGCCGCCGACTGGTCTCTTCGCCTTCTCGGTTGGTGTGCTCCGCCGCTGTTACTCATGTCGACATCATCTTCACCCGGCTCGCCTCCACCGCCACCGACTGGTGCCCTCCGCCTACACGGTTGGTTGGTCGCACCACCGTTGCTGGGCGTCAGTGTCTTCACTGCCGGCCATCGTCTGCGCCACCGACTTGTCTCTTCGCCTTCACGGTTGGTGTGCTCTGCCGCTGTTACTCATTGCGATATCATCTTCACCACCGGCCGCCGTCATCGCCGCTGATTGGTGTTCTCGCACTCACGGTTGGTTGGTCACACCACCATCATTGGGCATCTACATCTTCACCGCCGGTTCGCCTCCACCGCCACCGACTGGTGCCCTCCGCCTACACGGTTGGTTGGTCGCTCCACCGTTGCTGGGCGACATCGTCTTCACCGCCGGCCATCGTCATCGTCGCTGACTGGTCTTTTAGCCTTCACGGTTGGTGTGCTCCGCCGCTGTTACTCATGGCGACATCATCTTCACCACCGGCCACCGTCATCGCCGCCGACTGGTGTCTTCGCCTTTACGGTTTGTGTGCTCCACCGCTGTTACTCATGGCAACATCATCTTAACCACCGACCACCGTCATCGCCGCTGACTGGTGTCTTCGCCTTCACGGTTGGTGTGCTCCGCCGCTGTTACTCATGGCGACATCATCTTCACCACCGGCTGCCGTCATCACCGCCGACTAGTCTCTTCGCCTTCACGGTTGGTGTGCTCCGCCGCTATTACTCATGTCGACATCATCTTCACCGCCGGCTCGCCTCCACCGCCGCCGACTGGTGCCCTCCGCCTACACGGTTGGTTGGTCGCACCACCGTTGCTGGGCGTCAGCGTCTTCACCGCTGGCCATCGTCATCACCGCCGACTGGTCCCTTCGCCTTCACGGTTGGTGTGCTCCGCCGCTGTTACTCATGGCGACATCATCTTCACCACCGGTCGCCGTCATCACCGCCGACCAGTTGCCTTCGCCGCAGCCGTTACTAGTGGCGATATCGTTTTCACCACCGGCTCACCTTCCGCCATCGCCGACTGGTGTTTTCGTCGTCATTGATGGACAACCCTATCGTCACCGCGGGGAATACAACAAAGATAAGTCATCATTATTATATTCTTCATATGATATTTTGCTTCTCCTTTGCCTCACTACACCAATTGGTTTTCCATTGAGTAGTGAGTCGGGGGCTACAGATGTTATATCATATTTTTTTCAAAAACTTTCATAATATTTATCTTGATTGCTTGTGAGATAATCCGAGTAAAAAAGTACCGATCGAGTTACAAAGCTCTATTTCCCTATGCTTCCCGTTTGGTTTGTCGATGGATAGTTGCCTTTGGGCCGATTCCTAGCACCCGGGGGCTCGTTGGATGGAGTATATAACGCAAGGTGCTAAGTATTACTCGGAAGAAATCAAAAGCATAGAGATAATATAACTGGCTTTCTGCTCTTAACAATTGTAAAAGTACCCGAGCAGTAAACTCCAATTCATGAAACTTTGTTCCATTAATGACACTCATGTCAATGACTAGTCGGGCATAGTGTTTAAACGTGATGAGTCACCTACTCGGGGAAATCAAAATCGACAAGAGGAGAAATATATATTTATAAACATTTTAAAACGTTTGAATTTTTCTCAAGTATTATATTTGCATCAGATGCTACTCATCCTACATTATTATACTGCAGGATCCAAATCCAGATATGCATAGTGGGGATTCATGGCTTTAAGCTTATCTCCTACGCTTCAGGAATGGATCAGTCAGAACATCACCACCGTCCATCGTCATCGTCGCCGACTGGTTTCTCCGCCTGCACGGTTGGTTGGTCACACCACCGTTGTTGGGCCTCTACGTCTTCACCGCCAGCCATCATCATCGTCATCGACTGGTTTCTCCGCCTACACGATTGGTTGGTCACACCGCCGCTGTTGGGCGTCTACGTCTTCACCACCGGCTTGCCTTCGCTGCCGCTAACAGGTGTCTTTACCTACACGATTAGTTGGTCACACCACCGTCGTTGGGCGTCTATGTCTTCACCGCCGGCCATCATCATCGTCGCCGACTGGTGTCTCCGCCTACACGGTTGGTTGGTCACACCATCGTTGTTGGGCGTCTATGTCTTCACCGCCGGCCATCGTCATCGCCACCGACTGGTGTCTCCGCCTACACGATTGGTTGGTTACACCACCGTCGTTGGGCATCTACGTCTTCACCGCCGGCCATCGTCATCGTCGCCGACTGGTGTCTCTGCCTACACGCTTGGTTGGTCACACCACCGTCGTTGGGCGTCTACGTCTTCACCGCCGGCCATCATCATCATCGCCGACTGGTGTCTCCGCCAACACGATTGGTTGGTCACACCACCGTCGTTGGGCGTCTACGTCTTCACCACCGGTCCGCCTTCATCGTAGCCGACTGGTGTCTCCGCCTACCCGGTTGGTTGGTCACACCACCGTCCTTGGGCATCTACGTCTTCACCGCCGGCCATCGTCATCGTCGCCGACTGGTTTCCGGCTACACGGTTGGTTGGTGACAACACCGTTCTTGGGCATCTACATCTTCACCGCCGGCCATCGTCATCATCGCCGACTGGTGTCTCCGCCTACACGGTTGATTGGTCACACCACCGTTGTCACGCGTCTACATCTTCACCGCCGGCCATCGTCATCGTCGCCGACTAGTGTCCTTACCTACACGGTTGGTTGGTCATAACACCGTTCTTGGGCATCTACATCTTCACCGCCGGCTATCGTCATCGTTGCCGAATGGTTTCTCCGCCTACACGGTTGGTTGGTCAAACCACCGTAGTTGGGCGTATATGTCTTCACCGCCAGCTATCATCAACGTCGCCGACTAGAGTCTCCGCCTACACGGTTGGTTGGTCACACCACCGTTGTTGGGCGTCTACGTCTTCACCGCTGGCTATCGTCATCGTCGCCGACTGGAGTCTCCGCCTACACGCTTGGTTGGTCACACCATCGTTGTTGGGCGTTTATGTCTTCACCGCCGGCCATCGTCATCGCCACCGACTGGTTTCTCCGCCTACACGGTTGGTTGGTCACACCACCGTCGTTGGGCGTCTACGTCTTCACCGCCGGCCATCGTGATCGTCGCCGACTGGTTTCCGCCTGCACGGTAGGTTGGTCACACCACCGTTGTTGGGCATCTATGTGTTCACCATCGGCTCGCCTTCGCCGCTGCCGACCGGTGCCTTCGCCTACGCGGTTGGTTGGTTACACCACCGTTGTCTGGCGTCTACGTCTTCACCACCGGTCCGCCTTCATCATAGCCGACTGGTGTCTCCGCCTACACGGTTGGTTGGTCACACCACTGTCGTTGGGCGTCTACGTCTTCACCGCCGGCCATCGTCATCGTCGCTGACTGGTGTCTCCGCCTACACGATTAGTTGGTCACACCACCTCGTTGGGCGTCTACGTCTTCACCACCGGTCCGCCTTCATCGTAGCCGACTGGTGTCTCCACCTACACGGTTGGTTGGTCACACCACCGTCGTTGGGCGTCTACGTCTTCACCGCCAGCCATCGTCATCGTCGCCGACTGGTTTCCAGCTACACGGTTGGTTGGTGACAACACCGTTCTTGGGCATCTACATATTCACCGCCGGCCATCGTCATCATCATCGACTGGTGTCTCCACCTACACGGTTGATTGGTCACACCACCGTTGTTAGGCGTCTACATCTTCACCGTCGGCCATCGTCATCGTCGCCGACTGGTGTCCTTACCTACACGGTTGGTTGGTCATAACACCGTTCTTGGGCATCTACATCTTCACCGCCGACTATCATCATCGTTGCCGACTGGTTTCTCCGTCTAGACGGTCGGTTGGTCACACCACCGTTGTTGGGCGTCTACGTCTTCACCACCGGCCATCGTCATCGTCGCCGACTGGTGTCTCCGCCTACACGGTTGGTTGGTCACACCACCGTTGTTGAGCGTCTACGTCTTCACCGCTGGCTATCGTCATCGTTGCCGACTGGTTTCTCCGCCTACACGGTTGGTTGGTCACACCACCGTTGTTGGGCGTCTACATCTTCACCACCGGCCATCGTCATCGTCGTCGACTGGAGTCTCCGCCTACACGATTGGTTGGTCACACCACCGTTGTTGGGCGTCTACGTCTTCACCGCCGGCTATCGTCATCATTGCCGACTGGTTTCTCCGCCTACACGGCTGGTTGGTCACACCACCGTTGTTGGGCGTCTACGTCTTCACCGCCGGCTATCGTCATCATCGCCGACTGGAGTTTCCGCCTACACGGTTGGTTGGTCACACCACCGTTGTTGGGCGTCTTCGTCTTCACCGCCGGCTATCGTCATCATTGCCGACTGGTTTCTCCGCCTACACGGTTGGTTGGTCACACCACCGTTGTTGGGCGTCTACGTCTTCACCACCAGCCATCGTCATCGTCGCCGACTGGAGTTTCCGCCTACACGGTTGGTGGTCACACCACCGTTGTTGGGCGTCTACGTCTTCACCGCCAGCTATCGTCATCATTGCCGACTGGTTTCTCCGCCTACACGGTTGGTTGGTCACACCACCATTGTTAGGCGTCTACGTCTTCACCACCGGCCATCGTCATCGTCGCCGACTGGTCTCTTCGCCTTCACAGTTGGTGTGCTCCACCGCTGTTACTCATGGCGACATCATGTTCACCACCGGCCGCCGTCATCACCGCCGACTGGTGTCTTCGCCCTCACAGTTGATTGGTCACACCACCATCGTTGGGCGTCTACGTCTTCACACAACAACATCTGCTTTCCTCCAAGTAAAAGCATATGCCTCAGCAACAATACCAAGTTCTACTACCATCATCATAAATCAACGAGCATTGCATCAATATTCGTCATGCAAGCGTTGGCATCAAGAAAACTACTCGGGCTTCGACATCTTCTCAACAATTTGATGGATTATTGTTACTGAAGTCATCACCAGCACCTTCTCCATCGATCTTATCGTGATCTTCGGTCAATTACCGTCAAACAAGGTGTTTGCTTCAGGGGTCCAAGCTTAGTCAACATTGAATATCCGACTGGATCATTTTCATCGACTTTTTGCTGTGCCTCCTTGGCATCGTCTCTACTTCATCGGCCCTGATGTCTTCGCAGTCGCTAATGGATGACTATGTCTTCGCCTTCGCTGTTACACCGCGATTAACTGGAACACCGACATTACCATCTTCATCATGCTATGCCTCTTCGGTCGCACCTGCTCTACTGCCATGGATGAGCAGTTTCATCTTCACTACCAATTATGTTTGGCATTACCGACTGGTTTCTTCGTCTTCACATACGACTATTGCTGCTATCACCAGTTGTCATGACCGTTGGTCACATCAGTTGTCGTCGACCGGTTTCTTCATCTTCATGATCAATGGATTTCATTATCGCTGCTGATGGGCAACTTCGTCTCCACTACTGACATCTTCATCACTTCTGATGGGCGATATCATTCTACACATCGGTCATCTCGCTGCATCAGCTACTACCAATAGATGATTTCGACTACAACCGAAGGACAAGCTATACGCTGAGGGGCTTATCAGCTCAAGCATAAGGATCATACTTTCAATTTGGATTTGTTCCGGATACATATTCATGGTCATGAGTTTATCCCCTATGCTCAAGGCCTGGATCAATTATTATTTTCCACAAGGACCATCAGCCGAGTACTTGTGTCAGTTGGGATTCAATTATCACATCTACTATGGTACATCCCATGAGGGGTAAATGCTCGGATGAGAAGTCATTCACATGATATATACTTGGTCTACATTATCGGGAAGAATTATCACTCGGGAGCATGTCAAGAGACGTGTTATATGCGTCATCCTTTTGAGGATATCGAAGGCATATTTTTTGGTCTAGGCCTAATATGTTTGCAGCCCGTATTTCAGGTGTGGCCAGTCACGTTCTTTTAGGGACTTAGGCATTTTTTGCTTAGGCAAAAGTGCGCGTGATC
The DNA here is from genome assembly GCA_000573905.2 of Oryza punctata. NCBI lineage: Eukaryota > Viridiplantae > Streptophyta > Magnoliopsida > Poales > Poaceae > Oryza > Oryza punctata. Next base: position 30,384,437 of record CM002493.2, read on the forward strand.
GAGTGCCCAATACCTTAAAATCCTTTTTATATCGCTGTTACTCAACTTTTTAGAAGTTGGTACAATGCACTTTAAAAGGTGACAAACAATGAAGCTTTATATAGCTGCCCCGCTGACTTTTTATATTATGTACAAGTCAAGGCACTGTTTGGGTTTATAAAGCAACCGATTAGATATAATATCATTGCTTTTCGCCACGTAAGTGTGCAATTTTATTGACCAATATTGTGACCTAGGCTGATTATATATTTTGGTCATTTTTCAGGCGGTTGGTAAATCCTTTATGAGTTTTATTTACTCGGATTTTATACCACATATGTCTTATGTTTCCAAGTATGGTAAAGCCGTGCGTCTTTTAGGGACTTAAGCACATTTGTTAAAACAGTGTGTGCATGGTGTATACTTAATGCTTTGGAACTTTCTTTATTCACGGCATACAAGTTTTTTATAGCTGTTTTTGCTATGTGAATTTTCAAAGATGTGGTAACCTTAGGTTGCATGCATCATATTTTCATAAAACAGTCGGTCTATCACTTGAGTCTTATTTACTCGGAGATTCATACCGTATGTGCTATCGTTATGCTATTTAGGTGGCTTAAAACTACTCGGCTGGTTAATCTATTTATTTCTTGACTATATGCTTAGTTTGTTCAACTAACCACATAGTCGGGAGCTACACCTATCAGGTGCATCTAGTCGATGCACCTGAGTTTATATTTTATTATTTTTCAGCCCTCCACAGTCTTCTAACTTGGTAAAAGTATTCGGGAGATCATGGCGAGGATGATTGAAGCACTCGGCTTTGAAGTAATTTAGTTCGAGAGAAGATTATCTTTTCGACTGTGAAGGTCTCAGGGGCTACTGTGGAAATTATGGGTACTCATACCCACACGACATGATTATCCGACTAGTTATAGAGGATAGCTTAGATCTATATAATATGTAACGGATCATGACTTAGGTATTACGTTTCCTTATGTATTACGGAACGGCCTAAAGTCTTGGTTTGGTAATATTGTAAAGTAGTATTAGGAAACCGATATCGTATTAGTTAATATTTCTATCTTGTAATTCTGCCCCCCATCCTATATAAGGTGGGTAGGAGGCCCTCTAGGGGCATGAGCACAACTAGAACGTCAGATCAATACGCTACCCGGTGGATACAATCCCTAAACAGGAGTAGGGTATTACCTCTTATTGAGAGGGCATGAATCTGTCTAAGTTATTGTCTCCGCATCCATCCACTTTTAGATCTCGCACGCTACCCCTTTTCATATTACCGAATTCTAGTTTCGACACTTTCAAGGTACATTTTGCACCTATGAGCCGCTATAAGTATCGGAGAGGACACTAAAAATATGAAGGACAAATAAACCTACCGACTGTTGACAAGAGATGAAAGGTGCTTCTCCTCCTAATCCGTTATTAGGCATCACCCTTGACCATATGATGTCTCTGGAGTGTCTAGGAAGTTTACGAAGGTTCTACCCTGCCTCGTCAAAGAAAAGGAGTAAATTGAGTTGATACCAGGCTTGACCTTGTTGTTCGCTTGGTGAGGATTAGGGTTGAAAGAAACCCAATTCTTTAGCGTTTCTTGGTCCGTGGCGCGACTCGCGACGCGCAGTGGCCATCCGCAGTATGAGTTCGAATTGGTTCCAAACAATGCAAACGCCATAAGTTTGTAATAATCATTTTCGGAATTGCAATTTATAAATGCGACCGTGTTTTCAGAAGAAAATCAAATCATCTTATCAGACTCTGTTCAGAAAACAAAACAAAACAAAAAAAAAAACGAGCAGCGAAGAGATCGGACTCCAATCCGCCTGTGCATCCAAGTCGGCGTGAGAGCCCATCATATACTCCCAACCCTGAAAGCCCACGAGCCCAACACGAACGACCTCTCAAAACGCGAACCCGATCAGCGGCGCGACGAAGCCGAACGAACCAAACCCCGTGCCGAGGCGGCGAGCGATCGAAACGAGCGAGAGCGATGGCGACGGCGGACATCTCGCCGCCCTCCTCTGCGCCGGCGGCGGCGGGAGATGGCCAGGGGGTGAAGGGGAGTGCCTTCCGCGGCGACGGGCTGCGGCTGTACTACCAGCCGCGCATCCACGACCTAGAGCTCCAGATCCGCCACGGGACGGAAAACCTCAGCCGCCTCGAGGCCCAGCGGAACGTCCTCAACTCCCGAGGTAAACGACGACCCCCGCGCGCGGCAGTCGGATCCGTCTCGTGGTTTGGTTTTAATCTTTGCCACGTTTGCGGCAACCCTAGTTCCTAGGTTCCCGTGAATCCACTCGGAGATTCTTGATTTTGTATCAAGACTTATTCTTTTTGAGTGATTTCTATGTTCCCGTGATTCAGTAGTGATGCGATTCTAGCCTTTCTTTGTATTGACATACCGGCAAATAATTTTCTGTCAACTTGCACTGATTTGTGGTTTTGTGGCATAATGTACTCATCCTTTTACCATTTGCGATTTTGATGTTGCAGTTAAAATGCTGCGGGAAGAGTTGAAGGTGCTCCATGAGCCGGGTTCATACGTTGGTGAGGTTGTCAAGGTTATGGGCAAGTCCAAGGTTCTAGTGAAGGTACATATCCTTTGCTTTCTTGCCTTCTCTTAGTGCTGTGTTTCAGTATTTCTGCATATGAGTGTTGCTTTGGACTTAATCAGGGAAGATAAATATTTTGTTGGTGAGACGTCTCTTCTAGTCAGATCAGTATATATGTTAAATTTGGGTAGAAGCTGCGATTTGTTTTGGCAGCACCCGAAAGTGAGCTTTACAAAACTATGATTGTAAAAGTAAATAGCCGTCTTATTTTTTTTATACTCTATAATGTGCAGATGCAATTACTAATAATCAGTCAATTAAATAGAAATCTTGAAGAAGTGTTGTACTATGTTCACTTCATATGATTTTCATTTCATCTGACATGCTATAGTGATAATAGCTTTAAATCTATGCAATTCTTGTGTACACAACGATACAACATCAAGTGTGGTATTATTAGAGCAATTCTATCAGAGTTTTAGCAACCGGTCATCTTTCTGTGTTAATTGATCAATTGCAATCTTTCAGGTGCATCCAGAAGGAAAATATGTTGTCGATATTGATAAAAGTATCGATATTACCAAGCTCACGCCTTCAACAAGAGTTGCTCTTCGAAATGACAGCTATATGCTTTATCTTATCCTGCCAAGCAAAGTCGATCCATTGGTTAATCTTATGAAGGTTGAGAAGGTTCCTGATTCTACTTATGATATGATTGGCGGCCTTGATCAGCAGATTAAGGAGATCAAAGAGGTGATTGAGCTTCCCATTAAGCATCCTGAGCTGTTTGAAAGTCTTGGAATTGCCCAGCCAAAGGTTAGAACTTCTTACCGGTTTGCATTTTGTTTGGTATATATCAACTGTGTCATTATTAGTGGAAAATATTTACCTTTGATTTTTACAGGGCGTCCTTCTTTATGGGCCTCCGGGTACAGGAAAAACACTACTGGCTCGGGCAGTTGCTCATCACACCGACTGTACCTTCATTAGGGTGTCAGGTTCCGAGTTGGTTCAGAAGTATATTGGAGAGGGTTCCAGAATGGTCCGTGAACTCTTTGTGATGGCTAGGTAAACATTCTCTGTTCATATGTTCAACGGGATCTGAGAAATCCTTCATTGGGAAGGATGCTTACATTGCTTTACACAATTCAGTTGGCTGACGTGTTTGGTTTGAATTTTGACAGAGAGCATGCACCATCCATAATCTTTATGGATGAAATAGACTCCATCGGATCTGCTAGAATGCAGTCAGGATCTGGCGGTGGTGATAGTGAGGTTCAACGCACTATGCTTGAGCTTCTGAACCAACTTGATGGCTTTGAAGCATCAAACAAAATTAAGGTTCTTATGGCGACAAATAGGATGGATATATTGGATCAAGCTCTCCTGAGGCCTGGCCGCATTGATAGGAAGATTGAATTTCCAAATCCGAATGAAGATGTAAGTGGCAATCACCTCTTTTTTTCTGCAAGCATCTGAGTTCATGCTACTTCATCTCGTCAGTTTAGTTACTTAATCACATCTTTTTCTCCTGCAGTCACGCTTTGATATCTTGAAGATTCATTCAAGAAAAATGAACTTGATGCGTGGCATTGATCTGCAAAAGATTGCGGAGAAGATGAATGGGGCATCTGGAGCAGAGCTTAAGGTGTGTATAGTTGCCACAAGAGCCAATTTACTAAAATACTTGTCATTACAAGATGAACTGAAACAAATGTCATGAACTGAAACAAATCCAGTCGCAGTTATAATTTTGATCCATATAGTTAGTACTTAGTACAACCAACATTTATATGAAAACTGCTAAATACCATGAGCAGATGACTTGTCCTGGTAGTAGGTACAAGAGCTCTTTTAATCAAAACTGGCTCAATTTGGTCATTGTTTTAGCGCTACATCTGGGCGATGGTTTTCCTCTGTTATGCTCCGTATGATGCTATCAGTTATGAAGTTATTCACCTTGATATTCACTTTGTGGGTTTCAGGCGGTCTGCACGGAAGCAGGAATGTTTGCCCTTCGCGAGAGGAGGGTTCATGTCAACCAGGAGGATTTCTTGATGGCGGTGGCGAAGGTGATGAAGAAGGATACCGAAAAGAACATGTCCCTGCGCAAGCTCTGGAAGTGAAGGAAGCTCTCATCTCGACATCGCCAGCCTAAACAGCGCCGGCGATGCATTGATAGCTGTAAATTCCTTAAAACATAGGGAAAAATTTTCAACATCTTGCAGTAGCTTCTTTTTAAGTTAAAATTCCTTCATTGGATTATCAAGATGTGAAATAAAAAGGTTTTGATCAATCGCTCGCTTGTGTGATGTAACTTCATATTGTTCACTGGATTGGTTGGAACCTTCTGCCCGTGTGTGCGAGATTTTGCCCAGATGCTGTACACACCAAGATCAGGTGCTGTCGTAATAGAGACTGCAACTTTGGTAGTTGCATGATCCACGTCGCCATATTGGATCAATCTCGTAATAGAGTAATTTTCTTAATACGAGCTAACGAGCCGATACAGGGTGAAAATAACTCCTGTTCAAAATTTCTATTTTGAAATTGGAGCAATTTTGAACCGAGCCAACTAAACGAGCTTTTTTTATTTCCACCCTATAAATATTGTCCTCCCTAATCTCTCGCGTCAAACGACACTGCAATTGAACTATTCTTTTTTAGAAAGTTCACCTTAGCATGTGACACCGTTTGATTAATTCAACATGGGTGTGGATCATGCAATGGCCAATCCTTTTTTAGAAAGTTCACCATGGTTTGATTAATTCAACATGGGTGTGGATCATGCAATGGCCAATCCCGATCCAGATGTGGTCCATAGGGATGGCCTGGGCTGGAACTCTGAAGCCCATCCAAAATGAGCCCTTATGCTGGCTCAAAAACCACGTCCACTATCCTGGCCCAAAAACCATCAATTCTGCTCCATAACCGTGGACCTCCCGATGTGCCACTGCCATGTGGGCCTGCGTAACCAGCGGCCGTCACACGCGCGTGACCGTGATGATCGGATTCACCCACATCTCTCGGCGTCAATTCAAAGCGACCTCACCTTCTCTTCCCCAAACGGGCTCCGCCGCGTAAGGTCAAAGCTACCGTTGCCTCCACCTGGTGGACACGTGTACGGTGGGTACGGTGCCCACGAGCACATCCAACGGCCACGGAGAAGCCGCTTAGACCTCAAGCTAAACCCCGCCGTGGCGGTGGCGGTTGGTCGCGTCCAACCCAAGCAAGCGACGCCCGTATATAAACCAACCCTCGCCGTCGTCTCGCCTCGCCTCGCCGCACAACCCCTCGCCTCGTCTCTCCTCGCCGCCGCCACCGCCGCCGCCGCCGTCGTCTTCTAGTTCTTCGCGAAGGCTTCTCGGTTCGGAATGGTGCGGTTCTCCCTCTACTCTGCTGGTGCTGGATGTTTTTGTTGGTGGATCTGTTTCGATTGATTCGTCTGCTTGCTGCTGCTGGGGTTTGGATGATTGGATCGTTGTTAATTCGTCTCCACGATCTCGAGTGATTGGGGTTTTTGGATGATCCGCATTGATTTGTTGTGAGGTTGTTCTTTGTGGTGATTAGTAAAGGATTCCTTGTGATGTCTCATGCGCAGGCTCTCCCCGACCCCGCGGCCGTGGGGTACCCCTCCTTCAAGCTCATCCTCGTCGGCGACGGCGGCACCGGTGAGCCACATCCGCACGCTCCTCCGCTGCCGATCGGCGTTGCAATCCGCGTCTGATTAACCCGTTTTGGCTTTTTGCTCCTCCGTGATCTGCAGGGAAGACGACGTTCGTGAAGAGGCACGTCACCGGCGAGTTTGAAAAGCGCTACGAACGTAAAGCTCACTGATCCCCGCTTGATTTTGTTGTGTCGGATTGGGAGGAGGAGGAGGAAGACGAGGAGAGAGATCGATCGTTGCATCGTGCGGCGAGGTGTTAACGTTGTTTTTGTTGATCTGTTTGTGTGCAGCGACGATCGGGGTGGAGGTGCGGCCACTGGACTTCCACACGAGCCGCGGCAAGGTGCGGTTCTGCTGCTGGGACACCGCCGGCCAGGAGAAGTTCGGCGGCCTCCGTGACGGATACTAGTAAGAATCCCTGCGATCAACTCTGTCGGAATTGTTCACGTCAGATTCAGACGTTTCAGCCATCCTTTTGTTCCTGCGAATTTGAAACCATAATGAATTCTTGTTGGAAATTGATGTGCGCGATCACATTGACCATAGGATGGTGGCTATTGAATCTTTTCAATTTAGTTGCAAAATATTCATCTCTTAGCAATTATCTGATAATTCAGGAATATGCATGCAAGTATTCGGGATCTTATATCGACAATGTTTTGAGCAGCCTAGGCAGATTGAAATGACTTAAATATTACTGTATGCAAGAAGCAGCAGAAACCATTCTTTTGTATCTGCAAGTTTGCAGCCATGATGAATGCTTTGCTAATTCGTGTGAACAATCACATTGGCCATAGGAACCCCGGAAAAGTTGATCACTGAATACTGATCCGATATGGTGGCTATTGTATCTTTTTAATTAGTTGCAAAAAATTATCTCATAGAAAGTGTGTGATAATTCAGGAACATGATGCAGTACTCAGAATCTAGATCAACCTTGTTTTCAGTAGGCTATATAGCTTGAAATGACTTCAATATTATGTAAGAAGCAGTAGAAATCCATACAATATTGGTTACTGGAACTAGATCTGTTGACAACTTGACATAAATAAACCTGTAACTTCTGAACAATTTAGTGCTAACATGTTGTTATGATCGGAGAATTAGCTTTGTTTTGCTCATGTGTACAGTGTACTCTAACCAGAATTTACTGATCCCTGCTACTTTCCATCAGCATCCATGGTCATTGCGCGATCATCATGTTCGATGTCACCTCGCGTCTCACGTACAAGAACGTTCCCACCTGGCACAAGGACATCTGCAGGTGGATCGAGCTTTCTCTCTTCTCCCAAATCATCCTGAAATTGTTCTTCTCTTCAGTGTCCTCAACTGATTAAGACTTGTTTCTGTCTATCAGGGTCTGCGACAACATACCGATCGTGCTGTGCGGCAACAAGGTGGACATGAAGAACAGGCAGGTGAAGGCCAAGATGGTGACCTTCCACAGGAAGAAGAACCTCCAGTATTACGAGATCTCTGCCAAGAGCAACTACAACTTCGAGAAGCCTTTCCTCTACCTTGCCAGGAAGCTCACAGGGTAATTGATAGTTAATTGATGTCATTCCGATTAATTGTTGCAGATCATAACCATTGCACATTTACCCTGATTTAACACTATACTGATTCTGAACAATCTGTCTGACAATGTGAATATGGGTGATGTGTGATTGCAAAATGCAGGGACATGAACCTTCGGTTCGTCGAGGAGTTGGCGCTCCTCCCTGCCGACGTCATCATCGACCTCATCGCGCAGCAAAAGTGAGTCCTACGCGAAGATTATCTCACCATCTTTCTTCTCTGAATTGTCTGCAATGTTGGTTTCCTCGTCTTATGCTGGCAAAATTCTTTGTGGGTGCAGGATTGAGACAGAGATAGCTGCTGCGGCGGCAATGCCCCTCCCGGACGAGGACGAGGATGGACTGATGGACTGAGCTCACCGGAGGCCATGCTTAGTTAGTAGTCGAGGTTTAGGTGGTCATGGTAGACTTGTTAATGGCCGTGTTCAGAAATTCAGTAGAGTAGGATGAAGCTGATTAGTATTTGTTTCTGAAGTTGCTCCTGGCGTTACTGGATGAATGAATCAACGCGAATGCTGTTTTCGTATTATTCAGGAGTTTGGTACTCTGCTAGTCTGCTGTGTAAATTTTTTGACTGGCGTAATAAAATAAGGGAGTAGCTATATTTATGGCGTTATATTTTTCACCAAAAATTAGTCGGCATGTATTTACATTGTGAGTCTCTAAATTACATATGTAATTTTAGTGTATTTACAATGTAAGTCCCAAAATTACATATGTAAGTCCTAAAATTACATATGTAAATCCTAAAATTGTATACTAATTACATATGTAAGTGGTATGTAAGTGGGGTGTAAGTGGGTATAATTACATATACAAGATTTATGGCGCAATAAAAATATAGCAATTCCGTTGTAAATTTCTATAAAATATATAATTATAACAACAAAAGAAGTTGTTTAGTACGCATGAACAAACACATGCACGGATCTTGTAGAAATCAAAGGATCTAAAATCTAACTAAGATCTAACAAAAAAAAATGTATCACCATAAATATAGTAAAACCGTAAAATAAGGTTAGATTTGTTAAATTATTATTTAAAAGGTCCAGAATTTTTAAACAACGCCATCTGGCGTTGATCGACTATCCTTGGCTGGCGAAACCAGAATACCAGATGGCATGCATGTTCCTTTCACAACGTACCTGAATCATTGTCGAGTTTACATTGTGATCCTTTCGCTCTCTTTTCATTGAAATCTTATGATCTGCATTCATCGATCGAGCACCTTATCTCATTGCTTGCTAGAGGAGTATATCATCAGTGTCAATCTTATGATCTGCATTCATCGATCGAGTACCTTAGCTCATTGCTTGCTAGAGGAGTATATCTTCAGTGTTAATTAAAATTTTAGATAGTTGTTGTGGTGTAGAAATTACCACAGAAGGGATGCATGAGGCCAGGGTCGATTTCATGGGGAAAACGCATGAAAAATTCCATTCACTCCGAGTTCTTTTTTGATTTCCTCCTTGTAAGATAGAGGAAATCAAGCGCTAAACATTAAGCAATTATCAGTGAAGAACACAGGAGGAAGAAGCAAACTCTCACAAACTCAAGCTATCGGAATTATAGTTTACTTCCTACGTAGGAGTAGGTTCCAACAATGCCCATCCAAAGGCTCCCGTCTATAATTCCCCTAATTTTCCTCTGTTTTTCACCTTTTTTTATATATATTCTTGTATTTTTATGTCCTACGTTTTTTCTACCGTAAGTTTAAAGTAGATACAGACCTAACACAGTTTATACAAGCAGAACGTACTACACACACACTATAAAATCGAGATACACGAGTAGTCTAGCTACCAGAAATCTTGATCCCGGAAGATGGCTTGGCATTTAGCTGTCGTTGAACAGCAGATCATTGACTCCAAATGCACGACATTCCTGCTTATACTGCTGCTACGCACTATGCCATGGTTTTTGTGTCGTCAGATGAGATCAACGCTGGACTAGGGAGGTTAATTAACGTCGGTCGTTCGGTCGATCCAGCATGCTGCGTCCATACGTGCCGACCCCCTGCGCTTTCTGTCGACCGGTCGGTCATCTGCTTGCACGCATGGGGCCTACACGTATATCTCACCTGTACCACCAAAATATAACGCGTATACGCGTAAAAAGCCAATGCCTTTTAATATATATCGCGTGTTTTTCTGTATCAGTATATGGTCTGTTTAATCATAATTAATCGTCTTTCTTTTTGGAATGTTTAAGAGGTTTAATTTAATTCGATCGATTCATTAGGTGCATGCAAGTATATATCTATCGTCGTCAACGAGGCGGTCATGCTAAATTGCTAATGTGATATCCAATACTTTGCTGTTTAGCTGTAACGGAAATGGGGTGCTACCTCTTGATACAAAAGAAAATTGCTAAATTGCTAATGTCCTTTTTTTTTTGCGAGGAATGGCCTAATTAATGGTTTATCAGCATTCTCCTCAGACCTAATATAGATATTCAACCACTGCAGAATTTTCCAAAGAAGCTCTGAAATTCTGAACACCAAAATATCTCTGAAATTTACGGGGAAAAAAATAAATTGCTTTTATTTCGTACATCTAATCTAAAGGTGGCTAATGCATGATCTGATCTGTATGCTTGTGTGCGTATCTGTAATTCAGATGGTTTCTTCAGCGTGTTGCTCCCTCTCAAACTTTTTCCCTTTTGCGTTTTTCTGCTGCCGGTGCATTGCGTACGTCGTAGACTCGTAGTAGTGGTTACACTTACACCCCACTTTACGTCGTCGAGTCAAAAGACGTAGTTTATCTTTGTCGTTGATTAGCTAACATGCATCATTACGAGAGGAAATAATCAATTAATCAACAAAAAATGACGATTAATTAGATTAGGTTCTCCCTTTTTGGTCGCTTTTCACACTGATCTGCCGGCCGGCCGGCCCAGAAAGCAAAGCTAAAGCAGATAGCGCGTAGAAAGGCTTTGCATATCGTCGTTTACAGCTTGACAAGCTACAGAGCTGAATATAATGCCGTCAGAAGTCAGCAAAGAAGATACTAATACTACTGCTATACAAGAACAAGTTCTTGATCCTCCAGCGGTTCCTCGAATTGTCATGCACTCATTAAAGTAAATGGCCTTTCTGGATGATTAAGTATTTGTTCCCAGGACTGCACCCTGAACAGCGTACCCTCCACTATTTATAATACTGCATTACTTTTTAAATGACCCAGAAAGTACGGAAATTTTGATATACTGTATAAATAAGTGATAGGTATTTCTCTCCTACTCTCTCCGATCATAAATAAGTGTTGTTTTAGATTTTTTTAAGTAGATAAAACATAACTTACTGTGACCACATAATCCATTTGCATAAATAAAAAATTAGTCACGTATGTATAATATTACACTTCCTCCATTCTATAATATAAGAGATTTTGGCTATATAATTTTATAGCTAAAATCTTTTATATTATGGGACGGAGGGAGTAAGCTTTGTTATAGCAAATTTGACCATGTTATTTCATTACACAAATCTAAACAATATATATGGCCAAAGCTAACATATATATGTTGGTTGCACGGATTCTGAAATGATAATACCTCTGTTTTATATTCTAAGTTGTTTTATTTTTTTCTAATCAAATTTCTTTAGGCTTGATCAAATTTATAGAAAATTTAGCAACATCTAAAACACTAAATTAGTTTCATTAGATGTAACATTAAATATATTTTTATAATATATTTATTTTGTGTTAAAATTGTTGCTATATTTTTCTAAACTTTAAAAAAGATTGATTAGATTGATTAGGAAAAAATCAAAATAACTTATAATATGAAATGGAGGGAGTGGTATTTATTATTTGTGAGAGGGAAAGTACTAATTAAGATGACATTTAGGATATTAAAACTGTCTAACCTGCATATGCTTAATCATTAATTAATATATTATTTTTCCCCCATTTACTACCTAGTGAGCTAATATTTTGAGTTATTTTCGAAACACGGTATAGACACATTCACCCATATAAATATGGGTACACTCACCTGTATAAATACACATATGTATATTCTGTTCTTATGAACACATTGATTACACATATCGCAACATCGTCTGAGATTAATGGACGGAGAATGCACTAATTTGATACGTGCCTTTCTACGTGAAAACTGTAGTTAGTGCATGGCATGAATCTTGATAGTTTGATAGCAAGACTTGATATACAAGTGAAGTACCCTATGCCAAGGGTCCTCTTTGTCCAATAATGCTGCATTGGAGGAATTTAATGGGTTGACCTAGCATTTGCATGTTGTATAAGCATATGGAATATTCGAATGTCATTGATGAGTACTTTTGATAGCGCACTAATCTTGTAACCTTTTCCGTCGACCGACCACAGATATCGCAACAATGGTCGACAAATTATTCGGGACATATGGTATTTGATTTGGTGCGCCGACCCAGGAACTTTGGCCTTGATCTATCCTTTGCTATATGGTGATCTATCGATCGAGAATAGGCAATTGTTTTTTACAAAGCAAGTATAACTTCGTTTTTTTAAGATTATTTATTGAATTGTTGAAATGGATTGTTTTTCCATGCTTTGGAAAATATGTTTTTTTTAAAAAAAATTCTATTGTATTGATTTTTATATGTATAGCTTAGACCACCTTTTATAAATAGTTATTTGTTAAGTTCATTTATTAAAAAAATAATTTCCCCCTATAGATAGATCGTAGTAATTAACAATCCTTTTAATAATTTTGTTTCAAACATGCACATAACTATATTTGTGTTGTCTTCAGCTTTTTGAAGTGTTGCAACAATTGCCAACAACTGCATCATGGGTCGATGTACTTTTATTTTATTGGAATTTTCACATATTTTAAACAATGAAAAATTGCTCATTTGCTGTGAAGCTTTGTTTATTTTGTGAAGAAATACCACAAACTTTAGCGGAATAACTCTATTTTACTCTAAATGTCACGTACCAGAATCACTCATCTTTCTTCCTCATCTTCCCCCTCTCACCTTGTCTCACCTCCAACTCCTGCCACCATATTGCCCAACTCTGACCAGCATTGTACCCAGATTCACCACTAGGACATGACGACTTCCATTGCCTATGTTACACATGCACACCTAACATTGTTCCTTGAGGCAATGCAAGTATGGAGTTTCACCTCATGCAAGAGGTAAGAAATTAAGACCCAAAAAACACACAACCAATTGCTATGAAAGGAGCATAGCGCATAAGCGACTACACCTAGGAAGCGCATCACCGACCATTATGAGGCGAGAGGCGTGGAGCCGGCAACCGAGGGGTGGTGCTGCAAAATTGCTCCTCTTCGTTGTGTTGAGGGTGAAGGAGGGGCAAGCGGCGGGTGTGGTGCCGTAGGTGTGGAAACGAGAGAGGACACGAAAGGATGTGGATACTGACAGTCATAGCCAAAGCTGGTGACGAAAATGTCTAATGTTAAGGGAGAGGGAGAGAAGTAAGAAGGTGAGGAAGAGGAATAATATGTGGCCAATTGTGGCATTACACCCCATGTTGTTGCAAAAGAGCAAATTTATGAAGTTTGTCACAAAGTAGCAAAGCTACGTACTTTTGGGGCATTAGTGGGCCTACTTGAAAGGATTTTTTGTGCAACCATAATCAATTTTGAATGTTGTGTGTGGTGGTGCAGTTGTGTGTGCATGACTCCACCTACCAGAGTTTAAATTCTAGTGCCAATGAATATTACGCACATGTATGTGGGTTTTCAACAGAATTTTAGTGAGTTTAAGGATATGTTGTTGGTTTCCATCTCTTAGAGCATGTGCTGGAGGACGCATCCGTGGGGTTGTGACTTGTGAGTGTGTAGTGGTGGTGCGCGTGTGCATCTATCGTGTAATCTTAAAAAATGATTTAAATCTCCGGCTTCTGTCATTAATCACATGATCAATGAGTCTAAGAGAAAATAAATAAAAAAACTTGAGGTTATGGTACAAACCCCTCTCTTTCTCCTATTTTTTTTCCATCTGAAATACCGAATAGAAAGCACATAGAATCCATAATGATATCCTATAGTAATTACTCCATCTAAATGGAAAAAAAAAGAAGCCCTTGGCTATTGTTTCAGAATAAATTTATTGTTCATTTCATCATTTTCATCACTTACCCTTAGTTCGCTTTTGAACCGCTAAAATTATTTCCCATTGCATCAGTAGTCCTGTATCTCTGTCTTACAAGGGGCAGTCAGAAAATGCCTTAATTAAATTAAACGGGCGACTTTGGCGTAGGAAAGAAAACAAATAATTCCATATTAGCTTGGTCCTCTACCTATACTACGTACCTAGTACGACAAAACATGGAAATCCTGCATGTTACTCGTTCCATACTCCCATGTACTGATCATGTCGTCTATATACACAGTACGCACACACACAACTCTCGTTGCTCATTTGTCTGCTAGGATCGAGGGTCTCAATTAACCAGCAGAGAGACGTGCATGCACAGGAATGTTCCTCTATCTCACCGTCTCGTTCACCCACCCATGCAATGCAACTTCGCCAAGCTACCTAGCGGCAGCCGCAAGCAACCGCGCGCGCGCGCGCGTATGGTTACTTCCCCCGCGACGAGGCCGCCCGCTCGGACGGCGCGGAGCCCAACCTTCGTGTCCCGTGCTCGCCCTCCCGTCCGGCACCGTCCCGCGGTACGCGCCGCTGCGCCCGCGCTTACGCCTCTTTTCACGTACGGCCCCGGAAAAAGCCGGATCGCGCGACGCCCTCCCCTCTCCCCCACACACACACCTCAGCTCGATCCATCCAATTTATATAGAACTGTGAAAATTGTTTTTCCAGTAGTGATGATATGAAAGCGTCTCGTGAAAACCAGCGTCTCGGATATACTGGTGTGTATACGCGCATCTCACTACTGTTACCATAGAGAATCGTTGTGTTGATTACATACGAGGTTAACGTTTCATCAGACTGGTTACAGGCAATTAGGCATGCGGGATGCGTCTGTGTCAAATATCACATATGATTCTTCTATGTACGCGTTCGTGATGATTGGTCAAGCAGAGAGGCTTGGTCTCATACCAAGAAAGTTATCATGAGCATGTTTCTATTCCACGAGTTTCTGATATTATTTTAGAGATGCTGGCAAATTTAATGTTGTATGTAATGTTCACATGCACATCCCTTAATTAACGTTTTGTGATAGTGCGTTGTGGCTAGATAGCTAAGCTCAGCTCGTTGACAACGGCAACGATGCAACCAGCCAATCATTGGGGCTTGTGTACTTATGGGTCAAACGAAACATATGCCATTGATAATTTTTGTGTCATTGCGTGTATTTGGTTGGTCGTCTAACGGTTCGGAGAGGTTTGTTCAGATTGTAGTGTGCTATGAGTACACCTGTATAAGAAGCTAGTAGTCTTTCTAGCTAGTTCCATAATTCTTAACATTTTAAAAATACATAATTTTCAAAATATATCTATGTTTTTATTATAATATAAAATTATAAAATTTTAATTTTAACTTTACTAAAAACGTTATAAGGAATTATGGAACCGAAGTAGAACGAACATGCATACGACGGTTGTCTCGCCAGCTCGAGCTGCATCTGCATGTGGCTCGGCCTGCCTCGTAGATGGCTTGTCAGCTTTCTACCTGCAACCGCCATTACCTGTCCAAACTGAAAATCGAATCATTCTCTGTACTGCCCTTAACATTTAATAATTTCTGAAAACCTGTCCATATATAATCGATCGATCGATTCAACGAACTCCCTCAAAAACTTGTTGCTTTGGACACATGAACAGATGTACATTTAATTCACAGCAAAAGTGAGCAGTAGGCGATAAGTTTTCTCGAGAAGTAATTAATTTAAGAGGTTTGTTGATGCTTACGTTTGCTCGTCCGGTTTTTGGGGGCGTAAGAAACCAAAATCTCCAATGCTCGATCTTAGCGTGACTTGGACGGTATGGTGAAGTGGAAAAATGTGGTCTCGCATGTAAGGATTGCTTGTCGACATCTCTGACCTTTTTGATGGTGAAGATCTGTTTGTCTTCTGCAGAAAATAGTAATGCTTAGCTTCTTTCCTACAAAAAGTTTGAAAGCTATATATTTTTGACGTAGATTTAATTTTGATCGATAAAATTAAAGCTGGACGTACTCGCACAAAAATTAAATGAGTGCTGCACGTCACATTTATATTGGGTCTCTCTTTGTTGAGAGCTCCTTGTCCTTGCATGCAGGTCACTAGCAGAACAATTAATTGATTAAATGCACAAGCGAAAAGAAAATGCAAACTAGTATCAGACAGTTCCTACTTTATCATTTGAATTTTGAAACCATGTTTTTTACAGATAATTTAATATAAGTATATACTTCGTATCTTTGCGTTAATTAGGATCACGCACAATCGATTTGTACTTTTTACTATTTCTAGAACCTGATGAGTGAAATCATACACCCACAGCATCTGATTTTTCTTTTTTATAATGGAAGTGTGATGCCTTAGATGCTTAATCACTGGGCATAGTACAACGGTATCCATAATTTAAAGTAGCAAACGATTTATTCTGGTGTTTTCGATCAACACACAACTTCAAAGAGTTAATTATTATTATTAGCAGGTGAAGAATCAATCATTGGGCATCTCGAAGAAACCGCATCATATCAGGACATGTAGGTAGGAGGAAGACATCGCAAATTAAGCGACCTGCTCAAACCGTGTTCTGACCTGTGTAAACAGGCAGGGACAAGATGGGTCATACCAAGTTGTGTGGTCTGGTCTGAACTACCCTACCACATTAACGTCCAAAACAATTTCCAATTTATAATATATATTCAAGCACTAACGGTAGAACGTGTTTCCCATGGTTACAGTGAAAACCGTATTAAGACCATTCCTAATTGTAGCTGATTAGTTTCTCTCTTTGTTTAGCTCTGGTGCATATTTTTTACTAAGGGAGAAGTTGCTTTTTCAATAGAAATTCAGTAATGCCAGGGTTTTACTTTTGACCTTAATTTGTTTTTATGTATTAGAAGACGTCTTTGTAGGGCGTGCACGTATGTACCCTTCCACATAAGGCTTTTAATATTTAACGCTATTGACTTTTAACATACATAATTAACTTATTAAAATAAATTATAACAAAAATAAATAATAATAACATAATTTTTTTAAATATGATGAATTGTTAAACATATATCTAAAAGTAAACTGCGCTAAACATTAAAAACAGAAAAAAATAATAATTTAAAATTTAAAATATAATGCTTTTGTGCACTAATTACTACTCTCTCCGTCCCAAAATGTAAGGAGTTTTAATTAGATGGGACATATGTCTATCCAGATTCGTAATATTAAGATGTATTCCATCCAACTAAAACTCCTTACATTTTGCAAAAGAAAAGGAAGAAATCTTGGGAGCGAGAAAAGGAATGAGAGCGGAAGAGAAAGCTATAAATAGCTTTCAGAAAACCGTCGCTTCATTCTTGCAACCATGGCGCCTCGATAAGCGGGGTGGTAGTGGGAAGTTAATGCGACGTGAAGGCATGGCTTAACCCCTGCGATCATCCTGACGGGGAAAAGACGGACGATGCGACAGGGCACTACCGTGTCTGCCTTAGGTTGATGAGGTGGGCCCAGTTGATTGACCCGGGCGAAACCTTTGAAGAGAAGCCCTGTACCCGACCTCGATTTTGTCTCCAGCCTGGAACGGGGTTGGGGGATACTGTCGGTGAAATGGGAACCGGAGTACCCCTTTCCCCAGGTACTTAGCGCATGTTCCTTGCTAACTAAAATAGCAAACCCTAGTTAAGGCCATCATTGGGTTAAGTCGTGTTCTAGAGAGTAAGGGAGCCCAGGACTTGCTGCTACAGCGAAACCCGGGGTCCCCATCTTAAGCCGTATTACGTGTATGTGTGAATAAGACTAGGCTCCCACCCTATCTTTTATACAAACACATACTTGGTTTTCAAGAGGGGACTACGTAACGACAGGCAGAGGGGTCTGAGATCCCCTAATTGGGTCCCGGGGCCCCCAATCCCTTCCTGCCCTTGTAGGTTTCATGTTCCTAGTTTAGAGGAGTGTAGAAACATACAAGATCTACACATTAGGAACACAAACTTAGAAGGGCCTGAATCCTAGCCTAGACTGGAATCCTGGGCCCCCTCCATCCTTATAGGACTCAAATTCTTCACAGAGAAGAGTGTCGAGACCTATAAGATCTATATCTTAAAGTTTCTAGGTGATTAGGGACCCGGGACCCATCCAGTCTAGGACCCAACCCCCCATTACCCTTGTAAGTTTCATTCTCTTCCTTGAGAGGAGCGTCGAAACGTACAAGATCTACTCCTTGGATTACAAACTTGGAAGGGTCTGAATCCCAGCCTGGACTGAGATCCTAGGCCCTTCCTCTATTCTTATAGGACTCACGTTATTCGTTGAAAAGAGCGTAGAGACCTACAAAATCTACATCTTAAGATTAGAAGGCAATGGGAGAACCTGGGACCTAGTTTGTCTGGACCCGGTCCCCCGATGCACTTGTAAGTCTTGCGTTTCTTCCCAAGAAAAGCATCAAGACATACAAGATATGCATCTTAAGTTTGCAGGAAGAGAGTATCCTGGGCCCATACCAGTCATGGGGCCTGGCCCCTCGTGGCACCTTCAAGTGACACACACTTCTCGATCGAGAAGTGTCAAGACCTATAAAACTCACATATTCCCTTATCAACGACATCTTCGAGAAACTCGTTTAAAATATCCAAAATCCCTGTTAAGGGGCACGGGGGCGTGGCGAAGACTTATGAAAGTCAAGACCCCATCCCCCTGTCAGCTGTGACCCAACGGTCATAGTCATAAATGAAACAGGTTTGGGAGAATGATTCCATGCCGATGGGATTGAAAAGACACCGAAAAGACAGCAGCGCTGAGTCACCCAGGTTGAGCGCTGGGTCTAAACACGCGTCGCACATGCCCAACGACACCCAGTTTTGCCAACTGAGTAAAAAGGGAGCTGTGGCCCTCTCATGGCGAGGTCGGGGCCTTTCTAGGCCCACTACATGACACGTGGTGTGCGCAGTAAAGGCCCAGCTGGCCCAGGACGGTGCTCAGGGAGCCCGGGGCAAGCTAACAGTAGGATTTTCGATAGATTTCTCGGGAGGAGTTGAAGAGACCAACTAACAACGACAAGACAACACAAGGAACGAATTTCAAATTAGAGTAGAATTGACCTTGTATCCCATCCACCGCTCTCATTCCACTGCTGAAGAAGAGACGGAAAAAATGGAGGTCTTGGAGGGGTCGGCCCCGGCGGCGAGGGCCATCTCCCCAACTTCTTCCTCCTCCTCCTCCTCGTCGCTCCATGATATGAGCAAGTTGCGGCGCTGCTTGTATGGCTTCGGCTTGGGGGCTGGGGCGAGGGCTTTCTTCCCCTCCTGTCGGGTTACACGCCTGGCGGGAGGGGGCGGAGGGCTTGGCTCCCACTCCATCGATGTCAAGATGGCGTCCATCTCCGTGTCGGCAGTGGCATCAGCATGATCACGGATGAGGGGACCGGGCCCCAGATAGACTGGGTCCCAGGTTCTCCCATTGCCTTCTAATCTTAAGATGTAGATTTTGTAGGTCTCTACATTCTTCCCAACGAAGAACATGAGTCCTATAAGAATGGAGGGAGGGCCCAGGATCCCAGCCCAGGTTAGGATTCAGGCCCTTCCAAGTTTGTAATCCAAGGAGTATATCTTGTACGTTTCGACGCTCCTCTCAAGGAAGAGTATGAAATCTACAAGGGTAATGGGGGGTCGGGTCCCAGACTGGATGGGTCCAGGGTCCCCCATCACCTACAAACTTTAAGATATAGATCTTATAGGTCACAGTACTCTTCTTGTGAAGAATGTGAGTCCTATAAGGATGGAGGGGAGGCCCAGGATCCCAACCTAGGCTGGGATTCAGGCTCCTCTAAGTTTATAATCCAAGAAATAGATCTTGTACATTTCGACGCTACTCTCAAGTAAGAGTATGAAACCTACTAGGGTAATAAGGGATCGAGTCTCATACTGGATGGGTCCCTGGTCCCATCACCTACAAACTTAAAAGACATAAATCTTATATGTCTCGACACTCTTCTATGTGATTTTAGGATAATGTTTGTGATTTTAGGACGGATGGAGTAAAATGTTAACATATGTATATAGACATATGGTATACTCCTACATCACAAATTTCAACCATTATCTAAAAAAAATCACAAACTTTCAATCACTCGAGAGTAAGCAGCACACGCAAGCAAGCCTTGCCTTCACTCCCCTTCCTCTCATTTTCCCAACTGCAACGATGAAAATGCCACGTCAGCACCCCCAAGCTCGGTCAGCTGAACTGAAGGCGGTTTTCTCACACTTCACCTACCTCGTTGACGCCCCCCTCCCCCTCTCCATCCCAACTCTCAGAATTACCAAGCCCACCACCACCAACAGATCATCGCGCTGCGCGGGCGGGCCCCACCTCCGCCGCCCGCTTCGCTATATAACCCCCTCCTCCTCCCGCCATCCTCGCCTTCCCATTTCGAATCCAAATTGACCCAACCGCCGCACTCACCGGAGCAAGCGGCATCGAGTGTCCCCCTGCTGGTTTTGTGTTTGTGTGTGCTCTGTTTCAAGAAACAGGGGAGGCGGACATGATGTGGTGGTGCACGTGGCGAGGGGTGGTCGTGGCCGTGGCGGCGGCGGCGGGGTGGATGCTGCTGCTGCACGTGGCGGCGAGGGTGGCGGACGCGCTGTGGTGGCGGCCGAGGCGGCTGGAGGCGCACTTCGCGAGGCAGGGGGTGCGCGGGCCGCCGTACCGGTTCCTCGTCGGGTGCGTGAGGGAGATGGTGGCGCTCATGGCGGAGGCCACCGCGACGCCCATGTCGCCCGCCGCCGCGCACAACGCGCTCCCCAGGGTGCTCGCGTTCTACCACTACTGGAGGAAGATCTACGGTATGTGCAGACGGATGAATCGTGCTTGTGTTTGATGGATGGATGATGGGAGGATTAATGGCGGTGGTGGCGCTGCAGGGCCGACGTTCTTGATTTGGTTCGGGCCGACGCCGAGGCTGACGGTGGCGGAGCCGGAGCTGGTGCGGGAGATCTTCCTCACGCGCGCCGAGGCGTTCGACCGCTACGAGGCACACCCCATCGTCCGGCAGCTGGAGGGCGACGGCCTCGTCAGCCTCCACGGCGACAAGTGGGCTCTCCACCGACGTGTCCTCACCCCCGGCTTTTACCCCGACAACCTCAACGTGAGTGTTACTCTGTTTCTTCTTCCGATCGATCGGGGCGCAGCGCGACGACGGCGACGACGACTGGCACGGCCGGCGACTGACGTGTTCTGTCTCTTGCAGCGGCTGGTGCCGCATGTTGGCAGGTCGGTGGCGGCGCTGGCGGAGAGGTGGCGCGCGATGGCGTGCGCCGGCGGCGGCGAGGTGCAGGTGGACGTCGCGGAGTGGTTCCAGGCGGTGGCAGAGGAGGCCATCACGCGCGCCACGTTCGGCCGCAGCTACGACTCCGGCCGCGTCGTATTCCGCATGCAGGCCCGCCTCATGGCGTTCGCCTCCGAGGCCTTCCGCAAGGTGCTCGTCCCGGGATACAGGTACACGCCACGAACAACCCAAACTGCCAGTGCCAAACGATTCGCCATTCTCCGCCTAAATTGAGCTCATGGTTGGCGCCGGAATTCGATCGAACAGGTTCCTGCCGACCAAGAAGAACCGGATGTCGTGGGGCCTGGACAGGGAGATCAGGCGCGGCCTTGTCCGGCTCATCGGCCGGCGCAGCGGCGAGGAAGACAAGACCACCACCGTGCTCAAAGACAAGGACAACGGCTTCAACGACTTGCTGGGGCTCATGATCAATGCCGGCGTGAACAAGACGATGCCGGTGGAGGACATGGTCGAGGAGTGCAAGACCTTCTTCTTCGCCGGCAAGCAGACAACCACCAACCTGCTCACCTGGGCCACCGTGCTGCTCGCCATGCACCCGGACTGGCAGGACCGCGCCCGCCGCGAGGTCCTCGCCGTCTGCGGCGACGCCGGCGAGCTCCCCACCAAGGACCACCTCCCGAAGCTCAAGACGGTAAGCACACCAAACCAAACCAAACCATCCATGGCCCCAGGGGGTATTCCCGTAATTCCACGCCGACAAAAGTCTCACCTTGTTGGTTCTCGCTGTCACCTTCTTCCAGCTCGGGATGATCCTGAACGAGACGCTGCGGCTGTACCCGCCGGCGGTGGCCACCATCCGCCGCGCCAAGTTCGACGTCACCCTCGGCGGCGGCGACGCGGCCAACGGCGCCGCCGGAGGCCTCCATATCCCGCACGACACGGAGCTGCTCGTCCCGATCATGGCGATCCACCACGACACCCGGTTCTGGGGGCCCGACGCGGCGCAGTTCAACCCGGCGAGGTTCGCCGGCGGCGCGGCGCGCGCGGCGAAGCACCCGCTCGCCTTCATCCCGTTCGGGCTGGGCTCCCGCATGTGCATCGGCCAGAACCTCGCCATCCTCGAGGCCAAGCTCACCATGGCCGTCCTCCTCCAGCGCTTCGACCTCGCGCTCTCGCCCAGCTACGTGCACGCGCCCACCGTGCTGATGCTGCTCCACCCGCAGTACGGCGCGCCGTTGATCTTCCGGCCGCGACAATCTCAGCCGTCCAATTAGCTACTAGGCAGTAGTAGTATTACTAGCTAGGAAAAGACAGGAAAGCCCCTGTCCGTTGTGTGCATAGTGACACAGCAAAAGGCCAAGAGAACTAACAAAAGGCTCTGCCCCGGGCAGAGGGCCGGATTCCGAAAATGCCCTCGCTAACAGACTAGTGGTACGATCAGAGCACAACTTTTAGGGATTTGATGGGTCAGAAACTCTCAGAAGAGAAGAAGAGAGACAGCAGCAGTAGTAGTAGGGTAGTGGTAGCCCCACACATCCACTGCTCGGTTGCTTCCATTTGTTCTCTTCTCCTTCGTGTGGATTCTGGTGTATGTATCGATCAATGCATGTATGTGTGTGTTGTGTACAGGTGTGTGATTATTTTGATTCGGGACACCCGGCACTTCACAGCAAAAGAGAATTCCATTTGGAAAAACACACAAAGATAACAGGGAGAGAGATTTGATTAATTGGTTGTACACGGTATTCCAGCCTTGTGCGGAGAGAGATTTGATTAATTGGTTGTACACGGTATTCCAGCCTTGTGCTCCTCTCCTTTCTAGCGGTCTGGTCGGCGTGGTTGTTGTGTTGACAATCCATTCATTCATCGATCGAGTAGAATCTGTAACCGAAGCCTGCTGGAGTAGCTCCTCTTCACATAGTACTAGTACTGGTAGCAGCAGCAGCGGCAGCAGCATATCTTATTGACCAATGAGGTTTTGATTTCATCTAGCTAGAGAGCACAAACCATGTACGTACTGCTACAAGTAAAATATTTCAGCTTTAGCTTGGATTAATTATGTGGTACTAGTAGCATTAGCAATTTAAGCATGTAACCATACTAGTATAGTCTAGTAGTAGTAGTAGGGTAGTTGTAGTCCATATAGAGAAGAGCTCGTTTTCTTTTCGTGGAAAGAATATCTCGGTCGGAAAAGGAGAGCGAAAGTAACGAAACGAGAGGATCGATGTTACGTAGGCCGGGGTGGAGGTTGTGGACTTGTGGTTTGGATGATCCATCGATGAGGAGGCTGATGACACGTTCCCCTGCCGTGACGGGCAAAATCCATGGGCTGAGGGAGGGAGGAAGTCACGGACCGGACCGGCCGGCCGGCACGTCAGGCAAAATGCAGCCTTTCCGGTCAGATCAGGCGCCAGAGGACGCACACTAGATGATCGATGGAATAACGAGACAGCAGCGCGGCCCCCCCAGCTCAGCTTCAGCCGACGCGACGGGACGGGACGAGACGACGCGCGCGCGCAGGCGTAGATCGATCGACGCGACGTGTGGTGGGTGGCTGCTGGTGGTGGCCGCACGCAAGCTAGCGCGACACCGCCAAATCGGGCGCGGGCCGCGCGCGGGGGTGGTGGTGGAGAGGGAGATGCGGCTGCGGCTGCGTGCGTGACGACGACGACGCGGGCGCGGGACACGCGCGCGGGTTGGTTTTGTGCACCCCGCGTGTCCGGGGCGCGGGGCGCGGGTGGCGGACCCGGGATGCCGGCCTGCCCGCGGCTGCATGCCTCCCTCGCCGCTCGATCGCGCGCGCATGTGTTGCTCGTGCATATGCGGCGCATATCCCATCCGTGGATGCATCGACCGGTCGTCGTCGTTGGCGTACGTGGCGCTGGTTGATCTCCTTCCTTTGCTTGTCGCTACCCCAGCCGCGCGCGGGGTCGATCTCGGCGGGCGCGGCTGGTTCCACGTTGGGTGAATTCGGGTCGTTGGTCGGGTATAGCTAGCGCGGTGACGTGCGTGCGTGCATCCGTTTGCACGCACGTACATACATGTAGCTGTACGCCGACATATGGGAGGTAGAGATCATACTTTTCTGGGAAAATAATTTGGCATTATCGTAGTTCAATTCCAATGGCTATAATTAATCATCTAATCCTTATATATAATGAAATATCCATGTTATGTCCAAAGATACACGTTCTATACATATTCTTGGCTCGACACTACACGTCTACATGTCAATCAGTCAATGTACAGGTGTTTCCTTGCACCCGGCAATCGCCTACTTCAACGTTAACGAAGCATATGATATGTTTCCTCAACTATCTTACTTCTTTTCCTCGCAGTTGTCTCTCCTACTATTTTTTTTTTCTCGCACTAGCGACTTCTAGTGACAATCTCGATACCTCACAGGCTCACATCACTACCACCTCAACCGCGCTAATCACGAGCTGATCACTAGCTACCATCTCAAGTTCTCAACGGCCAGCCGCTAGGCGCTAGCTGATGTAATGTCACATAGCTAGGTCCTCTCCTCCAAACCCTAAAAGTCCAGCATGGCTGCTTACCTAAACCACATCTTAACCTTATTTAGAAGTTTATTATTATCGATCACCAAAGGGGAAGAAAGGTAACTAAAAGGTTACAAATCAGGACTAAAGTCCCTATCCTCAGTAGTGTTATCAAATTAAAGGAAAACATTAGCATGTTCTTTAACAATTTCATAGAGACACTTCCCAATGTTTTTGTATGTGGTTTGATCTAAAAATTGTTCTGTTACATGGTGCCATGGAATTTTGTACTAGTACCTTCAGCTCTCTTCAACAGGGTGGACAATAAGACTGAGCACTACGGTAGCCGGCCGTCTGGGCTTAATTACCTGTGCGGATTAAAAGGCCAGACATATCGTGTCACCAGTATCTATCAATATGGACACTAGTTATAGTGACCATTGTTCAGGCTTTGAAAAAATTTATGGACCCATCATTGCTTCACAATATCACAGTTACTAAGAAACAATTGTTCCTGCCGTGCAGAGCAAAAATACTTTTTCCTTGTTGATTTTTTCATGGAAGCTTTACCGGTTATCGGGGGCGAGAAATTTACACGTTGGAGGTTTCTGTTTACTAACTCGCCACAGCTAGCAAAACGACCAATGAAACAGGCACTAACGTCAAAAGACACATGTCGCGTGACTATTGCATAATGCAACGACGTCAAAATATCGATCGATATTGCTTGGCTCTCTGTCAGCTACTCGAGTCGTGCCACTCGTGAGTCACTGTCCCAACTGGTGTGGTCAAAGTACGTTTCAGAAAGAAGAAACTGGACAACGATCAGAGAAAGGGAAAGAATTCAGTTTTTTTGGTCCTGCACCACGTACGCAGAATAATGTAGTGCACGCGCGATGGAATCTCATGCGTTTTGGTGTGACAACCGTTGATGTTTATTAGACGCCGTATTGCAAGGTTGATTATGATGTGTGTGTGTGTGTCCTTGTTTTTAGGCGCAAAGATCTTTTAAGTGTGTTCTCTTTGATGGTGAGTGCGTGAGGGTAACATCTCTGGCTTTAGTTTAAGCTGCACTTGTCAAAGGACGTCGTCTACACCAAACAAGAGCTACCATTCACCGCTTCTGGGAAGGAGGAGAAAACATACCTTTTCGAGAAAATCACAATTAAATATTTTATAATTACGTAATCTTATTTTTAAATGTTAATCACATCGTATATTAAAATTTGTAGGGAGTATGATTAATTGATGGATGCAATTGCATGTTTTTTACTGTGTACTTCTAAAAACACACCATAAATGGATTGAAGATCAGCTAGCACAGGGAAATTACTCAATGTTAATGATTGAAAATACAGGGGGTATGTGCACTAGTTAATTATTAAGAGACCTTAAACTAGGAATATAGCTGCATCAAGCAACAGGATGGCTACTTTTCCGTCGGTAAGTAGGTTGCTAAAAGATGGACGGTCCCAAGATAGCAGTGGCCGTCATTATCTACATCCAGCCGATGAAGTATAGCAGACACTCAGTTACTGGTCCAGTCTTCAGGGTTCAGGAAGAAAAAAAATACTGGTCCTTCAGGGCATCAACGATTGATGGGCAGAGCATCCAGCATTGCAGCCTTGCAAAACCTCTTCTTGATCATCTGACAAAGCCCATGAAAAAGCATCCTCTGCAATGGAATGTGACTTGCTGCAAATGCAGGCAGCACAGCAAGAGATCTTCAGAAGTCGTTCGTTCCAGCGCAGCAGCCAAGGTGTGATGAGATGAAGATGAAGATGAGATGCATGATATGGGCAATTGTGTTCTTGTCATGTGTGATTTTAATTCTGGTCCCCCTGGAGAGGCATGTGGTACAGTATAAAATGGGATATATTCTTTGTTGCTTCCTACATGTGTGCAGTAATTGCTGCAAGTCTCTGAAAACAGTTGCTCCTATGCATAAAATAGTGGGGGGAGGGGAGCCCATGTGGCTCAATTCCTGCCGTGCATTATTCTGCTCTCAATTCCTCGTCAGAGTATTAATTGTTAAGCATCATGTAGAGTAGATTAGTGGTTTTTTAGGTTCATGAAACCTTGATTTGATCTGAACAGTAGTCTGAAAGTGTTCATCTCATTTTCCTAGGATTGGTAGCCTACTACTACTCACCTTTGCTTTAAGGAACAGCAAATTTATGGCCAAAACATGGCATGTTTACCTTTGTAGAGACAGGTGTGAAGTAGTAACAAATGGTAGTAGTAGCAGGTGCAGTTTTGATGTGCTGCTGTTCAGACAATGAGCTAAGATTGTTTTGATGTTTCAGATCCAAAGTATCGAGAGAGAGCTAGGGAAGAAGTGATTGGCAGGTAGGAAGCAAGAGGTCCCTTTGGCTCCTTGCAGGCAGGCACCAGCAGCACTTATCCTCTTTGTTCAGTGCTCACAATCTGATCCTGATGTCTCAAGCAATATCTGCATCATCACCAGCCAACAAGCAATGTTATGCTAGGGACACATCTTGTTTGTTTGTTTGAGAGATCAGCCTAAGGCAGCAGAGTGGAGTTAATATGATTGATGCTAATATAACGTTGCATGATTGAAATTCTTGTTCGCTGGTCACAATTCTGCTCCTAATTTTTTTTTTAGGTTTGCATTGAACACGACAAGAACATAAAGCAGGAACAGTGGTAGACCTAACTCTCATGAATAAACAGCAGTAGTACTGCACAACTCTGAAAACTAGAATGAATGAAAAAACAACAACAAAAAAAAAAGCATGCAGAACCCCTTGAATTGTATCACAGTATGTTGCACTCACACATCTTTGAAGCTGGATTGAGCTATAACTGAAGACAAGACAAAAATCTTGTACTAAACAAGTGCTTCTCAAGCATCGTTCTCCATGCCGTTGTGCCTGCTGATCATCATCATCCTGCAGCATCATGAGTATGACTCTTATGAGAAAAATGTGGCACAGCATCATGTGCAATTAAGGAGTTGGTTGTCTTACGCATCATCGTTTGCTTCTGACTGCTGAATTCCAACGCAATCATCAGTGAAACAAACCAGTGATGCAATCATTAGGGATGTATTAGACAGGTGTCACCTCAATTATCCACTAGGGAAGCTATAACTAATGATGAAATAGATGATGGCTGGAGAGGTAACCTAAGCTTAATTCGCACATGAAGACCAAAGGACAATTTGGTTAGCACTACTTAACTGACACTCTGCTGCATGATCAGCACATGACATGAATGCAACTCCAAAATATAATGAGACTGGAACTAGTAAATCTTGGCGCCAAAATACTAAAATGTGCTTAGATCAAGCTAGCTGGCATGGATTAACCGACAAAACGAAGATCGATCGTAGCTTTTATATTATTTTTAATTGTATTGTAAGGTAGACATGCATGCATATACACCATCAAACGCACATGCCTACAATTGTGGATGCTACGGATGAATCCGAGACCTCATGGAGTGTTGTATCATGCACTTTCTTGAGCATTGAAGGAGTGTGTGACACAGTAACTTTTGTATAAATTACATGTAAGGGCATGTTTGGTTTGTTGCTACTTTTAACCCTACCAAATTTTAGTAGAGTAACAAACGGAACATACTCTTACTATTGCTGCCATACTAAAATTTGGTAGTTCCAAAAGTTCTCTCATAAAAAACACTACTCAAACTTGGTAAGGAAACCAAATATGCCAAATTGTAATTGTTTGATTAGGCAACAAACTGAATAAACCCTAAGTACCATTATTTGATTCCTCATGGGTAAAGTTTTACTTTAAAAGTCTTAATTAATGCAGCACATTGCAACTAGGACTTGTGATCCAAGATGCAGTTAATAGGGCACATGCCCAATTAGATAGCTAGTACTAACCGTGCTTAATTGATTAAGTGCACATCTGTTTGTTAACTAAGTTGTTTATTACCCTAGCTTGGTAGGCTAACTAGTGCCTTCATTTGCTATAGATTCTTGCTAATCTGTCCCCGAAGAACACATGCTGTGCCTTGACAAGAAATTAATGAGAGGGCCTGTATTATATTCTGAGCTAATCCAAGTCATCATGCACTGTACAGTGAGTTACACACGATCGGAGCATGGAGAAACTCTAAAACTTCTGATTAGGTATTCATGATTCGTCAGTAAATTTTCAATGGAACTACTCTGTTACAGACGAGCAGTAGTGCAACTCACCTGCATTGTCAGTAGCTAGCCATCTTCATCGTTGGTAGAAGCAGGGTTTACGTTACCGCGGTAAACCGTGCGGTTAACACAGTTACCACGCTTACCGCGAGGTACGGTAAAAGAAAAACCGCGGAAACCGTCTTAGATTCAAATAAATTTAAAAAATAATTTAAAATTTTGATAAATTTTATACGAATTTCGTACGGTTTAACACGGTTACCGCGCGGTAACCGTGCTTACTGCCGGGGCACGGTAACCACGCGGTAAACGGTAAGGTAACCCTGGGTAGAAGAACAGAGCAGATGAACCTTGGCTGGAAGAGAAGCAGTTCTGTTTTTTTTTTCTCATCGTCGGTTACAGGAAGCCTGCAGTTGCCAGACTAAAAATGTTATTACTACTAACAACTTACAAATCACAAAGTAGAACTTACAAATGTACCAAGATGCTAAAACTAACACTGAAATTAAGGCAATTACTAATCATCATTAATCTAAGGATTCATTGGATCTATGCCACTGCAAATACTACTATTCGTGATATCGGCTACGTGCCACTGGAATCTGTGAAAATTGGATCCATGCCACTGCCGTCCAGTTTTCTATCAACCTCCACGACTCCATCTAATCCCACCTGTGAAATGTCACTTTTGCCCCTTCCCCTTCCACCTCTCTTCTTCCTCTCTCTCGACGGAGAGACGAGATGGCCGTCGGTGGTGACGGCGATGAAGCTCGGGGCCAACGGCGGCGGAGCTCGAAGCTCGACGCCTCCTCCATCGGCAGCTCTGAGCTGCTCTTCCATCTCTCTTCTCCCTCTCTCTCCCGGTGGCAAGACGAGATGGGCGACAACAGTGGCGACAACAAAGCTCGGGGCCAACAACGACGGAGCTCAAGTCGCTGTCCCCAAGCCCCGTTGACCATGCGAAGGTCGACCGGTGAGCTCTGGGAAGGGAAGGCCAGTGGCGGTGCTTGGTCGGGTGGAGGGGCGACACAGCGACGATGACCTGGATCTCTTCCACCGCCGCCATCACCATAGACAACATCGGTGGCCCCCCTCACCAGATATGGGCGGAGGCAACACCACTAGCAAATGAGGTCCGGTGCCCCCACCCTGCCCGCTCCTTGAAGACGAGCTACCGCTGCTGTTCGAGGCGCTCAGGGGCATGGAGAGGCGGTGCGGCTCGTCGACGATCACGACGATTGTCGGTGTCATGGGCCCAGGGGTATACTGACTTAAGGCTTGCGGTGGCCCCGTTCGCCCACGTGGCCATCCTCCGAGGGGGGATTGGGCCCAAGGGTGACGTGGCAGCCGCCCACTCTAAGTCCCGGCACCCCTCGGGGGCTGCCAGATTAGGGGTCGAGCTCCCCCGACCCCCTTGGGCTACCGCCACGTGTGGCGGAGTAGGTGAGCGCTCCCAGCGCTCACCTACCCCCATTAACGGCAGCGCAGCCGAATCGCGCCTGCGCGCGTGCGTGCCGCATTAAATACGGAATGACACGCACACACGCGCCTGACACCGGTCACGGTCGGCTGACCGGCCTGAGACCGGTCCGAATGATCGATGGGACGCAGCACAGTACCGGGCGTACCATCGCACGCCAGGTAGGTATGTTGCTCGCCCCGTCAGGTCACATCGAGAATCATGTGAGCCGTTTCGGCTCACACACATCACCGGAGTTGGTGTGCCAGGTCTAATCACCTGGCACGCCTCACCCCGTACGGCGGGTGTCGGATGGAAAACTCCGCAGCGGGGGACTGTGCGGACCCCCCTTTTTGAGTTCGGCCCAGGGGCGCGTGAAAGAGGCCTCCTCAGAGGACGGTGACACACAAGCGTTTATACAGGTTCGGGCCGCCGATGAGGCGTAACACCCTACTCCTGTGTGGTGGTTTATCTATGTGGGTTCTAACTCCCCGGAGTTGGACTTAGCTCACCGCAACTCAGGGAGAAGAAGTGGAGAAAAGCATCCAACCCCCTTCCTCTAGGCATGGGCCTCCTTTTATACCTCAAGGGGACACCACAGGGGCCAAACAGGTGGTTTTCTAGAGAGAAAGGAGCAAAATATTTTACAGATGTATAACATGTCGTGGCTTGGAGTGGAAGTCTTCTGCTCCTGTAGATTGGGCATGGCGTTGGTCAGACCGCCCATCATGGCGGTCGGCCCAACACGTCATTCTTCATTAACCGGATGGGATTCGGCGGTCCACCGTAATCCGTGCGGTGCGCCAGGTGATTAGACCTGATGCACCAACCTTGATGTGGCGCAGGAGCCGGATTGGCCCCTACGATCTTGACGCAGCTTCATTGGGAAGCGTATCATACCTACCGCGCGTGCGCCGGCACGCGTGGCACTGTACACCGTCCCATCGGTCATTCGCACCGGTCTCGCGCCGGTCAGCCATCGGCGACCGGTGTCAGATGCGTGCGCGTCACTTCACAATAGATGCGGCACGCGCGCGGCGCAGGCGCACTACGCTTGCACCGTCCGTAAATGCGGGTAGGTGAGCGCTGGGAGCGCTTACCCACTTCGTGGTACGTGGCGATGACCCGAGGGGGTCAAGGGAACCCGACCCTGCAGGATCTCCCCCAGAGGGGGTAGCGCGCCATGGGAGGGTAGCCGCCACGTCATCCTCGGGCCTTCTCGCCCTTCGGCGGATGGCCACGTGGACGGACGGGGCCACCTCAAACCCATAGTCGGCATACCCCTGGGCCTAGGACACCGACAGTAGCCCCCGGCGTAAAGCCTGTGTGGGGCCCCACTGCAGGTCGACCAGGTTTTACGCCACCTCGTCGAACCGGTGCGGAGTGGGCCCAGGTTTCCGAAGGAGATGAACGACCGCTGGCTCTGCGCGTTGGGAAAAAACCGCCTCTCAGCAACAATGGGCCTCTTCCATAACGGCCTCATTATTCGGGGCGTAACCCAGATCGCCTCTCAACGGAAATGGGCCATTACCGCGTAACGGCCCTATTTCCGGGGGGCGGCGCGCAAAACGGGGCACGTCCACTTATCTGCCCAAGATGATAAATATGGCTTATCCCTTTGGGAACCGTGCCGCCTTTAAGGCGGGCTTGACCCATTATTCCATCTCCATAATGGTGGCGACGCTTCACGGGTGCGCCATAAACAACGCGGCGTGAATAGCAACAGCCAGGTGCGCGAGAATTGAGGGGGCAAGGGAGCGGACACAAGGAGTGAGGAGGCGAGTGCAGCAGCGACCAGGGTATAAAAGGGTGTCGAGAGGGGAGGAGATCTTCCCCCTCACTCGCCACTTCTCCCCAACTCAGCTTTCCTGCACCCTTACCTCTTCGGGTCCTAGCGCCTCCCTTGCCGCGCGCTCTGGCATTTCGCGGCGCTCTTCCACCGGGAAGGCGGCAACGATCTCCGGTCGAGGACGGCGCGCTGCCACTGTCGCGCATCGGCAATGGCCATATAAGCGACCCACCGCATAGGTTCGTGTTGGTGAGGATCAACCAAGAGTCGGCGATGCTGGGCAGGACGTGCCCGGCATCGCAGCTGCTCCCAGCCTTAGATGGCGTAGTGAGGCGCATCCTTGCCAGCCTGTACTCACCCGGCGCGCTCTACCTCGCTGCCGTTAAGAACCGGCTGCGTCATGTTGCACCTTGGGCCGCGGCCGGCCGATTCAAAGGCGCTAGGCAGTCCCTTAACCCGCCTCCTCGGCCACCATCCCCGTCAAAGATGAAGATGGTGACACCGGCAGGCAGCGCTGCCCGGTCGCCGCAATGGTTGGCGCGAGGAGAGGGGATCGCTGTAGGAACAGGGGTCACCGCCGCCGACCAGTGCGAGGGGCAGGAATTGCCGCTGCTACCGGCGAGGGAGGGAGGAACTGCTCTGGGAGTAGGAGCCACCTTGCCTCTATCACCGTCGCTGAGCAGGGCAGAAGCTGCCGCTGTCGCTGGCGGAGGGAGGACCTGCTGTGGGAGCAGACCGAGCAGGGCAGAAGCTGCCGCCGGCGCTAGCGGAGGGAGCAAGGACTGCGGCCGCCGCCGACCGACTGAAGGGACGGCCGCCGCTGCTCGTGGAAGGAGCAGGGATGGTTGCTGCCACCGGCAGAGGGGGTGAGGGATTCTTCCTCCTCCATTTGCACCCCCTTAGGCCTTCGTGTCGATCATGTAATAATCGGCACGGCCTTCGCGCCAGCCATGCAATGATTGGATCTTCATCATGTGCTTGTATATCAATTTCCTGCAATGAAATATGTCATGGTTTGAATATTAGTTCGATGTCTTGTATGTGTGATCCAAGTGTTTTCTTCCCTCGTTGGCTTGTTCGGTGTTTCGTCTTAAACGGGGGCTCGGGTTCGGGTCGCAGCCCTAAGTGATAGGAGCCGAGACTAGAGCACTTGGGGAGTTCCGCATGTCGAGACTGGCCAGGCCGAGAGCATGATGACCGAGGTAAGTGCGGACCCGATTGTGGGCCATTGGAGAGTTTCCCGGAGTTCAACATATCTCGGGGCACGGCTCGCTCTGGGCCCCTTAAGCGTCTAGATGGCGCAAACCACTTAGGAGCGACACGAACGCGACCGTCCCGGGCAAGGCGAAAACACCTAGCAAAAACTCGTAAGGGGAAAACCGCAATTGAACCGGATATAAAGCTGTTGTGAAGTGGATGTGAAAGAAATATATTGATAGTGGGAGCCCCCGGCCAACTTTGCCGTGCCCGAGGGGGGCGCGGGGTTGGCCCGAGCCCGAGGTACAACACAACGACTCCTCTATGGGTAGAAGCGACGAAGGTGTTCGATGTTCCATGGATTGGGCAGCTCTGTGCCGTCCTCCATGGCCAGCCTGATCGAGCCCGGCCGGGGGACACCGATCACTCTAAACGGCCCCTCCCACATGGGTGAGAGTTTGCTCAGTCCGGCGCGCGTTTGAACGCGGCACAGGACGAGATCGTTTATGCTGAGCGATCGGTCCCGGACATGGCACTGATGGTAGCGCCTTAGGCTCTGCTGGTAGCGCGCG
The DNA here is from genome assembly GCA_000573905.2 of Oryza punctata. Lineage (NCBI taxonomy): Eukaryota > Viridiplantae > Streptophyta > Magnoliopsida > Poales > Poaceae > Oryza > Oryza punctata. The sequence goes on from CM002493.2 coordinate 30,418,259, forward strand.
GCCCTGAGGGCGGCACGCCGCCTTCGTTCTTCGAGTTAGTCGAGGTCATCCCATCGGAGGAGCTCTTGATTTTCCTCGTTGTACAGGGCTGCTCGTGGAGACCCCAGGGTGAGCTCGGATGGGAGGACCGCCTCTGCGCCGTAAACCAGGAAGAATGGTGTTTCTCCTGTGGCGCGGCTCGGGGTCGTTCGGTTGGCCCATAGCACCGCTGGTAGCTCATCGATTCACGAGTCACCATGTTTCTTGAGGATGTTGTATGTCTTAGTCTTGAGGCCTTTGAGGATTTCCGCGTTGGCGTGCTCCACTTGACCGTTGCTCTTTGGGTGGGCGAGGGAGGCGAAACAAAGCTTGATGCCCATGTCCTCGCAATAGTCGCCAAATAGTTCACTTGTGAATTGGGTGCCGTTGTCCGTAATGATACGGTTGGGCACCCCGAAGCGGGCAGTGATGCCCTTGATGAATTTGAGCGCCGAGTGCTTATCGATCTTGATGATCGGATAAGCCTCAGGCCATTTGGTGAACTTGTCGATGGCGACGTAGAGGTACTCATATCCTCCCAACGCCTTCTTGAATGGACCCAAGATATCCAGCCCCCAGACCACAAAGGGCCATGAGAGCGGGATGGTCTGGGGGGCCTAGGCCGGCAGATGCGTTTGCTTGGCGTGAAATTGGCACGCCCGGCATCACCTGACCAGATCGGCCGCGTCCTGGTGCGCTGTTGGCCAGTAGAAACCCTATCGGAAGGCCTTGCCGACCAAGGTGCGCAAGGCGGAGTGAGCTCCGCACTCGCCCTCATGGACATCGGCGAGGAGCTCGATGCCATGGTCCCGAGGGATGCACTTGAGGAGGACTCTGTTGACACCGCGCCGGTAGAGGGCCCCCTCTACCAGCACGTATCTCTTGGAGATGCGGATGACGCGTTCGCTCCCTTCGCGATCCTCGAGGAGAGTCTCATCTTTAAGGAAGGCCTGGATCTCAGTCATCCAGGCAATTTGTCTTGAGGGGTCGGGTTCGACCCCTTCGGGCCCCGAGGCCCGGACTCCCTCGGGCGTCGGGGTAGGCGTGGCAGCGCCTGAGTCCCCCGAGGGATCAAGACGCGCCGACGGCTGGGTGAGCCTTTCTTCAAAGGCACCCGGTGGGGTTTGGGCGCATGACGAGGCGAGGCGCGACAGCTCGTCGGCGAGCATGTTGTCTCGCCTGGGCACGTGCCGTAATTCCAACCCATCAAAATGGCGCTCCATACACCGCACTTCGCGGACGTAGGCTTCCATTTGCTGGTCGGAGCAGCGGTACTCCTTGGAGACTTGGTTCACGACCAACTGAGAGTCACCTAGAACCAGGAGGCGGCGGATCCCCATTCCTGCCGCCGCTCTGAGTCCTGCAAGGAGCCCCTCGTACTCCGCCATATTGTTGGTTGCCTGAAAATCTAGGCGAACCAAGTATTTGAGGGTGTCCCTGTTCGGTGAGGTCAAAGTGACCCCAGCTGCAGCTCCTTGAAGGGCGAGCGAGCCATCGAACTGCATTACCCAATACGGGCTGGCAGCCGGTTGCGCGGGATCTGCTCCGATCTCGGGCTCGGGGAACCCGGGATCGGGGTCGGGGGTCAGGCTCCACTCTGACACAAAGTCGGCGAGGGCCTGACTCTTAATCGCGTGGCGTGGTTCAAAGTGGAGATCGAACTCAGAGAGCTCTATAGCCCACTTGACCACTCGTCCTGTCCCCTCTCGGTTCCGAAGAATTTGCCTGAGAGGGTAGCACATTACCACTGTGATTCGGTGCTCTTGGAAATAATGGCGCAACTTCCTCGAGGCCACCAAGATCGCATAAAGCAGCTTCTGGGCCTGAGGATACCGAATCTTTGCATCCCGTAACGCCTCGCTAACGAAGTAAACTGGCCGCTGCACCTTTCAGCGGGGTAGTTTTGTCGTCGCGGGCATCGGGTCCCGCGCGGGAATGTTGGGAGGGGCCGCTGTGGGCCCTCTTCCCCTCCACGGTGGTAGCCTCGGGGTCAGTTATCGTCGGGCCGCTCCTCCCCCCAGTGGCCTCGGGGCCTTCCTGGGGTCCGGGGGCCTCTAACTCCGCCTGACGAGGAGTCGTAGGGCCGTCGTCAGTTTGGGGGGCCCGAGGGCCTTCGCCCGACCGACGGGCTCCCGCGTCATCCTCTGTCCCGGTCCGCGCCATCGTGGGTCGGTGGGGCACGGGCCAAGGGCACTCCTCGGCGCGCTCCACCACCAGCGCTGCGCTAACTACCTGTGGGGTTGCAGCCAGGTAGAGCAGCAGCGGCCCCTCTGGCTCAGGGGCAACTAGGACCGGAGGGGAGCTGAGGTATGCCTTCAACTGATCGAGGGCTCGCTCAGCTTCCTCCGTCCATCGGAACGGCTCGGAGTGCTTGAGGAGTTCAAATAGGAGCAGCGCCTTCTCTCCCAACCTCGATATGAATCGGCTAAGGGCGGCCATGCATCCAGTGATGCACTGGACATCCCTAAGCTTGCTGGGGGGGCACATCCTATTTATCGCGCTAATTTTCTCGGGGTTGGCCTCTATGCCACGGGCTGAGACCAAGAACCCGAGAAGTTTGTCCGCCGGTATGCCAAACACACACTTTTCGGGGTTCAGCTTCATGCGGGTAGAGCGGAGACTCTCGAAAGTCTTCACTAGATCTGAGAGGAGTGTCTCCTGGTTGCACGTCTTTACAACCAGGTCATCAACATACACCTCAACATTACGCCCCAAGTAATGCGAGTAGTGCGCTGGAAAGTAGGGCCTGCATTCTTTAAACCAAAAGGCATAGTTGTATAATAGTATGTGCCTAAGGGAGTAATGAATGCAGTTTTTTCCTCATCAACCCTAGCCATGCGAATCTGATGATACCCTGAGTAGGCATCTAGAAAGCATAAAAGGTCGCACCCTGCAGTGGAGTCGACGATTTGATCTATGCGTGGCAGCGGATAAGGGTCCTTAGGACATGCCTTGTTGAGGTCGGTGTAGTCGATGCACATCCGGAGCTTGCCGTTCGCCTTGGGGACGACGACCGGGTTCGCTAGCCACTCCGGACGGATGACTTCCCGGATGAATCCGGCCTCCAGCAAGCGTGCCACCTCCTCACGGATGAAGGCTTGGCGCTCAGGGGCCTGCCGCCGTACTTTCTGCTGGACGGGCCTTGCACCCGGCCGTACGGCCAGACGGTGCTCGATCACCTCCCTGGGGACCCCGGGCATGTCTGATGGCTTCCATGCGAAGACGTCAGCATTTGCCCGCAGGAAGGAGACGAGCGCGTCTCCCTATTTGCCGTCCAGCTGACCGCCGATCTTGACGGTCTTGGACGGGTCGCCGGCCAGTGCCACCTCCTTGATGGAGACCTCGTCGCTTGGGGTCATCCGCTTCCTCGGGGCGTGAGACGAGGAGGCGCCATGTTCCTCGTTGCCGCCCGCGGGCTTTGGGACCGCGGCGAGGTCGGTTGCGCGCTGTTCCACGCAAGACAGTGCGATCTTGAGATCACCGTTGATGGTGATGGGGCCGCACGGGCCCGGCATCTTCATCTGGAGGTAGGCGTAGTGGGTGGCCGCCATAAACTTCACCAACGCGGGTCTCCCCAGGACCGTGTTGTAGGGCAGATGGAGGTCCGCCACATCGAAGCCTATCCGCTCGGTGCGGAAGTTGTCGGGGCCACCGAACGTGACCGGGAGGTCAATGTGACCTCGAGGCCACGTGTGCCCCGGCGTCACGCCGATGATTGGCAGGGACGGCAGGAGCTTCATCCCCGGGACCTTGATGAGTTCATAGGCCATGGGGGAAAGAATGTTGTGGGCACCGCCGCAGTCGATCAGGACGAGCCTCAACTTGACATTGCAAATGGTGGGGGAGACCACCATTGCGATTTGCCCACCCCTAGCCACGCACGAAGGGTGGTCGGTTTGGTCGAAGGTGAGAGGAACCTCCGACCACCTGGCCCGCTGTGAGGCCTCGTGGGTGGGGACCGCAGCCAGAAGCTCGCGCTTCATGGACTTGAAGCTACGGCGGGAAGCGTGAGCACACGCTCCCCCGTCCATGGTGGCAACGGTGGCCTCTGGCTCCTGAAAGCCTAAGTCGTCGTCGCCATCATCATTGGCGGGGGCCTTTTTCTTGGCCTCACTTCGTCGGTCGCGGGTAGGGGCCGTGAGGTCCTAGCCCTCACGACGCTCCTGACCCCGCTCCTCCCCCCACTTCTTGATGCGCTCGGCCAATCCTTTGACCGCACGACACTCGGTGAGGTCGTGGAGGGAGGTGTCATGTACGGAGCACCATTTACCAACCTGGCGCTCTCGGCCAGGGGCAGCAGGGCTCCTCTTGCTGCCCTCCGCAGCCTTCCCCTTACGCGGGGGCCGCGGGGCATCCTCAGCGGCGAGGACGTGCCCCTCGTTGCCAAAGCGGGCAGTCCTCCTCTTCTTCCTCCTTTCGTGCTGCCCAGAATGGGCGGCAGACCCGGGGGTAGCCGTAGCCGCCGCGCTAGAGCCGGAGGAGTTCCAGGTCCATGCTTCCCCATTACGGGCCACGCGGTCCGCGAGCTCAAAGAGCTGCGCGGTAGTCTGGGGCTCCTTGGAGGCAATCTTCTCCAACATGCGGTTGTGCCGCACGCCTCCTCTAAAGGCGTATATCACCGCGTGGGCGGGGATAAACGGGATGGTGTTGCGGACCTGGCAGAATCGCTGGATATATGATCGGAGGGGATCTCCATCCCAGATATGTGCCCTGGAAGTTCATGGTGAACTGCTGGCACAGATCCTCCCAGGAGTTGACCGAAGCGGGTGGCAGGTTCATAAGCCAACCCCGCGCTTGACCTTTTAGGGCCATGGGGAAGTAGTTCGCCATGACCCTGTCGTCGCCCCCCGCCACCTCGATTCCAGTCGTGTAGATCTGGAGGAACTCGGTGGGGTTGACGCTTCCGTCGTACTTCTCCGGGATGCTGGACCGGAACTTTGGGGGGCCATCGGACGCTCCGAAGACTCGCCACAAAAGCACGGCATCCAGCCCTAACGACAGGGGAAACGGGGGGCGTACCTCTATGGCCACTAGGGCGCAGGGTGGCCGTGGACGCGGCGCCCTCTCCTGTTTGGGTGGCGCGGCGCTCATCGCGCCGACGCTCGATGCTAAGCCGGGCATCCGGCTCACCGTATAAGTCCTCGTGGCGCCCGCGAGTAGCCGTGGGCGTCGACAAGGACGGTGTGGGTGCGCGGCGCACGTGCGCCGCCGCCCGTCATGCTCTCCGCCTTGCAGACGAAGAGGATGCAGCTGCGGCGCCAGACGACCCGGCCGTTGATGGACGACCGCCGGCGTCCAGCTGCTGGTGCACCGCCTTGACCAGGTTGGCCACGTCGTCCAGCCAACGCTGGATGGGGGCCTCTGGGTCCGCGGTGATGGGCGGATGGCGCAGGAGCGCCCCTACCGCCTGGAGGGCACCTTGAGGAGTGCCACCGTCACCGTAGGCCAATCGGCGACGTGTCTTGGAGTGACGCCGTCGCTCGCCGCTGGGGCGCTGGGAGGCGGCGGAGCCCTCCGGCTCCTCGGGCACCTTCTCCTGTCCAGGGCTCTGGCGAGGAGGCGGCGACGGAACGCGTGTCTGGCAGCGAGGATGCAGCTCCCCACCATCGTCGCCCGCGCTTGGTGTGGGGGTGTGGAGTACCGCCTCTTCAGCGATAGGGCTGACTCGGCGAAACTTGGCGATCACGCAAGGAGCGGAAGGCTATGGAAGCTTTTACGCGCCCCCTACCTGGCGCGCCAGCTGTCGGATGGAAAACTCCGCAGCAGGGGACTGTGCGGACCCTCCTTTTTGAGTTCGGCCCAGGGGCGCGTGAAAGAGGCCTCCCAAGGCCCGGCTCCGGTGAGGCCGGTGAGGATCGAGATCGCCTGTCAGAGGACAGTGACACACAAGCATTTATACAGGTTCGAGCCGCCGATGAGGCGTAACACCCTACTCCTGTGTAGTGGTTTATCTATGTGGGTTCTAACTCCCCGGAGTTGGACTTAGCTCGCCGCAACTCAGGGAGAAGAAGTGGAGAAAAGCATCCAACCCCCTTCCTCTAGGCCTGGGCCTCCTTTTATACCTCAAAGGGACACCACAGGGGCCAAACAGGTGGTTTTCTAGAGAGAAAGGAGCAAAATATTTTACAGATGTATAATATGCCGTGGCTTGGAGTGGAAGTCTTTCGCTCCTGTAGATCGGGTATGGCGTTGGTCAGACCGCCCATCATGGCGATCGGCCCAGTACGTCATTCTTCATTAACCGGATGGGATCCGGTGGTCCACCGTAATCCGTATAATCACACAGATAGTCCATCACACAGGAGTAGGGTGTTACGCCTCACCGGCGGCCCGAACCTGTATAATCTCTCGCGTGCCACTGCCCTTTCTTGTGTGAAACTCTCTCTCTACTTCTCCATCTCACCAGCGCACCGGAATCGGGGCCAGGAGTGCCTCTCTTTTGCGCCCTTGGCCGAACTCAAAAAGGTGGTCTCCATAGCCCCCCGCTGCGGAGTTTACCCTCCGACAGCTAGCGCGCCAGGTAGGGGCGCATAGACGCACTCCTTGATTCCCATCTCTTCCGTGCGCACCATGTTTCGCCGAGTCAGCCCTATGGCTGAAGAGGCGGTGCTCCACACGCCCACACCGAGCATTAGCGACGACGACGGAGAGCTGCATCCCCGTTATCGAGCGCAGACCCCGTCGCCGCCTCCGCACCGGAGTCCCGGACGGGGGGAAGCGCTGGAGGGCTCTACCACCTCCCCGCAGCCCAGCGATGAACGGCGGCGCCGTCCCAAGGCGTGCCGCCGTCTGGTCTACGGTGACGGCGGCACCCCTCAGGGTGCCCTCCAGGCTGCGGGAGCGCTCCTGCGCCACCCGCCTATCGTCGCAGGTCCAGAGGCCCCTGTCCAGTGTTGGCTAGACGACGTGGCCAACTTGGTCAAGGCGGTGCAACAGCAGCTGGACTCCGGTGGCCGCTCATCGGCAGCCGGATCATCCGGTACCGCGACTGCTGCCTCTTTATCGGCACGGCGAAGAGCTCAGCGAGCGGCGGCTCATGCCCGCCGCTCATCCACGCTACCCTCGTCGATGCCCACGGCTACTCACGGGCGTCACGAGAGCATATATGCTGGGCCGGATGCCCGGCTCAACATCGAGCGCCGGCGCGATGAGCGCTACGCCACCCAAACGAGAGAGGGCGCCGCGTCTTCGGCCGACGCGCGCCCTTACGGCCATAAGGGCAGGCCCCCCGTTTCCCCCGTCGTCGGGGCTGGATGTCGTGCCTTTGTGGCGAGTCTTCGGAATGTCCGATGGCCCCCAAAGTTCCGGCCTAGCATCCCAGAGAAATACAACGGTAGCGTCAACCCCACCGAGTTCCTCCAGATCTATACGACTGGAATAGAGGCGGCGGGGGCGACGACAGGGTCATGGCGAACTTCTTTCCCATGGCCCTAAAAGGCCAAGCGCGGGGTTGGCTCATGAACTTGCCACCCGCCTCGGTCCACTCCTGGGAGGACTTGTGCCAACAGTTCACCACGAACTTTCAGGGCACATATCCACGCCAGGAGAAGAGGCTGATCTGCAAGCAGTGCAGCGGAGGGACGATGAGTCCCTCCCGTCATATATACAGCGGTTCTGCCAGGTCCGCAACACCATCCCATGTGTCCCCGCGCACGCGGTGATATACGCATTCAGGGGACGCGTGCGGCATAACCGCATGCTGGAGAAAATCACCTCCAAGGAGCCCCAGACCATAGCGCAGCTTTTCGAGCTCACGGACCGTGTGGCCCGGAAGGAGGAGGCGTGGACCTGGAACTCCTCCGGCTCTAGCGCGGCGGCTGCGGCTACCCCCGAGTCCGCTGCCCGTTCTAGGCAACGGGAGAAGAGGAGGAAGAAGAGGACTGCCCGCACCAGCGATAAGGGGCATGTTCTCGCCGCCGAAGGCATTTCGCGGCCCCCGCGTAAGTGGAGGGCCGCGGACGATGGCAGGAGGAACGCCGGCGCTCCCGGTCGAGAGCGCCAGGCGGGCAAGTGGTGCTCCGTGCACAACACCTCCCTTCACGACCTCACTGACTGCCGCGCGGTCAAGGGCTTGGCCGAGCGCGTCAAGAAGTCGGGGGAGGAGCGGGCGCAGGAATGCCGTGGGGGTCAGGGGCTCCCACTATCAATACATTCTACTTTCGCATTTATTTTCCAAATAGCAAAGTTCTTTCTTATATATATGAGGGATCCAACTGTGATTTCTTCTTCACGTGATCTGTTGGGTGTTTTTTCTTAAGCTCGGGACGCTTGTGTTTGTGTTGCTCCCGGTGGTTCGCGCCGTCTAGATGCCGACGGGGCTCAGAGCGAGCCGTGCCCCGAGACACGTTGAACTCCGGGGGAACTCGCCAATGGCCCACAATCGGGTCCGCACTTACCCCGGTCATCGTGATCTCGGCCTGGCCAGTCTCGACATGTGGAACTCCCCAAGTGCACTAGCTTCGGTCCCTACTAGGGATAAAAACCCGAACCCAAGCCCCCGCTTGGGTTAGAACACCGAGCCGATCGATAAGAAAAGATCCAGTCGGATCATAAGACAAGCAGCAAATTAACGCAAACTTATGAAATATTCATTGCAGGGAAATAGAAATACAAACCTAAGGTGAAATGTCAATTATTACACGATCGACACGAAGGCCAAATGTACAAGCACAGCAAAAGAGAAAGATGGAGGGAGCTGCCCGCCGTGGGCATCGGCCTGTGGGATCACGCCTCGCCGTCGTCTTCGCTGTCGCCACCGGCGTCGTCGTCGTCGTCATCGGCCTCGTCATCATCGTTGGAGGCCGGCAGAGGGGCGAACCGGGGGGCCGTACCCTCAAAGGAGTGGACAACCTCCCGGGCGGCATCTCGGACTCAGGCGCGGGCCGCTGCTTCGGTCCCCGGCGGGAAGTCGTCGAAGATGGCCCACGGGGAGAAGTTCGGATCGCGGGCCTAGCAGCTGGCCAGTACCAGCTCCACCGCCCCCTCGGCAAGGCCCTTCGAGGAGGCCTTTATGGTCTCCTCGATCTCCTTCGGGAGTCTCCCGAGGTCCTCAGCCATGTTGGCGAGGCGGTGGGCGACCCCGGCCGGGGTGTCGTCGAAGCCGTAGATACGGCCTTGCCAGACGCCCGCCTCGCGTTCGGCGCGCTCCAGCTTCGCGACGGCATCCCGGAGCATCCCGGGGCCCATCGCCTTGCCAAGCTTGAGGGCCTCGACCTTCACGGTGTGGGCCGTCAGGAATTCCTGCAGCGCGGCGGCGGTCTCCTCGGCCGTGGCGAAGCGGGCGGCGATGTCGCTCTGGCCCTCGGGCGCCCCGGTGCCCCAAGCCATCTCCTCGATCTCCTTGGCGCGCGCCTCGAGCTCGGTGGCACGCTTGTTCAAGGTGGCCCTCTCGGCGCGGGTGCTCTCCACTACGCGAGCTTGCGCGCCATCACAGCCACCTCGCACCTGGAGACCTCCGCCTCGCGCCCAGCAATCAGGGCTGCGCGTTCCTCGCGAACACACAAGCCCTCAGACAGCTGCCGGTTCGCGGCTTCGGACTCCGCGAGCTCCCAGGCCTACTCGGTGAGGGCGGCTTCGCGGAGACGAAGCGTAGCCTCCATCTCCCCGGTGGCGGCTTCGTGCGTCGCCAAGTTCTCCTCCCGCACCTTGAGCTCGTCAGCGTGGACCCGCAACGCCCTGTTGCGCGCCGATAGGCCCTCCTCGCGGCGTTGGATGGCGGCCTCGGCCTCGGCTGACTTCTGCTCCTGGGCCGCGGCGGCATCCAGGACACCCCGCGCGGTGTCGCGCCGGCGAGATAGCTCGATGGAGAGCTCCTCGTATTGGCGGTGGAGGTCCATGGTGCTCCCCTCCATAGCCGCGGTCGCGGCAAGCGCCGCGACCCTCTCCTCCTCCACCTCCCTGGTGATCTCCGCCAGGGCGTCGGTGCGCGCATCTATCGACGTGAGGTGGGCGGCGTGGGCCTTCCGGCCAGCCTCCACCTTGGCCTCTAGGGAGCGGCGCCCCTCGGCCAGCCGCTCCCACTCCGTGGCCAGCTCGGCCCTCTCACCCGCCAAGGCCTGCAGCTGGGTGTTGAGCCCATCCACCATGGCGGAGTTGGCCGTCGCCATGGCCTGGAGTAGGGCTCCACACCCAGCGGCGTGGAGGCAGAGAAGGACCTCCAGCGGCCCGGCCACAGCGGGGACTCGGGCTCAGTCTTGGGGGCTTGGCCGGCCTCGGGGCTTGCTCGGCCTCGGGGGCTTGCTCGGCCTCGGGCCCCGGGCTACCACTCTCGGCCCTGCCGGCCAACACCAGCTGTCGGAGCCAGATCGCCTCGGCCTCCTCCCGGGCGCGGGCCTCCTAAGCCTCCCGTGCGGCTGCTTCGGCCTGCCGAGCACAGGCCGCCTCGCGGGCGGCTTCTTCGACCTCCCGCAGGCGTGCCTCGGCCGCTCGTAGGTCGACCGCCTGTTGAGCCGCCTCCTTGGCCGACCGTCCCTCGGCCTCGGCCCTGTGGACCAGCCGGTCTTGGACTGGCAGGGGGCTCCCCGAGGCGGGAGGTCACTGCACAGGAAAGGCCAAGAACAAAACATACATAAACAACATGAAAGGAAAAGGAGGGGAGCGACCCCTGTTGGGAGTGAAACCGTACCTGATGGCTGGACGCTTGAACGTCCACTTCGGGGGCTCTATGAAGCCCCCCTTGCTGGGTTCTGTCCCCTGGCAGGGTACGGTCTCCCCCAGCTTGCGGAGCCGCTTCATCTTCTTTTCTCCCCCGGGCGGGGGTGACAGCGAGCCGCCCGCCGATCGCTTCCCGGGGCGCTCTCGGCTCCGCCCACTCGGGGTGGAGATGGGGGAGGGGTACTCTCCCCGTGCTTGCGCTTCCCCTTGGGGTCCTCAGAGCGGCTGCCCCCGGAGCGACCGTCGTGGGGAGCCAACGAGCGACCCTCGCTGGAAGAGGGCCGCTTTCCTCCTCCGTTGCCGCTACCGCCAGCGTCGTCATGGCCCCTGTCCCCTGAGGCCCCGACGGTGTTCATGATTGCCCGGATGCTGTCGCGGTCTGGGTCGCTGCACAGGGGGAGCACCCCGGCGGGGATCAGAGATGGCTCCACCGTGCTGAGATTCAGCACGCGTTGGACCACCACCCGGAGATCCTCTAGGCTCCAATCCCAGTCGCGGCCCGGGTGCGACCGGCCGGGGTCCTCAGAGCCGGTATACGCCCAGGCACCTCGTGTGTGTTCCTGGAGCGGGGCGATGCGGCGGCGGAGGTATTCCCCGAAGACCATCGCGCCGGTGAGGCCCTGGGCGCGCAGGCCAACCAGGTGGTCCAGGACGGCGTCATACGCCTCCCTGAGGGTGACGGCCGACCGCCATCTCAGCCTCTGCATCAGCGGATGAGTCGGGAGTCGGAGGCGACGCTCGTTGGGCAGACCGGTATATAACCAGTCGCTCTTCCAGTCATCCACTTCTTGCGCAGGACGCAGGGGATGTACTGCTGCGCCACCTGCGCCCGTGGCTGGAACTAGCAGCCGCCGATCTCCGTCGGCGGTGACAACGACTGGGCGGTGTAGAACCACCGGAACAGTCGGAGGGTGGGCCTCACTCCCACGAACATCTTGCACAGGTGTGCGAAGATGGCCAACGTCATCACGGTGTTGGGGTGAGGTGCGCCATATGGAGGTCGTAGTAGTTCAAGACCTCCAAGAAGAAGCGTGAAAATGGCGGGATGAGCCCCGCCATGGCGAAGGGGAGGAAGAAGACCGACCGGTCAGGGAACTACGGCACCGGGCGCACTTCGCCAGCATTACCGCCTCCCGGTCGGGCACCACCGGCATAAATTTGCGCGGTAGGCTAGCCATGCGGTCGTTGTTGATGCGCGACGGCGGCAGCACCCTGCCCTCAACTGGTGAAGATCCCCGTGCCATCGCACCGGAGGAAGAAGGACGCGAGGAAGAGTGTGTGTGGCGAGAAGGGCGCTAGGAGACGAAGGAAGCAAGGGCGCAAGGAAGCTGCGTTGGGCGAAAGTGGCGAAGGAAGGGGAAAACCCCCTTCTTGATGCCCTTTATACCCCAGCCGCTACCACGCCTGGCTCCTCGTTTCCCGTGCCCACTATCTCGCCCCCTCGATTGTCGCACGCACTTCCTCCATTATTCCCACTACTCCGTTTCCGGTGCGCGTGCAAAATGCCGTAACCGTCACGGAGATAGAGGGACAGATCGCGTTCGCCTTAATGGCGCGCGCGGTTGCCGAGAGATACACCATCATCGCAACTCTGGGCATGCAGGCGGACGTGCCCCGTTTTACGCGCCACCCCCGGTAATGGGGGCCGTTACGGGGTAATGGCCCATTACCGCTGAGAGGTGTTATGCGCGCCGCCCCGGATAATGGGGCCGTTACGGGGTAATGGCCCATTGTCGCTGAGAGGTGTTTTGCACATCGCCCCGGATAATGAGGTCGTTACGGGGTAATGGCCCATTATCGCTGAGAGGCGCCCTTCCTCCGCGTGAAACCGGCGACTATCCGTCTCCTCTAAGAACCTAGGCCCACATCACGTCGGATCGACGAGGTGGTGCAAAGCCTGGTCGTCCCACAGTGGGCCCCCCACAGGCTTTACGCCGGGGGCTACTGTCGGTGTCATGGGCCCAGGGGTATGCTGACTTAGGGCTTGCGGCGGCCCCGTTCGCCCACGTGGCCATCCCCCGAGAGGGGATTGGGCCCGAGGGTGATGTGGCAGCCGCCCACTCTAAGTCCCGGCGCCCCTCGGGGGCTACCAGATTAGGGGTCGGGCTCCCCTGACCCCCTCGGGCTACCGCCACGTGTGGCGGAGTAGGTGGGCGCTCCCAGCGCTCACCTACCCCCATTAATGGCGGCGCAGCCGGATTGCGCCTGCGCGCGTGTGTGCTGCATTAAATGTGGAATGACACGCTCGCGCGCGCCAGACACCGATCACGGTCGGCTGACCGGCCTGAGACCGGTCCGAATGACCGATGGGACGCAGCACAGTACCTGGCGTACCGTCGCACGCTAGGTAGGTATGTTGCTCGCCCCGTCAGGTCACATCGAGAATCATGTGAGCCATTTCGGCTCACACACATCGCCGGAGTTGGTGTGCCAGGTCTAATCACCTGGCACGCCTCACCCCGTACGGCGGGGTAACCAAGTCCCCGGCCGTTTAATGAAGAATGACGTGCGGTGTAACGCACGTAGATGGATGGTCTGATAGGAGTCATACCGGCGCTACAGTGCGGGGACTTCAGCCGCAAGCCACAGTGTAGCCCTTAATTGTAAAAGATTTTTTTTCCTTTTCTCTAGATTTTAGCCTGTCCGGCCCATGTGGTGTCCCCTTGAAATATAAAAGGAGGCCCAGGCCTAGAGGAAAGCGGGCTTTTTGGTTGGATCTTTCTGGTTCGACTCTTGAGAGCAAGAAACACACAGATAGTCCATCACACAGGAGTAGGGTGTTACGCCTCACCGGCGGCCCGAACCTGTATAATCTCTCGCGTGCCACTGCCCTTTCTTGTGCGAAACTCTCTCTCTCCTTCTCCATCTCACCAGCGCACCGGAATCGGGGCCAGGAGTGCCTCTCTTTTGCGCCCTGGGCCGAACTCAAAACGGGGTCTCCATAGTCCCCCGCTGCGGAGTTTACTCTCCGACAACGATGGCAATGGTGGAGTGTCTACCCGGGAGGCGACGGTCGAATGGGCGTTGCGCGCCGTCGCGAGGCTCGGCTTCTCTGCACTCACAACCGCGCTCGCCGTCACCTACCTCGATCGCTGCTTCCTCAATAGCGGGCTCCGTCTCAGCGTCCGCCCCTGAATGTCGCGCCTCGCTGCCAAGGTGGAGGAGAAGCGAAGAGAGGAAGAGGGAGAGAGCTGATGGAGGTTGACAGAAAACTGGACGGTAGTGGCATGGATCCAATTTCCACAAATTCCAGTGGCACCTCGCCGATATCGCGAATAGTAGTGGTATTTTTCTAATATACTATATTTGCAGTGGTATGTATCCATTTAACCCTTAATCTAATGGCTAGCTAGAGGTGAGAGATGCCAAGTGTCACAGCCTACACTAGACATGTTCTTGGGGCTATATCCAACGCAGCCATCATCACATGACCGGCATGCACATGACGAGAGATAAGGACTAGGAAACAGCAGCAACTCCTCAAAATGGGCAAGTGAGTGTAACCTGTCATTGTGAGTGTGGCGACGAAAGCTACACGCAGCAGATCATCTCAGCACACACCAGGTCCACTGCACAAGCAGAGGGATCAGACAGAGAGAGGAGTTGGTCCAGTTGCTGCTCGTTGTTGGCATCTCTGCCTAGTAGCTAAAGTAGTAGGAAGTAGCTTAGCTTTGCTTGCCATTTGGTTGCTTGTACTTGTCAAATGCCATATCACGTTTTAATTTGCTTTGAATAAACGAAAATATTGCTCTTTGATACGATCATTTGATTGATGGCGATAAGCTTCTGGGTTAAACTGGTTGGTGCATGTAACTTAACTCACCCGCGAGGCCGGCCTCGCGGGATGCTGCTAGAAACCTAGCATCAGCTGATCAGCCCACACACAATCATGAAGTGGTGGTGGTGGTGGTGGTGGTGGTGGTGGCAGAGCATACTGGATCACTGCATCATCGATCTCGCAGCATCAATGCGGGCAGCGTCTGGTACGCTTTTGTTCCAGTGCTCAGGATCATCATCATCGTCGTCGTCGTCGTCGTCAGCCACGGCTCCATCTCTCATGCCCATGCACTGCAAATGCAGCATAAACATTCACTACAGCGACAGCAGCTGCAGCAGTGGCTGACTGCCAGTGTTCGTTGAGCTGGTCGCGGCAGCGGCGTACAGGGGGGCATCGATTGCAGGGTGGGTCGTCCTCTCGCCGTCGCCGTCGCCACCGGACCGGAGCAGCAGCAGCAGCAGCTGGTCCCCGGGGGCCGGCCGGTCGCCGGTCGAGCGCTGTCGCCTGACATGGGCATTGGCCCCAGCATCGTTCGTTGGGGCATTTGCTCGAACACCATGGCGTGGAGAATCCACGAGCCCATAAACTGATAAAAGTAGTGGCTTGGCTTAGGGCTCAGGCTCATGCTTGCTCATTGATTCTTCTTGAAGAATCTTGCCAGAACAGGATGGCCTCGTCTGCTGTCCTTGAAATCGTTTTGGCCTTTTTTGCAGAAATGGAGAACATTATAGTACATGTTGCTTGCCTTGAGTGGAAACCTGAAAGTGTCTGCGTCGTCTGATGATCCGTTGTACTCTCTGATTCTCTGCTCTGCTGCTGGGGATGATTCTCGTGCATATGATACCCAATGCAGAGCACATCAAACAAACAGGGTTTTTCTCTGAACGAATGCGTCAACCAGATCATCACTCAACCGGAAGAAAAAAAAGTTTTTTTTTTGTTTGAAGAAACTTGCCATTCTTCAGAAATGGAACATCATTGGCCTGAACCTCTTTCTCATGTGCTTCACGAGGCGAAAATATTCTGCAGAAACACAAATGTTTTTTTTTACTGTTAATGAATCTCAAGATTATGACTGCGAATAGTTGTAATTTTGGAGGCGATCTAACCAACGAAGACCATGCTTGACAAACTTCCTCCAAGAGTCCGTTTGGTTGGGGGGATTTTTTAGAAGAGATTGGGAGTTTAGACGGATGAGATTATTAATTATTTTGTTTGGTTGGAGGACATGAGAGTTTGGGTGGGATGGAGAATTGAGGGAGGAACTCCCTCCTTTTTAATACCTGGGTAGGGGTGGTAATTGGGAGAGAATTCCTTCTTTACTTTATCTAAACAAATCTTAACCATCCGTTTTCATTTAAGATCTAATCTCCAACTAAACTCCCTACCAATTCTCACCACCTCTACTAAACAAGAGATTGAGACTAAAAATCAAATTCCCATGTCAATCTCACCGTTAATTCCCTTATCTAAACTCTTAATCCTCTTTGCTCGAATTGCCAAACAAGCCGCAAGTAAAAGTCTCTGAAATCACTCGGTGAGTTCAAAACTTCAAACCTGATGACAGTTTCAGATTTTACTACTATGTCCGAACGAGATGAACCTGGCATGGCAGCATCCTCGTTTTGCATGTCGCTTAGGCTACAAGGGGATTCCGATTCCCCCTCAATCTCCTTTGCGTCATCGCCGGCCGCCGCCGGCGTCCCTTGTTTGCAATGGCATAGCCCGAGGGCTCCTACGCAAAGACACCACATGTTGAAGGCCTAGCAATGGGCCTAAGTGTTTTACCCCACAAATTTATAGGATGGGCCTAAGATGAGCTGAGCTCAATTTTATACTCGTAGGCAATTAGGAAAAGGAAATGGAAGATGTCACATCAAAACCATAGAAAAAACATTCATTTACGAACAACTAGAATGGTGGAATATGATATATTCAGAGCCTACTTCTGAATTTTCAATTCAATCGACCTCGACAGAATAATTTCAACTATAAAAGCTAAAGCAATGAACAGCCTAGTTGTGCTACTATTAAGCCGGATGGCGCATCAGACCTGTTACTTGAAGCCACTTCTTCACATTTGACTTTTGTTTAGGGAGGGAATAAGTCCACAGTGACTCCTCAAAATATAGCTCCAATTTAATTGGTATCCTCAATTACGAAACCAGATATCATAATCTCCAATTATTAAAACTGGTGTAGTTTGACTACTTCAACGGTTTTGACAGTAGATTTCGCTGAAGTAGCTCATTGATCCGGTCCAACCAGCTGAGCCAACATATGGAATATGGGATCCACCTGTCACTGTCACAGTTTCTTCTCCCCTCTTTCTTTTATCATTTTCACCTCTTTCTACCCCAGCAGTGTGAGGTGGCCAACGAGTCAGCGGGGATGGCAACCGGCTGCGACGCAATCCCCACCGGCATCAGGATGCCTCACCCGAGCCCTTGCCTTCTTGTCGTTCGCTGCCTCCCTCCTAGGAGTAGCTAGAGGCTCGGCCACGCCAGCGAACGAGTAGCCCTCTCCATGGTCAAACGGAAGCGGCAACCTAGATACGCACGAGCCTAGCGGATGGGGAGCAGGACGGTGGTCGGTTGTCGACGACGAGGCTGCTGGCTCGGATTGGGTTGCCAACAACGGCTCGAGCATCGGTGAAGCGCGCAACCAAATGAGGTGGCTGGAGTAGGTGAGGATGGGGGTGCCGACGCCCATGACGGTGGTTGACGCCATGAAACGGCAGAGGAGCGACTTCAACGCCTAATTAGATCCCACCGACATCGGTCTCCGCTCCTTCGACCGTGACGAGCTCAAAGACCACCTATGCGCCATTGCCACAGCAGCAGCCAACACCCTCACCCCTCCTCCACTCACCTCGTTGCCCTCCAACCCCCTCCTCCACCCGTCACCTGCCGTTGCGCCCTCCAAGTCTCACCGCATTGGCCTCCCTCCCAACCCCAATCCCTAACCTCCCCGCCTCCACTCCCCAGCCGCCGTGATGGAGATCGAGATCAAGCTCCCCCTCCCAGATGCCACCGCGCACCGCCGCCTTTCCTCCTTCCTTGCTCGGCCGACCACTCTGCCACCAACGCCGGGGCGGAAGGGGCTAGGGTAGGAGAGAGAGGAGACTCAGGAGAGCCTTTTCGTCATCGGGACACCGCCGTCGCCATCCCGATGCCCTGCTGTTGTCAAGACGAGAAGAAAGGGGGAGAGAGGTTAGTAGAAAGGGGATGACAGTTGAGCCCTACTTATTTTTTAAAATTTATTTGATGACTAGGATATCACGTGGATATCACGTTAGCAAATATCACTATGTACCCATACTTGAGTCAAAGTGGACCAATTTTGCTATATATTTGTCGATAAATTTTTCCTGAAAATTTGACCGTAATATAATTACATTATAATTTGCATGTAACTATGATATAATTTTGAACCATTCAATTTGCTTTAAAATTTTTCAATTTGCTTTAAAATTTATGTGAGGAAGGTAGGAAATAATCACAACTCAGGCACATGTGAGGGGATTCGGTACCATTATTTCTCCGTTTTCATGAAAATAGCATGTCACCTAGGGATTTTTAAAAATTACATACAAATTACACTATAATTACATGCAACTTACAATTTAATTACATCACGATTATACCATATTTATATATCAAATTTTAACTTAAAAAAGTCCCGTGACTCTTTATTTGAACAGCCATTTGTCTGTAAATACACAGTTCAACAACAAAAATCAGAATTCTTATGGAACTAAAAGAAACTCAACATCATCAGTTTCATTCAAACTGATGAGACGTAAGATACATGTTCCATATATTCTTTGCTTGCAGTTAGCTTCAAGCCTTCAACGGAGGCTTCTCACTTGCTCATCTGAAAACACCAGGTGGACCATATAATGCTTCTTCTGAAAAGGGAACTTGTCGAATGCGTGCAACCTTAACAAATTATTCGTAGCAATGCAGATCTAGCAACTTTACATTCAGTACATCCGGAACAAGTAATGGTATATTGTACACCGTACCACTTTAAAGAATTGCAACCAGGTGCCCTCAAAGTATACCACTTAAAATTGTAATAAATTGTAACACTTTTATCTCTTGTGTTTGAGAGATTTTTTTCAGCACACGCAAAACGAGAAAACACAGTAACACATGATTACTTAAGTATTAATAATTATAAACTTCAAAAATGGAATTATTTGAATTTTTTAAACAACTTCTATATAGATTTTTTTTTTGCAAAACACACACCATTTAATAGTTTGAAAAACGTACTAATGAAAAACGAGGAAGTTGAAGAAAAGAACTTTTTGCCAAACAAGCCATTTGAAATGCTTGCAATTAAAAACAAATAATGATTGGCACACAAATACCATGACTGACACATCTTGCGTGGAAACCTCCTGATGGAGCATCTGAATGAGACTAGATGAAAACTAAAAAGAGACGAATTATATTTTGCAGATAAGAGTACGGGTGAGGCAAACAATATAGTAAACCTTACCTGACTTGCTGCTGCGACTGCAAGGTGTAAGGGCCTACCTACCTTATGTTTAACTGGAAGTCAGTTGCAGGTCTTTAACTTAGCAAACTCACATGAGCTCTTGAAAGTAAGATTGACAGCCAGTAACACAAGTAATTGCTCGACAAAGTGACACCACCAGTAGTCTTTTGGAAAACTTCCCTGCTTTTCATACTGAAAACAACTATCTGCATAGGAAACTTGAGCTGACTGCACACTCTCTCCTAAGCACAAAATAATTCAGCATCACACTCTTCTGAACATAGAAATTGAGCTTCTTATGATATCATGGAACAATGATAGATCACTCAAGAGAATTCACATCAATCTCCACATGTAGATGTATTGAGTATTTGAGCTGCTCACTGAGGGAAGCATCTGTATGTCTAATACGATATTTGTGCATGCATATGTAGAAATATTATATGGTAAACAATATTGAAATCTGCCTACTATGCTAGATAAAAGTCATTCAGACAACACTTAGCAACCATGTGAGTAAACTGTAAAAAGCCATGCGCAATCACATAACAGGCATATCATGAAATCAGAGAACAACTGATTTGTGAATATCTACAGAGAGATTTTAACGAGCCAACTAGATGCCTCAGTGATTAAACATGCCATGGTGCATACATTAATTAAGTGATCACCATATATCTTGAAATAAGACCTCTTAGCTTAAACATTCTGCATATTCTCAACTTCACATATATCTAATCCTGAAACAAGGCCTCTTACAAAGTCTTTGCAGGTCATATTCGGATTGAAGACCTCTCAGCAACTTCGGTAATGTGCATATTGTAAATAAGTGTTAAAAATTGCACGGTTGTAACTGCGATGTTTATAATTGTATTATCATTACTGCTCTACATATTTAAACTTACCGATTGTAAACACTATTTACCATGTCATGCAAAATCTGCAGGTACTCCTCAGTTCCCTCACATTCTAAAGAGAAAAAATTATCAAAATATGTCAATATGAAAATAAGTTTATCTTCGTTTTAGTGGTAATTGATCCAGATGTGCTTACCATGTACTTTTGTTTTATTTTCTATGGATGAGGTGTGAACTTATGGAGATTATACACTTCATAATGTTCTCAAGAAAATTATTGGCCAATCACATGCAAAGGCAACATAAAGCGAATCCTAAAGCAAAAGGAATAACAAAAACAAATAGGGTACCAACAGAAGTTCGATGGAATGTTGCCACATTTAACATACAGCAAACCATGTGGCAGACTCCTCCATCGACATGGACCTACAGAAGGATGCTTTCAAAGCCTCCGACTTCGGCCCTGGAAAATTCATGTGAAGTATCAGATTTCCATTTTCCAACTCTTCTCATTGCAGACTTTGCCAAGAACAACCCTTGAGTGGTAATTTCCCAAGTACAAAGATGCATTGTAATTTGTAAAGTCAGTTAACTATCTAGACAAGAAAATGGCATCTGAAGATAACATACTGATATTACTCGCTGTTCAACGGTTTTTTTCTTAATAACGGGGTTCTCACCATGATAGGTCCTGCACATATGTTCATGACATCTAACAATGTTGAATAATAAAAAAAACAATGCATCACATAGCTAGGTAAAGTAAAATCATCGGCAGCATAAAGGCTCAAATATATACAACTCGACTTCACTAACGAAGACCTCACTTTCATATTGCACCACTGAACTGAAAGCAGAGTTTGATCATAGTACTGTAAAATTCAATCAGATGATCACAAGCAACATAAGCAATGTAAAGCTACAAACTTCAGTGTGAAGACGTGAAGAACAATAATTGTTTGAGACAATGTAGCAAAATTCCATATTTCTTGGCAGGTCTATGGTACAAAAAAGATCTGACTAGGTATCTCTTTTAACAGGTAATACAGAATATCAGCTACTCAAGTACCTCATACTTAATGGGATTTCCCAACTTACAATGATTTCAAGACAACAAAGATGTCATAAATGTCACCAAGAAAGTAACTGCAACTGCTATCTAGAAGTAACAGCCGAGGAAACCAAACTCCTCAACTCAGCTAGATGTTCATCAGTTGATATGTTCAGTGTAAGCCTTAGATTAGTCAACAAAGTCTCCTGCTCCCAGCTAATTGACCCACAAACATATAATGCCAACATTGTTGCACGATAAGCATGCAACTCCAGCAAATGGGTATCTTCCTTTGGTACAATCTTATCATGTTGAGATGTTTCTCTTTCAGATACGGCAGCTTCAGCACCATCAGTTCTACTACAGATATCACCAGTTTGGTAGGCTGAGTAAAAGCGTGGTGAACTATAGGGACTACTGTTCGGACTACAACTACCAACAGAGGATGAGATACTCTCAGTGTCACTAGGATATGCACTTGTTAAAGGACGGAATTTATTTTCGGTATCCACATTTACCCCAGCCAAGTTAGTTTTACGAACACCAATTTTTCTCTTATGTAAGGAAGCATGCATGTATTTTTCACCCAGCATTAAGCATGGGGAATCAACAGCATCTACCTTTTCAGCCAAACGAGGAGAAACTCCAGCAACCAGCACTGAGTGCCTTCCATCTCTATGGGGTGTCTGTAATCTCTTCATGCCTCTAGTCACTTCACTGCACTGGGTACGGTGTGTTGATATAGCAGATGATTTTCTCTTCATGCCTCTGGACTTATCACCATCAAAAGCTTTTTGGTTCTTGAGTAGAAGATTGTTGTCCATTGCACAGTACAGCTGCCTTTGCTTGCCAAAATTGCTTCCAGGGTTTCCAGATTTTGGTTGACCTCTGAATGAACCACCGAAGCATCTTGTAGAATCCTGAAATCAATTGAAGACAAGTCATTAGGGTGTTTTATCAATACATTAAAACCGAATTTTCAATAACAGATTTGCTGAAGATAAGACCATGCCGAACTGCCAACTGATTGATTCAACTTAAGGAAATAAAGTAGCTTATTCTAGTTTTATGACCTCATCATAAATAATTTCATAACGGGGATTTGAAGGAATGAACCATTACCTTCTGAAGAACAGTCCATTTGCCATCTTTCCAATGCTTCCTCAACCGAAGTTCCGACGCATGTGTTCTCAGCTCCAGCGATGATCCGAGGAGCCTGACGAGATAGCAATCCTTGCCAAGCACTCTCACCATCTCAGCAATCTTCCATGAGTAGCTATCAAAGGCCTCAAGGATGTCACCTACAGCCCAGCATACTGAATCGTCTCGAGGGGGGCAAGGCCTTATCAACCTTCTCTGCACCCTCTCGACAGCGGCGCAAGAGTCAACCGGAGAAGGATCATATCTCACATAGAAGCTCTGTGCATTGCCTAATACAATCTCAGCACCTCTCCAAGAACCTAGAGGCACCTCCGCCTCCTGCAACACCTCCACCTTGCTCCCTTTGACTAATTTCATTGAGCTATTTCCCTTCCAAAACTCTGGTGCAAAAACAAAAGAAAAAACAGTAATCATCAATAATCGAGTAAAGTGGATTACGGGATAAATCAAAATACAGTTTTTTCTCATCTTCTACAAGGTCTACTGCACATTACACGGACAAAATCGTAGCCTAGTTTTCAACATTGCTAAAATCACAACAGATTGCAATCCGAAATCTGAAATACGGGTGTATTGATCTATTACAAGAACAGCTGAACAAACTCGTAAAGGATCACATAGATAGAGCGATCAAAATAACGCGCGGAGCATCTGTCACCTCCGCAACAGCGATTTGCGGCAGATTGCAGCGAAAGCAAAGCATCTATTCCGCCGCAAATCGAACAAACGGAACAACACAACGAGACCTCCACCCCAAACAGCAAACTCAGCAAGACGAGTCATCCAGCTCAAGATTTTCCAAGGAAAACCACGAACTCCAAACATGCGATTCCCCCAAAAGAAAAACAGCAATCGCAACACAAGAGGCGCAAGAACAGCCCCCCGACGATACCAAAATCACGCGTACCAAGACGATCTAAGCGTCGAATCAAACCCGAGCACCAACCAAAGCAAGAACATTTGAACTGGTCAATCGGGGCCAAGCAAACAGTAGCAGCAATCACAAATAGCCAATAACCACCCCAAAATTTCACCGCCGCTGTACTCCCTCCCCTTCCCCCCCGATTCCCGCACAGGAACAACACCAAAAACACCACAAAAGAAAAAACTGAACACAAAATCGAAAGGGGTCACGAACCTTGCGATCCCCGGCAGCGGCCGAAAGGGGCGACGAGAAATCCCCGCGAAAAACTCCCTCTTCTCCGGCGACTCCCCTCGCGCGGTCTCGCTGCAGAACCCGGGGCAACAAATTCGTGAAGCGAAACGAGGAAATCTTTTGCTGCTAATGCGGTGAGATTTCTTCTTCTTCTTCTTTTTTTTTTTTGTACTTCTTCTTGTGATTAAACTCGTTAATCCGTGATGCGGCCGCGGTCATATGCGAGGGTGGGATGGGTTCGCGTGGCATCTTGGCCGTTGGATCGGAACGGCGCTGAGCGCCGCAGCTGCTGGCCGTCCGATCTGGATCGGACGGTGATCAAGAGATAGGGTTCTTGGTGGCGATGCTGCCACCGGTGCTGGCTGTCGGTTTTTTGCTGTTGCAAAGCCGATTCCTTTCCTGTTCGGAGAAGGGTCGGTAACCGATGGGGTTTTGTTCATTTTTGTTTATTTATCCGAAAAATACTAATATCATATCATGTATATATAATTTAAATGTACTGATACATATATTCGAGGGAATTATTGGGATGTCATAATTTATATGGAAAAATGTTCGATTTTTCAAGTGTTATTGGTATGATATCAAGGAATTTGGAGTTGTATTATTCATCTTTTAATTAGGTATTTGTTAAATGAACATTCAGCGTGCAAATTACAGAACAAAGTTCTTCACATCCGAGAGAGATAGGTCATGAAGGTTTTTGAATGGTTTGTTGAAAACCTAAAATAGAAATGAAGAGTTCTAAACTTAGATTTTATGTGTGAGCATGTCAACGGAAACCATTTTAATACCTCCAAGATATGAAATAGGCATGCTACTGATCCCATACTATATTTTAATGTTTCTTTCATTAAATATAACGATTTTGCAGGTGGATTATTCTAATAAATATGGGGGTGTTGGATAAAAGTTTTGGAGCTTCGGCAACTCATTCATGTTAGCATTTTTTTTTATCAAATTGAGTGCAAGTATATAACTTTTTGATTTGTAGAAAAAAAACGGATACACATCATACTCGCATTTTTTGCTACACGTGCTCAACAACTTGAGACGAGGGGTCACAATAAATTTCCGGACCTCAATACAATTATTTTAAAAGAATTGAAAGTACGTCTATACGTGTATAATTATACACTAGAAACTTTGTAGGTTTGTAAGTATTGTTATGCGTCAACTGTACGACTAGAACTCCAATGCTTCCTTTGGAAGAGTTATTTTTTTATTTCTAACTTAAATGGTGGCCAAGAGTTTAGCGCATAAATTATACTCCTAGCATTCATTCGTTGGGTTTGCTTCTGGCTTGGCAGTCAAGTTTAGGGGCAACCGTCAGTTTTGCTTTGCTATTCATATTCCTTGCAGCGCAGGAATGGACGAGTGGATGACCAAGAAAAAAATAATAATAACTGCACAAAGATAAGTTTTTTTACAGATTAATCAACCAACAAAAACTAGATTACAAAATAATTTGAGATGGTATGAGTTGGACACAGAAGGGTACAACATTCCTCAGCGCTAGTAGCTTTCAACTTTCAAGCATTGTTTGGTCGGATGCAACGGGTGGCTCCCATTGGCTTGGCCAAATTTAAAAGGTGAAGATCCAGCTCGATTCCTCTCCCTCCCGTGTTGCCTTTCTCGGCAACCCGGGAGGCCAAAACCCGCTCCCCCCCAACCTCCCCGGAGCGCCTCGCCGGCCTCGCTGCCATCGGCAACGCCACCGCCTGTGGTGGTGGCCGGCGGCGGCAGTGCTTTCCCTCCATCTCTCTTCCTTTCCCCTTCTTCATTCTCTCTTTCTCCCTTCCCCCTTTCCTCCAGATCTATGGCGGCTGGTGTTCCCGTCGCCGGCCTGCGCCGCATGCGGTGGTGGCCGGCGACAGCGGTGCTCCCCTCCTTTCCCTTTCCTCCCTCTCTATTCCTTTCCCCTTCTTCCTTCCCTCCCTTTTTCCCTTCCGTTTTCTCCAGATCTGAGGCGACGCCGGCCATCTCATCCTGCGCCGACGGCTTGCCTCCCAGCATCCGGCGCTGGTGCACCCATCCCGAACTATGGTGGTGTTGCAGCGCCGGTCGCAAGTGGTGGTGCGAGGGGGATGGGTGGATCTGGTTCCTCTAGATCCAGACCCGGCGCGTCCTCAGTCGGGCTCGGGTGTGACCCGACCCCCGGTGGCGGTGGCAACGAGGAGGCTGCTCGACGGAGCTTGGGCGGCCTGTGTGGCCACCCGGTGGCGCCGTCAGTTCGGCTTCGCCACTCGGTAGAGTCCGATCATTGTGCAGGCGGTGTGAATAGTGCAGGTACCTTCGGGGTACAGGTGATATTTGGTGGCTTCCTCTTTGGATGCTATGGTTGAAGGGGACTCCGAGGTGAAAGCCTTATTCCGCTTGCCGGTGCTAGCAACGGTGACGCTCTCGAGCGCCGTTCACCTTCTTGAAGGTGTTGTTATTGGAGCCCTTATTCAACTCCACATCAAGGGAATTCTTCGGGTGAAAACCTCAGATTTGTTAGGATCGGACGATGTCGTCGTCCTGATATTTCGCCGGTTTTCCATAAATTAACCGTGCCGTTGAAGATTTTGGATCCGGTTTTCCTTATAAAGTAGATCAACTCTCTTCTTTTATAGTGAAATTACAGGAGCTCTTGTTCCCTCAAAAGATTTTTTTAAAAGGTGACATCTCGAATTTTTGTTGCGTTGATTAGGACACATGAAATTCTTTTCGCCAGAATTTGTACGGATTCGAAATTTTTCTAATTTAGCTTTTTGTGTTTGTGGCCGTGTGCAGAGTTGAAGATTTTGCTTCACGCATATAGCAACCATCCAACCCTAGCTATCTCACTGGATAGATCATGCTTTTCTGGCGAAACAGATGGACCCCTTTTGTGATAGCGTATGATAATATTATTAATAATATGGTTGCTGCCATAGTGAAACAGTGACAGTTTGGTCTGCCATTACTTGCCATCCACAAGAATTTGGATTCTGGGTGTCAAAATCGACCAAAAAAAGTGATGGTTCGACATCTTTTTGTCCAAATGGCTATGATTATGACAATATCACCAAAAAATTAAAAACCCAGCTAAAAAAAATTAAAAACGAAGATTGCCATGAAATGGAGTTTGGATCAAGTGTATGAATTTGCCATTGTTCCTTTGTATAGCGGAGGATGGTATCCAAGCACATAATAAAAGGATAACTTAGAACAGAGATATATGCACAACACAAACTGGGTGCGAATTAGTTAAAAACAAGAGATGCTTCTTTGAGCAATGACATGCAACAGACATTTGCTTCTGCTAGAAATCATATATTCACGTGTATAGAATGTGAAAGAATCGCATCAGATGTATTACATGTGTAGTGTAGGAAAAGAGTACACACACCCTTTGTATACAAACTGTAATCTAAAGTTCAAAGAATATCTGTACTGAAAACAGCTACCCTTTTTCAGGGGAAACAAAAAGTTTAACTGTAGTAGATGAGCTTCTTGCTGTGACAATCTTTCTGTAACTTAACGTCTCTGTGTTTTACTTGATCGTGCCTGATGTAGTTCACTTCTATTTTGTTTTCTCTATAAACTCTCATTGTGGCGTCAGATCCAATAGAAACACCATTGGTTATCAATCTGCATGCATCAGAAAAAACATTGACGTCAGGAAGCATTTTGGGGCGAAAGCAAACATAACAAAAATATTTATGAAAATCACAATGACGGATGCAAGTGTAAAACACAAGTAGAGGTGCCTTGCCATTTATGGGTAGCAAGAGAGAGCTTATGTCCCGACATTGAGGCCTTAAGGGGAAGGGCCCTATCTATCATGAGCAATCAAATATATTGAAGAACTTGAAGAAGGCCAAAATTGCCAAGGCAAGTGTTAATCACACAGACAGGGTGTATCTTTTCCATCTCAGTCATGCATTGCAAAATCAGTTTATGTGTATTGCAGTGGAAAACATATTTTAATCTGGTGTCACACTCCTTAATCAACTGATGATTGCTATAAAAATTTGGTTCATCGGTCAAGAGGTAGAGTAACCATAACAAAGAAATTGCTATGAGGACAAGTGCATTACATCCTCTATTGTACTGTGATGTCACAACAGAGCATATCTCCCGCAGCGATAACTGATGGAACCGAAAAAAAAAGATGACATATATGTATGTGATAAAACTCCAGAATGCATACCACATGCAACTACCTAGTCAAAAGAAAAAAAAAAAGACGAGTGTTGCAACTGCGGAAGTAGAGATTCCATTTATGAGGAATGAAAGACTTGTTCGGAATGAGAAGCCTCAGGGAAGCATCTTTAGCATCGGATGCTGGAGATGATCCTATTGCATGCTAAAGTTCTTGTCAAGCTTGCCATTGTGTGTTCCAATCATAACACATGTAATCTGCTGTCAATTTCTCTCAAACAATGTCAGTTATTTCAGCAACAAATGTTTATACTAGTGATTGAACCGATCTGTCCCATTATTTATTTCCAAAATACAAATATAGCTTATATTAATTTATGGTTACTTTTGTTTTGCGAGTACAAGTCAGATGCACACACGTCCTCACGCACACACACTAAGGATCAAGCAAACTCAAAGAGACAAGAAGGAAGGTTGGAGGCTGATTACCACAAACAAGGATCCAACTCTCTAACCCAGATCCTCCAACATCTCTTCCTCATAAGCAACAAAAGCTTGCATGAAACAAAAAAGGATTGTTCACTAGGCTGAAAATGATCATGTAGTCCATGTCACACAGTGGGGGTACCTGAAACATCCCCTTAGGTGCCTCAGTGGCAACTAGTTAAGACTATCAGATTATGTCTTCTTGTTTTTTTCAGTACTTCCATTTCATCAAAGGTAAACAAACATTTTGCAAAAAAAGTGCCGAAGCAACTATATTTCTTGAATTTCTTTTTGAAAAAAAATGGCCAGGAGCTCTAGCACTCACATTCAGCATAGGGGATTGACTGTCATAGACCATAGTAGTATGCCAATCATACCCAATTACTCTGAGCGATCGGGAGCTTAAACTGTTAAACAACCTCCTCAACACCAGACCATTCGTATTGAATTAATTCTAGTTCAGTGTAGAATACTTTGAGCCTAGTGCAGATTTGCAAATCAATTAGTTTCGCTAAAATGGGACTGAGCAAGAAGGAAACGGGCTAATCCTGATGGAAAATCAAACGATCTCAAAGGCGAAAGGAATAAAATTGATGCACCCAAGGGAATGTTAGTCTGCTTGTACTGGTCTGAGGAGGATTGCAGAACCATCCCCAAAAATCAAGTTAAGCAACGAAATTGACAAGCAAGCAAGAAGAAACAAGAGAAGTAGCAGATTGCAGTGAGACGATACCAGTCTTGATATTGTTGGGATTACTAATCATTTTCCTTGGATTACTAATCATTTTCCTGAAACCGTTTCGGATTGTTGCTGGTTGCGCCATAAAAATTTTCAACTTGATGCTGGGATAGTGGGATGTGATTCGTAAATGGATCAAATACAGACAAGAAGCACCCTTTTTCGATCTCCCGAGTCAGAAGAGGAAGAAATGGGGCAAGATTCGATTAGATCACGCTCACGCCGCGACGATCGCTATCCTACTGAGCTAATTAGCATCTCGTCATCGACACAGAGAGAGATATGGAGATTAGTTGCTACTCACCGAAGCGGGAGGAGGAAGAGGCTCAAGAAGCCGCGAGCCAGAGGAGGAGCGCGCAGAGGATCAGCACGAGCGGGATGCAGTGCACGGCGCGCTCCAGCGCCCGCACCCGCGCCGCCTCCCTCCGCCCCGCCGCCGACTGCGGGTCGCACGTCGGAAGCCCCGCTCCGTCGAAATTTCCGCATCCCCCGCCGCCGCCGCCCTCCGACGACACGCGCGATCCGCTCGACGACCGCCGCATCACCCCCCCTCCTGTCCTCGCCGACCGACCGACAGCGAAGGGCGGCGAGTGGAGCAGACGAGGAAAGGCGATCGCAACCCGCAAGTCGGCGACCCTGCGCGCGTCCCGGCGACGACGAGCTTCTCGCCTTCTGCTTCTTCTTCTTTTTCGCCGCCGCCGCCGCCGCGTTGGCGTCGTCTTCTTCGCGGAAGCGGCCAGCGGCCTTGACGCGTCTCTCACCGGTTCGGCCAACTACCCACTCCCACTGCTAGATGGCCCCCACATCTCTCCTACTAATATTGAGCCCAATAAATCCACGTATTATGGGCCGAAAATTCCAGCCCATTTTATTAGGAATATGTTCACTTTTGGAATAAGTTCACCTGCCGTAACTCTACGTCAAGTTTGTATAACATCCCTAATCCTCAATACCATATATCTTCACCCCTAAACTATACAAAACTGTGCAATTTAGGTCGCATAGTGTCTGTTTTCGCTAATGGGACATCCTAGTGTTGACAAAAAATCCACGCTCGGCGGATGGTGCTGGATCTATGTTGGCGCGAACTAAGTCAACGAACACAAAGGTCTAGGAGATCTGCTTAGCTCCAGTGCAGGTACAAAATATTGATGAGATGCGAGCGTGCCAGTCAGTTTGATCCTGCAACTGATAAGATAGATAAATATGTTGATCACCAGATAGTCGATCGGCTGACAAGCTGATGGAGTAATTCAGCTAACGTCGATACCAACCGATGTCGATAGGGTTTTGAACAATCGGCTATATATCCAATGTAGATAATGATATAAATGCAATCGGCTGATGATAATGTAATAAAATAATAATATAATCAAATAGAAACCAATCGGCTAATACTAATATGATAGAATAATTGCTGATCCGAAGGTTAAGCATACATCGATTGGTGTCCCGATGTCATCAAATCTAAATGATTAGATAAACAGTGAAACCTTTGTTACGATCGGCTAAATCCAACTTGTATATAATCCTTATAAGCCGATGTAACGTCTATATAACTCATCAACTGAAATCCCGATGAAACCCTTATTATAATCAAAGATAGGTTAGCTTTTATGATTATAAGCACAGCTAGGAATGATGCATCGCAAAGTATGCAAAGAAGTATAAAGTCTAAACAATCAAGTCTTTGACTAATTTTCAGGGTGGTGGATACCTTAGCTAATCTAGATCGATAAAACAATTTAGCCGATACTGGCAAAACCCTAGAAAAGATCTGACCAATACAAGTAAATTGAATAATCGACTTAGATTAACTAAGATATATGATAAATAAGTAGATAAACATACCAACCAAAACAGAGCGATCCAAGAGATCGAAATGATGCAGCTTTGAACAACACCAATGTAACCGATACAATTGCTAGGGTCGGCAGAACGTAGGACTTACCCCTTCGCCGGAGATCGAAAGCCGATGCAGCCCCGCGTCAGGTGGCAAGTTCCATCGGTTGATAAGTAAAAACCTCGAAAAAGAGGGTGGCGATGTGTCGAGAGTAATTGTATTGATCGAGAGATAAATTATAATAACCCCAGGTGTACATATTTATACTCATAGGCCGTTAAAGAGTCTTGATCGGACACTAAACACACTTTCCTAGAAATAAAAGGAAAATTACAAGTCCTGATCGGACACTATATAAATATTTCCTAAAGATAAAAGGAAAGTTACTAAATCTTGCCTAATTAATAGATAGAATTAAACTGTTATGTCGTGGTCTGCACGATTCCTCCTCGAACTCGATCTCTTCTGGATAGATTTCAATCAGCTAATCAACTTCTTTCCTTAATTGAATCCACTAAAGAATCTTACCAAATTTTAGCGTTAACACCGAGTTAACAAAAACTAAACAAAAAGTAGGGCCCACATGTCAGTTGCCCTCTTCATTATTCTCTTTTTCTTCCCAAGCCATGCGGCCGATCGGAGAGGGTGGGAGAGGCGGCCAAAGGGAGATAGGGGAGGGGAGAAGCGACCAGCGTGAAGATGGTGACGGGCTACCGCACGGGGCTGCTACTACTGGCAGTGGTGTTGGATCCGTGGTTGATGGCGCCTCTATTGCTCCCGAGGACGAGGGCGGCTGGATCCGTGCGCCGACGGCGCCTATTGTCACGCCCGGAAATTTATCCCAAATTTCCAGACAATTTTGTGTATAAATCCCTGTCCAGGAATCAAACCAGGGTACATAAAATGACAAATCAATATACAGATCCAAACGTAAATAAAGCGTAAATACTTACAGAAGAGGCACTTAGTCCTCACACCGAAAAGAAAACAGCAGCGGAAAAAGACGACGATCCTAGCGGGGCTTCAGCTCCACTCCACAGGCAAAACTCAACTGGGTATAAGCCTTGGTCTTCTAACTCCATCTTCAACTCAGAAGCACTACACTTCTGAAAAGGGGAATGATAGCAAGACTGAGTACAACCATCGTACTCAACAAGCCACACCAACGATGCATTCGTGCAAGGGGAGACAAGGAGGGTTTTTTGGCTATTTGCATAAAAGCGGTTGTAAACATTTATTGTTGAAAACAATAAAACAATTGATTAATTGAAGCAGGATTAAATATCTCCACTGAACAACGCTACACCACGTTGAACAGGCCCAACCATTCCACCTGAACTAAACCAGTTCATTAAGTCAATTTAATTAATAGAGTGGGACTAATCACGGTGAATCTGGTTGATCGCCCATAACCGCGGGCACGGCTATTCGAATAGTTTTACTCTGACCAGAGGTGCGCAACTCTACCCACAAGACACGATTCCACACATGTTGCCATGCCCCAAAATACCACCATGGTACTGCAAAGGGGGAAATCGTGACAAGACCCTTCGCATAACTCGCCCAAACCAAGCGCACCACACCTCAGGTTTCACCCCCACCTTTAAAGCCAAGGTAGGCAGCCCCCTCTCGTGCCTTGGTGAATCCGGAAGCCGATCAATGGGTAAACCCCCACCGACCCAACTCCATGACGCCCATCCTTGCCTGGATGCGTCAGCTAGGGAAAAGCTACACTACAAGTCCAACAGTTACCCATGCCTGCTTGTGGCTGCATGCGGCACGGTAACGGCAGCGGCAGCGACGCAGCGGCTGCGTGTGGTACGGCAGCGGCGCGGCAAAGCAACGACACGCGGCTGCGGCTAGGGCAGCAGCGGCACGCGGCTGCGGCAAAGCAGCGCGGTGGCACACGGCCTGGCAGCAGTGGTATGGCAGCGGCATGCGGCTGCAGCGAGGCAGCGCGGCGGCAGCAGCGGCAGCGACGGCGGCATGCAGCGGCAGCGAGGCAGCGTGGCGGCATGCGGCTGCAGCGAGGCAGCGCGCCGGTGGCAGTGTGGCAGCGGCAGCGGCACGCGGCACGGCAGCGAGGCAGCGCGGCGGCAGCATGGCAGCGGCAGCGGCAGCGGCACGCGGCACGGCAGTGGCGCACGGCGACAGCATGGCTAGGGCAGCAGCGGCACGCGCGGCGGCATGGCAGCGGCTGCATGGCAGCGGCTAGCGGCGGCGCAGGGAGTGGCGGCGCAGGGGAGTGGCGGCTAGGGTTAGGCGGCGTAGGGGGTGGAGTGGCTTTTATAGAGGTGGAGGAGGGGGGTTTAGTTGGGCCGGCCCAAGGAAGAGGGGTGCACGGCAGAAGGGGGGAGGGTGGAAAGTGGCGCTCGGCAAGGGGAGGGGGAAAGAATACGGAGAAAAGGAAGCCTAAAAAGGAAAGGTGGGGAAACAAATGCAGTGCCTTTTCGGGAAAGGAAAAAGAAACTGAACCAGAATAGGAGTAAGACTTGGCTCGTCATACAAAACGAAACCGTGGCAACAAAAGGGGTCGGCGGATACAACGAACCGCGAACAGGGAGAGTGAACCGGGAACGGTTCACGACCAAAGGAGGAGAAGGAAAGAATTATTAATTCAAAACTTGACATTTTAAATTAACACTATTACTTCCACTGCTCTGAATATTCCGCTGAAAATCCTGTTAATGTATTTTAACAAGGGGAACTCCAGAAAAATTCCACCTTGCCAATTCCAATTAATTAAATGCACTTATTAATTAGGGTTTGCTCTAGGTTAAATGAATGATTTCTTCTAGGTAATTTATTTTATGAATTTAGAGCTATAAGAGGAAACTCCAGAGTGTGACACCCGTCCCCTCAGCCACCGCTTCTACTGAGGGTGGGGGCACCGGATCCACGCACTGCCACTGCTCACGAGGACGGGAAGCTGGATTCGTCCGCCCCCAAGGCTGCCTTCGCCTCCACCTCTGTCCCCGTGGCTAGCTGTTGCAAGCGCGGACGAGGTGATGTAGTGGCGGTAAGCAGCGACACTGGTGGAGTAGAAGTATTTGCACCCACCGATGGTGGGGACAAAGGCGACGACATCTGCATTGAGGTGGCCACCGGGGACAAGGTCGACTACACCGTTGATGAGTATGTCGAGGTCGAGGTCGGGGACAATGTCATCGGGGTAGTCCTCCTCACCATCATGGTCGCCTGGGACAACGACGTCGCGGCCACCGGATCCCTCCTCCTGGCCGCTGCTGGGAACGAGGTGGTGGTGGTCGTCGATGTAGTGCCTCTCCTCCTCCGCGAGCAAGGGCGGAGCTAGAACAAAATGGAGGGGGTTCCACTCGCTTGCTTACTCTAATTTGGATCAAACTTTGCTTGATACGGGTGCCTAAGTTTAAACTGACGGGGTATATATATATGGTAAAAATAGATAAACTATAGCAAAAAAAGTTTCTGAACCAGGTTCCTAGGCACCTCTCTAAATATATGTAGCTTCTCCCCTGTCCGCGAGCTGGTCCTCGGTGGTGTGGTCGCTACTATCCTCCATCGTGCTGCTGGTCGGAAGAGCACCAAAACCAGTCGCGTCGAGGGGCCTGGTCACGCGGGTGCCGGGCGTGGAGCCTGATCCGAGTCCCAGGTAGGCTCGTCGGTCGCTTCTCCCCCCTGTCTCCCACCGGCCACCTCCCTCTCCCTCCAGGCTTGGGAAGAAAAGAGAAGAAAGAATAGGGTGGCTGACATGTGGGCTCCACATTTTTTTATGTTGTTTTTGCTGACTAGAATGCCATGTCAGCGAACCCAGACATCTATATTGCCATGGACCTAAATTGCACGGTTTTGTATTGTTTAGGGGTGAACATTTTTGGTATTGGGGATTAGGGATATCATACAAACTCGACGTAAAGTTAAGGGACAGCAGATGAACTTATTCCTTCACTTTTAGACAAAAGGCTCATCGCCCAGCTTTTAATAAAAAAGCATAGCATGTTCATACATGTAGGAAACAAAAGAAAACAGAACATAGTTGCGTAGGCCAGCGCGAAATTAAAAGGCACATGTTTGGGGGGCATCCCTCCCCCCACCCGCTAAGCCAGAGAACCACCTAAACAACCAAACACTGATAAAGCGAGACAGCTCCAGGTTAGGCTAGGTCGATTGGGCATTGCCCTGCTCCCGCGCTATGCATGCTCTGGAGTTTCTTGGGTCTCCCATCTTGCGGATATTGGCAAACAGTGATCCCTTCAAACCCTCCAAATCCCCTACCAGCTTCTGAGGTGCCAGACTTTTCCATTCCATCAAAAACGACACAACCTTATGAGGTAAATGAAGAACATTTGTCATCGATTTTTATCATTTAACACCTAATCGTTTCTTGTTAGCCAAATGGCCTAGGAACCTGCAACAAAAAGACATAGCAAGGCCATGCTCTTCTTTTTGGGTCCCTGAATCAAGTTTAGGCCGGGGCACATCTAAAAATTAGATGGTGCACATCCTCCTTCTCCCCACATAGCTTGCACAATAGACTTCCCGTCCATTTCATCTTCTTCAGTTGTTCAGCCGCATGGATTCTCCCTTTTAGCATCATCCAAAAGAATAGCTTTATTTTCAAGGGAATGGGCATCTTCCATAGTTCTTGCATTCTCACATCTCTAACTCCACCGAAAATTACCTCTCTATGTAAAAGCTTGGTTGTGAAGTGTCCTAATTTGGTTAATTTCCATCTCATCACATCCTTCTCATTGCTCAATAGGGTCTCACTTGGCTTCTCTTGCAAATCATTCCAATCCTCCAATTCCCTTTCTTCGAGGGTTCTTTTAAGTGAATCATCTAGTTTCCTTCCTACCAGACTTGTTTTACAACTTTCTCCTTATTAGAGCAGATGTTGTATATGTAGGGGTATTGAATCTTCAAAGGAGTTTCCACTAACCACACAGCATCCCAAAAACTTACTGGATTTCCATTACCAACCTCATATGCACTCCCCAATTTCATCCATCTCTTAACCTCATGTAATCCTTTCCAAAATTGTGAAACCCCCCTCTGCATTAGATTGGAAGATCATATATTTTCTCTTAAGAAGGTCACAACATGGATCATCACAACTTGCTTCCAATTTAAATATCCATTTACTTAGCAGAGCAATGTTCATCACTCTAGTGTTAGGTCCCGTTCGTTTCTGCTTTGGATTAAGATTAAAATTGGGCACGTAAAACAAGAAAACTATTAGCGTATGATTAATTGAGTTTTAATTACAATAAACTTGAAAAATGGATATATTTGATATTTTAAGGCAACTTTCATATATAATTTTTTTGCACGAAACACGCAGTTTAGTAGTTTGAAAAACGTGCTAACAGAAACAGAGGCAAAATGTTAATCTTAATGAGAAAAGAACACTACCTTAATGAAGCCCATGCCACCAAACTCTTTTGATCTACATAAGGCCTCCCATTTTATCATGGAATAAGTTCACTTTGGATCCCTCATCTTAACATCAAGATTGAATTGCGCGTCCTTGAAACATAATACCAGATATAACGCACCCCTCAACTTGTGATCTTTGTTCCACGAGAGGAAATCGACGCGACACCGACGACGATGACGCTGATAATGGCGTGCCCCCGATGGTTGGTTCGCGTGGAGGCGAAGCACAAGTGCACCCCTAGGATCTCGGGGAATCCAGTATTACAAGTTGGGGGATGCGTTGTATCCTGTACCACGATTCAAACTCGAAGTCAAAAGGAGGGAGCTACAGTGAACTTGTTTCTTTATTTATGGGCTAGAAGTGAGGACAAAATGGGCCCAGACGAAGAGACACGGCCCATTTGGATTCTGGACTCTCCGAAACTAAAACCCACGGAGAGGAGGGCAGAAATCGGAGCGAAAATATCCGAAGAGAGCTCGCGGAAATGGCGGCGATGGTGGTGGCGCCGCTCACCGTGGCCGCGGCCGCCGCCGCGCCTGGGGCGCGAGTGTTCCGGGAACGGCCGCTCCTCCGCCGCTCGCCGCGGGGCGTCGCCTGCGCCCTTCGCCGGAGGCCCTCCAAGTACAAGGTCACCTCGCAGTTACTGCTTCCTCCTCTAAATCCCTCATTTTTTGAACTGTACAGTAGTGTAGATGAGATGGCGCCCTGCGAGCGAGTGGAAATTCGGGTGGTGGTGAATTGCTGAATTTGTTGCGTTTTACACCTGCTCATCGAAAGGAGTTGCAGAATCGTGTATACTGTTTCCCTTATCGTACTGACCTTATCTTATATTCTGTAGTTGGAGAATATTATCGATTTTGTGTTTGTTGCGTGCATATTTTATCTCGAAATCTGTGGTGAAGGATGTGTCATGTGTGAGATTATGTGTCTGTCCCCTAAATGTTCCCTCACATAAGCTGTGGCTGGAAGGGTTGCTGATGAAAATGTTATGTATTGCAGAATAAAATCCAGAATGAGGTTGGAGCAGAGGATGACATTGGCGATGGTGGCGAAGACGACGACGACGCGCTGGAAGCACTTTTTAAGCAGTTGGAAGAAGATCTCAAGAATGATGATTTGTCTGTTGAGGATGATGATGATGATGGAATTTCAGAAGAAGATATGGCAAGATTTGAGCAGGAGTTGGCAGAAGCAATAGGGGATATTGGTGATGCTGATGAATCTGCAGAGGATTCGTCATTAGGCTCTGAGGGTTATGGGACTGATGAAAAAACGGATGAAATCGAACGGCCAGAGCTGAAAAACTGGCAACTTAAGAGGTTGGCTCGTGCTCTAAAAATAGGTCGCCGTAAAACTAGTGTGAGTACGTAAATATCCATTTGGATTCTATTTAATTTCCATTTCTGAAATATGTATAGCTTCTGTTTGTAGGAAGCATTCCTTTATAGTAGTAATAGGTCTATATTCAAACTTTAGATTATCGAAGGTTTTCTTTCTATTGTCTAATATAGTTATATGAATTGTTCCCATTGCAGATAAAGAATCTTGCAGGGGAGCTAGGCCTGGATAGGACTTTGGTCATTGAATTGCTCCGAAATCCACCTCCAAAACTTCTATTCATGTCTGATTCTTTGCCTGATGAAGACCCGTCTAAACCTGAAATCAAGGAAATAGAGCCCTCTCCAGTAGTTGATAACGCTGATGTCACTGAAACCAAGCCACAGACAGAACTTCCTGTCCATGTCAGGTGCGCAGAATGGTCTTCACAGAAAAGATTAAAAAAGGTGCAACTGGAGACATTAGAAAGAGTCTACTCCCGAACCAAACGCCCCACCGTAAGTGAATTTTCCATTATGATCATCCTTTTCACTCAGTGGAGTACATTTCACTTCATTGTTTAAATTTTATATTTGTTACTGTATTGTATGACCGTTTATTTTGTTCTCACATTTGATCCAGAATACAATGATCAGTAGCATAGTTCAAGTGACAAACCTTCCAAGGAAGACCATTGTTAAGTGGTTTGAGGACAGAAGGGAACAGGATGGGGTACCTGACCATCGAGTTGCATTCAAGAGATCCCTATCTGAGACCATAACTAGTTGATAATTACTTCAGATAAGCATGTATGATGATTTCCTCTTTGAACTATTTGCAAAGTGTAAATTTGAATTTTTGAAGTAGAAGAAATTCTGCAAGCCCAATATGGAATATCTTTTATATCAGTGCTCCCAGATCAGCCAATGTGACAGGTACAACTCTTAATTGCCACTTTGACAATTTTATTGGTTGCACTCTGGACCACCATTTTGACTATTAGCTTTGAGTGAAAGTCGGCTTGGGTTCTGTTGACCAGATCTTGATTTTCTTAATGATAAATGTCACAATAGATTCTGGCTTGTTCTTGCTTAGATTGGTTTTCTGATTGGAGGCAAGGTGTTTCACATAATCTTTTCCCTAGTCTGGTTTTTTGGGATATATGCCCAGTAATCCAGTATATGTTTTTCTTTTATGCACTTAATGAAAGATTGCCAGAAATATTAAGTGTAGGGATTTAAGATGAAGTTGTATGCCAATTAGTTTTGGAAGGCAGCGACAGAGTAGCTGACACAATTGTGTGAAATGTTTTGATGTTCACATTTTCGAGTTGAATGTTTGTGGTCCACTATTGGTGACTTTTAGTACTGTATTATATCAAACCCATGCTTCTTTGAGCCTTACTTTAATCGAAATCATGTTGCTATTTTCAATGTGAGTAGTTTGGGCTTGTGGTCAGCTCAGCTCTTGTGTTGGTCATGTCATCATGAGAGGTTCATATGTGAGTGACACAGATGATTATGGATATCTACAGGATAGATATATTGTCACTTCTTTAGGAACACGCACCTATATTTACCAGTCCTTCAAAACTTTGCAACTCTGTGATGAATATTTTGTAATATGAAGTTGTTGCCACGTACTGTGGGGTACTGGGGCAGATGGAGAAATTTCGGAGCTCATCAGAAGGAAACCATGTGGAAACAGGGGAGGGAGGTAGCATCTGGGGACCTGCAAGGCTGCACACACAGTGATAGTGAGGTTGCAAAGGAATGAGAAAGACCTGTGGGGCATGTGTAATAGAATCATTAGAGATATACTAAGTAGGGCTGTAGAGACACGAGAGACTAAAATTAGAGGGAGTAAACAGATGTTGGTGATGTACATATATATATTTCCTCTGTTTCATATTATAAATCGCACTGACTTTTTTCTAGTCAAACTTATTCAGGTTTGACCAAACTTACAGAGAAATTTAGCAACATATACAGCACCAAATTAGTTTAATTAGATGTAACATAAAATATATATTTTGATATTCTGTTTGTTTGTTGAAAAATGTTACTATATTTTTCTACATCATTAATCAAACTTTATAATTTTGACTAGAAAAAATGCAAAACGACTTATAATATTAAACGGAGAGAGTATTAGATATTTATTCTGCACCTAAAGTTCACTTGTCACCACTGAGTTAAAGTCATGATCGATGCACTGTACTTTTTTTTAGATGATATATGCACTGTACTTTATCTTCTCTAACGATGGTTGGTTGTCTGCTAGTGTTAACTGGAGCGGAATTAATACAATTGCCATTTGTCTTCACTTGTTTTCACTATGTCCACACGACTTTTTTCTACAGATGTACTGTTCCTAACTAACTGATTTCTGGTAGAGATGGTAATCAAGGTTCGCACCCAACCCTTGTTAGTTATGTTCCTTCATTAACTGACTTTTGGTAGAGGCGGTCCAAATTAATGGCTGGACCCAACCCTACCCTTGTCAGTTGTATTCAGTATTTTTATGCCGACACATACTACACAATTTAGATATTTTTTCTATGGATCCTTTTGTGTTGACATATCATGGACAATCTTTTTCACACAGTAATGTGCACAAATTGCCAAAAGAATTTATGCATGCAGGGTCTGGTTGCTCTCAGCAAATTGTCCTCTTTTTTGTGGTGGTAATGGTCGAGTTTCTTCAGCGCACTTGGATTGGATTCTCCTCTTCCACATGCTTGTGATGGAAAAGTAAAACCAGAGGCATGTGGTTTAGACCAGAAAGGTGCATAGTTTAATCTGTTGAGTTTTACCGTACTGTTCTTCTACCTGTTGTTGATAAACTAATCCCTGCTTAACCTAGTTAGTTAATGGAAGACAGTCCCTGGTACCTTTCCAATGGCACCGGCTGTTGACTGCTCTTCTGTCTGTACATTAATGGCTGTCTCTTTTCAGTTCACATATATACACACATTGGAAGCCTGCAGAGGCAAGCAACCCCAGGAGAAGAAGAGAACACACCGTTCAGTTCGTCCTCACCTCTTGTTCTCCATAATTGCAGATAAGTTGCTTCCTCTTTTTTGCAGAGAGGAGTGGTGGTTTTGGTGGTGCAGATGATGGCTGGCTTGCAAAGATCAGCGACAACATTCAGAAGGTCCGGTTCGTCAGGCCTGGTCTGGGACGAACGGTTCTTGACCGAGGACGCCGAGGCCAAGGCAAGCGATGGCGATGGCTGCAGTGGCACGGAGGAGCCCCAGCCGGAGCTCCGGCATTCCAAGAGCGTTGGGAGCATCGGCATGATGCGCCGTGTTGCTGCTGACGACGGCAACAACAGCAAGAAGACGACGAAGCAGCAGAGGAAGAAGAAGAAGGACGGTCAGAAGGAGGACGACAACCGCAGCCACCAGGTGTTCAGGACCAAGGACATCGCCCCCGACGTCGACCCGCCATCGCCCAGGGTGTCCGGCTGCATCCTCTGCTCCATCTTCTCAGGCTCCGGCTCGTCTGCGGCAACGTCGCGCCGCGCTAAGCCGAGGAAGAAGTGAAACAGACGGTGACATATATAAACCATACATATACCTTCTGGTGGTGCATCATCTGTTACTGTAAAGCCGTGTGAGCCATGGATCTGGGGCATGTCTATACACTCCGAGTGACGCATGAGTTTGTACTGCTTATAAACACATATAAATTTGTCAGGTTAGTTTTTTTTTTTCCTTCTCTTTTGTTCATCAGCTCCTCGATCCAGATCCATGGCTCAAACCCGTTAGAGCTTATTAGTACTAGCAACCAGCAGTTATTGAGATTTGGGTTGTTGTTCTTCTTCAGTTCTTGGTCTGGTCTGGTGCAAATTCTTCTCTCTGCTGAGTGAGCCTTTGGATCTCTGTGATTGATCGATTGATTGCGTTGCATGTGAGTGAGCTTGAGGTGTGCTGTGTTGTCGCCTGTGTGGAGCAAAACTGCTATAAAGAATTTGGCATGATTCAAAGGCTGGCTGGCATGCATGCATATGGGGCATGTGGAGATGGTGTTGGCATTTATGATTAATTTTGTGAGGTTGTTCTTGGTGAAAAGATGATGATGATTATTTTTTGTTGGTCGTTTTGTGTCGTGGGGATGTGGCGCACATGATCTTGGTTCATCATGGGTGCAGATGGCATGGTCGGCATGGCGAAATTTCGCCGCCCTAGACACCCGTACCTCTAGGTATGATCTCTCTTTTTCTTTTGCCCGATGCTCTAGGCATGATTTCTGATCTGGCATTCTTTTTCTTTATAAAATAATATATATATATATATATATATATGTGTATATATGTATGTATATGTGTATATGTATGTATATATGTGTATATACATGTATATGTGTATGTGTGTGTGTATATATGTATATATAAAATATGAAAATACGGCAAACACCTCCATCTCAAAATCTTGAATGGTGGAGCTTTTGTTTTAGCCTGATTCCTGCGGAAATCAAACTAATTCTGATGAAATCCTTGTAAGATCATCATCCCTGAATTCCAAAAAGGCATTATGGTAAAACTCGGTGTTTTGGGTTTATACCATGTACATGTGTATCCGTTGCGAAACATAAGATGCATTAAGCTGCAGACTCTATAATAATTGAATATAGCTTAAGTCTAGGTTTTCCATGATAAAAGTACATATATATACCCTTACGAAACATAGGATAGATTCTTGGAGTGTACTGCGGTAGGTCCAGTTACCCTAATGTCATCTAAGGCAAAACTAGGGACAAATTGATCGTTGATGAACTTTTTCTGTTACAAACGCTGATTTGGATCCACACCTCCTTTTAGAACTGAGGTAAGACGATGGTCTTTGCGAGATGGCAACTCGCTCTCATAGCACAGCATGAAGGGACAAGGGATCATAGGGACACTGCAACGTGATTCCTGATAAGGAGGATATGATCTTAATGGATCACAGCATTGCACATGACAGCAAAGGTATACACAGGTTACAACGAAATTAAATTTAATCCCATAAAATTGACGATAAAATTATAATATTAACGAAAGAATTATATATATATATAGAGAGAGAGGGGAGAAACTACCGCCTTACGATCTTGGGTGGCTATCCGGTCTCGTTAGGGAACAATCAATAATAATTTCTATATAAATTGAATATGACATTTTCTCAGCAAACAATCGTTATAGTTATTCAGGCTCAAAAAATCTTGGATCTATCACTGATCCTAAGCGATCAAGCTAAACCTGCAAAATAGAATTCCTATTCACCACTCACCAGGTAAACCCAAACAACAAGCTATAAATTCACGAGGAATTAACATCCCATCACATAGGCCCCATGACGATTGTTACCCCTTTACTACCCCAATGTGCATCGAATTTGAAGGAGACGGCCATCCATTCCGACGCTGACATGAATACATATCTTCAAAGTCTTGAAGTGCCTTGGATTCATACCGTCCACCTAAGTGCCCAATAATTGGGCTCTTGTCATCCTTCCGTCTTGGTGCTCGTCTCTTTCAGTCTTTCTCTAGGGTGTTCTTGAGCCACTGTCTCTGCGGTTTAGGTTGGAGCCAATTAGGTCCTTGCTGGCTTAATTGACATCATTTGGTGAGCGTTAAGCTGGTTTACGAGTGCATGACCTGGGTCTCTCAATGATTGGAGCTAATTGTCTCGGTCACTGATCTTGCTACCCTGAGTAGGGTTCACAGTTTTGAAACATAGTTTCTGAAATTTCGGGTTTACCGGCTGGGACCGGTATGATGTGTAGTTAGCCAGAAAATGATGTATTTGTCTCAATTTAGCAAACTATTGTTCAAACTTAGCAACAAAAAATGTTTAAATTTATTTAAAAATAAAAAATTCCAGAATTGCCCCTCCCTGTTTTTTCATTCAAAAATTTTAACCTTATAATTAAACTCTCTTTATCTCCACTTTACATCTCACAAATTCAAAATCGAGTGGATATTTAGTCCTAGGAAAACCAAAATTACTAAAAGAATCAAGATTTCAGTTAAGTGTTACATCCTTGTCTCAAAATACAAGGATTTCTAATTTTTTTCGTGGAGATTAAGGCCACTTTCTTTTCTAAGTCAATATTTTGGATTTTCATTTGTACATTTCTTAAGCTTCTAAGTGGTGCATTTCATAAAAATATCTTTATTTTTTTCTTGGAATACTTTTCTGGGATAAATTTTTACTTTATAGGAGTTAACTCATTCGTTTATACCCTTAAATAGCTATAAAAAATCAAAAGATCTATCCATCCATCCATCAATTTTAGTTATCTCAAACAGACTTAAGGAGATGGTCGAAATTAAATGAGGGATATTTATGATCAATTGGGATGAGAAAGTATGTTGAAAATTTAAATGAGAGATGGTTGTGATTGGTTGACGTGAGGATTAGGTGAAATTGACATGTTACGTATTTTGGAACAAAATCTACACGCTAAAAGTACCTATATTTTGGGTTGAAGGAAGCCTATAGTTGATTCCTTTTCTAACTGATTATGCAACTAGGTATCAAAAGAAAACCAT
Source organism: Oryza punctata (assembly GCA_000573905.2). Classification (NCBI taxonomy): domain Eukaryota; kingdom Viridiplantae; phylum Streptophyta; class Magnoliopsida; order Poales; family Poaceae; genus Oryza; species Oryza punctata. Next base: position 30,461,910 of record CM002493.2, read on the forward strand.
ATTTGCTTGCACCCTCTTTTGCTGGACAGAGGAAATAACCAGGCATCCTCCCTTTCCTCTCCATAGATCCAAAAAAACAATCTGTTTCTGCCCCTCCTTCAGCACACAGAAACACAATTATAATTATACAAATCATCTATGATCCAGACTGTGCACCTAATTCAAATATAATAATACTGTAGAATTAGGGGGAAAATGGACCATGTTTAATTAACGGGTACTTTGCTACTTTTGAGCTGTCCGAAAACCCGGAAATTAAAGTACTCCGTAGTCCTGCTCCTCCTCCGGTAGGTAGGGAAGGGAGGGAGATCGCCCGCTGACGTCATCAATGGCGTTGCCCGTCTTGATGCGCCGTGGTAGATGTCCGTGCGTGCGTGCGTGCATGAGCCCATGGGCTATTTCTGTCATGTTGGCCAGGCCTATTCAAGCATGTGGCAATGGGCCCAAGCCTATTACGTTAGATAGATAGCAAGGCTCAAATCAAATCCAAAGGAACTCTTCCCGTATGAGTTTTTTTTTTCAATCAAGATAATGGAACGATTTTGCTATATCGATAAACTTACAACTTGCATGTATAATTAGATTGGAAGTTTGTATTAAAGTTGCATACAAATTGTACTAGAGTTACATGCAAATTACAATATAATTATAATGTTTGTATTACCTCCTTCCCTAAATATATGGTATTGGTTATCATACAAATAAACACGGAGGAAGTACTATATTTACATCTGATAAAATTTTAAGAGATAATTTTGCGATAAACTTATAGCTAGTCCCTAATGGAATCTCTGGCTTGTGTATACCAGCCAGAGAAAAATTATCAATAAATATATAGCTAATCCCAAATTATCATGTTTACTGGTAGTTTAACATCAGTTTTTTTTTCTTCCCACATAAGGCGCACAAATCACCACATATACACGACATACCTAAGGGTTTTGTTCGTGTGGGCTATTGAGGTGTTACTTTCTCGTTTCTCGTTTATTACGAGCATGCTTTCCAAAATGTTAGTCGCTATATACCTAAATCAAATTTCTATGAATCAAAATTTGTAGAAATCATTATAATATATATATATAATATATTACAGAAACTTTATATATCAAATTTCTTTTATAAATTAAATAAATCTATATTTTAATTTTATAATAGTTAATTAATTTTATTTAATGGTTCATCTCGCTACTGACTAGCTCAGCCCGAACACTTCTTAGAACGCGGCCTTAAATGCATCTCTAAGAGATTAACAGACATAGACCAATGAAAAATCCTAGTTTCACATACTCCAATATATCTACGCACGCGTAATGTCGATGTCAAGATTTAAATTCAGATGATGCCCATGACTTTATCATTATCAAGATACCGATAATTCTCTCTCGATCTTTAAAAGTGAAGTACACCGGTGGTCTCTAAACTTATGCAGATGTATCATACACATCTCCAAACTCTCAAAGTGTATTTTGATCTCGGAACTTATCTTGAGTATCATATAGGTCCAAATGAACTCCACCCCATCCCGTGTGCTGACGTGGTAGTCCATGATGAAACTTACGTATTAATGGAACACACATATCGGCCACATATAGAAAATAAAATTAAAAGCATATATTATCCTATCATTTTTATTTTTTCCAAAATTAAAAACATATTTTTTTATCTCCATCTTATCTCTTTTTTTCTATATGACCAACATGTGAGTCTTACTGATATGTAGGTACACCATTACATACCACATCATCAGCTCATGGATTAGGTTGGATTGGATCTCGTTTGGATATATACATGTGTGTGTGATACCTAGGACAAGTTAGGTAATCCAAAATATATTTTTAGAGTTTAGAGAGGTAGATGATAAGATTAGTGACCAATCGTGCACTTTACTCATCTTTTAAATGGACTGAAATCCGGCCCCTACATTCAAACCGGATGAACACAACCAAAATAGTTATCTCGCATAATGTTCATCTCATCGTTTAAACAATTGTTCTCATCATTTTCGTAGAAAATTCACACCGAGGAATATTCTACTCGTTTTCTTTGACAATAATCATATACAGTAGAAAAATTCCTGCAGTCGTGGAATCCAATCACGATCAGTGTCGTACCGCTCGAAAGCTCACACACGACGGGCTAGATCCGCCGCTACCCCCTACCGCTGCCGGTGCAGGCTACAGTGCTCGTACGGCGGCCATACCATCTGCCCGACGCCGACGCCGACAGCTCGCGCGCGCGCCGCTCGAATCCACCGTCAGCTAAGCTAGCTGAGCTCCCGCGCGACGCGACTCTCGCACGTACGCGCATCCGCGGCTCCTCCCCTCTTCGCGTGGCCGACGGCGAGCCATACGCGCGCGCGTGCGGGCGCGCACGGCGCGGCTCTTCGGCGCGCGGTGGCCCGCGCGTCGGCGGGGGTTGGGTTGGGGGGGTTGCGGGGACGGGAGCGCGGCCACGCGGCGCGGCTCGCCGCCGCTTGATGGCACCGGCCAAACGCGTGGCCGCGCGTGGCGAGACGTGGGGCGAAGGCTGGCCGCCCGATCCGGCGGCGTCGGGAGCGCGGGACCGTCCGATCGACGCGGCAGGACGGGTTGGAATTTGATGGAGTCCCTCTCGGCATGGGAGCGCCAGGGTGGATCTTACAAAAAGGGCTGCCCTTTTTTTCACATGACCCCATTCGTTTTTTGCAAATGTTGTATGGAGTGCTGTACGCAATGCATCTCAATAATTTTATACTTTCTCCTCGTTTTCAAGTAGATGACGTCGTTGATTCTTAAACATATATCATTACAACTTATGATAAAATAAATGATAATTACACAATTTTTTAATAAGATGAATGATTGACGAAAAATTAACAGCGTCATTTATTAAAAATGGAGGTACTATGTTTTTTTTAAAAAAAGTAGATGAGGAGAGACTTTCCTCACCCGAATACTAATTTATTACCAAAGATAGCATAAGTACAAGAACTATAGTCTTTTATGGATTAGAAATGGAGGGGAGATAGATCTTTCCAACGCGAAACTACATGGTGCTCTCTTGTATTCTTTCTTTTTATCCAAAGAGTTGCATCTTCCACACACAATCTCAAGATCTTCTGGATTGATGGAACTTCTCAGTGGAAAACATCGTCATGTCAATGATTTTACAGGTGCCAAAAATAGAGGAGGTAGAATGCCTTGAACACAAACTCAGGATTGGTAGTAGGGGTTGAAGAATCTCAAGCTCTACAACTGACTAGATGGAAGCCTGAATTTTGATCGATGTCCAGAAGTGTCCCGTGAAGGGGCACATGAAGAATAAGTTATTTGCATCTTCATCTTCTCCAAAGCAAACCATGCACCGCGTCATCCGCGGTATACTCTTTTTGAGAAGATTAGATGATAACACGAAAAATCCCTAGTTCAAAAAACATAACATATGTTTACATCATTTCATGAACGATCCCCGGATCTATCACCAACTTTTAATGATTAAAAAGAAAAGCAATTTAGAGCATTAGGTAAAAAAAATTTGATGGCAAATCATTGAACCAGTATATACATATGCAAAATTTGTAAGCGATGATGATCTCTATATCTTAAAGCGTGTGTTAAGGTAGTGAATTCGCGGATGTGCGTGTGCGCGTCTTTTTTCACTTGAAAAAAATAAGTGTACGATGCAAAAAGTAGTGAGCACTTGTATGTAATACATGGAAACGACAGGGGTTGGGCTGCTAAATGTCCCTTGTTCCGTATGCCTATTTTCGACAAAAAGAGTGGGCATGTCCGGACGCATAGGCACAGTGCTACTGCTACCGCCCTTACTCGAATCAAACAAAACAAGAATCCAGTGAGACACACCAGGGGACAGAGAAACGTGCCCACAATTACTAATTCCCTAGCTAGCTTGCTTGCTATCTCAACTCCCAGACGATCGAGCTAGCTAGCTATCGTGCCTATACACTGATAGCGAGTGGGATAGCTAGACAGCGAGAGAGAAGAGAATGCAACGAGATCATCGGAGCTCGCCGCTGCCGGCCGCCTCCAGCAGCGAGAGGTCGTCGGACTCCGCCCCAAACACCGAAGACGCCAAGGAAGGCACACGCTCTCTCTCATCGATCGTCTATACCTTGTGTTTGTTTGTCATGTCTCGAATTTTTTGATTTGTGTGTTCTTGATGATCACCAATTCGATCGCCATGGCTGTCGAGATATATAGCATGTTGCCTCGTATCTTGTACATATTTTTTGATCTCGCGATCTCTTTGGCAGGGATGGATAGCGATGACGAGGAGATAGGGAGGGTGCCGGAGTTCGGGCTGGCGCTGCCGGGGACGTCGTCGTCGCCGGCGTCGACGTCGGGCAGGGGTAATATTCGGGCTGCAGGTGACGCGGCGGTGACGGCGGCCGGGACGTCGTCTTCGCCCGCGGCACAGGCCAGCGTCGCCAGCAGCAGCAGCGGGCGCCGCCGTGGACGCAGCCCCGCCGACAAGGAGCACCGGCGGCTCAAAAGGTGTGTAGTGTAGGCCTCCAATTCGTATATATACTGTTAATTACTCCTATATGCGTATTGTACATTTGTACTGTACGCCACGTCGCTTTTTATTTGGAAAACTCCATAGTATTAATTAGGGTCTAGGAGGCTAGCTTTGCTTAGTTGCTTGAGTATTTCCACTGTCTTAAAAAAAATATGAATAATCTCCCATTAGAAATTTCACTACTGCATAATCATTTTTACAAACAGTCAAAAGTGATTTTCGTATGTGGACGGGGTCTGCATGCATCCAAAGGTTTGTAAAAACCAGATTTTTGCATGTGGCCAGTACAACCGCATGTGGTCACCTACACCAACCACATGCGAAAATAAATTTGACGAAAAAATATAAATTCGAAAAATCCAAAACCCTAGCTCGTTGTCACCGCCGTCGCCGTCGCTCCCTAGGGCAACGGATCCACGACCCACCCTCGCTGTCACCGCAGCCGCTCCTGAGGGCGGCGGATCCGACCCTCTCGAGGACGTCGCCCGCCGGAACCGCTGCCCTCTCCAACCGCCGTCGCTGTCGCTGCAGCAGTCGCCGTTGCTCCCAAGGGCGACGTCACCGGATCCGCCACCCGCCGTCGCCGTTGCCGCAACCGCTCCCAAGGGCGGCGTCGCCGGATCCGCCACCCTCGCCGCAATCGCTCCCTAGGACGGAGGATTCGACCCTCCAGAGGGTGGCACCACCGGATCTGCTGCCCATCGCCACCCACTCCCGGTCACCTCCTCGTCGACGGCGGCGGCCCGTCAGTGCTCGCTCCCGCTCAGAGAGGAAGAGAGAGGAGAGAGAGAAAGAGAGAGAGGAGAGAATAATCAGGAGAGGAGAAGAGTTGAAAAAATTGAAGTGGTGAAATGGAAAAGAGAGTGAAGGGGAGAAAAAAAATCTGTGAAGAAGAGGGGATATTTTCATATGCGAACCACTTCACAGGCCGCATGCGAAAATAGGGTCATTTTTACATGTGATCCATTAAGAGGTTCGTTTGTGAAAATAGATTTTTGCATACGGGAATGTTAAGGAGCCGTATACGAAATTGGATGTCGATTTTTGTAGACGCGACCGGTTATGATCCGCCTGCAATATTTTTTAATATAGTGTCTAATACACGATCACTTAGGTCAAAAAATATATCATTAAACTTCTTATCACATTAACTTCTTATCGGTCTTTGAGGTATGATATTGATTTTTTTATTGGAATAAAGTTTATTAAATCTATCAAGTTTACGAGATTAATTATGAAATTACTTTTAAAGGCACATAAATGTGCATTACGTATTTTAAGATTTAAAGTTTAAAATTTTGACCAGAAAAGTCAAACGACGACGTATATTTACAGGGAGCACAAGTACCATGTAAACTGCCGATGCCAAATTTGAAAAATCCTTCTATTTTGTAGACAAACATTTTCTTAGAAAATGTAATAACCAACAAATCAAAGTGGGATGTTTCCATTTGTATGCTTTCAAATTTGGCATAGTATATCTTTAAACCAACCATCTATAAACAGTAGACATGTTAACATGTGATCAAGATTCTGTTTGTGACACGAACTGGTTAACGATATTCCAACAATTTGAGACAAGTTGTTTGATGTTCGATGCTTTGTACTCGAGCGAATCTACAGGTGAAGATTATATATGTCCTGTATTGGACAAATGGGCCCAACACTTTCAGGTCTATTGGGAAGGTTCTTTCGTAGCACTTTAGCATATCGTGATGTTATTCCAATCATGACTTGTTGACCTTTATGCAAAATGCAAATTCTTTGACCCATGGAACATGCATGTGCCATATATGTAAATCTGATAATTGGATGGTTATATAAACTTTTGAACCCAAGCTATATATTCGTTGTAATAAACTTCGGAAATGATAGTCACACATGTCATATTGATTCAGATGTGCAAATAACACCGAAAGCTTAGCTAGATAAATTATTTTAAAGTTAATTCACGTTTATCTTTACTTAATTTTATTAAATAATCTCATAATATAAAACCATATCCAGTTCCATATACTTATGTATTAGTAGCACCATATTTTTGTATTATTTTAGCTCTATGCCTAGACATCGAAGGTACCAGTAACAAATTATTGCTACCCAAATTAAGAACCAAACCATTTATTATTTTCCGAATAAAAAAATCATCTTCTTAAAATGTTACTCATCCTTCTGGTTGCAAAAGAAAGACGTTTTGGACTTCTCAAAAATCAACAGGGCATAACTTGACTACTTAATCCTTGTGCTATAGGACGAATTAAAGTAGGCTACACTGTTGTCTTCATGTGTCTATAAACTACATTTTAAACAATAATTGTGATGAAACTTGTACATCGATCACGTACTAAAATGGCACTCTTTTATGACCAGGGGTAATACATCTATTTTTGACATCATTTTGTTAATTCTCAATTATATATACGCTATTACGCTCCCGCTAATTCTCTAAGATCGTGATCGATTTTGTGTGGTCGGCGTATGGGAATTAATTGATCCACTAGATTGCTGAGGAACCGGGTGTCAGCGCAGCAAGCTCGGGAGAGGAAGAAGGCGTACATGAGCGAGCTCGAGGTGAAGGTGAAGGACCTGGAGAGGAGCAACTCAGAGCTGGAGGAGAGGCTCTCTACCCTGCAAAACGAGAACCAGATGCTTAGGCAGGTAACAAGCTGTATCCCGATTTCCCAAAACAGACATGTTCATGCACCATGCATAATTCTGAATTCTGATCAGCTCTTCATGTATACTAAGTCATTGACAGTTGACACTGTTTTAGTTAAGTTGATCACCTTGTAATTAAGCTTCCTGTCAAATAGAGATGTGCATGCATAACTATGATCAGTTCTTCATACATGCTAACTCACTGACAGTACCCCTGATATGCATAATACGAGAATGCAGAAAAATTAAAAGCTGCATATGGAAGGGTATATCCGTAGACAATAGTTATTCTAAGTAGATGCTGAGATGCCATATGTTTAACTTCCTGTATTATTCCAGGTACTGAAGAACACAACAGCAAACAGAAGAGGGCCAGACAGCAGTGCCGGCGGAGACAGCTAGTAACCGCAATCTGAATATATATGGTAGTCTGGAATCTGTAGTTCGATTAGTTTTGTTAGCCTGGCTAGCTCCATTTGGAAGAGTCATAAGACTCACAAGTCACAACTAAGACTAAAAGGGAAGCTGCTCCCTTGATTGATTCATAGTTTCTTGGGTGAAGTAAATTACTACATTCGTCCACAGATTTAAACTTTTTTGGCTAGCTATGCACCTGGATAATTACTTGTTAGTGTTAGTGCTAGCTAGCCAGATCGAGACAAATGAACTTACCTGTATATGCCTTCTGGAATCAGGGGTATGGAAGGCATGTAATTGTTCCCACGTCTACCTCCTATTGGCCTTGTCCTTGAAAATGTGTTATAAAAATGTCTGTAATTCCTGCCGTGCAATTGAGTAAAACAAACGTCTAGATGGCAGTACGGTATACTGTTAAAGAACAGTAGCCAGTATTCAGTAGGACTGTGAGTGTAATGCTTATGCATGAAGGAAATGCAACTTATTTCAGAGCCCCCATCAGATTTAACTTTCTATGTTCTCATATGTGATTGTATTTACCTGTGAGAGAAGATTAAGCACCGGATTGTTCAGCTTGTAACTCGATCAGGCTTGTCCCTGCACAAACAGGGGTAAGAAATTAAGAATACCATTCTGTCTAAAAGAAGTGGTCTTTGGTGTGTGTGTTTTTTTTTGTCACTACGCCTCAATCTAACTCACTCTTTGTAGACATCAGTAAAAATTACAGGAGAGAATCAATAGATACTGCTTCTCCTGATTCCTCGCTTCCTCAGCACGTATATAACGAATTCATCCTTTGTATTATCCACTTTGTCTGTTCTTGCCTGATTACCACAGGTTGTAGACTTTGTATACAGCACAGAAGCAGCTTGTCTAGCAAAGTTGTTCCTTTCACTGAGGTTGCCTTGCAAACATCGCAGGAAGTTATTAATGCGGCATTTTGTCACTTCTAGTTGGATACTTAAAACTGAACTATACACTCCGTATGATTTAGCCATTTAGGGTTGGATTGGATTTGACACCATGGTACAGTTATTCAGATACCATTTTTAAGAGAGTTTTGTCTAGTCTTAGACTTTTAGTACCATCCAAACTTATGCTATTGAGATGATTTTGTAGATAGAGTAAAAACTGAATCCAGTGTTTTGATTAATTTAATTACCTGTTAGCTCTGAGATGGACGGAGAGAGCCCAGAGATTATGCCTGTAGAATGCCCCGATCCTGAGACTGCATCTTCAGAAAGGTAACGACTGAAAATGTTATCAGTTATAGCATCAATCCCCACAATGCTAAACCATTTCCATGCTAATTGTTCATAACCAATTCTGAAAATAGGTAATCAAATTAGTAACATGGTCATTAGTTGCATCTTGCATGATTAATTACCTTGTACTATTTTCTTCCCCAAGATTGGAGGCGAAAAAAAATGATGAGTTTGGTCTTTGTGTTTGCAGTGGTGATGAGCATGGCATTCCTGAGCCTCTCAGCAGCAGGCTGCCCATACCGTCCGGCGAGCTCAACCTGTACCGCGCCGCCGTCGCGCTCCGGCTCGTCCTCCTCGCCGCCTTCTTCCACTACCGCGTCACCCACCCGGTCGCCGACGCCCACGCGCTGTGGGCGACGTCCGTCGCGTGCGAGCTCTGGCTCGCCGCGTCGTGGCTGATCGGCCAGGTCCCGAAGCTCTCTCCGGCCAACCGCGTCACGTACCTCGACAGGCTAGCCTCAAGGTCATCTCGATCGCCATGGCCGGCGGCCATGTGAAGTGAGAAATTGAGATTCCTGCATCTCCTGCCCATGCAGGTACGAGAAGGACGGGGAGGCTTCGCGGCTGGCGGGCGTGGACGTGTTCGTGACCGCGGCGAGGGAGGCCCCGCTCGCGACGGCGAACACCGTGCTGTCAGTGCTCGCGGCGGACTACCCGGCGGGCGGCGTCGCCTGCTACGTCCACGACGACGGCGCCGACATGCTGGTGTTCGAGTCGCTCTTCGAGGCGGCAGGCTTCGCGAGGCGGTGGATACCCTTCTGCCGCCGCCACGGCGTGGAGCCGAGGGCCCCCGAGTTCTACTTCGCCCGCGGCGTCGACTACCTCCGCGACCGGGCCGCGCCGTCCTTCGTCAAGGACCGCCGCGCCATGAAGGTGGGTGAGCGATACCGCCGAACACCTTCTAGGCATGCACGCATCGATGAATCCGTCGCCGTTGTTGCAGAGGGAGTACGAGGAGTTCAAGGTGAGGATGAACTACCTCGCCGCGAAGGCGCGCAAGGTGCCGGAGGAAGGGTGGATCATGTCGGACGGCACGCCGTGGCCCGGGAACAACCCGCGGGATCACCCTGCCATGATTCAGGTGATCGATCAAAACCTCTCCATAAAATTCCCGCCTCTTCTCTCGGGTGCTTATCACCATTTGATCCAAGCTGGTTCGTCTCTCCAGGTGCTCCTGGGACACCCCGGCGACCGCGACGTCGACGGCGGCGAGCTCCCGCGTCTTTTCTACGTGTCGCGGGAGAAGCGGCCGGGGTTCCGGCACCACGGCAAAGCCGGCGCCATGAACGCCCTGGTGCGTTGCCACACTGCCTGTCCGTGGCGTTGATCTGGTTGCGATGTGAATTTTGGTTTGGTCAGTGCAGCTCCGGGTGTCGGCCGTGCTCACCAATGGCGCCTACGTCCTCAACCTGGACTGCGACCACTGCGTCAACAACAGCAGCACGCTGAGGGAGGCGATGTGCTTTCTGATGGACCCGGTCGCCGGGAACAGGACGTGCTTCGTCCAGTTCGCACTGCGCGACGGCGACGGCGATGGAGACGACGACGGCGGCGACTCCGTCTTCTTCGATGTAAGAGATCTCATGAACAGCTTACGCCCGTGTGGCTGAATTGTGCGCTCTCTCTGATTCGTGCCCCTCGATCTGGTTCAGATCGAGATGAGATGCCTCGATGGAATCCAGGGCCCCGTGTACGTCGGCTCTGGTTGCTGCTTCAGCCGGAAGGCGCTGTACGGGTTCGAGCCCGCGGCCGCTGAAGACGGCGACGACATGGAGACGTCGGCGAACTGGAGGAGGATGTGCTGCTTCGGGAGGGAGAAGAGGACGAGCGCGATGAGGAGGTCCATGTCCGCCCTGCCGCTGCTGGACTCGGAGGATGACTCCGACGAGCAGGAGGAGGCGGCGGGGAGGAGGAGGCTGCGCGCGTACCGCGCCGCGCTGCAGCGTCACTTCGGCCAGTCTCCCGCGTTCATCGCCTCCGCGTTCAGGGAGCAAGGGCGGCGCGGCGGCGACGGTGGCCTGCTGGACGCGACCGTGGCGCGATCTCGATCTCTCCTCAAGGAGGCCATCCATGTCGTCAGCTGCGCGTTCGAGGAGAGGACGAGATGGGGCAAAGAGGTGGCAACTTTGCCTTCATCACGAGAAAAATCTCCTTGCTAATGCCGTTACTCTCGTGCAGATCGGGTGGGTGTACGGCGGCATCGGCGGCGACGGCGCCGGCGTGGCGACAGGATTCAAGATGCACGTGCGTGGGTGGTCGTCGGCGTACTGCTCGCCGGCGCTGCCGGCGTTCAGGAGTTATTCGCGCGCCAGCCCCACAGACGTCCTCGCGGGGGCGTCGCGGCGCGCGGTGGCGGCCATGGGGATCCTGCTGAGCCGGCGGCACAGCCCCGTCTGGGCCGGCTGGGGCGGCGGGCGCCTCGGACTCCTTCAGCGGCTGGGCTACGTGAGCCGCATCCCCTACCCGCTCGCCTCCCTCCCGCTCACCGTCTACTGCGCGCTCCCGGCCGTCTGCCTCCTCACTGGCAAGTCCACGTTCCCCGGCGACGTGAGCTACTACGACGGCGTCCTCCTCATCCTGCTGCTCTTCTCCGTGGCCGCGTCGGTCGTGCTCGAGCTGAGGTGGAGCCGCGTGCCGCTGCGGGCGTGGTGGCGGGACGAGAAGCTCTGGGTGGTCACCGCCACGTCGGCCGGCCTCGCCGCCGTGTTCCAGGGCATCCTTAGCGCGTGCACCGGGATCGACGTCGCCTTCTCCTTCTCCACGGAGACGGCAGCTTCGCCAACCAAGCGACCGCCGGGGAAGGAGGAGGAGCCACTGGCGTCGGAGACTCCGACGCGCACGGTGAGGTGGACGAACCTACTGGTGCCGCCGACGAGCGTGGTGGTAGCGAACCTCGCCGGCGTGGTGGTGGCGGTGGCGTACGGGGTGGACCACGGGTACTACCAGTCTTGGGGCGCGCTCGGCGCGAAGCTGGCGCTCGCCGGGTGGGTGGTGGCGCACCTGCAGGGGTTTCTCCGGGGACTCCTGGCGCAGCGAGACCGGGCGCCGCCGACCATCGTCCTGCTCTGGTCGGTGGTCTTCGTCTCCGTGGTGTTGCTGCTCTGGGTCCACGCCGCGTCCTTCTTGACGCCGACGGCGCCGCAGTAATAGCAGAGTTCGGAGGGATTGTAGGACTGGGCCGTGCCAGGACGAACAAGGCTTTCCTCTCCATGGGATTACGTTTGGACTTTGGAAGTTTGGATAGACTCCCTCACTTCAAAACCACAAATCTAACTTGATTATAAAAAATGTCCGTGCGTTGCAACGGGCAAAAATGTTTTTTTATCAGTTTACATTATACTTCTTCCTTAGTTTTGGGTTGAAAACTCCTCCCTTCGATCCATTTCAGCCCCAGCCTAGCTTGCTACCTCCCTCCGTTTGGTCTGCCTAACTTTGGCCCAGCCCACAAGTGGAGCCATACAACCAGCTCGCATGTCTTCAACCTCTGGAAGACAGTGTCATGTTCGTACGATATCGGAGCTGATCCTCCCCATCAAATTCAACCAAATCTTTCTCGATCTCCTAAAATGGGTCGAGGGCTTTTGATCCACTCAATCTTCCCATTCCGTTTTTCCCAAAATTGGACGAGTCCGCAAAACATGAGAAAAAACGGCCGGACAAGCTCCTCGGTCGGCCATCATCGATGACGGTTAAATGAAGATTAAATCCGATGAATTAAAGCCGAATTGAAAGGGGAAAATGATGAGGGAGAAGTGGTGAATCGATTTTTGCAATCAATTAAAGGAGGAAACGCATGGGAAGGCATATCGACGTGGTGGTGCTAGGGTTCGCCCCAGCGAAGGAAAAAAATGGCGACGAAAAAATGGGCGGATAAAAAACCAGAAACCTTACCGAGTGCGAAAAAAACCACAACTTGAACAAACGGCGGCGGAAAAAATCGGATGGAAAGAAGAAAACTAGAAGGTGTGCGCAACAAAACAAACCGGCGAAGGAAAAAAGGATGATGAAGAAAAAAGCTGGACAGACCAAGAAAAAACCGGAAGCCTTATAATTTTTTTATTAGGTATAGATACTCCCTCCATCCCAAAATATAAGGAGTTCTGGTTGAATGGGACACATGGTACTACGAGTATGGCAGACTGTCTGTTCATATTCATAGTACTAAGATGTGTCTCATCCAACTAAAACTTCTTAAATTTTAGAATGGAGGAAGTAACTTAAACACTTGAATTTGGCCATTAACGATTCAGCACTTCATTTCCGCAAGAGCATGGAATATTTGTTTGGGGCAATTTCGTTCTTGTCCCTACTTCGATGTTCAATATTGATTTTGCCCCTGTTTTTTAGGGTTTTCATTTTTGCCTCTATTTTTTCGAAAAGAATAAGTTGTTTGCCCCTGTTCCACAAGGACATGTATACCCTTAAATACAAATCTATTGATGCCATACTATAGCAGTAATTTAATTTGTTAAATTTTTGTGAAAGTTTGCTAAAATTTGGGTCAAATTTGAAACATAGGAAGAATCAGTTTACAACATGTTCAAAGTTCATGTCAAAATGGTTTATCTCAAACTAGGGCAAATGTGTATGTGGTGTACAAAAGTACCGGAAAATATCTAAGGGTATACTTGTCCTTTTTCCCCCACATTTAACACAGTTAGCAAGAATTAATGGAAGAGGGGCAAATGGTTAATTTGTTCCAAAAAAGTAGGGGTAAAAATGAAAACCCTAAAAAACAGGGGTAAAATCAATATTTGACACCAAAGTAGGGGTATGAACGAAATTTTCCCTATTTGTTTTGATGGTACAATTCCAATAAGACTTGGCACTCAAATTAGACGTACCGGAGGATTATGAGTAAACCACCGTATATATAACTCTATACAAATATATAATAGAACAAATGCAAAAAGATTATTAGCACGCAAGGGGAAAAGTCTATTCGTCTCTCAAGGAGATGCCCAATCGCTCTTTTACATGTTACCTAAAAAATCATAAAAAAAAGATATGTTTGACACAGCTCTAGATCTATCTATCCTAGAGATGAAGCCTAGCCAAACAGTTTCAGTTCCACCTAAAATGGGAGCGAAGCTGGGTGGAGCGTTATCACAAAATGAACTACAAAGGTGAAGTTGGGTTTAGATAGCCCCACAACTCTACTCCAAACCCAACCCCTAAAGCTAAATTTAGGAGTTTGAGCTCTTCCAAACATGCCCTTAACAAGTAAATCGATATGTGATATATCACTTCACAAATGTATAAATTCAAGTTCAATTTATACTATTAAAAAACAAAAACAACAAATTTCACACTAAATAGAACGCGTAATTCACAATTAATTTTGTTTTTTGGTTCTAATTGTGCAAGTCGAATATGAACTTTCACATTTATGGAAATACATATTGATTTATCTTACCAAATTTGTAAAAGTTTTTCGATAACTTTTTAGATAACATGTATGTAATGAGAGACACCTTTAGCATGTTTGGGGTATTTAAAATTATGAGAAGCATCTTGTTGGTAATCGGCTTATGAGAACCTAGAAAAGTTGGATTTCTCGACTTTTGGTTTCTAGTGTATTTCCTGGATTCTACAACTTTGTAGAATCTGGATGTCGAATAAAACTGGGAACAAAACCGCCTAAGGACTTCGAGTGACTCGATTTTGTAAGTTGAAGGATGAGGGATGTCATATCTGGTTGGTTTTTCAGTTGAGGGGTGATTTTGTAATTCAGTGATAAGATAAGAAACCTCCAATGTAGAATAATTTGGTTATTGGTGGATGGGGGGAGATCCATTAGGTGTATAAATATGTTGGTAAAGATGGATCTTACTTCAGGAATGTTGAATTTCCAAGAGATACAAAAATTTTAGGCCCATACTAGAGGCTATCTCAATATAAACTTGTCGTTTAGTCACGTGTTGCTGTCCTTGGATTCCTGTATAATATCCATGTAGAAATTGGCTTCTAATTATGATAGTAATGAGATATTGTGCTTTTAAATTTGTTTTTTTTCTTAAATCGTTGGACTTGACCCTGTATAAATGCGTGACTTAGTTGGACACATAGGTTTTTAAATTGGTTCGTAATGTTGAAATGTATACAACTTGGTGTTCTAATTAATATGTACAATTTTTTAAGTAAGGGTCAAACGTTATACTAAAAGTTAACGGTGTTATACATTTTGAAATAAAGGGAGAGTAGATTTTAGCTCGATTTTCGATGGCACGTTTTTTAAACTGCTAAACGATATGTTTCATGCTAAAAAATTCTATATAAAAGTTAATTTAAAATATTAGATAAATCTATTATCCAAGTTTGTAACAACTAAAACTCAACTAATCATGCCCCGATGACTTTCTTATTTTGCAACTTCATCTCTGTATCCTGTAGAAAATAAAGCCACCTATACCCTTAAGAAACAGTGAGAACATACCGCAAAGGATGATTAGCACAACTGCAGAGAACAACCAAGCTACTACGAAAGTTCCAAGCAAAATCGACCTTCCAAGCTAGGAACGCTTGCAGCGACGACCATATTGCCTGGAATAGGTTGCCGTAGTACGTAGGGACGGGGTTGCGTCTCGCTCTCACCAGCTCGACACGTCTGTCTGCCGGTGCTTAGCACGCTTCGGGCACAGCACAACACAGCGATCGACTGACTCGGCGAGTAATAATTGGCACTGTTTCCCTAAATAAAGCCAGCCCGACCATCGCCACCACGCATCGGAGGCCGAACAGGCGAGAGAAGGTGTTTCCGTGAAGGAACGCGCCGGATCGCCTACGACCTTCGTGCGGAATAGCAGCGAAATAACCGTGCCTCGATCTGGTCTTTCATGAATCATGTTCAAATAGATCGATCGATTAAAGTGGTGGTTAGATTCATGGGACTAATTTTAGCCTGACTAAAATTAGTCTTTTTGAGGGGTTAAACTTCCAAGCACCCCTGACTAAAGAGAAGCTAAAACTAGTTTTGGGACTAAAATTCTTTAGTCAAGAGAACCCTACTAAAATGTGGATTAGTCCTCTCTCTCCTTATTTAACTCTCTTTGAGAGGGAGGATAATAAATGCTCATTAACTGATTTTAGTCTCTTTAGTACTTTGGATCCAAGCATGGGTGAGGCTAGCAAGTTTTAGTCCCACTACTTTTAGTCATGAGATTAAAACGTATCCAAACACCCTCTAAGATGGTGAGAATTTTTTTCCAATGTAGTTACTGTGTTAGTTTTATTAATTTTAAAAAGAAAATTCCTGTGTTCAAAGGATGCTAAAATTTAAACCACATCTAGTAATCAAGACACCATACACACATTCTCCTGCAATGCATGTATCGATTAAAACACCATACCAATTATACCCTAGTATGCACACATTCTCCCATACTGGATTAATTGTATTCCGATGAAATCCGTATCCTTGCGGTTATATGATAATGAGTTTGAGAAATTTCAAATTTCATTATATGATGAACAATTTTGGAAGGAGGGAGTAACCTGTAGATGTGTGAGTGACATCCCATGTTTACCGTTTGAAGTACTATTATTTATTTTTGGCATATATACCATCACATTTTATTTGTTGTTGTCTTTTTACAATCTCGAATACTTCCATCATCATTGATATTATTTAGAGTAATATTGGTCTGATGAAAAATATTAGAGTGACATTAATATTTATGTTTTATGCATGTGGAGCTATGGAGTTCACACTAGATAACTTTACCTGGAAGGTGCATCTCGACTGTACAGTAGTATTATTTTCCTACTTTCCTACTTGATTCATCAAGCGTGAGTTCCACACAAATTTTCGTAAACAACCTCCTATGATGATTCCTATTTACATGTAGTAGAGCTATTTGGAAGCACTGTTTGCAATTGTGTGTTGACTGTTCTGCAGTTGTGTAACTCGTTAAGTGTGTAGCTGTCTTTTAAGGTATATGACAGTCATAATACAACAGTAGCTGGTATTTTCAAATAGCTCTATTACCAATTGCTTAATGCTAAATTCTCGAATTGGTTCCGATTTAGTATTCTCACACAATGTGTATAACATTGGTTCCATCTTCCATCTCTCTATGGTATCACCTCAATGCTACTCATAGCAGATGTTTATTTTTTCTCATCTATGTTTTTAACCTTCATTATGGAGTATAAGATAAGTGAGTAAAAGAAATATAGACACTTCACAAGAATAGCGATAAAAGCTTCATATTACTCGAAATTTCAAAGTTCAGGACTGTACAACCAAAAAGATTCGAAGTTCGCTGCACTCGTACAGCTATACTGCAGCAGCAGTAGCTGGTAAAAACCGTGAAAGCCTGAAAGGTGGAGGAGAAAACCAACCTTCCCATCCATAAACTCGCAAATACCGATACCCACATGCCAGTTCGGCACCCCCGGGATGCTCTGCCCCACATGTCAGTCTCACAATTGCCGGGTACGCGTAGTCTCGTAGGAATCTCTCTCCGGTGTCAGAAAAAAGCAGAGGTGGGCTCCACTCCCCTTCCCCGCGCGGGAAACTCCGGAGCCGCGTCCACCAAAACCCCCATGCACCGCCTCCTCTTACCCATCACAACCTTCCGTTCCCAATCGGACGGCTGCAAATAACCCTTCGCCCATACACCGGGTCCACCTACCGAATCCCAGTTCTTCGCTCCGAACGCATCTGAGCCGTTCAAATATCCGAGACGCACAATTGGACGGTCAGATCCTGCCCTCGCTCGTGGACTCGGTGCAGCGAGCTTCCCAATCACACCCCCACTCACAGAGCCAACGAGAGCTCGCCTACATAAACACGGCGACCCACCCCTTCACCTTCCTCTCCTCGGTGATCTCTCTCCCTCCTCCTCCCCTTCCCAAAAGAGTCGAAGTCGAGAGGGTTTTAGTGGTGGTGGTGGTTGGGTTAGGGGTAGGAGAGGGGGTCTCCACATGGCGGCGGTGGCGGCGGCTGTGGCGAAGTCGGTGGAGGCCGGCGCCGACCCGGCTGGTGGTGGTGCGTGGGCCACCGTCTCCCGCTCCGGCCGCTCCTCCTACTCCGCCGGTGGTGGCGTCGGCGGCGGGATGGCGGCGACGAAGGTGGGGGAGCTCGCGGAGGGGTTGGCGGGGGTGGAGATCGGCGGGGACCGGAGGCTGGACAAGTACGACATCCCCGTGGAGGTGAGCGGCGAGGACGTGCCCCCGCCCGCGGACGGGTTCGAGGCGGCCGGGCTGGTGGAGGCCGTGCTCCGGAACGTGGCGAGGTGCGGGTATGAGAGCCCCACGCCCGTGCAGCGCTACTCGATGCCGATCGCTCTCGCCGGCAGGGACCTGATGGCGTGCGCGCAGACCGGGTCCGGGAAGACGGCCGCGTTCTGCCTCCCCGTCGTGAGCGGCCTCATCGCGGCGGGAGGGAGCGGAATCGGTCACCGGGAGAGGTCGTCGTTCAACCGCGCCGCCGCGAAGCCCCGCGCGCTCGTTCTCGCGCCCACGAGGGAGCTCGCCGCGCAGGTAACGGGCTCGATTTCCTCGCTCCCTTCAGCACGATTTTGCGCGATCCAGCATGCTCTGGGTGTTGTCTCGACGAGCCACCGCTGCGAAGTTGGGGCGCGTCTGTCTCGTCCCTGTTCCGGTGCGCGCGCGCGTTCGCGTTCGCGTTCGAGTAGAATATGTATCACCATATCGATGTTGGCACCTGTTCTCTTCTGTGTTGTCTTGCCTGTGGTTGCCGCTCGGTTGCTGTGGGCGTCGCGTCGCGTGCATGTCTGTTTCATGCTGGAGAGCGCGGGGCGAGCGCATATGTCAGGCAAGTGGCTCTGTTTGGTTCATGTCTCGCCGTGGGCGTTCCTTGAGAGCTCTGGAAGCATGCCCTTACGTGTGGTGGCCTGCGCTGGTGCGCCTTGCTCGCACCTTCGTGAACTGGGGTTTTTGCCTCTATTCCTTATTGGTCAAACTGTATTGCGACTGATATCCTATAGACTATGGTGACTCTATTGCTTATGACTTTCACAGTGCATGCTTGCTTTGTTTAATTGCTTTTGTTTCACAAATATGTTCTGAATGTTGATCTTCCTAACATTGTACTGTTATTAAGAAAGCATTTCTATACTAATGTACGGTTTTTTTTTTCTGATTGTAGAGTAGCACGTTGTCTGTTAGGTGAAATTATAAAGCTCCAATTGCCAATTTCAGTTTTCTTTGAGTGTGCTTACTGTCATCAGATAATTTGATTTTCATTGGCGCTTTAAACCATTTTTTTCTTTGTTGATTTTCTGCTGTGAACATGCTATGACAATGTACTTTTTTACTTTGTTGGAATTTTAGGTTGAGCTCATGCATTTTGTGCAGGT
This sequence comes from Oryza punctata, assembly GCA_000573905.2. Classification (NCBI taxonomy): domain Eukaryota; kingdom Viridiplantae; phylum Streptophyta; class Magnoliopsida; order Poales; family Poaceae; genus Oryza; species Oryza punctata. The sequence goes on from CM002493.2 coordinate 30,481,093, forward strand.
AACTAGTTTTGGAAATTATTTTCAGAGTTTTGTGCATTGTGCTTTACTTTTCCTTATTTTGTGGGTTGATGAGTTGGTCATATGCGGAGAAGTATACTGTATATGTGCGATGCATCTTGGTGGTACTTGGTAGAATCACTATCAACTAGCTGCAAATATTTGAGTTTCTTCTGTCGACCATAAACCATGTTCTCATTCCTATTACTTTCTGAGCCTGTTTCCTTGTGAATCAATTTGTGAGTGTAAGTGTAACAAATGTTTTTTTGCACTTCTCTGAATTTCATAGATGATTTCTGCTCGCATTATTTCAGTCAGATTCTGAGGAATTGTTGCTATTTGATTATGCTGATATTTTTTTTGTTTGGTTTCTACTTGCTGAATTTCATTAGATTATCCACCTATTTATCTGAGGTAGTTCTGTTCCTTCAGTCTGATCCTGTATGCATTTGTTCTTGCCTCAGCTGGTGTTGTTTGGTGCATGAGATTGCACATGTGAATGCATGGTACTGTGCATAGACCCTCAAATACAGTGCCTATTCCGCTACAGCATTAGTTCATCTGTGAAATCTGATATGGCATACGATTGACAAGTAATTTGACCACTCTTCTGGAAAATGTTACGTGATTATCCTCCAAATGTATATGTTATTGTCACTTCACTTTTGCGTGGATATTTGGCCTTCAAAATGTGATTGGCAGTGTGCCATTTGATGTATATGTTTTCCTTTGCTTCTATGTTTTCTTATGAATTTATCCTTGGAAGGCATGTGGATTCTGATTCACGTATACTTTTGTTGCCTGTGGTAATACTTGTCTGCTTATATCTTGATATTTTAGATTAATGAGGAGGCCAAGAAGTTCTCTTTCCAAACTGGACTCAGAGTTGTGGTGGCCTATGGAGGAACTCCAATGTATAACCAGGTGATTGATTCATGCACCCTTTGTTTGTTTGTTTGTTTTTTCTTTGGGAATGCTGCCTTTTGTTTCTTTTCCTATTTGTGAAGCATATTTAATTGTCTCTAGTATGCTGAAATAAGTTTCATGTATGAATATAAATATATTGGGAGAATTTAATTTTGCGAAATCGTGCATGTCACCTTGCCTGCAAATACTTCATGCAATGCTGAAAAGTAAAGATATAACTCTGGTGATGTTTGCATTGTGTTTATATACCTTCTCTTTTTGTCCCATCCTTGTGCTATTTCTATCTTACTGTTGTTTATGCTTTCTGTTTTTAGCTGCGTGATCTAGAGAGGGGCGCTGATATTCTTGTTGCTACACCGGGTCGCCTTGTGGACATGGTTGAAAGATCAAAAGTCTCCCTTGAGGCAATCAAGTACCTGGTAATGGATGAAGCCGACAGGATGCTGGATATGGGCTTTGAGCCTCAGATAAGGAAGATTGTTGAAAGGATGAACATGCCAAGGAAGTCTATGAGACAAACCATGCTTTTCAGTGCAACCTTCCCACCAGAGATTCAGGTAAATTAAGATTTTATTTACTAAGGGAGTTTCATGCAAAGTAGGAATGCAGGATCAAGAATGGAGTGTCTGCACTGCTTTGTTTTTGGCCATGGCATCAAATCAACTTTTAAGTTTTAAGTGACTTTGCCATACAAAAAAACAGATAGAGCTTAGGTTTTGTACTTCACAAAGCTTGACGTTCTTTATGTTGTTGAAATGTTCTATATCTGCAATAAATCAATATATGTTTTTCTAGCTAGCTTTTGTGCTATATACTGTCAGTATATCTTTGTATAGTTTAACTAATGTATTTGACTTATCTGCTGTGATACATTTGACTTATATTCAACTTTCTAAATTTGATCTTGTTTTCAGAGACTGGCTTCGGATTTTTTGTCGAACTACATATTTATCACTGTTGGGAGGGTGGGGTCAAGTACTGACCTAATTATGCAGAAAGTCGAACTCCTCGCTGATGGGGAGAAACGAGGCTACCTGCTTGATCTTTTACAGAGGCAATCTGTCGGTGTGGCTAACAGTAAGGTATGGTAGTTTACTATTGGTTCCTATTGATTGAACTGGTTTACTATTTCTTGCTTGAGAACGTCCTTCTGATGTTAGCATGCATGTTCTGTAGCTGCAGCAACCTCTAACGTTGGTGTTTGTGGAGACAAAACGAGAGGCCGACTCTCTGAGGTACTGGCTATACAGCAAAGGGTTCCCTGCAACAGCGATCCATGGTGACAGAACACAGCAGGTAAATACTATGCATTTGCCTGGAGTCCTTGGTACCACCAACTGTTTCTCTAGCAACACTACAATGACCAAGCAATATTGCACAATACTAGTTTGGTGTATCTGCTGTGCTGGTTTGATATCCCTGTGGCCACACCGTTTTAGACTTTTAGCTAGCAGTTTCACTGGACCGCCTGTTTTCAGTTTTAAACATACAGAGCTTTGGATAAGGTCTCACATTTCAGTAATAGCCTGATTGATTGGTATTTTCCCCCTGTCCCCTGGCTTCATGCATCTGCATGGCATTACACTTTTTGCTAGGTTATTATTGACGAATGTATCTGCATGGAACATCTCTGCTAATGCTTCAGCTAATCTTTTTATGCAATTCGCGTTATCTCATTTGGCTCGATGAAAAAATTACAGTTTGCATTTCTAAAGACTTTGGATCTGCCGTCAGTTTACAGTTTGCATTTCTAAAGACTTTGGATCATGTCTTTCCTGGATTTCTACTTTTTTTTCCTTTTTAAAGGGGTCAGATTTGTACTTAGAATCATGTCTTCATGCTTTACTACCTTGCATTCTATTATTTGTTTGATACTTTACTTACATGGTACTGAGCATTTCAATCATCATTTATTACCGTACCGTTCATTTGTTTATGCATTCCATTTGTAGGAGAGGGAGAGCGCACTGAGATCCTTCAAGACTGGCCTCACTCCTATAATGGTTGCCACTGATGTAGCCTCACGGGGCCTGGATGTCCCAAACGTTGCTCACGTGATCAACTACGATCTTCCCAAGAGCATAGAGGACTACGTCCACAGGATTGGAAGAACTGGAAGAGCTGGGAAGGCTGGGGCAGCGACTGCCTTCTTCACCGAGTCTGATCAATCCCTGGCGAAGGGCTTGCTGGAGCTGATGACCGAGGCGAAACAGGATGTGCCTGACTGGCTCGTGCAGCAAGCAGAGAAGCCGTACTATGGAGGTTACGGTGGAAGAAACCGGAGGTCTGGTGGCACGGGCAACAGGTTTGGAAGCAGAGATTTCCGCCATGGCAGTGACTACTCCGGTGGTGGTGACGGCTACTCAGGTGGAGGTGGTGGTGGTGGTGGCAGCTACTCCGGTGGTGGCCGTGGTGGCTACTCAGGTGGTGCCCGTGGTGGTGGTGGCTACTCAGGTGGTGGAGACTCCTACAGAGCAAGCGCTCCACCTCCTCGGTACTACCCTACGTACCCAATGGGCACGGCCGACATCAACGCCTCTGGCTGGAACTAAGCTGGAGCTCTCGGTGCCGTCCTCACTTCTCAGCGGACATACCGTATATACTACCATGCTTAAAAGTACCAAATTGGCGGTGGGCACGCTTTGGTCTCTGCTGCTCTTTTACCTTGTTGATCGCCTTGGCTCGTGTCTGATATACCTATACAACGGTGGTGCACAGAGGTAAGTGGCTCTGTTGGGAAGTTGGGGTTTTGGCCAGAATGGTGGTGGTGACATTGTGGTGATCAGGCTCCACTTGGTGCTTAAAACTTGTTAGTTATGTCATTGTAAGTGGCAGCTGATCGACACTGTTATATTTACGGGTGGTTAAGGAAGAACTCTATATATATTCCTTATTGATGCTGGATGCTTTTTCCTTGTGAGTCTTGGGCTGGCTCCGAGTGGTTTGGAATTATGAATTTGTCCTGTGCAGCTTGCCTTTGTGATCAAGGTTTTAAAGACGGAATTGTGGAAAATGCCTTTGATTCAATCTTCTGGCATGCCTAATACTCCTACATAGTACTGTATATCCAACAGTAACTTGCAAGAAAAATATAATGATTTAAATTTGAATTCGAATTCTTTGGACTCCTATGCTCAGTTATCGCTCGGCGGCTATGTGCAGTCAGCCAGTCACCGGTCAGCCTGCAAAGGGGTGGATCGGATCAGCCCATCCCTTATAATACCCTCTGATCATATCTACTTTGGTGTTTTGGCCCGCCCCTGTCTCTGGTGGAAGTGGAGCCGGCCCATTAGGTTTGTGGCCGAGCTAGCTGGGGCTAGGGAACACGTGGGCCTGTGCGTGGTTGACAGATTAAAATGCAGTCTTCAATGATCAAATATCACTAAAAAAAATCTGTTGTGCAAAGCAAATCAACAGCACTGAAAATGCAACCTTCCAGGATCAAATATCACTACAGAAGTTTCTGTTTGTACAAAGCAAATCAACAACACTAAAAATGCAGTCTTCCAGAATCAAATATGATTTACAAAATATGAAAGTTAAACATCACAAATATCCGGGCATCAGATTGAGTTCAAACAAAATGCAACTTTCTAGGATCAGTGACGGATTAAAAATTAACGAAGCTACAAAATATCATCTACACGATGATGATTACAAAACAAATCCTTCATTTGGGCATTTCCAAACTTGCACAGTCCATTCACTCCATTGACTCATCCAAGTTCTACAGAAAAACATGATAGAGAGATCAAATGATCAATATTTCTCAGCAAAATAATTGCTAAAAGAGTATCCAATGTCCACACATTTATGCAGGAAATTAAAGATAGTTAATTGATAGTACATGCAGGAGCTATTAATTAAAGATGATAATTGATTATCTAGTTTGCCAGAATTTGCATAACTAAGATAGTACATGCAGGAATGTCATAGTTTTATTTTATGAGTTTTAAAATTTCCTCTCATTTAAAAATTGATTTTGGTTTTTATTTGGTTTTGTGCCAAATAGATCTCGTATTTTTTTCTTTCTCCCTCCAAAAAAAAAATTCATCCTAAACTCAATTCCAATTTACCAAAAAAAAAAAGGAAACCTCTGTTGGGCCCCTTTTCTCTCCTTTATCCCTCGGCCCAACTCCCTTTCCCCCCCTCTCCCTCTCTTTCTCCGAGTGGGCCGGCCCACCTCTCCCTCCCCCTCTCTTTCCCCGAGTGGGCCGGCCCACCTCTCTCTCCCCCTCTCTTCCCTTCCCCGGCCCAACTCCTTTCTCCCTCTTCCCTCGGCCCACGGGCCTTTTCTTCCCCGCGCCGGCCTGGCCCACCACTGTGGATCGTCCCTACCTCCGGCTGTGTGCGCCGCCGCCGCCTACCGCCGTCGACGCCGCCGTTCGCCGCGCCTCGCCCGCGCCAGCTCCGCGCCCGCGCCGCCCCTCGCCGCGCCGCGCCGCCTCGGCCACCGCACCCGCCCCGAGCCTCGCGCCCTTCCCTCGCGCCCCGCGCCCCTCCCCTCGCGCCCCGCACCGCCGGTCACGTCGCCGGTCACATCGCCGGTCACGTCGCCGCTCGCCGTCGCCTCACCGCCTCGGGCCGCCCGCCGCCGCACCGAGCCCCGCGCAGCCGCTCGCCGCGCCCCCGCCGCCTATAAAAGGGGGCCGGAAACCCCTCTCCTCGCCGCTCATCGCCGTTGGCTCCCCCCTCTCCCGGTGCTCTCTCCCTCCCTCACCGGTCGCCGCCGCCCACCGGCCGGCGCCGCCGCTCCCCGGCCGCCGCCGCCACTCCCCGGCCCCTCCTCGGCCGCCGGCCACCCCCCTCCCCTCCCTCCCCGGCTGCCTCGCCGCCGGCGCCAAACCGAGCCGAGCTCGGTGGAGCAAGGAGGAAGAAGACCCCCCCTGACAGGTGGGCCCCACTCCCTCCCCCTCTCTCCCGGCCTGACATGTGGGCCCCCACCATCAAACCCTAACCCTAACCCTAACTCTCACGGAATATTCCGTTGGAATATTCCGTTACATTTATTAAAATTCCCAAAAATTTCAGAAAAGTCCCTCTACCTTTGAAAATTCATAGAAATTCAACCGTAACTCCGTTTGACCTCGTTCAAATTTCTAAATTTTTCTAAAAATGAGATCTACACAGTGGCACACTTGTTTATTTGATTTGAGCCTGTTTTATTGCCTTTTTATTTATTTGTTCTCCGTTCCACGTATAGAGCACGTGTACGAGGAAGCTCCGGACGCCGGTTTCGAAGAAGAAGACCCGCATCTCGTGCAAGGCAAGCCTCTTTGATCACATTGCCCCTATATTTGCAATGATATGTTGTTTGAAAAATGCATTGCTTAGTACACACGAATAACATGTTTAGGCCTCGGATTGTTTATACAACCGACGGACCAACCTAGTAGTCGCACTTATATTACATAGGTTGATGTTTCCATACCTTTGATAGCTCCACAAATATTGGCGCCGGTATCGTTATACAATTACCGAGGTAGTTTCGCTTAGCCATGCTTACGTTGTTGCCGTGTGGGAAACTTGGGTTATTCCAAATTACATGTTTAAAAATCCGGTACGTTGTACCGAAGTGTTGTGAAATAAAATGTGTTGTGAAAATAGTGATGATGCGCAGTCAAGTCTTTGTGGTTGGCTACGTATTATCGTTAAGGACCGATTCCTTTGGGAAGTCCATCCGAACACGTTATAGTGCGACCACACGGGTATTTATGGGATGCCTCTGGCTAAGTAAATTGTTATCACATGGGAGTTGGTGTGCCAATGGTTGTGGAATGCCGAGGATGAGGAAGACGAAGTGTTACACATTTATTGCCCATCATGGGTGTCTTTTTGCCTCTATTGTGGCATGGTACCAGTAGGAGTAGGAGGCATCCTCGGTATTTCCTGAGTGGACGACGGCTGTCTTTGCCTGATACTCGGCTATGGATCTTAGCCCAACTAGGTGGCATGCGATTTTCATGGGTTAGCTTTGGAAAGGCCTTGTCACGAACTTTCGTTGCCGACGGGTAAACGATGTCAGTCTCGTGTCGTGTGGGTAAGGCGTACAACCTCTGCAGAGTTTAATAAACTGTTCGAATAGCCGTGCCCACGGTCAAGGGCGAGTGTAAGGTGTTTCTCATAGCATAGATTTGTTTGACAAATGTTTGATGAAAATGGTTGGTGGGAAGGGATTCGTTACCAGAGTTTGCCTGTGTGGCAAACGGCTAACCTTTGTGGTTAGAAACGGGTCTGTGTGACCTGGGGTGTCGTCCGACACCGAGGTGGCCATGATGGCGTTGCAGTGCTGAGATAACTGTGTGGACTATGTGTGGTTGTGAAAGTGAGAAGGAACCAATAGAGGAGACAAATCAACTGTTGTTCGTTAATCGTGACAAGTTGTTGCAAAGCAACTTGTGGAATGGGTCGAGGCGTGAGCCTCCTCCCGACAACTAAAACTTGATTCACTCACTAGGAGTTTTGTGAAATAAATCGCTTTGCCAAAAAGGCTACTTTCGCAAATAAAACCCTAGCTCTCCTTGTCTTAACCAAGCATGTTATTCTTTCCCCGGCTTGCTGAGTACGTGAAGTACTCACCCTTGCTCTATATATATAATATCTATAGAAGTTGGAGATGAAGACGTCGACCCGACCACCGAGGAGTGTCTCCAGGAGCAAGCCGAGTACGAGGACTTCTAGAAGGATCGTGCCTAGCCCCAAGCCGTCGCCTGTGGATCAAGATGGTCGCCTAGACGCTTAGCTGTCGCTGCTCTTGACTTTTGCTTTATGGACTTTTGTATTGTTGTGTTGCTCATCCTTGGGCCTGTCCAGGATGGCAATTTATGTAAGGACTAAAACCCAGTGATGTAATATTAATCTACTTTGATTCCATGTTTATTCTGTGAGTACCAGCTAGTGTATCCTGGGACTGGTACTATATCACAGGTAATGCGTAGCACCTCGGTATGAGTTAGCTGGTGTTATCAGTTAACGAGTGCCGGGGCGTTACAAGGAAACAGTGAAATCATCAAGAAATTTACTAACCATGAAATCATCAATAACCATATTCTTCATTTGGACATTCATAAGCTTTCACAATCCATTGAATCCTTTAGGTCTAGGTTCTATAAATAAACATGATAGAGGTATCAAATGGGCACATCTAGTACTCTAAGATGAACTGAATGCATATTAACAAATGCAAAAAACAAAACAAAACATGCAGAGCAGTCCATCTAGTTCTGTAAGAAAGATTCCCAAGGTAAAATTTTACTCTATACATATTATGGACTTCTACTCAAATAATATGGTTCAGTCCATCTGTATTCTAGGATGGTTCAGTCTACAAGTACTCCAAAACTCTGCATTTTTAAATTTTCTTTGGTGAAATTATTTTTAATGCACGATAAGAGAACATGATATCCGTTTCTTTTTTCTAGATTTTTTTAGGAGATTAATTGAACTGTGGTTCATTTTGCTTGGATACTTGATACATTCATACATCAAGCTGCAGCATTATAGTTACTACAAATCACCAATTTTATCGAAGCCTATTAGTTCATTTAGCTTGTGGTTTTAATCGTGTCTCTTAACCAGAATACCAGATATGATGCCTTTCTAACCCCTAAAACCAATGTAGAGGTCCCAAGGCGATTTGAACGACTGGTTTAGTTGATGTGATGCCTACGTGGCTGGTTTGACTAGATCTTTTCTTACGTGGCAGTGACGTGGCATTGGAAACAAAATTAAAAAAAATTAAAAATAAAACAAAAACTATGAGACCCACATGTCAGTGGGTCCCAACCTCCTCTTTATCTCTAGAAGTGCATCGCGCGCCTCCCTTATCCTTTCTCCCTTTCTCTTCTCCGCGCGCGACCGACGGGAGAAGATGGGGTTTTCTCTTCTCCTTCCTATGGCTTCTCCTCCTTAGGCCTCGTTTGGCTGTTTGTGTTTCGGTGTGGAACACACCCCAAACCCGGCCTTTCGTGGAATGCAGCCCACGCCTGGATCAATTCCCACATCTGGCCCAAATGTGAATTTGGCTGTTCGTGTATTGCTGTGTATTGCGGCTCGATCCATGCTGATCCACGGGTGAGAGAATAATCCCCACCCGAGTCCTGGAACTTCTCGCGTTCTCCTGCGCCGCCGCCTACTTCTCCTGCGCCCTGCATCCTCCTGCGCCGCCGCCTTCTCCGAGCCATCATCGAGCTGTCCACCGCCTCCTCGCCGTCGTCCACAACTTCCGATTCCGAGCCGTCCACCTCCTCGCCCTCATCCACTGCCTCCTCATCGGAGGTCCAGATCTGGGACACCGCCGGTCAGGAGCGCTTCCGCGCCATCACCTCCGCCTACTACCGTGGCGTCTTCGGCGCCCTCCTCGTCTACGACATCTCCCGCCGCTCCACCTTCGACAACGTCAGCTGCTGTCTCCAAGAACTCAACAGTATACTCCTTCTTCAATAATTTTTACTAGTATTTTGTGGTGTTGTCTGATCTGATGTCTCAGTGGAAATTTACTGAAATGTGATGTTTATCTCAATTGGGATTTACTGAAATTGGATGGATATTAACAGGCAGGCCTAACTTACCTAACTTAATCTGGACTGTTTCGACAATGCTTGTGCAGTGAGTGTAGTCTTGTAACACAGTAGATAATCACTAGCTTCGATCTTGTGTCAGTGCAAATGTTGCTTAGGTTTGTTTGGAATGTAGGAATGTTTTTTTTGGAATTAAGCCGGTTTTTACAAAGCTGAACTACTATGTTTTAATTGGGGCTTTACATAGCGGCCGGGGGAAAATAAAATTCTGCAGCTTACTTCAGGGGAGGATAAACAGTACACTAGCCATGGCATTTTTTAACCGAGAAAGATTATCTCTTACTGAATCGTGACAGGAGAGAAGAATCCTGTCACTAGGCAGTAGTTTACTCCTACCTGTCATTACTGCTAATCACTTGTCATCACCGGGATCAATGGGTAAGCGGCGTGCAGGCACGTTGTAAACTGAAACGCCCATGTTACTGCTATTTTTTCCACTAGCTAGGTGTGCAGTGATATGTAGTACAACTGTGTAAAAGTATGTGTTGTTACTCTCAATAAACAAGACAAGATACCTGGCCTAGAAGAGCTATAAACAACTTGTGTCAATTATAAGCTAAGCTATGATAGCCATAATCAGCTTATTTTAGGTTGGCCCATGCTAAATTGTCCATTTGGGCCCATACAAAAGCTGCAATTACCATGTCTGATGTCAACTCTACAAGTATGCTGAGCTTAAGCTACATTATAAAATTTAACAATTTTACATTCTCTGAAATCAGTAGCTTATGTGTGCTTCTCTATTCCAACTGTACTTGATCGTTCAAGAGCTAGTTGGAATGTAGGACTTAAAAAAGCTTTGGTTGACCTACTACATGATCACAACAACGACTGCTATAAGAGTTAGAATGGGTGATCCACAGAAGCATGGAACCGAATAGTCAAATCCTTCCATAAAAAGTTTCCCTATGTCAATTTTACAAAGGTTCAAATTCAAGACAAAGAGAGAGAGTTGAAGAGGGAATATAGAGTTCTAAAAGAAGCGAGAAAACAAAGTGGTGTGTCCTGGGATGATAAGTTGTGCAGGATTGAAGGAGATGAAGCTGTTTGGAAGAACATCATTATTGTGAGATTTCTTGTCTCTTGTTGCTGTTAATTCTTGTTAAATTCTTAAATATAGTTCTTGCTTTAATTTCATTTGCTAATTACTTTTTCTTGTTCCTGTTAATTCTTGTTAAATTCTTAATTATAGTTCTTGCTTTAATTTCATTTGCTAATTACTTTTCTTTTTGGTATTCAATAAACAGTCTCATCCTAAGGCCAAGAAATTCCGGAATAAATCTTTCCCATTGTTTGAGGCTTTAGGAGAGCTATATGATGGTATGTTACCATTGCTAAATCTTTATTTTCGTACCAACCAATCATGTTCTGTTCAATTCTTGTAAACATTACTTGACTTCACTTTCTGTTGTAGGACATACTGTCGAGGGAACCATGAACTTCACCTCCATTGCCCCTTCCCAAGTTCCTGTCACACAACCTTTTCAAGTTCCTGTCACACAACCTTCTCATATTCCTCTCACACAGCCTTCTCAACCTGCTGTCACACGGCCTTCTCAACCTACTCTCACACAACCTTCTCAAGCTACTGTCACACAACATTATATGGGAGAAGATGAGAATTTCCCTTTTGACTCTTCTGTACACAATGCTAAAAGTGATGATGACGAACTAAGGATAGTGGAACAGCCAATTGCAAGTGATGCTGCTACAAGGTCAAGAATGGGAAAAAGAGTTGCAAGTACAAGAAACAAGCATACTGCTACAAGTGATAAAACAGAAAAGGCAACACAAAGGCGTCGCCAGGATGGGAAAGTTGTTGAGATGATGGGAAAGTTTCTGGAATTGAAAGAGAAGCAAGCCGAGGCTGAATTTATGCAGCAGGAAAGGGCAAGAAGTAATGTGCATGACGATGAGTTCCGGATCCCAGTGTGCATTGCTGTTGTGGACAATATGGAAGATATGTCGGATGATGAGAAGGTCTTGGCTTATGACGTCTTCAAAGATCCACAAAACAGGGCCATCTTCATGACTGCAAAAGACTCTACACGACTCAAGTGGTTAAGGAGGAAGATTACAACTGCGTAAATCTGGTACTGCTCCATCCGTCTTGTTATTGCCTCTAAAACTGATGAATATATTAATTAGTACTACACTTTAGTCATGTTAATATTTGTGGATCAGCTCCTGCATGTATTGTTTGAAACTAGTTTACTAAGACTGATATCTTACTTCTCTTCTAAGACTGAGAAAAGAAAAACTTTTGTCTTGTACTTTGTTTCAGGTGATATGGAGCCAATTAATCTTTTGCCTTGTACTTTGTTTCAGGTGATGCAGGGAAAAAAGTTGCAATGGATTGTAGGGAGATATGCTGCTGTTGGAGTTGTCTGTCTTTTGCTTGGATGTTTCATGTCAAAGAAATTATTCGTAGATGGAACACCTAGTAGACTTCGAATTAAACCTCTGTGGTAGACTTAGCTATCAAAGTTATTTATTACTGTCATATATACTTGGATGTGTTTTCTGGTGTGTGCTGTTTTTACCTGGAAGGTTTGTGTTGAATCAATTATTCTAGTTCACCTATAAAATTTCATGGATTAGTAATATGTTCATCCAGCATGCATGTTAATTTCTCTATTTTCTATGTGAAATTCTACTCTTGTGTTTTTTTGTAATTTTTAAAGCAGGATTTTTAGAATTACAGATGGATATACATGTTGGATTTTCTGTTCTGGTATTTTATTTCTTAGGTTTTTTCTGTATTTTTTATATTAATTTTTTACTTAACAAACGAGCCCTAAAAGGTAAACCTAGCTCTGCCCAACTCTCCATGCATGCCATTAGCTTAGCTAGCACTACGTACTTGCTGTGGAGTTAAATCTGGGCATCATCGGTCGAACCTGTGTATTGTGCTGTATCGAGCAGAGAGCAGCTGGGAACCACCAGCCCACCCACGCTATGTATTGAATCATGCTGTGTATTGGGTGGGTGGTGTGGATTCACTCAATACACAGGTGGAACTATTTCACACATGTATAATATACACAGACAGCCAAACGAGGCCTTAGTGAGTTTTGGTGGTTTTGAGTTGTGGGATTTGACGAGAAAGAGAGGGAGGGACATTATTATAAGGGGGGTGGGTGGAATTAGAAACGAGAGGCCTCCCGTCGGTGCCTCATCTGCTCTCGCCGCTCCTTCTTCGTTGGCGCCGTTGCTGCCTATCTCCTCTCCGCCACCCTTCTCCCTATCGGCACCCACCTACGCCGCCGTTAGTGATTTCCTATCGATCGAGCGATGTGAAAAGAGATGAGGCAAAAGAGGGGAAAGGGGGAAAAGGGAAGAAGCTGTGGTTTCACTAACACGTGGGGTCCACATGTTTTTTAATTTTTGTCTTCAGCGCCACGTCAGTGCCTTTTCAGCTAAAACCGCTTATAATACTGTCTTGGGATTATATTTGTACCGGTTTTGTAAGTTAAAGGATGTGTTATATCTGGTATTACGGATAGAGGATGTAATTCGAACTCTACGTTGAGGGACCATAAGTGAACGTATTTCAAAGCCATATAAGGGGACAAGGGACCGAGAGAAGTCCAAGAGACACTCCACTCCGGATCAGCCCATGAAAAGCATGGCAGCAGATTCAGCTCATATGCTCCGCAACTGGGCCGAAATCCCCATCCAGGCCTGTCATCTTCCCACCAGAAAAATCCCAATAACAAGAGAGCCCAAGAGAGGCCAACGGCGGGCCCAGCTCGAGTCGTCGACTTCCTCTCCCAACACCAGCGCCGAGGTCCCCGCGCCGCCGCCGGCCGCACACCGGAGGGGGAGGCGACGCCCACGGCTCCACCGCGCGGTGCCTCTCCGGCCAACCCCGCCGCTTCGTCGCCGCAGGTATGGCTCGCCTAGCCCTAGCACTAGCACTAGCAGCGCTGGGTTTCTACTCTCGTATAATGGATGGGTGTGCAGTGCATGTGTGTTGTGCCGCTCTAGGAGAAACGCGCGCCCCACAAGTCCGAATCGATGCCCTAGTAGTTTTGCTAGGTTGGTTGAATGGTTGGTAGCAAGCTGTTCATCTCCTCTGGAATTTCCATGGAATGTGGATGAAGGATGCCAACCTGAACCCATTTATGCTATACCGGCGCACAACGTTTCTGTTGAACCTGGCCACCAGTAACAGTTTGCAGGCAAGATTTGCACAGGCAAAGAAATTAACCATAGCGTGGTCTATATGTGAACACCAGTGAAGTAATTTCACCAGCCACCTCATTTTTCCCCAAAAAAAAAATCTACAGGACAAATTACGCATCATCCATTGATACTAGTGAACATATTGCCTCATCTAATTTTAATTTCTTACTTAACAGGTTAGCAATAGAGTACAGGCTAGCAATTTTATTTATCTTGTATGGGTCAAAGATAAATTGCAAAGTCCGTTTATTTGATACAAGATAAATTGCAACATATTTACAGCTAGTTTGCTATGTAATGATACTTTCTTCATCAACTGATAGAAGAATCTGCGCTACATTCTCCATGGTGGGTCTTTTGCTTCTATCTTCGTTTATGCATGAAATCGACAACTTGATCATTGTCCTTGCTTGCAAGTGGTTGAATTGGCCATTCAATCGGGAGTCAATGAAGTCAGCGATCCAGGACTGTTCATTGCCCAAATTCTCTGCTAGCATCCTAACAGCCCGCCGAATTACCTTTTCAACCTCATCATCTTCTTCCTCAGTTTTCGCCCATTCTGAAACTCGACTTCCCTTCAATAATTCTAGAAGGACCACTCCAAAGCTGTAGACATCAACCTTTGCTGTTATTGGGAGGCTAGAAACCCACTCGGGAGCTATATAACCTCTAGTTCCATGGATCTGTGATACATTTTTATTGGATCCTCCTCTGTTCAGGAGTTTTGCAAGGCCAAAGTCGGTGATCTTTGGCTCCAAGTTCTCATCCAACAGTATGTTCTCGGGCTTCACGTCACAATGGATAACCCACTCTAAGCACTCGTGATGAAGATATGCTAAACCTTTGGCCACCCCAAGAGCAATCTTAAATCTTTTCTTCCAATCAAGTAAGTTCTGGGAGGCCTCACTTCCAAATAACATCTTGTCCAACGAACCATTCTCCACATATTCGGAAACCAACATCCTGTGTGGACCATCAGAACAGTATCCCCAAACCCTCACTAGGTTCATATGGTAAATCTTGCTGATCACACTCAACTCATGCTGGAATTCTTCTTCACATTGGCTTATGTCTGCCAACTTTTTCACTGCTACTGCCCTCTTGTCTTTCAAGATTCCCTTGTACACTACACCAGATGCTCCCCTGCCAAGCTCTTCCTTAAATTTTCTAGTAGCTCTCTGCAACTCCTTATAAGTATATCTGCGGAAATGGTTTGTTATCATTTCATAGCCGGCTTCAGCTGGCCATACTCCTGTTAATTGCCTGCCCTTCATTCTCAAAATAAACCACCATCCTAATGCAATAAAAATTACCTCGATGAGAAATATTGCTGATAAGAATCCGTAGAAGTACAAAAATCTTGATTCACTTTGACCACTTCTTGAGATATCTGAAAAATTTGCAATGGAATATTGGTTCTCTGCACTACAATTAGGGCCATACTGACGACCAGAAGGCTGTGAGCGGGGAATGGAGGACTCAGGGACTTCTAAAGCCTCAGGAAGCTTGAGATAGGTTGAACCAGGCAATGATTGGCTTGTTACACCACCGACAAGTGAAGACTTTGGATAACAGTTACCATTTCCTTGCCAGTATGAGAAACCCTTGCAGCTGCAATCACTCATGCATATGTTCTTGCAAGTACTAAGAGAAACCTGCTTATGTGTACTTTGATCATACCCTAAGAATTCAGTAGTGGGTAGCTTCACAAATCTCATTTTCTGCTTCCTGTCACAGCTGATTGTAAACCTTGGCTTGCATCCTTTACTCAAGTCATTTGGGTCATTGATCTCATGTCCGGGGGCACATACACATGCAGGCTTAGGTGTATACACGCATATTCCGTTCATGCCGCACAAACCACGTACAAAGCAGAGGTTAGTAAATGCCATCCATGTGACTAGCCAAGTCCCGTCTGTCTTGTCGAGGCTGTATAACCTAAGATTACCATCATAATCTAGTGTTAATCTCCTCATAATCCCAGGACCCCAATCAGCAGCCATAAAGCTTGCATTATCACTCCCAAGGAAATGCCCCGAGCTATCAAGAACTCCAAGCGTTGTGGTGTTAAATGAGATTCTTTTCTTTTCCCACATGTTTATAAATGGATTTGGCCAATAGATAAAAGAGATATCCTTCTCATCATCAAACAATGTTAGCAAATGTTGATCATCAAAATGAAAGCTGTAGTGGCCAGGAACAAGTAATCTATTACTACTAGTACTAGATACCAGTTTTATAGTACCATTAATAATCTGATTGGGTAGCAAAGTATCAGTTGGAGAAGCAAAGCTTTGCCATAGAATGATATCACCTTGGCCTTTCACGATGAGGTTCCCACTCTCCAATAGCCGAACCTCTTGGACATTTGAAGAGCTCACATTGTTTGTCCACACAATCTGACCACCGTAATCTTGTAAAACCATACTTCCATCGATGTTTAGCTTGATCTTGGAACCCCAGGTGTACACAGGACGACCAAGATTTGCACTCCACACAACAGTCTTTTCAGCTGAGTTGGAGAACCAAACTGCGAAGATGGAGGAATTGGGGGAGATGTTGTAGAACCCGCAGGCGAAAGTACCGTCTGGTGAATAGAGTACATCAGAACTGCGCTCTACTGAGAGAGAGGAGCCAGGTGTGAGGAAATCTCGTGCTGATATCTGTACAAGAAGATGGATCAAAGTGAGGAGAAACATGAAAGCAGAGTGTGCATCCATGGTTGCCTCCCCTTTCAAGTTGATCTTTGAAATGATCAGAAATGCATGTTATTAAGGATCCAACTAGCAACATAGACTCCATAGGACTATAGGAGGGGAGATGCACAAATACTTATCTTTATTGGCTTCTTCCTCTCATCCTTTCCTTTTTCTTTGTCTTTAATTGAGACAGCCACACCTTCTAGTCAGTCAACGATTCAATGAACAGTGCACTGACTGGTGTCTTTCAACGTTAGGTAAAGCCTCTTGTTTCAGTCATTCAGTCTTTCAGCTAGCTGCTGTAATACCACTATTCGTCAAGCAAAGCTGCAGACAAGTCATTCTAACGACTTGTGGTTCGCCATCCATGCAGGAGAAGAGAAGAAAAGTCATTTACTTCAATTGCCTCTTGACAATGGTATACCACTCAATTTCCTATACAATTTGTCGGCTACAGTTCAAGAAGGATTGGTAGATGTTGCCGCTTCTCATTGTTGGCTTGTTGCACATGGGCATCTCTCAGTAATTTTCAAACCTTGAAAATTCGAGTGCAATAGTAACAGTTGAACGTTCATGAAAAAGACAGTAACAGTTGATGCACTCATCCTTTTTGATGCGGATGTGTCAATGGCCATAAGGAAATGCATAGTGACTTCACATATTAATCTGGCCACTGGCCAGTCATCTGATGTGATTTCTGAAACACTAATGTCAATATGTTTTTCATGAAGAAGTGCAAACCCTCTTGTTCAATCATTTTCTGCACCGCGAATATTGGAGAATCTTTCGTCTAGTCCCATGTTTTGCTATTATGTGCGTAGAAATATACAAAGAAAGTACCAGTGAGAACTTTATGTGTTCACTTAATTTTCTGCTGATGTTGGATTGCCTGGCACAATCAGGGCAAAAATATAGATCAATTGCACCTCTTTGTTACTCATCGACGTATGTCTTACCTGCTTCCCCAAGTCATTTTTAATTACTGTCCAAGTTGTCCACATGTACAGTTAGAAGTATATTTTGAGATGGGGGAGAATGGTGTACTTAAGAGGAAGCCACGGAAGTTTGTACTGCAATATGATTTTCCTTTTGGAAACCTGTACTGTAAAATGAAATGAAACTGTTCCTCAACTCTCTTGTTGCCAGTTAATCGCTGACGCCTGTCACTTTCTGAAGTAAGGTTTGCTGTGCTGTGACATAGGAAAAAAATGTCTGACTTTTCCCAGCGTCACTGCATCAGATCCACATATCTGCAGCCCCAAAGTCAGACAATTTCTTTTTTCAATTAAAATGTGACTGCTCTTTAGTTGCATCCTTCAAGTTACAGGTAGTCTGTTTAGTCATGTTTTATTTGTTTGGAGTGCGATGTTGTGACCGGCAACCTGTAAATACATCAAGGGACACCTAATTTGCAATCTATATCTCTAGCCATCTATAAAACAGAATTTACTATTATCTAAAAAAAATAAAACAGAATTTACTAGTACTGTTATTTGGAATAGACAAGTACAAGAAACTGCGGAGGACAATTTTTATTCATCATCCTTAGAAAAACATATGAAAACAAGGAGCTAATGTCGAATTTTTTTTTTTTGTAACAACCGAGCCAGACAGGACATCAATGACCAAACTGATTCTATTTTTTGTACTTTTATACATATGAAGTTTATCACGCCTCAGGACAACCCTAAAAAAGAGTGAAAAAAGTTGAGAGTAGTTCTATTGAGATAAAATATAAATAAATTACAAAGAGGGCGCAACGAGTCTCGATTTTACCTTTTTCATGGTTG
Organism: Oryza punctata; assembly: GCA_000573905.2. Classification (NCBI taxonomy): domain Eukaryota; kingdom Viridiplantae; phylum Streptophyta; class Magnoliopsida; order Poales; family Poaceae; genus Oryza; species Oryza punctata. The sequence continues at coordinate 30,499,273 of CM002493.2, forward strand.
TCAACTGAATAGGGCGCTTGCGCTATCCCTGTACTCATGTACAGGATCCTTCATCCTTGTACTGTGATTTTGGATTAGTATGTGATCGTGTGTGTTTTCAGTGTGATCTATAACATAAATTGACATTTCCCTCAAATTTTCTTATTTTGATGTGCTATTTTTTTTTTCCTGAAAACTCTTATTTTGAAGGTTGGTGGGTGCACTTCAATAGCAGACACCAGGCTTTACCTTTTCATTTTCGATTTTCGAAGTGAAAACCGCTCCCACTTGTTTAAAAAACTCGTCTAATACTGATTGCCTTTCACAAACCGATAACCAATGGTTTCTCGAAAACCCGTACATCAGGTTCCTCGTTCTATGGTCACTAGGTGAGCCTAGCAAATCTAGTCTCAATCCATCGAGAAAATTGACATTATGCCATCTTCAGAAACGGGTTTCACTCAAATATCATCTTGGGAGTGGGCTTCGTTAAGATGCCACTTTCAACCAAAGGCTACATGCTAGAATGCTACATTGGACAAATTGCCCTTGGCTCCTTCGTTCGCCTTCCTTCAGCGTCATGGATGGAGGACGATGATGATGAGCGCACAGATTTGGTGGATGACGACGAGGTCACAGATCCGGCGTCGCTGCCGACGAGTGCATAGATCTGTCGCCGATGTCAACGAGCGCGCGGATGTAGCGGCTGACGACAACAAGCAGGTAGGTCCACCGGCTGCCGCCGCCACCAACAAGCGCATGGATCTGGCGCCACCATCGATGAGCGCGCGGATGTAGCGGCCAATGATGACAAGCAGGTAGGTCCACCGGTTGCCACCGCTGATGACTAGCGCGTGGATCTGGCGCCACCGCGGATGAGCACGCATGTCTAGCGGACGACGACGATGAGAGAGTAGGTCTGCGGGCCACCGTCACCGACGAGCACACGGGTTTGCTGGCCATCACTGCTGAGGGCACGGATTAGGTGGCCGTCTCCGATGAGCGCATGGGTCAGCGTCTTACCGCGGCTATGTCCTCAACACGACAGAGGTGGAAGAAGTGTAGCAACAGGGGTATTTTTGTCCATTCGAGTATTATAGCGTGTAGCTTCGGTTGAGAGTAACATTTTAACGAAACCCACTCTCAACATGGCATTTGAGCAAAACCCACTTTTGAAGATGGCATAATGTCAATTTTCTCCAATCCATCAGACGATCACTAGACCTAGTAGCCAAGTTGGGCCACACACGATCATGAGCCCAATGATCCGGCCCAGATACGACTGGGCCTGGACAGTCCGTGCCCGTCCCACGTGGCCGCTCCCGAGCCAGAGTCGCAACCGCACCGCTTCCGACCGAGCCGGACTCGGACTCGGACTCGAACTCGAACCCGAACCCTCCTTGTATTCTTCCTCCCCCAATATAAGCGGCCACCACCCGATAGGGCTTTTCCCCAATCTCGCCGCCTCTGGATTTGCTCCCCTTGCGATTCCTCTTGCGCCGCCGCCGCCGCCGGATTTGCTCTCGCGTGCTCGTCGCCGTTTCGCCGTGCCGGATTGTTGTTGTTGTTCTTGGCGGCTAGGTCGAGGGTTTTCTTGTTTGGAGGTAGAGAGATTTTATTAGGGTTTCGGGCGGGGATGGAGGAGGTGACGGAGGCGGTGAGCAACCTGTCCATCACGGAGCCGCACAAGAAGAACCGGATCCAGGTCTCCAACACCAAGAAGCCGCTCTTCTTCTACGTCAACCTCGCCAAGGTCAGGATTTCCTCCCCCTGTTCCTTGTTGCTGTTCGATTTTCTTTTTTTCTGTTACCGGATTTTGTGTGGCGGTTTGTGAGGCAATAGCGAGTGGATGCTGCTGCTGTTTCGTCGATTTGATTTGACCGATTCTTGTTTGTCCCCTTATCCCGCCTAACAAAGAAAATCCCTTTTTTGGTGCTTCGATCCGCCGGGGGTTTTTCGTCTAAAACCCTAACAAAAAGTTGCCCTTTGATCTCGTGATTGTTTATTCCTTTTCTGTTTTAATCTTCAAAGACTTAGCTTGTGAATCAAGGCTCGATTTTCTTTTCTTTTTAGGGGTTGTTCGTGATTTGCTTTTCTGAATGTAATGCTAAAACAAATGTTTATGTAGCATTACAATATTTGTTTACGATACTTTCGAGTTGGAGCTAATGTTGTTTTTCTGATGATTGCAGAGATACATGCAGCAGCATAATGAGGTGGAGCTCTCGGCGCTCGGCATGGGTGAGCACTTTTTGTCCTTAGTTCTTAATCCTTTCGGAGTATATAAGCATATGTTGCTTTGGTACCTGCAATCTGTAGTTGTCAAATTGATGCAATGAATAAACTTACAACTGTTTATATGCCTACCTCATGTATACCCTCATCAAGTATCACTAATGTCAATGTTTGGTGACAGAATATCCATTATATAATTTTGATTTTCTGCCATTCATGTCAAATGCCCCATCTCATGATCATTTATTGATTCCTTGTGCAACTTCTTTATGAAAGATCAGGAGTGGAATGTACAATTAATACGCGTGTATTGACTAATGACCATAAACATGGCTTTTCACAATCATCTATTCCCTGTGTAACTTTGCATTGCATTTACTACTGTTGTTTCATTCTAGCCATCCATCTGAGTTTCAGGGGATTTCTACCATGATTGAGTTTTTGATTGGTTCGATTTGTATGCGAAAATCAAGCTGCCACTGCTCATGCTTGTCGTTGTGATGTTTTCAAACAGCTAAACCTCCTCTTTATTATTTCAGCCATTGCCACTGTGGTGACTGTTGCGGAAATTCTAAAAAATAATGGCCTTGCTGTTGAAAAGAGTAAGTTCCTGTTGCCTTATTATCCTGTTGGTCGATGCCGAAATCCTTTCTTACTAAGAAGGCAATATCTCTTAACTATTCGATCAATTTCTTGCAGAGATCATGACATCAACTGTTGATGTCAAAGACGACTCAAGGAGCCGTCCTATGCAGAAGGCGAAGGTTCGTTTATTTTCCTCTATTCCATGCATGATATGGTATAGCCTGTTTCATTATCAGCACGACTGTTTCCTTGATCCTGTTGCCATGTCCAGATTGAAATTGTGCTTGGGAAGACGGAGAACTTTGATGAGCTGATGGCTGCTGCTGCCGAGGAGAGGGAAGCCGCGGCTGCTGCTGAGGGCGAGGAACAAGGCTAAATAAATTATTTTAAGTTGGCTGTTGAGTTTAATTTAGTACCCTCCTGCTAGGTTTAAGTTTCAGTTTATTGTGGTCAGCAAGAGACATCTTGCAATCAAAAAGCTCTGCTTATTTGATTCGGTTGAATGATAATTCATGGTGCCTATTTTGGTTATTTCTTGTGTATTGCAATGTTGATGTGCTTAAAGCGTTTAGCTTCTCGCTTTTCTCTTTAAAAAGATGCAAATAATCCTTCCCAGATAAACCCAAGAGTGTAGTTTTTCTGAAGACAAAAAAATAGGGATCTGATGGAGCAGGAGAAGCATAAAAGACCGAACAAAATCGTTACAAAACTCAAAACTATCTGAAGCTTTTAAAAGTTTTTATGTTGGCTGTTTGATAAGCAGCAGGTTTATGTTTCAGTTAAATATGGCCGACAAGAGACTTACATTGTGTGCAATAAAAAGGCTCTGCCAATTTGATTCGTTTGAATGATTCTTGGTTATTTCTCTTGAATTGTGTATCGCATGTTCTAGTCATGCCCGTGCAATATGATGCGGAAATATTCTAATACGCATATAATAAATCTAGTAACAAGAACAAAATCACGACAAAACTGCTTCCGCTCTATCAAGGCAGGATGACATTGTTCATAGATTTGAACTCGAGCACAAAAGAAGCCAAATAATCCTTTGACATAAAGCCAAAGCCAAAACTTTGATCTAACAGATCTCAAATATCTTAGTCCTAAACTTTTGTTTGTTAATCATCCAACTTGCATTTCTTGACGAAAGAAAAAGAACTAGGGGACTCATCTTCCTTCAAGAGCACATGCTTCACTCACTATCCTGATCGTCTTCAACCAGTATCTTCTTGCAGGCTTCATAGCACATGAATGAGATCCCAGCCGCAGGCATCAGCTTGATGCAGCTCGGCCCAAGCCCCTTGTAAAGGCCGCCAATCCCTTCATTCTCCATTATGCAATACAGAGCATGGAAGACATTCTTGTAGACCTGCCTGCCGCCTACTGCTCCGACCTGCATTTGCTTGCGAGCTACCTCGAGAGGGAAGGTGGCGGTGCTCGAGATGGCACCCGCGGCTGAACCGATGAGAAGAGTCGCGATGTTGCTGATCTCTTCCTGCTTGAATGTCTTCCTATAGAGCTTCTTCAGGGTGTCATAGGCATAGTAGTTGGTTGCAGCATATGGCACCACACCGATCAGACTCGGTGTCAGCCCACGGTAGAGCTCGGAGGGGCCTTCCTCTCGTAGTATCTTGACGAAAGCATGGAGGAAGTTGTTATAGACATCTTTCTGCAGAAAATGTAGGGTTAGGTGGGTGTACACAGAAAAATGCACTTGTGTAAGTTAATGGAGTTTTTTTCACCTCAATAGTCAATCGGGTCTTGATCAATTCCAAGGGGTATGTGCACAATGTTGAACTAACCCCAGCAAGTGCTCCAGCAATAAGCGATGGAGGGAAGGGTGTCTTAGGGGACTCATCAGCCTTTGGAGTTAAGAATTTCTTGGCTGTATCGAAAGCAAATAGCTGCATTTGAACAAAAGACAAAAGTCAGTTGAATTAAGGTATTGCTATCTTAATAGGTGAATCAAAGATAGTTTGATTAGTTGCTACAAATCCTAGATACTTCTAACACCCTGAAATTCATAAGAAAAGGTGGTCGCATAAACTCAGTCAAAGTCAAGTGTAACAAGTATCCTTCTCCCAACTCATAAAGCCAAAACAAATGCCTTTAACAATGTAAGACCATGGAAGGGAAGATTAACAAAAGCAAAACTGCTATTCACAAGTTTATTTTGGAGGCACTAAGTCAGTATTTCCCAGAAGTTAAACATCTTACTATTCATGTTTTGGCATATAGCCAGTGCCTAACAAAGCATACACTTAAATAAAGCGAGTGAGCTCAAAATATCAGAAGGAAACAATAACAAAAATATAAGAAAGCTACATAATCCATACTTTGACTTGCCTAAAGTCTCAAGATCACTACACATATAGATGTTTGTAGTCATGAAGATTACAGTCACCCATGAAAAAATGGAGAACATTAAAATACCATTGAGGTGAACGAACCCAAACTCCTTTCTAAGGTGTATTTCCTAATTGCATACCTACTTTATTGATAAAAAGAAGGTTGACTGTCATAAAATTGACTACAATGTGACATTACCTTATTATTAAGAAAAGTGGAAAGTCCATTTTCCACGGTGTTTTACTGCTTTTGATAGGGCATCCACAAAATTAAAGCGATTATAAGTTAGGGCGTGTTCGGCTGTCATGTACTGGGCTGCTCTGCAGCCTGCACTCAGTTCACTTGCTGCAGCAACAAGCTGTAACGTGGCTGTGAAACAGCATTGTACAAGGCAGCCGAACAGGCCCTTAGTAGTTAATACAAATCGTCTTTTCCTAAGCATCCACCTAACATTTGCATCTCAATGGAAGCTTAAAAAGGAACTATTGTTTGCTCAAAATTGAAAAGGAAATGGTCAATGACGAAAACAACTTGGCTAACATCACCATCTAATACAACTAATAAACAGTAGTTACATCTTTGTTCAAAACAAAATAGGTATTAGGTATATATCACATAATAAAGTTAGGCAATAGGACCTTTGGACTTTGTAAAGGATCAACATAGGCCAGCATTTATAACTTACCTCGATAGCCTTGCTTGGTGCAACTCGGATGACATTGACAAAGTTCCCACGGAACAGCCCTGTCCACCCCTCAGTCTTCATGATTGACTGAAATACCTCTGTCATAGAGTCCCCATTGCTCCCAACCATCAGATGGGTCCTAATCGTCTCCAGAGGTGCCACACAAGTCCTCGAGACAGCTCCCGCAACAGCTCCACTAACCAACCGCCTCAAATGTGGGTTCCCAATCTTAATTTTCAGCTTCAGCCCACGTTTCTTGGCCTTCTTCACGGCCTTGCCATCCACCACCTCTTCCTCATTGACAGATTCAGCCTCCGTCGCAGGAACTTGGTACCCCACTGCCGAGGAGACATACTTTATGCAATGATCAGCGAACGGAATCTTGAAGTCATGCTCTGCAGGACTGGATGCCACTGCTGGCGCAGCTGTCGACACTTTGAGACCGACACTAGCAAACAGCCCACCATGAGGGGAGGCAGAGCCATGTAAGCTCAAAGAGAAGCTCTTGTCTTCATGCAAATCCCAAGGGAACCGGAGCTCCGGAAGTTGTGGGACAGACCAGCCCTGCTTCTTCTCCAATGTCAGCACACCATTCTTGCTCTTGGCTGACATCGCCACCATTGTCGCCGCCATCTCCTGGAAAATGTTTTTGCTTCAATCTACAGCACACAGTGAAGGCGGGCAACAGCACTGCATTGAGAGCCACAACAAGAACCGTATTCTCAGCCACCAATCCCAAAAGTTGGAAACGAAAGAATACATCATCTGCCCTACCATCTCCACTACCACAATTCTAGCACAATGGAATCGCAACTTTTGATGGACCAATTAAACATTTTCGCTACTTGACCATAAACATGGGTAGGTTCAGTGAACCTACCCGCCCTCTCCAGAAATCGCTATGTATTACAAAAGGCAAAATCCAAAGTTACTTTTGAAGCATACATCAAGCAAGGAAGAAGCAAAGAATCTAGGTAAGCAATTAGCAATGGCAAACTGTAATAAAGTCCAAAGTACCCTTCAAGGAAGGGGCAGACCTAACATGGGGCATGCATGGGGGTTGAGCTGAACCTTGAAAAAAAAATCTAATTTTGTTCACTGGAAACAAGCTGCTATACTACTGCGACACACAGCAAATAAGCAGAAACAGACTATACAGATTAAATCAGAGGAAAAGAAACCAACCCCAAATCCGGATGAATCTTCCAATCTACGCCACACGAGGTGCCGCTTAGGAGGAGGAAGGAGGGATGCTATTGCTACGAAGCGGCGCTATGCTACGAGGTGGCCGCAGAGGAAGAGCGACGCTAAATAGAGGAGAACGAATACCTTAAAACGCGAGGTGGCGGAACGAGGCTGGCCGGCCGACCTCGCCGCCTCTCCGAACTTGCTCGCCGGCCGTGCCGCGCCCGCGCGCGAGGGGGGGGGGGTGCAAACACAGCGCTCGCTCGCTCTCTCGCCGGCGGCGGCGGCGCGCGCGAGGAGGCGAGGAGAAGGGCGCGGCGGCCGTGGCTCCGCCGGGAAGCAGAAGGGGAGAGGCGGCGTTTGGAGTGGAGGATGGAGGGTGGAAAAAGGGAAAGAGGATATGAAAGGGGAAGAAAATGAAGGGTGGTGTGTGTGGGTTTGGACTCGCGAAATATTTCCTTCTTTTTTTATTATTTTTTTGTTGCCGTCGTTTTTCTTCTGTTGACTGTTTTTTCTTCTGTTTTGTTTGGACCAATTTTTGATGGTTTTGGATTGCTTCAAGATTCGTGTGGCCAGTGTAAGCTACTTTCTCTTTCCCAAATATAAGAACTTTATAATCGGATGGGATATTTTCTGTACTATGAAAAAAAACTCAAAATACTATGAATTTAGATAGAGATTCTGTTCAAATTCGTAGTAATAGATAATATTCCATCAAACTTATGTTTTCATATGGAGCATGTCCCGATTCGTAATACTAAGTCTGTTTAGATTCGTAGTATTAAGAAATATCTCATCTACTTCTAAGTTCTTATGATATGATGTAGTGACTTCATCAGCTGGTAGGCTAACATTGGAGCAATGGCACAAGTCGAGCCGTAGAGGTGCACATCGAGCATTAGGCAGACACGCATGACCATGTTTTTCCTATTTCTCTCTGTTGCTTTTTACGTTTGTTGAGTTGAACAATGGATTTGTGTTATATCGAGCACCCCAAATATAACTTACAATGGCACTTAACCTAAAAAGGTACTGAAAGTTACTAGATTTTTTACATTTCAATCTTTTTAAAACTTATTTAACAAATAGAACTCTGCAAAACTTATTTAGAAATGGACTTTTTATCTCGAAGATGAGGTTCAATGTCTCGACGCCATAATGACATTGGCATCGACACCCCGGCCCTTGGTAGCTAAGTCGCTTACGTGAAGGTGGTTGGCACCAAAGAGACTAGTACCGAGAACCTATTTGTAAAAAAATCCAACAAAGGGTTAAATTATAAATATCTATTCTTACCAATAGGTTTTTGATACTTATCTTTTGAGCTGAGAACCTATTTGTAATATTTATAATATTTATATTTAACTCTTTAAAAAAAATTTACAAACAAGTCATCAACGCCAGTAGCTTTAGCACCGACCCCTCTACATCTCGGTTGTTATGGGCTGAGGGTGTCAATGCCAGCGTCGTTGGTGTCGAGAAAAATGGTCTGTCATAGAATAAGTTCTTTAAAAGATCTATCAGTAAAATAAGTTTCAAAACGGACCAAAATATAAACAATCCAACTGAAAGTTCTATCAGCTAGCCATTCTAGTATAGATAGATTCATCGAATGCTCGTCTAGGAGGGCCGTGGGAAGCACACATGCTAACACTGGAATGCCCTATGTCGACCTTTTCGGACGTAGATACAAAGGACAAACATCAATTTGGGATCCAAAGAGTTAGGGGCAAAGGAATAAAAGAAAAGATAAAGGTAATAAATTGTTTTGTTGGTTGGGTATTTTTTTCATTCGGCTTTGAACCTATATGTCGATCAAAATTTCTCATAGTTTGACCTCAAATCTATTCTGAAAAGGCATAAATCTTCCCAAAAGTCAGTTTCCACAAATTAGACCGGACGTTCCAGTTTTACTCAATGTTTTAAATAGCTAGCCAAGATATTTAGTGAATGACCTTCTTAAACAGCTAATAACATGCTAAATGAGGCTACAACGGTTAAATTTTACATGAGAGCAAATGGTAGATCCTCCTCAAACAACTATAACCGAAAGTTTAAAACCTTGGTTTTATCTCGAAAGTTTCAAATGAGTCTCTTTGTCGCAGATTATTTCAAAATCGGAATTCCAAATATGAATACATAATTTCCACATAAATGTTCATTCCAAATTCATGGTGTTATTGTAACAAGTGTAGGAGCTACTGTTCACCATGCGTTATTCACTCGTTTATATAGTTAATTCTTAATAAAAAAATACTAATCACTTGTTTTGGTTTCATACCACTATCTAGCTCAGCAATTCCTCACTATCGAACGTACGTAGCCTTTAGTTGCCTTATCTTTTGGGTTACCCTGAAACCTTCAAAAGATTTTGTAGACCCTCATATTTTATTTTAATTATTACTAACAAAAATGCTTGTGCGTTGCAACAGGTAAAGGATAACTTTCACGATTGATAAAAACTCTAACAGTTTAAACGACAAATAGAAACAAGATAAACACAATAATGACAAAACAAAGACAAAAATCATATATAGTATTGAATCGATTGCGCTCGCATCATGCGTCATGACGCGAAGAATTCCTTATGTACACCTTTTCACAGTCTCATAAATCGATCGGGTGGTTATTTCATAAGTTGAGCATGTGTATTTTGCTATACGTCATCGACCAAAGATTGAAAATTTGATTGTTCATTTAGTGAATGTTTTTTTATCTGTAGATGGAAAGCATTTGCAAAGTAGCAAACTTGCCACATACAAAGCTTAATGATAATTTTAAAAGAAAAATATTTATGAGCAAAGAAATTTGGAAGATAAAAAAAGAGGAAAAAGGATTAAAGAGAGGAGATTGAAAGGGGAGACAGAGGATAGGATGATCGGGAGAAAAGAAAAGGAGAAATAGAAAAAAAAGAGAGAGAAAAGACGCCGATCGGGGAGGGATGTACGACACTTAGTGGAGGCGCGTGAGACGGAGTGGTGGGATGGTGTGGGTCGGTTGGGTTGGGTTGGGCTGGGCTAGGAGGAGGGGGAGGGGTTAGGCTGGGAAAGGGTAGTATAATAGTTATTTGAGTCACGTTGAATTAGATACATAAGAACTAACTAAAAAACCAACTCAAATATCGATGACGTACCAAAATTTTGACAGAAACATCTCAATTTTTAATATAGTAGAGATAATTGTTAGCATGGTGCGCTTCAAAATAAGGGATGGTACCCTTCAAAATCTTCCTCACCATTTTTCTCACTATGACTGTCGCTTTCGTTATCTGTTTTAGATGATGGATATTTCATTAAGTAATAATTCGTTATCTGTTTTAGATGATGGATATTTCATTAAGTAATAAAATTATATGTGGCCTCTGCATCTACTGAGAATGCACACAGCCAAAAAAATAAAGAAAGGAAAAAAGAACACTGTAACAACATGAACATATCATATTTTTGCAATAGTTTGCTCTCTAGTAACTCGGATGATAACATTGTGTCTATGCCATAGTCTCCTAAACAATGTCTTCAAGAAGGAACTAGAATGTATTGGTCGATGTTGTTCGAACCAACCTAATAATATCATGTTCCGGATTTTCATCTAGATACATCTATAACTATGAGACAACACCTTCATCAAGAAAGAAACAACAAACATATGTTGTTGAATCTATATAACTAGATTAGGGTTTTCACCTTGGATACAATTGCCACTTAAAGTACAACACCACCACCATGAGACATCGAAAACATGCCGTGGCAGACTTCCATCCACAATTGTCGCCTGACAAAAGAACTCTATAAGAAAACTGTACATGATTAGTCTTGACCACTAAGCCCCCTATATAGCGCATAACTTTTAGTCACTCCCATCATTTTTTCTGCAACATAAAACTACCGTTGTGCTTATGGTGTGGTGATGGTAGATGTATGATGACATGGTAAATGAAAAGGCTTTATACATAAGAAGGCATAGTTTTGCAACCACTACGCCGGAAAAAGAGTAAGCACAACTCAAGTGGGTTCTGTAATTTTTTAAGATGAATTATTTTATGTTGATCATAAAGTAAAAAACTATAACAATTATCCCTTCCTAACTTCCTACATATCTATTCTTTCTACATAGTCAGTACCCAATAAGCAACATTAACTCCTATAGGGCAAGATATGTATAAAAGGCACGTCATCATCTATTTTTTGCCATTTGATCGCATTATTGCAAAGATAGCAGCCGTTGGAACAAGAAGTTACTTATTGTCTATCTAATTTAATCATTGATTATTCGTCATTTCATTTTTCCACTCCTAGCAACATAACATAGATTTATGTACCTAAAAATAAGCATAACTTTTCCCGCATATATAACCATTCTTTGTAAGGTTGTGATTTTTTTGGTTAATTATTGAGTAGTAACTATAATTTATAATTTAGTTTATATATTTTGGACCTTGATGTTGCCTAGAGGGGATGAATAGGCGATTCCTGAAATTTAAAAACTATTTTTGCAGTGGATTAGTAACACCCAGAGTCTCCGGGCTTAGGAGACCGTAGTCTCCGGGTTAGCTAGGAAAACACCCTCCAAAGGGGAACAAACCACTAGCACAAAATCTACTTGAACTAAAAGGTGACAAAGTTCGGTCACCAACTAGATCAAACAAGCATACAAGTAGATCGAGCAATATTAGGCATAATAATGGTAAACACACAAGAGAGACAGATACAAAAGATTTGTTTTCCGAAGTTCGGATTCTCCACAAAGAATCCTACGTCTCCGTTGAGGGACTCCTAAGAGTCGGGTCTTGATTAACCCTTTACTCACCAAGCTATCAACCACGAGAAAGTATAGGTTTCCAAGCAACTACCTAGGATTAGCAAGTCTCCAAGAGACCCCAAGGTTCAAGCTTGGACGACGTGCCCCGATCCATGGTGAAGCTTGCTCTACCACGCAACCTCCTAGAAGATAGCTCGGATTCCACTAAATTACCTCTTTCCTTACGGAGGTGAGGAAAACCTTCACAAACTTCCTGTGGCTCACCACACGCTTGGGAGCTCACCGGGCGACGCCTTGCCGTCTAGGAGGCTTAACCTCCAAGAGTAACAAACACAATCTAAGACTTGCTTGCTATGATCTCAAGTGCTCAAAGATTGGAGTGAAGCTCACTAGCTCTCAACTTCTCCTCTCAAACTCTCTCCCAACCCCAAATCCCTTCTCTTCTCAAATCCCCTTCTCTAATCTCACTCACAAAGAGTTCTACCACAAAAGGTAGGATATTGGGGAGTGGCTCTTTGGTTTTAGATGATTCAAAGCTTGCCCAAAGTTAGTAACTATGGATGAAGGGGGTGGAGGGGTTTAAATACCCGAGCTTTCGAAAAACTAGCCGTTACTCACAACTCAGTGCATTCACGGAGTATCCGGACCTGTAACACCCTGAGAAACTTCCTAAATAAAAATACACCGACCAAAAATCATATCTGATTTATTTTTATAATTTTGCGACATGCCGACAATTTCTTTATTTGTTTTATGCCAGTGCCAAACTTTTATTGAAAATTTCCAATTTTTCTACTCCTCTGATTTTTTTTTTGATTTTTTGTCCCAAGATTTTCTCCCTGACCGAAATTAGTTTTGCTCCGAAAAGTCCGCTTAAACTCCCTCTACCATGGCCTTCTTGCTGCAAGCCTTTCTCCCTAGAAAAGTCCATGTTGCCTCCCCAAACCACTCATTCCTGTTGGGTTAGCAATAAAGGATAAAGTCCAATCCTCCTCCCTGTACTGTTTTCGGCGACGACGTCGCCGCGCGCCGTGTTGAGTTGTGATCCAAATTCATATAAAGGCCGACTTCGGACGGAGCGAAGTGGAGGCCCATCGCCCCTTTTGGGTTTCACCTTTATATATACTACTACTAGCAAGCATGCACGCGTGTGCAGGCCGCCGATACGTCGTCGTCGTCTACACCTTCCTCCCCTCGCCAGCAGCCAGGGCCGTTCACCAACCTTAGCTGCACGCCCGGGCGAAGCATTGAAAGCGCTTCAATGGCTGGCTCCCACACTCGGAGGCTATAAAAGCCGATCGTGTTCGAACACGCTACACTGCCTCACCTCATCCTCTTCCTCTATCCCTCTCCAACCAGCCCCTTCACTCCCTCCCCACGATGCGCATAGCCGCCGCCTTGCCATGAGCTAGACTTAGGTTGGGCAAGTGGAAAGGCAGGTAGCCGCGCCGGGCGAGGTAGGGAAGTGTGTAGCTCGGTCGAACGAACGAACGGTTGAAACGATTGGAACGTTAGAACGAGAACCTTTGATGCAATCACTAAAACTTGAGCTAAAAACCTGAAAACCAAACCCGGTGGACCTCGGACGAACACCGAGAGCTCGAGGACGATCCGCGCGCCTAAGCCGTACCTCGACGACCGGAGCTCACTCGGTGTGCCACTACTCGGCTACCGCAAGGTGAGCGTCTACCTCCTCTGTTTTCTTTTGCTCGCCTTCTTCCTTGCTGTCTTTCCCTGTTTTGTTTCCGCGGCGTCGCCACCGTGCGCGCAGCCTCGTCGCGCCACCAGTCTAGCTACCTCCGTACTAGTCGCCGCCGCATGCAGCCACCGGCCATGCAAGCCGCGCCCGCAGCGCGCCCCCTCCGCCGGCCACGCCGGCTGCGCGCCGCGCCGCTGCACCCGGCCGCCACCATGCGCGTCGTCCCGGCAGGCGCCGCCCCAGCCACCGGCCGCTGGCGCACGTTGACTAGCCGCCGCGCCCGGCCACTGCCCCGGCCGGTCGCCGCCACCATGCCCTCCTCTTCCTCCTCCTGTCGCCTCTGTGTGTGTGAGAGAGAGAAAAAACGAGACAGAGAAGAAGAGAAGAAGGAGAGAGAGGCTTACACACGGGTCCCACATCCATTTTGTTTTAAAAAAACAGGACCTGCACATGAGGAGATAAGGGCAGTCCCACCCGTCAGACCTTTTCCTTTTCTTTGATTTAAAACTTTTCCAATCTTTCGAATTCCGTATCTCCCTCGTTTTAAGTTGGATTTGAACGAAACTTTCGTCAAAATCTTTCTAAAATCAAGATCTACGCAATGGCACTGGTTTGGTTATTTTTCGATTTTTCTGAAATTTTTGTCTCTTTTATGTGTTGGCGAATAGTATGTGACTTTATTATGTAGCCGGATAGGGTACATTTGCGAGGAGGAAACCGAGCTAGTTGAGGACGAACCCCTGATTGAGCAAGGCAAGTCACTACGCACCTCCCTTGAACACGTTGATCCTACTTTTATAAATGTGTTGGTTATAAATAAAATTGCATGCTAATATTGAAAACGCGTACCTACATTTGTTTAAGCCTTACCTTTGAAATTTTCTATCCTTATGTATTTACATTCCTTTGTTATATGTGTATATTAATTTATGCGTGATTATTTATCTACTGCTTAGCCCTGCTTATATAGACGTTATACATTCCGTATATGGGACGTGAATGTGGGAATACTAGTCACTCGATGGGAGTGGTTGTTGGAAATTGGGTGGAGACATAAGCGCCACCCACAGCACGAAAACCTTTGTGAAAACCCAAAAAACTTAATTGAACAAATATGATTTCGACTGGGGCGGCACGAATAGAATATGGGTGGTTCTGGGAACGGTAAGCCGCCGACCCTAGTCAGTTAAGGACCGAGTCAAGAAGCTAAACAGGAAACGAACCGAGTACGACCACACTTCTTGAGTGGGGTTAGACCTGGTGGACTAGGTTATTCTCGTGGGGTGGTACCCCAGACATGGTAGGTTCTGGATATCGGTATGGAAATGTGGAAGTGTGTGTTTTAATGACGTCAAAGCTTTATATATGTATAATGTAACCTTTAATCTCGGGAGCACCAGAACTCCCTTCACAACCGGCTCGAGGTAGGAATGTGGCGCAGAGGGTGCAATGGGGATTCATAGTCCTTGTAGCGGGTGCCGCCATGCGAGGGTAACTGAAAAACCGGGCCGTGACAAGTCTCATGTGTTGGGTGCGTCACGGAGTGTGGGATTAAAAGCGTACATCCACTGCAGTGTGAGTAAATCAAACTATTTGAATAGTCGTGCTCGCGGTTAATGAGCGTCGGGACTTGTATTACTCTTGACTAGACTCACATGCTTTTAAATTATTTAGAATAGGTTGGGATAAATAAAACATGTGTAACCTTGCCCCATGTGCGGGAATGTTGAATTGCGATGAAGGAACTCCTAAATAAATGACGACATTTACATAGCGACATTTTGCCATAGTTAAATCTGCTAGGTCATAGGCTTGTGAAATAATTTGTGAAACTGGCTTCACGCAAATAAACCGAAACCTGCCTTGGATCCCTATATGCATTTGTTGCATTTCTATAGTGGTGACTTGCTGAGTACAGTTGGTACTCACCCTTGCATATTTCTACCCTTTTAGCTTTTGATGATGAGGACATGCCAGTCGAACTTATCCCCGAGGAGGGGGATGGTGGTACGGAGGAACCATAGGGACTAATCCCCAGTCGATGCCTGTGGAGTATAGGTGGACCGCCGCAGCCTCGCTTCCGCTATCCTATCTTTTTCTATGTTATTTGGTATTGTATCCGGCCAGACACGGCCTATTAGAACCTACTCAGGTTCCCATGTACTATTTGGTATTGTAAGACTATGTGATGCAGACTGTGTGTACCAGATTTATAATGTGTGTATACCAACCTATCGATCTAGGGAGTTGGTATTTGTAAACACATATGGTTTCCTGTGCTATAAAATCAGGACCGACAGGACCCCATGCCCGGAGTCTCCTGGACGCCCCAAAAACTAGCCGTTAGGCTCAGGCCAGTACAGGCCCGGAGTCTCCGGGATTTGACCCAGCGTCTTTGGTAAGCCCTTTCTGATGCCTAGAGGTCCATTTCCGGAGTCTCCTGGAAGCCTCGGCCTGCACAAAACCGGAGTCTCCGGGTCCCAGCCCGGAGTCTCCTGGCCTCCTGACAACAACCGGGAAAAAAATCCATAACTTCTTGCTCCGAAGTCTGATATCGATGAACTTGGGCTCTATGGAATGCTTATTGAAAGGGCTACCCAACCCCACCAAGAACAAGCTCTAAAACCGCTCTTAGAATAGGATAAAACTTGTGTTTCTCTCAAGTTAGCACTTGCATAGGTCACTTTGAGCACCGAGACATAAGCACGTTTCATCCCTCTTAATTGTACGGTATTCCTATACTAAAATTCAAATAGAGAAGCTATACCAATAGGAATGACTTCACACCATCTTCTTTCTTCACTTTGAGGGTTGCCAACGTCAAAGTTGTTTCATCATTGGGACAATTCTCCTACAACTCAATAAGCACATTAGTCCCAAATCAACTGTACCTTTGTCTTGATCAATGACCTTCCCGATTATCAACAAATCACATCTTGATCTTTGGTATTGCATCTTCCATCTCTCAAATGATTGATACAGATAATCCATAGCTTTAAATGATCTCGCACGGTCCGTCACGACAAAGTCTTAATTCGCCCTTCACCACCGGATTTGGTTCGTCGACTGCAAGCCCCTTGCTTGCCCTTCACCACCACATGGTCCATCGTAGCGGAGCTTCACTTGCGTTTCACCGCCTTACCATAGGTAACCACTTCATACCCGGATCTTCAATCTCCTCTTTGGTTCTCATCAACCGATAAACTCAATCTTCTAACTTCTCACGCCATCTTCATTTTCATCAACTTCAACCATGGTGTTTATCTCCTTCAACATGTCCATCAACTCATGATGGGATCTCACCAAGCATTCTCATCTTCAACATTTCACTCTTATTGATTCCCGATATATGAGGTATCATAATTCTTGTCATCAATCCATAATCCTATCACTTGATACTCACATATGAGTCATCAACCTTTTTGCTTGATGCCGGAACATAGCCTATTATCACAAACTCATAGCAAAGGTTAGTTTCAACAACCGTTGTCATTAATCACCAAAACTTCTCCTAACACTAGGTTAGAGGACTTGATCTTTCAGACCTAACTTTAGTAGATTGGGAGTGATAAATGTCAACGGTCTTCCTTTCTATACCGAAACAAGCATCAATCCATCTAACCATTAATTATTGATTTTTTATAAGTTTTAAAATGAATTGCAAGATATATTTAAATCATCGCAAATGCGTGCCAACCACACCTAAGGTTGAGATGATATATAAATTTAGAATAGTGACCATATAGATATACCACCGATCGGATATATTTTGAATGTAATGTTTTCTATATTTTGTTATAGAGAAATTGCAACAACCCGTGGGTTATCACCAGTTATTCTTATATACTCTTTGACTCACTCCCGCTCAAAAGAAAGTAGTGTTATCCATTGCTGGTCTAGTTCCCCAATCCTTCCTAGATCCTGTAAGCCTACCCGCTCTGTTTCTTTTGCTACTCCCTTCCATACTACTACGTACCCATGGAGAAAACTTTAAATATTTCATGCCAAGAGTAATTTAGAGATAGAGTTTCAACTGACTTTATCTGTTAAGCATTTGTCAAAGGATAATGACTGACAGATATATATCTTTTTGGTCTCTTCTAAAAGGAATTGAAGGGGAGACAAGCAATGTAGTTTCTGCAGTGTGCTAAAAACAATTCAACACTTGTTGTTGTTGTTTGATTGTCATATTGCTTGTTTTGCATGACGATGTGTTTTTTCTTTCAATATCTCTTCTCCTCGAAGCGTCATAAATATTTTTGGTAACTGGTTTAGGAGAATGCCTAGACGCTTGAAAAAATGGTTTTATTCGTGGCTAATGCACTTTCTTTGTCAATTTAGCGTTTTGTCTTTAATAACAAAAGTTGTCTAATCCCATATATGTTATCTTAATGACTTACAATTAGCTCCAATATTGATCTATGATGTTACAGCAGGAGCAGCGCAATATTATATGTAATGGAGCTATATATTTTTGGAATTGGTAGTCAAGAGTTTATTATTCCACTATGAGTGATGCAATATTTACAGGCTTACTAGAATGTATGTGGTTCTTTGATATAGTCAGCCGTTTTCTTTTTGTTAAGATAGTTATGGTTCGTCCCTTGCCCTAATGTCTTTTTTCAGCTAAAAATTTATTGGCTGTGAGTTGTATGGCAGATGTCAAGGATATAATACATTTTCATTATTAAAAAAATATATGCTTTTGGTCTGCGCTCGTGTGCATCAAGCAATCAAGTAATTGCAATTAGGCAACTTTTGCTCACTGCAGAACCAACGCGTTGTCGTGCATTACACATGTTCCCTGGCAAGGATTGACAACACAACAAATTGCTACCTGCATGATCATTACCACTGGATCACCAGCCAAATCCACAGGAGTACATTGCTTTGCTTCACTCCATTATTGTAAGCAGCGGCACACGCGTCGTCTGCGTCGACGATCCACGATCGGGGGCGAAGCAATCAGTGAGCTAATCGTATTTTTGCTTACACCACACGCCGACTGGCCTGACAGTGATCCAGCAATTAACTAAAAATCAGTGATAAGGTTAAGGTACTCGGAGAACTCTGAAGTAGCACCGATGGACGCGTTGTTACGACAAACGCAAACGGCAAACTGTAGGCACCTCGCTGGTTTTACCACCAAAACAGCTTACGGACCATTACATTTTATAAGAAGAAGAAGAGGAGAGACAAGTGGGTCCCATATTTTATAATAATATTTTTGTGATTGGAGGGTGACGTCATTGAAAAATAGTGTGGGTTGAACCTGGCAGCAGGGTTTACCTTTTGTTTTAGAAATTAAAGTCGTACTCACCGAGTTACCTAAAACCGATAAAAAACGATAACTTCCGATTAACATCATATGAAAACTAGCTAAAACCGATTGGTTTCGACAAACTAATAGTCGGCAAATCCTCTCCCGTTCGCATCACTCCTATTCCAAGGGTGACCCAAACGGCGGAAAACTCCCGCCGCTGCCCCCTCCTTCCTCCCTCCTCCCCTCCACTTCGCCACTTCCCGAGTGGCTCGCAGGCAAGTCGCACGGCTGCAAGGATGGTGGTGGCAGGCGCTCCCCCTCCTAAAGACGCCACAATGGTTGGGGCACTGAGGTGGCTCGGAAGGCGGCACCGCCTGCCACTCAGTTTCGGCCTCTCCTCGGTCGGAGCTGGTGAGAATGATGGTCGGTCGGAGACTGATGGAGGAGGTACTGACACCAGAGTTGGGAGAGGAGGCGATGGGGTTAAGGGCGCAGAGGTGACATAACAACGATGGGGTGGCTGGATTTGATTCTTCATGGCTAGATCTGGCCTCCCTCGACCGGATCTTGCAGCGGTACTAGCAGGGGATGCCGTGACAGCGATGCTCGCCCACTGTGGTGATAGCAGTGAGGCATGGCGACGACAGTCGGTTATGGGAAGGGTAGCAACGGTGGAGAGGGCGCGGAGGCTTGCTATTCGGCGTCCTCTCGTCTGGATTTGGTGGCTCTCCAATGAGAGAGCCCGGATATGTGGCGGATATGTGGCGACAGACCTAGGTGCGACGACGATGGGCTTGGCATGGGCGGAAGGTGCATCAGGACTAGAGTTGCATCGACACCACCGATGGTGGTGGCGGTGGCAACTACCGAGATGACGCATGTGCTAACGAATATTGAGGCTGTAGCTTGGGGTGGTGGACCGCGGCTGTGGCGACAACTCGGCGCGAGAAGAAGGGCGATGGACGTGCCTCCCTAACATTGGACCTAGCAATAATTGGCCACGCACAATGGTAGTCGACTTGGTGCTAGTGTTTTTACGGGGTGTGAGTTCTTTTTTTTATAGTTTTTCATGGTTGTAATCTTGTAATTTTTTTTACTATATCGATATGAAATATCACAGTGTCTTAGTGCGGAGCGTTTAGAAAAGATCGGTTGTTTTAAAAAAAAAGCTAATCGGTTTTTGTGAACCTGCCTGACGGTCAATAAACGGTTTCAAGTGTTGATTTGTGACTTTTTTAAAAAAAATCATTTTACAAACGCGATAGTTAAGGATAATATAGACTTCATGCAACGAAGAGGATTGTAGAGCAAGTCTGGAAAATAGAACAAACTAGTTAATTATGAATTATTACATTAAATTTTTATTTTTGCGAATGTGGAGACATGACTATACGAGTGCTCAGCCGGCAAGCTCGAGGAGTGAAGGAACAGCTCGCCTTGGATTTTTTTTATGTTTTGGCACTTTTAAAAAACTTATTTTATGAATAGATCTCTATAAAAATTTATTTTAAAAATAGATCATTTTCTCAACCCTAGTGACCTTGGAGTTAACATCTGGACACCTACGACGTTAGCACCGACATTCTCGTCCTCTACTAGCCGAGATATAGGGAGGTCGATGCAAAAAAATTTTAGTGTGGATAACGTATTTACTATAAAAATTGAAAGGTAAAAATATAAATATTTTTTATTTCAAATAGGACCTCGGCACAAAAGAAACTACGCTGAGGACCTATTTACAGGAATACATATATTTTTAACCCTTTCAACTTTTTTTTACAAATAAGTCATAGTCGGTTTCTTTATTCTCGGTCCCTTTCACATCAACAACTTAGCTACCATGGAAGGGATAGGGTGTTGTCCCTGAGGCATTTAATGGCTTGTGTAGATTGATTTCATTTTAAACCATATTATTTGATAAAATTGATAAATATATGATAGTATTTAGTTTGTTATTTGATCATACATATAGAATTTGATTACGGTCACGTTTAGCCTATTTTACCAAAACTTGATAATCTTACCAAATTATCCAAATTTGGTTATAAAGTGCGCAAGTCATGAATCTCAGCACCAATAACGCTGATGTCGAGAAAAATAGTAGTATATTATTGAAATAACGTTCTTCCGAAGATCAATTTATAAAAGAAGTAGAAAATCAGCTCCGCCCGGCACTGATTGTGCAATTGGTTGACCGTGCGGGAGAGTTGCGAGGACGCGTGGTACCACTAGCAGAACCAGATGCTAGAAGAACAACCGAAACCCCGCGAAAAAAGAACGAGCTAGAAGAGGAGACAGATCAAATCACAAAGGAGGAGAGGAGAAGAAATTCCTGCCCATGCCTGAGGCCGCGTCTCGCCTATTACAACGGCACACGCGGCAGCGCATCGATGAGGCCTCCTCGTCAGCTTTCTGCCAGCGGAAGCGTCAGGGTGGTCTCTGCTCGGCTTGGCCGAGGCTCCCAGTTGCCTCTCGTGTGTTCTTCTGTCCTCGACGGGAGAGGTTTGGAACCCGGCAATTTCATCGAATCAAACGTGACAACTCTGTCTGGGGGATGGGATGAGCAGGATAAACGTAATTAACATTCTGTGGTCAGTGGTTACTCTACCTCGGGGGGCGGGGGTAAACGCATGTTTGAGGCTTGACGTGTTTGAGAGCAATAATCGTCCATTTCTTCATGATGAATTTGAAATAAGTTCCATTTCTTAACAAATTTGATCATGCCATGTTTGAATCATAGTCTAAGAGAATTAGGCTTCGTTTTGAAGAAATATTCTCAGTAAACGCGAAATGAGAAAACTCATTATAGCACATGATTATTTAAGTAGTTATAGATTTGAAAAATAGATTTATTTGATTTTTTAAAATAATATATAGAATTTTTTGTAAAAAAATGTATCATTTAACAATTTAAAAAACATGCTAATGGAAAATAAGGAAGTTGAAGTTTGGAGTTGAAGTAAAAAACATAGCCTTAGTATTACTACTGCTTTAACAATATCTCATATTACTGAAATTGTTCAAATTATGATCATGAATTAGATCTGAGGTCTCTAAGCAGAATCTCGGCTATAAAATCGTACATACTAATCATAGATTATGATTATAGTAGTATTAACGTATGATTAATTGAGTTTTAATTATTATAAACTTCCAAAATATATTTATACGATATTTTAGAGCAACTTTCATATAAAAGTTTTCTCACGAAACAGTCTATTTAGCAGTTTGAATTGCGTGTCACGAATTTCAAAATTTTTATTCAATTTTTCAGGAGAAACGACGGGGCCTATACCTACATAAGAATGATAAAATCAGGCCTAATTAAAATATTAAAATCGTATGACACTTAAAATTTTTTGACAACCTTTTATTGAAAAGGATTTCAAGTATTTTGTGTTTGTTTTATGCATTTCGTATAAAGGTGATTATGCAGTACTAATACATATGAGAATGAGCATCCCACCGCAGTCCTCTCGCTCAAATATGGTTCAGTCCAAAAGTTTATCCATTCGTTTTGATTATTAGTAATTTCCAAATAACTACATGAAAAAAACAAGTTGTACGTGAATGCATGTGCAGTTGACAGGATTCAATGAAAATTATTCACACCACATGATTTTGAATAATCCCATGAATCTATGGACAGAAAGAGTAGTACAAAACAACACATTAATGAATTTTCCTACGGTCTACCACGTGGTAGAATCTTAAACAAACGAGTGGCGCAGCACGAAGTAGCACATGCCAATCACTCTCAGATGATCCAAGAATTCTGCATTTGACGGCTCGAGTTTCTAGGACCAAAAACTTTGAGATGATTAAATTAGAGACAACCACCAAGATCCACCGTCCATTTGTCAACTGTTGGTGCAACTGGGCCCACACATTTTCCGAACTCTCGTGAAAGAAAGCAGATAAGAAAATGTCAAGTTGCTGTTTTTTTAGGATTAATTGTCCCAGTTGCTGTTGATAGGTACGGAGTAAACACCAAAGTCTACTACTCCGGGATCCAGACGCAGGTGTACTCATCAACGTGACCTTTCTACACGGAATAAATACGGACGATTCTGCAGTTGATAAGCCAGGTGAAGTTGATATGGTATTAGCGGAGAGATGTGTGGTTGGTTTGGTCAGATGACAGATCTGGCTTAATCGTGCACCTAAGCTATTAAACCAACAGATATCCCAACTGGCAACTGATTAGTAGTACTAATTCTCTTAATACTAATAGATATGGAGTATGTTTTATTTCCGGCCTCTATCGCGATAGTACACTATCTACCAACTAATTAGTAGGAGTACTCTAGCATGGTTAAGATTGCCAATCTAATTGCTCTCAGCACATTGCACATGCTGAGCATTGTTGATTATCATACTAACGAGAAATATATATATCCCATTCAGAAAATATAAAATATAGCCGGTTCTCCTCGGAATATAGGGTTATAAGAAAATATGAATAGAAAAACCATAAAATTATAATATCATGTGTTACCAAATTTCACCGAAATCTTAAAAGTATAGGCACGTAAGGCTACTGCCTCCAATCCTAATCCTCATCGCATCTCACCTAGTTTATTTTTTGTGGCATCGTATTTTTCCTTTTTTTTAAGGGGATCAACAGTATATATGGACTAAGATGATGTAATGTGGAACTCATACTTTAAAAGAAAATCGTTTATTCTTGTTCCCTCGATCTTTTTTTTTGCCCAGTGAGAGGGAAAGGGGTTCTGTTATTTTTCATTTCTTTAATGCCTTAAGGGAATGCCACAAACATATGGTGCTATCCATAGCTACAGACATCCTAAAGCCCTTTTCACAATGTATAAGCTACTTTGTGATCATAATAACCACCTATACTCATACAGTGTGAGTGTTCTAAGATTGTACACTGAAATTTTATATGTTGCTTTTTGATTTGGATTCTGACTCACAATCAAATATTCTTACGTGGAACGCTCATACATTAAAAGTTTCTACATGTTTTTATTTATTAAAAGTATTCATGTATAAATTTTCTAGAACAACACCTTGCGAGTTGCGATAAGATATGAGCTGAACTGCATATGTGCACACACGGGCTAACATGCAAATGTTTACCCATTAGACCTACCTATATGACATACATATGCTTTGTTTGGATTGTTTAACATAGGAAAACTACAGGAAATTTGGTGGATTCTTAAGATGAGACAAATGGAAGCGTTGCATTAAACGGAGAAAATAATAAGGTTTAAGCTCTCATTGTGTAGTTTCCTGTAGAATTAGGATATAGGAGCTCAATCCATAAGTACTAGGTGATTCCTTATGTTTTGCTACGGAAATTACTAAGTTTTTAATTTTTTTTTCAACAATCGAGCAAGGAGTAAACGGGATATTAGTTATTAACAACAAATAAAACTAGTTTGCCAAGCCATGTTTAGAGAGAAATAAATTTAATAGACTTTGTAGGAGATTGTAGATGAAATATTAGGTAGTTAGCCAAGATTTGCATCGCAAGAAGTGAAATATAGAGAAAAAAATAATGAAAAGTAAGATTACTAATCAATAATACCAACGCGCTTTGATACAAAATGTATGGATGAATTGATATGTGTTAAGTATTATAAAATGATGGATAGATATGTTGAAATATTATGGAAATAACATAGGATGTGATGGTTGGATATATTTGCATGTTGATTTGTAAGCGGTAATGATATTGTATGTTTCCATAAGCTTTTTGATAAGTAATTACTGCTAGTGGATGATGATGTGTTATGTTTGTACATTGAGCTTTACACTTAGTGGGTTGTAACTAAATACAAGTTATAGATTTGTGAACTAGAATATTTTATTCCCTCCATTTTAAAATATAATAACTTTTAGTATTTAAATTTTATCTTAAAATATAACAATTTCTCCATCTATATTCTGCCTCTCAACCAATCATAATTTTTCACCTTTTAATTCCTACAACTACATACTTTCTTTTCTCAACCAATCACCAACATTCCATTATTTTCTTAATAACCATGTCTAACACTAAAACTTCTTATATTTTGAGATGCAGCTAGTATTATAAAGGGATTGGAAAATTTCCTAAGAATTATAAGCCTGTATTTCCTTAAAGAAAATCTTACAATGCTCCTTTGATGTTCTGCTACTACACGTCCAAATACCTCAGGCATGAACTCATCTAGGAGAAAAAAGAAATATTATTTAGACCCCTTTAAAAAAGGATTGAATAGAAAAAATATAGGATTATGATAGGAATTCTACTACAAAACATATGATTGTAAAATGCAGGAAAAATAAATAGATAATCGTTTGATTGAACCATAGAAAAATAGGAATTAGATGAAAGAGAGACTAAGGAAACTTTCCATGAGGTTGGACCTCATATTAAAAATCCTTCAAAACTTGTGTAGATTGTGACATTTCATCGAAATTTCATAGGATTCAATAGTTTTTCAATCCTTTGTTTCAAAGAACCATATAGGAATTTGAATCCTACAAAATTTCTATGTTTTTCATCCAAACCAAACATGCCCTTAAAATGTATAGCATTTGTTCCATTATCAAGTGATCCGTCCTCTGTAGTCCGTACAATGGTGCTGGAACTGTTCATTGGGGAGTGATTTTTCCCAGTGTTGTACGAAATGACCTTACCAGCCGTTTTATCGGTCATATATATAGTTACATATAGTTACAGTAGCAAAATCGTTCACACATTCTGCGTTTATCATTTGTGAACGTCAAAAACTCTTCTTTTAGCATTTTTCCATTTATCATCCTAATAATCGTCCGTCCGCATGTTGTACTTGATGACGATCCTAAATATTTTTTTCGATTTTAGCATTGTTTATATTTTGTTACATATTTTTTATGTTTTACTTATAGACTATTTAGTGTACAAATTTGATGTTGGAAGCTATATTTTATTTTATGGTTGTTTAATTGAAAAACAACATGAACATATTCAATTTATATAGTTGCATATATTTAAATCTCCAAAGAAGTTTATAATATTATAAAATATGTACATATATTTGTGAATGTCAAATTTTCGCATAATTCTGATTAATCAATGAAGGTATCTTTTTTCGTTTGACACCCGTATTAAGCTTCCCCCAACACTGATTTCTTTAGGGCATACCAAGATTATGTGGTTATGCACATGCTTTAATTTAATCCTTATTGAACAAGTTTACCTCAATCGCACCAGGAGATTTTATTTTTGAAGCCAATCAGGAGAAAGTGGTATGAATGATTTTCTATAGGAGTTAGTGGGTTTGTTTCAGCCGCACCATGCATCAATGCAGCATTATTTGACTCTTAATTTGGCTCTTCTCTTGGTAAAGGTAAGGGATAACACAAATGTTTTGAGAAATTAATGATGGATGTCAACTGATGGTAAAGTAACAGATGATGAGGCATATAGAAGATCGAGCAAAATTCAGGAGCATCAGGAGTGACATTGTGAAGTATTTAGGGACACCAAGGAATTTTAGAAATCTTTGTCATTGAACTTTGAAAAGCTTTTAAGTTGACTTCCTTAATATAAATATCAAGCATATATAATATCTAAGCTGATCTTCACCGTTTAAGAAAACCAATAACACAAGACTACAGATCAAACACAATACATTATTGTGAAAGATTTTGAGAACACGAGTCTCAACGACATTACTATAACTAATTTACCCGCAAATTGAAACGGGTAATTGACTTGACGGAGATTACTTTCCTTTTCCACGAGCCATATGGCTGGGATTAACCAGGAGTATGGCCCCATGTGAATGGAAATAGATTAGGAGCGTGGTGCGTGGATATTGCATAATATCATGGTTATTTCTAGTTTTTCTCTTAAAGGGAGTGGTGATGGTGCATGAGACGAGATAGAGGAATAGACAGATGACCCCTTTTCTAAAGCAATAATACAAGAGTCTAAAATACATATATTATTCTCGACAACACTACCATTTAAACGACAATGATATTTACATTCATAAATATTAATCACAACGAAATACGAGTAAAGTCAAAAGGAATTGTACTCAAAACACCAAATTCACACCAAATATTCCAAACCCCACCCCTCACTCTACTCCACGACCAATAGATCATAAAGAAGAGAGAGATGGTGTTATCGGTTGCCTATATTCCCTAATAAGCTAAAACAACATATTAGAAAATAAAAATTAATTGACCGGTAAAACTTTTATATATTTATTCGTAGCAATTTAAAAGCTAATACTAAAATGAAATTATGTTGAAAAATTCTAAAATCAACTTTAAAATAAAGTTTGAAAATTCAAGTTTTAGCATTTTGCTTTGACATGTTAAGCCAACATAGGGCTAAGATTTACCGTCCTCGTAAAAGAAAAAGAGAAGAGAGAGAGATTTGCCGTCCCAATCCTGAGTTGGCCACAGGCCAACCCCAACCCAACGCAACCGGCAGCAGCAGAGGCGGAGACGCATCGTCGTCACCATCATCATCCCGCACCCAACGACAACACCAAGCGCACACGAGATTTCCTGGGCGTTTTGCCCTTTCTCCCCACACGCATCCATCACCACACCAACCGACGGCCACATTTAATCCCCCCACCACCACCTCCGCCTCGCCCGCACCCGATCCCCATCCACGCCGCGCTGCGATCCACGCCGGAGGGGAGCTGCTGCTGCTGCTGCTGGTGGCGGTGGAAGGAGGAAGGAAGGATGCTGGAGACGAAGCCGCCGTCGCCGGGGACGGCGGCGTCGGCGGCGGCGGCGGGTGGGCACGGTGGGTACCATCGGAGGTGGGCGGCGCCGCTGCTGGCGTCCGTGCTGCTCTCGTCGCTCCTCATCGCGGCGTCCCTCTTCTTCTCCTCCTCCCGCGCGCTCCTCCTCTCCTTCTCCCCGCTCCCCTCCGCGGCCTCCGCTGAGCCGCTCTTCGTTGAGGCCAAGCTACGCCAGCAGCAGATGCGCGCGGCGGGCGGCGGCGCCGCCCCGCGCAGGGCCGTGCCGAGGATCGCCTACCTTGTGTCTGGCTCCGCCGGCGATGGTGCCGCGCTGCGCCGCACGCTCAGGGCGCTGTACCACCCGTCAAACATGTACGTCGTCCACCTCGACCTCGAGGCCCCCGCCACCGAGCGCGCCGACCTCGCCGCCGCGGTGCGCGGAGACCCGGTCTACTCGCGGTTCCGCAACGTCAAGGTGGTCACCCGCGCCAACCTCGTCACCTACCGGGGCCCGACCATGGTGGCCAACACGCTCCACGCCGCGGCCATCCTCCTCCGCGAGGGCGGCGAATGGGATTGGTTCATCAACCTCTCCGCCTCCGACTACCCCCTCGTCACGCAGGACGGTAAGCGCCCCAAGATGCGATCTGCTCCCCCGCCTCAATCCAATCGCCCCGATTGGATCGCGCAAATACGCGAGCTCCGATCCAAAAAAACGCGAATTTGCGCTTCCGTATCGATTTGGGCTCATTCAATTCTAAATTTGGGGTCATTGGAGAGCATATTGGGGATTGGGATTGGAAATTTCGAATTAGGACGGGTCTTTGGGTTGAAGAGTTTGGGGGGGAAGATGCAATTTTTATACGTTTGCAGTTGCCAATTGGGGTATGCAGTGATATTTTTTTGTTAATTTATGACATGTTTACCCAACTGGTCTAGGAATTTGGTAAGATTCGATTAATTTGCCCCTTCTAGGTGGTATCTAGGGTAGGCAAATCTTTGGCTGTTCTTTCTTTATATGGAGCCTTCCACTGCTCTGCTCCCCTGGCTCTGATCTTGCTTTATCTTTCTATTTCGATCTCAACTACTTTTTTATAATTTGTCTTACTCGTGGAGATCATTGGTCTTGGCCTGTTTAGATTAGGCTTGAGTAAATTCAGTAAACCTGTTTGGTAGAATTAACATGTATGGCTGTTAGTCTTACTTCCCTTGTCTGCTTTGCAGATCTGTTGTATGTTCTATCTGACTTGCCAAGGCAACTTAATTTTATTGAGCATACCAGTGACATCGGATGGAAGGAGTAAGCATGGAATTTCGCTGAAAGGGTTGTTTGTTTTAAATGCAAGTTGCTTGTAGCTAAATTTTTCTATGTAGGTATCAGAGGGCAAAGCCGGTGATAATTGACCCTGGGCTATACAGCCTGCAGAAATCCGATGTTTTCTGGATTACAGAGAAAAGAAGTGTTCCAACCGCATTCAAGCTCTTCACTGGTAAATGCTTCCTCTAACCTGATGCTTCTGCATGAGCTCTCTCTCCTTGTTTTTTTGGTTATCTGCACCACCTTGAGCGTTTGCCGTTTCAGTTGCTAATTAATTACTCCGTGCATTCACTGTCTCATGCTATGTTTATTAGTGAGTAATTGTTCATCCTGCAATCAAGTTTTACTTGCAGGTAACCATGCTAGAGACATGGAAAACTATTTTTTTTCGGGTGACCTCATGGTGTTATTTCTTGTTTTTATTTTGGTCGACCATGAGTCCTGATGTCAACTCTCTTCTATCAACTTACCATGTGCTAAAGAACCGAGTTTGGAAGATAGCAATTGGTGTGGGACTATGGTTTGGCATCTATTGGTAACATGTATGCATAGCAAGGTGGTTAGTAACAGTCGAGATGGTGCTCAATAGCTTCTTTGCAGTTCTCCAATACAATGACATCTTGCTTGCCGCTTTATATCAGCATTCAGCACCTAATCTACTTTCCAGAACCAAGAAAATCACTTTGGGCAGATTGTCTTGCATTGGTGAAACCGATGTTTTTGTCTTATATGTCACTTAAATATCTTATGCGCTAGCCTCATTTCACAGGTCATAGACTAAGATAATGTTTACCTATACTATAATATATGCTTGCTCATGTCATATTGGTTACGTTATGTTGTATGTTACAAAACAGCTGCTAATCTTACTACTAGTTATTCCTGAAAACATCATGTAATCTCAACCTTTTTTCTTTCGTTGGACAATCAAAGTCCAGTTGCTTGTTCAAACCTTGAACCAAACTCTTACTTCTGACCACAAAACTATGGTTATCCAGTTGCTTGTTGAAACCTTGAACCAAGCTGTTACTTCTGACCACAAAAGTATTGTATCCAGTTGCTTGCTGAAACCTTGAACCAAGCTGTTCTGACCACAAAATATGGCTAACTTTAGTACTAGAACATTGTATTGCTAGCTATGCTACTCCTATCCCTTTCTGGTTGCGAACCTAGTATCATTTGCGCATAACAGCTATGTTGGCCATGTATAATTTGGTCATTTATTGTGCAAACTTCATTATCTTCGTGGAGTTCATTTCATAATTTTTTTTCATCTACTTTGCACTCGGAATGCTAATACAGCTTTGAATGTATCATGTTCTAGGCTCGGCATGGATGATGCTTACTCATCAATTTATTGAGTACTGCATATGGGGTTGGGACAATCTTCCAAGGACGGTCTTGATGTATTATGCCAATTTTCTCTCTTCACCGGAGGGTTACTTCCACACAGTCATTTGCAATGTCCCGGAGTTCCGCAACACCACTGTCAATCATGATCTACATTTCATTTCTTGGGACAACCCACCAAAGCAACACCCTCATTACCTCACCCTCAATGACTTTGACGGTATGGTTAACAGCAATGCTCCCTTTGCAAGAAAGTTTGGAAGAGAAGATCCTGTCCTTGATAAGATCGATCAGGAATTATTGGGCCGTCAACCTGACGGGTTCGTGGCTGGTGGGTGGATGGATCTGTTGAACACAACATCGGTGAAAGGATCATTCACTGTTGAGCGTGTACAAGATCTTCGCCCAGGGCCTGGTGCAGACAGGCTAAAGAAACTTGTCACGGGCTTGCTGACCCAGGAAGGCTTCGATGACAAGCATTGCTTGTGAAACTTGCAGTATTATGATTCTGGGGTAGGTTACACTATCAAAATTTGAGGGTGTTGCGCCATTAGCTAGTCATCCACTAGCTGAAGCAGCAACACATAGCATCAATTCCACATGGATGGAATGGTCAGATAGGTGATCTTTTTACACAAACCACTTGAGTTGAATCACCGTACAGGAGACCACGGCCGTAGCACACGGAGATTATACAGCACTAATAGCTCATTAGGTTATGTTAGAGGATTATATCAGCCCCCAACCATTAATAATCTCAGAGTTCTTGATCTCTCTGCGCTGTGGGTTGTCCAAGATGGTCCATTATTCGTTCAGAAAACCACGGCACTGACCAGATCAATTTGCCAACCAGCAGCGCTTGAGATTTCGTTGTATTAACTTGGATTCTTCTGGGCAAACTGGCACATTTTGATTACATACATGTATTCTTTGATTTCTTCTCCCTTTTCCCATTGCTGAGCATAGCGAATTACTTGCTCCGTTTTCTTGCCCCTCTGGTGAGTGTGCATACTATATAATTTTTCATGTGCAGTTTTTGTTAAAATGAGTAGATGCAGTTGGGATGTTCAGTACCTGGATGTTTTCTTTTGTCTTTTTTATAGTTCAAAATGCCAAAATGGGTTTCATCTCTTAGACTTGACTTGTGTACTTAGTATCAAACAGGTGGAAATGTGGCTTGTGGAATGCAGAGTGATAATCAAGGCATGCTGCCTGCCTTCTCTCCATGTGTTTTTTCTGATTTGGTCCGACACAGGTACCTGATTGGTAGTACTAAACAGTATTGCACACAGTGTTGTGATCAGTGAGTTAAATCCACAGAGAGACTTGACTTGGTACATGGCAGCTGTGCTATCTCAGATGGAAGGACATGTCCTTTATGCATACTTTTACCTGAAGAAAACAACTTTGTTTCACTGTCAGTAAATTTCTGAAATCACCTAAATTTATTTTATTCTTGAGTCACTGACATGCTCAATAGTTGAAGAAAACAGTAAATTTCTGAAGTCACCTAAATTTTTTTGACTCTTAATCGCTGACATGCCCAATAGGTTAGCTTCTCTCCGGCCATGGCTTGACCATCTTATATGCCAGCTTGACCATCTTCTTGCCGATGTTGTCGCCGCGGAACAGCGCCGCGAAAGCCGACGGCACGCTCTCCATGCCGTCGGAGATGTCCTCAATCACCTGGACCTTTCCCTGACGGATCCAGTGACCGATGACGCCGGTGAACTCGTCGAACCTCGTCAGGAAATCCCAGGCGAAGAAGCCTCTGATGGTGATGCGCTTGTAGATCACCTCCAGCATGTCCGGCACGGCGCGGTGGCCGACGTCGGTGTACTCGGAGATGACGCCGCAGAGGGCGACGCGGCCGTGGGTGTTCATGCTCGCCAGCGCCGCTTCTAGTGTCTCGCCACCAACGTTGTCGAAGTAGATATCAATACCGTCAGGGAAGTATCTGTCAAGAACGTCACGGGGCAGGATCTGTAATTTTACTACCCTTACTCGTCATTTTAAATTTACGATATTTCAACATTAGATGATAAACTCATATTGTTTGACATCACAATATCTATAATTTTGAATTCATCATGATAAATACTTTCATTAATATATAATTCTCATGTTGTTGAACTACATGGATGACTAAAAATTAATAATACAAATAAATATAGTTCTTAAGATGATAATTAATTTAAAACGGAGAGAATATACTGTAATTTAAAACGGAGAGAATATGCTGTGAACTCAAAGGCAGTATGTAATGTTACATTTCTCTTATTGGAAATAGAGGGAGCTATCTCCTAGTTAAAAAAAAAGGGGAGAAAGTATTTTTTAAGCATACTCTCAACTTTGACAAGGATACGATACGAACAAAGATCGTACGGTGGTAAGATCAGAATAATTACCTCTTCAGTGCTGATTTCATGTCAGGCTCCTCCTTATAGTTGAAAGCGTCATCGAATCCAAGCTTATTTTTCAGCAGGTTAACCTGTGAATTTGACTTATAAATCTCACGATGACCAGGATAAAGCTGATTCTCAGAGAATCTGTCGCGGGTTAAGATTACAAGTAGCAGGCACACCTCAGTACTCTTTACTTCGACTAACAAAAGAAAAACTAGAAATTTGAACCTATATTGACTGAATTTCAACAGATTTCGCTAAATCGAATTCCTTTTTCAAATTTCTGGGTCCACAGAATATTGCCCGGAAAAGGATATTACAACTTCAGAAATTTCGTTCCTACATATGGACATACTTTTTCTATCCCAAAATAAATCAACTTCTGGAATTCAAATTTTGTTTCAAAATAAATCAATTTCTACCTTCTTATCTACTCTCGATTCGTAAATCGAAAAATTTTATTTCTTCAATACCTCATACCCACCTACCTACCAATACTAATTTACTATTAATAAGGTATATTTTGATCTTTTATTATCTCCATTAGTTTTACATTGTGATTCTAGGTTTGCTTCTTTGTGGAACTTGTGGAACAGAATTGGTAAATTATACTAGCACGAATCTGTTGCTGCCAGTGTCAGAGTACGAAAGCGACAGCTTAGCTTAGATAGTTTCCACTAAGAAAAAGCTTAGATGATATCTTGACTTTGTGAAATGAGCTTGTGTTTTGGCTTACCTTGGCGTTGGTGCCGGCGCAGCCGACGACGTAGCAGCCGGCGAGCTTGGCGAACTGGCCGACGAGGCTGCCGACGGAGCCCGACGCCGCCGACACGAACACCTTCTCCCCCGGCTCCGGCCTGCACACCTCGTACAGCCCGGCGTACGCCGTCATCCCGCTCGTCCCTGCCATGCTCGATCGATCGCCGGCGCCACCGAAACACTCAGATAAATAAGAATTGTGTGTGCATGTCGCGGCGGCGGCGCTCACCTAGTGCGCTGAGGTGGTGGGAGAGGGGTAGGTCGTCGGAGGCGGCGAGCTTGGACATGAGCACGCCAGGGGACGGCCGGAACAGGGTGTAGTCCTCCCAGCCGAGCACGCCGGCAACCACGTCGCCCTCCTTGTACTCCTCGCACGCCGACGCCACCACCTCGCCGGCGCCGTACGCGTCGATCCTCTTCACGAACACACGAGCAGCAGAATGGTATAGATCATTTACAGAAAGATCCTAGCTAATTAACCAGAGAGAGAGAGAGAGTAATCAACACGAACAGTGGGTTACCTCGCCGGGGACGATGCCGTCGACGGCGAGGTGTGACGCGCTGCGGCGCTTCATGCGGTTGAGCTGGTAAGGGTCCATGGACAGGTAGATGTTCCGGACCAGCACCTCGCCGGACTCCGGCGACCACCTCACCTTCGCCACCTTGACCTCGAAGTCGTCCTCCGACGGGAGCCCCTCCACGTGGTGCCTTACGGCGACGTACCGGCTCTCCACCTCCATCACTCACCAGCGCAGCAAGCCAGCAACACGACACAAAAGCTAACGCAATGCGCAGGTGGTTGCATAGGAATTGAAGAATGGCGAGAGAAATATATAGATCGAGAATTATAAACTCTATCGAATGATATTCCCTCGTTTTTTACATGTTATATAAATAATTATAAAAAAATTTAAAAAATCAACTAGATAGATTGGTACGTGATAGATTAATCTACAAACATGCAAATTAAAATTTAACTTTTACAAGTTGTAAAAAAAAAACTATGACTATTTAATGTACATTCACAGTCAATTTTATTTTTTTCAACTTATAAAAATTAAATTTGACTTTATATATTTGTCAAGTGATTTATCACATATTAACCCATCATTTTGAATTTTTTAAAAAAATTTTATAATTATTTAGATAATATATAACGATGAGATATTTACTTGAGAGATTAGAATAGTTTTCCAACGAGAAATTGAGCCGGCAGAAGAGAACGACGGGTTAGGGCTCGAGAGATCAGAGATGCCTAGGCGGAGATGCTTTCCGGTGGTATTTCGTCATCATATGCAGGAGGAGACGATTGCTGCGAGGGGATATTTTCTCTTCTTTTTTTTTTGCCGGTAGGCGTGCCGGCCTAGCCTGTTGCCAATGAGATAACTAATGCAAATGGAGAAGAAAAAACAAACAACTGAAACCAAAAGTGGAAATAGACAATATGCAGTGTTAACAATTTTGGAAAGCTAAAAAATATCGGCCACCAATAAATCCTAAATTGCAAAATTTTCGGTCTAAAGTTGTTTGAACTTTGAATAAAATTTTACATTTTTCTAAAAGACATTTTTGAGTGAAGTAGTTTCATGCCCAGGGCTGACAAATTCTAAAGATTTGGAGATTTTAGAAAGTTTTCAAACTATGATTATTATATACCGCCTCCGATCACAACGTTGGCAACCGCTATACATATGCCAGTTATATATTGGGAACTGTTGTATTTTTAATGTATTTCCTAGAATTATGGTCGGGTTTACCACATTCAGATCAATATGAATTGTTCCTAAGCTGAATGTGAATTAGTTCCTAAGCCTTCGTGTACTTCTTATACCATTGCCCAATACCCCTAAATGACGTGTGGTCTCGCCCTGCCCAACGAGAATATTCGTGTCAACAAGGAGGGATCTGCTGGGGTGCACAAACCCTACAGGAGCCATACGTGTTCTTGAAAAAGTCACACGCGAGGATCGGGCGAAGAAACGCGTTGGGAAGAGGTCTCGCCCCTTATATCCATGAAACAAGGTCGAGGTCGTTGTTGCTGTGAAGATCCGGCGAGCTCGAGAACGGACCCTGCAATGATAGCAAAGATGGCGAGGGGAATGACAGGGAAGAGTAAGGGCCTATCCGACAACAAGATACCCTATCACGAGAGGATGCCACCGAGAAGCTTCGCCAGCCATTGGCACCTCAAACTGCACCAGTTGTTGACGAAAAATCTGCACTCGGCTAATGATGTCAGATTTGCGTTGATGCGAACTAAGTCGACGAACACAACGGTCTGAGAGATGTACTTAGCTCCAGTGCAGGTCCTAAACTTTGATGAGATGCAAGCGTACCAGTCAGTTTGATCCTGCAGCTGACAATATAAATATATGGAAAAAGTCCAAATACCCCTCTAAACTTTGGATAAAAGTCCATCTAGCACCCTAAACTTTAAAACTGGATATCTAACCCCTGAACTTTGTAAAACCGTTCATATCACCCCCTAAGATAATTTTGGATGGTGGTTTTGCATATTTTGAAAGCTTAAACGAACAACTTTAAATAACTAATATAACATATTTGCATATCATCAGTTGTAAGTTATCAATTTGTACTTATGGAGTGAAACCACACTATTATTATGTTGGTACCTCTTTGTAAGTGAGAGCTAACAAGTGGTAAAAAGAAAGATTTGAGTGGAGATTTTAATATATATATATATATATATATATCAAACTCATCCAATTTATATACAAATTAGATAAAAACCACTATACAAAACCACCTTAGGGGGTAATATGAACGAATTTGCAAAGTTCAGGGGGTTGGATGTTCGGTTTTAAAGTTTAGGGTGCTAGATGGGCTTATATTTAAAGTTAGGGGGTATTTGAACTTCTTCCTAAATATATTGACGATCAAATAACCCATCAGCTAACAAGTCGAGGTAATGATACTTAGCTGATACCGATAGGTTTTGAATAATCGGTTATATGTCAAATGTATGTTCTGACACTTAGATAAACAATGAAAGAACTTGAACAAACAATCCAATTAGCCGATGATAATATAATGAAGTAATGAACCAATCGGTTTTGCTGCAATCAGCGAAAATCAACTTGTATATAATCCTTATAAGCCGATGCAACGTCCAGATAACCCATCGGCTGAAACCCCGATGATACCCTTATCGGCAACCAAAGAGCAAGTTAGTTCTTTCAATTCCAAGCACGACTTAGTAGGTCAAACTCAATTGATGCAACACTAAGTATGAAAGTAAGTATAAGGTCTAAACAGTTGAGCCTTTGATTGTTTTTCAGGGTGGTCATGTATTAAATTTAACCAAGACAGTAAAACCATCAAAAAGAAATTTAACACATCAGATAAGATCGACTAACCCTCCGATGAAACATTAGTATGAATCTATCGGCTTAACAAGACTTTGATAATCAACAACAATCTAGTAGGTCAGACCTAACCGATTCAACACAAGATTGTATATAATAATCTAATTCTCAATGAGCTGATAAATCTGTCTAATGTGATGTATATAACAAATCTATCTAAAGCATCATTGTGATTGTAGAGATATATCGGCTAAGACAGAAGATCAGACCTAACCGAGGCAATTCCAACTAAACCGATGTGTCTTTAAACACAATACTATTAAAGATATAATCGAGATATTAGGTAGGCAAAGATATCGACTGAACCAGAGCAATCCAAGAGGTCGAAGCGATATAGCCTTGAACAACGCCAATGTAGCCAATACAATTGCCAGGGCCGGCAGAATGTAGGACTTACCCCTTCGCCGAAGATCAAAAGCTGATGCAGCCCCACATCAGGTGCCAAGTTCTGTCGATGATAAATAAAAATCTAGGAAAAGAGGGTGGATGAAAGTTCAAGTGTCATTAATTTGGTTTTGGTGATTAATGATAAATCCAATTACATGAGACTAATATTTTTATAAGCATTTCTTTGTCTACTAGTCTCATATGGATATGAAAATGAAAATTGTGAGAGGTGGTTCCCGGACTTCATATGAGTTGAGATAGAAATATTCGTTGATGGTGGACCTAAATGACAACACGGATCAAGTGCACGGACATCAAGTTTTATGGATCATTCCTTCTCTCCAAGCACATATTCATATGTTCATATATAATATTTCCATTTGATTACATATATATGTGAGACTAATGTTTTGTTTGAGCCATATCCTGTTTAGTCTCTTTACATTGAGAAAATCCTATACCTTAGTTATGCATGTATTTGATCCAAGTTATTCACTTTCATTTAATTGGGATCTTTACATTTGAGTATATGACACTTGTGGTGTTGATTAATATTCATTCACTTATTCATATCATTTTATATACGCGATCGTTTGGTCAACATGTGGAGGTTAACAACCGGATCATTGGGATTAATAGTTTCATTGAGTTGAATGAAAGAAATAGGTCCCAAGGATTGAAAATGTGTTGATGCTCAAGTGATATCATTACACCTAAAGATATCAAGGATGATAAAGTAAAGATATTGAAGATGTGAGATAAGAAGTGGCTACTACGGTAAGACGGTAAAGGACAAGCGATGCTCGGTCGCGATGGACCATGCGGTGGTGAAGGGAAAGCAAGGGGTTTGGCACCGAAGAACTAAATCCGGTTGTGAAGGGCGAGTGACGGCTTTGTCATGATGGACCGTGAGAGACAATTTGAAGCTACAACTAACCACATCAATCATTTGAAAAAATATATGGTGAAATAGTTTTGATGTTGGTCTCCCTTAAGACAAAGAAAGAAAGATGGAAAAAAGGCATTCATATTGGTATAATTCTCTTCCTATTTATTTTTGAGTATATGAATATCGTACTATTAAGAGGATGCAACGTCGATATGTTTGTGTATGTCTCGGTGCTCAAAATGACCCATCCTAGTGCTACCTTGAGAGAAACCCAAACTTTAACCTATAC
Organism: Oryza punctata; assembly: GCA_000573905.2. Taxonomy (NCBI): domain Eukaryota; kingdom Viridiplantae; phylum Streptophyta; class Magnoliopsida; order Poales; family Poaceae; genus Oryza; species Oryza punctata. The sequence goes on from CM002493.2 coordinate 30,537,502, forward strand.
TTTGAGTGGTTTTCGACCTTCTTTTTGGTTGAGTTAGGTAGTCCTCTGAGTGAGCTTTCCAAAGAGTCCAAGATCATCAAAAACAGACTCCCTAACGAAAAGTTATGGTCGTTTTACTTTGGTGCTTTTCAGAAATTCCGAAAAAAATTTGGCAAGTCCAAAAATTTTCGGAAATTCCGAAAATGGCTGCGAAACTGAGATTGCCCTCTGTTGATTTTCGGATTTGTTCGAAAGTGCATTTCGGAAATTTCGAAAAATGGAATCTTGGCCTCCAACGGCTAATTTTGAGAGGCTCGGGTATACAAACTCCTCCACCTCTCCTTTGAGTGGCTGTTATTCTTGAGCATTATTAGACACATCTAAAGCCAAATAGTCTTCCCCATTTCCCTACCTTTGTGGTGTCTATTTGTATGAGGGATTTGAAAAGGGGAGAGAGTTGAATTGAGAGATTGAGAAGTTGAGAGCGAGTGAGCTTCACTACATACACTGAGCACTCGAGTTCATAGCAAGCAAATCTTCAATTGTATTTGTTATTCTTGGGGACTAAGGTTTCTTAGACGGCTAGGCGTCGCCGGTGAGCACCCAAGGTTGTAGTGTACCACGGAAAGTTTGTGAAGGCTTCGATTTCGCCTCCGCAAAGGAAAAAAATCAAAAGTGAAATCAAGGAGTGCATTTGTGCAACCTCGTGAGGAAAGGATTGAAATAGACCCGACTTTTGTGGCGCCTCAACGGAGACGTAGGATCCATGGACCCGAACTTGGGAAACAAATCAACGTGTCTCCTCTCTTGGTTTGCTCGTTCTTCTCATCTCTCATATTGTGCTTGAGCTTGTTTTTACCCGATCTACTTGTATGCTTAATAAATATAGCTAGTGATCTTATATCTTAGTTAGATACCTTGTTTATCACCTTTTGATTCATATATATTTTGTTTGTTTGAACTACAAGTTCATAGCTAGTGTTTTATTCCGTTATCCGTTGATTTTTCGGTTGAAACCGGAACTTCCAATCCCATACCGAAAGTTCCAATTTGAACCGAAAGTTCTCATTATTATAATATACTATGAAATTGTGATAATTTTTTGGAACACCTATTCACCTCCTCTAGGCGACATCAAGGCCTTTTAGTGGTGATGCGCCGAGAGTAGTTGTATTGATGGAGAGATAGATTACAGAGACCCTGGGTGTATATATTTATACCCAAGAGTGTACACTAGTTCTTACCGGACACTAGACAAAACTTTCTAAAGATAAAAAGAAAACATACAAGTTCTGATTAGACACTAAATAAACACTTCCAAAAGATAAAAGAAAACTACTAAATCTTGCCTAATTAATAGATAGAATTAAACTGTCATGTCGTGATCTTCATGATTCCTTATTGTACTTGGTCTTTTCTAGATAAACTTTCATCGATTGATTAATCTATTTCCTTGATCGAATCCATTAAGAATCTTACTAAGTTCACACTTTTGAGTTAGCTATTTCACCACCCCGACCACCGCTCTGGGAAGATCTGTCGCCGAGGTCATTATACAAGGTAGATCCGTTGCCACTGTCACTATCCACACCACGCCACCTCGATTTGTGTCCCTGCCACCGAGGAGGGGAGAGGGGAGCTCGACCTCGTCTTCTTGGAGGCGCCGCCGAGGAGACGACGGAGTGACATATAAGTACAGTGCATATATAGATTTATATGTGAATAAAGAAAATCTGAGTATTTAAATAAAAATGTAATTGGCTGATAAGGGCTGAAACCAAAGAAAAGATAAGTGGTTGTAGCTTGCATGGTGTGGAGGGTGTTACGATTTACAACTTCTATGTGGCATCTTCTTTTTGGTGTGGCTATGGCTTCCATTGGCCATGCCCTTTGGAGCATGCGTAGAAAGTGGCGCTACGTGTGGAAATCACATAAAAACTAAACTTTTTTTTTAAGTTGAAAGACGTACTAAGTTGGATGATACAGAAGTTCAGGGATGAAATTTGGACCTAGACTATACTACTAAGGCCTCCGTCCGATCCAATTGTTTCGAGAGATGTTTCCAGCGCACGTGGAACAAAAAAAACTCATTAGCGCATGATTAACTAAGTATTAATTATTATAAAATTGAAAAATAGATTTATTTAATTTTTTTAAACAACTTCTGCAAGAAACTTTTTACCAAAAATACGTCTTTTAATAATTTGAAAAGTGTGCTAACTAAAAATGAGAAAATTGAAGTTTGGAGTTGAGAAAAAGTTGCTCTCAACTAGCCAAAGAAAAGGATTTATCCGGTGCTTTTTTTTTTTGCGAGATGAAATTGTATGTTTATTAGGGTGTGGAGGGAGCACTTCATTATTTTGCACTCGAAATATGAGTTACATATGTTGATAACTGATAAGCCTGTTCGGAGAATACGTGGAGGAGATCAACAACATTTATGCTATTTGTTTTGTCACATTTCAGTTGCCTGAAAACGCAAGAAATTTCAGTTAAATTACCCATTTGGCAATTAGCAAGGCGATGCTAGCACAGCAACAGACAAGTGGCACAACGAAGGATTATTCGAATTTGGCAATTTGATGGGAGGCAAGGCTAACCGGTTGAGTAAGTAAATGACCTCTGCCCAGTGCCCAGTAAGAGTCTGTCTGGCTGACGTATTTACAGCGTTTATCAAGACTAGATATATAGCAGACACCGTGATCAATTAAGCTTAGGTGAATATGTGACGGAGGAGATCTCCAGAATACGAGAACGACTTCTCCGTCTCATCCAGGCAATGGTCCTTCTCCTCCCGGGTCCAGCTCTGCAAGGCCAGCAAATGGAACAATTAAGTTTGGTTATTAGCATCCCCACAAAAAAAAAAAAAAGAGTTTGGTTATTAGCAACATCTCAAACTGTTCGTATCAAGAATTGGGGGAGATAATGGCGTGGCAAATAGAGCTTCTGGACTTACAGAGGCGACTTGGTTAAGCTTGTTGCGTACATTCTGCAGCAGCTGGGACAGATTGCCCTCCCATTTGTAGAACTCCAGCTCCTTCTTGTTCAGAATCTTCTCAGAGACCTAAGATGATAACAAGGGCATGATTAAACGTTTGAGAAATTCAAACAAGTTGAGCCAAATGAGGTGGCAAGCATGGAAAAATGCTATTCATATGCACAAACAAAACTGCATTGTAATAATGTCAGGTGGGTTGAAAAGTCTTGGTGTCTATGAGCAGTACAACTTGAGAACAGTAGTGGCAAGAGGATCCTAAAAGGGACTGCGTGCCAAAGCACTCGGTGCCTTCTGTAGTATTTTCATTATCTCAACTAGCTTACTCTATAATTTTGTTAGAACAAAATACCAATATAAGCATCCAAAGCAACCAGGTCAATCTGATTCCTAACAAAAGAAACCATCTCACATGAAAAGTGCCCACACTAAACAGTGAGGCAAGCACAATGAAGCAAAGAACAAACTTTCTGTTGGTGTCAGTTTTGTTCCTTCGATAGCTAATATACTTCGCATTTATAGGAATCCATTCTGAACTATGTTATCAAAACAGTGAGCTTTTGAATAATATCAGAAATTCATCATTAAAAAAAGACAGAAACTGTACCTTCTTCCCAATCATTCGGCCTCCAGCCGTATGAGCAAAATAAACGTTATAGAAATGGCAGATAAAAGCTTGGGGGTCCTTTTCAGCCAGCTCTTCCAGGTAGGAAGCATATGTAGTGCCAGGAGCAGATGGCTCTGGAATTGTGTGACCCTGTTCCTTGAACCATTCCAGATCCTTCTTCAGTTGTTCTGATCTCTCTAACCCAGTATTCCTGAACTCAGCATCTGAAAGACATACAGATAAATAGGAAGTCAATAAGCAGCTTCTTGCAAATACTGATGGAAGAAATCTTCTAGCTGTTTTATAATAGTTTCAAGTTTCCATCTAAAAAGAATATTACAGATTTTTTGTGGATGTTCAAGTAATTATGACTCTCATTGTTCCATACAGCATAAACAAAACTACAGAAGTTCCTAACTTCCTATCCTGCTAAGATTTCAAGTGCAAACAAATTGCACATGGTATTATGTAGGAGTAGAAAGATGCATCTAAAGGTACTCATTATTTGCTTCTAAATTATTTACTTCTCCCTCCATTTCATATTATAAGTCGTTTTGACTTTTGTTCCTAGTCAAACTTAAAGAAGTTTGACCAAGTTTATTGAAACATTTAGCAACATCAAATTAGTTTCAATAAAACTAACATTTAACATATTTGGATAATATGTTTGTTTTGTGTCGAAGATATTGCTTTATTTTTTCTACAAACTTGGTCAAAACAACTTATAATATGAAACGGAGGGAGTACTTAAGTGGAACTGGTCAACTGGCCAAACACATGAAACTACGTGTTCTGAAATTCAAATGTAAAACAAATAGAAAAGGCTAGAGTTTCACCAATCCAGATAAATGCAGACAATCCAGATACCATAAAACTTTCAGCAAACAAGCTAGAGGATATAAAGGGTATAATTGTTAACATTATATATTATTTAATTTTCTTCGCTAGTGAAATGTTTTCCTTGCAAAATGAAAAGTAATCATCAATAAGAAAGAGGCTTCTCACATCCAACCATCCAATACACAAAGAGCTAGTGGAGGCAAATTGACGGACAGCGTAGGTCCATGAAAGGGTGTAACAAAGACTCAAGGGTTAAGGACAAGGTGGATTCCAGAAAGATTCTAGTATGATTACTTGTGCCAATATTTCCCTTCAAAAGAAATCCTGTTACAAAGAAAATGCTGCCCACAACTCAACTAGCAGAATAACTGCATGATGTGAACCCCCTAATTGGAGGCAACGTTTATTGTGTTATTTGCATACCAGACCATAGCAGAATAACAGAACAAGAGTACGTAAAATTGGGGTACCATGGTGCCAACACAAGTTGTTTGCAAGTACAAACCTACCGAGGTAATTCAACGCATAGCATGCCAAGTGGTAATATAAGGACTTCTAATTCCAAGTGTCGAAATAAGTGATGCAATACACTGCCAAAATACAAGACTTTTACATGATTACGGGAACAATACAGGAGTGTGGATACAGAAAATAACTGTGCTGGGGATGCCACCCCTAAACAGCAGAGGGGGCCACAATGGAAATTTTAGTGATTTAAGGCATCCATGAATAGGAATATAGGATGTCTCTCAGAGAAGGTCGATACATGTTTGCCCATAGAACAGGAACCATTAGTAAGGTACTACTTTACATGATTATACTGCCAAGTGCCAACCAACTGCAAATAGACATGCACATGGCTTCCTGTACTTCTTACTTGATAGATATAGGCAGACATCGATATTTTGATGATACTCTTAAAGAAGTGTTGCCTGTAAAGCATTTTAACACTTTCGAAACACCTAAATAATTTTACCAAGACCCTCCCAAAAACATATTCTGGGCCTGCCAAATGTTTTGCCAGCAGCATGCCAGGCAAGGATGCCTCTCAATGACAAGGAAATGCCTTTGTTTTATTTTAAAAAAATGTGGGTTGAATGTTACTTAAATGGGATCCACCTGCACATGGCACTGGTATTATGGTCAGTGGAAGAGAATATCATGTAACAGAAGGGGAAATATACATTTTTTATTTAAATTTCAGATCGGTAGCTGACTTATCCAAAGCTGATGCAGTTTCGTCGATGACATATGAAATAATCATAGGCTCAAAGTCTTTTAATACCTTAACTTGGATTACATATTTTTTTCTCAAACAGCCAAACCAAACTCAAAACAGGGGTTTGCAAGTGCTCCTACTTCCACCATATGGCACATCCAACTTCAATTTGACATTTTTCTTTACAAAAAGCTGTGCATCCAATTTTTCTGGCTAAAAACAATTATACTATTTGACTATTCTAAGAACAAAAGGTGAGAAACATTTCCAACTTTCATGGGTGTCGCAGTATGAACCAATCAAATATCATTTCAGTTCAACCAAAGGCTACCGTAGCACCAAAAAAAAAAAAACATCATCCACAAAATTTTCAAGCGGTCCAAAGCACGGCACGGAGGAGGAGGAAGAGTTTTCCGATCACTCACACCAGGGGACGGCGGCGCGGTCGACGATGGTCTCGAGCGTCTCGAAGACGAGCTTGCTGTCGACGAGGAAGCGGAGGTAGCCCTCCACGGAGGGCTCCCATCTGGCCACCGGCGGCGCCTGCGACTCCTTCTCCCCTTCCTTGGCCTGGTCCTTGGTGTGCAGTCGCATGGCCACCGCCCTCATCTCCTCCACGAACGGCTTCCCTTCCTCCCCGCTCGCCGCGGGCGCCATCTCCGCCGCCGTCGCCGCCGCTACCACCATCCTCCTACTAGTACTCCCCCCCAACCTCCGCGGCACCACCGCCACCGCCCGCGAGGGCGCCCCGGCGTGCACGGACAGGCCTCCACCGCCGCCGCCGCCGCTCTTCCTCCCGTGCAGGGGGGGCAACGACGTCGTCGCCGCGAGTCGCGCCGCGAGTGCGTTGGGGACCGTGAGCGACGCTGCCGCGGGCGCCATGGATTACCCTACCCTCCCCTCTCTTATAGCGCTAGGGTTCCGTTCCGTGCGAAGCGGGCGGGATGAGGAAGCGTGGAGGCGACGACGATGGCGACGGGGGAGGAGGCGGTTGGCGCTGGAGTGCGGCGTTGGTGTTGCTTCTGCGCTGTGAGGCGGCGGCGGCGGCGGCGGCGGAGGAGGAGGAGGAGGAGGAGTGGGGAATTTTATACGGATTAAATCGGAGAAATCGATTAAATAAATAATAGAGCTCGCGCTTGGTGGTGGGAATGGATTGGAATGGCAAGCAACGTAGCAATGGCGTCAAGCTAGTCTCGAGGAGGAAGACGACGGGTGCGGGGCTCTCCCTGTCTCACCTACAAAGTGTATACCCGCTACAATGACATGTGGGGCCGGGTGTAAGTGGGTCCGAGATGTCGGTGAGTTGGGGTAAATTAAGGGTGGGGAATGTGGGTTGTGGGGTTTCCGAAAGGGGATGGAGAGGTGGGACGGTCACTGACGTGTGGGCCAGGTTGGAGATGTGGGGGCGGCAGGGCCAATGGGCGTTCACGTGACGGGGACTGGGGAGGCGAGCTCGTCCATGTCCATGTCCTCTTTGTTCGTTCTTTATTGGGCCTGATGGGCCCATGTCGAAATGTTCGCCCATTTCTAACTGTCCTTTTTATGTTATTTTATATTGTGTGGTATATTATTCGTTATGAGTAATATTAAGTGGTTATAAGGGACATTGGTAGGAACAGTTGTTATTTATTGTAAAATGAAAATCAACCAATGCATGTTAGTTTTCGCAATGTAGAATTTGTGCGCACAATAGTTTATACGAAGCTTTGGGCGGACCTTAATATTATTTTTTTAATGGTTAACGGAGGCTCAACGAGTCAAAGTTCAAGAACAGTATAATTGTCCATGCACGTGATTTATAATTTTCATAGTCTCATTTATAAGCCGTACAGTAATTTTATCCGTAGAACTGTATGTGATATCCACATATTCTCATATAGAAAATATACAAGATTCAAATGGCATCTTTTTATGTCCTCATTTCCTCCGTTTTAAAATATAGATGTCTAAGTAAGCAAATAATAGGTTTAAATACTATAATTAACAGGTGTGCTCGTATTTACGGATAGTAAATTTTAGTGATATACGGTATGACATATGTACTTGTCAATAGCGGTAGAGATAGGTGCACATTTATGCATGTATATTTACGACTATAATACCGTGCTTTGAAAACAGAAAACCTTTCGCTTATAGAGGCTTAACACCACTTTAGTTTACATGCTCCAAACACATCAATTTCGTAAGAACTTATTTGAAATTTTACTTACAAAGGTACTTGATGCCTTCTATTTATAGTTGAAATGAGAAAACATTAAGAGCACTTAAGATATTTTACCGCTGTTCTTCACTCTAAAAACGTTACAAAATTAGTAAGACACTTTTTTTTTTCAGTGGATAGCTAAATAACATGGGTTGAGGGGGATGGAGCTTTCCGGTGCCGTCACGCAGTGAATTTAGAAAAGCATGGCCACATGTATCTTTCGTCAATGCTGCCCGCTAGCTAGCTTCATCCACACAGAATTGGGAAGCAACATTGAAAAAGGCTGAAACTATGATTAAAAGCTTGGTTTCAAAGCTGGGAATTTTCCGTATTCCTGATTAGTGGATTAACCTGAATATTTTATAGGAGTGGCTATATTAATTTTACTGTGAAATTCTTGTTTTTATTAAAAAAATGCGGTCTAAACTTCAGCATGATGGTTTAAATTTAAAGATGAGGTCCATATTCCAGTGCAAGAGCAACGAAATACTATATAGGTAAAAGCTTATGAATGCAAAGGTTAGTGCAGTGGTAGGCGTGCACGTTACAGCTCCCGGGTTTAACTAAAGATCGAAGAAATTTCTCTAACTGCTTGCATTTGAAAATAGTAGCTAGGACCTAAAAGTTAATTAAGCCCAATTTGATCCTTTGATTTATACTTATTAGCTGTGCATGAGTGTACCATCTTGCAGTTTAGATCCTCTCTGGATCTGGACAAAATAAGACTTGCAGTTTAAACTTTTTTAAAAAAGAGCCTTAAATAGGATTTCTTTTATAGGACTTGGATGTGCTCACCGATAACAGCAGCTGAGCCAGCTCCCAGACTTGTCAAACCATTCTATCATCAATTTGTGTTCTCCACTTAACTGTCAAAACCATAAGTAAAAAATGTCGACTATTCGAAAGCGTTTTTTTAATTGTTTGGGCTCGATAACGTTGCTCTGGCTCTGCCTCTAACCGATGACATTTATCGGCTAACGTTGCATGTTGTTACTTGGTACTATGTTTAAAAGGTTGGCACAAGATATGTAACTGTATGTATATTTCAATATATATACTTCACAGAAAAGTTTTTGACAATAGAAACAGTTGCTTAATCCTTTTTGCTGGGACGGCAGTTGCGTGCAAACGCTTTCTTCTGAAGATGATTGTGACACCAAAGTGTTTGCCCAATCTTGTGACGGTGAGTCGGTGACCTTAGCATAAGATGAATCATAAATCATAAGGTGTTGGTGGATGGTCGAACATATCCATCCACGGTGTAGAGAGAAAACTACTTTCAATTTGGCAAAATCATAGTCTTCGATAGGAAGTTAGGAACCCAACACTATAAACTAGTAAATCGATAGTTTCTTGATCTAGAGATAAGTACCTGCCGATCATGAGTGGCCTTGATCGTTTGTGCTGACTGCCAGCAAGCCGCACGGGCCTTGTTGCAGCTGTAGCAAATCAGCTGTTCAGTGTGGATCGGGGTTGGCTAGCATCCAGCGCTGCTGCAGCCAACACTACCGATCAAGCACAGTAAGTCTATTTTGATTCAACTCAATAAAATTTAGCTAAATTAGAACAGATCAACTGTTAGTGGGTCGATTTGTGCTATCCCTATATTTATTTTGACATTCTGTTGTCTCTCTCTGTATTGGTGGATCCATCTAAAAAAAATTTTCTTTAAAAAAACACTTCGCCAACCTTAAATTTATGTGTAATAATGTAATATAGAAAAAATATAGATGAACCAGTAGTAATTGATCAATCCGGGGAATAAAATTACTTAAAAAAATTCTCTGCTCCAGTGATGTCTGATATGAAGAATTCTCTCTCCGCGGGTGCATAAGCTTTTCTTATGGTTTGCTGTGTAGAGAGAACTAGGTGTGAAGAAACTGGGCCTGACCATGTGGCCCATATACGGATCGGGCTTACAGGCCGGGCCTTTTCTGGAGTTGCATCACTTGTATTCTCCGTCGAGCTCTTCACAGAAATTTCACTGCACGGTGAAAAAGCAGCAACAGTCTGGACTTCAGCTAGAATAGAAACACTATGGCTCATCGGAATTAACCGCGTAATTGCGTGCTTTTATCCCAAAACCCTAGAGGATGGATGGAGAGCACACTGTTAATCTGCGAAAGATTGAAGAAAATAAACGAAAGGATGTTTGTGTCCGTCTTAATTTAGTGTCCAACCAACACCGTGAACTGAAAACAATTATCAAAACGAAACTAGAAGCAATCAAATAGTTACATATGCAGTGGGCTCGTGAAAACTCTGAAAAGGAAGGGCGAAAAACAAATAAACGGGGCATTCCGAGAATTGAACTCGGGACCTCTCGCACCCTAAGCGAGAATCATACCACTAGACCAAATGCCCTTCGGGTGTTTTTACATTTCATTTTAATAACTTTAATTGTCAAACATACGGTAAGTGTTTAAATGCTATACTAACTGAAGATCATTATCAGATAGATAATGGAGACGGTTTTCAAAAGGCAAATGTGGACTATTTAGGAATATTGTTTTTACACCGATCAAAATATAAGAAATGGACATATGTATTTCCATACATCGGGCATGTTTTCCCCCCTAAATAGCTGAATGATTTTGTGATGACTATTTGAAGGTACAAACGAATGAATTAACTATTGTGAAGTTGAAAAACAGATTTAAAATTTATATATAGAAAATATTTTGAAAATGGCACCGTTTAGGAGCTCACGAAGCATGTCGCATTAGTCCATTCTTCCATTGCTTAAAAAGAACATGCTATAAATGAGGTTTTTAATAAGTCAATTAAAGATTCATGACTTGACCGCATTAGGTGAGACCAAAACTAGAGAATTGGTAGGAATACTATTTGTAGAGTTAATGTTGGGCTGTCTCCCTCTCTCTTCGAAAACAATGAAATTTGACTTTGAGATTGTGCAGAATATATTATAGAGCTAGCTTCATTACATATACTCCTATTTATACTGGTTGAGAATTTTGTCTTTAGAATGCCACACACAACTATTATCAGAAAATGCACACAACTACGCTCGAGTCCCATTTGCCGTACTATATGCATCCGGCCGGCCAACTGCAATAAGTTAACTACAACTGGCTTAAGATGTCAGTTTCGCAGCTAATTGAATTGTATCTAACTAATCCATTTATGGATCTCTGTCAATATTGATCAAGAGATATCGATCATCCGTGAATCAGAAACCGATCTGCTCTTAATCTCCTCGAGCAATCAGAAGTCGTCGTTTCCATGTCCAAGACAGAATGATCAACCGAGCTAGCTAGGAAAAGAAAATTCACTTATATATATTGCTAGCTAGGCATCAACAACTTGTGTACAACTATATATAATTAATAATAATATTTGTGTCAAGCGCCTAATTAAATTCACCAGCTGCACGAGCAAATCACTGTCAATTGATCTACTTGCACGACACTACAACGAGCTAAAAAACGAATAAACTCATCATAATTAAGTGCATCAAGATATATTTACAATGCCGTGCTGGAAGTACGTACTGCACAAAACAATTAGAAAATCCACATGGATAATATCCCCATATATATCATGATATGGTCCGTGCTGTAAAATAAAAGTTGCACGAGTAAATTAATTAAGAACAAGTAATCGCAAAAATAATCAAGAAAAAAAGGTAATATCTATGTATGATCAGATGAACAAATCAATAGAACACAACTCGATCGAACCTCTTCCCTTGCTGCAGCCATGACTCATGCATGTAGAGAGAGCCATGCGAGCAATTAAGGGAAAATTTGTAAAGCACCTAAATTATCTACAATTTTGATGAACTAACTAATTTACAAGCCTATACATACGCAAACCAAGATGATTTTAAGCTCATTTCGAAATTATTTTCGATTATTACGCCGTGAAAGGTCGCGAGAGGAAACCCTAATGGCGACCATGCATGCATGGCGGTTGTGTCTCCGTCGTCGTCGTTGCTCCGGCGAGATGTATATCATTGGTGCTGCGACGGCAACGGCCCGAAGATGTCGAGGAAGGCGGACGGCGAGCCGAGCGCCGCCGGCGCACCGACGGGGCTGAAGAAGTGGTCGCCGACGTGGTGAAGCCAGCTGCCGGGGGAGACGAGCGGCGCGGCGGCCTCGCCCTTGAGCGCGGCGCCGCGGAGCGGGCTGAGGTCGTGGAACAAGAACCCCGACGGCAACGGCGATGGCCCGGCCGCCGCCGACGAGGGAGGGGCGAGCTGCTGCTGCCGCGTCGCCGTCACCGACACGGACACGGCGGGGCCGGCGGGCCGGTTCAGGGCGCGCGCCTTGACGCGCACCGGCGGCGCGCCCCCCCTGCGCGCCTCCCTCGGCGACGACGACGACGACGACGCCTTCTTGTCGCCGTCACCCGCGGCCGCCGCCTCCGGGCCGGTGAGTCTCTGCACCAGCGACATGAACTCGTGGGCCTCGACGTGGATGATCTTGGGGGACACCATGTAAATAATCACCGGCTTCCGCTGCTGATGCACAGCCGATTTCCCGATCTTGCGCGACGCCGCGTGCACGCCGAGCGCCCCGGCGCTGGCGCCGGCGCCGTCGAAGCTCGCGGCGGCCATGGACGATCGATGGATGGACGACGACGGCGGCGGCGGTGGAGCGGGTGGTGCAAGTTGAGGTGTACACGAAAGAGAGATTTGAGGGGGACAGCAAGAGGCTAAAATGGATCGAGGGGCAAAGTGAGATATATAGAAAGGGGGAGGCAGCCTTGGCAGCATTAGGGAATTTGAGAATGCTTCGTCAACTTGAGAAATCAGTTCTAAAAAAAAAACTTTTGAGAAATCGAAGGAGACAGGACAAGAGTGATACTGCGTGGCACGTGCCTCTCGGTCCATCCAATGTGTTCATATCTTTGTGGTGAAAGCTGTGCCTGACTGCCCTTCACGGGGCTGCTCGTGTAATGCGTAACGTTAATCGGCGGTTATCTTCTGCATTATAAATGAAAAGTTCTATCATTAAATCTTTTTTTGAAAACGTTTGTGGCTTTGCTGATACATCAAACAAGCTACTCCTTCCGACTCTTCATCCCAAAATATAATAATCTGAGATTGAATAAAATATTTTCTAGCACAGAATATCTGAATAGTCCAGATACATTGTACCAGTAAATGTTCCATCGTTCTTATATTCGTTTTTAGTAAATCCTCCTAACTTCACATTCCTCATTTTCCACACGTCTGTTCTCCAAACTACTAAACGGTGTATTTTTTACAAAAGAAAAATTCTATAGGAAAATTATTTTAAAATATCATATTAATCTATTTTAAATTTTTTAATTAATACTTAATTAATATGCGCTAATGTGCATTTTATTTTGCGTACAGGAGAGAACACATCTTAAGTAGAGGAGCAGCAATGGGGCTTAACTTTTTAATCTAGAAGGCCTGTGTGTTAAATGTTTATCTATTTGGTGCTGAAAACATATAAGGGGCTATGTAAATGTAAGATTCTCAAAAGACCCATGCATAGATCCTAATTCATTACCTCCCCTAACTATAAGATATGCAAACAATGTGATCAGCTGTTTAAGTCACTACACAGACCACAAAATTCTGACCCAATCCACCGTACCTAGAGCAAAACTAAATATATATTCAACTTTATATATACATATGCTCCTGTTTCTCCACACATGGTGGCGGCTAATAACCATCGAGCTAAATGCAACGCACAAAGCGTGTACACCAAAAGCACGTACTTCTACTACTAAAGCTAATCTATTCCCAAGTTGCAACCAGAGATCGATAGACGACATTATGGTCGGCCACACCAGATCCCCCCACGCGCACAACGCCCACATCATGCAACCAACATTTTGACAATGGAACAGCACGTACGTTGTATCCATCTCTCCGGCCCCTGGGCCCCACCTGCAGGCCACAGGAAGGCGAGACGAGACGAGGAAGCAGAGAGGCAGAAGCCGGCTGGTGATAGATAAAAGAGACGGTCGACGTGGCACGAAATCTCCCGGCCATTCGTAGCGCCCAAAAACCGCCTTGAGAGAGAGAGAGAGAGAGGAAAAAAACGCAAATATAAAACGGCTACCCCCCTCTTGCCGTTATTTTACACTTTGATGTCCATTTCGCCCTCACGCTGGTCCGTCTCACGCCATTGGCAGCCGCCGGCGGCAAAGTCAGCTCACACGCGGAAGCCCATCACTCGTCGACCGGCCGGTCCGCGACGATGACGACGACGAGCACGCGATGGTGATCAAGGCCGGCCGGACTACACATCAGGTCGAGCCGCTCGTACAGTCGTACGCGCGTGGTTGCTGCATTGGCGCGCTGCTCACTGATATATGGATCCGAGAAATCTTAGAGTTCACGTGTCAGTGTACAGTACGGCAGAGGATGCTCTCTCTCGCGCGCCGGGCGAGCGTGCCGTCGTCGTCGTGGAGGGGAGTGGAGGATGGCAGGATGCAGCTGGACGTTGCGCGTGCGCGGTGTGGTTTTGACGGTGCGATTTTTCAGCACGGTTTCGATCGGCGCGTCGTCGTCGGCGACCGGGAGGATGGGGTGTACGACGCGCGTACTGGCTAAAGCTAGCCTAGGTATGGTATGAGTGCGGCGAGCAGGAATAAACAGCCAAAAAGGAGGTGTGACGTACGAGAGCGTAAAGCTATAGCTAGCGCTGGATCGGAGCTCCAGAAAAGTAGCGAGGACGATGCGAGGAATTAAGCTGGTGAAAAGGAGAAAAATCATATACGGAGTACGTACGTTGGAGTGCTCGATGAAGCTCACGGTGTCCTTCTGCTCGACTAACCGAGCCGGCAGTACACTGTAGTGGTTGAACAGAACCCATCCATGCATGTATTGTATGTGCTGTGGATATATTGTGAGAATGTTTCATATTTGATGAGAAAATCAGTATCTCATTAGTGGAGTCTTACTTGAATATTAGACTTTGATAATTTCTAGCTCCGTCACTATTAGTAATTCCTCCGATCCATAAAGGTAGTCGTTTTACCATTCACAAAATATCCTGTAAAAATTATCGCTGCAATTTTGTGGGGCCATCCTCCCAAGTGATTCTGATCTATTCATTTGAACTGAGTGTATACACATTAATTCTTTTTTATTTCTCAAGCACTTAAACACACTGCCAACTGGAGGTCACATTGGTAATTTTAACTGTGAGCTAATTTATCTCATTATTATTAGAACGTCAACCTTTGTGAGACGAGGGAGTAGTAATTCTGATTGCCAAAAGGCCCCGGCAGCCCACCGGCAACGACGTACTCACGTTCGTACGTGTGGTCGATCGCCACAATGGCAGAATGGACAAAACCGGAGCTAGCTAGCTAGCTGCCATTCGTGCATCGCCACAAGCCCAGAATGCATTCGTGCGCGCTCAAGTACGGGCAGTATGGGGCTCTGGGCGCGTACGTCAAGCGCTCCGCGCCACTCGCGCGCTTTTGACGAGATTTTGGCACGTTTTCTGATCAAGCGTCCCAGAGTCCCAGTCCAACTTAACAAGCGATTTTTTTCCCCTCCTCACATTCCCAAGGCTTACGACTCGGGTTAATTTCGCGATGTTTTTGTCCATTTCCTGGCTCGATCGACATCGGTCTACTTGTCAAACCTCCGTCCGTCCTTGGTGCATGCAAACTTGCAATGTCAGCTCACACACATGGAGAGTCGGAGACGACAACGGCGGATCGAGACGCTAGCTGCAATGCACGCACGTACACTCGCAGACATATGTACAGTACTGCGCGCTTTTACCCCATTGGTCCATCAACCGCGCGCCCGGAACACTCCCCCTATCCAATTCGCCGACGCTTTCGTGCCCCCCATGCAGATGCAGCCACAGCCGCCACAGAGAGATCGACATAGAGTTGGTGGGGAACACGTACCAGGCGGGACGACGCGGTTCCGCTGACTCCGGCCGGCCGGCGCGCGGCGATCGCGCGCGTACGTCAACCGTCAAGTGGAAAAGTGTTAGCGGTGGAAAAAAAGGTTAACGAGACAGCACGCGCCGTGGGCACGAAGCTTTTTTTTTTGTTTGGAAAAAGTCCCAATTATCCTCCTAAACTATCACGTTCGTCCGAATTTCCTCCCTAAACTACAAAACCAGACATTCTACATCCCAAACTTTTCAAACCGGACAAATAATCCCCCTAATCAATTCGAAGCGGATTTTTATCCTACATAGCATACTCATAGCATTCCAGTTTTTTTTTAAAAAAAAACAACGGGCTCAAGATGTCAGTCCCCCTCCTCTCTTCTTCCACCTCCTTCCGCTTCCACCGCGAAGATGACCATCATGCCCGCCTTGCTCGGGCACCCACCCAAGCTGCGCGCCCCAAACACGATCTCCCCCGTGATCACGTGTGCCGCCGCCGTGCATTCCAACCCTGCAAACACAGTACGCCGCTCACGCCACCGCCGTGACCAAGATCTAGGAAGAAGAAGAAGAGGGGAAGAACCAAAGAACGGAGCAAAACTAAAGAGCTCATGCTCACCGCTTATGACGATGTCAAGATGCTTGGGCGATCCGAGATGAGAGGAGGAGGCTGCTTCTTCAATGTTGCGCATGTGTCCGCTCCGTCTCCCAGTTCATCGATTGATTCATCTAATCACCTCCCACATCGCCTAAAAACCAGCGGATCCCACTAGTACATAAATGATTTTTCTGTACAAACACCCTAATAGGTTGCAGACGGACCATAAGTGTTTGCGTCTGTAAAAATCAACCATCATTTTTGCATACGGCTCCTTAAGAGAGCCATACGGCTCCTTAAGAGAGCCGCAAGCAAAAATCGATTTTTCTAAACGGACCACTTAAAACGTCCGCATGCAAAAAATGGTATTTTCGCATGCGGGTCTCTTAACTCACCGCATGCAAAAATACCCCTCCTTTTTTTTTATTCTCCACTCCCCCATCTCTCTCCCTGCCTCATCCACTCCTCTTCCTCTCCCGACTCCTCTTCTCCCCTCCTCCCTCCCAACGGCGAGCTCTGGCGGTGGCAGTGGTGATAGCGGCGGCGGCGGGCAAGGGCACCAGCAGGCTGCTGCGATGGAGGGCGCAGATCCGGCGGTGGCACCCTCGGTAGCGGCTGCTACGACGAAGGGCGGCGACGGCGGGCGACGGATCCAGCGACTGCGGCGATGGCGGCGGCCCCCTCAGCCCTCCCCCATGCGGATCCGGCGACGAGCTCGAGCGGGAGGCCAGCGGCGGCTCTCCCCCGCCCTCCCCCGCGCGGATCCGATGACGGGCTCGAGCGGGAGGCTGTCAGCGGCTCTCCCCGACCACCCCCGTGTGGATCCGATGACGGGTGGCACGGTGGCGGCGGGCGCCGACGCGGATCCGGCCTCCACGCGCGCGGATCCGCCGCCGGGACGACAGGAGATGCAGATCCAGCCTCCACGCGCGCGGATCCACCGCCGGCAACGACGGGAGGTGCGGATCCGCCGATAGTGGAGATGGGAAAGGCGGATCCACCGCTGCCGGCGGCGGCGGCTAGCTAGGGTTAGGGTTAGGTTTTGTGTTTTGGAATATTTTTTTTCTGCGCTTTTCCATTTTTGCGTGCGGTCCACTTAACCCGACCACACGGGAAGATCGATTATCCCGTGCGGTTAGGCCGCCCGCACGCAAAACTATTTATTTTCCGCACGTAAAAACCCTTTTTGACCGCACGAAAAAATCCTTTTCGTAGGAGTGTCCCTCATCATTCCATCAGTGTTCATGATGCAGAGCCTCCTCCTGTATATAAATAGTTCCATCCATTGCATTTGCAAAGTAACAAATTTACTGCACACACTTTTAAACCACAACAGATTCAAAAGGAAAGTATTCATGAGGAGAGAAATTTGGAAGAGAAAAAAAAAGGAAAAAGAGAAGGGACTACCTATATTTATGGTGCCACAAATTTTACCAAAAAAAGTCAAATGTACACTAAAATATAATTACACTGTAATTATTGAAAAATACACTATAAATTTTAAAAATTACATTGTAATTTTAATACTTACTCCCTCTATCAAAAAGACTCAAATCCTAGGGGTGAATCTACACACGCATATGTCTAGGTTCTAGTGAAATATCACTAGGATTTGATTTTTTTTAACCAAGGGAGTACATTATAATTATGCTAATATTCACTGTATATGAGGTGTTACAGTGAATTATTAATTACTCGTGGTGTTGATTATATATCAAAATAGTGTTGACTAAAAAGCAAATAAATATACAGATGTTTGTGATGGCGATATCAGACGTACGAAAGCAAAGCTCATCAGATGGTTGGTCCTACAACTAAAATCAATTACGAATTATGGCTGCATATTTTTGCCAATATCGAAAGAGAAAAGAAGAAAAAAAAAAGAGGAGATTGGAAAGAGAGAGAGAAGATCAGGATGGTCGGGAGAAAAGAAAATGAGAAAAGGAAAGAAAAGAAAATCGATAGGGAGAGGGTCATGTGTGGCTTCGAGTTGAGGCACACGGGATAATGTGGGTCTATTGGGTTGGGTTGAGCAGAGAGGGGAGGGGTTGGGAGGTGTATATCAGTTATTTTATACTCGCGTCGAATTAGATACGGTCAGATATTCAACCAATTAAAAACCGAATAACGTACTAAAATTCAATTAATTGTAAATATTCCCTGAAACCACCTAGTACAAAACCACTTATCGCCGTTCATGGCCCAGTTTTTTTCTTCTAACTAGTTTTTTTAATTCTATTGACTATTGTACCTTGCCCAACAAGTACTATTCAATGAACTGTTTGTCCCTGTGATGTTAATGACAAAAGTCAATACCCCATATTGCAATTTGCAACAAGTAGATCTTCATATGCGTACACAGCACATGTGCAACTGGTCAGAACCAAATCAGAAGCCTACAGGTGCTGGACTGCAGTATTTCCGTTTTCACCCAGAACTGCACCTCAAAGTTAATATATATATGTACATATATATATGTGTATATATATATGTACATATATACACATATATATGTACATATATACACATATATATGTACATATATACACATATATATGTACATATATATATATATATATATATATTCCCTCCGTTTTATATTATAAGTCGCTTGATTTTTTTCATAGCCAAACTTTATTAAGTGTGATCAAATTTATATAAAAAATTAACAACACCTAAAATATCAAATTGGTTCCATTTAATCTAACATTGAAAATATTTTGACAATATGTATGTTTTGAGTTGGAAATACTAATATATTTTTCTATAAACTTGATCAAACTTCTATATTTTTCTATAAACTTAATCAAACTTAGAGAAGTTTGACTAGGAAAAAAGTCAAATAATTTATAATATGAATATGAAACGGAGGTAGTAGTTATGAACCAAGCATTAACCAATATAACACTGGTTAAATCGGAATAAAAAAACGTCATTGGTGAGCGAAGATTAACCTAAAGCAAGCACACTTTTTTCCGTAGCTTCGGAGCTGCTTCAATATGTATGCAATGCAAGGGCAAATTAAACACAGCCGCCAGGTGCAGATCGCGCTCATTGCTAAAGATTAGCAGGTAAGCTGGTAAAGAGCACAACTTAACACGTCTTTCTCACTGCTGCCATCACGTTTCACTTACTAAGAAGATTAATCAGCAACTACTGAGCGAGTACCTTGTTTCAGAGATGGCCATCACTTTCTCCCTGTTTGACCATGCAGCAGCAGCAGGAGGAGGCATGAGACATGACCTGACTCAGACTGCTCTTCTTTCTGCTTGGCCCAGCACAAGCATAGAAGCGTACAAGAAAACGCCCAACGTGGAACTGCAAGACCAAGTCGCTGGTGTTAACATGTTCTTAAGATAATCCGCTTTTGACAGGTTCCAAGAAGATACCTTGTCACTTTAAAGGTGTCCGAGATCTTCCTCAGATGTCGCTTTTCCGATTTTGATTAAATTCCAATGGAAGCTGCCTTCAGAAATGGCTGCAAATGCTGCAGGATGCAACACAAGTTGTCAGGAAAAAAAAACTTTATGGAGGACACCCTGCCGTATATTTACCAGATAAAATGCAAATTGCAAATTACCTCAAGATTTTATTTGCAGTAACATAAGATTCAGGCACCACAGTATGGACAAAAGCAAGCATGAAACTCAACCTCCAAGTTGGAAGCAAAATCAAGGATTCCCCAACAGAGCATCAATATGAATAATATGGAATAGTGGATAGTTCTTTGAAAGACTCATAACTCATGAGAGTGCATCACCTTCAGATGCAGGCACACATCTTAAGGCGATCTGAGACTCTGATGGATGAAGATGTTGACACAACTAACATGTAAGCCAAATGATAGTACAAACCACAAAAGATATAGGTCAACTCCCATGTTCTTGGGCAAAACAACTCTTTTCATGATCGCAAAACTGCTGGTGGAGGGGTTTCCTAAGAATTAGCCTATCAGCAGCTTGTCCCATTTCTCTGAATACATGTTAGTTGATCAGCTTGCTACACACAAGATTCAAGCTGCAAAATACATCATTGAAATATCTTGTAATCTCATTGGGCCAAACTGAAGGTAGTGCCACCTTGACTTCCACAGAAATAATTTTTAAAAAGTGTTCATGGTCATATATGAAATACTTTGTGATTTGTATCACACAACACACACACACACACACCAAGAAGGAAATGGACAATTGGACATATTTATATCAACAACTTGAGAAAATAGTTGTCATACATTATCTCAAGCACGCCACCATCCTCCCTCAAGTTGACTAAAAGAATTAAGAAGACTTTTAGAATTGTTTTGATGAAATTATGAGAAACAAAAAAATACAGAAGGCGCATCATGCCTTAGTAGTTAGTATTATATAGCCTCTCTCCATATTCAAACCTAAATTCCTATAGCATCACTACACACTTATGGTTTGGGATCAATCAAAGGTCAATTTTTAAAATATGGGAGATGACATATGAGATATACAAAGGAATACACATAAATCCTAAATTCCTAATCATAAATAGCACATTCTATTGTAATGCAAGATGCTGCTTTGGGTAGGTACTTGAGAAAAAGTCGGGGGCTAAGTGAACAATTTGTCGGTGCACATATTTGGATCGGTTTGAACCTTGGATCAAAATCAGGATTCACTAGGTGTAGATCATTCCAATTTGCATACAAGCTCACGAAAGAGCTCTGCAATCATTCATGGTTTTTATGGTCCAAATACTCTATCAGAAAGAACATTTCCTTTGTTTCACTTTGTTTTGTTAATAGGTGTGGCTATACACCAAAAAGACTGAAGTACTTTATGTATAATGCATCACAATGTTAAGCAGCACTTAGTGAGATACATAATGATTTTTAGTGATGTAGAAATGTGATACGGAGCACTATCATTTTTCAAGTAGCTGTTTTGTTCATGCATCTACACAGAACAAAATATCTGGTTCCATCTTTTGCACAAATCAAGGGATCCCACTGGCTCACCATGAAATCCATCCACATCCAGACCACTTCTTACAGTCACAGGTAACCAAATTGGTGCTATTAGTAAACTAGTCTACACTGTGAAATCCATCCAGATCAGATATGAGCTTTTGAACTAGTGTACACAAATTCCAAAGAGTTAGCAATTATAGGCCCATCCAAAATTAGTCACACCAAGGACTGGAGAATGCACTATGGTTTTAAGGAAATAATACCTATATGTGTGCAACCAGTATAACTACTGGGACAACACACTTACAAATGTATGTACAACAAACCTGTGATTTGTGACAGAAAAACATTATTTAACGCTTAGTCCAAACTACGTTGGGAAACACAGCTACAATAAGATTTGCATGTGCAGGTTACTATTCATTAAAGCCATCAGGGTTTTCAGATTTCATATAATGGTGAAACTTTACATCGCGACTAGCTAAGCCTCAATTCAGCGATGTTGATTATTCTTTTTGCTAATAGCAGAATGCTTTAGATCCTGCTTGTAAAGAAGGTATTGCTTTGTTGTTCTCAGGTCCCGTATGATGATTGAGTAACAATGGATGAAACTCTCAAGCACCTTAGAATTTGGAATATTGATGTTGGACAGGTTTCTAAACTTGTTGCAGATAAATACATGAGAAAGACTAACAGGGGAAAGGATAAGTAACAATGATTATAGGAACAAATCTTACTAATTTAAATACAAAAATATGATTATCAGATGATATCATCTAGTATGTCTATCTTATGGGCCTATCCGGGATCATATGCCACAATGTAGGAACTGTGGCAATTCCATAGCATACATCAAATGCCAATTGAGCAATTGGAAACTGAATTGCGCGTGCGTGTGATCGCACCATAAGCCGCAACGGAAGAGAGCTCACCGCCTAGAAGTCCATCTGGAGCCACTTCTTGTAGTAGACGCAGGTGTTCGGCGAGATAACGCCATCCGGCGAGCACTCATCGATCCTGGGGCAAACTCCGCACGGGATCCTCTCCATCACGCCGCCCTGCACCGGGCCGCCCCTCCTGTAGCACACCCTCCCTGCCCTGAGGTCGCTGAACTCCCCCACCCCGGTACTCCTCACCTCCTCGAGCTCCCTGTCGAGCGCCATGGTGCGCAGGATGTCCCTGACCTGCTCGATCGAGTACGCCAGGCTGGGGCAGTCCCTGCTGATGCCGGTGAAGATGGTCTCGGCCGTGGCGACGCCGAGCCTGTCGATCTGCTCGAGGCACCTGCGCCGCGCGGAGGCGACGGCGTCGGAGTCGAGCTGGCCGTTGCGGTACCAGGTTCCCCCGGTGATCTCCGGGGAAGGGTCGATGCGGGCGTCCATGTAGATCTTCTCGGCGCGCTTGTGGACGCTGTTGACCACCTTGAGGACGCCCTTGGAGGTGAGGCCTCGCAAGTGCTTGGTGAGGGTGCTCGTCGGCATCCCGGTCTTGATCCGGATCTCCGTCTGCGTCATGCCCTTGTCTCCCCCGGCGAACACGAGCTTGTAGATCCCCTTCTCATGCTGCGACAAGGCGGCGAGGACGCTGTCCGGGAGGACCTCCGGTGGAGGCCGCGGGGGCGCCGCCGCCGCCGCGGCGCTGGGTCTAGCGGGCGGAGAGATCTTGGGCTTGGTTTCCGGTGGGGCTTCCGGCGCGTTGGCTGGAGGCGGCGGGCGCTTCCGCGGCGGCATGTCTCGGCGACGTCGACGTGCGGCGGCGGCGGCGGCGGCGGCGGCGGCGGCGGAGGAGGAGGAACGTGGGGGTTTTGGGGTTTCCCACCCCGCAACTGAGAATACTGCTCTCACTTATGGCGAAAGAAAATGGGCCAAACTGCAGCTAAATTTCATTTGGGCCCTCAAGAAAATGAGCCGAACTGTATGTGGGGCTTAATCTCGTTTGGGCCCTCAAGTTCACAAAATGGTATAAGTTCACCAGCCGTCCAACAACTTTACACCGAGTTTGTTTGATATTTTAAACCCCAATACCGGAAATTTTTACCCCTAAATTATACAAAACCGTGTAATTTAGGCACATAGGATCTCTGGTTTCACTAACGTAGTATCCTAGTTAGAGAAAAAAAATAAAAACGAATGTGAGGCTCACATGTAAGGGAGAAGAAAAAAAATGTAGGATCCATAGCTCTTCTTTCTTCTCTTTTCATTTTTCTTTCCTTTATTCTCTTCCTGAGAGACCGCTAGCGGCAAATGGGGGATCGGGGGAGAGGCAGCCGGCGAGCCCGACTGAGCTCCGCCGCCGCCACCGACGCCACCTCGAGCGCCCACCGAATCCGGATAGAGGGGGACGGACGGCGGCAACGCACAACGAGGTTTCTTGACGGCGGTGGTTGTGGTCGTTTGGTCGTCGACGACGACCATTCTAGCCGCGCCGGGTGCGGCACGCAAAGTGGAAGGGATGAGAGGGTAGAAGGGGGCTGTACCGGGGGTGGCGACGAGGTTCGGCGACAGCGGCCCGAATTGGGGAAAACGGCGACGACAGCTATCGGGGGCCAGTGAGGGACGGAACGGGTCACGTGGAGGTGGGGAGTGCGGTGGTGGCAGTGGCTTGGGCGATTGGAGGCCGGTGGTGGTGGATCGGCGCGGAGCAGAGGAGGAAAGACGGTGGAGAGATAAAACCTCGCCGGCTTTTTGACTCCGAGTGCTCGCGGGAATAAGGGATCACTCAATCCGTCCTTCTTTGACTTCGCCTAGATTAACACTGGCGACGGCGTGGCAACGAGGAAGAAGGCCAGCAGCGACATCGTGCATGTCGCTGTTGTGAGAAGACCAGTAAAGGGAGAGATGAAGAAGAGAGACACTGACCAGTGGGTCCCACACCGTTTTTCACTATGTGTTACCGCGTTGGCATGCCACACGGGTAAAAGTGACAAATAGTTAAGAAACCATCATTTAAGAAGGGAAAAAAATAAGTGCAAATCTAAAAATGGCATTTGAACAATTGCCAAACCTAATAGAGGTAAATAGTTAAATTTTCCGAAGAGAGGAGAAGAAAGAAAAGAGAAGAAGAATACACCGACATGTGGGGTCCACCACCACGTTAGGGAAACCGAGGAAAAATTTGAGTCAATACTGCTTCGGGACGTTTTTTTACACGGTTTGTGATAGTTGAGAGATAAAAATCTTTGGTATTACGGATTAGGAATCTCATATGGACTCGACGTAAAGTTTGAGGAATGTCAGCGAACTTATTCCTTACAAAATTAGGGAAAGGTCAATTTTGCGTCTTGCTCTCTAAGTTCTCAACTCTGGTTGAAGTTTCATTCAGGTCCCTAAATTATAAAAACTGGTATTGAATCTTTCTCAACTTTTAAAACAAGTGCATATCAAATCTTGGCTAACTTCTGGCCTGGTTAGGCCCACATTGTTGAGCCTAAGAACATGATCATAGTTAACTACAATAAAGGCTCTTGAGATCAAATAAGCATGGTCATTAACGGATATTAAATGATCACAAACAGATTCACTATATGATAGTCAATTTGATCCTTCAAAAGGCTACAACTGAGATCACCCAAACAGCAACTCTTGCCGTCTCTGAATAAATTTTACAAACATCTTATTTTCCACTCCAGTAAAACTTTTTTCCATTCCAGTGAAACTGCACAATCAACTCAATTTCCAGGCAACAAACAAGTTCAGTGGAAGTGTGGAACATATGATGCTAACTCATAACAAGACGTTGCACAACTTTAACAAAATCATCTCCGAATCGAGATTGTCAAAATCAGAATTGTTATACTGCAACATTAACTAATTCTGTACCGAGAGTCCATGAAAGAGGATGTAGATCAGCAAAAAGTACAGGATTTAACTCACAATAGTGAATCAAAACATCTCAGTTCTGTCTGATGGTTATGATGGGTTTCTATGATTTTACAATGTATACTGAACATGTCCACCATTTTACAACTGTTAGGAATCCTGGAATCATACAAATTACTGAATATATGACAGGGGAATGAGATCCCCGGTACCATCTCCAGAAAAGGTCAAGATCAAGGTCATGCAGTGTACATAACCATGTAGTGCATGTCGGTTGTGTCATTTGGCGGCCTGCTCAATCACCGGAATCTTATTCCACAGTTCCTGCTGCTCCTCTGGCGAACTGTCGCCCTGGAGAGGTGGTAATGAGAATGCACTAACAGTAGAGCTTCCGCTTCGGATCTCTTTCAGAGACCTAAGCGCCGCGACCGTGCCCTTCATATACATGCTTTCCATGTACTCGATCTCATCTAACTCTGGAATAGCGCCGCCATTAACCAAGGATGAACTGGGATTCGAATGTTTATCCTCGTTACTGCTATCGCCTCTCCCATCTTCACTTGATACAGACAGTTCGTTTGATGGTAGAAGCTGGTCCAGCATGGCCTCACACTGCTTCACAAGCTTGTACAGGAGGTCAGTGGTGAAGAAAGGCTGCTGCAGCACTTTCTGGATGAACGGCAGACGGATCAGAGCCCCAGTTCTCTTGTCATACTTCTTGAGAATCTTAACTAATCCTGTAAACAACATCAAACATAAGTATCAACGGGTGAAAATGTAAAATAACTAGTAGTGTGCAATGTCTAAAACAAAGTAGAAGAGTTTGACATGTTCCAAATTTCAAATAGCATACAATCCACTTCCCATATCACGACTTTTCTTAAAGAGTTTCCAGTCAAGAGAAGACACAAGGATACCTGACTTCTACTTCTATGAAATCCAAAAAAATCATGGAGCATAAACTAAAAACAGGATATATTACTAGTATTTCAATCAGACAAAACATTCTAGTTTAGGTAATATCTGCACAAACTGACAGATACAGAAAATATGGTCAATTGGCAAAGAATGCACATTTGACTGTCTGAGGCATAGCAGCCATATTGTAACTTGTCACATCCCTAGCTAATGAACCGTAATTCTCATGGGGCATGGTCCAGAAAGTTATCATATCTGGAAAGCTAACATGGTAGATGTGTAAAGGATACCACTAAAGGAGATGCTAGTCAATTTGGATGAGATAGGCATTTCATATTGTATGATAACCAGAAAAGTTTCATACAGTTGTACAACACTAATATAGTTTCTTATTCGCATAAGCATACGAAATAAACCAGCACGATATGAG
The DNA here is from genome assembly GCA_000573905.2 of Oryza punctata. Lineage (NCBI taxonomy): Eukaryota > Viridiplantae > Streptophyta > Magnoliopsida > Poales > Poaceae > Oryza > Oryza punctata. The sequence continues at coordinate 30,563,913 of CM002493.2, forward strand.
CAAAATGGCAGCAGAAATGTATCGTGCACAGTTAAAAAGCACAAACAATGGTTATTGACACATTCCAGTTTAGGCATATTAATCTTGTTGCTGTTACAAAGAAGATGCAACATGCATCCTGTTGCTGGTTGAGCAAAACATATTAATCTTGCCATGATGTAAAACAACAAAAATTTACTTTTTGTGTGACATCTTCAATAGGCATGTTACCAAACTTTAGAATGCATCCACATTAGAAATGTCGACTCCCAAATTAGTGTTAACCTGGCCCAATATAGCCATATAGGTCTGTGATGCCATCAACTTGCATCTAGTAAAGGAAAAACAGAAAAAGCAAGATGCCGATATAAGAGTGGTCATGGGTCACTGGCTCACAGCCTGTCCACTGAAACCATTGTGCACAAGCACATAATAACACAGCAAACCAATGTACTCATTAGCTTCAAGTTCATTGTAACTAGCAAAAAAGCTGATTTAACAGTAGCCCACTGAAGAAGCACTAGGAAATAGATGACGCCATGCGAAGTTAGGACCATCAATCACATCTCAGCTAACCATAAAAGAGTCAACTAAGATAGTGAAATTAGCTACACAAATTTCTGTTGAGCAATACCATATCTTCAGATGATCTGCAAAACTAATTTCTTTTATTTCCCATAGCTGGAGCATTTACCAATATTTAATAGCACACAAATCACAAAAGTAACATGAATTGCACTTTCTTGTTTTTGTTAGGCGTGACTTTAATCAGAAGACTTATCAACTGATAAAACATCTGAAAAATATTTAGGCAATGAAGCATGTGCCCCCATTTACCAAGCATGTATTTGTGCTATCCCAAAAATCAAAACTAAATATGCTTGAAATAGTTTATGTTTATATTGCAAAAATCAACCTGCAAACTTGTCTACTATAGTATTTAAGGCATGAATATCGCATGGGAATTTAGAACAAACTGATTATTTATCTTAATGCAGATGACCGTGCACCCATTTTTTTGTATATAATACATCTCCAAAACTTCTGGCAATCTTTGAAATGAGGCATAGTGAATTTAATTTTGGATTTGATGAGGGGAGGCATATGCTGCCCTGCTTACTAAATCAATATTTCTAAAACAACTATGGAGCTTATGATAGAAATGATACTCTAACATCATATTCAAGTTAGTAAATTTCGTCCCAACTGCCAACAGCTGCACAACTTAGATTTAATTGACTTATATGATTAATCAGTAATCCCACAGGCTAGGAGTTGAAATTTCCAGATATTAGAAGCCACTCACATTGATAAAGAGGAAAATCAACTACTAATCATTAAGGCATAACAAAGGCCAACCGAAAAATAGCAAAGCAGCACAATTGTACATCACTACTTTGCATATGCACTGCATATGCTGCCAGTGGACAGGCAAGGAAGCAGATAATCTACCACAGATAATCATGTGACTGAATCAGACTGTATTTTTAGTGAAAAATATTGCCAAGATAATATCTGATACCAAGTCAATCATTAGCCAAATCTTTCTTGTAGAAACTTCATTCAGCACAAAAGGTTCAGCGCACCATTTGGTTGGTTACAAACAGTATTATGGCCTGTTGAAAAGAAAAAAACTTTTTCGACTTATTTGTTTACGATTGTTATACCTTCTTATAGCGAGTCAGAAAAAAACTGTTGACAATACAAGGATGCATGACACACTATTACCATTTCAAATTGCAGCAGAAAGAAACAGAGTGCTCCACCATAAACAATATTAGCACTCATGTGGCCATACTATAAATTGCTGGTCTCGCACAAGAAAACAAACTGTTTATATACAGTGCCCCCAACATTAGCTGCTGAGCCCAACCTCCAGTATCCATTCATCAATAGAGAGCAAAAACGTGTGCGCATACAAGGATCCATTCTCCTTGACAGCGACACGAGTGCTCCGTAGCGGACAAGCGAAACCATAGCTGCGCACAACCACAATAAGTCGTCTATTTCTTGACCTATGTTCAGGAAACTTCCATTAATCCTGCCCGCTCTATGATGCGTGCTAAATTACCTTTCTGAGAATACTAAACTAATATGTTAACCAATTTTTTGTACCTCTCTTATTACTACCTCCCCAATCACAAAATATTCTAAGAATACTAAACTACTATATCAACCATTTTTTTCTACCTCTCTTACTAACTCCCCAATTCACAAAACATTCCAAGAAAAGTTAACCAACAACATAAGCAACAGCTAACGAACCCTTTGCAATAATATAATTAGTGAAGACATGTGAAAACTACGGGTGTTGCGATGCGGCGGGTGGGGAAGTGCGTGGACTGGGACACTCACCGGTGTAGTTGAGGGCGCTGTAGTTCTCGAGCAGCACCATCTCGCCATGGAAGTCGACGATCTCCTTGCGCACTCGCATCAGCTCCTCCTTCGACTCCCTCCCCGCCGCCCTCGCCACCCTGTCCTGCAGCTCCTGCTCCACCCACACACAGCGGTGAATTCCCAATTCAGAACCAAGAAACTCGAGAAGAAGAAGATTCGAACCCCCAACACACAAATGGCGATCAGATCACCACCGCACCTTCTGGCGGATGATGTACTCCTCCTCCTTCTCGACGAAGAAGGAGTTGAACTTGTCGAGCTCGGCCTCCAGGAGCCGCATGAAGTCCGCCTCCTCGGGCGTCATCGCGGCGGCCGCGGCCGCGGCCGCGGCCTCCTCCTCGCCGCCATCCGCTGCAACGCGTGCCCGCTTCGCCTGCCTCTCCTCCCCACCCCCACCCCCACCACCACCACCACCACTACCAATCAGCTTGAGCCGCTTCTTGAGATCCTTGTACGACAAGAACTTGTCCCGCCACTCCGGGAGCGTCTCCACGATCTGGCTACTCAGACTCTTCCCAAACTTCATCTTCAACAAGAGGAAAACTGCACTCCGGCTGCCAAGAACCGATCGAATTCTCGCCGTGGCGGGGGTGTGGGGTGGTGGTGAAATAGGGTGGAGGAGAGGGGAAAGGGTAGAGGTGGAAGAGGTGGAGGATATGCGGGGAGAGGAAGGAGACGAAGAGGAATATTCGCGGGTGGGAAGGATATAATTGTGTTTATGTGCTCCATTCGCTTTCGCTTTTCGGTTAACAAGTGGGGAATGGATGGGAATTGTTTGGGGAGGGAAAAATGGTAGAGGCACATAATTCCTCTGTCCTTAAAAAAAACTAAAATCTGGTTATAAATTTAAACAAATACCTATCCAAATTCATGGTTAATACTCCTTCCGTTCCAAAATTTAACAAATATTGATTGGATGAGATAGAGAGAATGTGTCTCATCCAACTAAAACTTCTTATATTTTCAAATGGAGAGAGTATTTAAATTTTTTTGGAATGGACGAAGGGTGTAAGAGAATCTACATGGCTGGAATGTGGTCGGGTGTACTACCTATTCGTTTGTGGGGGAGTAAGCTAAAATATTTTCGTTGTTCGTGTCACGAGTCATACGATACAGGAGTGGTTTTAAATGTAGAAATTATTTATTTATGTCTTCGATAAAGTTTCTTACTTTGAGTCAACTATCTATTATATTCGAAGTATAAGTGGTAGTATAGACTGAGCTTGCAATTTTAAATTAAGCTTGACATATAGGGTGTAGTCAGATTTTCGAAAAGACATGGGCTGAAACCTCTCCTAGAGTGAGAGTGCAATCGTGGTAAACAGGTACATGGTAGGTAAGGTATAGAAGAATAAGACGTGGAAATGACAAGGTTTAATGGTTACCATACATTGTTTTTATTGAGCATGGTAAAAAAAGGTTGATATAAATCACAAGGTTTCATGCCATTACTATAAATGTTGTAATACAAAGAGTTGTGACAATGACATGGATAGTGTGAAAATAGTGTATCCTATTCGAGCTATAACCATAAAATTCTCATCAATATATGTTTTACATGATATAAAATGGTAAGAGATACCAAAAAGTATGACTAAAAACGTGTATATATAATTACCCCTCTTTTTCTGAAATATCAATTTTCGGCCAAAAAAATTTTGAGATAATGTTGCATATGTACTTGCTCAACAATCCAATTTAAATGCTAGCAGTTTAATTTTCGTTTTTTAATTGATAACGTTGTTGACTTTTAAATACATTTTTGATCATTTATTTTATTCAAAAATTTTGTGCAAACTCATAATATATAAGTCATGTTTAAAGTATTTTTAGTGATAAAAAACTCACAATAAAATAAATAATAATTTCATATATTTTTAATAAGATAAATGATAAATGTATCGAAAAGTTATCAATATTATCTATTTAAAAAACAAAGGTAGTATATGCAGAAATGATAGCACTGAGGTAATTAACGAGCGTTCTTTCTTGTGGTATTTTTGCTATTGTTGAACAGTTGAACTACAGTGATATAAAAGAATCAAACTAAGGGCTCTATTAAAAATGCGGTTGGCGCTCATCTAAACTTGTAGTAACTCCCTTAGCAAAACGAGCTTTTCTTTTCCCACACAACCAGCGTAAGAAATGCCATGTACTAATAACAAGCTAGATATATCGTTGTATATCACAAAATTTGGACATATATATAAATGTTTTGGTGTCTCCATCACTCGTCTGGATTCCCTAGCATTCATATGAATTTGGACATATATATGAAGTCACATGTATAAATCCATGCATAAGTCTATTTAAAACCCAAAACGTCTTATAATGTGAAACAGAAAATAACATATTAATAATTAAAATTTTCTTTAATAAAAATAATTAAGAATTTCAGTTCCTGTTTGACCATGTTTAAAGAAAATAGCTAAACATGCAAGTATATATATATTTAAAAAAAAAACTCATATGCAGTATGAGTTAGCACACGGATCTTGGAAGTTGTATGTTCGAGAAGAGCTCAACTACTTGTGATTTTTTTTTGGCATGCAGTGTTATCTAAGTACTATTGATGCAGAGATATCCAGCAGGATATTCCTATAAATTAATTGTCCTGCGTCCCTACAATTTGATGAGGCACACGCAGAGAAACTGAACCAACCCTAGTAATAAATTGTTAGTGTTAATTACTCATGGTGCGAATATACTTTGGTTGGTCTATACTTGCAGTATGTATAAATACCAGATCCATTTTTAGGCACACTAAAGAGTTACTAGTTGAATTACTACATTATTATGCTAATTATGCTACTGTCACTTGGAACAACTGCTTTTTTTACTTGCTTTGACTTCTTACATTTATTAATTAGATTAGAATAACTAATCCCCTTGATGTCACATAAATATGTTGTTGGACTTTTTCCTCAGTATTTAAACATCAACAAGCATTTTCACCGTGCAACATAAATCACACATATTATATACAGTATATTCTGTCATACAAGTACTACGTCTGCAGTTTCTATCAAACAATTCAATAATATAGAACCCTTATTTTTTAATAACCATTCATGTGATGTATAAATCTGTGAAGTATCGACTCGACAATGCTACACATGTAAGTACTCTACCAGCTCGAGTACTCCCTCCGGTTCCAAAAAAATTATTATGAGTATAGTTGTAGCTATCTGGAGTAGTAAACGACTAACCCAAGCAACCGCTTATCCCTTCTTAAAAAAAAAAACGACCGACATGGGAAACACAACCTGCACGGCGCAGAAGATCCGCAAGAAATCCCTCAGCCAAGAGCCCAAGTACACGCCATGAGCCAAATGACCTGCAACCCCATGGAAGATTCGGAGCATAATCCTTTGCTCGCGAAGGGAATATCCATCCGGATATGTCACAGATCCTCTGCGCGTCCCTGTCTCGCCCTGAAAAGCCCCTGTCCTCTCTCTCTCTCCGCCACCTGGAAATGGAAAAAATAACCTCTTCTCCTTGTAATTATCTTCTCAGGATTATACCACCAACTTTAGTTTGCACTCGAGCAAGTGATTATCCGATCCTTTTTAGTGTAATGATGCCATTTTCGAAGTGACTAATCCTCCTAAGCTAAGCTGACGTGGCTGAGTATGTGTGTTCTACTGAGTGAGCCAGTCTTGCATGCTGAAACAGTGATGTGTACGAGAAACATATTAGGATCGGATTTCTGGGAGGAAAAGATAGTGTCTCTCATTAGGTCTCGTGTGTAGTGGCCACGTGGCACCAGGTGGTTGTCTTGTTAATTTTAAGGAAAGTTGGGTGGCTGTCCGAATATTTAAGGAATAGGCCAATATTAGAAAAGACCTTAAAAGGTTGATTGATTAAATATGAGGTTAGTTGGTGACAGTGAAGTGTTAGTGGTCAGTGAGAAAAGCATATATTATGGTTGGTCGGATGTGCGGTCCACTCGACATGACCATGAGATATTATTTTTTATCCCTTGGTATAGAGAAAAGTACACATGACTATTGGTCAAACTTTTAGTCTATGTGGAAAGATAACAACATGTGATCACATGCGGTCATATGTGGTTTGCTTTTCCACTTTTGAATTGTTATTTGACAATTGGTTGTATTATGTACTATTTATATTTTTCTGGGTGCACCTATTATAAACACATTTGCATTGTATAGCTATGTCAAAAGTAAAATATTTAATATGGACATGTACTATCTTCTTGGTATTTTGGCATAAACCAATTATTTGGTCGGATAGCACAAATTACCACACTTTCACTTATGTTAGTGTTGTAGTTCGTAACCTTTTGCATTGAACTGGATTATCGTAAAGGATTTGTTCGTTCTCAGCAGAGCCAATACATTATACCATAGAAATGTGGGTTGTAAAATATACCACTAACAAAGCTTAATACTACAATTTACCATCAAACAACTCAGTTTTTTCATATACCATCACCGTAAGTCATCTGTTAATCAAACATTGTCAAGGGAGAAAAAAGATCATTTTACCCGTAGGATAAAATTGAGATTTTGCTCAACGTCATGTCGCATCAAATAATCTTGGATGATAAAAAACAAGTAATTTCTATTTTTCATCAATAAGAAAAAATACTAGATCATGAGCATGACCAATTAAATTGAGGAGTGTACGTTACTCCTAAGGGTAAAATGGACAGTTTCTCCTCCTTAACGGAGTTTGACTAATATTTGACTGATGATGATGATATATAAGAGTTGTTGGATGTTATGTTATAGTACTGAGCTTTGTTGGTGACATATTGTAGAATTCAAGCTTTATCAATAGCATAGAATTTAATCACCTCTATTTAAAAACAAAGCAGTTTTCCTTAATATATACATATTTGTATTTTGTCTCCACAAAATGAAAAAAGCAGTGAAAAAGAAATATGACGATTTCCTCCCTCAGTTGAATACAGTAGGATAACCTTAATAACACTTTCTTCTAATCTCTACTTCATAGTATTCTTTTATGGTAGGAGAACACTTCAATCTTTTAAAAAAAATACCAACATACATAAATAGGATACGAGAAACATGTTATCTAAATTATAGAGCATTTAAAATTACCAATATTACAACATATGTTATAAATTGTGTATTATGGACCAAGTTTTTTAAAATCTAAAACTCCCCGATCCTTTACTCTTTAGCAAGAGAGAAAACCTGCTCCTGCAAAAAATATCCAGCCGGCCAGTTGCCGTCCATCCAACCACATCGATAACCCACCGGCTAACCAAACCCCAGTCGCAAGATCTGCTCCACAAATGATCGCTCTTGAAAAAGGACTTCCCTTTTTTACGACCTGACGCGACGTGAAGAACAGGAGGCCGTCCTTCTCTGAACTTCTGAAACTCTCTCAACTGCCCAAGAAGCAACAGCAAAGCTTCAGCAGCCAGCCTACTGGGACTCGAGATCGGTCGAAAAATACGAAAATGACCCGAATCCGCGGCGAGCACCTCTCCTCGCATATTCTTCTTCGCACCGACTCACGCGATCACGGAGATGCGTCGTGTACGGCGTACTACCTGGAAGTAGTAGCCGTACCCCTACATGTACAATTGTATTTAGTGGCGGAACAAAAAGATTTTTAAAAATCCTGCATAAAATTCAATATAACAAATATTTACTATAGAAAAATTTCATAGAAAAATTACTCGTCAATAGTAAAATTAATTGAGTTCTCATCGATGAGCACGGGCTAACCGGACAGTGAATCCGCCACTGATTGTATTAAGAGTTTCTGATGGAAAAAAAACTCTCAAAGTTCCAAATATGTGTTATAATTTTAACTTTGACAATCAGTAAATTTTAGTGAGTTGAATTGCATTTTGGATTACCTTTTATTACCTAAATTTCGCTTTGGACCAACTTCTATATAATATTTTCACTTTGGACTAAGGTATTTTCATCATTTTTGTACTTTGGACCACCCAAATCTCTTTGCGAGCATATCAACATCTTCCAAGCACATCGGTCCAATTTTACCGATGATCTTCCCTGTTTATATGTGGGTGACATCTTTGTTGAAGGAGAGGTTGGATGTAGCTTGACAAAAGCTTTAGAGTGGTCCGAAGTACAACAAATATAAAAATACTCAATTCAAAGTGAAAAAATTGAATAGAAGGTGGTTCAAAACGAAATTTAGGTATAAAATATGGTCCAAAGTGAAATTCACTGAAAGCTTGTATTAATATGATATATTTATCTAAAAAATATGAGCGATTAAAAATTCGAAGATGAATAATAGACTATCCAATGATAAATATTTGAAGACGGTGCATGCATGCCTAGATATAGGAGTTATTTTGCAGTTGTAGCCCGCAGGCACGTATTTCTCTGAGAGTATTAGAAAAACTGTAACACGTCTAGGTACATCATTAATTTGTGGAGCAACAACTTGCCTGGTGGATCATTTAGGGGAAAAAAAATGATGATGGGGCTGGGAGATAACAGGAGGATATGATTTTCAATGTAACTGCAGTGTGGAACATTGATCTGCAGATGGCATCAAAATGGCATATCCTAATCATCTTCTCGATTGTTTTGGACCAAAACAGCATCACGCTGTTCCTATATGTGTGCAATGCTTGTTTAATTTATCACCTGCCCACTAAGTATTAAATTGTGCTATAGAAAGCAATGTATCGTGACGAATGTAGTATAGTTTTTTTTTAAAAAAGTACTAGCTTTTTATGAGCTCTATACCATGGTTCAATTAGCTAACGTTACTTATTATATTATAGAAACAATAATACTAGAAACAAGGATTATTATTGCAACGGCCGCCGCATAGAAGCAAGGAAGTTTATTCAGAAAGGGCTATGGGTGGACCGATTCTCGCTGAACTGCTGATGACAAAACCATGATATGTTTTTTTTAGATAATGGAAATTATATTGGTCTTTGCTTTAAAAAAGTTACGGTTAATTATTATAGAGTTTGCAGGTTGAACGACTGGAGATTACATACTAATTATCTATATATCCTATATAGTTGGCAAAAAAAAACTAAATATGCATTGAGCCAAATCACCCACAAAACAAGTCATTGGATTATTTCCATCCATCATCACAACCGTTCAATAGACAATAAATATCAACAGTTATCATTTTCCATTGATTATAAGGTAACTCAACATTCATTGACCACTTAGAGCAACTACAATAGTCGGCTACAATAGTCAACTATACGCACATGCCACTACTAGAAAAATGGTTTTTGTTAGCGGTCAAAATGGGTTTTCACTGGCGGTCAGAGGTGCCGCCAACAATAAAAGGCAAGTGAAAATAATGCACTTTTCACTGATGGTCGACTGACCACCAGCGAAAATTGCAGCAGCTCATTTTCACTGGTGGTGAGATGGCCGCTAGCAAAAATCTAGTTTCCCTGGCGGCAAGTAACGAGACCCGCCAGCGAAAATAATTTTGGAGAAAAAAATTAAAATTCGGATCCGCAACCCTAGTCGCTGGATCCATCCCCTACACCATCGCCGCCTGCGATAAGAATTTTCGGGGAAAAAATAATTACACCAAAAATATCTAAATTCTTGTTCCCATTTCAAAATCTCCTCCAATCCACATTTCACATTCCTGCAAAAAAAACCCCCAAAAATCCCCAATCCTAAATCACAAAAGTCGTCATTGAAGTCATGAGCCCGGCAACGGTGGATCCACCTCCCCGCGGTAGAAGTTGCCATTCCGCCCTCGCCGTGGTAGCCGTCGTCATCATGGCCTTGCCGTAGTACCATCGCCGAGTCTGGGACCGTCCACCGCCAGATCTTGGAAGTCAGGACCACTATCATCATCCCCTTTGTTGCTACCACCGCCGGCGACCTCCTCCCTATGTTGCCACCGCGGCCGCCGGCCTCCCCGATCCCCGCCGGCTAGATCTGGGAGAGGGAGGGGAGAGGAGTAGGGAAGCTGGTGCCGCTGCTCCCTCTGTTGCCGTTGGCCTCCCTGATCCCCACCGACCAGATCTGGGAGAGGGAGGGGAGATGAGTAGGGAAGCCGACGCCGCTGCTCCCTCTGCTGACGCCAGCCTCCCCGATCCCCTCCAACCAAATCTGGGAGAGGGAGGGGAGAGGAGTAAGGAAGCCGACGTTGCTGCTCCCTCTGTTGCCGCCGCGGTCGCTGGCATCCTCGATCCCCGCCGGCCAAATCTAGGATAGGGAGGGGAAAGGAGTAAGGAAGCCACAACTTGTCGTCGCCGTCGCCACCGCCTCGTCTCTTCCCGCAGCTGGATCTGCCGCCGCCCACCTTCCATCGCCATCGTCGTCATCGTAGCGGCCGACCGTGTGGTGTAGGGGAGGTGGAAGTTGAGGGAGGAGGGAGGAGGGAGAGGAGAGGAGGAGTGGTATCAGTTTTAATGTCGTGGGTGGCGTGGCGTGGAGGGTGGTGGGGCAATTTTGATGCCGTGGAATTGGTTTTCGCTGGCGGTGCTCTGTACACGTCACCAGCGAAAAACACAATTTTCGCTGGCGGACACTTAAGATCCACCTTAAAAAATAGATTTACACTGGTGGCCACTTAAGAGATCCACTAGCAAAAATAATTGTATCTTTGCTAGCGGTCCTCTTAACCCGGCTGCTAGCGAATATCTATTTTCATTGGTGGTCCGTAGCCCCCCACCTCTCGTTATATTTTCGTTGGCAATTTCTACGTATAACCGCTAGAGAAAAAAATAGGGTGATACCATGAAAAATCGATTTTGTAGTAGTGTGTGAAGGAGATAAGAGAGGAGAGAGAAGGAAAGCGGGCTACAGATTTGTAACCAGATGTAGCACGAACTCCAAAATATTATGTCTATATGAGAGGTGGGACCATGTATTAATGATGTAGTATATATTTATAGCTAACTATTGTGTGAATGGACTATTAGATTGACTCTTGATTTCGAGCTAGTAGTTGACTATACTATTAAACTTATTCTTAGTGTAGCATGATATAAAAAATCACTATAAGATGTATTCCATTTTTCATATGTGAGGTGCTTTTATAGGTCCATAATATTTCTTATGTCTATACATTAAAATTTTGTAGCTGCATTGCACACACGAGTAGTCCGCCTCAATGATCGGGATATCATCCAGTTAAACGTCATTGTGAATACATACTGAACATTACCCTACACACAATAGTAAGAGCTAATAAACCAACTATAAGTTATGATATAATTTGTTTTAAATATATATTCATAATTTTATTTTGGGTGTCCCATAAAGGAATAATAATTACATCGTGCAATGTACGACAGTTTGTACTAGTTTTCAATCTTAACAGCTGATTTAATTTCCAGTCTTCCATGAACCTATTATCTTCTTCCATGGGTAAGTGATTGACACGGAGAGGTTTTACCAAATGAAAAAAAAAAATCAAATACTAGTAGAGCAATTTTACATATTGAACTATAGATATGTAGGCAGCTGAATTGAATGTTCATGAACATGACACAAGGAGTCAAGGATGCAAATAATTTTCCTCGACTCATAAATATGCCAAACTCCTTTTCTCAAACAAAAGAGAGAAAAATAATTTTCTTGCTGCTTGTAACTCACGTCAAGCATGCCAAATTCTCACGTATTCTCAAATTGCTCTTGAAATACTGTACCATTTACACTCTCCTCACTGGGGAAAACAAAAACAAAAAAAAAAATCCGAGAGAACGTCATTAACCGCCTTAAAGAAAGGCCCATTATAGGCCCACATGAGGGCTACCCAGCATCCGGCCCATCCTGGAATACAACCGCGAAACTCAACGGAATAAGTCCACTTTGACTCCCTTAACTTAACTAGTGACAGAATCTGATTCATATTTTTGAACCGCGATACTATATATTTCACCCCCGAACTATTAAAACTGGTGTAATTTGATTACTCGGTGGTTTTGGAGGGTAGTTTCACTTACGTGGCATCTACGTGGTGGTGCTGACCTAGTATTCATCTCATGTGGTGTTTGACGTGGTGCTTATGTGGCATTAAATTAAAATATATATATAAGACCCGTTTATCATTTACACACAAATAAATGTAGGGTCCACTGACATATAGGACCCACATGTCATCCTCCCTCCTTCCCTTCTTTCTCCTCTCCCTTGTTTCTCTCTCTTTCGGTCTTTTTCTCCCCTTCACCAGTCTGCAGGGGGTTGTAGCTGGACCGGCGGCGGCAACGAGCCGGCAACAGTAGGGCAGCGGTGGTGGCGGGTAGGCGACAGTAGGGCGGCGATGGCAGCGGAGCTCGAGGGAGCGGTCGGTGGCGGCCGAAGCTACGACGGTAGTTGGGAGGGTGGCGATGGAGCCGACGACAACGGCCAGTGAGACGAGCAGGCGATGGCCACCATCGTCATTACCGCCACAAAGCACGTCACAGAGTGGCGACGACGACAGCGTATCGGCCTCCACCGCTGTCGGTGTCGTGGGCCCGGGGGTATGCCTATTTAGGGCTTGAGGCAGGCCCCTGCGCCCACGTGCCCTCCCCCGAGGGGGGATCGGGCCCGAGGGTGAGGTGGCGGCCGCCCTCTCTAATTCCCGGCTCCCCTAGCACGCTACCGTTGGGGGGTCGGGCTGCCCCGACCCCCTTGCGCATCCGCTGCGTGTACTGAGTTAGGTGAGCGTTGGGAACGCTCACCTAACCCCATTAATGGTGGCACGGACGAACGCGCCTGAACTGCGCACCATGCCGCATTTAATGCGGTTAGGCACGCGTGTGGTGCGTCTGACACCGGTCATGCCGACTGACCAGTCTGTGACCGGTCAGTGACTGGTGAGAATGACTGATGGGACACGGTATCGCGTCAGTTGCACACCATTTGGTACGCTGCATGCCCGTTCAGGTCTCGTCGGAATCATGAGAGCCGTTCTGCCCTCTTATTCAACCGGAGTTGGTGGGTCAAGTCCGGTCGTGTGGCACTCGTCACCCGGTACGGACGGAGCACGTAATCTCCGCCCATTTAATGAAGAATTACGCGCGGCGTCGTACGCGGTCGATAAGCGGCCTGGCAGAAGTCACGTCGCCACCACTGTGCATGCGACCTCTACACCAAGCAACAGGACCGTTCTTAAATGTAAAAAAATATTTCTCCTTTTCTCTAAGAAATAGCCTGTTGGCCCATGTGGTATCCCCTTGAAAGTATAAAAGGAGGCCTAGGCCTAGAGAAGGGGGTTCGATCCCTGAGAAAAAACACATTCAATCGCACACACAGGAGTAGGGTGTTACGTCTCGCCGGCGGCCTGAACCTGTATAACTCTCCATATCACGATCTCTCTCGATCCCTTGCGCATCGGAGGGCCAATTCACGTCCTGCGCCCCTGGTCGAACTCTCAAAGGGGGGCCCTCACTGTCCCCCGTTGAGGAGCTCACGCTCCGTCAACCGTGCCATCATCGTTTCCACCACCGAATCATGCTCCGCACCCGCTCCTCATTGCCGCACCGCTTGGAGAAGGGAGGAGAGGGAGAGATAAGGGGTCACCGCTCCAACTCTTGCCCTCCAGCCCGTCGTCGCCTGCACCGGCAACGACGCCGTGGGGAGGGGCGGGGAGGCAACGGAGCGACGTGGAGGGGCGGGGGAGGCCGATGATGACCCGCGAGGAAGGGCGTCGGTGATGCCGTCCTCGGCGGTGGCCAAGGCGATGGCTGGCAGCGAGTCGACGCATACGTCTTCGTCCGTGGAGGGGAGAGAGAGAAAAAGAGGTAGCAAGGAAGAGGGAGGGAGGAGGAAGATGGGGGAGGAGAGGATATGTGGGCTCCACACGTCAGTGGATATCACAATATTCTATGTGTGAATGATAAATGGGTTCCACATATTTTTTTAATTCTAATTCCACGTTAGCGCCACGTTGGATGAAGACCATATCAACATCATCATGTATACACCACTTCAGCGAAATCGCTCTCCAAAGCCACCGACAGAGTCAAATTACACCGGTTTTAATAGTTGGGTTCAAGATATCATATCATGTATGATACGAATTAGATCAGCCCACAGTTAAGGGACTCAAAGTGGACTTATTCCAACACCAACTCCAATCACAAGCCCACGAGAAGACCCAGTCCAGCCCATCACAACTCGTCTTGTTTCTCCTCTCTCCCCGTGTGCTCCCCGTCCCGGCCGCGGCCTCTCGGGCAACTCAACCCGAGCCGCCCCTCACCGGCGGCAACGAGCTCCGGCGCCGCGCCCGCGAGGTACGCCTCTCTCTTCATCCCTGAAAACCACTTGTGATGACTAGTCACGGCCTGCGCCGTGTTGGGCGAGGGAGGGAAGGAGGGGGTGGTTGCGCCACGAGGGGGGTTTCGGCGTTTCGCCGTGCTCAACTTAGCTCTCTGGCTTCCTCGTAGATCGCCGCGCTGTAGGCGTAGCGTACCTACCAACGCGGTGACCCTCATCGATTCGCATAGGGGGGCTTCGACCTTCGAGATGGAATGCAGAGTTAGCGTGCGGCAAGCTGTTCTCTGAACCGTGGTAGGGTGGGAATGCAGGATCGCGTGAATGGAGGGAGGTGCAGTTCGGAATTGCCTGGAGTGCAGGAGTTGATTGGTTTGAGGTGGCTGTATCAATGTGCTAATGTGATTATTATTGTTTCTTTTTTGTGATTGTTAACGGCAAATTTGAGTCGGTTCGGCTGGATTTTTTGGCTTAGCTTTTCTGCCAAAAATTGTAGAGTTGTGTTGAACAAGCAACTAGTTATTCGCATTGTGTTTGAAGAGAGGTATGTGTGGAATTGCAGTGACCCTTGCTACAATTTAATCCACGGGAGTTGAATCGGCTAGCTTTCTTGTTATATAGAGCTTTTCTCAGTCCAATGCTGAACAAATTGTAGTGCAGTTGGTTATCTGTTACTGTTCCAGCTTTCATGATTTCATCTATCACTTGTGTTTTGGCATTGTGGATTTTACGTAACTTTGCAAAGCAATGTGCATGATGCAGGGTTCCTATCCTACTTTATGCTTCTGGTTGAGGGACTCTGACTATTACTCTGCAACCTGAAAGACTTTCCTGCCAATATATTTTGAGCAGGGAGAAACCCTTCCTAAGGAGTTCCATTGGGTGATGGCAATAAAAAGTGTGGCCAGATTGATGATGATTTCAAGAGCATCCGTCTCACGTCCATTGCTTATAAGTGGAAGCTAGTGGTAGAAGAGCAAAGCGTTGCTGAAATTCTAATTGTTGATGAGAGCTTATGGTCTAGAGGCAGCAGCTTCCCACTTTATCTTATTATCTATATCATGTACTGGCAAGATCAAGAAGTGCAATCAAATATGACTCGCAGGGGAAATTTTGCAATGAATATCTTCAGCAAATTGCAAGACTATCTTGAATAGGTGATTAGGATATGCCAATTTTCTTTATGAAATGAAGACTGGAAGCTTTTTCAGAGAGAGCTTGTTCAGGTTTTGAAATCCTGCCGGATCCACAATTCCACATGTCACTTTTATAGCATATTTTTACATGAAAAGTATAAACTATCTGCCACATATTTCTTGTTTCTACATGAGTCAAATACAATGGTATGATTTTCATTTCCTTCACTCCATTGTTCTATTTATATAGCTTTAGCTCTGTTGGTTCTGTGCTTGCTACATGCAAAAATTTTTGAATGATATGTCATCATATTTCGAAGTGGCTCTACACTCTTTTTAAACAAAATGACATGGATATTAGTTGTGCCCCCCCCCCCCCCCCCAAACACCCATCCAGGTTTGGGTCCTCTTTAGGTCGAATTTGGGTGTTTATTTCCACCTTAATTAAAAACTATGCATCCTCCTGTCTCGCTTATTTAATAGTTGCGCACAAATCGTCTCTTCAACTCTTTTGCCCTGAATTTGCTCTTTTCCCTGTGTGGCATGGAATAGCTTATCTTCCTTGCTTTATTTATCTCTCTTTACATTTTACAATACTTTGTGCTACTGTTTTGTTTTCTTCCAGTATATAGGAAATTATCTGTATTGCCACTTGCCAACCTGTTCTAAGTTGTTACTGTTTGAGTCTTTGCCGGGAACAGCAATAATTAGCTTGTTTCCACCATTCTGGCTAGATTTCTCCTTTTCTTCCCTTCACTGAATTGCAATAATCTAGCTTTATTTTCACTTTTCCACATTTAATTATATGGGTTAAACATTCAAACTTGTTGTTTGGATGGTCTTGGATATGTACAGAACAAAACAACGAAAGATGTGGTGTAGCTTGATTAAATTTGATCATTGGGTGGTAATGTTTTTTAGAAATTGTTTATATGGATAAATTGAATTTGCTTGAGAACTAAGTGGGCTACATTTAAACTGTGGATGAAAGGCAATATGCAATTCTATTACTTTACCATTTGTTCGTTACTTCAACACATGAAAGGAAATGCATATCAGCATTGCCTTTGTTCTATTGTTTCCTTGAAGGTAACTTATATGTGATACATCATAGTGCCTGCTGCACACCTGTGTTCTTGTCTTCGTAATGTCAAAAGTTGAATCTTGCAGTCACTGATTGTTCATATGAGTTTACACAGTTAAATCTGTTAGTAAAATTGACCAGCTGATAGTTGTATCGCTTTACTCATTCACCACAGTTTTGAAACACATCCATCGGGTGACTGATAATTACATTGGGGTTAACACCATGCAAATGAAATGACTTAGACTACTTCTTGGCTACAGGGTCATTTATATTGAGAAACTCACATCTCTGCAATGACTTAGGTAGCAATATACTAAATCTGTCCCCAAATGGTTGGTCTTCATAGTTTTGAGGAGTTGAAATGATGAAACTCAAAACTGCAGCTATCCAAGTAAACAATTTTTGGAAACAAGCTGACTTGGCCTTTCTTTTGTTGCTGGCTTGTAATGCTTGACTTGAAAAAATGAAAGCAAATATTTTTACATTTTTTTCTGTTTGATGTTCAGCCCTTGAGTTTTAAACTTACTCATTAATATGTCACTTCCATGTGTTCAATCCAGTATATCAGTCAAAGTTACTAAGGTTTGTCTGCACATATACCCCCACAGTGGCATATACGTTTACATTTTACAAAAGGGGGATAAAAATAAGGTATTGTTGTTCTTCGATGTAGTGTAAATTGTAAAAGATGACTATGCATATCTTTGACTTTTTATGTAACTAATTGTTAAAAATAGCCTTTTTACGGATTTGAGTGCTAAATTAACCAAGATAACGACATGCCAAGCATGTAGTAATTTTGAATGGATGTAAGTGCCATGGTACTAGGCCCTCAGAGGGGCAGGGGTTTGTCATACAGTAGCAGTTATACTTGCCAACGCTTTGCATTTAGGGTCACTGGTTGGTCTACAGCTAGTTGTTTACAGAGGCCAAAAAAGGGTAGTTGTTTACAGAAATTGTTGTGTCAGACTTGATTCCTAAATCTTTTGCTATAAGATTGACTGGATAAAGTCTAGAGAGTATTTTACACGTGGAAGCCAAGCAGGCTACCTGTTCTGTACATTGTGAACGCATATTTCATTGACATCTTCCCAGATTTTGATAGACTAGTGGGTAATTCTTTCATGCTGTATCTCTTTTATATACTTTTTAGTAGAATTGTAATTTCTTCACTAGATACCTTACCCAACTAATCTACCCATGCTTTAATTGAAGAATAACTACAAAAAAAACTTGCCAGATGGTAACTACTTTACTGTATTTTATAACTCAACAGTTGAGCAGAAAAATCCCTGGAATTGGAATGTTTCTCATTTGAATTGCTCCTTTATCAATACAAGCTATGATGTACTGTTTTATTTGCATGTTTGTGTATTTGAGCGTCTTTCTCATTGTTCAGAAGTTGAAACAAGCCAGTTCTGCTTTTCTTTTTGGCTCATTGCTAATTTGCTACACTTTTATCGTCCACAGCCACTTGACAATGTCATTAATCGATTAATTGGCGTGTACATGGACCATGTGTTGATCTATTTTAGGTAGATCTGGCGGATGACAGTGTCAAGAGTGCAGTGTAACTTGGTCCTATATGCTTTACAATCTTAATTAAGGTGACATCACCAGATTGATTCGAATGAGATTGAAGCAAAGGGCAGAGTTAATGTTATGGGGACCGGTACAGCTATCCTACTGGACATATTCAATGCATGCTTTTGCAACATGGGAGGTCCTTAACCAGCTACTGTGGCACCACAAGGTATCAAGGCGAAACTAGTTGTGAGCTGTTACTTTTCCAAAATTTAGGAGCAGTAGCATGAGTATCAAATCTCTAAATTATGAGGTGAACATCATGCACCTAACAATTTGTTCTGCAGCGCATATTAGGAGAATTATTTGTCATATTTGAGTTTGATGGTTTTTATGCAAGAAACCCATTTATTAGGTTTTGATAGATTGAGACACAAATTGGTGAGCACTTTTCTGCTAAAAGGACATGATGATAAAGGCAAACCAATTTGTGTATTTTAAGCATCCAAAGTTAAATGTGGGTTCACTATGTAAGCATAGCTTTTGGTTCTGGCAATCGCTGAACTTCACTAAGGTCTTAATCATATGCCATTTTGTCATTTCGTGTACTACTAAATGTAGCGCAATTGTTGTTTTCATCAACATCAAGACCTTAGAATAGTGTATCCACATATTGCTAATTTTCTTTTCTTCTTTTTTTTTTCTGACATGATCGTACTTTATGACTGACCAACTAACTGACTGGGCCCTTTCGCATTGACTGCATGCTTTACCAACCTATAGAACCAACTGTGGAGCTGATTCGCGCTTCATTGCTCCTATTTGTATGTTGTGAAATTAGGAAAGGGAAAGAATATGGGACCATGATCTTTGTCATCCATTTCAGTGCTTTCATTCTTTTTCATTTGATATGTCATGTATGATGTTATCTTGAAGTTCTTTAAGTTGTTTGTGCTGGATTGGCGTCACCGTTTTTACTTTCGGAGGATTGGCATCACAGTTAGAAACAGCACTGCTTGTACTGTGTGTGGTGTGCTGCTATATGTATATGTGTATGTGAATAAACACACTGACATAATGCATGTAGTCTGGTGCACTGTCGCAATTTAGGTGATGCCTTATGTGTTATGGCCATCTGTTTATTGCATAATTATTGCTTTTACTATCAGCAAATCCCCCCTAAGTGGACACAAGTGAATCTTAGCCAGGTGGCAACAACTGCTCTAAAACATTATGGTTTTTATGCTAAGGCCTCCTTTGGAACACCTTTTCCTGCAGGAATTGATGTATTTTCTGTTAATAAACTAAGTGGTTCCCTTGATGAAAGTGAGAAGACAGAAAGGAACCAGAACGATTACCTTTATCCCTGCATTGGAGTAATGGATTTTTTTTTACTGAATTGTAGTAACGGAAATTACGGCTTTCTTTTCCAGTAAACTATGTTTTGCACCATGTCCATCTTACCAAATCCTTTCCATTTTTTAATCATTTGATCAGTTAACCCTTTGAGTTGACTTATGTGGTTGGAGAAATGGAGTGATGCCGGAAGAAAAATATGTCGCCTGTTTGTTTGTCTTTAATATGACAATCATCCATGATTTTCCAATCTTGGAGTACTACTATCTTTAGATAAGATGAACAGTTCTTAGATATGATTGTAGGAGTATTATCCTATAAAGCATGTCTTTTTCTTTTAAAACCTTTTAGGAAACATGTCTTATTCACAAATATCACCTTCATCATATTCCTCATCTTCTTTTGATGAAAATCCAGCAAGTAGTCTGAAAGCAAAAGCAAAGCCACAAAAGTGCACAATTACAATGTTTTTATTTACTTTTATTAGAAGTTGACACCACTTATATATATATATATATATATATATATGTAATCTGATATCTGATGACATTGATACATAGCAGAGCTTTCACCAGTATGACTATAATGACGGGGACGTCTTGATACGTACAAGTAAGTCTTTAATAAATACACAGCTTCACTTCACACAGTAGTAATCGATCTTATAATTGTTTCCTAATTAAGCTGGATATGTAGTAGTAATAGAGATATACCTATCATATGGAGCAATCTTAACTGCCTGTGCACCAACCACCCTACCAGATCCTTGATCTTAGATGGTGACCTGATCATGCTGTTTTAACCTTGCATTTTCAGTTTCTTTTCTTGTTCTTCCAGAGTTCAGATGACGAGGCTACCTTCACCACCGTGCACTTGCAGCAGCCCATGTGACGGCGAACCCGGGCCGCTCCTGCCCAGCAGCTCCTCGATCATCTGCAGCGCGATCCTCTCCTCGTCGTCCATTGTCGCCGTCGGCGGCGACGGCGAGCCTGTGGTGGACGTGGACGTTGTTGTGACTGTGCTGTCACTCGGCGTCGGCTGGTCACTGGACGACGCTGCTGTTGATGCCGCCGCCACCGACGACGACACGGCGGCCGTGTCCTTGTTGAGCTCGACGGTCATGACCCAGCTGGAGTCGGCGCGTGCTCCGGCGCGCTTCTGCCAGACGCCAATGTGTGACTTCTCCGGGTCGAGGCGGAGGCAGGTGAGCGACGGCGATGGCGTCTTGCAGCATTTCCGGAGCTTGGCGCTGAGGATCTGCGACAAGCTGTTCCCGCCGCCGTGGGCCGTCATTGAGGACGAGCTGCCGCCGCCACGGCCCTCGCGCGCTGCCACCGCGGCGGCTGGAGCGAGCTCGCCGGTGGCGTTCCTCGAGACCGGGAAGTTAGTCTTGGCGTTGCGGCCGCTCATCAAGATGGCGGCCTCGTCGTACGCCCGCGCCGCCTCCTCCGCCGTCTCAAAGGTACCCAACCACACCCTCCTCTTACTGCCACATCGCACGTAGCAAAAAAAAAGAACACCATCCATCATTCATGCATGCACGCACGCACACACACAAACACCTTGAGTTAGCTACTAACACACCATGAAAGAGAAAGAAAGAAAGATAGAAACAACAAACCACTAGCTATGTATCTATCACGACAGTGGCAAACGTAGCTAAGCTAGTGATCATCACTAGTGAGATAGAGACTTACAGGAGAGGGTGCCTGATCTCGGAGACCCAGGAGCCCCAGTGGCGCTGCCTGACGCCACGGAACTTCTTCGACTGTCCCATGATCTCTCCTCTTCTCTGCAGGGGGGAATACTGCCCCTGCAGAATTCTCCCAAGGACACACACAGCAGAGGAGGCAGAGGCAGAGAAGGGGAAGGAATGAGCAGCAGAGCAACCAGTCAGTCAAGCAGTGAGCCTCCTCTTAGTGTGGAGTGCTGGGAGGAGTAAAGCTCTCGGTTTCCAGTGAATATAAACTACCTGCCACCCCTGTACTTTGCCTTTCTTGCAGTGTAGTGTGCATCCAATGTGGCGAAGATATATATATGTATGTATATATATATATAGACATACATGGCCACATGACTACATGAGTGTGGCGCGCGTGTGAGCGCTGTGGCGCACGAGTGGGGGTTAGTTTTGGGGGGGTGGACAGTAACTCAACTGGGAGTGGTACTTTTGACTTGTCTGTCACGTATCTCCTCTGTCAGTGGCCTTATTACTACTAGCCTTTTGGCACAGTGGCACACCAGGGTTCAGATCTAGTTGGTGTACTCTCCTTCTACTCTGCCAGGACCAAGTGAGTACACACACCTTCAGTCATTGTAATTAACTTTCTGGTCAATTTCCTTGTGGTCATAACTCCACGAGTCCAGTACATACACTAGTTTGAACCACAGTGGTACTACTACTAAACTTGTGTTGTAATCCATGCAGGTTGGTTGGGGCTAGCAACAGTAATATCTACCAGGAGGATGAGATAAAACTGAACATTTGAGAAAGATCAGAAATAAGCTGTTAATAAGCCTAGAGAAGGAAGTGAAGAAGACTCTTTGGTGAGATTAGTGGAAGAGAGGTAGATAGATGGAAAGAGGAGGATGGGGGGCCCTCATGGGCTGCTAGGGTGGGCTGTCGGTGAACTGTGGCGAGCGGCATAACCACCTTCTCTGGCAGTACGCCGGTAATAAACTCCCCCACCTACGCCCTTGGCGACCTCATTTATGGCCTTCACTGGAGGAAAACCTTTGGATGAGCTGAGCTAACCATCACCAGCTCTTATTGCTAACTAGCTGGTTGTCACTTGTCACTGATCAGCTAGCTAAGCTTGCTCGCTCGCTCGCTCGCTCACTACATTGTCATCGTCCAGTAGTGTATATGTGCTAACTAGCTAAACTAGTAACTGATGAATCTAAGTTTGCTCAATGCCTTGCCTTACGTATATGGCTAATGTGCATTGCTTTCCAGGTACAAACACTGAAGCTTGGACAGTGTGTACTACACTACTACTCCAGAAATGGACTTGATGGGGCGCGCGTAACCAAGGTAAGGAGAGCATAGAAGCTAGTATACTACTCCATACTGTATGTATGCCATGCAATGCACTGCAGGTTTACTCCAACTTCTAAAGCCACTTTCTAAGGGACACTCTTTCGACAGAGCAGTTGGCCTGCAATAACTGCCTCAATCAAGCAGCCAATCATCCATCCATCCATCCATGGCGCATCGCCAAGGAAGGCAGCAGAAGCAGAAGAACGTGCTCTTCTCTCCGTAAAAGGGTGAAACGGAGTTAATGGCGGAGTGAGTTCGTTGCCATTGTTTGTCCGGCCGATCGGATTGAAGGGGGCTTCCGTCCGGGTGCTTTTAATTTACAGTTCCATCGGCTCCACCCAGATACGTGTGTCAGTGAGTTCCTGCAGGGATGGAAGCTTCTGCTGCTGCTGCTGCTCGTCGTACACATGCACGCACTGCTTACTCCTTTTTTTACATGGAAAAGTGCAGGCAGGTTAGGTTTGTGGTGGTTGCCCAGGACGGTCAGGACCTGTCGTCCAGTAAAAACCGTTGACAGGTGAGCACTATAAACGCCAGTACACCACACTGATCATATATACGGTACATTGTCAGTACAAATGCTAGGACTAGCGATTCAAGGAAGAAAATCTTAAGGGACCCTCTAGCTCAAACCTCATCATCTACTGCCACACTTCAGGAATAGGACAGAGATCTAAATTGGAGTATTATTATTTTTTGTTGAAGATTTAGGTATAAATTATTAATTAGTGGTTTAAAGGAAGAGGCACCCCATCTTCTTATGAATTCTTTGTCATTTATTCTTTCAGGGCTGCTTGCTCTTTGTCAGCCTGGCAGACTGCAAGGTAGCACGCCCGTACACACCTGCAGATAATCCCCTGTATATAAATTTCTGATCTGTATACTCTCAGCATTTCTACTGACACTGCAGTTAATGATGATGATGATGATGATTAAATCCCATTTTCTGCAGGTTTAACATTTTTGCAGGTAAACGGTGGGGCCAAGGCCGAGCTGGGCGGCTATGGTTACAGGAAACGGATGACGATGATCAGATCTGCCACACCTCTGTCAGAGACAAAGTCCAAAAGAGGTACAGTGTTCTACACCGCATCCTCTGCTTCAACAAGCTGCATTATATCACGCATACACAATTACACATACTGCATGGAGTTGTTGGGGACTTGCCCAAAACCTGCATCTAGGAGTTAATCCCCTTGCTAATCCTGTTCCCGTGCAATTAGAAGGCTCTGTCTGGCCAGTGGTTAGTGATCACTCCCTTGCCGGGCACTCAATGGGGCAAGTTTGCATCCGGTTCGGTGAGAGGAGAAGATTAGCTAGCTACTCTTCCTTGCTGGTAGTAATACATTACATGTGCTCGAATAGAGGTAGATTAATTGGATCTCCACTGTCACACTAGCTACTAACTACTCTCTTTATTTCATATTACAAGTCTTTTGATTTTTTTTCTGAGGTAAAGTTCTTTTAAGTTTGATCAAGTTTATAGAAAAAAAATATCAACATTTACAACATCATATTAGTTTCATTAAATTTAACATTGAATATATATCTATAATATGTTTTTGTTTTGTATTAAAAATGTTAGTATACTTTATATAAATTTGATTAAACGTAAAGTAGTTTAACTAAGAAAAAATTAAATGATTTATAATATGAAATGGGGGAGTACTTCCAATCCTATGAATGCATGGGTAGCTCTAACTTGGGTTATTTCACTGAAACCTGAAGTATCCCAGGGATGAGGGGCAGGTTTAGTTAGGACAGCAGCGCAATAAAGTTAGTCCTGGTAGTGGTGGTTAAATTTACTGAACTTTTTAAGCAGCCCGAATTAACTCCTATGGGGGGCTTTCTCGTGCTTTGGGTTGGGTCAGCACCAAACGCCACTCGCTTCTACCAGAACGTACGCTGTACTGCTGGTACAATGTCACCATGGTCACACGAAAACTAGCTGTAGGGCTTTGATCGATTGATCTTGAGTTGACTCTGTACTGTCTTGTAGGAAATTTTCACAAAATTTTATATGACTACATAACTATTTGCATGTATGAATACCTAGTTGTAGAAAATATATACTTTCTGTTCTCGCACCGGCCTTACCATTGACTGGCTAGAGCTATCGCTGTATATGTATCAATATATGCATGCAGATGCAGCAGTTGAAGGTAGCAACGTACGTACAAACGTCTAAGGAAGGTCATGGCTGGATCGTCACTCACTAGCCATACATCAACCGATGGAAATTAATCAGCAAATCAGCTGGCCTGGAATGAGTGAGTGAGCTGATCACTGGACCGGGCATTGATATGATCCTCACATGTATGCACACGGATCACCAACCCTGTACACAAAGTGCCCGACTGCGTCGGTCGCTGGCGTGTGATAGCTTGGCCGTGATTTGACGTGGCCAATTTCTTGACGATTATGGAGTGCGTGAGCGAGCGAGCGGCATGTCAGCATCAGTATACGCGCCTTATGCCTCGTCGAAAATGACCCCTTGATTAATTGCTGGCTCGCTGCATTGTACAGGATATTTTGGGCTGCAAATGTTCGAGGTTTCGTGGGCGATCGATGAACATGGCTTTATCTTCAACTTTTCTCTCCGATTGATATGGTAATTTCTAATGTTGGTCCTTTCAATGGTTAAAATTGTGAGGATCGAATGACCAATCAGGCACACGTTTTGCTTTGCATGGCTTCTACTTTAAGCCTAGCTAGCCAATGTTTTCCATAATTTGATCCATTTAATACGGGCCATAGTTCTGTGCTGTGCTATAGCTCTCCATAATTTGCTTTGCCAAGTCGTGGTAATTAACAATGTGTGAATACGTACGTGCCTGGCCATGATCACCAATATTGCTTGGGGGGGACACCGGAAGCGTTGGCATGGAAACTTGGGAAAACGTTAGGGGAGAAGGGCCAGGAGAGTTGGCCGGGCATAATTATGAGGCTGTCGACGGGTAGTTACATTACATGCAGATGACGATGCATATATTATGCCTATAGTGCATCCAGGTGGTAGCTCTACTGTTGCAGTAGCAGTAGACCAGTAGTTGTTGCCTTGTTGGTGTTAGCTTGAGCTGCATCCTAACCTGACTTTCTACCAGGATCTGAGGTTCTCTCTGAACAAAACCAGCTTCTCAACATGCACACACGCAATCAGATATATCTTCTCTCATTCGTACTACTCGATCACTTGTGTATTTTTCATTGTTTTGATCTATGTAGACGTGTGGATATGCATGATTTGATGCATTGAGGGGTCTTGGAATCTTGGTACCGTGTAAGCCTTTCTGCCGTGTGGCAACGTCCACTCGCTGCCGGACTACTCCGGCGAGTTGTTCCGTCCGGTCCTTTGGTCCCGGTTAACTGCACGTCTGGTCTGCACATAGATAGCGCCCATGTGCGGCTACAAACGGCAGGCATGCGTGCACACTATTACATAGAGCTACCGTTGAAAGCTTGAGATCCTAATAGTGACTTTTTTGTGAGTGAACGAGTGGTGATAATTTTGTCAAGTTCCATCCCCTCCTCCCCCAGAAACATGGCAAGATTTAAGATGGAGACAATGTGGACTTCTCTCCTCCATTTCTGTGCTGGTCCTCTCTAAGCCTGCCTTAGGAAAAATTGTATACTCCTTGCATGATGAACGGTCCACGCCCTGGTCCTGCATGGAGTGTTTCACATGGCTCCAGCTCCAGCTTTTCAGGTTAGAAAATCAACCAAAAATTCAACCTGATGTGGTCGATGTTTGGCTAACCCTTGATCGGTGTCGTTTATTTGGCTTAAGCTGATACTTTTGAGCTGGAGTAGGCTGGATGATAGGTGCTAGGAGCTGGAGCTAGATTCTCAGTGTTATGCTAACTGCTGAGTACCTCTTTGTGCATAAAAGCTCATGTTTACTCAACTATGGCAAAAAAAAAAAAAATCTATGGATCAAATTAATCTATACAATTTACTCAGGGATAGACCTAGGGAGTTCTTGGTATTCACGTGAATACGCAACAATTTCTGAAAAAAATATCAGTATACGTAGCTATATTACAAAGTATATACTAAACTGGGCCTAATACTTCATCCTCAACCCATTTTTTTTCCTCAACAAATCCACTCCTGATATTATCCCGTATTCTTCTGGTGAATTTTATCTGCAATTGTTGAGCGACTACTTATCCTTGAAAACCTGTCTGCCATTGAATTTAAAAGCTGGTAAAACATATGCATTTTATTGCTCACGCCAATAGTAGGCTCGTCTGAAATACAATTTCTGTCTTGAAGTAGTCTATGAGTCGAAATCAAATTAAAATTCATGCGTTCCAAAAATTCTGTCTTCAGCCAGGAAACAGAGACCACTAAATGCAAACTGGTGTAGCAAACTAGCAATTGTTTCTGGTATCTTTCTGGGCTTCTTCCACTAGTTACGCTCGAGTGAACAGTTCTCTCATTTATTCTACAGCACGTTTGCTTTAGGCAATGGCAAGGCTGCGATGAACAGTTTCTTGTTTGATGGCCTCTTGCTTTTATAGTGCAAACAAATAAATGCGTTATGAAACATTAAAATAAAAAGGAAATCACATACAACCTCAATGATGGGAAGAGATGGAACAGCAACGTCCTGCGCTGATTCAATACTGCGCATGGGCTGCCTGCCTAGTAACGCTAGCTGTTGAAATATCAAAGATAAGAACAGCTGAGCCCTGTAGACATTCATGTTACGGTTAACTGTGTATGATATAGTTCACAGCTGCAGATCCTAATCTAATTGACTTGATCGCTAATTTTTGTGTTGAACACAATAAAATTATTATGCTAATTCTACACACGCTATCTTTATCTACACCCAATTAAATATTTCCAAAACGATTGGTACTTTTTTTTACCGGAGGATATACTTCAGATAGAGCTATTTTCCCCCTTCCTTCAGAAAAGAAACTGATATGTTCCTCGTGTTGCGGATAGCTGGAGGCCTGTTCTATCAAAATGACCCATTTGTTGGCCCAAATTATCCTGCACCTGTGGGGCTAAAATTGACCTGGGTTGCTATCTTCTTTTGGAATAAGTTCATTTGAAATCCCTTAAGTTGACAACGAATCCGATTTTCATCCTTAAACCAAAAAACCAGATATAACAGATTCCTCAGCTATCAAAACTGGTGCAATATAAGACCCAAGGCAGTATGGTGGGTGGTTTTATCCTACGTGATAATTTGACCCGAGTCAATAGCGTTGAGTCAACATGGACCCCATATATCAGCGGCTCTTCACATCTCTCTCCACCTATATTGACGGGCTACGGAGAGGGCACTTAAGGTTGCCGGTGGAGGGGTTACTGGCAGGGCCGATCCTGTGTTTTCGGTAGCCCGGTACGAAATTAAAAGTAGGGTCCTTAATATTATAATATCTAAATAATAATATATAAGTGGCTACCATAAACACATAAATTGCATAAAAATAAAATTTAAATAAAAATTTATCCCTTGCTATCTTATGAGGTTCTATCAACTTATCCATATTTTTCCTTTTCTCGTTAACTGATACATAATTCTCGATGACATGATATCAAGGATAGGTTAATAACTGAAAAAATAAATACTATTAAGTTGTTGAACTCATACAAAATAAAAGTCTAAAAGTCTATAAAACTACACATCTAAATATAAATCTTACCGATTAGTTGATCACATGCTCACATAACAACGTGAGCAGCAACTCGCTATGCACAGCTTCGTCCATCCTCAACCTATGAACTCTGAGCAGGAGATACAAACCTAATAAAGTTGTCCTCGTCTATCACTATTCACTAATGAAAATGGAAATTCAATTCAATTGGCAAGGATGCGAACATGGTGTCTCAGTGTTGCTGCTGCTAACCTTCTCTTTCACGTGCAGATGCAGCAGATGAGCAGAAGATGATCATCAGCTAGCGTCGACGTTTAGGGTCTATTTAGCACAGCTCCAGCTCCATCTCTCCTGGAGCTGGAGCTCAACCAAACAGTTTCAGCTCCATCTAAACTGGGAGTGAAGCTGGGTGAAGCTCTCTCACAAAATGAACTAGAGAGGTGGAGCTGGGTTTAGCCAACTCCACAACTCCACTCTAGACCCAACTTCTAAAGTTAAATTTAGGAGTTGAAGCTCTACCAAACAGACCTAGTATACTATTGGAGATTTGCATCCACAGCGACCGACGGGCGGTGGCAAGGCGCGGATGGCCGTTGGAATCGAGTGGCTGGCCGGCTACTGACCTAGCATCGAGCCATCGACATGGTAGATGAGATCGCTTCTCGTCGCGCGTGGTGATGATCTCGCGCATATAGCTGGGAATTAGGAAAGATGCCGCAAGCAAACAGGAGGTAGAGAACTAGCGATGGCGATCGATGCGATGGGGGCCCCTATCGGTAGGGGGGCCAGACCAGCCGCACCGCTCGCTCCCCGTCAGGGCCGGCCCTGGTTGCGGGCGGCGACCGCCGCCAGGAAGGACTCGAGGCCGATGAATGCGGCCGCCGCCCACGGCATGTGTGAGCAAGAAGGAGACGAGGAATACGGGGAGGAGGAAGGGATGGTGGCCGGTGAGCGTAGGGAGGCGACGGCAACGGCGAGGAGTTCTGTAACAGGTTGTTCAACGTCGAGGAGCTCTGCTATGGCGCCTCCGACGCCGAGGACGATTGGGAGGAGTCTTGCTACGGCCCCTTCGGCAGCGGCGGTGACGGCGTCGAGGAGTTCTGCTTCTCCAGTTTCTCCGTCCGCGACCTCTTCGACGCATTGTCCTCCGGTACCCACGAGATGGGCACCCCGCACGATGATGACATCTCCCCGCCACCGTCAACGAGAGTGGCTCCCCGCCGCGACCGCCGCCGACATCTCCCCGCCCGCGGCCGACGACGAGGAGGAGGCGGCCGGAGCAGGCTGGCGGCAAGAAGGACGCCAAGGGCCGGGAGCCGCTCTCCTCCACGTCGTCGTCAGCCGCGGGCAGGGAGATGTCGACGGCGGTCGCGGAGGGCGGTGCGAAGATGGAGATGTGCCGCACGCCGCTCCTTTCCCGTCGCCCGTGCGCCGCCGCGCGCCACTCCTCTCCCGAGCGGGTGGGCGGCGAGGAGAACGGGGGAGTAGGAGAGCGAGGTGGGCAGCGGGCGGAGTGAACCGACGGCAGGCGGCGACCTCGGCAAGGCGGCGCCCCTTTTTGACGACGACGGCGCGCTCTCGGCCTCCACGTGCCCAGCGGCGATGGCTTGCTGCGTCGCCTCCAGCGCCATGTGGAATCCGCACGACCGTAGAGCTCGGATAGCCCGCCTCGCTCACCTGCTCCGCCGCCCACCCACCCGTCCGCCGGCCCGGGAAGAAGTGATACAGGGAGAGGGAAGAAGAGAGGGCTGAGGATGGGGAAGAAGAGAGAGAGAGGGGGGAGGGAATAAGGGAGAAGTGAGGGTGACATGTGGGGTCACGATTTTTATTATTTTTCCAGTAACAAATTACTACGTAAGCACCATGTCAAATGACACGTGGAAGAAAGACTTAGTCAAACCAGCCAAAACCACCTTCGAAGTGTTCAGCGATCTTGTTTGCACCGGTTCTCACAGTTCAGGGTCCGGGTGTATCCGGTTTTTGAGTTGAATGAACGAAAATCGGGTTTGGTATAAAGTTAAGGGACCTTAAATGAAATCATTCCTCATCTTTTTCCTTGCATTTCCAAGAGAAAATCGTACAAAGTAGATCCCTTGGCAGTATGGAGAGAGATATGTGAAGAGAGGTAAGGGTCACTGACAAGTTGGCCCCGCCATATGCCACGTAAACGAAACCTGGGGAAATTTTGATCCATACTACCAAGGGACTTACTTTGCACGGTTTCTAATAGTTGAAGGGTAGAGATTTCTGGTATTGGGGATTAGGGATGTAATACAGACTCTATGTAAAGTTATGAACTTATTCCTTTCCAACAAAGCAAGCAGAAGATAGTACTAATGAGGGCCCGTCTGGATGATAGGACTGGGAATTTTAATGGCCAGCCTTGCAACTTCAGCTCCAATAGTCTCTAGGGCATGTTATTTGGTTGGCCTCAATACCTCATCTAGTTATCTAGGCCAAGCTTGACGTGTCATCCTCTGGGTGATCGATTTGCAGGTGCGTAACTTGTTCCAGGAACATTACATATTGGTTATTTTAGATAATGGAATTAAGATTCAACATTACATAGAGGTGACACCACCGGGACAACTTACACCGTTGAAAAGCAACAAATCCTGATGGAAGCAGCATAACCCCAGCAGTTCACGCACCACCAGCACAAACTTCACCTGATCTACGAGGTGATATCGGGGGTCATCAATGGATTGGTCGCCTTCTTCCCCAGCACCGGCGCCTCGGTGTCAGGGAAGAACTTCACCGCCGGGAGCGCCGCCACCGTGCCATCCTTCCCCACGGCGATCGGATAGGTGAGCAGATGCCCCGGAAGGTCTTCATGGAGCTCCTCGCTCGCGTAGAGCTCCCAGTGCTTGTTAGCCATCTTGTTCACTCTCCGGACACACTCCAGGCTCCCCGGGTGCAGGAAGTCGTCGTGCAGTTCGCCTCCTAGGTGCTCACACCATAGTGACATCCGGAAGCCATGGATTTGACCTCTTGCAAACTGGCCACTGGTGTTCAGGTGGTGTGGCTGGAATGCTCCCATGGCGATCTCCGAGTCTCGGCCGCCGTCCATCGACCGCTGGTTGATGTTGGCCGATCCGACGATGATGTACTCGTCATCAACTGAAACAAGCCAAGCAATTTTTAAAAGTTTTGAAAAGTTTTGTTTGAACGACATGATGAAATATGATATGAAAAGTACAGGTACCAAATGACATGTACTAGCAGATTAGAACATCTATCCTACATCGACTAGCTAGAATTTGGTGTGAATTTGGAATGGATATACTAGATTGAAGTGTTCAAATTCGCGGTGCTATTAAATTTGAGCATACCTATCATCATCTTGGAGTGGACATAGATCATGAACCTGCGCGCCTTTTGTGCCTTGGCATATGGTGTGCCATCTCTTGGGTGATGTGCAGGGACATACTCACCACTCCTCTTCACCTCTCTGTTTCCCAAGCAGAAGAAGGTGAGGTAATCCCTCGGGTCGGCGTCCATCTTCTTCGCCTTGAGCGCGCCGGCGATGTCGGCGTACATCATCTCCATCGTCCTCCTCTGCCAATCAAGTATGGCCTGCATGGCTTGACTGTCAGGATGGCCCTCCGGCCACATCGGCACCACGACGTAGACGGCGAACCGCTCGCCGGCGGCGATCTTGCTCATGATCTTGAGGGAGAGCTCCCTTGGGATCAGGTTCACCGCCTCGACGTCCTCCGGCTTGACGCCGTCGGGTCTCCAGCCGTAGGAGCTCCCGATAAAGTACTGGTTCTCGATGTAGATGAAGTTCTTGGCCCGGCGGATGGCGTGGATGTACGCGTCCTGGATGCTCCGCTCGATCACGTTGTTCTTGCCGCTCACGAGGTCGAGACGCGCCGCGGCTTCCGGGCTGCTCGGGAAGCCGTCGCACGCGCCGCCGTCGATGGAGCGGAAGAGCTGCACGTTCCATGCCTCGTGGTCGCCGTTGCCGCCTCCGCCGGGGAGCTTGACAGGGGACGGCGGCGTGATGAGGTGCTCGAGGGCGGTGAGGTTGACGAGGAGGTCGCCGTGGCCGCTCTGCTTCCGCCACCGTTGCTCGAAGTTGTAGAGGACGTCCCAGGCGACGGGGCCCTCGAGCTTGGAGTGGATGTCGTGCCATGGCTCCCTCGGCCCGCCCTTGGCGAGCTCGGCGTCGTCGATGCTCGGCTGGTGGAAGTCCTTGTGGTGGGCGGCGTCGAGCGTCCGGAAGAGGGAGTGAGACTGCGTGTCGTAGCGGCCGTCGCAGAGGTCGAGGCCGCCGACGAAGCTGACGATGCTGCGGAGGCCGGAGCCGCCGCCGCCGCTACCGGCCGGCATGTCGTGGTCGACGATGACGGTCTTCTGGTGGTGGGTGGCCGCGAAGGGCACCTTGACGCCCATGACGATGCTGCCGCCGGCGTCGGGGTGGCGCGCGCAGACGACGCAGTGCACGTCGGTGTCCTCGAAGTACTGGAACGTCTCGGCGTCGTGCGTCTGGCTGAAGCTCCATTTTATGCCGAGCGACTGGAGGATCTGCAGCGACGTGACGTCGTTCCAGACCAGCATGAGCACGCGGACGCCCTCGCTGGCCTTGCGCTTGAGGAGCTCGCCGAGGGTGGCGTCGCCGCCGGGGCGCTGCCGGGCAGGGTCGCGGATGAGCGTGATGTCGGTGAACACCGACCAGCCGGTGATGTATATGAGGTGCTTGGCGTTGCTGATGGCGTCGAACACGTCCTCCCAGCACCGCCCCTGCTGGTAGTGCGCGCCGCCGGCGAGCGGGATGCTCGGCGCGAACGTGTCCGGCACGTGCGCGTCCTGGTACAGGGTGACCCTGCACCCGGTGTGCTGCTTGAAGTAGGTGCACGGCACGCCGGCGTACGCCGCGTCGCCGACGCCGGCGCCCCACCACTTCCCATCGCCGTCGACGGCGACGTCCTTGAACTGCAGCCGGACGTGGATGGTCGGCCCGTGGGGGATCTTCTTCTTGTGCTCGTCGAGGATGTCGAGCTTGCGCTCGACGACCTCGCCGGACAGGAGGTCGTTCACGGGGAGGTAGGCGCGGCCGATGAGCGCGGCGTCGACGGGCAGCGAGACCTTGACGGAGAAGACGACGTTGTCGGCGAAGTGGGCGCAGTAGATGTGGAAGCGCTCGTCCCACCGCGGGTTCACCGGCTCGTCGTCGATGACCCGCGTCCGGCCGAGCCGCGCCTTGCCGAGATCCACCGTCGCGTACAGCCGCGTCCCGCCCTGCCCAACCCCGGTCGTCTTCTCCAACCCTTCCCACCACTGCACCCACCACGCACACATAAAAACAAACACCATCAGGACATGGCCAAGAATCACAAAAACGCCGGCGAGGTTGATCGCCATGGACGCGAACGATGACTGACCTTGCGGATGCCCTCGGGGGCGTGGCCGGTGAGGCGGGTGGGGTTGGTGAGGTTGGTGGCCTCGAAGATGGTCGCGTCGAGGGTGCCATGCATCAGCTGCTCCGCCATTGCCACTCCTCCGGTGAGTTTCAGTGACCGCACTTGACAAGGAAACGGGAATGAGAAGGCTCGGCAATGGTGGCATGGGAGGCTTGACGATCAACCGATTTATAGGCAGCGGTCGGCCGCATTGTCTGATCGTGCGATGGATTCAGAGATGCGCAAAAATATGAAGGCTAACACCATACAGAACTCGTGTATAACGTTCATGCTGTAGGGAAACAGTAATCGGCTGGTGAGGATGGGGCCGGCCGGATGTATTTCCTTTTTTGTCGATGACTTTCCAGAGTTCTCATTTCTACTGTTATACTACATCTTTCCTATTTTCTATTTTAAGTATAATCGTGGATTTCCGTATCCAATAATATTTAACTGTTCGTTTTATTTGAAAAATTTTATAAAATATTTTAAAAAATTAGTCATGCATAAAGTATAAAGCGTTATTCATGTTTTATCATCTAATAACAATAAAAATACTAATTATAAATATTTTTTAAATAAAATGGATAATCGAACATTGGACATAAACAGTAAAAAAAACTGTATCCGCATTGGATATGTCTATCCGCATGGTTGAATGATCCTGCAACATATCTGGATAAGATTTGAGTAGGCTGAGTTTAAGAGAGAGGTTGAGAGTTAAGGTTTTTCTGACACGAAAAAATGAGACGGGTCACTATAACATTATTAACTTAGTACCTCCGTTCATAAATAAATATAGTTTTTAGCTAGTTAGAGACGTACCATCTTATTTCCTAATTGATCATTATATTACAAGGAATGCATTAAGACTAAGAAAAATCAATAACTCTCCTGTGTACTGCATTTACTCTAGTAAAAAACTTGATGTATGTATCATCCCTATATTTTCTAGCCAATAATAAACCTAGACATTGCATGCTAATTGTAAAACGTTATGTGCATAGATACATGCACCAATATCCATTTACTTCCGTACACATATAACACATAGACTTATAGAATGAATACTAATATGATGATTCTTTCACTACTAGGAAAACGATTTTTCATAGCGTTTGGAAAAAAAATTTACTGGTGGCTACAAGATGAAACCGCTAGCGCAAAAATTTTGGGGGTAGGGTGTCACGGGCCACCAGCGAAAACCTATCTTCGCTAGCGCCAGTGAAGATATGATATTTTCGCTGGCGGCCCTCTTAACTCGATGCCAACGAAAACACCAATCTTCGCTAGCGGTGAGGTGACGTGGGCCGCCAGCGAAGATGAACCTATTTTCACTGGCAGTAGGAACAGTGTCTTGCGGTATTAAAATCCCACCTACCCGGCACCGCCCACAGAAACCCTCGCTATTTTCTCTGCCTCTCTCCCTCCGCTCCTCTTTCTCTCCTCCTTCTCCTCCTCCCTCCCCACAGGTGAAGGTAGCTCCGGTAGCGGCGCTCGGGCGGGCGGAGCTGCGATGCTGCGTGGCAGCGGCGGCGACGACGTGATGCTCGGGCGGGCCTGGAAGCTGCGGTGCGAGGCAGGCGCAACCATGGCGGATGCACGATGGGAGGCAGGCGAGCGGTGACGGCGACAGGAGGCGGGTGCAACCACGGCGGACTGGCTACGGCGACGACGACGACCTTGGGCCACGGATCCTCGGCCAAGAGGGGCTCAGGTGCGGGCGCGGCGAATCTGGCCACCGCAGGGCCGTGGGAGGCGGATCCAGCCGTGGGAGGGGATCGGGCCGCACTGACCCTGCCCTCTCTCCTCTTCCTCTCTCAGATCCGGTAGCGACCTTGCCTTCCCATCCCCTCCAGGCGACGGCGGCTTCCTCCAGCCTCGCGGCGCACTCGGTGATGGTGGCTCCCTCCAGCCTCGAGGCGATGACGACGGTTGTGGCAGCGACGACGATGGCGATGGGGGTGGATCCGGTGGTGCGATGGTTGTAGACCGGCGACGCTCTCCCTCCCCTCTCCTCCCTCTCCCCAATCTGGCCGTAGGGAGACGGCGGCGGCAACAACCTCCAAGGTCGCCGGCAATAATGTTTGCATGTTGAAAATGCTATGTGACAAATCAAATGTAGATATTTGGATGCTGTGATAAATTGATGTTTGCATGTTGATGTTTGGATGTTGATGTGAATCTGGATTGGATTTGAATCTGATCTTGATGTGGATTTGAAAATTGAAAATGCATCGTGTTTCTGAATATTTTTGCTGGCGGTTAGAGGGTATCTAGCATGTGGTTAATTTTATTGTTTCCTCCAAATCGATTATCGCTGGCGGCTAGCATAACACAACCGCCAGCCAAATTTGATTATCGCTGGCGATCTTCATAAGGCTGCAGCTAGTGAAGATAATTTTCGCTGGCGTCTATCTTAAGCCGGCCGCCAGCGAAGATACGTCTTTGCTGGCTGCTGGCTTAAGACGGCCGCCAGTGAAGATATGTCTTCGTTGGCGGTTATCGACCGCCAGCGAAGATCTTGATCTTCACTAGCCTTTGCTTTGTGGCGATGCCAAATACCGCCAGCGAAGACCCAAAATAGCCGCCACGAAAGATGGTTTTCCTAGCAATGTTTGAAAATAATGATATATATATATATATATATATATATATATATATATATGAAAAAATCAATTAAGAATGAAGAAAGTATTAAGCAAGAGGGTTAAAAGACTACTATGTCATTCATACCTACGAGTAAATGGAGAGAAAACAAAGGATGGAAGAAACATAGTACTATTGAAAATATTACTATGTCATTCATTATAAGGTTGGATTCAGAACTACATCTTCACATCTTCCATTCCACATTTTCCATGTGCACATAAGTTCCGTGAACTGCTAAATAAAGCCTTTTTTTCACGAAAAAAAGTTATAGGCAAGTTGCTTAAAAAAATCATATCTATCCATTTTCAAGTTGTTTTCCCAATACTATATTAATTATGCGCTAATGACCTAACTCATTTTCCGTGCCGGGGACAGATGGTTCCGAACCATCACTCTTGAACGCAACCTGCAATTATTTATTATTTAGGGACAGAGGGAGTATTAACTATTGTAATCTTGAAAAATGGATTTATTTGTTTTTTCAAAAGAAAATCCATATAGAAAATTATATATAAAATAACGCATCGTTTAGTAGTTTAGAAAGTGTGCTGATAGAAAATGATGGAATAGCTTATTCGGTTATCCCATCTTCTCTTCAGAACCCAGCTCACTCCAACTTCTCCTTAGAACCCAGGCAAGTCTTATGTAACACGGGATACACGTTTCATCAACTAACACTACTACAAAAAGTATTTTTCCGTGCGGTCAAAAAGGGTTTTTCCGTGCGGTGGTTTTGCCCGTCTGCACCCAGGTGTCTGGGAAAATCAATATTTTCGCGTGCGGGCGACCCAACCGCACGGGATAATCATTTTCCCGTGCGGTCGGATTAAGTGGACCGCACGGGATAATCGATTATCCCGTGCGGTCAAATTATACCGCCCGCACGGAACCCAAAAAAGCGAAAAGAAAAAAAGAAAATCAGGACCGGGCGCTGCCGCCGCAACCAGCCATGGCCGCCGCCCTGCTCGCGCGCCCGCCCACTCGCCGCCGCCCAGCTGTGGCAACGCATCGTCGTCATCGCCGGAGCCGGCAACGTCGTCGTCGTCACCGCCGGATCCGGGCGGCGGAGGACGGGAGAGGGGCGACGCCGCCGGATCCGGGCGCCGGCCGCCTCGCTCCGCACCGCCCGCGACTCCGTGCGCGTTGGCCATCGAGCCATGCTTAGGAGCGCGCCCGTGCGCCTGCCGCCGCGCGCGCCGTTGCTGCTAGGGCTCGCCGCCTCCGCTGCCGGGCAAGAGAACGTCGAGCTCGCCGAGCTGCACCGGGTGGTCGACGACGAGAACGGCAGCCTGCGTCGCGCGTTGGAGCGGGCCGTCGAAAAGGTCAATGCCGCACCGCGGTGCCACCTCCCGCGCCGGCGGTGGCGGCGGTGGCGACGCCCTATGCGCTCGGTGGGGTGGGGAGGAGAGGAAAGAGGCAGCGGGAGAGATGAGAGAGAGAAAAGGCAGAGAAAGAGAAAGAGAAGTGATTGAGGGAGAATTTGAAGTGGGTGGGAGGGAAACGAGGGAGGCATTTTCCCGTGCGGTCGACTTAAAAAGCCCGCACGCGAAAATCGATTTTTCCATGCGGTCCTTTTAAGTCGACCGCACGGGATAATCCTCTTATCCCGTGCGGTCGGATTAAGACGCCCGCACGGGAAAATGCATTTTCCTGTGCGGGCGACAACCCAGCGCCGATCCTTCTTTTTTTTTTGCGGTTTCACTTACGAACCACATGGAAACAAAAGGGGGTGGCGTCCAGTATAATCAACCCTGTAGTAGTAGTGGTGTAAACACATTCACTGTATGTATTGCTTCACAGGAAATAATCCCAAAGAAAATGATGTCCTAGTTTTCGGACTCACAATCTTAGCTTGTTTTCGTAGAGTTCCCAGCTGAAAAATCAATTGTTCTGTTGTAGCATAATTCTAATAAAAAGGTAGAACAATGCTTATTTGGAACCGAACGTTTGGTGAGTTCTAAAGAGCTATTGAGCTGAGCTACTTTCTCGTTTATGGTGAGCTAGCTTTCTAAATCGGTAAATGATTTGTTTCATAAAAAAAATTATATAGAATTTTCTTTAAAACAAATCCATTTTTTAAATTTATAATAGTTAAAAAATCAAATTAACGAGCTTTCTCATTTTCCATGTAAAAAATATTAAATTGCTTCCAACAAATTAGCCTTAGTTTTTTTCACCGAGACAAAAAAGACTTAATTTCCCCGTACATGCAGAATTTAACTTTCTTGCATGCACAAGAAACAAATGTGCATGCAGACTCAATTTCATGCATAAATGCAATAATACTGAACGTCGCAAAAAAAAAATCGGGGTCATGTGATGATCATTATGAAAATTCTATTTTTCGGTTATGTGGTGATCAATCTGGAACGGGGGAGTATCACTCTCACCATCCGCTTATTGGCTTGTTAGCCAGGGCCAAAAATATACAGGGAACTGGCACGGAGCTGACCAGGTGACCACACGGACGCAGAAACCGGCACCATGTGCTTTCGATCAGCAGCGGGGGCGATCGAGATCCAGAGCATGGTGCCCGTGTAAAGCGTGGGTAGAGAGAGATTAATTATCTTTATCTTGCATTCCCAACGGATATGATCATGCAGATTGCAGAGAGCAGAAGTGCCCACTTGGACACTTGTGACGCTTTTTATTGGAGGAGATGAGATAGGGAGGCCACACGCAAGGGAAATTGCCAATTGGCACGTTTAAAAAACAAACACACACAGTATACTAACCTTGGACGTTGGATCCTAGTACATGCATGTTAATTGCGACGATGCATATGGTTGAACGTAATTCAATGGATAAGACTTGAGATAAGCGTTAGGTTTCTAATCTAAGCAGTATCTAACGCTGACTGGGGGA
This sequence comes from Oryza punctata, assembly GCA_000573905.2. Classification (NCBI taxonomy): domain Eukaryota; kingdom Viridiplantae; phylum Streptophyta; class Magnoliopsida; order Poales; family Poaceae; genus Oryza; species Oryza punctata. The sequence goes on from CM002493.2 coordinate 30,603,148, forward strand.
ACAGATACTGGCACATGCGGCTAAACTATGAGCTGTCCGTCTTTTCTTTTTTTCTCTTTATATTAAGTTTTTGTTTTTTGATAGCTCCAAGTCAAATTTGATTTCCTCGTCTTTGAAATAGTATAGCTCAAATAGACACATCAAGCGTGTGTGTACACATACACTACCACGCAATGGCAATCCAAAAAAAATACTTTATCCGTTCCATACTAGAAGTTATTTGATTTTTTTAAGTTTATAAAAAAAATTAGCAATATCTAAAATATCAAATTAGTTTCATTTAATTTAATATTGAATATATTTTGATAACATATTTGTTTTGGGTTGAAAATACTAATATATTTTTCTATAAACTTAGTCAAACTTAGAAAAATTTGATTAGGAAAAAGATCAACCGATTTATAATATGAAATGGAAGGAGTATCAAAGGTAAGGTTCTGTACAGATATTATATAGTGAGCCATGTGTAGAACAGCTTTGAGCTTAAGCTCTCACACTTGGCAGATAATTTGCAATGGAAATGTAATGATTTATAATTATTTAAAATGTGTCTAGAATTTTATATATGTTTTATGGTTGACTATGCTTGAGAAGAGCATGCCTAATTTAATTAATTAACATGCATGAATCAGTTAAAAAATGAACAATCTACTTGATCGGCGTCCTGTGCACTGGGGAAGATACGTAGGTAGATATACCCACAACCGCGTGTGTACATGTGAGGCTTCCTTATCTCACGCTCCAAATAAATCCATTAATTAACCTTCACTAACAAACTTCCTACTGCAAAAACACCTACACATGAAGCCAAACATATTTAACAGCCACTCTTAAACATATATATATATATACTCTATAGAGCGTAGCTATATTTTTGTTTTCCATAGGACACTTTGTTTCAAAGTTAACTAGTATGGTAGCCCCGCAGATTACGCGGCTAGTATCGTTATATTTTTCTCGTATAATAGCTCAAATATTTTCAAATTTTATAACTAAATATATTAAAATAGTAACGTAATTTTAAATTATGCACTAACTTAACCAAACTAACTCATGCGTGACATTCATATTGTACTATAGGATAGCTATTAATTATTTTTAAATTTTAAATTTTAGTTATTTCTGAAACTAATTTCTATATAGACCTTATACTCCTCTTTCAATATTCCTTATTTCTTAATTTCGAATTTTCATTATTTATAAATTTTTCTATATGGAATATGGACTCCTCTTCCAATATTCCTTTTTCTTAATTCCAAATTTTAGTTATTGTAAATTGTATTTCTATATGTACTCTCTTCTTCCAATATTTCTTATTGTTTAAATTTTGAATTTTTGTTATTTGTAAATTGTATTATGGACTCTAGATTTTTTTTCCAATATTTCTTTTTTTATTTACGAATTTTAGTTATTTACAAATTGTATTCTTATATGTACTCTAGATTTTTTTTCTAATATTTATTATTTTTTAATTCTGAATTTCTGTTATTTATAAATTGTATTCCTATTTGGACTCTAGACTCTTCTCCTAATTTTGTTTATTTTTATAATTGTGAATTTTAGTTATTTCTAAATTGTATTTATATATGGACTCTATTATTCCAATATTCTTATTTTTAATTCCGAATTTTTATTATTTTTAAATTGTATTCCTATATGTGCTCTAAACTCCTCTTCCAATATTTTCTATCTTTTATTTCGAATTTTGGTTATTTATCAAATGTATTCCTATATGGATTCCAAACTCTTTTCCTAATCTTCCTTATTGTTATAATTTTGAATTTTAATTATTTTCAAATAGTATATGGACAAAAAGAACTCAACTTTTATTTTTTTTAATTTTGACTTTTAGTTTGTTCTAAATTCCTATATGGACTCTAGACTCTTCTTCCAATATTCTTATTTTTTTAGTTCCAAATTTTTGTTATTTCTAATTGTATTTCAATATGAACTCTAAACTCATCTATCCATATTCCTTATTTTTTAATTTCGATTTTTTGTTTTTTCTAAATTATATTCTATGTGTACTGTAGATTTCTCTTTTAACATTCCTTATTTTTTTAATTTGAAATTCTAGTTATTTCTAAATTGTATTTCTATATGGATTGTCCCCTCTAATTTTAATTTTTCTTATTTTTTAATTTCGAATTTCAATTGGGTCTAAATTGTATACCTTTATGGACTCTAGTCTCCTATTCCAATATTCTTTATTTTTTAATTCCGAATTTCAGCTATTTTAAATTGTATTTCTATATGGCCTCTATTTTTTTCTCTGATTAATTTGAGAAATTTATAGAACATGAGAGTAAATGTGGTGGTTTCTTTTTCTATTATTTTGATAAGTTAATAGATTAGACGGTAAGTTAATAGATTAGACGGTGGTTATGGATTTCTGAATAAGGTCACTGAAAATTTAAACATGCAAAACTTCGGTAAGAAATTGCTAACTCATCATCAGACATCCGATGTTTTTTTTTCAATTGGAAACAAGGATATAAAAAACAAAAGATGTTCACTCCCAGACGAAGATAGGTTTGCTCAACATTCCAGCACAACAAATTTCAGTGCTTCAATCTAGCAAATTCCCTCTGAATTTTCATCGAATTCACTGCTCGGCTTATTTCAGCTGACGATCGACGAGCACTTCTTCGTTAGATCTGGCGATCTGCCAACATCAACAAACAGTGGATGAACAACGGCCATACCACCTGAACAAGCGAAGCAACTCTTATTTTCCCCTACACCAGGGATGTGGAAGGATCTCATTGCAAACGAACTTTCTTGAAGGATCCATAAGATATCGTACCAATCAGATGATCGAACGGTTAGAATCATATAGAAGGGAAATTGGACGCTGCATATTTTCTTGATTACGTGGAGCGGTAGTTTTGCGGGAAGGGTTTCACCTTTCAATTATTTAGATTTTCACTGAAGTGAAATACATATTTAGTCAGATCAGACCAGAGGAGCAACCAAAAATGAATTGAGAAAGTAGATGTTGTTAGGAAAGAACGTCAGTTTTGCTGCAGGGTTGTTTTGCAGCGGAAACAACAGTGTTCTGCTTGCCGCGGCTCCCATGGCGGCAGAGGATGCCACGGTCCTGCTGAGGCGGAGGTGGTGGTGCTACGTACGTATTGTCACTGGGCCACACTGCCAACAATTTAGCTGGAGACTGATGCATGCAACGGAGTTGAAAAGAGCTTTAACGACAATCGAGTTTGATCGACACCAGGATGGGTGCCTTTTCCGTCAGATTAAAGAGTTCATGCATTTTTTATAGAGAAGGGTAATTTTTACCCGGTCTCTATATCTAACCGGATATATAACCGGATATATGCAGTCTTTTCAAACAGAGAACTTTTCAAACAGAGAACTTAGTCCTCAGGACCTTGAGTGCTACTCAGGTCACTGCAACCACTAGACTATATGCCCTTTCACAAGAGAGTTCATGCATGCTCTCAAACTTTGATAGTTGTCAAGTTCGGAGCGAGCTCTCATAGCTCTGGTTCACATGTGTTTGTGCTTTTGTATCTCATCTGTCCTCTGGTTAAGGACATGTCGCAAGCAGGCTACCTGTTCACAATTTTGAAAATCACCGAAATTTCATGAACTTCATAATTTTTTACATGAAATTATTTGAAATTTTAATTAATTTTTCACTAAATTTATAAAAAAACATTTGGAAAACACACGAGAATTTTGGGTGCGATAGTTGCTTGCTTGGGGGCCCAAAAATTCATAAACTTCGAACCAAAATTTCAATCCCTGTGCTGTAACGCCCTAAAAATTCTACCAACAAAATCGAAACCCTAAAATATGGACCTTCAAAAACTTTTTAAAATAAGTTGCATCGTGCTGAATTTATTCGCACGTTTTATTCGCACGTTTTATTTGGATTTTATTGCGGGTTAATCAATTGTGTATTATAAGAAAGTAATTCGGAATAGCCCCAAAGTGATTAGCCAAATGATTAACCGAAATACACTCTAAAATATAAGTTGGCGAAGGATATAATTAAAATACAATTTAGAATAATGTTTTATGCAGGGTTTAAACAAATATTGCACCTAGTAAATGATATAGTCTTAGGAGGAATTATAATAAACATATAAGAAATGCGGTGACACAAATTCAAGCGGATATATTTTGCCAATATATAAATATGTATATAAATATAGGAGGCTAGGTATAAATATATATAGGCGTACATATCAATATATGGGACTAATGGGTACAAGAAAATAAAGAATAAAAAATATATATAAATAAAAAATAAATCATCGCAAACATTAAAAACATCGATCATATTGATTTAGTCGAATTTACAGAATTTTAAAATGAAATTTGGAGGAGAAAATACCCAAAAAGCCAAAACCACCCTGGCGGCACTGTTCACAGCCCGCCAGGTGTTCTGCCCGGGCCCCTCCCCCACGCGTGCCCCGCGCCACACGCGCCCCGCGCCGCGCGCCTGGACCCGCCACCGCCGCGCCCTGGCGCCCCGCACGCGTCACGCACGTCGCCCCGCGCCGCTGTCGCCACGCGCACGCACGCCGTCGCCCGCGCCGCACGCGCCCGCGTCGCGCGCGCCCACGCCGGCCGCCCTCGCGCCCCGCGCCGCACGCATGCGCCGCCCGCACCGCACGCGTCCACGCCGCCGCCTGCCGCCGCCGTGCCCTCGCGCCCCGCGCCGCACGTCGCCTGCCCGCGCCGCACGCACATTGCCGGCCGTACCGCGCCCACGCCGACCGTATGGCGCCCACTCCGGCCGTACCCCGTCGTACCAAGCCGCCCACGCGCGCCCCGGCGTCGCGCCTTGCGCCCCATGCCGCGCCACGCACGCACGTCGCCCTGTCACCGTCGTACCGCGCCTGCCGCGCGCCGCTCGCTGCCGCCTGCACGCGCGCCGCCTCCCCACGCCGCGCGCACGACGCCACGCCGAGCGCCCGTCCCGTCGCCGCCCGCCTCGAGCCGGCCGCCCTCCCGCCCTATATAAGCCCTCTCCTCCCCTTTCCTCGCCACGCCTCCCTCTCTCCTCTTTCTCCCCACTCCCCACCTCGTCGCCGTGCGCCGCCGCCGCACCCCGGGCCACCGCGCGCCTCGCCTGCCGCCACCGCTCCCCCCCCCCGGCCGTCGCCGTCGCCGATAAGCCCCTCGCCGCCGCGCCGTAGGCCAGGATAGAGAGGGAGAGGCGGTAGAGGGAGAAGACAGAGGAGGGAGAAGAGAGAAGGGAGAAGAAGGAAGAAGAGAAAGGCAGAACAGAGAGAAAAGAGAGAGAAAAAGAAAAGAGGGAGAAAAGAAAAAGAGAGAGAAAAGAAAAGAGAGAAAAAAGAAAAAGAGGGAGAAAAAGAAAATAAAAGGGAAGGGAGAAATTTAGGAAAATCGATAAATCCGTCGTCGTCAACTATTTTAGAAACTCGTAAAATTAAATCGGATTATTTAAATTACAAATATACACTTAATTAGGTCATTCATTTAAATGATTATTCTTTTGCGGGATGTTTAGTCAAATATTTAGATTTCCATTTTTAGGTTTTACCATCTCGAGTGTATGCTGATTAGTTAGTTCTAGGACTTCTAAATTAAGCGTTGCCGTTAATGTTTATTGCAATAACCGTTTAATCGTTATTATTTAATTTTACTCGTCAATTAGGTTATACGCTCGAGTAGCCATTGCAATTATTTAGTAGATTACCGATCACCAAAGGTTGAATATTATTATCGGATCTAACCTAGGCGAGTCGCGTAAATTAAACCGGATAAACGTTCTAATTGGCTAACGTTAAATTTTTGGGGACAAAAGTGTTAACAATCGGAATGGAACTATTTTATAAATAATAATAGAAGCGAAGCCAACATTCGACACTCACGTTCGATCCATTTCTTTAAATTGGATTTTTGTCGGATTTTAATTGAATTCTAAGCGAATTCAATTTCTTTCGCACGTAATTCTAGACACCGAGAGAGTGGTGAGTCCGACCGAAGATCAAGAACCACAGGACTTCGAGCAAGGCAAGTCATCACTATTCCTTGAACATATTGATCCAATTGCGAAATTATTTTATTTACAAATAAAGTTGCATGTAATGATGGATATCCTACTTGCTATTATGCCATGCCTTGATTATTGTTTATCCCATATCCCTTTGTAACCATGCTTACGTATGAGTCCCTAGTTAACTATGACTTAGTGATGCTATTCTAGAATCATGCATACTCATATTTAGCAAATGCTTTATGCTTGGGCAATTACCTTGGGGAAGGTAATTGAGATACGGCATGTGGAGACATGAGCGCCACATCACCATGATATGATGACATGAATTGTGAAAGGAGAAATAAAACTAAACAAGTGTTTTCGACTGGGGCGGATGGTGGATTTGGATGGTATCCGGAAAAGGCTAGTTCCGTCATCGGTCAGTTAAGGACCGAGCCATGAAGTTAAGCATGAAACGACCCCAGTACAACCGTACTTCTCGGATGGGTATAGACCTAGCTGACTGGATAGCGGAGCAGTGGCAGTATCCTTGCATAGATGGTTCACCCCAGTGTGTGAGGCAGGTTCGCTACGACGGGGCAGCCGTTGAGGTGGGGACGCGATGCGTACCCTACATCGGTGTCGCCGTTGGTAGGACTACCACGTGTGTGAGAGTGAGAATCTAAACTTAAGTTATAAACTTGCGCGTGTGTGGGACTCCTTTCCCCGGGAGCGCCAGAACTCCTCTCACTGCTAGAAACAGATACGCCTAGAGTGCACGAGGATGATAGTTCATGGAGCGGGTACTGCCAATGTAAGGTTATCAAAAGGCTTTGCCGTGACGCGTCTCATGTGTTGGGACGAGGCTCATGTGTTGAGCAGTCGCGGAGTACAGGTAAAGTGTACATCCACTGCAGTGTGAGTAAAATAATCTATTCGAATAGCCGTGCTCGCGGATATTGAGCACCGGGACGTGCATTACACTTAGCTAGACTCTACATTCTTAACCTGTGTGGGATGGGGTATTGCATGAAGAATTTTATGCTGATGGAGCCACTTCCTGAGAGGAGGGAAGGTGGACGTCCACAGAAAACCATGACGAACCAATGACGGGAAGCTATCCTTGGGATCACAATGGATGGTGGACAGAACCGTCGTTGTTTAATTTGAACTCTGGTATTAAAATTTGATCAGTTATGCTAGGTCTTAGGTTTGTGAAAATGATTGCAAAACTAGCTTTACGCAACAGAGCCTTGGCCTTGCCTTGAATAAAACCCTTCATACGCATTATTGTCGTGGTGACTTGCTGAGTACGGTTGGTACTCACCCTTGCAATTATAAACTTCATCAGAAGCCGAAGATGACACCGCGGAGGATCCATACGCCTACTACGAAGAGGACGTGGAAGATGAGGGCGCTCACTAGGTCTAGATACGGTCGTTGCCTGTGGCAATAGCGATGCCGCTGTCTTCGCTCCGCTACTTATCTATATTCTGTTTTTGGACTGTATTCCGGACCGTTTGGTCCTTTGTTCTAAAACTATGCCTTCGGGCCTATGATGTAATAATTCATACACGACGCATATGTATGCGCTTTTGGTAATTCAACTATGTATCGTGTGTGCCAAACTACTTGATCTAAGGAAATGACACAGAATACATGAGTGATTCCTGTTGCAAAACAGGGGTCCTTACATGTGCCTGACTACATCAGCACTTTCTCAGCCTACCACAGCAAGCCGACGATGCCAAAGGTTGCCGCGGCCGAATGAGACTACTAGAATACTGCCTCCACTCCACTGGTTTCAGTATTGCCAAGCCTGTCATGGTTGCAACGTTGCTAAACAAGGTGTTATCACGACGTACCAGAGTTCAAGCATGGAGTAGTTTAAATTAAGGGATAATTACTTATTTGATCTCATTTTGAAGGTTAACTATCAATTTGATCCTACTTTTTTTACTTTGCTTATTTGACCCTCAAAAACGAACTTCTCGTCTGACCCTATTCTGTTAAGGTGAGTTAACGGTGTTAAGTAAGGGTTAAATAGTCCATTTTGCCCTTGCTTGTTTGACCCTGTTTTATATTGCTTATTTGATCCTATTATGTCATACCGTGTATATGTTCGAATATTTTGACATATTTGTAATAATTTTTTCATTTCTATCACACTGAAGACAAGTTTGATAGATTTACCATAAATTTGATAAATTTGATTCATTTTGATAAATTTAACTTCAATTTGATACAATTTCGACAAAGTGAATTGAACAAAATTTGACACAATTATAGCGGTATTTGTACAAAATTTCAACAGCATAACAGCCGCAGGGGAACCGTGGCCGCCGTCGATGGACCAGACCCGGCCCTCCCACCGCCGCCCCGCGCACCAGCCGCTGCCGCTGCCCTCGACAACGCGCGCAGCTCCACCGCATGCCGCTGCCGCCGCCGCCGCCCCCTTCCTCCGCTGCCGCTGCCGCTGCACGCCGCCGCTCCTTCTCTTCACCAGCAAGCACCGGCGCAGAACACCTCTGCCCGCATCCCGTCGCCGCCGCCCCCTACCTCCATGAGTCGCCGCCGCCGCCACCCCCTACCTCCACGAGCTGCCGCCGCCGCCGCAGCTCCACCACGCACCGCCGCCGCGAGCGGGCGTGGGGCGGATCCCCGCCGCGCGCTTCCCGCCGCCGCCGCCACCCTCTGCCTCCACGAGCCGCCGCAGCTCCACCACGCACCGCCGCCGCGAGCGTGCGCCGGCGCAGATCCTTCCCGCCGCCGCTGCCACCCCCTGCCTCCACGAGCCGCCGCCGCTCCACCACGCACCGCCGCTGCCGCCGTCGGCGAGAGAGAGAGACAGAGATGTGTGGATAGGGTTAGGGATGGATAGGGTTTTCTGGGGATAGTTTGGGTATTACGATTTTTAGTACATTTCTTTCTTTTTTTTTAATCAAACCTTAATGGAAAAATGGAAACAGGGTCAGACGGGAAGTTCGTTTTTAAAAAGTAGGGTCAAATAAGCAAAGTAAAAAAAGTAGGATCAAATTGGTAGTTAGCCTTCAAAACGGGATCAAATAAGTAATTATCCCTTAAATTAATCCTAGTGTCTAAAATTTATGAGGTTTTCATAGGTTTATCCTCTTGCTTGTTTTGGCTCTATTAAAGAGACACACTCATGGGTGGGTAGGTGCATGGCGTCTAGTTTGAAAAAAAAAGAGTCAATTAACATATACAATACTTTTAGTTCATAAACATTTTTTAACTTAGAATGTGCGCCATTCTGCCATACGGGAAACAAAACAACTATCACAGTGTCTATTTAGTATCTTTTGGGATATATGGATATGTCGTTTTACTGGTCAGCTATATACATTAGGAATGACCATTAATTAAGTTTAGATTATATGTGTATATATATATATATGGGATTTTGTAAGCAAAGTTAATGGATTTTATCTCTGCTCTTTGTCTCCACTTGTGTTAAGAAAATACGAAAATACAATCGCGGGTGTGCATGTGTGGTGTTGCGTGAGCATCTTCCATACTACCCGTCCCGTAATATAAGATATTTTGATTATGTAATTGTAGAATCAAAATCTATTATATTAAAAGACGGATGGAGTAATTACATTCTACAACGTATCATACTCTAGACTACACATGTTTGATGTGTCTATTTGAGCTATGCACTATTTGAAATAACAGGTAATGAAATTTGACTTTGTGCTAGGAAAAGGAAAGGGAAAAAGTAAGACTGACAACCAATATATACTCCAAACCTAGTAGTTAGCATGCGAAAGTTTTTAAAAGTCACCGTTAGGTGCTTTAGATATGGTACTAGTAGAGATCTAACGCTCTTTATCCAATCAATAATATAATCACGTTCAACCATGCATCGCCTTTCTCCATTTCCAACATAGCGTTTGTTTTCACGTGCCCAATTGAGCGAGGATGGGACCTTGCAGTCTACTTGCACAGTTGCACTGGACTTCCCACTGCCACTTGCGTAGGATTGGCCAATGGCGAAGCGCAGCTGCAGAGCCTTGCCAAAAACCCAAACCTGCCAAATGCCAATGCATCAATCCAATAAACAAATGCCAATGCAGAGTTATACTTTATATACAGGTAACATATCATATGCACACAAATTTCCTGTGCACACTCCGTATACACAAACTAGCAAATATCACAAAAAATTCTAAAAAAATTGGACACATACTTCCAATAGTATCACACCTACATGTGAAATCTTATCTTCAAATTTATTATATTTTAGCCGTAATAAAAAAGATAAAATTCTAACAGATTTTTACCCTCACAACCGTCAGAATTTTGTCTTTTTTATTACGGCTAAAAAATAATGAATTTAAAGATAAGATTTCACATGTAAGTATAATACTATTGGAAGTATGTGTTCAATTTTTTTTAGAATATTTTGTGATATTTGTTAGTTGGTGTACACGGAGTGTACATGGGAAACTTGTGTGCCTAGAATATATTCCCTTATATATATATTCTTCCGTCTCTCTCGTCTCGGCCAATAAGAAAGCGTTAAGAGTGTCCAAGTGGGCACCTCGTCAAATGCTGCTGCTCTCTGCGTTTTTATCATATCCAATTCCAATATTCCAATCTGCATGCAGGTCGTTACTGTTACTCGATCCAGGGACCCCCACGCTTTACACGAGCGGCAGGGCTGGATCTAGATCAACGTGTTAAAATATTTCTATGCTGCCCGGCAGTTTCCGCGTCCATGTGATGTGATCATTTCCGTGCAATGCAACTTTCAGTTGTTTATGCGATTTATGCATGATGAGATGAAAGTACATAGATAGAGGAATCTTACGGTAATAGAACTGGAGAGTTTGGTCGTGTCTAATTCAATTATAATTCAATTATAGGTTACTATATTTTTAATCGATGTAGTAGATATTAGCACACATGATTTTCTATCAATGAATGAAGTATGAAGAGGTATGGTAAATTGTGGGTTAGAGGTTGTGGTCTGGTGGAGAGTGAAATTAAAGTCCTTCCTATGGTGGCTTCGTGTTTGAGATGGTGTTTGGATTCAGAGATTAAATTGTAGTCCTTGTCATATCGGATGTTTGACGCTAATTAAAAATATTAAACATAGACTAATAATAAAACTAATTGCATAAATAAGAGCTAATTCACGGGATAAATTTTTTAAGTCTAATTAATTCATAATTAGCACATGTTTACTGTAGCATCATATAGGCTAATCATAGATTAATTAGGCTCAATAGATTCGTCTCACGAATTAATCTCGGATTATGAAATAGGTTTTATTCTTAGTCTATGTTTAATACTTCTAATTAGTATATAAACATTCGATATAATATAGATTAAAATTTAGTCTCTGTATGCAAACACCACCAGAGTCGACAAGGACTTTGAGGTCGAGTGGAGATGTACAGTAGACCACTAGGATATAAATATGCCGCTGAACCTTATGCGTGAAAAGAAAGATTTGTTTGTCGAGGATAGAAATGAATTCTCAGACGTTGGAGTTGTCTGATTTGACTGCCATGAACGTATTCCTATCGTCGAACTTATCAATAAATCGTGGTCGTGTATGCTTTAATGTTTGTTTTCTTTTAGTAGTAGTTTAGATGATTCCATCGGCAGATTGGTCCAGTATGTGCCAATTTATGTAGATGATGCAAATCCCAAGTATCTCACCCGTTCCGACTGACATTAGAAAGGACTTGTGATTGTGTGCTTGTGTGTAATGTGATATCACAAGTCCTAGATGATGTTTCATCTTTACTTAGATTGAGTTTTTTTTAGATGAAGGAAGTACTTTGGAACATAAAAAATTACAGAATTTTTATAGGAATTAGTTTATTTCCGTTGAAATTGCCTAAAATTCCTCCATTCCAAACAGAGGTTGTCTGAAAACCGAGATGTCAGTGACAAATTAACTTTGAAGCATGCAAGTCTGTGGACTGTACTATGAAAATAATAGAAAATATCTTCTCATTGGGCATTGACCCCATCAATCTACTACAGTATTTCCAACTTCCAAGTGCCACCGAGCGTGCTACACGAGCTTGTGTGATGTTGCCGTTGATCTTTTGTTTGATTGATCCTCTGAATCCAGCAACGCGCGCGGTCAGCTCCGCAATGCTGCAGCAGCGGCTGCCTATAAATTGGCAGCTCGTCCTCGCCTCATTGCCAACTTCTTCCTTCAATTCTTCCCAGTGAGCCTTTGTGAAGCGAGACTCTCTGTGAGAGCTGTGTTGGAGAATTTGGAGGAGTGGCAATGGCGCATCTGCTGATGCACGGCACCCTCGACGCCACCATCTTCGAGGCCACCAACCTCACCAACCCCACTCGCCTCACCGGCAACGCCCCCGAGGGATTCCGCAAGGTCACTCATCGATGCCATCCATGGATATCAACCTCGCCGGCGTTTTTCTGATTCTTGTTGTGTGTTTCTGAATTCTAGTGCTTGGTTTGGTGGTGGTGTTCGCAGTGGTGGGAAGGGCTGGAGAACGGGTTGGAGAAGGCGACCGGGCTTGGCCCCGGCGGCACGCGGCTGTACGCGACGGTGGATCTCGGCAAGGCGCGGCTCGGCCGGACGCGGGTCATCGACGACGAGCCGGTGAACCCGCGGTGGGACGAGCGCTTCCACTTCTACTGCGCCCATTTCGCCGAGAACGTCGTCTTCTCCGTCAAGGTCGCGCTGTCCGTCGACGCCAAGCTCATCGGCCGCGCCTACCTCCCCGTCAGGGACCTCCTGTCCGGCGAGGCCGTCGAGCGCAAGCTCGACATCCTCGGCGAGGACAAGAAGAAGCTCCCCCACGGGCCGACCATCCACGTGCGGCTGCAGTTCAAGGACGTCGCCGTCGACGGCAACGGGAAGTGGTGGGGCGCCGGCGTCGGCGACGCGGCGTACCCCGGCGTGCCGTGCACCTACTTCAAGCAGCATGCCGGGTGCAGGGTCACCCTGTACCAGGACGCGCACGCGCCGGACACGTTCGCGCCGAGGATCCCGCTCGCCGGCGGCGCGCACTACCAGCAGGGGCGGTGTTGGGAGGACGTGTTCGACGCCATCAGCAACGCCAAGCACCTCATATACATCACTGGCTGGTCGGTGTTCACGGACATCACGCTCATTCGTGACCCCTCACGGCAGCGCCCCGGCGGCGACGCCACCATTGGCAAGCTCCTCAAGCGCAAGGCCAGCGAGGGCGTCCGCGTGCTCATGCTGGTCTGGAACGACGTCTCCTCCATCCAGGCGCTCAATGCCATCGGCATCAAGCTCAGCGTCGGGCAGACGCACGACGAGGATACGCTCGCCTACTTCAAGGACTCCAAAGTGCACTGCGTCCTCTGCCCGCGCCAAGCCGACGCCTCCGCCGGCAGCAGCTTCATCATGGGCACGAAGGTCTCCCTCTTGGCCACTCACCACCAGAAGACCGTCATCGTCGACCACGACATGCCGGCCGGCACCGGCGGTGACCCCGACATCCGCCGCATCGTCAGCTTCGTCGGCGGCCTCGACCTCTGCGACGGCCGCTACGACACGCAGGCCCACTCCCTCTTCCGGACGCTCGACGCGGCGCACCACAAGGACTTCCACCAGCCGAGCATCGCCGGCGCCGACCATTCCAAGGGCGGGCCGAGGGAGCCATGGCACGACATCCACTCCAAGCTCGAGGGCCCCATCGCCTGGGACGTCCTCTACAACTTCGAGCAACGGTGGCGGAAGCAGAGCGGCCACGGCGACCTCCTCGTCAACCTCACCGCCCTCGAGCACCTCATCACGCCGCCGTCCCCGGTCAAGCTCCCCGGCGGCGGCGGCAACGGCGACCACGAGGCATGGAACGTGCAGCTCTTCCGCTCCATCGACGGCGGCGCGTGCGACGGCTTCCCGAGCAGCCCGGAAGCCGCGGCGCGTCTCGACCTCGTGAGCGGCAAGAACAACGTGATCGAGCGGAGCATCCAGGACGCGTACATCCACGCCATCCGCCGCGCCAAGAACTTCATCTACATCGAGAACCAGTACTTCATCGGGAGCTCCTACGGCTGGAGACCCAACGGCGTCAAGCCGGAGGACGTCGAGGCGGTGAACCTGATCCCAAGGGAGCTCTCCCTCAAGATCATGAGCAAGATCGCCGCCGGCGAGCGGTTCACCGTCTACGTCGTGGTGCCGATGTGGCCGGAGGGCCATCCCAACTCGGAGGCCATGCAGGCCATCCTCGACTGGCAGAAGAGGACGATGGAGATGATGTACTACGACATCGCCGTCGCGCTCAAGGCCAAGCACAGCGACGCCGACCCGAGGGATTACCTCACCTTCTTCTGCTTGGGGAACAGAGAGGTGAAGAGCAATGGCGAGTACGTGCCTGCACATCACCCGGACGAAGAGACAGACTATGCCAAGGCGCAGAACGCGCGCCGCTTCATGATCTATGTCCACTCCAAGATGATGATAGGTAACAACAACTAACAGCAAATTTCAAACACTTGAGTTATATTCCTATTAAGGTGCACATTCCTTTTGCGTATTCCCGAAAAATAAAAACACTTTAGTTGTGCAAACTCACTCTAAATTCTACACCGAATTCAATGTTTGCAAATGTTTCAGTTGACGATGAGTACATCATCGTCGGGTCGGCCAACATCAACCAGCGGTCGATGGACGGTGGCCGGGACTCGGAGATCGCCATGGGAGCGTTCCAGCCACACCACCTGAACATCGATGGCCGTGCCGCGAGAGGCCAAATCCATGGCTTCCGGATGTCCCTGTGGTACGAGCACCTGGGCTTGCTGCACGACGACTTCGTGCGCCCGGGGAGCCTGGAGTGTGTCCGGAGGGTGAACGCGATGGCCGACAAGCACTGGGAGCTCTACGCCGGCGAGGAGGTGCACGAAGACCTCCCCGGACACCTGCTCACCTACCCGGTCGCCGTCGGGAAGGATGGCACGGTGGCGGCGCTCCCGGGTGCCGAGTTCTTCCCGGACACGGAGGCGAAGGTGATCGGGGAATTGGCGTCGTCGGCGTACATGATCCCCTACCTCACCTCGTAGAGCAGCTGAGAAGCTCTGCTGGTGTACGCAGATCGAGTTGCAATTCCTGCACACTGCTAGAATGTTGCTGCTTTGGGTTTGGGCAGAGTTGTTGTTTCAAACAATGTAATCTACCCCGTCGAATTCTATGATTTCTTTTTTTAAAAAAAAAGGTTCTTTAATGATTATTTCGGTGATATATAATAAAACAAAAGGATGTTCGCGTGATGAAAATCCATCTCCCTTTTTTAGGAATAGAAACTATTGATCCGATCGGCCAGTTCCTTCCTCCACGCTGCATTATGCATTATAATGCATTATGCGTCGTTGATTTCCTCCTGTGAAGAGTTTGCTCATCGTGCGTTCATGCACACGGTTAATTAACATGTGCAGCTAGCAGATCAATCAACATGCTAATCAAAAGCTCGCAGCCACAGGTACACACACATGTTTTGTTTGTGATCATTTTCCATGAGCTCTCCTTTTTTGCTTTCTTGTGCACCGGGAGCTGTGCGTGGTGGCGAATCTCGTACTACGCCGAGCTTGACCTCTACAGCGACGGCACGTGGTTGCCGATGCGACGCCTGGTTTCTGCCGAGAGGTGGGCTAATCCTGGACCCGCCCAAATTGTGTCTTCTGCTGGTCCTTTGTCTGTCTTGTGGTTGACACTTTGTTGGTGACCTGGTGTTATGGTGGTGTGTGTGATAGTGTGATACTAGTACTCCACCGATACTAGTACTCATGGTGGTGGATTAGATGCGTCGTGGTTAGTGACTTTCCACCGATCAGTGGACACATTTCCACCGATTTTTCTCATCTCCTAGGAGCTAGGAGTAGTCACCACTCAGAACTCACTAGTCAATTCCGCCTCTAGATGGAGAAATAAATCATCAAACGAGATATTTGTAAAATACTCCCTCTGTTCCATGTGTCTTAGATTCATTCCTATAATTTAAGTTTTTTCAAACAAATGGAGTACAACTTTAAAACATGAGAACGAATATATGAAATCTAGATAAACATATGTGTGAACAATTTTAAGCATTGTTGAATACTGGGAACCAAAGTATCCGAATGATGTGATCGGTCGGTGAGCCGTGTCGCCCAACCTTGCATCAGTGATTATGAGATCGTAGTATGGATTGTGGATCCGTTGGTAGGTCTGTTAGAAAACCCCACTTCTAAATATGAATATGGACGTACTATCATCGTAGCAAAGTGCTATAGTGATTTGCCGTGGGGCATTTTTACTAACCTAAGAATTCTAACCATACGACATTGTTATACAACATGCTAACGGGAAGGGGATCAAAGGTCTTAACACTCATCCCCAATTAAAGCCCTCTCTAGCACAACACCGAATCAAAGATTTTTTGCTTCACAAATTTATGGATTTAGATCTCCGTTTACATTGATAATATTTGGATAAATCATTTTGTTTTTATTTAGATGAAATTTAAATTTTTGCTTACTATAATTTAGCATAAAAACTTTAAAACTATCGTGTATATCAATTCTGGAGCTATGCTAAAGAGAACCTCAGTTGAAGTTCTGTTAGCTTGTATTGTGCTATAAGGGTTCAAAGACAACAGAGTTTAATCCCTTCCCGTATTGTATTTTTCTTTTACCAAAACCCTTACCATGTTTTATTAGTTTCTTGTCTTGATCCGTCCCCAAATCCTCCATCTTAATGGCTTATTTACAACGCAGAAATTTCACATAAATTAGTTAATTTTCTGTATTAAGCAGCCCTTAATTTCTTCCCAAATTATCCCTTAACTTATTTCCAATTTCTCAAATATTTTCTGTTCCAACCTTTTTTTAGGGGATTTTCCGTTCCTACTGTAACTATCACAACTGCTACGTCTTTTTCTTCGGAGCAAAGGAAAACAAAACAAAACAAAACGCTAAAATTTCTCTCCTTTTCCATTTCCTTCTCCTAATTGGACACTTTTCGCCTTATTGGCGCACTGTCCCCTTCGTCTTGGAGGGAAGCTCGTCTTGGACGCGCCGCGAGCAGGTGACGTCAGCGGCAGCGGCGGCGGCGGCGGAGGAGGAGGAGCGGCCATGGCTCACCTGCTGCTTCACGGCACCCTCGAGGCCACCATCCTCGAGGCCGACCACCTCTCCAACCCCACCCGCTCCACCGGCGCCGCCCCCGGGATCTTCCGCAAGGTCAGTCGATTGCATCCATGGGAGATTCCGCTTTGTTCAAGCTCAAAATCGAATCAGTTTAGTATAGAGAGATTTTTGGTTTGAGAAATCGAAGAGGAGGCGCGAATTTTGGTGTTGGTTTGATTTTGGGATTTTTGAATCCGTGCGCGCGCGTGCGTTCGTGCTTACAGTTCGTGGAAGGGTTCGAGGATTCGCTGGGGCTCGGGAAGGGAGCGACGCGGCTGTACGCGACGATCGACCTCGGCCGGGCGCGGGTGGGGAGGACGCGGGTCGTCGGCGACGAGCCGGTGAACCCGCGGTGGTACGAGGTGTTCCACATCTACTGCGCCCACTTCGCCGCCGACGTGGTGTTCTCCGTCAAGGCCGCGCAGCCCATCGGCGCCACGCTCATCGGCCGCGCCTACCTCCCCGTCAGGGAGCTGCTGTCCGGCGAGGCCATCGAGCGCCGCCTCGACATCCTCGACGCCGGCAGGAAGAGGATCTCGCACGGGCCGACGATACACGTGCGGCTGCAGTTCCGCGACGTCGCCGGCGACCGCCATGGGTGGGGCAGGGGCGTCTCCGGCGCGCGGTACCCCGGCGTGCCGTACACCTTCTTTTCGCAGCGCCCCGGGTGCAGGGTCACCCTGTACCAGGACGCGCACGTGCCCGACGCGTTCGCGCCCAGGATCCCGCTCGCCGGCGGCGGGTACTACCGGCAGGGGCGGTGCTGGGAGGACGTGTTCGACGCCATCAGCAACGCCAAGCACCTCATATACCTCACCGGCTGGTCCGTGTACACCGAGATCACGCTCATCCGTGACGGCACCCGGCAGCGCCCCGGCGGCGACGCCACCCTCGGCGAGCTCCTCAAGCGCAAGGCCAGCGAGGGCGTCCGCGTGCTGCTGCTGGTCTGGGACGACCGCACCTCCGTCGAGTCGCTCGGGATGAAGTGGGGGTTCATGTCGACGCACGACGCCGAGACGGCGGAGTACTTCCGAGGCACCGACGTGCGCTGCGTCCTCTGCCCGCGGAATCCCGACGCCGGCCGCAGCGCCATCATGGGCGCGCAGATCGCCTACATGATCACCCACCACCAGAAGACCGTCATCGTCGACCACGACGTGCCGGTGCCGCGTGGCTGTGGCAGCCGCCGCATCGTCAGCTTCGTCGGCGGCCTCGACCTCTGCGACGGCCGCTACGACACGCAGTTCCACTCCCTTTTCCGGACGCTCGACACGGCGCACCACAACGACTTCCACCAGCCCAACCTCGACGGCGCGGCCATCACCAAGGGCGGGCCGAGGGAGCCATGGCACGACATCCACTCCAAGATCGAAGGCCCCGCCGCGTGGGATGTGCTCTACAACTTCGAGCAGCGGTGGAGGAAGCAAGGCGGTGACAAGGACCTCCTCGTCGACCTCAAAGCCATGGCTGACCTCATCATTCCGCCATCTCCGGTGATGTTTCCCGACGACCGTGAGGCGTGGAATGTTCAGTTGTTCCGGTCCATCGATGGTGGCGCCTGCTTCGGCTTCCCCAGCACTCCAGAGGCTGCTGCAAGATCAGGCCTTGTCAGTGGCAAGAACAACACCATTGACAGGAGCATCCAAGATGCATACATCCACGCGATTCGCCGCGCTAAAAACTTCATCTACATTGAGAATCAGTACTTCCTTGGGAGCTCATTCGCATGGAAAGCCGATGGCATCAGGCCGGAGGACATTGAGGCGTTGCATCTGATTCCCAAAGAGATTTCTCTGAAGATTGTGAGCAAGATTGAAGCTGGTGAGCGTTTTGCAGTCTATGTCGTGCTGCCAATGTGGCCAGAAGGACCTCCTGCTAGTGGATCAGTGCAGGCAATACTGGATTGGCAGAGGAGGACGATGGAGATGATGTACTATGACATTGCCGTTGCACTTGAGGCGAAGAGGATCGATGCAGACCCAAGGGATTACCTTACCTTCTTCTGCTTGGGGAACAGGGAAGTGAAGTTGAATGGTGAGTATGAACCTGCAGGTCGCCCATTGGATGGCACAGACTATGCTAAGGCACAGAAGGCCCGCCGGTTCATGATCTATGTTCACTCCAAGATGATGATAGGTATGCTCAAACACGTTACAAATCGAACATTACTGTCACAAATTCTCTAAGTTTATGCCAAATTGCAGCTGATATATGATCTTTTGCATTGTTTAACATCTTTAAGAATTCACAAATCTCAATTGCAGCACCTCTCATGGATCTCCAATGTCGCATTTATGTTTATACACTCATAACTACTTGCCCAAATTCTGGCACCACATTTTAGGAAAGAGTTTTACAGCACAGTTCAATTTCTTTGTCACAAGGCAACATACGCAATTACTTCATTCCATGTTGTCAGATAGACAGTATAGTGCCACTTGCTCCTATTTCAGTACTTGTGCTTTGATGATATGCTTCATGTTGAATTATCGATGAGATAAATTTGTTGGAACTTAATATCCTTGGTTTGTTTCAGTTGACGACGAGTACATCATTGTTGGATCTGCCAACATCAACCAACGGTCCATGGATGGGGGCAGAGACTCCGAGATTGCCATGGGTGCATTCCAGCCATGCCACCTGAACACCAAGGGCCAGGTTGCAAGAGGACAGATCCACGGTTTCCGGATGTCGTTGTGGTATGAGCACCTTGGCACGTTGCATGACAACTTCCTGAACCCGGAGAGCCTGGAGTGTGTTCAGAGGGTGAACAAGATGGCTGACAAGTACTGGGACCTCTATGCAAGCGATGAGCTTAACGATGACCTTCCTGGGCACCTGCTGACCTACCCCGTACGTGTTACGAAGGAAGGCACGGTGACAGAGTTCCCAGGAGTGAAATTCTTCCCTGACACTCAGGCTCCGGTGATCGGCACGAAGGGGAACTTGCCTCCCTTTCTCACCACATAGAGTAGCAAATATTCGGATTGTGCTGCATAATTGGAAACCTTTCACTGTCGGGTGGTGCTTCTAGATATGTAATTTCCAGCCCAATAATAGCTATTCGATTTTTGTCACGCCTATTTCTAGTCAAAATTTGGTTGATCAGCTGATGCTATTCTTTTGCACGAACCATGATTTTCCTCATGGGAGTACTGGAATAATAGGCATATGCTTTGTTGGAGATTTGACCTGAATATAGCGACAACTTGGTGCTGTGGCACATAGTGTCAAAAGCTTGGTAGGTTTTGCCTGTAGGTTCCAAGACAGCTTTGAGTGGTGGTTGTCAGCTACACATGGTCAACGTGCCTGTTTGGAGAAATTATTTCTGCATGAACTGTATATCTCCTTTTCCAATCTTTGAATTGAACAAGAAGACAGAGCAGACTTGTAATCTTCAGTCTTCCTTCCAGATGAAGCATGCTGCTTTCGCCAAGTTTTAACACATGGACAAGGATTTCTACTTGACAGTAACAGCAGCTACAGTTGATCGAAATGTACAACAGTACAACGTCACATTCTGGGAAAAGGTAGTAGGAGCAGTAAGTTTCAGAAGCATGTTTACCTTTTAATATAACTGGCCAATGACCTTATGACCAGAATTTGAAATTTCTAAGTGAACTGTTACCTTGAACTTTCTTTCACTAGGTCGGTGCTGTTTCTAGATTTGTAGTTTCAGCAGTGAAAGCTAGTATCTCACATTACAGTCAGCCTATCACCTTCTATGCAATGCTTGTAGTCTGAATTTGGTTGGCCAACTTATCTGAAATTCTGAAGATTTCAGCTGGTCCTAGCATTTTGCCTGAATTAAGATACATCCTGGGAGTACTGAAATTGTAGGTATGCTTTGTTGAAGAGTGACTTGCTCATTCAGTTTCAGCGGTGAAAGCTATCTCACATTACTGTCAGCCTATCACCCCTATGCTAGACTTGTAGTCTTCTTAATTTGGTAGCCAGCTTATCTGAAAGTCTGAAGATCTCAGCGGGTCCTAGCATTTTGCAAGAAACAAGATCCATCCTGGGAGTTCATTAGTTGTGCAGACTTGACTTGACTCTTAGATAGTTAGGTAAATCAATAGGTGGCACATTGGGTCAAAAGCTTTACTTCTCTTACCTTTTTGCCAGTGTGCTTATCCTTGTAATTTCCATGACCTATTGTCGGAATTCAAGTATATTCTTGGCTTGAAGGCTTGAAATTGCCTCTGATTATGCCAATACTAATTACTCATTGCTGTGTGATTCTCTGAAGATCAAGAAGCACTTTTCTCACGTTATAGCTCTGTTGCAGAGGAACCTCCCTGTCAGAGTGTCACCCTCTCAGATGCTGCTTGTTGCACCAAATTTTGGTGCTGATCTGGTCTCCAGTTGTAACATGGAAGCTTTGGAGAAAATGGTAGCCAGACCTGCTCTGCTTTGGACCAGCTGATGCTTCCCAGCTTTCCTGCTTTTGCCATAGTTTTTGGTCCTTTGGTCATTTCCCTTTCTTCTGTATTAAGCCTGTTCCTGTCCAATTTATTCCCCATTTCTCAGTGTCCATACATCCTCCAAACAAAATAGGCCAAACGTTCGCACGATTGAGATTCTGGGGAAAAATATTTAGGGTGCAAATTGGGCAGGTTGCTACAAAGATCTATCGGCAGGTCACTAGTAACCATGGATTTCCCGTCGAATTTTTTTTTTTGTCAACTCATGACTGTTCGTCATGCACATGGAGGCCAGGAAGGCCGGAATGTAATCTCCTCCTTATTAAAAAAATAAATCTTAATTTTAATACATCCTCTCCTTATTAAAAAATAAATCTTAATTTTAGCATTGATTTGAGGTTTTTTCATCGTACCTTATTTCTTTTCAGCATTTATTTTTAAATCGCCAAGAACACGTATATAAAAGTTTTGTTCAAAAATTATTTTTTATCACTAATAAGCGTTAGGTTATTGGCGAAACGATGGGATTGAAAATCATAGATTTTGTTATGTTCACCTTTGCAGTGATAAAGAAAAAAAATTCAGGGGGCGAAGTTGTGATTGTTTTTGTTAATCATACAAGCTGAAAATCATTTTAATTTGACTAAATTTTACAAAACTACATATTTAAAATGATGTATCACAAAATTACAAATTTAATAATAAAATTATCAGAAAACTATAGATTTTGGGATTTAAATCCTTAGCACTAATATTATAGTTGAGTTATAAACGTTCAAGTTTTGTGATTGATTTGATGTTAAATTTGTAGTTTTGTGATAAAAATGTTGTAGTTTTGCGATTCTTTTAGTTTAGTTGCACTAGGAAGTTATTTAGTATTAGTACTGGAGTACCTGGGCCTACCCTGGATACGATTCTTGAATTAGGCACCTATCACAGCTCATTTTCACGTGTGTACAAAACGATGGGGCTGAAAATAAGCACGAGGTGGTTGTACAGGAAGGTAGGTATTTAAGTACAGTATTAGCAGCAGCTAGAAACAAATCCCGTGGATCACACCATCATACATCACTGTCCATCAGTCTCAGAACCGCAATCACTTGCACTTGCCTGGCTCGACCAAGGCATTCAGACACCAGCAACGCTGATAAACAAGGGGGACTACCAGCATTCAGCATTCACTACTCTCAGTGCCCAACTCACACGAAAGTTGGACCATCCACCCAACCCATGAGAATTTTCTTTCCAATATTGTTTCATTTATCATGTTGGTTCTTTACTAAACCATACCGATGAGTGTGTAATTTTTCTCTACCTCTCAATTGAATTGTATTTACAAGTGTTTTCTAATGGTTACAAAACGTAATTCTTAATTGAACCATTATATACGATGTTTTGTGCCAGGTTAAAAGATAAAGTTTGTGGTGGAAGAGAATTTATAGGAATGGAATGCTTAGAGGAAGAATAAGGTGACAACATGATGATAGGTGACGAATTTGATGGGCAATACGGTATTGGTGACACCAATGTAGCTAAAGAGCCAATGCCTAAGAGCATTCTCAATATTGAAACATACCATAACCATAAGGTGGGATCCACAACCATATATTCTTTTACTTATAACAAATACTATTTTTTCACCTTAAGCTAGGGCCCACCAAGAAAAAAATTTTCTATTCATCCTTTTAGCATGGAGATTCAGAGCCAACATACACATTGAAAATATGTGAATCAATTTTATATTCCTTATGGCGGTTAGCCATAGCCATAAGTCACTTCCCAATACATAAAGTTGGATCACAAATATTACTTTTTAATATTTAAGTTTGCGTTTATAAGCACATTGGAAATGCCCTAAGGGTAATGATGAGCGACGAAGGTAACATGGTAGGTAAAGTAATAGATCTATCGAGACACAAGTTATTAGAGATAAAAAGGTCTCCTGTAATGTCATGTGTAAATTATGATCTTGGACTTTTGGTTGAATTCTAGTTCGTTGCACTCATTTTTCTCTATAACGGAAAATTAATCAATATCAATAAGTGTCACCGGGAATATTTTATATGATTTTGCTATAGTGCTAAATTTTAGTGTTATATTGTTTTAAAAAAAACATTGTTACATTATTGATTTTTCCCTTATTTTACTATAACCTCCAGGCTTCTTGGAACGGAAGAATTTTACAGAAAAATTCCGCGGGAAGTGAATAATTCGTATATAATCCATCATTTTCAAATACTATAGGATCATTTATTCACGATCTCCACGTGGATATCTAACCATCCGTCCGCCATCACACGGCACTCGCGTGCCCATACCGATCCAGCCACGCGCTCTCCCACACATACGGATTTTCCCCGTATTCCATGAGGCCCAAAATACGGTATTCCTGTTTCAAAAAAAAATACTCCGGTATTCCAGTACGTATACGTGCCGTATGCAGCCTCTCACATCCACGTATATTCCCTTCCCCTTCTCCAACCTTTCCTCCTCTTTCCATTCCATTTCCATTCCCCAAACCAACCCAACCCATCACCACCACCGGCGCCGCCGCCTCCTCCCCCTCACCCCCATTCCTTCCTCGCCGCCGGCGCCATGCCGGGCGCGGCGGCACACGCGGTGGACCCACGGGGCGGCGCCGCCCCGGCCCCGGTCGCCAAGGCGGAGGCGGCGGCGGGAGGGTGCGAGCCGGCGCGGAAGGCGGGGGCGGTGACCATGGAGCACGTGCTGCTGGCGCTGCACGAGACGGAGGCGGAGAGGGAGGCGCGGATCCGGGACATGTTCGCCTTCTTCGACGTAGACGGGCGCGGGCAGCTGGACTACGCGCAGATCGAGGCCGGGCTCGCCGCGCTGCAGATCCCCGCCGAGTGCAAGTACGCGCGTGAGCTTCTCCGCGCCTGCGACCGCGACCGCGACGGCCGCGTCGGGTACGACGACTTCAGGCGGTACATGGACGACAAGGAGCTCGAGCTCTACCGCATCTTCCAGGCCATCGACGTCGAGCACAACGGCTGCATCCTCCCAGAGGAGCTCTGGGACGCACTCGTCAAGGCTGGTATGTATGCGGTCGCCTCACCCTCACCTTCCGCTCCTACCGCCGCCGCAGCCGTTGCCGCAATTTGATCGCCTCGTTCCTTCGCTGTCACACGTCGCTCCGCTGTCCGTATTCTGACGTGTTCCGCGAAATGTGGTTGCGAACGCATTATTTTACTTGATTGTTGCTGGATGCTCGTGGTGAATTTGTAGCCATACATTGGAATTGTTCCTTTTTGGTTTTGGTTTACTTGATGTGTAGATGTGTGAAGACGGGAAGAAGCCCCTATGCAGCGGACAATGTACTGATACCAATGAAGCTTAATGGTACTTGTAGGGATCATTAGTACTGTTGGTTATTCAGGAGCATCTACCATGGTTCAATACAGCGCTAGGTGCTAGAGGGTCAGCAGGTCCAGCGCCTAGGTGGTGCCTAGCGGGCGCCTAGGTCCAACATGACTAGTGAATTCCAAGCAATCAGTGAGCATATTACATAAAAGTTAGACAATAGAACACTAAAATATGAGCACAAGAGTCCTCAAGGATAGTGCGCGGCCAACCGGCACCTAGCGCCTAATAGGCGCCTAGGTGGTACCTAGGGCTGAGTTTTAGAACAGTGTCATCTACTGACATTGAGTAGTGGAATCTCACTCTAGATTTCTTGGGAGCATCTGAAAATTTTCAGTTAAAATTCTACTAGATTTTGCCCGTCTTCCCACAAAATTTGAGTAAGGCTTGAGCCAAACCACTTATGTAGTGGCATGACTATGATCCTATGGTTACCACTTTTCACTAGTGCAATGTGAACTTGGATCTCTGAAATCATTTTCCTATCAGTATTGAATATTATTGCCTGCTGAATGTAATTATTCTGTAGTTAGATTCACTGGAACTAGGGCTGATCAACTTAAGACGTTGTATTTGCCATCACATCAAACAGGACAAGCCTTGTATTTGCCAGTTGCCACCGCTCACAGGGATTTCATGTTAGGTGTTCATCCACTATATATAAGTGTTGAAGCTCATAGAATCCAATCCTACTGATGCATTGCATTGTCCTAAATCCTCTCTTGTCAAGCAGTTCCACATTTTCACAAAAACTAACAAATAAAATTTCTAACATTGTCATCCCTGTGACTTGCTTTATCCTTTTCTTGAACACACTTGCTTTATCCTGCATTTTGATTCCATGCTACCACATGATAATACACTCCATTATTGCTGTATGTACATATTATCTAGTTCCATATTTTATTAGATTAATTACAATAACCTGCTTCCACTGAATAAGTTGAATTTGGTTCCTCATTTTTTGACTAATTAATGTTGGATTTTATGCTTCGTTAATCTTGTGATATATGGTTCTGAGAGCAAATATATAGCCTCAAAGCCTTATCAGTTTCTTGTTAGATATTAGATTGTCACAGAGTCCAAAAACTGGAGGCAGTTTAAGAGTGCACGTTTTAGTTATTTTCCTTATTCCCTGTTCAAGGCGTACTCCTATTAGTTTCAGAAGACTGAACCCCTTATTGGTACAGCATATAGATCCAAGACTATGTTCCCATACTAAGACTTTCATAGTATAGGCAACCAAATTTGAGTGCCTCAGGTGAAGTTGAAGCATTCTCACATGATAAAATCACTTCAAGGAGGTGGCTGAAGCAGCTTCCAATCAATTGGGCCCAAACTTTTGACCTTGCATAATTAGTGAAAGATGGCCATGGTGAGTACCATGTTCCTTTTTCAAATTTTAGCATGGGGTATAGGAATTCGATTTAGAGGTAATTGTAGCTGGCCAATGCATTATTTAAGTGGAATTCCTTAAGGTGAATTTAGGTAGGCGGTATGTTTATGAGTTGTTTTGAACTGGTACGGAGTAATATACTAGCTTGACTTGAAACTAATAATGATAAAACTGGTATATCATCTATACTTTCTCATGCCAAAGTCTGATGTGGATGATTTTTGTTAGAATACTTCTCAAAAGGCTGAGAAGAAAGATTAAATGTGGTAGGGCGGTCTTTGTTCAGGAAGTTTTTTTGCACTGAACATTTAGTTAAGATGGTTTTAATTTCGACCATATTATGGAGCAATTCATAATAGATTATAGTTCTTCATTCAGAGATGAAAACAATATCATATTAACTTCATGTGATCATATTTTTGTCTCAAGTATGACCAAAGATCATTAATTTTCTTTCCTATGGATGTTGAGCTTGCAGGAGAGCACAATACGACTTCACATCATTTAGCTATACCTTATTAATTTGTGGTATCTTCTACTGAAAATATACCCTTTGTCAAATTTAAAAAAGCATACACATTGTTTGCTTCCTTGGTTCTGCTTTGTCTGAAGTCTTAAATATCTTCATAGTTGGGTTATTTAGAGATTTTATTGTTTGTACATCCATAATATATCTTACAAGCAATGTCAGCTTGTCGTTTGCAGGTATAGAGATTGATGATGAGGAACTTGCACGGTTTGTCGAGCATGTGGACAAGGACAACAATGGAATTATTACTTTTGAAGAGTGGAGGGACTTTCTTTTGCTATATCCTAATGAAGCAACCATTGAGAATATTTATCATCACTGGGAAAGAGTCTGTCTTGTAGATATAGGTGAACAGGCTGTTATACCCGAAGGCATAAGTAAGCATGTCAATGCAAGTAAATATCTGATTGCAGGAGGGATTGCAGGTGCTGCATCTCGTACTGCAACTGCACCTCTTGACCGCCTTAAAGTGATCATGCAAGTGCAGACTACACGAACTACAGTCATGCATTCAATTAAGGATATATGGAGCCAGGGTGGTATGTTGGCATTTTTTAGAGGGAATGGATTGAATGTTGTGAAAGTTGCTCCAGAAAGCGCAATAAGATTTTATGCCTATGAAATGCTGAAAGAATATATTATGAAGAGCAAAGGAGAAAATAAGAGCGAAGTTGGTCCTTCTGAACGTCTTGTAGCTGGTGGTTTGGCTGGTGCAGTAGCACAAACAGCAATTTATCCCGTAGATTTAGTGAAAACACGACTTCAGACTTATTCATGTGTGGATGGTAAAGTACCTAGTCTTGGTGCATTGTCAAGGGATATATTGATGCACGAGGGTCCTCGAGCATTCTATAGAGGTCTGGTTCCATCTTTGCTTGGTATTGTCCCTTATGCTGGAATTGATCTTGCTGTATATGAGACATTGAAAGATGTCTCCAAGACATATATCCTGAAGGACAGTGGTGAGCCCCCATTCAGAAACTGTTTCTGTTTCCTACCCTTTTGCTTTTCAACTCTGTGTTTCTTGATTCTTGAATTTTATCATGATTGTGTAGATCCTGGTCCTCTAGTACAACTGGGCTGTGGGACTGTCTCAGGAGCCTTGGGGGCAACATGTGTTTACCCTTTACAGGTTATCAGGACAAGGTAAGAATGCATTGTCGTAAAGAAAAGAAGCAAACACACACTCTTTCTCAACAGTATTTTTAAATATTTGTAGACTGCAAGCTCAACGAGCCAATTCAGAGTCTGCATATAGAGGAATGTCTGATGTATTCTGGAGAACCCTACAGCATGAGGGTGTTTCTGGATTCTACAAAGGAATCCTACCAAATCTTCTTAAAGTGGTGCCTGCAGCAAGTATTACCTACCTAGTGTATGAAGCAATGAAGAAAAATCTCTCCCTTGATTGAATTCCGGAGCTGTTTTGCAAATCGGCCATCATTATTGACATGGCTGACTGTAGAGATAATGACGATACATGATTTTACTGGTTAAGTAGCTACTTTTTTGAAGTGCAAGACGGTGCCTTCAGGACAGAATGGGAAGCTATGGTGGCATCTCTCTTAATTTTCATTTCCCAGAAATGAAGTGATAACCATCAGATCATTGAGACATCTTTGCTGGCGTACTGGTATAATTCCTAACTGTCATGTTATATCACAACAGTTATACTTCACATTCCCTTCTGTTCTTTATAACAACTCCTTTTTGTGCGTACACAACTACTTTATGCCGCTGCACATACTTGGAAGTGAATAGTGAACAACATAGCTTATATTGGCAGCCGCAGCTTATTTCGTAGACTAGAGCTGATGGTGTTTCTTAGGAGTTAACTCATGTAATTATGCTTAATCAGCAAGCTTGAAAACTGAGCATTTTGTCCTTTTTTTTCGTTGATCCAGAGACATAGGGAAAACCAGTGGGTACTGGAAGCTAGATGCCTAAAATTTGCTGATCCTGGTGTACGGTTTAACAGTGCTCATATGGATAGTTAATACTCTATAACACTTTAGTCTTCTAGAAATGGAACATACTCTAAGAGACAGCTATTGTATGCATAACTTTTTTTTTTGTATCATAGCTAAATACACCTTGATACCATGAATAGACTTCAAAAAAAGTGAAAGACTTGAAAAGGACTTGAAAAGACCTTGCTAACTTTAGTTTATTATTTAGTTAAGCTGCAGGATATTCAGAGGGATGAGTATGGACCCAGTATAAGTTAAATGTATGTGCATATTAATGGCCAAAGTAAGATCGAATTTGACTGATACTAGGTCTGGAATCGAATATGTTAATGGCCAAAGAACCTGGTATATGAAATCCATTCCATACTGTTTTTGCAGCTAAATCTGCTTGCTCGTCTTCTTCCTCTGATCTTGTCTATTACATTAGTGCACACAAGAGAGTGTCTAAACATTAGGACATTTCAGTTTCATTATATGTGCCAATCACTTGTTGTGGAAGTGACTATATTTTTTTTCCTGTTAATAATATTTGTGTGTCCTGGAATATCAATGGGATCAGTTCTGTTTGGAAATATGAGCTCTATATGACTTTATAAGGTGATGAAATGAAATGTTGTTGGCATAGAATGAAGAAACATTATTAATTTGTATAGAATAGTTAGCTTGAAATGTATGAAATTTGTGGTCTATTTTGTCTCCTTGAAAACCGTATGTATAAGTGGTAGAAGTTCTAGATGCCCTGACACTCTGCTATACTTCAAAATAATAGAATAAAAATAACTTAAATCTCTTTTATTTGTTATGGACCTTGATTCTAGATTTCAGGACTTAGAAGCATTGCCGTGGCAAAGTAGTACTAAGTAGATCCAGAGTTTAACGAATCTTAGATTCATGCAACCTATAACAAGTATGCCCCCCCAACCCCCCGAAAATGAAATGTGTTGAAGATACAGCTGGCTCTTTCCATGTGTCTGGTTCTGATTGTATTATTGGAGACAACTTTATAGCATTACTGCAATATTGTTTGCCAATAGTTTCAATTCCACTCCAAATGATGTATGTTACCTACTCTCTCTATCCACAAATATAAGGGATTTTAGCTATGCACCTGGGAGCACTTGTCCATGTACATATAGCTAAAATGCCTTATATTTGTGCACGGAGGGAGTAGTTATTACTATTGTTAATCATTTGGATTCTCCTTATCATTGATGAATTATGAAACTGTTCTAATTCAAGAGTTAGTTTATTAACAGGATAATTTGTTCAGTTATTTAAACTTGTAACTCATTTTCTCATAGATCTGGACAAATTCTCTTCTTTATGACTCATTTCCTTGACTTTTGACATTTCAGTAAGGCATCGTTTGCTCCGAGTTAGCTGGTCCTCGTGAATTCCTGAAGGCTTATTCTGCCCCTGTCCTGGGGTGAGTTTTGTTAGTCAAACTGTAACACACAGGAAAACACTCTTTAACTTAATTTACCATTCCTTGTGCTCCTGAAATTAAAGAGGAGCTTGACCTTTACTGACGACAAAATTGCCCTGCAGAAAGGGTGCTGGTTATACATGCCTGTATTGCCCCTTGGCTACGTGCCAAAAAAGTCAATACCAACTGTATGTAATAATCTGCCAGCTTTACCAATATAACTTCCTTATGGTTACCCTGTTAAATGAATACGCAAATGACCCGGTGAGCAGTGTAAAAAGGGTAAAATGCCCCTCAAATTGTATGTGTACTTGTATATATACGTGCTTAGAAGTTAGAAGTTGATCCCTTTCTGGACTGCTCATGGCAGTCTTCTCTTGTTCCATAAGCAAATTGAGTTCAGTGTATGCAACTGGAATTGGTTTGTGGGCACTGGCTTTGTGAGATTGAAGAACAGCTCTTGCATCAATACCGCGCAGTGGCACTGTAGCTTGCTCCATAGTTTCTGAACTGGCATTCTCAGAACCATGTGGAAGTTTCAATAGCTGCCAACGTTTGTGCAGAACAAGGAGATGGTGTGTTGTCAGCTGCCATTGTTGTTTACCTGTTGTTAACATCGGTGGTGCCTTGTGCTGTGGCCTGTGGATTGGATACACCCAATTTCTGATAAACTCTTGAGCAGCCATGTGTGCAGTATGCTTATTCTTGCTCTCAGAAGGAAGCTTCTTGATGAAAAGAGAGTTGAGAATTGAGAGGTTGATGTTTCGCATTCTCTGGGTTTTTCTGGTCTTCTAGAAGCTCTCGCAGTTGGATGAAAGCTACTCGGTTGGAAGAAAGCTTGAGAAGTGGAGGGGAGCTGAACTGGGCAACCATGGATGTAGACATAGGGGGAAACCGGGCAGAAGCTTCCTGTTCCTGGTGCTAGCTGATGATGCTGGCTGCAGCGCCCTTGCACTGCCTCGTCCACCCGCTTCTCCACTATCCGTTTTGGATTTAGAAATCGCCGTTTCTTGACCAGCTGATCGAGCTCTAGTGTTTATAAGCACGTGGTTTGTTGCCAGAAATAACCTTAGTAAAGTTTGGCATTCTGATGTTACCAAATTTTAGTGATGATGGATGTCTTGGTTTGTAGGCTTATCAAATTTTGAGTTTAAAGTGGATATTTTGAAAACTACTAAAGTTTAATAGGGTAGCAACGGTAGTGGAAGCCACTCCTAAGATTTGTCTTAAGAATCGTCATAGAGAAGATGTGTTACATAGACGGAGACTATACCCCTCTCCAACAGTACATAATGGCTTTAATTTTACAAGTCGGCCCCTATCATTTTCTATATTAGATCTTGATATTTTTCTCAATTTACATACGCTATGTCCATAATTTTACATTAAACACCCTAAAGATGAGGTATTAGCATAACCCTCACCCTTTCCCATTCTCCTCTCTGCTGATGTGCTCCCCCTCGGCACGGGCCAACAAGCACTAAAGGCACCGTCATCGCTCCCTTTCTCCTCTTCTCAGATGCAGACCAAGGTGATGACCTCCCAGCTTCTTTGGCTGACGAGCTAGCCAGCGCATCATGGCAGATTAGGGCCGAGGAGATCGTCACCAGGTCGATTTTTCACTGTAAACCATCAAGCCAAGACCTTGCCAAATCTGGTCATATGAGCATGCCGGTGCTAGCCACAAACTTGTTGCATCTGGCAGATCGAGGCAGCTGTACTCAGTGCGGCTTGCAAGGAGCTCATCCTAATGAGACACCAATGCCCTCTGCAAGACACGTGTAGCTCTGTTGTGGGGAATGGGCTCGACTAAGGTGGAGGTCTGACTCGGATGTGGTAGCTACCGTGTGAATGCTCCTATAGGAATAGACAATTTCTTTTGCACGTGTCTGATGTTGTAAAGAAAACTTACACACCTACTGCTCCGTCTTATACTACATAGTATAACGAGTTCGGATAAAAGTTTTCCATCTAATCTTAGATTGATTTATTTTGAGTTAAATTTTAAGATCCTGAATTGACTCCTACTATATGACCTCTTAAAGCTTCATCGGTTGCATATATATTCCCTAATAAACCAAAATGGTTTATTACGAAATAAAAAATAATTTATAGGTAAAATCTTTTTTATATTCGTTCGTAACGATTTAAGAGTTAATACTTAAAAAAATTATATTAAACATATGTTAAAATCAACTTTAAAAATAAATACGAAAATTTAAATTTTAGTTTTTATTTATCTTATTGGACCAACCACCGATGGGTTCTTAATTTTACCACACCAAGCAGCGGCCTCTCAATCGCACGGGTCACCACAGAGGCGACAAGTGTCCCCAAACTCCCAACAGCGACGTCTCCCAGGACGCCCTAGAAGGACGGATCCTGCCACTACCACCACAGTACTCCTACTCCTACTACCGTAGGATCTCCCAACGTGACAGCGAGCGCGGGACCCATCCATCCATCCCCACCCGCCCTTTGCTCATCTGCGTGACGGCATCACGGCAGCTGCCAGCGATTTCTCTTCGCTTCGCTTTCGCACTTGCGCGGACGACGGGGAGTCTCTCCTCTTTTCGTGACGAAACCATCGATGCCGCGGTCGGCCACCACCACCACCAATGGGACGCAGTACAGGAGCAGAGCAGAGCACGCTTTGTGCTGGGTTTTGTACTGCAGATCCCCGGGTGGATAGGGATAAGAACAAGGACGCCTGGGAAATGTGATCATCAGAGTGTGTGGGTGTGTGAGAGAGAGGGCCTAGGGAAAAAAAAAGTTGTACGATTATCTACTTTCACTATCTTATAAAAAATCAATCTAGAAAAGAATTCACCGCTGGTGTAACGAACCGTATATTCAGATTTAGATCAAGTTTTTTTAATACGGAGGTAGTAACTCAAATGACACCAGCACAACAGCTGAATCGTCATACCTTGTGCAAAAATTTCCCACGAGTTCATGCCTTGTTTTTTTTTATCTATTGCTAATTCCGTATTTTCCATGTGTTGTATTTTATTGGTATTTTCTCTTTAATTTTCTCTTTACGGGTTTAGAGTGGGTGATATGATATTCCTACTCACTTGTGTTTAATAGGTTTAGATCATTAGCATTTTTGCGGGAAAAGAGAGATATGTTGATTAGGTAACAATATTACAATCTTGCCTTAACATTTGCAGATCATTAGTTAACCCCAATTCCAATCATTGGCGTGTTACCAGGCACCGGTGGCTTATTTATTTCTAGCTATTTCAGGTCATATCAATTATTATATTACTTATAAAATTACATTATAAGTATGTCGAGGAGAGGATCCGCATAATTTTTTCTAGCTTCACCACTAATTCCAATATAATTGCATGTGATTTTCCTTTTCTGGTTTACATGAAATTGTTGTCACGTGAAATATGGACAATCTCCCTTCCACACAAAGGATTTAAATGGCGTTGTTGGCTAATAGGTTGCCGAAATTCCCTAATTGGGGATAAATCTATGCAAACTCGAAAGTAAGACAATAATTTGTCTTTAGTTTGTGTCGATCTTGTTTTCTTGCTATTTAAGTACCCTAACCATTTTAACTAGTGAATTCAGCATAATGCTAGACAAAAGTAGTGCAAAAGGTTGTTCCTTATATTACACATAAAAGGGAAAAAGCTTCAAAAGAGCATTTTGTTTGTTCAAGAGCGCAAATGGTTGGGTTATAGTTCCACTCTAATTGGATACTCTGGTCGTTGCAAGCAAGCATTCCGATGCAATACTAGTGCTGTAGCTACCTATATCATCCATAACTTCCAAAAGGGTAAAAGAACTCTGTACGTCATCCATGGAATCTAGGATATTCCCATTTGCTAGAGTTTATTCATAACAAATCTTCCATTAGCTTCAATTGTTGGGCTCTTTCAAATCTCTTTCAAGAGACGTCAGCGTTTGGTCGATAGCGTCCCTTTTGTAAGTTGCAGTCTAACTAAGCTATCACATGAGAACACGGCATAACGCATCGGTTTTATCGGGAACTATAGGTGAATAAGTAGGGATATTCATCCTGATTGGTTGTAGTGATCATTGGATACGATGTGACAATGAATTAGATCCTAGCAACCATCCATATATTTCTTCACAATATATATAGTTCAACTTCAGGAGATAAGATGACATACTAACGGTTTAATTAATTTATCATTTGTACGTATTTTGTATATTCTTGATAATATGGAAACCATAGATGATATACATATGCGAGAAGGAAACCAAGAAACTGGAATTGAATAATTCTAGTAATATGCTCATATATTATAACAAACCATATAAGTAATTAAAGATGAAATATGATGATGATTGAGGATAAAATCATTTGATCCAGTGGTTATATATGCACACGCTACATGCATGAAGGAGGTCAACTATGCTTTTAAAGTGGTAGAGAAATAATTAAAGAAAATCTTATTCTCCTAAAAGATATATAGCTAGATGTACCTCACCCATTTTAGCTACTGATTATGGATGTGTTCTCCATTAGCTAGCAGCGGCATGAAAAAAAAAAGTGGCAAAAGTGCGGTTTGCTTGTCCTAGATCTCAAATAATTGGGTTAGGGTTCCACTTTAACTGGAATTGGATAATTCCAGTTGCAGCTAACAGTACACCTACATCATGCATGCTGCTCTATACGTCATAGATGTATAATCTGAATTAAAAAAAGAGGCAAACATGAATTCTAGGATTTTTCCAATAATTAATCCTCCATCAGCTTCAACTATTGGGCTCTTTTGGGCATCGATGTCAGCTTACATCGCCAAATGGGCGTCCTTTTTGGTTGCAAATTGCACACGAAACCGCTACGTAGGACAGCAGTTTCCGGCAGGTACAAGGGCCATTTGGCAGGACAAAGAATATTCATTTGTATAAGCTAACTGGTGCAATTAACGATTGTTGGATCCGACGTGATGACGACAATGGAATGGGATCCAAAACGTGACATAATAGTTTTAGGTTTTTTTAGGGGATTAGGTCCGATTAATTGATGGGAGTAGCTTAATTATGAAAGTCTTTAATACCTTGCAAGGTTGATCCACTCAGTAATACTTACACTTTTGATCCATTAGTTATATACAGTGCCTTATAACGAAACCAAATGTGATAAACATAGTTCAATTCTTCTCTCTCCTGTATTTTTCTCTTTGTTTTTTGGAATGTTTTTTCTCTTGGTTTTTCAAACGGTTCTTTTATAGGTTTTCTCCCTGTCTGGAATGGTTTTTCTCTCATTTTTTGAGCGATTTTTATACGTGAGATTGTAACAAAATCATGAACAAATTCAAGAAGACCTTGCCTTTTTTTTCTTTTATTTACTAGTTAGAACAAAAAACCATACTGGCTGCAGAAATGAGCGGCAAACTAGATCATTGAAAGCAACTAATAGGCTAGTAGCAAGTAAAAGCTTCAGGAATCAGGACTCAGGAGAGCCTGCATATGTTGTCCTACCTGCCCTGCTGCCAAGCAGAGTCACTGAATCTTATTTCTTGGCCTCAACTAATTCGGAATTTGAAATAAATAAAAAATAAATTCATTTTAATCGTGGCCTCCATTCACTTGGAAAAGAGGGGGAAAAGCATAAATCTTTTATAGACATACTATTGGGTGACCGTCTTATCTGAACTTCATATCAAAGGTAGCAAGAAGAGGGAGACATCCCCCCAATAATTCATCGTGCCGTGCCGGATAATACCAGCAGTAGGATTTACTGGTGTCGCAAGTGAAAAGAAAGGGGAAAGAGAAAAGTAAAACAAAAACTGTCCTGGTGATGACCTGGTCCACATACCACAGGGGTATTATTTCCAGCTTTCCACTCTGTCTCATCAGGTTCTGAACATAGATTTTATACCAGCTAACAGTCCACAGGGCTAGTATTTTACACGCTGCTGGGAACATAGATTTTTCAGTATGAAATTCTAGTTTTATTTTGTTTTATTTATCTTCCATGTTTTTTTTCCTGTATAGTGAGTGTGGCTTGGTATATGAACATTTTTTTTGTCTCTTCTACACGCGATTTATGTTTTGAGATAGATTGGTTTTGCGACGAGTTTATATATACATGTAAAAATATCAATAATTTTAGTCGAACGGAATTTTCAAGAAAATATGAATTCCACAAATTTAACTCATTGTTGATAATGATGATTTGCCCAAAAACATTATAATTTTTACTAATAGCATTCAATTTGGACCTGCTGGGTTGTGCTAGCCGTAGCCGCATGCTACGACACTTGATGCACAGCTGATTGAGACGTTTGTTATCCATATAGAGTAATAAAGAGTATATAAATCTCGACGACATGGAGAAACTAGTTCCATGCAAATCTCATCAAAGGAATTGCCAAGGTGCATATATAACCCCCTAAATTTTCAACTCTTCCATGGAAAACTGAATATACAAATTGGAACATGAACTCCAAAATGACCATTGTACCCTGCACCAATGATTCCATCCAAAAGAAACCTCTCCCAAAGAAATTTTTTTTATAGTACTACTAGTAATTTACCAATTGGATAAGGGCATCTCCAATGTATATAGCAAAACTAGTCCATATAGATAGGACCCACATATATAGACTTTAACTATTGTAACCTTCACAATGTATATAGATAGTAAATAGTATTAGGAGGAGAGAGGAGGTAGAGATAAATAACATATTTTATTCTCTATGGGCAGCCCATATGTTTATGGGTAGGTTTTGCTATTTTCTTGCTGTGGACTAGTTCTACAATATTAACTTATGTACTACTTTTTACTAAATTACAAAATGTACTGAACTGAACTACCCTAATAAACTAGCTTGACCAACCCCTCAGTCCAGCTCCAGCAAGCAACCAGCAGCGGGTAGTACTATATTACAGCAGCGTGCATACAGACTTCTCTGCCATTGCAGTGCAGGGTCCCTCTCGCCTCAACCACCCAACTACCTCCCGAAATAGTCGCCGCCGCGAGCTAGCTGAGCCTGAGCTGCTCCCATGTCTCCCTCCTCGTCGTCCTCGTCCTCGTCGGCCGGCGGCTCCCACGCCGGCCTCGCCCTCGCCGCCACCGCCATGGCGCTCTCCGGCACCCTCGTCCTCTTCTCCCTCTGCCGCGCCAAGCCGCCCCACAACGACGACCACGGCGACCACGCCGCCGCCCCTGCTCGCCTCCGCCCCTGCCTCTCCTCCTCCGGTGAGCGAGCAAGCACGCGCCATGGCCGTCGTGCATGCTGTTACTGGCTCCTTCACCCTGACGTGTGTTTCTTGGTTCTTGCAGAGAAGCGGAAGCGGGAGAAGGCGCGGCGCGGGAGCAAGAAGCGGGTGCGGTTCGCGGCCGACGTCGTGGACAACGACAACAATGCGTCCTCCCGCCCGGCGGCGCCGGCGAGGGAGGCGACAGCGGCCGAGCCGTCGTGCAGGAACGCGGCGGCGCTGGGGACGGCGGCGACGGCGATGCCGGCGAACCGGGAGGCGCTGTACCGCGGCATGCTCCGCGGCCGCTCCATGCTCAGGGTCGCCTGCTCCTACTAGCACCAGATAATGAATTACTACTGCTTAAACCGCCATTAGCCCCTTAATTAATCCGGCCTTTGCTGTCTCCGTTTGCTTCCTTCCTGATCGCTAATAGCCGCCGCTAATCATCGGGAAGTTTTGTAATTAGCGTGCATCCCGATGCGCGATCGATCGATCGATCAGTTCAGGTGATTGTAGCTGTACTTGTTGTACATGTACATTATTATTCTGAGTGATTAGTGAATTAATTATTAATCCATTGAAGATTTGAAGCTTTCCAATCTTGCACTTCCCTTAAATTCCATTATTCTTTTTTCCCGGTTACCAAGATTCCTGGATTTTTTTTTCTTCTCTCGTTACCCATTTTTTTGTGTGCATAAATGGAGATATGATTTTCTCAAAAAAAAAAATGGAGATATGATGACTATTCCGTGCAGCGAGTGATATATCATATCAGCAGTTGTGGTCGGCCGTTGCTGTCCTGATCCACCAAAAAAACAAGCAGAGACAGACAGACGGAGAGGGGAATGGAAGCACGGCTCGGGTTGCCTGCTTGAGAAATCACGGAAGCCACAGGATTTCTGGCTGTCTCGTGAGAGATGGAGAAGCTAGATAGATACTGGGGTTTCGGATTCATGGCTGCGAAAGTAAAGAGAGAAATCAGGCGAGCCAAGTGTCCGTGTCCGTGGTGGTGGCGCGAGGCCGCGACAGGTCGGAATCGGCGGGCGGATCACATGCGCGCGCGCGCGCGGGGCGCCGCTGCTGCGGCCCTCTTCGGTCCCGTGACTCGCGGCGTCGTCGTGTCGTGTCGCGGTGGTGGGGGTGTTTCGGGGGGATGTGTGCACGCGCGCCTGTCTCGACGGCCGGTTGGCTTGGGCTGTGTTCTTTTTTTTTTTTTTTTAAGTTCCGAACTCACCCACTAAACAGCGTGTTTTTTTAAAAAAATTCTACTCGAAAGTTGATTTCAAAATCATACAATCCATTTAAAAAAATAATACTTATTTAATCACGTATTTTCGTTTTACGTGCGCGAAAAATTAGTTACTAGCATTAAGGAACGGACGTTGCCTCTGTTGCGTTCCCATCACACACATAGCTATATGACCCATTAGACATAGATCCTGTAGGTGATCCTGCGGGCATAAGTGGAAGGAAGAAAACGAAATCGCGGGGCGATGAGCACATGATGATTGGCGATGGGAGGTGGGGTACGCGGTGTGCGCGTACAAATTGGTGCTATCGGGCAACGGCGTAGACCTAACGTGCCGTGTCGGTCCACTACAGTAACCGTGCCATGCGGATCCACGGGTTGCACCCTTGGCCTAGGCACGACACGGCCCTTATCATGCAGGGATAGGTACTATAATATCGTGTGTGAATCGGTCCAATAGAGCATGGTCAAATATAACCATACCTGATCAATGTTATCGGTGAGATGGTGTCCTCAGCCAATGAAGATGGAGATTAAATAAGAGTATAAGAAACGAGAAAGATAGAACACATGATTAATTGAGTTTTAATTATTACAAGCTGAAAAATTAATTTATTTGATATTTTAGAGAAACTTGTATATGATTTTTTTACACAGCAATTTAAAAAATTTGCACTAACAAAACCGAAACAATATCTGTAACTTAATCGGAAAAGTTCATGATACAAACAGCTGGGTCGGCAGTTTGGCACACGCCCTCGCTCGTACGACACGCTGAACGGCTCGGAGGCAATGGAGAAATCTGCAATCCTCACGGAACTCCTGCTACCGTATGAGATCCTCCTTCGGTGAGGGCATCGGCGCCGCCA
Source organism: Oryza punctata (assembly GCA_000573905.2). Taxonomy (NCBI): domain Eukaryota; kingdom Viridiplantae; phylum Streptophyta; class Magnoliopsida; order Poales; family Poaceae; genus Oryza; species Oryza punctata. The sequence goes on from CM002493.2 coordinate 30,642,708, forward strand.
CCGTGAAAAATTGCGCCGGTAAACTCAACTCATTCGCTCCCTCGAGAGAGGAATCGATCATTCGGCCGGTTCGGTCCCCTCACTCCGCGGCAACTGTCCACTGCGACGCTCGTGCAGTCGCGCGTCTCCATGTTGGGCTTTGGCTTGATTGATCGCCTCATCGCTCATCAGCCATAACCAACCAACCAACGGCCTGGAGACCACCGGTCCCCTCTCTCCCACGCTCATCAATCGATCGATCGATCGATTGGCACGGAGATTTTTGAATTGCTGTGGGTGCACCGGTCGCCTACATATTTCGAATCTGTTTCGCATCTCAGCTCGAGTTAGAGTATAACTAAACGGTGGTTTCAGCTTTATTTAGAATGAGAGTGAAACTATGTGAAACACTCCGAAAATAAAAGAGGTGAAGCTGAATTCAGCTACACAACTTTATTCCAAACCCAACCCCTGAATTTAAATTTAGGAGTTACGAAAAAAACTCTATCAAACGGACCGTTCGTTAAAGAAGATTCCCTATCCATGATTGTAGCTAATTAATCTTCATTAATCTCGTCAAGTAAGATACAAAAACTCTAAACATCTCGATGCTCTGACATCGATCGGCCGTGATAGTAGCCAATAATTAGGCACGAGGAATAAGGTGGATGCAGATTAGTTAATGCTACAGGTGTTTTGCTCTGATTAGCGGATGTGGAGGAAGATCACGTTGATTAATGTTGGGGGTTTGATTAGCACGAGGAGACGGCGAAGCTTAGAGCTCTTATTCTTTTTTTATTTTTGAGGGGTCTTACATGATATCTCGCACAGTGGATGAGTTGTCCTTGTGCAGTTGTGCACTCACCATGGTTAAATTCCGGTGTTCATAATTAATAAAAAAATAGTGAGATCAGTTATTTAATATTGGTCTTAGTCTCTTTAAGTGTGCGGTTAAGCGAGTGTTCTCAACGTAATTTGTTTTAAAAAAACATTTTTAGTGATGTACCCATCCGTTCTATGTAACAATCGTTTGGTTAGTGCGGCCTGTTTGTAAGATCTTCGGCTAGAGAAAGTCAGCAATTGTACGAAAATACTATCTCCGTTTTATAATTTTATATTATAAATTGTTTGATTTTTTTTCTAGTTAAATTTTATTAAATTTGATTAAATTTATAGAAAAAATTAGCAATATTTAAAATATCAAGTTAGTTCATTTAATATAACATTGAATATATTTTAAGAATATGTTTGTTTTGGATTAAAAATAATAATATATTTTTCTATAAACTTGATCAAACTTAGAAAAATTTAGCTAGAAATAAATCAAACAACTTGTAATATGAAATAGAGATAGCAATTAGCAAGCTTTCTGTATTATATTGCTTGATCATTTGTACGTACTTTCTGGATCTTGAATGACCAACTCCAACTTTCTCCCCAGTCCAATGTCGTCAGTTTTGCCAACTCAGCTCACGTCATAGAGTGCTCCAGTACCTTCTCATTATCTTCTTGGTGTTCTTGAGAGTCCAGGTGCATGCAAATTCCTAGAGCATTTTTTAAACTTTTAAGATGACTTGTTTATAGATTCCAGCAGGAATTGGACTCTGTAATTCAAAATAGCAAATATTGCATGGATGGGAGGCGCAACTGCGCAAGTGTTATCATCAATTTTCGTGTATGTTGTGAACTTGGGATGTCATAATGAAATTTCACATCAAATTCCATCGATTCGAAAAAAGGAAAGTACCAGGGAAAAGGTGGAAGTAAAAACAGCAACTTGGATTATTTTTAGGGAGGGAAAAACAGCAGCCTATATTGGACAGAGGTCATAGTCTCACAGCATCAACAGCAACACAGGCGAAACATGGGCGTCGATTGGGCTTTGTTTGGTCGGATTACGGCCCAGTAGGGCAAAAGGAAATGAAATATCGCACGGATCTCCTGAAAATTTTGAGCTGCCGCAGAAAGAAACCTGACTTCGTTTCAGAGAATTTGGTTTTTAATAAAACTCTCGACAAAATAAAATTTAAATGTCAGAAGTGGGATTTGAACCCACGCCCTCGTTAGAGGACCAGAACTTGAGTCTGGCGCCTTAGACCACTCGGCCATCCTGACTATTATGTCTAATTTTTTTCGCATTAAAGATAAGATATTTTACCACCTGCAACGGCAATGACACCTTTTTATAGGAAAGGAAACAAAAAGCAATATTACATGACAGTATCACCCATCATAAGCAATGATTGCGCACATCCGTAAATTTAACAGGACGCAAAAGTTCTACTTCTATATAATCACTAAATCACTAGTTTTCATGCAATTCTATCTGTATATAATCACCGGTTTCATGCAATTCTAGCTGCCTTCTATGGATGTACTCGAAGAGTTGACACCACGTCTTCTTGTTTAAGCTGAAACATAGACCAGTTCTTCTGAAAATGCCGAATGCTCCAAACTGATGGGGCAAACAGACCTTTTTTTTTTCTTGACATACCTTATAGCCATTTCATTGACAAAAATGGATGGGTACAAAGTTACAGGAAGAAGGTAGATGAAAAAGAGAATGAGAATGAGAGTAAGGGGTAGAATGTACACAAGATTAAAAATTCAAAAATACTTTACATTAACCTCCTCTGATTGTCTCACACAGGGTTAATGTAAAGTATTTTTGAATTAAAGCCAGGTGGCTCCACAGGGGGCCAAACAGACCTGAATGACTCAAATCATGATTAACCTGAATTCAATCAGATCCCCGAATTGTCCACAATTACTTGATGCTTCGGCAATTGTATCTGAATCGGACTGAGACTAAAACCACAACGATTCATTTTTCAGGACACTTCATGTTCAGGTCCAAGCTGGCTGTTAGACATGGACTGAAAAAAATGACCCGTATATGCTGAAACTGAATGGTTAAAAGTGTCAACGCGACAATTCCACGGTCATGGGACCATTTCAGAACAAATCTTCAGAAGATAACGAGATAATCTAGAGTTTTATGTTTAAGATGAAACAGAGAGCAGATCTTCAGAAAAACACCGAAAGCTCCAACAGACCTGAACTCAAACCATGTCAAATAAAATATGCACAAAATGAAGAATGACTCAAATCATGATCACAATGAACCCAATGAGCGGAATTATCCCCTATTACTTGATGCCTTAGTAATTATGTCTGAACCGGACTGAGATTGAACCACAACGATTCATTTTTCAGGACACTTGATGGTTGTGTCAGACATGGACGGAAACAAAATGACTCGCGTACGCTGAAACTGATCGATTGAAAACAAAAAATATCGTAAGGAACTATGCTAGCTGACCAAGTGATCGAACTAAACTACTTGTCTCCCTCCTCAACTTTCCGCAGAAGAAACAAATTTAGCACAGAAGAACATCGATCAGTCTTGCGATTGTGGATTAATTTCCAGCTGGTTCTGGCAATTTGTCGCGAGCTAGGCTCAGCTGAAAGAAAAAATTCAGCAAACCATGTCAATAAATCAGCAACCATACTTGCATGAGCAGATCAGAAATGTGAGATGGATACCAGAAATGACTCCGCGTAGTAGCTGACGAAGGGGAAGAAACGGTCTTGTGATTTGCCCAATTCGCATACTTTCTTGATGCGCAGCGAATCGAGCTCGATGGCGAAGACGACCGTCTTCTTCCGTGCCGACGAAGATGATGTTAGTGTCCTCGGCAACTGCGACCAAGCACGCCCGCTCCTTGCTCTTGGGCTTCCCGACCGGCCATGGGAGCACCGGCGCGGGAGGCGGCGGTGGCCTCCTTCCTGTTCCACAGGGCGAGCTTGTGGTGGTGCAGGATTCCCAGCCGCAGCCCGCCTCCGTCGCTCTCCGGCGCCGCCGTGACGACGGCTTAGCCGAGGCGGAGGCGCCGCTTGGCGCCCGGCGGCGGCTCGATCAACGAGAGCACGTCGGCCGAGGTGATGCCGTGGCCCAGGATGTTCCTGCCGTAGCGTAGAGGGAGGCCGTACCTGTACCGGAGGAGGATTCCCGACTTGCCGACGAAGTAGAGGGAGTCGCCTCCGACGAGGGCGGCGGGGCGGTCCTCGAGGTGGTACCCTTCGAGATTGAGGTGGATGTTGATGTGGACGCTCCACCTCGCCGGTCTCCGACGAGTAGAAGCAGGCGTGCGCGTCCCAGTAGTGCTTCTCCCAATTCTCCACGCCGACGAAGGCGACGATGAATGAGCCCGAGCCACCACCACCCGCGGCGGCGCCCAAGGCACCCATCACGTTGGGGATTCTGTGCTGCTCGCCGGTGATCGGGTCCCAGACGACGTGGCCCAGGGTGGGGGAGCGGTAGTCGTAGTCGTAGAGGACGACGTGGCCGTGGTGGCAGACGAGGATGTGGCGCTTGTGGCGGTCGCCGGCGGAGGCGCGGAAGGAGGAGGCATATTCCCATTGCATTTACTGGATGCATGGGTATTTGGACATGCGGTCTGTTTCTCTTTTTTCTGTCCCCCCGCGCGCGTACAGGGAAAAAGGGGGGACCAAAGCTGCAAGCATGAAGACGTAGTACACGCGTTGCATGCATCGACGGCGCCACAAGCGCGTGGACTTAGTTCATGAACCGGGTAGATGCACATGCCATGCTAGGTAGTAGGTAGCTCCGGTGTATACATCTTCTCCGTAGCACAGGTGCACCCATCCACACGTTCTGTCATGCATGCAACCAACCAAGCAAGCAAACAAATTTCGTGGGTCCCTCTCTCCCTCCCCTGGTCGTCGTGGGTTCTTTGCGACCGAACAGACTCGGCTACACTACATTGAAGCAGAGATTGCAAACAATACGAATTTTGGGCCAGTGCATGCTCGGTTACAGTATGCGCATTGCTTCACTTAATTACCGCAACGGTGCAATACTCCTAAAAAAAGAAAAAATACATTTTTCAAGTTCAATTTAGTGTTGAAATAAGTGAGCGTACATGCATATAACTAACCTATCTAGATCGTAATTTTATGTTCTTATTAACAAAATTAGTTATGCCTTGCCCGTCTACATCTCCAATTCACATACACCGTATGCATGTATATGCATTTCTCTGCCATAGTTGTACGGTACGTCTACACCGGTAGGTGAGGCAGCGCGTTGCAGTAGTTATCATCGTCAGAGACGAGAGCTAGGTGTCAGCGTACGTTCTGCCGTTCTAGCCTTCTATCTGAGTTGGCGGAGTTGGAGTGTGGCTAGCTAGCTGTCCGTCCTGTACGTGCCGCCTGCCGTGCTTTGCCTGCAACTCTCGCGTGTGAGACTAAGACTGGCACTTGCACGCAGCAACCGAGACTGATACATGCATGTTCAGCTTCGCTTTGCTTTATCGCGCCGTATTGGAAACTGTACACTATTTTCATTTATCTGTAACCTCCTGATCTCCACTCTTCTTCTTCTTTTTTTTAATAATATTGGCAGATGCAAATTGTCAGGCAGTCGATAGCAGTTAGAGTACATGGTAATGCTGCTCTCTCAACATGAGAAAGAGAGAGAGACCAGCCGGTCCCTTCCCGTTTTGAACGGTGGTCCAAAGGTTATCTCTCTGTACACCGTACAAAAGTTTGACTACTTTTTCCTGGCTGTTTTTGACGTTACTGTCGAGCGGGACGGTGTTCGATTAATCTCAAACTCTAATGCCCTTTTCTTTTTATAATGGCAGGATTGGTTGATCAGATCAGCTCATATATCGTTTGTTTTCTTAATTAATATCTCGCAAATTCATTGGGATTTATATTGGAGGATATAGCAGATTACTATCATATGCCTTAATTACGATTAAGAAGATGCAAGTGTGTGGGATTAATTATTTGGTTCTATGCATAATGCATGCTTGGTATTAAGCGATAAAAACAGAAAAGAAGACTAACACGTATATATTCCGTCTCTTGATTTCACGATTAGGCACTCCCTTCAGTCACAGACACACATCGCGATTAGGCATGCAATTATGGTTTTAAGAACTTTGCTAGAGCTAGCCAGCCTTTAATAACAAGGAGCCTCCACTAGGTGTACATGTGGGAGAAGCACAGTAGGTGTCGTTCATGGGTGGGACCAGAAGATCAGCAAGGACGTGTACTACACGAAACAAAGCGAAGTGTGGCTGTTGAATCCAGAGGCAAATGAACTTGCTACAGGGGAAAAATGCTACAGAGACACGCGCCAAATTAAAGTAACCCCAGCATTCTTGCCAAAACCCTAGCATTGCTCCAAGCCCCAACTGGCTCCTCTACTTATATATATCGCTCCTGGTGGCCGAGCGGCCTCTTCAAGCTGCACTGCACCCTCCTCATCATCAGAAGGGAACGAGAGAGAGCATGGAGTCATCCAGGTTCCTCGTCCTCGCGTTCCCCGTCCTCTGCCTACCTGGAGGCGCCGGCCGTCTCCTGACGCCGCCGGTCGCGCGCTTCGCCGGCGCCAGCCGTCCCGGCCTGAGGCTGACGGTGGCACAGCCGCCTGCAGCGGCTGCTGATGGCCCAGGTCCATGGGTCGCCTGGGAGGACGACGCCACCAAGGTGAGATCATGCATGCATGCAAGAAAACGCACTCTTTTTCACTACCTGCATGGATGTGTGTACGTACGGATCGATCGATGTGTACTGTGTGCGTCTCGATTGATCTCTGCGTTCCTCGCGTTTGATTCGATATATTGCAAAAAGAAAAAAAAAGGAAGAAAAAGTTGTTCTTTTCGGTCGCATTTTGATCTGTACGTGGAGAAAAGAAAACTGGTCGTTTTCTTGGTGATGCTTGCTGTAACAAACGGTAGATCTATGATTCTGGGGCTAGGATGCTGTGAGAAAATCTGGTCTTGCGCTAAAAACATGAGATCGATCGATCTTCGTTTTTTCTGTTTTTATTTTCCCGAGAAATTCACAGACGCTCTTCTTTAGCGTTCTTGGTACTGTTGTGTTGATTCATGGTCTCTCTGTTTCTCGCGTAGGTTTTTTCTTGTGAAAAGAATGCTTTTTTTTTTGAAACGATTTGTCGAAACTAGATTTCGGCAATAGAAAAAAGAGGTGGCTATCAAGTTAGAAAAGTAGATGGGTTATGAGACAAAGGATTTAGACAGGTTCAGGCCTTCACGAAGAAGTAATACCCTACTCCTGTTTCGGGGTTTTGCCTCCGAGTTGTGTATTGATCTTACGAAAAGCTTATGTCCCCAAGGGGTCCCCTATCCTCCTTATATACCCGGAAGATGGAGATTTACAAGATAAGATCTAAACCGACACGGTTAGATCTTCATAATCGGTATACAATCTTACCATACTAGGTATCCGGGTTCTAACTTGTCATACAAGACAATATCTTACCCGAATCCTAATACACATCATATTCTATTTACATAACATACCCCTATTATTAGTCGGATATTCCATGTCTGTGGGTATATGGGTACCATAATATCCACAGTAGCCCCTGAGACCTTTACAGTCGACGAGACAATCTTCACTTCAAACAATAAATCATCATCTTCAAGTACTTCAATCATCTCTGCCATGATCTCCTAGGCGTCGAATCCAAAATCACGCGACTGTGAAGGGCTAAAAATTAAAAAATATTTCCAGGTGCATCGAATAGATGCACCTAATTAGGTGTAGCCCCCGACTATGTGCTTAGTTGGAAAAGACTAAACATATAGTCAGAACTAATATATAAGCCGAGTGGTTTTATGAACCACTTTAGCAGTAAAAGTGATAAAAAATCACATCTATAAAAAATATAAGGCACATGCGGTATATAATCCGAGTAAATCAAACTCATAAAGGATTTACCAACTGCGAAAAAGAATGACCAAATATATTATCAGCCTAAGCTTGAATATAGGTCAATAAAAATACTCACTTACGTGATAACTCGTACACTGACGTGCACATTTATGAAACAAGGCATATATGGTAGAAATCTTTAACAAGATTCTCCAATCACCTATTAAAAACCAAAGTAATAATACTTGGTTGTTTTAACATGCTCACGAACATGGCAATATATGCACTTATTGCTCTCCAAAGAGATTAAATCGCAACTGTGCTAATATGATTAATATTCTCTTCCCTGCTCATCACATGGAAAGATTGAGCCCCCGAGGACATATACCAGACTTTCCAAACCTTGCGGCTACAGCATATCCAAAATTTACGGCCCATTTAGCGCTCAAAACGCTTATCCAACCGTTATAGGAACGGCGGTGAATCCGTTCAGCTTCGTTCTTGTCGGGGGGCAATTCTTGATCCTTGAGATACTTGATGAAAGGCGTCCTCCAGTCGGCGTCAAACAGCAAAACTTGTTCCCCAGATTTGTCTTTAGCAGTCGGTTGATTCAAAACCGTCGGTTGGTAGAGATGCTCGACGAAAACATCTGATGGAGCCGCTTCTCTTTTTGAACCGAAATTAGCCAGTCGGTCGGCTGCTTCATTGTTGTGCCGGAGAACGTGAGTAAACTCCAAGCCATCAAACTTGTCTTCAAGCTTGCGCACTTCTTGTCGGTAGGCCGCCATGTTGTCGTCGAGGCATGTCCAGTCTTTTATCACTTGGTTGACCACAAGTTGAGAATCCCCTCGAACTATTAGCCTGCGAATCCCTAGGGATATGGCGATCCGTAATCCATGCAAGAGTGCTTCATATTCTGCCACATTGTGTGACGCTGGAAAATGAATCCATAAAACGTAGCTAAGGCGTTCTCCAGTCGGGGAAATCAAAACAACCCCTGCTCCGCATCCTGAAATTCTTTTTGATCCGTCAAAGTGCATCGTCCAGTACTCGATTTTTTCTGCAGGAACGTCTTCTTGCCACTCGGTCCACTCTGCTACGAAGTCAGCCAGCACCTGGGATTTAATTGAAACTCGAGGCTTGAAAGTTATGTCCAAAGGCATTAACTCTAAGGCCCACTTTGCAATGCGACCAGTAACTTCTTTGTTGCGGAGGATTTCGTCGAGTGGAAATGATGTGACCACTGTGACTGGGTGGCTTTGAAAATAATGAGCCAGCTTCCTGACCGTGATTAGAACTCCATAAAGTAGTTTCTGCACTTGAGGATATCTTGTCTTTGAATCAACAAGGACTTCGCTAACGAAGTAGATTGGTCGTTGAACTTTCTGAGTGCGGTCTTCTTCTTCACGCTCAACGACTAAAACCGTGCTCACCACCTTTGCAGTTGCAGACACATAAAGCAGTAGTGGTTCTTGCGGCATTGGTGAGGCTAACGCCGGCTGAGTTGTCAGAAAGGTCTTGAAGTTGTCAAATGCCTTTTGCGCTTCTGTCGTCCATTGAAAATCGTCGGTCTTCTTGAGGAGCTTGAAGAAGGGCATTCCACGTTCTCCAAGTCTTGAAACAAATCTACTGAGTGTTGCCATGCATCCCGTGAGTTTTTGAACATCCTTCTGAGAACTCGGCGGCTTCATATTCAATATAGCATTGATTTTCTCCGTGTTGGCTTCAATTCCTCTCCGAGAGACCATGAATCCGAGTAGCTTTCCTGACGGTACTCCAAAAGTGCACTTCTCGGGGTTCAACTTCATCCTGAAGGCGCGTATATTGGCAAATGTTTCCTCCAGGTCTTGAATCAAGTCATCTTTCTGCTTGGACTTAATGACGACGTCGTCGACATACGCTTCCACATTCCGTCCGAGTTGTGTCGCTAGGCATTGCTGAATCATGCGTTGATATGTAGCCCCTGCGTTCTTCAACCCAAAAGGCATAGTAATGTAGCAGTAGGCGCCGAACGGTGTGATGAATGAAGTCTTCAGGCAGTCGGACTCCTTGAGGCTGATCTGATGATAGCCCGAGTAGCAATCGAGAAAACTGAGCAGTTCGCAGCCGGCTGTTGAATCCACCATTTGATCTATCCTTGGTAAACCGAAAGGATCTTTGGGACAAGCCTTGTTCAAATCTGTGTAGTCGACACACATGCACCATTGACCAGTCTTCTTGCGGACCAATACCGGGTTGGCTAGCCAGTCGGGGTGGTAAACCTCCTTGATGAAACCTGCTGCTAACAGCTTGGCTAATTCCTCCTTGATAGCTTCTCTTCTGTCCTGTGCAAATCGGAGGAGTCATTGCTTGATAGGTTTCGCGTCTTCTCTGACATTTAAAGAGTGCTCAATCACCTCTCTAGGAATACCAGGCATATCAGATGGCTTCCAGGCAAAGATATCTTTATTAGCTTGAAGAAAAGGTGATGAGCGCGCTTTCCTATTTGCTATCTAACTCGGCGCCTATTACAACAGTTTTGGTAGGATCAGAAGGATCTAAGGGGATTTTCTTTGTCTTGGCGTCGCCTTCTTCGGTCTTGGCCACCTTGCCGACTGGTTTTTCACCGTCTTGTGATGTTGATGCAGCTAGTCGGACTTCCTGCTGGCCGAGTGATCTCTCACGAGATTGGGCCAACTCGCAGCTGTCCTTGTCGCATGTGAGGGCTTGCTTGACGTCGCTCCGTAAGGATATGACTCCGCGTGGCCCTGGTATCTTCATCATCATGTAGGTGTAGTGGGGAATCGCCATGAACTTGGCAAGTGCCGGTCGACCGATGATGGCGTGGTAAGCTATCTCGAAGTCGGCCACCTCGAAGCTGATGTTCTCTGTCCGGAAATTCTCCTTGGTCCCGAAGGTTACTAGGAGAGTGATTTGGCCGAGTGGTGTGGAAGACAGCCCCGGGATAACTCCGTGAAAGGGGGCGTTACTCGGCTTCATCTCGGATCGAGGAATCTGCATCTCATCCAAAGTCTTGGCGAAGAGAATATTGAGTGCGCTGCCGCCATCGATGAGGGTGCGCTTGAGCTTGACGTTGCGAACGACTGGGTCTAGTACCAGGGGGTACCGCCCCGGGTGGACCACTCGGTCGGGATGATCCGAGCGGTCAAACTTGATTGGGACTTCCGACCATCGCAGATACTGGGGGGTTGCAGGTTGTGCCGCGTTGACCTCTCTGTCGGTGAGCTTCTGCTTCCTGTTGGACTCGTAGGCGAGTGGGCCACCGAAAATATGGTTGAGCTCGCTCCTGGGATCTTGATACGCTCCTTGGCTTGGCTCCTCGTCGTCTTTCTTTTTCTGAGTTGAAGTATCTTCTCCTTCGGTCGGTTTCTTGACTTGGGCGGCGTATTTTTCCGCAAATTGCTTGTAGATGAAGCAGTCCTTAGCAGCGTGCCTTAGCAGCGTGCCCCTTGCCGGGATGATGCGTGCACGGCCCGTTCATGATCTTGTCGTAGGAGTTGACTCAAGGGCGTTGGCTTTGATAGTTTTGATTTGAAGTTGCAGCGACCAGATCCTCAGGCTTGCGCTTGCGCTCTCTGTGTTTTGTGTTGCTCCCACTGGGCCCTGGTGCGGAGTCGTGATCCTTCTTCTTCCAGGTTCCCGCCGACTGCTTTGATGCTTTCACTGCGTCGTCGGACTTAGCGTACTCGGTTGCCTTCTCAAACATCTACTTGACTATCCTTGGAGGTTTGCAGCTGAATTTGCCGATCAAGAGATCGTTGCGTAGCCCTCGAGTGAATGCGGCGATGATGTTGTCGTCGGTGATGTCGGAGATCTTGTTGCGCTTCTCGGAAAAACGCTGTATGTACTCATTGAGGGTTTCGTCCGGTTTCTGGACAATGTTGTAGAGCTCAAAGTGGGTCCCAGGACGCTCGAAAGTGCCCTGGAAGTTGGCGACGAAGTGATCGCGAAGTTCGCTCCAAGTGTCGATTGTGCCTCTCGGGAGTCCAGCGAGCCAATTCCTGGCTGAATCAGTCAGTGCGACCGGAAGGTAGTTTGCCATGACTTTACTATCGCCTCCTGCTGCACGAATTGCGAGCGTGTAGACGGTTAACCATGATTCTGGATCGGTTTTACCATCGTACTTCTCGATGCCGGTCGGCTTAAAACCAGTCGGCCAATTCACTCGATGCAGATCTCGGGTGAAAGCTGGAACCCCGTCGCAGTCATCGTCGTCTTGGATCGTGATACCCCTCTCACGTCGTCTTTGATTGAGGGTGTCTCTCAGGTCGATTGAAGCCCTGGGTGGACTGTGATAATCAGATTGAATCCGCCGGTCTCTGGCATAGTGTGGCGGTCGGGTTTGATTAGCCGGGGGAGAGTGTACCGACTGGTCTCGTCGTGCTCTGCTGTGATTATCGGCGCGTGAGTTGGTCTTGCTTCTGCTGTCTCTGACTTTTGATGGAGGGGCGCGGCTGCCACTCGACGCTTTGGAGGTTGACTGACTGGGTCGCTGACTGGATTCGACACGTGGTACTGTGGCTGCGACCAAAGTCTTGACTTGATTTATCAGCGGAGTAACATGCGCTGGCGCAACAGCTGCCAATGTATCAAGGAGGGTAACTGCGCCGACTGCATTCTGCTGCGGTGTGAGGAAGATGTTGGTATTGTCGACCACTGTTTGCCCGATTGCATCCCTCGCCCTGCGACCTGCCACGGCCAGATCTTGAAGTCTTCGGTCTTCGTCTTCTTTGCGTCTTGCCTCCTCAGCTTCTCTACGTTGTCGCTCTTGATCTGCTTGGGCTTGACGCTCTTGTTCGAGTTTCGCTCTATCTTCTTGAAGTCGGGCGCGTTCTTGCTCTAATTGAATTCTTTCTTGTTCGACTCGGGCTGCTTCCACCGCTTGTAATCTTGCAGCTAACTCAGCATCAGTTTCGTTGTTGGCCATGAAAACGCCGTTGAAAACTGGTGTGTAGTTGTCGTCTGAAGGGGCATCGTCTGCAGCGTTGGTGTCGGGTGGGTTGCCATGTATGCTTTCCTCCGAGGAGCTAGCGTAGGCGGCGAGTTCGGTAGAGGAACAGGATCCGAGTTTTGGCAGAACAACGTTGACGTTCCTGAAGCCGGACCCAGAAATTGGATCCGCTGGTAACTCCATGGTGATGGTGGGGTAGATTAGATCGTCTTGAGGAATGCTTGATGAAGAATCCGAAGTCGATGTAGTCGTACTCCCGAAGTGAATCGTCGTCTTGCAGCTGGAAAAGATTTTGATGCTAATCTCAGCCATGTTCGGTAACCCGAGTGGCTGAGAGATGCGATCTACTCCTGACTGCGTCTTGGTGCTGATCCTGGCCATATTCGGTAACCCGAGTGGCCAAGAGATGCGATCTACTCCTGACAGGTTTGAAGCCGAGTCGGAGAGAGATATCTTGCCGAAATTGTTGGTGATGAAGTCGAGGCTGCCGAAGCGGTACGCCTGCCCAGGAGGAAAGGCGAAGTCGTCGATGCCTGATGAAGATCCCATCCTACTTGATCGGCGATGAACTTGACACTCCCCTACCTGGCGCGCCAACTGTCGAAACTAGATTTCGGCAATAGAAAAAGGGGGTGGCTATCAAGCTAGAAAAGTAGATGGGTTATGAGACAAAGGATTTAGACAGGTTCAGGTCTTCACGAAGAAGTAATACCCTACTCCTGTTTCGGGGTTTTGCCTCCGAGTTGTGTATTGATCTTACGAAAAGCTTATGTCCCCAAGGGGTCCCCTATCCTCCTTATATACCCGGAAGATGGAGATTTACAAGATAAGATCTAAACCGACACGGTTAGATCTTCATAATCGGTATACAATCTTACCATACTAGGTATCCGGGTTCTAACTTGTCATACAAGACAATATCTTACCCGAATCCTAATACACATCATATTCTATTTACATAACATACCCCTATTATCAGTCGGATATTTCATGTATGTGGGTATATAGGTATCATAATATCCACACGATTGATCTTCGATTTAGGGTGTTTGGGACTTGATTTTTTTTTTCCGAAGATCTTTTGATCTTGCTAGTATTACATATTGGCCGTGCTGATGAGCGTTGTTGGGCTAGGTCGCTAGGAGGACAGATTTTGGTGTTCTCTTTCCTTTTTTTTTTCCGGCAGTACGATTAGATCCGTGTGAGGAGAGGATGGCCCGATAGGAAAGGGTTCAAGAATGGGCCGATCTGCCCGTTGGTCCTTGTTGGTTGGGATCTGGGCTCCTTGGGAAGTAGGCTGGGCCTATTGTTGGGAGATGGGCTCCTAAGGGGGAGTGCTGCTTACAGAGCGGGCTGACGGATGAGTTAGTGGTGGCCAGGCTGATGCTATTTACTTATTAGTAATTGCAAGATAGTACTAGTAGGTACTGCATGCTAACAACGTGGAGTAGTAGTAGTATATTATGTTAACAATGTGGCAAATGAATGAATCTACGGTGCAATGCCTGCCAGGTGGATGTGTACAAGGTGATCTACTGGTCGTCGACGGAGGCTCTGGAGCTGATGAGGGAGACCCCACCCCCACCGTTGGGCGTCCACGACGTCGGCCGGCTGGTGAACAAGTTGGAACAACTGAAGCAGTCTGCGGAAACAGAGTCCCTCGAGCCCTACTCCGCCACGCGCATCCTCCTGCTTAATCACTGGTATCTTTGGGAGGCGTACGGCGTCGAGCCCGTCAAGGGGTACAGCGGTCCGGAGATGTTCCTGCACGACTGCGTCAAGTTCGCGTGCGGCGCCGACGGGTACGTGCTGTACGACTACCTCCACGCCTTTGGCCTCCGCTTCGGGGCTATGCCTGCAAGCGACATGGACAAGGTAAGTATGCATATGTTGCTAGCTAGTAGCTTCGAGTGAATGTATGGTCCAATGCTCTAATTTTGTTGGTTCGTTGCGTGCAGGACCTGATCGCGGCGATCCTGTACGTGTCCAAGGCCAAGCGGGAGTACGTTGGCAAGTACCGGGAAAGGCTCCGGAAGCTGCAGATGAGGAAGCACTGGGAGGCGAGCGACAAGGAGAGGAAGGAGGCGGCCGAGGAGGAGGCGGCCTGGCTGGAGGAAGAACAAGAGGCCAGTGGTGATTTCCCCGAGCTCGGGCCAGGGGGTGTCTAGGCTGCAGCATCACTTTCGTATATCGCCCCAAGTTTTCTTGTCTAGCTAATCGTACCACTCTCTTGTTCCAGGCGCCCTGTGTTACCGTAGTTTAGTTGCAGGTGCCCTGGCATCTATAGTATCCTAGTATTTAGCTCCATGTGCCCTGTTCTTATCCTAGTTTAATTAGTTCAGGCGTCCTGCTATCTGTGGTATCCTTGTAAGTAGCATCTAGTTCCAGTTGACCTATTATGTGTGATCAGAGTTATATCGGACTTTCATGGATTATGTTTGTGAGATCAGACCGTGTTTCCTATGTTTCAGATCAGACTATATGTGTTGTTATGTTTGAGATCAGACTATGTTTCCATCTGTTTCCATCTGTTTACAGGATCAATCTAGATACTCACCCAAATGAAGCTACCATTAAAATTCAAGCAATGTAAAAGTTCCAAAAAAGCGCAGGGAGGAACATTTCAGCCTAGTTCTATTATAATTAAAAAAAAGTAACTTTGGTGGATCGAATAAGTAGTGGAGTTGTACAGAAAAGATGCGGAGAGATTGTGCAGAAAGGAAAATTTTATAGAACTGAGCTAGAGGCAATGCATGCACAAAAATGACACAAATATGATTCATCATGTCGACAAATCCTTGGACACTTTATTATAACAAAGTTATATTTTCCCTCACAGATAGAACCGAGCTCGCCTACTCCCGATGACAAGTGGGCCCCACCTGTCATCCCCAACCTCCAGCTCATCCCCTCTCTCTCTCCGGTTGAAGCCCTAGCGCTAGCCACCTCCGATTCGCCTCCACGGCTCGTCGTCTTCCCGAATTAAGTTGCGGGATTTACTCCCCAATCCATCCTCTCCACTCCCCTCACGAATTCGCACCCAAATCCACATTGAATCGCGGTGGATTTCGAAAGATTCCATCAATGGCGTGCTCCACCATGGCCGGCGTCGATCACCCTCCTCGCCGACCTTCTTCTGCCCCTCCCACCTATAAAAGGCATGCCGCTCGAACGCCTCGCCCGCTTTGTCGCTGTCGCGCCGATCCATCCGCGCGCCGCCACAACCATGCCGCTCCGTCCACCTCTTGCCGGTGACCGGGACCTCGTCGAGCTCCAGCGAAGCCACCATCGGCTTTTCCATCTCTTCCTCTCCCTCGGACACCCCTCCATCGAGCCCGAGGACTGCCGGAAAGACGCCGACGCTGACGACCTGAGAACCTCGCCGCGCTTCTTCCTACCCTCCGGCCGCCTAAGTCGTCCCCTCGCCGCCCCGTTTTCTCGGTGAGGACCACCTCTCCCCGCACTCCCCGTTTGCCAACTTGTGTATAGATGGGCAAATAGACCGCCCGGCCCGAGCAAGGCCTAGGCACAGCCCGACAGACTTGCCAGGCACCACGGGCTGCACCTACGGTCCAGGAACAGCCTAATAAGTGTCGGACCGTATCAGGCTGGTCCGAAGCAAGATCAGCCCATCGTGCCCGTTCTTGAAATAAGTCTATTTTATCTTTCTCCTCTTTCGACCGTACTTTTTATATGAAAATAGGTTTATTTTGCCTTCCTCCGTTTTGGACGTGCCTTACCGAATTTTTTATTTTTGTTTTTTTATTAAAATATTTTAAAAATAATTTTTCCTTCAAAATTTACAAATTCACGCTATTTAGAGGGTAATTTTTTAAAAAATCATCCTCCCAGAGAACGTTAAGGGACCTAAATGTAAATTTTCCAGCATAGTTTATTAGCTCTATGATTTTACAATTTAAAAATATCATATAAAGTCAGATAAAATTAAACTTTATATCAAAATTGTAAAGTTCGAGGAGATCTACAATTTTGTAGTTGATAACCTTTTAATTTAAGATCATTTATATGTCCAAATATTCGTTACAAAATCTAAAACCTATTTAAAAAATCCCAAATCTATATTTCAAACGACATCGGATGGAGATAAACTTTATATAAAATTTGTAGATCTCAATAATATCTACAACGTTGTAGTTTATTACTTTTCCATTTAAAATAATTTAGAGTATCGCTTTTAGTTTTTAAGTAATTAAAACCGGTGGAAAGGGTTTGAATATAAATAAAAAATTTGCATTTAGATCCCTTAACGCTCTCTGGAACGATGATTTTTAAAAAAGCCCTCCGAGAGGGTGAGAGGCATCTAGATTTGTAAACTTTTTAAATGAAAATTATTTTTGTAAATAGTTTAATGAGAAAATGTAAAAATAAAAAAGCCTTACTTATGGTTGAAATAAATCTATTTTACCTCTCTCATCTCCGGGCTGTGTCAAGCCAGCCCATCGTGCCGAGGCAAGGGCCCAGGCACGACCCGATGGTCGGTCTGTGCTGTATCTGGGCCAGGCCTAAACTCCATGCTGGGCCAGGGCATCGGGCCTTGGGTCTTGTGGCCCACTATAACATAACCTTATGTGCGGGGCTTGGTTTGCCGCTCGCCCTGGCCGTATCCCGCGTGGCCATCGCGTCAGCGTGCATGCTCACGTGGCACATGTGTTCCTGGTGCACCGTGAGCCGCCTCCATGTGCTCGGCTCACGGTGGATCGAGAGACTACCTCATAGGGCCTGCCTCCATGGATTCGATCCACACATCTTATTGTTTTTCTTTAATACAGAAATAATTTTACTAAATTTTGAATTTTTATGTAAACGACACCTAAACTTCAAATGGCCATATATTAGATCGTTTGAACTCGAAATTGGTCTGTCCAAATATCTCATTTCTCCTAATGTGCTTTGTTGCTTCTGTTCAGGTGGTTTTCTTAGCCTTTTTTGTTCTTTGCATCTGTCGTGTAACTCTCGTTATCTCATAAGATCTGCTGTTCATCGTAGTTGACGTCGAAGACTTTGTAAGCATGACAATCATATCACACCTTAACACCTTGAATACCATATTGTGAAAGTTATTTTTTTTACTTCTATTGCACTGCTTTATAAGTTATATCATTCGCTCCTAATATTGATTTATTAGTTATTCCAATGTGGGCAAGGCGTTCGAGCTGTTAAAAGCTTTATAAATTATATCATTCGTTGTTAATATGGTCATAAAATTATAAATTATAACTTGACTAGTGTAGCATCCCAACATTACAATAGTCGTTAAAAGCTATTTTAATAAAGTCCTAAATTCAAAAATTTGATTCTTTAGTGCATCTAGGTTTTTGGGCATAGATCTCAATTGAATCCCTCCTTGTGACTTTGAAAATTTCTGATCCAAAAATCCCCATCTAAATAAACCTCGGGATTCAAAGTTTTAATTTCAAATTCCTCTTCCTGGTTTTTCACGCGTACACTTACCAAACTACTAAACGGTATGTTTTTTTATAAAAAATTCTATAGGAAAGTTGCTTTAAAAAATCATATTAAACCATTTTTCAAGTTTTTTTAGCTAATACATAATTAATCATTCGAAATGGATCGCTCCGTTTTGCGTGTTTTGAGAGAGAGTTCCCAACTCTCAGTACCGAACACAACCTAAGTTGCTCATAAACCTCCTTGTCGATGAACGCAGTGCAATAGCACGGCGTGTCCCATCACAGTTAATGAGTTGCTGCTATTGCCCTTGAACTGTCTGAGGTCTAAGCTCAAGTACCTGAGGTGAGCCCCCGGGCTTGGGGTCCCGAGCAGCCGCTGGGATGGGCTCGAGATCACATCCTGCGGCCCAAGGTGAGCCCCCGAGCTCGGGTCCCGAGTAGCTATAGGG
The DNA here is from genome assembly GCA_000573905.2 of Oryza punctata. Lineage (NCBI taxonomy): Eukaryota > Viridiplantae > Streptophyta > Magnoliopsida > Poales > Poaceae > Oryza > Oryza punctata. The sequence goes on from CM002493.2 coordinate 30,661,229, forward strand.
GTGACACCGAGCTCAGCCTCACCCACGGATGGGCCCAAGTCCTCATTCTGTTTCTCCTCATGTACATCATTGTTTAGGGCTGATCGATAGTTATGTTGGTCACCCGATCCGATGACATGTCCAAGGGCACCCCGAGCAACCGGTGGTGGGGGCCCTGGTTCACATGTTACCGATAGTAGCCTCTGGCCTCGACCCCAGGAACAGAGCCACAAGGGACCGAGGTCAATGTTGGTTGGCTCGATTCCTCGCTTACTTGCACTTGAGCTTGAGTGCCCCACGTGCTCGGGAAGAGGAGGAAGTCTCCTGAGCACGTGGTCCCAGGAAAACAACCACAGTGCCTAGACATTGGCATTGCGTGAGTAGAACTGGCCAGACCGATAACTGCGGCTCATCAATAGGCTCTAAGGGCACTAGCAGTGCAAGCACCTTATTTGAGTTACCTTATACGCCACGTAGGACAAATGCACATCGAATCTACTCCTCTCACAGTGTAAAATACTTTCACGGGAACCCCAATCCAACCACCCCAACCTTCTCTCTCCCACTTTCCCCTTTCCCCTTTCCCATTTTCCCCTTTCCCCTTTCCCGGCCACAGAGGAGAGGAGGCCGTAGGACGTCGAGGAGAGGAGGCCGCAGAGGCGATGATGTCCCCAACCTAATCTCTGGGAAGCGCCGAGCGGAGCAGTGATGGAGCCGCTCTTGGTCGTCGTTCTCCTCGCTTCGAGAGGCGGCCCCGGTGGTGGATATTTGCGTTGCTGGCAAGCGCCCCGGTGGCGGATCTCAAGCAGCGGCGCCGCCGTTTCTCCTCTGCGGCAGCGGCGGCGGGGGAAACCGGTGGTGGATCTCAAGTGGCGGCGTGCCATTTCTCCTCCGCCGCGCGTTTCTCCTCTTCAGCAGCGACGGCGGGGGAAACCGGGTCGGCTTCCTCCGATCCGTGCCGGTGGCATTGCAGGGCCGCAGCCATGCAGCTCCGGTGCAGCGCCTTCACTGTCTACGACGTGTCGTCTCCGCGGTGGCGGCCCCCAAGCCCCGAGCGGAGGAAGAAGACGACGGCGCCAGCGATTTTGGGCGAGAATCGATGGTATTGGAGGGCGATTTTGGGGATTCTGGGGCCGAGTGCGGCGCAAGGGAAGGGCGACTCAAAGCCACGCCCTCCACAGTGCAGGCGCAAGGTGTTTCTCCACTGCACGTGGACTCGCGAGAGAGGAAGTTTCGCGTCTCCCTGTGTGGGGCGAGAGACCTAGCAGGGGCATGCACCGGGTTGACACGTACGCGAATTCCTACCTGGCATCATGAAGTAACACACCACATCTACGCACTTTGAAAGGCCTAAGCTGTCCTGGCACGACAGGGGGGATTTGCCCGAGACCCCGGGACCTCGTTGATGCTCGGGGTACGGTCCACATCCTGGACACTTGTCCTCCATACCCAGACCCAAGGTGCCCCGAGCTAGCGTGTCATATTTCATGTCTCCATTATAACCTGCACACAATTAAATTAAATGTTGAGGATTGCGTGTAAGGTTATAGGTGATCATATATACTGCTTAGTACAAGAAATCGACTGATTTTTTGCGAAAAAGCCGACACATTTATAGCAAATTCAAAAACAAAAATGGTGAAGAAAAATAAGAAAGGGAGCTGATCGTGTGCCATGCGTGCACCTACAGAATAACGGAAATACTTGGCTTCGGGTGTCTGATGTGGGCCAAGAAATATGTTTCAACGTGTTTTTTCAATGTGTTTCACAAATCTCTTGAAAGGTTACAAAAGCTGATTTTTTATTCACCATGTATAACTTAAATTGCATCGTGGGTTAACTGAAACCAGTTGACTGTCCGAGAATCAGACTTCCGTTTTTTTTAGCTCCTGCCGCAAAATAGCCTTTCCGCTTAGAATTAAATAACAATATTGTTTTTTTTTTCAAGTCTGCAAAAAACTACCCTTTGTTCTATATCTCCGGTTGTTTTCTTGCTAAATCTATATATATATATACCTAATTAAAAAATAAGTAAGGTTTCCGAGCCTATCTTTGGTCCGTCCATCTCACTCCTCCCTCCTCGCGCTCGTGACTCCTCCCACCCTCCCTACGCTCTTCCTCCTGAGGCCCTGCATCTCTCCTCATGATCCCCGAAAAATATCGTGCTCCCCTCCTTACATGGCCCTTCTCCTCCCTCCCGGCGCCCTCATCTCCCCCTCAGCGATTCCCAAAAAGAACTGTGCTGCATCTCCCCAAGCGGCCCTTCTCATCCCCGTCGCCCCTCCTCCCAGCGCCCCTCTTCTTCCTATGCTCCCTCCCTCCTACGCGTTCAAGGAAAATGGAACCCCCTCGCTCGGGAACATGATTTGACGCACTCACTCGATCGTGTTATCCACTAGAGCTTGTCGTTGCCGTTTGTCACTCCGTTGAGATCACGTCGTTGTCAGCCGTGTTCCCACTGTTTTGGTTTTCTTTGTTACCAACCACCATCATCTATGGACGAGTCACATCGTGGGACACGTCTGGCACCTTACTCGCAACCATTAGGTCGCCAGAGCACCAGCGCCCATCTTCCCTCCTCTTTCGTTTCTTGTTTCTGCTAGGGAAGACAATGAATAGTGTTAGTCGTTTTTTCTCCATCTTTCGTTCTTCCTGCGTGTTCAAGGAAAATGGAACCCCTTTCTCCGGGAATGTGTTTTGAGGCACTCACCCGGTCGTATTCACCACCAGAGCTTGTCGTTACCGTTTCTCTCTCTGTTGGGACTACGCTATTGCTGGTCGCGTTTCCGCTGTTCTGGTTTTCTTCGTTGCCAACCTCCACTATCTATGGACGTGTCACATCGTGGGACACATCCTACCACCTTCCTCACTGCAATTTGATCGTCAGAGCACCGCACCCATCTTACCTCCTCTTTTGTTTCCCGCCTTCGGCTAGGGAAGACGATGAACAATGCCTTGGGCACTATTCCTTTCTGGTCTAGCCCAATCATGCTTCTGGACCACTCACATAATATTGAGACCATAAGAATATAAGTAGAATAGGAAAATTCTAATTTATGTCAATGAAATGAGTATCCGTTGAGAATTGATGATCGGATTTTCATCTATGGGCTAAAATAAGCTTTTTTTAAATTTCTATCTAATTTTAATTGTTTTTACATTTACAATATTAGTTTTAGCACTATTTGATCTATTATAATTATTCTATGTATATTTATAGCTAAATGAAAAAATAGGGATTCAGTTATATAACTAGAAAAAATGTTTGTGCGTTGTAATGGGTAAAAACGTTTTTCAGTGATACAACAATTATTAGGAGCTCAGCAATAAATTGAAATATTGATATCACTATACATTATTGAAAAAATAATGGAAATTCTTCCTTGGTTTTAGGTCGAAAGTCCATTCCTTTCTTCCTTTTCAGCCCTAGCCCAATCCGCTACCTCCCTCCGCTCGGCCTGCCTCTCTTTGACCCAGCCCACAAGTGGAGTTACAAACCCAGCTCGCACAACCTACTGCTATCTTCAACCTTCGGAAGATAGTCACCGTGCCCATACGATGCCGAATTCGATCCTCCCCATCAAGTTCGGCCGAATCGGGCTTTTAATCCACTCGATATCCTCTTTCTGTTTTCCCCAAAATCGAAGCGAATCAAACTCATCGGTTGGCCATCATCGGTGACATGTTAAATAGAGATAACTTCACCTAACTAAAACCAAATTGAAAGGGAAAATCATGGGGAAAATGATGAGGGAGGAGTGGGGAATCGATTTTTGCAATCAATTAAGAAGGAAACGTACAGGGAGGTAGATCCATGTGGCGGTGGCTCTACGTTGGCCTCATGCGTGTGCGTGGTGTGCGTGCAGATCGGACCGAGATTGAAAAAAAAACCAGCGACGGAAAAAATCGGTGTTACTGCGTGTGTGCAAAGAAAAGGCGACAAAAAAAAAGCCGGACGGACCAAGAAAAACTGGAAGCCTTACAATTTTTTTATTAGGTATAGATATAGATATAGATTTATCTAATATTGAATTATCGTTCTGATCAAAGTTAGTTTCATGTTGTTATTTCTCTTATTATATTTCTTTCATCATTTATGTCCAATTATAATATTGGTATAAGATTTTAATTTACTAGAAAAAGTCCGTGCATTGCAACGGGAAACTAACATTACATAAACCATTTAAATGATCAAGGTTTAATTTTCATAATTGGAGCTCTTTCATAAAAAATAGTCTTCAAATGGAGGTCTGTTCGTAAGCGTGTTTGCATTATATCCGATATCCTTAGTCGTGCACATATCCATCTGGGAGTGAGTCTAGGTTCGTTAGGAGCATGCCAGGAATCCAGGTTCATTCACAAGCCTAGCCTGCGATCAAGAGTCCACATCCTTCTACGCTATCTCCTACTCTGCTTTATTTTCCTTCGACGAAATCTTCTGCTATATATGTCTAGGCGTTCCAAGTACCCACACAGACAAAACTGTAACAATTTCTCTCGCAAGACAAAATACAAAAATATGAGTGCATGCAAGATATTAAACACCCAATCTATTCAAAATAGGAAATAAAATCCAAATTAACTTTAACCTACCTATCTCAATATTGGCAAGGGCAAGGTTTTAAATATTTCCAAACTGAAAAGGAGAGAATACGTGAACCTAAGAAAAAAATGCTAGTAACAACAAAATCTCACTCGATGTGGGATAAGAACCTAAGCTAGCTTACTTAAAATATCTTTATAGTGTTAATTTGATCCAAACAATTAAAAATTATGCCATATTAGAAAAATATCATTACTATTAGTGATGGCTAGGTGTCCTTGGAATTTTATAAAATTGGAACCATGTTACTACCGTCATAGTTCCAATTTTTTAAATAGGTAAATGTAATAGCTAATTTAATCCCTGCTATTGTAAATATAATATATTAGAAAAATATTATTATGTTTCTATTATATTTCAAATTTACACTTATAAATGATGCGGGACAGCAGCACTGCATGCAGCCATGTTTCCTAGCTCTTCACACAGAAAAAAAGAATTCAATGGAAAGAAGCTTGAAAAAAGGAAAAGAAATGAAAACAGGGGGCTCGTCGCAAGCAGCCCATCCGCCGGCTGCTTGTGCAAAGAAGCCCATAGTCCAACACCACTAATCCCTAATCCCGTCCTCTCCTCCCACCACCCTCAGCCGCCACCAACCAGTCCATCCTCACATCCTCCGTGCAAGCAGCAGCCGGCTCGCCACCTCTGCCCCTGCCTTCTCCCTTCCTCCTCTCTCTCTCATTTTTTGCCCCGAGCTTACCCTCTCATCCTGCCCATCGTGGCGTCGCTCGATGCACCCGCACTGCATCAAGCTCGACACCCGCGATGCATCTCGCCTCATGTTCACGCCAGCACCGGAAACACTGCAACGACGGTGAAGAGGAAGAGAAGGCGGCTGCAGAGGCCATGGAGATGGTAGATCTGGCGGTGGGCGGCCAGCAAGGCGAAGGTTGTCTATGGGTGGAGGGCAGCAAGCAAGGCGAAGGCCGGCGGCCACCCCATCTTCTCTAGATCTGGATGTAGGAGGCGGAGAAGGAGGGTTCATGCGGCTATGGCGTGACCGCGGCCACAAGCGCACAAAGCTCTAGGGCAATGGCGAGTTGGATATACCTATATTCGTCTTCAATCCGAGGCGGGCTTAGGTCAAGGTGGAGTCGCAAACACTTGGTCCGATGTGTCGATTACTTCGTGTTGCAATGCTAATTTTGTTTTTATTGGGGTGGGTTGAAGTTCTTCCATGGATCCCTCTGCTTTGACTATAATTGGATTGGTGTGGATTAGAGTCTAATTTGATAATTCAGTGTTCTCTTTTCAGTTTTGTGTACGAGCTGGGAATCGGGAATTTGGAAATGATCTAGTTGCGTGGGAATTTTTAGGGTCCAAATTGACAATACAATGTTCTCTTTTCAATTTCGTGTACGAGTTGGGAATTGGGAATTTGCAAACGATCTAGCTAGGTGGGAATCTTTGATTTGTTCATGTGTTTATGCTTCACTTTTCCCTGTCTCCAATTCTATTCTGAGGATGCACGCAAGGCTGCGAAAGCGCATAGCAATGGACGATGTGCGCTGTGACGGACGAATCGGAGGGTGACAATTGGAAAATTACGAACTTTTTAATTGGTTAAGATAAGATATCAATGAATATTAGAATCCGTTGTAACGCCGGTCATTATGCTAGGGAGATACGAATTGTAATACCATGCGAAATAAAAGGCGTGTTCCGTCGGTTATTATATTACTCGGCCGCAAGCTCATTAGGGTTATTTCTGTACTTAATTATGCTCCTTCCACTGCTACCCTAAGCCCGGCGGCCCAAAGTCTGTACACCACCACCGGCAGATCACACTCCGGCCGGCCGGCGCGTCGGAGAGATGATGCGCTCCTCCCTTGTCGGCGGCTCCGTCGCCGTGCGGCCGGCAACCATGGCTGCGCGCGCCCCCTCGCGGCTTCCGTCGACCGCCGTCCATCTCCCGAGGTGCACCGGATGGCCGCTGCACAGGCTGACAGTGGGGGCATCCAATCTCCCCAAGACGGCCACCCCGTGCGTCACTGCACCGGCGTTCCCATGGGTCGACGACGACGACGATGTCACTGAGGTGATTTCTTCAATCTCAACGTGAAAACATCCTCTCTGCATTTTGCTTGGATCTACAAATTCGATATTGTTCTCTCAATCTCCGTTTCTGTTTGAACTTATATATATAAATTCCGTATTATTCTTTCAATTTCTTTACCTCGAAATTAAGAAATATCCTCTCAATTTCCTTGTTCTTTTGCCACCGATTAAGTATACGATCAATCAGGGCGCCGGCCAGCTGATCGATCTCGGTAATTTAATTCATACCGTAATTAAATCGCTTCATGCATTCTGTTTTTCTTAAAGATCCGTGGGAACTACTCCCTCCATCCCATAATATAAGGCGCGCACGCATTCGAAGATTCAATCTTTAAAACATTTAACCAACGCTTAGTATAATATGAAATGAATTTTATTTGTTAAAAATTATATCATTGGATTGACATTTAAATTTACTTTCATATGATTATTATATTACTACAAACCTTATTATATGAGAAATTATAAATGAAAGATCAGTTTTGGAGACTGTATCAACTTTGACCACGCCTTATATTATGGGATAGAGGGAGTACTTACTAGTTTTAGTTTAAATTTATGAGTAAATTGTGTTAGTTTATATTTATGAGTAAATTGTGGTGGCACTACAAGAATTTGTCATTCTTGTAAGGTAGGTGTAATTTAGTATATGAAATGTAAAACATTTATTATGGTGCATAAACTTGTCTAGTTCGTGTAAACCATGTCCAAAGCAACGTATTACAACTAATTATGTCCAAAATAACATATTATGTTGAGTTAAAGCATGATTAGGACATCAACTGCACACGTGATGGTGGAGCCACCGCCTGGACTCGCTAGCGAAAATTACATTAAACTTTAATATTGATGACTAAATAGATGATGAATTTTTTATAGTAAATACTAGTTATATTAAAGTTTGCTTGGGCTTAATTTTTTTTCGCTCTACCACTGCGTGAGAACGTAAGAAGGTAAGAGATATGTCATATTTGCAAACAAACTTTATATATATATACACACACATGGTATTTATTTTTGGAAAAGTACGAATTATTCACCCGAACTATCACAATCGATCGAATTACCCCCTACACTCGAATATTACACATTCCACGCCCTAAACTTGGGAAACTGGACGAATTACCCCCTACTCTAAACCGGAACGGTTTTGGTCCTCAGTGGCGTACATGTGGTGCTAACGTGGTAATCCAATCAGGAAAAAATAATAAATACTATGGACCCCACATGTCATATGGAGTACTACTAAAATTTCTCTCTCTCTCTCCCCCTTTCTTCCCTCTGGCGTTGTGAGCGTGGCGAGATCGGGAAGGGCGCGGCGCAATGGGACTGGAGCCAGACGGGAGGCCGTATTCCTCCGCCATCGCCTGGTGGAGCCAGAGGGGTGGAGCTGCTGGTGAGCGCGAGGAGCACTTGGCGGGGCGCCCAGAACTATCGCGGTGGTGACAGAGCGGTGGAGTGTAGGTGGCCGGGGAGTAGTCGGGTGGGGAGACGACGAGGACGACGGGGGTGGCAAGTGCCGGCGGATGCGGAGGATGAGACGCATGCCGGAGGAGCCGAGGAGGACTCGTCGCCGCAGTCGCGGAGCTCGAGAGTGCGGCGGACTCGTCGCCGTAGCCTGCCGCCTCCAACGCCCTCCTCGGCGCCGCCCACCGCATCCAGCGTCCTCCTCAGTGCCGCCCGCCGCCTCCATCTTCCTCCTCGGCGCCACCCACCGCCCGTCGCGCCCTTCCCGCAACGCTACTGCTCGTCTCCTCCAGCGTCCTCCTCGGCACAGCCCTCCGCCTGCCGCGTGCGCCCTGCGACATCGTCGCCCGCAGCCTCCAGCGTCCTCCTCGGCACCGCCCGCCGAGCCCTCCTCGCGACGCCTCCACCCACAGCCTCTAGCGTCCTCCTTGACGCAGCTTGCCTCCCTCCACCTCCAGCGTCATCCTCGACACCGTCTGCTCGCTGCCTGCCGCCCTAGGCTTTTCCGGCCGACTGCGTTCCGCCGCTGGCACCCTGGGGATCTAGTCTCCGTCGCTGCGCCGCTGTCTGCTCCTCCTCCCTACTCAGGTTGAGAGAGAGAGAGATTGAGGGCTCCTCCTCCCTACTCAGGTTGAGAGAGAGAGAGAGAGATTGAGGGGGAGACGGTAGAAGAGAAGAAGAGAGGAGATATGAGGCACTAACAAGCAGACCCAATATTTTTGATTTTTTTTTGCCACGTTGGAAATGCCACATCAAGCAGCCTAGCCGTAAACCGCCTAAAACAGTGCTTGGGGGTGTAATTCGTCCGGATTGAAGAATTGAGGGTTTAAAATGTCTGGTTTTCGAGTTCCGGGGGATAATTCGGTCGACTGTGATAGTTCAGGTGTTAATTCATAATTTTTCTTTTATTTTTTACTTTCATTAGTTATTTCTTTTGCATCTTCTTCTATGTATTTTATACACTTTTTATATGTGCTATGAGCATGGCTTATTCTATGTTTAATTAAACACATACACATGTATGTGGCATCGTTTTGATATGCGAGCATACATGGCATCCTAATCAGTGTTAAACTCAGTGAGATTAGCCATGATACGTCTTTTTTGCCTTGATTTGCACGCACTAGATAAGTTTATGTATCGAAACAAGTGTATTGCACTAAAGAACACCTACCTGACAACTTTGCGTACCGGTAGTGCACAATTTACTAATTATTTAGCAGTATTTTTATTTATTACTTGCATAATTAAAATAATTGTAAGTACTTAACTATAGGCGTATGTTACGTGTTTTTGCCAGATTACCACCTACGAGGTTATTGCGTGGTCAGCAGAAGAAGCCATAGAACTCATCAAGCAGACTCCTCCGATGACGACGCACGACGTGGGCAATCTACTCCGCAAGTACGAGCGGGTGCTCCACCGCGCGGAGGCGCAGTCCGTCGACACGTACGCCGGCAGCAAGATGCTGGTCCGGTGCCATGCGATGGCGTGGGAGGCCTACGAGACCGTCCTGCCTGCGCTCCTCGGCTTCGGGACGTCCATGACGGTCGGCGAGGTGCTCACCGAGTGCATCCGCAGAGGCAACGTCAACAATGGCCGCCGCGACGTCCAGCCGAGGCTCCTCGCCGCGTTCGGGGTCAGGCCGGAGAGCCTCCCGGCGAACCCGCTGGAGAGGCACTTCGTCGCCGGCATCATGTACGCGGCGCTGGAGACGCGGAGCTGCGTGCGGAGGCGGGCCAGGCTGCTGAGGAGGGTGGAGAGACGCAACCAACGGCGAGAGGAGGAGATGAGGAAGCGGGAGGAGGAAGAAGAGGCACTTGAAGGGGATGAGGATTTCTTCAACTGTAAGCGGTCTAATTTTTGCCCTAGGATTTAGTGGTCGGCCGTTTTGATTTAATAATCCATTATTAAAAATGTATAAGCCGTGTAATTTAGATTGAAGGAATTTTGGAGAATTTCCATAGTAATTGAGCTGATTCGCCATTGAAATTACTGCGTTTCAAAGTAGCACTTAGCCTGTAAAACTGAAGGATACAAGCTTCACGGTGCACTTCATACTATGATTCCAACTTGAGTGGTAGCATTGCTCTTAGAAATTTATATGAATAACTGTAACACTGGCCGTGAGGATCTAGAAGTTCGAGCATCCTACCCGGGGCTGCAGTCGATGCTACATTTGATCAGATAAGTTGGAGAGAGAGGAGAGTGATGGAGCATTTTGTTCCTATCGTAAATAAATAGGGGTTGCTATACCACATGATTCCATTCAGATGGAATGATGCTAGACAGGTACCAAATTTTGATATTTGTGATTATTAGGTTCTAAACCAGAGGGTTGATACCTGCGTGGTATCACCTAATTCATGCATGCATGGTATCATATGGTAGCTATGAGGTATCAAGGCGATAATGGTCATATCGACGATACCCGTTGGTAATACCGACGAGGAAGAAGAAACTAATGTATGTCCATCCCGTTGTTGACAAGGACGAAGGGAGAGAAGGAAATAGTGATATATGTACTGTTCCTATCGCCAACAAGGACGAAGAGAGAAGGAAATAGTAAAATGTGTACCTACTTTCTTCGCTAAAATATAATAACTAGTATCGGATAGGATACATCATAAGATTATGAAACCGAACCCCTATCCAGATTCGTAGTCCTACGATGTGTCCCATTCAATACTAGGTTGATATATTATGGTATAGAGGGAGTATGGATAAGGACTGACACCCAGGTGTATCTGACCTATACCATTACCTAGTCTCCCTCAATAACCAATTGCGGGTCCTTTGTCATTTTCATTGCTACCTATTCAGCCGCATGCAAGCAGGTGGAGGCACGCGCTACATGGTAACTAGCATGCATACATACATACATACATATATATATATATATATATATATATATATATATATATATATATATATATATATATATGTATAAACTAGCAAAATACCCGTACTTCGCTACGGGGTAAAAGGAACTCTTAGATGCTAAAAGGCACACTGAAACATGTATATTAATATTATTTCAAGATAAACAAAATCTTTCATTATCCTAACTATTGACCACAAAACCCAATAATAATCAGGACAGACAAAAAAAAAAACACTATGATGTAGTCTTAGGCTCTGTTCTCCCCTCATTTTTCCCAACTCACATCCCTCGTGTTCCACGCGTGCTTTTCAAACTATTAAACGGTGTGTTTTTTGAAAAAAAATTATATACAAAAGTTATTTTAAAAAACATATTAATCCACTTTTAAAAAAATAGTAAATACTTAATTAATCATAACAAAATACGTCGCTCCATTTTGCATGCGCAAGAGATGAGTTCCTAACCTCACCTCCTGAACACAGCCTTAGGATACTCGCGCTCTCTCAACCCTCGCATGGCAAGCACACGATCTCGGTCATATAAAAAAAATCTAATTTCGGAAAGCTTATTTTTATTAAAAAGGTTTGTGAGGTAAGACATTATGTGTATATTAATATTAAGGTACATGCAACGAATTAATGTGAATCACCGTTGAGCAAAAATGAAATGAAATAATCACCAGTATAGTAAAGTCCTAAACCACACCACCATTGGACAAACGCAATCAAGAAACAAACACCATAATGATATGAATGAAAATACTTAACAGTATCTAAATTAAAATTAGGCAGAAAATGGTAAAGGAAACAATCATGAATAATAATAAAATCCTAATTCAAATCACCCCGAGGAGATATGAGAAAGGAATAAACATCAACATTAATCATCATTAATCAAAATAAATTCATTTCCATTAAGCTAGAAATAATATAATATGCATAAGTAATATTTATCTTATTTTTTCAAATTTTAAATCATCCAAAGGTGTAAAAACTGATTATGCAATCGAATATATTTAAATAGGCCGGGTGAACAGCAGAAAACTTATTTGGCCCGGTAGCTTGCATGCGGTGCAGCCCGTCTAACAGCTAAAGCCGAGCACAATGTCAACGCCTAGTGTTCACGTGCTCGACCAATGAAGCTAATGTGGCCCATGTCGACGAAGAAGCACATATGGTAAAAAAATAACCCGAGAGAACAGAGCGGCATCACACATGCGCCTCGATTCTTCCACCGTTATCCTTTAACTCTTCTCTCCTCCGCCCGCTTTTCTCCTCTCCTTCTCCGCTGAGCACTCCCTCAGCCGCGATGGCTCCCCCTCCTCCCCCCACCAACGGCGTCGCTTCCCCTCCTCCTCCCCCTACCGGTGACGTCGCTCCCCTTTCCCCCAGCCAGGATGCCCTCCCCCCGGCCAGCGGCACCCTACCCTTGGCAGCAGCCGCCTCAGTCGCGGTGCCCTTGCACCGCCCTTCCCCAGCTGGCGGTGCCCTCGTGTCATCCTCGCGGCGAACGGCAATGCGCCCGCTAAGCCACCACGGCCTCGGGGCAGCAGCATCTTCGTCTCCGATGAGTAGTGGCACCGGTGATATAGTTTTTGTGATTTAATTTTTTTTGGATGATGTTGATTCATTGTTGTTGGATTTGTGATCTTGATTCATTGCTGTGAGAGTTGTGATTTAGTGATTTAGTGGATTGGTGATTCATTTTCTCTCTTTTTTTTTTTACTAATTGTTGGCTTAGATGGATTGGATTTGATGTCCAGTTCAGGGGGTCATGTTTGATCTCTACGTGCTACTTGCCTAATTTTTTCTTCTCCCGTTAGTCTTTTAGTTTCCAAATTGGCACCTGTTTTCCTTGTCTGTTTCTTTCTCTTCTCTCTTGATTTTTGGAACAAACCCTATTGAAAATATGTAGGAAGGATGTGTATATGGTTCTATACTGCGAGATTGGGTTGCTTGGATTTTTTACAGATCATGTTAATAGGCGTGTTTCGATTCTGTTTGTTTTTTACTAATCCTGAATCGGCGGCGAGGCTTACCGGCAAGGGTTGGCTCATCGTGGACGGACGAAGGCGTCTTGTGATGATCTGAAAGTTATGAATTTTTTAAGTAGTTAAGATGTGTCTATATATATTTATATGTATGTATGTATATATGTGTATATATATATGTATGTATATATATGTATATATATATTATATATATATAGGACACCTATATGGGGCACCATGGTGTCCGGGTACTACGGTGTGAAATGCACAAGTTTATCCAAATTTTTCAAAATTTTCAAATTGTGAGTATATACCTAGGTATAAGAATTTGATTCGTACCTATATTTAGCAATAAAATAACTCAAATTCAACTTTATTTGATTATACGTTATTACATACCTAACTAATTATATGTTTGGATATTATATACCTAGGATCAAAATCTAACCAAAACAAATTCAAATTCAGTTCAAACTTGTTTTGATCTAGTTAGTAAAGTAGTTAATGTTAATACCTAAACATTTCAAAAAAAATTCATACTCATTTGAATTGGGTATATACTCAATTTGAAACATGGAGCACCAAACAAATTTACTATATATAAATATATACATATATATACACACACAGTGGAGCCAACAACATGCACACACGACAAGTGAATGGGCTCATCTTTGTGAGTCGGCTATTTAACAATGTGCCTGTTGACGTAAAACACGGTGACCCGAGAGATTTGCGTTACTCTAGTGCAGGTCCAAAGCTCGCTTTCGGATTCTAGGACGTGCCAGTTGATTTGATCCTGCAATCAATAAGAAAAAACATGCAAATAATGTTAATAAACGATAGTCGATCGGCTAGAAAGCCGATGTCGTATCGTGTTTGTAACCTAGCCGATGTAAAGCAAGATGAATTGGCTGTAAGGTATATCCATAAGAGTAAATGAACTCTAACCTTGGTCCATCGGCTGTAAAGATCAACACTATATAATCTATAAATCGATATTACTTTGGAAATCAGCAATTGAGATTGATGAGACTTAATCGAGACAGTATAAATTGCCTGAATCTAAAATAACATGAAATAACAATTACATGTGTTAATATCATAGCTGATACCAAATTTAGTATGTATCGGCTATAGCTCCGATACTACCTTATACAAAGATATCATCTTATGATAAATATATTAAACCAATATCAATTAGATTGATGACAAACTTAATATATTTAAATAAATAAGATCTTGATATAAGGGGCAGATATAGTATATTGAACAAGATATAAATCTAAGTAAAATAACTATATCAGGTAAGATCGGCTGAAACCCCGATACTATCCTTATTAATGACCATGAAGCAGGCTAGAGATTATGATTCTAAACATGACTTAGTAGATCAAACTTAATTGATGCAATACTAAGTATAAAAAGAAGCATAATGACTAAACAATCAAGCCGATGATCATCTTTTCGGGATGGTGGATATATTAAATAATCTAAACCAACAAGATAATCTAATCATTATCAACAAAACCCTAAACAGAGATAAGCCGATGTGAATAGAATACATTGTCAATTTAGATTATAAAATATATATGATATCTCGGTGATTCATGAAAACAAGATTAGTGTCATAAAGATGTAAGCACTAATCCCGATAACACAAACCGCCATAACAAGTTTTACCTCTTGTCGAAGATCGAAACCGATGCAGCCCGACTCGATAGCAAGAACTCGTCTAAATAACAAAGTAACGAAAAGGTGGCGATGCGCCAAGATTGTATTGAACTGATCTTTTTTTACAAGACCTCAGGCTTATTTTTATACCCGAACATACAAACCTGTCCATAACGTACACGACTCATACCTTCCTAATACAACTCTAGCCGACGAACAAGTCCCTTAGGCGTACTCTTACCAAAAATTTCTACAAGGAAATTACATAAAATCCTAATTAATAGATACAATTACCTATCTTGGACTCTATCCTCGCCTGGCAATGTCATTGAAATACTTTCGAATCCGTCATTGATCATGTAACCGAACGTACCAATATCGGCTGTATCGGCTAACCATATCAAACTCGGTATTGGCCGACTTCCAGTCGATGCGCACTCTGTTTCCAAGACTTCCGCATATCCTCAAATCCACTTCGGATTGGATCTTGATTCCGATTCATATGCTTACCAAATTCCACCGTCAACACATGCCTCCCAATTCCGAAGTATTATATAAAGCAATAGAATTATCTCGTCAACTCCGCAAATATCTAGGGCTTTCTCCACCTTAGCATTAATTGCTCTCCGCTTTAAATAGTAACTGCTGTCTTGAAATCTTCACGCCGTTAATGCCGTTTTCACTGCTTAAGCAGAAAACTTTCCCCACCAACTCCGGCGACCTCCTCGACTTTTCCGGTGACTCACTTTACGACTTTGCTTCCTGGCGATGATCCCCCTTGTCCTCAACAATGGCAACATCCACTGACATCCCTCAGGTAATCCAAACTCTCCTCTATCCTTGCTCGCATCGGCCGTAACCTTTATCAAATTTCTCCTTCTACCCGCTTATTCTGATTCCCTTTACATTCTCCTTTCTTTCAACACTTGAGAAACCAGATTGCTATTCCAATTTCTGGAGAACCTTCCCACTACTTTCTTGGGCCGATGGGCGATGAGGACCCAACTCTTTTTATCAAAGCCAAAACCAACTGTATCCCTTTTAGAGAAACCAAACCGGACTTAACCCATTGGCCAAACATCTTCAGATCTTGGCCATCTTCTGTAGATGGATGGAAAGCTTGGTACAAATGGATGGCCGCAAGCAAGCTAGCCCACTAGGATGAAGTAGGTATCTCCCAATGTCTCTCTCTCTTTAGCCGATACGAAGAAAAACAAACCCATGCTATCGGCTACTGCCTATTTTTGGTCAGATACACTCAATGCATTTTTATTTGGCCATGGACCAATGACTCCCACCCTGCTAGATATCCAGATGCTAACAGGTTTGGACATCACTTCATCGGCTAACCCCATCAGTTTGAAGATAAAATGTGAGCACAAATTCAAAACTAAGAATATTGGAGGTTGATCAGGATACATAGCCGATAACATGTGTACTGGTCCTGTTTCCCTCAGAGAACATGTTGCCTTTTTGATGATGTGGATGGACAAGTTTCTTTTATGTGGCTCAACTTGTGGCCCAACAGCCAATTGACAACATCTAGCCGAAGCCGTGGTGTCCAAGAAAACATTTCCTCTGGGCAAGTATCTCTTAGGAGCAGTATATCAGACTATGAGCCAAGCATCGGCCAAGTTACTCCTGAATACATCGACAATTATGGTGGTCCCTGGTGGTTTATCCAATTATGGCTCAACTTGTACACCATCAAAGTCATCAACAGAGAACCAGTACATGAATCCAAGTTCCCATCTCTAGCCGATTCAAATGATGAAGAATCAGCAGAACACCGATGTATGTCATTTGGAGAGGCAGTCTCAACCTACCCTAGGTTAGGAATATTGGCCGAGTCGTTTTGTGAATGGTTCAACCATGTTTACAATGGTTTCTCTCATGAATCCAGGATATGGTTTCCATATGAAGACTTTCCCAATTATGAACTACCAATAGACCTTAGACTGGATGAACTGAACAATGATGAATTCCTAGGAATGAGGGAAATATTCATATCGACCATAACCCCATGCATTCTTCCTACTAGCATCTCCCAAGGCCGATACATCCAGTCCTCCTATGAGTTCTATCACCCCATGTTAGCAGCTAGACAACTTGGTATGGGACAGTGTCCTGTCGGCTTATACCTCTTAGAGAAAATCCAGGCAAGGGGCATAGTACCATCGACTCTAATAATGGACAGAATCTAAGTCTTGAGAATCCTCCTCTAGGATGCATCGGCCAAATCACCCTGATTAGAAAACGAAGCCAATTTTTTGACAAGTGGTGGGGTGAATGGAAAGTTCATCTTTTCTTCAATGAATCGACCGACTTTTATTTGACCACCATTGATCCCTCAATCAATCCTCAGGTAAACTCTCAGTTATTAAATCCCTTCCTTTTGGACTCAATTATATATGTTTGACACTTTAAAACAAATTGAAGGTTGGCAACTCTCCTCCTCGAACTAAAAGCAAAAGTGGAAGGATATCAATTATGCATCGGCCAAGATGTCATCAGGTAGAGACCTAGCCCCTTCTGCTATCGGCTTCAATGCTCCTGCCATCAAGGACTTGCTTCAAGGCCAAATCAGACAGTCGATCACCACTACTGGCAAGCGAAAAAGAACAAAGAAGGCTACCACCAAACCCCTCATGGCCAAGAAGAAAGTTCCCACCAAGAAGCTTAAGTCATCATCAACCAACGATCTACCTCTAGTTGATCCTGATGTAGAGGAATACCTCAAAGAGGCAGAGATGGAGGAAGAGGTTGATGAGGGGGCTGCACAAATTAGCGAGACTGAACAAATTGCTGCCAATAGCCTAAAACTGCAAGCCGATATACCATCAGCCGATCCATCCAACCCGGCTAAAACTCCAAGTCCACCCAGACGACGTCCTCGCAAAGCTCAAGTATTCATCTCCTCAATTTATCCCTTTCAATTTTATCATGTTCATCAATATTCTTCTAACACACAGGAATGTTGTACCCTTCTCGAGCCTCATCGCCTCCTCTTCAGCTAGCTCCAAGCGAACACACACCATCGGCTGCAGGGAGTCACCATGGAGAAGAAACAACTTTAGCACCATGGAGACACCATGGAGTCACCATAGTTCCAATTCCTCCAATCCCCGTAAGAACATATTTAATTATCTCTCATATCGGCTATACCTGAACCCATTACTTATTAAAATTTCCTTTTGCAGACTTTAGCCGATATGTTCTCCTTTGACATAAGGCAATTCCTAGATGAAGAAGATGAAGGCATACTAGCAAGGCCAAATCTCCAGTGCCTGATGATTTGAAGTCAAGATTAACCGATATTGCTGATCGGCTCGGAGCCTCACTGGATGTACTAATCGTAGACTGTGGATCAATCAGAGCAAGATTCCATGAAATCCAAGATCAACTGCCTGAAGATCTTGTCGATACTATATCCCCAGCAATCTTCCTTGAGCAACATAGATTTAAACTTGAAAGGGCAAAGCAAAGACTTGCAGATCGGCTAGAATGTTCAGCACTTGAAGCAACAATCCAAACCATCCGACAACAAGTAAATGATGAGAAATCCAGATTAGATGAACTGTTGGCTAGTCCAGAATCAACTAAGCAAGAATTGGACAAATTAAGACAAGTGTGAGGACCGAAAATAGGACCTCTTGTGTATACATGCTAGTCCAGGATCAACCTAGCACACACAGTCGCAAAGATAATATCACAGCCAACATTTATTAATAAAATGACTATGATAAGTCTTACGGCTCACTTACATTTATTTACCTTAAGGGCAACACAAAAATAAGAAAGCACAACGGAAAAGAAGATAAATGCGTGGAAGCTCCATTCAACATGCCACAGGGAGTCAACTAGGGCACACGGCCTAGTCCTCGACTTCAGCAGCAAACTCCTCAAGAACAGCAGAAACCTTCCTTCTGAAGTTGGGGGAATTGCAAGGTGAGTACATGGAATACTCAACAAATACACGGAAATGTGCATATGCACAGCTGACAAAGAAAGGCTATGGCTATTTTGCATAACACAACAATTGCGATTATAAATAATTTATAAAAACATATTTTAAAACAACATTTATAAATAATGGGTGTTACCAACCAACCGTCCACATAGGACCTATCCACACAGAACCACACAACTATATTAATTAGTCTACACACAGCTCATTCCCATTCCATGTTTTCGCAAACTAGCCCTCATGAGATATCACCGAGCATGTCCATGGCCACGGACGCAGCTATTCGAATAGATTAGTTAACACTCTGTAGAGGTTGTACAGCTTGACCCACAAGATACATCGTCCTTGTAATGGCCAACTAGTAATGTCACACTTCAGGTTGTGTGCGGCCAAGGAGTCTATAACAAGGCTTTTTAGAAACACCGCCTCAACACTGCCTTCCCCCACGAGACACTTTCCCTCACACAGACAAGAAAGTACCCATGGCTAACCTTAACACCTATCATCTAGCCACCTGGGCCGACAGTGCCAAGACTCGGAATCCTACTAGGCCAGGTTCTTCCCATGAGAACATGTGGTTGCACGTTAGGCTCAGATCAATGACTTATGAAGTGAAGTCCTTAATTGACCAGGGCGACTTGCCAAACTACGATAGCACACAGTATAGGGTAGCAGCTTAAGGACACGAAATTGGTCCATTGAGCAACTAAATAACACACAGCTTGACAATAGGCTCACACAGAGACCATACCCGATAATGATCACATAGATACATTATCACCTAACTAGGTTCACACAGAACCGCCCATCACCCCAGTCCAAATCATTTTATCCGCCCGTTGTTTACTACACGGTGCAACACATGCTACCGGAAAGCATAGCACACAACCACATAGTTCACATAAAAGTAATTATAAGTATATGATTAATCAAAATTATATTTTGCTTGTAAAACAACCTTGAGCGGGGCTAAGCATAACTACTCTACCTTGAGTTGAGCCTAATGTTCAACTCACAAAGACTAGGGTGACAAGGTATACAAGGTAATCAACAATTATGAAAGGTAGGATATAATAACAATTAGGTCACGCTACCCATCGATAGTTTATAAATAAAATAATGCATGTATTCAAAACAAAACATTTTTTAAATTGGGTTCAATATGTTCAAAGAGTGCACCTACCTTGCATTCAAGTACTATCCTTGCACTGCCTCTTCTGCAGTGATCAGCTTATTTGCTCCAACGTCTACACGATCACAAATGAGAAACAAATGAACAAAATAAAAGGCTAGCTAAATAACATCAAATGAAACAACGAATGAAACCAGGAGATAGAGCTCGATTTTAGAAGAATTTAGGAAGAAGAACGGATCAAATCGGAGTTCGGATGAGAAAGTTATGACCTCCGGAAGATTGAATTCACAGAAAAATCAAAGGATAAAAAGAAAAGGAATATTTTGAGAATATTCTTTGGACATTTAATTCTGATAATTGAATTATTTTTGTGAAGGAAACTGTGGTGGGGCCCACTGGTCATTGGCATGGTGTATGGTGGACTCGGTGTATGGTGAACTAGCTGACATGGACTACCACGTGGCGATACATGGACTGAAAGGGGGTGATGTGGCAATGATATTGGATAGATCTAGGGCTGACTTGACATAGTTTAGGGTTATGTAGATCCAACGGTGGAGATTGAATCCAGCGGATAGAATGGCTGAGATTAAATGGGTCTTTTTGGATGCGGGTCCCACATATCATTGGCACAAAGGAAGAGAAGAGAAGAAGGAGGCAGCAGCACACGGCACCGTGGCCATGGCGCACGGCGTCGGCGTCGCAGCGGCGTTTGGCGTCGACGGCGACCGGTGACGAGAGCCGGCGGCGGCTTTGGAAAGAGGGGATGGAGGCGAGCTCGGCGGCGCAGCATGACACTCCGGGATGGCAGGGACGCGGCACATGGGCTCGCCGGAGTTGGGGAAGAGAGAGAACGGCGGCGCGGAGGAGAGGAGGGCTCGGCCTCGGGCTCACCAGCGGTGGCAGCGGTGCGGGAGGAAGATGGCGATGATGGCGGTGCGGCTCCTGGCGGTAGCCCGAAGGAGCGGCGACGACGGAGAAAGCAGCGATGGCGGTGGCGCTAAAAGAGGCGGCGGCGGCAGCGGTGACCACAGCTTCGGAAAGGGGAAAAGAAGCGGCGGCGCTGACTATTTATAGGGGAGATGGAGCTAGGGTTAGGGCAACGCACAACGGTGATTTTGGAAGGAGGCGGCTCCGGATTGGAAGTCCGGCGGCGGCACGACTTCTTGCGGCGCAACGGTGTGGACTTGCGGTGCGGGCCAGTGTGGGCTCGGTCGGTGGCGGTGGGCTGAGGGCGACATGAGGAGAGGAGCGCCGGGCTGGGGGTGACTCGCGGCTTGGGGGTTGGCCTTCCCGGGCCAGGTTGGAGAGGGAGAGAGGAGAGAGAGCTTTGGCTCCCTGTCCAGACGAAGAAGAATAAGGGGAAAAAGGAAAAAGGATGAAGGAGGGCCAAACTACAATAGAGTAAACTAGAGAAAGAGAGGAAGGAAAATGGGAAAAAGGCATGGGCATTTCTGGAAAATTCCAAATATGGACTATTTGGAATTTTTGGAGGATTTTAGGATATTTAGGAAATGAAAGGAAATTATTTTGGATTTGGATAGAATTTGATTTGGAATTTGAGCTCCACTTCCGAAATACAAATTAAATTCAAATAACTTCAGTTAAAATACGATAAAGCCGACAATGTAATTAATTAATTAATCATATTAAAACCTTTTTATTTAACGAAATTTTCATTAAGCTATTTGAGACAATCAAACCAAACGTGAATTTTCGCAATCAGGCGAAAAGAACGAAAAGTGAAAAATTAGGACGTGACAAGAAGAAACTGAACTTTTGGTCCAATTGAGGCAATGCCGAGTGAAAATTTCAGAAGCAAAAAAGAAACTGGCCAATCTCCCAGAAGCCATCGAAAATCAAAAGTCCAAGCTCAAGTTATTGGTCAAGCACTTAGCATCCCTCAACAAATCACTCAAGCCGATCCCAGGCTCGGAAGTTGCCGATATGCAGATCATAAATGAAGTAGAACAAATTCACCTGCGCGCGATATCGAGAATCCAAAGTTACTTGGATTGATGTAATAGATCAAAACTGAGAACATTAACTCCTTATTTTGCTGTAATATATCTGTATCGGCCATCGAGCCGATTTGGTCTCTATTTTGATAATTGAACCTTCAAATTCCCATTTTAAATCCCAATTTTTCACCTTCCAATTTTTATCCTCCATGCCCCCCAAGTTTGTAGTAGGGAACATCATGCTGCAAACTTATAACATTTCTAAGGGCGATAATTCATATCAGCCATCTAAAGGTGATGCAATCAACATCGGCTATTAACCACACATCGGCACAATCCAGCCGATTATGAACCAATCCAAACACTCGGGTAATATTTCTTCAAATATTTTCCATTGAGAGCTCTTCTAAAAACTTCTCCGTCAAGTCCTTTTAACATGTACGCTCCTTTTAATATGACCATTTACCAAATTTATTGTCCCTTGTTCATATCGGCAACACCAATTTCTACACAAGTTCTTCTTCCTCAAAAGATTTTGGTACAACCTTTTTATTATAATGCCTAGCAACGCTTTCTTTATCTCTCTGAACTTTCTCTAGAGCTCGCAATCTTGATTGAACCAACTCTTCTGACTCATCAACCATGAAATTATGATAGTCATCGGCTGTCAACTCATCTTGTAAAGAAATCCTTCTTGAGCCGATGTTAGTTTCCCATGGTAAAACAACTTCGTGCCCATAAACTAGTTGATATGGTGAAATTTGTATAGCTCCATGACATGCCATTTGATAGGACCATAATGCTTCAGCCAATATAGTATACCATCTTTTTGGATATTCGACCATCTTTCTCTTAACCAACTTGACCAAACTCTTATTAGATGCCTCAACCTACCCATTAGTTTGTGCGTAATATGGTGAAGAATTCAACAACTTAATCCCCATACTATCAGCAAACTGAACAAACTCATTAGACACAAAAATAGACCCTTGATCAGTTGTTATCGTCTGTGGCAAACCAAACTGATATATGATATGTTCCTTTACAAATTCAATTGCATCCTTAGAATCCACCTTCTTGAGAGGAATAGCTTCAACCCACTTTGTCGGTGTCATGGGCCCAGGGGTATGCTGAGTTAGGGCTTGAGGCGGCCCCTTGCGCCCACGTGGCCATCCCCTGAGGGGGGATTGGGCCCGAGGGTGACGTGGCGGCCACCCTCTCTACTTCCAGGCTCCCCCCGCTCGCCGCGGTGATAGGGGTCGGGCTCCCCCGACCCCCTCGGGCTGCCGCCACGTGCGCTGGGGTAGGTGAGCGCCCCTAGCGCTCACCTAACCCCATTAATGGCGGAGCAGACGGAGTGCGCCTGCGCGCGCGCGTGCTGCATTAAATGCGAATAGACACGCACGCGTGCGCCTGGCACCGGTCGCGGCGGGCTGAGCGGTCTATGGCCGGTGCGAGTGACTGATGGGACGTAGCACAGTACCGGGCGTTTCGGCTACACGCTGTTAGGTACGCTGCACATCCCGTTGGGTCACATCAAAACCATGAGAGCCGCTTCTTGCTCTCTTATCCACCCGGGTTTGGTAAGCCAAGTATAATCACATGGCGCACGTCGCTATGTACGGGTGGAGCACGTAAGTCTCCAGCCGTTTAATGAAGAATGATGCACGGCGTTGCATGCGGTTGATGGGCAGCCTGACAAGGGTCATATCATTATTACGGTGCAGTGGACTTCTGCACCAAGCAACATCGTAGCCCTTGTTTGTAAAAGAATGTTTTCTCCTTTTCTCTATAATGTAACCTGTTAGCCCATGTGGTGTCCCCTTGGGAGTATAAAAGGAGGCCCAAGCCTAGAGAGAAGGGGGCTTCTTTTTTGGCTTTTGGCTGGTTGGATCCCTGAAAAACAACAATCCCTAAGCAACCACACAGGAGTAGGTGCTACACTTCTCTGGCGGCCCGAACCTGTATAATCCCTTGTGTCGTGATCCCTCTCGTACTAAGGTGTTGATGCGAAAAATACACACTGGCCTGAGAGATTTGCTTTACTCTAGGGCAGATATAGAACATTAAACAAAGCATAAAACTATGTAAAACATCTATACCAGGTAAGATCGGCTGAAACCCCGATACTATCCTTATTAACAACCATAAAATAGGCTAGAGATCATGATTCTAAGTACGACTTAATAGGTCGGACTTAACCGATGCAGCATTAAGTATAAAGAGAAGCATGATATCTAGACAATCAAGCCGATGGTTGCCTTTTTGGGATGGTGGATACATTATATAACTTAAACCAACAAGACAATCAATTTGTTGCCAGCAAAACCCTAAATAGAGATCGACCGATACGAATAGATTGCATTGTCAATCTAAATTATATAATGTATATGATAACTTCGGAGATTCGCAAGATAGAATTAGAGTGTCATAAAGATGGAAGCACTAATTCCGATAATGAAAACCGCCATAACAAGACCTACTTTGTCGTCGAAGATCAAACTGATGCAGCACAACTCGAAAGCATGAACTTGTCGAAAGTAGAAAATAAAAGGTTGGTGATGCGCCGAGATTGATTGAACGTGTGTTGTTATATTTACAAGACCCCGGGTCTATATTTATACCCAAAAATACAAACATTGTCCATCACAGACACGACTCACATTAACCTAATACAAATCCAATTGACGAATAAGTCCCTAAGGCGGACTCTTATCGTGATGATCTATAAGGAAATAACATAAATTATCCTAATTAATAGATACAATTGCCTTTCCAGGACTCTATCCGTGCATGGCAATCCGTATGAAGCACCTTAACTTAACCCGATGACGTGTACCGAGTCGTATTACCAAAATCGTCTCAATCGGCTAACCTTGTCCGACTCAAACCCTGCCGATTCTGACCGCAGCCGATTCTTGCTCTGTTTCCGATACGATCTAATCTCCTGGATCTTCTTCGATTCTATCTTCATCTCCGATACTCAAATTACCAAATTTGGTCATCAACATAAGGCACCAGCGATCTCACGCGCACCGAAGTGCCGAATCGCGTTCCGCGCCCCAGGCCGAACTCACAAAGGGGGGCCCTGCTGTTCCCTGTTGAGGAGCTCGTTCTCCGTCAGCTGGCGCGCCAGGTAGGGGGGCGCATCCGTGTTTTTGGCTCCCACTCCTTTTCGTGTGCGCCAAGCTTCACCGAGTCAGCCCTAGGGCTGAAGAGGCGGTGGTGTACACCCCCTCCCCGAGTGCCAGTGACGATGGCAGGGAGGTGCACCCTTGTCGTCGAGCTCACACTCAGTTGCCATCCCCTCGCCGGAGTCTTGGGCGGGGGAAGGCACCGGAGAAACCGGAAGGATCCGCCTCCTCGCCGCCACTCGGTGACGGAGGGTGGCGCCACGATAGGGTGCACCGCCGTCTGGTCTACAGCGACGGTGGCACCCCTCAGGGCACCCTCCAGGCTGCGGGAGTGCTTTTGCGCCACCCGCCCATCGTCTCCGACCCGGAGGCCCCAGTCCAGCGTTGGATGGACGATGTGGACAACCTGGTCAAGGCGGCACAGTAGTAGCTGGACGCCGGCGGGCGATCATCGGTGGCCGGATCATCCGGCACCGTGGCTGTTGCCTCTTTGTTTGCAAGGCGGAGAGCTCGAGGGCGGCGGCTAACGCCCGCCGCTCATCCCCACCTCCCTCGTCGACGCCCAGGCCCGCTCATGGGCGTCACGAGAGCGTATATGGCGGGCCGGACATCCGGCTTAACATTGAGCACCGGCGCGACGAGCGTCGCGCCACCCAAATGGGGGAGGCCGCCACCTCGACGGCAGCGGTGCGCTCCTCCGGCCATAAGGGCCGGCCCCCCGTATCTCCCGTCGTCGGGGCTGGATGCCGGGCTTTTGTGGCGAGTCTTTGGAATATCCGATGGCCCCCAAAATTCTGGCCCAGCATTCCCGAGAAATACGACGGCAGCGTCAACCCCTCCGAGTTTCTCCAGATCTACACGACTGGAATAGAAGGGCGACGACAGCGTCATGGCAAACTTCTTTCCTATGGCCCTAAAAGGCCAAACGCGGGGTTGGCTGATGAATCTGCCACCCACCTCGGTTCACTCCTGGGAGGACTTGTGCCAACAGTTCACCACGAACTTTCAGGGCACATATCCGTGCCCAGGGGAGGAAGCGGACCTGCATGCGGTGCAGCGGAGGGATGATGAGTCCCTTCGATCATACATCCAGCGGTTTTGCCAGGTTCGCAACACCATCCCCTGCATCCCCGCCCACGTGGTGATCTACGCGTTTAGGGGAGGCGTGCGGCACAACCACATGCTGGAGAAGATAGCCTCCAAGGAGCCCCAGACCACCGTGCAGCTTTTTGAGTTCACAGACCGTGTGGCCCGGAAAGAGGAGGCCTGGACCTGTAACTCCTTCGGCTCTGGCGCGGCGGCTGCAGCTGCCCCCGAGTCCGCTGCCCATTCTGGGCGGCGAGAGAAGAGGAGGAAGAGAAGGTCAACCTGCTCTGATGATGAGGGCCATGTCCTCGCCGGCGAAGGCGCTTCGCAGCCCCAGCGCAAGGGGAGGGCCGTGGGTGACGGGAGAAAGGACGCCGGTGCTCCCAGCCGAGAGCGTCCGGCTAGAAATGGTGCTCCCTGCACAACACCTCCCACCACGACCTCGCTGACTGCCGCACGGTCAAGAGCCTGGCCGAGTGTGTCAGGAAGTGGGGGCAGGAGCGGGAGCAGGGGTGCCATGTGGGCAAAGGCCCGACGGCCCCTACCCGCGACCGGCGAAGCGAGGTTAGGCAGAAGGCCCCCGCTGATGATGGTGACGACAACGACTTGGGTTCCCAGGAGCCCGAGGCCACCGTCGCCACCAAAGATGGGGGAGCATGCGCTCATGCTTCCTGCCACAGCTTCAAGACCATGAAGCGTGAGCTTTTGGCTGTGGTCCCCACTCACGAGGCTGCGCGGCGGGCGCGGTGGTCGGAGGTCTCGCTCACCTTCGATCAGACCGACCACCCGCCGTGTGTCGCCCGGGGTGGGCAAACTGCGATGGTGGTTTCCCCCAACATCTGCAATGTCAAGTTGAGGCGCGTCCTGATAGACGGTGGCGCTTCCCCCAACATCCTCTCCCCCACGGCCTTCGACATCATCAAGGCCCCGGGGATGAAGCTCCGGCCATCCCTGCCGATCATCGGCGTGACGCCGGGGCACACGTCGTCCCGGGGCCACATCGACCTCCCGGTCACCTTTGGTGGCCCCGATAACTTCCGCACCGAGCGGATCAACTTCGATGTGGCAGATCTTAATCTGCCCTACAACGCGGTGTTGGGGAGGCCCGTGTTGGTGAAGTTTATGGTGGCCACCCATTACGCCTACCTCCAGATGAAGATGCCGGGCCCGCGCGGCCCCATCCCCATCCATGGCGATCTCAAGATCGCACTGGCTTGCACGGAACAACACGCGAGCGACCTCGCCGCGGTTCCAAAGCCCGCGGCGGCGACGAGAGGCCCGAGGCCTCTTCGTCTCACGTCCCGAGGAAGCGGATGACCTCAAGCGACGAGGTCCCCGTGAAGGAGGTGGCGTTGGCCGACGACCCGTCCAAGACCGTAAAGGTTGGCGGTCGTCTGGACAGCAAATAGGAAGACACGCTCGTCTCCTTCCTGCGGGCAAACACCGACGTCTTCGCGTGGAAACCGTCAGATATGCCCGGGGTCCCTAGGGAGGTGATCGAGCACCGTCTGGCCGTGCGACCGGACGCGAGGCCCGTCCGACAAAAAGTATGGCGACATGCCCCCGAGCACTAGGCCTTCATCCGTGAAGAAGTGGCGTGGCTTTTGCAGGCCGGATTCATCTGAGAAGTCATACATCCGGAGTGGCTTGCGAACCCGATTGTCGTCCCCAAGGCGAACGACAAGCTCCGGATGTGCATCGACTACACCGACCTCAACAAGGCATGTCCTAAGGACCCTTATCCCCTGCCGCGTATAGATCAGATCATCGACTCCACTGTGGGGTGCGACCTTTTGTGTTTTCTAGATGCATACTCAGGGTATCATCAGATCCGCATGGCTAGGGAGGATGAGGAAAAAACTGCATTCATTACACCTGTAGGTACTTATTGTTATACAACTATGCCTTTCGGTTTAAAGAATGTAGACCCTACTTTTCAGCGTACTACTCGTATTACTTTGGGTAGTCAAATAGGGCGCAATGTTGAGGCGTATGTCGATGACTTGGTTGTGAAAACGCGCAACCAAGAGACATTGCTCTCGGATTTAGCGGAGACCTTTGAAAGTCTCCCCTCCACGGGCATTAAGCTGAACCCCGAAAAGTACGTGTTCGGTGTGCCAGCGGGCAAACTTCTCGGGTTCTTGGTCTCTGCCAGAGGCATAGAGGCCAACCCCGAGAAGATTAGCGCGATAAATAGGATGCACCCCCCATCAAGCTTAGGGATGTGCAACGCGTCACAGGATGCATGACCGCCCTAAGCCGATTCATGTCGAGGCTGGGTGAGAAGGCGTTACCCCTATTTAGGCTCCTTAAGCGCTCTGGGCTGTTTAGGTGGACGGAGGAAGCTGAGCAAGCCTTCAACCAGTTGAAGGCCTATCTCAGGTCCCCCTGGTCCTTGTAGCTCCAGAGCCGGAGGAGCCGCTGCTGCTCTACTTAGCGGCCACCCCGCAAGTGGTTAGTGCAGCGTTGTGGTGGAGCGCACCAAGGAAGACCCTCGGGCCGCGCCCCACCGTCCCGTGTCGGTGCAGCCCGGGCCAGAGGGCAACGGGGAGCCCTTCAACCAGGCGAGGGCCCGGGGGCCCCCCCAGGTTGATGATGGCCCTCCGTCCCCTCGCCAGACGGTGTTAGGTGCCCCTGGTCCCCAGGCAGGCCCCGAGGCCACTGAGGGAAGGAGCGGCCCGACGCATTCTGGCCCCGAGGCCACTGACATGGAGGTGGAGTAAGCCCGACGAGGCCCTTCCCATAGTCAATGCGCGGGATCTGTCGCCCCTAGCGAAAAGGCTAGGCCCCGCTGAAAGGTGCAGCGACCAGTCTATTTTGTTAGCGAGGCATTGCGGGATGCCAAGACCCGATACCCTCAAGCCCAGAAATTGCTTTACACAATTCTGGTAACGTCGAGGAAGTTGCGTCATTATTTCCAAGCGCACCGGGTCACGGTTGTGACATCCTACCCCCTCGGGCAAATCCTACACAACCGAGAGGGGAATGGGCGAGTGGTCAAGTGGGCCATCGAATTCTCTGAGTTTGATCTCCACTTCGAACCACGCCACATGATTAAGAGTCAGGCCCTCGCCAATTTCATGGCTGAGTGGACCCCGACCCCCGAGCCCGACCTCGGGTTCCCCGACCCCGAGGCCGGAGCTGATCCCTCACAGCGGGCCCCCGGCCCCCATTGGGTGATGCAGTTTGATGGCTCGCTCTTCCTCCAGGGTGCTGGCGCCGGGGTCACTTTGACCTCGCCGTACAGGGACATTCTCAAGACGTGGTTCGCCTGGATTTTCGGGCAACCAAAAACATGGTGGAGTACGAGGGACTCCTTGCGGGGCTCAAAGCGGCGGCTGGAATGGGGATCCGCCGCCTCTTGGTTCTTGGCGACTCCCAGCTAGTCGTGAACCAAGTCTCCAAGGAGTACCGCTGCTCTGACCCGCAAATGGAGGCCTACATCCGCGAAGTGCGGCATATGGAGCGCCATTTCGACGGGTTAGAACTACGGCACGTGCCCAGGCGGGACAACGCGCTCGTCGATGAGCTGTCAAGGCTCGCCTCATCACGCGCCCCGACCCCACCGGGTGCCTTTGAAGAAAGGCTTACCCAACCGTCGGCGCGTCTCAATCCCCCGGGGGACACGGACGCTGCCATGTCACCCTCGGGGCCCGATGGAGTCCAGGCCCCGAGGCCCGAGGGGGCTGAGCCCGACCCCCCGCGCCAAATCGCCTGGATGACTGAAATCCAGGCGTTTCTCAAAGATGAGACTCTGCCCGAGGATCGCGAAGGGAGTGAGCGCGTCGCCCGCATCTCCAAGAGGTACGTGTTGGTAGAGGGGGCCCTCTACCGACGCGGTGCCTGGAGTCCTCCTCAAATGCATCTCTCGGGAGCATGGCATTGAGCTTCTCGCTGATGTCCATGAAGGCGAGTGCGGAGTCCACTCCGCCTCGCGCACCTTGGTTGGTATGGCCTTTCGGTAGGGTTTCTACTGGCCGACGGCGCTCCAAGACAGCTGATCTGGTCCGACGGTGCAGGGAGTGTCAATTCCACGCCAAGCAAACGCATATGCCGGCCCAAGCCCTGCATACCATCCCGCTCTCATGGCCCTTCGTGATCTGGGGGCTGGACATCTTAGGGCCTTTCAAGAAGGTCCTGGGCGGGTACGAGTACCTGTACGTCGCCATCGACAAGTTCACCAAGTGGCCCGAGGCCTACCTGATCGTCAAGATCGATTAGCACTCGGCCCTCAAGTTCATCAAGGGCATCACTGCCTGGTTCGGGGTGCCCAACCGTATCATCACGGACAACAGCACCCAATTCACAAATGAACTGTTTGGCGACTATTGCGATGACATGGGCATCAAGCTCTGTTTTGCCTCACCCGCCCACCCTAAGAGCAATGGTCAAGTGGAGCGCGCCAACGCGGAAATCCTCAAGGGCCTCAAGACCAAGACGTACAACGTCCTCAAGAAACATGGTGATTCGTGGATCGACGAGCTGCCAGCGGTGCTATGGGCGAACCGGACTACCCCGAGCTGCGCAAAAGGAGAAACCCCATTTTTCCTGGTTTACGGCACGGAGGCGGTCCTCCCATCCGAGCTCACCCTGGGGTCCCCTCGGGCCGCCATGTACAATGAGGCCGATCAAGAGCAGCTTCGACGGGATGACCTCGACTACCTCGAAGAGCGAAGATGAAGCGATGCCCATCGAGTCGCGTGTTACCAGCAGAGCTTAAGGCGCTATCATCAGCGCCATGTCCGGGCCCGATCACTCAGCACAAACAATCTCATCCTACGCTGCGTACAGACGCGTGCTGGACTGAGCAAACTCTCACCCATGTGGGAGGGGCCGTTTAGAGTGATCGGTGTCCCTTGGCCGGGCTCGGTCAGGCTGGCCACGGAAGACGGCACATAATTACCTAACCCATGGAACATCGAACACCTTCACCGCTTCTACCCGTAGAGGAGTCGTTGTTGTGCCTCGGGCTCGGGCCAACCCCACATGCCCTCTCGGGCATGCCAGGTTGGCCAGGGGCTCCCACTGTGCATACTCCCTTTTGTTGTCATTTTCTAAATAACAAAGCATTTCCTTAATATCCGAACGGCTGTGACTGTTTTGTGTTTTCTGACGGATGTTTTGGCTCAATCCGGGGTGCTCGTGTTCGTTTTGTTCCCAATGACTCGGACCGCCTAGACGCCAACGGGGCCCAGACCAAGCCGTGCCCCGGGACACCGCGAACCCCGGGAGGAATCGGCAATGACCTACGAACGGGTCGCCACTAACCCCCGGTCATCGTATTCCCAGCCTGGCCAACCTCGACACGTGGAAGTCCCCAAGTGCACTAGTCCCGGCCCTTGTCACTTGGGACAGCAACCCGGTCCCGAGCCCCCGCTCGAGTTCAAAAATCAGACAGATCAACAAAGTGGTCCGACCACTTCGCAGGCATAGGTGCAAACTGAAATGAAATTGTGAAGCATTCAATGCAGGCAAAAACAGAGTGTTCAAAAACGAAGCGAATAAAATAAGGAGTGCTGATTATTACAAGGTCGGCACGGAGGCCTTATAAACATGCAGAGAAAAAAAGGAGGGGGGCAGCGGCTGCCGGAGTCGGGCTTGCCCGGTCACACCTTGCCGTCATCGCCGTCGCCATCGTTGCCGCCGTCGTCTTCGTCGTCGGAGGCGGCCGCGAACACAAACCGAGGAGCCGTCCCCTCGAAACTATGGACGATCTCTTGGGCGGCCTCCCGAACACGGGCGCGAGCGACAGCCTCGGTCCCCGGTGGGAAGTCGTCGAAGACCGCCCACAGCGAGAACTCGGTGCCGCGGGCCTGGTAGCTCGCCAGCACGAGCTCCACCGCCCCCTCGGCGAGATCCCTCGAGGAGGCCTTGACGGTCTCCTCGATCTCCTCGGGGAGCGCCCCCAAGTCCTCGGCCATCTCGGTGAGCCGGTGGGCGATCCCGGTCTCGGTGGCGCCGAACTTATGCTGGCGGCTCCGCCAGATGCTAGCCCGGCATCCGGCCTTCTCAAGCTTGGTGACGACATCCAGCAGCATGCCAGGGCTCACCTCACTCGCCAACCGGAGGGCTTCGAGCTCCCCGGCCTGTGAGTCCGGAGCCCGCTGCAGATCCGCAGTGGAGTCTTCGGCCACGACAAGGTGGGCCATCAAGCCATCCTGGGCCTCGGGCGCCCCGACGCCCCGAGCCAGCTCCTCCACCTCTTTAGCCCGCGCCTCGAGCTCGGTGGCGCGCTCCTCCAGAGCGGCCCTCTCGGCGCGGGCATTCTCGAGGTAATGGTGCTCGCGCGCCACCACGACCACTTCACGCTTGGCGAGGGAGTCTTCGCAGCGCCGAGCCTGCGCGTCGCGACGAGACGCCTCGGATTCGCGCTCGGTGATCCTGGCCTCACGCGCCTCCCAAGCACGTAGGGCCTCGGCGTGCTGCCGCAGCGCGGCCTCGAACTACGCGTGGGGGCATGCCTGCTCGGCGACAGCCTCCTCGTGAAGAAGGAGCGCGACCTCCATCTCCGTGGCGGCGGCCTCGTGCGTCGCCAAGGTGTTCTCCCGCGCCTCCAGCTCGCTGGCGCGGACTCGCAACGCCCTGTTGCGCGACAACATGGCCTCCTCGCGGTGGCGCAAAGCAGCCTTGGCCTCGGCCGCCTTCCACTCCCGGGCTGTGGCAGCATCAAGGATCCCCCGCACGGCATCAAGCCGACACGAGAGATCGTCGGACTGGGCCTCGTATTGGAGGCGGAGGTCCTCCGTACTCTCCTCCATGGCAGCGGTCATGGTAAGCGCTGCGACCCGCTCCTCCTCCACCTCCCGGGTGACCTCAGCCAGGGCTTCGGCGTGGGCGTCTAGCGATACGAGGCGGGCCGCGTGAGCCTTTCGGCTGGCCTCCACCTTCACCTCCACGGAGCGGCGCCCCTCGGTGACCCACTCCCACTCTGCCCCCAGCTCGGCCCGCTCCCCCAGCAGGGCCTGCATTTGGGCGTTGAGCCCCTCCAGTACGGTGGAGTTGGCCGTCACTAGCACCCCTGAGTCGACGTGGTCCCGGGCTCGGCTTCGGGGGGCCCACCAAGGTCTGGCCCTCCCTTCGGGGCCTGTTCAGCCTCGGGTCCCGGGCACCGTGTCCCTGAGCCGATGCTCGCATCCCTGGCGGCCAGCACCGCCACGCGGACGCGGGCTACTTCGGCTTCCTCCTGAGCGCGGGCCGCCTCGGCCTCCTAGGCCCAGGATATGTCCGCCTCCCACGCGGCCTCCTCGGCTTGCCGTGCGCGGGAATCCTCGCGAGCAGCCTCTTCAGCCTCCCGGAGGCGTGCCTCGACCACCCGCCGGTCCCTCAGCCTCGCCCCCCGTGGGTCGGCCGGTTTTGGATTGGCGGGAGGCGTCACCGCCACGGACACTCCGGGGCGGGAGCTCGCTGTACAAACAAACCAAAAACAATGCACGTATGAATAAAGAGAAGAAAAAGAGACGACCGCTGTTGGTAACGAGGCTGTACCTGCGGGGTGGGCGGTTGAACGTCCACTCTGGGGGCTTGATGAAGCCCCCCTTGCTGGGCTCGGTCTCCCCCAGCCTGTGGAGCTGCCTCTTCTTCTTTTCCCCCTCGGGCAGAGGCGTCGGTGAGCCGCTCGCCGAGCGCCTCCCCGAGGCACGCTCGGCGCCGCCCCCTCGGGGTGGAGATGGGGGAGGGCTCTCCCCGGCTTTGCGCTTCCCCTTGGCGTCGCCGGGGCGGCTGCCCCCGGAACTCCCACCGTGGGGCCCCGACGTGCAGCCCCCACCGGAAGGGGTCCGCTCTCCTCCTCCATTGCGGCTCCCACCGGCGCCGCCTTGGCCTTGTGGTGGTCGGTCCCCCAAGGCCCCGACCGCATCCATAGCGGCTCGGATGCTGTCGCGGTCAGGGTCGCTGCAGAGGGTGAGGATCCTTGCTGGGATCAGAGATGGCTCCACCGTGCTGAGGTTCAGCACGCGCTGGATCACCACTCGGAGGTCCTCCGGACCCCAGTCCCAGTTGCAGCCCGGATGTGACCAGACGGGATCCTCGGAGCCGGTGTATGCCCAGGCACCCCGAGCACGTCGCTGGAGCAGGGTGATGCGGCGGCGGAGGTAGTCCCCGAAGACCATAGCACCGGTGAGGCCCTAGGCATGCAGGCCGGCCAGGCGGTCCAGGACGGCATCGTACACATCCCCGAGCGTGACGGTCGACTGCCAGGTGGGTTTTTGCGCCAGCGGTCGGCTTGGGAGCCGAAAGCAGTGCTCGTCGTGGAGGCCGGTGTAGAACCAGTCGCTCTTCCAATCGTCTCACTTCTTGCGCAGGACGCACGGGATGTACCATTGCGCCGCCTGCGCACGCGGTTGGAAGTAGCAGCCGCCGACCTCCATCGCCGGCGACACAGGCTGCACGGTGAAGAACCACCAGAATAGCTGAAGAGTGGACCGTACCCCCACGAACATCTCGCACAAATGTGCGAATATGGCCAACGTCATCACGGTGTTGGGGGTAAGGTGCGCCATCTGGAGGTCGTAGTACTCGAGGACGTCCAGGAAAAAGGTTAAGAATGATGGGATTAACCCCGCCATGGTGAAGGAGAGGAAGAAAACCGATCGGTGGGGATATTGCGGCGCCGGGCGCGCCTCGCCCAGCACCACCACCACCCGGTCAGGCACCGCCGGCATGAACTTGCGCAACAGGCTGGCCACCCTCTCGTTGGTGATTCGAGAAGGCGGCAGCACGCTGCCGTCAACCGGTGAGGAGCCCCGTGCCATTTCACCGGAGAAGATGAGCGCGAGAAAGAGAGCGAGCGGCGAAGAGATGCGCTGGGAAACGGAGAGAGCTAAGGCGCAAGGAGGCTGTGTTGGGCAAAAGTGGTGAAGGAAGGGATGAATCCCTCTCTCGGCGCCCTTTATACACTAGCCACCGCTACGCCTGGCTCCTCGTTTCCCGCGCCCAACTCTGGACGAATGGATGGACATGCCCCGGTTTGCGCGCAACCCCGGATAATGAGGCCGTCACGAAGTGATGGCCCATTATCGCTGAGAGGCAGTTTTCTCCTGCGTAAGAACTGCGACCGTTCGTTTTCTTCGAGAACCTGGGCCCACGTAACATCGGACCGACGGGGTGGCGTCAAGCCTGATAGCCCCTTGAGTGGGCCCCCACAGGCCTTACACTGAGGGCTACTATCGGTGTCATGGGCCCAAGGGTATGCAGAGTTAGGGCTTGAGGCGGCCCCTTGCGCCCACGTAGCCATCCCACGAGGGGGGATTGGGCCCGAGGGTGACGTGGCGGCCGCCCTCTCTACTTCCCGGCTCCCCCCGCTCGCCGCGGTGATAGGGGTCGGGCTCCCCCGACCCCCTCGGGCTACCGCCACGTGCGCTGGGGTAGGTGAGCGCCCCTAGCGCTCACCTAACCCCATTAATGATGGAGCAAACGGAGTGCGCTTGCGCGCGCGCACGTGCCACATTAAATGCGAATAGACACGCACGTGTGCGCCTGGCACCGATCGCGGCGGGCTGACCGGTCTGTGACTGGTGCGAATGACTGATGGGTCGTAGCACAGTACCGGGCGTGCTGGCTGCAGGCCATTAGGTACGCTGCACGTCCCTTTGGGTCACGTCAAAACCATGAGAGCCGCTCCTTGCTCTCTTATCTACCCGGGTTTGGTAAGCCAAGTCTAATCACTATGTATGGGTGGAGCACATAAGTCTCCGGCCGTTTAATGAAGAATGATGCACGGCGTCGCATGCGGTTGATGGGCAGCCTGACAAGGGTCATATCGTTATTATGGTGCAGTGGACTTCTGCCCCAAGCAACATCGTAGCCCTTGTTTGTAAAAGAATGTTTTCTCCTTTTCTCTAGAATGTAACCTGTTGGCCCATGTGATATCCCCTTGGGAGTATAAAAGGAGGCCCAGGCCTAGAGAGAAGGGGGCTTCCTTTTTGGCTTTTGGCTGGTTGGTTCCCTGAAAAATAACAATCCCTAAGCAACCACGCAGGAGTAGGGTGCTATGCTTCTCTGGCGGCCCGAACCTGTATAATCCCTTGTGTCGTGATCCCTCTCGTACTAAGGCACCAGCGATCTCACGCGCACCGGAGTGCCGAATCGCGTTCCGCGCTCCAGGCTGAACTCATAAAGGGGCCCCCCGCTGTCCCCTGTTGAGGAGCTTGTTCTCCGTCACACTTAGTAAAGTAATTTATTGCTACCAATATAAACTTATGTCCTTTGCTCGATGGTGGATTGATTTGGCCGATCATATCAATTCCCCAACATGTGAACAGCCACGCTTGATAATTGGATTCATAGCCGATGCTGGTGCTCTTTGGACAGCTCTGAATTTCTGACAATCTTGGTAACCTTTATAATATCTAAAGCGAACTTCCAGCATTTTTGGTCAAAAATACCTAACTCTCCTAATCAACCATCTCATCTTATGGGTCGATTGATGAGTACCATAAATTTCCTCATGCACTTCACACATGACAACCTTGGCTTCCTCAAGATTCAAACACTTTAATAAAACCCCATCAATTGTCTGATAGTAAAGGTCATTATCCAACAATCTCAAATCTCCAATTTATAAGGATCTTTTAAAAATTCAACAATCCCAAATCTCCAATCATTGGCTTGTATGGATGCAATCTCAACTTCTACATCCTTTAACATCGACTTAAATCCCGATGCACCTTGTCCTAAATCATTGGCTTCAACATTTTGTTCTCGAGGAATATGCTTCAAAGAGACCATCCTGAAAGTTTTCATCAACTTTTGACACTTGTCATTGTAAACCATCAAGACATCATTTTTGCAATCATATTCTCCAGATAACTGACTGATCACCAATAATGAATCACCCATAATCTCAATAGCTTCAGCTTCAACCTCTTTTAGCAATTGCAATCCTTTCAAAACTACCTCATACTCAGCCTGATTATTGGTATAATAAGGTTTAATAGTAAAAGCAAACTCAAAACTTGCCACCCTAGGTGATATGACTACTAAGCCGATACCACATCCATGAGTACAAACCGATCCATCGAAAAATAACGTCCCAGGCACGATCTCAACATAATCAACTGAATCCTTCCGATATTCAACTATGAAATCGGCTATCGCTTGTCTTTTAACTTCCTTAGCCGATTCATATCTCAAATCAAATTTTGTCAAGGCAAAAATCCACTTCCCAATTCTTCCTTTCAATACATGAGCCGATACTATATATTTCACCACATCGGCTTTACAAACTATCGTGCACTCATTGGAGAGTAAATAATGCCTTAACTTTGTACATTAAAAATATAAACATAAGCATAATTTCTCCACCGGTGTATATCTGGTCTCAGCATCCAAAAGTCTTCTACTCAAATAAAATATAACTCGCTCTTTACCTTCAACTTCCTGGATCAAGACTGAGCCGATTGTTTTTTGATCGGCTGACAAATACAGCTTAAAAGGGATACCTTTTTGTGGTGGAATAAGAATTGGAGGGGTACTTAAATAGTCCTTTATACTATCCAAAGCTTTCTGCTACCTCTCCTCCCCAAACAAATTCTTGATCGGCTTTCAACCTGAGTAATGGAGTGAATGGCTCTATTCTACAAGATAAATTAGAAATAAATCGCCTTACAAAATTGATTTTGCTAATCAATGATTGTAATTTTGTCTTGTCTTCTGGAGGCTTAATATTCTTGATAGTATTAATACTTTTCTGAGGAATTTCAATTCCTCTCTCATGCACCAAAAAGCCAAGGAACTGTCGAGCCGATACTCCAAAGGCACATTTGGTAGGGTTCACCCTTAATACATATTTACTTGCCCTCTCCAAAGCCCTCCTTAAATCAGCTATATGCTCATCGACTTCTTTTGACTTGACAACCACATCATCGATATAAATTTCAACCAACAAGCTGATGAGATCATGAAAGATACAATTCATTGCTCTTTGATATAACACAAGCACTCCTTAACCCAGAAGTCATAACAACCCACTCATACAAGCCGATTGCACTTAGGACACCTAAAGACAGTCTTGTGGATATCCTCTTCAACCATAAAAAATTGATTATAGCCTGCATTGCCATCCATGAAAGTGATAATCTTATGTCCAGATGTTGCATCCACTAATAAATTAGCAATCGACATTGGGTATTCATCTTTGGGAGTAGCTTTATTCAAATCTCTGAAATCAATGCAAAATCTAAGCTTGTCGTTTTTCTTTATCACCGATACTATATTTGAGATTCACTCAGCATACCGGCATGGTCTGATAAAGTTATGTTGATGACGAAATTTGGTAAATCATGCATCGAATTTGGAGTTAAGACCGAAGCGGATTTGGAAGGAAATCGGTAACAGAAACAGAGTATAAATCGGCTTCGGAACTGCATCAGCTACGGTGTGCATCGACTAATATTGAATCGGACAAGGAAGCCGATGTAGCTGATTCCGACAAGGGGATGTTGGAACCATTGTCGGGTTCGTTTAAAGTGCTTCATGAGGATTGCCACGTATGGATTGAGTCCGAGAAAGGCAATTGTATCTATTAATTAGGAATAGTTTGTTAGTTTCCTTTTATCTTTAGAAAAGTGTGTTTAGTGTCCGATAAGGACTTTATGTTTTTCCTTTTTTCTTTAGGAAAGTTTGAGTCGTGTCCGATATGGACTAGTATCTACCCATGGGTATAAATATGTACACCCGGGGTCTATGTAAATTATCTCTCGATCAATACAACTACTCTCGGCGCATCGCCACCCTCTTTCTGAGGTTTTTTACTTATCAACCAGCGGAATTTGGCACCTGACGCGAGGCTGAATCGGCTTTCGATATCCGGTGAAGGGGTAAGCCCTACGTTCCGTCGGGCCCTGGTGAAATTGTCGGCTATATTGGTGTTGTTCAAGGCTGCATCGCTTCGATCTCTTGGATCGCTCTGGTTCGGTTGATATATTTACTTGATATCTCAATTCTCTCTTAATTGCATTGTATTTAGAGACGCATCGGTTTAGTTGGGACTATCTCGGTTAAGTCTGATCTTCTGTCTTAGCCGATATATCTCTACAATCACAATGTTGTTCTAAATAGGTTTGTTATATCCATCACATTAGATAGATCTATCGGTTCATCAAGTTTTAGATTATCATATACAATCTCGTGCTGCATCGGTTAGGTTCGACCTACTAGATTGTTGTTGATAATATAAATCTTGTTAAGCCGATAGGTTCATGCTAATGTCTTATTGGAGTGCTAGCCGATGAGTTATCTGGACGTTGTATCGGCTCACAAGGATTACATATAATTTGGATTTAGCCGATCGCAACAAAGGTTTCACTGTTTATCTAATCGTTTTGATTTATTGACATCGGACCTCCAGCCGATGTATGCTTCAACCTTCGGATCAGTGCTTATTCAATCTATCATTACTAGCCGATTGGTTTCTTCTAGATTATATCAGCCGATTATCTTTATGTCATTATTTGCTCAAGTATCAAGATCTATACTGGATATCGGCTGGTATCGACATCGGCTGGAATCACTCCATCGGCTTGTCAGCCGATCGGCTATCTTTTGATCTTCAATTTATATATCTTGTCAGTTGCAGGATCAAACTGACTGGCACACCCGCATCTCATCATTATTTTGGACCTGCACTGGAGCTAAGCAGATCTCTCAGGCCATCGTGTTTTTACATCAACAAGTTAGCATCATAGAGTCTTCTAATCTTGGCCTTGATAGCATCATACATTTCAGCTTTACATCGTCTTGGAGGTTGCTTGTATGGCCGATATCCTGGTTTGATAGGGAGCCGATGTTTGATAATCAATCGGCTAAGTCCTGGCATCTCATAATATTACCAAGCGAAACAATCTCTATATTCTTTCAACAATTCTATTAATTTATGCTTAAATTCATATGATAAATCCTTACTTATATATGCCAGCCTAGGCCTATCACCTGGTCCGATATCTACTTCTTCTAACTCATCGACTGACATAAATCCTTGTCCTAGCTTGCCGTCGAGATCATCTACAGTGTCCTTGGTGTAGAAATTTGAACCCTCCACAGCGCCTTCAAAGCAATAATTGAGGCTCTCCATCTCCTGTTGGCTGTATATCATAAACAGACACTTTTAGATAATCTCCTTGTCAAACCTTGCCGGATAAACAATCAACTCCTTCCATCTCCCAAGTAGATGAATCGACATTAGCAACATTGACTGACCTGTAGGC
This sequence comes from Oryza punctata, assembly GCA_000573905.2. Classification (NCBI taxonomy): domain Eukaryota; kingdom Viridiplantae; phylum Streptophyta; class Magnoliopsida; order Poales; family Poaceae; genus Oryza; species Oryza punctata. The sequence goes on from CM002493.2 coordinate 30,701,368, forward strand.
TGGCACGATTTCTATTTGGTCTCCCTGCCACTAGATCAAGCTCTGATGCATTGTTGAAGGAATACAGCAATTGGCATGAATCCAATCTTTTCCCAACAACAGACTATAGGAGCCCTTCCTATCAATGACAAAGAACGTAGTAGGAATTGTTTTACTGCCGATGGTTAACTCCACATTTAAAACTCCTTTAGTCTCCGATGGATCCCCTCCAAAATCCTTCAGAACCATGTTGGTCTTGATCAAATCCTATGTATTCTTGCCCAACTTTCTAAAGGTAGCATATGGCATCAAGTTAACAGCTGCTCCTCCATTGACTAACATTTTTGACATCGGCTTGCCATTGACAAACCCCTAAGGTTTAAGGTGCCAATGTCCAGTCCCCTCTGGCTTTTCAAATATAGCTTGTTGTGGTGATAATATCAACTTAGCTGATGGCTCCTCGCATATTTCTTCTACAGCTTGTTCTACACTATACTCGGCTGGTAACACAAAAACCATGTTTATCGAAGATGAGGTAATCGCTTTCCCATTGTCTACTGCAAAGTTTTTGCTCTTATCGGCTTTGACCTCATCGGCTGGTACAACCTTGCTCTTGACGTGCCATTCCTTTCTTGTGCGTTTCAACCGATGCTCGATCTCTTCTTCTACTTCTTGCAATTGCACTCTATTCCTCATCCTTTGAACACGTCTCTTCTGATTCTTAGTAAAGATGCTAGTTGGACACCATTGTGGTTTCATGGTCCTTGATTCTTCCCAGACTCGTTTTCAAAGTAATCTTGATGCATTGGCCCAAGTCTCTGATGGACAAGTAATTTTCTCTGAGCTGGCTGATGCTCATTACTGACTTGTCTGCTTGGTCTTTCAATGTACCTTATATCAGGATTACTACAACCAGGTCAATCCTTGATAGATGGCAACCTCATCCCTTCGTTCCAGCAAAACCTGAAGAATTCACAACTCCAATGGGGATCAAAGCAATCTCCGTCGTTGTATTGATATGTCTCCTCTTCTCTCTGGCGTCTGGTCTGATATTTGTTAATCATACTAGCCGAATTAAATCTCTTTGCCTGATATCTACTTCTATCGGCTTGATTCCTATCGGCTCCAGTATGTACCATGTTTACTGGAAAATGATGCCCATCAATTTTCATCAGCTTTTTGGCTTCATCAAACTTGATCCTACCTTGCTCTATAGCTGATTGAATTTGTCAATCTAGATTATATAACATATATGATAACTCAATGATTCACATAAACAAGATTAGAGTGTCATAAAGATGTAAGCACTAATCCCGAGAACCGCCACAACAAGCTTTACCTCTCGTCGAAGATTGAAACCGATGCAGCCCAACTCGAAAGCAAGAACTCGTCGAAAATAAAGTAACGAATAGGTGGTGATGCGCCGAAAGTATACTGAACTGGTGTTAATTATTTACAAGACGTCGGGCATATATTTATACCCAAATACATAACTTGTCCATAACGGACATGACTCATACTTCCTATTACAACTTTAACCGACGAACTTATCCCTCAGGCGGACCCTTACCGAAAATATCTATAAGGAAAATACTTAATTTCCTAATTAATAGATAATATTGCCTATCTTGGACTCTATCCTTTCTTGGCAATATCATTGAAGCACTTCACTCGAATGCGATATTGACTTTGAGATCAACCTTGCCAATATCGGCTATATCGGCTTACTGTGTTCAACTCGGTATCGGCCGATACAGTCCTCCAGCCGATGCTAACTCTGTTTCCAGAAATATCGCATCTCCTCCAAATCTGCTTTGGTGTTTATCTCTCAATAGATCCATATCTTGCCAAATTTGGTCGTTAACACATGCCCCCCAAGTCCGCTGCATTATATAATGTGGCAGATTTATCTCTTTTATCTCCACAAAAATCTAGGGCTTTCTCCTCCTTGGCCGTTAACCTCGGGCGTTTAAATAGTAACCACCGCTTTGAAAAAAATTTCACGCCGTCACTTCCGTTTTCACCGCTTAAGCAAAAATATCCCCATCGAGCTTCGGTGAATCCTTCGACGCTCCCGGCGATCCCCTTCGCAACTTCGCTCCTTGGTGGCAACCTCCTCCGCTCCAAGCAATGGTGACTTCACCAAATCCTTCAAGCGCAGCTCCTTCCGAATTTCCTGAGGTAAACCCCTTTGCTTTCAATCTCCTTGCTATCGGCTCGTTCTCGAATTTATTTGCCCTTTTACTTTTCCTACTTTTTCTCTCTGATTCAATCCTTCTTCTACCTGTAGCACATGGCACACCAGATAGCTATCCCCATCATCTCAAAACCAAACCATTTTTTTCTTAGGGCTGATAGGCAACCTAGATCCCACTGTATTCATCAACACTGAAACCGACAGAATCCCCTTTGGACAAAGCAATCCAAGCTTAGCCCACTAGTCTACCACCTTCAGATCTTGGTCGTCTCAAGCCAACGGGTGGATAGATTGGTATAAAAGGATGGCCGCCAGCAAACAAGATCATTGGGATGAGATAGGAATATCTCAATGCTTATGACTTTCAGTTGCCGATATGAAAAAAGATGAACCAATGCTATCGGTCGCTGCCTACTTTTGGTCCGACACCCTCAATTCCTTTATGTTCAACCATGGGCTAACGACCCCAATTCTTCTTGATATCATTATGATTACTAGCCTAGACATTACTACATCAGCCAACCCAATCAGCTTGAAGACCAAATGCACTCATAGGTTCAAGGCTAAGAATATTGGAGGCTGGTTATGTTACGTTTCTGAAAACATGGGGACAAGTCCGATATCGTCTAGAGAGCACACTGCCTTCCTTCTCATGTGGCTAGACAAATTCTTGTTTTGTGGCTCTACATGTGGTCCAACAGAAAAATTGGCAACATCTAGCCGAAGCCCTAGTAGCCAAGAAACTATTCCCTCTGGGCAAATATCTCCTTGGGGCAGTGTATCAAACCTTAAGTCAATCATCGGCTAAGATTATTATGGACACAAGTATCGGCACAGGTGGCCCTTGGTGGTTCGTGCAATTATGGTTAAACCTACACACTCTGAGAGCAGCTCACAGACCACCACTGGACGAAGCTAAATTTCCTTCCCTGTTCGATCCAGAAGACGATGATGATGATGAGGCAACCAACGCACGTCGCCACATGTCTTTTTTTGGAGAGGTAGCTTCAACATATGCCAGTTCAGGACCATCGCTTGAGCATTTTAAGAATTGGCTTGGAAACTTTTATGATGGATTCCCAAAGGACAACAGGATTGGTTTGCATATGAATCCTTTGCCCAATATGAATTGTCAGCCGATTTTAGATTGGATGAAATTAACGATGAGAGATTTGAGAAACCTAGGGAAGTCCTTACTACGACCATCTCTCCCTGTATCCTTCTTGTGGGTATCTCCCACGGCAGATATGTGCAACCTTCATATGAGTTCCGTCACCCAATGGTTGCTGCAAGACAACTGGGTATGGGTCAACTCCCAATCGGCTTGTACTTTTCTGACAAAATCCAGCCCAGAGGATAAATAGTATCGGCTCTGATTATGGACAAGCTCCTAAACATCCCAGGTCCTCCTCTAGGCAGCATTGATAAATTCAACAGAATTCTGATCAGAAGCCTTCTCTTTGATCGATGGTGGTCTGAATGGAAGAAACACATCTTTCACCTATCAGCTCCAATGTACATGACCACTATCTTCCCTGACTCAAAACCTCAGGTAAATCATCTTTGCATTGGTTATTTTTCTGTGCTATCTGTAGTTCTACCAATATATCCCCTCTCATTCATGTTTGCTTTATTATGCAGGCTTCAGAATCATCACCCCCTCGAGCCAGTTTGAGTGGCTAGCCGATTGAGTATGTTGCTGCCAAACTCCCAAACGGCTGTGGCGTAGCCCCTTCTGTCATCGGCTATCATGCAACCAAGGTCCATGGCCAAATTAGAGATCCAATTCCTTCTGGTGGTGACAAACGCAAAAGAACCAAGCAAACTGCCATAAAACCTTCGGCTACCAAGAAGAAAACGGCCACCAAGAAACCAAAAACAGTGGATGATGAAGACTTGCCACCCATCGATCCAGATGTTGAGGAGTACATCAAAGAGTTTGAGATGGAAGAAGAGGTGGATGCTGCAGCGATTCAAATGAGTGATATAGAAGCAACTGCTGTCAGCCCAAGAACTCAAGCCGATACCCCTCCAACCGATCCATCTAGCCCAGCTAAAATTCCAAGTCCACCCAAACAGCGTCCTCGCAAGACCCAGGTACTTATCTCCTCAACTCATGTCTTTGATCATATTATGCTTCTCAGAAATAATCACATGTTTGTAGCCGAAGAAGAAACAAACAATGATCAGAAAGAAGCCATCTCCACCACGACATCGGTAAACTTAAACCTTAATCATTTTCATTACTCAATTTTTCTTCAGCCGATGCTCAAATTCACACTTTGCACCTCGATCTCCATCGCCTCCTCAGCATCAAACTCAAGCGAACATACTCCATCGGCTGTAGGAAGTCATCATGGAGAAGAAGCAGCTGCCGTCATTCCAACTCCTCCGATCCCTGTAAGTGTATATCTCCTCATCCCTTGTATCGGCTAAAATTGACTCCCACTACTTATCATAATTTTTCCTTTCTAAAGACTTTAGCCGATATGTTCTCTTTTGACATAAGGCGATTCTTGGATGAGGATGATGAGGACACAACTAGCAAAGCCAAATCGCCAATTCCTGGGGACTTAAAGACAAGGTTGGCTGACATAGCTAATCGGCTAGGAGCCTCTCTTGATGCGTTAGTCGTTGATTGCGAGCCGATCAGGGCTAGATTCCAAGAAGTCCAAGATCAAATCCCTGAGGAGCTATCACGCCCGGAAATTCACTAGTAATTCTCAAACTAATTTGTGCATACAATCCTCGTCCAGGAATCGCCGAGGTACACAAATCGATAATTTAATATACAGATTCATCATAATAACTAAAGCGATAAATACTTACACAAGAGGCCCTTAGTCCTCACCATGAAGATAATTGCAGCGGAAAACAAAATCTAGCGATGGCTTCAGCTCCACTCCCATAGGTAGCTCAACTAGAGTATAAGCCAAACGTCTTCTTCTTCGGAAACTTTCTTCAACTGAGGGTGGTTGATTATTGCAAGGGTGAGTACATGGAATACTCAGCAAGCCACACAACAAGTATGCAAGTGCACAAGGGTACCAAAGGATGGCATAATATAGGGTTCATTTGCAAAAGCAGCATTTAGCAAAGAGTTGGGAATTTGTAAAATAGTAGAGTAATTAATTAAACAATATTAATCAACACTGAACAACACGCTGTGTTGTACAGGCCCAAACCATCACTGAACAACCATGCCCGGTTGCACAGACCCAATCTCCAAACCAGAAACTAATCATTCCAAACCAGGAGCTAAACCAATTATTACCATTTATCACCTTACATTATTAATGAGTAGTGTGGGACTAATCACGAAAAACATTGTTAGACCCACCCATAACCGCGGGCACGGCTATTCGAATAGTTTTACTCTAGTCAGAGGTGTACTACTGTACCCACAAGATACAGCCCCACAACATGTTGCTATGCCCTCAGTACCACCATGGTACCTCGAAACGGGACTGTGACAGTACCCCAACATAACACAAACGCAAAGCAGTGCACCGTTCCTAGATCATAATCACCACCTTAAAACTAAATGTATGGACTCCCCAGCGACCCCCATGGACTTGTCGCCACTTCTCAGTTTGGTGCGCCTCTAAGAACCATGTTATACCAAGGGTAAAGCCGTTGCCCACGCTGGCTTGTGGTTAGTACGGTTAATGTTTCACAAAGATAGCTCGTGAACCGGTCCTTAATTGTCATGAGCACAATTATCCAAATCTCATCTCCAACCATGTGCTCACAATCCACCATTAGTCAAGTTTTAGTTGGCAATTAATTAATTTATCAATCACGATTGACCATTGTGAGCTACCATTAAATAACAATCAATATGTGATAATGAAGCATAAGTTATCCCATTAGTGTACTAATGTCTCTAAGCATGGCTAAGCAATTATATCTAATATATCTAGTCGAACCATTATATAAGTCCAACTAGTCAAATTATAACCCAAGGTATCAAGGAATAGGGTAATCAATGCAAATTGGCCATAACAATGGAATATGTTCACACCACCTGGTGACATTCGAAAATAAATGCACATTTGAAATAAATAGAGAATTTAAATATAGGATCAACATGCTCAAAGGATTGTGTTTAGGACTTGTGTGACTTGCCTTGCAATAATCGGTCTTCAATTAGTCTTCTGGAACACTTCCGACGCACTCACAAACCTTCGAAACGACGGAAATGACAAGCTAACACGCAAAACAAGGAAAAAGACTAAGAAAGTCCAAATAAATAGTGCATAAAAAGTAAACAAACATGTAGATCATGATTTTAGATGAATTATGGGACTTAAACAACCTCATTCCGACTTCATATGAATTAGTTATGAATTTTACCAGATTTAATCCAATTAAAGCCTATTAAAGAAAAGACTATTCCAAATTAATTAAAAAATTTAAAAATAATTTATAACTGAGAGAAAAGATTAAAAACATCCTTGGGTACAAAAATTGGATAAGATTAGGTAGATAATATATAGTATAAAGGAACAATATGTCATTGAAAAGAGAGGGAAAATGATCCATATTGATTTTGGATGTCGGAGATCGGTTGACCGGATTTTGACCTAGAGCAGACGGCTTAAATTGAACCTTGATAGATGCCACATGGGATGTCATGCAAACAACCACATGAGCGAGGAGGGTGAGGTGATGCCGACGAGGCGATGAAGTGGCGGCCACATAGGATCGACACCGACGAGCACGGTAGAACGACGGTGACGGCGAATGACAACATGACGACAGACACCGGGAAAGAGAGCACGACGAGAGGAGCTCACCAAGGGGCGGTGTGATGATGGACGACGACGGAAGACGACCGGCGGCGAGGTAGAGGCAATGACGACATCGGGTTGACGGTGACAACGGCGTTCCGGCGATCTTCGGTGAAAGAGGAGAGATGGACAGGCTTCTACTCAGCGTTGCGAATCCAACGGAGGCTTTGGTGAGGCTAGGAGATGACGGGAGAAGCGACAGGACTCCGCCGGACAGCAAAAAACGATGACGAACTCGACCTTCACGGTGACAACGGATACCGGTGGGTTTCGGTGAAGGAGAAGGGGTGGTCGGGCTTCACCTTGGCGCTGCGATGCCAACGGAGACGGCGGCGAAGCTAGGCGACCATAGAGTCGACGGTGGGGCTCGACCGGAGATGGAGTAGATCGGCTCGACGGAGACGAAGGGCTTCCCGGGGTCTTCGGCTTCGGAGAGATGGTGGCCAGGGTAGACCTCGGCCTTGCGAAGCCGAAGGAGGTGGCGGCGCAGGGCGGCGTTGACCCAGGCGGCGGCTGGTGCGACGGCCGGTGGCGGAGAGAGAAGAGACGCGCGGCGGCAGCACTACAAGCTACGGCGGAGAGAGGGAGAGATGGTGGCGGGAAGAGGAGAGGGAGGGGTCTCTATTTATAGGCTCGGGAGGATGGGATCGAGCCCACATCGCTGGGAAAACTCCGGGAAAGTTTAGGTTTTCGCCGGAAAAAGGAAAGATTTAATTCAAGAAATTGGAAAGGATTTGCTTCGGGATTCAAGGGGATTTGTTAGGGAAAAGGAAGAGGAGATCGAGGGGATTCCATTCCTGCAACTAATTTTGGAAGGGGAGCAACGGGAGGCCGGATTTGGAAGGAGGAGGTGGCACTGTGCGCACGGGCACAGGAAGGAGGCTAACTGGAGGAGGAAGATGACACTGTAGCAAGGGGAGAAAAGTAGACTTTTTGTCGGGCTTCTTTCTTCCTTGGCCCGATTGAAGAGGGAGGCAAGGCAGACTTTATAGAGGCAAAGGGCCTGCAGGGAGAGAAATGATAGGATGGAAAGTAAACTTTGCAGATTTGGCCCAAGAAAGAGAGAGGATTTTTAATTATTTTTTCAAATAAATTAATCACTGCAATGATTTTTGAATTGTTAAAAATACTTCTAGTGTTCAAATAATTCCAAGAAAAATCTTGCAAATACTTAAACACCCAAAGTATTTAACAAAATTATAACCATACCATTAAATGATTAATTTATTATTTACATAATTACTAAAATGTTCTTTGCAGGATTAAAATTAGTAGTTGAGCCCTGAAAAATCCGAGAAAATTCCAAAGAGTAGAATTAACCATGGAGAATTTAATAAAAATTAAATCCAGCCATGTTTTATATAGGAAATTTTATTTCCCACACTTAACTTCACTTGTAAATTAATGAACATTTAATATAAATTCTAGGAATAATTTATTAAATAATTTATAAATCCGTGAAACGAAAATCAGGGTGTGAGAGGAGCTTGCCATATCTCCAGTAGTCTTCCTTGAGCAATACAGATTCAATCTTGAGAGAGCTAGACAAAGACTTGTAGATCGGCTAGAGCACATAGCACTTGAGGCAACCATACAGACCAGCCAACAACAGGTTAATGAAGAAAAGACTAAGCTAGATGAACTGATAGCTGGCCCAGAATCAACTCAACAAAACATCAATAGGTTAAGGAAGAAAGAAGTCGATCTGATGGCACAACTGGATGAGTGCAGAGCTGAGATCTCATCTGAAGAGCTGAAGTTAGCCGACTTTCCAAAAGCCATCGATGACCAGAAATCAAAACTCAAGTCATCTATCAAGCATCTATCGGCCCTCAGTAAGTCTCTCAAGCCTATTCCTGGAACCGATGCCGCCGATGCCCAAGCAATCCATGAAGTAGAACAAATTCGTCAGTGTGCAATATCGGCCATCCAGGAATACTTAGGTTGATGTAATAGAATAGGCTTTGAAACATTAACTCTTTTACCGCACCAACTATTATTTTTGCTGTAATATATATATATATATAGTAAATTTGTTTGGTGCTCCATGGTGCCCGGGCTCCATATTTCAAATTGAGTATATACCCAATTCAAATGAGTATAAATTTTTTTAAATGTTTAGTTATTAACATTAACTACTTTACTAACTAGTTCAAAACAAGTTTGAACTGAATTTGAACTTGTTTTGGTTAGATTTTGATCCTAGGTATATAACATCCAAACATATAATTATTTAGGTATGTAATAATGCATAATCAAATAAAGTTGAATTTGAGTGGTTTTATTGGTAGGTATAGGTTTGAATCAAATTCTTATACTTAGATATTATACTAATAATTTTGAAAATTTTGAAAAATTTGAATGAACTTGTGCATTTCACACCATGGTGCCCCATATGAGTGTCCTATATATATATATATATTAAATTTGTTTGGTGCTCCATGGTGCCCGAGCTCCATGTTTCAAATTGAGTATATACCCAATTCAAATGAGTATGAATCTTTTTAAATGTTTAGTTATCAACATTAACTACTTTACTAACTAGTTTAAAACAAGTTCGAACTGAATTTGGACTTGTTTTGGTTAGATTTTGATCCTAGGTATATAACATCCAAACATATAATTAGTTAGGTATGTAATAATGTATAGTCAAATAAAGTTGAATTTTAGTTGTTTTATTGTTAGGTATAGGTATGAATCAAATTCTTATACTTAGATATATACTTACACTTTGAAAATTTGGAAAAATTTGAACGAACTTGTGCATTTCACACGATGATGCCCCATATGAGTGTCCTATATATATATATATATATATATATATATATATATATATATATATATATCGGCCATCGAGCCGATCTTAGTTTAACTTGAATTCTAAGTCCAAAACTTATCGACAATTGCATCTGAGCCGATTTTTCTCTGCAAAAAAGTTTTCTATTCCAAAATTTTTCAATCTTGGTGACATATATACCCCCTTAATTTTGAAGAACAAGGGCATATGATGCAAAATTATAATTTGTCTCAGGGCGACAGTTTATATCGGCCATCTAAAGGCAATGTAGTAACATCGGTTATTTGTCATGCATCGGCGCATCATAGCCGATCACGAGTTCACCCAAACGCTTGGGTAATATTTTTCAAGTATTTGCCATTAAGAGTTCTTCCAAAATCTTCTCTATCAGGTCCTTTCAGCATGTAAGCTCCTTTTGAAACACACTTATGAATCCGAAAGGGTCCTTCCCAATTCGGTGACCATTTTCTAAATTTATTATCTCTTGTCCCTATCGCCAATATCAACTTCCAAACTAATTCTCCTTCCTCAAAAGACTAAGGCACAACCTTTTTATTATAATGTCTAGCAACCCTTTCCTTATGTCTTTTAACTTTTTCCAGAGCTCACAACTTTGACTGTACCAATTCTTCTGATTCATCAACCTTGAGATAATCATCAACCGTTAACTCATCCTGTAAAGAAACCCTTCTCGAGCCGATGTTAGATTCCCAAGGCAAAATAGCCTCATGCCCATAAACAAGTTGATAAGGTGGTACTTGAATAGATCCATGACACGCCATCCGATAGGACCATAATGCCTCAGCCACTATAGTATGCCATTTCTTTGGATATTCAACAATTTTCCTCTTAACTAACTTAATCAAGCTCTGGTTAGACGCCTCAGCTTGCCCATTAGCTTGTGCATAATATGGTGAAGAATTCAATAATTTAATTCCCATGCTCTCAGCAAACTAAACAAACTCATCGAACACAAAAATAGACCATTGATCAGTCGTTATCGTATGTGGCACTCCAAATCTGTATATAATGTGTTCCTTTATGAACTGAATAGCATCTCCAGAGTCAACTTTCTTCAAAGGAATTGCCTCAACCCACTTGGTAAAGTAATATGTAGCTACTAAGATAAATTTATGCCCCTTGCTTGAAGGTGGATTGATCTGGCCGATCATGTCAATTCCCCATCCTCTGAACGGTCATGGTTTGATAATTGGGTTTATAGCTGATGTAGGTGCTCTTTGAATTGCTCCAAAGTTCTGACAATCTTGACAACCTTTGTTATATCTAAAACAATCTCTGAAGCAACCACTTCATCTTATGGGACGATTGATGAGTGCCACATATACCTTCATGAACTTCGCCCATCACAACTTTGGGTTCATCAGTACATAAACATTTGAGTAATACAGCATCAATCGTCCGATAATACATATCATCATCCAGCAAAACATATCTGAGGGCTTTGTATTTTAATTTCCTTGAAGCCTATTGAGAAGGATTCTTCAAATATTCAAATATCTCATATCTCCAATCATCGGCTGGGATTATAGCAATTTCTACCCACGCATCTTTCAACATCAGCTTATAGCCATATGCAACTTGGGCTAAATCATTGGCTTCAGAATTCTACTCTCTGGGAATATGCTTCATAGTTACCACCTTGAAGTCCTTCATCAATTCTTGACACTTCTCATTGTAAATCCTCAAGACATCATTTTTACATTCGTACTCACCAGATAATTGACTAATCACCAATAATGAATCACCCATAATTTCAATAGTATTGGCTTCAACTTCTTTTAACAATTGTAAACCGTTCAATACTGCCTCATATTCCACTTGATTATTAATATAGTAAGGTTTCATAGTGAAAGCAAACTCAAAGCTTGCCCCCCTAAGCGATATGATGACCAAGCCGATACCACAATCATGAGTGCAAACTGATCCATCAAAGAATAAAGTCCAAGGCACCAATTCTACATAACCAAGTGAATCATTTTGATGCTCAACGATGACATCGGCTATTGCCTGCCCTTTTACTGCCTTAGTCGATTCATACTTCAAATCAAACTCAGCCAAAGCAAAAATTCAGTTCCCAATTCTGCCCTTTAACATAGGAGTCGATAGCATATATTTGACTACATCGAGCTTGCAAATCACTGTGCACTCGTTTGATAGTAAATAATGTCTTAACTTTGTGCAAGAAAAATATAAACATAAGCACAACTTTTCCACCGGGGTATATCTTGTTTCTGCATCCAAAAGCCTTCTACTCAAATAGAATATAGCCCTTTCTTTGCCCTCAAACTCTTGAATCAAGACTGAGCTGATTGACTTTTCATCGGCCGATAAATACAACCTGAAGGGCACCCTTTCTGTGGTGGAAACAAAACTGGAGAGGTACTTAGATATTCCTTTATGTCATCTAAAGTCTTCTGCTGCTTCTCCCCCAGACAAACTCTTGATCAGCCTTCAACCTGAGTAATGGAGTGAATGGCTCTACTCTTCCAGATAAGTTAGAGATAAATCTCCTTATAAAATTAATCTTGCCAATCAGAGATTGTAGCTCGGTCTTGTCTTCGGGAGGCTTGATATCCTTGATAGCATTAATACTCCTCTGTGCAACTTCAATCCCTCTCTCATGGACAAGAAACCCAAGAACTGTCCAGTCGATACACCAAAGGCACACTTAGTAGGATTCATCTTTAAACCATATTTCCTTGTCCTCTCCAAGACCCTCCTTAAATCGGCTATATGCTCATCGACTTCCTTTGACTTGACAACAACATTATCAATATAGACTTCCACTAAAAAACCGATGAGATCATGAAAGATATAATTAATTGCTCTTTGATATGTAGCACTAGCACTTTTCAAACCAAAAGTCATTACAAACCACTCAAACAAACCGATTGCACCAGGACACCTGAAAGCAGTCTTGTGTATGTCTTCTTCGGCCATAAAAATTTGATTGTAACCTGCATTGTCATCCAGAAAACTTATAATCTTGTGCCGAGAAGCTGCATCTACCAATAAATCAGCAATCGGCATTGGGTATTCATCCTTAGGGGTAGCCTTATTCAAATCCCTGAAATCTATACAAACCCTAAGCTTGCTATTTCTCTTGATTACTGGTACTATATTTGAAACCCACTCAACATATCGATATGGTCTAATAAAATTAGCATCATACAACCTTGTAATGTCAGCCTTAATAGCATCATACATCTCTACCTTGCATCATCTTGGAGGCTGTTTATATGACCGATATCCTGGTTTAATAGGGAGCCAGTGATCAACAATAGATCGACTAAGTCCTGACATCTCATAATATTCCCATGCAAAGCAATCTATATACTCCTTCAATAACTCTATCAACTTGGTCCTAAATACATCTGATAAATTTTTATTAATATATGTCGGCCTAGGTCTATTGCTTGGTCCAATATCAACCTCCTCTAACTCATCGGCCGACATGAAACTCTATCCTAATTTGCCATCGAGATCATCTACAGTATTCTTGGTGTAGAAATTTGAACCCTCCACGACGCCCTTAAAGCAATAATTGGGGATCTTCATCTCCAAGTGGTTGTATATCACAATCGGACACTTTTAGATAATCACCTTCCCAAACTTTTCCAGACAAACAATCAACTCCTTCCATCTCCGAAATAGTTAAATCGGCATTAGCAATATTAACTGACCTATCGGCTGGCACGATTTCTATCTGGTCTCATTTCCATTGGATCAAACTCTGGTGTATGGTTGAAGGAATACAACAATTGGCATGGATCTAATCCCTTCCAAGCAACAAACTATAGAAGCCCTTCCCATCAATGACAAAAAAGGTGGTAGGAATTGTTTTGCTGCCGATAGTTAACTCCTCATTCAAAACTCCTTTAGTTTCTGAGGGGTTCCCTCCAAAGTCCTTTAACACCATATTGGTTTTGATCAAATCCTCTGGAGTCTTTCCCAATTTCCTGAAGATAGCATATGGCATTAAATTTACAGCAGCCCCTCCGTCAACCAACATCTTCAACATCGGCTTGCCATTGACAAACCCCTTTACATATAACGACTTCAGGTGCCGATGTTCTGTCCCTTCAGGTTTCTCAAAAACAGCTTGCTCAGGTGATAACACTAACTTTGCCACTGATTCTTCAAAAATTTCCTCTTCAGCTTGTTCTACGCCGTACTCTGCTGGCAGTATGAAAACCATGTTTACTGAACACGATGCAACCGGTTTGCCCTTGATTAATGCAAGTTTCTTTGCTTTATCAGCTTCAACTTCATCGGTTGGCACTACCTTACTCTTGACACACCACTCTTTCCTGGTTTTTCTCAGCTGATGGTCGATTTCTTGCTCAACCTCTTGCATCTGTTCTCTATTCCTCATCCTCTGGACTCGCCTATTTTAATTCTTAGTGAATATGCCGGATGGATACCATTGTGGATGCTTGGTTGCAGATTCATCTTCAGTTTCCTCTTTAAAATAATCTTGGTGAATCAACCCCAACCTCTTATGAACTGGCAACCTTCTCTGAATCGGCCAATTCTCCCTTCCACTTGCAATCTATCTACTAGAATTCCCAAGATACCTTACGTCAGGATCACTACACCCTGGCAATCTTCAATCGATGACTACCTCATACCCTCATTCCAGCAGAACCTGAAAAACTCACACCCCCAATGAGGATCGAAGCAGCAATCACCTTCATATTCTCTTTCTTCTTGCCTCTCATGCCTCATGTGGTATTTGTTGATCATCCTAGTAGAATTAAACTTGTTCATCCGATAGTCCCTTCTATCGGCTATTTCATCATTGTTACTATTGTGCACCATGTTGACTGGAAAAGGATGGCCATCGATCTTCTTAGTGTCATCAAATTTGATCCTTCCTTGTTCAATAGCCGACTGAATCTGCTTCCTGAATACCTTGCAGTCATTGGTACTATGAGAGCATGTATTGTGCCACTTGCAGTATTTCCTCTTTTTCAACTTAGTCGATGGAATCACATGCCCTACCGGCAGTTGGATTTGTTTTTCATGAAGGAGAAGTCAAATATCCTATCGGCTTTGGTGATGTCAAAGTCATATCTTTCTTCTTTTCCAGAATTCTTGACCCATTGGCACACCACGGTCTCCTTATTCCTAGCCCACTCGGCTGCAGCTATCTCTGGATCATCTTCCTCATGTTGGACCACATGTAGAGCCACAGAACAAGAGTTTATCCAGCCACATGAGAAGGAAAGTTGTGTGTTCTCTAGCCGATACTGGACCTGTTCCCATGTTATCAGAGATAAAGCCTGACCAGCCTCCATTCCTCCAATGTTCTTAGTTTTGAACCTATGAGCACATTTGGTTTTTAAGATGATAGGGTTGGCCGATGTAGTGATATCTAAGCCAGTGATCATGATGACATCTAGGAGATGGGGTCATTGGCCCGTGGTTGAACATAAAAGCATTGAGGGTGTCAGACCAAAAGTAAGTAGTAGCTGATATCATAGGTTCATCCTTTTTCATGTCGGCTATTGAAAGAGATATGCATTGGGCTATTCCCATCTCATCCCAATGGTCATGTTTACTTGCAGCCATCCTCTTATACCAATCTGTCCACCCATCAACCTGAGATAGCCAAGATCTGAAGGTAGCAGTCCAATGGGCTAAACTTGGGTTATTCTGTCTGAAGGGGATTCCATCAGTTTCGACATTGACAAAAGTGGTAGGATTTGTGTCGCCTATTGGTCCCAAGGAGAAGTGGTTTGGTTCTTTCAAGGTTGGGATGGCTATCTGGTGTACCAAATGTTACGGATGAAAGAAGGATTGAATCAAGGAAAAGAAAGGAGACAGAATGGATGAACAGATGAATCTAAGGTTGAAGTCGATGGTAAAAGGTGGTTAAGTAGAGGGGGTTTGCCTCGGGGAGTTCGGTGGCAGTCACGCTTGATGGGCTTGATGAAGTCGCCATGGAGCAGAACAGGGGAGTTTGCCGATGGGGATGGAGATCGCTGGTGGAGATCGCGGGAGCACGAGGAAATTGCCGGAGAGTAAGTTTGCGTGGTTAGAGCGGTGAAAAGCGAAGTTACCGCTGTGAAACTTCCGAAGGTGTCGGTTACTATTTATAAAAGCACGCGTGTAACGGTCAGAAGGATAACCCTAGAAATTTGCGGGATTGACGAGATAAGTCTGTTGCATTATATAATACTTCGGAATTGGGGGGCATGTGTTGACGATGAAATTTGGCAAGCATATGAATCGGAGTCAAGATCCAATCCAAAGCGGATTTGAAGATATGCGGAGATCTCGAAAACAGAGTGCGCATCAGGTGGAAGCATGTATCGGCCGATACCGAGTTCGATACGGTTGGCCAATACTGCCGATATTGGCAGGGTTGGTTACGTGATCAATGTCGGATTCAAATGAAGGACTTCAATGATATTTCCAGAAGAGGATAGTCCGAGATAGGCAACTCTATTTATTAATTAGGATTTAATGTAATTTCCTTATGGATATTTTCCGTAAGAGTCCTCCTAAGAGACTTGTTCGTTGGTTAGAGTTATATTAGGAAATTGTGAGTCGTGTCCGTTGTTGACAAGGTTGTATATTCGGGTATAAATATAAGTCTGAGGTCTTGTAAATAATTAACACCAGTTCAATATAATCTCGGTGCATCGCCACCTTCTATTACCTTGTCAATACATTTGGAACGAAGCCCGATGGTATTTGATCCGATCCTGAAGCTGTTTGTTGCTTGCCGTCAATCTCAGTCTTGATGACTCTATAACTTGGAAAACCATCTCTTGGAAGATAAACTGGACCTTTAACCTTTTCCTCAGCTATCGTGCCATCTACCACTGTCTTGATCATATCTGTAAGAGTATTGACAAGGACGCTAGATTAATTGATCAATGCATGGTGGACGGTTGAGTCGATACGATCTTGCAATGTGTGAAGTTCTTCGCCCTCTGCTTCAGCCTTCACATCCTTCTCCTTCTCCTTGTCACCTCGAGATGTGCTTTCTTCTGCATCCTCGGGTGGCAAAGTAACCTTAGTTTTCTAGATTACAGTGCCTTGCCGAGTTATTGTAAATGATCGCAAGAAACTTGTCTAGAATTGATCCAACAATTGTTCCATCTCAGTCTTTCGATCACCGGACAGGTGATCAATCGTTATTGGAATAACGTTGTTGTCATTGATCTCCACCAAGGCGGAAGGCATGATGAGGTCCCACTGGGTAGATGCAAAAAACACACACTAGTCTGGGAGATCTGCATAACTCCAATGCAAGTCCAAAAACTTGTCTTTGGTTCTAGGGCGTGCCTGTTGGTTTGATAATGCAACCAACAAGAAATAAGACAAACGATTAAATCCATAAACGATAGTCGGTCGGCCGGAGAGCCGATGACATATCGTCTTTAACCTAGCCGATGCAATATAAACTGGATCGACTGTAAGGTATAATATTAAAATAAACCCTAATCTCACTTCATCGGCTATAGAGATTAATATTATATAATCTATAGATCAACATTACTTTAAATAATAGTGACTAGGATAGATCGGACCTAACCAAGACAATATAAATCACTAATAACCAAAGTTATATGAAATAAAGATTGTATGTATTTATGTCATAGCCGATGGGTAAGTTTAAGTATGTATCGGCTAAAGCTCCGATACAACCTTATACTGGGATTTCAATCTAATATAAATATATTAAACAAATATTAATCTAATGTTAGATTGACCTAACAAGATTGATGATGATCTTAATATATTTAGATTGTTGAGATCCCGATATAAGGGGCAAATATAACTTGCTAAGCAAAATAAAAGTAAAGCGAAACAATTATATTAGATTAGATCGGCTGAAACCCTGATACTATCCCTATTAGCAATCATAAAGCAGGCTAGAGATTATGATTCTAATCATGACTTAGTAGGTCAAACCCAATTGATGCAGCACTAAGTGTGAAGAGAAACATAGTATCTAGACAGTCAAGCCGATGATTGTTTTTTCAGGATAGTAGATACGTTATATAATCTAAAATAACAAAATAGTCTAGCCGTTATCAGCAAAACCCTAGATAAAGATCAGCCGATGCAAGTAGAATACGTTGTTTATCTAGATTATATAACATATATGATAACTCAACGATTCACATAAACAAGATTAGAGTATCATAAAGATGTAAGCACTAATCCCGAGAACGCAAACCACCATAACAAGCTTTACCTCTCGTCGAAGATCGAAATCGATGCAGCCTGACTCGAAAGCAAGAACTCGTCGAAAATAAAGTAACGAAAAGGTGGTGATGCACCGAAAGCATAGTGAACTGGTGTTAATTATTTACAAGACCTCGAACATACATAACTTGTCCATAACGTACACGACTCATACTTCCTATTACAACTCTAACCGACGAACAAGTTCCTTATGCGGACTCTTACCGAAAATATCTATAAGGAAAATACTTCATATCCTAATTAATAGATACAATTACCTATCTCGGACTCTACCCTTGCCTGGCAATATCATAGAAGCACTTCACTCGAATGCGATATTGACTTTGAGATCAACCTTGCCAATATCGGCTATATCGGCTCACTGTGTTCAACTCGGTATCAGCCGATACAGTCCTCCAGGCGATGCTAACTCTGTTTCCAGAAATATCGCATCTCCTCCAAATCCGCTTCAGTGTTTATCTCCAAATCAGATCCATATCTTGCTAAATTTGGTCGTTCACACCGTTGTGCAGCGCCGCCTTGTCGCCGCCTATGCGGGAGGTCTGGCTACGCAGCCGCTGCAGCCACCTCCGTGCGAGCTCCGCTGTTGGCCGCTGGATGAGCGCGTGCGGGAGAGAGTCGGCGCTGTCATGCTCTTTAGCTATGGGAGGGAGAAGAGAGAGAGGGGTGAGAGGGAGATAATCCGATAGGTGGGTCCCTCCGATTTTTTTAAAAAGTACTGACTGGATAGTCACGTAGGACCAAAATCACTCCCGATTGAGTTAGGGAAGTTTTTCATCCGGTATTAATAATTGATAGTGAAAGATGTCTGTCTTTTCGGTTCAGGGGGTAATTTAGACTTTTTCCATGAAATAATCATATTTGCGTCCTTCTTTCTTTTTGCCAAAGTCTGCAATAGAGAATAAAGATAGCATTTTGAATGGCACTGAATAATTTATACGTATGTTTAGAACTTCCTAGTAAAATCAACCCAATAAACACATGTGGTCAGGATTCACAGGCCTGCAAGTCCCGCTTCACAAAATTTTCATCTAATTCTTCAAAAAGTGTTGTAGGGGTGATATTCGATCTGATCCGTTACGAATCTATCCAAATAAGGATATATGGTATGAACTTATAGAAATCTAGCATATATGAATCCGGATATGGTTAGTATGGTGTGGGTTTTGATACGGAGGTGGTATCTGTAAAATCCGACTGATGTAGATTATTCAACAATTCTATTATTAGATTATCTGATAGGTCGTCTACTGAATAATCCGAAGTCATCAGCTGATGCTATTATTATCTCATCTCACACGCCTGCATAGTTGTGTTTTTATACCATGGACGGGCATCATGTAAGCATATAGTATAGTTATTAGATAGATCGTTCATTGATTATTATATCTTTGTTTGTTATATTGTTACCTTGATGTTGTACTTATTGCACATACACGTAACATCCGATAATTTTAATCCGTTTCAAATTAAGTCCATACTAACTCCGCACCATTTCCGACATCCGAAGTAACTTGCTCCGTCTCTGCATGCACACACTATCCACACCTGTCCCGATCCACTTAAAAATATGATTTAGGAAATGATACGACTATTATCCATCTGAATTCGCTCCATTTTCGTACCCATACCGGGAGTAATATACCGGTTGTTGTGAGATTTTCACACCGTTAATTTATGATTTAGATCTCTGCTGGGTAGCTTTGTCACGTCAGTTATATATATCCAAGCAAGGTTATTAGGGTTTTTACTTTTCCTCCTTGATTTCAGGCCGACAATAAGCCCAGTAACACCGGCGGCAGACACTCGATCCGGCGCGGCGAGAGATGATGCGCTCCTCCCTCGTCGTCGGCTCCGTCGTCGTGCGGCCGGGAACCATGGCTGCGCGCGCCCCCTCGCGGCTTCCGTACTCCGCCCACCTCCCGAGGTGCACCAGAGGGCCGCCGCACCGCCGGCTGACGGCGGAGGCATCCGACCTCCCCAAGACTACGGCCATCGCCGCACTGGCCTCCCCGCGGGTCGACGACGACGACGTCACTGAGGTGATCTCTCTTCGATCTTAACGCGATCGTGATCGATCGATCCTGTACCTTAATTTGTTCCTTCATGCAGGTATATATATATATATACATCTGTATGAAAACTTGCTCCCTCCTTTTGTTTGGATATCGGTTATATTAAAACCTCCTGTTGAATGGCGCTCTCACAGCGATTTGGAGTCGTGTGTTCGATCGCAGCGCTATCCACGTCGCCCCCGAACACCCAGCAGCTGGATTTCGCAAGCGAGCGCGAGGTTGTGTGGGTTGTGGTCGTTTTTCAAAAAGGTCCTTGCTGTTACTGACAATTTGTTATAGGTAATTGGATGTACATTCCTCGGCTCTGTATTCTTACGCATCGGACCTCTTAAATATGAAATATCTTATGGTAAGAAGAGAAAATTCAGGAAATAGCAGTGCGCTCTGAAAACGTAAAGCGAGGGGTCTTTTGTGAAATCGAACATCCCTCTAGGCTCCACCTCCCCCAAACCCAAGCCGCCAGCCTACCGCCGTTGCCCCGCCCTTCCCCTCTCGCTCTCCCCTGCCCTTGCGGTGGCCGGCACTTGCTCGCTTTTCTCTGTCGGCGAAGACCACTCCCACGCGCCCTCCACTACATCCTGCCATCGACGCCCCCTCCAGATCCTCCCACTCCATCGCTGCACCGAACGGTGCCATGGTGAAGACTTGCCGGAGCTTCACCGCCGTGGCTGCCTTCAAGCACTCCTTCCCGTCCCCTTCCTCCTTCGCCACCCCTCCCCCGGAGTGTCCCAAGGTGAGACCCTCCCACTCGGATCAGAAATGATTCCTCCTCGTCCCGATTTAACCTCCAGTTTAACCGATCTGAATCAGTCGCTGGTGATCGCGCCCGCGAAGAGCGCCGGTTCAAGCGAGGACGCTTAGGCGGCCAAGAGAGGTGGGGGATTTTTTTTTTTGTCTTTCCGGCGCGTGTGTTGGTGGGATGGGTTTGGGATCGAGCTATTAGGGTTTTGATGCA
Source organism: Oryza punctata (assembly GCA_000573905.2). Classification (NCBI taxonomy): domain Eukaryota; kingdom Viridiplantae; phylum Streptophyta; class Magnoliopsida; order Poales; family Poaceae; genus Oryza; species Oryza punctata. Next base: position 30,722,411 of record CM002493.2, read on the forward strand.
TTGTTGCAGACCAAGGAGGAGATAAACTGGCGGTCGCTGTGGCGGAGAGCTCGAGCTGGAAGGAGCAACGACATCAGCAGCAGCAGCACGCGGTGCCTTGGGCGAAGTTGCTTTCGCAGTCTTCACGGCGGTGCGTGCCTTGACTGTCTAGTGGTCAAGACAAGCAGAGCTCGTGTTAGCGTGGCCCTGTGTGGTGGAGCGAAGGAGCTGGCATGGGAAGCCCCTGGCCGTTCCTCTTATAAGAAACTAGATCTGGTCCATAGTAAGACCAATCTGGCAATCGCTGTTCTTCCGTGCTTGCTCCTTCTGCTACTGTCTTAAGACTTTGTTCTTTCCCCCCTTTTCCCAACTTACTTCTCTCATTTTCCGCGCATATGCTTTTCAAACTGTTAAACGGTGTGTTTTTTTTAAAAAGTTACTTAAAAAATCAAATTAATCCATTTTTGAAAAAAATTAGCTAAAACATAATTAATCACGCGCTAATGGACCGCTCCGTTTTCCGTGTTCACTGTTTGGGTTAGGAGCTGCCTCCAGCGAACACAGCCTAAGCAACTAAGAGTACGCATAGCTGATGAAGTAACAACAATGGCTTAGCATTGAGCAGCTGGTGGCTCTGCTGCAATCACCTCAGAGTAATCTGTTTATCCATCGTTTGTTGAATCACTCTATGCTGCTGAGCTGCTACATATGGTTGAATCAAGCTATATATCGCTCTCTTGGATATATTGCTGTGAGTAGAATAATAATAATGTTAAGTTTTTCATTTTTCAGTTTATGAATTGCAGTTCTTTTTTCAATAATAAAAATTGTGAGTTAAGCAATGTGGTGTTCAGAGTTGAGTTTTATCTGTTGGTACTTAAGAATGTATGTGCCAAAGCAACTTATTAGGCTAGATCAATCGATCATCACTGCATTCTCTTTGTATTCTCCTAGGCTACTGTTTGTAGCTTCTCCGTTGCAGATTATTTCTAATTTCAATTTACCCATTGAAGTAAAATAGAGGATGGAAATATTGAATCATTTGAATCAGTTGCTTGCATTACTGCTTTTTGTTTAATCAGTCCATGCAGCCTAAATTGAAACATTCACTTGATCATTATTTTCTGAGAATTAGTAACAGAAGATGGTTGAGACTTGAAAATTATGAGACTTGATCAATCTGATGTTTCATGTCCAAGGGGCATATAATAACCTAGTAAATTAATTTGGACAATGCATGTTAGATCTGAAATCATTTAATCATTTGCTCTCCGGTTTCATAATGCACAATTCCTTAAGGTATAGTATCAGCTACCAACATGCCAATATGTTCTACAGTCTCATAATGCATACAATGTCTCACAATATCAACTGATGGATGGCACAGCCTAACAACATGATGGAAATTGTGTGGTTAGAAGCACAACACAGAAGCTGGAGCAATTATCCTTCCACTTCTACCTTGAGAGAGAAGTTCTGAAGACTATGATTTTCATTTTCATGATTCCACCAGCCACTATGACAGAGCATACCTTGCTTTCACTTTTTTCCTTGATGAGGTTGCATGTTACCTTCCCCATATTCTTTTGTTGTTCGACTTAAGATTCTTACCGTTAAAAAATTGCATAGAATATGTTCCGTTTGATACATATAGTGTGCATGTATTATACAGGAGGTTTCATTTGGTATATTTCTCTACCATAGATAGAGCAAAGTTGATGCAATGGTTTAGGAAGCATGATTTCCTTTTCTATTCGCTATTTCACAATCTGTTCTTTCTAGGGGGTAGTACATGCTTCACTTCTAATTTTAGTTAGTCATGGTAAGATGGGACTGATGCACAACATAGAATCTACCAATCTGAGATATTGTACTCTATTTCTCACATGATGTTTTTTACCTTCACTGCAGACAATTAGTTATATGGCAGAGCTGAGTTGTAGGAACTGGTTCATTCGGGATTGTCTTCCAGGTAATGTGATTGGTCTTATGGAAATGCATGCTTAGTGTGTATTATACATTTCTTTGATATGTTTTGAATCAAAATTATTTGGTTTTAACATTTACGCTAAGTGCTTGGAGATAGGGAAAACAGTTGCCATCAAGGTGTTGCAGGATCAACGTTACAAAAACAGTGAGCTCCCCAACGACATCTCTCTGAAGCACTGCTTCAACGATATATATTATCTAATTTTAGATGCATAGCACTTAGCTTGCTATAGCAGTTAAACATATTAAGGTTCTGATGTACTTCAAGACTGAAAGCTAATGTTGTTCTGTTACTTTTGCTCAGATGAAACTCCGGTGCTGCATGTATTCTACAGTTTAGCGAGCCAATGTGGTTGCAAGTTCTATTGACTGTATTACATGTAAAAACTGATTATAATCGAGCCTTAAGAATGGCCTTTCAGACAGCCAACTATGTGGTGTTCTAAATATTAGCCATTTAGCTCTTTGATTATACTGTCTATCCATTGATAGGATGCGCAACACATTGGCTGGTATTTCCGTGGCACAATTTATTGTGTACTACAAACCATGTAACTGTGGAAAGACGGGTTTTTCTGGCACATTTTTTATATACTAACTGTCTAAAGAATTGTTATGTTGTTCCATATGGTTATGGTTTTATCTGATCTTATTAGTAAAACTATAAATTCCATGCACAGTAAAACTATGCCTCGGATTGTTTGATCTGTTCGAGTGCTCTCATCATTGTGCTATCTGCCCTCACTGATAGGGCGCACAACGTGCGCCGAAATGTCTAGTATATATAAATTCCATATTACATAGTATTTGATCCATCTTGTTTCTTTAGCTACCCATTACTTTATTAATTAGGCGCAGGCTGATTATATCGATCTTGGTAATTTCATAACCTAATTAAATTGTTGCATTTTGTTTTCGATGATCGTTAAAATTTTCAGTTTGGCTTAATAGTACTACGTACGTCCGGTCAGGAATCCTTTAGCAAAATTTACTGACACATAGTATAAGTACTACGTACATCCGGTCATACTCCTTCTATTTTATAATATAAGTAGTTTTTACTTTGTTTTATCAAATATTTTTCAGGTGTAGCCAAATCTATAGATGAATTTAACAACATCTGTAACACCAAATTAATTTTGTTAAATATAAATATGTAATATTGAATATATTTTGATAATATGTTTCTTTTCGAAAATGTGTTATATTAAATTGGTTAAACTTAAAAATGATTGACTAAAAAAATTAGAAATGAAATGTATGGACTATTAATTTTATCTATTGTTTAATTAATTATAAGCTCATTTATGTCTTTGGCAGATTTCCATCTACGAGGTGATTGCGTGGTCTGCAGAAGAAGCCATGGAACTCATCAAGCAGACTCCTCCTCCTCCTCCTCCTCCTCCCCCTCCCACTCCCTCTCCTCCGGCGACGCACGACGTGAGCCAGCCACCTCCTCCTTCCCTTGCGGCGCCGGCGCCGGCGCAGCACGACGTGGGCAAGCTACTGCGCAATTACGCGCAGCTGCTCCGCCGCTTGGAATCGCAGTCCATCGACATGTACGCCGGCAGCAGGAGGCTGGTGGAGTACCATGTCATGGCGTGGGGGGCCTACGAGCCGACCCGGCCTGCCCTCCTCGGCCTCGGGTTCATGGCGGGGCCAGGGATCGAGGAGGTTCTCACCGAGTGCATCAACAGGGGCAACGCCGCCGCCGGCCACCGGGCGGACGACGTCGAGCCGAGGCTGCTCGCCGCGTTCGGGATCAAGCCGGAGAGCCTATCGACGAACCCGATGGAGAGGCGCTTCGTGGCCGGCATCTTGTACGCGGCGATGGAGATGCGGAACTGCGTGCGGAGGCGTGTTCGGTGGCCGAGGAGGGTGGAGAGGTGCAACCAGCGGCGGCGGGAGGAAGAGGCGGAGGCGGCGATGAGGAGGGAGGAGGAGGAGAGGAGGAGGAAGCTGGAGGTGGAGAAGGTTCTTGCAGGGTATGAGGAATTCTTTTAAATTTAGAATGACTTATTTAGATTCAAGGAATTTTGGAGGTTTTTCACATTTTGGTTCGTATGAAATTACTACGTTTCAAAGTAGCACTTAGCCTGAAAGACTGAAGGGTTCAAGCTTCACAGTCCACTTCATACTATTGAATGGAGTAGTTGCATTTTGAATTTTTCAGGCTTGTTTTCATTGGCCACACTGGCGATAGAAACTGTCATCTTTGCCGTTATTATGAATTATGTTCTGAAGTACTCATCCTATTTGTTTTTTCGAGAATATTTTAAAGGAAATTTTATTGATCTTATGCAACTAATCAAGACATATAATTATTGTAAGACCACTCTCAATCTGTGTGCACTTCATATGATTATTAAAAAAAAACATGACAACAAATATCATACCAGCGAACTATAACCACTTGCGATCATCATCGTCTACTTGAACGATCAAAAAAGTTCTCCTAAAATAATATCTCTAGAAAATGAAAAGCGTGTATACGTATCGATATTGCCATGATCCAATCAGTAAATATCAGAACAATAACTATAAAGAAACTCTTCAAACTCCAGATAATACCATCAACAAGCTAGGAAGCCAATAACCATGCCACCCCATCATTGCAAGCCGGTTCTTCCATACCTCGTACTCTTACGAGCAGCAAATAGGCACACGGCCAAAATTCATACTCTTAACAAGCAAGCCAATTAATAGACACACAACCAAAATTCATAGGGTCCATCTCAAGAAAGAGAGAGTTATTGTTGGTGTAAGTGATGCATCTAACAAGTGGAAGACTTATTATCAGTGTAAGTGATGAGCAAGCCTATAGACACACACGATCAAAAATTGTAGGGCCCATCCAAAGAGAGTAAGAGTTAGATCTAAAGAAATAAAAAGTGAGTTATGAGCATAAGTGAATCCATTTATAAGATTCTAAAGAAGGGAAGTGTTGTCGGCGTAAATAACACCATAATTTGAAATAAGACGGTTTCGATCTACTGTACCAACTAGTAATTAGTAATGAAGATGTGCCACGAGGAGTAGCTGCACCTAGTGGAGAAAAGGGCTCAAAGGCTGTAACTAATAAACGATACATTTCGTACGAAAACTTTCTATATGAAAGTTACTCTAAAATATCAGATAAATATATTTTTTAGTTTGTATTAATTAAAACTTAATTAATCATACATTACTATCACCTAGTTTTACGTAAAATACTTAATCTTCATCTTCATTTTTCATCTACATAAGTTTAAAACACCACCTAAATGACAAAAGATGCAGAGAAATTGTGCAGAAAGGCACACATCAGCAACACTGCTGACTGACGTAAAGAATCGAGCAAGAACTAGGAACCGTCTTCATGTGAAACCGGAAGCCCAAAAGGCACACATGAAACCATCTCCAAAGAAGGTACTGATTGTTTATGTCCACAAATCCTTTGCACACTTTATACAACAAAGTTCTATTTTGCTCAATTTAGGCATCACATAAAGGTCGTTCAAGAGCAGCATTCCTCATCTTACCCAATAAGAAATGTTCACGGAACAGGAGCAATTATTAGCAGGAAAAACAAGGAGCATCGCCTCGTCAGGTGCAACACCAGAAACGGAGCTACCAACGTCCCAAGCAATTAGAGCATTCACTTCACTTCACTTCAAGTTGTACCAATTGCCACATGACGACAATAGTCTTTGATTAATCAATATAACAATGAATCGAATGAACAATTTCAGCATATTCTAACAAACAATGTAACATTAATGAATCGAATAAGTCGCCGACACAAACAATGGTAACATTCAGTTCAAGGGCCACACATTTCCTCGGGGAGCAAAGCATATAGCACACAACTCCACGGTAAAATAGTAATAGCATACGGAAACGTGATTTCGCAGCCACAAACTTATTAGACGATCTTGAAAGTCATGGTTATTGAAAAAAAGGATCTTCTTGGTTCTCTCACAGGTTGAGATCAAAATGAATGACACGTGCAAACTCCATGCAAGTCATTCACTTGGAAAATCAGGTATGTCACAGGCACCAGACATGCTCGTCCAGGGGTTCTCAAGGTCATCTTCATCGCCTTGACCTGCAGCAGCTAGATTGGTCTCATCAAAAAGACCCCCATGACCGAAAGCATCATCTGCATCTTTGGCAAACTGCTCATTTGAGGGTGGCAATTCTTCGTTAAACTGGCAAACTGGCAAACTTGGTTCTAGTGATACATCATGCCTCCAGGAAATAGAGTCCACCAAGGGTGGAGGTTGGCTGTCAAGGAATAGGCTGCTTGCATTATTGTTGATGCCAACTAAAGTATACAAACCTGAAAAGATCAACAGTAAGTTTTATGTGATATTGTTCATGTTAAAAAAAGAGTGAGCACACTTACTGTTCTCGAGGAGATCATCACCCAGGATTGGAGAGGAAGAGCTCATAGAGAAAGCATTCGATTGAATCACTTGATTGCATTGAACATGAGGAACACAAACATCAAAAGATCCTTGGGAATTTGCAAGGTCCCCTTGTCCATGTCCTCCATGAACCAATGCATCCAGCAGACCAGCGTTGCTTGGAGAGAGAGATTCTGATCTCAGGGAGCCAGAGGCTGAAGATTGCAACATGAAGTCAACCTGTTCAATAGGATGTCCTAAGGGGTCGTGATATGACCATGCATTATTGCTAAAGTCATAGTTGGGATATTGGAGTGAAGGGAGCTCTACATTCGTGGGCCTCTGTATGGTCCCAGAAGTAGAGAAATTGCCATCAAGAATTGGATGTCCACTGACAATGGCACTACCAAAAGGTACTGACTGATCTTGTGTGGCAATGGCACTACCAAAAGGACTTATGGCATCAACGGAAAGAGAATTTGGAGTCACAGAATTTGGACAAATACAATTTTCTGGTCTACTATAGTCTAAATTATCGAAAAAAAACCTCTTTGTAACTTTGACCATTTCCCTGTAAAACCTCGTTTGTTCGTTTCTTGCCACGTGATTCATCAGGGCTTTCACAGTTCATCTCTTCTAGATCTGTCAACTTAAAATGCGTAATCTCCTTCGGATATAGAGGTTCACCAGTTCTCTGAATTCTCTTACATCTAGTATTCCAGAAGTTCTTGATTTCATTATCTGTGCGGCCTGGCAACTGCAATAACAACAACAGAAGTTCAGATATGCGAGTTAACCTATGATCTAATAGGATTTTTCTAGGCAATTAGACTAAAGAACCTTAAGGCATTAGCCTAAAAAACATTTGCATTGTACCTCAGATGTTAGAATGGCAAATATAGCAAAATGTATCATGGTGTTGCACTGGTTAGAGAGGATTTAAACGTACCTAAGGAAACAGTGAATGATATTGTCTTTACATAAATGAAAATATGAGGAAAAAGTCCTATTCGATGAACTTTACTCATAGGAATTTAGTAGGAGACAGGAAAGAAACCCAACAAAAGTACAAAAAGCATGAACATGTCAATGAATTCTCCCATAATAATTGCAGACCCTATCATGTCCTACCTTATCCTGTGGCCTAGATATCAGCTTGTCCTGATGCAGTTTAAAAGTTGACACTACTTATAACATGGCTCAGAAAACTCAGAATTGAAAATTAAATTCGCATCTTTCGAGATTATGTCTAGCTAGCTAGTCACAATACATCCGCCTGCTTACAGTAACACAGGGTAAAAGGACAGTTCCATGTGTTAATTGCCTGTGCAGATTCAAGAAAATAGGTATTCTAAATATTTCTAATTAGTGCAAGCTCTGAATGCTCATACAAGGTGAGTTCCTTCTCTACAGAAGAGGAATAACAGTAAAATATATATCTAGTTTCTTTTCTGCAGTGCAGCATTGCAAGCACGTGTGCCCCATGGCACCACAACACACTAAAGAAAAAGTATGCCCAGCAACCATTCTCTATTAAGTCCTTAGCAACTAATAATATTAAGACAATTGAATTGAATAAAATAATGTCTGTCGCCAATATACATAAGAAAAAAAATATTTGATGTCCACTGATTATATTCAGACACTAGCAAATAGTATATCTGGAGAAGACTGCACTAGACAAACTGTTGGCTCGCTTTAATCTAGAGAGAATATTTTCCTCTAATCCAATACACCAATGCATCTAAATATCAGACACATGCATGTAATATGCCATTTGGTTTTCTACGGATACTCGACTGCTATTCTCAGGACCACACCTTCTATTCAAAGCCTATTCTTAAATCTTTGTTAGGAAATGAATACTCAATGAAGCTATGAAACATATAGAACGTCCAAACTAAACAACTTATAATCTATTAATCAAGCAGTATATCATACTTCTAGATAGGTAGACACATATATATGCCTAAGTTGTAACTTGCAAAGGTTTTGCAGCCAATGGAGGCCGGTGTCCAGGTAGACAGCCATGAGGCTCTGCGCCTGCTTATGTAAAGTCACTACAAGCAAGAAGATTTAAAGGATAATCGGTCTGGATCAATTTTATTTTGATTTGTTGGAGGACCGAATATTATTTCAGACAAGACTAACAAGAACAGTAGAAGATGATTTAGTTTGTTATTCTCTGCAAAGGAATAACGGCAAAACATTCGTCTACTCCTTTTTACGAGGCCTTTTACAAGAGTGCAGCATGTCAAGCGTGTCTGCACCATGGCACTACGCCACACAAAAAAAAGTATGCCCAGTGGCCATTCTCTATTTAAATCAAGTATGGAGACAATTAAATTGAATAAAATAAAGTCTATCGCCAATACAGAAGAAAAATACTGGTTGATGTACTCTGAAAACGCCTATCTACGAGCAAGTGGTATATTTGGGGACCCTACATTTGGAGTGGACAGCATGCATTCTCTGCACTAGGCAAACTGTTGGTAGGCTTTAATTTAGGTGGGTAAATATTTTGCTCTAATCCATTCAATACACCAATCCACCTAAATATTAAGCATATGCTACTAATCTAAACTAACTAACTTTGAAACGGAGTATCAATGCACAAGCTAGCACAACCAAGGAACCATGAAAAGAGTAGTGGGAGGAGCACACTTACAGAGCTTGCCATCTTAGCCCACTTGTTCCCGATGAAATGATGGAGGTCAATGATCCTCATCTGCTCTTCCTTGCTGAAGGGCCCCTTCTTGAGGTCCGGCTTGAGGTGGTTCGCCCAGCGGAGGCGGCAGCTCTTGCCGCAGCGGTTCAGCCCGGCGTTCCTCTGCACCTGGTTCCAGTTCCCCTCGCCGTGCGCCTCCACGTACTCGCGCAGCCGCTTGTCTTCGTCGGGAGTCCATGGCCCCTTCTTCAGCGGAATCCTGCCACGCATGCGCACATGGACGCCGCCGCCGCTGATGCCCCGGCGACGAACCCCCGCCCTAGCCACACCGCGCTGCTCCTCTTCGCCGCCGTCGCCGTCTCCGCTCGGGTACAGCATCGGCGGCGACTCCCCCTGCGAACCCGCCAGCCTCGCCACCGCCTCCTCCTCCTCCTCCAGCGGCGATGACCCCTCCACCCTCATCCTGCACGAGCAAAATCCAACCAAAATCCCCCCCAAAAATTCAACAAAAAAACGAAAATCAAAAACCAATATCCCAACGATCCAATCTCGCTCCACCCTAGCCCGAACTAATCCAACCAGCGGCGCGTGGATCTCCAGCGGGGAGAGTGCTCACCGGTGTCGAGACGAGGGGTACAACGGCGGCGCGGCGGCGGCGGAGAGCAAAGTAGAGTAGTAGACTAGGCGGAGTAGGGAGGAAGCAAGTAGTAGTAGTAGGACCCCCGATGATGATGGCTCGTGTCCTGGGCCGGAGTGGGCTGCCATCTCGAGGCGGCCCAACTAGGGTTTGCTTCGTTACCAAGGTTATTATGTAATTTTTTATAGGGAAAAAATTATCCAACCCTTTTGTTTATTACCCGTCGATTACAAATCCATTCAGATAGGATAATGTATAAAAACAAAAGGATATATGTATTTAATAATAAATTCTGTGGATGACACGTGGAAAGGATATATGAACAGTATTTATAACAAAAAAAGGATATATATGTCGCGTGCTGAAATTAATGTGAGGTCAAAACTTGTATATGTTTCTCTCACATTAAGGGCTGTTTTGAATTGAAGTCAAAACGTGTTGTACCGAATTTTTGGTAACTTAAATAGTTAATGTGCTAATTTAGATTAGAACCAAACAATTGAGAATGTCCATGCTCTATTTAATCATAATTAGAAATTTCTCCAATATGCTACTGAAAGGCTTTATATTGATAGTAAACTAAATTTTACATAGATATAATCATGGATTTGTAGGGTAGATAACCAAATAGACTTTAAAATCACGCGCCGGCGTGTTTCACTGTACCACCAACCAGCAGGCAGGCACCATTGGGTTTGGGTGAAGGCATGAAGCACACGTCCTATTCGATTGGAACCCCGAATTCTGCCTGGTTGCCAACTTGCGCGACGGTGGGACGCAACATCGCAGCTCGCTAGATAGCTGTACCATCCATGAGCAAACGGACGAACGATTATTATGTGCACAATCAAATTCAAACGTGTAACACCTTATATATCGATCGGAGCGGGCCAGCGGTTAGTACTAGTACCTTTTTAATCAGCAGTAAAAAAAGTTTGGTTAATAATGAGAACATCCTCTATTATTACCTACTGGCAAAGACGTAACAAGATGGGCCGAGTGGCCCAGTTGTAGTCGGACGGTGACCGTGTGAACCTCTAAATAATCCCACCTTACTTAGCTTGGGAGGAGGAAGCCACCTTAAAAAGGAGAGCCACCCTTCCCCTATTAGACTAGTCTTTTAGAGTGATTGGGCCTTTACCCGAGTGGATGCGTCGGAGTTGCGGTGCTAAGATTGCGATTGAGCCTTTCCTCGAGTGGAGTGGGTGCATCGGAGTTGCGGTGCTAAGATTGCCCCGCCTTGCTTCGGGCGTATGTGGTGTATCGGGCTTTCGATCAATCCTATCTGGGTCTTTCGATCAACTCTATCTGGGTCGGACTCATCCGTTAACTTGGAATGACGGAGAAAAATACTGAAAGTAAAAAAGAAAGGGGAAAAAGAGAGGGTGTTTGAGGTTGGCGCGTGCACGTACGGCCGGCTTCAAAATTCTTCATGGGTCGGTCGCGGTCGCGGCTCTGCACGTCCCCGTCTGCAAATGCATGGGGCCAGAGCCCACATGGCTCCCCGCGTGCCGGCCCACGCGCGTCAAGTTGCATTGAACGTGCGACGGGATCGATCGGCGACGGGGACGGCAGGCAAACACCGCCGTGCGGAAGGGATCCGTAGTACGTGGCTTTCTCTCCGCTCTCGTCGTGTCCCTGTCCGCCACGTCCGTGCGGCTGGGGCGATATCGTGTCTAGCTTGCTAGCGCCTAGTACACGTACTACTACCCTCCGTTTAAGAATATAAGTGTTGTTAGAGTTTGATATGATTTTTAAGATATTAGGTAGAATTGAATAAGAGAGAATTATGGTTGGATAAGAAGTGGAGGTAGGTGGAAAATTTGAATGATGGAGGATTGTGACTGGTTAAGAAAAAAATATTGATGTAGAAGTTATTATATTATGGGATAAATTCTAAAGACTAAGAAGCTATTATTTTTTTGAGAGAGAGTACATAAGTATCACCAACTTGCACGCGTCGTTTCGGTCGGACCAGGTTTGTGTCACACCTATACATAGAGAGAGGCAACTTTGCACGCGTACGTTGTCACAGATACAGCCAGTATAGTGCGCACGCTGCACGCACGCGCGCTGGCAGTTGGCTAGCTAAAAACAATTAAAAAATATATAGTGTTTTCTCGAAGACACTTCATATCTAGTGTCCGGCCCCAAACCAAATATCAAACGCACAGTCCTTATCTAAAACTAATTACTCCGTAACTATCTCCTTCTCCCCTACACCTCCCCGTATCTCTTCATTTAGTTTTTTCCTCTCTCTTGTTTTATCTCCTACACCATGGAACCATTCTCCCGGTGGCGGAGGAGGCATAGAGCCTTGCCGATGGCCACACGACAGCGACAGCGGGCCAGGGCGACGTGGGATAGGTTGGAGGCGCTGGACCTCAACGACACCACACGACAACGATGACGACAACAACAACGTGGCAGGGAAGCAAGGCGATGCGGAGTAAGGTGGAGGTGCTAGACCTCTCTGCCACCGCCGGTGGGTAGGATGACGCGGGATAGGGAGGAGGTGTTGGATCTAGCCACCGATGAGAATCAAAGGCTAATACGGCTAGCCTTGGCCGGAGATTGCCCACCTCACGGTGGTTATGGTGGCCGGAGTAGAAGAAGACGATGGAGGTGGGTTCATTTTATTGGAGTTTTTCGCAATGTCGCTCCCTATTGTTTTTCTTGTTGTATTTTATTGCATAAAAGTGTTTCATTTTATTTTGATTTGATGTTGCATATATTGATTCTTCGTGTTGCAATTTTTATATTTCGATGTATTTGGTTGAAACACTTCCGTTCGGTGAAACATTTTTTCTCGGATGATGAAACATCTGAATTATTTTTGTTGAAACATTTTCAATCGAGTAATGCAACATGTGAAAAATTTTGCAATAATATATTGCAACACCGTTCGATGTTTTGCAAAATATCGAATATCCGATTTGTAGCGCTCTCCGTGTTTTCTTCTTGTATCTTAGAACGAAGGGAGTATGATTTTGCATGAATATATCGGATTTGAAAAAAACCCAATTTCACCGCAACACAGATTGGTATAATCCAAAGGGCAGAGCTAGCAACAATTAACAGCCATATCACCATGCCATCCTGCAACACTGCCCAATGTTTTTTTAATCATGGACATGCTTATACTACGTTCCTAGGTGTGCCTAGGTTTTTTTATGGGCGCACATACAATACGATCCACACAACCAGTATGAAAACCACACGCAACATCACACGGTTGTGATTAATAGCCCGTGCCTGCCCGTCAATTATTATTTTATCATTGTTCTTTATAAACAAAACAATTATCTAGTGGCGCCTATATATAGCTGCTGCTCAAGAAAGTCACTCGTTACTTACGCTTATCAACTGACAGCCTCATCTTTCCGTTTATACTTATTTTTATCAGCCAAAATTTTTCAACCTTAAATTAAATTTAAGAGCTGATTTTAAGGATTTCTTATTAAAGTTTATTTTTCAGCTTTTACTTTAATTACAATGAACACATATATAAAAGTTTATTTACAAATTACTTTTTATTTGCAAATATATCGTTTAACTTATTCTACGAATAAACGAAACGATGGGTCTTCCCGATAATTTGAATGTTCGTTTATCAAACTTAAGGAAGCTGTCTTCCAGTCTTCCGTAGTAGTAGTAGGCTCCAATCCATACCCACCGCACTGTTTATTGGAGATCGACAGGCGGTTGACAAATATTTCTAGCTACAAAGAAGTTCATACTAAGCTTATAGCTACTCTTTTAATTTTCAAAATACATTCTACAAACTAGACCAAAAATATAATTAACTTCTTTTACAGAAGGGAATCATTTAACCAAGCAATATATAACAATTATTGGTTATCGTTGTACGTCAAGGGTGTGGAGGAGTATCAGGGTCAGCCCTTGCGCATTGTGGGGGGTTGGGGTTTGTTAACCTGGTTGGAGCTCACCATATGCTAAGTTTTATACGGAATCATGTCTTATATACAGAAGGTATTCTGGATAAGAAAGGAGAAGCAGAGTTCTACGTGAAAACTACAAGTACTACTCAGATCGTATTCATATTTGTCTCCCTAGTTCTACTTGGACAAGGGAACATCTATAGGTATAAATACAAGACCTCCTAGGAGGAGAGGAGGCACGCAACAGTCAGAATAGACGCCAATACACGCCGCCAAACATCGACATTAGAGATAAAAACTAGATATACCCAATCTGGTGCCTGCGGAAGCCGACAAGAGGGATCTAGCGCTATCTCTGATCTCGCTGAGTTCGTATTCGAGGATGAAGACTACCCCATCGTCGACTACGGGTAGTGGTTCATGTCGTCGTATCGATGACGACTAGATAGGTTATCCCAAATATTATACTTGTGTGATTCTGATGAATACAAGCAACACTGGCTTCGGCCAACTGAAGTAGGGCTATTACCTTACAAACAAGGGGCCGAAACCTGTATAAAAATCCTTGTCTCCGTCTCTTTTACCTCGATCTCACGTATACCCTGGTACCAACGATCCCCATACCATGCAAATACCGTAGTCGTGATCTACAACATCGACACACGTGTCAGACAAAAAAAACCCTACCCCTCTCCCGCTCGTCTCCAGCAGGTCGGCATATCCCGATGGCGTGCTGCTTGTTCCTCCTCTACCTTCTTCTGCCACCCCACCGCACGACCGCCGTCGCCACCGACCATATGCCTAGTGCCCATGTCGATGGAGATGGAGCGGAGCTTCACGGAGTCATCTTGCGGCATCCTGGTTCAACTTCGAAGACACCACCCTCAAGCGCAAGTGCAACCTCCGATGATGACCCCGACCGCAGAGCAGCCAGGGATTGAGGGACAAGAGCCGAGGAGACTATCGATGAGTGATACCCACGGACCGTATTCTGGGGGTATTAGGGTACGTTGATACACGAATCTACACGATACGACATCAAGAACACACAGAAAGATAAGAGGATTATACTGGTTCAAGCCCCTCGCAAGGTAATAGCCCTAATCCAGTTTATATGGAATTATAGAACAAAAACCACAGAGTACAATAGAGAACAACAGAACTTCGAGATTACCGACGAGATCCTAGTCGAGTGGGGCTCGACGAGATCCTATCGGTGATTTGTCTTCAAGTCCTCCGGATTATCTCTATGTCGGCGGGTGTCTGGCTCCCTCGGAGAGGCCTGCTTTTATACCTCAGATCACCTTAGTCTCCAAGTAGAACTCGAAGATAATGGATCACGCACGGTAAAGCAGTATCCTAATCCTCTCTGAGTAGGACATAATTATTTCCTCTTTCACGGAGACTTTCTCCCTAATCTGAATATATTTCTTCTGTATACTTGAAAGTATATTGTATCCGTATATCTCATGACTCTAAGGATAAAGGGTATGCCTTATCTTTGACGGTCGTTATAGACCAATTTCGACCGTTAATATGCCCAACAATAAAAGAGAACTAGCAATGCTTGCATGCATATTTTAATTAGGAATAATCTAGTTCCACTTGTACCTGGCAAAGTATTTGCTTGCAGGAGATGACTATATAAATAAAGGAGTAATGACGGAAAATTACATCGGAAGCAGACATGTGGTGAACATATGGATGGATGGGCCCATAAACCCAATTTAACATCTGCAAATGGACCCAACCGCCATACCACAAGTCTAAGAATATACAAGTGGAGGCCCAGGAGGAATTGGAGGCCCATCAAGTTAGGGTTCGGCCGAATCGACTTTGGCTCCGATGGGGATCTCCTTCCACGTGGACGTCCCAATGTCTCCCCAATGACGGTTGAAGGGCAATTCCAACATTTCCAACTGTCAAAATCGTCACTGGGAGGCTATAAAAGGACTCTTCATTCTCCCTTTCAACACACCAAGAGGAATTAAGAAGAAGCTCTCCTTAGTAGTTTACTTTGTTCTAGCACCAGTGGAGTTAGAATTAGAATAGTTCTAGAGTTCTTCAAGTCTTCTAGATAATTCGGGTATGGCTCTAGTAGCTATTTCATCTCGTGTAAGATTTTATTCAATAATGAAGTATTCTTTACATAGTTTTGGTCCTTTATTTTACTCGCATAATTATATGAGTACCAACCTTGAGTTATACTTGTTTCATATTAATTATATGGCTAGCTTGCCAGAGAGATGCAATGGTATTGCTTTAATATTCATTCAGATGATTGCTCTGTGTATGCTGCAGCGATATAGAGTAGTATTTATTAATGTAAGCGAGGTGCTTAGATTATTAAATACCATTAAGTGGTGCTATATGCCACGGAACTATAGAGGTGGGCCACTGATGGTGACAGCTCAGTACGGGCATTCCTCCACGTGTGTATATAGGGCTAAGAACTTTTCCTGGCGAGGGTACTCCTCCATATCCATAACCTGTTGTATAGCCATGACGGATTATCGTAAGGAACTCGACAATCAGGGGTGGTTTCTCGATATCAGGAGGGCATTTTTAGGGGGTTTTGGCCATATGATTGTATATTAACAAGTGTATACTAAAAGGGCTATATACTAGAAGTACAGAAATAGATCTTTTCTTATTTCTTCTCCATTAGTCTAGATATTTATTTAGAAAGAGTTAGCTTGATTGATTCTTCTGTGTGTCAACCTACCCATATTCCACAATTGCTTAACTCTTGCATTAGACTTTGATTTACATAAGTGTGATGAGCATTAATAATACAGTACTCTCTTACCATATCTTTCCTTGCGATTAAATAAATAATATACCTTGGAAATACTTCCAAGTGAAATGCTACAGTGGTATATCCGTGCGCTTGCGGATTACATCTGTGATCGTAAGAAAATACCGACTAATATTTCTGGTGCCATTGCCTGGGATCTAATTCCTAGTAATATCGTTAAGAAATATCAATACTTATCTTTAACCCTAATAGTAGCTCCCTACTTCAAATTAAATGAGTATTCATTCTCGCACCCAGACTTCCTAACCACTAATGTTGTGCTTACTTTATCGTTCTCAAAAAAAATCGAGAAGATATGAAGCTAGCGACATCACCAGCAGAAGAGCAATGGTCTTCAAACGAATTTGAATTGAAGTCTAAACAACTACCATAAACAACCCGAGAAATTTACGGCGACATTCCCTCCCTTCCTTGAAATTCGAACCATCGGGAGTGCGCTCATAAATTCCAGTTATGTGACCCATCTTGGTCCCGATTGCACAAACACTTTCCACCTCCCTGTGCACACTCTGCCTTAGGATTCCTTTTTCGCCCCCGAGAAACCCTAATCCTCTTTTTCTTCCGCCATCCACAAGTTTAATCTTATGAATTTGGGAAAATCCATCATCGACACCGCCAGGATGAAGAGGCTGCAAGTAGAGGGATTTCTTCCCGGGCATAGCAACATGGAGTGCTCAGAAGGAGGTAACGAACCTAAACCTGCTTTAGGGCAAATCATAGTTTTAGAGGATTTCATCCGATGCGGTTTTTTTGCCTCCTTCTTCTGAGTTTCTTCTACTTCTTTTGAACTTCTACGCCCTTCATCTTCTCCACCTGAACCCAAACTCCGTTGCTTTCCTGAGCATCTTTGCTCATCTTTGCGTGGCCAGTGTCGTTTCTTGATCTATTTCACCACTTTTATGAGCTCCGGTGGATGGAATCCCGCAAAATCTCCGGATGTTGTGGCTTCCATGTCCGAGATGGGATGAAGGCAGAATACATCCCCTTTGACTGCCCTTCATCTCGGAGCTCATGGAGACCGAAATGGTTCTATCTCCATGTGGAGGAACTTGCCTCCGTTCTTGTTGTTCCTGACAAGCAGCTGAAACGCTCCTCCTCTCGGACCTCCAAACCTTCCTTGACCCCTTCTCTCTAAGATTTTGTGAAGAAAATCCATAGTCTTCGAAAATGGGGGTTATTGGATTATAAAGTCGCCGCAGACTTCATACGTCATCGAATCCAACCACTCCAAGCTCGCGCTCACCCCGCGTTCGATAACACGGGAGCTAACGACAAGACACGGATCTTAGATCGGGGTATTCGTCCTCTCAACCCACCTATCCTCGATCGTGTAGTCATTTCGTTCTCAGCTTCTAACTTGTTCTTGTTCTTCTGCAGACCTCAACAACGACACCGTGAACGCCCGGGTGGGCCACATTGTCGTAAGCCCCGCTTCTGACTCCGATCGGCTACCTACTCCCATCTATGACCTCCCTATCGCGGACAAGAACACCACCATCAAAGTAAGCGACTTCATCTTACTGCATCCCCCTTTCACGTATTTTCAAATCCGAAGACATGGTAATCTAAAGTTGCGCAGGCTCTTCCTCTGACGGATGCAATCGGCCCCCTTGTCGACCATCAGGCCTCCTCCACACTGAAGGAGAAGGTCACCTCCGAGCAGGCTGGTGCCACAACTACTCCAAGTGGTAGCGGTACCAAGGCGCCAGAGAGAAAGTGGGCGACGACATCCAACCTCTCTTCTAGCGTCAGTATGTTTGTTCAGACAAGCGGCTCTGAGGTGAGTTCTGACTTTATCTCTTGTCAGCAAGCTCTGTCAAAGACAACCCTGATCTCACTTGCTTTCTTCTCTAGGCTGTCGTCGGAGCTCCTCCACAGCCGCGGAGAAAACTCTTGAGGCGGCACAAACCAGACTAAGTGAAGTCTCGATCAATATCGTCTTGTCTTGTATTTGTACCTTTTTGTTTCTATCATCTCTAACTCGTGCCTTTAACAAGACTTCTCTCGTGACCTCTGCCCAAAGCGTTGGTCATGTGGACACCAGCTCGTCGCCACCGGCCATTATCGCAACTGCATCAACCCTACCTCCTCCTCCCTCTCCACTACCTTTGACTTCGTTCGTGCCAAGAGCCGAGAGGTTGGCCAAGGCACGCCGCCTGCTTGAAATTGGTGCCCGCGAAATGCTTGTCGAGATTGAACGACTTAGGAAAGTCGCTTCGTCCTCGGATGGGTGCATCACGCAGCTGGAGAGCCAACTCACGGAAGCACGCGAGGACCTTCAGAAGATGAGGGACCTCATCGCGGGCCATGAGCAACAACGACAAGGTCTGGAAGCGCGGATGGAGGAGACCAAGGGCCACCTGGCATCCATATGGGAAGGAATACAGGAAAGCTACAACTGGCTGGACACACTGGCGCGTAGTCTGGGGATCCAAGAAAGGGTCCTCCTTACTCCGACGAGACCACTGTCGTGTCCTCGCTCGCAGACCTTATCAGGAATCTCAAAGAAGTTCCTGGTAAGCACGTTGAGCGGGTGGCCGAGGACACATGTGCTAGTCTTCGTACGGTGCATGCCACGTTCTCGCATGTCTACGCCTACGCACCACGAGATAGACCTAAAGGAGGTCCTCGAGAAGGGTGGAGCCGAACCATCACGCGAAGACGTGATGTCGGAGGTCGAGGAGCTGGGGGAGACCATAATCCCCTCTTTTGAGCAGTAATAATTTGTACTCTTTTCTATCTTAAGTGTAATTTTGGGCCTATTGTCCTTTTGTGAACAATTTCCCTTTTTATCGCACTTAAGCGATTTCCTTCATTCTCGTATAATCTATAGATGTATCGGAGATGAGGACGTCCAGCAAAGAGGATGTCCTGAGGGTTACGACATAGCGCCCGCTTCTCCCGTGGACTTGTCCACTCCCGATGTCAGCGACCGCACGCTGGTAGTAGTTAATCCCGATGACACACTCGCGCCGTATGGATCTCACCTAAGTTCTCTTCTCCGGCACACCCAAGGTAAGGTTACCGAATCTCGTATCCCCATCCTTGTGGCTCGCACGAGGTAGGATAACCAGAATCACTCCTTATCTGTAGACCTTGAGGGTGCTTTGGAGGAGCGAGAACATTGCATCGAGTTCTGGAGGACTAAGTTCGAAGTGGAGCAACTTGAACGGGCAATTGACGTCGCGAAGAAGGATCAAGACGTTAAGACTCTTTGAGGACACGAGATCTAGCTGAACTCGTAACTCGCGAGTTGCTATGATGCCTTGTCATGGCTCTGCGGGGAACTCCGGGAAGTTTGTCCTCCTCTCGAGAAGTCAACAACGGGTTATGTTTCATGGATCAAGAGAACTTCTGAGCAACTGGAGGGTATCGGGAAGCGTATCGACTACAGCTTAAAGCGAGAATATCGTCGTGCCAACTGGTACGCAGGAGGCCATATTTCTCGCCTGTATCCGAGATCACCACCCACATATGAACTTCGACTTTCTTCGTGGAGGTTTCTCTTGGTCGGGAATGAAGCCCGAGGAGATAGATCGCTTGGTGCAGTCCCTGGCCCCCCTTGCCGAGAAGGTGTACTCTTCCATGAACTGGTAATGGCCTTCATGGTAGAGTCCTTTCCTGCAAAATATGCTCATTGTATAATTGTAAGGTGTAACTATTTATATTACTTATGCAACAATTGAAATCTATGCCTTAAGCATTGATAAATAAATAGTGTACGAGTACTCTCGTTCGAGCTACCCTCAGCTATCAGAGTATGATACTCTCCCTAGCCCCCAGCCATGTCCTCGGAGAAGTCATTCTCGAAGGAGGTGGCTTGAAAACCTATAACCGGCCAAGTTGAAGTTGCGAATACCTAGCCCCCAACCGTGAAGTTGGGAAAACAAATTCCTGATTACACGACTTAGTTAATACGCTGCCATTGAGCACTCTGACATGACCAAATATGACATGGTCGTTTGGCTCTGCAGTGTCTGACATCACCTTATCAGCTCTGGGCGTCTCCAGCCGAAGACCGTTAGGACCTCGGAGGTGTGTCAGACTAGCGTAAGAGGACATTAGGATCGACTTTGGCACAAGGTGTTATAAGGGAAGGGAATCATAGGGTAAAACATTGTGAAGAAATTTGGATAGCTTTGGATATATTATTACTGAACTTGAAAAACTTGCAGACTTTGATACATCGATATTATACATAAAATTTACATGGTTGGTTGAGTTTCCAGGAGTTTGCCAACTCGTGGCCTTCGTCATCTGCTATCTTGAATGTGCCTGGCCTCAAGACTTCAACCACCATGTATGGTCCCTCCCACTTTGGCGAGAGCTTATTCCGCCCTGCCTGATTTTGAACTCGTCGGAGGACGTAATCGCCGATGGTATGTGTGCAGGCACGTATGCACTTTTCATGATGTAGACTTAGGGCCTATTGGTATGCGGTTGCTCGGACGGCAACCCATTCTCGATGTTCCTCTAGGAGGTTGACATCATCTGTTAGCCTTTCCTCTTGTTCCTCACCAGAGTATTTCTGAACTTGTTTAGACTGATGTCGCAGCTCGGATGGGAGCATGGCCTCGAATCTGTAGACGAAAAAGAAAGGGTCTCTTTTTTTGACGATGTCGGTGTAGTGCGTACGATCCACGGGACAGAAATGAGTTCTTCAACCCAGCACGTATCATAGGCCATGAGCCTATCATATACGCGTGTTTTGATCACTTGGAGCACGATACCATTAGCCCACTCGACTTGTCTGTTACTCTGGGGTGGGAAACTGAAGCGAAGCAAATCTTGACTCCGAATTCAATGCAGTATTCTTGGAAAGCACCACTTGTAAATTGGGAGTCGTTGTCTATTAGAATGCGATGAGGCAACCAGTATCTGCAAAATATCCCTTTCATGAACTTGATCGCGTGTTCGGCTTTGATTTCTCTTGTTGGCTCCACTTCAATCCACTTAGTGAATTTGTCGATAGCCACAAACAACATTTTGTACCCACCTTGTCCTCGTGGAAATGGCCCGAGTATATTGAGCCCCCAGCATAAGAACGGCCAGGTGAGAGGGATTGTCTGAAGTGCTTGGGCTGGCATCTTGGTGTGTTTGCTGTGAAATTGACAAGCTTCGCATTGTTGTTCCAAATCACAAGCATCTTTGAGGGTGTTGGTCGGAAAAACCCTTCTCGAAAAGCTTTTCCAACCAGAGTTCATCCGCCGGCGTGATATTCACAGATTCCCTCGTGGATGTGGAGCAGCAAATCTTTGCTGTCCTCGGGAGAGACATTTAAGGAGAACTCCATTTAAGGATTTCTTGTCGAGGTCATTGCCGACCATACGATAGACCTTAGCTTGACGGGAAAGCTTCTCTACTTCTGTGTCGTTTTCTGGTAGTTTGTCGGCATCCAGGAAATCGATGAGAGGTCTACGCCAGTCTTCGACCATTTCGATGTCTACGACAACGTTGTTGACCTCTGTGGTAGCCCCCGAATTGTTATCGGAATTGGCTATGGTGCCTTCATCGTGGGACTCTTTTACATAAGGTTTTGTCAGGATGTCTAGGAAAGTGCATGGCTCAAGAGGTTCTCTTCTAGACGCGCGTCGTGCCAGGTTATCGGGTTCGGTGTTATCCTTGCAATAAACGTGACGGACCTAGATACCGTCGAATTTCTGCTCCATCTTCCTGACTTCAGCGAGGTATTTGGCCAACTCGAGGTTGGAGCACTTGTAGTCCTTGTGCACTTGGTTGATGACCAACTCTGAGTCCCCTTTCACAATTAGTCGCTTGACTCCGAGTGATGTGGAAGCTCGTAGCCTGGCGACTAGCCTCTCGTATTCCGTGGTGTTGTTTGTTGCCTGAAAATTTAGGTGGATTGCATGTCTGAACTGATCTCCGGTTGAGGATGTCAGAATGAATCCTGCCCCTGCTCCTTGGCTGTTGAGTGCTCCATCGAACGCCATTGTTCATGTCTCATTATCCGTCTGATTGTTTGAACTATTCTCGGGAATAGTCCAGTCGGCCACAAAATCTACGAGAATCTAGGACTTGATGGCTGTTCTTGGCACGAAGTGGATATCAAATTGGCTGAGTTTGACAACCCACTTAGCGAAGCACCTCACAATGTCTTTGTTCCTGACCACTTCCCCTAACAAAGAGGAGACAAATGCGACCTTGTGGGCTTGAAAATAGTGGCACAACTTCCTCGATGTCATGATCACAGCATAGAGCAGTTTTTGTAATTGGGGATATCGGGCCTTAGCATCGTGGAGGGCCTCGCTGACATAGTACATGGGATGTTGTACTTTTTCCCTCTCGACGATGATAATAGTGCTAACGGAATATGATGTGGCAGTAATATAAAGAAATAGCTCTTCCATTGGTTGTGGGGCAACGAGTACAGG
Source organism: Oryza punctata (assembly GCA_000573905.2). Classification (NCBI taxonomy): domain Eukaryota; kingdom Viridiplantae; phylum Streptophyta; class Magnoliopsida; order Poales; family Poaceae; genus Oryza; species Oryza punctata. The sequence continues at coordinate 30,745,184 of CM002493.2, forward strand.
GGGGTTGGACAAGTACCATTTGAGCGCGATGAACGTGTTCTCGGCCTCTGGAGTCCACTCGAATTTATCTTGCTTCTTGAGTAAATCGAAGAAAGGTTGTCCTCGTTCTCCCATCCTGGCCACGAAGAGAGTGAGTGCTGCCATGCATCCTATTAGCTTCTGTACCTCCTTGAGTCTTGTAAGTGACTTCATGTTCTCGATGGCCTTGATCTTCTCGGGGTTAGCCTCAATGCCTCGTCCGGAGACGAGAAAACCGAATAGTTTTCCTGATGGTACTCCAAATGTGCACTTCTCCGGGTTCAGCTTCATACGATATCGCGGGAGATTGTTGAATGTTTCCCTCAAGTCATCGATCAATTTGTCACCTGTCTTCATTTTGACCACTACGTCGTCGACGTAGGCCTCCACATTTCGACCGATTTGGTCATCAAGAGCCCCCAGGATCTCTTGCTAATATGTGTTGCCTGCGCTGAGTAATCCGAACGGCATCTTGGTATAGCAGAAAACACCGAAGGGTGTGATGAATGTCGTCTTCTCCTCGTCCTCTTTCTTCATGCTGATTAGGTGGTAACCGGAGTAAGCGTCGAGAAAACTCAACAACTCACAACCGGTCGTTGAATCCACAAGCTGGTCAATGCGAGGAAGAGGGAAGTGATCCTTTGGGCACGCCTTATTGAGGTCGGTGAAGTCCACGCACATTCTCCACTTGCCGTTGGCCTTGCGAACCATGACTGGGTTTGTGAGCCACTCTGGGTGGAGAACTTCTCGGATGAAGCCCACTTTGAGAAGTTTGTCCAGATCTTCTCGGATGGCTTGTTTTCTGTCTAGTGCAAATCGGTGCAGCTTTTGTTTGACTAGCTTGGTGTCGAGTCGCACCATGAATTTGTGCTCGATCACCTCCCTAGGGACCTCGGGCATGTCGGACGATTTCCAAGCACACACGTCTGCATTGTCACGGAGGAAGGTGATGAGCTCGATTTCCTATTTGTTGTCCAGTGTTGCCCCGATCTTGACGGTCTTGTCGGGGTTGGTGCTTATTAGGGGGACAATTTTGATGGCGTCGTCTGGCCGGGGCGCGTTGTTGGGCTTGGTCACTTCCTTGGGTGGTTCTGTAGTGGTGGGTGGTGTGGGAGTATGTTCGACCATGTCGAGGCTTCGCTCGTCACACTGCACCGCTAACTTGGCGTTCCCCGAAATAGTGATCATCCCTTTTGGTCTTGGCATTTTGAGCAATTGATACGCATAGTGAGATGCTGCCATGAATATCGCGAGTGCAGTCCTCCCTAAGATGGCATTGTAGGCAATGTCGAATTCCGCCAAATCGAAGGTGATCTGCTCTATTCGGAAGTTGTCGGCTTGACCAAAGGTGACGGCTAGCATAATCTTGCCTAGTGGCTTGGACGATGATTCGGGAGTGATTCCATGAAAGGGCTTATCAAAAGGAACTAGCTCACTTCGAGGAATTCCCATTGCGTCCAACATGCCTGCAAATAGGAGGTTGATGGAGCTGCCACCATCGACGAGAACTCGTGCGACTTTAATGTTCCGAATGGTGGGCTCGACTACTATTGGATATCGTTCTGGAATTGTCGTAGTCGTCAGGTGGTCTGCTTAAGAGAATTCAATCTTTTGTTGAGACCACTTCATCTTGGCAGTAACTCCTTGCGAGGTGGAACAAACTTCGCGTTCTATCTTTTTGTACTCCCTTTTTGATGAGTATGTCGTAGAACCACCGAAGATGTGTGTGACATGAAGGTCGAAATCTAGGAACACGAGTTTGTTATCGGACAGGAGATCATCAGTGCTCTTCTCGACCACACGAACTCGCTTTCCTTTTTCCGTTGCCAACTGTTTTGCCAATGCTTTAGTGAAGACTTGACATTCTTCCAAGGCATAAGCATTGGTTTTGTGTATTAGGCACCATTATCGTCAAGGTTTGTCTCCTTGAGGGGCTGGGTGCTTAGTGGTTGGGTTCGTTTGATCTGTAACGAGAACCTCGGTACTCGGTTTGCCCTTCCTGTTCTTTTTATTCTTCTTCTTGCTAGACTCTGGTGCGTCTTTGTTGGCTGGTTTCTTCTCGTCGCCTATCTTGCTCTTCCCCTCCTTTCTCCTGAGGGCATCGTCCGCGTGGGCGCATCTGTCGATGATCTCGAACAGCTTCCAAGCAGAAGTAATCCGTCTTGTTGCCAACTCTTGAGTGGTGTAGTGGTCTCGGACTCCTAATTTGAACGCGCGTATAACAGAAGCATCGGTGATTTCAGGGATCGTATTCCGTCATTCGTTGAATCGTTGTATACAGTCCCTCAAAGATTCACCTGGGTTCCAAGTTAAAGCGTGAAGTTCATCCTCGACTGCATGATGCTTGTATGTCCCCTGGAAGTTGGCGACGAATTGCTACCATAAATCTTCCCAGGAAGAAATTGAGCGAGGTGGGAGATGAACGAGCCACGAACGGGTAGATCCTTTCAACGCGGCTGGCAAGTAATTTGCGAGTGCATTGTCATCTGCCCCAGCGGCGTAGAGAACTGTGGAATAGATGTGTAAGAACTCCTCTGGGTCAGTACTTCCATCGTACTTCTCTATGGCTCCGGGATGGAATTTCTCAAGTCACCTTACTTCTTACAAGGTTGCAGTGAACGGTATGAATCCTCCTCGGGGTACGAGAGGTGGTCGATACTCCCGCGATCTTCGAGAACCGCCCGCTGATGATGACGAGGATGACGAAGGATCACTGTGATCTAGGTACGACCTCACCGCTGATCTTGATTCCTCCGAGAACCCGGGGATCACGAATCCCGACATCGCTTGTTGTCATCGTGATGTTTTCGGCCCCGCTCGTTGTCGCCCTGACCTCGTCGACCTCGATTGTTCTCATCTCGGTGGCTTTGGTGATCCAGTCGGTCTCGGTCCTCGTTTAGGCGATGTTCTCGATTACCGTCATTATTGCGTCGTCGAAGTGGAGAACGTTGCTGGTGGTGGTGGATGTCATCCTGTTCCCGTTGTTCCCGCCTACGCCTGTTCAAGTGGTCGCGAAGGTCGCGATCATCTTGGGACGGTGGGGTTTGTCGACGGGGTTTTCTCGGTGAAGCATTTCGGGAGTTCCGGCCTGGATCTTGGCTCGGGTGCTCGCTGGGGACCTCTTCGATGTTGACGTTCTCAGTGTTGTGCTGCTCTTCTACTTGAGCTGGAAGACGAGAAGGGCCTGGAGCCGTTGAGCCAGCTACGGCCAAGAAGGCGCTATTTAGATTGGCTATTGTAGATCGTATTCTTCCAACCCAGTGATCAGCTTCGGGAAACGTGCCTGGGTCGAAAGGACTCTCTCTTAATAGCGAGTTGATTGCGGTAAAATGTTGTGTAGGAGTGTGGACGAGATCTGTGATCACTCGAGGAGGCGGATCCTGTGGATTTCTGTGATCGTCTGAGCCAACTTCACCCTCCTCTCGTCCGCTGTGGGCATCTCCTTCCACAACGTTCACATCGCGTGGAGTGTTGGATCCGGAAGATTCTAGATCCTCCATGCTATGTAGAACGGAGGACTCGTGAGGGTCGATGTCGATGACTCCTACGAAACAATCTGGAGACTCCTCCTTCTCTGTTCCTCTGCAACATGCTGAGATTGATCTCGCCGTTGTTGGATCTAGGGACGCGAAGATCGGGTCATAGATCTGGTAGCATCAAGAATGACCTTGCAATCTGAGAGAGCATGTCCTTTTGACTTGTGGATTGGACACAAACCCTTGATTGGTGAGGCGCGCTGAATATCTCTATCTTTGCAAGCTTTGAGTTCGGCCTTCACATGGTGTACCACCTTACAGTCCATCAGGCAGTGATTGGCTGTCTTGGGAATAAATTGCCAGGTGTTGAATGTTCGGGCAATTTTCCTTGTCGGCGCCTGGTTCCCAGTGGGTAGCTAGGCTCAGCCGCTTGAGGTCTTTTCCCAAAAACTAGAGTAGTCGGCACCCTCTTTTGTGACAGCACGGGAGCAGCCGAAGTAGTGCCATTTCTCGTTGTCTTAGCCGTACTATTCTGGATCCCAACAGGTACCTGGACGGACGAGATAGGCATTGCGGTGTAGATCGAAAAGACGATGGATCCGACTTGAGTCTACACCAACGGTGTCCGGGTTGGATCTCCTGGGCCAAAGTTAGTGTAGGCGTAGTTGTCGAGATAGCTTGAAGTCATCTCGGCGAAACCGTGAGCACCAAGGTCACCTACCTAGCACGCCACTATCGACGAGTAATCCCCGCGGATCGTATTCTGGGGGTATTGGGGTACATTGATACAAGGATCTACACGATACGACATAAAGCACACACAGAAAGACAAGAATTATACTGGTTCAGACCCCTCGCAAGGTAATAGTCCTAATCCAGTTTATATGGTATTATAGAATAAAACCACAGTTTACAATAGAAAACAACATAACTTCGAGATTACCGACGAGATCCTAGTCAAGTGGGGCTCGACGAGATCTTATCGGTGATTTGTCTTCAAGTCCTCCGGATTATCTCTATGGTGGCGGGTGTCTAGCTCCAAGATTCAATACCCTGAACCCTTCAGGGAGGCCTGCTTTTATACCGCAGATCACCTTAGTCTCCAAGTAGAACTCTGAGACAATGGATCCCGCACGGTAAGGCAGTATCCTAATCCTCTCCGAGTAGGACACTGTTATTTCCTCTTTGTGGAGACTTTGTTCCTAATCTGAATAGATTTCTTCCGTATACTTGAAAGGCTATGCCTTATCCGTAACCCTGACAGATACGTCGTGGACAAGAGTGCGTCCCGAACATCAGCATGCTTGTCGTCGACACCTGCTGCTGGGGAGAATCGAGTTGGCGAAGGCGGCAGAGCGTTTCGGGAGAAGACAATGGAGAGTCCAGCTCCCGTCAATGTTGGAAACCTCCCGAGCCCAGGCGCCAGCAGCGGTGGCACACGAATCGAAGCTACCTGTAGGTAGGTGGTGGGGTGGGTGAAGAATAAATAGCAAGAGTGGCTGACAGGTAGGTCTGTAGGTATATATATATACTTCTTTCCACCGTAATAGGTAAAATATAAAAGTTTTTCACTTATATTATAATAGGATATATTGTAAGGGCAAATGCAAGTAGTCGGTGGATGAACCACAAAATATCCACTAGAGTGGTCACTATTGTAGGTTGTGTAGCTTTTGTATGGTCTCAAACCACATGGTAGTATGGCACGTTGAGACCACTGATACCACTGAGGCTCCATTGTTCATACCCTAAGAATGAGTGGTTTCTAGGCAAACTTTTTTGGGTTGTATCCGAAGACATGGAAAATGTTTTTATGTCAGTAGATGAAGCCAAAGATTATGGACTTGTTGATATTGTAGGATATGAAATGCTTGACGAGCACTGAGCTACTGATCTGGTGTGGTTTCCAAAAATATTTAAGGATTGGTAGTGGCAGGATTTCTTGTAAATTTATTTCAACCCTAAATTCGGGTTTTATGCGATTTAATGGAAATAAAATCGATCATTCAGGTTAAGATCAATCCAAACCAATCCATTCTTTCTATATATATACAACATGCCAACGGAACTTATTATAAACGCAAGACAGCCAATATGGAATGCAAGAAAATCGGCAGGGCTTAAGGGATGCCCTCGACGTCGAGGAACATGTGTTAGTGTGTATATGGATAAAACAAATACCTTTCGAGTACATATGTGAAATTAACCTTTGCCCCTTAATTACAGTGATCCATATGGGTCCTAAAAAAACAAATACATTTCGAGAGAGGCCGAATCTTTAAAGACTAGAAAACATATTTTTTCTAGGCAGTCAAGGCCTGCGAAAAAACGTTGTTTTCATAGGTGGCCTTTGGTCCCGCCTGCGAAAATGATTTTTGCAGGCGATCTTTCCATCTTCGCAGGTGTTAGATCCACCCGCCTGCGAAAAATATTTTTAGTGAACAAATAAATCCACCGCCTTCCCCCTCCGTCCGAATCTAGGGTTACGGTTTTGGAAGGGAGAGGGAGGAGAGGGGAGGGGGCGATTTTTACGAGGTATAACCTTTTCGTAGGTGGACATCTTAAGGTCTCGCCTATGAAAATAGTGAGCGATTTTCATGAGGTATAACCTTTTCGAAGGTGGATATCTTAAGGTCTCGTTTACGAAAATAACCCTAAAATCGATTTTCGTATGCGGTACTAGATTTATGATATCTTTAGCTATTTTTACAAACTATGATTTTATAGTCCACCTCCAAAAATCTTAACTAATTAAAAAATTCGTAATTTTCCGTTCGTCGCCTCTTTTTTCATCCGTGGGGGAGGAAAATTAGACTTTCGATTTTTTTATGGGGGAACGTGTGCTTGCGAGCTGAGGCGGAGGAGAGAAGGGAGGAAAGTGGGTCGGCAGGGGAGCTAAATTAGATTTTTTTTCATTCGTTACGGAGGCCAATTAGACATTCCTTTTTCTAGCCGAACGTGCGCTTGCGGGCTGAGGCGGAGGAGTGAGGCCGGCAGGGGAGGTAAATTAGACTTTTGGTTGCTCGAAGGGCTAAACCAGTGCTTGCGAGCTGAGGCAGAGGAGAGAAGGGGCTGCGGATTGAACTTGCTGGGCCGAACGTGGCCCAAAGAGGAAAAAAATTTATTTAGATTTTTATTTAAATAAATATTTAAATGGTGTTTGTATTATTAAAATTAGCAATTAATCTCTGAAAATTCCGAGAAAATTTCAGAGAGTGTAATTAATTATGGATAATTTAACAAGAATTAAATCCAGCCATGTAATTTTATTTCTCACACTTACTTTACTTCCCTTAAAATTATTTTAATTCTACACCTACCTATTTTATTCCGGAAAATTTTTATTTTAATTAATTATATAATGTAAATTTTTCTTAACTTTTTCTTAATTTTCTTGTCTTTTCTTCCCTTTGCAATGCACGGAAAGGTTTTCTAGTAAATCATAACATTGATAAAAATAACTTTTTTTAGTAGTGACCACGCGTGCGCGCAGCGGAGACGACCGATCAATCAACCTCGCTCAGCGACTCCTGCCGGCCCACCTCCATGCGGAAAGCGAACGACGACAAAGCCGTGCGAGCTAGCGCGCGCGTGCATGCGCAGATGCATGCAGGTGCGCTGCACGGGAGAACGCTCGTGAGCGGGGGTTGAACGTACGCGCTGGGCTCCGCGTCTCGCGCGTCGCGATCGACGAGCGACGCTTTCATGTTAGAGGACGCGTACTCTACTGTAACTGTACCACTAAAAAGCGTGACACGTCCGTGGACGAGACAGGGCTACACACGATCAGGATTGGCTCGCAGGCTGAGGCCCCATCATGGTCAATTGGTAACGCATGCAGTCGTGTACTCGCAAGCGACTCTGTATTCAGCTGTGAGGCTGGTGTAACCTTTTTCTCGTTTTATGTTAGCATGTTCCTTGAACTGTGTATTTTCATTATCAAAGCTCGCTGTATACCCAACGAGCAGATCTGACTTCGCCAAATGATCCGTCTTTAATTTCTACCATTGTACAAATAAAGGGCAAGAAGCTTATTTGAGCAATGTTCATAGTTCCCATCCACAAAGTTATATATTAGAATCGGGAGGAATAATAAGGAGAACAATGCAAAAATAAACTTGCTGAGGAGATATTCATAGGTAAAAGGAATGGTAAATTAAGATGACAAATGTTGTTTTATATTTTTCTATCTTACCTCTATTTGGTATTGCCAATTTATTACAAGATATGAATGGAAGAAGTTGTTTTGATATTATGCAAAAATTAATTGTCAATATGTGCGTGTGAGCGTCTATAAGTTCACTGTGCGCTTGTTATAAAGTGTTTGTAATGTGTTTTTTTTTTTTGCAAAAATTGAGCCAATGAGAAATATATGTATATATGGTTATGACCCAAATTTTGGTAAAATTGTTTGGTATATATACTACTTTAGCAAATATTTGTCATTGACAAGTTTTGGAATTTAGAGGAATAGCAGAACATTTTTTTTACCAGCACCAATGGTTTTGAAAACACGTCTATCGATCGGAAACTATCAAACACAACAACCTCAAACTATATTATACTCGTTAGCATATTCCCCCTTTGACTAATTCTGTAAAAAGCAAGGACGAAGAAGTATGTAATTGATGATCAGCCCATAGATTATTCTCATACTAACCAAATGACTCAGTAAAAACATAATTAAATCAGTGAAACGGTGTACATGTGTGGCTAGGTACGAAACACCAGGTCGTAAAAGGTATTATCATGAACTCAAAATATTTTTTGTTAGGATTAGGTCATCAAATTGTTCCCTGGTTGTTGCACTAAACTGCATTCTTATCCATGGTTCAGCTCACCGGGACACAAACGCCAAGCCATGGTCCAAGAAGATGAAGAGCCTGCTAGAGCAATTTGCTAGAAATATTAATTGGTTTTTAGTACTAGCCCTTTTGCCTGAGCAACTTGCAAGAGCTGAGCTGAACATAGCAGCTAGGAGCCTAGGAATAGCTCATAATTAGTCCTTGCTTTAGCATTTAGGGGTAGATTAAGTGGTCCATTTTGTAACAATTGATTGTACAATGGTCTACAGTGGAATATTTAGTAGATGGATTCAGATCCCCTGGACGGACAACTAAAAGTCGCAGGTCCAAGAAAGTGAAGGGAAGAGAAAAGAAAAGAAAAGAAGAAGCTAGCCGCAAGTTTAGCTGATTCAATAAAGGGTTTCAAGTTGTCCGCTTTATGCTTTGCTGATGACTTGTGCTCACGCCTTCTTTTTCAGATAAACTGGTCGAATTTTCCAACAAATTGTATGGGATTATCAAGAATATATTTTTATTTGCTCATACAACTATATACTCCCTCAATCTCAAAAAATATAACGTTGTTGGTTCACAACACTATATATAAATAATTTGCCATGTTATAATATCTATTGTCCATCAAGGCAGTTAGTGTTGGAGCTAGAAAGATTTTTGAGCCATAAACTTCAATATGATTAGTATTTACTATAGAAATTTCACCATCAATTTACTCATCAATATTAAAATTTAATGAAGTTTTCACTGATGAACCCGGACGGCTGTCTGGGCTAGCCGAGCAATGGCTCCATCACTAAGACATACAAACTAATATATATTATTTTTTATAATCAATGTGGTAATTTACTACCACCTTAGTCTTAAAATATAATAACTTGTACTGGATAGGATATATCCTAGTCCGACGAATCTGGATAACCCCTTGCTAGATTCGTTGAATTAGAATGTATTTTATTCAGTCTTTAAGTTGTTATATTTTGAAATGGAGAGAGAACCACTCAACAAATTCTAAAGTTGAAAAGGATACAAATTTTGCAGTAATTCATTTGGAGGTTGCATTGACAGTGAACAAATCCTGAGTATCCAGCTGGTTTTGCACGTTGTCTTGTGCCAATATATGGCTCTCACTTCTCAGTCACCAGTTGGCAGTTTTTGTTTCTCGAATAGAGACGGGTGCAGCTTTGGTTGGGTGCGTTGCGTGCCAGCATCCAGCGACTAGCTGGCCCAATTCTCCGGACATCCGACACGTACGTACGTGCAGCTAAAACCGCACGCATATATTACTCCATATCTTTTTGGTTTGAAATATCTGGTCACTATTCTCTTTTTAACTTTGTTAATCTTTTCTTAAAAAAAACTATGTAGCCACAGTAATAATGTGATTGTGTCATACTGTAAATACAATCATACAAGTATCATTAATAATAAATTATAAAGTAGTTTATTTTTTTCACATATCTAGACATGCACTTATCTAGTTTTTCTCTTCTCAGAGAGGTAGCAATTGTTTTACTTTCCTTAAAACACAATATACGTACAAACACTTACATCGTGTGCATACTCACGTAGCCTATGAACACACGTGTATACTCTATCCCGATGAGGCTATGACCACCTCTAAAAATTAGGCTGGTATATTTTAAGATTATCAAAGTTATTATGGATGTTTTGTTGTTGATAAGAATATTACCTACCACTATAAAAAATAATTAGTCGTAAATGTAAATATCTATATCAAATTTAAAATTTGAACTCGTGACCGGTTCCAAAAGGAAAAACCAACCAGTTAAACTACACGCTTGGTATTCAAAGGTGTTCAGTCAAAAGGTGAAATATTGATAGTCAGCAGTGACGTACGCACGAGTAAACAAGTACGGAGGGTACTATTACGGCTCCAGCAAAAACACCACAGTACGTGGACGATAATCACTGGTATTGACTGAGAAGTCGTGATCACTGCCAGGCATCATGTGTCCATCGCTCCCTGAAACCTCTCTGTCCCGTACGTCGCCGGCATCGTCGACAGCGACCGACCTGCTCGTAGTACGTGAATACGCCTGCTCGCCTGCACCTAGACCGATCGATCGATAAACTGTACCCATCCAACCAAAAAGAGTACGTACTGGATCGTCTGTCGAGATAGCTCGATGGATCGATCAGTCATCAGTGCATGCATTGCATTTGCACCCACCACCAAGCCAAGCATAGATCAGGCTATCTGCAGGTTCAGTGAACGGCTCGCATCGCGTCGATACGATCGAATCGGACCTAGTAGAAGGGACCAGACATGTGTATAGGAGTAAGGGTGTGTGTGTTTTTCTGGAAGTAGGAGAAAAATTCGGCTAGGAAACTGGGACTACCAGTAATATCAAAATGTCTTTAATTAATAGAAAAAGTATAATATTGGTTGGGTCGTATTAAAAAGAACTCAAATGAGAGTAGATGAGTGGATAGAAATAAACTTATTCTCGGACAAATAATTGGGACTAACAATAAATCTAAATTAGAATAGAGGAAACAGGTAGGTAAGAAATATGAAATATTAAACTCTTTGATTTGTGAACAATGAACGTAAATGAATATGTTGAGATAGATGGACTGTTATTCCCTCCATTTCAAAATAAACTTCTAAGATTTAAAAAATATTGTAGAATATAACAGCTTATGTCTACTTTCTTATCCCAACCAACAACAACCAATTAAACTTTTCCACTACTTACTCCTCTCAACTACTCCTAATTGCGATTAATTTTTTTCATTTTATTATTATTTCTCTTATTTAATTTCCCATGCTTTTTAATACCCAAAATCAACTCTAGAAATTGTTATACTGTATTTTGTCACCAAGTGAGTAGTAAGAATTACTCTCTCTATCCCAAATAAGTTCTTTTTCACTCATCTTACACATACCAATACAAAACCAAATAGACTATATCCCCACTTTTTCAATCCTAATACAATTATTTCTCTTTTTATCTAATCCCAATATATTTACCCACTACTTTCATAAACTTTGAGATATAATGATTGCTTGAAAATAAATTTATTTTAAAATAAATCGGAAGAAACAAAAATGAACTTATTCCGGCTCTGAGGGAGTACTACACCCATTTTACTGCTACAGCAAAAGCACCACTGCGCTGTCTGCACAAATTACTGCAAATAAATTGAAACTGGCTCGTACTACTACAATAATAGTCTGGCTGAAAAGTCATACCGCCCGGGCACCACTCATAATCGTTCCATGAACCTGGCTGTCTCGTACGTCGCCGGCATCGAGAGCGACCGACCGGCCTGCTGGCTAAAAGTCCTAGGAGTACACGCTTAGCATTTGTGAAACAAGTCTTGGCAGATGCCATTTTCAAAATTAGTTTCAGCATGGATTTACATTTGTAAAGTAAATGTAAGAAGGGCCAAAGTGTTAAAACTCTAGTGCAAGCATATCTATTTATACCCATTTATCAAACAAAACATATTTTTTTAATTACATAAGAGAAGTACACGTACACAAATCACTAAATATACACACAGAATTCGAAGAAACAAAAATCAGTACAAATCTGTTCCGCTAAAATCCTATTAAAATCACATAAACATGTGTAACATTATCGATTTAAGCACTATGCTGATTGGAGATATGCACCCATGACTTCATCGCCTTATCTCTCATCATCCAATGTTTTGACTCATCCAATTCTTAGGCTTTATCCTTACTAGTAAGATGTCTATTCTTTGCAATAGATACTACTACATAAATAATCTTTCCAAACAGCTAAAATGCATTTTTGTATACGGGTGTAGCAACCGCATGCTCTCAGGTGTACATAGAAATAGGGTTTTCCCAGGCAGGCAACACAACCACACGTGAAAATAGGATTTTTCTCACACGACACATTATGCTACCCAACTGAAAAAGAATTTTCGAAAAAAATTCCAAAAAGAAAAACCTAGAAACCCTAACTCATGACAGCGGAGATCGGGGTGCGAGGGAGGGAAAGAGGCCTCCAGCGACGGGTCACCCCTCCAAAGGGTAGAGGCACTAAATCCATCGCCATCGTTGCCCCTAGACATCATCGATGTCATCGCCCCTTCCCATTAGGTCAGATCTAGCGCCTCTCCCCACCACTTGGCCGCTGGATCCACGAGGGAGAGCGACCGTCATATAACGACTGCACCGCACCGCCAGGCTGTCTCCGTGCACGCACCACCACCGTCATGAGTGAGAAAGGAGGTGAGGAGTTTGTGAGTGAGAGAAGAGAGAGGGGGGAGTTAAGGAGATAAGGATGAGGAGCTGAGGAAGAGGAGACTTTACTTTTTAAAAAGGGTGAGAGGAAGGAGAGGATGGGTGGACAACATTTTAGGTGTGCGAAAATAAACCGATTTTCTCAGGTGGGTCTTTACATGCGGGTCACCACCTAACCCGTTAGTGAAAAAATAGAGAGTGTTCGAAAAATAGTTTTATTTACAGTGAGATCAGTAACTATTATGAGAAGTTTGGGTCGAAAATTGCTCAAGCCTGGTTTAGTTTTTAATCTTGGTTTTCACCAGTGTGCGATTTTTAAGAGTGTACATATTTTTTTCTGAGTATTGTTTTTTACCTGTTTTGTTTGAATTTAGTGTAGATAAATATTAAGTACGATCATGTAAAACGAGAAAATGATTAGGGTATGATTAATTGTATTTAATTTATTTTAAATTTGTAAAATGAATTTATCTGATATTTTCAAACTCTTTTATATAGAAAGTTTTTTTAAAAAAGAGTGAAGTGCACAGGCGGTCCTTAAACTTGTACGGATATGTCATCTAGGTCCCTATACTCTCAAAATGCATTTTTGGATCTCTGAACTTGTCATGAGTGTCATATAGGTCAAAACAGGCTCCGATCCGCTCTGTGAGAACGTGTCATATCATCGTGACGCTTGGGTGTCAGTGGAATCCACATGTTAGACACATGGAAAAAATAAAATTTAAAAAGAGAGGAGAGAGAAAGGAGAAAAGGATGTTTTTAATTTTGAAAAATAAATGAAAAAAGAGAGGAGAAAACAACATGTTCTTAATTTTTTCTATATGTGACTGACATATGAGTTCTCTTAATATGTAGGTGTCACCATCGCATGCCACATCAGCACACAGAGTGGGTTGGAGCCCGTTTGGACCTATATGACACCCGAGACAGGTTGAGGGACCAAAAATATATTTCGAGAGTTCAGGGATCTAGGTAACATACCAGCACAAGTTTAGAGACCATCCGTATACTGTACTCTTTTTTAAATATATCTCTTAATCATTTGAGAAAGGATGCTAACGGAAATAGATGCAAAATCTACATCCCTCGACAGGCGATTGGAGTTGGACGGACGGACGAACCTCCTGTTTCAAGTGGTAGCTAGCTAGAGATGTATAAACACAGAATGACATATATACAGAAGCACGTTGTTTCTAAGATTTAAAAGGAGGGAGGGAGAAAGAACTCTCTATTCACTGCTTACTTTTCATTTTCTTCTTTACCAGGCTATATACTTTATTGATATCAATCTATAGATTACGACAATTTGTGTGCCAAAGCAACTGGCTAAACTAAAACACCCGGCAAAAGCTTGTTTGGTATCGGGTCCAAAACGTTCAGATTCACGAACCCTCGGTATGTACATCGATCACCTTTGTTTGTTTACGACTAGGTCGTCAACCAAAACGGTCCAGTTTCACTCGTCGCACTAAAATAGTATACTGCTTTGCATAGCTTGGATGCAGATGTATCCATACATGCTGGGTTCAGCTCACCCGGACACCTCTGAATTAAAGGTCATATATAAATGTACATACGTATCTCGTCCAAGTTGTTGATGAATAGTAGTACTTCTGTAGACTCTCTTTGATAGATGCAATTTGATGCAAACAAAATAGTAGCACTAGATATTTAATAATTATCTCTTGCACTTTTCTTAACAGCAACAACTACCATCTTGCATAGTTGCATTCTTGCCTTTTATTGTGCATCTGGGCAACTTGTTGCATGTGCCAGCGCTAGATGATTGATCGTTGAGCGTGATAAAAATTAACAGGTCATCTCACTGTTGGTTTTCTGGTCGTCACACTATTGCTTAGTAATATAAATACTTTCTTCATTTTAAAATATAAAAAGTTTTAGGGATTTAAATTTTATGCCATAATATAATGATTTTTACTTATTCGCATGATTCACATCATTTTTATAAATCCAGAGCTAATCATATGATTTAAAATTTTTAGAAATATTTTCCCCTAACATTAGTACTTGCTAAATAATTTAGAAATTAGAACCGTGGAAGTAATATACAAATCTAATGTAGCTGTGGATTCAGCTCCCTAAGCTACACACTAGCTAGGCAACATGGTCGTGGTCCAGGTCGGGAAAATTAGCAGAGTTGCATGCAAGTTGTGCAGGCATTGCAATGCTTGAGATGGTGATGGTTCATCGTATCGAAATAGAACAAATCAGGTTTGGATTTTTTTTCCCGATTACATACCCCCTCCATCTCAAGTACATACTCGCAAGCGCACTCTCATAACACATGCTCTGCTACTGAGAGCACAACCTCACACATATGCGAGTAATTATATATAGACATCAAGATTTAAAATTAAATTTGATGGATGAACTCTACTTCAATTAATGGTTACCTCATATCAGCAGTTTTATGTGTCTGAAATAGGTTATTTATCAGATTATCCACTAAATTGTAGTGATAAATTGAATTCTTTTAGAAATAAACATAACAAATAACTTTAAAAAATGGTTTAAGCAATGCCATAGAAGAAGAAAAACGTGTTTTAGAGTTATGGGGCAATATTCTACAGTAATGATATGGTGAAGTGGCTGAAAAGAACACACACGGATCGGTCACTGAGGATATGTTTGGCAGGAGAGGAGTTTTATAGAGCGGCCCATACCCCACTCATTTAGTCTACTCCGACTCACTCTACTATATTTCTTTTGATAGAATTGCTACTGTTTGGTTAGGGCTAGCTTAAGCTCCAAAAGAGATGGAGATAGAGCAGAAGCTTTCACAAACAAACCCCTCAGCTAGGTCTTGAAGCTAGGGAACTGATCCAGCCGTTTCTAGAAAATTGAACACGACAAGTAGATTTTCAGTTGAGACTTATTACACGACTCGCGATCATAAATGAAGCAGAGCCTATTTAGTAGAGCTCCAACTCTAGCTCTATCCCTCTTGGGAATGAAACACAATCAAATAGTTTCAGTTCCATGTAAAATTGAGCGTAGCAGACTGAAGTGCTATTACAAAATAACTGGACATGTGAAGCGAGGCTTACGCTACTCCACAACTTTACTCTAAACTCATTTATTCAAATTAAATTTAGGAGTTTGAAACCCGTCAAACGTGCCCGTAGTAAATTAACCTGGCATGAAGTTGATCATTCGACCTCACGGTTGCGGTTGCTCGCTTTTGTCACGTCCGTGCCCGGCACCGAAAACGATCGACCCCCCGCAGCGCGAACGGAGGAAAGAGCGCTCGCGCCCGCGCCCGCGCCCGCGGGAAAAACCATACGCAAACGTACGTACGCGCGCCTCTATATCGATCGCGCAGTACGGCACGGCAAACGCAGGCAGGTTCACTGAACGCGCGCGTGAGTGACGCCCGCGCCTACGCACGTCGCGTCGCGCGCTCGCGGAGACGCGGGCAGAGACCGGCGTCGCGCGAGGGTGGTGGTGGTCGTCGTCGTCGACGCGCACGCGCACGCGCTCGCGCCCGCCGGGAGAGACGCCCGCGCGCAGCTTCCGATCGGATCAAACTTGCAGAGAATTCCATATGCACGTCACGGCGTCAAGCTTGGGATCGATGTGAATGTGATACGGCAGCGACGACAGGATTAGATTCAGAAAACCGGCAGCCCTGTAGCTGACGACCTTATTGGGAAAATTAAGTTTTAAAGCTTTAAGCTTTAAACTTGTGAAAGATTACTACTACTACATGTGTGGAGAACTATTAATCTTTTTAGGAAACATAAGTGTTTTTGTTTGCCTAATATGAAGTTTAAATAATCTTGATCTCCTACTTAATAGTAGTGATTTGTACGTACGTGCATATATACATAGTAGCTAGCTTTCTCTTATGTGTTTAGCTAGCTACTGCAAATTAAGGAGAAGCCAAACCTTAATATATAAGCATCCATTATGGCCTCTACACCTTATAAACCTAGATAGCTAGCTAGATTGCCACCAGAGAATTTAAACAACGATCGATTATATGATAAAGATAAACTTAACACATGTCGCAGTTAAGATAGATGCATATGTAAGTGAACTGAACTAATTTTTCTATCTAGATCACCGTGGCATCTGTTGATCCACAGATTACCGACACACAACACCATAAAACAAACTATAAAACAGGCCAAGTGATGTAGGTGGGGGACTAATTAATTAATTAACCATTCGTTTGATTGAAAAGTTAATCAAGCATTATTTGCATGAATTAACAACCGACACATTCCCTCTTTCATCGCGTTCAGGTCTTCAGGACTTTAGGTCATCGTCTAACCCTTCGTCCCTCGTACTACACCCTAGCTAAAACAATCGGCAATTTGCACAAGCATGCGTTCATGGTTCAGCTCACCTGGACAGGAACCCAAATGGAGGCCGAGAAAGTGCAGTCCAAGACGATGATGAAGAGGACTCTAGATCGATAGCCAGCAATTCATCATTCATTTCCTAGGAATTCTTGTACTGCATTTTGCGTGATCTAAGCAACAATCCAATATTATTTTATTGCTGCAACTTGCAAAAGTTGCAAGAACTGATCAGTTCGAGAAACAGCTCACACATTTCATTTGTTTAAGACTAGTAGACAGTAGATCGAGATGGATGGATGGACCCTTGGTCGGTCATGCTCATGCATCATGGTACTACTCCTACCTTTCTCTCACGAATCTATCGATGGATTCAGCTCCCCAATGCAAGAAAAAGAATAAAGGTCTTGGTCCAGTGCAAGAAGGGTGAAGAGAGAATTAAAAGTTAAACCCAAGTTGATGAATGATAGGGCATGGAGAGAGCTGCAACTTGTTGTGTATTCAGCTCTCTAGCTGCAACCGCAATGGTTGATGACGATGACGACGACGACGACGATGCATGTACTTGGATAGGATGATTGATTGGTGTGTCCAATCTGCTAATTCAATTCATTTGCCTGTCCTAGATCGAAGCTCAGAGAGAGTTTCAACAGTGTTGTGTACTGCTGAAGTACAGACTATTTAGGCCACAATTTCACAAGTTGAGTTCAGATCTAGAGTTGCAAATGGAGTATATGTCCTGTCGATCTCGCTTCATTGCATGCATGGTTCTCTAATTCAGTGACGAACATGGAAAATTGATATAACATATAGTTTGGTGAGACATGCAGCATGTCCAATTTGTCAAATTGTTGTGAGCGCGTTCGATCAGGTTCAAATGCAATGGATCTTCAGATCAACCACCGGCCCGGGGCTGACCGTTTGGCTGTCCCACAAAGCTGCAATATGCTCCATTTGTAGAAGAATAGTACATGCATACCTGTCTTTAATTTCATCTTCAGCAAGGGGAGCGAATTGAAAAACAGCTGTATTGCACGGTGGATTGAAGTGATGAGAACATTTAGCAGCTGTGTATAATTTAATCAGAGAATTTCTTTACTGCAAAGTGTTATGTTTTTGTATGGTCAGCAATTGCTATTTAATACTAGCATATATAATATTGTTAGAAGTAAATTTCACAAAACATTACTACAGATATTTTGACCAAACTATCGTAAAAATATTTATTTATGTGTAATAAAACTATATATTTAACGGTAAAACTATCAAAAACTACATATTTAAAACCAAATATCACAAAATTACATATTTTATATTGAAGTTATCATGAAACTACTGATTCTAGAGTTTAAATCCCTAGCACTATCATCATGTTAGAGCTATAAAGTAAATTTGCTACTTAATTTTTATTTTTCAATACTTCATCTTAAGTATGTAGTTCTGTGAGAAATTTCACATTAAATATGTAGTTTTGCTATAATTTGATTGGAATATCTGACTCTATTGTTAAATGATGTGATCTGGTATACAAATAGATGGGTTGCAAGTATATATATAATATAGGGTTATGATAATTAATTGACTATGTTCTAAATAGTGTTAAATTATAATAAAACGTTTGACATGTAAATCAATTTCTGTTGGAAGAATAATCATCTTATAAGTGATTTTTATTCAATAAGCCGACCTAGTTTCTGCAATGTCGATCTCTGGGGACATAAATTAAAGCTAATCATGCCTATCACTAAACAGTGTAAACTTTTTATTGAAAGAGGTACTATCAATAAGGTATAGTCGATTATAAGAAATAGTAATAGCTTTGGTTTCTTCTTTTTCTAAAAATAAATCGTGTGTCTTTTTCAAATACACCCTATATTTAGCATTTGGGAGAAAATTGAAAGGTGGAATGGACTATAGGTGTGCCGACGAATACGCCTCATTTTTGGACAGCTACCTTACCTCCCTCCTCTAGAATGAACACACTTCATTTGGACAAAATTATTTTCTTTCTTTTGTTCTTCTTTCTTCCTTTCAAATTTACTTGGTAGCAATTGTTGTTGAAATTTTATCGATTAAGCTTCCTAAGCTTGGTCATTACATACCGATCGATCGATGATGTATTAATCACCTATCCTTTCCGTCCTAAAATATAACAACTTATACTATTTAAAAATTTATTACAAAATATAATATTTTCTCCACCTACATTCAGTTCTCAACCAATAATAAAGTTTTATCATTCAAATTCTTTACCTACTTTCTCTTCTCACCCAATCACAATATTTTCTTATTTAATTTTACATATTTTATTAATACTCGTGTTAAAGTTTAAAACTCTTTATATTTTAAAATCGGACCCGAAGATTTGAGACGCTCCAAATTATGAGTTTACATCTAAACCTGAGTTAACCAAACAAGACACTTAGGAGTTAGAAGGGGGAGAGAATTAAAAGAGCGATATATATATATATATATATAGTTTGATAGGTAAAAACTCCAACCCATACGTACAATTAATCAAAACCCATGTTTATAATAGCATCAAAACATAGAAAATCGAGCTACCTACCTTTACTCAAATTCTACGTATATAACCCGACACACCTATAAATTTTTTTAAAAAAATCTCCCAGTCAACTCGTTGGTCAAACAAATCACAGTTCGTAAGGGGGAAAAAAGAACAATTTACACGACGTCAGCTGGACCTTTCCACGGTGGACTGGTAGTTTGGACTCCGGAGCTCGTTCAACACGAGGGACGACCGCATTGAGCCACTGATAAGTGGGACCCACACAATAAACACTGGTCTGTAATGGGCCCACGTGTGACACTCTCGATTATTAGACCCTGTTTAGATCCACCCTAAAATTTTTTTCTCCGTCACATCGAACGTTTGAACACATGTATGGAGCATTAAATGTGGATAAAAAAAAACCAATTGCACAGTTTACGTGTAAATCACGAGACGAATCTTTTGAGCCTAATTTCGTCAAGATCTGATAATGTGGTGCTACAGTAAACATTTACTAATGACGGATTAATTAGGCTTAATAAATTCGTATCGCATTTTACAGGCGGATTCTGTAATTTGTTTTGGTATTAGTTTACGTTTAATACTTCAAATGTGTGTCCGTATATCCGATGTGACCCGCTAATTTTTTTTTTGCCCCTGGATCTAAACACACTGTTCACCGTGTAATTAATCAAACCCACACAAGAGGCCACCACGAAACCGCGTAGTTGATCAGAACGGCTGCTATACACCTAGCTAATAGTACAAGAAAATTGAAGAAAAATGACATGCATTTTTTTCTCTATGAAACAACTTCTTCACTTAATCTCTAAACTATTTTTCCGACTCATTTTGTCTTCCAAGTTGGTGAGAAGGGCTTAATCCACTTCCAATAATGTTTTCTCTTATGTTTGTTGCTATTCATAATTTATTTTCTTTTATGATTTATGGAAAAGTAAGATGCATCAAAAAAATTAGTAAGAACCACAAAATTATTCCAACTTAAAATTACCGAGTTTTACATAGAGAGAACTACTAAGCTGATAGTAATAAGATAATTAAGTGCATTTTGATTCTAGAGTAACAAGGTAAGTCAAGATATTTAACCATTTACCACTTTTATATGTGATAAATAATTATCTATCATGTGGATCCATATGTCATAAAACACACGAGAACTCACATAATTAAACATCAAATCTTAAAGTGGTAAATAGTTAAATGTTCCAAATAAGTTAGCTAGTCCCGCTGGTTGGTTAATGATCTAATATAAACAGTGAGAAAAGTAAGCGTGGATTAGATAGGTAGCTCTAAATAACACTAATCTAATCTAATGTTTTATTCTGGAAGCTTCTAGATATTGCAGCTTCTTCTACAAACTTCAGCTCCCTCGAACATTCTAGATTATCATTCATATGTTGAAAATCTATAACTGTAAAATCTAAAAAATAAATTAGAAGTACATTTAAAAAAAAACTAGGAATCAGAAGCTGGTTTCTTTCGGCTTCTCGGATTCTCGAAAGCTAATCTCTAACAAGCTGCTTCTTAAGCTTTTTAAAATACGGTCTAAGACGAAGCTGTGGATTAGACAAGATCCCAAGGGAGAGCAGTGCCAGTGCGTGCATGCACCTGGACAGGACGACCTCACCACCACCCACACACCCGTTGCATCGCATTTCTTTTTTTTCCCCCGTTTCATCGTCTCTTCTTTAATTTCTCTCTTTCCTTCTGTTCAGTGGTGGGTGCGCCCAGGTGCGTTGCACTTGTGCGCACACGCGGAACACGTACACAGGCGAGCGAGCCAAGCCGTGGCCGCTGTCGCGCGCGCGCGGCTGGGTTGGGTTGGATGTAGGTGCATGCACGCGCGCGCCGGCCGCCGAGGGTTGGGTTCGATGGACGGGCGAGCGGTGGACGCGGGCGTGGTCGGTCTGTGTCGCAGGTTTCTCACCTGGAGATCGATCGGTTGTTTGATCAAGCGGCGGGAGGGCACGTAATGGCAGCAGCCAGAAGCCAGCAGGCAGAGTTGGGCGAACCGGCATTTTCTACGGATCGATCGGTGGCATATGTCTACCAGCATTTTTATTTGGGCTTAGGCCCTGTGTTGAGGAGTTTGCAGTGGCTGTAAATTCTCCTAAAATTTTTAGTTATCTTAAATAAATTAGATTCTCATTCAAATTAGATTTTGAGAATCTATAGTTAATTACAATCTAGTAATAAGCTAGAAGTTGAAAAACTTATCTATTACAAAAGTTGATTGTCAATTAGTTGTTTCTCACAATCTTAAACTCCCGAGCTTTTTTCTAGCCTCCATTCGTTCGAGCTTTTTGATAGTGCTAAACAACTATTTGTGTATAGAAATTAAGTATTAATTATTATATTCTTTAAAAATAGATTTATTTGATTTTTCAAAGAATATTTGTGTATAGAAAGTTTTTCAATACACACCATTTAACAGTTCGAAAAACATTTAAAAATATACGAGGGGTAGATAACCCAAAGCACTCAAAATAACTCGGCCTTATTCCTTTCGAATTATTCACCGAATCACGTACTAAAGCATATTATTTGCACCACGCTTTGCAAATACATTTTCTAAAAAAAGAAATCTACTACATCGCGTAGACCTCGTGTTTACGTTTTAAGCTATTTTGTTAGGTGCATCTACGAAAATATTAATTCATCCAAGTTTAATCTCCAGTAACACTTCGCTTGATAATTTATGAAGTTAGTAGCTTTTAGTTACCTTCGTTTTTAACTGGCATGATATATTTGAGATTTTGACCGTTTTATTTATAAAAGTTATTATGCTGCATAGCTTTCGTTCATCATTGCTCTAACCTTTTAAAATTTATCGGTGGTTAAATGAAAACTAATAATAGAGAGCATTGATAAATATTGAATGCGGTTTTGTAAAAGGAGAGTTGAAAATGAAGGGAGTAAAAATCAGATCGTGAACTATGTTCAGTAATGAATATGGTAATGGACTAGACAGCTTCCTAGTAAAACCATGCTACGATTATGCACCAAAACAATCACCTTTAAATTAAAAATCATATGCCGATTAATCAAGAAAAAAAACGATGCAAAAATTGTGGGAAATTCTAGTGCGATTACAAAGTAAATTGTTGAAAATTTTTAATTTAATATCCTGTGATGACAAAACCAATTGCATGAAAATTTGGATTTAAAGGTTTTTTTTCCATAATGGTAATGAAGAAATGTGCAAGATCATACACGAATTACCGGTTCTCTTTGATGTTCTAATGTCTGAGGTTATATTCTCTCCTTTTTTAATATCTAACGTTGCTGATTTTTTAATAATACGTTTGAACATTTATCTTATTAAAAATATAATATAATTATTATAATTTAATTTCTTATGACTTGAGTTATTATTAAAGTTTCACTTATATTTTGTATGTTTGCACAAAATTTTTAAATAAGATAAACTATCAAACGTATATATAAAGTTATATATATAAAGTTATCGATATCGTATATTAAAAAATATGGGTAGTATTAAGTACCGAAAGAACAAACACATACATACCTATACAGCCGTATGCATCCAATATAATCTTTTAAAAAAAACAATCTAACAAGAACACTTCTTTTTTCATCCCAAAGCACTCAAATTCAAACACAATCAAAACTCAAGAAGGCCTCCTCCCCCATCAATCCCACAGTAAAAAAGAAAAAAAAGAGGTCCATGCATCAGGCATGTCCAGCACACTGCATCACTGCAGCACACCTCCCCCCTGAGAGAGATTCATTGAATCCATTGCAAATCCAGCAAATCCTGTGTGACAGGGAGGCCAAAAACAACCCCCCAAGTTGTGCAAGTTGGGCAGGAATCCTCATCATCGTCTCCATTCTTTGGCTTCCCCCAAAGGACATAAAAACCACCCACCCTCTTCTTCCTTCCCTCTCCCTCAACCTTCATCATCTCCTCCTCCTCCCCCAATCTCCTCCGATTAAATCTGCAATTTTTTTTCCCTCTCGCCGCTGGCGATTGGGTTCGGCGTTGTCCTCCTCTCTTGTTGATTCTTGCGGTGTTTTTGGGGGGCAATTTCTTGGTCTGCCTCCGTTCTTGGTCTTGAATACGTCGGCATGCCTCCGTTCCACGATTACAGAGGTAAAAAGATCGGTTCTTTGGGTGATTCCTGTGGGAAATTTTAGCGGGTTTGGGCTTGTGCTGATGTGTGTTTTGCGTTTGTGCAGATGGTGGTGTTCTTGTGATGGAGCCGGCGGCTCTGTTCGTCGGCGGCGTCAGGTCGCGGAAGCGCGCGCGGGTCACCGCCGTGCCGCCCTGCGCCTTCGCCTCCGCCGCCGCTGCGGCGGTGGAGGTGGAGGAGGAGGGGTTGACGGTGGCCAAGAGGCAGAAGCAGCAGCGGGAGGCTCCGTCGCTTGACGCGCTCCCCGACGAGTGCCTCTTCGAGATCCTCCGCCGCGTGAAGGGCGCCCGCGCCCGGTGCGCCTCCGCGGCCGTCTCCCGCCGCTGGCTCGCTCTCCTCGGCGGCATCCGCTCGTCGGAGATCAAGCGGGCCGCGGCGGCGGCGGTGGGCGTGGCCGTGCCGGACCTCAACCAGGTGTTCGTCGACGACGAGGAGGAGGACGAGTTCGAGGTCCCCCTTGGCGGCTGCTCCTCCGAGAGGTGCCTCGAGGGACGCGAGGCCACGGATGTCGGCCTCACGGCGGTGGCCGTCGGCGACGCACTCCGCGGCAGCCTCGAGAGCCTCGTCATCCGTGGGAGCCACCCGACGCGCGGCGTCACCGACGCCGGCATCTCCGCCGCCGCCCGCGGCTGCCCGTCGCTCGTCTCGCTTGCCCTGTGGCATGTCCCTCAGGTGACTGATGCGGGGCTCGCTGAGATCGCCGCCGGCTGTCCCTCGCTGGCGAGGCTTGACATCACCGGTTGCCCGCTGATCACCGACAAGGGTCTCGTCGCAATTGCTCAGGGTTGCCCGGAATTGAAGACGGTGACCATTGAGGCATGCCCCGGTGTTGCCGATGAGGGCCTCAAGGCGATTGGCCGGTGCTGCGCGAAGCTGCAGTCGGTGAACATCAAGAATTGCGCGCATGTTGGTGACCAGGGTGTCTCCGGCCTTGTCTGCTCCGCGGCCGCTTCGCTTGCCAAGGTCCGCCTCCAGGGTTTGAGCATCACCGATGCTTCTCTTGCTGTGATTGGGTATTATGGAAAGGGGATCACCGACCTCACCCTCACTCGCCTTCCCGCAGTTGGCGAGAGGGGTTTTTGGGTGATGGCCAACGCCCTTGGCCTGCAGAAGCTCAGGTGCATGAGCGTCAGCTCCTGCCCGGGTGTAACGGATCTTGCGCTCGCGTCGATTGCCAAGTTCTGCCCGAGCTTGAAGCAGCTCAGCCTCAAGAAATGCAGCCAGGTTTCGGATGGCCGTCTCAAGGATTTCGCGGAATCAGCAAAGGTCTTGGAGAGTTTGCAGATTGAGGAATGCAACAAGGTTACTCTCATGGGCATTCTTGCCTTCCTCCTCAACTGCAGCCCGAAGTTTAAGGCCCTCTCACTGGTCAAGTGCAATGGGATCAAGGATATCTGCTCTTCTCCCACTCAGCTTCCCCTGTGCAAGTCTCTCCGATCCCTCACCATCAAGGATTGCCCAGGTTTCACCGATGCCAGCTTGGCCGTGGTCGGCATGATCTGCCCTCAGTTGGAGAATGTCGACTTGAGTGGTCTCGGTGCAGTTACTGACAACGGGCTCCTTCCATTGATCAAGAGTTCGGAAAGTGGGCTGGTCCATGTTGACTTGAACGGCTGTGAGAATCTCACAGATGCTACTGTTTCTGCCTTGGTGAAGGCACATGGTAGTTCGCTTGCACGCCTCAGTCTCGAAGGTTGCAGCAGGATCACTGATGCAAGCCTGTTTGCCATTTCTGAGGGATGTACCGACCTCGCCGAACTTGATCTCTCAAACTGCATGGTCAGCGATTACGGTGTTGCAGTGTTGGCATCTGCGAGACAGCTCAAGCTTCGTGTCCTCTCACTTTCTGGTTGTTTGAAGGTTACCCAAAAGAGTGTTCCTTTCTTAGGCAGCATGTCGGCATCGTTGGAGGGCCTCAATCTCCAGTTCAACTTCATTGGCAACCACAACATTGCATCTCTGGAGAAGCAGCTCTGGTGGTGTGACATCCTTGCTTAGAGGAACAACTACTAGTTGCTGGAGGTGCTGGGTCATCCATCTCCAGATGCAAATATACGACCGTAGCGGTAGTACTTCTACTTCAGTCAAGCTTCGCAGCAGCAGAGTGGTTTCTTGGTTCCTGTCTTTGAGTCATGGTGGACTTCCGTTGTCTTAGGGCCGGTTGTTTTCCGGGGGGCATTTTTAGCCAAGTGCTCGTTTTTTGCAGGTATCCTCTTGGGATAGTGCCTGTTCCTTGAGCCTTCGGCTGCCATTAGCGTGGCGCCCCTGCCCCTCTATCCCAACCTTGGTCCTTGTTGATTACAGTCATTACATCATGCTGTTTTTTCCATTGAGTCGTGTTCGGAGCTCAAATATTGTCAAGCGTGTTTTCTTTTCCGGTAATTCTTGTTAAGAGTCGCGGACATAACACCGTTGGATCCTAGCAAGTTCTATTCATCGGCATTGCCTGCCATAGACTACTTAGCTGCTCCAGTTCTTCAATGTCCAGGTGTCCGCGATCTCTTCCAGTGCGTATGTTTGTTCCAGTTCAGGTCGGGTATCATCTATCGTGGGTAGTGTTTGTGTTTGTGTTTGCAATGGGGGTTGCTTCTTATGGTGTTTGTAGGGGTCTCCTGATATATCCTTGGGGATCCGGCCTTTGTAAGGCGCATTCTGAAGGGCCTTGCCATTGACAACCCTGTGTGGTTGTTTTTCTACTCCGGATCCCTGGTTTTGCTGGCAGATTGTTGAATGCTGTAATCTTGGTAACCTTCCCAGATTAAATAAAATGTGTGTTTCGGTTAAACTTTTATGTGTGATTTAAGTTCTAATCGTATCATCACTTTGTTTGTGCAATTGTGCTGTATCAGTATGACAGTATGCAAGTCGATTTCTGTTTGTTTGAAGTGGAGCTCGAAACTTACGGTTGCTTGTGTTGTTGTGCCTGCTTTGTTTTTCTGATGGATTGAAGCGGCTGCTTGGTTTCACTGAGATCAAGATCTTCCAGTGATGCTTAATTTAGTTTCCTGGATTTTCTTACAGTGGCACCTGGTTGAGAATTTTACTGAAGCTGAGCGCCTTACTCTTCAAACCCATTTAAGTTGAGAATTTTACTAAATGATCCATTCAAAGATTAGAACTCCAATAAAATTCACATGAAATTCATGTATTCCAAACGACCCGACGTTTGAAAGATAAGAACGGCAAAATCCATGTGAAATTCCTGTATTCCAAAGGAGCCATCGTTCGAAAGATCATAAAGTAAATTCCTTTGTTCCAAACGAGCCGCTTCAAGCCGGACAATCTGGAGGGTGTCTCTGTCTGAACCAACTTTCCAGAGCATGAAGTTTCGCTGCCGGATTCGTCCTCCTCTCCAAATTCCAAAGAAATTTTGCTGGTCTTTGCTACTCTGGTCTACTAGTTCATCTCACTCTGATCCTGCTGGTTCATGCATGCACTTGGCTTTTGATTCCCAACGCTACTACTACGTCACTGGCGTGACGAAACCACCATTTCGTCTCTTGGAATAAAGGCCTTCTCTGATTTTGGTCTTCATGGAATTATTATTACCGGGCAGGTTCATCTGAACCTGGGGGAGAGTCTGGTAGATAAGCGAACAACCTTTTGGGAAAGATTTAGAGATTGATTTGCAGTTTTTGATGGCAAATTAATTTAAAGGTAATGATGATGCATGGGATTAGTTTCTGGGTGACGGAGGCCATGGAGAGGTAGAAGTTTAATACTACCCCCAGTTTTTTAATACATAATATCGTTAACTTTTCGATATACGGTTAACTATTTATCTTGTTTAAAAAATTTACGTAATTATTTTACTGTGAGTTATATGATTTATATTTTCTATATTTATATAAAATTTTTAAATAAGATAAATGATTAAATATGTAGCGTAGACTATTAGAAACTGCCACTAATTTTATTATGGATTGGAAGGATTAGTTTAAGACTTCTTTTACCGTTCTGTGTACCTGGCTACCTGCCTTGAATGATGTGACACAAAAGATGTTTTTCTTTCTATGGTTCCAGTATTTGAGTGTCAATTAGTTTATGGTAAAAGATGCATGGGATTAGTTCCTGGGTTGATGTGGTCATGGAGAGGTAGAAATTTCATTGCAATTTGGTAACAGCCACTAATTTGATTATGGATTGGAAGGATTAGTTTAAGGCTTCTTACCATTCAATGTACCTGGCTCGCATGATGGGACACGGATTGGTTTTTTCCATGGATGCTAATCTGCTAGACTGCTAGGAGCACTAGTTTAATTTGTGTTGCTCGACAAAACGAGTGACACATACGCAGCACTAAGCTGGTTTTAAATTTTAGAATTTGATTTCAAACTAATATAAGGGTTGTCTTCCTCACTTTGGTTGCCATCTCTCTCTCTCTCTTTGTCCTGAGAAAGCTAGAAAGACAAGTAAAAGTATACCTAAAATTATTCTGACGAATCAAACTTCAAAATTTCAGAATTAGCTTCATATTATAATAAAAGGCTTAGGCTATGTTTGTTTTGAGGTTTTGGAACCCTTCGCTGGCAAGCAAACGGAACAATGGATTGGATTAGTGCATTATTAATTAGATAAAAGTTAAAAAAACTTAAAAATAAATTAATATGATTTTTTAAAACAATTTTTTTATAGAAGTTTTTTTTAAAGAACACCGTTTAACAGTACACACGAAAAACAAGGGAATAAAAGTTGAGAAAATGTAATATACTAGTATAACACAGCATTAAATTGTGGCAGGCAGGTTTCCCTTTTGTTTGCCATTTCTGCCTTGGAAATATATATAGGATTCTACCACAAGATTAATTGCTCTCATCCTTGAGAACTCCGGTCAAGTGAAGAAGATCCAACATACACAGCGAACATTTCGACGTTCACAAGTCATTCTAGTTTCATGGCAACAAAATAACCAGCTTATTTACTACACAAGAAACCTATCTATATCCATGTTACATACAGACTGCACAATTGGCCGCTATATGTACTATCTACAGTTCTATATTAACAGTACTACCAAAACATCTGGTGCATGAAACTAGAATGGTACACTGATCTACTGAAGAACTGAGTAACTGACTCAGCTATATGGTACACGCAGTGCCTGCAAGAGCAACTTCTGGTACATTACATGCAGCGCCTGCAAGAGCAACTTCGGTGGACGGCACTAATGCCAGCTTAAAAGCGCAGGACGCACCAGAAACTCTCCAACTCTCCAACTTGAAAACCCCACTGATGCCAGGAGTGGCAGCTGCGTTAGCGCCAGGCTAGCATGTGGCCGTCCTCAGCAATGCGGATTTTGCTGAAACTTCAATCGGTCTCCAGATTATGCTTTCCATCTTGTTGCACAAGTTCTTGTAGAACTGCAATGAGTGTAACATCGAGTTAACGATAGTTACGGATGGATGAAAAGTTGGATGTTGCACCTTCAAATGAACATTTTGACACGTTATCTCAAAGTTATCAGTGTCAGTCATTTTTTTAGATTTATGAACTACTCTAGGCAATCACGCTACTCTATTTGATTAGGATACAAGACGATATGTGGAAAGACGGACCCTGTGGTATTCCAGCGTGTCACCAGCAACCTTTCGAACATCAACCATGAACAGAGAAGGAGCAACTTCGAAAACCTGTGAATGATGCATTTCAAACCATAAGACTACATGAAAAATGGAGTTTGTGAATGAAAAAACAGCAAAATGTTGTTCCCCAACAAAGGGCAGTGTAAGATTACCTGTAGAACAACAGCAAATGGGCTCATTCTGTTTGAAGATACACCTTCAAGACGCAACTGCAGAAAAGAGTTAGCAATAAGTATCATTACATCATCAAGAGTAAGAAAATGAGTTGCTTGTTGAAGAAACCTTTTTGTAATTACCTTGTAATTCTGAGAGTGGACCTTAAGACCCATAGACTCGGCAACAACTTCAATTGTAGCTACTATAGTCTTTGCTGGTTTCCTCGAGACAAAACGAGTTTGACGTTTGACAAACTCCTACCAATAGGAAACCCATCATTATGGCAACATGAGCACTCCATGTGATCAAAGTCGCATCAGACAACATAAGTTATTCATGAGGACTGAAGTTAATGCATAAAGCAAACACCAAAGTTATTCATGATATTTGGCACACTATGACGTATGGTCCATGCAAAATAAGAAGATATACTGAACATGTCTAGGAAGATCTACTGTAAGAGCACAAACAATGAAAAGTCGGTTCTTCTTTCTGCTATACAAAAACATTGCAACTAGAATGAATATATGGTTGGAGTGGTCAAATACTTCACAAACTAAACAGGTACAATTTAAACCATGGTAAGAAGCAAGCAATCAAATGTTTTTTTTTCTCCTTTTATGCAATTCCATTTCCATTCAAATTTGATGAAAAACAGAAACCGTCTGCCACCAACCAGTACAGTAAGCAATAAGAAAAGAGAATAGACAACGGGATAGATCTACAGTCAGTTAATCCATATACAGTGGTTAGAATATAGTTCCACATAATACCAACGCCAATTGAAATGGATGTTCATCTAAGTCATTTTCTATAAACAAGATATAAACCCCTGAGCGACCAACCCCCACTAAACTCAGTGCCTCACAGCCTTATAAGTAAATGAAAATAAGCTGACATGCCAAATCTCCATATGCTATAAACCTATCAGCGTTTCAAATTTCACTGCGCTAGTGGTTCTCCAACAGCAAAATGGTCAACCATACCAAGTTATCAACTAAAAGGAAGAGTGGGACTATGAAATTACCTGCTGTCTATCAAATAATGCTGAAAGATCCAAACCTTGAGATAATGTAATCATCTCGAAGGCATTCATCATAAGAGGACCACCATCATTATGAGTCACTTGCTCAGATACGTACTTGTCCTGAAGCCAGAAAAGTTGTATAAATATAACTATAGAAGCAAATAGGTGACAGACAATTGGCAATGTACCGATGGCACACACAAACCTCAATGTTGTCAAAAACAGCCTGTACATCATCCAGATCAACATTTTCATCTTCACCACGTTTAATGGCTACATAAGTCTTCTTAAACCATGTGTCTTCCCTTATTTGTTCAATAGTGATACGCTGCAAAATAGTGAAAAGGCCTAAGAAACTGGAGACAGCAATTTGCAAAAAAAAAAAAAAAACCACTATGCTGGTTGAAGATCTTATATGTTAACTTATTAGATTTGATTCTAGCAAGATTCTTTCACTGGTCATGTAACGTTGTATACAGTATTTCTATAACATATATGACAGCTCTGATATGAAGAAATTAGTCTTTGTTTTGTGCATTCTCTCACGTAATTTCTGCAGCCATGCAGACTGAGACTGAAGTATTAAATTGGTGACAAGAATACTCTGGAAGCTTGAGGGTAAACTTTACTATAAAAGATGATTTGTTTCTTGAAGATGCAATGAAACAACCTAGTGTGCGCACTTACAGTTTTTGGATTTGGGTCGAGTATTCTGTGGATAAGCGACGTAGCACCTGGAGAGAACCAATAAGGGCATGAAAACTGACCTGCAGTAATCTTTGAATGTGGAAGTAAACATATCAGGTTTCAATCTTATCTGAGTAAAACGATTATGTAGGCGTTCACATCAACAATTTTGGGAAAGAAAGACTTATGCTACACACATTAGTAATGAAACCAATACCTTGTCATACAGTGTTGGAAGATCATTTTCCTCAAAAGGAAGGTATCCAGCCATTAAAACATAGAGAATAACACCACATGACCAAACATCTGCTGCAGATCCATCATAGCCATTGTTGCTAAGCACCTAAAACATTGACACATGGTAAAGCACATATCATATATGTACTAAAAAATGCCCCTAATCTTGTCTAAGGAAATGGCTTGAAATGCCCATATGACAATTTTAGGAACTAGTTCAGACAATTAAAATCACTATAGCTTGAACATGGTGAAAAAAGACAGCTAGAGAGATTTATTTAGTGATGACTGCAGAAATATGCATAAAAATGAGGTTTAGAACCCTGAAGAGAACCAACCAACCAAATAACTGCGAGATAGGTAGAGATACAAAGGAATAGGTAATGTCTTTTCTAGTCTAACAGACATTTGTTATCATACATACACATATGATTTATAAATAAAATCTAGGAAAATTGAATTGCATCCCAACTAACTCATTTATTTTTGCAGATAGATTTCTTGCATCTAGTGTAGCTAATCAATTAGCTCCTTGCCAAAAAACCTTTTCATACAGTTCCAGATAAATTTCCCATGCATTTAACACACACACACACACACACAGAGAATCGTACCTCAGGAGCAACATAATTTGGTGTTCCACAAGTTGTGTGAAGAAGGCCTACTCCCTGAAACCCCTCAAAAAAAGAAATCCCAATCAGAACACTTCTAGGATAGAAATACAGCATCGTTAAAAGCAATCCCTGAACTTACTTTCTGGGCCAGAGTGCTAAGTCCAAAATCAGAAACTTTCAAGTTTCCATGCGAGTCAAGAAGCAGGTTTTCAGGCTATAGAACATGCAAAAAAAAGGTAAGTATGAGAAATTGCACCTAGTGAATAGGACAAATGATAGCCAAGTGTCTCTTATCAGTAACGGACCTTCAAATCTCTATGATAGACTCCTTTGCTATGGCAATAATCGATGGCATCGATAAGCTGCTGGAAGTACTTCCTTGCTTCATTTTCACGAAGCTTCCCTTGGCGAGCCTACAGATATTTGATGATGGCATAGGTTCAGATTTGAAGAAAATGCACAATAATCAATAAAAGATGTTCCTTTCTTTATATTGCCTATTGGGATTATATAATGGGCTTAGCATTTACTGAACAGAAAGTTTCTGGTATATATGGGTGATAAAAAGCATTTACGTATGGAGACACTGCCAGAGTGCTAGACAGTTCTTATATTTTTTTTAGTTCACGTAGAACAGCAGCTTATCATTATTTTGGAACACTGTACTGTATATAATAGGCTCCTTACTATTTTATCGAACAGTTCACCTCCAGTGATAAGCTCCAAGATTATGTATATCTTTGTCTTTCCAGCTAGAACCTACAAGATCACAGTAATGGTAACAAAGAGGTGACACAGGAAGTTAAGATAGCCAACATAGGAGTTTTTGTTAATAAAGAAAAGTTATATAGGACAGATAGCAAATACATATGTAGCATACCTCGTTTAGCCTAACTATATTGGGGTGTCTTACAATCTTCATTATCGATATCTCCCTTTTGATCTGTCAAGTAACATGAGAAGTGAGTTCATAATCTAATGCCGAATTATAATGGTTTAGTCCTCTTTTTGTTATAGCGATTAGCGATATTGCATAAACAACACAAAGAAAGCACATCTTGCGTAAACTGGAAATCGGAAATGGGTGCTCACAGCTAAATCAGGTAAAACTGGTGGTCATCATTGATTTGTAGAACAGTTAAACTAAAGAAACCAAATATATACATGCAATTGCAAACAAAATTTGAGAGAACCCAAGCTTCATGGCAAAGCAGTAGGCTTAGGATTGTAGAACAGTTATATTAAACAAACCAAATAAATACTTGCAATTTGCAAACACAATTGGAGAGAAGCCAAGTTCCATAGCAACTAGCAGATCAGGAAGCTTAGGAAAAGGTTTACACCACTATAAGTCTACGAGAGAGCTTGAACACTTTGCAACAAGATGCATCCTCAAAAGATGTCGTTGGATAAGCATAACAAACCAACTATTTGTAGCATTTATGCAAACACGGCAAATCAAACAAGCCGCCAGTCCGCCACAGACCAAATTTTGGTAAAATCACTTTCGACACCCAACCATTTCAAATCCGGAACTGAACTTCTGTTAGCCCAAACTTGATGAAACACCAAACAAGCCGCTCAGATTAAGTTAAAAAAAAAAAGAAGGTATTTCCCCTTTGGGAGAACAAAAAAAAATAAGGCGCTCCAGTTAATTCCTTATTCTTTATCATCAAACGGCAATACTGCGCGCAACTTGAACGAATTAACCCGTGGTGCGCATTGCTGTCGAGGTATATTCCACGCCGCATCGGAAATTCTCCATCCGCCCTCGTCGATGCGCGGCTGCTCTCCAATTCGCGAACAGCAAAGCAGCAGCGTAGAGCACCCAAAAAAAATGTAAAAAAGAATTGCCCGGATGGATCAAAGCAAAGGGGAGGGGAGGGCGAGGAGTTTGATTTGGACTCGTGCACTCGCGGGCGGATGGGGATAGCTCGGCGCGGCGCAGGCGTGAGGAAGGGGAAGAAGGTGTGTAGTGCATACCTGGTGGAGCATGCGGTGGTTGAGGATGGTGTCCTTGTCGAGCACCTTCATGGCGACGGCGGCGCCGGTGTCGGCGTCCACGGCGAACTTGACCTTGGCGAACGTCCCCTGCCCGATGGTCCGCCCAACTTCGTACCTCCCCACCCGCCTCTTCCTCCCCGCCCCCGCCATTCCCCCCTCCCCTCCCATCCTTCGCCGCGCCCCGAATCCAACTCGGGAAAGACGACGACGACGACGATGCCGCGCGCGAGAGCTTGGCTTTGGGGGGCTTTCTTTTTCGCTTCGCTGCCTGAATACCGACCATCTGGTTGACTACATGCTATTTATGGGCGTCCACCTCCTCCTTCGTTCCAAAATATAAATAATTTTGCTTTAATAAAAATATTTTGTAGTACGGATACATCATCTAAATAGATTAGTAATATATATTATATCCAAATAAAACCCTTTACATTTTAGGATGGAGGGAGTAATATATAACCTATTTAAACATTCTTTATTGTTTAAGATAGAATATCATGCTAGGTTCTAACATTGTGGAACGGAGAAAGATACTGACAATTGTGATCTTGAATATAAATTGTTTCGAGTAAACTTTACGAAACTACATATATTTGATTAAACTATCACAAAATTACAAATTTAACATGTTGTATCCTAAAACAATATATTTAGCACTAATTTTTTTCACAAAATTATATATTTATCATAAAACTATAGATTTAATATTGATATTATCACAAAACTATAAATTTTAGAGTTTAAACTCTTAGCACTAGTTGTATATTCAAACTGCAAAATAAGGTAGTTTTGTGATTAAATTGGTGCTAAACTTGTAGTTTTATGATAATTTTTTTACTAAATATGTAGTTTTGTTATATTTTATTTTTAATTATATAGTTTTGTGATAAATTTGTTAGTAAATCTGTAGTTTTTTATATACAAGTTTAAATCTATTGTTTTGTGATAGTTTGGTTAAACCATATGTACTTTTATAAAATTTGCTCATGGTTTTTAGTAAATTTCACAGGACTGCAAATATTTTGATTAAGCTATTATAAAACAGATTTAAGATGATATATCGTAAAATGATAGAGTTATCATCAAATTTACACAAAACTACATATTTAATAATACGTATCATAAAGCCACATATTTTAATGTATTTTTTACGAGAACAGATTTAATATTGGTGTTATCACAAAACTACATATTTTTGGGGTGGGGCTTTCACTTCGCTGCTGCACGCTACCTGAATGTCTGACCATCTGGTTGACTGGTACTCCTTCCATTCCAAAATATAAATTCCAAAATATAAAGCATAATCACCCTTAATTAAAATAGCAAGAAATAATTACTATTATTTGGTTGTACCTGATAGAGAGTGTACATATTTTTGTGGCTTGGGGCTCACCCTTAATTAAAATAGCAAGAAATAATTACTATTATTTGGTTGTACCTGATAGAGAGTGTACATATTTTTGTGGCTTGGGGCTTTCGTTTCGCTGCAAGGCGTGCTGCCTGAATGCCTTGCCTTAATGCTGACCATTTGGTTGACTGCTTGCCTATTTATGGCTGCCACCTTCTCCTCCATTCTGGCTTTTTTCTTTTATCGTAAATTGGTTTTAGATGATTATATTATGATTAAGAAATCCGTATGCTTATAATTACAGCGCTTAAAAAAACAAGCGGTCCAAGTTTAAACTAATGCGGAAGAAGTATTCTATTTTATTTACTTTTGCACGACCTGAAAAAGAAGGGGACAGAAAAAAGATTTTGCTCTGTTTGATTGGTCGTTTTTTTAATTTTTTTTGGTTATTATCGTGGTGCTGGTGCCTCTTGTCCTCTCGCTTTTTAACTTGGTGATGATTAGTTCGGTTGATGACGATTGATGCGATAAAAATTTGTGATCTCTCCGAATGAGTAGACAGCATGATCGGTCGGTAGTACTTCAGTAGTGGCTGTGAACCTGTGATGACGGTAAGCGTCAATTTCTTTTCTTTTCTTTTTCTTTTCGATTACGACTCAACATGTATACACACTCACAAACTGCAAGTGCGTCGTCTTAACACGTTGATCTCCATGTTGAGGTTAGCGATATCTCCGAGTTATATAAATTTATTGATGATATGCTAAAACCATACTTATATATGTATACAACCCGACGGATAAAGTCATACTCCTACAATTCCATACCGTCAATTGAAATTTGAAAGATTTCAGAAGAAATAGCAATAATTATCGGGTCATAACTATCGACAGCGTGCAAACAGAGTGAACCAAAAATGATACGTCAAAAACTGGTGTGAACAATCACTAGCTCAAATTGTCCTTTTAATTGTGTTATCGAACTTTCAACATCATGCATATGATTAAGTTTCTCCTATGTCTTTTTTTTTTACTATTGCCGACTCCTGGAATTGTCTTCACAGCTTAGTTACTTGGTTTTAGAGATTCTGCTCTTCTGGCTTAAGAAAGACAAGGACTGTGTATAATTTGTACTTAAGTCATTTCTACGAACAACAATTATGCAGTCTCTGTCAAGCTTAGACGGAGATTTCTATTTTTAAGGCTGTATTTTTAATAGTTTTCTTACTTTTAATTAAATTATAATTTTGTAAGTCACAGTTATTTGTTCTATAAACTTTGTAATAATTGATAATTGATTGTAGCTTCTCAGAAGTAAAGATCCGAATAAATTCCATTATAGACATATAGACTTTGGAGAACTTAAACACAACGCAATTTCGGTAGGGATAGCTTTTTTCCTGCGTTCCAAAATGTAAATTAAACTGTAGTTTTTTACTCTGTGCTAAGAGAATTGTACCGGCTACAGAGTTAGTACATTGTTTGGCGAAAGTATAGAAAATTAGAATTGTTTTTACTATGCAATAATCCTAATAATTTTTATATTGTCTAAATTTGAACAGTAATTAAGCTATGACTTTAGTACTGCTACTGTAGCTTCTAGTTTTTATTATTGCGTTTGTTCACTTTGATTCGTCTAGATATGTTTTGTGCTTCTCTAGGCTGATAGATTTTTCTTTTAATGTTGGCAGGGATTCATCAAAGTGCAATTTTAAGGCCCCTTTGAAATGGAGGATCAACATAGGAAAATTGGAGAATTCTAATCCTATAAAAAATAATTCCTTGATGAAAGTCTTTGAAACAAAGGATTGAATCACTTTCTGTGAAATTTATATGGAATGGACAATTGTATGGTGATTTTGGAGGAAGATAGCCAAGAGGTCATAGATCATGTTTTCAATCTTATCTCTTGCAATCCTATGTTTTTTATGGGTTGCAATCAAACACCAATATTTGAACTATTCATGTGGTTTATCTTCGTGTAGGAATTGAGAATCCAGTATTTCCTACTGGCTGAAGTTATTGGGGAGTGATGGACACTTTTAGCTCCCTATTTCACAATTGCAGCTTAAAGTTCATTAAATTTGATTGTAGGGTTGCTTTCGACGTCTCAAGAGTCAAGATGATGAAAATCGCTTGCTGTTGACCCCATCCATGAGTAATACAAGGCATACTAATTTATCCGAAGTCTTATCAATAAAAATTAGCATATATATCACACTCTAATATAAACATTCACTATGTCTATTTATTTTGCCAAAGGGCAAATGCAAATGGGTGGCTAAAGCATGACTGATTTTCACCTTAGTGTTAAAAAAACAAGATGGAAAAAAATCCCTCAGGTGCAAAATGAAAAATATTGGTATAAAATAATTCTGCATTTTTGTTTGTTTCCATATGTGTTCCCACATGTACTCGTGTAATTAAAAAATATATCAAATATTACCTCCACTTGTCCTGGATATATGACATTGGGAGTACTTACTAGAGGGATGTTCGGGTCTTTGGGTTGGTGTTTATCCTTGATCTATTGCAAAGTTTCTCTCTTTTCTTAAAACACTGATTAGAGGGAGTAATTATTTGTATATCCGGTGTGTGTTTTAGGTTTTCGTTGAAGTGGCACATCAAGAAACTAGGGTCAAAAGTCTTTTTATCTCTTTATATTTTGCGATGAAGAACTAGGGGTAAATCAAGTCTTAGAGCCCCTTCGAAACACAGATAGGAAAAATATGGATATAGAAAATTCACAAAATTTGAAGTAGCGTGTTTCTTCAATCCTACAAGAACGGGAAACACCAGAAACAGGAAGAAATGCCCTTTGATTGCACTGCAGAAAAAAAAAACCAAATAAAGGTTTCCAAGAGATCTACTAACCTCTTACTTATTTTCATGGAAAATTAACCATGAGAATCAATCCTCTACAAAATTTTCTCTCTCTTTTCTATAAATCAAAGAGGTCTGAAGAAAAAAAAATCCGAGAAAATCTAAAAGTCCTTTGTCAATCCTCCATTCTTGTCAAGGCAAAGTCTTTGACTTGAGTTGCGCCAAGGGCGACAGTCGACAGGGCCTCAAGGACTCTCAAGTGTCAAGTCAAATAGAGTTGCTTTTGACTGGAGAGAGCACCTACAGTGCAGCTAAGCTATAGATACGTACGTGAACCAAGTTAATTAACCAACCAATTACAGTACTCCCTCCGTTCCGTATCATAAAAATCATTTTCGGTATGTCCTTCTATGTTTAAAATGAGTTCATTATAAAAGATGTACGTAGTAACGTCTATAAGACCAAAATAATATTTTTATTAAATCCATATTAAATATGTTTATATATATATATTTGTTTGTTTTGTGTTAAAAATATTCCTATATTGTTTTTAAAGAAAAACTTGGTTATACTCTAGAAAAAGTTTGACGTGGGATAAACTTAAAAATGGCTTATGGAGTAATATCGAATGGAGGCAGTACTGCAGCGAGTACACTAAAATCTTAGTTAACAATTAGGATAAACGTAGATCCCATCATAGGTCTAGTTCAATAAAATCAACTTAAATATATATTTACCAAAAACACTTAAATACAACTTTAGGTATATATATAAAATGTGTGTTTTATTTATTCAGTTACGTAGTCTATTCTGCGGATGATGGATGTCTAATATGCCTAATCATGATATGAAAAAAAAAATCAACATTTTAGCATATGCCTACAGGATCCCTGAAACTTTTCGCTCTAAATTGAATGTGCTGAATTTAATAATTGTAGATGCGCACATATAGATAATCTTTTCTAAGCCATAACTATATATATACGTGCTGGCCGGTGAATTGATTGGAAGCTGGAAGGAAACCTGGCTATATATGCATATGACTCACGCAATACATCTAATTTAGCCGTATAAAATCCAATTAAACAGTGCCAAGTTGCTCTAACTGTTTTATTAATTGTCAGTGCTAGGCTGCTAGCTAGGTTAATCACGTGCGTTTGCGTGACTGTACGCAGTATATGTATTACTTAAAATCAATTCTAGCTATATCTCTCGTGCTGTCGTGCACGCTTTTCTCCTGATTTAGCGTGTGTGAAGTCAGTCGCTAACGTTTTTTATTGATCTAATCAAACACTTACCTGACAACTCGAGAGTTGTTCTCCCTGCTTTGGCTGTGTTCTTCCCTCCAAGTTTCCAACCTCATCTAACTCGTTATCCACACGCACGCTTCCCAAATTACTAAACAAGTATTTTTTTAAAAGGTTTATATAGAAAAGTTACTTTAAAAATTATATTAATCCACTTTTTAATTTTTTTAAACTAATACTTAATTCGTCATGCGTGAATCTGTCACTCTTTTTTCGTGCCGAGGGGAGGGCTTCCTAACCCCTCTAAAAAAACAATAGCAGTCAGCTGCTAAATTGATTGATCTGTTCAGGGCGCCCGGATACTGGAGTAGGGTAGGTAGGGCTTGGAGCCTGGAGTCCTACTTCTGACCTAAAATATCTATTGAAATTGCACTATAAAATTTTATAAATTAGAAGATAAAGATAAAGTTATATCAATTATATCAATTGAGGTTTAGTTTTGGTTCCGCCAGACTATCCTGGTGTATCAATTTGTTAATTAACCGAAGTTCCTCTCATTGGGTTTTTTGGCAATCTAATTGTTATTATACCTAGAAAAATACCCGTACGTTACAACGGAAAAAACTAATGTTATGATAATAATATATCTATTAACTTATAAAGTAATAGAAAAAATGAGCATTCATGTTAGTTTTCGTGGTCCAGAAATTCTCATATCAATTAGAGTATAATAAAAAAAGGAGAACTCATTGTAGACAAGGACTCTTTCATTTTGTTTTTTTATAAAAAATCACATTATATATGTCTAGAGTCCAATCGGACACCTGCATAGAATAATTTTTTTCCAAAGAAAAAATTAACTAAGATGGATAGATTAATCTCTCTATATAAATAATACAAATTAATACAACGTATTCCTATTTTTAATACTATTTATAAAAAAATGAAATTTGAAATTAAAAAAATAATGAATATTGAAAGTTGAGTTTAGAGTCCATATACAAATAAAATTTATAAATTATAAAATAAATTATATTGGATGATAACGGAGCGTGAGCTCCTCAACGGGGGGACAGTGAGGGCCCCCCTTTCGTGAGTTCGGTCGGGGATGCAGGGCGTGAATCGGCACTCCGATGCGAGAGGGATCAAGAGAGAAAATCTTGAGAGAAAATGTGACGTGAGGAGCTATACAGGTTCAGGCCGCCGACGAGGCGTAATACCCTACTCCTGTATGTGGTTGATTAGAGATGATTTCTTCAGGGATCCAACCCCCTTTCTCTAGACCTGGACCTCCTTTTATACTTTTAAGGGGATACCACATGGGCCAATAGGCTATTTTTTAGAGAAAGGAATATATTTTTTTTTACATTTAACAACGATCTTGTCGCTTGGCACAGAAGTCGCATGCATAGTGACTGCGACGTGACTCCTGTCAGGCCGGCTATCCGACCGCGCGCGACGCCCGTGTCATGCCTCATTAAATGGGTGGAGACTTATGTGCTCCGTCCGTACCGGGTGATGGGCGCCACATGACCGGAGTTGACTCACCAACTCCGGTTGGATAAGAGGCAAAAAGGCTCTCATGATTTCGACGAGACCTGACGGGGCGTTCAGTGCGCCAACCGTCGTGCAACCGGTGCACTGACACTGTACCGCCGTCCCATCGGTCATTCTGACCGGTCACAGACCGGTCAGACAGCGTGACCAGCGTCAGACCACGCGCGCCTAACCGCATTAAATGTGGCGTGGCGCGTGGCTCAGACGCACTCATCTGTGCCGTCATTAATGGGGGTTAGGTGAGCGTTGAGAACGCTCACCTAACCCTGCACACGTGGCGGAAGCGGGGGGGAGGGGGGTCGGGGCAGCCCGACCCCTGCTACACTAGCGCGCTAGGGGAGCTGAGAATTAGAGAGGGCGGCCGCCACCTCACCCTCAGGCCTGATCCCCCTTCAGGGGATGGCCACGTGGGCGCAGGGGGCCAACTCAAACCCTAAATCTACATACCCCTGGGCCATAACACCGACAGATAAGGAGTGTAGAATATTGTCCAAAAGAGGCTAGAGTGCATATAGGAATACAATTTAGAAAAAAGAATTAAAATTCGAAATAAAAAAGAATATTGAAAGGAGAGTTTAGAGTCCATATAGAAATATAATTAGAAATAATGAAAATAAATCCATACCTGAGAAACATCTAGCAAAATTTCTCATTGGTTTGTTGACGACGAAATTTGGTAAGCCTCGAAGTCATCATCGGCCTAGAGTCAGTATCGGCTTCAGAGTCTTGGAATCGGCCGATGGAAGCTATCAATCGCCAATAGTCGGATTCTTACCAAATTCGGTTAAAAAAATTAATCTATTAAAGGAAGCTTATCCAAAAGATACCGAGTTCAAGGAGGATGCGGCATGGCAGTTTATCTATTAATTAGGAATAGTCTGTTAGTTTCCTTTTTTCTTTAGGAAAGTGTGTTTAGTGTCCAATAAGGACTTTATGTTTTTCCTTTTATCTTTAGGAAAGTTTGAGTCGTGTCCGATATGGACTAGTATCTACCCATGGGTATAAATATGTACACCCGGGGTCCATGTAAATTATCTCTCGATCAATTCAACTTCGGCGCATCGCCACCTTTTACCTTTTTACTTTCCGACGAGTTCTTGTTTCAAGTTGGGCTGCATCGACTTCGATCTCCGACGAGGAGTAAGGCTTGTTATGGCGGCTTGCGTTATCGGGATTAGTGCTTCCATCGCTTTGACACTCTAATCTTGTTCATGTAAGTCGTCGAGTTATCATATACATTATATAATCTAGATTGACAACATTTTCTACTTGCATCGGCCGATCTCCATCCAGGGTTTTGTCGATATCAGCTAGATTACTTTGTTGGTTTAGATTATATAATGTATCCACCACCCTGAAAATCAGTCAAAGGCTTGATTGTCTAGATATTATGTTTCTTTTCATACTTAGTGTTGCATTAGTTAAGTTTGATCTACTAAGTCGTGCTTAGAACCATAATCTCTAGCCTGCTTCTTGATTACCAATAAGGGGTTTCATCGGGGTTTCAGCCGATGAGTTATTTGGATGTTGCATCGGCTCATAAGGATTACATACAAGTTGAATTTAGCCGATGACAACAAAGGTTTCATTGATTATCTAATCATTTGGATTTATTGACATCGGTCCTTCAGCCGATGAATGCTTCAATCTTTGGATCAGTGCTTATTCAATCTATCATTACTGGCTGATTGGTTTCTACTAGATTATATTATTGTTTTATTACATTATCACCAGCCGATTATCTTTATATCATTATTTACTCAAGTATCAAGACCTATATTGGATATCGGCTGGTATCGATATCGGCTAGAATCACTCCATCGGCTTGTCAGCTGATTGGCTATTTTTTGATTTTCAGTTTATATATCTTGTCAGTTGCAGGATCAAACTAACTGGCACGCCCGCATCTCATCATTATTTTGGACCTGCACTGGAGCTAAGCAGATCTCCCAGGCCATCGTGTTTTTACGTCAACATGGTTCAATTTAGATAGAGTTAAATTAATAAGCAGTCATAAATAATTAAAATGGTACTAATGCTATTTCCAAAAATAGATAAATACTTAAAATCACTGAGAGAGAAACAAACTGATTTAAGCCCGGCCCAATAGCACGACCTTCTTCTGTGCTTCGTATGCGTGGCGCATGGAATGGCCCAATAGTGCCGCGGCCTGAAACGACGCCGGCCCAACACGGGAGAAGCTAGGGCCGTTCGATTTGATGGATGCTCCCGATTGATTCCGACCTAGATAAATACCCGCAACCCTAACCCTAACCCTAAAAATCTTTTCTCCCGATCCCCTTGCTCTCTCTCTCGAAAAGCGATGGCAGCGGCATTGCCCTTCCCCCCGCGAGTGACAGCGGTGGCGACAACAGTGCCCTGCCTTCCCGCAAGTGGCGGCGGCAACGGCAGCGGCGCCCTGCCATCCCGCGAGCGGCGGCCGCGGTGGCACCGCTCCCTCCAGATCTAGCGGGTCGGTGGCTCTCCAACAGCGCGGCGGCTCAGCATCTAGCTCCTCCTCCCTCTCGGCATCAACCGCAGCGGCGGGTTGGTAGTTCCTCGGTGGCGCGGCGAATCCCCGGCAAGGAGCAGCGCGCGGTGGCCTCTCGCTCGCCCTCCCTCTCCTCTCATAATCTCTTGTGTTAATATTTTGGATTTTTTTTGATGATTCCAACTTGGATTTGGACTGCGATTTTGTTTTTGGTTTGGATTGTGATGATTTGAGATTTAGAGAGGTATGCGCGATGTGGTTGACGGACCAAGACGGACGAAAATCCTCTACC
The DNA here is from genome assembly GCA_000573905.2 of Oryza punctata. NCBI lineage: Eukaryota > Viridiplantae > Streptophyta > Magnoliopsida > Poales > Poaceae > Oryza > Oryza punctata. The sequence goes on from CM002493.2 coordinate 30,788,802, forward strand.
GGAAGCCTTATGAATATTTTTATTAGGTATATAAATATAGACTAGAAACATGGTCCAATCATATTTTTAATTAGAAAACATAAAATTTTAAAATCATATGATTAGTAGTCTCTCCATTTTATATTATAAGATATTATAAATTTTTTTAATCTAACTTTGAATAATTTTGAATTTTGTTAAAAAATATTGCTATGCTTTTTATAAACTTAATTTGACTAAAAAAATAAAAACATATTACAATGTCAAACGGAGCGAGTAGTTTAGTTTTAAGGTTTAAGGTTGTTTGGTTCGTGATTAAGGTTGCCTACGTTTGTCATAAATTTTCTTTCAAGCTTATCAAAAGCGAGGCATTCAAAATCCTAGTCATACTCGAGCCAGCAAAATAAAGACATATGCCAAATTTTTAAGTCACTGATATATGGGACATATATTAAATAAACGTAATGTTGTCACGTTTATGGCAACAACCAAACACACGTGTCAAATATATCTAAACATTAAATATCATAAAATGTGGTAATGGGCACCAACCAAATAATCCCTTAGTAATTACTTCAGCTCCGTCGCTGATTTTCATATATACACTTTGACGTGACTTAATTAATAACGTAATTTGTTAGCCTTCAATAGTATATAGAAACTAGCGACACGATCGACAACTTAACGTCAATTAAAAGTCGACGAATTTAGCAACTTAAATACATAAATATTTAATTAGGTCTACGTACACATAACATTAGAAAAATTGACACGTAGCTAGCTAGGAAAGGTGACTGATGAAGATAATGCATTGTTCTTATCATTGACACGTCACCCTAATTTGGCTATCATAACTTCACACAAGTACACAAGTTCATTGCTCCCCCATCAAATTCTTTTTTGTATTTTTAGCTTTTAAATGTGTCTATCTTTTTAGGATATGGGGTCTACTTGATCTCTTAATACCAATTTATCTTTTTCTTTTCGTTTTAGCCATCAAACTATTAGTATTCTCTTCTTCTCCTAAGTTTCTCTCCCTTCCTATTTTTTCTATGTTAATGGATAGTGTGTCTCATAATATAACAACGTAATATCGAATAAGATACATGCTAATACTATGAATCTAAAACATATTCGTACTACTAAGATGTGTTCCATTAGATACTAAATTTCTATACTCTGGGGCGAAGGTTGTAGTATTTTAACATCTTCCTCGATATACCTTTGATTTTATAAAACAACGAAATTTTTATCATTACAAGTTCTTTCAAATTACTGTTTGATGCTGTACATATAGTATTTATGATCAGTCGGCTTGGTTGAAAAATATTTGCAATTATTTCCATATTCATTATTGTCAATGGCCTTGCATTTGCAGTACTGGACAATATTCAGTATGACCTTTTCTTAAGGTGAAGGTGATGTTTAGTGTTTTTAGTTTTTTCAAAGCTTTGAGGTTTACTGTTGGGTTAGAGGCTACACTAGCAAACCAGCCTTCATCTCCTCTTAAGAAAAAAAAATTATCCCCACGCCCTCATCCCAAAAAATATATTGTATGTTTTTAATAAACTAAAACACTTAATAATTTATTGACGGCTAAAGTTTCAAAAGTTATTATACACGTCAAATACTTATGACCAGTGTAAGTAATTAATAATGAGAATTTTAGCACATACTTTCTCTGTTCTATATTATAAAATGTTTTGGTATCTTTATCTCTGTCTAGATTGATTCAGTAACAACCGTATAAATATAAACACAAATATAAAGTGTATAAATGGATTCATGCTGCATCTATTTAAAACACAAAACATCTTATAATGTTAAACATGAAAACATACTTTATAATGTGAATTTTGGCACGTACACCCTCCGTCCTATAAAACTAACCTAGGACAAAATGTGATATACCCTGATATTACGAATATGGATAGATGTCTAGATTTATAGATTTATAGTGTTAGGATCTGTCACATTTCATTCTAGATTTGTTTTTTAATAGAAGGACTATGTATTATCAATAAGATGATACTAGTAAAATCGCTATTGTGCCTAAAAAGCTAAAGTTTAAGTAATTGATAACGAGAACTTTGGCGCGCTTATATATATATATATATATATATATATATATATATATATATATATATATATATATATATATATATATATATATATATATATATAAATATAAAAAAGCCAAATGATACTAGTAAAGCCATCATGTGCCTTAAAGTCATATTGAGACATGGCAAACGGTCTAGTATTTTGTACTCAAGGACGTAATTGTTGCAAATTTTCCACACTGCCGTTCCTAATTTAGGTTATTTTTTCTTCAAACTTATTAAATGCCAGTTGAAATTAAGAAAGAGATAAGGCGTGGTTAAGTTATATGCGTACTTGCATTTTCCATTTACTATGAGTATATGTGTTCTTTTCATTAACCTCTTCATGAAAATTATCTTTTTTTATTGAGAAACACGGTATAAACGCAGATGTTATAACGCCTCGAACTCGGCTGGGGTGGTTAAGAAAAAACTAACCAATCGAGCTACTCTCACTTCGCTGAAAATTATCTTTCTTTATATGCTTCAATTTTGTCTTTCTTTAGAGAGTTTATGAAATGGGGATAATTACATGTAAAATTAATACTTGTATAACCAATAAGACTTTAGATGGCATGTGATCAGATGTTTAGGTAGTAGGTACTGCCATTGCTTGCATAGTCATGATAGAGTAGTACAAGCTTTCAGTCCTCCAGAAAGTACGAGAAATATATAGGTATCAAAATTTTACGCTAGACCAATACACTTAAAAAGAATTGCATAGTGAAGTCTAGATGGCAGTGCAATATGGCTCACATTCAATCCGCGGAAGGAGAGCACTAACAATTGAAGTTGAGGATGGGATCCACCTGGACGGCATTGCTTGCGTAGTCATGATAGGACAGATAATCCATGTAGAGATGTAGATTTGCTCCCGGATTATTTTCCATGGACGTACCTACATAGTCCCATCCAGCGTCAAAAAAAATTATACAATTCAAGCTAATTTATAGTACTAATTAAATAATTAATATGTACTAAATCTAATTTTAATTCTAGATTTCTAGATTCACCACTGATTATTACGCCTGATTATGAGCAGGAACGAACTCCAACAACCGACACTTACAAGAAGGCTTCTCCTGGACAGGCTTATCGATTATGCTGCGCCACTTTTTGTTGTCTGGCCCTACATGCACTATTTGCTACTGCAGAGTTCTTTTTAATTTTTAAAATAAAAGAAATATAGAACGATATTAATAACTATATCACTTACTAATTAGATAATTAATATGTATTAAATCTAATTTTAATTCTAGATTTCTAGATTCACCATTGATTATTGCGCCTGACTATAAGAGCAGGTACGCTATAAACCAGCTATAAACATATTTTAAAGAGATAAAGAAGAGAAAGAAGAGCAGCGGGCTACAGATCTGTAGCTAGCTGCAGCACGGACTCCAATACGTAATGTGTGTATGACAGATGGGATCAGGTATTACTAGTATAGTAAGCAACTATTGTATGAATTGGCTATTATATTGGTTATAGAAGATTTGGAGCTAGTAGTGAACTATACTAAACTTGCTCTAAGAGCAAGGTCAATAGAGAGCCCACTGCCATCTCCAATTTTCTGTCCAGCTCAGGAAGAGCTAGCTTATAGCTTACCAAGTACAATATATTAGCTGTAAAATGTTAGAGATTAATACATTGAACTATTTAATGCATGCATGCCAATAGCAGTTTTTGGGATCAGTCCTGACATCCATATTTGTGGCCATTTTGTTGCACCACATATACACAATCACATCAGAGCTAGTTAAATAGAGGATTAATAATCCAAACAGTGAAACAGGTACGATGATTCACAAATCTCCTGGCAACATGCCATCAAACAAAAGGACCAAAAAACTAGATTAGTTCTTGGTCTGATTAGACACTAATAAGCTACACAAGGTAACTTTTTAGGGATAACAAAATAACAGTTAACAAAAACATAGATATAAACTGAGATAGTTCTTGATCTCCATGGACCATCATCGGCCATCTTGATTTGTTGCCACCAGCCTGTAGTGGAGAGATGGAGCAGAATATAAATTATGTTATCAGCAGAACAATCACAGTACAAATGCAATATTAATCTCAGAAATCTAACTACTTAGTGATGGTCAAATTTCTGCCAATTACAGTAAACTTTTCCTAAAACTATAAAATTAGGTGTGTCTCATTCCAATAAATTTTCTTGAAAGATTGTCACAGCCCCTACACTATAGTTACATGGATTCACGAATCATATTTTTGAACTGAGATGTAAAAAGGATCAATGATGAAGCTAGCAGTTCATATATACAACATATATAGCATATGGAGGAACAAAATCGGTTCATGTACACAAAAATTTCGATGTTCATTACAGATGAAAGTACTCACACGATAAATATACCATATGATGGAAATATACCTGTAAGAGGTGTGTTGCAGAGGTGCAACACAGTAGACATCAAAGCTTAATTGTTCCTGAAATAAAACATATAGAAGGGTAAATTAAAATGCTCTATATATGACAAAAAGAGGGAAATTATATGCTGCAAAGGACACATACCTCACTGGTTTTTTTGTAAATATATCTTCTCTCATGCATTTCAACATTGCAACAAGCTCAGACCTCACATCATCAGGCATATCTCTTGTGTCTTTGTTCAGTAACTCTCTGTATGCTGTAATCATAGCGGTCTGGTGATCCACCTTCTTCGCTTCAAGATTATCACTAGCAACACGTCGCTGGGTCTCCAACAATTCACTTTGCTGCTCCTTGGCTGCTTCATGTGCATCCATAAACTTGCGGATGTTATCTTCTAGCTCAGCAGTACAATCTTGAACCTTGCCTTTTCCTTTGCCTATACGCTGCGCCTTAGCTGCCTTGACTCCCATTGGACGTGGGATCTCCTCGTCATCAAGGGGGATAGCATCAGCATAATCTCGCTTCCTTTTGTTCGACTTGTCAAGCTGATCCAAATATGCATGCCATTTAGGTTGGGTTTTTAGTTCATTCCAACACTCAATAAACAAGAATCGCCCATCCTTGAAGTCATTCTCATATATTTTCAGCGCCTTGTCCATGAGATCAACATTACACTCCCCACTAGCATATAATGAATTAGCCTCCTTCCAAGAGCAACAAAAATTCCCAACTTTTTTCTTAATCTTACTAAAACGGTCCTTAACTTGCTTAACTTGCCTAAACCGGCTTGACGGAGTAGTGCTATTGTAAGCAGCAGCAACATCAGCCCAATATTTATCATTCTTTTTGAAATTCGATTCTATTGGATCATTTGAGTTGTTTAACCAAGCACTGACCTACAATTTCCAAATATTTTACTATTGTTAAATTGCAAGTATTATGAATACCACTACCAAATAAATAACTCGCGTAGGACACTTACCAGCCTCAAGTCTTCTTCAGTTGACCAGCCTAGGCTCTTCTCGGTCCTAGTGGCATTTCCATTGTTGCCATTCTCAACATTAATTGGCTGCAACGGACACCCTTCAGTCACATGGTGCATAGGGTTCGTGGTGTTTTTATAAAATCAACAAAACCACCGAGCGGGCGAGATTCTAATCCCCTACATAAAAATCATGAACATGAAAATCTTGATCAGTTATGTCCCATATATAAAAAGGAATGAACAAGCCAATCTTGATCAATGCAAGGCCTAACCTAATATTACCCCTGTATAATGGTATATTGATAACTGCAATCAAAATTATTTTATTTCAGTTCATAGTGGTAAATGAGTGCTCGAATCTAAAACAAATTAGCAATACATGTAACATTGGACTCTTGTTTTTACTTAGCCAAATTACTGCATAAATACATGGTACAAATCATTGCAGACCAAATTACATGGGCCAAGTTACTACGGTAACCTGATTATCAGACCAAAATCACCTTTTTTTCCTAAACAATTCATTGCACTAGCGCTGTTATGGATCAAAACAATAACGACCATGGAACTCTGAATATTAGATAGGGAAACAGAAGCATGTCAAAATCAGAATTGATAAAGCCAAATAATAAATGTACCATTGTTCTAAATCAATTTGGACGTCCGTCTTGGCATCAGGAGGAGGACGATATGCAGATGAGCTCGTCATGGCTTGTGACGGTGGAAAAGGAAACCATAATGGTAGTCGGGTGGGGAACAAAGGACGATATGGTGCTGCCGGCGGGATATGAACACCAGGAGGACCAGACGAGCTTGCGGATGAGTTTGCGGTGACGCAAGGGGGTGGCGCAACCTCTCTCTTCGTCCGACGAGACATGGTGGAGGGGAACTAGGGTTTTGGTGCGGCAGAACTGTGGAAGAAGACAGGGAGTGGTGGCCCTCCTGAAATTCACGGGGGGATGGATTTCAAGGGCGATTTTGGGGCTTTGGCATCGTTCTACCTGCCGGCATAATGGATTTCGCGCGCGGGGGAGAAGTTATAGGACCGGGAGAGAAGAAAAAGGAGTGAGGGATAGGGAATACCGCGCGGGAAGGAGATCGATCGATGCAGTGGGTGGGAGATCTGTCTATCGATTTGGCGGGAGGGGATCAATGCGCCAGGAAGGAGAGGGAGATCGCGCATCCTTTCTCGCGCTCACGCCAAGAGGGAGAGGGAGATCGATCTCATGGCAGAGAGAAAGGGGAAAGGGGATCGGATCGGTGGATCGGCGCTTAGGAGCGGTGCACGCATGGGATCAGTTTTTCCTTTCGTGGGCCCCACAACCCGCATTTTCTAGCGCCTGCCTCGGCTGCAAGAGGGCGCTACGCCCCTAAAAAATGCGTTATAGCCTGGTGATAATTTAGTCGCCCGCTCTTCTCTTTCCCCTCAATCATTACCCTTCCACGTGGTAGGAATAATGTGACCTGGCAATTATTGGAGCTGATGAGTCAGCCCTATTGTACCTGCTCTAAGCAGGAACTCCACCTACCGACACTTACAAGAAGGCTTCTCCTGGACAGGCTTATCGATCATGCTGTGCCACTTTTTATTGCATGGCCCTACATGCACTATTTGCTACCGCGGAGTTCTTTTCAATTTTTAAAATAAAAGAAAGAAACAATTTTTTTTATCGTGGTAAGTAATTCTAAAATCTGTCGAGGAGTACGCCTCCTACCACTGAAAAAATAATTAGCCTATCGAGAATTATGTCACCTAATATTGAAAGAATAATTATCCGTAAATACAAGCACCCGCATCAAATCTAGAATTTAAATCCGGATAGCCTGGTTTCACCACAAGGAACAGTTGAGCTATGCTCATTTTACGACTTGGCTACAAATTCCACATATATAAATTTATGTCTTATATGCTTTTAATCTTTTTATAATTTTTGTTTTGTATATTAAGAAAATGAGAGGTAAGGGTCGGATAACCTCGAGTGCTCAACAAGATCCATTTCGGATTGGCGCAGAAATCAGCTGAAAATCAACGAGCGTCCTTGAATTGTCGTTTTCCCATCACTTCCGTTCTGTTCAGGTGATCACGTCGCCGTTTCTGATCATGATGTGTAACCACCGCCCACTGATCAGATGATGAGAAAACTCTGCAACTCGATCGAGTGCGCGAGCCTATGTTAGTGGCTGCATGTGGCCTGTGGAGATCGACGTGCAATTCGAAAGGCAGGGTATCAATCCGATTTTCAAAATAAGAACATATCGAAAAACAGAACTTCTCTTTCGAGGAGACGAGTATGACGAGGCAAACGCATTTTCAATATACTTATTAGGTCACGGAACTGTGCATTGCATCAGGACGAGGATCTGATAAGTGGCGGATGCAACTTTAATATATAGATGGGGCGGAGAACGAAGATGTTTACTCGATAAGTGCAATCGAACACAACACATATCATATTTATAGTTCAATCATATAACTACGTGTGTGCGTGCGTGCGTTGTGATGATACAGACTAATATGTTGAAAGTTCATGCCTTGTTATACTTAATTTTGATAGTCCATAACTACTATAAGAGGGTAGGGGGTCTTGGGGGTGTGGGGTGACCCATGTCGTAGCTGGAGCGGTCGACCCACCCTGCCTAATGGGTAGATCCGCCCCTGAATTTGATCAACGTGGTTCTTTTTCTTCTCCTCTCGGTTAATTAATCTTTCATGTTTTTCGGAACTACCTATATAACATTTGACATAAAATTAAAAAAATAAAATGTAACCACTATAATTGATACAATTATAGTGTAATTACAAGGTAAAATTTACTACATGATGTGATCTTATCCGCGGGACATCCAAAGAAGATGTATATGCTAGAGGACACCGTGAAAACATGGTAATTAATGACTAATTCTCTTTTCATTTGAATCATATATAATAAAATAATATGTTTGGTATCCAACAACTAATTATGACGTCTTCACGATGTTCTCTAACATATATGCGTTTTTCAAGTATCCTGCGGCTAAGACCACAAACATTAAATGTCATGTAATAAATTTTACCATTTCAAATGTATGTACATGAAACTAGGATGTTAGGATGTAAGTGAAGCATAAATTACAAAATCCACGATAGCTCGGTGGGAAGTATGTCATGTGTGCATGCAACTGTTGAGTCAAGGGTTTGATTCCAGCAATCGCAATGCGTGGAATTTTTTTCTATGTCAAACACAAATCTCATAGCATATCAAACGGCCCAAAAACTAACAGATTTTAGAAAAAAGAATCTATCGCAAGTTAGCAGTTTCATATTCATTTTGGAGCGGTTTTTATATAGTTGAGATTAGGATGGGAGAACGGTTTTTTATACATGGGATTGAGGTGGAAAGGTAAAGATGATGATTTGTTTTTAAGACAGTAGAGATATTGCAGTGCGATATGATGATTGTGCTTTTAAGACAGTAGAGATATTGCAATGAGATATTGCATCGAAGGTATTTGGGGTACTGTACTACAACTTAGCATGACTAATAAAGACCTTGTAGAGTGTGAAGTGAACATATCATCTTATCCATTAAATGTGCATGTATGTAACATGTGCTCTGAGAAATTGTTCGGTATTGATAGTGATATGATATGTAGCGTAAACTTTTCTATAAATTCAGATTGACAAACGACTTTTCATCTGAGTCACAAACATATGGATACAGGGTGGCTATTTGAAAAGGTAATTAAGTTCACAAAAGAAAGTAGTTATCTGATAGATTCAAGATTGCGTGCACTCCAAGAGGGGGATTGTCATGGATGCCAAAGAGAGTTACAGTAAATTATTATTTCCTCAGTCAAAATTTTTTTTTCTCTTCATTCTAAAATATATACTACCTCTTTCTCAAAATAATTATATTTTTAGAAAATTAAAAATAGATTAGCAGCACACACACAAATGACCATAATAACCTAGTTAATAACCACACCTCACGCGCATGCACACATTCCATATGTAATCTTAATTAAAAAGAATATTAGGGGATTTGGATTGTAAGATGGGAGGCTAGGAGACGGTATATCTTCGTAAAATTAATTTGTTGGATCTCGTCTCATTAGAAATACATATATATATATATTACAAAATTTAAATATTAAAAATATAATTATTCTAGAATGGAGGTAGCAACAACAACTTCAAGGTCAAAACTTATCACAAATATAACAGTATAGTAATGATAGAAGATGACTTACCAGTAGTTCAGAAATTATTTTAGCTATAGTTTATCAATCTTCAGCATATATATATGCCATCAGTCCAAATTTAAGCACCCTTATCAAGCTAAATTCGATTCAAACCAGAGTAAAGCAAATAAGTGAAACCCTTTATTTTGTTCAAACTCTGCCCCTGCCAATAGCTCATGTAGGTCTCCCATGTCCCATCTCTCGATCAGCTTGATTAACGGATATGATTAATTAAGGGGACAATTGCTAATTTAACCCTATTCTAAAATCTAACTACCAATTTAACCCTAATGTTTCAAGTTTATTCTAAAAGCTCATTTGACCCTGTTTTCCAAAATCAAAGTTATCGTTTGACCCTATTTTCAAACACCGTTAGGGTTTCATTTTGAAAAAATAGAAAAAATGTATTTATGTGCTGAAGTGACACAAGTACCCCTAAGTACACAACATCTTATCCCCAAATTTCTTCTCATCCATTCATCTCAGGAGGGAGCAGCTGCGCATGGCGTGCACGACGTGTGGGGGGAGCAGCGGTGGCGACGGCGGCACACGTGGGGAGCAGCAGCGGCGATGGCAGTGCGTGGTGGGAGCAGCGGCGGCGGCAACACGCGGATGGAGCAGAGGTAGATGGAGGCGCGCGGATGGAGGGGCACGGAGGGAGGGGCGGCGACAGCGGTGTTGACAGCAGCATGTGGAGGGAACGACGACGATGGCGGTGTGCGGATGGAGCAGCGGCGGTGGCGACGCGCGGATGGAGCAGCAACGGTGGTGGCGTCGGCGGCGGGCAGAGGGAGGGGCATCGATGGCGGCGCGCGGATGGAGCAGTGGCAGTGTTGACGTTGGCGCGCGGAGGGGCGGTGATGGCGGCGTGCAAAGGGAGGGGCGGCAGTGGCACACTGTGAGAGCAGCGGGGCGTGCAGGGAGCAAGGGCGACACACTGCTATCGGCTCTCCTGTTTTATCTGCGTTTTCTTTATTGGATATAATTTGGGATTAAAAGGAGAATATGATGTGAAAATCTTGTAAAAGTTCAGTCACAATTAGGTCAAATTTTGTTAATTTGATTTTGTCAATTTTGTTAATTTGAAACAAAATCTATCAAAGATATGCTAATTTTATTATAAATATGTTAAAGTTTCGAATAAACAAAAGGATTTTATACATGGTCAAATATAAAAGGAAAAAAAGGATAATTTGTCTTTCAGTTAACACCGTTATCATGTTTTCACGGAATAGGGCCAGTCTTGATTTTTGATTTTGAAAAACAAGGTTAAATAAGCAAACTTGAAAAAAAAGATTAAATTGGTAGTTGGATTTCAGAACAGAGTCAAATGAACCATTACACCTTAATTCTATGCCACTGAATCTATCATACTTCAATGTTTACCATCTACTTGGTCTCCCTTTGTAATAAGCCATGAACTTTGTTGTTTTTTTACAATATGTCATTGGTGTAGTAGATAATTTTCAAGAAATGACTAAAATATCCTTCAAGTCATACAAGAGTTGATAATTGTTTGAACGACTAGAACTATAAGAAAAATGAAAGTTTTTGTGTGCTTAACCTTCTTACGAAATATAGAAGTTTGTGTGTAAGATTTTCCTTCATGTTTTTTTTTAAAAGAAACTATTTTTATGTAGCATATGAAAGAGGAATCACATACACCATACATAGCCGCATCAGAAAAATATTTTATAGCATTTAAATGATGATGTACATAAAAGAATATTAACATAAGAGTATTGTATTAGCATATAAAACATAAATTATATTTTTTGTTTAAATTTAATACATGCAAGAAAATTTTGAAATATACACACACATCTACATTACGTAAGGAGGCTATGTAAAATTTTTTCATATTATTTCAAAACTTCTGGTAGGTCAATTAATTGTAACCTTCTGTAACTCTTGAATGACATTTTGAACTTTTTTTAAAATGTATCCACCCCAGTGACATATTATATAAAAAATTGATAAACTCAATGACATATTATAGAGGGAGATAAAATCGATGGTAAATTGTTGACCGAGAGTAAATTCAGTGGCATAAAATGAATTCTCTATTTTTAAATGTTATAGTGTAAATCTTAAATACTGCCCTCAAAATCTTATGGCCACCCATGCATGCTTATATGAAGAAATATCACATGTGGCTACATATTTTGAAGGAAAACAATAAGTAAATTTTATAAAAATCCTACCTTTAAGTCTATTTTTATAAAATCCTGCCTTTATAAAATCAACACCCAGCCAAACGAATAAGTCTATTTTTTATCTCTCTGATCTCTTCCTCCTAATTGAATCACATCCATATAACACATCCCCTGTCTTTCAAAACCGATGCAAATCGACTCCAGATGGTTTTAGAAAGTAATTTTTGCTAACATAGCAGGTTGACCACAATTGATTCGTTGAGTTAGCAGGTGAGATCCACATATCAACGACTTCCTCTTCATCTCACCTTCTTCCCATAGCTCCCCTCTTCTCTCCCTCCCTCCTCTCACTCTCCCCTTCCGACGGCTCCATCGGCTCCCGGAGAGGAAAGGGGAGAAGTCCCAGCTCCAGCAAAGGATAGAAGGGGGAAGCCGGGTTGAGCAGGTAGTGGAGATAGGCAACAACAGCAAGGAGCGGGAGCCACTGCACGGGGAGGGAAGTGGGATGGGGAAGCACTGGTTCTGACTCACCTCGAGCTCGCTGCGCCAGCGACGAAGGCAGCAACAACGGTTGGTAGCCGTCGAGCAAGGTGAGAGGGCTGCCGAGAGGAGCGTTCATCATCGCCACCGCTGCCACGGAGAGAGTCCCAAAACACCGGCCAGTTGCGACACGCCTCATTCCATCCAAGAAGGGATCCCTTCCTAACGGGGTAACAGCTCGCGAAGACGATGTCGTAGCTAACACCGAGCAGCACGGCACCCAAGAAAAGACTAAGGAGACACCGAAGGGGATCCACGTGGGCACGTCCACCTTCGTCGTCGTCTTTAGGTAGTACAATGCTGAGAAGAACGCCACCGACCGTTAGTGGTGCCCTATTGACACCCCCACCCGTCGCATCAACCAATTCATTACCACCTCTAGGATCGCCGCATCCCTCTCATCCTCCTCGTTGTCCTCGCCTTCTTCTTCCTTAAACAGTGCGACTGTGTCTTCCAGCGCGACTGTGCCCGGAAAGTGACAAAGCACAAGATGACCCCAAAGCCCGACGGCGCAGTCAAGCTAATCCCACTTAACAGCAAAAACCCCCGAAAAAACAATCAGGATTGGGGCACGCTCAACAACAAATAGGAACTCGAACTCCTCATCTTCCTCCACGAGAATGCAGACGTGTTCACTTGGCAACCATCCGACATGACCAGAGTCCCTAGGGAGGTGATTGAGCACAAACTCATGGTGCGTCCCGATGCCAAGCCAGTTAAGCAAAAACTGTGTCGGTTTGCCCAAGACAAAAAGAAGCCATCCGAGCAAAGCTCGACAAGCTCCTCAAGGCCGGCTTCATCAGAGAAGTCCTCCATCCAGAGTGGCTCGCTAACCCAATACTGGTGCGCAAGTCTAATGGCAAGTGGAGGATGTCTGTAGATTTCACCGACCTCCAAGGCATGTCCCAAGGACCACTTCCCTCTTTCTCGCATCGACCAATTGGTGGCCTCGACAGCTGGATGCGAGCTCTTGAGTTTTCTCGACGCTTACTCCGGTTACCACCAAATCAGCATGGCTAAAGAGGATGAGGAGAAGATAGTGTTCATCATGACTTTCCGTGTCTTCAGCTACACAAAAATGCCTTTCTGGTTGATCAACGCAGGTAACACATACAAGCGAGAGATCCAAGGGGCCTTCGACGATCAGATCGACACGAACGTGGAAGCATACATCGATGATGTGGTAGTCAAGACAAAAACGATTTTGAGACTTCTTGATATCCAACATTGTTCTTACCAGAACCAAAACTGGCGACAAGCTGATCGATCACCTATGGGAAACATTCAACAACCTCCAACTACATCAACTAAAGCTCAATCCGGAGAAGTGCACGTTTGGAGTAACGTCAGGCAAGTTACTCGGATTCCTCGTCTTCGGACAGGCATCGAGGCTAACCTTGAGAAGATCAAGGCCATCGAGAACATGAAGCCACCGACACGTCTCAAAGAGGTGCAGAAGCTGACAGGATGTATGGCATCTCTAAGCCGGTTTGTGGCCAGGACGGGAGAACGATGACAACCTTTCTTTTCTTTATTAAAAAAGCAAGATAAATACGAGTGGGCGCAGGAGGCCGAGAACGCGTTCATTGTGAAAAAAGGGTACTTGTCCAAACCGCCTATACTCGTTGACCACAGCAAAACGAGATGTTTCTCTACATCATCGCCACACCTTACTCCGTTAGCATTATCATCGTCGCTGAGAGGGACAGCGTCCAATACCCAATGTATTACGTCAGCGAGGCCCTCCTCGATGCCAAAGCTAGATATCCGCAAATCCAGAAGCTGCTCTACGCTATGGTCATGACATCACGAAAGCTGCACCACTACTTTCAGGCCCATAAAGTCACGGTCGTCTCTTCTTTTCCCCTAGGCGAGGTGGTCAGGAACAAAGATGTCATAGGACACATTGCCAAGTGGGTCGTCGAGCTCAGCCAATTTGATGTTCACTTCATACCACGCACTACCATCAAGTCTCAGGTTCTCGCTGACTAGACTGTCCCTGAGGACGGCACAGCCGATCAAACGAATAATGAGATATGGACAATGGCGTTCGATGGGGGCTTTCAACAGCCAAGGAGCAAGAGTAGGCTTCATCCTCACATCGCCAACCGGAGATCAGTTCAGACATGCCATACATCTAAACTTTCGGGTGACAAACAACACGGCCAAGTACGAAGGTCTATTCACGGGACTACGAGCAGCCGCAACACTCGGGGTAAAGTGACTAATTGTGAAAGGGGACTCAAAGTTGGTCGCAAACCAAGTGCACAAGGACTACAAATGCTTGAACCCAGAGTTAGCCAAGTACCTTGCCGAAGTCAGCAAGCTGGAGCGAAAGTTTGACGGCCTCGAGGTATGTCACGTCTATCGCAAGGACAACACCGAGGCAGACAACTTAGGACGGTGCGCATCCAGGAGGGAACCCATCGAACCGGGCACGTTCCTAGACGTCCTGACAGCACCTTCAGTCAAAGTCAACGTCAACAACATCGTTTCGGCCAACGAGAACAGCTCAGGGGCTACTGCATCAACAGACTACATAGTGGCCGACATCGAAACCACTTCAGATTGGCGAACTACACTTATCAACTATTTGGATGCCAACAAATTACCGAACGATGACACCAAGGTAGAAAAGCTTTCCCATCAGGAAAAAATCTATTGTATGATCGGCAACGATCTATACAAAAAGACCCCGAACGGAATCCAGCTCAAGTGTCTCCCACGAGGATGGCAAGGACTTGCTACTTGACATCCACGAAGGCGTATGCGGATCTCATGACGGCGGGTGAATACTGGTCGAAAAAGCCTTTCGACAAGGTTTCTTCTAGCCAACCGCCCTTCAAGACGCTTGTGACTTGGTACAACAGTGCGAGGCTTGTTAATTTCATAGTAAGCACTCCAAGATGCCAACCCAAGCGCTTCAGACTATCCCTCTCACCTGGGCGTTCTTGTGCTGGGGGCTTGACATCCTCAGTCCATTCCCTAGAGGACAGGGTGGATACAAATTCTTGTTCTTGACTTGTCACGCCCAAAAATTCCCAAATGGGGTTCCAAGCAGAATGTGTATTAAATCCCCTGTCCAGGACCAGCTAGGGTACACAAAGGATAAAGTTGATACACAGATCCATATCTTACAAACACATAAAAGTCTTATATAAATGTAGTGGAAAAGTAAAGCGAGATTAATCTAAACTAAACACTCTTAGCGTGGTGACTCCACTCCATGGGCATCCCTTGACGGCAGCGACGAAGCCTACTCCTCCGAGCAACCTCCATCTGAAACGTACTCTAGCTCTGGTGTGGGGAGAGATAGAGCAAGACTGAGTATTACCCATTGTACTCAACAAGTCATACCGGAATAGGAGGTATGTTGCAAATAATTCCAAAGGAGGCTAGAAGTTCATTTGCATAAAACAGATATTTAAAGACAGTAGTTGAAAGCAGTAAAACTGTTGAAGTGTTTAACCAGAATTAATTCATCACTGCCCAGCACTACACCACGTTGCGACAGACCCAACCATCCACCTGAACTACACTAGTTTCATGAAGTCAAACTATTAATAGTTGAACTAATGACGATGAATCTGGTTGATCACCCATAACCGTGAGCACGGCTATTCGAATAGTTTTACTCTGATCAGAGGTGTACAACTGTACCCACAAGACAAAGCCCCACGACACGTTTCCGTGTGCCAGCATACCACCACGGTACATCGGAAAGAGACTGTGATAGGAACCTTCGCATAACCCTTCCTAACCAATCGCAGCCACTTCAGGTTTCACCCCACCATTATATCCAAGGTGAGCAGTTTCCTCTTGTGCCTAGGTGAATCCGGAAGCCTTAAAGGCCGTCGCAAGGCCCATCCAAACTCCATCACGCTCACCCTTGCCATGGTACGTCAGCTAGGAAAAGCTACATTACAAGCCTAGCCGTTGCCCACGCTGGCTTGTGGAAGGCACGGTAATTCTTCCAAGGTTTCCCGCGAACCGTTCCTTAACTGCCATGGGTGTGACTAGCAAAACCATGCACCCACAGCCCACCATTTAAGCATGTTTTAGTTTAACTAGTACCATGGTGGAATATAATTCACAGTTACCATCATAATGTCTAAAGTAGTTACATGAGATGAACCATTTAGTGTGCTATTTGATCTAAGCATAGCGAAGCATCACCTAAACTAGCAAATAATCATGTTATTACCCAAGCTATCAAAGGAATATGATAATCAAAGTATATGGCTGAGTACAATAGGTAAATAAGTCCATACCACTACATTATAAAACAATGCAATATTTAAGGAAAAATAGACATTTGCAAAATAGGTAGAATATGTTCAATCGGAAAGCATGACTTGTCTTGCTCCGGCGCTGGTGCAACCTCTGCGGCAACCTCAAAGTAAACAGGAGCATCGGAAATACCGGAATCTAAACAACAAACAAAGCGCACAAGCAATACAGGCTATAAGTCTACTGAAACAGGGAACAAAAACAGTTTTAATGGATTCTTGACATTTTTATTAATTTTTCTGTAACTTGAATGGACTTAAACGGACCTCGGATGAATTAGTTATGATTTTTGAAGTTTTACAATGTTTTTACTATTAATTGAATAATTCCTTAATTAATTATTACGCAATAAAACCCAGGGCTGACCTCATCAAGAGAGGGGGTCGGCGCTGATAGGCGGCACCCACCAGTCGGCGGCTCAAGGGAGCCGGTTCACGGTGGACCAAGTCCACGGGATCGAGCTCGGGTGCGTCACGTTGCGCACACGTGGCACACACGGATGGCCACGATCTGCCAAGAGGCAGATTGGGCGGCTGGGGCTGGCGGCCAAGGTCGATTCAGCCATGGCGCACGGCATCGGCCGGCGCAGCGCGACGACGTGCACGCGGGGACCGGCGAGCAAGGCGGTGGTGCAAGGCAGCGGCGCATGCGCGGGAAGGGGAGGACAGGAAAGAGGAGGGAGGGCTCCTCACCGGAGATGGCGGCGGCGACGACGCGGGACGGCGAGGTTGCGGCGGATGGTGAACAGGGTTCGGCGCGACCTGGGAAAGGGAGGGAGAGAGATTAGAGGGGGAGAGGAGGGCGGCGGTGAGCGGCATTGTCGGTTGGAGAAGGGGAGGACGGAGGAGCTCACCAGCGCGTGCTGGGAAGACGGCGGTGGCGGGTTCCGGCCTTCGGGAGTGGTGGACATGGTTGCCCTCGGCCTTGCGGGGCCAATAACGGCGACAGCGAGGTGCGGCGACGACGTGAGCGGCGGCTAGCTACGGCCAGAGACGGTGGGTGGCGGCGGTGCTCAAGGAAAACGGCGGGGCGGCGCTAGGGGGCACGGGAGCGAGTGGCGAATGGGGGAAAGAGAGAGGGGAGTGCGGGGAGAGTCTTTATTGTGGTGGGGAGCTCGGGTTCCACCGCTAGAGGTCGGATTTTGCGCTGGCGTGGGGAGGGGAGAGAGAGAGGTGGTCGGCATTCGTTTTTCGAATACCGCACTCTCCGCGAGTGTGGCACCGGCGACAGTGTGCGGGAAGCGGGCGGGGTGGCACGCGGGAGGTAGGGAAGTGGGCGGGGTGGCGTGCAACGTGCGTGCACGGCGGTTGCTGGTCCCGGTTTCTCCAGTCGGAGGTTGAAGACGGGCCTGATAGGTGGGCCCCATCTATCGGCGACCCGGGAGGAGAGAGGGAGGCGGGGTGGACTTGGCGAGGAGATGGAGGGCTCTTGGCTATGGGCTGGCCTGCGAGAGGGGAGGTGCATGCGGGCACGGGAGGGAAGGGAGGATTGGGTTGGCGGCCCAAGAAAGAAAAAGGGAAAAGGAAAGGAAAAAGGGAAAAAAGGATTTCCGAGGATTATATTATTGCGGGAAGGAGATTTAATTGGTTAAAATAATTTCTAGGGCTCCGAAAATTCCACTAAAAACCATGTTAATGTATTTTGACATGGAGAACACAAGAAAAATGCCACCATGCCATTTCCACTTCTTAAATGCATTTATTAATTAGGGGAACCCTAGGGTGTGACATGACTATCGACAAATTTCTTTAAGCAATTTATTAAATAGATTTAGGGCTAGAAAAGGGAACCCTAGGGTGTGACATGACTATCGACAAATTCACAAAGTGAATTGAAGCAGAGGCAACAAGAGAAATCAAGGCCGGTCATGCCATCAAGTTCATGAAAGGGATATTCTGCAGATATGGACTACCACATAGGATTTTGACGGACAATGGCTTCTAATTCACCAGCGGTGCTTTTCAAGAATACTGCGATGAATTCAGAGTAAAGATCTGCTTCATGTCAGTCTCCCATACTTAGAGTAACGGGCAGGTCGATCGGGCAAACGACATCGTGCTCTAGGGGATTAAAACACGTGTGTATGATAGGCTTATGGCCTATGACACGCGATGGCTTGAGGAACTCCCTTTAGTCTTGTGGGTCGTGCGTACTACCCCGAAAACCCCCACCATGGAAACTCCTTTCTTCCTCGTCTATGGTTCCGAAGCCATGCTCCCTTCCGAGCTTCGGCATCGGTTGGCACGTGTGGAGCAGTACTCAAACGAGGAGCAAGAGGAGCACCGAGCAGATGACGTCAATCTCCTAGAGGAACATCAAGAACAAGTTGCCATCCGAGCAGCCGCATATTAACAGGCCCTGCGTCGATAATACGAGAAGCACATTCGTGCCTGTACACTCAACACCGGTGATTACATCCTCCGACGAGTTCAGAATCAAGCAGGGCAAAATCTCACCTAAATGGGAGGGACCGTACACGGTAGTCGAAGTCTCGAGGCTAGGCGCATTCAAAATCGTAGATGACGAAGGCTGCAAGTTGGCAAATTCATGGAACATCGATCAATTACGTAAATTTTATGTATAAAATCGATGCAAACAACGTCTGTAAGTATACTTAATAATATACAACATCTTCTCGGTTGGGGATGCCCTGCAAAACCCCATTCCCCATATCACCTTGTCTCGAAGTCGAACCTATTGTCTTTTTACGCTAGTGTGACAAACCTCCGAGATCTCTTAGATCTCGGCTGGGGACGCCCAGAGCTGATAAGGTTTCGTCAGGCACTGCAGGCCCAAAGACCATGTCATATTTGGTCATGTCATAGTGCCCATGGATGCGTCTTAACTAAGTCATGTAATCGGGAATTGGTTTTTCCAACTTCACAGATGGGGGCTAGGAATTCACAGCTTCAACTTAGCCAAGTTATATAATTTAAGCCACCTTACCAGAAATCAACCTTTCTGCTAAGTTGGTTGGGGGCTAGGGAGACTATCGTACTCCACCAGCTGGAAGAAGATAATGGGAGAATATTCATACACATCTCTGAATATATTACTTAGCATACATTTCCATTCTTGCATATCCAGATATACAAATGTCTAATTGGTTTATGAGAACTTGATTGCAGGTATAAGAACCTACCTGGACGACCATCGCCAGTCTACGGTAGAGAAAACCTTTTCGGCTAACGGGACAAATGACTGTGCAAGTTGGCCGATCTCCTCCGGCCTCATACGAGAACACGAGAAGCCTCCCTAGAGGAACTCCAGATTCATCTATGGTCTACTATCTCGAATACAGGTGAGGAGGTGACCACCTGCATATTGACTAGCACGGCGACACTCTTGTTTCAGGCTCTTGTCGATACGCTTGTCGATCCCTACCAGCTGGTTGCACGTACTCCTTATCCAGGACAAGCTGCCGTTAGTTGTCTTCACGGGGGGAGGATGCGCCACGTGTTGCTATTCACATACCCATCCCAACACCAAGCAACAACCCTCGAGGTAGGCAGTAAGCTAGACTTTTGGACCTCGAAGGGTTTCTACATCCCACTCCTTATGAACAGTGTCAACGGTCCGCTCGAGTTCCGCCCTCTCGAAGCGAGTATTCCAGTACTTCCTTTTCCTCAAGAGTGTTCTCAAGGGCTATGGCTATCAGTTGATCTCGGTTAGCAGCTCGTCACCTATGGACGGGCGGAAACTAAGTGATCAAAAAAGATGATACCTGAGATATGCTCGAGGAGGGGGCTTGTCGGTGTCCTGGGCCCAGGGGTATGCGGACTTTGGGTCTGAGGCGGCCCCGTCTGCCCACGTGGCCATCCCCCAAGGGGGGAGTGGGCCCGAGGGCGACTGTTGATGCAAAAAACACACACTGGCCTGGGATATCTGCTTAACTCCAGTGCAGGTCCAAAATTAGTTGCTTAGGTTCAAGGGCGTGCCAGTTGATTTGATCCTGCAATCAACAAGAAGAAATATGCAAAGAATATTAGTAAACGATAGTCCATCGACCAGACAGCCAATTTTGTATCGTATGCAACCTAGCCGATGCAATAAATCATGAATCGGCTGTAAGGTATAGTCAATGATAGAACTAACCCTAAAACTAGTATATCGGCTGTAAATATCAGTGTTACATGATCAATACTTCAATATTACTTTAGAAATAAGCAATTGGGATAGATCGGACTGAACTGAGATAATATAAATTGCTCAAGTCTAATGTAACATGAAATAATGATTATGTAGACTCATGTCATTGCCGATATCTAGATTTAAGTATGTATCGGCTATAGCTCCGATACAACCCTATATTAGGATATTCTCTTTCAACAAATATATTCAACTATTATCAATCAGGTTGATACTAAGTCCTAATATAAGGGGCAGATATAGAACATTAGACAAAGCATAAAACAATGTAAAACATCTATACCAAGTAAGATCGGCTGAAACCCCGATACTATCCTTATTAACAACCATAAAGTAGGTTAGATATCATGATTCTAAATACGACTAAATAGGTTGGACTTAACCAATGCAGCATTAAGTATAAAGAGAAGCATGACATCTAGAAAATCAAGCCGATGGTTGCCTTTTCGGGATGGTGGATACATTATATAATCTAAACCAACAAAGTAATCTAGCTGATATCGACGAAACCCTAAAAAGAATCCAGCCGATGCAAGTAGATTGCATTGTCGATCTAAATTATATAATGTATGTGATAACTCGGAGATTCACAACATAGAACTAGAGTGTCATAAAGATGTAAGCACTAGCTCCGATGATGCAAACCGCCATAACAAGATATAACTTTTCGTCGAAGATCAAATTGATGCAGCACGACTCGAAAGCACAAACTTGTCGAAAGTAGAAAATAAAAGGTTGGCGATGCGCCGAGATTGATTGAACTTGTGTTGTTATTATTTACAGGACCTCGGGATTATATTTATACCCTAAAATACAAACATTGTCCATCACGGACACGACTTATATTAACCTAATACAAATCCAACTAACGAACAAGTCCATTAGGCGGACTCTTACCGGGAATATCTATAAGGAAATTACATAAAATATCCTAATTAATAAATACAACTGCCTCTTCAGGACTCTATCCGTGCATGGCAATCCACACGAAGCACTCTAACTCAACCCGATGACGTGTACCGAGTTGTACTTCCGAAATCGGCTCAATCGGCTAACCCTGTCCGACTCTAATTCTGCCGATCCTGTCCGCAGCCGATTCGGACTACAGCCGATTCTCACTCTGTTTCCGATACGATCTAATCTCTTGAATCCTCTTCGATTCTATCCTTATCTCCGATACTTGAATTACCAAATTTGGTCGTCAATACATGCCCCCCAAGTCCGGAATATTTGGTAATGTTTCGGATTTGCCAAATCTTATCTCTGATAGAATATCGCACTTTCCGTTTTTGACCGTTATCACACTGCTTTAAATACCAACCGACGACCCCGAGAAACTTCACACCGTTATACTGTTCCACCGCTCTAGCAATTTCCATCTTCTCTAACTCCGGCGATCTCCTTGATGCATCGAAGCAATCCCCAGGCAACCCCTTCTTCGACAAACTTCCGCCCGCGGCGATGTCTTCCTCATCCGCTCCTTCCACCGCTTCATCGGCCGAGTACGCAGAGGTAAGTTCCATCGGCTAGATATCCTTTTCACTTATCAGATTTAGTTTTCCGCGATCTTAGTCCGTTTTCTTTCTCTTCTGTTCTGTTGGTGGAGCATCTCGCAAATTTGGTTGCAGTCCCTAGTTTGAACCACGAAAATAATTACTTTCTTTGACCAATCGGCAATCTGGACCCAATTGAGTTTATCTCTGCTGAAACCAACAGAATACCTTTTAGACTAGCGAACCCAAATCTAGGGCATTGGAAGAACACTTTTAAATCTTGGCCATCCCTAGAGAAAAGCTGACCCGCATGGTATAAACGCGTATCGGCTAGCAAGCAGAGTCATTGGGATGAAATAGGAATCGGCCAAGCGCTAGCCCTTACTCTGGCAAATTCGGCTAAGGATGAGCCTTTGATGGCCTCTGCCACATATTTCTGGTCCAACACCATTAATGCTTTTATGTTCAACCAAGGACCAATGACTCCAAATCTACTGGATATCACCATGCTCACTGGGCTAGATATCATCTCATCTGCCAACCCCATGATCTTGAATTCCAGAAATAAATTTGACTACAAAACCAAGAGCATAGGAGGATGGTCTGGATTCTTTTCAGCTAACATAGGTCAAGGTTCAGTTACCCCTCGGGAACATACTGCTTTTCTGCTGATGTGGCTAGAAAAATATCTCTTTTGTGAATCTAGCTGTGGTCCCACTTCCAACTGGCAGCACATAGCCGAAGCTCTTGAAGAAAAGAAACAATTCCCCTTAGGAAAAATCCTGCTCGGCTATCTCTATCAGACTCTGAGCAATGCATCGGCTAAGTTAGCCATCGGCTCTATAGTTGGCGCAGGTGGTCCCTGGTGGCTACTCCAGTCCTGGCTAAATCTAGTAGCAATGAAAGCTGTAAATCGGCCATCCCTGACAGAAGCAGAATTCCCAAGACTTGAGCCAATAACTGATGAAGATGGAGAAGAAATCACCCATCGGAGGTGCAGATCCTTTGGAGAGTATGCATCCACACCGGCCGATGCTGGAGCAAAGCTATCGGCTGAGCTACTGAAGGACTGGTTCTTCAGCTTCTACGATGGTTTTCAGAAAAATGCCAGAATCTGGTTCTTCTATGAGGATTGAACCAACTTTGAGCTACCATCGGACTTCAGATTTGAGGAAATCAACCATGAAAAATTCCAGAAGTCCAGAGAAGTATTCACTACTGCCATCAGCCCATGCATCCTTCCTGTCGGCATCCACCAGGGCAGAAACATCAAAGTATCATATGAATTTTATCATCCTATGAGTTCAGCTAGACAGTTTGGCATGGGTCAACTGCCAATCGGCTTGTGGTTTATCGACAAAATCCAGTGCAGAGGGGAAATCACTTCAAACTTAATGATGGATCGGCTACTCAACATCCCAGGGCCTCCCCTTGGTAGTATCAACAATATTGAGCTAGCCATGTTCAGACGTAAGGCTTTCAATTCATGGTGGGCCGAATGGAAACAACACCTTTTCCATCAATCGGCTACAGTCTATATGACAGACCTCTTCCCTGACATGATCCCTCAGGTAACTCCTTTATTCCCTTTGTCAATTCCTATTCTGCACTTCACCTTATATGCTATCTTTATTTTTTACAGACCACAGATTCATCTACTCCACGCACAAGTAAAAGCGGCAAAGACATTGAATATGCTGCAGGACTGCTACCCAATGGATGTGGTCTAGCTCCTCCTAGCATCGGCTACCATGCCCCCAAGACTTCAAGTTTACTTCAAGGGCAAATAAGGAAACCAGCCGATGCAGGCAAAAAGAGAAAAACCAAGGCATCAGCTGCTATGCCACCAGCTGCTAAGAAGAAATCCAAGAAACAACCACCTCAATCAGCCGATGACATTGAAGAAGCCTTAGATGAAGCAACAATTGAACAAGCCATAGATGAAGCTGCAGCCGAACTGAGTGATGTAGGAGAGAAAACACCAACAGCTTCTCCAGCCCCAAAAGGACTCCTACAACCCCTGCTGCTCCAGCAGTATTCTCTCGGCTACCCAGAGTAAGACCATCTCCCTTATTACAAAATTTCCTCATTTATCGCCAATTTCTCTTATTCAAACTTTGTATTTTGCAGAAGAAAAGACCAGCCGAAAAGAAGAAACCAGCACCAGTATCGGCTAAACCAACCGTTCAAATTCCTCTGGTAATTCTCAATTCTTAAAATCTCAACCTTACTCTTAGCCGATATTCGTTACCATCTGTTAAATACTCTCAATTTGTCAGCCTCCTTCTCCACCATCGCCTCCAGCACAACCAATTTCAAGTGAACATACTGCATCGGCTGTAGGCAGCCATCATGTTATGGAAGAAGAAACTGCTGCTCCTGCCATCCCTGTAAGTCTTGCACCACCTAAAAAATTTAAATCGGCTCTATAATATGATCTGTTACTTATATCTTATTTAATCTTCCTTTTGTAGGTTCTAGCAGATTTATTCTCCTTTGATATTAAGGATTATCTTGATGAAGAAACAGAAGGAGAAACAACAAGCAAAGCTCTAGCCCCTTTAGCCGATGATGTAAAGAGAAACCTCGAAGACATATCTCGTCGGCTGGAGACATCCCTAGATAGCTTGGTGGTCAACTGTAGCTCTATCCGGGCAAGATTTCAAGAAATTCAAGCTTCAATTCCGGATGAGTTATCAAATATTATCACTCCAGCTGTATATCTTGAACAACATCAGTTCAAGCTGGAGAAAGCTAGATAGAGAATCGTAGATCGGCTGGAGAACAAAAGTATTGAAGCTACTATCCAAGTCAATCGGCAGATTGTGCACACTGAGAAAGCAAAACTGGATCAACTTGCTGAGGAGCCGATCAAGACTGTTATAAATCAACTTGAAGCCGAAAGAATTGAGCTCCTAGCCAAGCTTGAAAAGTATAATGCCAAGATTGCTCTAGAGAAGCAGAAACTAGCCGATCTCCCGAAGGCTGTCGGAGAACAAAAGGCAAAGCTAAAATCGGCTATTAAAAATGTAGCTGATATGACCAAGTCCCTGAAGATCATTCCTGGAACCGATGCTCAAGATGCCCAATCAATAGCTGAAGTTGAAGAAATTCGGCAGAGAGCAATTTCGGCTATCCAGCGCTATCTATCCCAATGATAGCTTGTAATAGGGACTTAGAAAATTTTTGTAATCGGCTAGAAAACTTCACTTGTATAACACATACTCTGATCTTCTTTATGTCGAGTAATATATTTTGCGTTGAAATCCCCACTTTTCATCTTGTATATATGCCCCCTAATTTTGGCATGCTTGTGAAATAAAGACAAAATTAATATATGACTAAGGGCGATATATCAGATATCAGCCATCATACATCGGCACAACAAAGCCTATTATGACAAAATAAAAAGTCGAAGGGCGATATTAACCATATCGGCCATCTATTTGAACCGACAGAATACAACCGATTATGATCCAACCCAAACACTGGGAAAATATTTCTTCAAATATTTGCCATTAAGTGCGCGACCAAAAATTTCTCCATTCAATCCCTTTAGCATATAAGCTCCTTTAGAAACACATTTATGAATTTGAAACGGTCCGTCCCAATTTGGTGACCATTTGCCAAATTTATTATCTCTAGTCCTTATCGGCAATATCAATTTCCAAACAAGCTCACCCTCCACAAAAGACTTTGGCACAACTTTGTTATTATAATGTCTGGCAACTCTTTCTTTATCTTTTCTAACCTTTTCAAGAGCATGCAATCTTACTTGAACCAAATCTTCTGACTCATCAACCATCAAATTATGATAATCATCGGCTGTCAACTCATCTTGTAAAGAAATTCTCCTAGAGCCGATGTTGGTTTCTCATGGTAATACAGCTTCAAGCCCATAAACCAGTTGATAAGGAGGTACTTGGATCGCACCATAACAGGCCATCCGATAGGACCATAATGCTTCTGCCAATATAGTATGCCACTTCTTGGGATATTCTGCAATCTTCCTTTTAACCAACTTAATGAAGCTTTTGTTGGATGCCTCAGCCTGCCCATTTGCTTGTGCATAATATGGTGAAGAATTTAATAACTTAATCCCCATGCTATCTGCAAACTGAACAAACTCATCGGACACAAAAATTGATCATTGATCAGTTGTAATCGTCTGTGGCAAACCAAATCGATATATAATGTGTTCCTTGACAAACTCAATAGCATCTTTGCTGTCAACTTTCTTTAAAGGAACTGCCTCAACCCACTTAGTGAAATAATCAGTAGCAACCAATATGAATTTATGTCCATTGCTGGATGGTGGATTGATCTAGCCGATCATATCAATACCCCAACCTCTAAACGGCCATGACTTGATAATAGGGTTCATAGTCGATGCTGGTGCTCTTTGAATTGCTCCAAATTTCTGACAATCTTGACATCCCTTGTAATATCTGAAACAATCTTCCAGCATTGTCGGCCAAAAATATCCAACTCTTCTAATCAACCATTTCATCTTGTGAGCCGATTGATGTGTACCACAGATACCTTCATGTACTTCGCACATTACAACTTTTGCCTCTTTCAGACTTAAACATTTCAAGAGAACTCCATCAATCGTTCGATAATACAATGTATCATTCAGCAAGACATATTTAAGAGCTTTGTATCGTAATTTTCTTGAAACCGATTTGGCAGGATCCTTTAAATATTCAAATATCTCAAACCTCCAATCATCGGCTGATAGGCAAGCAACTTCTACCTCTATTCCTTGCAACATCGGTTTGTAACCCGATGCACCTTGAGCCAAATTATTGGCTTCAACGTTCTGCTCCCTAGGAATATGCTTCAAAGTAACCATCTTGAAAGTCTTCATCAGCTCTTGTCATTTCTCATTATAGACCATCAAAACATCATTTTTGCATTCATATT
Source organism: Oryza punctata (assembly GCA_000573905.2). Taxonomy (NCBI): domain Eukaryota; kingdom Viridiplantae; phylum Streptophyta; class Magnoliopsida; order Poales; family Poaceae; genus Oryza; species Oryza punctata. Next base: position 30,816,044 of record CM002493.2, read on the forward strand.
CCCCAGACAATTGACTTATTACCAACAATGAATCACCCATGATTTCAATAGCATCGGCTTCAACTTCTCTCAACAACTGCAACCCTTTCAGAACAACTTCATATTCAGCTTGATTATTTGTAGAATAAGGCTTGATAGTAAAAGCAAACTGAAAACTTGCCCCCCTAGGCGATATAATCACCAAGCCGATACCACAACCATGAGTACAAACAGATCCATCAAAAAATAACGTCCATGGCATAATGTCAATATTATCAACGCTGGTATCCCTATGTTCCACTATGAAATCGGCTATCGCTTGCCCTTTAACTGCCTTAGCCGATTCATACCTGAGGTCAAATTCTGATAAAGCAAAAATCCACTTCCCAATTCGTCCTTTCAACACTGGAGCCGATAGCATGTAACGTACTACATCGGCTTTACATACTATGGTGCACTCATTGGAAAGCAAATAATGCCTCAACTTTGTACAAGAAAAATATAAACACAGACATAATTTCTCCACAGGCCAGTACCTTGTCTCTGCATCCAGAAGTCTTCTGCTAAGATAAAATATCACCCTTTCTTTACCGTCAACCTCCTGGATCAAAACCCTGATAGAATTCTGATCGGCTGACAAATACAATCTGAAAGGAATCCCCTTCTATGGTGGTATGAGAACTGGAGGAGTACTTAAATATTCCTTGATGTTGTCCAATGCTTGCTGCTGCTTTTCTCCCCAAACAAACTCTTGATCGGCTTTCAACCTTAACAATGGAGTAAATGGCTCTATTCGGCCAGACAAGTTTGATATGAAACACCGAACAAAATTTATTTTCCCGATCAATGATTGCAACTTGGTTTTATCTTCTGGGGGTTTTATGTCTTTGATAGCCTCGATAATCCTCTAGGGTATTTCAATTCCACGCTCATGTACCAAAAACCCAAGGAAATGCCCAGCCGATACACCAAAAGCACACTTAGTTGGATTCATCTTTAAACCATACTTCCTTGCTCTTTCCAATACCTGTCTTAAATCGGCTATATGTCCATCAATTTCCTTAGATTTGACCACCACATCATCAATATAGATTTCCACTAACATGCCGATGAGATCATGAAATATATAGTTCATAGCTCTTTGATACGTAGCACCAGCACTTCTCAGCCCGAAAGTCATAACAACCCACTCATATAAGCCGATTGCACCAGGACATCTGAAAGCGGTCTTGTGAATGTCTTCTTCTGCCATAAAAATTTGATTGTAACCAGCATTGCCATCCATGAAGCTGATAATTTTATGTCCGGATGCTGCATCAACCAGTTGATCAGCTACTGGCATAGGGTATCATCTTTCGGTGTAGCTTTGTTTAAATCTCTAAAATCAATGCAAACTCTGAACTTACCATTTTTCTTAATGACTGGTACTATATTAGAAATCCACTCAGTGTATCGGCATGGTCTGATGAAATTGGCATCATAAAGTCTTGTTATCTCAGCTTTGATAGCATCATACATATCGGCTTTACAACGTCCTAGAGGTTGTTTATATGACCGATAGCCTGGTTTGATAGGGAGCCGATGTTCAACAATAGATCGGCTAAGCCCTGGCATTTCATAATATTCCCAGGCAAAACAATCTCTATACTCCTTTAAAAGCTCTATCAATTAACATTTAAACTCCTTTGACAAACCCTTACTAATATATGTCGGCCTAGGCCTATCACCTGGTCCAATGTCGATTTCTTCTAACTCATCGGCTGACATAAACCCTTGTCCTAGTTTGCCGTCGAGATCATCAATAGTGTCCTTTGTATAGAAATTGGAACCCTCCACGGCGCCCTCAAAACAATAATTGGGGCTCTCCATCTCCTGTTGGCTGTATGGCATAATCAGAAATTTTTAAATAATCTCTTTGCCAAACTTTTCCAGATAAGCAATCAATTCCTTCCATCTCCCAAACAGATAAATCGGCACTAGCTACATTAACTGACCTATCGGCTGGCACGATTTCAATTTGGTCTCCTTGCCATTGAATCAAACTTTGGTGCATTGTTGAGGGAATACAACAATTAGCATGGATCCAATCTCTTCCCAGCAACAGACTGTAGGAACCCTTCCCATCAATGACGAAGAATGTAGTAGGAATTGTTTTACTGCTGATTGTCAACTCTACATTTAAAACCCCCTTGGTCTCAGACGGATTCCCACCAAAATCCTTCAGAATCATGTTGGTCTTGACCAGATCTTCTGAATTCTTCCCAAGTTTCCTGAAAGTTGAATATGGCATCAAATTGACAGCTGCTCCTCCATCAACTAGCATCTTTGACATCGGCTTGCCATTGACGAATCCCTTAACATATAATGGCTTGAGATGCCGATGATCAGTTCCTTCGGGTTTCTCGAAGACAGCTTGCTGTGGAGATAAAATCAACTTAGCCGATGGCAACTCTTCATCTTGCTCAACAATTTGTTCGGTTGCATATTCGACTGGTAGCATAAAAACCATGTTTATTGCAGATGACATCACGCCCTTGCCCTTATTCTGGAGACCTCTTTCTTGATCGGCTTGGACTTCATCGGCTGGTACTACCTTGCTCTTCACGCGCCATACTTTCCTTGTTTTCTGTCTTAGTCGATGCTCGATTTCTCCTTCAACCTCCTGAAATTGTTCTCTGTTTCTCATCCTCTAAACTCTCCTCTTTTGATTCTTGGTAAAAATTCCAGAAGGGCACCATTGTGGCTGCATATTTTTGGGCTCTCTCTGTGAGTCATCTTCATCATTATTCTGCTGGATCGGTCCAAATCTCTCGTGAACTGGCAACTTTCTCTGAATGGGCCGATGCACGCTTGCACTCTGTCGGCTTGGTCTTTGAACAAATTGTGCATCAGAATCACAACACCCAGGACAATCTTCAATGGATGGCAACCTCATACCTTCGTTCCAACAAAATCTAAAGAATTCACAGCTCCAATGAGGATCAAAATATCTTTCATCATCATGGTGATATTACTCCTCTTCCCTCTGGCGTCTCTTTTGATATTTGTTTATCATACCAGCCGATTTGATAGTTCTAGTGTAATTTTTATTTCCATCGGCTGAATTCCGGTTAAACCCAGAGTGCACCATGTTTACTGGTAAAGGATGTCCATCTATCTTCATCGGCCTCTTGGATTCATCAATCTTGATCTTCCCTTGCTCGATAGCCGATTGGATCTGCTGTCTGAAAACTTTGCAATTATTGGTAGTATGAGATCCTGTATTATGCCATTTACAGTACTTCCTCCTCTTCAGCTCCTCAGCCGATGGGATCACATGTCCTGCCGGCAGTTGAATCTGTTTTTCCTGAAGAAGAAGATCAAATATTTTATCGGCCTTAGTGATGTCAAAATCAAATCTTTCTTCCTTTCCCGAATTCTTGACCCATTGGCAGACCACTGTCTTCTTGTTTCTAGCCCACTCGGCTGCATTGACTTCTGGATCATCGTCTTCGGAATCAGAATCATAGTTGTAAACATTATTGATATTGTTGGTCTTCTTGATGAATTTCCTAGCTTCTTGGAATCTTGTCTCATGGGCCGATACCTTCTGAGCTAGATGAGCTAAACTCTCAAAGTCTTGAGCCGAAAATCTTTCCCTTATCGGCGCCATCAAACCTTGGAAGGCCAAATCGGCTAGTTGTGAATCTGTTAAGGCTAGACTATAACACCTATTCCTTACATCTGTGAATCGTTGGGTATAATCTGGAACTGATTCATCTGATTTCTGCTTGATGGTAGTGAGGTCTGACAATTTCATCTCCTGTACTCCACTGAAAAAGTACCTATGATACTGCTTCTCCAGATCGTCCCAACTTTTGATGGAATTGTAAGGTAGAGATGAAAACCAGGTAAATGCGGATCCAGATAAAGAGAGTGGGAATAATCTGACCCTTAGAGCTTCTGTAGCCGATGCCTCAGCGCATTGAGCTAAAAATCGGCTAACATGCTCGAAAGTAGAAACATTGTCTTGCCCTGAAAATTTGGAGAAGTCTGACACTTTGTATCGGTTTGGCAGTGGTACCCGGTCAAAGTACTCTGGATATGGGTGCCGATACATACTGCCATTATCCTTAGGCTTAAGCCCAAACTGCTCTCTCATGACGTCAGCGATCATATCGGCCCACGGCTGCTGTGGTGTTGCTGCACCATATTGTTGTTGCATCTGATCAATCTGGCCGTATTGGATCGGCTGAGGCCGTGGAGATTGAGGCTGATAGATATGATTAGCCGATATACCTTGAGGTGGCACGTATGGAAGCTGTTCTGTGCTGTACTGTTGGCTTATCAGCTGAGTAATTCCAATCGGCTGTTGTGGAACCGAAGGAATCTGATATGATGTGTCGACAACTAGTGGCTTTGGATTAATGATACTCATTAATTGTTCTGGCGTTAATTGAGTTGATGCTTGCCCCCAGTAATCGGCTGTGGTCTTGTCATGATTGTTGGAATATTTGTACTAGAATAAGGAGCCGATGGAGCCTGGGTTTGAAGTGTCCATTGATTCCCGCCAATTTCTGTCTTCACAGTCCTGTAGCCTGGGAACGTGCCATCTGGTAAGTATATGGGTCCTTTAGCTTTTTCTTCAGCTATCGTCCAGTCGACTACTGATTTGATCATATTTGTCAAAGTATTGACAAGTACTCCGGACTGGTTGATTAGGGCATGATGTACAGCTGAATCGATGCGATCTTGTATTGTGTGGAGTCCCTCATCACTTGATTCGACCTTGGGCTGCTTGTCCTTCTCTTCAGTTGTCTCGGATGTACCTGGATCTTGCTTCACGATTGTCGGCAACTCGACCTTAGTCCTTTGAACCACTGTGCCCTGCCGAGTTATTGTGAACGAATGCAGATATTGTTTTTGAAGTTGATCCAACATCTGTCTCATCTCTTCCCTCTGCTCATCGTTCAATTGCTCGATCGTGATCGGTAGGATGTTTTTCTTCTGAGACGTCGGTGATGTTTGGAGACATGATGACACTTGGTCCCACTGGGCGTGCCAAAAGCGTGTTGATGCAAAAAACACACACTGGCCTGGGAGATCTGCTTAACTCAAGTGCAGGTCCAAAATTAGTTGCTTAGGTTCAAGGGCGTGCCAGTTGATTTGATCCTGCAATCAACAAGAAGAAATATGCAAAGAATATTAGTAACTGATAGTCCATGGGCTAGACAGCCGATTTCGTATCGTATGCAACCTAGCCAATGCAATAAAGCATGAATTGGCTGTAAGGTATAGTCAATGATAGAACTAACCCTAAAACTAGTATATCGGCTGTAAATATCAGTGTTACATAATCAATACTTCAATATTACTTTAGAAATAAGCAATTGGGATAGATCGGACTGAACCGAGACAGTATAAATTGCTCAAGTCTAATGTAACATGAAATAATGATTATGTAGACTCATGTCATAGCCGATATCTAGATTTAAGTATGTATCATCTATAGCTCCGATACAACCCTATATTAGGATATTCTCTTTCAACAAATATATTCAACTATTATCAATCAGGTTGATAGTTAGTCCAATACATTTGTATTTAGATTAGATCCTAATATAAGGGGCAGATATAGAACATTAAACAAAGCATAAAACAATGTAAAACATCTATACCAGGTAAGATCGGCTGAAACCCCGATACTATCCTTATTAACAACCATAAAGCAGGCTAGATATCATGATTCTAAATACGACTTAATAGGTTGGACTTAACCAATGCAGCATTAAGTATAAAGAGAAGCATGACATCTAGAAAATCAAGCCGATGGTTGCCTTTTCGGGATGGTGGATACATTATATAATCTAAACCAACAAAATAATCTAGCCGATACCGACGAAACCCTAAAAAGAATTCAGCTGATGCAAGTAGATTGCATTGTCGATCTAAATTATATAATGTATGTGATAACTCGGAGATTCACAACATAGAACTAGAGTGTCATAAAGATGTAAGCACTAGCTCCGATGATGCAAACCGCCATAACAAGATATACCTTTTCGTCGAAGATCAAATTGATGCAGCATGACTCGAAAGCACAAACTTGTCGAAAGTAGAAAATAAAAGGTTGGCGATGCGCCGAGATTGATTGAACTTGTGTTGTTATTATTTACAGGACCTCGGGATTATATTTATACCCGAAATACAAACATTGTCCATCACGAACACGACTTATATTAGCCTAATACAAACCCAACTAACGAACAAGTCCCTTAGGCGGACTCTTACCGGGAATATCTATAAGGAAATTACATAAAATATCCTAATTAATAAATACAATTGCCTCTTCAGGACTCTATCCGTGCATGGCAATCCGCACGAAGCACTCTAACTCAACCCGATGACGTGTACCGAGTTGTACTTCCGAAATCGGCTCAATCGGCTAACCCTGTCCGACTCTGATTCTGCTGATCCTGTCCGCAGCCGATTCGGACTATAGCCGATTCTCACTCTGTTTCTGATACGATCTAATCTCTTAAATCCTCTTCGATTCTATCCTTATCTCCGATACTTGAATTACCAAATTTGGTCATCAACAGTGACGTGGCGGCCGCCCTCCCAGGACACGCTACCCCCTCGGGGGATAGCTCAGTGGGGGTCCGGCTCCTCCGACCCCCTCGGGCTGTTGCCACGTATAATGAAGTAGGCGAGCGCTCTCAGTGCTCACCTACCGTCATTAATGATGGCGCGGGTGTAGTGCGCCTGCGCCACGCGCGCGCCGTATTTAATACGGACTGACGCGCACGCATATATCTGACACAGGTCATAGTCGGCTGACCGGCGTGAGACCGGTCCAAATGACCGATGGGATAGCGTACAGTACCGCGCATGCCGGCGCACGCCCGGTAGGTACGTTACGCTTCCCGATGAGTCACATCAAGATTATGAGAGCCGATCCGGCTCTCATGCCTTACCGGAGTTGGTGCGTCAGGTCCAATCACCTGGCGCATCGCACAGCCTACGGTTGGACAAGCAAGCTTTCAGCCGTTTAATGGAGAATGACGTGCTGCGTCATTCCGCAGGATGGGTGGCCTGACAAGAGTCATGCCGGTGCTACAGGAACGGACGACTTCGGTCACAAGCCACTGTGTGGCTCTTAATTGTAAAGTAGCTTACACCTTTTTCTCTAGATTATAGCATGTCTAGCCCATGTGGTGTCCCCTTGAGATATAAAAGGAGGCCCAGGCCTAGAGGAAAGGGATTTGGCCTCTCTGAGCTCCTCCCCTTGGCTTGTTTCTAGCTGAGTTCAACTCTTGAGAGCAAAGAGCTCACACCGATAGTCCACCCCACAGGAGTAGGGTATTACGCCTCATCGGCGGCCCGAACCTATATACTCGCTTGTGTGTCACTGCCCTCTCTCTGGTGATCTTTGATTCTCACCGGCGCCACCGGGACCGAACCTGGAAAGGCCTCTTTTCCGCGCCCTGGGCCGAACTCAAAAAGGGGGTCTGCACAGTCCCCCGCTGCGGAGTTTACCCTCCGACAGGGCTGAACATGAGTCCATGAGGACCATGCACGTCAACAGGATCAACAACGGCCAGTGCCTGTTCGTCAACACTCGACGTTGGGGAAATGCGAGGTGACGGAAGTATAGAGGCATTTTCTTGAGGATGCCCTCCCTGCTGGACAACCTCATCTTCTATACATGTATAAGATAGTGAAATGAAACCCTAGGAGGCTTGATTGCTATAAAGAAGGGCATTGTTCAAATGAGGACAACAATCCTAAGGTATTGTTCTCAAAATTACAAGGGGGAGCGGTCGATTACTGCTCGAAAAAGGGATCACACTCTCCCCCAACTCTTCCAACTCCTCCATCACATCCTTGCAAGACTCATCGACTCCGTCCTTGGCTAACGCCTCCTGCAGGTGGATCTCAGGGTGGAAGAACTTCAAGCACGCGAGGACGTGGCATGCACTGGTCCGGAGACCAGTGCATATTTCTTCCGCTACCCGCTCGGCGTGCTTGGTGGCCACCTCGCCAAGTCTCCCGATAAGAGTACCTAGAGACCCCAAGACGGTTATCTTGTCAGGGAACTCGGGCCCCTTCTTGTGAACTCCTAGACCACGAGTGACCATGTCCAGCAGCCCGTAGTTGTCGTGGAGCCCTTGGTGAAGTGCCGCCAGGTTGTCTTGTACCTCCTCTAGTCACTGCTCCATCCCCTGATGTTGCCGCTCATGACTGGTGACGAGGTCCTTGAATTTCTTCAAATCCCTTTCCGCCTCCTCAAGTCATTGCTCCAAGACCTTACGTGGTCCTCGTAGGTCACTGTGTCGTTCTTGAGCTGCTCGAACTCTGTGAGCACGCTACGAGAGTCGACATGGAGTTGGCAACCAGTCTCGACTAGTTGGTCGATGGCTGATGAAGAAGCTATAGGAGGAGGGATTCTCGGCGACGGAGGAGGCGGGAGTGACGAAGCAGCTATGGTGGTGGTTTGGGAAGAACTCATCTCCACATCTCCAGTGCTCTGGCCGGACGTGGCGGGAGAGGAGTTGCATCGCGATAACCAAATGGAAAAATTGTGAGCATCAAGTAAGAGGGGATGATGGGAATAGGGACGGGAGTTTTGTTTGCCTGGTTCTCTGCCGTTTCAGGAGGCCCCCTCTCTTTCGAGAGGCTAGCCTGGCATCTGAAGCGGTCTGTAGAACATGTGAGTCATAAACCAAAAACATAAAAACGACGACCCTGAGATGAGTAGAGTTGCTAACCTCGGAGCCGCTTGTTGTCGTTAATGTCCCAGCTCTAGTTCTCTTTGCTATAGCTGCCCACTTTCTCTTGGGTTCTTTCGTACCACTGCCCACTTGCAATGTTCACAGTAGTCGCTTGTTCGATCATCGCTTTCTCCTTAAGGGAGGCAGTGGCCTGATGATCCACGAGCGGACCGATAACATCCGTCAAGGACAGGGCCTACAAAATGTCAGATTACTCTTCCTTCGGGTGTTAATAACTCGAAGGGATGTAGTAATAACAAGTTACTTAAATTGATGGTGGCATCCTTCTTAGAGGGTGGGAGCTCGCATAATGGCGTAAGTCTTTTTCTCGCGGTCCGTAGGCGTGTCGACCACCAGATGGCCTACTCGGGTGGCCACGGTGTTGTCGTCGAGATCTGCGAGTAGAAAATGGTGATATAAGTATTAGAAATTTGATGGTTGGATATGGTAAGGTCAGGTGGGTTACAAGAACGTATACCCCGAAAAGAGATCCGTGTCTCGTCCTGCGCCCCTGTGTACTTGTACGTGGGATGGGCGCGGGCTTGCAGTGATTGGATTCGGCAGTGTATGAAGTCCTCGGCAACTTCATACCCTGACAACCCCTATTCTTGAAGGTTATGAATTTTATCTACAAAGCTTTTGAGGGAGGGTTTTAAAGAGGGTTTTGACGTCCACAAAGGTGTGCGTTCGGGTTGCTCTTGTGGGACGTCGATTTCGGCTAGGCGGTCCAAGACGTGCAAGTAGAACCATTTTTATCTCCAATTTCCCTGGGAGGAGTGGCAGTTGAAGGGAATGTATTCCTCCTTCATCCCATCCCGAAGGTGAAATCCACTACAACCAGAGATTCTACGTGCATCTATCCCCCTCAATTCACAAAAATGTCTAAACAGATCTAACAAAGGTGGTACACCAAGGTACGCCTCACATAGATGTGAAAAGATGCTGAGAAAAGCGATGGAGTTGGGGTTGAGGTGAAGAAGATGAAGGTTGTAGAAGTTCAGATTGGGAAGAAGGAACTTGGAAGGAGAGGTAAAAAATCGCATTGGGCAAAAGATTCAATACAGACGATTTGCCCTAGGGCATGTTTAGGATCGGTACCTCCTTCCGAGCGGTTCATGACTGTCGTCCCAGGAAGGGAGCACTCAATCTGTAACCTCTTCATGTAGCTGGTGTCGACGATGGATTTTCGCAAATCCATAGGATCAAAGTGCGAAGTACGGAAGAAAAGCAGGGTTAGGCTTTGATTGAAGGGCGGAGGATGTGAAGGGTGCAAGAATGGTGAAAACATAAGATGGTTTGGGAAAACGGAGCTCAAATGGATCTCAAAGCTTGAATTTATAATTTTACATCCCACGATCCGTATTTCGAGGAAGAGAGAGAAAACACCACCGGAAATTTCTCGGTATGGAGCCATGATTGTTTTGTAGACTTCAATTCAAATTCGTAGCGGGTTGTTTTGATATTTCGGCGGTGTTGTCGCATGTATTTGCCTTCTCGTGGTCTCGACAATGGTCGATTGGACACAACATCATTATTCGAAGGTTTTTGGTTCGAGAACAGTATGAACTCATTTGAAATGGGTTATGGATAAGGCATACTTCCTACCATTGGGGTTGTGAAGTATACGGATATGGATACTCTCAAGTATACGGGAAGGTTCCTTAAGATCTATGGAATTTTCTTAGTCGTTTAAGGAAATCTCTTTTCTCTGGATAGAATACAAGAGTCCTACTCAGAGAAGATAAGAGTTCTATGATCTAGTACGCGAGAAAAACTTTCCCGAATCACACTTGGAGGCCCAGGTGTTTGCACTATATATATACAAGGCCCTAGGGGGGAGTCGGGACATCAAATCATAGACAAATCACATCCATGGTGGTCGCAATCCGGAGGACTCAAAGCCTACCGCAGCTTGATCTCGCCGGGTTATCCTCGTCGAGGATCTTGTCAGTAACTATTGGTTCTATTGTACTCTCTGTGGTTAAATCGTAATCTCATACAAAGTAGATTAGGGCTATTACCTTACGAGGGGCCTGAACCAGTATAATCTCTGTTTTCTATGTGCTTGATGTCGTTTCGTGTAGATCCTCGTACCAATGTACCCCGATACCCTAACAATACAGGTCGCCGGTATCCACCGTCGACAGCATCTATTTAAGACTGAGTTAAACTATGAGGTTGGGCTAGGATTTTCGACGACATAAAAAATAAGATGTTATTAGCGTATGATTGATCGATTATTAGTTACTATAAACTTAAACTTAAATTTTAAAAAACTTCTATATTGTTGACGAAAGAATTTGGTAAGCATATGAATCGGAAGCGAGATCCAATCTGAAGTAGATTTGAAGATCTGCAGAATTCTCGGAAAACAGACGTAGAATTCTCGGAAAACAGAGTGCGCATCTGCATAAAGTTTATATCGGCCAATACCGACTTTAATATGGTTGGCCAATATAGCCGATATTGGTTAGATTGGTTGCGTGATCAATGTCGGATACTGAAGAAGGAATTTAATAACATTGCCAGGCGAGGATAAAATCCAAGATAGGCAATTGTATCTATTAATTAGGGTTGTATGTAATTTCTTTATAGATATTTTCGGTAAGAGTCCGCCTTAGGGACTTGTTCGTCTGTTAGAATTGTATTAAGAAAGTATGAGTCATGTCCGTTATGAAAAAAATTGTATATTTAGGTATAAATATAAGCCCGAGGTCTTGTAAATAATTAACATCAGTTCAATTCAATCTCGGCGCATCACCAACCTTTTTCGTTACTTTGTTCGATGAGTTCTTGCTTTCGAGTCGAGCTGCATCGGTTTCGATCTTCGAAAAAGAGGTAAAACTTGTTCTGGCAGTTTGCATTATCGGGATTAGTGCTTACATCTTTATGACACTCTAATCTTGCTTTTGCGAATCAATGAGTTATCATATATATTATATAATCTAGATTGACAATGCTTTCTATTTGCATCGGTTGATCTTTGTCTAGGGTTTATTCGATAACGGTTAGATTGACTTGTTGGCTTAGATTATATAATATATCCACCATCCTGAAAAGATGATCATTGGCTTGATTGTTTAGATATTATGCTTCTTTCCGTACTTAGTGCTACATCTTGTTGATCGTAGGATCAAATCAACTAGCACGCCCTTGAACCCGAAAGCAAGCTTTGGACCTGCACTGGAGTTAAGCAGATTTGCTAGGCCACTGTGTGTTTTTCGCATTAACATGCTTTTGGCACGCCCGGTGGGACGAGTGTCATCATGACGCCCAACATTACTGAAGTCACCGAGGATAACGTTCTACCCGTAACAGTTGAGCAATTGAACAAGGAGCAAAGAGAAGAGATGAAGAAATTATTGGATCAACTCCAAAATCAATATCTGTACTCGTTCACAGTTACCCGGTGTGGCACCGTGATCCAAAAAACTAAAATTGAGTTGCCACCAATCGAGGGTACGGGGCCAGGTACATTTGAGGTACATGATGACAAAGGCAAAGGGGTTAAAACCGAGTCGAACAATGAGGAACTCCATATATAGCAAGACCGCATCGACTCAGCAGTTCATCATGCTTTGATTAATCAATCCGGTGTGCTTGTCAACACGTTAACAAACATGATCAAGACGATGGCACCATAGCTGAAGAAAAAGCGAAAGGACCCATTTATCTCCCACAGGATACATTCCCAGGTTATAGGGCTGTGAAGACCGAAATTGGCGGGAAACAACAAATGATTTCAACTCAAATCCTATCGGCTCCCATGTCCAGCGGACCTATTCCAACAATACTGACAAGACAGCAGCCGATGCATGGGGGCAGAGTTCAACTCAGCTTACACTAGAACAGCTGATTGACATGTTAAAGATGAAGTCGCCAATTGCTAAGCCGATTTCTCACATCCCTTTGGCATCACAACCTGTGGCACCGCAACCACCATTGTAGCAGCCGATAGGGGTAACTCAGCCAATCGAACAACAGTATATGCTAGAACCGCCTCTGCACGTGCCACATCAAGGTTTGGGAGGTCATTTTAACTATCAATATAAACCTCACTCTCCACAAGTCCAGTATCGGCTAGAAGGATCGCTACAGTTTCAGTATCCAACTCAGCTTAATCAGTATGAGCAACTGCAACAACAGTATGGAGGAGAGACACAACAGCAACCTTGGGCCGATATGATCGCTGATGTGATGAGGGAGCAATTTAGACTCAAACCAAAGGATAATGGTAACATGTATTGACATCCATACCCTGAATATTTCGATCGGGTGCTACTACCAAATCGATACAAGGTACCGGATTTCTCAAAGTTCTCAGGGCAGGATAATCTGTCAACATACGAGCATACCAGCCGATTCCTAGCACAATGTGGGGAGGCATTGGCTACAGAGGCTCTCAGGGTCAAACTGTTCCCATTATCGCTCTCTGATCGACATTTGCATGGTTCTCTACTTTACCCTATAATTTTATTAGGAGTTGGGCCGATCTAGAGAAACAATCTCATAAGTATTTCTTTAGTGGAATTCAAGAGATGAAATTGTCGGATCTCACATCTATAGAGCAGAAATTGGATGAGTCAGTACCAGATTATATCTAGAGATTCAGAGATACAAGGAACAGATGCTATAGCTTGGCATTAACTTACTCACAACTAGCTGATTTAGCCTTCCAAGGATTGTTGGTGCCAATAAGAGAAAGATTTTCTGCTCAGGATTTTGAAAGCTTAGCACACTTATCTCAAAAGGTATCGGCTCATGAGACACAATTCTAGGAAGCCAGGAAATTTGCCAAGAAAGCCAACAATGTTAATAATGTCTACAGTTATGATTCTGACTCCGAGGATGAAGACCCGGGAATCAATGCAGCCGAGTGGGCTAGAAATAAGAAAACAGTGGTGTGCCAATGGGTTAAGAATTCTAGAAAAGAGGAAAGATATGACTTTGACATTACTAAGGCTGACAGGATATTTGATTTACTTCTTCAAGAAAAACAGATACAACTACCGGTAGGATACATGATACTATCGCCTAAGGAATTGAAGAGGAGAAAGTATTGTAAATGGCATAACACAGGATCACATAGTACCAATGATTGTAAGATTTTTCAGTTAACAAATTCAATCGGCTATAGAGCAGGGCAGTATAAAGTTTGATGAAACTAAGAAGCCGATGAAAATTTATGGTCATCCTTCTCCAGTAAACATGGTTCACACTTGAGCCGATAGGAATCAAGCCAGTAGAAGCAAATATCAGCCAAGGAAATTCAAATTGGCTAGTATGATTAATAAATATTAGGCTAGATGCCAAAGGGAGGTTGAGATATAGCAATACAGTGATGGAGACTGCTTTGATCCACATTGGAGTTGTGAGTTCTTCAGGTTTTGCTGGAACGAAGGGATGAGGTTGTCATCTATTGAGGATTGTCCTGATTGTACTGATCCTAATATAATGTATGTGGGGCGATCAAGCAGACAAGTTAGTAGTGAACATTGGCTGACGCAGAAAAAATTACCCGTTCATCAATGGCGTGGGCTGATTCATCAAGATTACTTCGAGGACAGACCTGGGGAAGAGTCAAGGACTATGAAACCACAATGGTGTCCGTCTGGGATTTTTACTAAAAATCAGAAAAGGCGTATTCAGAGGATGAGGAATAGAGAGCAGTTGTAGGAAGTAGAGGAAGAGATCGAACATCGGCAGAAACGCACGAGAAAGGAGTGGTGCATCAAGAGCAAGGTTGTACCAGCCGATGAGGTCAAAGTCGACAAGAACAAGAATTCTGCTGCAGACAAAGGAAAAGCATTTGCTTCATCTTCGATAAATATGGTATTTGTACTACCAGCCGAGTATGGTGCAAAACAAGCTATGGAAGAAATATGCGAAGAACCATCGGCAAAGTTTATGTTATCACCACAACAAGACATCTTTGAGAAGCAGAAAGGAATGGGGCATCGGCACCTTAAACCATTGTACGTCAAGGGATTTGTCAACGGCAAGCTGATGTCGAAGATGTTAGTCGATGGAGGAGCAGCTGTTAATTTGATGTCATATGCTACTTTTAGAAAATTAGGCAAGAATGCAGAGGATTTAATCAAGACCAATATGGTTCTGAAGGATTTTGGAGGGAATCCATCAGAAACTATAAGAGTTTTAAATGTGGAGTTAACCATCGGTAGCAAGATAATTCCTACTACTTTCTTTGTCATCGATGGGAAGGGTTCCTACAGTCTGTTGCTTGGAAGAGCTTGGATCCATGCTAATTGTTGCATTCCTTCAACTATGCATCAGAGTTTGATCCAGTGGCAGGGAGACCAAATAGAAATCATGCCAGCCGACAGGTCAGTTAATGTAGCTAACACCGATTTATCTATTTGGGAGATGGAAGGAGTTGATTGTTTATCTGGAAAAGTTTGGCAAGGAGATTATCTAAAAGTATCTGACTATGATATACAGCCAACAGGAGATGGAGAGCCTCAATTACTACTTTGAAGGCGTCGTGGAGGGTTCCAATTTCTACACAAAGGATACTGTAGATGATCTTGATGGCAAGCTTGGACAAGGGTTTATGTTGGCCGATGAATTAGAGGAAGTTGATATTGGACCAGGAGACAGGCCTAGGCCGACATACATTAGTAAAGATTTATCGGAAGAATTTAAATATGGGTTAATAGAGCTACTAAAGGAATATAAAGATTATTTTGCCTAGGAGTACTATGAAATGCCCGGACTTAGCCGAACGATTGTTGAACATCGGCTCCCTATTAAACCAGCTTATCGGCCATATAAGCAGCCTCCAAGATGATTTAAAGCTGAGATGTATGATGCTATCAAGGTTGAGATTACAAGACTCTATGATGCTAATTTTGTCAGGCCGTGCTGGTATGCTGAGTGGATTTTAAATATAGTACCGGTGATCAAGAAAAATGGCAAGCTTAGAGTTTGTATTGATTTCAGATATTTGAATAAAGCTACTCCTAAAGATGAATACCCAATACCGATTTCTGATCTATTGGTTGATACAGCATCTGGACATAAGATTATCAGTTTCATGGATGGCAATGCAGGATATAACCAAATTTTTATGGCCGAGGAGGATATTCATAAGACTGCTTTTAGGTGTCCTGGTGCGATCGGCCTGTATGAGTGGTTTGTAATAACTTTTGGATTAAGGAGTACTGGTGCCACGTATCAAAGAGCAATGAACTATATATTTCATGATCTCATCAGCTTGTTAGTTGAAATTTACATTGATGGTGAGGTTGTTAAATCAAAGAAGGTTGATGAGCACATAGCCGATTTAAGAAGATTTTTGGAAAGGGCAGGGAAAAATGGATTAAGGATGAACCCTACCAAATATGATTTTGGGGTATCGACTGGATAGTTCCTTGGATTTTTGGTGCATGAGAGAGGGATTGAAATTTCTCAAAAGAGTATTAATGCTATCGGGAATATAAAACCACCAGAAGATAAAACAAAATTGCAATCTTTGATCGGCAAAATTAATTTTGTAAGACAATTAATTTCTAATTTATTTGGTAGAATTGAGCCGTTCACTCCATTACTCAGATTGAAAGCTGACCAAGAGTTTGTTTGGGGGGAGAAGCAACAGTAGGCCTTGGATTTCTTATCCCACCACAGAAAGGGGTTCCTTTTAAACTGTATTTGTCAGCCGATCAAAATACAATCGGCTCTGTCTTGATCCAGGAGGTTGACGGTAAGGAGAGAGTTATATTTTATCTGAGTAGAAGACTTTTGGATGCTGAGACCAGATATACACCGGTGGAAAAGTTGTGGTTGTGTTTATATTTTTCTTGTACAAAGTTAAGACATTATTTACTTTCCAATGAGTGCACAGTAGTTTGTAAAGCCGATGTGGTAAAATACATGCTATCGGCTCCAGTTTTAAAGGAAAGGATTGGGAAGTGGATTTTTTCTTTGACAGAATTTGACTTGAGGTATGAATCGGCTAAGGCGATTAAAGAGCAAGCGATAGACGTTTTCATAGTTGAACACAGGAATGATTCCATTGAGTATGTTGAGATTGTACCGTGGACTTTGTTTTTTAATGGGTCAGTTTGTATTTATGGATGTGGTATCGGCTTAGTAATTATATCGCCTAGGGGGGCAAGTTTTGAGTTTGTCTTTACTATCAAACCATATTATACAAATAATCAGGCTGAGTATGGAGCAGTTTTGAAAGGATTGCAGTTACTAAAAGAGGTTGAAGCCGGTGCTATTGAGATTATGGGGGATTCTTTGTTGGTGATCAATCAATTGTTAAGAGTATGAGTGTAAGAATGTTGTTTTGATGGTTTACAATAAGAAATGTCAAGAGTTGATGAAGGAGTTCAGGATGGTTACTTTGAGGCATATTCCTCGAGAACAAATGTTGAAGCCAATGATTTAGCTCAAGGTGCATCGGGATATAAGCCAATGTAAAAAGATGTGGAAGTAGAAGTTGCATGTCTGCAAGCCGATGACTGGAGATTTGAAATTGTTGAAAATTTAAAAGATCCTTTTAGATCGGTATTAAGGAAGTTATGGTATAAAGCCCTCAAGTATGTTTTATTAGATAATGACCTTTACTATCGGACGATTGATGGGGTTTTGTTAAAGTGCTTGAATCTGGAAGAAGCCAAGGTTATCATGTGTGAAGTGCATGAGGGGATTTGTGGCACTCATCAATCGGCCCATAAAATGAGATGGCTAATTAGGAGAGTTGATTTAGATATTATAAAGGTTGTCAAGATTGTCAGAAATTTGGAGCTATTCAAAGGGCACCAGCATTGACAATGGACCTAATTGTCAAGCCATGGCCATTCAGAGGTTGGGGAATTGATATGATCGGCCAAATCAATCCACCATCTAGCAAAGGATATAAGTTTATATTGGTAGCCACTGATTATTTCACTAAATGGGGTAGAAGCTATTCCTCTTAAAAAGGTGGATACCAAAGATGCAATTGAGTTTGTTAAGGAGCATATTATATATCGATTTGGTTTGCCATAGACGATAACAACTGATCAGGGATCTATTTTCGTGTCTGATGAGTTTGTACAGTTTGCTAATAGCATGGGAATTAAATTGTTAAATTCATCACCATATTATGCACAAGCTAATGGGCAGGCTGAGGTATCCAATAAGGGTTTGGTCAAGTTGGTTAAGAGAAAGATTGCTAAGTATCCAAAATGGTGGCATATCATATTAGCCGAAGCATTGTGGTCCTATCGGATGGCATGTCATGGTGCTATACAAGTTCCACCATATCAATTGGTTTATGGACATGAGGTTGTTTTACCATGGGAGACTAGCATCGGCTCAAGAAATATTTCTTTACAGGATGAATTGACAGCCGGTGATTATCATAATTTGATGGTTGATGAGTCAGAAGAGTTGGTGCAATCCAGGTTGCGAGCCTTAGAGAGAGTCAAGCGAGATAAAGAAAGGGTTGCTAGGCATTATAATAAAAGGTTGTCCGAAATCTTTTGAGGAAGAGGAACTTGTATGGAAATTGGTGTTGTCGATACGGTCAAGAGATAATAAGTTTGGAAAGTGGTCACCAAACTGAGAAGGATCTTTTCGGATTCATAAATGTGACTCGAAAGGGGCTTATATGTTAAAAGGACTTGATGGATAAGTTTTTGGACGAGTTCTCAATGGAAAATATTTGAAGAAATATTACCCAAGTGTTTAGATTAGTTCACCAAAGCCAATGTTGTTTGCATCGCTTTTAGATGGCCGATAAGATATATCGCCCTTAGACATTTTTCTAAGTTTGCAGTATAATGTTCCCTACTACAAACTTGGGGGGCATGAAGCATAAATTTTGGGATCTTGAAAAGCAAATTTTCAGAGTAAGACCAAATCGGCTCGATGACCGATACAGATATGAGTAAGAACAAATCGGCTCAGTGGCCGATAGGCATATAGATATATTACAGCAAAAGTATAAGGAGTTTTTGTCTTTCATATTAATCCTATTACATTAGTTAAAATATTTCTGGATAGCCGATATTGCTCCTTGGCGTATTTGCTCCACCTCATCTATGGCTTGGGCATCGGTTGCATCTGACCCAGAGATTGGCTTCAAAGATTTATTAAGCCTTGCTACATGTTTGATGGTGGACTTTAGCTTAGATCTTTGGTCTTCAATAGCCTTGGGTAGATTGGCTAGTTTTTTATCTTCATAAATGAGCTCAGTAATTACATTTTTCTAACTCAACCATGTGTTCAGCTTGTCTTTTCTTCAGCCAATCAATGTTTTGTTCAATGGAGGCTGGTCCAGCTGTGAGCTCATCTAGTTTGGTCTTTTCATCATTTACTAGCTGTCGGCTGGTCTGGATTATTCCTTCAATAGCTTTACGCTCTAACCGATCAGCTATTCTTTGTCTAGCCCTCTCCAGTTTAAATCTATGCTGCTCAAGGAAGATAGCCGGGGATACGCATCTCCACGATCTTTAGGGAGTTGGGCTTGTATTTCCTGGAATCTCGCTCTGATCGGCCCACAGTCCACAACCAAAGCATCTAAAGAAGCGCCTAGCCGATCTGAAATGTCTGCTAATCTTGATTTTAGCTCTTCTGAAATTGGTGACCTAGTTTTGCTTGTGGTATCTTCCTCTTCCTCATCAAGGAATTGCCTTAAGTCAAAGGAAAACATATCGGCTAAAGCCTGCAGATAAAGAGAGAAATTATGAATAATAGGTTCAAGTTGGCCGATATATAGGAATTTGGATGTATACTTAAAGGGACTTGAGGAGTAGGAATTATGTCAGCTTCTTCATAATGGCTTCCTTGAGCCGATGGTGTATGTTCACTTGACTGGTAGGGTTGAGGAGGAGATGGCACTGGAGGAGGTTGAAAAGGATAAAACCAAACAGGTTTTTAGCATTGGCCGATAGGGGATTAGAATGCGAAATTAGAAGACTTTTAGGAGTACCGATGCAGGTGGAGTCAGCTATTTCTTTTTGGCTGTAAAGGGATTCTTTGTCAATTTTTATGCATGAATTGCAAACAAATCATAAAGAAGAGAGTAAGTACCTAAGATAGAAGATCAGACTAACCGAGACAGTCCCAACTAAATCGATGCATCTCTAAACACAGTGCAATTAAAATAGAATTGAGATATCAGGTAAATATATCAACCAAACCAGAGCAATCCAAGAGATCGAAGCGATGCAGCCTTGAACAACACCAATGTAGCTGATAGATTCACCAGGGCCCGACGGAACGTAGGGCTTACCCCTTCGCCGGAGATCGAAAGCCGATGCAGCCTCGCGTTAGGTGCCAAATTCCGCCGGTTGATAAGTAAAAACCTCAGAAAGAGGGTGATGATGCGCCGAGAGTAGTTTTATTGATCGAGAGATAATTTACATGGACCCCGGGTGTACATATTTATCCCATGGGTAGATACTAGTCCATATCGGACACGACTCAAACTTTCCTAAAGATAAAAGGAAACTAATAGACTCTTCCTAATTAATAGATAAATTGTCATGCCGCATCCTCCTTGAACTCGGTCTCTTTTGGATAAGCTTCCTTTAATAGATTAATTTCCTTAACCGAATTTGGTAGGAATCTGACTGTTGGCGACTGATAGCTTCCATCAGCCGATTCCAGAACTTTGAAGCCGATAATGATTCTAGGCCGATGAGGACTTCGAGGCTTACCAAATTTCATCATCAACACTATGCCACAGCCGTTTGGAAGTTTTGCAGTTGCATATTCAATCGACTAGCCGCTTCGGCTAACATGAGGGGAGGTGAATCAAATACCTGCAATTATAGTAGGGATTTATAAACATTGGAGGATTGTTGGTATTAAAATATGATGAACGGTATTAGAAAAAGTGACTTACTTGAGAGATTAAGTTAGGTAATATCTTTTTCAAGTATGTTTGAGCCGATAGATGGAAGATGTGTGTTTTCCATTCAGACCACCATCTATAAAAGAGGATTCTTCTCATCAAGATTATGTTGAACCTGTCGATGTTGCCAAGAGGGGGTCCAGGAATGTTTAGGAGCTTGTCCATGATTAAAACCGATGCAATTTCCCCTCTAGGTTGGTTCTTGTTAGAGAAATATAAGCCGGTTGAGAGTTGACCCATGCCAATTTGACGAGCAGCAATCATTGGATGGTAAAACTCATATGATGGTTGTACATATCTGCCTTGAGAGATGCCTATGGGGAGGATGCAAGGAGAGATAGCTGCAGTTAAAACTTCTCTTGGTTTCTCAAATCTTTCATCATTTATTTCATCAAGTCTGAAATTGGTTGGCAATTCATATTTAGAAAAGTACTCATATGCAAACCAGATCCTGTTGTCCTTTGGAAATCCATCGTAGAAGTTTCCACACCAATTCTGAAAGTGTTCAGCCGATGGTCCTGAACCAGTATAACTGGAGGCTGCCTCTCCGAAAGACATGCATCAGCGGGTTAAGACTGACTCATCGTCATTTTCTTCTTGATCGGCTAAAGATGAAAATTTGGCTTCCTGCAGTGCCGGTTTGTGAGCTGCTCTTAAAGTATAAAAATTTAACCAAAGTTGCACGAACCACCAAGGACCGCCTGTGCTGATGCTTGTGTCCATAATGATTTTAGTCGATGACTGGTTCAAAGTCTGATATACTGAACCAAGAAGATATTTGCCCAGAGGGAATTGTCTCTTTACTAATATGGCTTCAGCTAAGTGTTGTCAGTTTGCTATTGAACCACAAGTAGAGCCGCAAAACAGAAATTTATCTAACCACATAAGAAGGAAAGCAATGTGTTCCCTAGCCGATACTGGGTCTGTTCCCATGTTATCAGAAATGAAGCCTGGCCAACCTCCAATATTCTTCGTTTTGAATCTATGGGCACATTTTGTTTTCAGGATTATAGGATTGGCTGATGTTGTGATATCCAAGCCAGTAATCATGATGATATCCATAAGAGTGGGGGTCATCGGCCCATGATTAAACACAAAGATGTTTAAATTATCAGACCAGAAATAGGTTACGACCGATAGCATTGGTTCATCTTTCTTCATGTCGGCTACGGAAAGAGATAAACACTGCAATATTCCCATCTCATCCCAGTGATCTTGCTTATTGGCGGCCATCCTTTTGTACCAATCTATCCATCCATCAACTTCGGATGGCCAGGATCTGAAAGCGGTGGACCAATGAGCTAGGCTTGGGTTTGTTTGCCTAAAAGGGATTCTATCTGTTTCTGCGTTGATCAAGGTGGTTGGATCTGTGTTGCCCATAGGACCCAAGAAGAAATGGTTTGGCTCTTTTAGGCTTGGGATGGCTATTTGATGGATTAAGTGTTATAAGTACAGAAAGATGTTCAATCAGAAAGAAAGAAAGGATGAAAAAGTCAAGTAAGATCGAGCCGATGGCGAAAAAATTAATGGATGGAGAGTTTTACCTCAGGGAATTTGGCGGGTGATGCACTTGGTGAGCTCGAAGGGGTTGTCATCGTCGCGAGTAGGGGAGATCGTCGTCGGGTGGTGGAGTTGCAATATGAGTCGCCGGAAAAGTCGAGTAAATCGCCGGAGTTGGTGGGGAAAGTTTTTATGTTTGAGCGGTGAGGACAAAGTTAACACCGTGAAATTTCCGGAAAAGCGGTTGGTATTTATGAAAGCAGGTGCGTAACGGTTGAAGAAAGATAACCCTAGATATTTGCGGGATTGACAAGATAATTCTGTTGCATTATATAATACTTCGAAATTGGGGTGCATGTGTTTGACGATAGAATTTGGTAAGCATATGAATCGGAATCGAGATCCAATCAGAAGTAGAATTGAAGATCTGCAGCATTCTCAAAAAACAGAGTGCGCATTAGCTAAAAGTTTGTATCGGTCGATACTGAGTTTAATATGGTTGGCCAATACAGCAGATATTGGTTAGATTGGTTGCGTGATTAATATCGGATTCAGAAGAAGGAATTTAATGACATTGCCAGGCGAGGATAGAGTCCAAGACTGTCAATTGTATCTATTAATTAGGATTTTGTGTAATTTCTTTATAGATATTTTCGGTAAGAGTCCGCCTAAGCGACTTGTTCGTCGGTTAGAATTGTATTAGAAAGGTATGAGTCGTGTCTGTTATGGACAAATTTGTATATTCCGGTATAAGTATAAGCCTGAGGTCCTGTAAATAATTAACATCAGTTCAATTCAATCTCGGCGCATCGCCAACCTTTTTCTTTACTTTGTTTCTGTAATGCCCCAGGGAATATTAGCACAAACGCGCAAAAGTTCAATTTTTTTTTAAACCGTTATTCGAATAGGCGATCAGGAACCGTGGATGTGTATAGCTCGCGGAGTAGTGCAAAATAGACTACAAGTTTATAGAAATCGGAGACCGAGCGAAGTCCCCGGGATTGAAACGATGTGGGCCGTTGATTTCTTTTTTTTAGTCTCTTTATAATATTAACTAAAAAAATAAAAAGGGAACGCTGCAGCCAACCCTAGCCGTCACCACACCTTCCGTCCTGCGCTCTTGCTGCTGCCGCCGTCGACCCTGTTGCTGCTGCCGTCTTTGCGCCGCCGCCACGGCCATAGCCGGAGGCCGCAGCCGTCGTCATCCATCACAACCGGCGTTTCCTTTCCGTTTTCCTTCTTCCCGGTGAGTTCCTGCTGCTGCTCCTTCTTCTATCGTTGCCGATCTGTGCTGCTGCGGCTGCTGTCGAGCTTGCTGCTGCTGTTGCTCCTAACGTGGCCCTGCTGCTGTTGCTGCTGCTTGATCAGAGAGAAGGTACCGAGAGGGTGTACAGGAGGAAGAAGGAAAGGAAAAACAGAGCAACGTTGAGGAATTTCAGCGATTTCGCAAATTAGGGAAATTTGTCGCAAGGTAGTGCTCCTCCCCTGTAAAGGAAATTTCTCTTTAGTCCCTAGAAGTATAAGATTCAAATATAATTTGATTCGATAGCTGCTCGTGCAATTATTCTTTGAGGTGCTTGATTATAGGCTGAAACCGTATTTTCAAATCTGGTATTAAACCATCAGGAATCAGGTTAGTTGTCCTAGATAAAGTTTGTAGTCATCGACGATATCTTTCTAACGGCACTGGTTTCACTCAATTCCGATAAACGGTTTGGGAGAAACAACAAAAACAGTACTGCTGACCGGGTCCGGAAATCAGGACAGCGATTCGTTTTTCTTAATCTGGGATTTACAGAGGCATAATCTGATTTTCCTCCCAACATGGAAGTTGTAGAGGATTTTGTCTAGATGTCCAAAGTTATATTATTTGCTAGGTTCCATTAGACGGTTTGCGAGTTACGCATAAAACAGTAAGGGAACTGCTATAGGTTATTTAATACAAATCGGTAAAAAAAGTCTATATGTTCGAGGTTATGGATTTTAGTAAATATTCCTTGTAACTGTCATTAGTTGAGTATGGTGGTTTATGCGTAGTTTTGCTCCACAGGTGTGGAGGGTTCCAACGTTGGAGGAGTTGAGTCAGATTATCGAAGGAGTTAAGGCAAGTACAAGACGGACTTATGTGATGGACAAACTGAGTCGTTGGTTTGGTTTACTTGCATAATTACTATTCAATTGCTTGAAATTACTGATAGTATGGCTCTGATGTTATGCTACTTATTCGTGTTTCAATCGATATTCAAATTCATGTCGTTATTCATGTTTCATTATTCCGGATGTTCTGTTTACATTATTCAAGAACCATGCGTAGTCATGGGAGTGCAATTTGGGTCTTTATTCTTGATCCTTGAGAAGCGCTGATCACGCTTGCTCGGCTTACCGGTAATGCTAAGAGGATATTCATACCTGCCCGGGAGGGAACTTCTATCTTTTGATTTCTTTGGTTTAAAATAAAGTAAATTCAACCCTTCATATTGGTTTCTTATTGCATAAATCCTGTGTATGTTTTACTGGTTCAATATTGTACTTGCTGAGTATTTTTTTTACTCACTCTTGTGTTTAATTTTGGTTTTTAGGTACCTAATGACATTGATCAGCATGGGGCGGGAGTAGCACCCTTGGACTACACATTATTATTGCACACTACTGAAAATTTAGGTTCAGACTATATTTTCGCTCAGCATAAGTTTTGCATAGAACTTGTAAAGGTCATTTAAGATTCTGGTCCTTATATTCCCGTGGGATTTATGGAGCTAGGATGGTTTGGATTGTGCGGGGTATATCGGTATTGATTTTTCTTACAACTGCCTGTCGTGGATGTCCGTATTTTTAGGGGAGACTCTGCTGAAATTTCTAATAATTTTGGGACTTAGTTTTTTAGTATATTTTGGTGTGGCACTCTAGGTACTTGATTACCTGGGGCGTTACAATTTCGATGAGTTCTTACTTTCGAGTCGAACTGCATTGGTTTCGATGTTCGAAAAAGAGGTAAAACTTGTTATGGCGGTTTGCATTATTGGGATTAGTGCTTATATCTTTATGACACTCTAATATTGCTTTTCTGAATCAATGAGTTATCATATATATTATATAATCTAGATTGATAATGCTTTCTACTTGCATCGGCCGATCTTTGTCTAGGGTTTTGTCAATAACGGCTAGATTGACTTGTTGGCTTAGATTATATAATATATCCACCATCCTGAAAAGATGATCATATTATGCTTCTTTTCATACTTAGTGCTGCATTATTTAAGTTTGATCTACTAAGTCGTGCTTAGAATCATAATTTCTAGCCTGTTTTATGATCATTAATAGGGATAACATCGGGGTTTCAGCCGATCTTACCTGATAGAGTTGTTTTATATAGATTTATATCTTGTTTAATATACTGTATTTGCCCCTTATATTGGGATCTCAGCTAATATAAATATATTAAACTGACTATCAATCTTATTGATGTTAGTTTAATATATTTACTTTAAGATGGTATCCTGGTATAAGGTAGTATTGGAGCTATAGCCGATACATGCTTAAATTTGGACATCGGTTATGATATAAACATATATAATTGTTATTTCATGTTATTTTAGATCTAAGCAATTTATATTGTCTCGGTTAAGTCCGATCTATCCTAATTGCTGATTTCTGAAGTAATATCAATTTATAGATTATATGATATCAATCTCTACAGCCGATAGACTAAGTTTAGGGTTCACTTATTCTTATAAATATACCTTACAGCCGATTCATTTCGCATTGCATCGGCTAGGTTACAATACGATAAGACATCAGCTTTCTAGCCGATCTACTATTGATTACTAATAATATTTGCATGTTTCATCTTGTTAATTGCTGGATCAAATCAACTAGCACGCCCTTGAACCCGAAAGCAAGCTTTGGACCTGCACTGGAGTTAAGCAAATCTTCCAGGTCAGTGTGTATTTTTTCATCAACGCGCTTTTGGCACGCTCGGTAGAACGAGTATCATCATGACGCCTAATATTACTGAAGTCACCAAGGATAACGTTCTACCCGTAACAGTTGAGCAGCTGAACGAGGAGCAAAGAAAGGAGATGAAGAAATTATTAGATCAATATATGTACTCGTGTACTCGTTCACAGTTATTCCGCATGGTACCGTGATTAAAAAACTAAAATTAAGTTGCCCCAATCGGGGGTACGGGACTAAAACGTTCACAGTTACTCTAAGAAACTATTCTACTGGTACTTAAAAGAAAAGAAGGTATACACGATTGTAACCAAACATGCATTTTATCTTGAAATAGCACCCTAGACATACGTGCAAAACAAGAGTTATTTGGCTCTGGCAACTGGTGGCAGCCAGTAGCTTTCTAATAGGAAAACCCTATATTCCAAAATATAATAATCTATTACTGATTGATTAGATGTTTTCTGATACTACAAGCCTGCTTTGATTCATCACCAGTCTCATTTTTTTTACAGAGAAAATAAGTTGTCATATGCTAGGACGCAGTGCATGTCAGCAGTGATTGACGTAAGCGGCCGTTCTCTTCACGAATCCGTGGATCACGCGAGTGTCCTCCTCGAGCGATGATATTCTGTTGAATTGTTTTGCTTGCTCGGCTTCGCACCCAGATTTTCTTCACGAATCCGACGCTGCCGGTTCGACCGATCGCACCGGAGCTAGCGGAGGTATTTTTCACGGCTTTGTCGCCTCACGCGCGCGTTCCCGGCGTGTACGCTTCGATCGATCTCGTGGCACGGTGCCCGCCGGTGACGACGGGCGGCGCCCGTAGTTTTTTCAGCCGATGTGTACCGTGCCGTAATTCGGACTCGTCGATCTCTCTCTCTCTCTCCCCCCTAGCGAAATCTTTGCATTCTTGCGGGGATTTCCGTAGTAGCGCACGGCGACGCACGCACGCTGCTGCACGCAGGTGGGAGGAAAAAGATTTGGTACCGCGCCAGAATTACTTGTGAGGCGGGGAGGCGGCCAGGCTCAGCTGTACCACTCTTTATTTATTTCAAGATGGTGAAAGTTTTGTAATCTCTCTTTATAGTGTAAGTTATTTGATTTTTTTTCTAGTTAAACTTTTTCAAGTTTAACCAAATTTATAAAAAAAATTAGTATTTTCAATCCGAAACAAATATATTGTTAAAATATATTTAATATTAAATTAAATGAAACTAATTTGATATCTTTTATGTTGTTATTTTTTTATATAAAGTTGATCAAACTTAATAAAGTTGATTAGAAAAAAATCAAACAACAGAGGGATTATTACTCTTTTTTTTTCAGGGAACAACTCTCTTTTTTTTTCATTATGCACAAAGCACTACACATGCCCAGCTGAAATCCTATTGAAAACACTTATCCATGAGCAACAGAATTTAAAATTTTCACCCACGACTCTATCATCATTTTCATCGATTTCCTTTGTACCATTTCTTTCGGTTACACATAAAACATACACTCTTATCGTCTATCATAAGATGCTTATAAGCCGCATAAAAAAAACTAGTTTTAAAATTTGATTTGGAGTTGATTGTAGAGCTTTTATCGTATTTTATTTTCAGTATTTGCGCCAAGAACATACATATAAAAAGTTTATTAACACATTATATTTTGATTGCTGATAAGCCATTACGTCAATCAGTACAAGTGAAATGATGACTGTCATGCACGCGGCGCCGTATTATGTGCACATACATGTAAAATATGCCTCTGACACACACACACTCAAACAGAGGAAAACCGTCACGGCAATACGTTCGAAGAGACAAACACCATTGGTAAACCTTGATCTCACCAAATTCATATTAAAAGCTAGTCCCTAATCTTACTAAGTTTTATTGAAAGTGCAACGGTATGTGCATTGTATTCATCTAATTTGAATTCCCATGTCTGGAGTCATATATACTCGCAACTTCATCACCACATCATATATCGTTTCTTTAGTTGTACCAATTTTGTTCACCGGGTAGAAAGGAGATTGTGTGTAATGCCTTTTGTGGTATAGGTCTTGGGTGGTTTTCATTTTGTGAATCAACCGTAAAAAATCATTTTCTCTTTTGCAACGGGTCATGATACGGTGTTGACAAGCTAGTCATTCTGCAGGGTCTGGTCATGCCGGACTCTCCTTTTTATTCTTTAAATGTTTCAACGTGTAGACAACATACAATCATTTTCATCAGTTCCTTCACAAGAATAATGCACTATAATTGGCAATAGCTTTGCACAATTAATTCCGTGATAAAATCGAACCATCCAATGTTCAGTTGGCCAGAAGATCCTGCACCCCATCTCTTAATTTGTCTGTTCCATTCAGTTCTCTCTCAACACAACTTGGACTTTGGTTCTACTCCACACAGCCCCCCAGCTTGTACGCCGTACACACATTGCACCCAGCAAGTTGTGAATTGTTGCACTCCCTCCGATTGCAATCGAAACCAAACAAGCCAACGCGAAGTGATTGTAGCTCATATTTACGATTAATTATTCTTTTAATGATAGGTATCGTATTCGTTGACAGCGAGGTATTCCTGGTAACTTCGTCGATCTCGAGAATTCATTCATAAGAATTTAAGTTGTAGTGTCTGTAAATATACAGAATATTTTGAACAGGAATTTAACGACGATAAAGATTTGTCTCTAGCATCCGTCTATCTCTTTAAGGGTATGTTTGTTTGAGTATTTTTGCCTATTAACTTTCTCCTTTTTTAGCATGTTTTCTAGACTACTAAATTGTGTATTTTTTAAAAAAAAACTATAGGCCTGTTTACACAGTTCCAGCTCCATCTCTTCTGAAGCTGGAGCTCAACCAAACAGTTTCAACTTCACCTAAAATGGGATCTTCTGAAGCTGGAGCTCAACCAAACAGTTTCAACTTCACCTAAAATGGGAGTGGAGCTCAACCAAACAGTTTCAACTTCACCTAAAATGGGAGTGGAGTTAGGGGAGCTCTCTTACAAAATGAACTAGAGAGAACTTCACCTAAAATGGGAGTGGAGTTAGGGGGAGCTCTCTTACAAAAAATGAAAGTTTAGGCAATTCCACAACTCAACTCCAAACCTAACTCCTATAGTTAAATTTAGGAGTTGGAACTCTACTAAACAGATCCTATATGCAAGTTTTTTAAAGCATCAAACAAACTTATTTTCAAGATTTTAATAATTAATATATAATTAATCATATAGCAATGATTGTTCTCGTTTCATGTGTAGTTAATTAGCTCGGCTAATAAGCTTCAAACGAACATAGCCTAAGTTTGTATAAAAACTTAAGAGAACGCATCCGTGATTATGTACATATATAGGTGCGTGTATATCTTATTTATGCAAAATACATAGTAAATGAACACGTTATTATGCTGTCCTTGATACACCTTAATTGTTTGGCTAATTAGTGATGCGTTTGACGGTAGCAAGATGTTTACGATAACTTAGTCAATGCCAAAATATATCGGTGCAGTTTCAAGGTGTCTGTGTTTATAGGGTGTACGTGTACGGTGTACGTGTTTACAGAGGATAAGTGTACGCGCGCGTTATAAACATCAACGTTTGACTGTCTAAAAAAATTATTTATCCTTACATTCCCTATCTTTCTTTTTATAAAATACATATTATGAAGTCAAAAAATCAATGCGCATACACTTAAACCATTAGTTTGTAAATGCCTAAAAGACTAATGATATATGAAATACATTAAAGTATAATTCTATTGGTATAATTTACAAATTTGAACATTTTAAATTTATAATATTATTTATAAAAAACTAATAATTAAACTAAGTGTCAATGAAAATTTTAAAATGTTTGCTAGCTATAATTCATTCATGTCCTGCGTTAGTTGAGCTGCGTTTATATAATAACGAAAAGAAATCGGGACGTAGTAGTAGTAGTACAAAAGAAGTGATGTCGGGCTCGGCCCGTGCGGCCCCACCGCGTCGGCCGTCGTGTAGCGGCCGGCCCATATGGTCCGTCCGTCGCTCCCCCCGTCGTCCACCTCCCGGGCCCACTCGACAACCACCCCCTCCCCGTGGGCCCCGCCCCCGCATGGGCCCACTTCGCGCCCACTCCCCGCCCGCCACCGTGGCAGCCGTCACGTGCGCCCCCGCCTATATAAATACACGCCTCCCCACCTGTCAGTGGCACACTCGCTCGCGGCTGCCTCGCGATATTTCTCTCGCGCGGCAAGACTCAAGAGGAGAGGAGAGGAGAGGAGAGGCGATGCTGCTGCGGAGCGCGTCGTCGCCGCTGCTCGGCTACGGCGGCTGCGGGAGGATGGCTGCGGCGGCGGAGCATGTCGGGGTGATGGTGCTCGCGTCGCCGGCGGCGAGGCAGCAGGGCCCGCTGTGCCGCGCGTCGTCCGAGGGGGACCTGATGGCGGCGCCGGTGGCGGCGGTGAGTGACTGTGGCGGGCGTGGTGGGCGGCCGCCGGCGCTGTCCGTGGCCTCGTCAGCGTCCATCTCCGTCGAGGAGGAGGAGGTTGATGAGGAGGAGGATGTGCTAGGGGCGGCCGTGCCGTTGCGCCGGCTGCTGACGAGCACGGGGCTGGACGCGGCGTCGGTGGCGGTGGCGGTCGTCGAGGAGGGCGTCGGGGGAGGAGGCGGTGGGAGGAAGGTGTGCAACGGCGGTGGCGGGAAGGGAGGCGGCGGCGGCGGCGACGCCGACGCGCACTACCGGCGTATGATCCAGGCCGACCCGGCGAACCCGCTGCTGCTCGGCAACTACGCGAGGTTCCTCAAGGAGGTGGAGGGGGACGCGGCGAGGGCGCAGGAGTACTGCGAGCGCGCCATCGTCGCCAACCCCGGCGACGGCGACACCCTCGCGCTCTACGCGGGCCTCGTCTGGGAGAACACACGCGACGCCGACCGCGCCGACGCCTACTTCACCCGCGCCGTCCATGCCGCCCCCGACGACTGGTCAGTCCACGCGCCTCCGCCGCTGCCGCCTTCTAAATCCAGACAATTCTTGATGATGTTTCGCTTCTCCTGCAGCTACGTCCTCGGCTCCTACGCCGGCTTCCTCTGGGACGCCGAGGAAGACGATGATGACGACGACGACGACGGCGGCGGCGGGCCGCCGCCGTCGCCGCCACCGTTCTTGGGAGCAGCTCAGCCTCCTTCCATCAGAGCGGCGTCTTGAGTGAACAGATCTCTTGATCTCATGCCGCCGCCTGTAAAGAAGAGAAGTCACGGCCGCGGCCGGTCCCTCTCTCAGGCGAGCCACCGGCCGTCGGCGACCCTCGCCGGCGGCTCGCAACTGAATCCGGCCACTTGTAAAATGAATCTGGAGAAGAGCACCACGCATCTAAGGTGTAGTCGATCTTGTAAAATGAACCTGCAAAGCCTACATCATGATCTTGTACATGTGTAATCACTGTATCAGCATCGCTTGTGAAATAAAAATAAGCCACAGCCAGTATGTTCTAGCTAGATCAGCAAATGCAAGATTCATCCTCCCTTCCAGAACAGAAATCATTTAGCCAAAGTTCCACACAACTTAACAAGATAGAATGCACAAAGTTTATTGCTTATTTGTTAAAGAGAAAAGGCAGGGTAATTCATATGGAAATAATAAGTTCTTCTAGCCTAGGAAATAGGATATGGTCATATGCAATTGTTACCAACTACAAATAAACAGTAGGTTCCTCCTCCCTTGTATCAAGAACAAAAATTGACAAGATAAACATTACAGGGGCTACTTGGGTTCTTCGAAACTTCTGGTGATACGTTGGACTAATTTTAGTACATAGTAGTAGCATCCAGCAGTTTTACAGCAGAAATAGCAGAATGTAATATAGGAAGTTGAGGCATAACTTGCGCATTTCTTTGGGTGGCTCAAATTGGTAGCTTTCTATCCACCAAATTGATCATCTGGGGTAACTTGAGCACGGATCAGCTCCCGAACGGGATCTGTAGCCGACGTGTTGTTTTCTACCTGTTCAGTGACTGTTTGCTCTGATGGCAGTTTGGGGAGAGACTTCCGTTGGGGCTTCCTCACCGTGTTCGCAGCAGGCACCTTCTTCACACCATTCTGGGAGGCCCTTTCATCCAGGCTCAGACGAGCTGGGCGGCTTGAAGGAACGGTACTTTCTTCAGTGCTTGCTGAGCTTGTGTTCTTTGAGCGGCCAAGCTTTGGTGATCTAGCTCTTGTGGTAGGGATCTGCAATGAATGACAGTAAATAAGTATCATTTCCCAGAAGAACAGGAAATGCACATAAGTATAAATAATTGACATGTTGCTAAGCAAAAGTTCCAATGCTTAGCAAAGAACCAACCATCCGGTGGGAGCAAGCAAGAATTAACTTAAGTTGGTATGGATGTCTTTTTCTCAGGAAAAGACTATCTTTCTCAAAGATCAGCAAATTACAGATGGTAAACTTGCAACAAACTCATCAAAGAAACATGACTGAGTTCCAATTCATAGCAATAGATGGGCCAACAGCTACATAATAATACAAGTAAATAAAATATCCTGAACAGCTGATCAACAGGACTGATCACCTCTATGAAAAGTTTACAGCTTGCTAGCTACCTACAGGAAAAAGCCATGAAATTGGCTACCTAAAGTAATTAAGTTAGCCAAAATTTTGAACAATGTAGAGCCATTCATGATTATATGTGAATGTGTAAAAGTAGGACCTGTTTGGCAGAGCTCTAGCTCCACCTCCACCTCTACCTCTCTTGGAGCTGGAGCCCAACCAAACGATTTCAGCTCCCACCCCAAAAGGAAGCGGAGTGGGCTGGAGTGCTATTAGAAAATGAACTAGAAAGGTGGAGCAGGGTTTCAGGCTGCTCCACAACTCCACTCAAGACCCAGCTGGAGTTAAATTTAGGAGTTGGAGCCCTGCCCCTGCTGTGTACTTGTACATATAACTACAGGCAACACAGGACCTGGTTTTAACAAGTATAGATTGTAACTAAAATATAAGAAGACTGCCAAAGGTCTACTGTGAATCAGTAAGTAAATGGTCTATAATAATTAAGCTCTTAAATTTTCCTTTCCTTACATGTATTTCTTAAGCGAGAGAATTACCTTTTTCAACTCAACCTTGGGAGGAGGTGGTTCCTTATAAAAGCTGGGCATTGGATTTGCCCTAAAATTCAAACTCTTCCTTAGCTTTTTGAGTTCAGCTTCTTCTGTTTCCTGCATGGTATAAAGAAACAGACAATGCAAAGATTTTATGAAAATGTCTGGTTGACTTGAATATTACAACTGATTGATTGTTCATCTCCATGAAAAGAGAAACAACGTAAGAACCTTTGATTTCGCCTGCATGTTGCTTTTCTCCAATTCCTGTGCATGAATCTTCTCCTCAAGCTTTGAGTAGAACTATTTGATTGCAGAATGTGTAAGGAAAGGAATGATATCCATATGCATGAGACTGAATTCGGTGCAAATGTTATCTAGTAACAAGTTTACCTCTCTTCTTTTTTCAGCTCTCTCATCACATTTGAATGCAAATCCGTATGCAGGAGTGCTGCCAACCCTTTGAGGCTTTACTTTTTCACAGTTTGGCTCTTCTTCATCATTTTTGACAGAACATTGGTTTGCTGCTTTCTGAGTTTTCTTCTTTTCCCTGGGTTTGATGAGGAATATGTCAATGCAAGAAACACTATGAATAGAATCGTTCACAAAAAAATTAAGCCTATAAGCAAAGAGTATTCAAACAAGTTTAAACTGACTGAGGTCTCACAAGATGGAAAAGCTTATGGTTGCAAAAATAAGAGAACTAAGCAAGAATATCCTTTTGGCATGATTTGAGGGGGCAGAAGATCAGAAATGCAACAATCATATGGCCCACTTGCTTAGTCGCTTTCTCTCAAAAAAAAAAAACCTGCCTTTTCTTAATCAATGGGTTAATGCAGAATAGCTTAATTGGATATGTAGGCCATCACCAAAGAAGTTATTTTTTCTTGAGAAAACAGAAACAGCTAAGCCACAAAAATACTGTCAACAAACAAACAGCATACTTTGAGTCCTCCAGCGATTGAGTCGCCCTGGCAACTGGACGGAAACTGCTCTTTTCAGCCTTCTGAATCAAAACATCAAAAAAGCAATTTCATGTAATATTAAAATATTAGGCATAAAGATGTATCCTAACACTGTACATAGCAGGAGCTAAGCATTTCAGCACTATATAAAACGGCATAATGGAAAAGACCTTACTTTCTTAATATCAGCACCATCATTGCATGAAGAGCTATCAACCAAATCTGGATCAGACACTCGTGCAATGGGTGCCTTGGGATAAGTAGAACTGGGACTGTTTTTCCTAGCTTGACTCTTATCTCCACTTCGTGGGCTCTGGCGCTGAGATTTGGTAGTAACCTTAGGGGAATGACTTTGGCTTCCCTACAAGACATAAAAATACCATAACTGTCACCAAAAACCTACATAGAAGACCTCAGCAAGTGCAAAATGTATCAACTCTTTACCTTGGAAACACGCGGCTTTATGTCTTCTGGCTGTGAGGTGGCTTCTCCACCCACCTCTTCAGCGGGGTTGATCACCTCACTCTCGCCCGAGTGCGCCCCATCAGCCTGCACATCATGCTCTTCTCCTCGCTCCTCTAAACTCTCGTTTGACAACAACTTCCGGCTTGCCCCATTATCAATGCCAACTGTACCCATAGCATCAGCAATCTCAGCGACTTCATCCATCTCGTCCTAACACCTCGAGACTCGCCTCTTGACTGGTTTATCAGATCTCCTACCGCAGTAGCTCAGACAAGCCCTTTAGTTCATCATCCGCAAACCTCACTGCGGGATCGTGATCTGTACAGCCTCTTTACCACCTTAAGACCGTCCAAGAGAAAAAACTGCAACACCCCATTGTGAAAGTAAAGAAATGCTTAGACATGTCCAAGATTCCGCATTGCAGAAGTATCTTAATCTACATAAAGTTGCAACGAACTTGACATCCTGACAACAGTGAGTTCTAGCCGAATCGCTCATACTGGTTGGAAGAAAGACATGAGTTATGATGCAAAAAAAAAAAAAAACAGTTCTTTTGTACTAATGTATCAGGGGCGGATCCAAGTTAGGACATGAGGGGTTCAGTTGAACCCCCAAACTTTTGAGGGAACAAACAAACTGCTACTTGTATTAAGGTTAAGGCTCCGAAATTAACAGAAGAGCTTCTTCCAGATCTAGAAGAGAAGCTAGGATTAACGAACACAAGCAAATTCCAGACAAAAGTACTCCCGGTGGGAGAGAGAGAGAGAGGGAGATGAATCAGGAAGAGGATGTGGATGCTCACCAGGATCCCCTCCCCTCCCCTTCCCTGCTCTGCTCGCCAGATGGAGATCGACGCTCCTCCCCTCTTCAGCCAGCCGCGAGATGGCGCACGAAGCGGAGGAGACGACGAAGACGGGAGATTTTCTTTTACGCGAAGGAGAAGGGGGAGATACTCCAGTACACCACCTTTTATTATCTCAAAATTTTTATGATGACCGGTGGCCCACATGTCAGCATTACCTAGAGAATAAAAATGCAAAAACTCTTTTTTTATAGAAAAGAAATGCAAAAAAAACTCGGTTGGGAATGGTATCGATGTTAAAATTTGGTACGATTATCTAATTGATTTGGTTATGGAAAGAAGCTGATTAGTTGATAAAAGTTTATCTACAAGAGATCGAGTTTAAGGAATGATGAAAACCACGGTATGGTAATTTAATTTTATCTATTAATTATACTCAATTTACTAATTTTCCTTTTATTTTTAGAAAGTTTCATCTACTATCTGATGACTTGTATATTTTCTTTTTATCTTTAGGAAACTTATATCGTGTTTAATCATGACTTATATCAATCCCAAGGTATAAATATGTCCGCTTAGAGTCTATGTAAGACATCTCCACATATACAATTACTTGATGCGCATCGCCACTTTCTATTCCGGCGAGTTCTTAGTTTCGAGTTGGGCTGTATCGGTTTTGATCTTCGGCGAGGAAGTAAGTTATGTCAATTTCGCTTATATCGGTGTCATTAGAACTTTCTCAGTTTAGTTCTGATATTTCATTCAAGTTGACGCAAGCGTTGTCTATTTGATATATTGATCATATCTTTAACTGCAGCGTTGTTTAGAATCTTATCGACTTAGTTAGGATTTTCTCCGGTTAGGATTATGACTAAGTTGTTATTTCTCTAATTGTACTGTTGTTTTAGAGAGATTTGTTATATCCATTACCTTTTGTGTAGATCTATCAGATAAATAGGTGTTGTTTATTATCTTCAATCTCATATTGTCTCAGCTAGGTTCAATCTATCAAATTGCTATTAATAAGTTTATTTCTACTAAGTGGATAGGTTTTTATGCAATATTTCATCGAAGTTCTAACCGATGAGTTATCCTATTACATTCTCTAAGTGTTGTATTAGCTTATACTCAAACTCGTATAATCACCAGTTAAATCTTGCCTCGGTTTAGTCCGATCTACCAAAATTGACTTTGATAAAGAATGGTTTATTGATGATTATCCATAGTTGTTAACGATGAAATTTGGTAAGCCTCGAAATCATCATCGGTCTAAAGTTAGTATCAGCTTCAGAGTTCTAGAATCGGCCGATGGAAGCTATCAATCACCAACAGTCGAATTCTTACCAAATTCGGTTAAGAAAATTAATCTATTAAAGGAAGCTTATCCAATAGAGACCGAGTTCAAGAAGGATGCGGCATGGCAGTTTATCTATTAATTAGGAAGAGTATATTAGTTTCCTTTTATCTTTAGGAAAGTGTGTTTAATATCTGATAAGGACTTTATATTTTTCCTCGTATCTTTAGGAAAGTTTGAGTCATGTCCGATAAGGACTAGTATCTACCCATGGGTATAAATATGTACACCTGGGGTCCATGTAAATTATCTCTCAATCAATACAACTACTCTCGGCGCATCGCCACTCTCTTTCTGAGGTTTTTACTTATCAACCGGCAGAATTTGGCACCTAACGCGGGGCTGCATCGGCTTTCGATCTCCGGCGAAGGGGTAAGCCCTACGTTCCGTCGGGCCCTAGTGAATTTATCAGCTACATTGGTGTTATTCAAGGCTGCATCGCTTCGATCTCTTGGATCGCTCTAGTAGGGTTGATATATTTACCTACCTGATATTTCAA
This sequence comes from Oryza punctata, assembly GCA_000573905.2. Taxonomy (NCBI): domain Eukaryota; kingdom Viridiplantae; phylum Streptophyta; class Magnoliopsida; order Poales; family Poaceae; genus Oryza; species Oryza punctata. The sequence continues at coordinate 30,853,248 of CM002493.2, forward strand.
TTCTATTTTAATTGCATTATGTTTAGAGACGCATCGGTTTAGTTGGGACTATCTCGGTTAGGTCTGATCTTCTATCTTAGCCGATATATCTCTACAATCACAATGTTGTTTTAAATAGATTTGTTATATCCATCACATTAAATAGATTTATCAGCTCATTAAGTATTAGATTATCATATACAATCTCGTGCTGCATCGGTTAGGTTCGACCTACTAGATTGTTGTTGATAATATAAATCTTGTTAAGCCGATAGGTTCATGCTAATGTTTTATTGGAGTACTAGCAAATAAGTTATCATATACGTTATATAATCTAGATTGATAATGTTTTCTACTTGCATCGGTCGATCTCCATCTAGGGTTTTATCGATATCGGCTGGATTACTTTGTTGGTTTAGATTATATAATGTATCAACCACTCTGAAAATCAGTCAAAAGCTTGATTATCTAGATATTATGTTTCTTTTCATACTTACTGCTGCATCAGTTAAGTTTGATCTACTAAGTCGTGCTTAGAACCATAATCTCTAGTCTACTTCTTGATTGCCAATAAGGGTTTCATCGGTGTTTCAGCCAATGAGTTATCTGGACGTTGCATCGGATTACAAGTTGGTTTTAGCCGATAACAACTAAGGTTTCACTATTTATCTAATTGTTTGGATTTATGGACATCGGACTTCCAGCCGATGTATGCTTTAACCTTCGGATCAGTGCTTATTCAATCTATCATTACTAGCCGATTGGTTTCTACTGGATTATATTATTATTTTATTACATTATCATCAGCAGATTACCTTTATGTCATTATTTACTCAAGTATCAATATCCATACTCGATATCGGCTGGTATCGGCATCGGCTAGAATTACTCTATTGGCTTGTTAGCCGATCGGCTCTTTGATCTTCAATTTATATATCTTGTGATACTGACTGGCACGCCTGCATCTCATCATTATTTTAGACCTGCACTGGAGCTACGCAAATCTCCCAGGGCATCGTGTTTTTACGTCAACAATAGTTTAGTTCAAGCCGATGCTAGCATGAATGTAACGTCCCGTGCCGATGTCTTGGGCTAGGGGTATGTCGGCCATGAGCTTGAGGCGGCCCCGTCTACCCACGTGGCCATCCCCCGAAGGGAGAGAAGGCCCGAGGGCGACGTGGCGGCCGCCCTCCCACGACACGCTACCCCCTCGGGGGAGGCCCAGCGGGGGTCGGGCTCCCCCGACCCCCTCGGGCCGCTACCACGTATAACGAAGTGGGTGAGCGCTCCCAGCGCTCACCTACCCGCATTAATAACGGGGCAGGCGTAGTGCGCCTGCGCCGCGCGCATGCCGCATCTATTGCGAAGCGACGCGCACGCATCTGACACCGGTCACCGTCGACTGACCGGTGTGAGACCGGTGCGAATGACCGATGGGACGACATACAGTACCGCGCGTGCCGGTGCACGCCCGGTAGGTATGATACGCTTCCCAACGAGCTGCGCCAAGATCGCGAGGGCCGATCCGGCTCTCGCGCCACGTCAGAGTTGGTGCATCAAGTCTAATCACCTGGCGCATCTTACAGTTTACGATTGACTACCAGATTCCAGCCGTTTAATGGAGAATGACGTGCTAGGCCGACCGCCATGATGGGAGGTCTGATCGACGCCATACCAGCGCTACAGGAGCGGAAGACTTCCACTCCAAGCCACCACATGGACTTCACCTGTAAAATAGTTTTCTCCTTTCTCTCTAGAAAACCGTCTGTCCAGCCCCTGTGGTGTCCCCTTGAGAGATAAAAGGAGGCCCAGGCCTAGAGGAAGGGGGTTCGGTTCGGCTTTTCGCTTCTACTCCTTGGATTGCGACTAACCAAGTCCAACTCCAGAGAGCTAGAATCCACGCAGATAATCCACCACACAGGAGTAGGTATTACGCCTCATCGGTGGCCTGAACCTGTATACTTGCTCGTGCGTCACCGTCCTCTGTCTGGCGATTTTCGATTCCTATCGGCCTCACCGGAGCCGGGCCTGACGAAGCCTCTTTCACGCGCCCGCCCTTGGGCCGAACTCGAAAAGGGGGTCTGCCCGCCCTTGGGCCGAACTCGAAAAGGGGGTCTGCACAGTCCCCCGCTGCGGAGTTTTCCATCCGACATCCCGCCTCTCCAAGGCCGAGCCCACTTACTTGGCCTTACCGGAGCCGGGCCTGAGGAAGCCTCTTTCACGCGCCCGCCCTTGGGCCGAACTCGAAAAGGGGGTCTACCCGCCCTTGGGCCGAACTCGAAAAGGGGGTCTGCCCGCCCTTGGGCCGAACTCGAAAAGGGGGTCTGCACAGTCCCCCGCTGCGGAGTTTTCCATCCGACATCCCGCCTCTCCAAGGCCGAGCCCACTTACTTCTGGCAGCTTTCCTAGGACATAGACTGCCCTCACATACTAACACAAGTCTTTTCTGCACACTTTGTTCTCACTCCTGCGCACCCGGAAAGAATTTCCCTGTCAGTCACCCATCCCAAATTGCTCCAGGCCAAGCACGCTTAACCTCATAGTTCTTTGGAGATCGGCTTCCGGAAAAGAAGTTGCAACTTGTTGATATGGGTATTCTATTAATCCTATTAAGCCCTGGGCCGGGATGTCACATTCTCACCCCCTTAAGACACCAACGTCCTCGTCGGTCAACCCTAGGTCAGGAACGTCCCCTCTTGGCCACGTCAGTGTGTCCAGTGCCAGCGCATGTGCCATGCTGTGTGACCACTCCCGATCCACATCAGCCATGTGCACCATGCCTGCGCCACTGCGACACACGCGCCCGTGAAACCACGAGAGTCGGCTCTGATACCATTCTGTAACGTCCCGCCTCTCCAAGGCCAGAATGTCACATCCTCACCCCCTTAAGACACCGACGTCCTCGTCGGTCAACCCTAGGTCAGGAACGTCCCCTCTTGGCCACGTCAGTGTGTCCAGTGCCAGCGCATGTGTCATGCTGTGTGACCACTCCCGGTCCACACCAGCCATGTGCACCATGCCTGCGCAACTGCGACACACGTGCCCGTGAAACCGCGAGAGTCGGCTCTGATACCATTCTGTAACGTCCCGCCTCTCCAAGGTCGGGCCCACTTACTTCTGGCAGCTTTCCTAGGACATAGACTGCCCTCACAGACCAACACAAGTCTTTTCTGCACACTTTATCCTCACTCGTGCGCACCCGGGAAGAATTTACCGGTCGGTCACCCATCCCAAATTGCTCCAGGCCAAACCATGAGAGTCAGCTCTGATACCATTCTATAACGTCCCGCCTTTCCAAGGCCAGGCCCACTTACTTCTGGCAGCTTTCCTAGGACATAGACTGCCCTCACAGACCAACACAAGTCTTTTCTGCATACTTTGTCCTCACTCGTGCGCACCCGGGAAGAATTTTCTGGTCGGTCACCCATCCCAAATTGCTCCAGGCCAAGCATACTTAACCTCATAGTTCTTTAGAGATCGGCTTCCGGAAAAGAAGTTGCAACTTGTTGATATGAGTATTCTATTAATCCTATTAAGCCCTGGACCGGGATGTCACAATGAATCTCCTTGTTTATCTGATTATTTGAATCTATATTGAGTCTATAGCCGATTGATCAAAACTCTATTGAAATCGGCTAGCTTCCTTACATCCTATCGGCTTATTGGTCGATCAACTCCTTGATCTTATGCCATCAATCTATCTATCTTGTTAGTTGCAGAATCAAACTAACTAGTACGCCCTGAACTCGATTGATAGGACCTGCACTGAGTTAAGTTGATCTTCCAGGTCTTCGTGTAAAAATTTAGCGTCAACAATCGATAGCAAACTCCTCAGACCACCAGCAACCACTAGTTATCGCTCCATGCACCGCCACCAACGCTCTTTCTCCATGAGCCACCATCGTTCCTCCTCTTCGCTTTCGCATGTGCAAGTGCACCATCTAGTCACCGACATGTCTGCACGCTATTGTCTTGGTTATCATTGAGGCCGGAGGTGTCGGGCTTGAAGGAACTTGGGGAGGTAGGAGTCGACCCAATGGAAAGTGGAGACACTAGATCCGAGCTCCTCCTTGTTGGATATAGTGGTTCCGCAATTGTCGGTGGGAAAAAACGAAAGTGAGAGTTATTGTGCGAAGTGGTTGTAGAGTCACTAGACTTGGAGGTGGAGCGGTGGTGGAGTCACCGGACTTAGAGATGGATAGAATGTGGTGGTTCAAATTAAAACAAAAATTTTAATTTAATTGTTGTGTAAATGAAAAGAATGGTTAAAGGATAATATAATATGAAAACTTTTAAGATAACGTAGTACAAACTGTAATTTACTTTTTATTTTTGTCTAGCACAATTGAAGATGAGTTGTCCATTAGTCGATAGTCTCGGGCAATGGTAAGCCCACAACGGTTTTATTGTCTCTGCACAATATGGTTGGGCTAGCCTACTTTGCCATTACTAATAATCTCATATCAATATGTTGACGCATGACGATACAAACTTCTGCTAACACAGGCTGATTAATTATGGTTAGATAGATTCGGCTAAAAGAAGATAAAAATAACCCATCAATTTTGCTCAATAATAAAGCATTAGATTGTGGTCTTCTTTTATAATATGTAATGACTATCTCTTCGCGACGATCATAGTTTGCATGTAACTACAATACAAGTACTTTAAAAAAAATTCACAATAACCCACTATTTTCGCAAAACGGAGGTTGCGAGACTGAATCTCATCACCCATGTGCGCGTTATGATTTTGTTTCTTCCCAACTTGCATGAATCTTGAAGTAAACCTAACATTTTTGAATTTGTTAAAGTTACATTGTAACTTGTAAGTTACGATATAATTACACTGTAATTATATTCTATTTACGTTTGATAAATTTTTGGGAGAAAATTTGTTGACAAGTATAAAGCAAAACCGAAACTAAGTATTTGCTTTTGGTTTCTTTTCACTATTTTTATACCGGTTGTATTTTTTTTCTCTTGATTCAGCAATCAGCAATATGATTTTTGTCTGCTCGTGAGATTTGTATATTGTTACTACGGAGTATTACTATCTTACTAAATCATATTATTAGATAATCGTTTTTATTAATAGTAATAAGCAATACGGTCATACGACATGATATACGGTCTATCGGTTACATCAGTTAGTAATGTTTTACAGACTTTTAGACTGAAAAATTAATGGAATTTTTGACTTTTTATTTGGTTAGAAAGAAACTGGCATTAATAAGCTAGAGTGATTTCAATTGTACATCTATAAGAGTTTTGATTTTATACTAACGTTTTCTCTTTAACTTCCTGGTACTAATACTTCTTCATGTAGCATTCATGTAGTTTAATTTCCTGATCATGATTCTTAGTGATAGCAACATCTTGTAAGGACCAAGAAAAGGATAGAAAGTTGATAGGGGCTCACCAAGTGCATTAATAGCTTACGAAAATGCACATGTCAGCGAACACTAAAGTTATATGTTTTTTACAAATAGCTGAATAATTTTGTGATCACTATTCGATGATCCAAATGAATGAATTAAAATATTTTTCAAAAAAGAAAAATCAGATATGGAAAGTTTTTTTTTTGCGAAAATCACATTGTTTAGGAGCTCGAAAAACATTCACATTAATCCATTCTTCCATTGAGTAAAGCATGTGTAATGAGTATGAGTTGTATGTAATACCATGCGGTTTGCTACGGAATGCATGGATAAATATATGTTAAATATTATAGAAACAACGTATGTTGAAATATTGTGAAAATGATGTAAGAAAGATGAATTGACATACTTGTATGTTTCTACAATATTATTTTCCAAATGATGTGTCATGTTTGCATGTGATTTAAGATGCTTTATAATAGTAATTACTAGTGGATAATGATATGATATACTTACATGTGAAGCTTTAACTTTTAATAGTTGCTGGTGTGTATCAACTCTATATAGATAAGGAAGGACTTTAACTTGTTCGTCTCGTGGGAATGAATGAGAATTGGGACGATAAAACAACTTTACCCTCATATTATAAGGTTATTGTAGACAATAGGAGCTAGCTTACATAAATCAACGAATTGCACACAAGGGGATAATTTGGGTATATCAATCTGTAGTGAGTGCCATTTATTTATAGTTTATTACTTATACATGTTATTGAAACATTTTGATAATATGTGAATTTTCTATTTTGCATGATTGTCCCTCATATACTCGAACGTTGTTTCCCCCTTTTAACCTTTTCCAATCCTCTCATATCCATTTCTTATCTTCACTCTCTTTTCCTTAACACTTACATATCCCCTCCCTCCGTCTCAGAGCATTATGACTACTTAAAAGAATATTTATATTTCTTGTCACACAAGAACAATAATTGTCCTGAAGATTCTACATCAATTCTTAAGGAGAAGCTTATCTAAATATTAATTTAAAGTCTTCCAAATCTAAACTCGTAGTCAAAGCTTTAATTGTAGGTGTGGGAAAATAGACCGAGACCAAAGACCGAACCCGAATAGACCGAAACCGAAAAAAAACCGAAACACCGGTCTTCAGTTTCTAGTTCGGTCATCTATTGAGAAAGACCGACTTTTTTTTTCTGAAGTCTTTGGTCATCTGTCTCAGGAAACCGAAGCACCCGAAGTCAGCCCATCTAATATCTGAGCAGCCCATGTGTAAAAGTCCAAAGAGCCTCTCCCACTTCCCCAGTCCCCACGCGCAGCCAACCCATATTTGATCGATTTTGCTAAACATCTGTCAGGATTTTTTCTATGACATTTGATGTTTTTTTTGGTCGTAGGATTGTGCGTCAAGATTAGTGTAGGAAATTACAGTCCTATATAACTAAAATTATATTCGTAAATTCAGTTGATATGACATGTAAGTGCACTGTAATTTTGGTAAAAATATTGTGTAAGTAAATATGTATTTATTATTTTTTTAAAAATATAAAATTACAGTCCTATGTAACTAAAATTACATTTGTAAAATATAAAATTACAGTCCTATATAACTAAAATTACATTTGTAAATTCAGTTGATATGACATGCAAGTGCACTGTAATTTTGATAAAAATATTGTGTAAGTAAATATGTATTTGTTATTTTATTTTGTAGTCCGTTTGATGTAAATATAAGGGTAGAAAAAAATCTGGGTGATTTTTTTTTTGTCAGAAATCACCCGACAAATGTATAGGCAGTCCCCTTATCTCGTGTTCTGTGTACGCTTTTTCTTTCTAATTATTAAACGATCTATTTTTTAAAAATATTCTATATGAAAGTTGTATAAAAAATTATATTAATACATTTTTAAAAGATAGTTAATATTTAATTAACCATAAGAAAATGCGTCGTTCCGTTTTGTATGTACGGGAGATGAGTTCCCAATCTCATCTTCCGAACACAACCGCACCACTGCCTGCCTGCATCCCGCCTCGCCGCCACCTGTCTCCGCACCGTGTCATCGCCTGCCCGCTCACCTGGCTGTTGCTCCCCGAAGTGCCACCACGGCACTGCCTGGCCTCCACGACATGCCATCGCTTGCCCCCCTAGCCTTCATGATACGCTGCCGTGGGCCTCGGCCAGCCTACCTCTGCATCTTCCTACCTACCATCGCCACACCGTTGTCTTACCTCCACATGAATGGTCGTGTCGGGCATCGCTGCTTGCTGCCAAGCACCGTGCCCTTGGTTTGCTAGATGCTCGTGTCCTTCCGGTCACCTCGGTTAGACCGAAGACCGAACCTAAACTTTCGTTTAATCGAACCTCTGGTCCCTATTTCTCTGTAGAGAAATTTGGTCTGTAGATTTGAAAGACCGAACTTTAAAAGGACCAAACAAACCGGACCAAACTTTTGGTCCTGACTGAGCGCCTACCCTTATTTAATTGGATCTAGGGGGGTCAATTTTCATAATTGAAAATAAGAGGTGAAGGATAGTAGGCAAATATGGGCCTGTTTGGTTGAAGGGACTAATCCATTAGTCCCTCCACTTTAGTCCTCTTTAGTCCCTAAAATCCTAAACAGGGGTGACTAAAAGGGACTAAAAGTGCATTAGTCTATTAGTCCCTGTGGGAGGAGCTTATAGAGACTAAAATCTTTCCTTTTCACCTACTATCCTGCTGCGTGGTCTGATTCCTGTCCTTGCGGATTGCATGGTTAGGGGTATCTTTGTACAGTGTAATTAATGACCTTTAGTCTCTTTTAGTCCCTAGATTCAAACAGGAGGGACTAAAGTTTTTAGTTCTGGAACTAATTTTAGCTCAGAAACTAAAGGATCTAAACAGAGTCTATATATGATTTTCTGGACTTTTAGGGTAAAAATTTAATGAAAGTCTCGACTTTCTTGGTTGGAACGAAACTGGCAGTAATCAACTAAAGTGATTTCAATTGTGCTTCTGTCAGCGTTTGGAATTTGTACTCATGTTTTTAATTTAATTACTTCTTGGTGATAATACTTCATGTAGTACTAATCAAAATTAATTTCCCTGAGCATAATTCTCAGTGATGACGACATCTTGTTATGATGAGATAGGGACAAACCAAGTGCATTTAATAACGAGCGTAATGCATATGTAAGAACTATGTAATACTACGTAGGAGCTAAATAAGGGAAGACTTCAACTTTTTAGTCATGTATGGGAATGAATGAGTATGATGATGAAGCAGCTTTGTGCTAATATTGTGCTAACGACGATGATTTTATAGCTTCTGTTTCATGAAACATGTCTTATCTATTAAGTACTATCTCCATCCCAAATATAATAACTTTAGACTGAATGTGATGCATCATGTTACTATGAAGTAGAATAGGAAGGCTCTGCATCTTTGAACGTCACAGGAGATACGAGCAAACAAGCGCAACCACATAACACACACAAAAATGGATGAATGGGTATCTACAACCATTTTTCTTCTTCTGGCAAAACAAAAAAAAAACCAAAGTAAAAGTTAACTACCCGAATCCTAAAATTGACACAATCGATTTGATCATCATCAACATAACAGACAATACTTCGTAGGCTTTCCACTGATGATCTTACGAAGGTAGCCACCAACAAAGAGAGAGAGAAAAAAGCAAACAACTCCAAACAAGTCTACATGAATATCATGTAAGACAAACCTTAAATAACCAGATTTATCTAATCCTTTAAAGATATTATTAAGAAAACCCTAAAAATAGAGACTAGTAAGAAACAGATCCCTCCTCTCTCATCTTTAGCAAAGCCAGAGGAGGAGGAGGAGGAAAAGAGTAGACGGTAGTGCGAGGAAGGTTGTGACAAAGAGTGGTAGCGCACATGACTTCGACCTCTACTAAGCCCTTTAGATTATTGTACACTAAGGAATTATATTGTGGAAATCAACAGTTTTGTACAGGGGAGTTGGGTATATCTAACAGGATTAAGTGCCGCTTAAATAAATCTCAACTATATATCTATATGTCATTAAAACATTTTGACACATGCATTTGTTGTTTTCATGATTAATCCATGTATACTCTGAGTTTTTTCTTTCTACATTTTCTTTTATTCCACCCCACACTTTCTTGGGAATGCAAAAATTATCCCATAAGTCACTCAAAGTCTAACATTCCATCCCATATGTTATTTTGTTGTAAATATCCATCCCTCAGTTTTGTTGAAAAACCACCCAAGTACGCACTTGATTAACCGAATTAGCCCATTATTATTGATGTAGAGTCACTACATGATAAGTTAGCCAAGTCAATCTTGTTCAAGTGCTTGTATTTTATTTATTTTTATGTTTCATTGATTTTTTTGGGCATATACCGAAACTCAATGCGATAACGTTTAAGCTCTCATCAACAATTCTATTTGTGAAATCTCTAAGAGAAGTGGAAGACTATACTCTTATAAGTATTTAATTTTGATAAAGACCACATTGACGGCTTACAATTTGTGAAAATATATGATTCGATTAAGCACGTGCATATTGAGGTAGTTTTTGCAACAAACTTAATTAGAGGGTGAATATTTGCAATAAAATAACTTATGAGATGAAATATTAAACTTCAAGTGACTTATGGGATGGTTTTTGTAATTCCACTACTTTCTTAACCTATCCCAATATTCCATGCTCCACTTCCTGTCCTCACAAAGGCATCACATTCCTACGTCAACAACATTTGCCCTTTTTCTACCTCAGAACACTACTACATTGCTGATACAAAATAATTTCCTATTTCTTACCTGAGAAGCATAGGAATTACCGTTGAGATTCTACATTGATTCTCAAGTAGAAGTTTATTTGAATCTAGTTGAAAGCTCCAAACAAGAGGTTCCTACTGGCTGAAGTGAATTGTACTTAGGAGAGGTCGATTTTCATAGCTGAAAATAAAGGGTGCAAGATAATAGCCAAATGTTACAGTGGAGATGTACTGTGGTCACACGAGCAACTTCACGAATTACATAATTTGTGTACAAAGTTTGATACGAATCGACAAATCAAATCAAATCAAATTTGTGCGTAAAGTTTTCCATGCTAGTAAGCTCTGAGCCGAAACAATAATACTTTTGTACACCACTTTTTCCAAGCTAAAAAAAACCAACCAAATACAGTATACTACCCTATCAGCCTACACCCTATGTTCCATAAAAAATACAAATTTTCCTCTAAATCTGGATACATACGTATCCAAGTTTGTAGCTACTACCTCCATTCTAAAATTAAGAACATATAACCAGAATTATTTCTTACGGTTACGAATCTGGACAGGCTTTAATTCAATCTAAAATGTTCAATTCAATTCTAAGTTTTTTATATTTTGGGATGACGATGGAAGGGGTAAGAGACTGTTTGGTTGTTTGGTTGAGTGACAAATTTTGTTAGACGTGTGGCAACCAAGTGTGATCAATTAAGGCTAGTGTTTGGTTCATGCTGAATTATGCCACGATTTATTTAGCAAGCTGATCTATTTATCATTATTTGTTATTGAGTGATTTTTTTTTACCATAACTTACCGTACTTCACCAAATATTTTGTGGTAATCTACGGAAGATTTATTTATTTTTTGACTGAGAAAGTACCTGACATGCTAGAATACAGCAATCACATTCACAGGCTCCCCCCAAAAACCCAAACCCGAGGCGCCGCACGCACAGCCCAAAACCAAACCAAAACCCCAGCGAGCGACGGGGAGAGATCGAGGAGCACCGGCGAGGAGAGGAGGGATCGGTGATGATGGACGGCGGGAGGCGGTGGCAGTCGCCCGCGGCGGTGGCGGCGGCGGCGGAGGGGGAGGACGCGGGCGGCTACGGCGTCGGCGGCGCGGGGGGACCCTCGAGGCGGCCTCCCCGTCGCGGGCTGAACCGCGCGTCGCCGTACGGGACGGGCGCCCCCCGCCGGTGGCTCCCCAAGCTGCCCGTGGCCTCCAGGATCTTCCCCTCCTTGGCCCAAGACCACGCCGCCGCCGCCTCCGGTAATCCCCTCACCAAATCTCCTTCTGCTCCGTGGTTGTTTCGCGGATGCGATTGGGCCAGCCATGTCATGCCTAGGACTAGGGCTAGAGAGGAATCAAGGGTGGGGGGATGCGGAGGCGATTGCCATTGGCTCGCGTTTGGGTAGTGAATGGGAACTTGCTCGAGATCGCCTCTTGCCGATGCATTAATCTAGGGTTTAGTGCCGTGTGTGCCACAGGCACAGCAGAAGTCTACGATGCAATCTATTGAGCGGACGTGCAGCTTCATTAACTAATTGTTGGTGTGTGAATCATCCGATGTGGTTTGGGATGCTTTTGCTCTTTGGAATGGGCATGGTGATTGGTTTCTCGAGGATCCAGATCCTCTGTTACTAGGTTGGCATGGCGTAGTTGGGTATTGAATCAAGCAGAGTAGCTTGTAAGAATCATCACCAATGGGTATTATTTCTTAGCTCATATGTATTCTGTTTCTCGTGTACACCAGCCATGTGGTCAAATTCTTCTATTTCGATATAGATATGGAAGAGGCTATTTCTGTTTGTTGTTCATCCACATTGTGATCCAGTTCCTTTTTTTTTACTGTGCAAAGTGCAAAACCATGTCCATCTTTTGACGTGGATTACCCTTTTGTGTGTTTCTAATGTCTGCAGACAATAATCAAATGGACTGGCATGAGTCGCTGGAAGTAACCAATAAAGTAAGTGCAGTTCCTTTTTCTTGAATCTTAAACACATTGATTGCTTTCTGGTTCCTACTGTAAACTTACAGATGTACTGCATATAGAACTTATTTGTCATATAATTTCAATAACTGTTACGTTGTCTCAAATAAATGCTGCAGCAGCGAGGAGAATTTAGATCGTGTTAAATATTAGTGATTTACAAAATGATCCGCTGTATCAGTATCAGTACTTCAGTAGTATAGTAGAAAATGTAACATCATACCCTAAAGTTTAAACTGCTTTTCAGTTAAGAGCACGGTGAAGGAACATGATGCTCTTATATATTTCCGCTCTCTCACCAGCCATTTGAGGAGAGTCCATTTCCCACTTCCGTCATCTGCTCATTGGTTTAGTGAGCTAATCCTTTCAAGTCCATATACTGTTGTGGCTAAATGATGACGAACATATTTCTCTTTTGAGCTTAGTGTATTTGTTGAGAACTGCCAGAAGCTTTTGTTCAAATTGTCGGAACTTTAGTTTGTAAGGGCAATACTATATTTACTCCCTTAATCTGTTAGCATGTTTACAACATGAATTATTATCTGCTGGCAACTTTTAATAGCTTTCTCTTTGATCTAAAACTGCAGACACAGAGACATTCTATAGAACAGAACACCAATTCTACAGCCCTGGATAATAAAGCCAGCCTGCTCCAGGAAGGTGATTGTAGAAATCAAAACGATGGCAGCGGTCTCGCTAAAATTGAGAATATCATCAAACAGAAACATTTTTCTAGGCAGGTTTTTTTACACCACTAAAGCTTTAGTCTGATTTTATTTAAAATTATAACATAGTTTGCTGAACTGCTTGAAAATCTTTTGCAAAGTAAGATGACAGTTTCTTATCTTGTGTTTGACCTAAATCTTATTGGCTGGAAGTACTTAATTTTTTTGCTTTTGATAATTGAAATTTGAAATATAGTTAAATGTGCATCATGTTGGTCTTACAGGGATGAAACAGAACGCCTTATAGAGATTATGCGCTCAAGGACTCCTGATCTTTTTAATGAAGATCAGAGAGTTCCAAGGTCTTCCACTAAAGGTTTCGAAGCCATTCCGTTTTCAGACAGATGGTCCACTCCTGCAAAACAGATTGATGTTCGATCACCTTGTGGGACTGATGTCTTTGTACCATCAAATGTAAGACATTCATATCTGCGCAATTTCAACATCTTATTGTTTCTGTACAAACAATGTTCTCAAGCATCTGTGGAGGCTATTTTCCTTGTTATTTCTATGGGCTGTGAATTATGGTTTGGATGGTTTAGAAATTTGATTATGTGCATCCTAGTTTCCTGAATTATTCTGCAGTTGTTATTTACTCTTAATTGTGTAATTAAATACTGGTAAGAACACGCATGAGCAAAATTTATTCACAATGTTTAAGAAATACCAATTTCTTTCCTCCCTTGCCTGATTTGTAGACTTATGGCTGATTTGATTACTTACTTTTAATGGCATGTTAGGTGCTTGATGTTGCCTCATCACCAATTGAACTTGCAAAAGCGTATATGGAAGCACAAACCTCAGCATCTGTACAAGAGTCTCAAAAGAGGAAATTCAGAGCTTTGAGTCATGGAGTTGAGGTAGAGAATTCATCCTCAAAGGTTTTCCCTAAAATAGCTACAGATTCTCCTGTATGCTGGCCGGGCTCTGTTGTCCGAAACTATCCGAATTATCTTACACCACAGAGCAATAAAGGAAGAACTCTACCTCCAACTTCCTCTCGCACAACTTATATTGGCTCAGTTTTTCCAAGATCTAACAAGGTATACACAACTTTCTTGTGATTGTATTTTATTTTTGTGTGTGATATCTGCATGTCTCATGAGCTGCACTGTAAACACTGCAACTAGAAAGAAACATTGAAATCTCATATTTGAGGGCTATAGATTTTCTGTTCATTTATTATCTGTTTACAGTACACAGGATCCCGTGATGCCTATAATAACTCATCTGGAAAGCCACAATTTTCATCTCCTTTGCCTGTTAGAAGTAAGGTATTGTCAAATCAAGTTAATGTTTCTTCATTATCACCATGATATATCAGTTTATTTCATAGTGTTCTTTGAAGCATAACCTCACATATGCTTCCTTTCACCAATCATCTATATTTTCTGTTGTTGGCATGAAATTGTTTCAAACCTTCCATTGCGGCCATATGGAGTGGGTGTTGATAGACATACTCATTCCATTCCTCAAACCGAAGTAGAAGGTTTTAGTTCACACTGCAGAGTTGGGTTAAGGTGAACTCATACTGGTCCACTCAGACCGAACACCCAAACTATTTAGTAGCCTCAGCAGAATGAAGCCCAAATAGCTGCATTTCGTGTTGAAACTGTTGTGAGCATGTTGATTGTTGCTATTCAACTTATCTCCTAATGTGGATTAGTGACACCATCCTTCCTTTCAAAGGTTAAAACATCAGTAGATTTTGATATAAAATACATGCCTGTAGTTCATGCAACTGCGGTTTGAACTGTGATTTGCTAGTTGCAACTGAGAGTAAGATACATAATTGTTTGCTACTACCTCCGTTTCATATTATAAGTCGTTTGACTTTTTTTCTAGTCAAACTTCTTCAAGTTTGACCAAGTTTATAGAAAAATATAGAAGTATTTTTAACACAAAACAAACATATTATCAAAATATATTCAATGTTAGATTTAATGAAACTATTTTGATATTTTATATGTTGCTAAATTTTTTAATAAACTTTCAAACTAAACAAAGTTTGACTAGAAAAAAGTCAAACGACTTATAATATGAAACGGAGGGAGTATTATTTACTGACTTCTGAGGTGTCAGTAAATGAACTTTTTTTTTCTATCGCAACTTTTAATTGTATAATACACAGTTTCTCCTGCCCTCATCCCCCTGTTCAAAATGTAGGCAATATTTGAGGATAAAACGGCACCTCTTGGTGTTGTTCTTGGGGCGCAACCGTCAACAACATATTCCAAAGGAGTATATGGAGATACTGTTGGTACAGCTACTCCCTTATTTGCAAAAGAAGGTTCTTCTAAGAAGATTGATGGATCCACCCTGCAAGGACATCATGGCAAAGACACCACTGAAAGTGGTTCATCGCTCGGGTTTGTTTCAATGGTAGACAATATTCCCCATTCCAAATCTGCAGCTTTATCTGTTCATCCCAAGTCAAGCAAAACAGCTCACAAAATACTCCAGCATCTAGAGAGAACTATTCCTTCTCCTACAGCAAAGCCACTAGAGCTAAGGTGGACTTCGGCAAAGAGAACTACTTCCTCTGTTGTCACCAACATCCAGCATAAAGGGCCTGCTACTGATAGTCATAGACATAGCAGCATCAATGATAGCGGTCGTGCTCAACAGGAAATTTCAGATGCAAATAAGGTATATTTATCTTTTTCTTCTCTACTATATTCTGCTCAGCTGATATTGTTTAAAATGCATATATTGAGTTTGTAATAGGAGATCGCTAGTTTACTGTTGCCAATGGTTAGTATATATTTAATTGAACACAAAGTCAATTAGTTATGTGAACTAAGATTGAATTATTGGAAATTTGGTAGTGCAATGCCAAACTTGTTCTCAATTCTCATTTTATGTTCTTTGTGATTCCATATTTATTATGTTTGTTTCTAATTAAACAAATTACTTAGCAGATGCATATAGCATTAAATATGGAGTTCTTTAATCACCTTGATCTATTTACTTTTGTTAAGGTTCTGGCACCTCCAAGCAGCTACAATGCTGTGGAGTCTAGTCCAAAGATACAGAATAGTGGGTCCAAGTCAATGCCCTCTTCACAACATACGTCAAAATCTGACTCGGCAACCACATCAGCTGCTCAGGTCTTGGATAAAAGCACAGGCAATGGTTTGACCTTCACGTTTCCTGTTCCAAAAACCTCAATGTCTCTTCCTGAGCCGCCACCTACTCCAACTTTGTCACTGCCACCAAGTATCCCGTCAGCTGATGGTGCAGATATACCCAAGTTTACCTTTGGTTCATCAAGCACTACTGATAAACTTGTTTTCTCCTTCGACTTGGCGAGCAGTTCCCCCAGTGCAAAAGCAGCAGCCCCGACCTTCAAATTTGGGTCTGATACGAAGCGTGACCTGTCTTTTGATGTTGCTGGCAAAGATGCAGTTTGCTTTTGATATATGCATCTCAGCTCATTCAAAAGCCAGTCATCCTTGCTACTTGTTTGGCGATTGCTGCGGACAATGCCATTGGGATACTGTATTTGACCTACAAATTGAAACATTGCTCGTGATTATTAGTATATTCTGTACTTTTTACCTGTCGCATTGGCAGGTTTCTTTCACATGTGGTTTTCGCTTATGGCTGTGAATCATCAGTCATCAGCTAATTTGATCTATATCTTAATTGGTTTTCGTATCTGAACTTTTTGGTCCAGGGTACTCGTGATCTAATCTTTTGAAAAACCCTGCCTTTTCTCGCGTGTTGCGACGTAAGCCAGCACGATCTGATTTGAATACCAAAAAGCAGGGAAGATGATCTGGTTTGATAAAGGCAGGAGTAGACTCTGACTCATGAATTGAAAGTGACCGGTTTTGCATAAAGTAATTGATCTGCCTGCTTCTGAATTCTGATTGCATCCATCTCCATGGGGCCAAAACAATGGCTTGACTGATGCTGCCATGGCAAGGTGGACTTGTTGGTCGCTGGCTAAAGCAGCAGGGTTACACATTTATTTGACCTATAAGGACATGTACAATGTAAGCTGCAGGTAGTAGTAGTCTTACGTGAGCCATACCATCTAAGGCCACACAGGAAACTCTATCTCCCAATGAAGGATACTGTCTAATGAGTCCTACAAAATCTGATGGTATTTTGCGAAGATATTTTAGCCCACAATGCGTGTCCCATCCCACAAAGTCACAAGTGTTGTTTTCCTCTCCTACCCCTCTCTATTTTATTCGGCCACCCCTCCTCTATTTCCTCCTCTTTCTCGTCGCCTCTCCACCTATCGAGCCCCACCCACGACGACGCCGTAGCACACCCCCTTCGACTCCGCCCCAGCGACATCAAAGCGGCGGTAGCGGTAGCATCGAAGCGGTCGCATCGACGGCGCACGGGGCGAGGAGGATGCGACGGAGCGAGATCCGATCGACCTCTTCCCCAAGTCATCGCTGCTTCTCTCTCCCTCTGCCCGTAGCCACCGGATCTGGTGGAAGCGCGAGCTCCCCCCACGCTGCCGCTGCCGGCTCCTCCCCGTCATCGGCTGAGGGTGGTAGGGGAAATTTCTGGTGTGGGGACGGCTTCGGCCGAAAAAAGATATCCCGTTCACGGCGTGAGTAGGGGCACAGGTCAGGGGTACCCATTGTACGTGATCTAATTGGGTTCACGGGTTGATCTACTAATAGCTATATCATCAACGGTGGTGACTGGTGTTAGAGAAGAAGGGGACATCCACTTGCAGCCTTGTCGCCGGTGGGTGGTGGCAATGACCTGCGTCGGAGAAGAAGGAAGCATCCACTTGCAGCCTTATCGCCGGTGGCGATGACCGGCGTCGGAAAAGGGACTGGAGACTAGAAGCGTAGAGACGACGTCGCCGTCGTTGCATTGCTTGTCTTGAGACCCGAAGAAAGGGGAATCTCGTCCGTACCATTATTTGCTATCCCGGCACTGCAGGGTGCTGGTATGATTGCCGCATCAAATCATCTGATTAACAGTGGGACTGATCATTGATGGTAAGTACCAACGACTAAATTGTTCGGTGTACCTAGGTTGTGATCTGGACTAGTAACAAAAACTGAGAATACGATAAATTGACATGGTTGATTACTAAGTAAACAGGTGTACAAAATATTAAGCTTAATGTTTCTTTTTTGCGGGAAAACTACTGAGATTAATCAGCGAAGGTTTAGGAAATCAATTCCAATATTAAGCATCGCACTCTTATAAAGTTGTACACACACATATATATATAGGGTAAGACTATTCCACACCCGGGATATAGAATAACTATTCTATACCCCCTCCTCCCCTTCCTCATCCATGTCCCCCAACTTCTCCACTCTCCTGATTCCCCCATCTCTCGCTTCCCCCTCCCCCTCCCTCCCTCCTCCTGATTCCCCTATCTCTCGCTTCCCCCTCCCCCTCCCTCCCTCCCTCTCCCCTCTCTCTCGCTTTCCCCTCCCCCTCCCCTCCCGATCGATCTCTCCCTCCCGTGCCACCCCTCCCCCTTCTGATCTCTCCTCCCTTCCTAATCTCTCTCTTTTTTTAGAGAGAAAAAATAAAATAAAAATTTGCAATCAATATGATTTGAACACAAGACCTTCAACTAAATCAACATAAGAACAACCACTATACTATATCTCACTTGTTAAACTAGGAATTAAAGCAAAAATATATGGGTTAAAACCTCACATGCTAACCATATAGTTGTTACTGCACAAAAGTATATGTGTTACTACAAGATAGGTGCATGTTACCACTTCCAAGTAGCTATGTTACTGCACGATAATTGTAGTTTTACTATATCATTTTTACGAGATGAAAATCGAATAGGTGGGCTATAGGTAAAGTCTGTAGGTGGCTTTGAGCGAGGTCTGATTAATATAGAAGTGTTTTGAACAATTTTATATATTTGGTAAAACCATGTTACTATATGCATATGCCATTGTTACTACAAATTACACATTCTGTTGTTGCATGTGGAGGGTTAAAGTTCAAAATGCCAATCTCGAAAAGCAATATCTCACCAGAGATGTATTATTTTTTAAAGCCGTTTTCACCATGATGCTATAGTGTTACTGCATGGGAGGGTTAAATTTCAAAATGCATCTACATACTCCCCTCCTCAAGAAACCGTTCTTCCTCCCTCTTCTCAAGAAAACCGGTCTCCTTCCTCCAATATAGTGTTATTGCATGTATGTATATGACGTTACTGCACTTTTGATAGTAGTATTATGGTGAATTGTAGTAAATCAGGAATTGAAACAAAAATATATGGGTTCAAAGTCTTAGATGATAACCATATACTTGTTACTGCAGAAAAGTAAAAGTGTTACTGCACGACAGATACACGTTACCACCTGACAGTTACACATTACCGCATGTTTATGCAGTAACACTATCCAAGAATTGCAGTAAAACACATTTTTACCGTAGAACATATAGAGCGTTACTGCACCTTTGGTAGTAACATTGTGGTGAGATTGCAGTAAACTTGGAATCAAAAAAAATAAAGGTTAAAAGTCTCACATGCTAAATATAATTGTTACCGCACAAAGTGGAATTGTTACTACATGGCAGGTATACGTTACCACATGTTTATGCAGTAACACTATTCAAGAATTGCAGTAAGACGCATTGTTACTACAAAACTTATGGTCTTTACTGCACACCTACAGTAACGTCGCAATGGGATTGTAGTAACGCACAATAGATAGTAGTAACTGATGCTGTAGTATTACTATTTGTGGAGAGTCAAGATCCAAAAAAACCCAAGCTTCGAACAACAATATTTCTCACATAATGTATGATTTTTTTAAACCGTTTGCACCATGTTGTTAGAAAAAAAGTGCTTATCAAATAGATCCGTCATGGCTATATTTCAACTAAATTTGAATGTTGTTACTGCACGTAAGACATAGCGTTACTGCACCATTCCGCAAGACGAGAGCTGAGAAGAGGTGGGTGGTGGGGGGAGTTGGTAGGCAGTTTGACCGGGCTTTGATCGACGTGGGGGTGCTTTGACTGAGGTGGGAGATGGGTTTTAAGCCCTTAGAAGGGAGGGGAGGTGGGTTTAGCCCTTGGGAGAGAGGGGGGTATAGAATAGCTATTCTGTACCCCGGGTGTAGAATAGTTTTTCTATATATATATATATATATATATACATACATACAATACATAACTTCTTATTTGTAATGAGCTTTCTTGTGTCGGGGTTCACGGACCTTCACACCATCGTCATCTCTAACGGATCGAAATAAACACCGATAAAGATATACTCATACAGACATTATCCATATGCATGTATTTCGAACCCGTCACCGATGAGACTTATCGGTGACGGGTTTTTGTTTAGGTCCAACAAAGATTATCTTTGTAATCTTTGTCGGGCGCTATACATATGCCTATCACCGATGTGTATCATCAGTGACGGGCTCTAATATAGACCCAATAAAGATAATATTCCGGCCCATCACCGTTGATTGTCATCGGTGACGGGCTCACACATAGGCCCGATAAAGATAATTGCAAAACCCATCACCGATATTCGTTGGTCGTTACCGATATTTGTTGCACACTATAAATACTCTAACTGCGCAAGGGAATGATTATCCCACTGTTCACTATTTTGGTGGGAGGTTGAGGGGGTGATTTTTGTCCTTTTTTCAATAAAAACAGAAAATTCATAAAAGTAATTGAAAAATACTAAACAATTCCCATAAATTTAGTAATACTTATCTTACAAAATATTTATCTAATATTTTGTTCACTTTTACAGCGATGGATCGAAGTTGGATGCATGGAATTTTGCGACATACCAAAGAGTATAGAAGTGACTTTTCAAATTTTATAAACACCGCAGAGGAGGACAGGAAAAGAAGAATCAACGATTACATGTGTTGTCCATGTGCAGTTTGCAGAAATGAGATTATGCTTGATAGCAGAGTGGACATACACGCTCATCTGATACCTCGAGGATTCATGTAAGACTACACATGTTGGATGAAGCATGGAGAGCAAGAATCAATCGACGATGTTGCAACTACAGACAAAAGTGATGCACCAAATCAGGAAGATGAAGATGTGCATGACATGTTTGTACCATCTCCATTGGACGATGAAATGGTTGATGTGGATCATGATTTGCTGCAAGACATGTTGTGTAATATTGAGGACCCAGCTTACAATTAGAGAGATTCTATGAAGTTCACCAGGTTGGTCAGTGACTCGGAGACACCTCTATACGCCGGATGCAATGTAAAACACACCAAATTGTCAGCTACCTTGGACCTAATGAAGCTGAAGGCAAGTAGTGGATGGACAGACAAGAGTTTTACAGAACTTTTGGGAATATTGAAAGTCATGCTTCCTGAGGAGAATACATTGCCCGAGACGACATATGAAGCAAACTGAGTTTTGTACCCCTGGGATTAGAGGTCCTTAGAATTCATGCTTATTCAAACGACTGCAAATTGTAACACAAGCAATATGCGGATTTAGATGCTTATCCTATCTGCAAGGCTTCGCTATACAAACAAAAGAAATATGCTAACGAAGGAAAGAAGTCAAAGCGGGGTGGTCCAGCGAAGGTTACGTGGTATCTATCTATCATTGATCGTTTTAAGAGAATCTTTGCTAACCCCTAGGAAGCGGAGTTGGTACGTTAGCATGCCACGGAGAAAAGGAACGATGGTTTGCTCATACACCCTACAGATTCGATTTAATGGAGGAATATCGATCGGAAACATCAAGAATTTGTAGTCGATCCTAGAAACATGAGGATATATTTCTGCACGTATGGCATGAATCCTTTCGGAGACTTGAGCAGTTCTCACAGCACTTGACCAATTCTTATTACAAACTATAACCTACCGCCATGGTTGTGCTTCAAAAAGAAATACATTATGTTGTGCTTGTTAATCCTAGGACCGAAAGAATCTGGCAATGATATTGATGTGTTCTTGGAGCCTGTTGTGGATGATTTAGAAACTCTCTGGAAAGAAGATGTGGAAACTTGGGATACATATGGTCAGGAGAACTGGTCACGCGTGTTTCTTTAGACTGATATGTATTTGACTAAGATGGCAGAGAAACCTGGATTGAGACAACATATACTCGTTATCCCTTCTGTATATCAAGTATTTATTTCTCAGCTTTATGCGCATTTTCTCTATATTCCCACTAGAACTTCCACTGCCCCTAGCAACGATATTTAACTGTTTAGGGTTGGTTCCGAAGAAAGGAAAAATACATGTTCTTTTTAGAATTAGAATTGAAATTCCATGGAAAACTTTCCTAGGTACTACTTTGGAACAAATTAAGGAATTACCATTTAAAATTCCTACAAAATTCCGATGGAATAGCTTAATTTATGAAAATTTTGAGGATTTCTAATGTGAGATGTTGGACCTCATGGGAAACTTTCCTCGTGTCTCTCTCCTCAAATTGTATACTTTTCCTATAAAACATCAAAACAAACAAGTTTCAACAATTCATGCAATTTAGAATTTCCAAGGACTCTTGTTGATCCCTACGTTTTTCCTATTCATGTGTTTTTGGATTTGTGCGTTCCAAAGGAAAACTTATACTGAACCAACAACTGGTTTTGAGGGTATCCTATGTTCTTCCACACTGAAACTATCAAACACAACTCAAACTTTCAAAATTTTAAACGTTGCTATAGTTTTTTAAATTATTTATGTTAGATACACAAAAGGCTGATGTAGGTTTGTTTTGAAGAAGTATATTTATTTAATTACAGTGTAACTGGAATTTGTAAATATAAATATGTTATTACATGAGTTAGTTTAGGCCTACTTTGTAATGAGGGATACTTTAAGGACCTTTGCTTAAAAAATCCTGTAAAATTAATGCATTTCAAAGAACCCTTTGTGGTCAAAGTTGTACTTCAAAGACTATATCAATATAATACTTCAAAACAACGTGATCTCATGAAAGTACTACCATATGTGAAATTGTGAATAACCCAGGAATAATGAGTTTATTCCCACTAATGATGCATCATTGTCATGTGATGATGCCTATATCTTTCACCATAACTTCAGCAGATCCTAGATCCTTGTCTTGTGTGGGGCCCGGATTGACATAAAGGTATGAAATACTTGTGCACCCCATGCTGATTCCAACGTGATCATGTCTCCGTCATCTCTGGGCCCTCCGTTTGGAGAAAGCTTCGTGATACCAGTCAGCCTGCGGTGCAATGGTCGCCGTCAAAGCAACCTGCCAACTAGGGTTTTGCGACTGCTTACACCCCACTGATAGGCCTCACTTGGGAGGGGAAGAAGGTGTGAAAGGGTGGAGAATTTCGTTTTAGCCCTCTAATTATCCTTTTTGTTCCTATTTACTTTTTTTTTTAGTTTGATGTGTCATAAGAAAACAAAAATATCGTATTAAAGATCTGTTTGACACAACTCCATATTTTAGATCCACGTTAGATTTAAAATTTGTAAGTTAAATTACAGTGGTTAATTAAAATTATGTGTTTTATTTAAAATAGCAATAATTACTCAAATATTATCAATGTAATCATATATCCGGATCTCAGCTTAAAAATAAATTCTTATATCCAAAGCTATGCCAACATAAAAATTGGTGTGTATTATTCACGATGTGTAAAGCGAGTAAATTTCAACGATAAGAATTAGAGGATGGATGACAATGTATCTAACTTTTGACACTTCTTTTAAGATACCTATACTAAATACAGTCATGAGAAGTTTACCTTTGTTAAATGATATCGTACATGTCTGATTTTTTTTATTATAACCCGTAGTATTTTCTTTTCTTTTTGATATTGCCATCTTTGAAGAGTTAAGGGGAAATATCATTTACTGTTGGTGCAAGTACGGCAAGTCTAAAAAAGCACGTATGCCATGACACTCGGATGATCCCGATCTTTCAGAGATGCTGCCAATTGCAGTGTCTCTTCTTGTGCTGGATTGCTCATACCTGAAAGGCTGAAAGCAAGAGCACCATAGGGGGTAACCTAGTTAAGGAGAAAGCCAAGCGTTTTAGCCTAATTAAAGCTGCCTTTTTTCCAACAAAGAAGAGGGAGCAAAGCAGATATGGCCTACACAACATCCAATTTCCAGTGCCATCGTTTTGGTACTGACTCATCTGCCAGCACAGAGTGAGAAAATGATGAACTGCTAACTCAGCATGTATTTTGTGTGTTTTCATCCTTTTGTGCCCTGTCAATTAACAACTTTCATGAGTAGTATGCATGTAATGCATACTTCACTGACTTCAGTAGATCCCCTTTCTTGTTGGAAGGAAGTAAGATCCCCTTCTTCGTTAAGGAAGAACAAGAATTGGCTAGCTTGTAGTATAGAACTATGCGAAAAAGATTTCAAGATTGTATTATAGCATCTTAAGTTCAGAACTTCAGTATGTTCTGTTGTCTAATTTTTATGTTGAATAGCTGAATGCAAGATTTATGATCATTATTCGAAGGTATAAATGAATGAATTAAATATTATATTATTAAAAATTATATTTAAAACAATTCTATAAGAAATTTGCATATAGAAAGTTATTTTTTTAAGAAAAATCATCGTTTAGAAGCTCGGTAAACATGCACAGTCATCGCCATTTCATTCCTTGAAAAAGAGAAAGGCTGAGAATATTTGTTGTTTTCCTCCTCGTTTGTCTCGTTGTATAGTTTTGTGCTTGAAAGAAAGAAAGGAAAAAGGAAGTAAAAACCGTTTGTATTGAGTCTTTCTCAGTCAAGTATTCCCTTTGCAAAGCCACTTGTTAAAGGAGACTTTAGGGGAGTGATGACCACCACTGCCTAAAGCAAACACCTCACCTTAGCACAACTTTAGCTAACCAATAAGCATATAGTACAAGAGCTAAGGAAACAGGAAAGTTGAGACTATACCATACAAATTGAGCTTTAAGTTGATCAACATGCCATGGGGTTCATCAAAACCAACTTGAAAAGACATAAGCGTGTCACTCCTTTGACATAGATACACTTACATACATGATAAATGTTCTTTTTCCTAAAGTTTAAGCACTAATTGTGGATACTATATAACCGCCTTATCGCAATAGCATTCATTCTCCAATATAAAATTGGTTTCACACGTATATTGAAAGGTTATTACAACCTTGTACATAATGAGCTCATGGCAGGATACATGGGGCCCACTCATTTGCCAGCTAGTAAGAGGGTATCTACTCAGCAACCCTGCAAGCCATAGTTGCAGACGCATCTCATGAGGTTCCTTCAATGAGCCTAAAACATTCTATTTAAGGTGGCATTATCTGTGAGATCATAACCTTAGGATACCGCTTGAATTCCCAAGTGACACGCGTAATAGCTTTTACTCAAGAGTTATTCGACTAGCCCCAATAAATATATTTTCATAACACATTTGTGCATTCATATGCTTGTCTTTTAAGTCTTATGCGAGGCATGAGATCACATATACATAGATAGACATGCATATGGCTTGTAGTAATTTAGAGAATGCAAATTTTATATATGACTTGTACTCTTTAGCAGTAATTATCTGTATCGAGTTAATCTGTTATTTTGTTTGATTTTACTTAAACCCAAAGTTTCATAGGAACCTCGACACACAAATCCCAACAAATTTCATTTATCTTTAACCCATGATCCAATAGCATATATCCTTTCACTTATTTACGCACTCTTAGTGAGTAAGAGTAAAAAAAAACATGCATAACAACAAGTGTGAAAAGAAAAACTCATTAATCTCATGATATAATGAATCCGGTTTTTCAGAAATAAAAACGTATATGCGTTCATGCGGGTGAGTGTGCGCATATGTATTACGAGCATACGTGTTTGTATTTTTTTACAAAAGAAAAAAGTAAATTTTACTCCCCTAGACTTTTTCGCCAGAGCACTTGACCCCTAAACAATTTCTCGACTAATTTTACACTCCAAACTATTGAAAATGGTTCGCTTTACTCCCCAATGGTGTTTGTCTTTTTTGTTTCTCACTGTATAGGTTATATTTTGCAATGAAATTTGGTCATATTGATATATGCATTATAACTTATCTAGCTGTTTACATAGGTTGGAAGCACATAGACTAATTTAAACATAGGGGTTTTAAATTTGAAGCAAATAGTCATGAAAATTGTTGAAACTATATTAGAACTTTGATAATAGTATCATCTATGGCTCTACAAAATTCAAACTTAAAATATGACTGGTGTAAAGAGAAAAGCAATGAAGAGAAATATAATAAACCAGTAAAGTGAACCATTTTAAAATAGTTCAGGGGTAAAATGGGCTAAAAATAGTTTATGGGGGTTAAATCCAATGAAATAGTTTGGGAGAGTAGATTGGACCTTTTTTTCTTTACAAAATAAAAGTCCCAAAATAACACTGGAAGGAAAAAAAAGAAAAGGAAAAAAATATCAGAGAAAAAAAAAAACTGATGCAACAAGAGAGGAGAGTCACGCGCGTCCTTGGACTGGAGGGGGCGATCCGCAAAACCGCCGAAACGCCGCCCCTCTCCCAACTCTCCAAGACTCCAACCCCCCGCGACACGCGCACCACCCCACCCCACCCACCTCCGCCGCGTTTCAAAATTCTCCCCTTCTCTCTCCTCCGCTGCGACGGCGGCGAGCGACCCCGGAGTCGGCGCGGGCGCGGCCGGCGTGCTCCTCCTCCATCCAAATCGCCGCGTCCCAGCTTTACCCCCAATCTCCTCCCCGCTAAGCAAACCCCTAAATCCTTAACCCCCACCCTTTTGCTTGCTTTGCTGCTGCTTCGGTTGGTTGGTTATATTAGTCCACGAGAAGAGTGGAGTTGTGACTTGGTGTGTGTGCTTGCTTGCCACTGGGTGAGGGAGTATTAACTGTAGCCGCCGCCGCCGATCGAGCGGGAATCGAGATTTCGGAGTCTTGGTGGTATTGGTGCGTTGGTTGTTTGGTCGGCGGCGGGAGGGGATCCGATTCTTGCGGGTTCCTTCCCCGTTCTTGGTGAATCCGTGGAGAAGGCGGCCAAGATTGCTCCGAGGCGGTGGGGAAGCAGCCGACGGTGCTCGGCCGTGGCGGAGCGGCTTGCTCGGTCCGTCTATGGAAGTTGCCGCCCCGGCGCCATGCCCCGGCCTGGAACTGAGGCTACCACTTCTGGCTGTGAAGCCACTCGTCGCGAGTGTCTGCTGCTGCCTGCGGATTGTGGTGGCCGTGCTATGACGGCGACGATGATGATGAGTAGTCGGAGCGGGCGTGCTCACTGGATGCTGCGGGCCCTCTTCTTCTGCCTCCTCCTCGTGTTCCCTTCACATGGTACAGAAAAACTCCCTAAATTTCTATCCGATTCAGCTCAATTATCTCTTGTCTTGATCAGTTATTGAGATTTTACGTGCTTTCGACTGTGCGATATGCAACAAAAATTACTTTGTTTTCTTGTTAGCGATGATCTGAAATTTGGTTGTTGGTATTTGTTGTGACAAGGTCCTAGAGCCGTTGAAGCGTTTGCCGGGGGATATGGGATAAACTACGGGAGAATAGCAAACAATATCCCTTCTCCGGATAAAGTAGTACAACTCCTGAGAGCTTCAAAGATAAGGAATGTCAAGATATACGATTCCGATCACAGCGTTCTTGATGCATTCAAGGGATCTGGGCTCAATCTGGTTATCGCGATCCCCAATGAACTCGTGAAGGATTTTGCGGCAAATGAGAGCAGGTCGATTGACTGGCTGAATGAGAATGTGCAGCCTTATCTTCCTCAGACGCGCATAGTTGGGATCACTGTGGGGAATGAGGTGCTGGGAGGTCAAGATACAAGCTTGGCCGAGCCCCTCGTTCAAGCTGTGAAGAATGTCTATAATGGACTCCAGAAATTTCACTTGCAAGACCAAATTGAGCTATTCACACCACACTCAGAAGCTGTTTTTGCTACTTCCTATCCACCTTCTGCATGTGTTTTCAAGGAAGATGTCATGGTGTATATGAAACCACTGCTGGACTTCTTTCAACAAATTGGCTCACCTTTCTATGTCAACGCATATCCCTTTTTGGCCTACATAAGTGATCCAGAACATATTGACATTAATTACGCTCTCTTCAAGCCCAATCCTGGAATTGTTGACCCGAATACTAGTCTGCATTATGATAACATGTTCGATGCTCAGATAGATGCAGCTTATGCTGCTCTGCAGGCCGCTGGGTATAGAGACATGGAGGTCCGAGTAGCGGAGACTGGCTGGGCTTCTAGTGGAGATCAAACTGAAGCTGGGGCTTCAGTCGAGAATGCAAGGACTTACAATTTCAACCTCCGAAAGAGGCTCTTTCTGAGGAAGGGAACTCCTCTCAAGCCAAAGAGACCAGTCAAAGCATACATCTTTGCATTGTTTAATGAGAATTCAAAGCCTGGACCTGGCTCGGAGAAGCACTATGGGCTGTTTAATGCTGATGGAAGGATTGCATATGATATTGGTTACAAGGGTCTATTACCTTCATCTGCACCCTCATGCTTCTTGTCTCTTAGGGTAAGGACTGCATTTTTACTCGTGTGTTTTGTCTACACCATTCTCTCATGAAGCCCTATTGCCAATTCATCCTTGTGTTGGATGTATTTTCTTGTTAAATGGTTCTTGCCTTGTGTTAAAATGAGGATGTCTACTCAATTGTGAACTATATCCCAATTTAGGAAACGGTCATTTCATACAACATAGAACTATTGAATACTGTGATTTTATTGCATGTTTTCAGGCAACATCATGTCCAACCATTTTGCTGGGCCTTTAATCATCCAGTGTTATTTTGCAGGAAAACATGTGATTGGTTTTAATACTAATTTTGGTTTCTTAAATCCTCATCAAACGGATTTAGGTATTAGAAACTATAGAAAGTTGCACAATGGATCATGTTGGTCTAGAGTTTTAGATGATACTCCCGTGCTTTACTAATATCCTTGTGTGAGCATTCATTGTGGTTTTTATGCTTTCACTTCTTCCCTATATTTGTTCTTATTTTCGTTTTTTCAAATAAAATTGCATGGAGTTTCCAGTTCACAATAATGTTGATAATAATGAGAATTAACCTGTCTGAGTTTATCATTACTTAAATGCTAATACGTCTTCCAGTTGTGATGGGCCAATTAACTCTTTTAATAGATCACTAGGACACACATTATGGAGAACCTTTTATAATCCGGTTTCTAGGTTAAATTATCAGTAAGACTGTTGTATTATTAATAGTGGTGGTGATCTTTAATGTTCATATTCTGAATGCTCTAGCCTTTTCCTGGCTTTTTTTTTTGAGACCCTTATGAATCAGACCTTTTCAAAGATCTTTGGTCTATTTCAGTAATCAATTCTGGCTTCATATACTTTACCCTAAAGTAATAATTGGCAATGGGTTGCATTGGAATCACTTTGGTTTTGGACAATTTGTAATAAAATTACCCCTGGTAGCAATATCAAAACTTCTAATTTTCCCATGAATTAGTGCTATCTCTTTCTTGCTTATGTTTGGTTTCTGATACCAGAGCATTAGTTACTGCAAAAGATAATCTGACTTGATGTCATTTCTATCTGCAGAAAATTCAAGCTGGGGGTTGGATTGTACACTATTCGGCTACAGTTATTTTATCTGTTTTCATTTTCTTAGCCTTAGTGACTTGATTACAGAATAGCACATCTGTATTGAACATACAACCGAGCTTAAGTGTTAGAACAATGTGATTGGGAATTATACAATGAAAGATGAAATAATAGCTCCCTTCGCACCAGTTCTTAACTTCTCTTCATACCGTGCATTACTTGTGGAAATCTATTACTCTGTTGTTAGGAAAAGCATCTTAACTATTTACCATATATGTGTTTTGTTTTAGCAGTTAAAATGCCATGCCAGGATAGTAACTGTGAAATACAATTCTGTACCATATAAACTTCTGAAGATTTAATTTCTAGCCGTAAAGTTTAAGCTCCAGCTTGGCATGTTAGAGGGCTAGAATTATGCTTATTGTTGAACTTATGAAATGCTGTACATACAAACTGTCAGGATGACAGGATCAACATATTGTTGTTGTTTCTTACTGGGTAAGTAGTGTATCTTGGACATATCATACATTGCACTCAAGGCATCTGCTTCTACAGCTGAAAGCTCTATATGTCACTAAGCTGGAGTGCTGGAGAAATGTGTGCACACCTATCTAGGATATCCTCACCATAGTCCTTGAATGTAGTAGCTACAGAACACCTTGAAATCAACATGTACATATGATATTAATATTGCGATGTCAACTATAGAAAGTGCATGGCTAAATATTGTCATTCATAATGTAATTTCATTGCATCTCCTAGTTGTTAAGCTGTGCTGATGGATGGATGATTGTAATCCCTTGATGGGATCTGTATAAAGTAAAATGTCCTTGCTATTATATGTGTCTTTGAAAAGCTAATGTATCACCAGTACGGTCGTTGATATACTGAATCATTCTGAGTCCTATTGGATCCACCAGGTAAGCATCGGTTACTATTGCTGAAGCAATCATATCTTGCCAATCTTTTCCCAAGAACTTTTACCAGCTCATGTGCTGCGGTGGTCACTCCTTCAATTCCATCCTGTCATTTTTGTTGCAATCTTTCATCTTTGTGGAAAGGAGTATATATCAGGTAGGAAAAAAAGGGAGGTTGAACTTTCAGGATATCCCAACTTTCAGATTTCATTTTTCTCTCCCCCAATGGAATCTCTGATACTTTCTCTTGCTTGTTAAGTACTCCTACGTAGTACTATGTGTTTACTTAGCAACGGAGCATTGGATCCCACTGCATTATCATCGTGATCTAAGGTGAGGTTAATAGGTTATTAAACCCAAGGATTCCCTTCCTTTTGTGTACCAACCTTTTAACACTGATAGCTAGTACTCCGTGTCTCCACTCCATATGCTCTGGACTTGCAGAATAACTGTGCTAGCAATATTTTACAATTGGTCATTTGAACTGTTGCAAGAATCAGAGAAAATAAAATTGTGTAAAGGACGTCGGCAAGGTATCCTCTAGTACCATTGGAATTTGGTCCCCAAAAGAACAGGTGGCTGTGGCTGAGTCTCTCAATGGTCTATTAGAGAATATTTATTTATTTATTTTGTCCACCTCAGAAATATATTAATTTATATTTAGGATATATATGAATGAATGAATAACAGATGCTACGTGTGTTGAGTACGAAGATGATGTGTGGAGCCACATAGCTTTATGAGTTGATGGTGTCCACTATGATTATAGAGGTATAGGGAAAAAGATAACCAATAGGACATGGGCAGAGCTAATCCTAAGGATACTTTAGAACATAGGAGTTTTATGGAATTTCCATAGTTAGTACGGAGTATTAGTTCGATTCTCCTAACATTCTCACAAAATTTCATAGTATATTTGAGAGGAGATTCTAGCCTTTCATATACTTTCCACTCATTCCTCAATTTTTAGTTCTTCCATTTTCCTGTTTCTACCTCACCAGTTCTTTTCATAAATCCAATCATCTTCTGATCGGCCTCTTTTCTGATTCCCGATTCTATATAATTTTTTCTTGTAAAACTGTAGTAGTTAATTCATTCGTTTATATCCCAAATAGCAATTAAAAACTAGATTAGTATCAACCCATAAATTCCAGCTATCTCAAACAGGACCGTTACCGATGTTTTACTTATATGTAGGTCCTATCTACCTTCAGCGGATACGATGACGATTTAATTAGTAGCACAAAAGAAAGAGAGAATCCACTTGTAGTATATCATGGACAAAGCCCCCTATCCTAATAATTAAGTCGTTTGCTAATGTACAGCAGTTCTACTTGCAGCCTTACAGGCTCATGCATTGTTCCAGGACAGATGACTGTATTAGGCCCATAATGTTAAGAGTATGCACCATAATGTTGCTACATCATGGGCCCCTGAAAGATATTGACATCTTGCCCCCTAATGGGTTGGGTTTGACAATCGTAATGCCTGCCTACATGGGCTGGAGAAAATAATTGAAATGCTAACATCTGCCCAACAAAGAGGGGGGAAACTGAAATTTTGGAGACAGGTGAAGTGTGCAAATTAACCGTGCAGTAAAAGTAATAGCAGAATAGTCAAAATTTAAAATTTAAAGGCGACTGGTAAATCAACAAGCAGACGATGATAGCCTGATATAATTGGGTAAGGTTCACCTACATTAGCAGCAGATAGGTCATAGGAGTACACACTCCACTGAACCAGCACTCCAATAATAGTCCAATGTCCAATTCAGTGTTTTGACATGCACACGGACGAATCGCTGTCAATTTGGCATCAGATAGCTGCCTCCCCTGCCTGCCTTATGCATGTGCCTATCTACTTCTTCAGACCATTTATCACTTAACTGTGTGCTTATTTATGAGCATGCAAGTGCAGGTTTTGATAGTTCTCAAAAAAAAAGTGCAGATCTTGATTGATCTAACCGCACTGTTCTTTATTACCATTTACCAATGGGCATGGCAAGTTGGGTTTTAGATTTTTAGGTGAGAGATAAAGAATATAACTATCCCTATTAATAAAGAGATAAAGAAGATAAGTTTTTGTGCTAATTATTTTTTTTTTTTAAAAAGTTCATTTCTAGAGGATGCAAGTGTAGATCTTGATCGATCTGAGCTCAGATATTTACGAGGATGTAAGAAAGTAAACACCCTGTTCATAAATACGAGAGGTTTTGTCCCTCTGTATTTATCTGCAAATATAAAGGATCTAAAAGTACTATTTATCTCACCAGTCATACTATATATTTCTATTGAAATATCTTTCCATCCTATTCTGAACCACCCTCCACCCTAACCATCCCTTATGAACAGGAGCA
Source organism: Oryza punctata (assembly GCA_000573905.2). Taxonomy (NCBI): domain Eukaryota; kingdom Viridiplantae; phylum Streptophyta; class Magnoliopsida; order Poales; family Poaceae; genus Oryza; species Oryza punctata. The sequence goes on from CM002493.2 coordinate 30,885,893, forward strand.
AAAAAAAATTCTTTAAGTTTAATCTTTGCTAATCAAACCTAAAATATCTTACATTTGTGCTTCGAAGGAATATATAGTTTTGTAAATACCCTATCCAGCATGCCCATGTCCAAAATTCGTGGCAGTGCTACTGTTAATCGATTAATTAATGAATGCTACTCCTCCAGATGTTCCAAGTCAATTGGCCAGCAAGGACCCTTTCCTGGTCAGGCTTGATAGGCCGTGCTATTTATTAGACTACCACTACAGTCTACAGCTAAGCTCATCACACAGGGCATCTTAAAATTCATTCGATTCAAGCACGCGATTGCTGACGGAGTCAGCAGTGAGAAACACCTCCATGCCCATTATTTCCTCACAGCTTTGGATTTATGTTTGGTGATTCTTCCCATCGTGAGAGTGACCCGATCGACTTGGTTAATTAATCTTCTTACATAATTGCGTGTCAACTGTACTTGGTTAATTTCTCCACGAGGAACAAATTGATGTGGCGAGAATTACATTGATAAAAATCAGGGATTTACCATTAATCTCGATTTATAATTGAGCATGAATTAGAAAACAACTCTCAGATGTATGTACGTTAGCGGTGTGTTTTCCCTATATTCATAGAGAGTATTAAGCTTCAAGTACATATTAGTATTATTGGTCCCTCCCAACATACATGATTACCTTTATTGCCATCACCCCAAGTGCAACATTTCAACGTTTAAATAAGTTCTTAATCAATTAATTACTCCCTCAAGTTTATATATATATATATATATATATATATATATATATGTTTGACTATTTTTTATTTTTAAAAGAAAGAATTATATAAATATGATTTATTTTATTATTATATATATTTTAAGTATGTCTTATATTTTTTTATACTTGTAAAAGAATTTGAATAAAACGAATGATCAACTTATACATTAAAAGTAAAATATGTCACATATTGAAAACCGAAGAAAGTAGTTAATAGAAGACACTAACTTTTATTAATTACTCCTCCATTTCATAATATAAAGCATAACTGTTTTTTCAATTGTTTCATAATATAAGGCGTGCATGTATACATGTAATTAACTAGCGCATCCTCTCCACTGAATTATTGTTTTCTAAATCCTCCATCCTCAATATCTCTTACTCTATTGGATGTATGCATTATATTTATTATTATATTTATTATGGTGATCCAAACTAAGAGTTAATAATAATCATTTTTTGGTTTTTGGCTTAAGAATGGTTATAGCTAATTTAAAGGGCAAGATGGTGTGTTTAGCCGACGATAAACACCACCCTTCCATCCATCCGATGATAGGCGCCAGAAGGTGTGACCGTGACACGCCCCAAGCATGGCGTTGGTTTCGTGTTCGTGCTTGGTTGATTGCCATGGCCGGCGAGCAAGCATTTGTTTGGGACCATCTGGATATCACGTCGTCGTCGCCCTCATCGACCTCAACTGAAACAAACCAAACCTACCGGCAGCTTTGGTTAAGTAGGTGCTCCCTCCGTTTCCGTTTTATATTATAAGTCGTTTAATTTTTTTCTAATTAGATTTCTCTAGATTTAATTAAGTTTATAGAAAATATATTAGTATTTTTAATCCAAAACAAATATATTATTAAAATATATTTAATGTTAGATTAAATAAAATTAATTTGATATTTTTATGTTGCTAGTTTTTTATGTAAATTTGATCGAACTTAGTAAAGTTTGATTAAGAAAAAAATCAAATAACTTAAATAACTTATAGTATGAACTAACTAGTAGAGTGTTTTTCAGTTTTTCACGGACGCTTTTACAATAGGCACACGCCGATCTTTCGTGCTGAAGAAACGATCGAATTTGTTGTTTCGTCCCGTTTGATAAAGCTGAAATCGATGGGTTAATGGCGTATTTGATTTTGTGATAGCTGTCTAAAGACAAAAACAAATTATCTTTTTTCCCGGGAAAAACAAATTAATTAATTACTTGATTTTAGAAAAGTATTTAGAAAAAATATATTTCATGAAACGTACAAGTAACTTATGAAAAGCGTATATACGGAAATCCAAAATCTAAAGTCAGAAAACAACATGGCCAACAGCTAGCTACGCGAGAGAGTGGTCCTGATCGATGAATCTCCTCTTCAGTACTGTTCTCCGAGTTGGGTCTATGTACCCCTCTAATACCAGTTATAGCAATCATGATAATAAATCGAAACTAAAGATCTCAATATTTAGTACCGGTTAAGATAACCGGTACTAAGTATGCATACCAAATCCATGTGGGATGATTAATACGAAACGTCGCTGTTTCAAAAAAAATATGTGGGATGCAGGATACGAACTTAAAATCTCTCACCTTAATCTTCACGCGCATAACCATCCCACCAACTGACTTGAATAAATATCTTTTTTTAACTAACCCTGAAAATATATTTAGTATCGGTTATTGTACATCTTTAATATCGATTGGTGTTAACAGCTGGAACTAAATATATTTTTGGAACTTGCATTGTTAGAATTAGTACTAAAAATATTTTTAGTACCGGTTCTTAATCTATCCGAGGTATTTATGTTTGAAGGTATCGTTTTCTCGAGTAGTGATGTGAGCTCACTGAGTACGAGGTTCACATATCACCTACTCAAAATCAGATTGCAGTTGCAGAACATTTGTTTTAGTTATGTCGTGATGGAAATTTCACCTGGGTTTTTTGAAACTGCCGGTGTTTCGGATGGTCGGCGGGAGCGGAGAGATGCAAAGGTGACACCGGATTTTGCTTTGCGGAGTTGTGCGTACACGCGGTACAAATGTACTGTCCGTGGTGATGGTAACCACGTCTTCTCGTCATTCTCCTAAACTGGGATCGATAGATTAGGCCGACTTGGCGTCTCTACTCTTTCCGGTCATCGATAATGCGATTCAATAAAGTTTAAAAGTGAAGTTTGGCTTAGATATTTAGTAGCATAAAAGAACAAGACGAATTGTTAGTATATGGTTAATAAGTATTAATTGTTACAAACTTAAAAATTTATGTTTATTTTAACTATTTTTAAAAAAACTTCTATATAAAAAATATTTACAAATAAAATATTAGAAAATATGTTCACGCAGTCGTGTTAAACAAGAGAGCAGCAACATCCAAAACTTGGCCGTAAGTTTAATTAGCAGCTCCCAAACACATAACCCAATTTCACATTGGTTATAGTAGTTGATATTATGAATATATTTTATATGTAATCAATGGGCAAAGTATTTTTCTGAAAGACTTCTTTTTGAAAAAAAACCACGTCCTATAATATTCTATTTTGGGGTAACTTTTTTAATGTTTAATATACAGGAAATAATATTAATACTAGTAGAGTTTATCATAATAAATACACTTTGCAATATTTTTAAGCAACAATCCCTGTTTCATATTTCATATTATAAGTTATTTTTAGTTTGTACTCTTCAATAAAAAAGGAAATGTACATCAAATTATTTTTATTAAATCCAACCTTGAACATGCAAAATATCATTATAATATATTTATTTTATGTTGAGAATACTACTGTATTTTTAAAATTTTGGTTAAACTTAAGTAAGTTTAGCGTAAACCTAAAATAAGTTATTTTTGAGTTCGTACTCTTCAATAAAAAACAAATAAATGTACACCAAATTAGCTTTATTAAATTGAACCTTGAATATACAAATATCATTATAATAAATTTATTTTATTTTAAGAATATTACTACTGTATTTTTAAAATTTTGGCTAAACTTGAGTAAATTTAGCATATATAAACCTAAAATAAAATGACTTCCGTACCTCATTAACGGCACCGCCTCCATACCCTTGAGATCTCCGCCGCCCTCGTCCCCACCACCCAAAAGAAAAAAAGACGCTTATAAAACCCCGCCAAAATCGCCAGAAAATTCACCCGCATCACCCGCCAAGCCGCGCGCCACCGACCGCGTCCCGCGTCCACCGCCGCGCGCGCGCGCGCGCCACCGAAACCGCCTGCTCGCTTGCTACGCGCCCAGCCACTAGCCTACCCATGCCGCCGCCGCCGCCCAGCCTCACGGCCACCGCCCAGGTCGCCGCATCCTCCATGGGCAACGCCGAGGCGGTGGTGGTGTCCGCGGCGAACCGCGGCGCGCGGCGACGCGTGGACAAGAAGGTCCACCCGGCGCCGATTCCTGACGCCGGTGGCGCAATGGTGGGCGGCGGCGGCGAGGTGGGTGGGGAGTGGTGGGGCGGCAGGAGGCCGGAGTGGTGCTCGGCGGCGGGGGTGGGGGGCATCCTGCGGCGGCACCCGGTGGCGGCGCTGTTCGGGTGCGGGCTGCTGCTGTTCATGGCCGTGGAGTACACCATCCCCATGGTGCCGCCCGCCGCGCCGCCGGTCGACCTCGGCTTCGCCGCCACCGCCGCGCTCCACGCCGGGATCGCCGCCCGCCCATGGCTCAACTCGCTCCTCGCCGCGCTCAACACGGTGAGCGCCCCCCCTCTCCTTCTCCTACCTACCAATCCAGATTCAATGAACCTGATGCTCCTCTGCACATTGCAGTAAAAAATCTTTCTTTTTTTCTTTGCACATGGATCTGTCCTTGCCAATACTAAAAGCTGTCATTACGCGCAATGCCGTAAAGCTACGGTCAATTTGACACGCCAAACTTACCCCTCGATACAAAATATAATAAGTTTTGATTAGATGTAATATATCCTATATTACGAATGGATAGTACTAGGATACCACATCTAACCAAAACTTTATATTGATAAGAGGGAATACGTGCCAATGTTTTATTAAGTTGATTAGGCCGGTTTGAAATAGATTATTGTTGATCAGGTTAGTATAGTGAGTAATCTGCACAATTATACATACAGATTAATCATTTTGATACATAAACTTAACAAATGGATTAGAACAAGGATGTAAGCAATGTAGGTTTTGAGAAAAATAAACATAATTTTAAAGGAGCTGAAAAAATCCACCATAATAACTAGGTGAAGGAGATAAAAATACAGGGGCTAATCAGTTAGTTGGATGGTACTGCTTGGCAAGCTGCACTTAATGAGGCCCTTGAAATTATGCAGTACTTGTGGTAAAGTCGGTTTCTAGCCAAACTTTGCTACACCTGTTGGGTTGCATTTTGTGTGGCATACGATGCTTTGGATTGGTTGGCTATGGCAAAGTTAGGCGTCAACCAAAGTTTTGTCTCTAGCAGTTTGGTTTCAGAAAACACATACTTACTAGTCAAATGTGACGAGTAATATTTACAGTTAACATAATTATTCTGTCATGTAGAAAGGTACTACATAGCTAGGTTTGCCATACATATACCTGGCCCAAACAGGATACTGGTTTGTACCAACAAACTCCAAAGCATCATACATTCTTCTATTCAGTAGAGGAAGTAAGGGCTCCTTCAAAACGCGATAATTTTATAGGATTTTCATAGGATACACTTCAGTTCCTCCGGAAATCCCGTGAAATTCCTCCAATCCGAATAGACCTTAAAAAGAATTTTGCTAGGTCAATTACCATCTTAGAAACTGCCTATCCTTGCGAAGAAATCAGAGCTGGCTATGCACCGTTCTCGTCATATCCGTAGTTCTTGTACTCCACAAGTTTCTAGGACCAGTTAGGCACGTAGCAGGACAAAGCTGGTGGACAGCGACGAGCACACGCGAAACTGATGGCGCCGCTGCACCAACGCCACCAAGATCCACACACCAGCACAACCCCAGCCTTTTCCCAGAAGAAAAACCCAATCTTTGTGAAGGAAAAGAAACAATCTTTGATGAAAAACACAATCTTTTCCCAGAAGAAAAAAAACAAATCTTTGAAGGAAAAAGAGAAACAAGATGAAAACCACAAGCTTTCCCCAGAAGAAAAACCTAGTCTTTGAAGGAAAAGAAGTCTTTGATGAAAAACACAATCTTTTCCCAGAAGATAAAAACCCAGTTTTTGAAGGAAAAAGGAAACAGTCTTTGATGAAAATCACAATCTTTTCCCAGAAGAAAAAAACCAAATCTTTGTAGGGTCAAAACCAATCTTCGGAGAAAAGCCCAATCTTTTGCGATAAAGGCTTCCAATGGCTGCATCACGCGTTCACGATATCCATGGATTTCGTGATAAGATTCTGCATCTTGCTAGCTGGCAACCTTGGTCCCCTTGCTGTTACTGGTAGTAGCAGCAACAGCACTGAACATTTGCACAGAATCTGGGACGAATGTGACGTCGTGACCTGACTGTGTTCTTGGCCATGTCTGCATGCGATGCAGGTGTTCGTCGCGATGCAGGCGGCGTACATCCTGTGGGCGATCCTCGCCGAGGGCCGGCCGCGCGCCGCCGTGGCGGCGATGATGATGTTCACCTGCCGCGGCGCGCTCGGCTGCGCCACGCAGCTGCCGCTGCCGGCGGAGTTCCTGGGATCCGGCATGGACTTCCCCGTCGGCAACGTCTCCTTCTTCCTCTTCTTCTCCGGCCACGTCGCCGGCGCGGTGATCGCCGCCGAGGACATGCGCCGCGCCGGGCGCCGCGGCATGGCGCGGCTCTACGACGCGCTCAACCTGCTGCAGGTCGTCAGGTTGCTCGCCTGCAGGGGACACTACACCATCGACCTCGCCGTCGGCATCGGCGCCGGCCTCCTCTTCGACATGCTCGCCGGCAGGTACCTGGACGGCAAGAACGCTGTCGACGGCGGCGGCGGTGGCGCCGCCCCGGCGCCGGGGAACCGGTGCTGCAGCTGCCACAAGGCTCTCTTGTCACAGTAGCTTTACATTAGTGAGTAAGTACATTTTAGGCCCAGCCATTAATGGCCAATGCAGTTGGTTGGGCATCAAACCATGTCATTTTTTTGATGTAATCGAGATTAAATGCTACTGTACCTACTGATGTGTAATTGTAGAAACACTATTCATTCCATCTGAGCTTAAAAATATAGTACTACACACAAGTTTCAAGCAGAGAACCAAACAAAATCAGCACAAGAACTATAAGGTAGTAACAGATGAATTTAGATAACAGATTCAGTGCCAAAAAGCATCGTTTGTTACTGACTCGGTACTACACTTTCTCTGAAGAAGATTTCAGAAGTGATTTCCATGTAGCAGATTAGCATACATCATACTAGTATATAGAGACATTGGATAATGCATTGCAAGTTCACAAGAGGTGATTATGTCTATAACTATTTTAACTGGTATACCGTGATAAGTTCTTTTCTCAGGCTTGCATCATGGAGAGCTGCAAGTATGTGTTACTGTAAATTTGTAAACACCTATAGCCCCAGGAAAACAACAGGGGTGGCCATGGCCATGCCAACATAGCGACACCAGAAAAGAATCGTCAGAAGCAAACCACCAAGGTGTTGTAGGTAAGCTGTGGATGAGCAGCTGATCATCTTCCACGACCACTTGTTCTTCATTCTTTGTGATCGCCATTGACAGAACCGTTCTGCTCGCCAAGCTTATGGAACTCGGCCTCGATGACCTCGACTATCTTGGCATCCTCAGGATCTTGGTCAGGGATGTTCACATGCAGGGAACCTTGCTTGATGAGCTCCTGGTTCAGTGCCTGCTCCTCAATGTAGTGGTAGAGCTCTTGGTGAAAAGGATGATCGAGAGAGAAGCAATTGTTGACGTCATTCGACGAATTTTTAGATGATCCTGAGCCTTCCCGCTGACAGAAATGGGGTAGGGAGGAGTGGTCCATAATCTGCATAGTTTGAGCAAATCGTGCGTTGATCATCATCGTATTGTGAATGCAAAAGAATGAAATGCTAGGAATACTCTGATGAAGTTCCATTGAACACAGGTTCTCCTAAGTGAGTGACTTTTAAATAGGAATGCAATAATATAATGCACAGCAATGAATTACCAGAGTAACGATAACTGTAGAAATTTAGAAATAATATTAGTAGTAGCAAGCAATCTTACCTTTAGAAGCTCATCTCTCCCACAACCGTGCAAAACGTGAACCTTCTTCCGTGTCCTCTCTTGCAAGAGGGGCTTCACAACCTAGTAGCAACAGTAAATGAACTGTTTTATGTTTTCAAAATAAAGAACTAGTGAAAAAACTAGTGCAATAAAAATAGTAGGCACTGTACCTTCCAACATGCTGAGAATATATACGGAGCATTAACTATATAATAGGTCTCGGCCTTTTCAGGGTAATTCAGATCGTCAACAGTAGATATTGCAGTCAAAATCTGTCATCCATCAATGGTAAATCACTAGCAGCACAAATAATGGATAATTGTGCATAACATGCAGATCTTATACAGAAATTAGTCGCTTGAATAGGCTCGTTCTTGTTATAAACATATGTTTGCGCTTATAATCTGGAGAATAGGGTACTATTTCCATTGGCCAGTGAGCAGCCTAGAAACATAAACAAGGAACAGAAAGTAGAAGCAATGCCATGTCATATGCAGTACCTTCATTTGGTTGAGCGCTGACAATTTCAAACCAGTCATATCTAGAACCTTTATACAGGTGCTAATAGGCCGCCCAAACTTCTTCGACGCCATAGGCTAGATGGAACATAAGAAAGCAAATATATGTGACGAAAACTCATATAAACAATCTATTAATTGAGCAAGGAATATTAGTAGTGCACTCACCAAAACAATACGGTCACGGTACTCATTGATTTGAATATGAGATTGCACATAGTAATGGACCTGAAAATGCAACACATATCATTAATTATGCACATAGAGAAATGTGTGAGGTGTGATCTACTTATCAATTCACTAGAAAGACATTTCAAGGATGAAATCTCACAAGTTATAGGAACTCATAAGAAGTCTGTATTTCATTAACTACAGGGCAGAAAGCGATGACATAGTTTGTAACTGAATAATAAGAAGTATATAGCAATTACCGAAGCTTTGTCATATGTGCTCTGCCCAACACCAATGGCAAATACTGGGATGCCCTGGAAAAATAGAAGGACCGCGGGAAGTATTAAAAACTTGAAATGGCTGGTACATGTGTTATGTACTTTATGCATTTTACATAGATACCATCCACTAACCACTAAAACATCCTACAGTAGGTATTACTTCCATAAACATCTTCCTAGTGAAGAGTTTCAAAATAGCAATGTAAAGTCATTAGGATATCATTCTCCTGAATAATTCAAATCAAGTAAAGTTCGAAATTGGTCAAGCCCACATATCCTTTTTCAGTGTAACAAAGATATTTAAACCTTATTTTATCCATCAGAAATGTGTCTAGAGATGTATTGTTCAAGAATATGGAGTATCAGAACTTCAAAAGCCAATGTAAAAAAAAACTATTGCACACATAAAATCAAAGAAATAGCTGCATCCGATTAAATCTATGAATAAAATTGCAGGTTAAGGAACACATCTTACTTCAACAGCAGATCCTACATATATGAGAAGTGCAGTACTAATAATTGAGCAAATTAAAAACAATAACTAGCTTAAGATATCTGTACCTCCTTAGAGTATCCTGATAATCCAACAAGCTGTGTCTCACGTATTGATCTATATAGATCTACAGGAATTATAGGTTTCTGCAATTGTTCAAGAGATCAAGATGATCAAAAATAACAAAATGTAAACTATACAAAGTTACAAAAATCAAACTCTGTCCCCAAGAATATTTTCACACTTCACAGTCAACAACCAAGCTTGTTTCAGCAGAAGGATTGCTCACCTCCAGTATACTATCAATTTCATTTTGTATCCTCCAATTCAAGGAATCCACAAGCTAGCAAAAACAAAAGATGTTTAAGAAATGAAGCAAGCCAAGAATCATTTTTTGTTCATCATTTATCAAATGGGAAACAAAAATTTACATAAGTAAAATATTACCATATCACGAGCCTTTGAAACATGCCACTCTCTAGCTTTTAGGAAGCGCACTAGTGTGTCTGTTGGATAGCCCTGGTGCACATTCTGAAAAAGGAATGATATATTTGAGAGTTGAGAACTCCTAGGCAATCTTCTTACGCAGCACATCATACTTTACAACATCTAATAGTAACAAATGATTTTGAAATCTAAAATGGCTGAAATGTACCAAAAATGATTTGTGGTAGCCAAGTAGGATCAGATACTAGTTTGACCATAGCAACACTCTGTTTCAACTTTTAAAAATAGCTGAATTAGTTCTAGGTATATGCTTATCTTGAGTTGCTTTTTATTCCTTTATCCATCATAGAATCTGAGCCCTTAGAATCAGGTTTTATTATTTAAAGAAGGAATCAATACCTTTATCATACAAAACTTTCAAAAATAGATAATGTGTAATAAGAAACCATAGATCATCTAGAAGCTCTCCATTCCAAAAATAATGGAAGGAATGCACAGAAATTTGTTATTTAGATGACCGACAAATATATTCTCTAAAATCAATTAAAACAGACAGAAAAAAGGAATATCCATCGGAGTTGAATCATTTGGCCTTTAATACTGTAGCATTCAAGTAAAAAAAATGCTTGTTCATTTTCTAATACTTTGCCCAACACTGCCATAACACTGACAACAATTCTGATGCGAGTAGCACCGCATTGTGATTGCCACTACACTAGCCATCGGTTCTTTTTTGTGAGGACACTAGCCATGGGATTCTGCTCCAAACAAACAGACATATCCTACTCAGCACTCAGTGCATGTCCATAACCTTACTTCGAAAGAGCATCGCATTAACTAAAAACACATAAAGCAGTCTACAAGTGGGATGCGTATTGGCTTGTGTTTTCCACTTGAGACTACAACTTTCCAGTGCAATCATATTAACAAAACTAACAGCAAAAGGACAATGAAATGATGCCAAAGAACTTGGAAGAGCTACTAGAATAATGCGTAACGGCCGAAGCCCAAGGAAAAAGGTACAAACGAACAGTACATTATTACCAACAAACCTCTCAATTCCCCCAATGAAAGCAAGCTAAATAATATATCAGGAGGCTAAAGTGCCAAGAGCCACTCTGTCCACTAGCTGACTTGGTGGACTTACAGAACAATCCCTTGGGACCATCCGTTGGGGAAAGCAACACAAAACATGCGTCGCTCTGCCCAATTGTAAAACCACTAAAAATTACCCCAAAAAGGTCCCCAATATGTGGCCCAAAGAAGACAACAGCAGGACACCTTTCATCCTAACATCCTAGCTCCAACTTTCCCAACCTTCAATCTTGTTCATAGAACCATTATTGTTCCCCAGACGCAAAATTTCCTAGTACTGATTACATCGATTGATCCAAGCTCCTTTAAGTTTATAAATTATAAAAAATGGAGGAGCAACTTGGTATTACATCTGAAACGAATTCAGTTTCTGCAAACTATCGAAATGAACTAAGCAATGGTCTGATTCTTTCTGATCAAATTGTACACCGAAAAAGGATCAAACCTGACGCAAGAGCCATGAATCTATGGGATTAAAATCACACCAAAAGACCCATACCTGGAACGTCTGCTTCAGCGGCTCCTCGACTGCAAGAACCCAAAGCACACATTGATTACCACCAACGAAACGCATTAAAAAAAATCCACCAATTTCATTGTTTTCTTAACAAAAGAAGGAACTGCAAAAGGCAAAGCCGAATCCACAGGCGGCGGCGCACCTTGGTCCAGGAGGCGAGTGAGCTCCTCGACGGCGGCGTCGCAGGCGGCGGCCCCCATTGCCGGCGGCGCGCGATCCGTGGCAGCTCGCACCGCGAGTGGAGGGGAGCGGGGGAGGAGGATTTAGCGGGCTCGGTGTGGATTTTGGGAGGGGTTAGTCAAGGTGGGAAAGATTCGCGGGTGATTGGAGAGGAGAGGAGAATGTCTACTCCGAGTCCGAGTCGTCCTGAGTTCTTGGTCGCTCAGCTGGTGACTTGGGGGTCACTCGGCTACAAGCCTTGGTGCCCTATATATATTGGATTTTTTTAAAAAAAGAAAATTAAGAGTAAATTTTAGAAAACTCTATATTTTATATAGTTAAAGTTGTGAAAAAATATAAGTATTATAACGTGTGATACATAACCACATGTTTTATAAAACCCCATCCCTATTATAATCTTGATAAATTTTAGCACATCTTAAATAATTTTTTGATAGTAGTAAAGAATTAAACCATGAGAACTTAATAATTAAAAAATTCATATGCATTCACCCTCAAAATGCATAAGGATGGGATTCGTAAAATTTAAAACCATAATATCTTAAGTTATGTGTCAAATATCATAATACTTATTGTTTTCTCAAATTTACTCTTTACTAACCATCTTAACACATTTCTAAATATAAACTTATAATATATCTTTTAAGAAAAATAGTCTATTTTAGACGGATGCTCGTATACATGTGCACAACTTATCTTTATAAATACACACAAATCCTAACTTTTATACCTCCGAAAGACTGAACATGTATCTTTTACTAGCATCTTGGCATAACAGGCTTCACCATGCTGAAATAATTTTATGGGAACTATTTAAATTTCATAAAATAGTTTCTTTTTAAAAAAAAACATGTATCGGTGGGGCTTGGATATCTGTTACTCACTTGAGCCTAAATTATATTATGTGTTTTATTTTAGCAACAAAAATGGTTACATGATAGTGCAATTAGTAAGAGTTTTTCAATATATGCATTAAGAATATTTGATATGGTTTTAATGTGAATGGATCCTTTCGATGTAATCATTTACTCGAGCTTTGCATGAAGACGTTAATGTCCTTGCAAATTGTCCAGTATAAACGGCCATAGATTGGCCAACAGGACAAACTAGATGATTAAGTTGATGCAAAAACTCGTGTAACTTGAGCAGGCAAAGTGAAGGTCCTTTGCTTGATTAAGTCAAGCAAGAATATATTCGAGTCCTTTTTTTTTAGCTTGGTAATGGCCATGTCATGTTCCCAGTGATATGCAAAGTCGCCAATGAAAGAGCATTTATAGGGTAGTGCACTACTGTGTAAGTTATTCTAGCGTGTGAGTCTATTAAAAATAGATACCAAATGGGAAATGCTATAGCATATTTCAATTAAAAAAAATTGTGCTACGTAGAAGCTGAAGCAGCATTTGTGTTAGCGCCACATAATCTCGTATTGATTGTTTCACCATTTTATCGTGGCGGAACTAGCAATTTACTCCTACGACTTATTCACCTACCACCAAAGGCAAAAAATTACCCTTTTTTAAGTTTTTTTTTTAAAAAATAGTGTTGGGGCATGTTGTCTTTTAGGGGGAACGATACAGTGTGGAAATTTTTCTTCACCTTAATTTCTCAATGTGATGCACACTGTTGAGTCGTATATAGCCGTCGGTCCAACGGCTTATGATAGGGTGCAGGTCATGGTCATTTTGTAGCAATGGAATATTTGGAGATTAGTTGAAGTATGGTGTGATGCATGTGTGTGCAATAGACACTTAAATATTCTCTTCGATCGGCTGGTCAGACTGTGCCGAGATTTTCTCCTTACCTTTCTAAATTGCTCGACTTGGATATGAAAATAATATTGCCATGTCGCGACTTTTGGTCATGTTTGAAGTAATAATTTTGAACAATGAGTGTATCATGTGACCGTTAGCCCGATCATCTAGGCTTAAGGAGTTTCTTGATATGTTGATAGTCTCTAGGAGGTGAGTTTTTTTTTCTTTTTGCATGTGTTGTAAAGGCTTCGACCTTTTTTTTGGGCTAGTGGGCACTGCTCCCTTCCATTATATTCTTATCTTAGTAAGATGATACGTAATTTTCTTACGTATTAAAAAAATAATTTCAAACGATGAGGCCATGGGAACATGCTTATCTAAAGCAACATTCTTTTTCATAAAAAAACTTAAGGACACGAGCTATCTTCGTATTCTAACTTTTTTTTCTGAAATAAAGGGATTAGTTCTTTTCAAATTATTCACTAGATTTTTTTTAAGGAAGAACTACCAGGTCTTATCTAGTAGTGTGATTTTTATAACCAAAGAGAACAAAACAATCTTACAGAGATATGCACATAAAAGACAAAAACAAAAACCAAAATACTACAAAGTTGTAACCAATCAACAACTTCTTTGTAGTAGGGGGTCATTCATCCTACAAATATGTAGGAGAATCTCATGTCTGAGAGACCATCAGACATCAAATGAGGATCAACAGTATGACAAATCCTTCCATTATGTTGTTTCAAATGTGTCGAAACTAGATTTCGGCAATAGAAAAAGGGGTAGCAATCAAGCTAGAAAAGTAGATGGGTTATGAAACAAAGGATTTAGATAGGTTCAGGCCTTCACGAAGAAGTAATACCCTACTCCTGTTTCGGGGTTTTGCCTCCGAGTTTTGTATTGATCTTATGAAAAGCTTCTGTCCCCAAAGGGGTCCCCTATCCTCCTTATATACCCGGAAGATAGAAGTTTACAAGATAAAATCTAGTCCAACACGGCTTAGATCTTTCATAACCGGTATACAATCTTACCATAGTAGGTATCCGGGTCCTAACTTGCCATACAAGACAATGCCATACCCGAATCCTAATACATATCATATTCTATTTACATAATTAACCCCCATTATCCAGTCGGATATTCTATGTCTGTGGGTATATGGGTACCATAATATCCACAGTAGCCCCTGAGACCTTTACAGTCGACGAGACAATCTTCACTTCAAACAATAATCATCATCTTCAAGTACTTCAATCATCTCTGCCATGATCTCCTGGGCATCGAATCCAAAATCACGCGACTGTGAAGGGCTAAAAATTAAAAAATATTTCCAGGTGCATCGAATAGATGCACCTAATTAGGTGTAGCCCCCGACTATGTGCTTAGTTGGAAAAACTAAACATATAGTCAGAACTAATATGCATAAGCCGAGTGGTTTTATGAACCACTTTAACAGTAAAGAGACAGAAAATCTCGTCTATGAAAATTATAAGGCATATGCAGTATACAATCCGAGCAAATCAAACTCATAAGGATTTACCAACTGCCTAAAAGAATGACCAAATATATTATCAGCCTAAGCTTGAATATAGGTCAATAAAAATACTCGCTTACGTGATAATACGTACACTGACGTGCACATTTATGAAACAAGGCATATATGGTAGAAATCTTTAACAAGATTCTCCAATCACCTATTAAAAGCCAAAGTAATAATACTTGGTTGATTTAAGATGCTCACTGACGTGGCAATATATGCACTTGCTGCTCTCCAAAGAGATTAAATCACAACTGTGCTAATATGACTAATATACTCTTTCCTGCTCATCACATGGAAAGATTGAGCCCCCGAGGGCATATACCAGACTTTCCAAACCTTGCGGCTACAGTATATCCAAAATTTACGGCCCATTTAGCGCTCAAAACACTTATCCAACCGTTATAGGAACCGCCGCTCCGTCTTCCTCGTTTATTTCGCTCAAAATTCCCCGAACCGCGCACAGTACTGGTGATTTAGGGCTTGCAATCCACATTTGCTCAAACTCCAATCCGCAATCCCTCGCATCAAGCTTTCTTGCGGTCTATCTCCAGCACAAACTCCCCTCCATCACTTCCCAAAATACCCTAACATTCTGCCCAGATCCAGCCGCACTCATGGCCGAAGAGAGAGAAATCCCCTTTGAGCAGTGGGCAAAGTCCGATGTGAAGGAAACACACTTGCTGGAGATGGTGAAGGACGGAGTCCTACCCGCCAAGGAGATTATCGGATGGCGTCCAGCGTACGGCGAGGAATTTCCAACCCCCGACACCGGTGAAATTGTGGTATTCACTTCTTTCTTCTACTCTGGTTTCGCTTTGCCTGCATCTTCCTTTTTCCGTGGTCTTCTTGCATTTTACAAAATCCAGATCTATCACTTAAATCCCAATTCTATTCTTCACATTGCCAATTTTATCCACCTTTGCGAAGCCTTCCTTGGTATCCATCCGCATTTTGCTTTATTCCGCCGCATCTTCTACCTCAAACCCCAGCCTGACAAAAATAATCCGTGCGTAGTCGGCGGATCCGGGTTCCAATTGCGAGGAACTCTGACTCAAAAATATTTTTCTCTTCCCTTCAAGACTTCCAACAAAGGATGGCACTCGAATTGGTTTTATATCTCAAATCCTTCCCCCAGTCTTCCCGAGTTCGTCGGTCTTCCACCCATTCCCCAGGAAAACTGAAAAAATTTCCCAGACAGCACTGAGTTGGCCCAAGCCAATGAATTGCTTCTCCGACTGGTTGAAATCAAACAACAGGGCTTACAAGGGGAACAAATCACTCGGCATTTCATCAAGTGCCGACTGGCCCCAATCAAGGAAAGGAGTAAGCCGGCTTATGAATATGAAGGCCAGTCGGATCCCAATCGCGAAGACCCGGATTCCATTGATTACAAAATCATGTGCAACCGGATGTACAAAATGTTTTCTTCTGGGATCGCGATCGACTACAGCCACAAGCTGCCGGTCACTCCATACGGCCTAGTTCGGCCTCCTCCTGAGGTAAAAATCCACCACTTGGTTATTTGTCTACTTCCAGTCTATCTATTAATTTATCTTTATTAACTTTATCCTATTGAACAGGATAATAAACGATTTTCTTCAAATCCCCCAACTCCTGTCTTGAAAGAAACTGCCCCAAAAAA
The DNA here is from genome assembly GCA_000573905.2 of Oryza punctata. NCBI lineage: Eukaryota > Viridiplantae > Streptophyta > Magnoliopsida > Poales > Poaceae > Oryza > Oryza punctata. Next base: position 30,902,430 of record CM002493.2, read on the forward strand.
CCCTCTCCCGACTGGTGGTCCAAAGATCAACTCAGCTGGGAAAAGCAAGCGGGGTATTGAAGAAAATATCCCCAAACAGAAGTTGAAGAAAAGAAAACTCGCTGTCAGCGACTCCGAAGATGAACAATCCGGGCCGCAATCGAGCGACAAACCAACTCAAGCCAAATCTCCAGCTGGTCGGCCTGTGCCAAAAATCCGGAGATCAACAAGGTAATACTCTCGCCATAATATCATCATTGCTGACTTCTTGAAAATACTCATATAATTTGAATCCGTCAATCTCCAGGAAACCCCAAACTATTGATTTGGGTAAAAAGGGTGATGTGCCGCCTGTTCCAGGCGAACCACACCGAGAACCCCGAGTTTTTAGTCAGTCGGGGAAACTTGTAGAAGACGCCGAACTCCAGCCCCCGACTGGCAACCAATCGGAGCAAGATTCCAGCATGCCTGAGACCGCAACTCCAGCGGAAAATCAACAAGGAAATGATGACATCCCGACTGATGCACCTACTGCGCCTGCCGAGCCAGCCGAAGCAATTCCCATAAATCCTAACCAAGATCCGGTTGTGGCAGAAACGAATGCAGTGGCTGATCCAGTCGAGGAGCCAAACCAAGCTTCAAAGAAAAGCTCCAAAATTATCTCTGGTATGTTGCACTGCTGTATTCCAGTTTGATCCATCTGTCGTATAGCTTATTTTTATTAATCCGTAAATTAGGCCAACTGACTGATGACAAAGAGGAAGAAATTCTAAGAATTAAAGCTGCCGAAGACTCCCTTCCTCCAATCAAACTTTTATGGAGAAATAGAGATGGCACTCCTCAAGGCATCATCGTCAGTCGTCAGGGTGAGAACGAGGAGCTCGAATCATTGAAGAAACATCTGACCGAGTCTACCCATCTCATGAACGTAAGTGTAAATTGTACTATTCTGCTTTATTCACAGCGTATTGCTTATATGGCACATTATCCAGAGAATCCATATGAGGAATGAGGCAAAAACGGACGCCTTAGAAAAGCTTGTGCCTCATCTTGAAACCCTCAATCAAGTTCAAGCAGAACTGGCCAAGACACGTGAAGATGCTCAAGCTAAGGAGCAGAAATTGAAAAGTCAGATCAATGAGCTAATGGAAGCCAGCTTCAACCACAAGGGCACCATCGGAGGTATAAATCCTTCCATTGCATTTTGCTATGAATCCATGCTGTAGACTTGACCAAATTGCTTGTAATCCTTCAGCTCAAGCCTCAATGATAGAATCCCTGATAGCCCGAGTCAGAGAACTCGAGAAAACCAATACTTGGCTAGAAACCAGCAAGCTTGAAGCTGAAAATGCCCTCGAAGGTAAAATAACAGCTTTGAAAAATTCATTTAATATAATGCCGTGTCATTTAAGAGCCATTCCATCTTGGATATATGTAGAACACAAAGTCAAGACTCATGCCCAATTTGAAGTGTTTGCCGAGAGGATCAAAAAGGCTGAAACTGTTAGAGACGATATCGCCAATACTGCTGCCCCAGTGCTAAATGCAATCTTCCAAAACGGACTCGGGAGCAGTGAAAAAGATACAGTCCAAATATTCGAAGGCCTCCGTACTGCTCCAACAAAATATTTCGACAATATCAAGGATGCTGCAATGATGGGTGCCAGTCAAGCAATGGCAATCATGAAGTCCCTGTATCCTCGAATAGAGATTGAAGCAGTCGGGGATGGCTTTGCAGATGGGATCACTGACGAGCAGGCTATTGAATTGATCAACCAAGCTCATGACTCAGCCGAAAAGCTCGCAGTAGATGTATTAGAAAATTTCCAATCTTGATTGTACAGTATCCTTAAGCAATGTATGATGACTTATTTATACCATGAAATAGACTAAGGACCCAGTTTCAAATTTCTTAAAATTTTTGTCTGATTGGTTCAAGCCTAGAACTTGTTGCAATCATCGAAAAATTTTTAGTCCTTCTCTGCTGGACCTAAGTCTAAATAGGGCCAATGACAAGTCATAAACAAGACAAAAGAAATACTATATTATTATCAGTAGCCCCCGACTAACCACTCGGCCAAACTTAGGTGAGTGGGTAGTCTAAGGGAGAGATGTACGAAAATAGCTCTTAAGCATAAAATCGTCGAAGATGCTCTATATTCCACGAGTTATCCACCAAAGTTCCGTCTTCACGCTTGAGTCGGTAGGCTCCTGGGCGAGTGACTTCTGCTATTATAAACGACCCTTCCCATAGGGGTGATAGTTTGTGCCGGTCTTTAGTCGTCTGAATCTTCCGTAGAACCATGTCACCAACTATGAAAGCGCGTGATTTGACATTGCGATTGTGGTAACGTCGTAGACCTTGTAAATATCTGGCCGACTGGATTAACGCCGCTTCTCTTGCTTCTTCCAGTCGGGTGAGATCATCGATTCTGTCGGTATCGTGACGTTCTTCATTGAAATTGCGGACTCGCAAGGATTCGAACTCCATCTCACTCGGCAACATGGCTTCTGCACCGTATACCAAGAAGAAAGGTGACTGGCCCGTAGCCCGACTCGGAGTTGTACGTAGCGACCATAAAACTGAGGGCAACTCTTCTGTCCACCGACTGGCATACGGGCGTAGTCTGTCAAAAACTCGAGCCTTGATTCCTTGGAGCACCATGCCATTTGCGCGCTCAACTTGACCATTGCTCATTGGGTGAGCGACTGATGCATAGCAAATCTTGATACCAAAGTCTTCGCAGAAATCTTTGAAAACGCCACCAGTAAATTGTGTGCCATTGTCAGTGATAATCCGGTTCGGCACGCCAAAGCGGTGAACAATGTTGATAAAGAAGTCGCGCGCCTTGTCCGCAGTGATAGTTGCCACCGGTTTTGCTTCAATCCATTTGGAGAATTTATCCACAGCGACGGAAAGATGAGTATATCCGCCTTGCGCCCTCTTGAACGGACCCACCATGTCCAGTCCCCAGACCGCAAAAGGCCAAGAAAGGGGAATAGTTTGTAGCTCCTGTGCTGGCAAGTGAGTTTGTTTCGCAAAGAATTGACAACCTTCACATGTGCGAACAACTTTGTCGGCGTCACTGACTGCTGTAGGCCAGAAAAAGCCTTGTCGATATGCCTTCCCGACTAAGGTCCTTGCTGCCGCGTGATTCCCGCATACTCCCGAGTGAATATCATTTAGAAGTTGGACGCCGTCTTCAATGGAGATGCATCTCTGCAATATTCCAGATGGGCTTTTCTTATATAATTCCTCTTCCACAAGGGCATAAGTTTTAGAGCGGCGGTGAATCCGTTCAGCTTCGTTCTTGTCGGGGGGTAATTCTTGATCCTTAAGATACTTGATGAAAGGCGCCCTCCAGTCGATGTCAAGCAGCAAAACTTGTTCCCCAGACTCGTCTTTAGCAGTTGATTGATTCGAAACTGTGGGTTGGTGAAGATGCTCGACGAAAACATCCGATGGAGCCGCTTCTCTTTTTGAACCGAAATTAGCCAGTCGGTCGGCTGCTTCATTGTTGTGCCGGAGAACATGGGTTAACTCCAAGCCATCAAACTTGTCTTCAAGCTTGCGCACTTCTTGTCGGTAGGCCGCCATGTTGTCGTCGAGGCATGTCCAGTCTTTCATCACTTGGTTGACCACAAGTTGAGAATCCCCTCGAACTATTAGCCTGCGAATCCCTAGGGATATGGCAATCCGTAATCCATGCAAGAGTGCTTCATATTCTGCCACATTGTGTGACGCTGGAAAATGAATCCATAAAACGTAGCTAAGGTGTTCTCCAGTCGGGGAAATCAGAACAACCCCTACTCCGCATCCTGAAATTCTTTTTGATCCATCAAAGTGCATCGTCCAGTATTCGATTTTTTCTGCAGGAACGTCTTCTTGGCACTCGGTCCACTCGGCAACGAAGTCAGCCAGCACCTGGGATTTAATTGAAACTCGAGGCTTGAAAGTTATATCCAAAGGCATTAACTCTAAGGCCCACTTTGCAATGCGACCAGTAACTTCTTTGTTGCGGAGGATTTCGCCGAGTGGAAATGATGTGACCACTGTGACTGGGTGGCTTTGAAAATAATGAGCCAGCTTCCTGACCGTGATTAGAACTCCATAAAGTAGTTTCTGCACTTGAGGATATCTTGTCTTTGAATCAACAAGGACTTCGCTAACGACGTAGATTGGTCGTTGAACTTTCTGTGTGCGGTCTTCTTCTTCACGCTCAACGACTAAAACCGTACTCACCACCTTTGCAGTTGCAGACACATAAAGTAGTAGTGGTTCTTGCGGCATTGGTGAGGCTAACGCTGGCTGAGTTGTCAGAAAGGTGTTGAAGTCGTCAAATGCCTTTTGTGCTTCTGTCGTCCATCGAAAATCGTCAGTCTTCTTGAGGAGCTTAAAGAAGGGCATTCCACGTTCTCCAAGTCTTGAAACAAATCTGCTGAGTGCTGCCATGCATCCCGTGAGTTTTTGAACATCCTTCTGAGAACTCGGCGGCTTCATATTCAATATAGCATTGATTTTCTCCGGGTTGGCTTCAATTCCTCTCCGAGAGACCATGAATCCGAGTAGCTTTCCTGATGGTACTCCAAAAGTGCACTTCTCGGGGTTCAACTTCATCCTGAAGGCGCGTATATTGGCAAATGTTTCCTCCAGGTCTTGAATCAAGTCATCTTTCTGCTTGGTCTTGATGACGACGTCGTCGACATACGCTTCCACATTCCGTTCGAGTTGTGTCGCTAGGCATCGCTGGATCATGCGTTGATATGTAGCTCCTGCGTTCTTCAGCCCAAAAGGCATAGTAATGTAACAGTAGGCGCCGAACGGTGTAATGAATGAAGTCTTCAAGCAGTCGGACTCCTTGAGGCTGATCTGATGATAGCCCGAGTAGCAATCGAGAAAATTGAGCAGTTCGCAGCCGGCTGTTGAATCCACCATTTGATCTATCCTTGGTAAACCGAAAGGGTCCTTGGGACAAGCTTTGTTCAAATCTGTGTAGTCGACGCACATGCGCCATTGACCAGTCTTCTTGCGGACCAATACCGGGTTGGCTAGCCAGTCGGGGTGGTAAACTTCCTTGATGAATCCTGCTGCTAACAGCTTGGTTAATTCCTCCTTGATAGCTTCTCTTCTGTCCTGTGCAAATCGGCGGAGTCGTTGCTTGATAGGTTTCGCGTCTTCTCTAACATTTAAAGAGTGCTCAATCACCTCTCTAGGAATACCAGGCATATCAGATGGCTTCCAGGCAAAGATATCTTTATTAGCTTGAAGAAAGGTGATGAGCGCGCTTTCCTATTTGCTATCTAACTCAGCGCCTATTACAGCAGTTTTGGTAGGATCAGAAGGATCTAAGGGAATTTTCTTTGTCTTGGCGTCGCCTTCTCCAGTCTTGGCCACCTTGCTGACTGGTTTTTCACCGTCTTGTGATGTTGATACAGCTAGTCGGACTTCCTGCTAGCCGAGTGATCTCTCACGAGATTGGGCCAACTCGCAGCTGTCCTTGTCGCATGTGAGGGCTTGCTTGACATCGCTCCGTAGGGATATGACTCCGCGTGGCCCTGGTATCTTCATCATCATGTAGGTGTAGTGGGGAATCGCCATGAACTTGGCAAGTGCCGGTCGACCGAGGATGGCGTGGTAAGCTGTCTCGAAGTCGGCCACCTCGAAGCTGATGTTCTCTGTCCGAAAATTCTCCTTGGTCCCGAAGGTTACTGGGAGAGTGATTTGGCCGAGTGGCGTGGAAGACAGCCCCGGGATAACTCCGTGAAAGGGGGCGTTACTCGGCTTCATCTCGGATCGAGGAATCTGCATCTCATCCAAAGTCTTGGCGAAGAGAATATTGAGTGCGCTGCCGCCATCGATGAGGGTGCGCTTGAGCTTGACGTTGCGAACAATTGGGTCTAGTACCAGGGGGTACCGCCCCGGGTGGACCACTCGGTCGGGATGATCCGAGCGGTCAAACTTGATTGGGACTTCCGACCATCGCAGGTATTGGGGGGTTGCAGGTTGTGCCGCATTGACCTCTCTGTCGGTGAGCTTCTGCTTCCTCTTGGACTCGTAGGCGAGTGGGCCACCAAAAATATGGTTGAGCTCGCTCCTGGGATCTTGGTACGCTCCTTGGCTTGGCTCCTCGTCGTCTTTCTTTTTCTGAGTTGAAGTATCTTCTCCTTCGGTTGGTTTCTTGACCTGGGCGGCGTATTTTTCCGCGAATTGTTTGTAGATGAAGCAGTCCTTAGCAGCGTGCCCCTTGCCGGGATGATGCGTGCACGGTCCGTTCATGATCTTGTCGTAGGAGTTGACTCGAGGGCGTTGGCTCTGATAGTTTTGATTTGAAGTCGCAGCGACCAGATCCTCAGGCTTGCGCTTGCGCTCTCTGTGTTTTGTGTTGCTCCCACTGGGCCCTGGTGCGGAGTCGTGATCCTTCTTCTTCCAGGTTCCCGCCGACTGCTTTGATGCTTTCACTGCGTCGTCGGACTTAGCGTACTCGGTTGCCTTCTCAAACATCTGCTTGACTGTCCTTGGAGGTTTGCGGCTGAATTTGCCGATCAGGAGATCGTTGCATAATACCCGAGTGAACGCGGCGATGATGTTGTCGTCGGTGATGTCGGAGATCTTGTTGCGCTTCTCGGAAAAACACCGTATGTACTCATTGAGGGTCTCGTCCGGTTTCTTGACGATGTTGTAGAGCTCAAAGTGGGTCCCAGGACGCTCGAAAGTGCCCTGGAAGTTGGCGACAAAGTGATCGCGAAGTTCGCTCCAAGTGTCGATTGTGCCTCTCGGGAGTCCAGCGAGCCAGTTCCTGGCTGAATCAATTAGTGCGACCGGAAGGTAGTTTGCCATGACTTTACTGTCGCCTCCTGCTGCGCGAATTGCGAGCGTGTAGACGGTTAACCATGATTCTAGATCGGTTTTACCATCGTACTTCTCGATGCCGGTCGGCTTAAAACCAGTCGGCCAATTCACTCGACGCAGATCTCGGGTGAAAGCTGGAATCCCGTCGCAGTCATCGTCGTATTGGATTGTGATACCCCTCTCACGTTGTCTTTGATTAAGGGTGTCTCTCAGGTCGATTGAAGCCCTGGGTGGACTGTGGTAGTCGGATTGAATCCGCCTGTCTCTGGCATACTGTGGTGGTCGGGTTTGGTTTGCCGGGGAAGAGTGTACCGACTGGTCTCGTCGTGCTCTGCTATGGTCGGCGCGTGAGTTGGTCTTGCTTCTGCTGTCTCTGACTCTTGACGGAGGGGCGCGGCTGCCACTCGGCGCTTTGGAGGTTGACTGACTGGGTCGCCGACTGGATTCGGCACGTGGTACTGTAGCTGCGACCAAGGTCTTGACTTGATTTATCAGCGGAGTAACGTGTGCTGGCGCAACAGCTGCCAATGTATCAAGGAGGGTGACTGCGCCGACTGCATTCTGCTGCGGTGTGAGGAAGATGTTGGTATTGTCGACCACTGTTTGCCCGATTGCATCCCTCGCCCTGTGACCTGCCACGGCCAGATCTTGAAGTCTTCGGTGTTCGTCTTCTTTGCGTCTTGCCTCCTCAGCTTCTCTACGTTGTCGCTCTTGATCTGCTTGGGCTTGGCGCTCTTGTTCGAGTTTCGCTCTATCTTCTTGAAGTCGGGCGCGTTCTTGCTCTAATTGAATTCTTTCTTGTCCGACTCGGGCTGCTTCTTCCGCTTGTAATCTTGCAGCTATCTCAGCATCAGTTTCGTTGTTGGCCATGAAAACGCCGTTGAAAACTGATGTGTAGTTGTCGTCAGAAGTGGCGTCGTCTGCAGCGTTGGTGTCGGGTGGGTTGCCATGTACGCTTTCCTCCGAGGAGCTAGCGTAGGCGGCGAGTTCGGTGGAAGAACACGATCCGAGTTTTGGCAGAACAACGTTGACGTCCCTGAAGCCGGACCCAGAAATTGGATCCGCTGGTAACTCCATGGTGATGGTGGGGTAGATTAGATCGTCTTGAGGAGTGCTTGATGAAGAATCCGAAGTCGATGTAGTCGTACTCTCGAAGTGAATCGTTGTCTTGCAGCTGGAAAAGATTTTGATGCTAATCTCAGCCATGTTCGGTAACCCGAGTGGCTGAGAGATGCGATCTACTCCCGACTGCGTCTTGGTGCTGATCCTGGCCATATTCGGTAACCCGAGTGGCCAAGAGATGCGATCTACTCCCGACAGGTTTGAAGCCGAGTCGGAGAGAGATATCTTGCCGAAGTTGTTGGTGATGAAGTCGAAGCTGCCGAAGCGGTACGCCTGCCCGGGAGGAAAGGCGAAGTCGTTGATGCCTGATGAAGATCCCATCCTACTTGATCGGCGATGAACTTGACGCACCCCTACCTGGCGCGCCAACTGTCGAAACTAGATTTCGGCAATAGAAAAAGGGGGTGGCAATCAAGCTAGAAAAGTAGATGGGTTATGAAACAAAGGATTTAGACAGGTTCAGGCTTTCACGAAGAAGTAATTCCCTACTCTTGTTTCGGGGTTTTGCCTCCGAGTTGTGTATTGATCTTATGAAAAGCTTCTGTCCCCAAAGGGGTCCCCTATCCTCCTTATATACCCGGAAGATAGAAGTTTACATAATAAGATCTAGTCCAACACGGCTTAGATCTTTCATAACCGGTATACAATCTTACCATAGTAGGTATCCGGGTCCTAACTTGCCATACAAGACAATGCCATACCCGAATCCTAATACATATCATATTCTATTTACATAATTAACCCCCATTATCCAGTCGGATATTCTATGTCTGTGGGTATATGGGTACCATAATATCCACAAAATGTGCCAGTAAGCAATGATGAAAATCTCTAAGAAACCCTTCTGCCTAAACCAAAGCCGAGCCAAGACAATCATTTAGAAAAACCGAACCAAAACAACAAAGAGATTATTCAAAGAGGTTATTTGCTGCACACTTCAAAAAATATATTTTCTTAAAAACAATTCTTTATTGTATTGCTTAGACCACTGCTTTTATGTAATTTATCATTATAATAAGTAAATAATTCGTAGCAATAATCTATTTCGAACTAAGCCTAAAGAAGATCAATTTGGTCTATTGTTTATGAATAGGAAAAATATTGACCCTGCCTGCAGACGCGTTGTTTAGCCTGAGCAGAGAATATTCCCAAATATCCTGTTCCAAAAGCTTAGCTATCAACAAAAGTCTGGAACGAAAGACAGCCTCACGGACAAAAGCAAGTAAGAAAAAAAAAACAAAAGCAGGGACAACACAGACAGTCAAGACACCGAAAGGTGCAGTAAATTACTATCATTTGGTAGATATATAATAACAGGTTCAGTGCTCATGTGTCTCTGAAAAGGATCTAATACAATCTCGTCCTCAATGATTGATAGAATATTTGGTTGAAAAAATAATTCCATCGTAAGACCGTCGCTTCACTTTGATGGAATGATTATCGAACATTGGAGCGTTTCTTATTGTTCTAAGCGTTTTGCGTTAAATACATGATATTGTTATTTTCGACTATTTGAAAAACTACGTAAGTATCAACTTCTTCTTTTTTTTGACTTATTTTATTAAAAGTCACTTTAAACATGACTTGTATTTTATGTATTTACAATAAATTTTTAAATAATAAGAATGATCAAATTTTATTTTAAAAATATTATATAGTTAAAAAATAAAACTGAATCATTCATTTCCTAGTCGTTTGTTACCCCAACCAAACATCTTAAAATAATAAACACTCGGTTAACGACTCGCACCAAACAGTGCGAAATTCATACTGATAGAGTAGGAAAAATTTACAAGATTACAACCTTAAAGGTCGTAACCAGGAAAACAAAGAAAAAAATATCTACCACCCACGCACTCGCAACACCAACACACACCCGGGAGAAGGCTAGCATCAAACCGGCCGCCGCTAGTCTAATAAAGGAACTACAGCCGAAATCGTCCAAAACCTAACCCTAACAACTAACACCAAACCCCACTGACAGAACCTTGATGTCGCCTAGAGGGGGGTGAATAGGTGTTCCTAAAAATTATCACAACTTCGTAACATATTAGAATGATGAGAACTTTTGGTTCAAATCGGAACTTCCGGTATAGGATTGGAAGTTCCGGTCTCAACCAAAAGGTTCGGCGGATAACGGAATAAAACACTAGCTATAAACTTGTAGCATGAACAAACAAAATGTATATGAATCAAAAGATGACAACAAGGTATCTAAGCAAGATATAATGTCACCAACTATATTAAGTAAACATACAAGTAGATCGGGTTAAAACAAGCTCAAGCACAATGTGAGAGATGGCAAGAACGAGCAAACCAAGAGAGGAGACACGTTGATTTGTTCCCGAAGTTCGTATCCGCGGATCCTACATCTCCGTTGAGGGGCCACAAAGGCCGGGTCTTCCTTTCCTCACGAGGTTGCACAAATGCACTCCTCGGTTTCACTCTTGATTTCTTCCCTTGCAGAGGCGAAATCGAAGCCTTCACAAACTTTCCTTGGCACACCACAACCTTGGGTGCTCACCGGCGACGTCTAGCCGTCTAGGAGACCTTAGTCCCCAAAAGTAACAAACACAAACGAAGATTTGCTTGCTATGAATTCGAGTGCTCAAAGTATGGAGTGAAGCTCACTAGCTCTCAACTTCTCAATCTCTCAATCCAACTCTCTTCCCTTCTCAAATCCCTCTCGCAAAGAGGCACCACAAAGGTAGGGGAATGGGGATGGCTATTTGGCTTTGGATGTGCCTAATAATACCCAAGAACAGCAGCCACTCAAAGGAGGGGTGGAGAAGTTTATATACCCGAGCCTCTCAAAACTAGCCGTTGGAGACCAAAACTGTAATTTTCCGAATTTCCGAAATGCATTTTCGGACAAGTCTGAAAATCAAGAGATGGCAATCTCAGTTTCGCAACCATTTTCGGAATTTCCGAAAATTCCGAAATATTTTCGGACCTTCCGAGATTTTTTGGAATTTCCGAAAACACAGAGTAAAACGACCATAACTTTTCGCTCGGGAGTCCGTTTTTGATGATCTTAGTCTCTATGGAAAGCTCACTCAGAGGACTACCCAACTAAAGCAATAACAAGGTTTAAAACCACTCAAATGATAGGTTAAAGCTTGGATTTATTTCAAGGTAGCACTAGGATGGGTCACTTTGAGTACCGAGATATACACAAACATATCGACGTTGCATCCCTCTTAATAGTACGGCATTCCTATACTCAAAAGTAAATAGGAAGAGAATTATACCAATAGGAATACCTTGTTTCCATCTTTCTTTCTTTGTCTTAAGGGATGCCAACATCAAAATCATTTCACCATATATTCTTCAAATGATTGATGCGGTTACTCGTAGCTTCAAATGGTCTCGTACGGTCCATCATGACAAAGCCATCACTCGCCCTTCACCACCAGATTTAGTTCTTCGGCGCCAAGCCCCTTGCTTGCCCTTCACCGCCGCATGGTCCATCGCGACCAAGCATCGTTTGCCCTTCACCGTCTTGCCATAGTAGCTACTTCGTATCTCACATCTTCAATATCTCCAGTTTGTCATCCTTGATATCTTTAGGTGTAATGATATCACTTGAGCATCAACACCTTTGTAATTCTTGGGACCTATTTCTCTCATTCAACTCAATGAAATTATTAGTCCCAATGATTCGGTTGTCAACCTCCACATATTGACCAACTGATCGCGTATATAAAATGATATGAATAAGTGATGAGTATTAATCAACACCACAAGTGTCATATACTCAAATATATGCTCAAATGTAAAGATCCCAATTAAATGAAAGTGAATAACTTGGATTGGATCAAGTACATGCATAACCAAGGTATAGGATTTGCTCCCCCTAAATGTATGCATACGGAATATTTGTGTGAAGCAAGAGTATGCATAAATAGAGATAAAACATTGGGAGCTTACCCTATATAAGAATAGAAGGTATTGATCATATGTAGACATTAAGATAGAAGTATACCTTCATCATCTCCATGTTCTCATTGTGAAGAGACTAAACAAGATATGACTCAAACAAAACATTAGTCTTAAATACATATGTCAATCACATGAAAATATTATATATGAATATATCAATATGTGCATAGAGAGAAAGAGTGATACATATAGCTTGATCTCCATGCACTTTATCCTTGTGATTTAGGTCCACCATTAAAGAACGTTTCTATCTCAACTCATGTGAAGTCCAGAAATCACCTCTTCACAAATTTCACTTTCATATCCACATGAGACTAGGAAAAGAAATACTTATAAAATATTAGTCTGATACAATTGGATTTATCATTAATCACCAAAACCAAATTAATGGCACTTGAACTTTCAATCTCCCCCTTTTAGGTGATTGATGACAAATCCATTAAAAATGATCACATTTGGATACGAAGGGTGAAATCAATGATATAAATCAACATGATATGAGAAATTGACAATTGATTTATATCCATGCATGTGATGCTTGTACATATGGTGCATGTTGGATGCTATGATAAGTGATAATATGTTTCTGTAATGCCCCGCTTTTCGCGAGACGTTAAAAACTAAGTTAATAAAAATCCTATTCGCGAAAATTTCGTTCTTTGTGTGAGACCATGGATCTCAATTAAAATCTATCCGTGATTCCCTCTCCTCGCTGGCAAAAACCACCTCCTCCAAAATTTCAAATTCCAAAAAAATCAGATTTCCGAAATCTGCTCGTTCCCTCCTTTGGACTCCGTGCAAATATTTCTCTCAATCACAAAAATATCAAATTCCTATTTTGAATCCTCTCCTTGACTCCTTCGTATTTTTCTGAGTTCAAATATGTAATTTGAATTCAAACCCCGACTCAAATACACAAAATATTCCTTCAATAAATTTTCTCAGTCAAAGTCTACTTTACATCCCTCAAAGTCCCATGGGCCGAAACCCTTGCTCGGCCCATTCTCTCGGCTGGTCTCCCTCTCCCCTAGCCCTCTCTCCCTCTTGGGCCGCGCTCGTGCAACCGGCCCAATCCGCCGCTTCGGCCCGTGCCTTGGGCACGTGCGCCGCGCGTGCGAGACGTGTGAGAAAGCGCTCGTTTCTCTCTCTTATCTCTCTCGTTCTTCTCTCTCACCGCACGGTCGTCACCGCCGTGGTTTCGAATCCCTTGATTGACTCCTCCTTGACCCTCCGAGTTCCACAAACCCATTTCAAACTCAACTCGGTCTCCAAATCCCTCCAAATCAAATTCTTTGTAAAAAGTCTAATGTGCCTCCCCTCTCTCTCTCAGCCCAAACCAACCTCCTCCCTCCTGCCGCTTGGGCCACCCCTACCCCTCGGCCCAAATTCAACCCCAATCTCGCTCGTGGGCTGCACACCTGCCGCCAGCCCAACTCCCTTGGCCCCCTCCCTCTCCACGTGCGTCGCACGTGCTCCCCACCGAGAGAGAGCGTCGTCCCTCTCTCTCTTGTTCCTTTTCTCTCTCTCTCTTGCTTCTCTCTCGCCAGGATTTTTGCCGCTGGCGTCGCTTGAAATTTGGCCGCCCCGTTGGCTCCCGCGCTCGCCGCGCGTCATGGCCGACCGCTGTGGTCGTCGCCGCCGTCACTCCTGGCTACCGCCTGCACCGGTAGCTTCCGTGTTGCTGCTCCGTGCCGAACCGGCCGCTCCCCGCTCCTGCCAACATCACTGTCATCATCCTTGGTCCCCGCCGGATGCCGCCAAAACACGGACATTGCTCCCACGCGCCCCGCCAGCCTCACCGCCCAAAAACGGGGGAGGCACTACTCCGTTTTCCTCCTCTTTTCACTTTTTGCTCTCGGGCTCGACCGCTCTCTCTCTGTCCCTTGTCTCCTTACGCGCGGACACAGAGCCGCTGGCGCCGGCGCCAGTTCGTCGTCTTTGACCGCGCACCTCCACCGCCTGCGCGAACCGCCTCCGCGAACCGACCTAGCCGCTCCCCGTCCTACTCTTGCTTCGTGTTCCTCGCGCCTACGCCTTGCCACCTCCTTCCTCACCGGTCACCATCGTGCGGCCATCTTGGTAGCTACCGTCGGCCGAACTCGCATCGCCCTCCCCGCCAGCCTCCCCTTTTCACCGCCGCCGCCGCGGCCACCGCCCCATCTCCCCCGCTCTCCTCATCGCGCCGCCTCGCAGCCGCCGTCCGCCGCCCGCCGCACACGGGCGCGCGTCGCCGCTGGCCACCGTCGCGCGTCGCCTCCCTCTCCCTCTCGTCGGCGCCCTTGGCTGCCGCGCCCGACCGCGCCGCGTCGTCGTCCACCTCGCCGTCCTAGCCGCCTCCCCTCGGGCTCGCTCGCTCAGGAAGAAGCAGTGAAGAGAAGAAAGAGAAACGAAAGAGAAAAGAAGAAAAGAAAAAGAAAAGAGGTGGGACCCACTCCCTTACTCTCTCTCTGCGGGCCCCACCTTTGACTAGTAAAACCCTGAAAAGTCTATAATACCTCCCTATACTTTTTGCGTCGGCTGGTTTGATAGACTTCGAAAGTCCAAATTTACTCCCTCCAGCAAGTCCACTACCCGTGAACCAAAGTCTGTCTTCACTCCCTCTGTACTAATAGCCCATAAACCAAAAGTCTACTCCTGCTTCCTCCTACCAAACCAGCCACCCTTGGATCAAGCCTATTTTGACTCCCTCCCTCTAAGACAATCATCCATAAACAAAAATCCATACACCCTCCCTCACCTTTTGCTGGCCCCACATGTCAATGAGTGTAAGAAATATTCTCTTTTCCAGAAATTCAATAATTCCATTTCCTTTATCCCGAAAATTCAATAAATCAATTCCCTTATTCCAGAAAATTTCAATAAATTTCATAAATCATTTCTTTCATTCCAATAAAATAAATAAATACTTTTCCATGTCCAGAAATTCCATGATTTACTTTCCCTGCTCCGAAAATTTAAATAAATCATTTCCTTGTCCATATACCTTTTCCTATACTCTGGACATTCCCATAAATCATTCCCTTGATCCAAAGTTTCCAATTCAACTTCCGAAATTCATATCTCTCAGTCTGTAACTTCGATTGACCCCATTCCACCTCTGAAAATTTCGTTAAATTGAGATCTATATAATGGTACTATTAATTAGTCTAAATAGGATCTTTCTTTTGGTCCTTGTATAGGTTTTCCCTGTTTCCCTTGATCACACTAAACCCTTATCTATACATTATTTTTAAAAAAACTCTAAAACAAAGAATAGTCCATCTTGAAGTCAAAAAGGCACCCTTTAGTGTGATCCTTACCGAATAGAATAGTCATAATCCTGATTAGAATAATATATATATATATATATATATATGTTAATTTCGAAAAATATATATAAGAAAAGAAATACGAAGTTTTCATTTATGTATATAAAAGCTATTCATTCTTGGTGTATGATGCTATTACATGAGATGATATTAGGGGTGAAAAAGGGTCGGGTACTATCGGATTATGACATTCCCATATCCTAACCCATATCTTCCTTTAAATTCGGAGCCGGGTATGGGTAGTGTCGTATAACATATCACTCATCCCGTATCCTATCCCATATTATTTTCTTCGAATCGGATTCCGGACGGATATTTATTTGTATATCTAATTTATATATATTTAATACAAGAAGACAATTAAAGTGCTAGAAGAGAACAAAATATATAATATTACATGTGAGCTCATCAAAATAGTGATTAACTAATCATTTACCATGTTTATAGGTGAATTTATAATAGATTTTCACATATGTTCTATAATAAGAGACATACAACTCTTCCTATATCCTAACCCATAATTTTACGGATTCGGGATTCGGGTTCGAACTCAGATAATATCGGGTATCACATTTTCTTTCCCATATTCTTCCCACAAGCCTCACGTCGAGGGGCGGTCGAGAAATACCCGCCCCGTTTTTATCCCTACATGACATTATGCGCAATGATTTTATACACTTAGAATTGGTAAACAAGATTTTTTTTTTTATTCTAGTTTGGATGATACAGTACCTACAGAATTTTGTGCTATAATCTATGTGATTTGAAAATGTATTTTAATTGATCTTTTTATTGACAGGAGTTAAAGTTTTGTCCCATCATCTCATTTTTTTTATTTTTTTTTCTTTTTATTCTAATTCCTTTTGGCTGTGTACCCATTGACAGATGCTGGAGATGTAATCCATTTTCATTATCTAAATAAATGTATATAAAAGCTATACCTTTTATATTATGCAAGTTTAGACTACATGTTATGTAAGTCTAGGTGAGTGATAGATATCAGATAATAATTGATAAATTACAAAAGTATTTTTATCTGGTTGTTGGAAAAATTAATGTTGGCAGGAGGTTAATTTGGTGGTGCTAAGGGCAAATTGCATTCGTTAGTGATTGGGATTGGTGTGTTGCCATCCTTCTGAAGCCTCAGCAGGACATCCACGAAGCACTCGTTCGTGTTCACTGCCTCGCCGTCGCCGCCATGGCTGCTCCTGTCCATGATCTCCTTCCGTTCTTGGATGATCTGCTCCAAGATGTGCTCCATCTTCTTCCGGCCGGCGAGCGCCCTGCGCGGCGCCGTGCCGAGCATATGTGCGAGCTTGCTCGACGGGAAGACGTCAGCCACGGTGAGCCATGTCGTCTGGTCCAACGCGACGCGAAGGGCGTCGAGGAACTCGTCGCGGTACTTAGTCCGGCCGCCGACGCAACACCTCACGACGATGTCGTTGGTGAGCTTGGCCATCTTGTCGCTCATGTTCACGGCCTCGCCGGCGGCAGCGGACGTGGCGAGGTCCCGAACCAGGCGTGCCACCTCCTCCTCGCGGATGCGCCGGAACGACCTCACCCGCGCGGCGGTCAGGAGCTCAAGCGTGCAGAGCTTCCGGAGCTGACGCCACCGCTCGCCGTAGGGGGCGAAGGCGAGGTCGTTGCCGCCGAAGGTGATCATACCGATGGTGGTGCTGAGGAATCTGTCGGCGAACGTGATGTCCTGGCTCTTGAGAATCTGCTCCGCCGCCTCCGGCGACGACACGACCACGGCGAACACCTCGCCGAGCCGTATCTGCATGAGGTGGCCGTGCTTCTCGGCGAGCGCGCGCATCGAGCGGTGGATGCTGGGGCTCCTCACGAGGTGGTGGAGGCTGCCGATCACCGGCAGCGTCCATGGCCCCGGCGGCAGGTTAAGCCTAGGCCTCGTGGCATATGATACCAGCTTGGAGATGACGACGACGACGACTAAGAGCACGGACACTGACACGGCCAGAGCCAACATGAGAGTGACAGGAGCTCTAGCTACCTGCTTGATTGAGATCGATTTACACTCCTACACTTGTAGAAGTTGCAACGTAAAAAGGCAAATATATAGACATGGCAAGTGGCAACCGGATGATTTTCACTTAGAGTGCGTGAAACTATTCTAAATTACATCTCATTGTTTACATGTCACTTAAATAATTATGAAAAACATTAATAAGATAGATTAATATATGATAAATCACTGTGTAAACATGAAATGTCAAATTTAACTTCTACATGTTAAACAAAACAAATTAACTGTGAATATAAATTAACTAGTTCAATTTGTTTTTCTCGGCAATTGTAAAAGTTAAATTTTAATTTTTATATTTGTGAATTGATATATCACATGTTAGTACATCTTCTCAAAAAAATTTCATAACTGTAAATAACGAGGGGATGTCCACTTGATAGTTTAATATTTTTTTTCGAACGATTAGTGCCAGACAGCACGATGATTCATTGAATAAAGTAGGAAATAAATACAATACTATTACCCTAGAAGGCAGTAGTCAGGAAATAAAAAATTCCACCACCACCACGCAACAATAGGACCTACACACAGTTAAGGAGAAAGCTACCGCTAGACCAGCAAGATGGTTTTCTATACTATATCTCCAGGAAGTTTAATATCCACCCTGATTGGAGTGTTATTATTCTTATCTATCGGCTCACACACGGAGCCGCCGGGTACAGGGAGCCGCCGGGGCTATAGCTGACTGGACGTCGTGGAAAATATGGCGACGTGATCGGAAAGCAATCGTAGCTATCCTGACGTTCGTGCCTTAGCCCGAAAGCTGCCTTGCAACACATTTATAGAATGCAAAGCAGAGTGTAATGGTGCCAATCATGGGCACATCAGGTAGCAGTTTAATCCAACCTCCTCCAAATTAAAAAAAAAGAAAAAATCACTCCAATCTATAATAGTAATAGCAGCAGAGCCAGAACCTAAAACAAATACTATGTTGGAGGAGAACAATAGTGTTAGTTTTTTTAAAAAAAAATTGCTATAAAATTTAGTAAAAAATCCAAAGACGGGGGAGAGGTCAAGCCCTGTTGGACTCCCGTTCTCCGCCCCTATAACAAAATAACAGTATAGTGCACTGTTCACTTCATATCGTCTAACCACATAGCTGACGGTCTCCTCAGCCTCCGTAGCCTCGACTCCTCGTCTGCTCTCTCCGTCACCTTGCCGCCACCCGAGCAGGCTGCCGACGTGTCGTGTGGCTGCAAGGAAGGTGACGGCAGGGCTGTTCCGGTCGGAACCTTCGGTGTGATGGAGGAGGGCCATTGGATCTGGGCTCCCGTCCCCAAATCTGGCGGCGCGGGAGACGGCGGGGCTGTGGGTGGCGGTGGTCGGGCCTGCGCGTGGCAGCAGAGGTGGCTGGGAGGGCTAGCAGTGCGGGAGATAGCGGTGGCCGAGCCCGCGCCTGGCCACTCGTGGCTGCGGAGGAGGTCGAGAGGGCTGGCAGCGCGGGAGTTGGTGGGGCTGTGGTCGGCGGTGGAGGAGGTCGGGAAGGCTGGCGGCGCGGGAGTTGGTGGGGCCGTGGGCGGCGGTGGCTGGGCTCGCACCTGGTCGTGCGTGGCAGTGGAGGAGGTCGGGAGGGCGGTGCCGCGGCAGGTAGCGGCAATACGTCGGCAGCGGCGTCTCTTCAGGCAGTGGATGCTGCGGAGGACGATGGCGACCTAAGAATCGACGGTCAGTCCTTGACAAGGAGAAGGCGGTCCAGCGGTGGTGGTTCCGTAGGTAGCAGCGATCCTAAGGGGCAACGGCCTACGAGTCCAGGCAGAAGACCTCCTCGGCTACGGCGGCTGCGCCCCTAGGGGCAAAGGCGAGGACTGCAACGGCCTAAGCACCGATCCAAGGATCTCAGCGAGGAGGAGGCGGATCCCATCGCCCGTCGTCGGCGGTGGCCCTAGGGGCAACAAAGGTCTCCGAGTTTGCGCGGAAGAGGATATCCTCGATGGCAGTGGCTGATGATGCTGGCAGAGGCGGCGACGGGCTGAGAGTCTGAGAGGCGGAGGAGGATTCCGACGTTAGCGGCGACCCTATGGGTGGCGGAGGCCTAGGAATCCGGCAATGCGGAAGGGGATCCTTTCGGCTCGTGTCTGGTCAGCTAGTTCTGACTGGATATTGACGGTTGAAGGTGGGCTAACCGGCGACGCGTGGGGTCAGCTCACTTTAAGCGGATAAATTTGGCACTACAGGAGTTTTGTAGCGACAACGCACTAGGGGCAGTGGCAACTAGATGACTTCCACTCATCAAATTTGACTGTTTCAAAAGAGAGGTTGTAGGGGAGTAGGGATGTACCAAGGTCATATTTTTTTTTGTTTTTTGTTGTGTGTTCTCCTCTTTGTTGAGTTGGAATTTTCTCTATGGGAGGAGTTTGGACAAAGATACTTGAGAGATTCTTGGTCAAGTGTGTAATCTTGGCAATGGAATGACAAAGACTGGTAAATACCGAGTTCAAGATGATCAAGGGATACTACTATTTTATATGGACACCACTTGTGTATGCAAGTGTGAATTGGAATCAAGGAATGGTAGTTGGCAAATGGCAACAAGTATCAACTTGTATTTCAAAAGCAACTACGCCGGCCTCCGCCACCCACTGACCACGCTTCCTCATGCCATGCTGGCCTCCGCGGCTCGCGCCTCCTCGCACCGTGCCAGTGTTAGCCACCACTGGCCATGCCTCCTCGTGCTGTGCTGACCTCTGGCTATGCCTCCTCACGTTGTGCCGACCTCTGGCCGCACCTCCTCACGCCGCGCAACCTCCGCTGCCACGCCGGCTCCTGCCGCATCCGCCTACACCTCCTGTCGCCATTGTTGTCGCCTGCAACCCGCCGCTGACGCTGCGTCGCCATCGTTAACGTGCTGGTCCGCTGCGTCTGCACCTCATCCTCCCGTGCACCGTCCTCAACGTCGTGTTGCTCCAACTGACCTCGCACCCCAGCACGTTCCCTTCGCCGTCACCACCACCACCAGTCACCGCCACCACCCCACAACCCCGTCGCTAACCGCCTCCCTGCTAGATCCGGCCAAAAACAACGGGGATCTGGGTGGGGGCTCCACCGCCGCATGCAATTGCCGTCACCACCACTACCAGTCGCCGCCGCCACCACCGCTCAACCCCACCGCCCACCGCCACCTTGCTAGATCCGGTTAGAATGGCACGAATCTGGATGGTCGCCACCATCCGAGCGCCCTACAGCTAGGCGGCAATCTGGTCCCGCCTGGAGCATGCCGTTGTCGCCGATGCGCCGTTTCCAACCCAGCTCCGACGCCGGCGCCTTGCCCTTTGCTCCGGTCTTGTCGGTGCCGCATCCGCTTTACCGCGGACGAGAGGGAGAGTGAGAGAGAGCCCCGCCACCGCCGTCCTTGCAGCCACCTGGCTTTGCCGGCGACGGCTTGGGTGGTGGCGAGGTGGGTGAGGGGAGGAGGAGGAAGGGGGCGGCGTGGCTTGGTTCACCGCCCGTGTCGCGCCTGGGGCGGAGCGACCAGGGGCTGATGTGATCTGCCCACATCATGTGGTTATACATATTTTATCTAATCAGAAAATATAACGAATGCTCGGTTATATGTTTTCCATGTATAATCGGGAAAACAAATACGGAGTAATACAGAAAGAGTAGCAGGAGGCAGCCGTAGCTTGCAGTCGCCCTCCCTATGGACCATCACAGGATCATGATACGGTTTTCGCGGTTCATCTCCAAACTGCAGCGAAAGCTCCGACGCTTTCGGCCGGTGCGAATCGCCGGTACATGACATTTGATCAACGTGTGCGACGTTTATGTTTGGGCCTCCAAAACCCAGCAAAAACATGTGTTTTTTTCACACTAATACAATGAACATCAAAATACCCAATTTCTTTTATATTATCGAGTCTTGCTCATTCCGTTATGTATCCCGAATTTTAGTTTGGATCCCTTCTATACCCTTTTCGTTAGTTAACCGTTAAATTCCTATTAAAAATTCTATTTTGCCTTTAGATATGGAGAAACATTCATTTATTTATGGAGTATAAGGTTGGAGGGTAGAAATTTGTTGTATGAGACTACTATATTATTATATTTATGAGTTTGTTATGTGAGATATATATTTATGATAAAAGCTTATTTATACATATGATATAAAATTAATATTTATTTATCAGTTAATAAAAATATTTATGTAGCATATAAATAGATTTGTCTTATACAACAAATATCTTATACTACAATCAACAAAAATATGCTACTTATACAACTTTTAATAATTAAAAAATAAATATTATTCTTTTATGTCATATCTCAAAATAAATTGTATCGTAAATAATATTTTTCATAACAAATACACAAATATAAAAATTTCAAACAACAAATTTTTATACTCCAATCATATGTTCATTCCAAAGGGTGAAATGGACTTTTTATTAAGTATTTAACGGTCAGCAAATAAAAAAGTTAGGAAAGAGATCTAAACGAAAATTCGGGAGTATGTAAGGAAATGAGCAAAACTCAGGAGCACAGAAGGGATTAGACGAAGTCTCAGCGGTACACAAGAAATTTCACTTATTTTTGTGGTGCATAATTTTTGACATGGAAGGCTTTTTTCTCGTCACAGACAAGCACCACCGGCTGATTTCTGAAGTCGTCACTGGTTGTCACGTCGTCGTCACCGGCTATGCCCAAATGTCTACAGAAAGTTAGTGGTATCAAATGATCATATAAGAAACTCGAGTATTTTGATCATATAAGTTATCCTCCATTTTGAGTTTATTCTAAGTCAAACCTATCAAGTTTGAAGTTTGATTGAGTTTGTAAAAAACGTAACAACATCTACAACATGAAATTAGTTTTAATGAATCCATCAAATTATTCTGTGTTAAAAATATTGCTATATTTTTCTATAAATTTTAGTTTGACTCACTACAAATCCAAAATGTTTTACAATATATGTGTATATCGCATGACGATCTTTGAGGTGTAGGAGATTAAATTCTTTGCATTTGATTGTTTATACACCTAGTTTTGTTACATATGAATCACAGATAATTCTGATTTTGAAAGAAAGAAAAGTAACAGATAATTCTGATGTGCATACATGGAAGGTTCTCTTCTGAAAGCCCTTAGAAAGATTGTGGGTCACCAAACAAGGTGCAGAAAAAAAAATAACAAGAACACAACAGTATATATGTAACAAAGTAGGCATGCTCTTGGTTGGTTACTAGTGGTCCTGTTTCTCATGCTCATTCATGCATTTCTTGCTACCTGATTAAAAGGAGAGAAGGGCAGTCTGCTTGGCGCTCTCTCTCTGAACCTGTCACTCTTTTTTTCTGTCTCTTGGAGGAGATGATGGAGATCAGCAGCAATGAGGAGATGATGGAGATGGCCATTGTTGAGCAGCTGCCTCCTTCCTCTTATCATCTCAATGGTGGCAGTGTTGAGGTTGACGTGGAGGAGGATCATGTGTGGCCAACCAAAGATGGCCCTCTCCCTATATTCCTTAAGGTGTGTATATCTATCTCTTCTTCCATTTTTTTGGTATACGCGAAAACAGACCAAGTTTATACTTGTTGATGTTCAAGAAAGTGTTTTAAGCCCTCGTTTATGGTTATAAAAAATTCTGAAAACAATTAATAGATTATCCCTATAAGCTTTATAGGTAAGTGGATACATATGTACATTTTTGTAGGTATGTGAAAAGATTAACCAGAATGCTTACACATGTTGATGTTCTCCCTATATAGTGTATATATATGTGCATGTTTGATGTTTTTAGCAACTGAACAATTTAGTTCTACTAGGCAGAGTTTGAAAAGGATCATTATTACTACCAGGAATTATTAAGATACTACAGGTTTTACCGTGATTAGTCATGAAATCATGAAATAAGTTTTTACTAATTATTTCTTATGGATTTTATAGAGTCTAATTTTTCACTCAGAGATGCAAAAAATGCCAAACAAAGGAAACAACCTGAAATAGACATACTTAAGGAGGGAAGGTACATGTTAGTTGGTTGGCAATTTCCATGTCTCATTGCTCAACAGTTTGTTATCTAATTGCAAACACTTCTTGCATGGTGTTTTTACTTCTTTGGCATGCAATAGAGCCAACAAAAAAAGAACAAATTCCTGTTCTAAATCTTTGCTTGATATACAAATATTCTTTGTGCAAAGTGCAGTTTGAGAATGTGGAGTACAAGGTGAAACTGACTCCAAAGAACCCACTAACAGCTGCAAGGGAGGCATTTGCATCTCACAAGAGCACTGAGGATCAGGGCAGCTGCAAGCACATCCTCAAGGGGATAGGTGGCAGTGTTGACCCTGGTGAGATCCTGGCACTGATGGGCCCATCTGGCAGTGGCAAGACCACACTGCTCAAGATACTTGGAGGCAGGCTCAGTGGTGGTGTCAAGGGCCAGATTACCTACAATGACACTCCCTACAGCCCCTGCCTCAAAAGAAGGTAACTGTATAAACAAGATTTTCTGATATGAATTATATGATTAATGGCACTAGTTGTTATATTAAGACATAATTTCTGCATAATTATGCTATGCTTCATGAGTCATGACCCAATGAAGTAGAGGCAAGCAAGTGATTGACAAACTGTTTAGTGTTTACTGAAATCTTCAGTTAAGAAATAACATGTGTTGGCACTTGGCATGCCAAGTTAATCAGTGTGCTTACATTCTTCTGCAGGTATCATCACTGTATCAGTTCAATTAAAAAAAGCAATCAAGATTGATTATTTTCTTTTGTTCACAACAGGATTGGATTTGTGACACAGGACGACGTCCTTTTCCCTCAGTTGACAGTGGAGGAGACCCTTGTGTTCGCTGCGTTCTTGAGACTCCCAGCTCGCATGTCAAAGCAGCAGAAGCGCGACAGAGTTGATGCCATCATAACCGAGCTAAATCTAGAGAGGTCAGCAAGTATATTTTCAGCTAATTTTGCCTTAATTTCTCCACTGAGTTTACTAATATAAGTTGTCAAACCACCAATCTGCAGCTTACCACAAACCCTCATACATGACTAATATCATAAATATGCCTTCCTTTTCATGAAATTCGAATAACCAAAATTATTGTATCACAAATATCACATATTAATTAAAGTGTAGTCATACCTTTTGATTTTCTCAATCGACTTACATGACATATTCCACATTTCAAAAGAGAAAATTTACGGTTTCAAAGGAGGTACTACATTTTAACCGTACATATCAAACTCTATATTAAAAAAAATGGTATTTTTTAATGGTAAAATCATTCATTTGAAAATGGCGAGTCGCATAAACAGCATACAAAGAACGTGACTAATTAATAACATAAATGTTTCTCTTTTTTTTTGAAACTGAATAAGGAAAATTATTGTATCGTGAATATTGCATCTTAAAGTGTAGTACTAGTAGTACATTAAAATTGCTCTTGATTTTCTTAATCGACTTTCATCACATATCCACTACTAAACATGCACGTCTAATGCACTATTTTTGAAAAGAGAAACTTTTATGATCCTTCAAAATTTATCACATTTTTACAGTGCATATATCAACAAATTTTACCTTGGAGCACCGTAAAATTACTCGTTTGAAAATGGCGGGTCGCACGCAGGTGCCGGCACACCAAGATCGGTGGCGCGTTCGTGCGTGGCGTGTCGGGCGGCGAGAGGAAGCGGACGAGCATCGGGTACGAGATCCTCGTCGACCCGTCGCTGCTTCTCCTCGACGAGCCCACCTCCGGGCTCGACTCCACGTCGGCGACCAAGCTCCTCGTCGTCCTCCGCCGCCTCGCCAGGTCGGCGGCTCGCCGGACGGTGATCACCACCATCCACCAGCCGTCCAGCCGGATGTTCCACATGTTCGACAAGCTGCTGCTCGTCGCCGAGGGCCACGCCATCTACCACGGCGGCGCCCCCGGCTGCATGCGCCACTTCGCCGCCCTCGGCTTCTCCCCCGGCATCGCCATGAACCCCGCCGAGTTCCTCCTCGACCTCGCCACCGGCAACCTCGACGGCATCTCCTCCCCCGACTCCCTCCTCCCCTCCGCCGCCTCGCCGGACTCCCTCGAGTTCAGGTCCCACGTCATCAAGGTACACGCGCAGCACATGTGTCTCGTGTTGAGCCGCACCGGCGTCGCCAAGATCGATCCATCACTCTCATGGCGTGGCGTGGCGTGTCGTGTCGCCGGAGTTGTGGGTGCAGTACTTGCAGGCGAGGCACAGGGCGGCCGGCGAGGAGGAGGCGGCGGCGAGGGAGGGCGGCGGAGGTGGCGCGGGGAGGGATGAGGTGGCGAAGCAGCTGAGGCTGGCGGTGAGGATGAGGAAGGATAGGCGTGGTGGCATCAGCTGGCTGCAGCAGTTCGCCGTGCTGTCGCGGCGCACGTTCCGGGAGCGCGCCGCCGACTACCTCGACAAGATGCGCCTCGCCCAGTCCGTCGGCGTCGCCCTCCTTCTCGGCCTCCTCTGGTGGAAGTCCCAGACATCCAACGAGGCCCAGCTCCGTGACCAAGTATATACACTTCTTCTTCCTCCTCTCGACACCGCCATTGCTGACGTCATCAAGAACCCAAATGTTCGATCAAGAACAAACACACACACACAAACATACCTCTTATTCTTCCTCCACCTCTCGACACCTCCATTCTCAAGAACATACACTCCTCTTATTCTTCCTCCTCCTCTCGCCACCGCCATTGCTGACGTCATCAAAAACTCAAACTGTTCGATCAAGAACAAACACAAACACCTCTTCATCTTCCTCCTCTCGACACCGCCATTGTCAAGAACACACACTCCTCATCTTCTTTCTCCTTCCGAAACCGCCATTGCCAACAACTCGAGGTGATGAAGAGCTTGGGTTATATGTGTGTTTGCAGGTGGGATTGATATTCTACATATGCATATTCTGGACGTCGTCGTCGCTGTTCGGGTCGGTGTACGTGTTCCCGTTCGAGAAGCTGTACCTGGTGAAGGAGAGGAAGGCCGACATGTACAGGCTGAGCGCCTACTACGCGAGCAGCACGGTGTGCGACGCCGTGCCGCACGTCGTGTACCCGGTGATCTTCATGGCCATCCTCTACTTCATGGCCGACCTGCGCCGCACCGTGCCCTGCTTCTGCCTCACACTCCTCGCCACGCTGCTCATCGTCTTCACCAGCCAGGGCACCGGCGAGCTGCTCGGCGCCGCCATCCTCAGCGTCAAGCGGGCCGGCGTCATGGCGTCGCTCGTCCTCATGCTCTTCCTCCTCACCGGCGGCTACTACGTCCAGGTGAAATTCAAAATCTTCTTCTTCTCATTTTCTCAAGAAACATATATGTTCGGTTCAAATCACATTCCCGCGTTTTAAACATGGTTTAACATTGAGGAAATCGAAAGTATTTTGGAAGGACGGATATAGAACTGAAATTTCGGGGAAAAAGTTGGATTAAAAAAGCACAAAACTATATTCTTTTAATTTCTGAATTTTGGTTGTCGTAAACAAGGTTATAATATTTGAGTAAATCGAAAACATTTCCTCTTTTAGAAAAAAAATCAAAAGTATTTCAGAAACAGAGTTTGAACAATTTCTTTGGCTGAATTTAAACATCTTATGCTAATTTTTTTAAAAAAGAAACTACTTTTTCAGCCAAAATAATATTTGGGAGGCCATAGACTCAAAATTTCGAAATTTTCAAAAACTTTTCTCCTAAATGTGAACAAACTAGGCTAAAAATAAAATGTTATTGCATACTACTTCCTCTATCCCAAAATATAAGAAGTTAATACTACGAATTTGGATAGACTCTCTGTGTTCAAATTCGTAGCACTAGAATATGTCCCATCGAATTAAAACTTCTTATGTTTTAGGACGAAGGGAGTATCATTGTGCATGGACTATTTTATCAACATTATATTCCTAACTTTTTCAAAAAATAGAAGAAGAAGATCGGATAAATTGAAATTGAATTTTGGGATAATGTGTTTGGATTGAACAAAACATTGCAGTATTTAAACATGTTCTGCTAAAATAATATCTGGGAGGCCATAGACCCAAAATTTCGAAAAATTTGTTCCGAAAAATTCAATTTTTTTACTCCGAAATGTGAACGAATAGGGCAAAAAAAAAAACAAAATGTTACATATCATTGTGCATGTGCATGGACTATTTTATTGACATTATGCTACTATTTTTTTCAAAGAGAGAGAGAAGCTCGGATAAACTGAAAATTGAAATTTGGGATAATGTGTTTGGATTGAACAAAACATTGCAGCATATACCGAAGTTTATAAGGTGGCTCAAGTACGTGTCGTTCATGCACTACGGGTTCAACCTGCTGCTGAAGGCGCAGTACCACGGCCACCTGACCTACAACTGCGGCAGCCGCGGCGGCTGCCAGCGGCTGCAGTCCTCGCCGTCGTTCGGCACCGTCGACCTCGACGGCGGCATGCGCGAGGTCTGGATCCTCCTCGCCATGGCCGTCGCCTACCGCCTCCTCGCCTACCTCTGCCTCCGCAAGCGGATCAGCCTCATGCCCTTGTAGTCTCTGTCAGAGGAGTTCCGTTCGAGGAAGAAGCTGACTGATGGTAGTGAATTGTGATGATGATGATGGTGAATTGGTCATTTGTTGCTGTGAATTGTTTCGAATTTGAATTATTTCCTTTATTTGAGAAGTATTTGAGGCTTGTCTGCTTAGCAATTGGAAAATAATCAGCCCCATCGTTTAACATTCAGCTTATAAGCATATGCTAAATTTTAAATTTTAAAAGTTAATTTTTAAAATTGATTTTAGGGTTCATTTCGTTAGAGATACTACTAGGAGCTGCTGCGCTCCTAGTATTCTGAATAACATACATGCATCATGTTACGCCCACCTCACCCTACGTCTCGTCATCCCGTTCCCACCATTATCGGAGTAAACGATTTATTTCGATAAAAACAACTTCCCTGCTTCCTACCCCACCCCACATTTCGTCATTCCGCTCCCATCATTATTGGAGTAAATAATTTACTCCGATAAAAACTTCACTGCTTCTGGTAGATATTCTATTTTTCCCGTACGGAACCAACCACTCTCACCCTCACTTCATTTTTTCCTTTTTTCGGATCTGAATCAATCCACCGTCCCAGTCCACAGATCGGTGATGCACCATCGAGGAGGACGATGGCTCTATGGCGGTTGACGGCGGTGGCCGGCGAGCGGTGCACACTAGAGAGGAGGACGATGGCATCTCGGCGGTTGAGGCAAATGCGCTGCTTCGGGCCTCACTGCCGGACCCCAAGCAGCACCTTCTGTTAACGTTAAAATTTGGTACGACTCTTTAGTGGATTCGGTTAAGGAAAGAAGTCGATCAGCCGATGAAACCTATCCAGAAGAGACCGTGTTCGAGGAGGAATTGTGCAGACCACGGCATAACAGTTTAATTCTATCTATTAATTAGACAAGATTTAGTAACTTTTCTATTATCTTTTAGGAAATATTTATCTAGTATTTGATCAGGACTTGTAATTTTTCTTTTATCTTTAGGAAAAAGTATTTAGTGTCCGATCGAGACTCTTAACGGCCTATGGGTATAAATATGTACACATGGAGTCATTGTAATCTATCTCTCGATCAATAGAACTACTCTCGGCGCATCACTACCCTCTTTTCCGTGGTTTTTATACTTATCAACCGGTGAAACTTGACACCTGATGCGGGGCTGCATCGGCTTTCGATCTCCGACGAAGGGATAAGTCATACGTTCCGCGCTGACCCTAGCAATTGTATCGGCTACATTAGTGTTGTTCAAGGTTGCATCGCTTCGATCTCTTAGATCGCTCTGGTTCGGTTGATATATTTGGCTACCTAATTATCATATATCTTAGTTAATCTAAGTCAATTATTCAATTTATCTGTATCGGCCAGATCTTTCCTAGGGTTTTACCGGTATTGGCTAAATTGCTTTGCCGATCTGCATAGCTAAGGTATTAATCACTCTGAAAATTAGTCAAAAGACTTGATTGTTTAGACTTTATGCTTCTTTGCATACTTTGTGATGCATCATCCTTAGCCGTGCTTATAATCATAAAAACTAACATGTCTTTGATTACAATAAGGGTTTCATCGGGGTTTCAGCCGATGAGTTATCTAGACGTTGCATCGGCTTATAAGGATTACTGTAACGCCCCGACACTCGTTAACCGATAACACCAGCTAACTTATGCCGAGGTGCTACCCATTACCTGTGAGATAGTACCAGTCCCAGGATACACTAGCTGGTACACACAGAATAACCATGGAATCAAAGTAAATTAATTATTACATCATTGAGTTTTAGTCCTTACATAAGTAGTCATCCTGGACAGGCCCAAAGATGAGCAACGCAACAATACAAAAGTCCACAGAGCGGAAGTCAAAAAGCGGCCGAAGCTAAGCAACTGGGCGACTAAGCACTAGGCTAGCGCCTAGGCAACCATCTTGATCCACAGGCGAGGGCTTGGGGCTAGGCACGAATCTTCTAGAAATCCTCGTACTCAGCTTGCTCCTGGAGACACTCCTCGGCGGTCGGGTCGACGTCTTCATCTCCAAGCTCTATAGATATTATATATATAGCAAGGGTGAGTACTTCACGTACTCAGCAAGCCGGGGAAAGAATGACATGCTTGGTTAAGACAACGAGAGCTAGGGTTTTATTTGCGAAAGCAGCCTTTTTAGCGAAAACGATTTATTTCACAAAAACTCTAGTGAGTCAAAATTTATTTCACAACTTGTCACAAGAGTAACAATTGATTAATTAACTGGTTTCCTCTATTAGCATCTTTTTGCCTTCACAGCAACTCCATTCCAACCATAAATCATCACAACACTATTTCACATAGTTAACCTTGCTTTCTCAGCACAACAACGCCTTCTCGGCCCTAACGACACCTTGGTGCCAAGCGACACCCCAGGTCACACAGACCCGTTCCTAACCACAAAGGTTAGCCGTTTGCCACTCAGGCGAACTCTGGAAACGAATTCCTTCCCACCAACCATTTTCATCAAACAGTTGTCAAACAAATCTACGCTATGAGAAACACCTTACACTCGCCCTTGACCGTGGGCACGGTTGTTCGAACAGTTCATTAAACTCTGCAGAGGTTGTACGCTTTACCCACACGACACGAAACTGACACCGTGTACCCGTCGGCAACGGAAGTTCGTGACAAGGCCTTTCCAAAGCTAACCCATGAAAATCGCACACCACCTAGTTGGGCCAAGTCTCTCAGTCGAGTATCAGGCAGTCGCTGCCGTCATCCACTCAGGAATACCGAGGATGCCTCCTACTCCTACTCGGTACCGTGTGCCACATAAAGGCAAACAAAACACCCAAAATGGCTCTAATGATCCAACTTAGTCTACTCATCCTCGGCATCCCACAACCATTGGCATACCAAACTCCCATGTGATAACCATTTACTTAGCCAGGGGCATCCCATGAATACCCGTGAGGTCGCACTGTAACATGTTTGGATGGATTTCCCAAAGGAATCGGTCCTTAACGATAATACGCGACCGAACCACAAAGGCATGGCCTCGCATCATCACCATTTTCACAACTCATTTTATTTCGCAACACAACGGTACAACGTACTGGATTTTTAAGCATAAAGTTTGGAAAGTACCCAAGTTTTCCCACACGACAGTACAACGTAAGCACGGCTAAGCAAACTACCTCGGCAATCGTATCCAATGGATAGCGATACCGGCGTAAGTATGTGTAGCTAACAAGGATAAAGGGATTAACAACATCCTACGTAAAGTGAGTGCAACTACTAGGTCGGTCCGTCGGTTGTATAAACAATCGAGGCCTAAACAAGATTTATCGTGTACACCTAGCAATGCATTTTTCAAACAAAATAACTTGCAAATATAGGGGCCATGTGATCAAAGGGGCTTGCCTTGCACAAGATGGGGGTCTTCTCCTTCGAAACCGGCGTCCGAAGCTTCCTCGTACACGTGCTCTATACGCGGAACGGAGAACAAATAATTAAAAGGCAATAAAACAAGCTCAAATCAAATAAACAAGTATGCCACTGTGTAGATCTCAATTTTAGAAAAATTTAGAAATTTGAACGAGGTCAAACGGAGTTACGGTTGAATTTCTATGAATTTTCAAAGTTAAAAGGTTTTTTTTGGAATTTTGGGAATCATTATTAAACGGTGTTGGAATATTCCGTTAGGGCTGACGGCGTGGGGTGGGGCCCACATGTCGGTCGAGAGAGAGAGAGGAGGGAAGAGGGGGCCCACCTGTCAGGGGGCTTCTTCCTCCTCTCCCCTAGCTTGCTCGGCTCGGCTTGGGCGCCGGTGGTGGCGAGGCGGTCGGGGGGGAGGGGAGGCCGGCGGCCGGGGAGCGGCGGCGAACGGCGGCGGCCGGGGAGGGGAGAGAGGGAGCGCAACCGAGAGATAGAGGGAGAGAGAGAGCGCCGGCGGTGAGGATGGCGGCGAGAGCGGGGGAGGGGTTCTCCCCTTTTATAGGCGGCGAGCGGCGGGGAGGGTGTGGCGACGCGATAGTGGCGTGGGCGACGTGGGCGCGGGGCTCGAGGTGGCACGGCGCGACACGTCGTGCGTGTGGCTCGAGGCTGGACGGGACGGCGGCGCAGCGACGGGACAGCCGCGCGGCGCACGGCGCGGCGCGGGCGGCGCGGGGCTCGATGCCCGGACGGGTCGCGGGCGCGGCGCGGCGGGCGGAGGTGGGAGGCGACCCGGGTGGGCCGGGCCAGCCGACGCACAGGGGAAGGCCCATGGGCCGAGAGAGGGAAGGAGGGGAGGAGGGAAGAGATGGGCCGAGGGGAAGCTGGCCCGCTCGGGGGAAAGAGAGGGAGAGGGGGAGGGAGTTGGGCTGAGGGAAGAAAAGAGGGAAAAGGGGCCTAAAAGGACAGCGAGGTTTTCATTTTTGATATTTGGAAATGAATTTGAGGGGAATTTTTAGAGGTTTTTGGGATTTGAATTTTGATTTTTGACCAAAAATTGAGAGGATGACCAAGGAGGGAAAAAAATGAGATCCTATTTGGCACAAAACAAAATCCAAATTTAAAAAATCAAATTTTTAATTGAGAGAAATTTTAAATAAATAAAAAGAAGAAAATAGGGTGCTACAATTACGTACAAGTTGGTTTTAGCCAATTGCAACAAATGTTTCATTGATTATATAATCGTTTGGATTTAATGATATTGGAACACTAGCCGATGTATGCTTTAACCATTGAATCAGCGCTTACTCCATCATATCATTACTAGCCTATTGGTTTATACTGGTTTATACTGTTGTGTGATTACATTATCATCAACTGACTATATTTATATCATTATTTACTCAAGTATTAGAATATACATTGGATATATAGCCGATTGTTCAAAATCCTATCAACATCGGATGACATCAATATCGGCTTGTATCGCTATATCGACTCGTTAGCCGATCGGCTCTTTGGTGATCAACATATTTATCTATCTTGTCAGTTACAGGATCAAACTGACTGGCACGCTCGCATCTCATCAATATTTTGGACCTGCACTGGAGCTAAGCACATCTCTCAGGCCATTGTGCTCACCGACTTAGTTCGCGCTAACACAGATCTGGCACCATCGGCCGAGCGTGGATTTTTCATCAACACCTTCACCAGCAATGAGGTGTTCACATGGGCCAAGAGCAACAACTAGTGGCTGCTCACATCGGCGACAATGACATCACAAGCAAGTAAGGAAATGACACTCCAATTTGCAACTGCATACTCTCCTTCACCTTCACGCATGAAACCTCAATTTCTTTTTGCAAATCAAATTAACGTGCAATCTACAATATTACCTGATCTGAATTGATGGGCTGCACAGGTCCTACATTTGCACATCGTGCTCCGTGTGGCTGGCCACAGAGGATAGGATGGAGTCAGCCAGTGATGGAGGTTGTTTGGTATTTTTATTTTGCTCGTCGTCTCTATGACATGAACGTGAATATTTTTTCCATTTTTTTCATGCTTGCTAGATGATGGATGACTGCTACTGTGCAACATCGAGCTCATCTCTATACCACGCCGCCACATCCTTCCTTGATTCCATCGTCGACTACCGCTCGCCATCCGGTTACCCTCTGCACTACCAGTCACAAGACACAGACCAGCCTCTCCATCCTTATAATAAGATCCAACAAAGCTACCAGGATCCCAACTTCACAATGGATTTTTGGCTGAATCATTTTTTTTCTTTTCTAGTTTGATTCACATGTGAGTAATTTTATCACTCGTGTGTGTTTTAGCCTGTAATTTTTTTCATTCGTACGACCATTTCGTGATACATATTAACAATACTCTTAGTATCAGTTTTTACTCTTATACTGTGTATTAAACACATCAGTAAACATATTACTACACGGTGGCTATGAGATCACGGGCTATATCAAGAGGAATGTGGTAATTGTGTTACTCGCATGCCACAAAGTCTAAATAATATGTATAATACTGGTAAAAGAATTACTAGCGTTGTAAGTTGGTAGCGTTGTAAGTTGGTAATAATTCTTTTACAACCATCTAGGAACGGTACCGGACGATGTGGGGGAATTCGTGCAAGTAAATTTGTTACTTTTAAAGGAGACATTCATACGAGTAAATTTGTTACTTTTGAATGCGCACACGTGGGAGGCTGGGAGCACATGGGAAACTCCGCAGAGTAAATTCGTTACTTTTGAAATATGGAGAGACACTAGGAAAACAGAAAACTTGGAAAGAAAAACTAGACAGTAAATATTTTACTAAAACGCGAAAACAAAAGAACTGGACAGAAGGAACAAGAAAGGAAAAAAAATCTAGATAGTTAATATTTTATCAGAACCTTTAGTGAAGCACAGATGAGATGGAAAACAGAAAAAAGAAACACGGAATGTGGAGTGGTAAAGAATGAAAAAAATGGACGGAGTAAAGGTGTGATGCAGAGGAAAGAGGAAAGGTAAGGTGTAAAAAATGGAAAATCGGAAGGAGGGAGCGTTGTGCGGCGCTCGAACTAATATTCCACGCGCAGCACGCGTATTAGCGCAACCGTCTTTTGTAGTTTATTTTATAAGCATTTACTTTTAAATTACTGAACATGTATATAAAAGTTTTACATATAAATTATTTTTTACATGGTACTAATAAGTTGTAGCCTATCAGAGTTTGATCTCCCTGCGAAACCATGTTTGGCTTTGAGCTCAAAATTTCTCTGCCTTTTCAATTTCATTCTCCGTTTGAAATGGACATATGTTCTACTCAGGGCCTTTGCCCTATTAGGCCCAAATATCCTGTCCGCAAAATGGTCTGACAAAGCCACGGACCACGAACTGCACCATAAGTAGGCCAAAAATGCCAAGGCCTAAACCTTACAAAGCCCAAAGTAGAGGGCCGTAATATGGGCTTATAAATTCACGGCCCTCTAGATGAGAAGTGGACTCCGAACAGGATTCCCGACGGCCCGCTCTACTCCACCTAATCAGCTTCGGCCTCAGAAATACGCCTCCGCTTAGGCGTTTGCGTACTTCAAATATTGACGAGAAAACCTCACCTCCTCTTCTCTCTCGCTAGTCCCGCTCCGCTCTTCTTCTTGACAAGGAAGCAAAAGCCGCCGCCGACGATAGAGAGAGAGAGAGAGATCGCCGCCGTCGCAGGAGGTGGGGGAGATGGCGGCGGAGGGAGAGGACGCGGCGGCCGCGCGACGCCGCGCCGCGGCCACCGACTACAGGAAGAAGCTCCTCAACTGCAGGGAGCTCGAGGCGCGCGCCCGTACGGGTACGTATGGCTTCCTTTTTTTTCCCCATTGTCTCGTCCTCTTCCTTCTCCTTGCGCGGATGTGGATTGCTCGGTGTCTAGGGTTTACGCCTCTTATAAGGGGGCGGCCGGCGGCCCTCCCCCGTGGTGGTCGCGGCGTATAGGGGGATCCGGTTTCCGTGGGTTGGGTAGGGAGGGACACAGCGACTAGGGTTTTAGGTAGGGTAATCTGTTTGTCACGTGAAGTGAATTTTGGTTCTCGGCGAGGTTCTGGGTGTTAAATCTTATGGGCTTTTGTTGTTACCGGATTGCTTATTGGGGTTTATGCTTGTGAAAGTAATGTGCGGTACAGAGGTCTGGTGGTTCAGGCGAAATTTTGCTAGTTTTTCACAATATGCATTTGACAGAATTGTGTATAAAAGCAATGTGCGAGGTGTGTGGTGATCTCTGTTTTTGTTATGTTCGAGTCTGTGCTGCATTTTTGTCCTGGTTGTTGTTAATTCAGGAGTTGCCGAGTTGGTCATGAGGACATGCGCTAAAACTTATATGTGACTATTCAATTGGATGTTCTTTTGTGTGGGTGATCCTTCCTAGTTCTTTGTAGCATGCGGAGGGGACATTGCATTTTGTTTTGTGAAGTGTCAAGGTGGTCAGATTTTCGGTGTTTCACATTTTGTGTTGATTTTTTTAAAATTTTTTATAACCGTGTTTGCTCGTAGTTTGGTTGGCTTGATCTTATTTAATGGCCTTTTTGTTTATTTGATTGCAGCAAGGGACAACCTGAAAAGTGCAAAGAAAGATTTTGGGAAAACCGAGGATGACTTGAAGTCATTGCAAAGTGTAGGCCAAATAATTGGTGAAGTACTTCGACCATTGGATAGTGAACGATGTAAGTGAAAAGTTCCCTTCCATTGATCTTTGACAAATATTTTCTATACAAATAATAGCATAAAACAGGTGCTGCATGCTTATCATCACCAAATTTATCATTTTGTTTTTTGTTCTTAGTTACATAACTTTTCACTCATGGTAGTAAACCTTTAATTTCTTCTCAATCGAGTAATAATTTAGTTATTTGTAGTAAATCAGCTGAAAACTTTCTTTATTGCAGTTATCGTCAAAGCCAGCAGTGGACCCCGCTATGTTGTTGGCTGCCGAAGTAAAGTTGACAAAGAAAAGTTGATTGCTGGAACCAGGGTTGTTCTTGACATGACAACCCTTACCATCATGCGCACTCTGCCACGTGAGGTATATAAGTGATTGTCATTTGCAAATTACTATGTGTGTATAAAAAAATATCGATGTGACCAATAATGGAGGCAAAACTGTACTTTTTCCCTCTGCTCAGGTTGATCCAGTGGTGTATAACATGCTACATGAAGACCCTGGCAACGTCAGTTACTCAGCTGTGGGTGGATTGTCGGATCAAATAAGGGAACTCAGGGAGTCCATTGAACTTCCCCTGATGAATCCAGAATTGTTTCTTCGTGTAGGGATTAAACCGCCAAAGGTAACATAAGGAACAAAGTGTCCTTTTTAAATGCCATATTATTCATTTATTTCTCAAAGAGATGTTGATGCGATCTTCAAGATCCTTGGATGTACTAACGCAAGTATGCAACTTTTTACTCACTGAAGGGTGTTCTGCTGTACGGTCCACCTGGAACTGGGAAGACACTACTTGCTAGAGCTATTGCCAGTAACATTGATGCAAACTTTTTAAAGGTCTGTTTTTTTTTAATGCTTAGCAACCATTTCAGACATGCTAGATATATTTTTAACTGATGTGCACTTTTAAAACAGATTGTGTCAAGTGCTATCATTGACAAGTACATAGGTGAAAGTGCCCGTCTCATAAGAGAGATGTTTGCCTATGCACGGGAGCATCAAGTAAGTTCCTTCTGTTTTGTTTACTGTGTACCTAATTAGTCTTAAACGGTCCATCTATCTTAGTAAGTACTCTTAATGTAGTGAGGGAAGCAGGAAGTTGCCAAAGGTTAAAACTGAAAAAATAATTATTTTTCTGGAGTATTTAAATGCCTGGAATATTCTTTGTACGCTCCCTTTTCAAATTAAAACAAATTAATAAATGAGAGTACCTACAGCTCTTGATGTACTCCGCCAGAAAACAAAGGAAGCACATTAGTTGCTATGTATATTATGTATACATTTGTCCACTTCTCTACTTAATAACCAATCTATTTATATTAATCATTTGTACTACATTTGTTTTGAACTTTTTGTTTAGCCATGCATCATTTTCATGGATGAAATTGATGCCATCGGTGGCCGAAGGTTCAGTGAAGGAACCAGTGCTGACCGGGAAATTCAGAGAACACTAATGGAGCTCTTAAACCAGTTAGATGGATTTGACGAGCTTGGAAAGGTACACATCTTTTGCTGAATAGCATTAGTTATGCATAGGCATGTAGTAGATTACTGCTAATGCAAATGATTTTGTGCTGATGTGCATCATAATAAGTTTGTATGAGCATGTACATGTATTTATGCTTACAAGCTGATACAGTCACACATGGTTTCTATTGCTTGTGATTGGCGATTGTACAATACTACAATAATAGCATGTTTTGTTCTGCCGTCCTTGGTAATATGATATATTATATTTTGGCCATTGATCAGAGTACTAGATTTAGATTGGAAACATATGTCTCTGTTTAAGTTTGGTTCCACCAATCAGCTGCACAATCAACTTTATCCGAGTTGCTTCTTGTAAACCTCTTTTATTTCCTTTGTGTTAAGATTGATTGACTAGCTGATAGCACATTTAATCTACATCAGTATGGAAATGTAATTTTGGTATACAAATTCCAGATAAGAGTGCTAGTATCAAACCCCTTGGATGTCCTTGACGGTTGTTGCTGATTGTTTCCCTTAATATGATATGGAAAACTGTATATGACTCCTGGTATTGCATGGATTATGTGTAACAGAATTTTCCTACTTTTATACAGGTAAAAATGATTATGGCGACTAATCGTCCTGATGTTTTGGACCCTGCACTCCTTCGTCCTGGACGGTTGGACAGGAAGATTGAAATTCCACTGCCAAATGAGCAGTCGAGGATGGAAGTCCTCAAAATTCACGCAGCTGGTATCGCTAAACATGGTGAAATCGATTATGAAGCTGTCGTGAAGCTAGCTGAAGTGAGTTAACCTACTTAACCTGAGTGTGGTGAAATCTTGTTTCGCATTTTGCTCTAACTCCTACGGTTTGTCTGTTCCAGGGCTTCAATGGTGCCGATCTGCGCAACGTCTGCACTGAGGCTGGCATGGCTGCTATTCGAGCAGAGCGTGACTATGTCATTCATGAAGATTTCATGAAGGTGGGTTATCACAAACTCTTTTCTTCTGTCTGTCTCTGCATTTGCTCATAGTTCTCACCATGTCTATCTTTGTGACGAAATGGTTTCAGGCGGTGCGCAAGCTGAACGACGCCAAGAAGCTTGAGTCTAGTGCGCACTACAGCGCGGACTTTGGCAAGGAATGAGGCTGATTGGTGATGTGCTGACCTTTATTTTTTCTCCAAGGGGGAGGAACTGTCATGCTGATCCTACTACTCACTTGCAAAAATCCTGCGATGAGGATATACACGCCGAATTGAATTAGAAACAGATCCCTCTGAGGTTGTCACCTGACAAGGAGATGTGATCCTGTCTTGTTTTATTTATTACTTCTTGTAACTTTGGGAATATATGGGATTTAATTTATTCCCTCAAGCGGCTCTCAATCAATTGTGCCTATTTATGTGCCTGGTTCTACTTTTCTTCAAGCTCTGTTCTTCACGAATGATTGGACAGATTTTGGACAATTGCTTATATAAATTAATCAACTAGTACTATATATATTATAAACCTACAAATAGGTTAAAACAAAGTTCTAAGCAATATTGATGCTGATTTTTTTTCAAGAAAATTAAATCGTAGTTTAAGAACCGTGGCACGCATAATCCAAAAGTCCATAAGCTAGAAAAACATGCTCTGAGTCGTATCTGGATTGTTGACGATGTAAAACAATCTTGTACAAACTGCCAATATCCTGGTGAAATAGCTTCTGGTTTCCGAATAATATCCTCTTTTCAAACTGTTCATGACGTTGCCAATATCCTGGTGAAATTATCTTCTAGTTTCCCAATATATCTTCTTTTCAAACTGTTTACGACGAGAAACCAAGAAAAGGAAAACGAGAAAAACCATTTTTTTTTCGTTAAAAGAAACCTTCTCTTTTTTTACCTGAAGCCACCCAAGCAGGTCGGAGGCCGGTGCCACGTGTTCGGCCGAGACGCCCTCTCCTCTCCCAACGCTCCATCCCCTCCCTCAGATCCAACGGCCACCGAACCCTCCATCCCATCCCGCACGAATCTCAACGCCAAGCAACGTCCCAAAAACAGCCAGTTCAAACCGGCGCGCGGAAACCAACCCACCTCCTCCAAATCCCCCAATTCCAAGACGACGACGACGACGAGCTCGACCCAATCCATTCCCGCCGCGATTTCCCCGCGAAATCTACGCCGATTCTGTTGCTGCTTCTGCGGAGGAGGAGGCGGGAGATCCCGGTCTCGGATGGTGGTTGCCGCATGACAAGGCTTCGGAGCTTGTCGTCGAGCGCGCGGTTGGCGGCGGCGGAGTGGGCGGCGCCGATGAAGCTGCAGGTGAGGGTGGTGGAGGCGCGGGGGCTCCCCGCGGTGCACGTGAACGGGACGAGCGACCCCTTCGTGAAGCTGCAGCTCGGGAAGCGGCGGGCCAAGACGGCGGTGGCGAGGAAGACCCTGAGCCCCGCGTGGGACGAGGAGTTCAGCTTCCTCGTCGGCGACATCGCCGAGGAGCTCGTCGTGTCGGTGCTCAACGAGGACAAGTACTTCAGCAACGACCTCCTCGGGAAGGTCAAGGTGCCCCTCGCCGACGTCATGGAGACCGACGACCTCTCCCTCGGCACCGCATGGTACCAGCTCCAGCCCAAGAGCAAGAGGTCCAAGAAGAAATCTCGCGGTAATCATTTCACTTCTTGGTTTCCCCAAATTGCAAAATCGGCGGCTTGTTCATCTGCAAATCTTGTCAATTTTTTGTGTGCAGTTTTGCGCTCGTTTTGTATTGTAACAGCAATCATGAACTGCATGCAGAAAACAATCATATGTACAAGGACTCATGTGTATATATGATTCAATTGTTCAATTGCAGGAGAAGTTTGCCTGCACATATCATTGTCTACAAGAACTCATGTGTCGGAGGAATCGCAGAGTGCGAATGCTGCAAATCCTGCTTCAGATGATATAGCATCCAGCTCGGACAGGTCAATTGAACATAATGATGCAGTTTTATCAACCACTAGTAGTTACATTGACCTATCAGCATGTGCCAGCGCCATGGACCGGGCATCGCAGAGCAGCATGGAACAATCGGCAGATAGCATTGTGGATCAACCACCGCGTAGCAGCATGGAGCAAGCAGTTTCTGAACCTGGAGCAGCAGCTGCAGAAGGTGATGCAATGTCGAATTCATCGTCGGTGGTGGAGGTCCTCTCTCGGTATTTCTTTGGGAATAAACCTGTCGATGCCGCGCCTTTGGCTGCATCAGATGCTGAGTCGGTTGATCAGTTCCAAGAGCCAAAAGTGTGTTCTGAAGATCATGAAACCCCTGAAAGTGGCACATCATCTGAGTCAAGCCTTGATGAGCTACTGAAAACTATGGAGTCCAAAGATCAGGGCTGTGAAATGCCAGCGAACTTGCCTGGGGGTGTACTAGTTGACGAATCTTATGTTGCTGCGCCAACTGACTTAAATTCCCTCTTGTTCTCTAAAAATTCAGATTTCTGGCCAGCAGTATCTGAGCTTCAAGGAACAAGTGGGTTTCAGATTGAACCATGGAAGCTTGATAATAACGAAACTTGTTTGCAAAGAATATTGACCTACACCAAAGCTGCGAGTAAATTAGTTAAAGCTGTGAAAGCCACAGAAGAGCAGAAATACTTGAAAGCGGCTGGGAATTCTTTCGCTGTTCATTCTGTTGTTAGTACCCCTGATGTTCCTTGTGGCAGTTGTTTCAAGATAGAGATATTGTATTGTATAACTCCAGGTCCCTCGTTATCATCTGAAGAACAAACATCACATCTTACTGTAAGCTGGCGGGTGAACTTTGTTCAAAGCACTATGATGAAAGGAATGATTGAGAGTGGTGCAAAACAAGGAATGGCAGAAGGCTTTGCACATTTTTCTGAAATCCTTTCGCAGAAGATTAAAGTAGCTGAGGCTGATGACGCTAATTCCAACAAAGAAAAGATTTTATCTTCACTGCATGCTCAGAAAGAATCAGGCTGGAGGTTGATTGTCCGCTTCCTTGGCAATTTCACATTCATTTTCTCAGTTATCATAGCATCATATGTCATAGCACACCTTCACTTGTCAAAGCCCAATGCAATGCATGGGCTTGAATATTTTGGCATTGACCTTCCAGATTCAATTGGAGAGGTTGTGGTTTGTGCTGTTTTGATCCTTCAGGGACAGAATATCTTCAATATAATAAAGCGCTTCTTAAATGCATGGAAACAAAAAGGTACCTTATCTCAGAGTTACCACTGTTCTCTACTCCAAAATTGGTTTCATATGCATCACTAAAAAATGATTTTGCAATATGTATTATATATATGTTGTATGCTGTATGACTGAATACACATCCCTCAAAGGAGATGAGATGAATGATTTTCTACTGCACCTAGTGAAAACTTATGTTCTACGAATCTGTTTTAATATTGTACTGCTACTTGATATTTTCTCCTTACAGTTTCAGATGGGATTAAGCAATATTGACTTTTTTCGATGTATCAGGTAGTGATCATGGGGTCAAAGCTCATGGTGATGGTTGGTTGATGACTGTTGCACTTATTGAGGGCACTGGTATCATTGCTGCTGATTCAACAGAATTATTTGATATGTATGCCGTTTTTACCTGCAATGCAAAGAGGAAAACAAGCTCAGTAAAATTCCAAACATCAGCTCCAAAATGGAATGGTTAGCTTCTTTCCCTGCTGTCATGTTTCTTTTTCCTCAGCTGTGAAGAGCTAGAGATTCATTATCCAGTAGTACAGTCCTAAATGGACTAGCCTCTGACTCATTTGATGTCTGAATTTCTAGAGATATATGAATTTGATGCAATGGATGATCCTCCATCAAGAATGGATGTGGCTATTCATGATGCTAATGGGCCATTTGATCAATCCCCCATTGGTCGCACCGAAGTGAACTTTCTGAAAAGCAATTTATCAGATTTAACCGACGTATGGCTTCCTCTTGAGGGAAAGTGTGATCAAACTAGCAACCCTAAGATACACTTAAGAATATTTTTAAATAACTCTAGAGGAACTGAAGTTGTTATGAACTACCTGAAAAAGATGGGGAAAGAAGTTGGCAAGAAGGTATCGAATTGAGCAGCTCTTTTGTTGGCCTTTTTTGCCATCACTTGTTTCTATTTCTACAATGACAGAACAAATCATGCAGATAAATTTGCGGTCTGCCCAAACAAATGCAGCATTTCGGAAACTCTTTAACCTCCCACCGGAAGAGTTCCTCATCGATGATTTTACCTGCCATCTAAAACGAAAGATGCCACTTCAGGTTGGGCTTTCCTACTCTATAGCAATTCTTTTAAAAAAGAACAAAAACTTCCGACTGCTTTTTTCATGTGTGCAGTTTGGTATTATTGAGCTTTCATACATAATGTATTCATAATATGCATATTGTCTGCATAATAGCCATAGGACTTAGACAATACAAGAAAGAGGACTAGTACAATTTCGTACATGGAGGATTTATAGTGTTGATTGGTTTTTGACATTTGACTTTATTTGTATGTCTACCATTTTTCTGTCAAAGTTTGAGAAAATTGAGATCCTTTCTTTTACAGGGGCGCCTCTTCTTTTCACCAAGAATTATTGGATTTTATTCCAACATATTTGGTCATAAGACCAAGTTTTTCTTTTTGTGGGATGATGTTGATGATATCCAGGTTATCCCTCCTACCCTGTCAATTGGTAGTCCATCCTTGACGATCATCCTCCGAAAGGGTAGAGGTTTAGAAGCAAAACATGGTGCCAAGGGGACAGATCCTAATGGAAGACTCAAATACTATTTTCAGTCCTTTGTTTCATTCAATGATGCCCACAGGTAATTTACATTTGTTTCTCTTTCTAAAGTTTAACAGGACATCTTGTATACATATAAAATTTATTGTTTAAATCTAGTCTTTAGCTCCAGATTAATATGTTCACAGGCAGCCGAGCCTGATAAATTGAGTCAGTCTGGACTGAGGTTTTGATTTTTCTAATCCACAAGACTGATACCTTCTTGTCCTGAAAAAAAAAACTAAATATGAATTTCTGGGGAGTATTTTTCTGGCTTCTTCATGTGGTAGTGAAGGTTATAGGGAGGCACCAGACTCAGATCTAGAAGATATGCTGTCTTTTCTTACACTTTATAGGAAACCTGATAGTATATCATATTATGCACAAAACCTACAAATAGCAACTGAGTATTAACTGATTTTATATTACACAACTAGCAATTAGGCTCCTATTTTGGATTAATTTTGTTCCATTATTTTTCCTGACAGAATAATCATGGCAATTTGGAAAATGCGATCACTGAGTCCAGAACAGAAGGGGGGTTCGGTCGAAAAAGAGTTTGATACCAAAGAACTCCAGCTCGAAGAAGGTGGAACCTTATTTACCCATGAAGATGTCAAAATGTCTGAAATATTCTCATCGGTCCTCTCTGTTGATGTGAGTGTTTTTACCTTTGCAAGGTCATGCTTGGGCTTGGCACGACGTGTTTTCGCAACATATAATCTGTTTTGAGCTCCTACTAATGAATGTTTGCATTTACAGGTCGAGTCCCTGATGGAGATGTTTTCAGGAGGGCCCTTGGAACACAGGATGATGCAAAAAGCTGGTTGTATTGACTATTCGCCAACAGAATGGGAACTTGTAAACCGAAATATATACCAGCGGCAAATCAACTACAAGTTTGACAAAAACTTATCTAGATATGGAGGAGAAGCAACCACCACTCAGCAGAGGTATGCCCTAGTGAACCAAGAAGGCTGGGCCATTGAAGAGGTGATGACCCTACATGGTGTTCTACTGGGAGACTACTTCAGTGTAAGATGCCCCTTCATGCATTTCTTACGCTGCGATGTAGTTTTTTAATTCAAAACTTATCAAGATTCTGAAGCTATGGTGTTAGAAATATAATATGAGTTAGACATCACTAGCTTGTGTTTTCTTTGAATTGTTCTTGCTGAACTAGTCCGTAATAAATATCAATGATTCTTAATTTGCAGGTTCAGCTGAAGTACACTATGGTGAATGTACCGTCAAAACCGAACACTTGCAGTGTGCAGGTTTTGTTGGGGATAGCCTGGTTAAAGAGCACTAAGCAACAAAAGAAGATCACGAAGAGTGTCATTTCCAATTCCTCAATTAGATTGAAGGAGCTCTTTGCTGAAGTAGAGAAGGATCTTACATCGAGAAGTGGTAATCTTTTCAACGCAGATTTGGAACTGAACCCATATTATTGCTGAAATAAAAAAAAAATCTTACATCGAGAAGCGGTAATCTTTTCAACGCAGATTTGAAACTGAACCCACGCTATTGCTGAACGTAAATTAATTACAAAATCCACATAATTCTTTTTCGGAAAAAACAAAATCCACAT
This sequence comes from Oryza punctata, assembly GCA_000573905.2. Lineage (NCBI taxonomy): Eukaryota > Viridiplantae > Streptophyta > Magnoliopsida > Poales > Poaceae > Oryza > Oryza punctata. The sequence continues at coordinate 30,947,087 of CM002493.2, forward strand.
AAAAAAAAATAAATTCAAGCCTGCCAGGAGTGACCTAACATGAAATCTTCCAGGTAGCAAACCTATATGTTGTTTTACGGTTTATGTCACTACCATTCAAATTAATTATTACCACATAATTTGGCTAGGTAGTACTAAATAAATTAATCTGATTTAAATTTTGACTGCACTGTTACAAACAAACATCTTTCCTGAGACTACAATCCAATGCTGTTTATTTTATCTTGGGCAACTATATTGAATTTTCTTTCTGCAATGTTTTCAGGGGCAAGCTGACATCGGTACAAACTAACATTAGATTGTTCATTGCAACAACCAAATGTGTTTGAAGAAACCAGTATACATGGGGCAATTGGGGAGAACTGTGGTTGTTTGCCCGCGGGTTGACTGGTTTCAGCTTTGTCAACATTCTTGCTGGTAGTGTTAATACACAGATGGCAAAGCCGAAAAAAGAAAAAAAAAGAAGTGTTACATCAATGTGAATAGATTGTTCAAAAGCACTTTTTTCTTAAACATTCCTGATATGATCTTACCTTCATAGGAAGTGAAGCAGAGTTGTATACTTGTATATGCACAGCTGACCAATGTTATACAAACGATATAGTAAAAGGAATATAACTTTGAGTCATATTGGTTTTTCTTAGTTTTTTTGACGCGAAATATTGGTTTTTCTTAGTCATTAGATGTCCTGCAGAACAGTAAAGATCTTGTTCAGATTACCATACTACTTCGCTGTAATCCTTCCCTAACTGCTGCTAAGCTGCTGGTTCATTGTACAAATATTACTCGGCAACATCTTATTAACAGATGGATATTGCCTAATTAATTTGTCATGAAATGTTTGAGTTGTACTCAATGCAGTTTTAACTCTGACTGTAAGATTGTTTCTTTCTTCCTTACTTATTTTTATGCTTGGAATGTTGGTAACTCTCTGTCAGGCTAATAGCAGCATCTAATGAGGAGTACTGGATTAACCAACCACACAGTTTGCATGATAAAAGAAAATGTTCCGTTGGCGCCATTCCCACATATTCTGCCCTTTTACATGGACATGCTTAATAGAATCCCTGAAAGAACAATTCATGCTTACCACCACTACTGAAGTGTGAAGTTCTTTTTTATTTTACTAATTATGAGGCGCATGATGTTCATTTAAACTTAAGATTGATTCCAGTTTTGTTATATGTAACACCAAGAATTCCATCTTTGCTATTTGTAATTAATCACTTGAAATTTCCATCATTCATGATAAACATTTGTATCCTTCTCGGATAAAATTGGACGCACCCCAGGAACTCAGCAAACTTGTGTGACTCGTGTCAATACAGGAGCATTTGCAATTTTCTCGTGAACAAATTCATATATGGTTTTTAACTGAAAACAAAATTAGAAGGATGTGCTCACCAAACCCACATTTATATGACGGGAATAAAGACCATTTCGTGTCCTTCGGCTTTGTGGAGATGAATTAACGTCTGAGTTAAATCCTCCATTCCAGGTTAATCCAAGGACAATTTTCCACAATATATTACAGATATAGGGGGACATATTTTTTCTTGGTTGAACAATTGATCTTGATTTATATGAAGAAACTATTTTTTTCATAACAAGTAAATAATATATTTAACATTTTTTTATGCCCCAGTTATGCGGTGTACTCCCTCCAAAAATAGTCACACTCACACTTGTTCAACAGATAGATAAACGGGCATGCATATATGTTGGATATATCTGATGCACAGGATAGGACCAGTTAATTAGGAGGACATGATAAAAATAGCTCGTGCAGCTGTTATGTAGCCTTAAATAGAGTTAGGCATTGATAAACCACTCTCTTTTCACCACTTCAATTTGTGACTAGTACTTCCCTATACAAAATCCGATAGAGTACTTGTAATCTTCTATTTAGGTTGAAAATTAATTACAAGGATCCGTAGGTAACTTATAGAGTTTGTTTTCAATCCAGGTAACCAATCAATCAACCTCTTGTTCTGCATTCTTTATTTATCTCTCTTCTATGAGGATTGGAAGCAAACTTTTTTTGTATTCGCAGAAGGAATTTTACTTATCTTGAAAGAGTCTGTTCTTCTCTGCAGAATTGAAAGCAAAACTGTTTTTGATTCCCAGAAAGTTGTTTTTTTTTCGCATGAACTTTATTGAAATGATTTTATCTGTGTTTCTTTTTCTCACCTGTCCTTTGTTTGATCAACATTTTGCGTAAATGGCGTGGCAATCGAACGATTGATTAGGTGTCAAGAGGGCACACCAAGATCGTCGCTCCGGCGGCAATGGAGGAGCAACTGAAGAGGCCGGTGACGATGAAGAAGATCACGGTGCCGGAGAAGAAGTCCCTGCACGTCCTCCGCGCCTCCGCGTCGGGGAAGTTCTCTGTCACCGCCTCGCCGGAGGCGGCGACGACGACGACACCGACGAAGCATGCCGCCACCGCCACGGCATCGGACGCGCAGTCGAAGCGGCTGCTGGGGAGCCCCCGGGCGGCCTCGCCGTGCCTCTGCTCGCCGACGACGCACGCCGGCTCGTTCCGGTGCAGGCTCCACCGCGGCGGCGGTGGCACCGGCACCGGACTCGCCGCCTCCATCGGCTGCGGCCTCAGCGAGATGGGCAAGAAGCCCGGGGTATGACAAGTGACCGTGCATGTGCATATGCACGTCAAGATTACGCCATGTTGCTGTTGTTCTTCAGAAACGGCCGGCGTTTTCTCTCCCCCTTGCATCTTCTGTGATGCAGGGTAGGAGAAGAGATTGATCTTAGCTCTGCACCTCCTTTTTCTTGTAAATGCTACTCCTACTATTGAGACCTTGATCATTCAAGATTTCAGCCAGTTGGTGGTGTTGTTTCCTTATCCCATTTCTCTGGATTGCGTCTTCTCCATTCCACTGCTCCTCAAACAACCTCTTGATTGAAAAAAAGATCTATGGCAATATTATAATGACAGGTATCAAACGGCCGTTTTCAATCTTGATCTTATTGGTAATTCCAAAACTTGCCCAAAAGTTTATCAGAGAAGAAGATTTTATTTGGTTTGCCACCAATTTTTGGGTAATATGAGAAGTTTAATACACACAATACGTTGATAAGGTAGGAATTTTTCCTTTTTAGGAATGTTTCACCCAAAGAAGGTAGAAGAATCTATATAGAGTATTTTGTTTTCTAAAACTAAACAAGCATTAGTAAATTTTTGAGGTTACAGCATGAGCCAAACTGCCCATAGTTTCCTCGCTTCGCTAGCTTAAATATGAATATAAATGTTTAGAGAGAACAAACTATAGTTAACATTCATCAGTAAGTTTTTTTTGTTGGTTATAGATAGGTACCGACCCCTTCAAATCGCAGAGTAAGCAGTACAGCAAACATTTTTCACCAGCTCAAAGTGAAAATAAAAGAAGCAAGAACAAAGAAACCAAAGTCTGACTGTTTAGTAGGGCATCAGATGGAACCATGGTATTGTAAAAAAAAAAGCTCACTATCGCAAGTTATCATGACAAGATTGCAAGAATGACTTTGACCGCTTTACATTACGAAGTTTAACTTGACTATACTCTGCTCAAATTACATCATTGTCATTGTAAGGTTATTGTTAAACATAACTTTTTTTTGAACAATCCGCACCAGACAACGCGAAGATTCATTGAATAGAGTAGGAAAAAAATTACAAGACTAAAACCCTATGAGACCCTAGCCAGGAAAGAAAAAATATCCACCATCCACTCATTGACAGCAAGATTTGAGATGATCTTGTTAATTTCCCTTCCTAGCCACATTTAATCAGTCCGTTATAGAAAAACATATCTCACGATTTTTCATCCAATATGCGAATTGTTGGTCCTTTTCCATATCCTCCGTAAGCTTTTGATTCTTCAGCCCACGTGAAAACAGAAACAATCACTTATGAAAACTTAGTTTCCAATTCAAGCATGGCAACACCACAACCGGCTAACTTCGTTTCCAATCCGAGCACGGTAACACCACGACCCGCTGCATGTGGCCTTAAGCCACGACCTGCGTCTCCCCTATCGCAAAAAGAGACCCATGACGATCAGTTATCTTTTGAGCTAACAGAGATTTTTTACTGGTGGGTCCCAATCTACCTTCAAGTGTATAGAAATTTTGTGACCGCTAGCAGTTCATAAAATATACTTAACTCCCTATGTTTCATGCATATTTTTTTCACTCAATCAATTTTTAGCTATTAGTTATTTTTATTTCACTGATTCATCAGTTGCATATGTAATAGTTCATTTTCTTAAAAAAAAATAGTTGATACTCCCTCCGTTTTATATTATAAATTGTTTTGACTTTTTAAGACAAACTTCTTGAAAGTTTGATCAAGTTTATAAGAAGACATAACAACACTTATAGTTTCATTACATCTAAGATTGAACATATTTTATTTTTTGTTTTGTGTTGAAAATATTAATATATTTTTCTATAAACTTGTGAAATCTTGAAAGCTTGTTCAAAACGATTTATAATATGAAACAAAGGTAATACTTGTTTTTCTTAATGTATAAGGGTGGGGTTTGATTCATCTTCCACACGTTTGTCAAGCTCGAGGGATGATTTCAGCCTAACACACTACTAAAGAACGGTTTTCGCAGATGAGTTCCCCTTTAGCCTCTAGGCGGACCGTGACATTATCCCCTTACAATAATGGTGGTCCCAAAGGAAAACAAGACCCTAATAAAAAATCAATTTTCATAGGCGCGCTACAAAAGTACTTTTTTGCAAGCAGACATCTAAGAAACCCGTATGAAAAAAAACCTTCCTAGCACACACATCTTTTTTTTCTTTTAAGTTTTCACCCATCTCCCTCCTATCCTCCACCTCTCTCTCCCTCTAATGCAGTCTTCCCTCATCCCTTTATCTTCTCTACACACCTCTCCTCTCGTCCCCTCCTTCAATCCATCGATGACCCGCAGCAGGTAGGAGTTCGCGGGCAGAACTGCTAAGTTTATTAAGAAGGATCTAGACCACAAAACCACTATAAAACTAAATAAAATTAAAGAAAAATGTAAATTTATATATAAGTGATAATATAATAAAATGCAAGTTAAAATTATTAATATAAAAATATTATTAATAAAAAATATACTGATGTATTTATAAATATTTTCACGTAAAACAGATGATTTACTATGTGATAGATGAATTATTAAAATTGTTTTCACCCGTTACAATGTACGAGCATTTTACTAAGTAAGTGAAGAAAAACAATTAATGGATTGCTAAAAATGCTTCCCATATATTCGTGAGAATGAACTAATCTCAAATGCATCGGTGATTGATAATTTAATCGCACCTACTGCACATTACTAAACTACTAACCCATCTAATCATTCAGTTCAGTACTTCAGTCGGTGAAAATAAAAGAAAAAGAAAAAGGAGAGGCCCATGTAAGCCCAATGGCCATATAACGGCCCGCCACGTCATTGATTGACTACCAGTTGACTATTCAATCGTCACCCTCACCCCCACCCGCACCCGAGCTGATATGCCGGCGGCGCTGAGCAGATCGCGCACGCAGGGTGTTCGACGCATTGCCGCATAGGAGCAGGAGCATGGCCGGCGGCGGGAGGATGCCGTTGCTGGGATGGTGGCTGATGCTGGTCGGCTCCCTCCGTCTCGCCTCCGTCTGGTTCGGCTTCTTCAACATCTGGGCGCTCCGTGTCGCCGTCTTCTCTCAAACAGACAGTAAGTGCCTCCCTGCCTCTCCCCCACCATATCCACTCCTCTCTCCTCTCGCTCTATATATCCACCTCCCTCCTCGCGTCATATGCGCGAGACAGTCATCCAAGCGGAGCGGGTGGATCTTGCTGTACCGGATCGAAACCTGAGAGCGCATGGATCTGGTTCGGGATCGTACTATATAGTGTAACACGTCGTTAAATGCAAAGTTCTACCTTAAGGCTCACACCTGAGAGCGTTTTTTAAAGATATGAGCTGCAATAGATACTAGGGAAGGAGTCTGCAATAGGTTTCAAAACTGCCTTTTTTTTTTGTCCTGTAAAAATTTGGTTGGGTTTGTGAGTTTGGAAAAGTGCATGTGCAAATTTGGTTGTTTATTTATTTATCTTTGGAAGGATTGCGATTCGTTATTAGGTTGGTGAGCTTGATTGCAATATTCTTTTGTGACAATTGGTTAATTTCTATTTGCTTCCAAGCAAAAATCACGTTAGTCTTTTTATTGGACCAAATTGTACTGGTTTTTTTAACTCTTTCTTAAAATTTTTTTGATGAGATTATATAAGGGAAAAATCATTCCTAGGAACATATATAAAGTTGACAACTATTCCTATGCATCTCAACGTAGCAATCACTTTGTGCCTTGTTTTGGATCATTTAAATTTTCATTGGCAACCCACTATTTCTTTTCAGTTATAAGTTTCATCTTCTCTTTAAGACAGTAAGCAACAGGCTCATATTAAGTTAATCTGTTGCGTTAACTTGAGGAAACCATTTTCCAATAACATAGCTAATACAACAATGTTTGCCTTCTTTACATGCAGTGACTGAAGTACATGGTCGCACTTTTGGGGTCTGGACACTTTTGACCTGTACTCTGTGCTTTCTGTGTGCATTCAACCTGGAAAACAGACCTCTCTATCTGGCCACTTTCCTGTCATTCATCTATGCTCTTGGTCATTTCCTCACCGAGTACATGATATACCATACTATGGCTGTGGCAAATCTGAGCACTGTTGGCTTCTTCGCAGGTAATGAATTTAGCTTTGACTGTGTTGTTTCCTCAGTTCAGCCTTCTACTTAGTTCTCATGTAACTATAATGTCAACTGATGATATCAGCTCAAACATTCAATACAGTCAATAAGAACAGTCAAACACCATGCTTGTACATACACCAAAAATGTCTCTGGTGCTTAAGTAGTGGAAGATTTGTTCAGTACAGCTAGCGGTTTCTTGTGCATGCTTACTCTTAAAAGTCATTTAGCATTCGCCTTTATAACAGTTATCATGCAATCTCTTCAGTTTTATCTTGTAATACTCAAATGACATGCTTGAAGCTCATTGGACTACATAAGGAGGTTGAAAATTATTTTGTTTCATGCACCAGGTAGTTCACCTATATGATTTATGTTATTCCTGCCAAGCTGAGCTGACCTGTGGAGCAACAAAAAAAAAACAATTATGATTTATGTTACTTCAGTTAGAAATAGATCGCAAGAACTCATAACTTGCGTTTCTGGAATATTATATTTAACCTTTGTTGAATAACTGTTTAATTCTCTGTTTACTTAGGGACATCGATTGTATGGATGTTGCTTCAATGGAATTCACATGGGAAATCTCGTGGTTCTCAATCTGTTAAGCAGTCATGAGTGGTAGTATTTGCTTTGTCAGCGGTGTACACAGGATACGAATCGGGATTCACAGATGGCCTTTTCCATGTGGTTCAGTGACACATTATTTCTATGTAATTTGCCCCCTTATTTTTGCTCAAAACAATTGGTTGAAGCTTGACAAATGATAAATCATAATTATAATAGCTCAATTCTTGAAATTGTAACGTTGTGACTCATGATTGGATTATTTAGTATTACATAGGGGGTAGAAGTTCTGTATCCAATCCATCTTACAGGCACCTGATGTTGCACTTTCTTCTCTCTGGAAGCTATTTACTCTGATGATGATGTGTTACTCCTGTTGTGGTGAGCTGAGGTGCTGTTTGCTTGTGTGATGATTTCCCTTATCCACCGGTAATTATCCTCTATCAAAACAGATTTGATTATGCTACTAATAGTTTGTTGTTGGCTGCAACCTGGATATCTTCGTTTTGTTTGCAGCCTTACCACCATGGTGATGGATAAGATATCCAACAAATTTCAGTAAGCAGCTTTCGTAGCTCAGTTGGTTAGAGCACCCGTTTAGTAAGCGGGAGGTCTTGAGTTCGACTCTCAACGAAAGCATTTTGAATTTGATTTTTTTATTTTTTCGGTCCCTGTGCTCTTTTTTCAATTTTTGTATTCCTTTGTTTTTTTTTTCTTGTAATCGGTTGGCTGCCACATCTTCTTGAGTTCGACTCTCAACGAAAGCATTTTGAATTTGATTTTTTTATTTTTTCGGTCCCTGTGCTCTTTTTTCAATTTTTGTATTCCTTTGTTTTTTTTTTCTTGTAATCGGTTGGCTGCCACATCTTCTTCCTCCTTTGGTCATCACAAATAATGAATCCATCTGATTGAGTTCAACTGCTTAAGCATCCATGGCCATGCTCCTTATTTCGTTCAGAGGTAGCCATTGATGAATCTGTTTTCCTCTCCTTTTACAGTGTCCGTTAAATTGGTGTTTGGAATTGGAGTTATGTTCAAGTGAACAGCATCTAACTACAAGATTGAATTATATGTACAAACTAACTTCATAGTCACTTTTTGCATTGGGCTCTGAATTGTTCAATTTAAGAGCACCAAGGGAAAAAAAAATACAACAATTAGATGTTGAGAGTGGGATTTGAACCCACGCCCTTTCGGACCAGAACCTTAATCTGGCGCCTTAGACCAACTCGGCCATCTCAACTGCTTACCAAGTTGAAGCGAAGAAAAAATAAAGGGCACATGGTGATCACATCATCACAGTTCGCATAAGCAAACCACCGCTGAGAAGACGCAACTCACTTGCAACTTTGCAACAACTTAAAATGATTATATACAACGTCTTTCAATGGATTGATTGAAAGTCCCCTAGGGAAAAAAATTACCGATTCAAGGCTACCACGAAAACATTGCATACATACGGAAACAAGCATTACGATATTACATAGCGGTAGTAATATTGCCACACCATTTGCTCTACTTTGTAGAAGGAATGCTTGGTAATTCATGGATTAGCTGAGAGGCCATCCGGCAAACCCTTAGGATCATCAAGCGTCCTGGCTGAAGGTCCCTTAAAGAAGACATAAACTCTTCCAGGCTTGGTTGTGCTACCGTCGTCTGAGCTTCGCGCACCTTTATCAGCAGCTCAGATGGATAGACGGCGCTGTTCCAAAATAAGCAAAGATGTTATAATAATAAGAACATAATAATGAAACGTAAATAAGCTCTAGTTGTACTGAACTGACCGATTCAAGTCTGTCATGTCAATGGTGAAAGAAATTCTCTTCCCACTCTTGAAACTCATGAAGCACAGAGAGAGGGTAAGTTGACCTAATTGAAACAAGGAAAACATTGTAATTACTACTCAGTTGCCTGCTTTAGAGTGTACCACATTTAGAGCACTTGACATACATTCAGAAAAATATTTTTGCCTCATGGATACTTCCATTACTGAGCTTGATATAAAGACAGTGGCATTGGAGTTCCGAGTAATCTCACAATTGATAACATAAATAACCTTTTGTTTATATGTATTTTCAGTTGATCAGCTAAAACATTCTAACATGATTTTTTGTACTCTTTTATTTCAGGTGTACCGCATCTATAAAACATGGAGAGAATTTCCATTGGTTATCAGTATTTTTGCCTGGCAACCCATGCCTCTCCTGCCTCCCCTCAAGGAAAATGACAAAAAAAACAGCATATCCATAGAGAACCTGACAAGAGTGGTAGTGCACATACCATTTGTATGATGATTATTTTGGACAGGAATGTAAAGTTTAGTTTATTTTTAATGACACAAGCACACAACTTTGAAACCCAAAACAGGAGGGATAGAGATCACACATGTCTGGGACGCCATATCAAAAGCTGCAGTCGTCAGATTCAATAACTCCAGTTTAGCCATCTTGATTTCTTTTAGAACATCAATAAGATTACCCAGGAGCAAACTTGTTTCCTGCAGAAATAGATGAAGCCCATTAGCCTGCTAAACATGTATTTCTAGTATAGAACACGTAACACATGACATCATCTACACTAAAAGCTTAGTTGTTTCTATGCTCAAATAGATGCAACTGGTCGGTACATTATTATTAGGATTATTTATTATGCAGAATGTAAGAAGTTCAGAATGTGATTTCGGTAATTTTCATTTTTGTTGCATCTCCAAAGCAGGGAGGTTCTCTGTGATTCTGTTGCACCATGCCATCATTTTTTCAATTTATAGTCTGATATTTACTTTCATAGTGATCTTACCATCGATTTAGGAGAGATGCAAATAAGTCTTCAGATATATTAAGAAAAATGTGCTAATCCAGTGTATGCTAGAGATATGAAAAGAACTGCTATATGAAAGAAAAAGGAAGAGCTAGATGAGAGAGCATCTCGGAACTTTTGGGAGGACAACTGCAGTTCGCTCATCATCCATGTAACTAGACACCTGTACATGCACTGATGCACAGCAGCACAGACACATCCACAGCCCCCATGCGGATGTGAAAATACCGTTACATACCAGTGCTATTTTCACTGAAAACCTCAGGTTGTGAGCAGCAAAAGAAAGCAGAAGAGTGGAAATTCACTAATGAGCTTTAAAGGTACCCACTAGCTCCATAGGTACTTTTCCATACTAAATAAGGACAAATCTTTTCAAACAAATGTCATACTCCCTCAATTCCAAAATATAGGGTGCGCATGCATGCATGCAATTAACTAGCAACTCCCCGTCCCCTAAATTCGTATTTTTTTCTAAATCCTCCACCCTCAAGATATCCAATCCCATTGGGTGTATGCATTGTATTTATTAGGGTAATCAAACAAGGAGGTGATAATAATTCTTCCTTGGTCTTTGCATTAGTGATAGTAGCACCTTATATTTTGGGATGGAGGAAGTACTAATCATTCAAACTACTCCCTCCGTCCCAAAATATAACAATTTTTAGCCTTTAGAATTTGTCCCTACAACTTCTCCACCAACATTCTCTTCCTAACCAATCACAGTCCTCCACCATTCAATTTTCTCACCTACCTTCATTTATCATCCAATCACTACCTTCTCCTATTTAATTCTACCTATTTTCTTAATAACTGTGTCCTTATATTCTGGGATTGAGGTAATATATTATATCTACAGGAAACATATACAATATAATTTGCTTAACAGGGTGCACCAACTGCACACTGAACAGTAACATACCTAATCCTTATTCCATATGCATGTCGAATAGAATGTCATGTGTATATCATGCACATGAGACAGAGGTTATCGAGGCACTCATTTCAGACAAGTCACATGCAGTATGATATGAATATGCATTATTAACTTTACTAAGAAAAATAGTGCAGTCCAACTTGTTTCGTACCTCAGAATTTTCAAAGTAAAAGGTCAACTCTTGAACTCACCGTTGTCATCTTTTGCAATGATCTTAAGTCACTGACTCGTTGGGTTCCCTCAGCTTTGAAAACAAAATTGAATGCCACAGATGCATTCAAATTTGGAAATGTCTGACCAAAGGTAGAGTGTCACAGGATTTCTTAAATGCAGAATAAGAAAATGCCAGTTTCATCATCTTACCTGGCCTATTTTGGTTCCATTCAATGAATTACTCACAAATATGCCAGACATATCACTAATGTTTAAGACGATCCTGCCAAAGGAATAGTAAAACAAGTAAGACACATATGAGGAAAAATGTAATCATTGTCTTGGATTTTTGACTGCGGTAATCATAGTTTGTGAAACAGGATGTAATAATCTACAATGACAATTGCAAGAATATGTGGTCAGGAAAAGGGTTACACCAGCAAATAGCAACGATGTAGCTTTTTTGACATTTCAACTGTTAGAATTTTTTTGGATGGGTATAGCTAGGTTTTATGTTGTTTTTGCACAGAAACATTCTCCTGAAACGCAGAAAATAAAATTGTTACAACTTGCTAAGTCTGTACAGTTTCACCAGAACAAGAAAACCATCCATTCTATATTTCTATGGCTGGAAGCCTGCTGATATACTTAATGCCAGCAAGTGGTTTGGACAAGTACCGACAATTGGTGTCCCATACCAGAGTGTAATAGTCATGGTTGCTACACTGCACAAAATGAATGAGTATTCTAGAAATAATTACCTTTGGAACAACAGACTGCAATAGTTCAGAACAATATCACGCTTATTCTCCCTTTTAACAAGGTCATTCAACTTCCACAGCTGATAAAAGCAAACACAATGTCAGTCACAAAAAGGAGTGAAGTATGTAATAATAGATTTTAGTCATCGACCAATACCCGTGCTTGCTGGTTGATGATCCGACATTGATTCCTCATCTCCAATTGCTGTTCAGCAGCCCTGATAAAATCATTGCATCTAATATCACCTTTAGTGTTGCAAAAAGATTCAAGAGAACTCCTTGATCTCTCCACCTTATTTTTAATCATGTCAAGTGCATGCATCTTTTCAGTTATCAAAGCAAGTCCTTCCTACATATACAGCAGATGTATAAGCCCTTACCAAAATAAAAATAGTTCTCTACTACAGAATTAGATTGTAGTAGAACCATGGAAAAGCATTAGAATATTACAAAGAAAAACAGGCAAACAAAAAATAGACGAATTGGCAAAAGAAGTAGCATGAACAGCAAAAGAAGGCAGTCAAGGAGGTCAGTCATTCAGAGACCAGAAGTAATAGATCAGTTCCTGAGCTTCATGACAGCAACTACAAGGAACCCCTAAATTACTGAATGTCAGATTTGCAGGATTGAACTTTTCATATTTGCAAATCTTCCCAGACCCGCAGTCCCGCACTAGTAGCCAGTAACCTGTCAACTTTTCCCCCACTGATAGAATAGTTTATGTAGGTTTTAAACCACAAACAGTTCCAAACCATTCCAAAACAGCACAAGTCAAAATTCTATTAGCGGTTTTCCTAACATTGATCCTTCATCTGTAGATTGTCTGTACTCTACATAGCTGACTGGAACTTACAGGCTTGTTAACTGAAACTAACAAGGCTATTCGAAAGGAATGCCAGAAAGCATGACATGCAACACTAAAAGAGAGGCAAAATGTTCTAAAATCTGTAAATGCACACAGAACTCTGCATTTATGTGAAGTACATTAGACAGTTGTACACACTACACTACCTGTCTGTCACTGGCAGTGATCAAAGTTGTTGAATCAAGAGGAACACCCTTCTGGTCTGAAATCTTGGATTTCAAATAGCGGCACTCTAGGATTCCATCTTTGCATACCTGTGCTCTATTCTGCACCAAAACAGAAAGAAAGAGTAAGCTAGCAGCTTACTGTACCTTGGAAGCAATCAAAGGGACTGAAAGGATGAGGAAGAAGTTCCAACCTGCAGTTTCTCCAGCTTCACATGATTTATTTGCAGCTTTGCCTTTTCATACAAAAGCTTGTCAACGAGAGATCTTGCCTCAGCTAATCTGGAAACAGATGCAGAATTATATATGTGCAACTACATAATATGTAGTCACATGATACAGACATCAAAACCTACCTCTTCTGCTTATCGTTGCCACAATCTTGAATCCTCTGAATTCAGAGAAAAAATGACAAGAAGATAAATTGAGATAATTTTCCTAACAGCAACAGAAATCAGAATACAACTAAGCGCTGAAAGCATACCACAGCAGTAGAAAGCCTCTTAAAGTTTCTAGCCCTCTGAATTCCCCCCAGCATATCTTCAATCATGTCAAGCTTCATTCAAAAAGAAACAATAAAGCACAATTCACAGAGTGTAAAACAGTTCGCCAGAACTTTACAGTGCTACATTATTAGATTGAATTGAACCAATCAGATGCAACAATGAATGTTCTAAACAAGTGAACACAGAGATTCACTGAATCACAAATCTAGAGGATGTAGATTTTGACTATATTCTGGCAACTGCATCAATTCCAAATAGGCAATAGGCTCACTATGAATTGCTCAGAAGCATGCACCTTAATAAGATTTGAGGAAAGAATGAAAGATATGTTCGGGAACAAGCAAATAATGTTTGAACGAATGGTGGTCAATTGATCCTGGATTACCGTACCTGTTGTGGTTTAACCTTACTTATAGATGTTGAGAAAACTTGACTTGTGGCATTAGATACCATGGATGCAACCTGTACAATGAAAAACGGTTCAGGCTTATATAGACTAGCTATTCAGAGTTCAAATACCTTGAAGAAAAAAAAAACATAAGGTTTAATTACAGTCTAAACAGTCAAGCTTTACCTTATTCCAATCAACATTTATTGACTGTTGGTTGCCATGAGCATCACTCTGGTTTTCTTCCATCATACTACAAGACAAGGATACACAAGGAAGCTGTTTTAGTGATGTTGCTGGACTTCTTGGTGGCTTTGATATTTTCTGAGGACGCTCTTGTGCAGCATGACCATTTTCACTACTACTCCTTTTTCTTCCACCCCTGTCTGAATCCAAATCCTGAATAGAAGTGCATTCATGGCTAGGTTGGTCATCTGTCATAAGGACATTGCATGGAATCTCCTGAATCTTAGTTGCAGGTGATTCATAAAGACCGAATTTCAGGCGATCCGCCAGTGCTACGATCCTCTTGCTATGTTTTACAAACTCACTCCCCAAAGAGGAAGCATCCTGGCTTACCACATTACTAGCAGAAAGAGTAATAGGACTGAAAAGTTGTCGCCTTTTGGAGCGTAGGGAGGATATAGACCCTTGTGGAATTTGCAAGGTCTGAACTACAGCTTTAGGAGTATTCAGAATGGCTTCTGATGTGACCTGAGATTTTTCATTAACATCAACTGTCATTGCATTATCCTCTTGAATTGGATCAGTGCTAGTAGGTACTGGATTCCTAATGGGAACATGTTTCTCATGAGAACCAATAGTGTCCAGCTCACTAGAAGAGATACCATTGACAATGGATGATTTTTCTTCCCTATTTTTTTTCTTGCAGGCAGTCAAAGCTGAACTGTGATCAGGAGTTACAGTACCAGTGCCATTTTTAGGAGATATTAGTTCATGGACATCTTCGACCTGCTGCAATAGGTTGCTCAGAGTTGGAGAAAGCTTTGCATAATCATAACGCTCGGGGTTATCTGCAAGCAGACTCATGTCAGTTAATGCATCCTGGCTATTACACGATTTTACACCATATCCAGATCCAGTATGTTCCTTTAATGGCCCTGTAGATGCTGAATTTGGTGTCCTTAGACTTCCAACTGAATTGACTGAAAAGTCATCTGGAGGAGCAATGTTACGGTAATGCATTGAGAATGTTTCTGAATCTAAAGTTATATCATGGTTTCCATCCTCTGACATTCCAGAATCTGATGGTCTTCCAGATTGTATAAAGCTTCTCGACACAGGACCAAAAAAATCCTCATCTGTCACAAGGGATGTGCAAGATGCAAGTAAGAAGACAGTATGTTTCCACAAATAATACCACATTATCTAACAAACGACTAACACGACAGATGTGCTGTTGCACTAGAGGCATGAATAGTTTGTCACTACTCCATAGTACATAGAGACAGTGTAGCGAGGAAAATTAACTACCAATCACTCAAATGTGGCTAGTATATGTAACTTTTAAAGATATTAATGAGCAGGTACTGTTACATCAGCTTCCCTAATAAATTGAACAATCACATCCAGTTCAGATGTCCATCTCCATCTGTGCTAAGAAGGGCATCCAATCTGTCTGCCGTGCCAGACTAGTGAGGGAACAAGATATGCAAAAATAATTTGATACTAAATTGCTCGATTCTTAACCAAAAAAACACAAATCACATCCTTAACACTACTGTAGCATAGTTTCCACAGGCAAAGATAACCTATAATAAATGATATGGGTCCACTTCTATATTGACTCAAGAAGATGAAGTGAGAAGTAAAATTGAAACCCAAACCTGAAAGCAACTAGAACCAAAATTACCGCATAAGGATATACAGGTGGACAACCATTTGAAATAATCATTTGGGGTTGAGCAGTTAGAGAAAGTTTAAGTAACCTATGATTAAGCCAAAATTAACATGATAAATGTAAAAATCCAGACCTACAAATAACCCCAAACAAAAACACAATTCAGCAGAATTTGTAAGAAGCCAAAAAACACGAGGATTATCATCAAATTAAACAAGCGAATTCTTCTTCCCACACATTTTTGGCTAGAGGACATTAATAAGGAGGAGCGTGTCTCACCATCGTTGGAGACGAGGGATCCGGCGGCGCTGCCAGGAGAGGATGAGTCGACATCGCCGTTGTTCAGGAAGCGGAACGGCGGGCGCTCGAACTCCTCCTCTTCCCCCTCCGTCTCCTCGCCTTCCTCCGCCGCGGGCTTCCCCGGGGAGAGGGAGGGGGTCGGGGACGGGGACGGGTAGCCGACGGCGATGGCGCGGTCCTCCGGGGGGGTGTCGAAGTCCTCGTCGCGGTCGAACACGTGCACCGCGGTGATCTCCGCGAAGCTGACGCGGCGGGAGCGCCTCCTCGCCATCGTCTCGTCCTCCGTCGCCGGCGACGGGAGGGCGGCGGGCACAACGCCGGCGACGTCCATGGAGGAGGTGGGGTTTAGGGTTCGAAATTGGGGGCGGGGCGATGCGCCGATGCGGGGATTTGGAGGGAATTTTTTCCAAATTTTTTTTGGTCGGCTTATCCTTCTTTCTTTTTTTCCCAGGAGATCCTCCTGCTAAGTTTTTATTGGGCCAAATTACTCACAAGCAGCAGGCATGTGGGCCTTTAACGTCAGCCCAATTCTAGTGGACGATTCGTGTTTCTTTTTGAATAAGTTCACTTTGATGATTGAATCTCCCTAAACCGTAATACCATAAATCTTGACCCCAACTATTAAAACCGGTACAATTTAACTCCCTTGGTAGTTTTGGAGGGTGGTTTCGCTGACGTGGTATCTATGTGGCAGTGTTGACCTAGTCTGTGATACTGACGCGGCGCTTAGGTGGCATTAAAGTTAAAAACATATACATGGGACCCATTTGTCATTCACAATAAAAATTATGGGGCACACGGATATGTGGGGCCCACATGTCATCCTCTATCTCTCTTCTTCCTCCCCTCTCTCCCTTCTCTCTGTCTTTCTCTTTCTCTCCCTTTCGACGACCTTCTGCCGGAGCGGTCGTCGCAAGTGCGCTCGTCATGGTGGGAGACCCGGCGCTTGGAGAGGTCGATGTAGCCCTTGTCGTGGTCGACGCAGAGGATGACGACGGGCTCCTGGCGACCGACATTGATGAGGTATCTAAGGGATGGAGCGGATGCGGCGGCGGGAGAGCTTGGAGTAGAGGATACCCTCGATGTTGTTGTACTCGAACTGTGAGACGTAGGCACCCAGCTCGACGAGGTGCTTCACCTGGATCATCATCACCGTATCCACCTCTGGGAACGACGCCTCATACATCTGGCACTCCAGGTTCGGCATCGCCTCGCCGGAGCTAGGGTTTTGGAGGAGGGGATTCGGGGGCAGCAGCGGCGAGCAGGAGGGCAGGTGATGCCTCGAGACGGAGCGGCGACGAGGACGAGGTGGATTTGGGAGGGTGGGCGTTGCCTCGAGGGCTCTGGATCTGGGCTGGTGGAGCTCGGTGCTACGCCGCCGAGTCGCCTTGCCCTCCTGCTGCGCGATGCCGTCGACGACGCCACCACCATCATGGTCCACCACGACAAGCCACCGCCGCCACTCCAACACCTGGGCGTGCACACGGCCGAAGAAGGGAGAGGGAGAGGGAGAGAGGAGATAGAGAGAGGGGGAGGAGAAGAAAGAGAGATAAGAGGATGACATGTGGGCCGCACATGTCAGTAGACCCTATAAATTTTTTTGTGTGAATGATAAATGGGTCCCACTTATATATTTTTAACTCTAGTGCCACCTAAGCGCCACATCAGCGTCCCCACAGACCAAGTTAACACTGTCACGTAGGCGTTCGGCAAAACCCTCCAAAATTAGCCAGGGAGTCAAATTGTACCGGTTTTAATAGTTGGTGGGTCGAGATATCAAGTATTGCGGTTCAGGGATACGAATCAGATTCGGTCACTAGTTAAGGGAGTCAAAAGTGAACTTATTCCTTTATTTTTCTCAGTTTTTGATGAAACGAAATTAGGGCGTGTTCGGAATGTAGAAATTGTAAAATGGAGGATTAGAAAAAATTCAGGAATTCGGTAGGAACGCATACGCAAAACAGAGGATTTAAAACTATAGGAATTTTGTAGGAATGGGTGTGTTTGGATGGTTGTGAGAAACGTAGGAACAGTTTTGGAGGAATGCAACTTAAATGCCCAACTAACAGGTATAGAACCAGCTGACACATGGGCCTAGTGCATTACTGGGTCACGTGGTCAGTGAGCTAGGAAAGAATTCATTTGAAGCTTGATCTTGTTCTTTGTGCAAAGGGAATTTTACAATGAGGTATGAGTAGATTTTTTTCCCCTTGGTTTTCCTACAGGAACAGTGTTAAAAGGAAATATTCCTTCACTTGTCCTTTAGTCATCCGAATTGTAGGAAAGGAAAAGTTTCCTATCAACATTATTCCTATGAAAATCCTTTGGAAACCCCTCAATCCGAACGACCCCTTAGTGTGGTATGGAGACTAATTAAGTGTTTGGGAAAATTGAAAAAACCATCCCAGGAGTCACTTGAAATTGGACATTCCACCCCATAAGTCATTTTATTGAAAATGCCCTCCCCTTTTTGGTTTTGTTGCGAAAACCAACTCAATGTGCACGTACTTAATCAAATTGATATGTTTTTATAGGTTGTGAGGCGTCTATGTGGTCTTTACCAAAATTAAATACTTCTAGGAGTAACTTGTGACACTTTTTTGAAGATTGCATTAATAAAATTGTTGATGAGAGGTTAAACGTTGTTGCACTCAGTTTCGCTATATGTAGAAAAAAATCAATGAACCATGAAGAATAAGTCTAATGCAAGTGCTTTGAGAAAATTGACTTAACTAGGTTAGCCTACGGTAGCTCTACACTAGTGTTAACAGGCTGATTCGATTAAGCACGTGCACATTGAGGCTTTGTTCGGTTCCCTGGGATTAAATCCCCAAAAGGAACTTATCCAGGGAGGGATTGAGTGAATCCCTCCCATATCACTCAAACCCTGTGGGGGATGAATCCCTTTCTCCCCCTCCTCTCTCCTTTGAAACCCTGCATTCGGTTCAGGGCAGGGAAAACATCAACCAAACAAAAGGTGGAAACCACCTGGACAACGTGGACACAATTAAATGAAGCCAGCAATATGTACTAGTGAAAAATGCTTCTTTTTGGCAAAACTGAGGTTAACTAGTGCCATGCAATACATGATATCTCAAGTTCTACACATTATAAAACACAGCATCAATCAACCAGCATATTTAGCAGAAGTTGTGCAATGTAGTACCACACTCCAAACATGACAGATTGACAATGGCACCTAAGAGATACCAATTAACGTCAGTACTCAAAGTCACTCATTCTTGGTGGAAAAATATTGCCGCAATCCTCAAAAATGGACATGTCGACAATCCTAAACCAGGATAAATAGATCATCATGCTGCAGAAAAGAACATATGTTGCAAGCTAGATATGGCACTTTTCTGAAGTTTAACCACAATGTTAAGAAAATAGATGCACAACGGAGACACAAATTTAACGTGAAAAACCCTTGCGGGAAAAAACCACGGGCGCCAACCGGCAATGATCACTATAGAGGAGTTGATTACAAACATAGGGGAATAACAATGGGAACGTCTTCCCTTCCCGTACGGCTTACAAGAGTATATATAGGAGATAAAAGGAAAGACACCTAATAAGAAACGACAGAGAGTCCTACTAGGAAACTAATCTGAACATATTGTGGGCCTAAATTTGGATCACATATTTAACAATCTCCACCTTGAGACGAATTTCCTCTTGTAGCATAAAAATCATCAATCACCAAAAAAATATCTCATGTAGGTAAAATCACCGCGTGCCAAATAATCTCTAGGACTATACTGTAACACCAACCAAGCTTGAGCAAAGCTCAAACTTAGTAGCAGGAACTGACTTTGTCATCATATCAGCTAGATTATCATGAGTACTTATCTTGCATACTTTGACATCACCTTCAGCAATCACACCTCGTATAAAGTGATATCTCACATCAATGTGCTTTGTTCTCTCATGGAACATCTGATCCTTTGTAAGGCATATTGCACTTTGATTATCACAAAATATATCAATGCAAGACGTAACTCCACAAAGCTCAGTATACAAACCTCTAAGCCAAATAGCTTCTTTACAAGCTTCAGAAATAGCTATATACTCTGCTTCAGTAGTAGATAAGGCAACAGTTGCTCGCAAATTTGCCTTCCAACTAACAACACATCCGCCAATAGTGAAAACATAACCTGTGAGCGATCTTCTCATATCCAAATCTGCAGCAAAATTTGAATCCACATAACCAAAAGTCTATCTCTAGATCTCCTAAACTGCAAACAAGCATTAGAGGTACCACGTAGGTATCTGAAAATCCACTGAACAGCTTTCCAATGCTCTTTGCCAGGATTAGCCATGTATCTACTGACAACACTCAATGCATGTGATGAGTCAGGATTAGAACATACCATGGCATACATAAGTGAACCAACTGCACTTGAATATGGAACTCTAGACATGTACTCAGTATCATAATCTGACTGTGGACATAAATCTGATGGTAATCTGAAATGTGCAGCTAAAGGAATACTCACTGGTTTTGCATCATGCATATTGAAACGACGAAGGACCTTCTCAATATAACCTTTCTGACTAAGATATAACTTGCCAGACTGTCTTTCTCTAGTAATTTTCATACCGAGAATTTTCTTAGCTGCACCCAAATCCTTCATCTCAAATTCACTACTCAATTGTGCCTTCAACTTTGCTATCTCTGCTTTGTCTTTTGCAACAATCAACATATCATCAACATAAATAAGCAAATATATAGCTGAACCATCAACCACTTTGAGAAAAACACAGCTATCATAATTGGATCTTCTAAACTTCTGAGAAAGCATGAAAGAGTCAAATCTCTTATACCACTGTCTAGGTGACTACTTCAACCCATAGAGAGATTTCTTTAATCTACAAACTAGGTTATCTTTTCCAGGAACAACAAAACCTTTAGGTTGCTCCATTTAAATATCTTAGAACAGAACTCCATCTCATTATCAGTACGAAGTATTTTCACCTTCCTTTCAGTTTATCTTTCAACCATAGTCTTCCACTCTTTAAACGCATCAAAAGCTTGATATTTGTGCTTCAAGAAATAAGGCCAAACTTTTTGCGAATAATCATCAACGATTGTCATCATATAACGAGCACCTCCAAAAGACGTCTTACGAGCAAGCCCCCATAAATCAGAATGCACATAATTAAGAATACCTTCTGTAGTATGTGTAGATGTGTTGAACTTCACCCTCTTATGCTTGCCAAGTATGCAATGCTCACAAAATTTGAGCTTCCCGATGCCTTGTCCATCTAGCAAGTCTCGCTTGCTCAATTCTGCCAAACCAATTTCACTCATATGCCCAAGACGCATATGCCAAATATTAGTAGCATCAGAATTAGATAATGAATCTGAAACTGTATTACCTAATATAGTTGTACTCGCAGATGGTACAGGTTGGCAGTTTTAATATCAGCTTTCATTACAACAAGAGATCCTTTGGTTACCTTCAAAATTCCATCTCTACCGGAATATTTGTACCCTTTGCGATCAAGCGTACATAAAGAGATGAGACTCCTCTTCAAATTTGGAATATGCCGTACATCTGACAATGTTCTGATACAGCCATCAAACATCTTGATCTGAATTGTTCCAATACCTCCAACCTTGCATGGTGTATTATCACCCATCAAAATAATACCACCTTGCACAGACTCATAGGTGGCAAACCAATCCCTGTTCGGGCACATGTGATAGGTGCAAGCAGTATCAAGAATCCACTGGTCACTAGTTTGTGCACAACCAGCATAAGCAACAAGCAATTCTGCACCAGGTTTATCATCAGTAACAACTGCGACTTTACCTTCATCTTGTTTATTACCTTTCAGTCTATAACTTCCGGTTCTCTTGTCTTTGTTCTGTAGCTTCCAACACTAAGAGATATCATGTCCATCTCTCTTGCAGTATTTGCATGACTTATACCTGCCTCTGGACTTTGATCTTCCACGATAGCTACTTGAACTTTTATCTCTTGACTGGTTCTTTGTGTTCTTCTCCTGTTGCCTGCCCCGAACAACCAAGCCTTCTGCTTGTGAACTTGAACTTTTAGAGGGTACCATCTTCTTCATCTTTTCTTTGGCATGCAAAGCTTCATAAACTTCTTTCAAAGTTAGAGTATCATGACTATAAAGAACAGTATCCCTGAAGTTTTCATATGAGCTAGGCAATGAACACAATAGAATAAGGCCTAAATCCTCTTCATCATACTTTACCTCCATAGACTCAACGTCAGCAACAATTTCCTTGAAAATGGAGAGATGATTCATCACAGACTCATCATCATGCAACTTGTGCAAAAATAACTTTTGCTTCAGGTGCATCTTACTGGTCAGATCCTTAGTCATGCATATCTGTTCCAGCTTCAACCACAGCCCACTGGCTGCCTTCTCCTTAAGCACCTCCTGCAAAATATTGTTAGATAGATGAAGATGAATATATGACATAGCCTTACGATCCCTTTTCTTCTCATCGTCGGACCAATCCGTAGTCCTCTTGTCAAATCCAGATAGCGCATCATCGAGGTCTTGCTGTGCAAGAACGGCTCGCATCTTCACTTGCCATAGTGAGAATCTTGTGTCTCGGTCCAGGAGCGGTAGATCATACTTTAAATTCGTCATGGGAATTAATCCTGAATTTGCTAGTAACAAATTGATGTAAACCTAGCAAAAACGCGAACCTCTGGTACACTTCTCGTGTGTACGTAGCGAAGTATGTAGATTTCCTGCTACACAAGCTTGGGTGCACGTAGCAATTATAAATGTGAAATTAATTCACGTGAACAGCCTGGGGCAACTGAATGCCCTGCTTATGCAATGCTGCTCCCCCGGTGCGTGGATGACGGCTGCGCTGTTGCGTCGACTTTTCTTTTCGCGCGATGTCGGAGGACGATAGATGATCTCGCCGAACGAAGTGATGAGACGATTACGCCGGCGGCGGGGATAGTAGTAGATCGGATCTCCAATGTTCTGATACCACTTGTTAAGAAAATAGATGCACAACGGAGACACGAATTCAATGTGGAAAACCCTTGCGGGAAAAAACCACGGGCGCCAACCGGCAATGATCACTATAGAGGAGTTGATTACAAACATAGAGGAATAACAATGGGAACGTCTCCCTGTACGGCTTACAAGAGTATATATAGGAGATAAAAGAAAAGACACCTAATAGGAAACGACAGAGAGTCCTACTAGGAAACTAATCCAAACATGTTGTGGGCCTAAATTCGGATCACATATTTAACACACAATGTGTCAGAAATTAAGCAATCGTACTCCATAATACTTCTCTTGTAAGCAAGCATCTTTCGTAATGAGCATACACTTATCTTATATCTGGTTGTGTCTACTCATAGAGCATAAAAAACTTTAACTGCTCTACAATAAATATTGCAGTATCATCAAGGCCTAGAGTATATATATATTTGTGCAAAATGTAGTAGTATCTTCAATTAATGCCGCATGGTGAGGATGCCACCCTCACAAATTAGGCCCTTGACGTTTCTCATGATGAGGCTGTCTGGTCATCCAAGAACATGAGCCTCACTTGGGTCACCATACCCCTCGAACCCAGTACACTCACCTCATCACCTTCACAATAGCCAGTTTCATCTGGGTCATGAACAAAGATCTTATTAGTTATCAAGGTGAGCTAGATGCTTAGCATGAACAGTTAGATAAAATTGTGCTTGAGCAAGGAAAACCCATGCTTCAGTTAAGTGACCTAAGCATTCAGACTAGCTGCATCAGAACTAAATAGAACAGATTTTGAGGTAAATGTGGACATGCAACTAAGATAGTTGGATATCACATGCTGGATGCAATGCAGTAGTTCTTGGAACATGTTGAACCACTAGACACCAGTTTCACTTAAACAGTTCTGAAACACAGAAAAATTTCTCCAAGCCCCAATAATCATCTCTATGGGGGTAGCAAGACCTAAAGACTAAACCAATATACCATTTTCTGACATGGTAGACACCGACATTGTAAAATAATAGCCACTGCTAGATCCATATGATTGTAAATGGACTGAATATTTAATAATAGCAAAAGTCAGTTTAGTCCGCTTATCTGTCAATTCAGACAAGCAGTAGTATAGATAGCACACAAATTAACTGATCAAGTATCAGAACACTGCATATACCCCTAAAAGTAATCAATACTGTACAAGCAGTATATCAATCCAAACCTTGCATAGTTGCACGTGCATATCAATGGAACTTCTTAAATGAAAATGGTGACACTAGCAATAATATAAGTGCAGTAGGAAAGATCAAAAGCAAGGGTCTAACATAAGATTAGTGCACATGTTTTGCATCTATTATCTTATAATAAAAACATCAATGCATCTAATGCAAGAGAAGATATACCTATCAATCCATCTCATTTTGTAACCAAATCAATGTAGATTCAGCATCCTCTTCACAAGCGCTCACAAAAATCTCTCTATTATCTGCATTCTTGAAGACAGTGTAAGCTTTGGCCTTCTCTTCTTTTGTCACTTCCACCATCGAATTGAGAATGGATATGCACTTCTTGATTGAAAAATCATTGTTTTCCTTTTCTTTTGCTAGATGAGCCTCCTCTTCTCTTGCTAACCGTGTCGCCTCATCTTCAGCTTGTTTGGTTCTCATATCAAGATACATTTCCATAAGTCCTTCTATGCCAACACTCTTCTTTTGCTTCTTGGGTTCCTTTTCTTCTTTGTTTCTTGGTGTAGCAACAACCCTTCTTTGCGGCATCTCTTTAAGTCTTTCAACATTAGCACTATCATCTTCAATTGCATCTGTATCATCTTGTCCTTGATAAGCAAAGGTGTCCTCGTAATATGGAAAGATATTCTCGGTGTTACCGAGCTCATCTTGATCACTCTCAATTTGCGTAATAATTGGATGTTGTGATGGCTGAGTTGAGGTAAAATTATAGGTTCCTTCTGCAGTATGTTCTACACAAGAAAATTAAGTGCAAGAAAGGGTAAGAAAGAAAGTATGGATATTGAAAACAAGGATTATAGCTTATGATAGAACTAACCATCGTAAAGTTCCCCCAAGGCCTCAAACAGAGGAAAAGATTTGGTGCCACAATAAAAGTAAAACATTGAATTGATGCATAATATAATTAACTACAAAATTAAGTAATGGTCAGAAATAATCTTACAATGATTATATTGTTCCATATAGCAGGTTCAGCTTCAATCATGCATCTATGGTTGTTCCATGAAGCTCCACTTTGTTTTCTAGCCTGTTTCAGCATCCTATATTCTCTTTTTAGCTCTTTCTCTTTTTCTTGGATTTGGGCCTTTGTGAAGCACACATATCTATCCTTCTCATGGAATTCCTTCACGATCTAGTTCCAAGCTTCTGAAGTCCATCCGTTCTGACCCCTATACTCAGGAGTATTGTGCTCATGCAATAACTCAACAAGGATCTTCTCTAGGGCTGGGTTCCAAGAGGCTCTTGATTTTTCTACACAAGATAAGAATTGATAATTTTTCTACACAATATAATCTATATTTAATAATTTCAAACATGAATTTCACATGTTCTATAGTTACATACCTATTGGAGAACCTCCATGCTTTTTTGTAGGAAGACATTTAGGAGAGTTCTTCTTTTGTGCAGCTTTCGATAACAGCATGGTCAACCTTGGAGAACCTCTTCCAAGCATATTAACTGAGAAAGGATGCATAACACAATATTCATAACAAAAGCATTGTAGCAAATGTATGTAAGATGCAACCATCATAGCTCATTCATAACATAATAGCCCACAAAACATAAAAAAAATTCATATATACTACTTATTACAGCCCACTAATTCCTATGTTGCCGATAGCCATTCCACATTTGATGTGTTATTGTATCCCTCAAAAGGTTCCCCTGATCAGTACTTTGATCATTGCCTTGATCACCATCTGGAAGGTCAACATAATTTCTTGGATCAATGTTATGTGGTTGGTTATTTAACCATTGCTCATCCCCGTTCATCGATCGAATAATATTATGGAACACTGCAGCAGCTACTGGTATCTTCACTTGGTTCTTGATTTTGTGGAAAGTGACAACTTTAAGGATGGGGAAGCGCTTCTTTAGAACCCCCAGAGTCCTTTCAACATGATTCCTCAATACTACATGGCGATGGTTAAATAACTCTTTGTAGTTTTGAGGTCTACGCCGACCTGCCCCATACTCCTTCAGATGGTACCTGACTTTACGATATGGTGCAAGAAAAGAAGGGATGTTGGCATACACACCATCAACCAAATAGAACTACCCATGGGGTACTTGGAAACCCTTGTTCACTGCAGATGTAAGAACCCTAGCATCCATAGCCGATCCCTCCCACCCAGTAGAAACGAAAGTGATATTCAGATCAAAATCACAAGCTATCATCACATTTTGGCTGAGAGTATTTTTCCTATTTCTAAATGGAGCAGCTTTGTCAGATGATATAGATATGGGTATATGGGTGCCATCAATTGCACCAAGGCAATTCTGCAAAAAAAACTACATGTGATGTTTTGAAAATTAAACACAGCATATTAATCAGGAAAGAAGTGTTCAGGTAAGCACCTTGAAATAGGGATAAAATCTAGGATCTCTTTCAATTTTGAAATATACTTCATTAGGATTGGGAGGCTTCATAAACCGCTTCAACAGAGAAGGGACAACTGAGTTGAAGAAATGCTTTATGTGACGATGAAAGCTATTGTGACTAGCATGTATAAGAAGAACGCTAACTTCTCTTCAACTTTAATCCTAGTATCAACGATCAATCTTTCGGTTCTAAGGTAATTGGCCAAGAATCTAAATATATTTGGCTCCATCCTGAATGCTACTCGATAATTTTTCACATGCCCTTCAAGCAGCTCCTGAACACGCTCCTCGCCCGTTAGCTTTGATGTATGACGTCGCTTCTTTTCCCTTCCTACACTAGAACTCAACAAATGTAGTGCAGGGAAAATAAACAACATCATATTATCGTCCTCCTCTTTCTAACAAGGTCCCTTACTCTCATATCCATAGCAATACTATAGGTAGCACACAAATTATTTACAACTTTGCACTTAGCACAAAAACAAATGATCTAGAGAGATAAGCACAAAAGAATTACTAAATTCTGGGAATTAATCTTAAGAAAATCCAAGTTATGAAGCATATTTAAAGATTGATGGGAAAATGAGAGGAATAATAAGGATTTTTTTCTTAAAACTAAATATTATATTTACATCACAAAATATAGATAAACAACTTAAAGCAAAGGGAATAAATAGATCTAGTACCTCTTGGAGAGGGTATAGGGTCCCAAGAAGGAGGTTGGTCTTCTCCAACTCTAATTGGTGCATATGCAATCTACAAAACAAGCACAATTTACATGAGTAAAACCAGTTTAGTCTAGTGTGAACATATACAATATCATCACTGACAATTCAAAATCAGCACCCAAGATTACTATATCCAAAAAACAATTTAGTCTCTTATAGTCCACTACAAATGTGGATGCCAAATTGCATAAAAGATAAAAGCATTGCTTCATAGAGCATCAAAATGAATGATAGTATTAGTTTTACATAGAACACTTGGCCAAATTCAGTTGACCTGACCAAAAAAAGGTTCAATTGGCCATGGTGTATGAATAAATAATGAGTTGATAGCTAGCAAGAGTGATATTGCCTGCCTGGTATTTTCATATGGTAAGCAAGGTAGACTCTTACAGTTCATGCACTAGTTAATGTGATAGACACAACATCAAAGTATACTTACATACCAGAAATTATGTTAAATATGCTTGGTTGTAATAGAAACATTGTCACTGAGGTATTTGAATGGAAGAGCCATGGTTGTTGAACTTCTCGAACATGCTCTTGGTTCAGATATCAGAAATTCAGAATATAAATATAAATATTTTTCAAGAAACTTGGCCAAAACCATACTTCGGATGCTCCTATTTTCCATGGTTGAATATTCATTTAAATTAAGTTCTTGTGAAATTTCCGTGCCTATCCTATATTTTGCCAATTAAGCTCTTGATGATTGATCCAATGTTTGCAAGATGGCTGATAGTTTGACCGCAAGACTTAGTTCTTCAACTGTGTCAAGCAGTTGACTTTAAATTAGCTATGTTTACTTGTGTAGATGTTAAGAAGCAAAGGAAGCGTTCCCTTGTTATGCACAAGAAGAGGAGGAGGATACTACCATATGTCCCAACTGAAGATAAAGTTCAAAGGCTCAAACAAATGGCTTCTCTAGCCACTGCTATGACATCTTCAAAGATGAAGTTCAGTAATGAGCTGACTTACAAACCTGGTATGGATGGGAGATCGTCCAATCAAGCTAGATTGGAAGAAGGTGGAAGGAACCCTAACCCTAACCCTACGCATGGAAAAGGAGGGGAGAGGGGGAAGGGAAAAACTCACCGGAGAGAAGGTGGCCACCGGAGGAGACGGCCGTCGGAGGAGAGAGTGTGCCGTCATCGTCGCCTCCGAGTCGCGCCGCCCACACCGCAGCGCCACCTTGAGTCGTGCCACCGCAGCATGCCTCTGTGGGTTTTTTCCTCGTCACAGCAGGAGCTGATTTTTTTCCCAAGCCAAGTAAACAGAGAAACCCCGGGGTGGACCGGGTTGAAATCTCCGACCGGGCTGAACCGAACACGATTTTTTCTGTGGGCCGGAATACATTCCGCGTCGGGGATGATCCACGGGGTTACGGCCCAATCCCGGCCGTTCCCAGCCGAACCGAACATGCTCTGAGATGGTTTTTACAACAAAATCACATATACCGAACATGCTCTGAGATGGTTTTTACAACAAAATCAAGTATGTGATAGGTATTTGCAACAAAATGATTTCTAGGGTGAAATGTCAAATTTCAAATGACTTCTTGGGTGGTTTTTGCAAAAGTGTTTTATGCCATTCAACGTGGGAGTTAAACCATTTGACGTCAAACTTAAATTCTAATAAACAGAATGAAACGTCTCCAATCATCCGAATAGATAGGTGAAAAAAATCCAGAATATGGGAATATATAGTAAACAGGTACTGCAAGACGTGTGTATCCTTTAGAAACTTTTAAAGGGTGTAGAATGCTATTACTAGTAGTACATTAGTTGGAACAATGGACATGGAAAAAAGGATCACAGCAGTCAATACACACCATCCATGCTGATTTCATTGCATCTCAAAACTTATCTCCAGTTCTGAATGGCTAACTAAAACTGACAAGGTTAGATGATGAAGATGTTACAGGACGAGTACATACATAAAGATGAATATATGGGGCTGTCTGCCATGACCATCAGTCACAAAAACACCCGACCATCAAAATGCGGCAGATCAAAGCGCAACAGGAACGGGCATGCGAGCTGGTGAACAGCTGATTCCAAAGGTTGATTCCAGTTTCCAGTGTAAAAAAGACATGAGCCATCGCATCTTCTGAAGATCATCATTATGAAGGTCACGATTTCGAACTACATCATTTGCAGATGGAGATCAGCAGCCTGCTGCGCCAGCTCGTTCATCATGGCCTCATCAAAGAACTTGTTGATGCTCACATCCTCACTCATGCCCTGAAAATTGTGATTGTGCACGTTTAAAAATGCTCAAGTGTATCCTAATTTATGCTTCTTAGTTAAAAATGCTCAAGTGTCTCTTAATTTATGTTTCTTCGTTAACTAGTATAGACCATATCGCTTACCTTCCTTCGCCTAGTCTTCACCATAAACTCACGGGCAAGGTGCTGTATTGGTGCTGGTTCCAGAGGCCGGAGGACAATACTCTTGTCTAAAGGATCACCAGGAACAATAGCCCAGTGATCAAACACTGACAGGCAGAAGGCCTGTCCCTGTGTGTGGTACCTCAGGTCGGTCTCAAATCCAAATGACTCTATAACAGGTAAAAATGCCTGACAAAGGTATAGAGTACTCAGTAAGGTTTACACGGGTTACCACATAAGTTACAATGCTGGATTCAGATAAATGTCTTACCTTAACAACATAGATTGGAGTTCCTGGTTTGGGTACATCAGCTGTTACATGCCCTCGACGACGGGATAGCACCGTATATATGGCAGAGACACAGTCAATTGGTGTTTGGATCTATAAGCATAAGATAGATCAGATCAACAAATTAGAACATATACATAAAGAGATAAAAGGATTACCGAACAGGATGAAGATGTATACTAGATGCATGGGGACTAACCTCAATATAATAGACAGGCTCCATAAGGCGGGGATTAGCCATTAGGAACGCCGAGTAAACCACACGACGAGCTGTTGGAATTATCTGACCACCACCACGGTGCAACGGTTCAGGAGCTATGTTTGCATTTAAGATCTTGAATTTCACATTTCTAATTGGTTCATCACACAGCGGACCTTCTCTAGCACCCCATTGAAACCTGTGACAATAGAATATAAACATAATGATTAAAAAAATCACGACATTCCAAAAAAACATTGAGTAAACATAACATTGTGCATTATGCATACCCTTGAACAATTGAATCTTTGACTGCATTGAGCAAGTTTTTATCCACCTCGACTGAAAGGGTGTCATCTAAGAGAATGTTAGGACCCTGTATGTCAAGTAACACGCATTCAGTACACAATGGTGGAAATATGGTGTTGGTAAAATAACAATGCTGATAATTTAGTAGTAAACTCAGGCACAAACAGCAAGTCAAAATCAAGTGCACAACAATTTGCAGAGTTCACATGAAAATCAACAGCGCAACAAGGTTCATGCAACTCTTGTAAGGAATAAGTTCACAGGAGGTAATACCCGATTTTGTGTGGGGTTTTTAGTTAAGTAAAGTTCACAAGTTAAAAGAACACCTCATGCAACGCCAGGTCAATAAGCAGTCCGTAAAATCTTACCTGCTTTTCAGGCCCAAAAGCCCATATTGACCTTGCTGCTAGCACATCCCACTGGTAGCGTTGACGAAAGAAGTCAGTGATTTCTTTTTGCCTCGAGTCCAGGCTAACAAGGCCGTTCTCAATATCTTCAGCCAAACCCTTTTCCAATGGTTCAGCAACCTGCATTTGTGTTACCAAATTAGACAGACACAGATCACCATTTACCATGACGGAAGAACTGGAACAGCCACAATCAAACCAGAAAATACACCATGAGTAACTAACCATGGTAATTTTGTTCCTCTTGTTGGGTGTCTCAGCAAAGCATTTCATTGAAGAAGTATCAACAACTGTTTCACAAAATGTCACGACTGGATCTGCAACCTGTACACACAAGGCATCAGAAGTAAGTAAATCTTCTCTGCCAAACCCAGAGAGAAGAATAAAGTAAAGCTCTCCCAGGGAAGGGGGAAGAATAAAATATACCTTCACTTCTACCTCAGAGTAAAGCTCTCTGAGGTCCTTCATTATAGAATCTAGATAAAGCTCACCAGTCCCAAGGATAGTGTGTTCTCCAGACTCTTCCACCTTAGTAACAGCAAGAGGATAACTCTTACTGATTTTACGAAGACCTTCCACCATCTTAGGGAGCTCACTTGGGTTTAGAGGCTCAGCTGCTATTTTTACGACAGGTAGAGTATTGAAACGTAGAGGTCTAAATATGTAGACATCTTCATCCATCTTCATAGGGCATATAGTTGCAGTTTTCATAATTGATGCATCTACACCTTCAATAAGAACCCAAGAACCAGCAGGGGCTTTACTAATTGGAACACGGTACCTTGCCTGATACACCCACAACTTAGTAACCTCTTTGACAGTCATATCTTCTTCATCATCGGGAGAATAGCCTTCTCCAAGAACACGCACAGTTTGCCCGGTCTGTATTGTGCCACTATAAACTCGTCCAAAGGCATCAAAGACACTACAGTCAGACTTAGGATACAACTTTGTGACATTAACCATAAGGGGCGCATGTGGATCACATTTTTTCATAGCATCCACAATAGTGGAATCTTGTGGACCAGTGTATATGTGTTCTATCTTCCTTGGAGCAGCATCCTTGACAGAGGGTATGTGTTTCACTAGCATGTCAGTAAAGCCAGTAGAAGTCCCGAAAATAGAGCGGCAAGCTAATCTCAGCAAAGGCCTAACATTAAGCTTATATGCTGCATTGCTCAGCGTCACACCCAGCTCAGAAAGAGTTGCTTCAACCTTACCCTTTGACTCTCCAACAACCTGACTGTATATTTTGTACAAAGGCTCAAGGACAAATTCAACAAATGATCTATTAGCTCCTTCCTTTGGAGGCTTCTTTTTGAAGGTTCTAGTATCAGGGTGATAATATAGGTCTCCCCATAGACGAGATGCAAATTTCTCATGATCAAATTGAATACCATGGATCTTTAAATAAAGATGCGCAAAAGATTGCAAGGTAAAAGACCAGCCTGCAGAACCACTTGCAAAACAAACATTTCCAGCAGCAGGATCGACCAGTTGAGTGCCACCTACTGTCGTAGAACAAGACGAGATGAGATCATTGATTGCCTCCAGTGTATGCCGTAGCTTGAAATATGCATCATTAGGTGGCAGCTTTAGCTCTGTAATCAATCTATCAACCTGCAATAACACACAGTAAGAGCAAAATTCAATTTCAAGGTGCTAGTTGAACATGTTACAAAAAGAGAATGAAAATGTACCTTGTTAATCACGACAACAATGGGGAGTCTTTCTTGTGTTGCATGACGAATCGCCCTCTCAGTATTTACCTATTCATCAATGAATGTAAATAAATAAACAAAATATACTGCATTCCCCAACAAAAAAAGTAAAGGCATTGTATATATACAAGCAACAGTATACAACACACTTATCTATACTCAGAGGATAGTGCCAGTGATGGTCATGGATCTGCCAGACGGCCACCCACCACTACAACTGCATTGTACTGCAATTTTTTATGGATTTTGTTCCCTGATTATCTTCACAATAAACCTTCAACAAGTTATTATCTTCTTATTTGGCCTTCCAATGTCACGATTTTACATGGAAAGGCCCAAGATAAATGAGTTGTCATGTATTTACTTAGTGTATCAATTATTTCACGATTAGCATGTGCAAACACCGAATGTTCTTGGTAACAAGTGTTCAATGCTAAATCACATCAATCTGTTTTGAACAAAATTAGGACCTACATGATTCGTGTTTATCTGTAGCAAACACACAGACACTTAGCTAGTCTGTAACATTCTCTCACAGCTGTGCATATACCCCTCATATTTACATATTGTGTCCTCCCATAAACATGAAGTGCACAAGCTAACTGCCTACTTTTGCAAAGATGTCTAAACTGCAGTTGACAATATAGAATCAGAGGTTCATGTTATCTGAGTTCTTCAACTGATGAGTACTAAGCCAAGCTACTTCTACCATTATTTGCTAACAGTTGGACACAGTCAACTTGCATTTTCATGTTCTAGTCCATGTTATCGCTTAAGAATGGAACATCTTTAATTAAGATAATCTCACCACCAACTAGTCATAGTGACAAGCACAAGCTAACAGAAGAATAGAAGATGGCAGTATGGCACAACTTTAATGCAAAATCTGTTGATGGTTCAGCCAATTTCTACTCTTTTGTAACTTATATAGAAGCCTAGTCTAACTTTTAAAGCCTTTGATAGCATGGAAAAAGCAACAGCACTCCATAAGCTGGTCATTTCAAAGAACAACATGATATCTCCTATTTGTATATTAGTCATTTAAGTTGTCTTGGTTGGATGTATATGGTGCTACTGCAAAATTAAATACATGCTATATTCCCTTCTAATGAAATTCAAGAAAGCCGTCACTGGGGACTGGGGAGAATACGCCAACAAAATGGTGAAGGTACATTCTTAGCTAATGTCCTACGAAACGAATTAGATTGTCCAAACTATGTTCTACAAAAATTAAACATGGCCAAATGCACAATGAAGTATTGGCATCATGACCTTACTTTAAACATAAACATAACTAGTAATTCCAGCTTAATTCATCATTATAGAACGCAGACAAGTTCAGAGCGATAAGATGAGTCAAATACCATAACACCCTCAGCAGCATCGACAACAAGCACAGCCCCATCAGCGATGCGCAACGCGGCAGTCATCTCATCGGAAAAATTGACATGCCCAGGTGTGTCCATGATATTGCACAGGTATGACTTGCCATTCCCCCCCTCAAGCACAAGGGACATGGGCACGGCCTTGATGGACACCCGCCGCTCCTGCTCATCCACCCGGGTGTCGGTGAACCTCACATGGCGCTCGCCCTCGGAGTCGAAGGTGTCCACCTCGTGGGTCTGCTCCACGAGCATGTCCATGAACACCGTCTTCCCGTGCTGCAGGTGGCCCACGAGCGCGACGTTGCGCACCAGCGCCGGGTTGGCCGCGAGGCCGAGTAGGAAGTCGGTGGTGGCGTAGGTGGAGGTGGCCTCCGCGCGGGTGCCGACCTCGAACCTCACGACGCGGGGCGGCGCGACGATGGGCTGCTCCAGCGGCTGCTCGTCCTCGTCCATGACGAGCGCCTCCACGCCAGGCCCGTACACCTCCTCGGCGGTGGGGTAGTACTTCTTGTCCTCGGCGAGGACGACGGCGCTCTGGGAGGGGTCGGCGTCGTCGTCGTCGTCGACGTCGACGTCCATGAGGGCCGCGGGGCGGGAGGGGGAGCCCGACGGGGAGCGCGCGGAGGGGGAAGGGGAGCGGGACGGGGAAGGGGACGGGGAGGCGTCCGCGTCGGAGTCATCGGCGTCGGAGTCGGCGAGCTCCGGGCCGATGTAGTTGCCGAACTCATCGTAGAGGCTGTCGTCCATGGCGGCGGCCGGCGAGATCGGAGAGGGAGAGGGGCTAGGGTTTTGAGCGCCGGCGCGGGCGAGGGGAGAGGTTTGGGATTCGGGGGGAAAGGGGAAGATGCGGCACTCGGGTAGTTCTTGTTGTAAAAAAAAAAAAAAAAAAAAAAAAAGATCGTGACACTATTTTGGAATTTGGAACATGCTCCCTCCATCTACCTACGTGGAATGGACTATATTCCAATACAATTTTTAGAAATGCAGATATGGATTTTTATACAAAATATGCAAAAATGGATAAATCTTTGCTAAAATGTCAAAGGTTATGCAGCAAGATGTTTCTCAAGGTTCAAGAAGTTATTTTTCCCTTTAGTAGTAAATTAAAAATAATTCTGCCATGCATAGGATCAATACGATTAATTTTGGTGAATAACTATAATTTAGATTTTAGGTTTATTAATATGAATTATCACAACAAAGTTCACATTTTATACTCACCGGGGTATTTTTTTTTTTACATCCACACAGTATTACTCGGGCTTAC
Source organism: Oryza punctata (assembly GCA_000573905.2). Taxonomy (NCBI): domain Eukaryota; kingdom Viridiplantae; phylum Streptophyta; class Magnoliopsida; order Poales; family Poaceae; genus Oryza; species Oryza punctata. Next base: position 30,982,445 of record CM002493.2, read on the forward strand.
TTCGATTGTTTTGAATATATGATAAGTCATCTGATTTCCAATGATTACATTTGAGTGTCAAAACTACGCATGAACGAATTAACTATTAATAAAGTTAAAAGGTTGTTTATAAGGTATTTCAAAAATTATATGTCAACAAGTTTTTTAAGGAAATTGCATCGTTCCGCTGTTTATGTAGCTGTAACACCCTGAGAAAATTCCTAAATAAAAATACACCGATCAAAAATCATCTCTGATTTATTTTTATAATTTTGCAACATGCCGATAATTTCTTTATTTGTTTTATGCCAGTGCCAAACTTTTATTGAAAATTTCCAATTTTTCTACTCCTCTGATTTTTTTGATTTTTGTCCCAAGATTTTCTCCCTGACTGAAAGTAGTTTTGGTCCAAAAAATCCGCTTAAACTCCCTCTACCGTGGCCTTCTTGCTGCAAGCCTTTTCCCCAAGAAAAGTCCATGTTGCCTCCCCAAGCACTCATTCCTGTTGGGTTAGCAATAAAGGATAAAGTTCAATCCTCCTCCCTATTACTGTTTTTGGCGACGACATTGCCGCGCGCCGTGTTGAGTTGTGATTCAAATTCATATAAAGGCCGACTTCGGACGGAGTGAAGCGGAGGCCGAAGTAGGCCATTAAAGTTGGACTCCTGCTCCCGGGAACGCTTGGGGGTGCGGGGGCTAAGCCCCCGCGGTATGGATCGTCACCCTTTAGGGTTTCACCTTTGTATATACTACTAGCAAGCATGCGCGCGTGTGCAGACCGCCGATACATCGTCGTCGTCTACACCTTCCTCCCCTCGCCAGTAGCCAAAGCCGTTCACCAACCTTAGCCGCACGCCCGGGTGAAACATTGAAAGCACTTCAATGGCTGGCTCCCACACTCGGAGGCTATAAAACTCGATCGGGTTCGAACACGCCACACTGCCTCACCTCATCCTCTTCCTCTATCCCTCTCCAACCAGCCCCTTCACCCCCTCCCCACGATGCGCATAGCCGCCGCCTTGCCATGAGCTAGACTTAGGTTGGGCAAGTGGAAAGGCAGGCAGCCGCGCCGGGCGAGGTAGGAAAGTGTGTAGCTCGGTCGAACGAACGAATGGTTGAAACGATTGGAACGTTAGAACGAAAACCTTTGACGTAATCACTAAAACTTGAGCTAAAAACCTGAAAACCAAACCCAACGGACCTCGGACGAACACCGGGAGCTCGAGGACGATCCGCGCGCCTAAGCCGTACCTCGACGACCGGAGCTCACTCGGTGTGCCGCCAGGTGAGCGTCTACCTCCACGGTTTTCTTTTACTCGCCTTCTTTCTTGCCGTCTTTCCTTGTTTTGTTGTGTTTCTGCGGCGTCGCCACCGTGCGCGCAGCCTCGCCGCGCCACCAGTCTAGCTGCCTCCGCACTAGTCACCACCGCGTGCAGCCACCGGCCATGCAAGCCGCGCCCGCAGCGCCGCCTCTGCCGACCGCACGCCGCGCCGCCGCACCCGGCCGCCACCATGCGCGTCGTCCCGGCAGGCGCCGCCCCAGCCACCGGCCGTTGGCGCGCGTCGACTAGCCGCCGCGCCCGGCCACTGCCCCAGCCGGCCGCCGCCACCATGCCCTCCTCCTCCTCCTCCTGTCGCCTCTGTGTGTGTGTGAGAGAGAGAAAAACGAGATAGAGAAGAAGAGAAGAAGGAGAGAGAGAGGCTTACACACGGGTCCCTGTATATATTAATTTATGCGTATATTAATTTATGCGTGATTATTTATCTACTGCTTAGCCCTGCTTATATAGATGTTATACATTTCGCATATGGGACATGTGAATGTGGGAATACTAGTCACTCGACGGGAGTGGTTGTTGGAAACTGGGTGGAGACATAAGCGCCATCCACAGCATGAAAACCTTTGTGAAAACCCAAAAACTTAATTGAACAAAAATGATTTCGACTGGGGTGGCACGTATAGAATATGGGTGGTTCTGGGAACAGTAAGCCGTGGACCCTAGTCAGTTAAGGACCGGACCGAGTCAAGAAGCTAAACAGGAAACGAACCGAGTACGACCACACTTCTTGAGTGGGGTTAGACCCGGTGGACTAGGTTATTCTCGTGGGGTGGCACCCCAGACATGGTAGGTTGTGGATATCGGTATGGAAATGTGGAAGTGTGTGGTTTAATGACGTCAAAGCTTTATATATGTATAATGTAACCTTTAATCTCGGGAGCGGCAGGACTCCCCTCACAACCGGCTCGAGGTAGGAATGGGGCGCCGGGGGTACAATGGGGATTCATAGTCCTTAGAGCGGGTGCCGCCATGCGAGGGTAATTGAAAAACTGGACCGTGACAAGTCTCATGTGTTGGGTGCGTCACGGAGTGTGGGATTAAAAGCGTACATCCACTACAGTGTGGGTAAATTAAACTATTCGAATAGCCGTGCTCGCGGTTAATGAGCGTCGGGACTTGTATTACTCTTGACTAGACTCACATGCTTTTAAATTATTTAGAATAGGTTGGGATAAATAAAACATGTGTAACCTTGCCCCATGTGCAGGAAGGTTGAATTGCGATGAAGGAACTCCTAAATAAATGATGATATTTACATAGCGACATTTTGCCATGGTTAAATCTGCTAGGTCATAGGCTTGTGAAATAATTTGCGAAAACTGGCTTCACGCAAATAAACCGAAACCTGCCTTGGATCCCTATACGCATTTGTTGCATTTCTATAGTGGTGACTTGCTGAGTACGGTTGGTACTCACCCTTGCATATTTCTACCCTTTTAGTTTTTGATGATGAGGACATGCTAGTCGAACTGATCCCCGAGGAGGGGGATGGTACGGAGGAACCATAGGGACTAATCCCCAGTCGATGCCTGTGGAGTATGGGTGGACCGCCGCAGCCTTACTTCCGCTATCCTATCTTATTATATGTTATTTGGTATTGTATCTGGCCAGACACGGCCTATTAGAACCTACTCAGGTTCCCATGTACTATTTGGTATTGTAAGACTATTGATGCAGACTGTGTGTACCAGATTTGTAATGTGTGTATACCAACCTACCGATCCAGGGAGTTGGTATTTGGAAACACATATGGTTTCCTGTGCAATAAAATCAGGGCCGACAGTAGCTTCCCCTGATAAACTATACTCTTTAGTAAGAGGAAAAGAACCAGGCTAAGGCTACGTTCGCTACCCAGTCTTCCCAACTTGCACGGTGATCACGGGAAACGGAGCGATCCATTAGCGCGTGATTAATTAAGTTTTAGCTAATTTTTTTTCAAAAATGGATTAATTTGATTTTTTAAGCAACTTTTGTATATAATTTTTTTTGCAAAAAACACACCGTGTAGCCGTTTGAAAAGCGTGCGCACGGAAAACGAGAGAGGTGAGTTGGGAAATGGGGGAAAGAACAAAGCCTAAGTAGTCAAAGTTATACTGTCTTGTTGATTTTGAAAAACTCAAAATGATACTACTTAAAAAATAATGCAATTTATATTTATATTTGACAAAGACTGTGGTAATTCACAATGATTTCATTTATGGGCCTAAGGCACATTTATTTACGCCAACAAAAGATTAGATCTAGCTATAACTATTGTGCGATCTACCAATCATGTGTTTGTGCTTTGAAGATGTTTGAATGGTCATGCGATCTTATCAATTCGACCTGCAAGTTAATCTCTAGGTAAAACACTCGGTGCCTCAAGAAACATCAAATACTACTCCATCTGTTACAAAATAAACCAATTTCTAAAGTTTAAATTTTATTCTAAAATAAACTAACTCTTACTTTCTTATCTACCATCGGTGAGCAATTAATCAGGTATTTCGATTTTTTCTCCCTTATTAAGTCTTTCGTGGATGCTATTCTAGGAAATAGGTAATACATTGTAGAGTAATTAACAAATTTTAGGGAGTACAACAATTAAGATGTTTTCTATTCGCTAAAGAAAATCCATATGAAACCATATGAGGTTGGCATTGTATTGAGCTCAATATTCTTGATTTTTCCTTTAGAATGCTTATTTTCCCGATTCATATGGGGTCATTGGATCATTTTATTTCCTCATGTCGGTTAAAACAAAGAAGAGGAAAATCATTCCATTATGGACCCCAGGGCTCTATGGATCCCCACCAGGCTCAACCAGAAGGCTCCTCTGTGGCGCCCACAGTCAACCCAATCAAACCCCATCCGTTCTAGCCCACCCCAACGCAAGCTCATTCTAATACCTCATTTCAACGCGATTCAACCTAACTTCAACCCATTCTCATACTCTTTTTTTACCCAACCCATTCGGCCAGAATGTGGTTGTGTTGGGTTGGGCTTGGTGGGATGGGTTGGGTTGAGTTGGGACACTCACACTAACACACAACAAAAAAAAAGATTGTTGTAGCATTAAAAGATGCAACACATGTGTACCATGTTTCTAAAAGGAATCGACGTAAACAACAATTCAATTTTCCAGTCTCTAAGGCCTTATTCGGTTAATCTCTCCCCCAAGGGGATGGGGATTTCCCAGTCACTTAGATTTTTTTTTTCCTACACTGGCCCACAAGGCCATGGGGCCCATGGTTGACCCAGACCAGCCCATCTTGGCCCACCGTAAGCCCATTGTGATACTAGCACGCAAACGAAACTTCCTTGTCATGCCGGTAACGACTCCACCACCGCGTCCTCCCCGCTTTTCCCACTTCCAACCACGACCGCGGCCGGCCGGCGAATCGCTCCGATTCCGGCGTGCGAATCCGTCCACCTCGACGCCGCCGCCGCCGCCGCTCGCTACCGATCTTCACCTTCCGCTTCCCCCCGCAGCCGATTCGATTCGATCCTATCCTATCCTATCCCCGAACGGCGATCTTGGTAGGCGAGAGACCAGCCATGTCGGGGGTGTTCGGCAAGGTGTTCGGGAAGTCCAAGGCGCAGAGCCAGGCCACCGCGCTGGCCTCCATCGACAAGCTAAGCGAGGTGAGCCCACTCGGTTTGATTTCATCCTCCCCGCCCTAGCTTGACCAGATCCTTTTTTAGGGAATTTATCTGGTCATCGTAGTAGTATGGTTATTAATTACCCTTATAGATTATCAGGTGAAGTGAATGATGTGATGATGTCCAGGGTGTGTGGACACCAATATGAACCAGATTGGCGATTAAGCTTTTGTTTGTTGAGTTGAGTGGAAGCAGCAATCTGGTTGTGATGCGCCGTCTTACTAGGTTGGAAGGTAGAATAGGGAGGTTTTGTGCTAAGAGGGGAACGATCCTTACTTCCTTGCGTGAGAGATGGTCACATATTTATGCAACCCGGATATACGAAGAAGGGAAAATGTTACCTCATAGGATGCCTAAGATGATATGTATACAAAGTTTCTGATATAACAAGCACTAGCCTAGCCTCTTTGTTTTAGTCAAGCTATGGTGCACGGGGAACTAAATGCATATTTGTGCATGTAAAGGTTGCTGCTATTTTTGATTTCCATATGAAGTTTGAGGGCTTGAGTGTGCAGAAGATAGAAATTTAGGATTTCGCATGTTTCTTGTTACGATGGTTTTCGTTGCTGTGACTTCTCATGTCAAAAGCCACTAAAAATAGGGAAAACGTGGGTATTTCATGTACTCTGTTATCTTCTTCTCTGGATTCTTCAGCCGCCGAGCTATCAATGCTTCAAAGGATTTATTGACTGGCACTCTGGCGGATTACACAAAATTGGATATATTATTTATTCCGTGTGGCTTTGATAAGCTTCCACGCCTTTCACTTTTTCATGTTTAAAGAGTTCCTTGCATACGGACTACAAGAATGACCATAGTGTTTATTTACTGATTTGTTGTAGTTTGTGTATGAAAACTAACTTATATCATGCACCAGACTCTTGAAATGCTGGAAAAGAAAGAAAATTTGCTAGTGAAGAAAGCGAATCTTGAGGTTGAGAAGGCCAAGGGCTTCACTAAAGCGAAGAATAAAAGAGGTATACTATATCAACTCCAAGAAATTCATTGATATTTTATGAGTTTGTCCTCAAAAAGGCTTTCTTCTCTTCTGTTCATTTTGGTCTATTGCTATCATGATGTATCATCACTTCTAAATTTAATGAAAATATCGCTGATAACGTTGTAAATTTTGATTTTGGACCCATCTTGCCTTATGTAGCAATTAGCACCCAAGATTTACTATTTTTGATATTGCTAGGCCATGTGGTATCCAGCAAAACCAACTTGATGATTTCCGTACTTGTTTTCCACATATAACTACCATCTGATACATTCACTTAAATATTGTATGATGGAAGTCTTTTCTTTAGAGCTATCATGCTTCCACATAATCCTTTAGTATAAACAAACTATTTATAGGTTTTTCTAATTTTCTCCTGTGGTTCTCTGAGCCAATTTGCTAAATAGATATCATACTGCTACTGGCATTTGAATGTACTCTGTGTTCCTCATGTGCTTCAGTGCTCTCTTCCAATCATTGTCAATGTTCCAAGTGCCTTGCCTATGCCTGCTGATTGTTGTTCTACTAAAGATCTACACCAGAGAATGTCATATTTATCCAACTCAACAAATGTTTATGCCTAAGTTCTTAAGTTTGTGCAAAGTCCAGACTGCACTTTGTACCTTTGTGTTGCGATTCCACGTGTCTGTTTGTTTTGGTTGTCAATGAGGATTTTATTATTGTCTAGTTGCATCTTGCATGCCCACATCAGCATATCTACACATGCACCCCCTTGCTTTCATCTGATCATATACTTCTTTCCTGCTTCACACGTGTAGTTTCATCATAATAGACAATCTGCATGAGTTTCCTTTGGAGGCAAATGTTCTAATGGGACAATGACTTACCTTTGAACTTTTCTTTATTGTAGCTGCAATACAATGCTTAAAGAGGAAGAGACTATATGAGCAACAGATTGAGCAGCTTGGGAATTTCCAATTAAGGATACATGATCAGGTGAAGTCACAAATAAACACGTGTTTGACTTTCCTTGTGCGTCTCGTTATGCTTGCTAGATATAAATTGTGTTTCTCCTGTTGTTATGATTGTAGATGATAATGCTGGAAGGTGCAAAGGCTACAACAGAGACTGTTGATGCATTGAGAACTGGAGCATCAGCGATGAAAGCAATGCACAAAGCGACGTATGTAACATTATATGCTCAGTTTTCTTTATTCTTGATTTTCTCTTTGATTTTATTTTCTGAAATTTCCATGCTTGTGAAAAAAATCAATGTTAATGTTCACTGCATTGGCTGGGCAACTTAGCTCCCATAATCCATCAACATTGGTACTGATTGAAAATTGTCCAACAGAATAAGGCAGTGTTCTAAAGTGATAAAATATGGATGAAATCTGATGTGTGATCTACTTGTTTATAGGGATAAATTAAATACTATATATTATTAACATAACATTATAACAAGTGTTCTAAACAATGCAGAGAAGAAATTTTTTTTTTCTAGAAATCGTATTTTCAGAAGCGTGGAGAAAATAATTAGTGGTGCAATAAGATTGTTTGAGAACTTGCAGTTGCAGAGCAGTATACTTGCCAGGGAAGTCTTAAGAGCTCAAATAGCGTATGGTTTATGTCCACTTAAACTCTAATAATTTGTAGGTTTTGTATAGTAAACTATTACTTACTAATAAGGTGTTCTAGTGAGATTGGTGAGTATCCATGTCTTTGTGCTACTGTACTTCAAGTAGTATAGCGTAATTTTATTGTTTAATTGAAGCAACAAATTGGTTCATTTGTACTATCATCGTTTGAGAGTGAATCTAAATTTAACTGCAGCGATGAGCTATGAGGCCAAAGTCCCTTTTTCTATCTCTTTTGCTTCATTAATTGCAGAGTCTAATTGTTTTGCTTTCCAGAAATATTGACGATGTTGACAAGACAATGGATGAAATTAATGACAATATGGAGAATATGAGGCAGATCCAGGATCTACTATCTGCCCCTATTGGAGCTGCAGCTGATTTTGATGAAGTATTCCTCATTCTCTCTCACCATGCTCCACTGTAAAGGAGAAAAAGAAAAACTAATATGTGTTGTTTTTGGTAGGATGAACTGGAAGCTGAATTAGCGGATTTGGAGGGGGAGGAATTGGAGGCAGAGCTTCTAGCACCTACAACGACTTCCCCGACTGCTCCAGTGCGTGTACAGCAACCAACTCGGCCTTCTGCCCAGAGCAGCAAAACTGAAGATGATGAGTTGGCAGCTTTGCAAGCAGAGATGGCTATGTAATTAGGTATTTCCCTGCATTTTACTAGCTTAATCGGTATGGAGCGAAACGCACAAATCAAACAACTTCCAAGTAGATTTGCTTACATGTTTACTTGCAATAGGTTGAAATAGATTTTTTTTATTAACTGCCTGCTTGGATCAGTTATTTATTTACTAGAGTTCATACTTTGCAGTTTTGCAGGCTTTGATAGGGTCATGCCAAAAGATCAGATACTGCAAATATATTGGACTCTGGTGTACTCATTAAGATCTTCGTAGGAAGATGTCAGAGACACAGAAGCAAGCTGCATGCCAGCCTAACCCGTTATGTATGGTATCATGTCATGTTACTGCCTTGTAAATCAAACAGAGCTATTTGAGCACAATATGAGCTAATAAAATGTACCCGTAATGGCGTCATTATGATGTGTTTCAGTCTGTACCATATCGTTTTGACGTTTCTAGTGTAGGTCAATTGATATGTCTTGCTTTACTACTACTACTACTCGTGAGCATGGTTTCTCTTGATTCTGATCTGAAGTACATGATGGTCGAATATAGACAGTTCTCTAAATAACGTGAATGATGATTGTATAGTGGGCAGTACATTCCTTCAGTTGTTGGTACTGTCGACTTGTAATAAAGTATTATCCTAGGTTTTGTAGCTGTCTAAACAGTGATGTATATTTGCCATGATTATTGGACACATTTAAACAATTCTATCACTTGAAAAGGTGATAAAAATTGAGTCTGTACTGGTGATCTGGTGTACTAATAATCTGAAAAACTTAATGCACATGACAGTAATTCATTTGAGTATACTTTTTACGAACGAATTTCACAGGAAAAAGAAAAGGCCATGTGGTGAGTATATGCGACTGCGTTCATCTTTGGAGTTCCGGATGAGTCTCAACTCTCAAGTTCTGAGAAATTGAAATTTGTTATCAGAAGTTCCCTTCGAATTTCGTCGCTCAGAACTCAGAGCTCCAGAATTTGCGAAATTTTCATCATCTTGCTGTGGCCTCGGATTTTGACCCCAAAACAAACTTTGCCTTGGCACGCACCACCTCTGACCTCCAACTCTTAACATCTCTCGGACTCGAGCTGTTACGGCAACGACACCGCAAGAGGGCGCGCAGCAGCAGCAGATTCGTCCGCGTCGCTCTCTCTCTCTCTCTCTCTCTCTGACAGTGTGGGCCCTCCCGAGATGCAGGCGTGGTTCTCCGGCACGGGGCCCTCCTCGTCGTCGTCGTCGGCGGCGGCGTCGCAGCCGTCGCTGCTCGCGGAATGGAACTCCTACGCCGCCGCGCGCTCCGCGGAGGAGGAGGACGGCGGGGGAGGAGGCTTCGGGATCGACATCGAGGCCGCCGTCCGCTCCGCCAACGACCGCGTCTCCGGCACCTTCGGCGTGTAAGCCTAAGGCCTAAGCCTAAACCCCACCCTTCTCTCCTCCCTAGGGTTTGCACTAGAGTAGATTCGCCCCGAGCTAAGCTTAATCTCGCTTGCAACTGCGTCTCGGTAGGGATCACAGGTAGTTGTCGGATCGTCTCTGTGTGGATTCTGGATTGTGATGATCTCCGCTATGTGTTTACTAGGTAGGTTTACATCTGAAGACTAGAGTGGACAGAGACAGAAGAAACTTTTTGGGCCAAGAGTTGGAATCATCGTAGGATTGGAAAAGCTTCTCACGAGTTGTTATTGTGCTCTAAAGCAATTTGCCCAATGCCCAGTGACTAATTTTTTCACCAACGATCTCAAATTAAAAGCGTGCAAGTTGTGACTAGTGAAATGTGTGTTTTTGGAAAAGCTGACATGAAGATTCACGAGATGTTAGAGTCAATTTTGAAGTTACTCCATCCGTTTCATATTATAAGTCATTTTGACTTTCTTATAGTCAAACTTTTTAAGTTTGACCAAGTTTATAAAAAATTTATAGCAACATTTCCAACACAAAACAAACATATTATCAAAATATATTCAATGTTATATTTATTGAAACTATATTTGGTGTTGTGGATGTTGCTAAATTTTCTATAAACTTGGGCAAACCTAAAAAGTTGGACTAGGAAAAAAGTCAAATCGACTTGTAATATGAAACGGAGGGAGTAGTATTTAGTTAGTTCTAAAGCAACTAGGAAGTGGGAAGACCGAGAAAGAGTGAAAAAAGGGTAGTGTTAAACTATGGAATTAACTTACTTAACCCCCGGCCTCTAGGTAATTACATGTTTCAATTTGCTAATGAGGTTTATTTTCTCTACTGATGGTTTGTCATTCTATTTGTCTAGGGTATCTAAAGGTGTTCTAGGGTTGCCGGGCAGCTTCAAGTCCACAACAAGCAGTGTTCCGTCGAGCAAATCACTTGTGTATTTTGGCCTTTTTCTTGCTAGTGGGATATTCCTAGTTTTCATTGCGTTCACGATATTTCTGCCAGTCATGGTAATCATGCCTCAAAAGTTTGCCATCTGTTTCACGGCGGGATGCGCCTTCATAATTGGATCATTCTTTGCGCTGAAAGGGCCCAAGAATCAGCTCTATCATATGATTTCCAAAGAGGTACCAGTTATTATTTTCCCCTAAAGCTTTTTCCACACAATGTTTTGTCATTAATTCTAGCAAAACCTTTTCCATGAATTATTTCATCATCGATTCTAGTAATTGCTGTCCAGCAGATTTGTTGCTGAAATTTGTTTCACTTTGTTGCTAATGATTATACAGTGATCTGTCATTTGAGTTATGCATAACTTTCCATAAACTATTGATACTGGGGGGAGCATAGTTTAACTGCACCCTCGTAAATAGAATAATAAAGAAAACTGCTTGAGGTAAGTGAAAATAAAATAGTCAGTTAGATGATGGCTAGTTGGCCACGTAGCATATCAAGCGCACATACTGAAATATCGACCTGGAAAATGCATTGCAGCGATTTGCTACTTATACTTTTTTGTTTGGAGTGATGTGCATTGGGATATTTATTTATTTTTTGGGTGAGAGGGGGTTCCGTTGTTGGTTGGTTGGTTGGTACTTCATATCTTCTATTCTATCATGGCTTTATATGCTTATCTTTTGTCACACTCATATATCAAAAGAAATGTGTTTGTGCTGCATTCACTGAAGCTGGTTTAATTTTTCTGCAGAGGCTTCCTTTCACCATGGGATTTGTGGGCAGCATGGCTGCTACCATCTACGTGTCAATGGTGCTCCATAGCTACATACTTTCAGTTTTCTTCTCTTGTCTTCAGGTGATAATCTCTTCGTCATTACACCCTCCAATCTATTGTTATTAAATCATCAGTTATGGATCCCTATCTTCTCCGGAAATATGATTATATAATTCTATTTTATTTTTTTGCTGCTAGTAGCAACAACTTTGAAGAAAACTGTTGACCAGGCCTATGAATAGACCATAAAACTCTTAATATTTCAGCTTGTGGAGTTGTGGTATGAGCGGGTTTAACAAACCTAGTTTAATTTATTTGTTGAACCGCAGCTCGTGTTATCACTATTCTCTGGTAGCCATGGAGGACTGGGCCTGCAATAACCTGTATTGATTTTGAGCTCACCAAAGCTTGCTCATTGTTTGCCAGGTACTTGCGCTAGCATATTATGCTATTTCATACTTCCCTGGGGGATCTGCTGGAATGAAGTTTCTATCATCTGCACTTGTGTCCTCTGTGCTGAGATGCTTTGGGCGATGAGCTCACCCGTTAGTTGCTCTCACCCATCCATTTGGCGCGCATTCATCGTAACCTTGTGTAGCTCCATTACAATTTTGTCTTTTTGCTTTTGCTATAGAGGTAGTGCCTGTCAAGATGACCCTGGTGCTGGTGTCCATTGAAATATGTGTGTATACTACTCTCCTGTATCGGGAGCTCTGTTGCTTGGATTGAATTATGAAAATCAGGGAAATGGAAATCTATCGAGATTCGAGTCAATAGTTTGTGAAATTTGGAACACTTGCACTGTAACTTACCTCCAATCTTGCATTGGGGGATTTCCTTTTTTTTACTTTAATCTGCCCATCTGCCTTATTACTCTTCAGATATTTGTTTTTATATTGAAGTCCCAATTTATGTGAATATCCAACCCAGCAAGCTATGTCACTAGCTGTCAATTGTGATATCAACTATGAGGCAGAGCCATGCTTGTTAGAGATATGTAGAGCCCATCCATCCATATTAAGCTAAAACTACACTAAACAGCACATCTCAGTCACACACACTGGACCACAGTTTTCATGTGCATGGCTGGGTATGAAATACATGTACACCTTCACCATCTCAGACCCCCATCCAACCACCACCACATGTTCACCTCTTTTTTGTATCTTTGTTACTCTCTGATCGCTACACTGTTTGTGTTGTCCCAGTGCATTGTTCACCTGTATGGCTGTGTTGTTTTTTTGTTTGGCTTGGCCATTTCAGAATTTGACAGGAATTTTGGGTGGTGCGGCGCGGCTCCCCTATCCGGGAACGGGTGATGGGATTTTAGCGGCCCATGGATATCTCAGATTCGGCCTGGGAATTTTGGTATATCCTCTCTTTCTCTCTCTCTGCGTGTGTGTGTGTGGGGTGTGTGGGGTTATAAGAAGTGGGTGTCCTGAAAGGCTTAGCTCTGCATCCCAAGTGTTTGGATTTTGCAGCTGCTCCCCTGATCCGGTTCAGATAGTCTCTTCTTGACAGTGTCACCATGTCTGCCTTTGTGGGAAAATACGCAGGTTCTTGCTCCCTTGTTCCATTTCTCTTGTCTTATGCCTGTCTATGCAAGTTGGGTTGTTTGGGATATATGGGCTCTGTTTTGCATTGTGGTGGATTATTTGAAAACCATAACTTTTCATTTATATTTATGTGATGCAAGAGTCAGTTGAAAAGTATCTTGCTACTCTAGCGTATTTGAGCAACTGCAAACTGATTCCAACCATTATAATATATGCTGAAATGTTGATTTTACTCATATGCAAAGGTATACAAATCTTTTGCTTATTCACGATAAAAAGTTTTTGATTTTACTACAATATGTGTTCTGTAAACAAATACCAATTTGCCTTGAGTTTGATTATTACTGGAGTCCTATGTACTGTGTACTGGTAATATGAGTGATAACGAGTAAAAAGTAGCATAAATTTGTGGTCTCACGCCATGTAAATACGGGGGCGCAGATGAGCTGATCAAGACGGCCAAGTACATCGCGACGCCGGGGAAGGGCATCCTCGCCGCCGACGAGTCGACGGGCACCATCGGCAAGCGCCTGGCCAGCATCAACGTGGAGAACGTGGAGCCCAACCGCCAGGCGCTCCGGGAGCTCCTCTTCACGGCGCCCGGCGCGTTCCAGTACCTCTCCGGCGTCATCCTCTTCGAGGAGACGCTCTACCAGAGCACGGCTGCCGGCACGCCGTTCGTCGACGTGCTCAAGGCCGGCGGCGTCGTGCCGGGGATCAAGGTGGACAAGGGCACCGTGGACATCGCCGGCACCAACGGCGAGACCACCACCCAGGGCCTCGACTCCCTGGGTGCGCGCTGCGCCAAGTACTATGAGGCCGGCGCCCGCTTCGCCAAGTGGCGCGCCGTGCTCAAGATCGGCGCCGCCGGCGAGCCGTCCGAGCTCGCCGTCAAGCAGAACGCCGAGGGCCTCGCCCGGTACGCGCTCATCTGTCAGGAGAACGGCCTCGTCCCCATCGTCGAGCCCGAGATCCTCACCGACGGCGCCCACGACATCAAGACCTGCGCCGCTGTCACCGAGCGCGTCCTCGCCGCCGTCTACAAGTCTCTCAACGACCACAAGGTCCTCCTCGAGGGCACCCTCCTCAAGCCCAACATGGTCACCCCTGGCTCCGACAGCCCAAAGGTTTCATCTCCATCTCCGCATCTTCGCCATCATTCCTTCCATCCTTTAAATTGTATGCACCAATCAGATCAATCTAAAAGCTTAAGCTATAATACAGGTTGGCGCGGAGGTGATAGGGGAATACACGGTGGCGGCGCTGCGGCGCACGGTGCCACCGGCGGTGCCCGGGATAGTGTTCCTCTCCGGCGGGCAGAGCGAGGAGGAGGCGTCGCAGAACCTGAACGCCATGAACAAGCTGGAGGTGCTCAAGCCATGGACGCTCACCTTCTCCTTCGGCCGTGCCCTGCAGCAGAGCACCATCAAGAAGTGGGCCGGCAAGAAGGAGAATGTCGCCGCCGCGCAGGCTGCCTTCCTCGCCCGGTGCAAGGCCAACTCCGAGGCCACGCTCGGCAAGTACGGCGGCGCTACCGGCGACGCCGCCACGTCCGAGAGCTTGTACGTCAAGGGCTACACCTACTAGAATTCGTCTCAATCCCCGGTGGCGCCTGCGCGGCCGTGCCTATGACAGTAGTAGGGTCTCGGTCCAATCGGCGCAGCCCACGTGGCGGTGCCAATTGCGTTGAGATTCGTGCGGATATACATGTGTTCCTTTGTGCTGTATACCCAATTCTCTGCTTCCCTCCCTCTAGCTCTTATATTTTAACAAAAACAGTTGTCTAAATATTGATCTCTTTGCAATTAATTTGCAATGCAAACTGATAATAATACCTCTGATAAGTTAAGAGTGATTCCTTAGTATGTGATGTTTTTTCAAGCTAGTTTCATGGAAAATCAGAGCACGAAAAAGTTATATATTTATGAGATCAGCTCAACAATGCTAACAGCTTTAACACACTGCATACCTGCTTGTTCACTAATTCCTGAAAAATTTTGCAACTTTTTATCTTATTTACCAAGGGAAAGAAAGGAGAATGTATAATAGAGAAGCTAATTACTGTACATTATTTAGTGTATCTCTTCTTCACATAACTACTGTAGTTAATACTACAGTGTGTGCCTTAGCTTTTTATATGTATCACTATCTGCCTAAACACTTCTCACTGCAATAATAATAGTAAGCCACCAATTACAAGATGAAAGAACAGTACAATTTAGGCTGGTTCATAAATTTTGCACAGGAGTTTCTTCTGATGTTGGAGATTCTGTTTCTGCAGGCTTCAGAAACTTCAGGATATCCATTTTTCTTTTCTCAGTACAGCCTGATCCTTGTGGTTATATGCTGCTGGCACATAGGGCAGCGCACCAAATTCTTCCCGCATTCATAACAGGTCTGCAAATCATTTTATCATGCATGGCTGCCATTTAGAACAAGAAATTATGTAGAAATAGAGTACAGTAAGGGGAAATTTTCCGCACCTGATGTCCACATCCAAATGCAAGATCCTTTGATTTATCCATACAGATAGCGCACAACTGAAACCACACAAAAAAAGTGCTGCATTTAGTTTGTAATCCAGTAAGATTCTCAGGGTTTAGCACAAACTTTGATGGTACACAAAAACTTAACACTAGGGGTGTAGGAACTTTCCATGATCTGCAGATTAACAGTATGCCCAGATGACATAAGAACGTGAAATACAATAGCAAAGATTCAGCATAATATAGTTATCAGATCAAGATCAAATGGGCCATTTGAAGGCACGGTATTTTTTTTTCATAAAGGCCATCCGTGAAATAAGTAATAAGCCAAATGAACACAGGTAGGGTGGTCAGATCATATAGAGCAAAGCAATGCAACTTCCCCTGTATCAATTAGCCTCCCGAAATGCCACAGTACGAACAAAAAAAAAAGGGAGACTGTTTGTTGGTGGTGTACGATAATGATACCAATGTAGTGTTGCAGTATTTAGCTTAAACTTTATTTACCAATGCTACAGTGTTGCAGTATATATCTTAAACCTTATCTATTCAACATGGTGTAAATATAAACAAAAATACTTACAAGTCTTCCTTCTAAAGAACTTTCCGAGGTATAAGTGTCAGGTGCAGTTGTAGCCACAGGCTGTCTCTGTTTGAAGCTTTCAGATTGCTGAAAGCCACTTGTTTGTGGGCCGAAGCTACTAGATCGTGAATAAACACCAGAATGCTGGTCAAAGCTAGTAGACCTCGAATAAGCAGTCCTCATAGGTGGCGGCAGAGGAATTCTTGGCTGTATTCTTTGGCGACGGCTGAAACGAAAGAAAACGTGAAGAAAATGTTCAAATGGATACAGTTGCTGCAAGCACAAACTCTAGTACATTTGACCCAGTGCAGTCTTGGAAAAACATGGATTACCCTAGAAGTTGGAGATCAAGTGTTGCCTTGTATTGTGTTGGGATTTCCATCAAGGCGGATAGTGCAAATTCTGCCTCCTTCCTGTCAGCTGCTATGCTCTTCGACATGATGTCCGTGAAATTCACAAACTGCATGAAAGCAAACCATTTTACATGTCGCTATTATTGTGAAAACCACACAAAAATAAGCCAATGACTGGAAATTAAATGTAGAACAGTCACCTGGAAATTGTCAAATGAGCGAGCAGGTATATTGTCATCAAACTGATGCATCATGTCCCATGGTCCATCACCAACTCCAACAAGGACAATAGACAAGGGGAACTGGCTGGGAATTTATTTCGAAGAAAATGTTAACACATGTGATTCGGGATATTTGATTTGGGCAGAACATAATGATATTAATTTAGGGACTCGATCAAGTACCTAGCTTTTACTATAGCATCAATCGTATCACGCTCCTGCGGGCTTAACTGCCCAGACTGTGTATCAACACTTCGAGTAACCTGTTAGCAGAAGTTTTAGCCACTGTATAAATAGGATTTGAACAAAAAAAATAATCAAATATAATCTAGAGAAGAGTTCTGCTGACCACAATTACATGCTTAGAAAGACAAGAAATAAAGAAAAGGGACAAAACAAGAGAAAATGGTGACAAACCTGTCCATCGGCTATTATCAGAAGAACGTGATACTGACCACCAGTGCTGTCTACAATACCAATTGCTGTTTCAATTATCGGGGCAAAAGATGTTGGTCCTGTTGCAATTTTTGCATATATTATTTTTCTGAAGATTTGTAGTTACACATAAACTACTGCAATCTTATATATAACCAGCTAAATTAAAGATCCTTCTTTATAAAAATAAAGGAAGAATAAACATCTCTATTGGGAAATTACTCAAACGAACCAGCTAATCGAAGAGTTGGAACAATTTCTCTGTATCTTTCTAATGCCTCTTCAAACCCGTTGCATGGGCGGTTCTCTGGATAAAAGCTGAATACCTCTTGATCATGGGTTGATGCTGCCAGTAGACAAAACCACAAACGAGGCATTAGATCAGCATTGTTCTTTCCCATGAGTTCTCAACTCACCTCCTTTTTCCGCGTGCACGCTTTTGAAACTACTAAACGGTACGTGTTTTGCAAAAAGTTTCTATAGGACAGTTGGTTTAAAAAAATCATATTAATCCATTTTTCAAGTTTTTTATAGTTAATACTTAATTAATCATGCGTTAATCCATTGCTCCGTTTTGCATGCGGAGGAGAGGGGTTCCCAAGCCCTCCAAAAGAACACAGCCTTAAATATGCTACTGAAAACACACCAAGTGATCAAAAGGGAAAACCGGAACAATGAACTTACCGTCACCAAATCCAAAGCAAGGAATCAAATTATCTTCATCAAAAGCTGAAAGTGTCCTTCCAATAATAGATATTGCTTGCTCATATGGATTTGGAGTGTTTCCAATATCATGCAGACATCGGCGATTGAAGGAAAGTTTACCTAACGGAGAAAAGCTCAGCAAGTTAAATGAAAGTGCTATGATCTGTGACATAGCATGACTGTAGGATATGCAAGCAACATGAGAGGGATCCTTGCTACATGAAAAATTGCCCCATTTCACATTTCTTTACTTTAAATGGTTTCGCTTGGCAAAAGATTGCATATTGCATATTGCATTTGCTGTTAAGTTACAGAATCAGGATCGCTCCTTATGTCAAAAGATAACAGGTAGTTCACATAAACTATAGATGCAGAAAAATAACCAGCTTATTAGGGATTTATAACAAAGAGTTAAGAGAAGTTGACATGTCATTTGCTTCATAGGCACTTCAGATACAGAAAAATAACCAGCTTATTAGGGATTTATAACAAAGAATTGAGATAAGTTAACATGTCATTTCTCATTTGCATCATAGGCAACTAAGGTAGAAAAGAATGTTTTTCCTAATAATAGGTAATCAAGATGTATACAGCCCTACTAATTCGCAAGTAATAGGCACCAGCACAGCACAAAGCAAATATAAAGAAACAAAATTCAAAACAAGAAGTGGTCTGCTAACCTGTCCATTCATTGCTCTTTGTAAAATCAATGCCTACAATAAGATTTGAAGATTCAAGACCTGCGTGTGCCAAAGCTTCAGTCACCTGTAACAGTACATAACGATAAAAATGAAAAAGTGCACTTCCAACTCAAGTCCACAATGCTCAAAGGGAAGAGATTGTTCAAGACTCTAGTAGAGTAGTACGTATACTCTGGTGCACTATGAAGGTCATTGAAGGAAGTGAAACTAAGAAAAATACATAAATTGAACACAGTGATAAGCACAATATCAACATCATTTGATGATATGAAACTTCAACAGCACAAAAATATTATAAGCAAGGAATTATCTTTTGTAGGAGACATAACAGGAAATGGAAAGCTTGTTATAGTCTTTGGCTCAAACAACACGTATATCTGATTGAAGATGGCAAGCCATTAACTGAAAATGTACTGGAAAATAAATAGCAGTTGGATATCATATTAAATCATTTAAAAGTATGTACTAATTACTAAAAACAGTGAATTCCAGCGTACAAAAAACTGACTGAGATGAACATCATAGTCAAAGAAAGCTCCATTGAGAATCTATAGTGGTTTCTTTGTTAATGGAATATATATAGTGGTTTCCATTAGAGAATACAGCTCTTGTTTGGAACCTCCTCGAAAATATCCTAAAAACGGATAGCTTATTCAAGCATTTCCCTATGCCATATCATCAAAGATGAATGATACTGATGCCATTCAAGTCAACTAAGCTAATTGATAGCATGCACACCAAACGCCCACAAAGCGTATAACAAAATGCATGAAAAACAAGGTCATGTCATCAAGACATACTTGATTCAGAGAACGGTAGTCATCACCAATCCTCGAGTACTTCCTCTGCAACCTGGCATGCGTTTCTGGCTGCACATAGTTCTCCGTAGAAGGAGCATACCTTGTGGTCTGACTGGAGGATGCATTTGTAGGGTATGCAGGGTATCTTGAGTTATATCCCGATGATGAATTCCCATAATCATAAGAAGAAGAATAGTTGTATGAAGGCTTGGAGTCCTTTGCCCCCATTTCTCAACTCAGCTGAATTCCCTGGTAAAGGGAACATAAAAAAGATCAATACTTTTAAATAAAAAATAACTGCACAAAAAAGCAGAGGCTTTTCTGACAAATCTCAAGAAATCATCAGGTTCTTGTAGAACTGATCATGCATACTCTTTTTTTTTTTTTTGAGGAAATCCTAATTGAGGGTGGGGGGTGAATTACTGTCCATAACGGGTAAAATTCCCCACCCAAGAACAATCTAGCACCCCACATTCCCCACTCACGAACAATTTGTCAGATTAACAATCGAAACAACCCAATCCCCATAGTAGCATCGAACATATCGAAGTGCGTCCAAGAACACCAGAATGCGACATAAACAAACAACGAATTCTTCGCCGGATTAGATCCAAATAATACCTTCTAAAACCCTCCAAGGACCCGCCTTTCTCGCGTACACTCACAAAGAACCAAGATTCAAAGAGCCGAGACCCAGAAAGAGAGATAGAGAGAAGAGGAAGAGGGGAAAAGAGATGTTCTTGGTGCCAGAGCAGGGACAGACAAGAACACAGCTCTTCCACCAAAACAGCACGAAATCCCCCCAAATCAATCCACCCACATGGGCTCACCTCACCCCTGCTACGCCTACGCTGCACGCCTCCGCTCCACGACGAGGGAGGCCCGAGGAAGACGACGACGATGATGCGCGAGGTGAGGCACGCGACCTCGGTTACCGGAGTCCAGCCAAGAAGCCAAGAAACCAAGATATGTATCCAGTATGGATGATTTGTGTGCCCAATCACTCAACCAACGCGAATACAATACTGCAATTTACAATCAGTGCTCAGGTCAAGTCAATCTGTCATCAAAAACTGCAGCGGCGGACTGGGCAAATGGAAAGCATTGGAGAGGGATGGGTGGGTAGATTTCTTGTGTGCTGGGGTTGTCTGACCACCACCATGGATGGACAATGACAGGGGAAGCTTCGAACGTGGGGAGGATCGATCACTGACTAACTACTGGATTAGTAGAAGTAGTAGACTAGTAGTAGTGTGTGACAAAGATACTTCTACTGATGAAAAAAAGGGTTGAATTGTGTGGTGTGCTGAAAGTTGGAAGTGCAGGGCATGATTATCCACTCAGGAAAAGGTCAGATGATGAGCAACTGATGATAGTACCAGATTTGCTACTTGCACACTGGAAAGCGTACACGGGATATTCCATCTGGTGATCAACCCGCAACCGAATTTTAGCATTATGCATGTACTCATCTGGTCATCTTACATTACCATGATATCGACACCAGACAAAAACACATTATACATATTATACATATCTACATTTCACATTGCTTTTTTACTACTACATTTGGCATTGCTGAATTTTGTTTGGATAAAGAACTAAACCAACTGTATTTTGGTTGTGTTCTTTCTGGCTTATGGCTGATGGATTACGTACGGATTATTCATGCCACATTTTAAAATGTATAATCCCTTAAAAAAATTTCATAACTATGTTGTTTAAATAACTTATTCTAAGGTATTTTTTAGTTTTATAATATTTTATTTTATCCTTACGAACAATTATCTATATTCATTTTGTATATATCATAAGCTTACGTTTGATTTAAGTGTAAGAATAGATGGAATAGTCTAACTATCAATTTTATTAGTACAAGGACCGAGATGGTCCTGTTTTTAGAAATGGATAATATGGTCCTTATATCAATAATAGAGAGGAAGTAAGATGTATTGGTATATCGTTTTTGAATAATCCCGAATCTTAAAGAAATATTCCTCTCTATCGATGATTAGGTCTATGTAACCCCCCTAAACAAACACACTAAGAAGCGAGGCTCATCTCTACCCATACAACCCCACCCCACGACCAAATACATGCACTGGCACTCAATTTCATAATCTATAGGAGAGTCGTCCATATATGTATTTCTTTTCTGAGTGTGAAAACCTCTTGCTTTTTTTGAGTGAGGGGCATGAGACTTTTTACTAGAACTATTTCCTCTGTCAAAATAAATTCAATTCCAAGGATTAATCTAGAATTTTTTTTTATAGAGGGAGTAGGGAGTAGGTAAACCGTTGGTGCGGCATCGGTTGCAAAAAAAAAAAAAAAATCATTGAAGCAATATGGTGACACCAATTTGATCTAGAGAAAAATTACGGCACAATGCTTATGTCAGATCATGTGACGTAATGGATTGCGTAAATGTGAGCTAGGAAGAAAATGATCACACCAATTTTACAGTTACATCACTACATGACACGTCTTAAGTTGACCCAGACACGAGATATCTTGAGGTGGATATATTAGAGCTTACGGGTAATACTGATTCAAAGTTTTTTTTCCCTTGTACTTGACACTGTTTTCAAGTTTAGTTTCCTAGCTATGCTACAGGAACAACATATTTCACGAATATATATATCCTGAGAATTTGGAAAAGTAATGTTTCTTCACCTTCTAGCTAGTGGAGTACTTGATTTTTTAGTTGTATAGCTAAATAAGTCCCACAATCTGATTTAAAGGAGGTAAAGATTCTTGTAATAAAAGCTCTTCAAAACATAAAAGTGATAAATCACATGATGATATTCTTAATAAGTTGGATCGATTCTTCTAAAGATGTTGGGCGTACACGTACGGGTACATGTGCACATGAGAAGCCAGCATTGTACTCTGTGCTCTTGAAACAAATAAGAGAGCATGTACAATATTAGTAGATTCAACATCCATGATTCAAATGTACCATCACCAAAGATACTCCTGGGTACTTGTTACTAACACTATTTATTTGGAAAAAGTTTAAATTACCCCTCTGAACTATTGTGGAAATACGAATTACCTCCTTGAATCACAAAACAAAACATCCTTCACCCTCAACTTTATATACCGGATGAATTACCCCCTAACTCGCTCTATAAAGGTTTCAATCTTAGATGGCGCACACATGGTAGTCCAATCAACATAAAAAGTTTAAAAAGCGATGGGCCCACATTTCAGTTCTGTTTTTTATTTTTTAATAAATTGTTTAAATCCACAAATCAAAACTGACATGTGGACTCATCCGTTATTTTATTTTGTTTTTTATGCTGATTGGACTGTCATGTGTGCGTCACGTAGGACCAAAACCGCTCCAGAGCTAGTAAGGAGGTAATTCGTCCGGTAAAAAAGTTAAGGGTGAAGGATGTCTGGTTTTGTGATTCATGGGTAATTCGTATTGTCGTTATAGTTTAGAGGGTAATTAGGATATTTTTCTTATTTATTTTAAAATTCGACCACTCATTTTCTTTTTCTCAAAATATTTATAAATACTTAAAAAATACCGAATCATCAAAGAGTGTCACACCCTAAGCATGCGCATTAAAATTTTGTTCATCGTAATCTAATTATTTAAAATTTATTACTAATTAAAGTTAAAATAGTGTTAGTCAATAATGATAAAATAGTGTCGATCAATAATGATAATCTATACTACTTTAAAAAGATTTTAATGATGATGGCACTGAATCTTCCACCCACCTAATCTTGTTGCAATTTTTATATATTACCCCTTGAATTTTTAATATTACATGATAATTAAATCTAAATGGATTGCCACATACAAATCAATGTGGATAACACATTTCATGAAAATATGAGGTTATTTGGATCTTTACCTTACCAAATTATTGGTATTACCAAATGCTTGGTATGTTTTGGCACTACCAATTCTTTAATATGGTAAAGATTTATTACATATGTTTGAATTGCTACGAATATGATACCAAATATTGATGATACAGAGAAGAAGGTTCTAGATTAGTGCAAAATTGATCATAGGCATTACCGGTAATCTAGCATCAATTCAAACACATACTATTACTATTCAAGCTACCAAAAGAATGGTAGGGCATGTTTTGGCATCAACCGAAAATAGCCCTATGACTTATTTATTTTAGAAAATATTATAATTTTTTAATCTGTAGTAAAGCACAAACATTTAGCTAATTATTTGGAAATGGAGGGAGTACTATCTTCTCCCAACTGAGAGAGTGAGCAACACCCTGATTTATTGGTCAAATTAACCAAGCCACTGGTCAGCTAGAACAACAACGATTAATTTAAGTTGGAGGATCTCTGGACTTCTCCCCCGCGTTGCTCTCACGTGGGTGGCTCGGTGGTGAAACCCTAGCCACTCACACCGCCACCTTCCTCACCCCCTTTAGCCGCCTCACCACCACCGAAAACTGCGTGGCTGGCCAGGAAGGCGGTGGCGGGAAAACGAGTCGGAGGCGGAGCTCCTCTTCGGCGTGGGAGGTGGAGCGACGCACGTCGGGCGGGAGGCGGTGGCCGAGTGATTGATGCGGCAGATCCAGCCACGTCGGAGGAGGATCTGTCCCTCCCCCGAGGCGGATTTGGCCCCCATCCAGATCGCGGCTTCGACAGCGGAGGAGCTCGCAGCGATGGACGGCGGCCTGTTGGAGGCATGGGACAGTGCGATGAAGGACAGCTGTGGCCGGTGGCGGGGGAGGCCGAAGGTCATCGCTGAGAGTAGACGTGCGGCTCCGATGGCAGCGGAGCACGCGGTGACGGCGGGAGGCGCGGGAGAAGGCAGCTGCAGAAACCGGCCAGGCGTGAGGAGGTGTGGCCTCCCGCCCGATTTTTGAACTAAAAGTAGAGGAAATGATATCTTATTAGTGTTATGTATATCGACTTTTTTATTTGATTTTCATATCATTACGTGATACGGGAGTATGGGAGTATTATTAGATTTTTATTTGAGTATTTTTTGTATGGCTTCAATTATGTATTTATTGATATAAACAAAAGAAATCAGTAGTAATTAATTAAATTATAACGTTGAAAAGATAAGATCGTGTAAAAAGGTAATACTATATATATGCTATATATATATATGTTAGTACATTTTAGAATAATGGGAGTAATTAGTACATATACATATTATTAGTACTACCGATGTTCTAGAATAAGTTTATTTTTTTATCCTACACATACCAAGACAAACACAAAAACTAGTATACCCCTACTTTATCCAATCCAAATACAACTAGTAATCACTTTATTTGCTCTAAATGCAATTATTCTCTACTTTTTCAAACTTCGATGCAATGATTACTTAAAAATAAATTTATTTTAAGATAAATAGGAAGAGTAAAAATAAACCTAATACACTATTTACATATGCATATTAACACACATCCTGTCTGTAGCCTGTTTCTCTGCTTAACGAACCGATCACATCTGTACAGCCCCCCCAGCTCGACCTTTGCCGCCGGCCCGCCATGCATGGATTTGCGCTGAAAAGGAGAAGGTCACTCAGAAGGATGAGGCTTCACTGCATGGGAGCTCTCCTCAACCTAGCGCTCTTTCGCCATCTTTTGTAAAGACGAGTTTAATTTCGGCGGCTAAGCTGCGTGGTAGCCCATCGAGTAATCATCGTTGGCCTCAATACTTCAATAGGGAGATGGTGAGTTGGTGAAAATCATGGCAGGCGCTGCGTTTTTTTTTTTCGGTTCTCAATTCTCTTCTGCTAGTTTTCCTCTCCAAGACTTACTGTATCTACCTGACTACATGTGGAATTTGACAAACTCTAGATCCTTCTGTCAGAAGCTTCTAGAAGAGTCCACTTCTCCTTGCGTCGGCAGTGGATGGGAGCTAGAGGCAAGGACGGGAGCGACGAGAAGATGGGGCGAACGCGAAGCTTCCAGAAGCCTCTCCTTTGCTTAACCGTGAGATGGGAGCGACAGTAGTATTTTACGGAGCCTCCTTTATTCACTCATTCCAGATCAAACGGTTTGGAATGAACCTTTCTTCCATCGGATGGTCTATATTTAATTGATGATATGGCGCGATGAGGTTGGTGAAAAAGTTTAGTTTTTTCAACTACTTTAGATGGATCACTTTCCATGTCCCTGCTTATGCCATCGGAGTGGCCGGCGTGGCCGCACTAGCTCGCTCTCCCTGAGTCCGCACCACCGTGCCAATATGGAAGCCAACGTATCCCATAATTCCAATATCATAAAACAGGTTTTTAAAAATAGATGATGCTATTAACTTTTTTTACACGTTTGACTATTCGTTTCATTAAAACTAAAAAAACTTATGTAATTAGTTTTTTATTTTGTTATAGCTTGTTTTATTAGTAAACATAATTTAATTATGAATTATATTTCCTATCTTTACACTTTTAGTAAATCAAACATATGTAAAAAAACAACAGCCTCATCTAGAAGAAAATGGAGCAAGTTTATCTAACATGTAATGGCAAGAGAACCCTGGGAAGAATTTTAGTTTTTAGTTGTTTTAGTATATATTAACTATATTGTATATTTAAAATTAAAGTATTATATATGCTATGATACATAGGACCATTGATAATTTTTTATTCTCGATTTGTCACTGGATACATGTCCACACGTAACAAAGCACCTAACTAAGTTGACCGTGGCTGAATAGTGGAAAGACATCCACTATTAGAAAAAATATTTTTGCAGGCGGATGATCGGTCCGCCTGCAGGTAAACGCTGCGAAAATCATTTTCGTAGGTGGACAGCCGGTCCGCCTGGGAAGATGCCGGGGAAGATCAATCTTCCCAGACGGAAGGGAGCCCAGCATGCTACCTGGGAAGAAGGGAACGGGGCCACCTGCGATAATAATCAAGGCCACCAAGGAAAATATGCGCGTCAAAATTTAAATTTTTCCACCCAATTTTTTAATAATAATTTATAATCAATAATGTTGCAATTAATTAATTAGTACATAAATACTATTAAGCACTAACAAACATTTAATACTGACATAAATGCATATATTATATTAGTGAAAAGTGTCGTCAATATGTTACAATAATTTTTACGATTGTCATTTAGAATACACTATCTAATTAATACATCATTTTTTGCTAGGCTGCCTTCTGGGTTGAAGAACCGTCCCTCCTTACGATAGCACTCGCGGTGGATGAAGTGGAAGAGATCCTGCTGCATATTTTTAATGTCTTCATCGTCAAATCTAGTTCGAAGTTCTATTTTAGGCAACTGTATGCATGAAAGAATGATAATATATTAGTATATCATTTAGATGTGCAGTTATCCATTGGACTTATACGATGAGTTGAGAGACTTATATCCTCTGCATTGGTTCTGTACCTCCCATTAACCCTGAGAAATTCGCATGTGTAATAACTACAGAGGACACTGCCTTTAGGTTGCTTGTGATACTTCATGATATACACATAGAAGAAATTATTTAAACACTACAAGTAAAATAATTTAAATAAAGTGTGCGGAGTATTATCGGCCAGTATATATGCACCAGCAGCTTCTCTTTTGTTTGTAGTTGTTCTTCACCGTTTATCTAGTTGTACATACTGTAAGGATCGATATTAGCGATTCGTACTAAGGTCAAGATTTAATTATGATTCATGACGAGTAGATATGCATCGATCATAATCACTTACAACTGTTCATGATGACGTGACGTGGATTGGATTGGACGTGACGTGGTGCGGCACTGCCTTCTTTTTGTCAAGCGACCCCACCCGTAGCGACATGCATGCCACATCGTCGGACGCTGCCACGCCACGGCTTCAGCCAATCTGCCCGATCGGGCGTGTGGTGCGGTGCGACCGGCCGAATGTTTAACGTATTGGACAGGTTTTCATCGGTTGCCCACAAACTAATTATATACTATTATTAGTGATTAAGTACTACATCTATTCTAAAATATAACCACCTCGATGTAGATTACTTTTTTTATTACTACAAATCTAAATATGGTTGTTCAGTTTTATTGTAATTAGATGTGTTTAATTTATGTCTGAGCTAGAATGATAGAAGTATATATATGTTTTTAGCGACATATCTTAAAATCAACTTTAAAAATCAAATTTTAGCTTTGGCTTATTTATTTAAGCCACTAATAGAGCTGACATTCTTGTTTTCTTTTTTTCTAGGAATAAAAACTGTCCTTTAAATTCCTACTCCCTCCATTTATTATAAGTTGTTTTGACTTTTTTATCAATTTATTTTTAAGTTTAACTGAGTTTATAGAAAAATTTAGCAACTTTCATAACTCTAAATTAGTTTTGTTAAATCTAACATTGAATACATTATGTTGGTAAAAGTCCATAAACCCCTCTAAACGTTGGTTAAAAGTTCGTCCAGCACTTGAATTTCAAAACCGGACATCCAACCTCCAAACTTTACAATACCGTTCATATTATACCCTGAGGTTGTTTCGGATATTGGTTTTGCATATTTGGTATCTTAAATCAATCGTTTTGGACAACTAATATAGCATGTTTATTTATTGGTCATTAATTTACACTCTATAGTGATGTTATATTAGTATTATATTGACATTCGTTTGTAAATGAGAGCAAAATATATGGTAAAATCTTTCATATTGGTATCATATTGACATTCGTTTGTAAATGAGAGCAAAATATGTGGTAAAAACGAAAGATTTAGGTGGAAATTTTAATATATATATATATATATATATATGTCCAATGCATATATCATGTAACCAAACTCATCCAACATATATGCAAATTAAGATAAAAAAACATTTTGTAAAATCACATTAGGGTGTTATATAAACAATATTGTATAGTTCGGGGGTTGGATGTCCGGTTTAAAAGTTGAGGGTGCTAGATGGACTTTCAATAAAAGTTTAGGGTGTATTCGGACTTTTTCCTATTATGTTTGTTTCGTGTTGGAAATGCTATTACATTTTTCTATAAACTTTGTTAAAACTTAAAAAGCTTAACGAAAATATCAAAGTGTATTATAATATAAAACGGTGAAGTTTAGTCGATTTTCATCTCCACGTGGAACCCACTGAACTAATTTTGGGCACGCCGTCACTGACTGATAGGGCCAGAATAAAATTTTGAAAGTTCAAGTGCCATTATTTTAGTTTTGGTGATTAATGACAAATCGAATTATACGAGACTAATGTTTTTATAAGCATTTCTTTGTCTAGTCTCATTTGGATATGAAAGTGGAATGTGTTGGAGGTGATTCCTGGACTTCATATAAGCTGAGATAGAAACATTCATTGACGATGGACCTAAATCACAAGGATGAAATAAATGGAGATAAGCTATATGTATCACTCTCTCTCCATGCACGTATTAATATATTCATATATAATATTTTCATGTGATTGACATATGCATGCGAGATTAATATTTTGTTTGAGTCATGTCTTGTTTAGTCTCTTCACATTGAGAACATGGATATGATGAAGGTTGACAACCGGATCATTGGGACTAATAATTTCATTGAGTTCAATGAGAGAAATAGATCCCAAGAATTGCAAAGGTGTTGATGCTCAAGTGATATCATTACACCTAGAGCTACCAAGGATGATAAAGTGAAGATATTGAAAATGTGGAATGCGAAGTGGCTAATAAGGCAAGATGGTGAAGGGCAAGCGATGCTCGGTCGCGATGGACCATGTGGTGGTGAAGGGCAAGCAAGGGACTTGGCACCGAAGAACCAAATCCAGTGGAGAAGGGCGAGTGATGACTTTGTCATGATGGACCGTGCAAGACCTTTTGAAGTTACAAGTAACCGAATCAATCATTTGAAGAATATATGGTGAAACGGTTTTGACGTTGGCGTCCCTTAAGACAAAGAAATGAATATGGAAATAAGACATTCCTATTGGTATAATTCTCTTCTTATTTAAATTTGAGTATATGAATACCGTACTATCAAGAGGGATGCAATGCTGATGTGTTTGTGTATATCTCGGTGCTCCAAATGACCCATCCTAGTGCTACCTTGAAATAAATCCATGATTTAACCTATCATTTGAGTGGTTTTAAACATTGTTATTGCTTGAGTTGGGTAGTCCTTTGAGTGAGCTTTCCAAAGAGACCAAGATCATCAAAAACGGACTCCCGAACGAAAAGTTATGATCGTTTTACTTTGTGCTTTTCAGAAAATTCCGAAAAAAACCACGGAAAGTCCGAAAATATTTTGGATAAGTCCGAAAATTTTCGGAAATTCCAAAAATAGCTGTTGATTTTCGGTCTTGTCCGAAAATGCATTTCGGAAATTCTGAAAATTACAGTCTTAGCCTCCAACGGCTAGTTTTGAGAGGCTCGGGTATATAAACTCCTCCACCCCTCCTTTGAGTGACTGTTGTTCTTAGGCATTATTGGATACGTCCAAAGCCAAATAGCCATCCCCATTCACCTATCTTTGTGGTGCTTCTTTGTGAGAGGGATTTGAGAAGGGAAGAGAGTTGGATTGAGAGATTGAGAGGTTGAGAGCTAGTGAGCTTCACTCCATACTTTGAGCACTCGAGTTCATAGCAAGAAAATCTTCGATTGTGTTTGTTATTCTTGGGGACTAAGGTCTCCTAGACGGCTAGGCGTCGCCGGTGAGCACCTAAGGTTGTGGTGTGCCTCGAAAAGTTTGTGAAGGCTTCGATTTCGCTTTCGCAAGGGAAGAAATCAAGAGTGAAATCAAGGAGTGCATTTGTGCAACCTCGTGAGGAAAGGGTTGAAATAGACCCGGCCTTTATGGCCCCTCAATGGAGATGTAGGATCCATGGATCCGAACTTCGGGAACAAATCAACATGTCTCCTCTCTTGGTTTGCTCGTTTTTGCCATCTCTCATATTGTGTTTGAGCTTGTTTTAACCCGATCTACTTGTATGCTTAATTGATATAGTTGGTGATATTATATTGTGCTTAGATACCTTGTTGGTCACCTTTTGATTCATATACATTTTGTTTGTTCGAGCTACAATTTTATAGCTAGTGTTTTATTCCGTTATCCACCAAACATTTTGGTTGAGACCGGAAGTTCCGATTTGAACCGAAAGTTTTCTTCATCCTAATATGCTATGAAGTTGTGATATTTTTTAGGAACGCCTATTCACCCCCCATCTAGGCGACATCAAGGTCCTTTCAAATTTAAAAAAGTGTGTGGGTACTAGTCCAACTCGTTTGTCCCAATACACTAATGCGTGCCTAGTCGCGCGTGTCCCCCCCACCCCACCGCGACACTACCACGTGGCGCACAGGGGACGACGCACGGGAGATGGGTGGCACGGGTTATTTTTGGGTTTTTTATATGTACGTATACAAAGTTTATGTACATGTATATTTTTTCGGTTTTTTATACATATATATACAAAGTTTATATACGTACATATACAAACTTTATATCGTGTATATATATTTTTTACACATCAAAAGTGTATGCGTATACATACAAAAAAGTTGGTATAGGTATATATACAAAGTTGACACACATATTTAATCATATATATACTTTACATACATACGTATATATTGACCAGGCGCGGATCAATACCCCCCTCGTTTGTCTTCTTCCGAAACTTCATCTTCTTCCTCTAACTTACTTCATCCTCCTCCTTCGTCCATGGCTGCCGAAGGTATACCTTAAAGAGTGTGAAAAATTTGATGATCACTTGTCCTCTGTTTTCTCCTTTAGAGGATAAATGCTCATCCTGCATGTAACTACTGTTTTCTTTTCTCAAATCCCTCAAATGTATACCCTTTTGTTTGCTGGTAATTCACTGCAAAAATTTGCGTAAATGCTTCACCAATTTTGATTTTTCACACGTTCTTCTCTCGTATCCCACCATCTCGTTCTTCGAGGGCACAATAAACATCTACTCCTACCAAGGGATGGGCTCTCACTGCGTAGTTCATCTCGCTCCCCTTTCTTTCATCCCCAAGCTGAGCACTCGGTGAGGGAGAGCATGCGACCTCCTATGGCGGAGCTTTCGCCTGTGAGGTAGGTGGTGCGGATGCATCCTCTCCTCCACTTTGACGGTGGTGACAGGGAGAGCGTGCTCGTGGCAGGAGCCACGCCTACCGTGATTTCTCCCTCTCCTTGTATGGCTAGTATGTACACTTCTTCACTGGTTTGATGATTTCCTAGGTATTTGAGACCGGAGGAGTAGTGGTTATTAGTTGTTTTGCTCCGATGGCCACGCCTCGTTCTCTGATAGTGATTACTACCCGTCCTCTTCAGTTGAGTCCTCTTCAGTTGAATCGGAGTTCAATCTGCTTCGATATCATGAATTTAGATCGAGAAACACCCATGGCCATCATGCAACTGGCATGGGAGCAGCAACGCAAACGCCGGCCATCGGGATTGTGGCATTGAACCCAGCTGCGGTGGAGAGCGCGACGTCGAGGAATCCCCGGGTGGTGCGAAACTTATGATGCATAGGGAGAGAGCTCAAAGAAGGCGGCGGTGAGGAAAGGGGAACTCTCTCCGGTGAGGGAGGTGGTGCTGATGCACCCTCTCCTCCGGCCAAATCGATGTCGGCTTGGAGGAGACAATATTTGCGGTAGAGGATCATATGTACGACGAGTTGCACCTACGACTGGTACGTCCCAAATTCTCTAGTTTCCCTTCCCAACCCATCCCTTCCTGCTTACGAGTTGCGACTTACCGATCGACGCTGTCGTGGCTCGCGATTACCCAATGGCACGGTGACACGTGCAACAACTACTACCTCTCCCAAAACTTTGATCTCTCCTTGCCCAGTGGCACGTGCACAACATAGTGATCATTGTTGCCACCGACAAGCAAAACAAGGTATGTAGCCACTAGTATTTTGCTACGTCTTAGTAATTAAAGTTCATTTTCCTACTATTATGATTATTTCCTTGTTCGATAAAATTAGAGTTCAATCTCTCCAATGATTTTTTTCCTTGTTCAATATTTCAATTTGGTTCATTTTGGGCACTAGCACTAGTAGTTAGCTACATTTAGTAATTAAAGTAATTAAAGTTCAATCTGTATTAATAAATTTTCTTTGTTGGATTGAGATTATTTATGCTCGGGTACTTGATTTGTTCTTCTTATGAAATCTTCAGAAAAAAAATGATTTGTCTTATGAAAGTTCCTCGAATTCATGGCAATATACTGCCAACTTGTATGTCGCAGAGCATGTCAAGGTTACCAGCTTGCCGCCAGCCATGTATAGTTGGCAGCGGAGGTGACTCAGTGGTCACGACAGAGACGGCGACGACGTATGCTACTAGACCCTGATGGCTCAACTCATTCAACCAAATTGCACTAGGGTAGAGTAGAGTAAACTGAACACATTTGATGGGAATGAGTTTGGTTTGAAAGTTTGAGTGGGTTGGATTTTGGTGGTGAGAGGGCTAGGTGGGTTGGATTGGATTATTGGTTTGCGAGATCTCTTGTCTAGATTTGTTGTCCTAGTAAATGTCTAATAACATACTAGATAACAACATTTTGGAATAGATTTAGTACAATACTTTTGATAACCATGTTTTTGATAAGTTTTGGGATGCTCGACCTAATGTTATATTACATTATGGATACATAGTTTCGACTATGATTTACAGTAACGTATTAACAATAAATGAGTAATTTTTTCCTCACACAATGCTATCTGATAGTTAGAAGAAACTCGTCCATCCACTAATCTTCTATTTATCTCATGCTAAGAGGTTTCCGATTAGATGATTGACTATCCTCGCCGTTCAATTGGGTGACACTTGGATGAAAAGAGATGATGCAAGAAAGAATTAAAAGTAGAAATATCTAGGAAACTTCTGAAAAAAAAGAGAGAGGACAGTAACATTCATTCCTTCAGCTTTTATATGTTTTTATTTATTTTTGTCACGACCGGAAATAACCCAACAGGCTTTCCATTCGTGCGTGCATTAATCCCTTATGCAAGAAGCAAATATCCATGGCATGAGACATATGCACAGTTTTGTGCTAAAATTTGTAAAATCTCAATCGCTTGCTCGCGTCGTTGGACTGATATCAAACAGCTCAGTTATGTATTCAATCGTTGTTTGTACTAGTTCTCTCTATTTTGATTTTGCGAGTCTAGTCCTTAGGAACAGTTTAGCGATGGATAATTCCAAATCTACGTAGCGTTGGTCTAGTTTATAGTCCATGAGACAAAAAATGAGGCCCAAGGAAGCAGTCGCGCGGCAATGCCGCAATTCCTGTTGAGCTTCTCCTTTTCTGTTATTCGGTTTCATTAGGAATGATACTTCTTTAGTTCAGTACATGTTAACCCTCCTTTTGATAGGGACGGTTCTTTGCTTTCAGTTCTTATGTTTCGGCGATGTACTAGGGCTTATCCTTTAAACTCTATCATTCTTAATAAAATGTTTGTGTTTTTTTTAAAAAATGTATAGAAAATGCTATTTTCTTCTTGTCAGGGTTATGGATAAGGCATACGCTATGATCATGGGTTAAACTTGACGAGACCCATCAAATACAAAGTCTTATATGGAATCAGACTTTTGTTGATGATGAAATTTGGCAAGCATATGAATCGGAAACAAAGTCCAATTCGAAGCGGAATTGAAGATGCACGGAATTCTCGGAAACAGAGTGCGCATCGGCTGGAAGACCGTATCGGCTGGAACCGAGTCTGATCTGGATAGCCGATATGGCCGATATTGCATGCATGATCAATATCGGGTTCGAGGAAGAGTTTGAGACGATGTTGCCAGATAAGGATAGAGTCCAGAATTGGCAAATGTATCTATTAGTTAGGATTATCTGTAATTTTCTTATAGATATTTTCGGTAAGAGTTCGTCTAAGGGACTTGTTTGCTAGTTAGATTTGTATTAGGACAATACGAGTCATGTCCATCTTGGACAATGTTTGTATTTTCGGGTATAAATATAAACCCAAGGCTTTATGAATAAAACAACAATAGTTCAATCAATCTCGGCGCATCACCAACCTTTTATTCTTTTACTTTCGACGAGTTCTTGCTTTCGAGTCGAGCTGCATCAGTTTGATCTTCGGCGAAGAGGTAGGTCTTGTTATGGCGGTTTGCATTATCGGAATTAATTCTTACATCTTTATGACACTCTAATTCTATCTTGTGAAGCTCTGAGTTATCATATATGTTATATAATTTAGATTGACAATGCTATCTACTTGCATCGGCCGATCTCTATCTAGGGTTTTGTCGATAACGGCTAGATTGACTTGTTGGTTTGAATTATATAATGTATCCACCATCCCGAAAAGGCAACCATCGGCTTGATTGTCTAGATATTATGTTTCTTCTCATACTTAATGCTGCATCAATTAAGTTTGATATATTAAGTCGTATTTAGAGTCATGATCTCTAGCCTGCTCTATGGTTGTTAATAAGGATAGTATCGGGGTTTCAACCGATCTTATCTGGTATAGTTGTTTTACATAGTTTCATGCTTTGTTTAATATGCTATATCTGCCCCTTATATTAGGATCTAATCTAATATAAATATATTGGACTTACTACCAATCTAATTGGTAATAGTTGAATATTTATTGCCAGGGAATATCCTAGTATAAGGTTGTATCGGAGCTATAGCCGATACATGCTTAAATCTGGACATCGGCTATGACATGAGTACATGTAATCGTTATTTCATGTTATTTTAGACATGGGCAATTTATACTGTCTCGGTTAAGTCCGATCTATCCCAATTGCTAATTTCTAAAGTAATATTGATATATAGATTATATGACACTGATATTTTCAGCCGATGTATCAAATTTAGGGTTAGTTTATCATTGAATACACCTTACAGCCGATCCATGCTATACTGCATCGGCTAGGATACATCACGATATGATATCGGCTAACTGGCCGATTGACTATCGTTTACTAATAAACTTGCATGTTCTATCTTGTTGATTGCAGGATCAAATCAACTGGCACGCGCTTTGAACCCAAAAGCAAGTTTTGGACCTGCACTAGAGTAAAGCAAATCTCTCAGGCCAGTGTGTGTTTTTTGCATCAACAACTTCTTATACAGAAGGTATTCCGGATAAGGAAGGAGAAACAGAGTTCTACATGGAAACTAAAAGGGCTATACAGGTCGTATCCATACATGTTTCTCTAGTTCTACTTGAATAAGGGGAGATCTATATGTATAAATACAAGAGCCCCTAGGAGCAGAGGGGAGGAAGCCCAGTCAGGAGGGGTGGAACAACTAGAATAGACATCAATACACACTGCCAGATATCAACATCAAAGATAAGCCTAGACATACCCAATCTGGTGCCCGCGGAGGCCGACAAGAGAGATCTAGTGCTACCTCTGATATCGCCAAGTCCATATTTGAGGAAGAAGACTACCCCGTCGTCGACTACGAGTGGTGGTCCATGCCACCGTATCGATGATGACTAGATAGATTATCCCAAGTATTGTACTCGAGTGTGATATATAATAGAAACACCGGCTTCGGCCAATAGGAGTAGGGCTATTACCTGTCAGATAAGGGGCCTAAACCTGTATAAAAATCCTTGTCTCCTATCTCTTTTACCTCAATCTCGCATATACCTTGGCACCAACGATCCCCACATCATGCAAATATCGTAGTCATGATCTATAACACGGACACTTCTTAAAAAGAAGTTTTTTTTAATGAAAGAGTTTCCACGGCTGACGGATATCTCCACCGACAATTACCCTCCTTCTATGACCACAACACTACTCAGGTGACCATCCTCCTTTTCCGAGATGACCATGTAGCGCTAGCCCGGAAATCACCACTTGAATTAGGACTCAGGGTATGATAGAGGATATACGAGAGCTAGCGTTTTAAAGGCTTAAAGAATTCGTCGAGAAAGCGTTAGTTCGACAGTGAGCAATAGTTGGGTGGTGCAGCGAGGCGGCAGTGGCGGCACTACCAAAGATGGAGACGGGGAATCCCACAACAAAGGCGAGAAAGACGTACATAGTAGTGATGCGAACCGCCATAGATGGGGAAGGTGACACGGCATGGGGCAGGCTCATGGCGAATTCAATTTTACACCTAGATGTGCTATAGTACTCAAGTATATGCATTCAGTTTAAACAACTATATAAACATTTCATATAATTGGAAAAGATAGATTTTAATGATATAAACCACTACATAAACATGCTAATCTAAATTTTATATACTTCAAAAAACAAAAACAACAAACTCTATTAGCGATGCACATGTACTATTTGTTGTCTGATTTTATTTTTTTCTCTGAATCAAATTTATACTCGCATGCTTGTATATATATAGAATTGTGCCATCCTAATGTACGTAACCAATTGTTTTTCAATTTTTTTCCTATAGATGTTTAAATCACATGCAAATAACGGGCATGATTATTACACCTAAGTGTAAAAAAACGTGTCCCAGATCAATCGAGATAGCTTGTTGATGTGGAAGGTAGAAAAAATGTCCATATCTAACGGCTCAATTGATGAGACACCCCCATAATTACATACTAACTGCTTTTTAAAATAAAATATATGATATCGTTGATTTTTCATACTTTCATCTATTTATATTAAATTGTTAACTAAGACAAATGGTTACGAATAATCATCGATATCATACATTTTAAATATAAGAGTTAATTATACTTTGGTCACCTTTTATTATCAAAGTTTCAGTTTGGGCTACCCTCTAAGGCAGCGTTCGCTCACCGGAGTTCGGAACATGTACAGTGATTGCGGAAAACAGAGCGATTCAGTAGCGCGTGATTAATTAAGTTTTTGCTAAATTCTTTTCAAAAATGGATTAATTTGATTTTTTAAGCAATTTTTGTATAGAAACTTTTTACAAAATACACACCGTTTAGTAGTTTGAAAAGCGTGCGTGCGGAAAACGAGGGAGAGGAGTTGGGAAGAGGATGAAAAGAACGCAGCCTAACTCATATTTTCACTTTTGACTAGGTAAAATTACCTTTGGTGCACTTTAGACGATCCCAAGTCATTTTTTTAGTTGCATCTACTCTATAATGTTGTAAAGAATAATAGCCTACGAGTAAGTTGGAAAAGATTACCGGTTTACGGGTTGCTGATGTGTTTAAAGTTATTTATGTACTCATAAAAAGTTTCTGGGGTGGTCTAAAGTGAAAGAAAGTGAAAGAAAGGTAAAGTAACCTAGTCCAAAGTGAAAATATGAGCGAGAGGATGATTCAAAGTGAAACTTTGGTAATAAAAATTAGTCCTAAACGCAATTTACTCTAAATATAAATATCATTTATTTCATTGTGATTTATTTTATCATCAAATATAATATTATCTTAATTTACTTTATAAATTAATATTATAGTTTATTTGATGATAAAATTAAGTCACAATGAAATCAATGATATTTATATGCTTTTAGTAAAACAGAAATAGTTGGATGGCCTGCGCAATTGCGTGGCTAGCATCCATACAAAATTATTTATTTTTTACATATGATTTTACTTAAAATTTATTAAATATCTATTTCGTTGTCTTAGGATTTTGAAAGACCGAACTTTATCATCCTTGTGTTTCTAATTTTATAGTTTTTAAAAGTCGCTTTGGTCGCTATCCCTTACTCATTTGTCAGGCATTTATTTGTTTGTCGATCTATTACTATTTCTATTCATCTTCCACGAAACCTTTAAAAATTAGAAATTTTAGTTTTTAGAGTTCATTGTCTTGTTGGGTTTTGTTTTTATAAATTTTTTAAAGTTCCGTCAAACACCATCATTGTACTCCTCACGGCCCCTTTGCTGTCTATCTCTTTATTATCATTGGGATTTTAAAAATCGAATATAATTATCGTTTGGGTTCTTTTTTTACTTTTTAGAAGTCTCGCTAAACCATCAGTGGCTTTGCGACTGTACTCCTCTACGCGCAACCCGCCAGCTGCCTCCCCTCTTTGTTGTCATTGAGATTTTAAAATTGAAGATG
Organism: Oryza punctata; assembly: GCA_000573905.2. Lineage (NCBI taxonomy): Eukaryota > Viridiplantae > Streptophyta > Magnoliopsida > Poales > Poaceae > Oryza > Oryza punctata. The sequence goes on from CM002493.2 coordinate 31,020,555, forward strand.
ATTATCATTGGGGTTTATTTTTTTACTTTCTAGAATCCCGCCAACTGTCGCGACCGTGTTGCTTAATGGTTTGTCCGTTGTCCCTCCTCTTAATCGTCATTGGGATTCTATTTGAGGTTTTGTTTATATGTTTATAGTTTTTATATGCCTCATCAACTGTCACCACTTTACTCCTTTACAGGCTTATTGTTTTTCCTCTCTTTATTGTCATTTGATATCGTTGTGTTCTAGATGAACTATTCTTTTTTAAAAAATCCATATTTTTCATTTTAATATTTTTTATTTGTAAATTGTATTCCTACTTGAACTCTTATAATTATTTTTCTATTTTCTAAATTTATTTTATTCGTTATTCCTAATTTTAATTAATCTCGTCATATGTTCTAGATGATCTATTCTTTCAATAGTCTTTATTTTTTATTACGAATTTTAGTTATTTATAAATTGTATTCTAGTTGAATTCGTATTTTTATTTTTCTAATTTCTATTTTTTATTTTTTATTTCGAATTCTAATAAATCTCGTGTTGTGTTATAGATGGATTAATGTTGTTTCAATATTTATTTTTTTCTGAATTTTAGTTATTTCAAAATTATATTTCTACTTGAACTCTTCTTTTTCTTTCCTAATTTCAGAAATTTATTTATTTTTTATTCCGAATTTTAATTAATCACGTATTGGGTTCTTATATAGACTCCTCTTTCAATATTGCTTATTTTTAATTTCGGATTTCGGTTATTTTTTATTGTATTTCTACTTAGACTCTTCTTTTCTTTTTTTTTGATTAATGTGGGAATTTGTAGCATCTACAGTGAACGTTGTGGTTTTTTTCGAGTTATCTTAATAATATAATAATATAATAGATAGATAAAAGGATGGTTAAACATTATGTGAAAAGTTAATAATATCATACATTTAGTGGAGGAGTATTTACATACGTATAGTTGCATAATTACATACTTACATGGAGTCAAAGAGTACATTCATGCACAGTGCAGATCGCGCACATGTGAAGCTTTCTCCATCGCAAAGCGAAAACCGCCTACACGAATTACTGGAGGCAAAGTAAGACACAGTCCAGCCTCTCACCTCGCGCCACCACCCCACCTCTCGTCTAGTCGTCTCCTCCCCTCCTTTAAAGCCCAAAGCACAAGCTGCACCACACTACTGACCTTCTCTTCTCCTCTCATCACCTCTCCCGCGATCTCGTGTTCGTCCGTCCGTCGCCATGGAGATCACCATGCCGGCGGCTGGATCGACGCGCCACCTCCTCCTCCTCCTCGTCTTCGTCGTCTCCTCGCTTCAGCTGCATGCTCCCGCGCTCGCCGCCACGAAGCAGTCCTACATCGTCTACCTCGGCGGCCGCCAATCCCATGGCGGCGGCGGCGTCTCGCCGGAGGAGGCGCACCGCACTGCCGCGGAGTCGCACTACGACCTCCTCGGCAACGTCCTCGGAGAGTAAGCGCAACCTCCCAACGCCATTGATCTCGATTCGCTCTTGATTTCTTGAGATGAATTTGGCCGATCGATCGATCGACGCGCGTGCAAATGCAGCAGGGAGAAGGCGCGCGACGCCATCTTCTACTCGTACACGAGGAACATCAACGGCTTCGCGGCGGGGCTCGAGGCGGAGGAGGCGGCGGCGGTGGCGGAGCAGCCCGGCGTGGTGTCGGTGTTCCCGGACAGGGGGCGGCGGATGCACACCACGCGGTCGTGGCAGTTCTTGGGGCTCGAGAGGGCCGACGGCAACATCCCGGCGTGGTCGCCATGGGAGGTCGCCCGCTACGGCGACAACATCATCATCGGCAACCTCGACTCAGGTTAACTATACACTGATGAAAACATACTTAATTGCATTTTGATTTTGAATGGGAGAGTTACATATACATGATAACATGGTCATTTTGAGATTTAATTTCGTCTGATTTTGTGTTTGACATTCAGGCGTGTGGCCTGAATCGCTGAGCTTTAACGACCGTGAGCTTGGACCGATCCCAAATTATTGGAAAGGGACTTGCCAGAATGAACACGACAAAACGTTTAAGTGCAACAGGTAATTTATATTACAGATCTACTCCCAAGTATGAATTTTCTTTATATTTCTTTCAATTTTGGTCAAAATCATTCCAAAATGTAAATGTCATAATAAATTTAGTGGGTTTTTTTCGTTCAAGAAAAAGGTTAAATTTCTAAGGTTTTTATTCCTATTTTTCCACCGCTTTACACTTTTGGTTGCCATGTAGTACACGTGGCGAAAAAAATGAGTAAAAAAAATTGAAAAAAATTAACAAAATGTAGGCAAATATAAATCTTCTCCAAGGATATTAATTTGATTCATGTTTCGTGTGTGCGTGTGTGCAGCAAGCTCATCGGCGCTCGCTACTTCAACAATGGCTATGCGGAGGCGATCGGCGTCCCGCTCAACGACACGCACAAGACGCCGCGGGACGGCAACGGCCACGGCACGCACACGCTGGCCACCGCCGGCGGCGCGGCCGTGCGCGGCGCCGAGGCGTTCGGCCTCGGTGGCGGCACGGCGAGGGGCGGGTCCCCTCGGGCGCGCGTGGCGGCGTACCGCGTCTGCTTCCCGCCGATCAACGGCAGCGACGCGTGCTACGACTCCGACATCCTCGCCGCCTTCGAGGCCGCCATCGCCGACGGCGTGCACGTCATCTCGGCCTCCGTCGGCGCCGACCCCAATGACTACCTCGAGGACGCCATCGCCATCGGCGCCCTCCACGCCGTCAAGGCCGGCATCACCGTCGTCTGCTCCGCCAGCAACTTCGGCCCGGACCCTGGCACCGTCACCAACGTCGCGCCATGGATCCTCACCGTCGCCGCGAGCACCATGGACAGGGCGTTCCCTGCCCACCTCGTCTTCAACCGCACCAGGGTGGAAGGCCAGAGCCTCTCCCCGACGTGGCTCCGCGGGAAGAACTTCTACACCATGATCAGCGCCGCCGACGCCGCCGCTCCCGGCCGCCCGCCTGCCGACGCGTAAGCACAGTACACACACCACGATCAACTCTCGCCGCCGCCACCGGCGTCGAATGCTAACCATCTATGGATGGATGTCATGTCACAGCCAGCTCTGCGAGCTGGGAGCGCTGGACGCCGCGAAGGTGAAGGGGAACATCGTGGTGTGCATGCGAGGAGGCAGCCCGAGGGTGGAGAAGGGCGAGGTGGTCAGCCGTGCCGGCGGCGCCGGCATGATCCTCGTCAACGACGAGGCCTCCGGGCACGACGTCATCGCCGATCCACACGTCCTCCCGGCGGTGCACATCAACCACGCCGACGGCCTCGCGCTCCTTGCCTACATCAAGTCCACCAAGTATAATCAAACCCACTGTTTCTTGCATGCAAAGATCAAATTTACGAGTTGATTTCTTTGATTTACGAGCATGTGTTTGTGATAATGTAGGGGTGCGAAAGCCTTCATGACGAAGGCGAAGACGGTGGTCGGCACGACGCCGGCGCCGGTGATGGCGTCCTTCTCGTCGCAGGGTCCGAACACCGTCAACCCTGAGATCCTAAAGGTGAGCTAGCTAGCTCTGGACTTCTGATGGCGAGAGCTCGACGTCGCGCACACACTCGTCGTTGAATCTTCTTTTGGGTTCGCGTGCATTGCAGCCGGACGTGACGGCGCCGGGGGTGAGCGTGATCGCGGCGTGGAGCGCCGCGGCGGGGCCGACGGGCCTGCCATTCGACCACCGGCGGGTGACGTTCAACACCCAAAGCGGCACGTCCATGTCGTGCCCGCACGTGTCCGGCATCGCCGGCCTGATCAAGAAGGTTCACCCGGACTGGAGCCCCGCCGCCATCAAGTCGGCGATCATGACCTCCGGTGAGCGTCTCCACCTCACGACGCCACGCGCCGCCACGCATCATTTATCAAGCTAGCTGACGAGCCTGTTTCCGTTTTTTCTTGTTTTGTTGGGCGCGCGACGCGGGAAGCGACGGAGCTGAGCAACGAGATGAAGCCGATACTGAACTCGTCGCGGTCGCCGGCGACGCCGTTCAGCTACGGCGCCGGGCACGTGTTCCCGCACCGCGCGATGGACCCGGGCCTGGTCTACGACCTCACCGCCGACGACTACCTCAGCTTCCTCTGCTCCATCGGCTACAACGCGACGTCGCTGGCGCTCTTCAACGGCGCGCCGTACCGGTGCCCCGACGACCCGCTCGACCCGCTCGACTTCAACTACCCGTCCATCACCGCGTTCGACCTGGCGCCGGCGGGCCCGCCGGCGGCGGCGCGGCGGAGGGTGAGGAACGTAGGCCCGCCGGCGACGTACACCGCCGCCGTCGTGAAGGAGCCCGAGGGGGTGCAGGTGACGGTGACGCCGCCGACGCTGACGTTCGAGAGCACCGGCGAGGTGAGGACGTTCTGGGTGAAGTTCGCCGTGAGGGACCCCGCGCCGGCGGTGGACTACGCGTTCGGCGCCATCGTTTGGTCGGACGGGACGCACCGGGTGCGGAGCCCCATCGTCGTCAAGACGCAGGAGAGTTGATGAGACGGGGACGCCATGGCTGGCTGGAGGCTAGAGCTGGATTTATTTGTTTTTTTTTTTTCGGGGGGGGGGGGGGGGGGGGGGGGGAGGATTTCTCAGATTAGGCTCTAGTTAGCAAGAACAGTGAGAGAGCTAGGTTTTGATTAGGACATAAATTTCAGTCATCGGTTTAATAACACAGCAAATATCAGGTTGAGAATTTTATTATAGTTTTTATATCGTCTTAGGTTGGAGCTAGTAACATTCAAAATGTTGATTGCTGCTTATAAATAATTCTATTTTATTACACGAAAAATAGGCATAGAGACATTCAGGTTTTCCACATAAAAAGACTGCAAAAACCTTTCTATTTTTCAAAAATTTAACTGAAATAGGAGTATATGAACCAAATAAGTGTATAGTGTATCCGAGAAATCGACTCTGTTCTTTTCTATTTAAGATTTATATTTTATCTTAATTTTTAGCACTTTTTTAAATTACTGAACTGTATTTTCCGTGAGAAAACTATCTATACAAGTTACTTTAAAATATCGCATATATTCATATATCAAATTTATAATAATAAAATTTAATTAATTATGTGCTAATAATTTGTATCCAACTTAATCTTCGAAACACCACCGAAGGTCAGCTTGATCAGAAATATTCCAATTCTTACCAGATCTCCAATGTGTACGAGAGCTCCCGTTCACTGACAGGTGGGTCCCAAGTCTCCCTCCTGCGTCAGACAATTCTCCTGGCGCTGACGCTGACCAGAAGCAACAGAGCAAAAAGAAAGCTGAGATCCAAGCCAAGAGCGTCGCAAGAATCCAATCCAATCATTCTCCCTCTCTTGCAGTCTTTGCTGCTTGCTCTAGGAATCGAGACCCCATCTGGCCATCTGTGCTCTTTCACCTAGCGCCGGCGCTTCGGTTCGCCTCCTGAATTCGAAGCTTCTTGGGGTTTTCAAGCTCTTCTTCGTTTCGCTGCTGGGGACTGGGAGGAGAAGAAGGAAAAAAAGGCAGGTTCTTGATTTCTTCATTTCACCGCGAATCTGCGATGCTAGCTTAGTGATTTCTGTGAATATATGTGGTTTGTTCGCTCTCAATCCCCTCTGTTCGGTGGACTTGGTCGATCTATTTCTACCCGGTTGAAGAAGATGACTAGATGAGGGTTGCTTGATCCCCCAAGGGGCAAATTTCCGTCTTTTTCTTTTTCTTTTCTCTATTATTACTACATTGATGCTGTAATTTTGGGAAGAAAGTGATATACTGTTCTTGACCATTGTCGTTAAATTTGCCTATTCTTAGCAGCGTTGAGGCGCACCTGGAGGGGAGTGTTTGGTGGCAGCTGCTGAAATGAGTACTAGCAGAGGTGGTGCTGAGCCTGAGACTCTGTCATTTCCTCTTCTTCTTTTTTTTTTTTTCATTTTTATCGCAACCTTTGTGGCACTGAGCACGGTTGCATATTTGTCTACTTGCATTGAGGGGCATGTGCATTATATATCATGAAAGTATTTCTCATAGTGAACCTAAAAAAAGTAACTTAAACATTATGATGTTGAACCGTATAAATTTCTAGATATTTATGGTCAAAGATAAAAATGTTTGACTTAGAACAAAGCTAGAACGGCAAGTAACTTGAAACGAAGGGGGTATATATATGTGATTCAGTAACTGCTGTTCATCCAGGTTATTCAGAAACCAAAAGGAAAGGCAGAAAGACTTGATTTTGTATCTGGTGCTCAAACCAGCAGTTCTGTTCATATCGATTGTGTTGTGTTGTGTTGTGTTGTGTTGTATGATGGGCTCAAGTTTGAGTGTATCCATGCAGATAAGATGAGAAAGCTCAAGGAGCTGCTGCACAAGAGTGAAAACCGAATATGTGCTGACTGCAGTGCACCTGATCCCAAATGGGCGTAAGTGTTTTATCTTCCATGAGCAACATGGTTTGTTTACTCCTTTTAAATTAACTGCGTGTTTTTTCCTATGCAGATCAGCTAATATAGGAGTTTTCATATGCCTAAAATGTTCTGGAATTCACAGAAGTCTGGGGACGCATATTTCAAAGGTTTCGCTCGCTGCAACTAGAACTTTTTTTTTGTTATTTGACCTTCTTGATGAATCCATAATACGATAGCAATGGTATCCATATTTTAGTAAGATTTAGAACAACCATGGGCTGGTTAGTTTAAACTGCAAAATGATATGAGGAAATGTGTTACATTTTTCAATATTGCTATAGGAAATACAAGCTTAAATGAATTTTCTGGTTGAAACCAATATCCGCTTGACACAGGTTCTATCAGTCACTCTAGATGAGTGGACCGATGATGAGATTAACTCCATACTAGAAGTCGGTGGAAACTCTTATGCCAATGCGATCTACGAGGCATTTCTTCCAGGAGGCTATCACAAGCCACATCCGGATTCTAGCCAGGAAGAGAGAGCAGATTTCATCAGGTCCATTTATTTATTTATTTTTCTTTGAAACACATCAGGCGCATTTATTAAATACACACCAGGCATTTTTGTTGATTGTACCCATGAGTTGCTAGGTTTAGTTTTCAACAACATATATCTAGCTAATCATTCACTTTGAAATGTGCGAAGCTTTTTTCTCCTAATCACTTGAAGTAATTTTATCACTCATACTTTTTTTTGATTGTTTATAAGATTTAATTACTGGGGCAAACCAGTAGTGTTTCCCTTAGAAAAAGTAATTTTATCAGTATAAAGCTGTCTCATACAATTAAATTTAAATAGCTTAAGTTGATGACTTCTATAGCGGAGTAAACATTGAACAAAGTTAGTTTTGTAATATCTCAGGTCAAAGTATGAGTTGCAAGAATTTCTGAAGCCAAGCCTGAGGATAGTTTCTAACAAGAGCTCTTTACAGGCCATGGACTCTAGAAAAGATGTTGGCAATGCTTCTAATTCTTTTAGCTTCAAGAGTGAGGTAAACACCATCCCAGAATTACAAACTTGGTTGCGCACAACTCTCAAATACAATATAATTACTGTTTTAAATAACCATTCCATCTATGTACTTTGCAGGCTGGAATGGTTGAGTTCATTGGAATATTAAAGGTTAAAGTGATCAGAGGCACTAAACTAGCTGTGAGAGACATTCTAAGCAGCGACCCATACGTTGTGCTGACCCTTGGACAACAGGTATGCATTTCACCAAATCGAGTAAGTCACCTATATTCCTTTCAGGGTTGATAATTGAATCGCTTATGTGCAGAAAGCAAAGACTAAAGTAATCAAAAGCAATCTGAACCCGGTTTGGAACGAGGTGCTTACGCTGTCGGTTCCTCAGAAATACGGACCTCTCAAACTTGTAAGTCGCCACACTCCATATCACCAGATTCAGAACCATAAAACTTTCAGACAACTCGCAATCGTTACACCGTCAACGGCATATTGATCTCACCACAATCTTTACACGCTCTTCCATTGACGACGATCAGCAAGTTTATGACCATGACGTGCTATCGAGGGACGACATCATGGGGGAGGCCGAGGTGGACCTGCAGCCGATGATCACCGCCGCCATGGCGTTCGGCGACCCCGGGCTGCTGTCGGACATGCAGATCGGCCGGTGGCTCATGTCGCGCGACAACGCGCTCGCCAGGGACAGCGCCGTGAGCGTCGTCGGCGGCAGGGTGAAGCAGGAGGTCTCCCTGAGGCTGCAGAATGTGGAGTGCGGCGAGGTTGACCTGGAGCTGGAGTGGATTGCTCTCAACCAGTAGAGACTTCCGGCTACATCAGTGTGATCTTCCTTTCTTTTTTTTTTTTAATTATTCTTCGTAAAGAAAATTAATTCTCGGCGTCTGCACCAACTATGAATGCGCAACTAAGATGTTGGCTTTTATCTCGATGTATGTTACTGGATTTTGTTGTAGCCTGGGTGATGGTCTTCCTGGACTGTGGTGTCCAAAATGGCAAAATCCATGCTGAACTTTCTCAGCTTGGTTGAATTGTACGGAATTTTGCTAAATTTAACTACAGTTGTTTGGTTTAACGGCACAATCATAGCTTTATTTCTTAACCATGACAACTGTGATATTCAGTTTTATGTCGTGTTTTTGACACGAGTTTACGGCAAAACGTGGTTGGCAAAGTCAGGCTTGAGCCAACTTCCAACCTGAATCTAGGTCCACAAACAAGGCCATGTTTGGAGAAACTTTAGCTGTTGAAGCTTCTTTCAAATATCCAACTCTCCCGGACGATCTAGATTCTTAGATTAGATTTTTATCTGTAGATATAAAAAATTGAGAAACTATTGTTTTTAATTCTCACATTTACCATATGTTTTTCGAAATCTCGAGCTGCCCAAATAATAAAACCTTTGGCTCATCTCTGATGCAATCATACACCGTCCAAGTAACTCCAACCCAAGCAGATCACGCCACGTGTCCAACCCAATCTGACTGACTCACAGGGTGTTGGCTGTTCACTTGTCCTGAACCCAAAATAACTGACGAATCCAAAGCTGGAAGACAGCAAGCGAAAAGCACACGAAAAAGGAAAGAAAACCTAAGCCACCGGAAATCTCTCCTCCCAGGAAAGAGGAGGAGATCTCCCAATCTGCGGGAATCACTATTCACCGATTCGGCCTCTGCTCGAGCGTTGAATCTCGGGATCTGGGTGGGTGCGTAAACTTGTTCATTTGCTGGGTTCTTGGCGAATTTCGTTGGGGATTCGTTGGTTTTTGGGTTAGTTTAGGTTCGGGGTTACTTGCTTGCGAATTGCTTCGGGTGAAACTGCTTGCTGGAATCCTTGTTATTGCTGCAGAAGAGAGCGCTACTTGGGGAAATGCTTGTTACATTTATGTTTACTTACGCGATTTTTGAGAGGCTCGAGGAGGAAAGATTGAGTTAGCTTCTGCTAGTCCCTAGATGTGAGTGTGCAAATAGGGTTGAGTTTCTCATATATCGTGTTGATTGTGTTGTGTGATAAGTAGCTTTCAGCAGCTGTTCATTTTGTTCCAGGATAGATTCGACTCCGACTCCGCATCCGCTTAATCATTATTAGGAATCGGTAATGCTTTTTCTTTGATTTGGAGTGTGTATGGTTATCCCTCTAGTTTTGTTAGAGAACTTATATTTTCTTCGTTAATACTCTGCTGGTTTGTGTGCTTGGGAGGTCCTTATTCCCCACAAATTCTGTTGTCAATTGATGGAGGCATTTGATGTAGTATAAATCTCTGACTAATGCAAAGAAGCATTGCTTTGAAGTGGCAAAGGTATTACTGTGGACTGTTACTGAATCCCATAAACTTAAGTGGCAACATAATTGTTGAAGTTTTGGTTCTAACAACCACAAGGATAAGTGTTAGGAACATACTAACTAGCATATGGTGTCTTGCTGCGCAACTCGCCTGCGCGTTCGAGAAAAAGAAATTATGGTCCTTATGGAAAGAGACAAAATGCAGATATCCTGTCTGGTAGAAGTTTGGCACCATTCCATACCACAGCTACCACAACTATTTCACCAATATGACTTTTATCTCAACCTGCAAGCATACATTCATGTTATATTTTAGTCTGCCATTGCCAGTGCAGAACTATCTTGTTTGTGTGCATTATATGCTGGAGAAAGGCTTCACCAGTAGTAAAAGTTCATTACACTGACCATTCAAGCACAGACGTGGCACATGCTAAGGAAATCGCAAACAGTTGCTCCTCCTTATACCACTTTTTTGTGATAAATATTGTTTTGTGAAGATGATTATTTGATTTACTTCTTACCTTATTTCAGAGCATGGTAATTCAGTTTATATATGTCTTGTGCAGAGGATGCCAAATGTATGAACCAAAGCCCTTCTCAAGCATTGTACCAGCTCATAACGATCCAGTTTCCCACAATCAACAAATTGAACGTATTAGCAACAATGTAGTATCTAATAGTGGTGGAAACAGCTCAAATAGCAACTTTGCCACCAGACAGCGCTTACGGTGGACTGATGACCTCCATGATCGTTTTGTGGATGCTGTAACACAGCTTGGTGGACCTGACAGTAAGTTACTATGCCTGCTTAATTACTTTTCTCCTAATACTTGTACAAAAATCCTGTGCTTGCTCTCCATTAAGTTTTTTGTTCACGAACCTTGTGATGCTAAATACATTTATGCTAACACGGACTATTTTCAATTCTTATTTCAGGGGCGACTCCGAAGGGAATTCTTAGAATAATGGGTGTTCAAGGGTTGACCATTTATCATGTCAAAAGCCATCTGCAAGTAATTGAGCTTGAGATTCTCAATACCTGCATATAGTATATTGCCAGCTTATATTCTAGATTTTACTGATTGAATTACTTGTTCCTTCAGAAATATCGGCTTGCTAAATACATTCCAGATCCCACAGCTGATGGTAGGTAATTGCTGTTGTGGAACTTAAGAGCTTGATATAGATTTTACAATTTTTAAGTTAACACACAAGGATTTCATTTGTGTAGGTGCCAAGTCTGACAAGAAAGACCTTGGAGATTTGCTTGCTGACATTGAAAGCTCCTCGTAAGTTAGTTTCTCCTCCCTTCAAAAAAATGCTTGCATGTTGGTATTTATCTGGAGCCTATGTGCTCTTCTTCTAGTTGTGAACTTCCACCATCTTTTCCATTCACTTGGCTGTTTGTATCCTTGGGATTTATGGGTTCCTCTTAAGAAAAATAAAATATCTAAATCTATTGCCATATTCTACTAGCACAACAGTCTGGTATAATTTGACGTGGCTCCACGCATACCTATATGGCCATCCTCTGTCGCATAAACTTTTACTTCTGCACCACTGAATTTAAGTGTTCATACACAAACCATTATTATTTCTAATTGCGAGTTTAGAACTCCCCGCACCATAGAGGTATGTCCAGTAATGGTGAGAAAGCAGGGTGTAGCTATTACCTCCATGAGGAATTAGCCCCATGACAGTAACCATGAGTCTATATCTGGATGAGGACTTCCTGGTTCATCTTTCGTTCGCATTCTTCACCCTAAATAAATTCTAAGATTGCCTCATTTTGTACTTTATAGCATTGTATGTACATGCCAACCAATTATTATTTTCTTTTTTCTAATGATAAACTTGCTGTTTTTGCTGATAAACTGTTCTAAAATTTTCCTTCTTCTGATCATTGTGGTTAAGCAATACAAATGGACAAATGGAAAATGTCTAGCTCCATAGGTCCATATGCTATCCATTTAGGGCATAGAGCATTGAAAATATTTCTGTGTTGTACAGAATTTTCAGATAGCAATGCACAGTGTATGAGGACTTCTAAAGTTGAAACTCACTGCATCATGTTGCTTGTTTACATGCATATCACAAATAAATTGAACAGCTGAAATGATATGTTGCTGCATTAAAGAAACGTAACTACAATATCCACTTTTGCATTATCTTGTTTCTAGGCATCCATTCAATATTGTTCAACAAGTTTGTACTTATTGAAATCTTATTGAGGATGTAGTATTCGAAGTAGAAAGTTCAATTTGCATTGTTTGGTTTAAATGCATCCATCAGATACTACTTAGCAATTCTGTACTCCCATAAATCTTGTTTAAGGATCGAGTAGCCAAAGTAGGATGTTGAGTTCTTAACAAAGCATCTTATATATGAAGGGGAATGGAGATAGGGGAGGCTTTACAGTTGCAGATGGAGGTGCAGAAGCGGCTACATGAACAATTAGAGGCAAGTTACCTTTCGGGCACCTTCTTTATGTCTGACTTCATGTTTGTACTTCATCTCAATTCTGCATTTCTGCTAATGCTGTCAAATAACACATGTCCTTTAACATTGTATTGTTTACTCTATTGGACCGGATAGTCTAGTTGTATTAAATTGCTTACTGAGACGCTGCTTCTAACCTCATACATGGTTATTGTGAAAAAAATTATATAAGCTCTTTCCTGTAACTAAAAACAATTATATACAGTGACATCTTCTATTTATGTTTGACTTCTCAACTGTACTGCTTCAACATAATGTAACTAGATTTCTTTCATCCATGCCTTATTTCAGTCATCAGTATTGTTTTAACTGATAGTGCCAAACAAGATTTGATGACGCAAAACATATGTCTCCAGGTGCTGCTACTCTTTCCAATTCCAGAGAATGTCACTTACTGCTCTTCCAAAACATGTCTACAGGTGCAAAGGCAGCTACAGCTCCGGATAGAAGCCCAAGGCAGGTACCTCCAGAAGATCATTGAGGAGCAGCAGCGGCTCAGTGGTGTGCTGGGTGAATCAGGCAAGTTAACCGCCCTCGGACCAGCTCCAGGGGAGCAGTACCAGGATTCCAACAAAACCGACCCCTCGACCCCGGTACCGACTTCCGAATCCCCAATCCGCGACAAGGCTGGGAGTGGCTTGTTCAAGACCATTTCTTCGCACGACGACTGCCTCTCCTCGGGTCGCGAGCCTTTGACACCGGACTCCAGCTGCCGTGCCGGCTCCCCTTTGGAGAGTCCCAGGGCCAGCAAGAGGATCCGGGTCAGTGGCGGCATTGATCATCATGGGAACGATGAGTTCGCGCTTCCTCACAAAGTTTTGGAGCCAAGTTCAGGCTCCAATTTCCGACAGGAAAGCTCGGTGTTATTATCATCCAGCGCGGCGCACTTCGATTCTTTGGAGAGCCTGGATGTAGATGAAAATGTCTTCACCAATGGTTCAGGCAGTGATGTTTGATTTTTCATCTGTGTAGGGCAGTGATGTTTAGAGATCTCTTCAGTAGAGCTGTTGATCTTAGTGAGGCTATATATGCTGTAAACTCAGCCATGACTATTACTAGTTGTTATGTACTGTTCATTGCATGTTTGTAGCTTATATTTATTCAATCAGAGAGCCATGCAGTGTGCACATCATTTTACAGTTCATGGAGGTCTTGGAAGTGTAGTTAAGTGAGATGAACATAAGGATGATTTTATTTTCGTTGGGCATGCAACTGAACTGTAACATTTCTCCACATCAAGTCCAGGATATTGGTAAATACAACCATTAAAAGTACTGTACAAGTTCAGATCAATATGTCATGGAACTCTTTAAATTTATAAGCATACATGGAGTCTTCAGGCATGTTAAGACATTCTACTAGGATCATGTTGAATCATCCTATCAAGACAATACAAAATATCAACGAGCAACCAATCAACATCATATGCTCCAGTTGTCATTACCACCAAACTTTATAGCCTCCTCAGGCTGGCCAGGTCCTAATAATTGAACAACCTATCTTCACGAAATTCATTCATCGTCATCCTCATTTTCGTCAATCCCAACCCAGCGAGTGAATGCAAACAGAAATTCTTTGAAGGTCACCATTCCATTCTTGTCCCAATCCATTTCCTCTGGTGCCATGCAAAAAAAGAAACAAAGTGTTATATGTTAGGACTGAAAATAATTCTGAAACCAATGGGAATCGTCAATCTAGAATTTTTTAGATTTCTACAAAGAAATAAAAAATGTGGGACAAAAATGCAATTTATTCATAACACGTACATCTAAGGGCATACAACTAATTGTTTTCGCCCTAAACTCAGAGACCAGAGAGCTGGAGAATAAGCAACTTACCAAATCTTCTCATGGCTATACGCCCAGAAGAGCGTTCCCCTGTTGCAGTCTCATTTATTGATTGAACCATCTCTTCCTTACTAACATATCCATCTTTGTTCTTATCCAAAAAGACAAATGCATCAACCAAGGTCTCAAAAGTTGCCTCAAGATTTCCTAATCCCATCTTTATCTTCTGTGCATTATGTCAAGGAAACAGAGAAGCTCCTGGCAGAAATGAGTTAAGACAGATCTAAAATAGGATACAAGTCCAGAAAGTTCCTAAGTATCCTATCCATCTAATCAGATTTACATTGTAATGAAAGATTGATGATAATAGAACGGTAATGTATCATTTTTGCAATACCTAACCTATATGCAAACCCAACATTGCTCTGCAGCAATGCTTACTAAGAAAAGGATACTGCTTCTGACACAGCTGGTTCATTGAGCAGATAAATGAGGCACAGAAAGACGATGAACTCATTGAACTTCATGCCCATGTCTTCATTTATATCACAAGCTTCAAAGAGCTCATTTATCTCCTCCTCTGTGAATGAAATTTCCAACTTTTGGAAACAATGCTTTAATTCTTGTTTATCTATTTCGCCATTGGAATCTTCATCTGAGGAGCAAAAAAGGTTGTTTTTGATATATGAGTGAGAAGCTGTTTGTTTGCACAGAGCAGTAAATATTTGAAAGACGACATAACCATTTATATAGTACAACTCATTTTGATAATGTATCGTTAGTTGGCATTCAACAGTTCATGACAAGAACTATATATGACTCGCAATACATATTTATTTCTGGTAAGGTTTTTTGTGTTCAGGAAAATAGAATATATAGGTCCGACAGTCCCTGTGTTTCCTTTCAAACTTCTTAACCATTGTACAGAAGACCTCTACTGAATCGAGATAATCAGATAGTTAGACAGTAATTGGCACACAGACAGCATGACAAATCTCACCGAATTGCTCGAAGATGGTCTTGCATTTCCTCAAGCTCTCATCGATTTTCGGGAACTTCATAATGATACTATCTAACGACTTCAGCGAAGTCCCGTGCGACGCTCTCTGCTGCATGGATTCCACCATCTTCGTCTCAAGCTTCGAGCCGTGAGAGCTCCTCTTCATGGTGTCATGGCGTCCAAGGATGCCACCCATGCTGGCACTTCACTCAGCTCTCCTAGCTGGACAAGCACCAAACAGTTGTACCTGAAACAGAATCAACAAATAGTTGTATCTGATCATCTCTCATGCATGGGACAAGTTAGCAAACTGGTTCAAAACAGCATAATAATAAATTGTGCAAGTTGTAGCAGCAGCCGACACAATCAAGCAATCAGCATGAAGGGCCTGAACCAAACTAAACTACCAACTCACCTAGCCTAATTAAACTCGGAATAATACGAATTTACTCTTTTTCTCTACACCAGAAGAACACGGTTTCACTACCATATAATACTCGAAACAATCAACTACAGCGAGGGTTAGCCATCATGAACAGTACGAGAACAGTGCAGAAACAGTGTACGTAGGGACAGACAACAACGAGAGTATCTAGAAACAAAGATAGGTCTAAGGAACCCCATCAAATCCCTGTGTGCCATGAAGAAAAATCGAAGCCCTTTCCAACCTTATCATACACCCAGCTTCTCAGCTAGTCAGCTCCCAATAAATTAATCCACCAAAGAAAACAAGCGGGTGAATCACGCGCAAGAACAACAATCCAATCACGCCATAGATCACTCCTCGTAAAGAAGCGTAGCCAACTAGCCAAGCGACGGAGAGGGGGAAAGATTGCAAGAGAAAGAACCTTTGCCTTTGCTTTGCCTGCACGTGCTAGACCGGGGAGAAATCTCCCGCCGCCGGAGACCGGCGAACCTCGCGGCGTGCCCCGATCGGAATCGGCGGCGAAGGGGCGAGGTGGCTGGGAGCTTCGATCGGGGGCAAAGAGTGCCGAATTCTTCTTCCTCTCGCCGCGCTGCCACAAGAAGAGAGAGAGAGAGAGAGAGAGGCTTTTGTTGTTGTTGTTGCTTTCGATGAGGGCGAGGTGACGAGGGCAGCGCAACGGCGAGGCGGCAGCCGCGGTGACGGGTGGGGCCCACGAGTGGGTGTGGGGTCGCTGGTAGGTGGGGCCCACGTGTCAGGATGAGCGTTGACCTCGGCTGGTGGTGGGTCGTGTGGCTGACTTGATGCGGTTAAAGAATGAGAAGACGCCACGCGCGCTCTGGTCTGGGACGCTTGTCTCTCGCTATCGCTGACTTGTTTTTTTTTTTTTTTGTCACGATTCAGGTTTTGACGGGGATACCCTGGCGATCCACGAATATGCGGCTCCTCGACGTGTCAAATCCTTTGCTTTACTTTTGATTTCTTATTGACGAAATGTTACTTAGAGATTTTCTTTCCGCCTTTGTTGATTCACTTTAGAATTATTCTGCAAGTTCATGCCACCAGATGGCCTCCCAGCTCTGGAAAATGCATGATGGACATTAAACCGTGCAAGTCACATGAACAAGGAGAAGGTCAGAGTAAATTTCAGACAAATTGAATTGGGGGACTGATCATTGAACTCAGATGGAACTTCTCTACTTCAAATGGCCATGCAGCTGACATGTTCATTTCACACTTTTACACTAGGCACAGTAATGAGAGCGCTCCATTGTTCCAGCACCACAGCGAAAGTAAGTTCTCATGTCAATTGTGGATACAGTTCCAACTCAAAAGCCTACCCAGATCTTAGAAACAATGCACCAGGCTACCAGAACTACACTACTCCAAAGACCAGGAGTAGTCATACGCTAAAATTATAGTACATGCCTTCAGCTTTACATGATCAAACGTGGAAAATGATAAGGTACAAAATGGCAATTACATGGATTGCCCGACGGGCTTAGTTGAGCAGTAAGTGATGTTTTCAACCAAAGTGTGTACAGTTGGCGCCAAGAGTCAGAATCAGGGTGCATTTCCAGTCCTTCGAGTCATCCGTGTTCCTAGCGGATTTGTCCGTGTTAAGATGTGTATTCACAGTTGTTAAGATGACTTGGTTCTCTTGTGTTGAGCCTGGCCTTGGAGGCACAGCCTGAACCGCTGGGTTAGGCTCTCTCCCATCTCTTGCCTCTCCTGTTTGAGCCTCTTCCATAGAGATCGATTCTTCCTCTCCTTTGGTATAGCGAGCGGTTTCCTTCGTATCCGTCTCAGTGGCGTTGCCAAGGCCCGTAGCGTCATGCTCTACAGTTCCAGAACAAATGATGAGATTGAGATCTAATGGAAAATTTCCGTTGTCGTCAGGGACAAAGCGATGTCACTAGTTTGAGAGGTTCAGTAGGTAACAAACAAAATGACAAATGCATTCACTTGAGGGTCTATTTAAAAGATGTGTGAACAAAAATATCTAAGGTGGTTACCCTATGAAAAAAGGACATAGTATGGTCATGCAACAGAAGGACATCCAAAATGAAAAAAGAAAAAAAAGATATACCTTATGCTTATGACTAGGAATTTCAGGGCGCTCGCCTAGGGATGATCCATCACTCGCTGCCCCCAAGGAAGAACATCTTCCCCAACTCTCTCGGTTTGAACTTGTGTACGAGCAGCACTCCTCATTTTGCCTGTTAGATTTATCCTACAAAAGGAAGTAATACTTTGTATCAGTGAGATAGCAAAACAGTTCTCTGTAACATTCTGTACTCAGGGAACAATGAAATGTAGCAGAGCAACAAAAATATGCTTTTGGTGTTTTGTAGGAACAACAAACATATGGTAATCCACATATGGGAAACACAATTAATCACCTAGGTGGATATCCACCCATTTGTTGCATGTCAACTAAATAATTATGATTTTTTTAAAAAAAAGATTGACAAGATAGATTCATATGAAATATGTCAACTAACAAACATGCAAACATGCAGGTTCAAATTCGACTTCTACAAGTTGTAACAAAAATAACAAATTCGAATTAGTATACATATATTCACAGTGAAATTTGTTATTTTTGTTACAACCTATAAAAGTCAAAATTGAACTTACATGTTTGTGGAGTGATATACTACATATCAATCTATCTTGTCAATTTTTTTGATTTTTTTCATAATAATTTAGTTGACATGCAATGGACATCCACCCGAGTGATTAGAATCCATCTCCATCCACATATTAAGGGAACTATACCATATGTTGATGTAAAGATGTTTACAGAATGCAGTGTTAATTTACAATGCAAAAACTATTTCATGCTTTAAAATCCTCATTTATTTTACCTCTAAATGAGACTCAGCAGTGTGAGTGTCCATCTCAGTGAGGTTATGATTTTCATCCAAAAGAAAATCCTGCATTCAAATGAAGATACTCAACTAAGATCTCAAGTACTTGAGGCAAACCAACCACTGATGAACTTACCAAGTCATTATCTGTTTTAATAGACAACTGATTGACCCTCTCTGTCAGCAATTCAACCACTGATTTTGTAGCTAACAAAATGAAAAAGGAATGAACTTAGGGATCACAGTGATAATTCATGATATCAATTTAATAACTTACTAAGGGAACTGACTCACACCATTTGTGAAGTTAGCTGCAGCTGCCGATGAACTGCCTGCATCAGGACCAGCAGCCCTTAGACCATTGATGATCTCATACAGTAAACTCTGAAAAATACAAGCAAACTGGTTGATAATTTCCTCAAAATTTCTGATAATATAGGCATTAGAAAATAAAGGATAATCACCTCATTTGTTCCAGATCCAACCTTAAAAGCACCAAGGTTGTAGTACTTATCTAACTTATTTGAGCATACTGAAGGAAACTGAGGTGGGTGTAGAACATTATAGAAGAATATTGAAACAGAATCATAATAAAATTGAGGCCTGGGGGAATTGTGATCACCATCAAATTTGATTAAGTTTTTGTCCCCCTGTAGACAAATACACCAAGAAAATGAGTTATAAATGTATTTAGCATGCATCCATTAACTGTTCAGCCTTTGTAAAGAAAGCAAGAGCGGGACTTACCGCATATGCCTGATGAATACGGTCGGTGTGATGGGGCTGAATAAACATGTCATTTGATGCATGTCCAAATAATGCAGGAATAAATGTCTTGGGGGCAAACTGTTGAAAAATAAGGAAACAGAATAGGTAATTAGGCAAACACCAATGTTAGCTTTGATTTCCATTGAAACCAACAAATGATAATTTAGAAAGCACACCTGAACAACATCAAGATCCATTATATCAAACTTAGCTCTTCTTTGAATTACACGGCGCATGTACTGCACAGCCATCTTAACCTGAACAATATAAATAATAGCAAACATCATATGATGCAAGTACTGCACGGTCAATGGGCAGTTGGGCACTTAACTTAGCAGACAATTGACATGAAACTAGCATCTTTAAATAGAACTTTGTCTTATTCCTATACTTAATATATAACCAGAAAATACTAGAATAGTATTATGTTATAGAGAATGATCTGCAGTTTGGAAAACTTTTCTTTTCCTTTTATATACATTATCTACCAGTTAACTGGTGTTATGCACAGTTGCGCAACCGGAGTTGTAAAAGATTTAAGATGCACAAAGCTCCCTAAAGTCTACTATTTCTGGATGTAAACACATTATTTTCTAATCATAGATACATGTTCTTTGTCATGCACAGCACACAGCAGTCAGCTGGAGCGCAGTAACAAGGTGACAAGCGATATAACCAAGCACCATAAACCACCGATTACGGCATAAGCTAAAGTTCAGCAAAGCATGTGCCTATATCATACAAACTACAGAAAGCGGATGGTTCCTTTATTCAGTTCATAGTAACAGTGAACAAGACTATTCTGCAAAATGGCAAGCATACCGTGAACTTAGGAACTCGGATTTTGTAAACATCTACAAGCTCCATCATTAAGTCATATAGGTTAGAGAAAGCACTGTCCAAAACCAAGCCAGCAATTGAGGGGTCTTCTGCTCCATACAGTAGGCTGTCAAAAGTTTGAGCAGAAGTTATGAAGAACTTACCAAAATTCAATACATAAATAGAAACTAAATCTTTACATATTTTATGGATAGGGGTACTTCTAAGTAACAATTCAAATAATGTATCCAAAGATTCTAGTGTATCCAAAGACTTACAAAAATAATGTATCATTAAGAGAAATAAAGTATTGGGTAATTGGTCATAAACTAGGAAACACAAGCGCTGTAACCAAATACCTTGTAACAGCACCCATCGATCGCCCCCAAAGGCCTATGCAAGAAACCTCCTTATTGTTTCGCAAAAAGGACACCACACATTTGAGATCCTGTTTCTGAGAGTGGTGGTATTTTTATCAGATTAATGCAATTGCAAAACAACAAGAGTGTGTTTTCACAAAATTATGATGATTATGTACCTCATGCCAACCAAGGCTGACATACTCTCCACCTGATAGCCCTGACCCTGCAAAGTCAAGTGTAAAGAGGGTGATATTTGAAGGGAGAAGTATGACAGCTGCTTCATTTGCATCCGCTCTGCATCCACTGCATTGAGTTAAGAAAAAGAGCTTGTAAGGAATATGGTAAGCACCAGAATAGAACAAAATTAATGATTTATCTCGATAAATCAGAGACTGTAACTAACAGATAAATGACTGGCCTCCAAGAATTAAGAGTGTAAACTATGATCAGAATATTGACCCACCAAAAGATCAATCATATTAATATAAGAAATTGAGAACCTAGGACCATGATCCAGCTATGATAAATACCTATTTCCATGGCAGTAGATCACACATGGAAGGGCAGTATTGTCTGGAATAACAGCAGGAACATAGTGGCTGCATTTTAAGGTCTGGTCTCTTCCGTTCGTAAGCTGCCATATACAAGTAACAGAATAAGGCTAATATATAAAAGGGTGATTTTTCTCATCAACAAATGAAAGAGAAAGAAGGCCTTAAAAAGCTCCCCTTACTTGCCTCCAAATCTATTCGTTTGTACTTTCTTCCCGCAAGAGTAAATTCTGGTTCCCACAGATACTGATCTGGATTGTACTCTGCACTGCAAATGCATACCCAATTAACTGCCTCATACTATAAAGACAAAAGCATCAGTTGACTATCAAAGTTTCGTGGGGTTCCAGAGTTCCAACTCCATTATTAGACATTAGTGCATCTTAAAGAAAACAAGTAAAGTTATCTTTAGGAAAAAGAGTACAGTGGAATGAATGTGGATGTGCTAACTAAATGCATAAGCCCCTTTTGAGGCACATGCCACTACAACACTTTTGATTGCAAACCGCTAATTGTTCAACAAGCTAGTACAGTAATTTTAACAGCAGAGATTAAATAACAGGCTCAAACTCCTACTTTTGGATATTTCAAGTACTGAGCTTTTCAATGCTTGAAGTGGTAAGATTAATACTCAAGCACGGTTTAGGAAGCATGACCGTCTAAATCACAGAGCGAGCTAATACAGCGAAACATGACCGTCTACAGCAGGAAGCATCATTTCAGTGGAAAAAAACATATTTACAGTGCAATTACCGCGGCGGCCGGATGACAAAATTAACGAACTGCTCGATCATCGCGCCGCCGGAAGCTCCCCGACGAAGACGCAGCGGCGAAGGATGCTCGCGGCGCTCATGTACCAGGCGCCACCCAACCCGCGCCCGCTCACCACAAAGCCCCCCCAACCCTCCTATCCCCCGCCAACCAGCCTAACCCCAAGCCAAATCAACTCAACCCCACACCAAATTCCCACCAAACACCCTCAGATCCGCGCGCGCGAAGAACACCAGCTCGCGGGAGCCGCGTCGAGCCCCCCTCCCGCAACTCGCCGGATCCGGCGAGGTTTCAGGCGACCCGGAGCTCGGAATGCTCGCCGCGAGCGGAGGATTCCGGCGATGGCGAGGGGCCTCGCGCGCGGTGCCCGGCGGCGGCGGCGGAGGTGGGGCCTCGCGGTGGCTGCGGGGATCGAGGCGAGACGAGGGGAGGAGTGTGGGTGTGGGGTGGGGGCGTGCGGAAATGAGAACGTTAATGAGGCGGATGAGATGAGTAATAAGGGGAATGAAAATATTAAAATCAGTTTTAAATGGGGGATTTTCGAGTGATTGTTTGGTTGTGTTTTTTTTGTAGTTTAGTCCTCGGAAGTTTTTATTTTTGTGGGCTGCGTATGACACGTTTCCGCTTCACATGAACAGGATGTGTACTTGCGACGTGGTTTATTACACGGTTGTGTGGGTTTTGAAACCCGTAGTGTTTTTTGTATTTGTATACATTCGTAATCTCATTGCCAGACAACTACTTCTACCCATATGTTGAAAGGCCTTTTTTAAGATATGTTGAAAGACTCAAAGCACTGTAAACATAATATAAGAACTAGTAGGTATGACAAAGCATTTTAAAAGAAATATGTATGACATGGTTCACATAATGTTAGAGATATATCTGACTTGTTAAGCCATGATATCCTGCTGTAAGCTAGTTTATAAAATATTACTTGACGCAATGGTATTATGACAACAGAACTATGATAAAAGAAGTTGAAGTCTTAACTCATACTATGTACTTTATTTTCCTCGATAATGAAATAAATCTCAGTGTTTGTCTCAATACATAATTTATGAAGTTAACAAAGTGTGCTACTAAAATTATGACAATTCACAAAACCTTTGCTTAGAAAAAGTGGAGATATGAACTTCAAACCAAGGGACAGTATAGATTGGATCAAATGTGGGGCGCGGATCTTTTGAGAAGGAGCTGTTTGAAACAATTCAGATCTACCCAGGGCTATATCAGCAAGAAATTCCGAACTGACAACTCGGTATCTATCAGGCCGCCCAAAAAGAAAAAGATTTGTGCGAAACCTGAAAGCCCCGAATATTCACCCGCCGCGTGGGCCCCACATCGAAAGGCAGAAAAGAAACGTTTGGCGCCGCGTACCGGTGCTGGCTGCTGCTGCTAGCCTGTCCACCTCAGCGGAGATGCTCTCCGTGGGGCCCACATGTCATTGACCACAAAATACGTGGGCAGTTTGGTCATTTCCGGTGGCGGTGGCGACGTGATTATTTGTTTGGACTTTGGACTTTTCTTCGGTGGATGACTCGTCAGGTATTTTTGCCGCACCGGACAAGGGCGTGGTGTGTGTGCGCCCGCCTGTTGAGTTCAGTAGACAAGTAGCCGTCGTCGTCCTCGTCCGTTCGTCGGCTTGATCAGGCCACCAAGCAGTCACGAATCTATAAAATTAATTTGTTAGTATTATAATATGCTTATCAGTATTATAGCATGTTAATTATATTTAGATTATAATATTATAATAAATGTATAAGCAATTTAGGTATAGATTTTATCAAAAGTTATCGGTGTTATGTAACACCGACGCTGATCCGTCCCTGCCACAAGGCACCAACTGCTGCACCTGCTTCTGACATGGCCATTCATAAAAAAAAAAAAGAAAAGTTCAGTTTGTTAATGCCAAATTGATGGGGTTGGATGAGACGTCTGATCACAGCAAAGACGTGTTAGGGGAGTAAATGGAGGTGACTTGGGTCCCATTTGAAAGGGGAGGTTTCTGAAAATTATGTGTCGTGCAAAACATTTTACTCCTATTTCTTAAGAGGGAATTTTTATGTGTCGTGTTAAATTTTTTCCTAATTTTTGTGAGTATTAGTACTTCCACCGTCCGAGAAAAAAAATAACTCCTACAGAGTAGTTAATCCTAAGGGGATGTTCTTTAATTGGTCTTGAGATTACCATAATTAAGATTAACAAGTTTGTGACAAGATATATATATCGTCATTTTACATACAACTGATTATAAGCCGTAATATTTTTTAACGAAAAAAATTATAGGTAAAACTTCCACACGTGTGTTCTAAGTGACTAAAACGTCAGTGCTAGAAAATAAATAACAGTGAGAAAAACATCAAAACCAATTATTTAAAATTTAAAATTTGGTTGCAGCTGATAGAGCGAAGAGCAAGTGATGGAATTATCGGAAGAGCAAGTGATGCAAACCATTTTTCATTCTCTAAAAAAAGTATGGTCTGTTGCAGTACAGTCAGTGGCGCTCCCAGGTATACTTTCCCGGGGTCCTCGGACCCCGGGTAAATTATTCAATTCTAACTAAATTATATGATATTAATTAGTATATAAGCAAAAAAAATTAGATAATTAGTAGGTATTGGACGCCCGGTAATTTTTATTCTGGGTTCGCCACTGAGTACAGTAGTACCAATGTTCTTTCTCTTTAAGTATCTAGGCTGCTTTCGGGAGGAGGGGTTGGGAACCCTCTTTCCGGCACGTAAAACGAAATACGTATTATTGCATGATTAATTAAGTATAACTAATTTTTTTTGAAAAATGGATTAATATGATTTTTTAAAACAACTTTCGTATAAAAATTTTTGCAAAAAATACACCGTTTAGCAGTTTGAAAAGCATGCGTGCGGAAAACGAGAGAGGTGAGTTGGAAAATAAGAACACAACCTTAGTGTGTGATGCCAAACACCATAGCTTCGTACAGGTATGAACCAACATGAGATCCTCACACCTACATGACAGACATTGTATTACATGCCAATGATGTGGCACTACACATTTCCATCCAAATTCACAGCAGCAAATGAAGAACACCGGAGGGAAGTCTTCAAAAGGAAAAGGAATAACAAGGAACTTTTACCCTTTTTCTCCGAATTCAAGATCTTCAGAAGCAAGACCTGCGAGGTAAAGTATAATCTGCAGACATAATTGTGCCTTAAGATTTAATGTAACTAAACGGGAATTTTCTTGATTGGAAGTGGTCGGTGCCTAGATAATGCATACTAAAGTGAATTTATAGTTTTGACTTCCGAGGATAAAGTGTGCAGATAAATAAAATTAACACATTAGCAGCTATAATTCTTGTTGGTGTAAAAATCAAGTGAAGAGTACCTGATTGTTTCCGGATGGTAGAGTGGCATGTAAGGGTGTCATCTGTATAAATTGGTCCTGTACCAAACTGTTGCAAGCCTGTGTAGTACAATGTTTATGAAGCTCAAATTAACTTAGGATGTGTTCTTTTCCCGATTTTCTCAACTCACCTCACTCGTATTTCGCACGCGCACTTTTCAAATTGCTAAACGGTGCATTTTTTATAAAAATTTTCTATATGAAAGTTGCTTTAAAAAATCATATTAATCCATTTTTCAAAAAAATTAGTAAATACTTAATTAATCATAAGAAAATATGTCGCTCTGTTTTGCGTTCGCGGGAGGTGAGTTCCCAACCTCACCTCCCGAACACAGCCTTACTCCATAAACTTACAAGCAGTCTGTACCAGTACCAGCTCAAATTAGAGGCATTCCACCTAGCAGTGAAGATGACTATCACTATGTTCGGTCACGGAGGTGGAGTGGCCATAGCCTCATGCGTCGGCAGATGGAGCGCCATTGTCTTAGGCCGTAGGTCGGGTGCAACGGTTGACGGAGGATAAACTCCGCAGCGGGGGACTGTGGGGGCCCCTCTTTTGAGTTCGACCCAGGGCGCAAAAGAGAGGCGTTCCCGGCTCTGGCTTCGGTGCACCGATCGTGTTGAGAGGGAGAAAGGAAGAGTTTCGCGCAAGAGAAGACAGTGGCACGAGAGATTATACAGGTTCAGACCGCCGGTGAGGCGTAATATCCTACTCCTGTGTGATGGACTATATGTGTGTTCTTATTCTCAGGTATCGAACCCCCTCCCTTTAGGCCTGGGCCTCCTTTTATATTCCCAAGGGGACACCACATGGGCCGAACAGACTACCTTCTAGAGAAAAGGGAAAAAAGCTCTTTTACAATTAAGGGCCACATCGTGGCATGTGGCAGAAGTCCACCGTCCTGTAGCGCCGGCACGACTCCTGTCAGACCGCCCATCTTTCATGCGTGACACAGCGCGTCATTTTTCATTAAACGGCCGGAGACTTGCTTATCCAACCGTATGCGGTGAGACGTGCCAGGTGATTAGACTGACGCACCAACTCCGGTGAAGTGAGTGAGCCGAACCAGCTCACATGATTTTGATGTGACCCAACGAGACACGCAGCATACCTACCAGGCGTGCGGCGACATGCCTGGTACTGTGCTGCGTCCTATCGGTCATTCGCACCGGTCACACACCGGTCAGCCGATTGTGACCGGTGTTAGGCGCGCGCGTGCGTGTCATATCGCATTTAATGCGGCACGCACGCGCGCAGGCGCACTCCGGCTGCACCGCCTACTCCGACACACGTGGCGGCGGCCCGAGAGGGTCGGGGTAGCCCGACCCCTGTCGCGGTATTCACCGGGAGGCGCCACGACTTAGGACGGGCGGCCGCCACGTCACCCCTTGCCCGATCCCCCTTGGGGGATGGCCACGTAGGCGTACGGGGCCGCCTCAAGCCCAAAGTCGGCATACCCCTAGGCCCATGTCACCGACAGTAGCCCCCAGTGTAAAGCCTGTGGGGGCCCACCATGGGTCCACCGGGTTTAACGCCACCTTGTTGGTCCAGCGTTACGTGGGTCCGGGTCCTCGGAGAAGATGAACGATCACCGTTTCCGTGCACAGGAAAGAGAAAGCGCCTCTCAGCGATAATGGGCCATTACCTCGTAACGACCTCATTTATCCGGGGCGGCGCGAATAACGGAGCACGTCCGTCTACATGCCCGGAGTTGTGATGATGGCGTATCTTTCGGCAACCGTGCGCGCCATTAATGCGGACGCGATCTGTCCTTCCATCTCCGTGACGGTTGTGGGACTTCGCACGCGCGCCGGAAACAGAGTGGTGAGGATAGTGGAGGAAGTGCACGCGGTAATCGAGGGGGGCAAGATAGTGGGCGCGGGAAACGAGGAGCCGGCCGCGGCAGCGGCTGGGGTATAAAGGGCGCCGAGAAGAGGATTTTCCCCTTCCCTCTCCACTTTTGCCCAACACAGCTTCCTTGCGCCCTAGCTCTCTTCGTCTCCCAGAGCCCTTCTCCACCGCTCACACTCTTTCTCACGCTCTTCTTCCTTCAGTGCGATGGCACGTGGATCTTCGCCGGTCGAGGGCAGCGTGTTGCCGCCATCCCGCATCAACAATGACCGAATGGCGAGCCTATCACGCAAGTTTATGTCGGTGGTGCCTGACCGGGAGGCGGTAATGCTGGGCGAGGCGCGCCCGGCGCCACAGTTCCCTCACCGGTCGGTTCTCTTCCTCCCCTACGCCATGGCGGGGTTCCTCCCGCCATTTTTGCGCTTCTTCCTGGACGTCTTGGACCACTACGACCTCCAGATGGCGCACCTCACCCCCAACGCCGTAATAACGTTGGCCATCTTCGCACATCTGTGCGAGATGTTTGTGGGGGTTAGGTCCACCCTCCGGCTGTTCCGATGGTTCTATACCGCTTAGTCGGTGTCACCGGCGATAGAGATCGGCGGTTGCTACTTCCAGCCGCGCGCGCAGTCGGCGCAGCAGTACATCCCCTGCGTCTTGCGCAAGAAGTGGGACGACTAGAAGAGCGACTGGTTCTACACCGGTCTCCCCGACGAGCACTGCCTCCGACTCCCGACCCGTCTGCCGACGCAGAGGCCAACATGGCGGTCGACCATCACCCTAGGGGACGCGTACGACACCGTCTTGGACCGCCTGGTCGACCTGCGCGCCCAGGGCCTCACCAGCGCCATGGTCTTCGAGGACTACCTCCGTCGCCGCATCGCCCCTCTCCAGCGACGCACCCGGGGCGCCTGGGTGTACAGCGGTTCCGAGGATCTCCGGGTGGTTATCCAACGCGTGCTGAATCTCAGCACGGTGGAGTCGTCCCTGATCCCTGCGGGGGTTATCCCCCTATGCTGCGACCCGGACCACGACAACATCCGGGCGATCATGGCCGTGATCGGCGCCTCGGGGGAACGGGGCCACGATGGCATCGGCGGCAGCCATAGCGGTGGAGGAGAGCGGCCCTCTTCCGGCGAGGGTCGCTCGTTGGCCCCTCACGGTGGTAGCCCCGGGGGCAGCCGCTCCAGTGACGCCAAGGGGAAGCGCAAGCACGGGGGGAGCCCCTCCATCTCCACCCCGAGGGGGTGGAGCCGAGAGTGCCCCGGGGAAGCATTCGGCGGGTGGCTCGCCGTCGCCCCCACCCGGGGAGAAAAGAAGACAAAGCGGCTCCGCAAGCTGGGGGAGACCGCACCCCGCCAGGGGATTGAGCCCAGCAAGGGGGCTTTATCGAGCCCCCGAAGTGGACGTTCAAGCGTCTAGCCAGTAGGTACGGCCACGCTCCCCACAGGGGCCGTTCACCCTCTTTTCCTTTCACTCTATTTATGTGCGCTTCGTTTCTTGTTTTTTTTTGTGCAGCGATCTCCCGCCCCGGGGCGCCCGCCAATCCAAAGCCGGCCGGTCCGCGGGGGCCGACGTCGAGGGGGCATCGGCCGAAGAGGCGGCCAGACAGGCGGTCGATCGGCAAGTTGCCGAGGCACGCCTGCGGGAGGCTGAGGAAGCCGCCTGCAAAGCCACCCGCGAGTGGCAAGCTGAGGCAGCCGCGTGAGAGGCCGAAGAGGCCCGCGCCCGGGAGGAGGCCGAGGTGACTCGGCTCCGGAAGCTTGTGCTGGCCGCCAGGGACGCGAGCGGTAGGCCGGGGCCCGAGGCCGAGCCCGAGTCCCCGCTAGGGCCGGGGCGCGGGACCTCCTTCTCCGCCTCTACCCCGTTAGGCGCTGAGCCCCTGCTCCAGGCCCTGGCGACGGCCAACTCCACCATTGTGGAAGGGCTCAACGCCCAGATGCAGGCCCTGGCGGGGGAGTGGGCCGAGCTGGCTGCGAAGGGGGAGCGGCTGGCCGAGGGGCGCCACTCCTTGGAGGCCATGGTGGAGGCCGGCCGGAAGGCTCACGCTGCCCACCTCGCGTTACTCGACGCGCGCACCGACGCCCTAGCCGAGATCACTCGGGAGGTGGAGGAGGAGAGGGTCGCGGCGCTCGCCGCAACCGCGGCCATGGAGGGGAGCGCCATGGACCTTCGCCGCCAATACGAGGCCCTGTCATCGACCTGTCACGCCGGATAGGCCTTGCATCCGGACACACGGCTAGACGGTGGTCGATCACCTCCCTGGGGACCCCGGGCATGTCCGACGGCTTCCACGCGAAGACGTCGGCGTTTGCCCGCAGGAAGGAGATGAGCGTGTCTTCCTATTTGTCGTCCAGTTGACCGCCAATCTTGACAGTCTTGGACGGATCACCGCCCAACGCCACCTCCTTCACGGGGACCTCGTCGCTTGAGGTCATCCGCTTCCTCGGGGCGTGAGACGAGGAGGCCTCGGGCCTCTCCTCGCCGCCCGCGGACTTGGGGACCGCGGCAAGGTCGCTCGCGCGCTGCTCTGTGCAAGCCAGTGCGATCTTAAGATCGCCGTAGATGGTGATGGGGCCACGCGGCCCCGGCATCTTTATCTGGAGGTAGGCGTAATGGATGGTCGCCATGAACTTCACCAACGCGGGCCTTCCCAGCACCGCGTTGTAGGGCAGATTGAGATCCGCCACATCGCAGTCGATCCGCTCTGTGCGGAAGTTGTCGGGGCCACCGAACGTGACCGGGAGGTCAATGTGACCTCGAGGCCATGTGTGCCCTGGCGTCACGGCGATGATCGGCAGGGACGGCTGGAGCTTCATCCCCGGGACCTTGATGAGATCATAAGCCGTGGGGGAGAGGATGTTGAGGGCGGCGCCACCATCTATCAGGACGCGCCTCAACTTGACATTGCAAATGGTGGGGGAGACCACCATCGCAATTTGTCCACCCCGGGTACCGCATGGGGGGTGGTCGATTTGATCGAAGGTGAGTGGGACCTCCGACCACTGAGCCCGTCGTGCAGCCTCATGAGTGGGGACCGCAACCAGAAGCTCGCGCTTCATGGTCTTGAAGCTGCAGCGGGAAGCATGAGCACATGCTCCCCCATCCATGGTGGCGACGGTGGCCTCAGGCTCCTGGAAGCCCAAGTCGTCGTCGCCATCATCATCGGCGGGGGCCCTCTGCTTGACCTCACTTCGCGGGTCACGAGTAGGGGCCATGGGGCCTTGGCCCCCACGGCGTTCCTGCCCGCGCTCCTCCCCCCACTTCTTGACACGCTCAGCCAAGCCCTTGACCGCGCGGCAGTCGGCGAGGTCATGGAGGAAGGTGTTGTGCACGGAGCACCATTTGCCCGCCTAGCGCTCTCGACCGGGAGCGCCGGCGTTCCTACTGCCGTCGTCCGCAGCCCTCCCCTTGCATGGGGGCCGCGAAGCGCCTTCGCGAGGACATGCCCCTCGTCGCTGGTGCGGGCAGTCCTATTCTTCCTCCTCTTTTCTCGCTGCTCGGAACGGGCAACGGACTCGGGGGCGGCCGCAGCCGCCGCGCCAGAGCCAGAGGAGTTCCAGGTCCAAGCCTCCTCCTTTCGAGCCACACGGTCTACGAGCTCGAAAAGTTGCACGGTGGTCTGGGGCTCTTTGGAGGCTATCTTCTCCAACATGCGGTTGTGCCGCACGCCTCCCCTGAACGCGTATATCACCGCGTGCGCGGGGATACAGGGGATGGTGTTGCAGACCTGGCAGAACCGCTGTATATATGACCGGAGGGACTCATCGTCCCTCCGCTGCATTGCGTGCAGGTCGACTTCTTCTCCTGGGCATAGATATGTGCCCTGAAAGTTCGTGGTGAACTGTTGGCACAAGTCCTCCCAGGAGTGGACCGAGGCGGGTGGCAAGTTCATAAGCCAACCCCGCGCTTGGCCTTTTAGGGCCATCGGAAAGAAGTTCGCCATGACCCTGTTGTCACCCCCCGCCGCTTCTATTCCAGTCGTGTAGATCTGGAGGAACTCGGTGGGGTTGACGCTACCGTCGTATTTCTCTGGGATGCTGGGCCGGAACTTTGGGGGCCATCGGACATTCCGAAGAGTCGCCACAAAGGCACGGCACCCAGCCCCAACGACGGGGGAAACAGGGGGCCGGCCCTTATGGCCGCTCGGGCGCACCACGGTCGTAGACGCGGCACCCTCCCCCGTATGGGTGGCGCGACGCTCGTCGCGCCGGCACTCGATGTTGAGCCGGGCGTCTGGCCCGTCATATATACTCTCGTGACGCCCGCGAGTAGCCGTGGGAAGTGTGGACGAGCGGCGGGCGTGAGCCGCCGCTCGCCGAGCTCTTCGCCTCGCAGACGAAGAGGCAGCAGTCGCGGTACCGGCGATCCGGCTGCCGACGAGCGACTGCCGGCATCCAGCTGCTGCTGCGCCACCTTGACCAGGTTAGCCACGTCGTCCAGCCAATGCTGGATGGGAGCTTCCGGGTCTGAGGCGATAGGCGGGTGGCGCAGGAGCGCTCCCGCCGCCTGGAGGGCGCCCTGAGGGGTGCCGCCGTCACCGTAGACAAGACGGCGACGCGCCTTGGGGCGGCGCCGCCATTCGTCACTGGGTAGCGGCGAGGTGGCGGGGCCCTCCGGCTCCCCCCGCGCTTTCCCCCGCCCAGGAGTCCGGTGTGGAGGCGGGGACGGGGTATGTGCTCGACGACGCGGATGCAGTTCTCCGCCGTCGTCGCTGACGCTCGGTGTGGGCGTGCGGATGACCGCCTCTTTAGCCATAGGGCTGACTTGGCGAAACATGGCGCGGACGGAAGGAATGGGAGCGAAGGAATGCGTCTATGCACCCCTACCTGGCGCGCCAGCTGACGGAGGATAAACTCCGCAGCGGGGGACTGTGGGGGCCCCCTTTTGAGTTCGGCCCAGGCGCAAAAGAGATGTGTTCCCAGCTTTGGCTTCGGTGCACCGATCGCGTTGAGAGGGAAAAAAGCTCTTTTACAATTAAGAGCCACACTGTGGCATGCGGCAGAAGTCCACCGTCCTGTAGCGCCGGCACGACTCCTGTCAGACCACCCATCTTTCATGCGTGACACCGCGCGTCATTCTTCATTAAACAGCCGGAGACTTGCTTATCCAACCGTATGCGGTGAGACGTGCCAGGTGATTAGACTGACGCACCAACTCCGGTGAAGTGAGTGAGCCGAACCGGCTCACAAGATTTTGATGTGACCCGACGGGACACGCAGCATACCTACCGGGCGTGCAGCGGCATGCCTGGTACTGTGCTGCGTCCTATCGGTCATTCGCACCGGTCACACACCGGTCAGCCGATTGTGACGAGTGTCAGGCGCGCGCGGGCGTGTCATCTCGCATTTAATGCGGCATGCGCGCGCAGGCGCACTCCGGCTGCACCGCCATTAATGGGGGTAGGTGAGCACCGGGAGCGCTCACCTACTCCGACACACGTGGCGGCGGCCCGAGGGGGTCGGGGGAGCCCGACCCTGCCGCGGTATTCACTGGGAGGCGCCGCGACTTAGGACGGGCGGCCGCCGCGTCACCCCCAGGCCCGATCCCCCCTCGGGGATGGCCACGTAGGTGTACGGGGCCGTCTCAAGCCCAAAGTCGGCATACCCCTGGGTCCATGTCACCGACAACGGTCACCGCCACAGAGTGGATGGCGAGCCCGCGTCTCGTTGGCTGAAGTACCAGGGCCCCATCGTAGCGATGAGTCAATGGACGACGGGAGAAAGTCGAGGTCGACGGCGGGGGGCGGTGATTTTAGGGCGATGATGGTGAATCCTAAGAGAGGTTGATCGAGGGGCGTTATTAGGGTTAGGAACCGTGGTCCTAGAGAATTGGCAAAAGTGGAGGAGAAAACCTGTGAGTGGTGATCGAACCTTGAGGTCGACGATGGCCGGAGCGGACAAACGCGGTGGGGATCCGAGCTGGGATGTTGGCGGTGCAGCCGATGGTGGAGCGGAGTCATGCGACGAGGGAGGAGTCGAGCGCGGAGGATGAGAGGGGTCATCGTGGCGGCCGATGGGAATCCAAGGTGGGATTCCTGGCAAGGGTGGTAGATCAGCGGGCATGTCGTAGCCGACGGACGGGCGAGGGGCGATGAGTGATGTGAACCCGCTAGGGTTTGTGTCCCGATCTTTCGATGAGAGGTGGGGCATAACTCGATTGGATGAAGATGACGTTCACGGCCCGACTACAACCGTCCAAGGACACTGCGCCTTAGCAACCGATACACCATCTCCAATGGTTGTCGCGAACTTGTGATGCGCGACACCCGGCCACGAGGGCACTCGTCCTGCAAGCAATCGAAGAACAAGCAAGAACAAGTAGAACAAGCACTGAATTGCTAGATGAAGATGAAAGTTTCACTATGAAAAACACAATACGGCAGGGTTCCGATTACAGGCAGACCGACGGTTTAGCCAACACGCGCGCTGCGAGCAGGTAGCAAGTAGCTAACTCTAATCATCAAAACCCAAGTGTTCTTGGCGGCGGCTAAAGGTATAAGAAGAGGGGAATAACGACCACAGGGTCGTGCACTAACCCTAGGACGCGCCCCTAATGGGCCCAACTTGATACACAACCCATTGGGTCCAAAAGGAGGTGACGCAGCACCGTGGACAGAAAACACTCGGTAGTAAAACGATAATTGCGGCCGCTCCAGAACAGATATGGACATGTGGCTAGATCCATTTGAAAGTAGATTTGATAAGATTTCCATGAAGTACTTGCACGCCCAAATCAGAGTTCACATGAAGTCGTGGCGCCGTCAAAAGTTGGTGCTGTCCTGCAGTCCGAATCCACCCCGCGCGAATCCTCTCCCCTTTGGATCCTCTCCATCGTTCCTGAGTAAAACAAGAGTGCACGCATCTCCGGGGTATAAAGAAGAGGAGCATGAACTCAAGAATGAACTCACATGATAGTTGAGTTGACATGCACGAGCACGAGTAATAGGATCATAAAGCTGTACTTGTTGGGGCGTGGATGTATCGATGGTGTTGATGTCCTCATCAATGTGGAAGGAATCGATGCATGGCGGCGGTGAGGTGAAGGGAGTGCGATTTGTGGGCGGCGGTGTCGAACCGTGAGCTGCGGTGATGAGGTCCCCAATCACGATTCTTGGGTGACGATGGTGAGGTAAGAGGAGCGTGATTAGTGGGCGGAGGAGGCGAGATGGAAGGTTTGAGGTCGTGAATGCAAGAAGGGCGTAGGAGCACGTGGTTGAAGGGATGAGGGAGGTGGGAGCGACGTGGAGCGTTGGATCCGAGTGAGATGATCCTGATCAATCAATGAGAAATGAGGAATATAAGATACAGTTGGTGAACTATAAGGTAATAAATAGTAGATAGATTTAGTCACAAGTGTGGTAAATTGATTTCTCTACTGCTCTTTCTTGGCTCCACCTTGTGGAAAGCGTGAGTTGTGTGCCGCTTTCTTCCTCTGTTGTCTCCTGTCTCGGTGGTTTCACCCTACGCGAAACGTGAACCTCTTCTTCCATTCGTCGCTCCTAATCTCTTCATCTTTTGTCTTTTAGGCAACACTGTAGCTACAAAACCATCTTGCCACCACCACCCACAACCATGCCTTGGAAATGTCTCGTCTCCTGACATGTTACATGACCACAGTTGAAAACAAAACAACCACATTAGCCAGCCAAACTCCCAAGAGAGAACTATACATTCGTCTCCGTGTCATTAACATTTACACAACCTTGCACCAACCAAAAACGTGTATGACCCGTATGGGTTCTATTGCTTAAAATAGTGTGACAAATAGTCATATGTACCATTCCATTGACATTCATCTTCCCCACCAACTTTGTTCAATATTTGCATGACAAAGTTGGTGGTAAACTAAATAGCCCCTTATGCCTTATTTGGAACTTGGAAAATTCTTGAGATCCTCTGAAACATTGAACAAATTATGCAAAATTTATATGAAAAATATAATATCTTGAGGAAAGCGTTAGTTTTGGGGTCCTCCATGCACCGCAGGAGTTCCAGAGCAATTGATCATGTAGGCTTAGGCTGCGTTCGCAGGACTAAGTTCCCGGCCCGCACAGTGATTGCGGAAAACGGAGCGATCCATTAACGCGTGATTAATTAAGTTTTAGCTAATTTTTTTTTAAAAAATGGATTAATTTAATTTTTTTAAACAACTTTTGTATATAAACTTTTTGCAAAAAACACACCGTTTAGCAGTTTGAAAAGCGTGCGCGCGGAAAATGAGAGAGGTGAGTTGGGAAAAGGGAGAAAGAACAAAGCCTTATTGGGCCTACATTTTATGAGTTTAACCTGTCTTGGCTTGGCACTTAGTTAAGCCGAAAGGCCTATTGGGTCTTGGTCGAACTAAATGGTTTGATGGAACACACTGGTTGAAGTAGTAGAAAAACGAAAATGTTTTTCACCCCATCGTTTGGCTTATTCGTGGAATAAGGTAAACGATATATTTGCAAACGAAAATTAATTTATGAATAAAATTTTTATATACATGTTCTTAGTGATTAAAAACAAAGACTGAAAAATAACCTTTGATAAAAAACCCTAAAATCAACTTCAAATTTAAAGTTGAAAATTCAAATTTTGATTGATAGGCATAATCACAACAGAAAAAGATGAGACCCTTTGCTAGGGAAACATGCAAACAACAATATGAGATGGCTGGCTCGAATGATGAGTGATGTTCAATGCATATGTAACCTTATAATTAGTGTAGGTCGTTTTTTTCATCTCTTTCTATTTCAATTTTGACTTTTTGGTAAGGGTACACCATAAAAATATCACTATTTATTTATTTATTTTTACTTTGATAGCGTACGTATCTTTGCGTATAAATCACAACCGTAAAAATATCTTCTGAGCATGCAGACGACACGCTGCAATTTTTCGCTGGGGTGACGGTAAAATGCCCCGACCAAATATTATTAAGAAAAAGGGTAGGTAATTGAGACAAATTTACAATATAACATATTATAGTAGGTCAGGTTGAATTGCCCGTAGTTGAGAGGTAAAAGTTTTTAGCTTTCTAGTTAAAAATTTGCGTAGACTAAACTTATTTTTGGACTTGGACATACTCAACAGATGTTACTCTTTTTCAGAGGTTAAGTACAGCTGCAGTTGAGCTATTGTAGCACCTTTGAACCGGTAGATTTGACCGACGGCCACATGCAACCCATGAAATAGTAGTTCGGAGTAGCACTAGTAACAACATCTTCAAGAGCTTATGCATCCAGTTCTCCGTGTTAAGAAAATAGTCGTACATCTAGCTCTCCAAAAAAAAAAAACTAATATAAGAGTATCTCCAACAAGATTAACAAATAACTCCAAGCTAAAGTTTAGCTAACACAGAGAAAAAAAAACTCCTTCCAACCGCCTTACTACTTGGATTGTCAAGTTATATGGTTGGCAAAATAAGCATCTCAACTGGCTAAATGTGACCAGTCTCCTCCACTCGCCAAATGTTGGGCCCCACCTTCATCTCTTTCTTCGCTTCCCTCTCCTCTCTGTCGATGGGTGACAGTCTAAGCCGTTCACCTTCCTCGCATCCGCGCACCCTCCCCTTGTTGGTTTTGGCTCCAGCTCCACCATCGCAGCCAATGTCACGTCCAACTGTCAGCTCCCATAGAAGTCGATCCCATGCCAACACCAGCGGCTAGCTCCCACAGAGGTTGACCCGGCGGCATGGTGAAGGTCGAGATCGAGACACGATCGTGCGGGGAGATCCGATTCCTTGTCCTCCTCCTTCGTATTCAGTTCCCGTGACGGGCAACTCGAGGTAGCCGACGGCGGTTCCAACGGGGAAGGAAGGCGCGCAGTGAGATGATGGAGGGGGTGGCACAACAACGAGGGAGGAGTGAGGGATGGAGGGAGCCAAGGAGGCTTGGTGGCGCACGACCGTCAAAGAGGACAAGGCTGACGAGGAGTGGATCCGACATCGCACACATGAGCCCGCTTCGCATGCGCGCGGATCTGCAATCATGGAGGGCCTCATGGGTGTTGTTGCCACCGCGGCCAACTAGCTTCTTCCCCTCTCGCTGCCTGCAACCGCTAGGGATGGCTTCTCCCCCTCTCGTTTCCTGCACTGCTGTCGCCTGCTTCTCCCCTCTCGCTGCCAAACTTATCGGGCTTCCTGGAGTGCAAGATCCTAGTGAACCCGCCCATTTAGGAGAAATGTGAAGGGGAGGAAGGAGTAAGACTGATATATGGATTTCACTGCCATAGACTTATAATAGAGAGTGTGTCCATAACCAGTAAACTAGAAGCATATGAGCTTATCAAATAACTATACATTTCCTACAACTATTACCTACCACTTGAACCAAAAAAAAAACCACGAGCATGCAAAACTCGTCTGAATTCTTCGCACCGCAACCCCATCACCCCCACATCATTGGGTGGAGCTCCTTTTTCCACCCATCAAATTTCAAACTTTCCCGCTAGTTTTTTTTTTCCGCAGCCCATCCGTTTCTAACGGAAGCCATGCGACCGGTCAGCCCCCACCTTGTCGGCGGCGCGGCGGAGCACACGATGACACGAGGAGGCCACCGCCCAGAACCAACGCCGGCGAGTCGGCGACGGAGACCGCCACGCGCACGTACGCCTCGCGATCGTGACGGCTCTCCCTCCCTCTCCGCTGGCCTGTCGAGTCACGGGCGAGCGCTCCTGTCACGTGTACACGGTCACCTCCTGCACGCGTACTGTACTGTACTGTACCAACTGAACCTGTCAAAGACGCAAACAAAATTCAGAATGATTATTCATGATTTTGATGTAGTATAATACTCCTCCACATTATTAGCAGCAGTTCCAAATTCAAACTCCTCGCGGTATTTGTAAATGCTGAGACCTCATTCTCGCGGATCCGTTGCCAATTTTTCAATTCAAAATCGTACCACTACAGCTCAACGTGTCAGGCGTCGAGTCACGTAAATTCCCCTCAAAACCCGCGCACTTTTTAAAATTCAAAATTTTCCCCATCCGCCCACCGTTTCAACCCACGACACCCGCATGAGTCTTACTCGCCTCCATCCGCCTCACCTACATGTGGGCCCGCTTCAGGTCAAACGAATTTAGTACTAACTGCTACTCCTAATGGTAGTACTAGTAATTCAAAAGGGTGGATTAATTTGGTTTTAATTTTAATTTTGCTCGGTCCACTCGAAGAAGTTTTTAGTTACCATCGCCATTTCCGTCTCTTATCCGGTGGAGGGTTGAGGGGATTAGTGGCGGTTCCCAACCCTAGCTGCTCTGCTCCGGTCGCCGGCAGCGATGGCGGCGGCGGCGGTGGGGGCGTACCGGTCGGCGGGGAGGAGGAGGGACGCCTTCGCGGCGGCGGAGGACGCCGGCTCCGCCACCACGCGCGGGCGGGCCGCGGCCGCCGGGGGAAGCGGCGGGCTGCTCCGGCGGTCGAGGAGCCTGAGTAGGTTCCCGCCGCCGTCGCCCTCCCCGGAGGACGCGGCCACGCCCTCCTCGAGGTTCGTCACCAAGGTCAGGGGCGGCGGCCGAGGCGGAGCGGGGTTGCCACCGGAGATCAGCCTCGATGACCTCGCCGACGAGTTCTTCCAGGCCAGGGCGGAGTCCGAGGAGGACGACGACGAGGAGGTGGTGGTCGTGCGCGGGGAGGAGTCACGTGGGCGGCTCAAGTTCCCGGCGCCCGCGGAGAAGGGCGGCAGTCGACGGAGCTCCGCCGCGCGGTACGCCAGGGAGACGGAGTCGTCGCGGCAGCGCGGGAGGTCGGTGTCGCGGCCGCCGGCCGAGAGGCAAGGTGGAGCCACCGCTGTGGCCAATGGCGGAGCTGCTGCCGTGGGGCGGCAGCGGTATGCATCCGTGGACCGGCGTGCTTCGTTCGATCGGCACAGATGGTGTGATTCGGATGTAAGTGTGACCAGCATTTCACAATTTAACTCGCAATTTTTAGTTGTAATAATAATAATAATGGTGTTCGGTTTTGTACAGAAGTTGATTGCATTATGTCGAATTAATTTTATTGGGATTAACGATATTAGATTTGTTTAATTGTTCATTGTGCTATGTTTAAAATCTGTTTTGAAATTTGATACATGCTTCATGCTTGGAATTCATGTACCTCTACTGCTTGCTAAGTTTATATGGTATTATTCATGCTTTTTCATGAAACATGTATTAGTTCAATTTATGGATATGTCGAGTTGAGATTAGAAGAATAATAAAATCAAGCAACTAGGTAATACAACAAAAATATACACAATGCTTTCATATGTTTAGTTGTATGACATGTATCTGTTCAGTTTGTTGGTCCTGGATGATGTTTGTTATCTATGCGATCTTTGCTTGACTGTATAAAAATGAGTTGGATCACTTCTTTCTTGCTATGCACACCATAGTAGACTGCCGTAATCGACAAGAGGATCTTATATCGCATTGTCTGTGATGGGGTAGTATTCTTGTCCTCAAAAGCACAAATCAACTTGTTTTTCTGCTTGTCAACTGGAACATTGATCTTGATGGCCATAGGTAGTTTTACCTCATCAGTTTGCATTCAATAGCTATCATATTTGATTATTTGTTTATTCAATAATAACTATCATATTTGATTCTTCGTAAATAGATAAATGTAATGCTATCTATAGCTTCAACACATCATGATTTTATCCAACAGTATGGGAGTGCTTGAATGCAGAAATAGATAATTGTAATTGTTCACATCTATTAATGTTAGCCAATGTAACCATTTAATACTTATGGTGCCACATTATCTTTAATCTTCATCAGAATATTAGGTGAACTATTTCCTTATTTTTGCTTTGCAGTGGTCTGTGAATCCCACAAGTACATTTCTTTTTAAGGTTTGGCGTCCTAGATTTCTTATATCCTTTCGTTTGCTATCGTGTAACTTATATGCTACCAGTATGTGCAATTCTACTTCTGTTTAAATCTGTGCTTTGTGTTTATGACTGCAGAATGATATGGATATTTCTCACCGGTATGGTTCTAGGGGAATAAATACCAAATCCAGCAATAATAGCCTGCAGAATTCATCATTCCATAAGTCGGCTAAAGTAAATCAATCGTTGAGGAAGTCTACAAGTCAAAAGGATTTCTTACATTCACGAGACAGCAGCTCAGTGAGTACATCACATATTATTCTTTTGCCTGCTATTGTGATGACTTAAGAAATTCTGCTTTCTAAGGATGCAGAAAATGGAATAGTTATTTGGGTGGTTCCCCTTGCATGTAAAAATAGCAATATAATTGTGACATGTTCCATGTGATGCAAACTATAGTGCATAATGTAGCTGTTTGTGCCACAGTGCAACCTGTTGCTTGGTGCTTAATGATATCTGGGACTGGGAGTGACTGCATTACTCACTTGCATCCCTGGGCCATCACCTCTCTTGCTGCCTTATATGCCCCAAACTGTAATTTGGTGAACCCAGGTCCTAAACCTATGCCTCCATAACTCCATTGCTAGAGCAGAGAACCACAGTGGCCTGAGCACAGATCGTCAAGCCACATCCAATTTATAGTAATTTGATTAAATCACAAGAGTTGACTGCTGTATATCATTAAACCTTTTGCCATACCTTGTGCTTTGGTGCCACAGTTACTTGGCCTGAGCATGAGTTGTCAAGCCACATCTAATTTTAAGTAATTTGATTAAAATCACAAGAAAGAGTTGAGTGCTGTACACCATTAAACTTTTTGCACTGTCTTGTGCTATCCATTGCTTGGTGCATAAAAATTCTGGCTCTTCCATGTGTCGTTGTGAGCTCATCTTAACCTTGACTTTTGCAGAGCCATTCTTCACTAACAGATGATGAATTTCGGGACTCTTTTCATGGCAGAAATCAGAAGGGAATTCGGGCAGTTTATACCCTTGAAAAGGTTGATCTCACTATATTCTTTTAATTTTTCAGAACTAGAATATATCAGATATCCCTTTTATATGCTTATGGCATATGATAGGACCGCCCGAATAATAATGAGGATGAAACTGCACTGTATGACGTGATGCGTAAAGAAGTCAGGCAAGCTGTTGAAGAAATCAGGACTCAGCTTGAAAAGGTAACTTATGAGTAGTAAACTTTCCTAATGACATATTCACCGTATATTCCTTTGATTAGTTTCCTTTGTCTGCTATAATTTTCTCTTGGTGCCTATGTTCAGTACTAGAAAAAAATTATAGCACTTAAAATGTTAATATCCTGTGCACAATGCACAGTTGAAAGCTATTGTTTCTAGTTCATTATTTAGACTCTAAAATAGTTGACTTTTGAAATCTTTTGTCATGTTTTGACTTTTGACATAGATTGTAAATGACATTATGATAAAATGCATGTTGCCTTCGATTGCATTTCTCTAGGCCGTGACAAAATCTGAACCTTCAGAAAAAGCAACAAACGCTGATGCACAACCAACTCAGGTTATTACCGAGCTCCGCAGGAGTTACACTAGCAAGTTGGAAGAGGTAATATTTAGTAGAGGAGTGTTTTTCCTTGTTATTAAGGTAATATTTAGTAGAGGAGTGATTTTTCTAATTCTCCATTAAGGCATCATATTTTTATTTAATACACTTTATTGCTTTATCCAATGTATTTTTCAGTCAGAGATGCGGAAACAGGAATTGTTAGCTCAATTGGCAGCGGAAGAACAACGTGGCCATGAACTCACAAAAATAGTCAAGGAATTACTACCTACTGCTAAGAAGAATATGAATTCAGAAAGGCAACCACGATATAGAAGAGTAAGTTTGCTTCACTGTATTGCAACTTCTTCCTTTGTTATTGAGAATCTGCAAATTCAAACTTTATGTATATATATTCCAGAGAAGCAATGATAGAGCCAGGGTGTCAAGACGTCTTACTGAAGAGGCTGAGCAATACTTCGAAGATTTCCTGTCAAATGTTGAAGATACTGATTTTTCATCTTTTGATGGAGAAAGAAGTGATACAAGTTCAAGCAGAAGAGAGGTGGTACAAAACACCAAGATAGAAACTCCAATAGCGCTTCCAAAAGTTGCTTCACCCGTCGAGGCAGACGGGGTTGTCCTTCCCTGGCTGCAATGGGAAACAAGCAACGACCTTCAAACCTCTCCAGGCAAACCAAAGACACAGGTGATGATAACCGTCTGTTCTCTGTATGCTATGTTGCGTTTGTTGTACTTATTTCTATGTCGTTATTGATATTTTGCAAAAATTTTTAGCAACATATTTTTAACTGCAGTAAGTAGTATGGCAATAATTTAAAAATATGCTCTCTGTTACTCCCTCCGTCCCATTGCGTAGCCAAAATTCCTTATATTATGGGATGGAGGGAGTATGTGCTATCTACATAACATCTTTGTTATCAACATACCAATCTTATTTTGGTGCTTGATTAACTGATCAGGGAGCAAGTACCGCATGCAGCACTAGCAGTCGCACTATGAGCAGCCGCGGGAGTTGGAGTCCTGGAGATCATGATATCTCAGCTGGCTCCAAAGATACACTTCTGACAAGGTTCGAGGAGGCTGCAGTTTGCCGAAGCAGCTGCCCTGATAACACTCGAAGGTCGTCATTTCACATCGATGACTACATGCACCTGCGGAGGAGCCACGATCTTCTCTTGGAGCGATGGAGGCACAAGGAAAGAATTAACGACGGTGGCCTAAT
Organism: Oryza punctata; assembly: GCA_000573905.2. Classification (NCBI taxonomy): domain Eukaryota; kingdom Viridiplantae; phylum Streptophyta; class Magnoliopsida; order Poales; family Poaceae; genus Oryza; species Oryza punctata. The sequence continues at coordinate 31,062,993 of CM002493.2, forward strand.
CCTATGCAGTAGAGGATCAATAATGTAGGTTATGGCCCATGGTTCATACGTAGAATCAGATGATTAGCGATGGCAGCAAATCCCATGCAGCAGATCAAAATAATGTAGTCCATGATTCATCCGTGTGCTTAGCCCATTAGGTTGTTGGTTGTGTTGAGCTAGGCGTGTATATTTGCAAACTTGGCACAACTACCTCATGGACCTGTGGTGCTTACCCTATTCTAACTTTGTATGGACTTTCTATTTGTTTTTCTTTTTTGTTGAATAGACTTTACAAGCGTAGTTTAAGTTCACACAAAACCTTCCCACGTGGTTTAAGTTGTAGACTGGTCATGAGATGCTTAAATTTAGAACTAATTTTTTTTGTGATATGCATAAGTGATGATTTTATTAATCTTAAGATATATCACTCGATCTTTAGAGTTACTCGTAGAGATAGTGGTGAAGTGTGGGTGTGCTTATAGGAGTGTGTTTTTCTCAATAAAAGAACACGGTAGACTTTGCTTTGATTTACAATTTTTGGCTAACCTAAGTGGTCCTAAATAAAACCAGAAGACATAATCAAATCCTGTAATTTGGATCAAGCCCGGCCAATAACTGCTACCACCTCCACAAATTTTAAGCTTCCACTGTCGCCGACCAGTGGGACAGAGTAGGCCCTACTCGTCAGCTAGCCACCTGATTGTGCAGCCGCGGAGGTGGTGACAAACAGCTGGCAGATCCTTGACCCACTCTTTCCCTCTCCTCCGGTCCCACCAGGAGAATCTTATGGACGGCTCAGATGCTCATCCTCCCCAGATCGTTCGGCCAGCAACGGGTTGTCGTTTCTTTATTATTTCAAGAGGTCCCAGTAGTGGGACCCACCCCCCTTCGTTGCCGTCTCTCTCTACTCCTGTAGCTCCGTCCTCAACCTCTCGAGCTCTTCGGGAGAGTAGCAATGGCTAACACCCGAAAACTGTAGTTTAAAGCTCCTTAAAAATCCACGACTTGATTCTACTCTCTAGGAAAAAAAGAGAGAGAGAATATTACTGGAAGATAAGTAGCGTTTCTCTCTTATAGGTTATTAGGGAGTGAAGCTAACCCTCTCATAAATAAAACCAAATCTTTGCAAACACAAATTAACGATGGATTCAACTGCTCTACCTTTTACAGAGGTGAGGCAGCGCGATGCTTGCGTACGGACTGCGTGCGGGACAAGAAACCCCTCCCCAAGGCATTCCTCTCCCTATATATTCTCTCTCTCTGCATCCGACCCGAGCAACTGAGCGCTAGCCATCGAGAGAATGGCGGCGTATCATGGAAGATAAACTTTGGAATACTGAGGCAGAAGTATGTGGTATAATCCCTGCATTAAAACTGAGTTATGATGCACTTCCTCCCCATCTGCGAGCATGCTTTTCTTGTTTATCCGTCTTCCCAAAAAGACTATAAGACATATTTGTAGATATTTTGGTTATGTTTTGGATGGCACTGGGGATATGTTTAATATAGGGAGAGAGAGCAAACAAGTGATATCTGCTGGAAGAAAGTGCTTTCATGATCTCCTAGGAAGATCGTTGTTCCAAGACCAAGCTGCTTTTTATGATGAAACCATTGTGAGATGTAAAATGCATGATCTTATTCACCATCTAGCTTAATTCGTTTCAGACAATGAGCATGTTGTTATCAGTTGTGAAAAGAGCTAAGCATCTAGTGTGGGATCGCAAGGACTTCTCCGTAGAGGTCGAATTTCCTAAGCAGCTGAAAAATGCATGTAAGGTGAGAACATTTACAAGCATATACAACTATGGTACCGTGAGCAAACGTACCCTTTCTTGAGGACCTCTTCTCAACGTTCACGCTTCTTCGTGTATTGCTTTTTTTCCCATGCTCACTTTGAAAGCTGCCAAGTTCGATCAGAAATTTAAAGCACCTACGGTACTTAGATCTACAATAGAAACAAAAAAAAAAAAATCAAACGCCTACCAAAGTCTTTATGTAGGTTGGTGAATCTACAAACGGTTCATCTTGATCGGTGGGAACAACTAGAGGGCCTACCAAGTGACGTGCATCAACTTGTCACCCTTACATACTTGATCCTCACGTCAAAGCAGAAGTATCTAATAAAAAGTGGGTTTTGTGGTTGGTCTTCCTTGATGTTTCTATACTCCCTCCGTTTTATTTTATTAGTCGTTTAACTTTTTTCTAATTAAAATTCTCTAAATTTGATAAAGTTTATAGAAAAATAAATTAGAAAAATATATTAGTATTTTCAACCCAAACCAAATATATTATCAAAATATATTTAATGTTAGATTAAATGAAGCTAATTTGATATTTTAGATGTTACTAATTTTTTCTATAAACTTGGTTAAACTTAATAAAATTTGACTAGGAAAAAAGTCAAACGAATTATAATATGAAACGGAGGTAGTATTTGAATTCCTGCGTTGAGTTAACATCACTCTCAGAGGGATTCGGTAGCCTCGCTGCCTTGCGGGAGCTGCACATCTTCAACTATCCGAAGTTGGCTTCTTCTCCCCTCTGCCATGTAGCGGCTCTCTCCTCACCTGAGAAATAGGTGCTTATTAACTGCAATGAGTTGGATTTGATGGAACCGGAGGAAGCATTGAGCGGGCTGGGGGAGTCTTCATTCGCTCGCACTCAGGGGTTGATCTACAGTGTATGGATCGGTGTCAAACGACACTGACGACTTTTAGAAAAACCTATGCTTAAACTGCGTATCCATATATTATAGCACTATAATCTAACTAAGTGTACTTAGCATACTATAACACCATTAAGTACGTTATGATACCAACGAACTAATTTTCTGATCCGCTATTGGCTCGCACTTGTGGGTCTTCTGAAGCTGGTGGGTTTCCCAGAGAGCTTCCAATCTGCTGCATCATTCTCTTCAATATGTTTCGATTGACGATTGCAAAGGGCTGGAGAAGCTGCCAGATTTCATCCAAAGTTTCACTTGTCTTAAGAGAACTGCGATTCGTGACTGCCCCGAGTTGAGCAGGAGATGCACGGCTAAATCCGGTGAGGATTTTCATCTCATCCGCCACGTTCTGGAGATTGGCATCGACATGAAAATCTGGAAAAAGGTAAGTCCGCCAGCTCCAAAATGCTTATCGCGTGTTGATCTACTCAGGATTTTACTATTGTATGAAAGGGAGTTTGTTTTGGTTGTCTGTGCACTTTTGTGCATATATATGTGTATCTCCTAAACATGAGCTTACCTCTTTATCCGTGTCATTGACATGAGTACATATAATCGTTATTTCATATTATTTTAGATTTGGACAATTTATACTGTCTCGATTAAGTCCAATCTATCCCAATTGTTGACCTCTAAAATAATATTGATTTATAGATTGCATAATACTGATATTTTCAACCGATGTACCAAGTTTAGGGTTGATTCATCATCGAATATGCCGTACAGCCGATTCACAATTTACTACATCGACTAGGTCACATCACGATATGACATCGGCTTATTGGCCGATCGATTATCATTTACTAATAAAACTTGCATGTTTCATCTTGTTGATTGCAGGATCAAATCAACTAGCACACCCTTGAATCTGAAAGCAAGTTTTGGACCTGCATTGGAGTTAAGCAGATCTCCTAGGCCAGTGTGTGTTTTTTTTGCATCAACACCTGGGTCAGCACACTGGGAAGTGGCGGTTGGGTAGAGGGTGCTGGTGATGGGGCGAAGCGACGGTCTTGCTGGTGGCAGGACTGGATGACGATTATATGTACTCATGTCATAGCTCGATATCCAAATTTAAGCATATATCGGCTATAGCTCCGATACAACCTTATACTAGAATATTCTCTTGCAACAAATATATCTAACTACCATCAATCAGATTGATGATAAGTCCACTATATTTATATTAGATTAGATCCTGATACAAGGGGCAGATATAGCATATTAAACAAAGTATAAAACCATGTAAAACAACTATATCGGGTAAGATCGGCTGAAACTCCAATACTACCCTTATTAACAACCACAAGGTAGGCTAAAGATTATGATTCTAAACACGACTTAATAGATCAAACTTAACTGATGCAGCATTAAGTATGAAGAGAAGCATGATATCTAGATAATCAAGTCGATGGTTGCCTTTTCGGGATGGTGGATACATTATATAATTCAAACCAACGAGACAATCTAACCGCTATCAGCAAAACCCTAGATAGAGATCGACTGGTACGAATAGATAGCATTTTCGATCTAAATTATACAATGTATATGATAACTCGGAGATTTACAAGATAGAATTAGAGTGTCATAAAGATGTAAGCACTAATTCCGATAATGCAAACCGCCATAACAAGGCCTACCTCTTCGCCGAAGATCAAATTGATATAGCGAGACTCGAAAGCAAGAGCTTGTTGAAAGTACAAAAGTAAAAGATTTGGCGATGCGCCGAGATTGATTGAACTGTTGTTATTGTATTCATAAGACCTCGGGTCTATATTTATACCCGAAAATATAAACATTGTCCAACATGAACACGACTCATATTATCCTAATATAAATCTCACTAGCAAAAAAGTCTCTTAGGCGGACTCTTACCGAGAATATCTATAAGAAAATTACAGATAAACCTAATTAATAGATACATTTACCAATTCTGGACTCTATCCTTATATATCAACATCGTCTCAAACTCTCTCTTGAATCCGATACTGATTTCACATGCAATATCAGCCTCATCGGCTATCCAAATCGGACTCGGTTCCAGCCGTTCCAGCCGATACAGTCTCTCAGCCGATGTGCACTCTGTTTCCGAGAATCCCGCATACCTTCAAATCCACTTCGAATTGGATCTTGTTTCCGATTCATATGTATTAATTAGCTTGCCAAATTTCATCGTCAACACCAGGCCGCTTTCGCCACACCGCCCACCGGCCTATGTGCCGAATCCGACCCAGGAGAACCCGGACAAAAGATGACATCACCTTAGCGACCTGAGCATTCCCCAGTAGACCAACCATTGCATCCACTCTGCTGAAACAAGCTCCCCACAAAGGAGGGGAGGAGCTCCTCTAGCATAGGGATGCCCTGATCAGCTACAACGGAGATGACCCCGTCGCCACTCCTCTGTGCGCTATTGCCTCTCGTGGGTCAGCACCAGTGTCACCACACCACTGCCTTGCCACCGTCACCGCCATGCCGACCAACGGTGGCTTTGCAGATCAGCGCCACACGCCACCATTTTGCCGCCTCGCCGCCCACCAGCAACCTCTCACGGGTCAATGCCAACGCCATTGCCTTACCACCCATCAACTATCTCTCGTGAGTCAGTTTACAGTTTCGTGCAGCTAAGGCGTGTGTGCGTGACCAGGACCAACGTCCAACTTGATGCCTAATGGGCTGACGTTGGCTTGTTTATTTTATAGGCTGATGGACAGGTTGGTCTGGGTGGTGGGGCGACATGGGATGTAGTTGGGCTGGTCTTCATCTCTCCTCCAACGGTAGCTCCAAGCGTCCCACCGAGCAGACCCCAGACTCCATCGTTGGCCTCTCCTGCACCCCTGGCCACTGCTTTTCTCAAACTGGTAACAATGTGTTTCCTGTGTTAGACATGCCTTGTATTACTCTTCAGATAACGAAGAATGAACTTTAGAGCAGTTGTGAGCAGATACTTACTGGAATGATGGTCCTAAAACCGTGTGTCTGTATACTCTGCTTTGACGGGCCAAAATAGCTGGACCGTTTTAGATATGAGACTTATTATATATGGCAGGAGGATTGTTGGTAAGTACAGAAATATGGGCATGTACACATTTCGTATGCAGGGAGGGAGCATTGGGGCGTGGCGCATCGGCCGCCGGCCGTTGTCGTCGGCGTTACAACATTGGCTGCTCATGTCAACATCTTCCCCAAATCTTATAGTTTGATAAATGCTCAGTTCCTCTGAAATTTAATTTAAGGAATCATACAGGCAGCAGTTGTTCTTGGATCGTTTGTGCACTAGCCAAATAATCTTAGGCCCAATGGGCAACCAGTCCATGAACAGCAAATTCTTCGACTTGCCCTCCAATTTTGGTATCAGCTCATCTCACATGGAAAGAAAGAAAAAAAAAAAACGAACGGAAGAAAGCAAAGCGAGGGATTAGTGCTAAACTTGGAGAGCTAGCAGCACATGCTTGCGCCATAAGGAAGGTATCAGTGCTAAACTGCTAAGTTGGAGAATCACTATGGCGTGCTGCGTCGTGGCACGGTATTGCCGACAAATTTGGAGAAGATATATTTTGTTCGCCTGCGAAAGGTCATCCATGCAAGAACGTTGATCAGCCAATCCGGCCTGTTCTTATCACCCTTAGCCTTCATTCCTTGTTTAGAACCAGGAACAAGAGTGTTGAGCCTATTGGGTGTCGGCGCGAGATATACATATACGGTTTGTTTAACTTATACCCGAATCATTTCATCATTAATTTGCTAGTTTATTTTCGTCCAGTTTCTGCACTTGGTTGTATGGAATTGATTGTGAGAACTAATATTTGCCTGATTTTAACTTGATTGTATCTCTACTCTAATCAGTACAGTAAAATTGGTATACATCATTAATTAGGATCTAGCTACCTGTAGCTCTTTGCATGCTCCATATAGCAAGCAACCAGCCAAGATCTCATCTCTGATCTCCCTTGCACAATATATCCACATTTTCTGAATAATGCAATTAACTTCCATTATCATCCGGAAGAATTAGACAATGATACTATGTTTGGCTGGCCTAGATGTCAAATGATCATGCTAACCATGGAAGTAATTAGGTAGACATACCAATGGTTTAACATCTTTTTATGGACCTCTAGTCTTGTACATTTTGTAGTTCCCACGCGGACACTATGGCGGAGGTGATTATATCGAGCTTCGCAATCTCAGTCCTGGGAAAGATCGCATCTTTTGGCACTGACTGGGCTGTTAATGGTGTCAAGTCAGCATGGGATGTCAAGAAAGAACTTGGGAAGTTGGAAAGGTCTCTGAGATCCATATGTGCTGTTCTTAGAGATGCCGAGTGCAAGCAGTCCACTTCCCATGCCCTTCAAGAGTGGTTGGACAACTTGAAGGATGCAGTATATGGCATAGATGATGTTTTGGATGATGTATCCACCAAAGCACTTGAGCAAGAAGTTCATAAGGGTTTCACCAATCGAATGAGGCGCCTGCTTACTTATCCTTTGCAATTGAGTCACAGAATAAAAGAAGTTCGTGAAAAACTCAATGAGATTGCAGCCAACAAAACACAGTTTGGATTAACTGAGCATCAAATTGATGGTCAGGCATCTAGGACCAGAAACAGGGAAACATATTCTTTCATAACCGAACCTGAAATTGTTGGAAGAGATGAAGCGAAAGATAACATTATCGAGAGGATTTTGGCAGCTGCAGACTCAAATGATCTCTCCGTTCTTCCTATTGTCGGTTTAGGAGGCATTGGAAAAACTGCATTGGCAAAATTGGTTTACAATGATGGACAAATTGATGACAAGTTTGAGAAGAAGTTATGGGCTTGTGTTTCTGATGTATTTGATCTCAAGAAGATCTTGGATGACATAATACAATCAGGTACAGGTGAAAGCAACAAACAAATGAACCTAGAGATGCTACAGAGCAAGCTACGTGGGTTTTTACAGGGAAAGAGATATCTGTTGGTGCTGGATGACATGTGGAATGATAAGGTTGATGAGTGGGAGGAGCTAAAAAACCTACTATCCAGTGGTGGAAGTGGAAGTGTGATTATAGTCACCACACGCAGTGAAAATGTTGCATCGGTAGTGAAGACCCTGAAACCATATGATGTGGGACAATTACCCAAAGACAAGTGCATGGAAGTATTCAAGCGTTATGCATTCAGAGATGGAGAGGAAAAAAACTACCCTGAGTTGTTGAAAATTGGAAAATCCATTGTAAAGAAGTGTTATGGTGTTCCTTTGGCGGCGAAGACATTGGGCTCCCTATTATGTAATTGCCGTGATGTTGGAGAATGGCAGCGCATCAAGGAAGGAGAACTTTGGAATATTGAGAATAATGTATATGGTGATGGTGGTGTAATGCCTGCATTAAAACTGAGTTATGATGCGCTCCCTCCCCATTTGCGATCATGCTTCTCTTGCTTATCCATTTTCCCAAAAGACTATCTCATATTTGTAGACCGTTTGGTTCTGTTTTGGATGGCATTGGGGATGATGGGTACAGTCAAGGAAAGCAAGCAGGTTATATCTGCTGGAACAAAAAACTTTGATGATCTTCTAAGAAGATCGTTCTTCCAAGACCAGCATGTTCTTTTTGATAAAAGCATTTATACCTGTAAAATGCATGATCGTATTCATGATCTTGCGCTATCGGTGTCTCAAAAAGAGCGTGCTGTTATCAGCTGTGAAAAAACAGCTTTCTCTGAAAGGGTTAAGCATCTGGTGTGGGATTCCGAGGACTTCACAACAGAGCTCAAATTTCCTAAGCAGCTGAAAAAGGCATGTAAGGTGAGAACATTTGCAAGCATAGACAACTATGGTACTGTGAGCAAATCCTTTCTTGAGGACCTCTTCTCAACGTTCACGCTTCTTCGTGTCTTGATCTTTTCCAAAGTTGACTTTGAAGAGCTGCCAAGTTCAATTGGAAATTTGAAGCACCTACGGTACCTAGATCTACATTGGAACGAAGAAATCAAACGCCTACCAAATTCTTTATGTAGGCTGGTGAATCTACAAACCATTAATCTTTATCGGTGCGACCAACTAGCAGGGCTACCAAGAGACGTGCATCTCCTTGTCAGCCTTACATTCTTGAGACTCACGTCAAATCAGAAGTATCTATTAAAAAGAGGGTTTTGTGGTTGGCCTTCCCTGACATATCTAGATTTGGCTCACTGCGTTGAGTTAACATCTCTGACAGAGGGATTCGGTAGCCTCTGTACGCTGCGGAAGCTGCGCATCTCAAACTCTCCGAGTTTGGCTTCTCTCCCATCTGCGATGAAGAAGCTCTCCTCACTTGAGAAGTTGGTGCTTCGGGACTGTGATGTGCTGGATTTGATGGAACCATTGGACGCCTTGAGCGGGCTGGGGAGTCTTCGTTCGCTGGAACTTGTGGGGCTTCCGGAGCTGAAGGGTTTCCCAACGAGCTTCCAATCTGCCGCATCCTCTCTTAAATATTTGTGGATTGAAGATTGCCAAGGGCTGGACAAGCTGCCATCTTTCATCCAAGGTTTCACTTGTCTTAAGAGAATTACGATTCGTGACTGCTGCCCCAAGCTGAGGAGGAGATGCACAGCTAAATCCGGTAAGGATTTTCATCTTATCCGCCACGTTCCGAGAATTGACATCGACAAGAAAATCTGGAAAAGTTAAGGTAAGTCCTCCGGCATTGCATCCAAAACGCTTATTGCATGTTGATCTACTCAGGATTTTACTATTGTATGGAAGGGAATTAGTTTCTTTTTGTCTGTACGTACATTTCTGCTTAATTACATGCGTGGTTATCTCCTAAACATGAGCTTAATTACCTCTTTATCCGTCTCATTTTCTTGCACTAGATTCATGACGCCAAGCCTGTACACAACCGGATGGTTTCAAGACTATATATGCTCAAAGAAAATTGCATTCGAGTATTAGGTTGGAGTGGCCTTCCCGGCTGGGCGTCCATACTCCCCCAAGTCCCCATGTGTGTGCCAGTTGTGCTGCACCCGATTGTACATACATGCTTGTTTCTTTGTTCGTTCACTGCAAACTATGTGTGATAATTGGTACATTTGCTATATATTTATGCAACTTTCATGTGTAATAAACGGCTCAACAAATGCATGAGCTGGATAATCATGTTTGTGTTTCTAATACCACATCATTTGTTTGCTGGTACACTGGTAACAATGTGTTTTTTCCTGGAAATAAATTTTATCTTCCTCTTACTCTCTCCGTCCCTAAAAAAACCAACCTTGCAAGGATGTGACATAACCTAGGACAATGAATCTGGACATGCTTATGTCCAGATTTGTTATCCTAGATTGTGTCTTATCCTTGTCAAGATTGGCTCTTTTTTGGACGGAGGGAGTACATTCTAATGTACTTCACTGAAGTTATATTGTTCCCTATTTCTATAAAATTTAGGTGGGGAAGCTCTCCCCCTAGTGACCAGTATAAAAAAAACAATGTGTTTTTTCCTCTCTTCTGAATGACTAAGCTTTAGAGAAGTTATAAATGTAGCTATTTTGGCCTATGAAAGCACGCTCGTGTTATCGTGTTAGATAGATGTGAATGGGCCTCTTTGATGGGCTGGATGCAGTCATATGCCCGAAAAGAAGAGGAATAAATTCTGTCATGATTACGGATAAGGCATACCTCCTATACTTCGATTGATGGAATATACGAATATGGTATACCTTTGCGTATACGGCTTATTTCCGTATGTGATAAGTAAATTACCGAAAGATTGTGGAATTTTCTCTCATGGGCAAGTGATTAACGGAGTCCTACTCGGAGAAGATCAGGCTTGTACCATAACGTGCGGGGTCCGTAGTCTCTGAGTCCTACTTGGGGATTAAGGTGATTCATGATATAAAAGGTACGCCCCTGAGGGGTTTAGGGCATCGAATTCTACAATCGACACATCCAATATAGTCTACAAGTCAGAGGACACGAAGCCTATTCGCCGAGAGATATCGTCGAATCATCTCGACAAGGATCTCGCCGGCAACATCGGAATCATCGGTTCTCATTGTACTCTGTGGTTTTCCATATCAATCTCATATAAATTGGATTAGGGCTATTACCTTACGAGGGGCCTGAATCAGTATAATCTTTGTCTCCTTATTTTCTTGATGTCGTTTCGTGTAGATCCTAGTATCAACGTACCCCAATACCCTATACATCTGGTCTACGAGTATCACCTGTTGATAATGGCACGCCAGGTAGGGAATTTGGTGCTCAAGGTTCTGCCGACATGACTTCAAGCCGCTCCGACGATTGCGTCTGCACCAGCTTTGGCCCAGGAGATCCAACCCAGACATCGCTGATGTGGACTCAAGTCGGATCTATTGTCTTTCCGGTCCATGCTGCAAAGCCGATCTCATCTAGCCCAATCTCTGTCGGGAACGAGAACGACATAGTCGTAACTTTGAGAAACGACATCCCTCCGGCTGCTTCTCCTATCCTTATGGAGAGGAGGGCGTCGATTCCAATGACATCTGAGAAGCAACCTCAAGCGGCCAGAACCCATCTACCCGTTGGGAATCAGGCGCCGACGAGGACAGCCCCTAAGAGGTCCACCACTTGGTGCGTTATCCATAACACGACCAGTCACTCCCTTGTGGATTGCAAGGTGGTACAACACGTGAAAGCTGAACTCGAAATCTGCAAGGAATGAGATATTCAACGCGTTTCACCAACAAATATCACCTGGTGTCCAATCCATAAGACAAGAGGACATGAGCTCTCGAGTTTTTCTTAGTGTCATCGAGACTCCGCGCTCTCAGAACCATATGCGACGAGTTTAGACTCGGAATGTTGCAGAGGAAAGAAGCTCGGAGGAAACCCCAGAACGTTTCGTGGGATTCGTTGGTATCGACCCCCACGAGCCCTCGGTTCTACACGCCCTGGAGGATCGAAAATCGTCATCATCTCACACTCCATGCGACGTGAATGTGATCGAGGGAGAGGGTGCCAGTCATACAGTGGCTCGGGCAACTACGGATACTACTCATACCCCTGCCCAACATCTAAACATCATCAATTCGATATTAAGAGAAAGCCCTTTTGACCTAGTTTTGCACCCTGATGGCGATCAATGGGTCGAACGGCTACGGGCAACGGTGGCGAACCTCAATAGCGTTTTTGCAGAGGTGGCGACGGGACCAAGGCTTCAAGACCCTCCTCGCCTCGACGCCCATGTCGAGGCCGCTAGCGAACATCCAAGCCATGATCTGGGTCGCAACCCTTGCAACGGCTCACCCAACGACAATGACCATCCCAGGGAGATAGCCGATAGTGGTCGAGCCCACTATTCGAAACGTCAAAGTCGCACGGGTTCTCATCGACGGCGGCAGCTCAATTAACCTCCTCTTCGCTGGTACTTTGGACGTAATGGGAATTCCACGAAGCGAGCTAGTCCCTTCGGACCAGCCCTTTCACGGAATTACACCGGAGTCGTCGTCCAAGCCATTGGGCAAGATTACGCTAGCTGTCACTTTTGGACAGACCGACAACTTTCGAACGGAGCAGATCACCTTCAATGTGGCTGAATTCAACACGACATATAACACCATCTTAAGGAGAACTGTACTCGCGAAGTTCATGGCGGCATCCTACTATGCGTACCAATTGCTCAAGATGCCTGGACCAAAAGGGACAATCACTATCCAGGGAAACGCAAAGTTGGCGGTGCAGTGTGACAAGCGGAGCCTCGACATGGTCGAGCATACTCCCACACCACCCACCACAACCGAGCCACTTGCGAAAGTAAGCAAGCCCAACAAGGCGCTAAGACCGGATGGCGCGACCAGAATCGTCCCGGTAACCAGCACTAACCCCGACAAGACTGTCAAGATCGGGGCGATGCTCGGCAGCAAATAGGAACTCGAGCTCATCACCTTCCTCCGCGATAATGTAGACGTGTTCGCTTGGCAGCAGTCAGACATGCCCGGAGTCCCCAGGGAGGTGATCGAGCACAAACTCATGGTGCGACCCAATGTCAAGCCAGTTAAACAAAAACTGCGGTGATTTGCACTTGACAGAAAGCAAGCCATACAAGAAGAGTTGGACAAACTCCTCAAAGCTGGCTTCATCAAAGAAGTTCTCCATCCAGAGTGGCTCGCCAATCCAGTCATGGTTCGCAAGGCCAATGGGAAGTGGAGAATGTGTGTGGACTTCACCAACCTCAACAAGGCGTGCCCCAAGGATCACTACCCCCTTCCTCGAATAGACCAATTGGTGCAACGGCTGGTTACGAGTTGTTGAGTTTTCTCGACGCTTACTCCGGCTACCATCAAATCAACATGGCCAAAGAGGACGAGGAGAAGACAACATTCCTCATGCCCTTCGGTGTCTCCTGCTACACCAAGATGCTCTTCGGGTTGATCAACACAGGCAACACGTTCCAGCACGAGATCCAGGGAGCCCTTGGTGATCAAATCGGACGAAACATCGAGGCTTACGTCGACGATGTTATCGTCAAGACAAAGACGGGCGACACACTGATCGATGACCTTAGGGAAATGTTTAACAATCTCCGATGACACAGGCTGAAGCTGAAACCGGAGAAGTGTATGTTTGGAGTACCATCGGGCAAACTGCTCGGTTTTCTCATCTCCAGACAAGGCATCGAGGCAAATCCCGAGAAGATCAAGGCCATCGAAAACATGAAGTCGCCCACGAGACTCAAGGAAGTCCAGAGACTAACAAGGTGCATGACAACACTAAGCCGCTTCGTAGCCAAGATGGGAGAACGAGGACAACCTTTCTTTGCTTTAATAAAAAAGCAAGACAAGTTCGAGTGGACTCAAGAGGCCGAGAACGCGTTCATCGCATTCAAGAGCTACTTGTCAAATCCCCCTGTACTCGTTGCCCCACAACCTAATGAAGAGTTTTTTCTCTATATTGCTGCCACACCCTATTCTGTGAGTACGGTTATCATCGTCGAGAGGGAAAAAGTACAATTTCCGGTATACTATGTCAGCGAGGCCCTCCACGATGCCAAGGCCAGATACCTACAGATCCAAAAGTTGCTCTACACTGTGACTTTGTAGCCGACTGGACTATTCCTGAAAATAGCACAGCCAACAAGATGGATAATGAGACATGGACTATGGCATTCGACGGTGCACTGAACAGCCAAGGAGAAGGAGCTAGATTCATTTTGACATCTCCCCATGGGGATCAGTTCAAACATGCAATCCACCTCAACTTCCGGGCAACAAACAACATAGGCGAGTATGAAGAACTCCTTGTAGGAATTCGAGCAGCTGCAACACTTGGAGTTAAGCGACTGATTGTGAAAGTGGACTTAGAATTAGTCGCGAACCAAGTGCACAAGGACTACAAATGCTCTAATCCCGAGTTGGCCAAGTACCTCGCCGAAGTCAGGAAGCTGGAGCGGAAATTTGACGGCATCGAAGTGCGACATGTTTACCGCAAGGATAACATCACGCCCGATGACCTAGCACGGCGCGCGTCTAGAAGAGAACCCCTTGAGCCAGGAACTTTTCTAGATGTCCTAACAAAACCATCCATAAAGGAATCGCACGACGAAGGCACCACAGCCAATACCGACATCAACTCGGGGGCTACAGAGGTCGAGAACGTCGTTGCCGACATCGAGATGACAGAAGACTAGTGAACTCCGCTCATCAATTTCTTGGATGCCGACTAGTTGCTAGAGGACAACACAGAGGCAGAAAAACTATCCCGTCAAGCCAAAATGTATTGTTTGGTCAACAACAAGTTTTACAAAAAGGCACCAAACAGAATTCTGCTAAAATGCGTTTCGATCGACGATGGTAAAGATTCGCTTCTCGACATCCATGAAGGCTTCTGCGGATCACATGCCAGCGGGCGCACGTTGGTAGGAAAAGCCTTTCGACAAGGATTTTTCTAGCCAACCACCCTCAAAGACGCTTGCGACATGGTACAACGGTGCGAAGCTTGCCAATTTCATAGCAAACACACTAAGATGCCAGCACAAGCGCTCCAGACTATCCCTCTTACTTGGCCATTCTCATACTAGAGGCTCGATATACTCGGACCATTCCCACGACAACAAGGCGGCTACAAGTTCTTGGTCATGGCGATCGACAAATTCACCAAGTGCATTGAGGCGGAACCCACGCGAGAAATCAAAGCTAACAACGCTATCAAGTTTATCGAAGGGATATTCTGCAGGTACGGATTGCCTCATCGCATCCTTACAGACAATGGCTCGCAATTCACAAGCAGTGATTTCCAAGATTACTGCCTCGAGTTCGGAGTCAAGATTTGCTTCGCTTCAGTTTCCCATCCCCAGAGTAATGGACAAGTCGAACGGGCTAATGGTATTGTGCTCCAAGGGATCAAAACTCGTGTGTACGATAGGCTCATGGCCTATGATACACGCTAGGTTGAAGAACTCCCATCAGTCTTGTGGGCCGTATGCACTACACCGACTTCGTCCAACAAAGAGACACCATTCTTTCTCATGTACGGATCTGAGGCCATGCTCCCTTCGGAGCTACGGCATCGGCCAACACGAGTTCAGAAATAGTCTGACGAGGAGCAAGAGGAAAGGCGAAATGACGATGTGAATCTTCTCGAGGAACACGTGAGCAAGCTGTTGTTCGAGTAGCCACATATCAGCAGGCCTTGCGCCGACATCATGAAAAGCGCATACGTGCCCGCACATTTGCCATCGGCGATTACGTCCTCCGACGAGTTGAAAATCATGCAGGGCAAAACAAGCTCTCACCAAAGTAGGAGGGACCGTACACGGTGATTCAAGTCTTGAGCTAGGCGCGTTCATGATAGCAGATGGCGAAGGCCACGAGTTATCAAATTCCTGGAACATTGACCAATTACGTAAATTCTATGTATAGCATCAATAAATCCAGGTATGTAAGTTTCTTCTTACAGTTCAATAAATAAATACATATATTCAGAGGTATCCAAACATTTCTGACATTATTTTACAAGTGTTTACCCAGAGATCCCTTACCACAATAACACCTTGGGTTGAAGTCAAACCTAACGTCCCTTTATGCTATTCTGACAACGCCTCCGAGAAACCTAAGGGGATTTCGGTGGGGACGCCCAGAGCTGATAAGGCCTTGTCAGATGATTCAGAGCCAAATGACCATGTCTTAACTGGTCATGTCAGAGTGCTCCCTGGATGCGTATTAACCAAGCCGTGTAATCGAAAATTGGTTTTTCCAACTTCACGGCTGGGGGGTAAACCGTAGCTTCAACTAGGCAAGTTATGGATTTTGAAGCCTCTTTCTCCGAGAATGACTTTTCCCGAGAACGAGGTTGGGGCTAGGTAGAGTACCTGAATCGAAAAAGGTTGAGGACAACCCGAAACGAGAATACTCATATACATTCCATTTACAAATTGACTAGGCCATAGATTTCAATTCTATTACAAAAGTTACAGTAAACAACATTATACTACAGAATCTTTTCAGGTACTTTCAGTTACAAACTCTACCACGACGGCCATTGCCAGTTCATGGAGAGGAGGACTTTCTTTGCTAGAGGAGCTAGCGAATGGGCTAGGCGATCTATCTCGTCCGCCGACATCCGCATGTGCCTAAATCCTTCCCTAAGGAAGTCGAGGTTCATTTGCGGGCGGTGATCTCGGGTGCAGGCGAGGACGAACTACTAGCATATCGGCTCGCTCAACGACACTCCTGTTTGAGGCTGTCATCGATCTGCTTGCCGATCCCTTCCAGTTGGTCACAGGACCTCTTCATCGACGAGATATACCCCGTCGTGGACTCCTCAGGTATAGGGCGTGTGATTAGCAACTCTTCGCAGAGATCCGACATTGTGTCGCAACAGCTCTTGAGATAGGAGTTCAACCAGACCTCAAGTCCTCGGAGTGTCTCGACATCATGATCTTTTTTGGCGATCTCGATGGACCACTCAAGTTCCGCCACTTCAAGCTTTGTCCTCCAATACTGTACTTGGCGCTCTCGCTCCCCAAGTGAATCTTCAAGATCTACAAAAGGGGCCAGCTCTAGTAATCCGGCTTCACAACATCAGTGAAGAAAGCGATCTGAGAGCCGACAACCTAACCTAGATTTTGTCGGAGGAGGGAGATCAAGTTCGAACCGGATGGAGCGAGGAGATCTCGATATTCACAGCGACCATGGCATTCTCGCTAACATTTGGAACGGGCGGCTGAACAGAAGGGCGTGACATCGAGAATATCGGGATATCCCCTTGCTGGACGTCCTAATTATCCAGACATCTACAAAAATTAGGATGCTGCGAGTAAAATTTAAAGTGTACCAGATTGGGGATTGTTCTACAATAGGACAACGCGGACCCAATACATTACACTTAAAAGTTAAAACAACAGGACACAAATAAATTACTCTTCATAGAAGGGGAGAATAGTCTCCCCAACTCCGCGACCTCCGACATCACGTCCTCGCGCGTGTCATCGGCACCACCCTTGGTGAGGACCTCCTCGAGGTTGATCTCCGGGTGCGTGAGCCTGATGCATGCAAGGACATGTCACGCGTCTGTGCGCAGACTAGTGCAGGTGTCTTCTGCGACCTTGGTGGCGTGCTTACCAGGAACTTTTTCCAGTTCCTTGATAAGGTCGACTAGGCCGTCCACCAGCATGGTCTCGTCGGAGTACGGGGGATCTCGACGTTTGCACCGAGATTCCGTGCCAGCTGGTCGAGGCGCGTGTAGTTCTAGCGGAGAGCGTCTCGAATCGACTCCAAGTGGCTAGTGGTCTCCGCCATTTGCGCCTCCAGTCCCCACCGTTGTCGGTCGTGCCCGGCGACGAGTTCCCTCATCTTCTTGAGGTCCTCGCGAGCCTCCTCGAGATCATTCTCGAGTGGGGCAACTTTCTCGTCCGATGACGAGGCGATTGCACCCACGCGAGCCATGTCGGCTATTACCTCCTAGGTACCAGCTTCAAGAAGACGACGGGCCTCGGCGAGCTTCTCAGCACCCGACATAGACACCAAAGCTGGCGGCGGTGGAGGAGTAGGGGCAGCAACCGAGTCAGCCACGCGAGTCGTGACCATTAGCAAAAGAGGGCTTGTCGCCGCGCGGTCCTCGCTGTGTGCGGAGGACGCTGGTGAAAACCTGTTGACATCAATGGAATTAATGATAGGTCCCAGGATCATATCGATATATAAAGGCGACGTCAGAGTCTACAACTTCACTTACTTGGCCCTATCCCCCTTCAGAAGTCTCCTCCTCGAGGTTGGAGGTGCGCCAACAGTGGCCTGGGTAAGAAGGCAAGTAAGAACTCGTTGTCGTGTAGTATGTAGTTGTTACTGAGAATGTGATACTAACCTCCGAGCCACTCGATTGGGCGCGCAAGCTAGCTCCGGGAGTGAGACTGGCCCATTTCGTCTTAGAGGGTTTGAACCCACGGCCGCTTGGTGCAATGGTGACCTCGGTCGTCTCCGAAGAGACCTTCTCCTTGAGGAAGGAGGAGGCCTGATGGTCGACGAGTGGTTCGATGGCATCCGTGAGAGGGAGTGCCTACCAAATATTAGGCCGCTTTGTCTTCAAAGTCATGAAGGATTGCGGAGATAGAGTACCGAAATCACTTATGTTAACGGCAACATGCTTGTTAGCTACAGCTAGGTCGCACATCGGAGCTGGGGGATTGTCGACTCCTGATGGGGCACTGACAACAATCTGACCCACCCTGGCAGCCAAGGTGTTGTCATCGAGACCTGCCAAAAATGAAACACAAGATTAAAATTGAGAACATGTGCCTTCAAGAGGATCGTTGATAGGAGGGTTGCGAGAATGAATACCCCGATCAGAGATCCGCGTCTCGTCGCCAATCCTAGCGTAATCATACGCAGGATGAATACGAGCTTGAAGGGGCTGAAGACGGAGACGTATGAAGTCGGCAGCAACTTCATACCCCGACAATCCTTGATCTCGTAGGTTGCGGATTTTTTCGACAAAGGGCATGAGAGAAGGGGTTGGCGAGACCTTAGAAGTCCAATTGGAAGAGCGTTCTGGCTTCTCGTCAGGAACTACAAGAACAGAAGAAAGCTCGTCCACGTGGAGGAAGAACCATCTCGACCTCCAGCCGCTTTGAGAAGAAGGGCAGTCGAAGGGGATGTACTCCGCCTTCATTCCGTCTCGAAGATGAAACCCGCAACATCCTGAGATCCTGCGGGACTCCATCCACCGGAGTTCATAGAAGTAGTGGAAAAGATCAAGAAACATCACTACCCCGTTGTAGGCCTCACAGAGATGAGCAAAGATGCTCAGGAAAGCAATGGAGTTGGGGTTCAAATGGAGAAGGTGGAGGCCGTAGAACTTCAGAATCAAGAGAAGAAATTCGGAGGGGGGAGGCAAAAATCCACACCGAAAAAAATCCTCTACAACGACAATTTGTCCTAAAGCGGGTTTTGGTTCAATACCTCCCGCCGAACACTCCATGGTGCTACGTCCTAGGATGGAGCCCTCCACTTGCAGTTTCTTCATTTCAGTGGTGTCGACGGTAGATTTTCCCAAATCGATAGGGTTGATCTTGAGATGATTGGAAGCGGATTAGGGTTTTTTGTTTCTCTGGGAGCGGAAGGAAAAGGAAGGTAGTGCACAAGGAAGACGAAAGGAATTTTGGGCAAATGGACTTCAAACGAATCCCAAAATCAGGTTTTAAAGGCGCACTACTTGATGGTTCGCATTTCGAGGAAAGGAGAGTGATTGCCGCTGAAATTATCTGAGGTCCGTTGCTGGCGGTTTTTTAGACTTCAATTCAAATTCACTTGTGGACCATTGACAGCCTTTCAACGATATCGAATACTCTGTGCCTTCTTGATTTTCACTGAGAACGGCCAAG
The DNA here is from genome assembly GCA_000573905.2 of Oryza punctata. Lineage (NCBI taxonomy): Eukaryota > Viridiplantae > Streptophyta > Magnoliopsida > Poales > Poaceae > Oryza > Oryza punctata. The sequence continues at coordinate 31,082,512 of CM002493.2, forward strand.
TGAGAACGACGACGTTGACAGAGAAGTCATGGATGACAACGTGAGTTCATTTGAGTTGAAGTCGGGGGCTAGTGTCATGGTTACGGATAAGGCATACCTCCTGTACTTCGATTGATGGAATATACGAATATGGTATACCTTTGTGTATAGGGCTTATTTCCGTATGTGATAAGTAAATTACCAAAAGATTGTGGAATTTTCTCTCATGGGCAAGTGATTAACAGAGTCCAAGTCGGAGAAGATCAGACTTGTACCATATCATGCGGGGTCCATAGCCTCCGAGTCCTACTTGGGGACTAAGGTGATTCACGGTATAAAACGGACTGAGGGGTTTAGGGCATCGAATTCTACAATCGACACATCCACCATAGTCTACAAGTCGGAGGACACGAAGCCTATTCGCCGGGAGATCTCGTCGAATCATCTCGACAAGGATCTCGCCGGTAACGTCGGAATCATCAGTTCTCATTGTACTCTGTGGTTTTCCATATCAATCTCATATGAACTGGAATAGGGCTATTACCTTACGAGGGGCCTAAACCAGTATAATCTTTGTCTCCTTGTTTGCTTGATGTCGTTTCGTGTAGATCATAATATCTTCGTACCCCAATACCCTATACATCCGGTCTACGGTTATCACCCGTCGACAAGTTCACTCTAGGTCACTCATCTTGACGCGGAATTTGAATTACATCCTAGAACCGCAATACTAGTTATAAGACGCTTCTCAACTTGTAAAACCGATGTATCGAGGTCCCAAATAGTATAGCGACTGGTTTTGGTTGACGTGACGAGTGGGACCCACATGAGCCCCATATGTCTGGGCTATTTCTTCTTCCTCCAACTTCCCCTCTCTCTCCATCTCCAATTCTTCTCTCACAATCTCTGCTCTGCTTATGCTCCTCCTCGTCACCTTCTCCCATTCATCACACCACCAAGAAGGAGCACTTCCAAGCAGGTCTCTCTAAAGTAAATATTTTGTTCTAGTAGTAGTGAAGTTAGAATAACTCTTGAGGAATAGCTCTTGAGTTCTTCAAGTCTTTAAAGATTTGGGTATGGCTCTAATAACTTGTATCTCTCCTATAAGACTTGTTCCGTTAATGAAATATTCTTCTTTATATAGATTTGGTCCTTTACTTTATTTGCATAATTACTTGAGTACTAGCTTTAGTTTGTACTTGCTAGGTATAAGTTGTATGGCTAGGTTACTGGAGATATGCATTGGTATTGATTTAATGTTGAAGTATTTGATTAATCTATGTCAAGTGCACTAGTTTAGAGTAATATTCATTAGTTTAAGCGCAGTGCTTAGATTAATGAATATCATTAAGTGGTGCTATATGCCACGGAACTTTAGAGGTAGGCCGCTGGTGGTGACAACTCAGTACGGGTATTCCTCCACGTGCGTATATTGGGCTAAGACAGGTTCCTGGCAAGAGTGCCTCTCCGCATCTGATGCCTGTTGGATTCCATGACGGGTTGTCGTAAGGAACTCGACAACTAGGGGTGGTTTCTCGATATAACAGGAGGGCATAGTTAGGGGTATTGGCTATAGTTGTACTATAGTAAGTTATACTAAAGGACTATATAATAGAAGTATAGAAAATGAGTATTTCTCTATTCTTCTCCACTAGGCTAGATTTATTATTTTATGTGAGTATCCTTGGAAAGTAACTCCTGTGTGTTAACCTACCCGTATTCAGCCTGATTAACCCCTGCATTAGACTTTGATTAACATAAATGTGATGAACATTAATAACATAGTACTCTCTTACCATATCTTCCCTTGGGATTAAATAAATACGATACCTTGGAAATACTCCCAGGTGAAATGCTACAGCGGTATATCTGTGCGCTTGCGGATTACATATGTGATCGTAAGAAAATACCGACTAATATTTCTAGCGTTATTGCTTGGGATTTAATTCCTAGTAATATCGTTAAGAAATGTCAACAAGCATTTTTTGCACCATTGCCTAGGAAGATAATTGGTTTAAGAGTTCACTAAATGTTATTAATTGACATCCACCTGTGTGTGATCACTGTCCTTTGTAGGCTAACCTTGATTGTTTTCGCTTTTATGTGAAAATAGGGTAGTTCATGACTGGTTTCGATTTGCCAACAAACTTCAAAGACAATCCAGAAGCCTTCTTTATGAGCATTAAACCACGTGTTGTTCCTCCTCAGAAGACTTTATCGGCAGAGAGACCAGCCATCCCCGCCCCCTCCAACTTTCAAGACTATGGCTGAGAAGACACTCCGTGAGTTTGCTGCTCCGTTCGCTGACAACGTGCCCGTCAGGCCCCACATCAATGTAGGAGACGTGGATTTCGATCTCAAGACCAGCCTAATCACTATGGCGCAGGCTAGCCATTCTGTGGCAAGACAAATGAGGAACCAAGTGCTCACCTGCAGCAGTTCCTGGAGATCTGTAGCACGTACACCATCAAAGGTGTTAGCCAAGATGCCATACGACTCCGTCTGTTTCCGTTCTCTCTTCTTGGGAGAGCGAAGCAGTGGTTTTATGCCAACCGTGCAACAGTTGATACTTGGAACAGATGCTCAACAGCGTTCCTCACTAAGTTTTTCCCGATGGGCAAAACCAATTCCCTTCGTGGAAGGATATCCAACTTTCAGTAGACAAAAGATGAGATGATCCCGGAAGCATGGGAAAGACTTCAGGAATACGTCGCCGCCTGTCCTCATCATGGGATAGACGAGTGACTAATCCTGCAGAGCTTCTACAACGGACTAACACCCTCATCACGAGATCATCTAGACACTGCAGCTGGAGGAGCCTTCTTCTCGAAGACCGTTAGAGGAGCAACTGACTTGATCGAGAAGATGGTCTCCAACATGGGATGAAGCGAAGAATGACTCCAGACCCATCAAAGGGGCATGCATACCGTTAAGGAAACGGAAATGCTTGCCACCAAGCTAGACCTCATGAAACGCTTGGACGAGAAGGAAAAAGACATAAAGCAAGGTACCGTTAAGGCCTTGGACTCACACATGACATGTGAAGTCTGCAGCAGTACCGGTCACTCTGGCACAGACTATCCGGAGACCCACGAAGATATCATGTTCATGAACAACAACAACAACAACAACAGCGGGTACCGTCCACAAGGAGGGCAAGGGTGGAACCGGCCTCACCCTTTCTACCAAGGAGGTAACAACGGTAATTTCAACAATAACCAACCCTCCTTGAAGGACCTTGTTTTTGCTCAGGCTAAAACAACGGATGCTTTATGAAAGAAATTAGCTACAAATGACAAGGCTTTAGAAAATATAAATGTCAAGTCAGACAGTTTCGCTTCTGCCTTTCAAAACCAGCTAAGCTTCAATAAAATGCTAGAAACACAACTAGCTCAGCTGGCGCTCTTGTTCCTGTGAACAAATCTGGGAGGATTCCAAGGCAACCCGAACCGTCACTAGAAAATGTTAAAGCAGTAAACACGAGGGGAAGAAAATCCACTCGTGACCCGCAATATCCTAACACTGCAGGGATAAGCAAGGAGAGTAGAAACGCTACAACATCTAACACAGCTGGAGAAGAAGAAACCGTGCAGCAGGAGAAGCCAGCACCACAGGAATACTGTGACACCAACATGCTGCCATTTCCTCAATGTAACCGGAAGCCATCCGTGGATGAGCAATTCGCTCGCTTCATTGATGTGATCCGAAAGATTCAAATCAACGTTCCTCTTTTGGATGCAATGCAAGTACCAACCTATGCTTGCTATCTAAAAGACATCCTCAACAACAAGCGACCGATGCCCACCACGGAGGTAGTGAAGTTGACGGAAGAGTGTAGTAATGCTATACCCACTGGCTTCCGGAGAAGAAGAAAGATCCAGGGTGTCCCACGATCGCTTATTCGATCGGGACATAACACTTCGACCAAGCATTCTACGACCTTGGAGCAAGCTTCAGCGTTATGCCCAAGGAGATTTTCGACAGGCTGAACTTCACGGTGTTGTCCCCAACACCGATGCGCCTTCAACTGGCGGATTCCTCAGTCCGCTATCATGCGGGTATTGCTGAGGATATTCCGGTAAAAATCCGGGATTTCTTCATCCTCGTGGACTTCGTGGTCCTAGATATGGATACTGATAAGGAGACGCCACTCATCCTTGGGCGACCATTCTTAAGTACCGTGGAAGCAAACATTGACGTGGGAGCTGGAGAAATCCGACTCCGCATCAATGGGAAGGAGGAGAGGTTTGAATTTCAGCCAAGAATGGAACAATGCTCAACGGTCAGGATTATGTACAGGCCAAACTAGCAGAACATTCGAGAAGTTGAAGTGAAACCCCTAAAGACGGATAGCCTCATTGCTTTCATGAAGAACTTCCTGAAACGGGAAGGGAAGGTAAGGCCCTGTCCGGATCCCAAGACGGCACCAACAAAGTCGGGAATACAGGCTAAGAAGCGTGTGATCCTAGCTTCCAAGAAGCCGCCTACCACACCAAAGGTGAAGAAGGTGCGGCATGCGAAGAAAGCGTCACCCTTTCTCGTACCTCCGGGACGGTGTGCCTCATCATTGCTCGTTGAACTAAAAATGACGTTGCCCTCGCCAACAGGTAAATTGGTATGTATCCCATATTTAATTCTTGCATTAAGGCATGTTTACTTTTTCAAAATTTTTGCATGAAAAGTTTTGAGTTTAAATTAGGAATAATATTTGAGACAATAAATTTTATGAAATGAATTTTTGAGAAAAAATAAAAAAAAAATATTTTTGGTCAAACTCCACGTAGCCCCCCTCCAACTAGCCGTTGGAGTCCAACGGCTAAGTTTGGGGGCAGATGGGCGCACCTTGGGTTCGACCGGACTAGGGTTCCAACGGTCGACCGCGCAAATTTTTGGAGCAACGGCTAGTGGGTCCCACATTAAAGTTGTGACCATCGGGAGCCCATTATATAAGTGAAATGGCCGGGAGAGAAGAGTTCATCCCATTTCAACACATTTTCAACTCACTCTCCAAGGCTCTTTTGCTCCCAAGTTCATTTCAAGGTTTGAAGTGTTGGTCTCAAGTTTATTCCCTGCATTTTGTTTTAGTTTTAAGCTTTTGCAAGTCACTTGGGTTTGGTGCAAGATTAACTGGTGGGTAGAGTAACTTTTTACTAGCTTAACCCCCGCTCGAGTTGTCTCGCACCCTTGCTTATTTGTTGTAGCGATGAAGAAAAGGATTTCGGGCTTATTCAAGAAGGAATCAAGCTCAAAATCAAGCCATCACCAAGATGAGTCGAGCACACACTCCTCCGCTGGTGTATCCATGGAGGAAGGAGATGTGTCACCAAGGCTTCTCGATGACTCCGACCTTGACCTCGTAGGTGCTCAGGAAATGCAAGCGTACCACATGCTCAAAGATCGGACGTTTGCTCATACCCGAGCATACGACCCAAACCTTCTATAGAAATATGTATGGATGTTGATTTTCATATCGTATGGAAGTTATAGGATGGGACAAATTTGCACCAGTAGATGAGCCAGACTCTCACCTACTTACCTTGCAATTTTTGTGCACCTTGCTGGAAGATGAGGATGGAATTTCTTTTCGGTTTTTCTGTAAGGAATTTCATCTTACTTGGGGGTATTAAGCCTACTTCTAGGTTTTGGCAAAACTTGTAAAATTAATCTTTGGAAGGCAACCCCCAAATTTGATAAATACAAGTTTTGGCAAAGTATCACAGGTGAACCATTCTGTAGAAAGCCCAGAACAAATGAGATCCATAACCCTACTCTGAGACTCATGCATAAATGACTTGGTATGACTTTATTTCCTAGAGCTGATATTAGAGTTGTGTTTGAAGTTGAGCTGATGATCCTAGATGCCATGGTTAAAAAAAATAAAAGTTTCTCCTGTACAATGCATGATTCGCCAATGGTTAGAAAATTTTAAGTTCACCTGCCCTATTGAATGTACATCTTTAGTTTCTCGTATAGCATATGAAGTAGGAGTTGTGAGTGGTGCTCAAATCACTTACATTTCAACTCCTCGCTCTTATGTTAACGAGACATTCTTAATTCAAGGCCATACACTCAAATCCGGGCCGGATGATTCTCTTATATTTTTCTTTCCCGGTTGTGCAAATGAAATCCCGTTATCTAACCCGGGGTTTTATTTGTACAACTATCAAAAACTAACCATTCCTCTCCAGTAAAGAGGGGAATCTCGTGCAAATGTTCAACGTAGGATAACTCGAAACATGGCAAGAGAAGCACCACAAGAAGAATTATCTTCATCACCACCAATGCAAATGAATGAGGATGATTGGGTCCCGATTGGGACTGCCCCCGATTGGACCCAAGTCCCTCAACATAACACCGGAAGATCATCTTGGCAAAGTGCCAGTGACAACCAGTGGCAAGCACTTCACGATGTGCACTGGGGGTACTCGCGTTCCTCCAGCTCAAGTGGACTACCACCTTTCGGCCGAATGCGTCACTCTGTCTCCTCTCGAGGGGATTTGGGTGAACTCACTCGGAGGATGGGCAACCTTGAGCTGCAGACCGAAGAGATTCAGCACACGCTCGAAGGACACATCGTGCAATCTCAGGAGCCGCAGCAAAATGTTAATGCACAAATGGCAAACTTCAACAACATGATGCAGCAACAGCAGGCCGGCTGGCAGGCCTACTTTCGCCACAAGGGATTCAATCCCTATTAAGAACCATGAGCAAAAGGCAAGCTTGGGGGAGATGTCTCTCCCCCTACCAAGGTGATTTGTATCATTTCCCTTACCACATTACATATTCCCTTTCCCAATGCATTTGAAAACAAAATAAAAATTTGCAAAATATAAAAAGAACAAAAATACATGATAGATTTTACTATGCTAGGTAAGACTGCTTAGTTCTCTATGTTGAAATAACGATCATTTGCTCTGTTTTATATTTCTTATGTATTGGTTCATAGTAGAGTACTCTCTCAAGTTTTAAGTTGGAAAGCCAGATATTATCTAGGAACCTAAAAGATGTGAGTAGTACATTGCATATCTAAGTCTAAGTTGTTGAGAGATATGAGATGGTAAAATAGAATTGCTATGATCTCGTTCTAAGTTTGACTTCAATCCGGAGTTTTGTTTTCCAGAAATGATAAAACTTAAAAATTTCCTCATTTGATATAAATTCCTACCAGAGCCATATAATTACTTACATTGAAAAAACCTTACATTTTGGTTGCTTGAAATTCCATTGAACTTTGTCAAGATCCTTGTGACTTGTGTAAGATGATTCTTATACTCTATGATCAAGATCACGTACACCCACATAAGCACATATGCTACACTTCTACAATGGGAGCTAGCATCCATTTCATATACTTCACGCGCAAAATAAACGCTCCACATTATTTGTGCCTTTCTTTTTCCAAAAAAATATTAGTCAAAATAAAGAGAGGTATGGCTATGCAAAAGAGAAAAAGAAAATCTTGCTCATACAAAGTATCAGGCATAATGAAAAAAAGGAAGAAAAAGAAGAGAAGAAGCTAGTCATACACTCTCTCAAGTTTCGAAAAGGAAGAAGAAGTATACAAAGGAGCCACATTCCACATACTTATCTACCATGATACCACGTACTTGCACAATCTTGATTGAAAGTATGTTTTGCTATCTTCTTTGGTCCAGATTTTTGACTTAGTAATAAATGTGAATACAAGTATGGTTCATTTGATTCCTACCAAGCTCTACATATATGACCTGTAGAATAAAAACAAAAAGGCAATATCCCGGTGAGGGATACACATACACATATATATTAGTTTTATTTTCAAAATCATGTGAAAACTTTCGGAATAAAAGTTAGACAAGGGAAGAGTGAGTGGTACTCTAAATTACCGTTCTATCTCTCAGCCACCCAAGATAAGGAGAAGCATGATACCCCATGGGAGTTGGGTGTATGGGTAAGCCACTGTGCCAACTTACTTAACTCGAGAGAGAGTACTCATACTTTGTACCTTGTACATTTGAGATATACAGCATGCAACAACTCCTGATCAAAAACCAAGTTTTTATCTTCGCAAGTTCTTTACTCGGGACGAGCAAAGGTTTAAGCTTGGAGGGTTTTGTTGATGGTCACTATCGACCAATTTCGACTGTCAATATTCCCAACAATAAAAGAGAACTAGCAATGCTTGCATGCATATTTTAATTAGCAATAATCTAGTTCCACATGTACATGGAAAAGTATTTGCTTGCAGGAAATTGCTATATAATAAATGAGAAATGTATCAGAAGCAGACATGTGGCAAGCATATTAATGGATGAGCCCATAAACCTAATTAAACATCTGCAAATGGACTCAACGGCCATACCACAAGTCTAAGAATATACTAGAGGAAGCCCACGAAGAATTGGAGGCCCAACGGACCAGGTCAGGATTCGGCCGAACCGACCTTGGCTCCAATGTAGATCTCCTTCCACGTGTACGTCCTGGATTGCTTCCTAATGACAGTGGAAGGACATTTCAGATAATTCCAACCACCAAAACCGTCATTCTCAAGCTATAAAAGGACTTCACCTTCTCCCATTCATCACACACCAAGAACGAGCACTTCCAAGGAGCTCTCTCTAAATTAAATATTTGTTCTAGTAGTAGTGGAGTTAGAATAACTCTTGAGGAATAGCTCTTGAGTTCTTCAAGTCTTCAAAGATTTAGATATCAACATACCATCTCTCGTTTTGGTGCCTGATTAACTGATCATTTCAGGGAGCAAGTACCGCATGCAGCACTAACAGTCGCAGTATGAGCAGCCGCGGTAGTTGGAGTCCTAGAGATCCTTTAGGTTGGGTTTTTAGTGAAGTGAACAGCATCATCTGCTGGTAAAGAAATTGCATCTGAAACGGGCTATGAGAGTAAATAAATTGCTTCTGCCACCTCAAAAACCTTCTGCAAACCCCTTGCATGTGTGATATCATCATCTGGTGCTCTAGGCAAAACTCTGGAAGTGAACGTGGCTAGGTGGTTGGACTCCAAGTTCCTCCATTTCAGATCAAAACCATAAGTTTGTAGAACCTCCAGCAAATAAGGCCAACATACCATGTCAAAAGCTTTTGAAATATCCAGTTGAAAGAAGAGTGAAGGAGTCCTTTTTATTTTCTCGAGAGGAGTTGGATTATGTATTGAACATAAAGGAAATTTTCATTAATCGATCTCTTATGAATGAAGGTAATTTGATTCATTGACACCAACTCATTTAATCTAGGGGCAAGGCAATTAGCTAGAATTTGTGCCACAATTCGGGCAAAACTGTGCATCGAACTTATAGGGCGAAAATGCTACAGGATTATTGCCCCTTTATTCTTAGGAAAAATGCAAATAAATGCTGAATTTAAGTACTCAAGTGGTCAGTGTTGTTTGCTAGGAAGAACTGAACTGCCTCCAAAGATCGTCCAATAATGTTATCCTCTATGCTGGCCTTATTTGCTGGAGGTTCTACAAACTTATGGTTTTGATCTGAAATGGAGGAACTGGGAGACCAACCACCTAGCCACGTTCACTTCTAGAGTTTTGCCTAGAGCACCAGATGATGATATCACACATGCAAGGGGTTTCCATAAGGTTTTTGAGGTGGCAGAAGCAATTTCTTTACTCTCATAGCCCGTTTCAGATGCAATTTCTTTACCAGCAGATGATGCTGTTCACTTCACTAAAAACCCAACCTAAAGGATCTAGAAGTAATTGGTAGCATTCTATGGCTGTTGCTGCAGCGAAAGCCCCTTGCAGATGAGAACTTGATGAGGCGACACGACACTAGCCTTATTACCAGATTTGCAGCCTTTGCAATAAAGCTTTTGACGAGATACATGCCATTTGGCCAAAGAATGTCTACAGATGAAATCTGGAACAAGGTTTGTCAGATAAGAGGCCTTCAAAACATAAGAAATTTTCAATACTTCGCAGGACTGGTGGTTCGCACCATACTTAACTAATTCAGAGTAACTTCAGGAATTAAAAAAATCCTTGAACACAAAGGAAATTTGTTAGCAAGGTACGGGACAGATGAAACAGGATGAACACAACTGCACATGAACTAGTTTAGAACAACACAGGACGAGAACAACTGCACATAAATTAGTTTAGAACAACACAGGAGGAGGAGGAGGAGGAGGAGATGGATGAGATGGATTGAGAGGAACTGACTAGGGTCATTCAAAGGAACTGGAACCCAGTGTACGCCTGGTCGGCGAGAGCGGCGAACTCGAGGTCCTCGTCGGCGATGTAGATCACGCTGGGGACGGCGATGAGCTCCCTCAATGGAGAGAGGGGCTTGGGGGAGGGAGGCGCTCCGAGCTCCATGGGGGCCGCCCATGGCGGATGGCGGCGGTTCGATCTGCGCTTCGCTGGAGAGCGGCGGCAATCGGCGAGGCGGAGCACGCGACTTGCGGTGGACGAGGAAGAGCTCGGGTCGCGAGATGCAGAAATGGGGATGGGAGGCGAGAGAATAAAAATGCAGCGTAATCTGAATGGTTTCTTCCTCGCAGACGGCGTATGGAGCGCTCCTCCTTCCTGATAAACCATAATCTGATATTAAGCTTCAAATATTTATTTGAGATCACAAATTCTATGACTAAATTTTACTCGCTGGAATACAAACTTCTTCTCAAGAGAGTAGAATCCAGTCTTAGAGCTTGAGACCCTCAAATGAGAAATTTCGGGTGTTAGCCATTGTTTTCCCCTTCGAGAGCTCGAGAGGTCGAAGATGAACTACACGAGACTAAGAGGGAGACGAGGGTGGGTCCCACCGTTGGTACCACGTGATAATAAAGTAGCGGAAATAATTCCAGACCGAACGATCTGGAGAGAAATAGCATCTGAGCCGTTCATAGGATTTATCTGAGATTCTCCGGAGCGTGTGGGAACAGAGGAGAACAAAAAGTGGGTCACGAAAGCTCAGCGGCGTGTCAGTCTGTCCAACTGTTCGCCTCCATCTCCGCAACCGCTCAGTCCGATCCGAAAATTTGACAAATTAAACCTTTTGAGTTTTTTTATTTCTAACTAGAGTATCTAGACAAGTTTTTGAAAAGGGTTAAAATGTCAAATTTTAATCAATCTAGTTGGCTTTTCCTTTAAGGAATTTTTTATTTTTTATATATTTTTTAGTATTTACAGAAATATTATAGCACTGGAAATATATGCAGAAATAGACCCTACCGCTCTCTATTTGGGCGGCAAGGTGATGTGGCACACGCGCGCGGGACGGCCGTTTAGGGGTACTGTGAATTTTGCATGCGGCCCCCTTGCCGCCCTGGCAGAGGATGGCAAGGGGGCCGCATGCAAAATTCACAGCTCCTCGCCCTGGGGGCCTGCCATTTTGCAGGCGGCCCCCTTGCCGCCCTCTTCCAGGGCGGCAGGCCCCAGCGCCTATAAAAGGCCTACCGCCCGGCAAATGATCTAGGGTTTTAGTTAGAGTACTGTAGAACTTTGTATTGTTAGATGTAGGTAACTTAGTAGATCTGTAGTAATTATAGTAATTAGATTTGTAGTTTTAAATGTTGTTGAGTAGCATTACAGTAGCATACATAAAAATTGTGGTACATTGCAAACAAGATATTACGTTGTACTCGTTTATTACGTAAAATAGTGACCTAGTGATTTACTTTACAGATATGTCCAGTAAACTTATATTTCAACTATATCATGGTCAAGGAAACACCTGTTACGGGCCGACTGGGGTAGATCTGTCAGAATTTATTGTAACAGTAAGGGGAATTGATAGACCAGCTGTGAGGAGTGTACCTTCTATAAAAAATGGTTGATGATGGGCTTGGGAGTTGATCCACAGACAAGTGATATTACAATCTATGTTGTAATAAGTCGGGCAACTGAGGATTTTTATTGGGAACTAATGCCAGTTTAAACCTCTCGGATGTGGAGATGGTATGTGGAGAATGCATTGCAACGCGGGTGGCCTCTAGCTATGCTTCCGTATGTTCATCCAAAAGATCCAAATGTGGAGATGAACATGTACGACGGCGAGGGGCTAAGTGCTGAAGTGAATGAGACTGGAGTGGATCAAGTCAACACACCAGAGGAAGATGTCGTAGTAGCTCCAGTAGGCATGCAACCTGGTAGAGTGGCTGACGAGGGGGAGACTGTCGGTGCCATTGTGGACGAAATGGAAAGAGAGGATTCTAACAGCGAGCGTGTAGAGGAAGATGATTCGTTAGATGATGACGAGAACAATATTAATCCAGCTAAATGGGCTAGTGATGATTTTTCTGGTCTGGTCGTTTCTGAAGGGGAAAATGTGAGATGGTAGTATAAAGAGAATGAGGTTATTTAGGGAGCGAGGTATGGTAATGGAGAAGACATGAAGGAGGCGGTGAAGCATTTTGCAGTGTCACTGCAAAGAGAGTTTTGGGTTGCCAAGTCGAACCGGTCACAATATGAAGTTAGGTGTGTTAAACGAAAAAGACGGGTGTCCCTGGAGAGTGCACACTTATAAGGGAAAATGGAAGGATTACTGGACAGTGTCAGTCGTTACCAAGCATACATGTTATCTACCTGGTGTTCAGAAATACCACAGGAATATTACATGTGCATTTGTTGCATCTGAGATGTATGCGCACGTCGTGTACAATCTGACATATGAACCAAAGTCAATAATCCGACATATCGAAGAGAAATTCAAGTATACTATTAGAAATGCCAAGGCGTGGAGGGCAAAACAGAAAATAATAGAGATGAGATTTGGAACTTATGAAGCCTCGTATGACAATTTGCTATGTCTGCTATCTGTTATCCAACAAAGAAACCCTGGGAGCTCTTGTGCAATCAAGATATTCTCCTCAATTGATCATCCTGGCAAGACTGTGCTGCAAAGAGTGTTCTTAGCTCTACATGCATGCAAGATGGCATTCGTGCACTGTCGTCTAGTTCTTTGCATTGATGGGACATTCTTGACCGGGAAGTACCGGGGTCAGATACTAACAGCAATTGGAGTAGATGGGAACAATCAGGTATTTCTCTTGGCATTTGCTTTTGTCGAGAGTGAGAACACCGACAGCTGGTACTGGTTCCTCCATCTTGTTAAAAAAGAAGTTGTTGGTATGAGGACCAATATGTGCCTAATACATGACATGCACGCTGGTATGCTTCGAGCGATAGAAGAGTTAAAATTTGGGAGTATGCATAGAGGATACCCTGGTGAGTGGGATGATGTACAGAGTAGGTGGTGCATGCGTCATATGGGGGCTAATTTTTTTAAGCAATTCAAGAGCAAGGAGCTGATGAACATGTTCAAGAGGCTATGCAATCAGAACCGGGAGAAAAAATTCAATGAGCTTTGAAAGAGGTTAGACGAGTTAAGGAGCAACTGGACCCAAGAGGAAGAAAGTTTGGGCCAAGAGTCATGGACCTCATGGCTCACTCCAAGCAAAGGGTTTGTATATCTTTATAGCTACGAGATTGGTAAACATAGTCAAGTTAGAGTAAACGTCTATAAAAAGTTAGAATATAGCTAACCACCACAGGTCCATGAAGTAATTATATGAGGTTTGCAAATGTACACACTTTGGCCTAGCTCAACACAACCAAACAACCTAATGGGGTAAGCACAGAGATGAATCATTGGCTACATTACTATTGACCTGCTGCCATCGCTAATCATCTGATTGTACATATGAACCATGGGCCCTAACCTACATTATGATGATCTACTGCATAGGATTAGGCCTCCATCGTCAATTCTTTCCTTGTGCCTCCATCGCTCCAAGAGAAGATCGTGGCTCGTCCGTAGGTGCATGTAGTCATCGATGTGAAACGACGAGCTTTGAGTGTTATCAGGGCAGCTACTTCGGCAAACTGCAGCCTCCTCGAACCTTATCAGAAGTGTATCTTTGGAGCCAGCTGAGATATCATGATCTCCAGGACTCCAACTCCCGCGGCTACTCATAGTGCGACTGTCAGTGCTGCATGCGGTACTTGCTCCCTGAAATGATCAGTTAATCAGGCACCAAAACGAGAGATGGTATGTTGATACCTAAATCTTTGAAGACTTGAAGAACTCAAGAGCTATTCCTCAAGAGTTATTCTAACTCCACTACTACTAGAACAAATATTTAATTTAGAGAGAGCTCCTTGGAAGTGCTCCTTCTTGGTGTGTGATGAATGGGAGAAGGTGAAGTCCTTTTATAGCTTGAGAATGACGGTTTTGGTGATTGGAATTGTCTGAAACGCCCTTCCACCGTCATTAGGAAGCAATCCAGGACGTACACGTGGAAGGAGATCTACATTGGAGCCAAGGTCGGTTCGGCCGAACCCTGACCTGGTCCGTTGGGCCTCCAATTCTTCATGGGCTTCCTCTAGTATATTCTTAGACTTGTGGTATGGCCGTTGAGTCCATTTGCAGATGTTTAATTGGGTTTATGGGCCCATCCATTCATATGCTTGCCACATGTCTGCTTCTGATACATTTCTCATTTATTATATAGCCATTTCCTGCAAGCAAATATTTATTATATATATATGTATATGTATATGTATAGCGAAATCGACCCTTGAAAAGTTGAAAGCTTCCCATGGCGGCGAAGAGGAAGGAACCAGAGAAGACGGCGCCGGCGGCATAGGAGGACCCGTCGGACTGGATTGGGCTGGTGGCGAGCGTTTTCAGGATGCTCCGCGAGATGAGCGAGCGGGAGAAGGAGGAGGAGGAGGCGCTACGCGAGGAGAGGGAGCACGCCGCATGGGTGGCGGCGACGAGAGCCGAGAGCTTCGTGAGGTTCAATCTGCCGTTGCCGACGCCGGAGGAGGAGGCAGCGTTCGCCTGTGACTACGAGATAGACCTGTCCGTTCTCAGGCCGGAGGACTACGGGGAGAGCAAGCGCCGCGTAGGCAACGATGGCATCCTCCGTCGCTACGACTAGGCAATAATCTTTACCTATATTATAAAAATTGAAGATGATTTCATACTTACCGTTTTTTTTCTATTCGTCGTTTGTCTATGTCCGACTCGCAATACGCTCGCCAGCAGCACACCCTTTTTATCGTTTTTATCACAATTTTTCGTCCGTACCCTTTGCTACTTGTTCGAGCAATGTGTTTCCGATTATGCTTCATCCCCACGATAAGGGAGATCAGTGGGTAAACATCGGCAATAAGCTGCCGCTGCGACGGCCAGCTCAATGCCACCGATTCTTAGGTCGATTTGTGTTATACAATCCTGGTGAGCCTTCTCGATATTTGCATACCTTTCTTGATTTAGCAGTAATGGTTTTATTTGGTCCAACTGATCCAACCATGGCGCGTGGGCATACTACTGTCATTGCATTTAGTCTGGCAGAGTAAGCTCATTAGCATTGCATTTCAGCATTTACATATATTGGATGGGTCATTTGCTACTAGAAGTGTCCACTGCAATGATGTAGAATATCGGCGATTTATACGGTAGCAATTGCACTAGATTGAAACCTTGCCTAAACTGCAGGATGGAAATTATATTAGTTAATAGTTGAATATTATAACGATTACGGATCGGATATATCGGATATATTAAGTGATTTTGCATACATCAGCAATGCTACTATAAATGATTGGAGAGGGGTCACTACCAAACAAACGATTTTCCAGAACGAGACTCTCGTTCGGTCGCAGCAGACGGATAATAATTGACTGCGTTTGTAAAAATCAACCAATATTTTCACATACGGCTCCTTAAACCCGTATGAAAAATTAATTTTCGTAGTCGAGCCCTTTAACAGATCCACATGCAAGTCTAATCACCCTTCTCTTTCCCTCCCAACCTATTCAAAAAAAACTCTGACTTATCCCTTCTCCCATCTCTCTCTACCTTATCTTCTCCAAACTTCCTCTCCTCCTCTCCTCATGGTGGGCGGCGACGGCGGTGCGCGACAGCGGGTGACCACGGCAGCTGTGCGACCGTGAGCGGCTACGGCAGTTGCGCGACAGTGATGCACTCGAGGAGCAGCGGCGGCGGGCTCGCGAGGTCGTGGTCGGGAGCGACGACGGGCGACGACCGGAGGATGCGGATCTGGTGACAGCGGCTGCGGCAAGCCTTCGCCCGCCCCGATCCGTCGGTCGCCGTTATCCCCTGCCCAGATCCGTTGGCCGACAGCCTCCCCTCCCCGATCTAGCAGCGGCGGCGGCGAGGAGATGATTAAGGTTTGGTGTGTTTTTTATTTTTAGATTTTTTATTTTTTCGCGATTTTTTTTCATGCGCCCGCATACGAAAATTGCGGGATGTGAGAACGCCTAAACCCTAAACCCTGAGAACGCCTTCATCTTCCCCACTTCCCTCTCAAAAAGCTTCAATGGGGGAGCAACGCAGCTCGGCAGAAAAACGGAAAGGTTGATCTTCATTTGTAATCTTTTTGTCGCAGTCCTTATCCGAATGCCCCATATATCCACAGATGAAGCAAAAATGTGGCACTCTCTCATATCTGAGATCAAACCTTCTCGTGACTTCACTGCCCTGGACTGTGATTTTGATTGCTATCTTAGTTTTCAGAGGACACTTGACAGGTAGATCAACACGTATGCGGAAGAAATCATGCTTGTGTCCATCCTCTCCGACATCCACCTCCCGCACATGTCCCAGCTTGCTCCCATATAGATGCCCTCTTGCTTTCGTCATCAAAACTAGTGGGAGATCATAAATCCTCACCCAGATTGGCACTATCTCAAGAGAAACTTTTGATGGACAAGTGAGGCCATCGAACTCCGCCACCAGAAGAGCGTCTCCCCTATGGATCCAAGGTCCTCCCTGAATAACAAACCCATAATCACCCTCTGCACTAAAGGTGATAATGTACAGATTATCCCTCAAAATCTTATATTTTATATCCGCGTGTAGTCTCCAAGCTCTCTTATTTTACCCCCTTCTCGGATTGATTAGATCACAATTAAAGGTCAAATTTGTTACAGTCAAGTTCGTGCACGGAAGGATCATGCACGATATAGTCGCACCAGAAAAATTGGACATACACGAATGCGTATTTGCATAGTATCATAATTACACTTCAAATTTCTTGAACGAACAAACGTGGTAAACATGAATCCATTCTCAAACAGAAAGACAAGGGGAAACAGATGTAGAGGGAACGGATCTGCTAAAAATGAGCCGTATGTTTTTCTCCCTAAACACAGTCAGATTTTCATGTTTAGTGAGACGACCATGCATAATTCCCTCTAAGCAAAATTTACTACGGGACATAAAAAATACATATAATTAGTTGGGAGACACCGCAAGAACGTGTATCTGCTGTAGCGCACCGTAAAAATGTGGTAATTAGCTGCTAAGCACTTACGATATTATTTTATTATTTTCAGAGAAAGTGGAGAGAGAAACAACTGTGAAAGTACGGTGCTATTCGAATCCAATCAAACCTCACTCCCATGCTGGGATCCACCTATCAGGGAATATTACTTTTATTTTCTTCTTCTTTTTCTCTCTCCTTCGCTTCTACCTGCCTTCTTCTTCCAGGAAACGAGAGGAGGGCGCCGGGGCTCTGGTGGACGGGGGAAGGCGATGTCAACGATTGAACGTCCATATCCTTTGACGGCGTGAACGCTGGCATGGAGGAGGCTAATGAAGCTGTGGAGGAGCAGTCGATCCCAGAAATGCCGGGGAGTGAGACGCTGTTGCAGC
This sequence comes from Oryza punctata, assembly GCA_000573905.2. Classification (NCBI taxonomy): domain Eukaryota; kingdom Viridiplantae; phylum Streptophyta; class Magnoliopsida; order Poales; family Poaceae; genus Oryza; species Oryza punctata. Next base: position 31,100,126 of record CM002493.2, read on the forward strand.
CAACCGCGGCCACAGCAGCAACGTCGGCGCCTGACGACGTCGACACGGCCAAGAACGAATAGTGCACGACGCCGCCGCCACCGCCGCCGGTGCACGACTCGGAGGCGTCATCCGACACGCAGAGAGAGAAGCCAAGGACAACGTCGACGGCCGGGGGCGCGAAGCGGGACACAGCTTCCTCCGGGTCATCGAGGCTGCTTGCGTTCCGGTCGTTCTCGCGGGTCAAGATCAAGGCGAAGGCGCTGGATGAGGGCGATCGACGAGCACAAGGAGAGACAGAGATGGTTTTGGCAGTGAAGGTGATTCCCGGTGATTTTTTTTTATTTCTTCGAACGATGCCATTATGTCAACGACTGAACGTACGTACGCCCATGTCCTTCGACGACGGCGTGAACGCAGGCAACAATGATATATCCCATGCCCATGATTCATGTGTGTGGTACTGGCACGATATCTTATTTTATTAGTTGGCCGTGTTTGAGTTAGGGGAAAGTCAAAGTGTGTACATTTGAAAACTTCCATGAACAGTATATGATTAATTGTTTCATGGCCACGACATGGATCCGCAGCCCGGCCGGCTCACCGTTATCTCCACTGCACGAGATGGTAGGCGTTCCATGCATCGTCTTCATGGCGGAGGACGAGGACGAGGACTTCCGCGGGGTGGCTGATCAGGCATACACGGAGTTCTCCTTTGCATCAGTTTCCATTATGAGTTACTCTCCTCCCTTGCTCTCTGTGAAACTAAGTGTGTGTGGTTTAGTTTATTTGTGCTCTCTGTGAAACTAATTGTGTGGTTGAGTTTATTTGTGCTCTATTAATTTGTGATGGAAGATTAGTAAAGAAAAATGAAAATGATGAGTTGGTTTTTATTAGAAATTTAGATTCAAAAAGTTAGCGATTGTTGCGACTAATTTGGGATCTGGTTGTAATATCTATATCCAAAACCGGTTGTTTCGTCTATTTATGTGCGGGTGATTTAAGTTAATTTTTGATCAATGGTGAGGGCTAGCACCATGCTCAGGGAAGAGCAGAGGTCTAGCATGACCGAAATGCTACGTGACAAGGTGAGCTAAAATCAGGATCCTTAGGATCAATCTCAATTAACGGCGGGATCGAGATACAGAGAAGTTGACATTCAGAATGATGTGGCCTCAGTCCGGATCAGGCCTCCATCGGCTGGACATAGGCTGATAATACGTCTATTAAGAAGAAAAACCGAAAATAGATAAACTTTATCTAATCTATGATCTATTTGATCTGATCTATTCACTTGGATTAATTAGGCAACTATAATTACGTATATCCGTGATCGTGATCGATTTTCTGGATAGCTAGCCAGAACAAGGGACTGTTTTTTTATCCTGTAGTGTCAATCGATCTTAGTTATTATCTACTACTCTTTAATTTAGCATGTTAATTTGGTTGTGTTTAATGCTGATGAATCAATCTTGTTATTACATATCCATCGCTTTAGTTAATCTGTACTAATTAAAAGATTCAAAACGTTTCCTCCGTCTGTATATAAAAAAAGAGCGAAAAAAATCCAAATCGTACGGTAAAAGAAGCCGAAAGAAACACGGATAAAAAGTCTGATTTCTATCCGTATATATCTCTTCTCTATATCTCATCTAATCTAATCTAACTACATAAATAAAAGTAAAGAAAGAAACTATCATCCTTAAAAAAAAGAAAAAAATACGCTCTAATCTAATCTAACTACTTAAATAAAAGTAAAGAAAGAAACTGTCATCCTTAAAAAAAAATACGCGAGAAAACAAGAAAAACATGCACGAATAAAAACGCAAAAAAAAATGTGCAAGAAAAAATGGTTTCCATCATCTGTAAAAAAAACCAAAAAAACGTGCGAGGAAAAAACACTACTAGAGAAAACCTCATAGGTGCTGGTTGGGAACTGGCTATAGGTGCCAGTTTCCCAGCCGGCACCTATTGGTCGGCACCTTTGCCCCAATCGTATACGTGCCAGTTTCAGAACTGTCACCTATACTATTAAAAAAATAAAAAAAATCGCCACACCGGCCTCCGCACCGCCACCTTGCCATGCCAGCCTCCGTGCCGGTGACCGCCACCCAACACCGTGCTAGAGGAGGGGGAGGTCCCTCGTGAGAGGGGGCGGCGAGATCTGGCAACGCGCCGCCACCTCGCTACGCTGGCCACCACCCCACGCTGGTCTGGTCGACGAGATCCAGGCCTCGTCCACCACCACCGCTGTCACCGCCACATTGCTGTGTCAGCCTCTGTGGCAGCCACCATCTCACCCGCACCGCGCTAGAGGAAGGGGGCTGACGAGATCCAGCCGTCAGCGCTGCACCGGACGCGCCCGTGCTGGCCGGCCTTCTCAACCACCCCGCGCCCGCACCGGCTAGCCTTCTCCACCGCCGCACCGCTACCTCACCTGCACCGGCCAGCCTTCTCTACCACCGCGCCGCCTGGAGGAGGATAGAAGGGGGGAGGGCTCCCGGGCCAGGAGAGGGTCGCCGCCGCATCCTCCGTCGGCGGTCGCCACTCCTCCATAGCCGAGGAAGGCCAAGGGAGAGGATGGGTGAGAGAGGGAGAGAGATGGATGGATGGTGACGTGGGATGGATGGATAAGATAAGGAGCGGTGTGGGGTGGTCAAAAAGATAAAAGGATGAGGTTTTTTGAATAGGTGTTGGTTTTTAAAAGAACCGACACCTATACTTATTTTATAGGTGTCAGTTCTGTTAAAAACCGACACCTATACTATAAGTGCTAGTTTTTTCTCTAGAACCGACACCTATTTTATAAATATAGATGTCGGTTCTATTAAAAAACCGGCACCTATAGGTACCGGTTTTTTAATAGAACCAACACATATAGTGCTTAATGGTGTCGGTTCTATACTGTTTCATTGTGCGGAGGTGGGAAAAGACCCATAGGTGCCGGTTTTAAATGAACCGGCACCTATAAGGTCAGTCCCTACGAGGGTTTTTGTAGTAGATAAAACTATAAAAAACGCGCATTTCTAAAAAACGGATTGAGAAAACTGCGCAATAAAAAACACTGTTTATAAAAAACAAGCCACTCTGGTTCAGAAAAAACACCGATTATAAAAAAACCAGATCGGAAAAATAATCAGACTAAACACGAGAAAAAACGATTGTTTCTAAAACGGTTCGAGAAAACCGTCCGACTCGACGCGAGAAAAAACCAACCTTTATAAAAAATATGATTCGACACTGTGCAATGCGAAAAAAGTGTGATTTTAGAAAAAAAAACATTCGATTCTAGAAAAAAGATTTCTAAAATTTGTATGATCCATCGCCTACCACGTCAGTTTGATTTTTCCAAAGCGTTGGTCGAATGTTCTGATGGCCGGATCTAAAACAAGTCTTGCTTTGGCTTTTTTGGAAGGAGATAAAATGGATGTTTGGGTTGGATAGGATCCGTAGATGTTTTCCTTCTCCTACATAGTTTTTTATCCTCATCTATTCTTTTGTATTGGAGTATTGGAGACCCTGCACGTCTCTATAGGTAACTATCAGACTATTTTTGTTAAGTATAGCTACTATTCTTGATAACATATTATATGTAAATAATATTAAAAAATAAATATATTTTTAATTGTTATTTAGAGAAGAGTGTACAGTGACTCTATTTTGTGTAAACTTGATCATGCATGAGAAGAGTGCACAGTGACTCTATTAAAGATGTTCTAATTTTTTGATTGTCTTAGCTATAAAGATCCATACAAACATTATCGTTGATATGATTATGCATGAAAATCATATATTATCATTAGACTTTTTTTACCCGTTGCTAGTTAATTTACAACATGAGCCACACCCCATGGGCTACGCATTGGGTCAGCAGTAGTACACGGCGACGCCTCTGCCGTTCGCCTCCTGCAGCGGCCTCGCGTTCCTCCTTGCACCCTGCAATGCAGTGCAACCCGACCAAACCAGCTCACACATTACAAAATCGACGAGGATCGTGGCACTGCACTCGCTTGATTTACTTACATCGTGGACGGCTTCTCGCAGGAGCTCCACCTGCCGCCGCGACACGCGCCGCACCTGCACGTCAAGACGAGATTAATCCAAATTAATCAAATGATCCGTAACATTAAGGGATGTGTGTGCGCGCGCGCGCGCGGCTTGCCTTCCTGGACACAGTCCAAGTGATCCCCTCGGTGCATGGCGGCGTGGTGAAGGAGCCCGTGTACCTGTAGTACACGCCGCTGCCCTCCACCGGCCACCTCGGATCCACGTCATCGTCGATCTCCACCTCGTGTCCCTTCCTCTTGTTGGCCACCCTCCTGATGTATGGCTCCAGCTACACGTCCATAACGATTTTAGTATTAACTAGATCCGATACCTACAATACAGTGTTAACGTCGACGTGACACTTAGAGATATTTATATCTAGTATCTTCGATATCAGATTCTATGTACCATACTAATGTTGATGATACTAGTGTAGTATCTACGCGACGAGGTATCATGTTTGGTGGTAACGGTACCGGTAGCTATAATATCATATTAACGTTATATATTCTGATAGCTAACACATATTAGCTATTTCATTGTAACGGTATATCTCCACTAGATCAGTAGATGTGAAACAGAGGGAGATCACCATGTCCAGGGTGGCGTCGCGGCGGTGGCCGATGTCGAAGAGCTGGGCGACGACGGCGTAGCGGCCGTCGCGGGTCTCGCTCTGGTGCAGCATGTGCAGCTCCAGGTCGTACCGGCGCCCGTCGACGGCGTGCTCGCTCGGGGAGTGCCAGTGCATCTGCCGCAGAGTGTACGCCTCGCCGTCGACCACCACGCCGCCGGCGTCGCCGTCGAACCTCACCATGATGTCGTGGCCGCGGTTGACGAGGGAGGCCGCCGCGGGGCGGTAGGACAGAAGCAGGCGGCCGGCGCGGCGGTGGTACCCGCCACCGGCGACGGCGGCGGCGGAGAGGTGGATGGGGGATTGCCGGCGGCCGAAGGAGCAGGTGGCCCAGTCCCGCCTGATGAGCCCCCACCGCTCCGGCCCGTCGTGGTCGCCGCGACGGTAGCTGAACTCCATCTCGTCGTCTGCAAATTCAATCACCAATTAGCTGCTGCAGCATGTGATAATATAAAAGCGATCGGATCGAGCGTGAAATTAAAGCTACCGGTTTCTTGCTGCGCTCGAGCATGGCGGATCGAGGCAAGGTGCAGGGGCAGCAGAAGCAAGAAGAAGGAGACGGTGGCGATCACGCCGTCGTTGCTGCTGGATGACGCACGCATTTCGGTGGTCGATCGCTTTGCGTGTGACACCGGTTGAGATCACCATTTTTTACCGCGCGCGCGCGTCACGCTTTGCGTGTGCCTATCTCGCCGCGGAACAAACAAAAAAATCAACTGCATAAACGCGGAGATATTACTCCCTCGGTCTCTAAATATAAGAAATATTTATAGAATCTTAATATACAGTCTTATATTTTGTACTAGACTCACAGTAGAATGTTATATCCAACTAAAAATTCTTATATTTTAATATTAAAAATCATTATATTTTGATATAGATGGAATACCTTTTTGAGTGATCAAGAGAGTACGAAGCGTGTGCTGCCTTTTTTTTTCAGGAAAGGATCACATGAAAAATGTGTGTTAATTATGAACTGAAGCTCTGCGGGTAGGAATTAGGAAAGATCTCCGTCTGATTTTGTTTGAGTATATATATAATTTTCAAATTTGAGAGGTATTTTTTTTCGAAAAAAAATGGTGATTTAACCAGGGAAATAAGGGGGCACCTATTGGTCAGTCGCCTGATTTTTTTTGGTTCTATCAGTCGATCTGTTGAGCCACTGGATTTGCATCTAAAGGCCAGAATCAAAAAGAGAGGAAATGCAATTCTTGCTAGTCTCGTGAGTCACTGATCCGCGTAAACCGTCCGCTATTTGGTCCACGTGCGCTTCACTTAACGGGTTTTGGATATTTTATGCGATTTTTGTTTGTTATTTGAGCCCATGCACGGTTGTTTGAATAACACATGGGTTATGGTTTTTGCCCTGTTAAGAAAAGCAAATCGCACAAAACAAAACGTTCGTAGACAGATTGATTCAGATACATTCTTGAAAAATTAGAAGAGAAGAAATCCAGAAAAGCAGAACTCTACAATGCTTTTTCTCAAGGATTACATGTCCTACAAACAACAGTATTAGTTAGCTACTAGATATCTTGGCATCGATCAGCACCCACAACAAAAACAATTCGTGCTGCTTACATATAAGTGAAAAATAGAAGCAGTAGACGAGCAACCAAGCTTGGACATGTTTAGTCAAACCCCATATATGCATTGCCAGAGTATCCGTAAAACTTCCATTTTGCCTTTTCAATTTATTTTCCAATTTATTACTTCATAGGAATCCATGATAACTCTGAATTTTGCCTCAGCAACCTCTGAGACAAACAAAATGAACAAATGTGATGACATAACATATTCAAATAATTAGCAGCTTTACTTACACACAGGAGAAGAAAAGGAAGAAACTGCATTTATGTATAATAAGTATAACAAAAAATACAAAAAATAAAAAAACACAAAAAACAAAAACAAAATACAAAATACAAAATACAAAAAATGACAAAGCCACTTAAAAAAAATTCAAAAAATGACAAAACAAAATTTTATCTAACGTATGAAAATTTGACAAAAACAAAAACAAATATTTTTGCTACTTCAGAAATATGAAAACCTGATAAAAACAAAAACAAATAATTTTGCTACTTCACAAATATAATAGCTATTTAAAAATATTATACATTTTAATACACTAAAAATATCATGGTAGTTTGGCACTTTGGCAACTTTTTCACTGAGAGTTAAACTTCAGAAAATACATCATATTGTCTAGCTGGTACACATATCATATTTCATGTTATCTAAAAACATAATTATGTGCACAACCAACCTCCTTAGTTTCTTTCAAATCCACAAAAGTACCTTCAAAATTATGAGCAGTGTAAAAGAGAGTCCCAAACCTCGAGACTCCAAAGTTTTACATGTGCATCCCTAAATGTAGCTAGCCTAGGGGCATCATGCTTGGAGGAAAGATTAATAATTGTAGAAACATGGCAGCAGAAAGCCAGAAAGGTCAGTGCATATCTCACATGAACAGAGTTGACACCTGCTACAGGTTGGTTGCAACCTGCAATGTTTTCTGTTCGATCTGCAGCAGCAAGCTGAAGCTGCACATACACATGCACCCACAGAGAGCACACAAAGTCAAGAACACACAAACTAGTCGCAGAGAGCTCTGCATGCGCTCTCCTTCACACTGCAAGTTCTACACGACGAAGCTAGGAGCCATTCCAACCAGAACACGATACCTCACTCACGGCCACTGATGCATGAAACAGAAAGCTAGCTAGGAAAGAGACTACTCCATTTGTTCTCCATCCAATCCTAAATCGCAGCAAACAGCAAAAAAAAAAGAGCGCCAACTAGTACCTGAGGAGAGCTTGAGGTTGAAATCGATGGAGGCCACGAACGCGCCACTCCGTCCAGTGCACAACCACCATTTTCCTCGCCGTCACCAGATCCGGCCAAGCTCGAGGGATGCTGCCTCCACTTCCCTGCCGGACCGTTGCCACCTCCTCTATCCATCGTAGCTGCCTTCTTTCTCGCTGGCCGGTGAATCAGTGACCAAAATCGCTCCTGCTGCTGTCTCCTCCCTTCGTCGGCGGCCACAAGTCCAAAGGGGCTAGATCCAGCAGCCTGGAGCCGGTGTACATGAGATCTGACCTTTGTGAATCGATGGTGGCTAGTGGAGGGGGCAGCCGATGACGGCGATCGGCGACGAGCGGACCAACGGACGGGCAATGGCAACCGCGACAAAGTCGAGGAGGAGGAACTGACGCCCCTTTCTCTCCTTTTTTTTTTATCCTGACCTGTAAGCTCACAGGTAAACCGAGACGAAGAAAAATGGCAGCCCGTTATCAAATTTGCATCAGACCAGGCCCAACAAAACAGACACATCCTAGAGCTAATCCAATGGGTAGAAATTCGTCTGACAGATTAAAAATTTTCAGGTAACTGCAGAATAGCAAAGGTGAATAATAAATGGGCCACCGGACACATAAGCCCAAACCTGACAATCGGAGAGAAAGGCCTCGATAGAACAAGGCCCAAAACACAACGCACCCTAACACACCGGTTCATGCTCATCGTGTGGGACCCAACTGTCGGCCGCACAGCGGCCTGCGCTCCCTCCTGCTCCTCGCCGCCGCCGCCGCCGCCGCCGCTGCCGCTGCCAGCGGCGGCAGAGTGAAGCCGCGAATCCCGCGATCCGATGGCGGGGTTGGCATCGGTCCTGCGCTGGCGGTGAAGAAGCTTGCGAGGCGAGGCGCATCCGGCTTAGGTATGGGCATTGTTCTTACATGTTTAGGTCGATCAATGCGGCGGTCGTGTAATTGGTCCAATTTTCAGTTCTGTCTTATCATCCCAGGAACTAATCCACACCTCATTTTCTATTAGATATATTTTGAGATCGTGAAGTAGTAAGAAGTTAAATCTCATGACGTTTGAAGGAACAGAACGCCCATGCTTGCCTGAAAAAAAATTGTCACCTTGTGTGTGATCCTATTCTGAGAATGGAATGATACTACGGTAGGGCTGCATTTTAGATGGAGTCATAGGAGAATAAATGACAAACAGGAAGAACTAAGGTCAGTGGGTGATGCTTGTTTGTTGTGCATAAATTTGGTTTCTGTCAAGTAGAGTCAAAATTGTCCTTGGACCGAGCACTTCAGGTAGTTCTTCTTTGGTGGTTGCATATAAGATTTCATTGGTCATCAGGTAGATGGTAAATTCATAACCTGTCCAGAATTTGTTTGTTTAGATAGCATGGCATCAGGCATCGTTGCGTGTTGCTTTTGGACGTGACTTTGATTGTTTGGTGTTGCTCTTTGTGGTCAAAGGGGACCATGAACTTATCAGGGTCAAACTGTCAAAGCAAACATGCTTTAATTTCCTTTCATACTTTCTTTTGGACAAAGTTTCCAGCATCCTAGCTGTTGTTCTTTTGAGAAGATGATAGTGGCTGGGGGCATCAACCTGAAAATGGGTTGTGGCGTGTGCGCATGAAAAATCCAATGTTGGTAGCTTTTCTTGGTTATTGGCAACTTGTGCTCAACCAAAAACTTGTACTTCAACTGGATGAGAACCACTAATCAACCATGGTTTTAGTTTGGTTCAATCAGCTACGAAAAGGGCAATCTATCAGTTCATCTAGTGCTATGTGATGTTACACAAGGGGAAGTAATTGTCTGATAGACATATGAAGAGTCAACTGTTTTTCAGTTACAATTCATAGTTGCAATCAGTTTGGTCTGATTTTGGACTGCGAAATGTCACAATTCATAATTGATTCATTTAAACGCGATGTTCTTATTTATGTCAAATATTCGCTTGATATCGGTGACAATATGTTGATTTGATCACCATGATGTAAAATCTACATCAGGAATTCAGGAGCGGGGCATATACTATGCTGTTGTTGCCATCGTTATTCAAAGAAATCAGTGACTAAAGAATCGAAAATGTGTCAAGAGAACTTCTCTATCTGCCGGGCAGAGTAGTAAATTCCTAAGTTGAACCTACTAGAAACTACAGAAAGTTTCTGAAAGTCCATTTTGCCTAGATTTTTAAATTAGATTTTTTTTTTTGTCATGTAAGATTGGCTTTTGGATTCATGGGTGTATCAGATGAGTCTTATGTCATTCTTATCCTACAAAGTACAAAGTTCTATTCATCTGACATCATTGTTACTCTCTGTAGAAGCTGAACATCTTCAAGCAAAGTAGAACAACATTAGTACTGACATTAGGGAAAAAGGTGCAAATAGAAGATGTCTCAAGGTTAATAATTTTTTTAGTAATATTGCAGTTGGAAAAAATGTTAGATTCTATTGATAGTTGCTGAATATATATGTGGCTGTTATTGATTTATTTGTTCTACACTTGTACTAAATCAAAATACTACACCAAAGAAAGGATCAAACTTTAATTATCACTTTTGAAAGATGTAGTAGGACCAAATTAAAGGTGACCTCCTTTGCTTTTTTTAGTACACATTTGTTCAGTTAAACACAGATACATCGACAGTAGCAGAAATCCCTACTGGCACTTATGCTTACCTACTGTTTGCCTTCAGGATCTCCTGTTACCTTTACTTTAATGAGCTTTTCTTTGTGTCTTCATTCTAAATATTTCTTAATGACAAGTGTCAACTAAATTACATGCTACATTGTGATCAATTGGATTCCTACTTACATTGTTAGAGACAATGAAAGCTTGCAAACGTGAGGTATCTTCCATGACCAGAGTCCACTAACTAGTAATGCGGATTAATTCAAGGATTCTATCATTCTAGTGGCAGATTAAAAATTAAGGATTTTAGTAGAAGTCTCACCATTATCCTCTTGGCATCTGTAACCTTCTTGAAAGATCCTGTTCCAGATTGTTTCGAGTTTCCTCGGCCATCAAGTAAGCCAAACCTGATCGGTATTTCCTTTGACCAAGCAACTCGAATTTTGGGATTCTTGTGATACAGTATATGGCGCTTCTCTTTCATTACAAATTGCCTTACTTTATCAATAGAAAACAGTATCTAGTTACTGACCAAAATCTGCCTTTGATGCATGCCTTTGATTAATTATTTGTAATTACACAAGTCGCCACAATCACAAGATGCCTTCTAATAATATCCATAGATGGTGGTTATGAGCACCCCAGCCTTCTAAAATGCTGTTAGTGCTGCTAATTTCCAGCTTTTCCTCATCCCCCACTAGGCACACAAAGCTAATGTCGCCATCTGCTTGATCCAGAGCATCTTGAGCATGATCTTCCTTTGTTGGACTCTGCCTTAGCCCATTGAAATAATAGCCATTAAAAGTCCAAAGGACTTTTTACATGGATTTATTCTCACAGAAAGAGCATCAAGAAGGGGAAAAGAAGATTTAGAGTACAGGAATGATCGGTGTGCCTACGATGAGGACTGAAATATTAACTAGTCAATAAAAGTATAATGGGGTAAGGGAATCTTTGAAGTTTTCAATTAGAAAATTGATGACTTGGGTTGAGCACCTTGAGGTTTTTGCTCCAGTCCATTCATATCACATAAAGGTAGTAGTAGATTACGTGGTTAGTGCTACGAAAAGAGTAGGTCAAGGGATAAAGCCTCTTCATAGGGTTCAATGTATGTACAGCCAAGAAGACATGCTCTTAAGTTGGATGTTTCCATAGGTTTGTGTTCTCTCTTTGGACCATGTTCAGCATTGTTTATGATGTTACATGTATGCTATTTAGCTAGGTGCGGTCTACAAATTGAGCACTGCCTTTTTGACAAATGCGCTGTCCATTTCATCCAAAATTTGCTGCTCCTTGTGTCTCTCGATTGATGGATGCCTTTACTGTTGTAGCGTAGAGCTGAGTTGATTGTTTTAGGGGGACCAAGACTGCAATTTGACACAATACTATTAAGATGCACCATACAACTTGTGTTTGCTTGGAAATGCCTGCTGCTCTGTTTTTTTTTCTCCTTCATGATTACTAAGTTATTCCCTTCTGGAATCATATCTTAGTCTCTCTATTTGATAAACAATTGAGGGAACATCGGAATGCCTGCTATTTCTTCGTTAGAGTGGGATTTTTTTTCGAATGGCCAAACAGGTTGCTTGGCGTTATATTAATTGAAGGGGTTTAAGTACACAACAAAAGCTGAAAGAAAATGAAAAACTGTACATTTCTAACTGGAAACAAACTTGCACGTCAATCCGCGTTACTCCTCATAGCAACAATCTCGTAACGTGCTTTGCGCTAGCCAAACTTTAGCAATCCAACTCGTCTTGAATTTGATTGATTATTTGATGGGTTGTCGCTTCTTTTTCCTCTGAAGATTCTCGCATTTCTTTCTCTCCAGAATTCCCAAGCAATTAGCAAGAACACTGATTTGAGCTATTTGTGTTTTGTTGCTTCTGTATTTCTTGTTCCCCGTGTCCACCAATACAGCAGGTCCCTGCTGGTGTTCCACCTCGGGATAATGTGTCCTTGCCGTAGCCAGTGAAGCACGCTAAACCAGATTTACTTCGAGATTGAGCATTCGATCAACAATATTAATGAAGTATTTGCTTCAAGTGGTTGAGTGGGATTTGACCAGCAATATTAATGAAGTTTTCATTTGCCACTTTTTGCTTGCGTTGTTTAGGAAAAGAACAAATACCTTGTGCCCTTAATGGGAGAAGAATTCTCAAATTCCTTCAGGGCAGGACAAATCTGAAATGCCTAAAGCCACTGATTTTCGATTTCTGTCCCTGCCCCACAAGTGAAGCCTGATGGTTGGGTCCAGCAGTCACGACGCCAACATGGCTACATTCCAATTCAGAGGCTGCTAGGTAATATACTAGAGTACTAAAAGCCACACCTTGTTGATTATTTTTTTAAAAAAACAAAGGCCAAACCTTTCTAGATCCCGGTGAGAAGAAAAAAGGATGGAAAATAAAAGGAATAAAAGGTTTGGTGCATTTTCTTCCAGGAGAATAACAGTGTACCAGCAGTTGAGAATATTCAAGTCTTAAACTAACCCATGACTGTCTTTGTTTTCCAGAAAACAGGCAGACAAGTTCAGGAGAAACTTACTGGCAGGAGCATATGTTTATGTCCATAGAAGCAAGATCTTGGGTTGCTTTGCCCCATGCTTAAGTCTTCTCTTCAATAATCCAAAATCCGGTTGACTTGATATTGTTACAAAAAGCAATAACCAGTGCCAGGTGTTCCAGTTGGGATCTTCTGTGGAGATGATATGATAAGCTGTCATGTGTTGCAGCCTAGCAAGGTACTATTGTTTTCATTTGCTTACTTTAAAAAGAAAAAAGTTTCATTTCTACCATGCAATAATGCTTGTGATTAATAAAGCTTTGAAACGATTGAATTATTCCATTATGTGAATCATGATTTTTATTTGACAAGTATTGCATCCTAAATATTGAAATACGGTGATAGATCAACTAAAATTACTATTAACACATTTGTTGTCCAAAGATATATGGAAACCAAGAAATTTTTTTAAAAAGCTGAACGAATTTTATGATAGGAGAGGTTCCATTTTTTGTTCATTAAGTTGAAGGTCATCAATTTTTCATACTGCCATTCCACTTACTTACCTCACTACTCACCAGGCATATATAGAGATTCGAATCGAGTAGTGGGTCAAAACACAAGTGTGAAATAGAAGGTACGCAGAACTAATGGACACATGGGATGAGACTCAAAGCATGAACTGCCAACAAATGTTCTGTTGCTATTATTTTTTTAAAAAAAAGAAGTCTGTTACATATGCGTACATAGATCACGTCTTTTTTTCGGCTAGCAATATGGATTTTTCACCTCTAAAACTTGGTTCTACTAATGTACGGTATTAGTTTTTAATATGAACATAATTGTCACTCATTACAATTTTGCAGGCTAAGGATGTTGGATAGAAATCCATATGCTTCGTGCAACTGCTGCAAAAGGTATATATGTCCCCCATGCTTAAGATGCTTTATGTGATAAATATAAGGAGTGTTTGGTTGAGAGCCACACTTTACCACACACTTGTGGCATACACCTTTGACTAGACTAGTGTTTAGTTGTTACCATAACTATGGTGTGCCACACATTTTAAGAAATTGGATCCACTTATCATAGTCTCATTTTCTTTCCACAACTTACCACAAGTGTCTAACAATTGTTGGCCACACAATGTATGGCTTGCCACACACTTTGCTAAAAACTTTATTTACATGGCTTGTTTTGATTTAAAAAATGATCAGAGAAAACTTTTACCAATGAGTTCTTATGAATATATTTTATTTGTCCATATAAAACCTTAATGGTCCAAAGGAAGCCTTAACATGTCTGGTTTCAGTTACAGTTTACTTAATCCTGCCACATCTTTAGTTAGACAGGTTCGATCGGGTTAATTAGACACCTATTTATTGTCATACTTGTAATAATATTTCTTCGTCATTGTATAGACTCCACGTCATTGATGTAAAACGTTCGATAAAATTAAGTCATTCTAGGTGAATTGCATGTGTTCAATTTTACTAGCCAAATTTTAGACAATTAAGCTAAAATTGTTACTTAACATCTTGGTCAATTGAAGTAGCCAAAACAAGCTTGGAGCCAAGATTTCCCGGCGTCTAAAAAGGTGCCAATCGATTGAACATGGTTTTACCACTACTAGAAAAACAGTTTTTACAAACGGGCCAAAAACATTTTTCCGAGGAGGGAGGACTGTCTCTAAATAAAGGCCTGTAAAATAGATGATTTTTTACAGGCGGACATTAGCTCCGCCTGCGAAATCACATTCTCAGACGCTAATCCACCCGCCTGCGAAAACAATCACACCGAATAAAAAAATTCCCACCGCCCTCCCCCGTTGGCCCCTCCCGCTCCAGCCAGACTAGCTTCTGCGACTGTGAGCCGGCCACGACGAGCTTCTCATGCGAGTTCTTCGTGGCCCCGAGGAAATCCTGGTCGGAGAAGCGGATGATGGAGATGTCGTCGTACATGGCGACATCGGTGTCTCCGTCGGCCGCCACTATCGCCGGCCGGCTCCCCTCCTCCGGCCGGATCTAGGAGAAGGGAGGGAGGGGAGCGCCTCCTCCACCGCGCCATTAGCGCGTCCGCCGCCATCGCCGGTTGGCTCCCCTCCTCTAGCCGAATATGGGAGGAGGGAGGGAGGGGAGTGCCGCCTCCACTGCTGCTGGCTAGCTCCCCTCCTCCGTCCGGATCTGGGAGGAGGGAGGGGAGCGCCGCCTCCACCGCTGCCGTTGGCGCGTCTGCCGCTTTCGCTGGCCAGCTCCCCTCCTCTGGCCGGATCTAGGAGAAGGGAGGGAGGGGAGCACCACCTCCACCGCTGTCATCAGCGCGTCCGCCGTTGCCGCTGGCCGGCTCCCCTCCTCCAGTCGGATCTGGGAGGAGGGAGGGAGGAGAGCGCCGCTGGCCACCATCCTCCCCCCTCAACCCCTCCGGCCAGATCTGGGAGGGAGGGAGGGGGAGCCACCATCGGGAGCAGCCGCCGCTAGGGGCAGATCTAGGAAATGCATAGAGGGGGCTTATCTCATTCCTCCTCCAGCCCCCCTACTCTCCATATTTTTCCTCTTCTTTCCCCTCCCATCTCCCCTTCCCTCAATGGTGACCCAGCGGGGTAGGGGGACTTGAGTCCCCCCAGCACCCACGCTAGATCCGCCCCTGGCCACCACCACCACCCTTCCCCTTCCCTCTGACCGGATCTGGGAGGAGGGAGGGGAGCTGCCACCGCCACCGCCCTTCCCCCTTCGGCCACCGCATCGGGGTGCGCCGCCACCGCCTGGAGCCATTGCTTGGTAGCCGCAGCTGTTCGGCTGGATCCACGCTGGGGAGAGGAAGGAGAGGTGGGAGGGGAGAGGGGAGGGGAGGGGAGAGGAGAGGTGAGGGAGAGGTGGGAGGAGAGAGAGGTGAGTGAGAGGGACTTAGAAAATTTTGGCTGTGTGGTGGTTTTAAGATGCAACTTTTTTTCAGGCGGATCTCTTAAGGTACCATCTGTAAAAATAAAGGAATTTTTGCAAACTATCTCGTCTTACGGTTGTTTTTTTTAGGCAGTTATTTAGCTCCGAAAGATCTATCCACCTAGAAAAAAAAATATCATCATCTGAAGAAATAGTTTTTCTAGTAGTATAAAACATATCCTAACTTTGGAGTAACAGCCACTCCTACAGAAGATCCTTGCCCTTTTGTAGGACACGAGGGTAACTTAATTTAATTACGATTGCAGGAGACAACGATCAATCAGCTGTCCCCTCCACCTGGCCACACGTTGTGTACTGGAGAGCGTGGGCTGAGTGTGATATTAGTATAAAATTTTACTCACGATTAGTAGTACACCTACTATGGCTCTGTTCGGAAGCCGGTTAATGCGGCTGGCTGCAACAGCTTGAACAGTATTTTTGTTGCTAATTCAGTTGTTGCAGAGTTGTGGTACAGCGCTGTGGCTGCACAGCAATCGCTGCCGAACACAGTCTATAATCCCTCGTCCCAACATATCACTGCTCCACTTTTGGGGCTTAAATTTTATCTCGAAATATAGCTACTTTTCCATCTCTTATTTTATCTTAACCAACTATAAACCATTTTTAATTTAATTTATTTTTTTACAAACGCAGATGCTCACAACATATGCACATTTACCCCTATAAAATGTAAACACCTTATTTTTATGAGTATCTCCGGGAGACTAGACTGGTATATTCTAGGATTGATGAAGTCACCACGGTGCCTTGCTCTGTTAACACGTACATCGTTTACCACTGAAAGATAATTAGTTATAAATATGAGTAATGGATCGTATCAAATCTAGAACTTGAATATGTATGAACTGATTGCATCACAAGGAACCAAACTAGTGCTCACTTCGTTATTTACTTACTTTCTTATTAACTTAATTAACCATGCATACATCTTTCCTTAGACTACGTAAAAAGAACTCCATAAGTGCTTGTATTTTAGGGAGTACTTAGATTTGACACAATGCAACCTGCACTTGGGAAGAATTTTTTATATGCGTTAGTGCCCCTGCCCTAGTGATCGAGTGGACATCTAGGCTCCTGGCCACAGCTTCTGTTCTCCTCCATCATCTCTAGCTCTAGCTCGTGCACTGCAGAATTTGCAGATGCTGGAGTAGATAGATAGTGGACGCATCACATACCTTTCTGTTTTGGCCGATTGGTCAGATCCATCGTAGTTTGGACCTGTACCTTCTGTATACTGTACTGTACTGTACGTACGTACCTGCTGCTGTCTTAATAGTAGTACAGCATGAGTATGTATAGTACGTAACGTAGCATATGTTGATGGTTAACCGATACGTACTGCAGAAAGCCTTGAGATTCGTGCCGCGTTCGCGTGTTCTTTTTGTTGGTGTGGATGGGGTCACCTGGATTTATTTTTTTTTACATTTTAGGAGGGTTGTTGGGCTAATTAGGAGAGTTTAGATGGCGCTTGTTAGGTAGGTTATTGGTAAGGAAAATACTGTAAGCATGCATATTAAACTAGTGCATGCCATTGTTGGAATATTCTATGGTGAGACATATCAGGAATGTTCTTTGAGCAGTTGACACTGTGATGTTATTTTTATGAAATTACCGTATTACAGTGGATATTTTTCTTTTTTGATTGAGTGGGCAGTGCATATAATAGCAAATTAAGGTAGTTGACACTGTGATGTTATGTCTTTATGTTGAATTTAGTGCATTGATCAAGCTTATATCTAAAAATAATTTGAGTTGTTCTTGGGGAAAAAAAAGAGGAAAGCGCTGGCCTTGGCAGGAGTTTGTATAAGCACACGCTCTATAGGCTTTGGATGCCTTTCACATACTCCTACTATCTACTTGAACTCGCGGAAAAACTGCTAGCGGAAAAGATAGGTTGTGTCGTCACACATCAATATTTTATGCAAAAGAACTTAACGATGTGCTATGAGCCCCATTATGTCATCAGGTGAGCGTGGACCATGGAGGACCCGACCTAATAATATAGTACAAAACTAACAACAGGTCAAGCATATCCCTTTCCTTAGCTATCTCGTGTGATTCATATTGAAAGTTAATTAGTGGATATTCGGACTGTGATCGATGATGACTTGATCTCATGACCCTTCGATTGTTCTGCACTTCAAGCAAGTACTGTACTTGATTGGTTGTGTCTCTAAATAAATATATAAATAATCTTCATAGAAAAAGTTTTGGTAGGAATAATTTCATGTTCTTAGGGGTATGTACAAGTTGGATAGTAGTAGAAAGTTAGAAGCAACATATTAATTAGATCTGAGTCTAGCTCAGTCACTGAAGTTATGATAAAGTATAGTTAAGTTCTTTTTTTTTTACCTCTGGTCTAGTATTGTTTTTTTGTGAACTCGAGATCTTAGCTATTTAATATACTAAGTAGAAGATAATATTTTAGTTTGGTGCTTGATCTTGTTAATGTTATTTTCTTGCCCCTGAAGCGAGGTTTGTAGGTTGTTGTGTTAACTGGTCCTATCTGAGTGACTTTGATCATACAACTTTTAGTTATCTCATCTACATGGTGTTAACTTGTTCCATTTGATTGATCGGAGTATCATTTCCTACCTTTATTACAAACTATACAGATTACTCCAATTAGAATAATTTGGTAGAAAATCAGTGATGACTTTTTTGGTTTGCCATGTTGTCTGAAGATGTAACTATAACTTATCCTACAAACTGCAGAAATTACACTAGCTATACTTGAGTGCATGCATGCTCGTAGTCATAGGTAATCAGAAGACACAAGCAAAGGATCACTTTTGCAGCAATTGATCGAGAGAGGATCGATGATGCCCTCCGGCTACATGCAAGAACTCTTCTTCTAAAGCAGAATATACTCTATGCCATGCAAGGCCCCTCTCTCCCTCCATTCATTCTTGAGTCTTCCAAGCATGCAAAGATCCTTTCACTTCTCCTTTCTTTTCCTTTTCATGTCATGCATGTGTGTGCATATATCATCATCAGCTCGAGCTGTTCTTTCTCACCTGTGACGACAAGAGTGAGTGACTCCCCTGATGAACAAATTAATTGGAGCATGCCATGAGCCTTGACTTTAGAGCCCTGGAGAAGATTCGAAAGACGACGTATGTTTGACTTCTGCATTATTCATTCATTCATGCATACTTCTACTACTCCTACACTGCTCCTTTGTGTTGGGAACTGGGCTAGAGTTGTTGGGAGTGATCTGATGGGATTGAACTGGAGTGAGGTAGGAGTAGGTTTCACTGGCATCTGTTTCACAGAGAAGGAAGAGAAGAGACATCTAGGAGTAGTTCTCTCACTAGTGAATATATAAACAAGAGGCCATTCATGGAAGGGGAGGCCATGGTGTTACCATTGGCTTGATCAAGGCCTCAAGTAAGTGGCACTGGTTATTTAAACACCACACAAAATCTAGTACTTCTAGAGATGATGCTTTTTCCACCTGTTGCATTACATCATATGTCAAGTCTCTGACAAGAACCACATGGAACAGTTTCACTCATAGTTTTTGCGAGTTCAGCCAAATGGCTACTAGTAGTACATATAGTTAGGATTAGGGGGGGAGAGATGAGAGGGAGTGTGTGAAAGTGAGGGAGAATATAAAAAAGGCTATGCAAAAAGGTGGCAACAAGCAAACAATATGAGTGGGGGCGATATACCTTTTGTGGATTTGTTAGTGTTTAACTATTGAAACCATGACTTCTCTGGGCTAATCCTTTGTTTACATCTCCTTTGGCATTATAGTATCACAACTTTGGTCCCCATCTTGCTCGATCTTGAGCATGCATGCTCTCCTCCTACCTTAGCTTTCCCTTCCTTCAACTCTACTCAACAAGTCAAAGATCGAGTCCTCTCTCTAAAACTTCTTCATCGCAATCAAAAACTCCTCCCAAAACCTTCTTCAAACCTCGGCTCATATATACTCCCTCTAAAACTCTTAAGAGAGAGAAAGAGATGTGATGCTGCATGAAGGTTAGATTTTGGAACATGTCAAATCACAATTGTTCCAGGCATATGGGGAGGTAATTAATTAGGAGAGGAGAGTCACAAGTTCTTTCTTTCTTTTTCATTTTTTGTTATGTATATTTGTATTCTACTGGCTTGTACTGGATGTTGCTGCTGCAAGTGATCGATGCATGAGAGTGATGAGCTGCTTCTGCTTGTTGCCTTACTCACTTTGGGCATTTCTCTCTCGCCTTCCTGTCCATTGCTGGCCTTATGTGAGGTTTTGCCAATACCTCTAATCATCTCCTCTCACTTTTCTCTTTCTTGATGATACTACTGCCTTGCAGAGGCAGCAACAGGACAGGGTAGATTCCTTTGTTGTTCTGCCCACAAGAGAGAACTCACAACTCACAAGTAGTAGTAGCAGTAACAACAGCAGCAGCAGTACTACTAGACCCACACACACACATCTACCTTTCACACACATGCATGCACCACAGATATGAGTATATGATCTTTCTCCCATGCCACAAGTGAAAAGATTTTCTCCCTCTCCATTATCCTTTGTTTCCTTTTGCCTTTTGTATTGTCCTGAATGCTGCTAGTAGCTACTGGTTGCTCTCTCTACACATGTGTGCATGTATACACATATGCTGATTGCTGGAGGAGGGCTTTGTACAAAATTTTGTGCAGGGTTGGAAGCAAGGGATCTGCTGCTGTGGTTGCATGACACAGATGCACATGTCCCTTTTGGTGGGTAATGATGGGGTGCAGGTGGAGGTGATGATAGATTGCCTCATCTGGGGACTGAGACATTCCATCCAAGGGTGCCCAATGCCATGCCCTCACAGCTAGCTATCCCCTCCCCTCTCCCTCTTGCAATATTCCATTTGTTTGCTAATGTGTTGTATCAAGATGCCCTTGATGTGAGTGTTCACTGCCCTCTCTGTCCCTCAGTTTGCATCTCTCATTCTCATGCATTGCATATATACCATGTACAACTACACTGCTTCAGCTAGAATTGCATGTGAATGTATATATATATATATATATATATATATGATAGTATATCCTTTGCTGCCTAGAGACACAATGTGTACACATGTACTACTTGCATCTCCATGTATCTCAAAAGTTACATGAGTGGCACTTGCTACTGTGCATGTATGTGTAGTAGCAGCTAGGTTAAATTTCTTTGTGGTAACATATGCATGTGTGTGATGCATGCAATGTGAAGCACTGACACAGCTAGACCAGGTGTGGGGGGTGTGCTTGTTCTTGTTGCAAGTAAGTTATCTCAAGGCCATCAATGAAGATCCCACCAAGGGACAAAACATGAGATGGTTGGAGAGTTGGGTCTGTCTAGTCTCTATTCACCCATTTAAAGCATTGCGTGCGTAGCCTACACTCGGAGAGAGAGAACACAGAGTAGCCGTCCAAACCGTCTGAAATGATAACTTACTCTAGCTAGTAGTTCTACTACTACTTTCTATATGTTCAATTTTATTCGTTAAAAATATATCCATATGCATGTCTTTTTAGTTTATGAATAGCCCAAATTAACCTTCCAAATTATTACAAGGGTGTATGATTATTACTCCCCCAAATTCTGTTTGTTCTATTCGAAAAATTTGCAGTTATTTAAGTGAGGTCATCTTCTTGTTTTTTTTTTTGGTAACTATGTGAGGTACTCAAGTTTCATCTTTTACCAATCAAGCCTAAGTAACTTTTATTTTGTTGATTTAAGCCCCTCAGACATCAAGCCCTCAACACTCAATTTAGCAAGTTGGAAACTGGTACAACAAATTTGGAAGGACCAGTTACATAATTTTTAGTTATATAACAATGGGAGACGAATCGATAAAATGAAATAGTGGAGAGCGGAAATCAACATTGTCCGACTTGATGATGAAGATCTCAATTACTCAAAAATGAGTGCTTTAAGGATGATGATTTAATTAAAAGAATACAGAATATATAATACTAGTGCCTAATTCATCATATATACTCTCTCCATCCCTAAAAAAGCATTATCCAGATTCATAGCTAAAACACACTTTTTAAGAGACGGAAGGAATATCATTATACGCTTGTAGCATATGGAGTACTATTAACACATATGAATACATGCATATGCAACACAACACATACATAAATCCATTGGCCTCTACCTATACACACATGCCATGATGCCAAGAGGCAATGATCACCACCCAAATCCTCCTAGCAATAGCTCCCTATGGCACACACAGTCACAGTTGCTCAAACACACACACATCACCCATTCATCTACTCTAGCTAATCTAAAGCCACTAGCATATACTATCAACCAGTAGTAGCCCTCATATGCATGTACTATACATCTCGTTTTTATTTCGCCCACCAATCCTTGGAATGTTTTAGATTCCCCCTCTCTTCCTCCTCTCATCAAGGAATGAACACCCCTCCTTCTCTCCCAACCCCCCATATTCTCAGTTTCTCACTCTACCTTTCCCCTCCTCCCCTAGCTATCTAACCCTCTCTCTCTCTCTCTCTAAAGCTCCAATCTTTCTCTCATTCTCTCTCTAAAAGCTTAATTTCTTTCTTTCTTTCTTTCTTTGGGATTGCACAGTGAAGCTAGCTAGGGAGAGGCTATAGCTATGGGGGTGATGTAGCTGGGCAGTGAGGCTAGTGACAATAGCTAGTAGTAGCTGCTGCAATCTCTCTCTCACTCACACACAAAAACACTTGTGTATTTTTGGCAGATGATGTCCTGTCAAGGAAGCTGCAACTGCAAGCCCAGATGTTGGACGTGCACGCTCGCCCTCGTCTTCCTCCCTATTAAACCCGCCCTCCTCCGATGCTCCCTCTCCTCCTCCTCCGACCTCCCATGCCCCCTCGCCGCCGCCGCCACCTCCTCCGGCAGCTCACGGTGGTTGTAGTAGTTGTGGTGGTGCCGTGCCGACGACGGCGGCGGCGACGGCATGCTCCGGTCACTCCACTCCTCGTCGTCTTCTGACACGGATAACAATAGCGGCGGCGGCGGCTGCAAGAACAATGGCGGTGGCGGCGAGGCCGCCGTTGCGGGTGGTGGTGGTTGCGGTGATCAGCGTGCCGTTGCGGCGGCGCCGTCGACGCGGGACTTGCTGCTGGCGTGTGCTGACTTGCTGCAGAGGGGGGACCTGCCGGCCGCGAGGCGCGCGGCGGAGATCGTCTTGTCGGCGGCGGCGTCGCCGCGGGGCGACGGGGCTGACCGCCTCGCGTACCACTTCGCCCGCGCGCTGGCGCTCCGGGCGGACGCCAAGGCCGGCCATGTCGTCGTCGGAGGCGGAGGAGGGGTGGCGGCGCGGCCGGCGTCGTCCGGGGCGTACCTGGCGTTCAACCAGATCGCTCCGTTCCTGCGGTTCGCGCACCTCACGGCGAACCAGGCCATCCTCGAGGCCGTCGACGGCGCACGCCGCGTTCACATCCTCGACCTCGACGCCGTCCACGGCGTGCAGTGGCCGCCGCTGCTGCAGGCCATCGCCGAGCGCGCGGACCCGGCGCTCGGCCCGCCCGAGGTCCGCATCACCGGCGCCGGCGCCGACCGCGACACCCTCCTCCGCACCGGCAACCGCCTCCGCGCCTTCGCCCGCTCCATCCACCTCCCCTTCCACTTCACCCCGCTCCTCCTCTCCTGCGCCACCACCACGCCCCACGTCGCCGGCACGAGCACCGCCGCCACCGCCTCGACCGCCGCCGCCACTACCACCGGCCTCGAGTTGCACCCGGACGAGACGCTGGCCGTGAACTGCGTCATGTTCTTGCACAACCTGGGCGGCCACGACGAGCTCGCCGCGTTCTTGAAGTGGGTGAAGGCCATGTCGCCCGCCGTGGTGACCATCGCCGAGAGGGAAGCAGGCGGCGGAGCCGGCGGCGGCGACCACATCGACGACCTGCCACGGCGGGTCGGGGTAGCCATGGATCACTACTCGGCGGTGTTCGAGGCACTGGAGGCGACGGTGCCGCCGGGGAGCCGGGAGCGCCTCGCCGTGGAGCAGGAGGTGCTCGGCCGGGAGATCGAGGCCGCCGTGGGGCCCTCCGGCGGCCGGTGGTGGCGCGGCATCGAGCGGTGGGGCGGCGCCGCCCGCGGCGCCGGGTTCGTCGCGCGGCCGCTCAGCGCGTTCGCGGTGTCGCAGGCGCGGCTGCTGCTCCGGCTGCACTACCCGTCGGAAGGATACCTCGTGCAGGAGGCGCGCGGCGCGTGCTTCCTCGGGTGGCAGACGCGGCCGCTGCTCTCCGTGTCGGCGTGGCAGCCGTCGTCGTAGCCGACGGCGGCACCATTGCCGCATGCGTGAATGCCGGCGACGAAGACGACGACGACGGCGACCGCGGGCTAGGGTTTGCCAGCTCGATCGATCACTACTGCTCCCATATATAAATAGAGAATATATATATATATAAACATTTGCATAGATGCAATTATATTGGCTACTCGATCTTTAGTTAGCATGCAAGATCTCATGGTGGTTTTGGAGGATGTGAGTTAGTTGGGTTCGCAAGGAGGAGGAAGAAACCCTAACCCTAGCTAGCTGCTTCATTAATTGCTGTTAATCTTTGGTTGTTTTGCTTGGTTGGTTGGTTAATCGATCACAAGCTGTTAATTAATTAATTTCGATCCTGCAATGGGATGGAGGAGGATTTGAGAAATGCATCATTGCTTAGCATGAGGATGGCAATGGAGTTTGAAGTGATCAAGAACATGGTGAGAGGCTACTACTACGTACTAGTACCATTGTACCAATTCAATGTTTCTTTCTCTTTTTGACTTTTTTTGTTTTCTGCATGTCTCACTAGTTCCTGTTGGAGATTTACATAGTTCTAGGGAGATTTTGTCTATATGTTGGACCTATATATTGCACTACTATTAATATAATTTGTTGATTTTGATGTGAGGATTTGTTACTACATATTATTGCTTCTATATGTATTCTCAGTGTTCTATTATTTATTTGGATATGTAGATCTTGCAAAATGGATCATATCCACCATGCATGTACTTTTTCTATGACCTTCATGTTTTTTTTAGTCATGTGTGTGTAATATTAATTTCATAGGCATGGAGATCAGGAGGATCTTCTAGCTAGCTTCTATAGCTCACTTGCATGGCCTCATTTTATAATCCTACATTTCACTTGCTTGTTGGTGCTTGATGCCCTTGTTAGTATTATAACTAATCATGCGTTCTTTGGCCAGCACTAACCATAAACTAATCCCTATTTTGGGAGGTTGTTTATGTGGGAGTAATGATAACTCCTGTAGTGTTGCAACTTGCAAAGACAACAAAAAAAATTGTATATATATACAGACAGGTTTTGTGTATGATGCTAGTTAATACTCCTAGCTATAGCTAGTGTTTTTTTTTCCTTCTAATGTGCTCTTAGGGAGAAATTAAAGAAAATGTTTGTGTCTCCTCTCCTGCCCAGGGAGAAGGGGTTTGGGGGTCTTGTTTTCTGTGACACATGCCCCAGATATGCTGGTAAGCTGTCTTTGGGAGGGCATGGCATGATCCCATGCATCAATGCCACCCTAATCCCTGCCCCCTGTCCCCTCAAACAAAATCATGGGATTTCTCAAAACCAAGCCACCCCTTTTGGTGGCCAACTTGCTCCCTTAATCTCTCTCTCTCTCTCTCTCTCTCTCTCTCTCTCTCTCTGTGTGTGTCTGTGTGTGTGTCTCTCTCTCTTATGTGGTTGCAAGAGTAGTTTCTCTCTCTAAGAATGAAAAAGATCATTCCCTTTTGGAAGGACCCATGTTCCTCTCTCCATTGCCTTGGGATCTTTGCATGCATGCCTTCTTAATTGGTTCCTCAAAGAGAGCCATGCCGGCCATGCCCTACTTGATTCCCTTTGGTTGCCTGTCTCTCATGTTTTAATAATTTAATTAAGTAGATTGGTACCTCTTCTTTTATATCTGCTACTAGGCAGTTGTTTTTAGCTAGAGAGTTTTTATGTGAAGCGTGTGGTGGGTATGTGACTGAAAAAATATAAAACCAATCACACTTGAGTTCAGAAAACCAAATCATAATAGTGTTTTATTGTTCGTTAATTAGGAGAGGTAGCTTGAGATTATATCATATTTATCTTCTTAATAATAGAGGTTCCACGAATTAACAATAGAGTGGTATTCCGTGGTTTACCAAGGACCATGAAAAGCTCAAATCATAATGTTTCCCTTTCGTTATAATTCAGATCATCAGTTCTTTATGTGATCACTTGTTGACTGCTTTCACACACTCTAGCCTTTCCCTCTTAATTTTGTCATGATTTTCATGAATGGATGGATTATCAACTAGCTATTTTCAGATCCGATGTATCTGATGTTTTTTTGGGGGGCATAACTTTTGATAAAACAAAATCTAGCAGGTGTGGTCAAAACATTAAATAACCAAATTTGATTTCTTCTTGTAATCTTCACTTTATTTTCAGATCATTAATTATAAGCATATTGCTCTTTACTATAGCATTAATTTCATGTCAACTTGTTGTACAACTTACTAGCGAAAACGAATAGCTGATTAAACATATACGATATAATCGATAATAGTATATTATGGATGGATGGGTTAGTGGGCTACACGTTCACTATGAACAAATTTGCATCAAATACCTTTTACAGAAACCTTGCACCAGTCTAATGGAGTCGTATATACTTACTACTATATACTAGTACAAAAGAAGACATTGTAGTATGCTTAATTACCAGCATTTAGATTACTTAATACGTGCATGGGCCCAGCTGTCCTGCTCAATGCCATCAGTGGGAGTGTCAAATCTTATCTTTCGTTGCATATTACAATTATGCTGACCTTAATCTTCCTCACACACATGCTGCATTGCATCGTCCTCACCTCTCTTTGACTTTGCTTAGGCTATAAACAATTGATTGTAGCCTGATATTTTTAACCTCATCAATCTTTTCCTCATGAAAAAGTGACATTGACTGATATGTCTGCAGTCAGGCCCTAGCTAGCTTTCTTTACCTTCCAACCAATGTGTGTTTGGCATAAGAAAAAAGAAATCCTACTACTACAATGCCTAGTATTCTAATGATAACATACTAGCTATATTCACAATGTATCTGTGTTTGCATGGCCATGGCATCTTATAATCTTTTATTCCTAGTATGCTGCCCCAGCTATGCACTATATCTATATGAATTCCATACCATAGGTATTATATATCATAATTAACCTAAGGGAGCATATGTAATATCACATCCACTCCAAACTACTCCTAGCTAGGAGTATGTACTGCCTACCTCTTGCTTACTTTACTTGCCATCCTTGTAGGGTAAAAAATACACACCGGCCTGTCAGCTTAAAGAACACCTAAAAAAAGGTGGTTCAAGAAAACATTTTTTTCCTTGTAAGAAAATCGAATTAATAGCAATGCAACAAGGTAAGTGAGCGGTGCAGCACAAAAGTTTGTTAGAACTGCCGATCGATCGATCATGTAGCTAGACCTTTTGATTACTCCCTGGATTTTGCGAGAGTTTATAGGGGAATCTCTTCAACTGAACTTTTTGGAGACCGATGTTACATGACATTCAGCTTCGTCAACTCCCAATGAATCTCATCTGCAAAAAATTTTGTCAACTACTTACCGGAATCATATGCCTTTGTAATCTTCCTAAATGATTGCCATCCTTACTAGCTAATAACTAGCTAGCATATATAGCTATCGATCAAAACCAAGCTAGCTATAGATCGGGATCGGTCACCAGATTCATGAACCTTTTGATTACACATCCTAATCAACGCATAACGTTTTCACATTCATATATCTTCAAGTGCTATGAGTTATACAAGCAGCATGAAGATTAATATTGCGCATTTGCTATTTGATTACTATAGTTTCTAATAATTACGTATAAGTGAGTGGGATTTCAATAGAAAATTAATGATCTAAGATTAGAGAAGTGCCGCTACCGTTTCTTATTTGAATGTGGGAGTGCATTCATAGGTGTGTGTGAGTGGATGTGACGTGTGCAGTGGTGCTTGTACATGTGCATCTACTATATAATCGGAAAAAAAAAATAATACTAGGTTCAAGCTAGCTAGCCAGATGGTTTATGTTATATATGTTCTTACCCAGAGATAATTAAGTTAAGAAGCGGTATGGTTGCATTAATTAGCACACATGTTGCACCACCAATTAATGATCCAACTGCATGCAAAGGTGCATGTAATCTTCTGAACTTTACCATGATTAATACAATTGGAGTTAGCTTAGTTTCTCCAAAATTAAGTTGCTTACACGGACACACACCAATCCACGGACGAACTGGCGAGTGACACAGTTCGTCACTGGCCAGTTAAGGCTGCCATATCCTTAAATTTTGCAGGCTACAACAAAGCTGCTTATCATTGCTTGGCATTAACTCCCATGGCATGTATGGCAGCAGTGACAGTGGAAAAGAAGAATGTGTGCAACCCCAAAACCAGATGAGATAGATAGATACTCCTTGGTGCCAATAGCCAACTAGGCAGGCAGGCAGCACAGGGAGACCAACGGAATCAACAAGGTATAGCTAGGCAGGGTATCTCTCTCCATGGTGCCTTAGCTTCTTCTTCTCATGCTAGCTTCTTCTATGCATCCATGCATTCTGAATTTCTGATTCTCTTCTTCATATATTTTTTTTTGGAGAACTGATTCTCTTCTTCCTCACCTCTGCTCTCTCCATGCATTGATGATAGATGGATGACAGACAGGACACGGAAAAAAGGGGCCATGATTTCCATATACCAAGATCAGATTGATGCCTTCCCTGGAAACTTCAGAGATTATTATGGAGTCATTGAGTGAGCCTAGGAGTACAAATATATATTCAATTCTGTTTGGTACAAAAGAATGTACTAGTAGTACTAAAGATAGAAGAAATGCTTTTAAAAAAATTGCAAAGTAACAATGCAATCCTGATAGAGCCTGAGAAGAAAGAAAGAGCAAGAAACGGGTGAAGTTGAGGCCTATAATTTGCGTCAAGCCATTGATTGATTAGTATATAACCTCTCTTGTACCTTATAACTAAATATATTAGGACTATGTGGATTTCCACTATAATTAACTAGAATATATTAATTAACACACATACATAACCCTATCAGTAAGCAGTGCTGATATAATGTATCCTCATAGTATTTGCTTTTCATGTTCCTCTTACAAAATGATTAGGCTGTGTTGCTATTACAATTCTTCAGTAAGCTTCCATTTCTCTCTTTCAGCACAAGTTAATTACCAATTGCAGTGAAGGGTTGATGAAGTGACTACTTGCCTGGGTGGCCAAGATGCAAAACAACAGTTGGTACTCACAGCATTCATTGCCATGATAGGAGGATAGGAGTCATAGGACAGAGGATGCATGCACACACATCATCATCTGGTAAGGGGCATGCAGCATCTGTATGCAATAGAGATCCCAATGCTGATATTTGATGATTGGATTCTAGTGGGAGAGGAAGAAACACAAGCTGATTTTGCTATCTGTCTCATGCAGGGAGTGGCACCAGCTGAATCTTTGGGAGCATCTCTGTCATCTTTTTGTGTGTGTGTGTGATGTGCATGTTTTTGCTCCTCTTAAATGCCATGCATCTATGCATGCTTTGTACCACATTCATATATATGGATTTATTGCATTGATGTGTTGTGTTGTACTGATGAGGTGAGCATCATGAGATCATTCAGAAGGATGAGCATTTGGGCATCAATGCTGCCTCCCTGTGTGTATGTTTGCCCCTGCACGGTTCCTACAAGGCATCACATGAATACATGCTCAAACCATCTTTATTACAGATTTTTTTTATAAGATGCTCACCTAAGAGTATGGCCAAGAATGCTCAAAATCTCTCCCCCTAAATCTCTTTTTGGATTCTGTAACGATGATTTAAGGATTAAAATATACTTCTTTTCAATAGATAGCCTAAATTTGACTCTCTAAGATAAAAAATGTGGGCCACCTAGAAATTATCAACTAGAAAGAATCTTCCCATCGGGTGCCCGACGTCCCAAAAAAATCGGTTGGTCAAATTTTCCAGTTGACCAACGAGTAAAACATCAAGTTATATATGGTGAAAAAAACCGGCAACTAAAATATTTAAAATCTTTATGAAACATGGTGAAGATACACGTTGAAACATGTCAGTATCACATATGACAACTAGTGTTAACGTATTGAAACATATGTTTTTCTTTCATCAAAATATAATCATGCGATATCTTATTGTAATGATTTAATTTCAACGAATTCAAGGGTGTGATCGGATCGTAAATTGGATAATTGGTTTAGGAGAAAAATCATTTTGAAGCTCGCTAAAATACATACATGCATGCATGGATTGGATGAGGTGGAGAGAGAGAGGAGAGAGAGTAGTGGCAGGTAGTTTCGGGAATTTTGTGAAACATGCTAAAGACACATTGAAACAAATCACTATCACATATGAAACATAGAGTATTAACGGATTGAAACATATGATTATTTTTTATCAGAATATAATCACGCAACATCTTGTTTTAAAGATTTTATTACAACGCATACAACGGTGCGATTGAATTATATATTGGATAAGTAATTTACGAAAAAAATCGTTTTGAATATCGTTAAATGTATGCATGCATGTATGGAGTGGAGACAGAAGAGAGAGAGTAGGGGCAAGTAGTTGCGTGAATTTTATCAAACATGATAAAACACACACTGAAACATGTCGATATAACATATGAAACATTGAGTTTTAACGGTTTGAAACATATATTTTTATTTTATCGGAATATAATCATGTGATATCTTCTTATAAATATTTAATTACAACGAATACAATCATATAATCGGATCATAGATTAGATAAATAGTTTGGAAGAAAAATTCATTTAAAGTTTAATGTGAGTTTGTAACATGCATGGATTATATGCATATAATGGTACATGTGGAAGAGCAAGTCAAGACACTGACAAAGGTGGCATGCATTGCATGTGCTGATGTGCGGCAGCAAGTGTTAGAGCAAAGCTGTCAAGGGGTGCCTGATTTTCATGTTTGGATTGGGTGGCCGATTAGAAGCATTTTTGTACCAACTAGCAACAGAAGTTGGTCTCCCCTCCTCCCATGCGCGATCCGGCACCTCCCTCCCTCAGAGCAAGTCTTGCTCACCCCTTCTCTCAAGCGATACCACGCAGATTGCAGATTGGGAATGAGTGCAAGTCCTGACTTTTGTATAGCAACTTGAATGGTCCGGGAAGGGATTTTCAATTTTCGGGGAGGTGATTAGGCTGTTGGACTCATGTTTTCAACTAAAATACCATAATTTTTGGAATTGGGAAGATTTTTGGAGAACTGTTGACCATGCTCTAACAATCACTACTAAAAAAGTATTTTTCCAAACGGCCACAACAGACTTTTGCATGCAGATTGGCCCGTATGTACCCATGTGTCTGCAAAAATCATCATTTTCCCATGCGGGTAGCGCAATCGCATGCGAAAATCGGTCACTAAGCCAACCACATGCGAAAATAGTTCCGATGAAAAAAAAAGCTAAAAAGGAAAAAAGCCCGAAACCCTAGTCGTCCCACCAAACGCTAGCCATTGTCGATCCCGAGGACGGGGGTCCTACCAGCCGCTCGCTCCCGTCATCGTTACCTCTGGTCGTTGTCGTCGTCGCGGGGGAGGGCGGCCACCGCCGAGGTCGTATCCGTCACGAGGGAGTACCGTCGTCCCCGGATCCGTGCGGGGGACGGCCCCCACCGCCATTGTTCGCGTCGTCCGCCGTTCTCCACGCAGGAGAGGGCCCCCACCATGCGACCCCGCCTCGTCGCGCGCCTCCTCCATTGGCCTCGGCGCGGTGGAGGGCCACCACCACTGTCGTGCGCCCCCTCCGCTGGCCTCCGCGCGGGGAGGGCCGCCACTGGTCCTTGTCGTGCGCCCGGGATGGAGCCACCTGCTCCTGGCCATCTCCTCATTGGCGGCGGCGGCTCCTGCTCGGAAGAGAGAGAGGACAAGAGAGGAAGAGAGGGATGAGAGGTGAAAAAAATTTGAAGTTGTGAGAAGGGGAGAAAACACTATGAAGAAGAGGGTGTATTTTCGTATACGTACCACTTAAGAGGCCCGCATGCGAAAATATATTTTTACATGTGGCCGCTTAAGAGGACCGCTGTTGACGAGGAAATTTGGTAAATCATACATCGAATTTGGAGTTAAGACCGAAGCGGATTTGGAAGGAAATCGGCTTAAGAAACAGAGTATAAATCGGCTTCGGAGCTGCATCGGCTACGGTGTGCATCGGCTGATATTGAATCGGACAAGGAAGCCGATGTAGCCGATTCCGACAAGGGGATGTTGGAATCATTGTCGGGTTCGTTTAAAGTGCTTCATGAGGATTGCCACGTATGGATTGAGTCCGAAAAAGGCAACTGTATCTATTAATTAGGAATATATGTAATTTCCTTATAGATAATCTCGGTAAGAGTCCGCCTAAGGGACTTGTTTGTTAGTTGGATTTGTATTAGGTTAATATGAGTCGTGTCCGATATGGACTAGTATCTACCCATGGGTATAAATATGTACACCCGGGGTCTATGTAAATTATCTCTAGATCAATACAACTACTCTCGGCGCATCGCCACCCTCTTTCTGAGGTTTTTTACTTACCAACCGGCGGAATTTGGCACCTGACGCGGGGCTGCATCGGCTTTCGATCTCCGGCGAAGGGGTAAGCCCTACGTTCCGTCGGGCTCTGGTGAATCTATCGGCTACATTGGTGTTGTTCAAGGCTGCATCGCTTCGATCTCTTGATCGCTCTGGTTTGGTTGATATATTTACCTGATATCTCAATTCTATCTTAATTGCATTGTGTTTAGAGACGCATCGGTTTAGTTGGGACTGTCTCGGTTAAGTCCGATCTTCTATCTTAGCCGATATATCTCTACAATCACAATGTTGTTCTAAATAGATTTGTTATATCCATCACGCTAGACAGATCTATCGGTTCATCAAGTATTAGATTATCATATATAATCTCGTGTTGCATCGATTAGGTTCGACCTACTAGATTGTTGTTGATAATATAAATATTGTTAAGCCGATAGGTTCATGCTAATGTTTTATCGGAGTGCTAGCCGATGAATTATCTGGACGTTGTATCGGTTCAAAGGGTTACATATAAGTTGGATTTAACCGATGACAACAAAGGTTTCACTGTTTATATAATCATTTGGATTTATTGACATCGGACCTCCAGCTGATCAATGCTTCAACCTTCGGATTAGTGCTTATTCAATCTATCGCTACTAGCCGATTGGCTTCTACTGGATTATATTATTTTATTTTCATCAGCCGATTATCGTTATGTCATTATTTACTCAAGTATCAAGATCTATACTCGACATCGGCTGGTATCGACATCGGCTGGAATCACTCCATCGGCTTGTCAGCTGATCGGCTATCTTTTGATCTTCAATTTATATATCTTGTCAGTTGCAGGATCAAACTGACTGGCACGCCCGCATCTCATCATTATTCTGGACCTGCACTGGAGCTAAGCAGATCTCCCAGGCCATCGTGTTTTTACGTCAACAACCGCATGTGAAAATAGACTCATTTTTGCATGCAGCCCTTTAAGAGGCCTGCATGCGAAAATAGATTTTCCCCGGACAATGAGGGTGCAGAGCTCGCTCCTCAGGTTTGAAGATCCAACCTGGGGGTTGGCTGTGAATGGTGAAGACGCTACGCGCGAAGGATCAAACTTACCAAATGACCAAGAAACACAGAGTTATACAGGTTCAGGCCACCCGGAGGTGTAATACCCTACTCTTGTTTTTGGCTGTTTTTATTTGTGTTCGACTGAAATAAAAGATGGTTCTTTCTTGAGTGAGACAAACTCGAATGATTCAACCCTCTACTAAGTGGTATGTCCCCTTCCTTTTATAGTTCAAGGAGGGGCTCACAATACCATTGTAACAGCTACTTGGAAACTTGTTGCTTGTGTTGTGTTGTCGTTGCCAGTTGATCCCCTTGAACGCATCCGACAAATCTACTGAAATCCAACTATTAGATTGCCCCCGGGGTCCCTGGGCACCGTCCTATGCTTGTCGGGTCCCCTTGTTGTCCACCACGCGCCATGTGGATGGCCTGGAGAGGCCCTGACCTCACCAAGAGAGCGCCACGATTCCCCCTCTACCCAGTTGGTGCAACCGGGTGTCGCTGGGCATGCGTGACGTGCGTCCAGACGCGCACTCGTCCCACATAACTCAACGTTGTCGTCTATTCAGCGTCATTTCAGTCCCATCCGCTTGGAATCTCTCTCCCAAACTTGTTTCATTTATGGCTGCAATTGTTGGGTTGCAGCTGGCAGGGACGACGGAGGCTTGACCTTTGCAAATATACACCCGCGTCCCCGTGCCCCTTAACAGGAAATCAGGATGTTTCAAACGAGCTTCTTGAAGATGTCATTGATGAAGGGGAGATGTGACTTTATACGTCTCCACACTCCTCTCAAGAGTGCAAGACTTTTCAGGGAAATGAGGGGTCGGGTCCCAGACAGGTTGGATCCTGGACACCCTCATTACCTTTTATTTTTAAGATATATGCCATATATGTCTCAACACTTCTCTCGAGACTGCGAGACTTATAAGGGCAGTAAGGGGCTGGGTCCCGGACAGGTTGGGACCTAGGTTGCCCTTGTTGCTTCTTGATCTTAAGATGTAGATTTTGTAGGTCTCAACGCTCTTCTTAGTGAAGAACATAAGCCTGATAAAGATGGGCCCAGGATCCCGGCCCGGGCTAGGATTCGGGCCCCTTTAAGTTTGCAATCCAGAAAGTAGATCTCGTATGTCTCGACGCTTGTCGATGAGCTATACTCATAGACTGGATAAGTAGAGTATTGGGGTACGCTGGTACAAGGATCTAGCGAGAACGACATCCAACACAAAGACACAAAGATTATACTGGTTTAGGCGGTATGCCCTACATCCAATTTATATGGAATTATCAATAGTAAGCGTAGCGATTACACAAAAGGACATCTGAAACAGAGTACCGACGAACTCCCGTCGAGATCAGCCCGGTGAGACAGATCGGCGAGATGGTCTTCGAGTCCTCCAAAGCGCTCCTACTATGGTGGGTGCTGTATGATTATGATTCAATCCCTCTACCCCCGGGGGCCTATATTTATACCGCAGATTACCTTAGTCTCCAAGTCGAACTCAGAGACACTAAATCCCGTATGATATAGTCGATGCCCTATCCTTCTTTGAGTAGGACTCCATTAATCAAGACTTCCGTATACAACTTCCTTAATCTAACAAACCCCTTCCGTGTACGTATGGATATATTGTATCCATATATTTGTATAACTCCAAGGATAAAAGGTATGCCTTATCCGTAACCCTGACAACGCTCTTCTAAGGAAGAGAGCAATCCCCACAAGGATAGTGGGGGGTTGGGCCCTAGGCAGGCTGGGTCCCGGCCCCTCATTATCTACAAACTTTGAGTTATGAATCTTATAGGTCTCCACAATTCTGTCGTGAAGAATGTAAGCCCTATAAGAGTAGTGATGGGGGCCAGGGTCCCAGATAGGACCGGAACCCTGGTCCACCAGGTTACCCAAGACAGGCCAGGGGCCCTAGGTTTCTTCCCAGAAGTGGGTCCCATACTCTTGCTTACCAATTGAAGCTTTGGCTTAATGATGGCTTGATTAGGGTTTTAATTTTATAGTTGAATCATTAATATCTCGGGAAAAGGGGTACCCTGGTTCCTATTTCACCGACAGGGCCTCTTAAGGGGCCGTATGCGAAAATGGAGGTCGATTTTTATAGATGCGATCCGTTACAGTCCGTTTGTAACCTGTAGGGGTGCTCGTATAGAAAATTCGTTTTTGTAGTAGTGAATTCAAATGGAACTTTGATCGATTGGCTCGCCTTTCAAATAAAACCTCTACTATTAGTTATTTTTCTTTACATTTAGGTTGAAGTGGTGCATCTGGATAGATTATTTAATTTGACCCTTTAGGTTGCAGGAATTTAGATAAATTGCATGCCACTAGTTAGATTAATTGATATACACATTCTCGCTCAAAAAATATGGTGATTTTATGTGGCATTTTGCATGATGTGTGCGTTGTGTGTGTGTTAATTTTATGTGTATCTAGCCTAGCTACATATATTTCAGTTTGTTGTATTTTCTTAACCTAAATTATTTTCCTTCGAAAAAAAAAGATTATCGTGATATCGTCACGTCTCTGTCCAACGAAAATCATCAGATGGTGACCTGCAGAGTCATCTAGTGACGATACATAAAGTGTGCCAGTGTGCCATGCATGTGTGAAAATTAAATGCTTCAATCCGGTTTTCTTAAGCTAGCTAGGGTGAAAATGAAGCAAAAGCTATATATACATGTCATTTACACATCAGATAAAATTCAGGGTTTTTGGTCGCAATCACCATTGTCAAGAGCAAAGTCAATCATAGAAGGAAATTAAACAACAAATTTGGACGCTGCCACAAGATACATGCATATATGTGCTATGCAGTCCTTCATATGATCATTGCCAAGCCAAAACTGCCCAAAACGTCACGTACGCGTCGTGTTACAGGCGTGCTTTGGTGATTGTGCGTTTGTTCCATCTATTTCACAATATTATGGAAGATATTCTTGGCCATATATATGAGTACTTACGCCTGTCTTTGATGACCATTGGATAAAGAGCAATTATTGAAAGGATGGATATGAGACGACAAAAGTTTACTGAAAGTCTTTGTTGTGTTCAGGGTGTTTAGCCTTTTTATATCTTTTTCTCAACAAATTAGTTTCCAAGTGCGTTGTTTTTTTGCCGATGATTTGAGAGTGAATCTTATGATCAAATCAAAATGTAACTCATATCCTGATCCCTGTTAATCCATCCTTTTCATAATTCAGTAGCTAGGTAGTACTTAATTATATATTACTTCAAAAAAATGTTGATACAGTAGTTTCAGCCCTGTTAGAATGCAACCTTACCCCTATTCCCCTAGTACAAAACAAAAGATATGTAGAGAGATCATAGCTTTTGAATTCAAATATACCTTGATTATGTATATGAAATGTATACTTCTCCGAACCTAGATCCACTAGTGACTAGGGGGGAATCACACTTATGGGGAGGCTGGCCGGCAGTTCGCCAGCTCATGCGGGGGACCAACTGGCATTTGAAGTGGGGTACGGTGGCCCGTGGGGGACTACCCAAATGAAGGGTCAGGACTGCAGCATAGTGAGGATGACCGTGCACGGGTGGAGGGCCAATACGAGTTAAAGATAGCCTAGGCGGATGGCTGACGTGCGTGAGGGCGACGATGGCAGAGGTTGGCTGATGATGTATGGTCTTGTGGGTGGCTGACTAGAAGTTGGTGCGGGTGGCCCGTACAGGCTGCCCAGGTGAATGGCCGCGATGACGGCAAAGCAGGCGATTGCTGGTTAGCAATCATCAGATCTAGGATCCTTGGGCCAGATCTGACCACTCTACTCTGCAAGCGGTGGTGTTGAGGATGATATATACGAAGGGTGTCGGCTTGGTTAAGTTAGGCACTGAGTCTCCTTTGTAGTCGAGGCCTACCTTAATTTCCTCCTTGGACTCCTCCCCTTCTTCGTGTTGAGCTCTTACTCGGGGAGATGAGGTGGCTTGGTCTACATGGCATTGCCTTGGCGGAAGGTCAATGACTTGCGACGTCTTTGTGTCCTATGCTAGAGTTGTTGTGATATGGACTTAGGTCGTGCATTTGAGGATGAGGTGAAGTTGGCACCGCACCCAGACAACGATGATGGTCTCTAGGAGTTGTTTCGGTGCCTGGTGTGAGTTTTAGTCAGTTTTCTTTTAATTAATCGTGCAATTATAAGGTTTTTGTTAGATTTTCCATAAACGATCAATTGTCTTATTATAATAGAAAAGTATGAATTGTTTGTCCTTCCGAGATTGCTTCAAAGTAAATATGAAATATATCCTGATCCATATAGAGTCCATATTATAAGTCTAAGTTATGGATAAGGTGTTCAATATTTTAACTACAATTAAAACTGGGACGTGCAATTAACACAAAAAGCATGGAGAGGAACATGAAAAACGCTATTACAAAAGTGATATCTTGCTATTTAAAAAAGGAACGGAGGAGAAAGGGAACAACAAGCAGAATCACTTGCACGTTGGGGGTCTGAGAGAGGTCCCTGACTTGGCAGATCCTCCAGCGATCCCGTTGCAGCCTTGCCCACTATTTTATCCACTATCGCCCCTCCTCTGCTCTCTGCCCTCTGCTGCTGCAAGAAGCTACCAATCCAATCCTATCATTGCAACATCCTCACACACAAGCACACAGCTCATGCCTCTCCTCTCTCTCTCTCTCTCTCTCACGGGCATAAATCTCATCCGATCGGCACATCAATGCATGCCACTTTGATAAGCATGCAGCAAATGCTAAAAAATGTTTTTTAAGGGGAAAATGTAGGGAAAGACCTCACAGTAAAGATAATTGCAGAAAATGTATTAATTTCACATTTATACATATATTAGTTTGATAATGCGTGAATCGTTGAAGGATGCCATCCATTTATAAAATTTAATTGGAGCCTTGGTAGGCTTAGGAGGGAAAACAAGTATTGACCCCTCGCTACGAAGCCATTTTTCACTATATATTTTTTTAGTACATGGCTTAGGAGAGAAGGATTTAGAAATACTAGTCTAACTAAGGGTCTTGCTCTCTTCGATGAAAGCAGCACCGCATTCATCATTCCTTCCGACGACTGGTAAAAAATCAACCCCTTTTTTCTAAGAAGTTCCTACCAAGAGCTAGTGATAGAGTTGTAGGTGCGCCTAATAAGGAAAGGACGAAGACAATATGGTGTCGGTAACAATCAAGGTGACGTATCGATGGTGATTTGGCGTGTGGCATCAGTAAACAAGGTGATCCATGGATGAGAAGGGGTGTTTATGCCAAATCCAACAATAAACCTTACAACTCAATTACGTACTGAACACGCTCTTAATATCTTTTATTCGGGAAGATCATTAATTTTCATTATATGAGATTATTTCTTTGATTTTCTTTTATGGCAGACCGGTAGACACCACCTTTAACTTAGTAATGAAGTCCATATCTAAATTGAAGGATAATTACTTGTGCTTATATATTGCTTTAAACTAGGCACATATATAGTCTCATTTATTCAAAAATCCGTTGCAGCACACGTGAACACTAGGCTGCCCCTTGATCACCAACTATAATAATATCCTAAGAAATATTTTTCTTGTTGATATGATTGTGTGGGGAAGGGAAGGGAGAGGCTGAGAGCTGTCTTGGTGTGTTGGTGGCCCACAGACAGGCATTGGGCCCACTGGTAACTCTGGATCCAAGAGACACATCCTCACGCAACGAGATTAGCCAGCCCATGCCATGCTGAATCCAATCTACATTTTTTTTTCTTTTAGGAGTAGAGAATTGCATCTCCTAGATGTCACACGTGTTCTTCGTATCATTCATTCATGCGTGTAGAGTGTACACCCTGTAGTCCTGTAGCAGGCATTGCACAGCAGCTTGGCCTCTTGATCCTGTCATGGAGGAGCACCTGGCCTGGTCCAAACTAAAATGATACCATAGCACTCTTACAAAGATATATATCACGAAAACCGATCGGTTTTCAACTTTTCATCTGTTTTGTAAACCTTAATTAACCGCGATAACTTTTACATTATCTTAATACGATAGTTTTTACATTATCTTAAAGGATGTTTGCATTGATATTTGATCCAAGGTGACCGTGTAAAGGGTAATAAACTGTGCAAATTAATACCGTTACTTTTACCATAATTTTGGTGCACATATGTACATCTCACATTTCGTTTTTTTTTTAACAAAGTAAACACAGTAAACATGACATATCTTCCTTACTAAATTTGACATAGTAGAGAACCAATTTGACAGAGTAGAGAACCAACAAGCCCTAACCATCACCGCCGGAGTCAATCAGCCACGGCATGCGCATAAACCGGCGATCGGCTGATCCAACTTAGCAATACACGTATGGGTGAAAATATGGTGCCAATATATAATTACCAAGCGACCGACTACGAACAATTTGTGGTTTTTTACTGATTGAACGATCTAAAAACAGTAATCATTAAAAATGAAAACGATAAAAAAGAGGGAAAATAGAAATAGTTTTGCTGCTCAACCATCTGTTTTGGTTTAGCGTATTTTCACGGATTTCCAAATATCCAATATTTGTGTTACATATCTCAATTTCGTCCATTGGCTACTCATCAACTCCATCACTAAACCCCCAATTTAAAAACGTGGCTAAAGGGGAGGTAAATTTGTAATTATAGTTTTGCCAACTTACAGATATGTAATTTTGCAGTTTAGTCATCGTGAATTACCGGCTTCTTACAATGTTAAAGTGTTTCATGCAAAATTATTTTTTACTACCTCTGCTCCAAAATAGGTTTATTTGTTACCCATCTCACACATACCAATACAAACACCAAAGATTAGAATGTCCCTACTTTATCCAATCCTAATACAACTATTCATCACTTTATCTACTTTCAATATAACTATTCTCTACTTTAATAAACTCCGAAGCAATGATTACTCTAAAAATGAATTTATTTTGGGACAAAAGAAAGAAGCTAGAAATGAACTTAATATTGGACGGAGGAAGTATTCAATTTCCCCGTCTGTTTTAGCCCTATTGTTTTCGATTCCGTATCTAAGAAAAAAACACCTAGGTAGTTGCGAAAATGTTTGAAGTCGTTTTCTGTCCACCTAATGCATGCACGTTGCACTGAAAGTAGCAGTAGCTACTATATAAGTCTCTCCATCTCTCTCTTTCACACACACATATATAGGGATGCGCAATAATTAAACTACTCTCCTCACAGCACCCCCTCCCCTCCCCCACCCCCTCCCCCCCACACACACATCCATCCCGCACAAACACTCCCCATCCCTCTCTCTCCAAAAAAGAATTCTTTCATTAAGTAAATCAATTACTATCAGTGGTTTTAGTTTGTTAAGTAAACAATGTTCCTCACACCATCAATCCCGCATAACTAGCCCGCACCTTTTTTCTTTCCTCCCGCACTTCTTTCGTGATTGACCCATTAGTAACAAGATTACTGAGTCTATCAGACTATGAGTAAATGAGTTACTAACACTCCGGGAAGTGCGGGCTAGGGGAGGGGGTGTTCGGGGTGGGATGGGGTGTGTTGTATTATACTACACCCCAGGTATATAGACGCAACTGTGATGCATGGCGGATGAGTGGAGCACGGGACGTCACCGACCACTACTATAGAAGGGATCTTGAACCACTACTATTAGGCACTTAGACTAGCTTGTTGCCAAATGGTTTGGAATTTAGATATTTTAATCATATTGTTGATTTTTCTTGTCTGAAATGTAAAGGAAAAAAAAAAGGCTTTTCTGATAAGGGCTACTACCAAGAAATCAAATGTCGAAAAATTGTTCTCTAAATTAGAAGACTTCTTATCATTATTATTATATATGTTAAATAATTTGAACTTATGATCAATTCTATCAATATATAAAGTTATGCTTAATTTTTATGTTTTATATGCTATATACATTATATAGTATACAATTACTCGTGTGTGATATTATACAAATCAATTATTAGATTTTTTAGGTATAAAATTTGTTTTTTTCTCTTATCTATTTCGAATACCCAACCTGTATGCACATATGCATGGATTCCTCCAAGCATGGAGGGGGAGAGAGAGATGATCGATCGATCGTTGCATCGAAAAGATCAACGCGGAGAGTAAGGGAGGCTAGATCGAGCTAGCTCTAGACGCAGATGGAGATGCCACGCTATCTATCAAGCTAGGGAAGGAAAGAATATGCGTTAGTACTACTACTACGTGCATGCAAGCACGCACGCTGGCTGTGGACTCTCTCTAGGTTGCTTGTGCATCTCGCACAAATATGGCCCATCCATGTGGACGATGGCATGTAACGTACGTACGCTGTCCCTCCGTTCCATCAACCTATAGGTACGTACTAGCAGAGTACCCTGCCTACTAGCTGCATGCCCAAATCATTTAGAGAGAGAAGATTTAACCTGATCGAGCGTGTGCGCGTGTAGGTAATATAGCAGCGCGTCGTGGAGTAGTACGTTTGCAAGTGTGTTGCTGCTAGAATGTTCTTGTAGCACTTTGTCAATTTCAAAATATACATGTTTTTAAGTCTCTCGAATATGTACATACGTATATCTGTAAGAGTATGATCAGCCGTTTCTTAAAACTTCTCCTAATATTAAAATGTGGGGGGTTTAGTTGAAAATATCGCTCTCTCCAACATCCTTTCGTAGCCGAGCCAACGTAGTCGTTGTTGAACCTGGATGACTAATAGCATTTCATGGCAATGACTCGATTTTTATACATATTGAGAGTAGTCGATAATGGAGGCAGCATCGGTAGAGCCCAAGCGGTCACCCACTGCTCGGGAGCTACCTTCGCTACTAAGTTCATCTCCCAATGAAAGTCTCTCTCTCCACAAATTGAGTGCCGTGCTCACTCTCAATCAATTGCGCGAATGCGGGATGAAGGAAAGAATAACGATTTTTATTGATAGTTTGGGGATAGCTCATAATTTTATTTTAGGGGAGTCAAAGTTAATTTCAGGCTATCCGTTGGAGAGACATATGGTTCTTGATTCCTAAATGCTCTAGCGAGAGTTATTTTAGCATTTGGGATTGGAATTAATTTAGGAAACTGTTAACCATGCTTAAAAGATCTGAGAACCTACGTTTGTACCACATGCATGTCCCGTATAGAATATTCTTGTAGCATAGTACGTGTGCATGCATGTCTACCGCTGCACGCTACGGCATCGGTCACCGACCACATGCAAGCATGGACGGATGCAAAAAGGTGTTGCAGCTAATGCTATAGCTGGAGTAGCCACGACGACGACGACGACGACGACGAAGAAGAAGAACCGGCCGGCCGGCCGGCAGCTAGCATGCAATGAAGCCTCAAGTCTGTCGTCCAGTACTTGATAGGCTTCAGCTAAGCTAGCTAGACGACGCCTAGCTAGAGCCAGACCTAGTTAGCTAGACCCGTCTGGATCGCTCGCTCTCATCGCTGCCTCTGCCATGCGTGTCGTCCCTGACATGATCGATGCATGCCCAGCCGCAGGCGCGCATGCACGCACGGCGGCCGGCCAGCCGGACGTGCGAGATGTTTCGATCTGGGCATCAGGACGACGAGACGCCTCGCCGTCCCCCAATAATTGGGAACTAGCACGGCAGCGTCCGGCCGCCGGCGATGGCACATGCAGACAGGCACACGACAACGACGACGATGAGGCCTATAATTGTATATGTAGGAAAGGGGTTGCGCACTAGTTTGCACCTGTACTGACGAAGCTTGAAGCCATCCGAAGCTTCAGCTAGCTCACCGTGCGCAGCAGCAGCAGCATCGATCAGCTCGGCAAGCAAACCGAACAAGGAAGCCGTTACCCTACAGTGTACATGCCCAGGTTAGAGGGTCCAGGTAAAATAATAATTACAGGATTATATATTTTCTTACAAAACGGAGGCGGTTTCCATCAGGAACACCTGCCGCGCGCGCGTGTGGTGTGTGAGTGGGCTCCTGGGGCGACACAGAAAGAAAACACGTACGAGCCAAGTCAGGCCAGGCCGGCCAGACAACAAACGTTGTGGCGTCTCACACGACATGTCACAACGCCCTGCCTTCCTGCCGGCTCGGCGGCGGACGACGCGTCCCGTCAGCAGCGCCGACCTGACGATCGATGATGAGACGGACGCATGTGCAGATCGATCATCGCCGCCGACACGACGAATTTCGCAGCATCCCTTTTATCGATCCGCCGCGGGGCAAAC
This sequence comes from Oryza punctata, assembly GCA_000573905.2. NCBI lineage: Eukaryota > Viridiplantae > Streptophyta > Magnoliopsida > Poales > Poaceae > Oryza > Oryza punctata. The sequence goes on from CM002493.2 coordinate 31,143,544, forward strand.
GTACCCTGTCAATCACCTCCGGTAGTGGCTGTCGTCGTCGTTGACGGCGCCGACGACGGAGACGATCTCGACCAGGTCGGGGGACGACGGTGGCAGCGCCAGGGCGCTGCGCGGCGAGGCCCCGAAGTGCTCGCTCCTGTTGACCTCGACGTCGGTGGTGGTAGCTCCGGCGCTGCCGCGCGACGACTGCTGTTCCTTCTTCTTCCGGGCGTCCAGGGCCCAACCCGCGACGGACTCGTGCAGGCCCGAGCCAAGCCCTTGCAGCTTGATGCCTCCGTCCATCTGGGCCCATCATCGGAGAAGGGCAAGCATGTCACAGAGCAGTAAAAGTGAAACGTTTCATGTAGTAAAGACCTTCAAAAGAGAGTTATTTTCTGTAGCCTACGTGTGTAACGATGGCGTATAGTGGTAGAGTGACGTAGCTGCAGATCACCTGGATGAGCACACTGCATTAAACAGCACAAAATTAGTCATTATTAAGACGGCTCTTAAGTAATTTAGTACAACTAAGTGCATGAGGTCAATTGATAAATAATGCTCTAACTCTTATTGTGCTGGCATGACTATGCATGTGAGAGAGAAGGAATCTTGCAGGTAATTCAGAATTTTTACTGACCCAATAACAAGCCTAGAAATGGCGTACACCTTCTTCTCCATAATGCACGAGTCGAACCCGAATGTTACCTGTTGAGTGATTCCTTTATTAACTGCGATTCTGCAAAGTCATAATCATTAAATGCTTGCAATTGAAGTGGGAGAGCGCAAATGGACAATACCAAGACCCAGATGAAAAAACCAATCTCGAAAGAGTTCTGGAACAGGATGAAATGGATCAGCGTGAGGACAATTTCAGGTCTGCCGAACCAGAAATGTTCCTTCGATGGCTTTACATTAGGAGTTCCCTCTGTTCCGTGTGATAATGATGCCGCTGCCGCTGCCTCTTGAGCTAATCGGGTAATAATATGCTCTAGCTTTGCACCAACAACAAGCAGGAGCTGCAATTTTACTCCATTATCAAGAAGTTCCACATTCAGATATAATTTTATTCTATGTTTACTTTTCAACAATAACAGCTAATGTAGATCTAAGTCAAAATTTAAAAGTAGATGTCTCACCAAAAAAGGAAGAACTATAAAGTAGATAACAGGAAGTAGAGTATATGAATTCAACGGAACCCATGTTAAAAGGAGAAAGTTTGACTTACAAACAGAGGCAAGAAAGCTAACCAGAAGTATGTATGCCATCCTGCATTGGACAGTAATCAAAAGATGAAGAGCATTACACCGCCGCAGAAAACTATTACATACCTTCCTCCATAAGAGAACTGAAACCACTATTTCTGAATCCTAAAGTTGATATGCAAATGGCATGCTAATTCATACAAGGATAGTAACATACAACGGAGAAACACCATGTTATTTCACAAGCCACCAATGGTAGTGTTTAAATAAAGCATGTACTGGTAATAATAAGAAGATGCCATGCCATTTTAATCATTTACTGTATACTTCTATACTGGATCCAATGAATCAAGAGGATATGTAGACTAACCGTTTATATTCAGCAATAGGAAAAGGATGACAAAAAGCCACATGTACCAGCTGCACACAACTAGCTAATATTAACGTCACGTACAAATTTAAGTCAAAGCTTAGAACTGTTCTATGAAAACACCAACCTGATACCAACTACTCTCTTAAAGTCATGTTCAAGAGCACGAACCATGTACTTGTGGAAATTAAAGTCTGGATGACTTGGGAAATGTTTCTGTGAAAACAAAAGCACCCTGTTCGCTTCAATAGCGATGTAAATCAATGAGCAAGGCTTGAAATAAAGGATGTCTTACCAAGCCGAATGCTGATCTAAGTGCTCTATAATCTGATTTACTCACAGAATCATGAAACTGCTTCAAGAAAGCAATCTGCAATATATGTAGATAAAAGTTTTTAGAAAAAAAAAACACCTTCATAAAGTAATAGATACATGAGCACTACTGAAGACAGTTAGCAAACATCATGAGCATTGCAATAAACACATATATACAACATAGTAGGAGAATGGTAGGAAACAATGTCTTGCAGAAAGCATTTCACTATATAAAGAATGTTTACTGAATGTATTTATCCAATATGAACATACGACATGTCACCACTTTGAAAGATAGCATTTTTTTCGCATACTTTCCATACTTTAATGGCATTGTGGCATGCAATTCGTGCAATGATATAATCATTGCTTATTTACATCGATCATGATTTGGATCAACTTACGGGCACGGCATGCAGATATCCACATTCCAAAATATATGAAATGAGAAAACACAAAAGATTTGGCAGATGACTTACTATCCAGCTTACAACAGCCAGCTTCATCCATAACCCCTTTGTTCGCTCCCTGACAAATTCACCCTGTTGATTTCGTGCAATACGCACAGGTGTAGCTTCTCTTTGTTGTACTGCAACCATTTTCTCCAATAAAAATGAGAGCATTACACAATGAATGAAGATGTTAAAGTGCTAGCAGCCTAGTGCTTATAACATGAAAATGGAAACACGATCTTTTATACAGAACTTCCTAATAGTAGTAACTAGCAAGTCTGGAAAGGGAATAATCAGAGCATGGTGCATTAACATCATTAAGAATGACTGCAAAAATTGGACATTCCAATATGTTGTTTATGCATGTCATGGTGGCTGCCTTCTTCATGAATGATTAATCCTGGGTATCAACCAAAAGAAACTAATATTTGACCGAAGGAATTGCCCATCAGTAAGTATATCTAAAGACAAAAGGGTCATCAGGAGAAAGTGGCATAACAGTGAACAAACTTGTACAAGCAACGCACTACTGGAATTTGAAGCCATTTCACTTGTTTCCCTATTCACTTGTTTGGCATAATGCAAAGTGCTTATGTGGTTCATGCAATGGAAAACTCAATTAGCAAACATAGGTTATATGTACAGGCATTGGAATAAGCACAAATCCATTTTTCAGTGTCAGATGAGAAGCATGAACATCCAAGCATATTGAGTTATCATGCTAAAGTGCTCTGAAGCCAGCTCAGTAGAAAAAAGAGGTTATTTGACCAATACGCATAAGTCATAACTTAACTCACCTGTAGGTTATGGATAGACAATGATGCAATGACAATTAAGAAATTTATGAGAACTGAATTCTTCCTCCTATGGTAACTGAATTTCAGTGACAATGACAATGATTAAAAAAGAAACTGAAAGGTGTTCAGTCGCATGCAAATGGCTTATCAATATATGCTTGTGCCTTAAAACACCTTGAAACCCAAAAGGATGGCAGAAACAAGCCAGTGTGAATAACTAGGACAAAATACAAAAAAATGAGAAAACATAAGCTGAGGGGATGTGCAAGGCTACAGAGTATGTTCTAACTTAAACCAGTGAAGGTAATACTATCCTGTGAAAGCTGACCCTTTCTACGCTTCAATATGCATTCAAGAAAATTGTGTATCTTTATCTTTTCTAATTATATTTTATTTGGAACATAAAGTATTTAAAAACAGAAGCAAAGAATAGGGAAATAACACACCTTTCTGTTGCATTTCCTGTTGGATTTCTGTCTCCCAAAGCTTCCATTTTCTTATCTACAAAGTTTAACCAGGCAAAGATTAATCAACGGAAGCATGGTCACATATCGCAGAGACTTATCTATGCAGATATACCTTCGCTCCACCAAGTAATATTGTTGTAGCACAGAACACAACATGGACCAAACCAAGTATAAATATGAAGATGTGCAGCTGATGCAATGCCTCCACTGATAACAGGGGAACTTCACCCTAAAATAGAGCAAACCTGTTTTGTTACAATGATTTGAAACAGTTCTGCAAAACAAAATAGGCACAAGGTTTTGCTAAACAACAATGTGTAATTTGTATGCCAGAATGGAATTTCAAACATCATAGAATCAGACATCCACTTTCAAGAAACAATTTCCCACAAAAAAGTTGCAAGAAAAACAATCAGATACGTTTTTTCGTTTCCAAGAAAAGGAATCCTTAATATTCGATAATGGTGTATATCCCTAACCTTTTTCTTGCAAAGCTTAGCATCTTCTGAAAGCCGGTAACTCCCTTTCTTGCATGGAAGCATCAAATGCATAGCATTTTCCGAAACGCAAATACCAACAATGAAACCTTCAGAGAGGCTCAGGACGAAGGAAATGAATCCCAGAAGCATTAACTCTGCATATGTAGCCATTAAATTAGATAAGACGTTAAAGAAATAAAATTTAAACGAAATAGCATAAATTTTGTCAAATATACCGTAAGCAGTTATTTTGAATATTTTTCTTTAACCAAAATAAGTGAAATTCTACAACAGATGTACCATGTTTATATATTGAAGCCCGGCTAACAATATCAAAAATAAGCAACTGAAGATATTCCTGAATGATACCTTCTTTTAGTCTCTCGAGAGCTGAATACAATGCCTTCTGATCTTTATGTTTCAATATCTGTATGAGCAAGAAGAAAAGAAGAACTTAGCAGTTCTTAATAGCATTATCGACCATTACTAAGTCAATTCAACAAATGTGTGGAGTCTTAAAACTAATATTGAATATTGAACAATGCATTGTATTTATTTTAATGGGCAAAAATGAAAGTTAAGCTCTGAATGTTACTGTTTCAACAGAACATAAAAAAGTTTGCTTTCTTAGAAGTCCACTAACACAAAATACCCAGTAATGAAATCAAGTAGTAGAAGACACGAACACCATAATTTGACGCCTAACCAGAAGATCTAACTGACCAGAACACATCAAGGAAACAAGGGAGTGCAGTTGACTGGGTCAAAGGAGGATAAGGATATTGAGCCGACAATGAAAGTGTCTTGCCAGAGAGATTATGTATAGCATGTGAGCTGTCACCTTCACCTAACAATGAAATAATTTGTATCGGCAAACTGTCTGGTCCTAGAAAAACGGACGAAGTGTGCTTGTGTGATGATGGTGGCAGGAAAAATGTTGTGTCTGTCAACTAGTTTGTCAGCTTAGGATATGAAATTAATCATAGAGCACATTTGGTCATAACCATGTAGTGCTAAATTACTGTGTATTCATAGCACAGCGTGAAAAATCCACCCATAGGGAAGTGATCATCTACACGGCTAGCTATTCCAACTGAGCACTCAAATTCTAGCTCCTCAATCCACTAAAACAAGGCCATATGTAGTTGCAAACAACTGGAATATCCATCCAAAATCAGCCCTCCCTTAGGTTGCTGGAAACAACATGAATTCGATTGAGATGGCGTCACCAGTTCATTAGCCGTTAAGACTTATGAGACCTCGATTTCCAGCAGGGAAGAGAAGCGGAATCACGGCGAGCGTTCGAATTGGATGGCCTGCAAACCCGAATTTCTGATCCCCAAACGCGAGCATCACATGACCCATAGCAAATCCACCACCACGTACGAATCCAACACGAATCGGCGGGGTGCATTTGGAGAGGCGAGAGCATAGGGGTGGATAAAGGAGGGAAGGGGGAGGTGCGTGCCTTGCCGAGGTGGTGGAGGAGGCGCTCGGCAGCGAGGGAGACGGAGACGATGGCGAAGCAGACGACGGCCACCACCCAGGTGGGAGTGTGCGTGATCGACGACTCCTCCATTCTCCTCCTCCCCTCCCCTCAACTCGCGCCGCGGCGGCGGCGTCGTCCTCCTCCTGTCGCGGCAGGCAACAACCATCCGCACGCAGCGTGGCTCCGCGGGTTAAAGGGGTGGAGGCGGCGGCGGCGGCACGGAAGGAATCGGGGGCGCGGAGCGGCCATCCCCGCCGGGTAAGCGTGACTGCGTGGCTTTGCCTTGCCCTTGCCATCCCCGGGTTGCTTGCCGGCGGCGGCGGCTGGATTCCATCCCTCCTTTCCCTCCATCCTAGCGCGATGCGGAGAGTACGGTGGCGGTGGAAGCTAGCGGAAGAGGGAGGCAAAGCTTTGCTTCCGCCGCCGGTCTCGTCTCGGTTCGTCACCTCCCAGCGGCGGCGGCGGCGGCGGCGGCCAACGGCTACCACCCAGCCTCTCTCATCTCGCTGCCGTTTGCGTGGGCCGGCAGCCCACGCGTGGGGTGGGCTCGGCGCCTCGGCTCATAAAGAGGCCCAGGAGCTATAAACTATTCGTGCTCGGGTGGGCTTTAGTTACCAATTAATAGGGCTTCGATTTTGCTATACTTTTATCGGATGATTTTTCTATGATATTTGATTTTTTTTAGGATTGTGTGTTAAAATTAGTGTAAAAAATTACAGTTCAATATAACTAAAATTACATTCGTAAATTCAATTGATATGATATGTAAGTGCATTACAATTTTAATAAAAATATTGTGTAAGTAAATATGTATTTACTATTTTCTTTAAAATATAAAATTACAATCCTATATAACTAAAATTACATTTGTAAAATATAAAATTACAGTCCTATATAACTAAAATTATATATGTAAATTCAATTGATATGACATGTAAGTGCACTGTAATTTTGATAAAAATATTGTGTAAATAAATATGTATTTGTTATTTTCTTTTGTATCCCGTTGGATGTAAATCTAAGGGTAAAAAAGTATAGGTGATTTTTTATTAGAAATCACCCGACAAATGTATAGGCAGTCCCTAGGGCTTTGCTTTGCTAGGAATTTTGTTCCAACAACGGGAGTAATCATATCGATAACACTACAAAATCGGGCGCCTGGAGCGTAGAAAAAAATTGGGCGGTAAACTGTTTCAGTTGATCTCCCGTGAAACACTGTTACGTGCTCTGTGAAACAAAAAAAATCAAGCTACTGAAATAGTTGAAAATAAGTGAGGGCATAAAACACCACCAAAACATAGGTGAACCATTTTTTTTCTATTCCGAGTAAAACATTGTGTTCTACCTATTAAAACATCACAAAATTATTCACTGAAACATCCTAAAAATAGAGTTTATGCAACATATGGACAAAGGCAAGTGAAATATCCAAAATACAAGAAGTGCAACAAACATCCAAAACCCCTTTCACCTACCTTCCTCCAAACCAACAAGCTTAATGCAATTGAGATCCTCTGACCCTCTCTCAGCCAATAAGACAGTGGGACGTGGGGTCTGTGTTCCCCGTGGACCTTGCAGAGACGCGCGCCGACTGCTCGCGTTCCTCCAGTCGGGGAGCAAGAAAGCGGCGGAGCTGGGTGGTGGGACCACAGTCCATGCGGAGGTACAAGGAGTTGTGGATATCATCGCCACCGCCACACTCGTGTTCCTCTCTCCTCCACCCCACCTCCCCGACCCCTCCTTCACTCCGTGGTCTCCTTCTGAAACAGTCTTTCCTTCACCCTATACACCAGCGGCGGCGTCTATTTTCGTGCCCTCTCCAGCTCCGCCTTCTTCGACACCGTCGTGACCCTATCACTGCCTGCGCACCCACTGCTATTGCCGCCATCGGTCGCCTGGCGTCTCTGGACTGGATCTGAAGAATTGACGAAGGGGTAGAGAGAGAAAGATAAAGAGAAAAGGATGCGACCCTACAAGCGGAAATGGGATAAGGATGTGGGGTTGCGGGCACCCGATATTTCCTTCCCGCATCCGGCACCCATTGGAAAGTGTTTTCGTAATCCTATTGTATACTAACATAAGATGAAAAATGGATGTTCAAGATTTGTCCATGTTATCAGTAGTAAAATTTTTAAAAATTTTACTCGGGGTGATATAGATGGACAAATATCATGCATCTATTTTTTTCACCTTACTATGGTTTCTAGGTTTTCACTACAATATTTTTCCAGCATCCTATGCACATGTATAGTTTTTATAAGTAAATATAAAAATTTAAAATTTTGTGGTGATATTTGTTACTCTCTGTTTAAGAATAAGCTTTTTTTTTATTCCCTTTCATTTGTGAAAGTAATTATTGTATCGGAGTTTGTGAAAGTAGAGAATAAATGTATCGTGAATAGATAAAGAAAAGAACAACTAATTAGGATTTGATATTAATCTTTTTAGTTTTGTATTGGTATACATAGGTTGAGTGAAAAAAAGAAACTTATTTTGAAAGAAATGGACCAGGTGATGTGTACAGTAAATAGACCACCCAAAAGTTATACAGTTCCCACCACTAACAACTAATTTATTGGCCAACTCGCGGAGTCGCCGTGCATGCACTGGTGCGGATTAGCGTCCACATACACACATTTGCACTAGGGCGGCAATGGTGTTGTAGACTTGTGGTGGCAGGACCGTACGTGACGCATGGTCGCTGCATATATAAGCTCTAGCTAACAGGTCTAGAAGAAAGCTAGCTAGCTTAATTGGGTGCTTAATTTGAAGTTAATCGTCAGCCACTAATTCGATCGATCCTAAGTGGTGGGGCTGACTAATGTGTAATGCATGCCTTGCCGGCATCACGCTAATGGAGTACGTAGGCATGCAATTGAGGACCAAACATTGACTAAATCGCTGACTAATTTGAAGTATATGCGTTAGGCTCAGTCTTTTTCTGAGTAAGATGTATATTTTATTTTATTTTTATTAGCACGATTTTTAAATTGCTAACAAAAATAAAGTTATTCTAAACAACTTTTTATACATAAGTTAATCTAAAATATTAGATAAAGGAAAATCAATTTCTTAAGTTTCAAATAATTTAAACTTATCTAATTATATACTAATAACTTTCTAAGTTTTGGTATATCTATACTTAATCTACTAATTTACTATTCGTTGCGTGTTGGCTACTTTGCAGAACTTTACACGAGGCGCGCAGCGTGTGCGGAGCAAACTAGCAAACCCAGCCACGAGTGGACAGAAGCTAAGCATGAATGCAGTTTTCCATTTGTGGAGAAAAGCATGAATCATGCCCAGGTAATATCTATGATGTTGTTCTTTTTTACTATTATATATATATATATATCATAATTATTTGTATTAGATATAAGTGATGAAGATATTTTAGGAGACATTCTCGAGGAGTAGAACCCCACTCCCGTGTATACGATACAAGTATAATCCCTCCATCTAAAACTAACTCCATCTAAAACTAAGTTTATTTTTACCCATCCTACGTATATATCAATATAAAATTAAAAAAACTAAAATACCCCTACTTTATCATATTCCAACATAATTATTTCTTTTACTTAATGTTAGTCTCAATGCAAGGATGTGTTTAGCTGACAAGCCATACTTTTTCACAACTAAAGTTTGGTAAAAGTTGTGACATCCCAAAAAATGTGATGGATAAATTGCTAGCCACAAAAGTGTGGCAAAGTTAAAATAAATAAATCTATGATATGTGGGACATGCTATTGAAGAAATGTGGCAAGCCACAACTATGATAGTGAACTAAACCTACACCTAACATCAAAGTCATCATGAAACAAACACCCTCTAATATTCTCTATTTTTATACTCTGATATAAATATAACTAGTTGGGTGATCCGCGCAATTACGCGGCTAATATCCATAAAAAGTATATTCTTTTACTTTTGAGTTTACTTATAATTTGTTAAATAGTTATCTCATTATATTAGGACTTTAGAAGATTGAACCTTTATCATCTACATGTTTCTAATTTATAGTTTTTAAAAATCACACCACTTGCTACCACCTGCTCCTTTGACATCCTTTATGTGCTTGCTCGATCTACTACGACTTCTATTCATCCTCCTTGTAACTTTAAAATTGGACCTTATAAATTTTAGAGTTAATTATCTCGTTGGCTTTTATTTTTATAATTTTTAGAAGTTCCATCAAACACCACTACTCTACTCCTCTACGGCTCGTCCGTCGCCTCCTCTCTTTATTATCAATAGGATTTCAAAAATCGAACATGATTATCATTGTGGTTTATTTTTTTACTTTATAGAAGTTCCACCAACCATCGTGATAGTGTTGCTTAACGGGTTGCCTATCATCTCTCCTCTTAATCGTTATTGGGATTCTATTTGGTGTTTTATTTATAGTTTTACGCCCACTGTCTTCTCTCTTTATTATCATTGAGATTTTAAAAATTTAATATGATTATTATTGAGATTTATTTTTTACTTTCTAAAAATCTCGCCAACCACCGTAATCGTGTTGTTTTAACGGTCTATTTGTCATCCCTCCTCTTAATCTTCATTGGGATTCTATTTAGGATTTTGTTTATAGTTTTTAGATGTCCCAGCAACCATTGTCACCCTTCTCCTTTATAGTCCTGTTGCTTCTCCCCTATTTATTATTATTTGTTATCGTTATGTTTCTGTACGGATTGTGTTTATTTTTTGAAAAGTTCATATTTTTCATTCCTATATTATGTTATTTATACATTTTATTCCTACTTGAACTCCTATAATTATTTTTATATTTTTGGAATTTAATTTATTTTTCATTCCAAATTTTAGTTAAACTCATGTTGTGTTCTAGATGGTCACTTCTTTCATTTTATTCTGAGTTTTAGTTATTTTTAAATTGTATTCCTATATGAACTCTTATTTTTCTTTTTTAATTTCAGAATTTATTTTATTTTTTGTTCTGATTTTTAATTAATCTCGTAGTCGATTCTATATGGACTGTTCTTCCAATATTGCTTATTTCTAATTCTAAATTTCAGTCATTTTTAAATTTTATTCCTATATGAACTCTATTTTTCCTTTTCTAATTTCAGAATTTATTTTATTTTTTTCTGAACTTTAATTAATCTCGTATTCAGTTCTATGGACTATTCTTCCAATATTGCTTATTTTTAATTTCTAATTTCAGTTGTTTATAAATTATATTCATACTTGAACTCTCTTTTTTTCTTTTCTAATTTCAGAATTTATTTTGTTTTTTATTCCGAATTTTAATTAATCTCGTATTCGATTCTATATGGACTGTTCTTCCAATATTGCTTATTTCTAATTCCAAATTTCAGTTATTTTTAAATTTTATTCCTATATGAACTCTATTTTTCCTTTTCAATTTCATAATTTATTTTATTTTTTTCTGAACTTTAATTCCGAATTTCTGTTATTTCTAAATTGTATTTCTAGTTAGACTCTCCTTTTCTTTTTCTTCGATTAATGTGGGAATTTGTACTCTCCACAGCAAACGTTGTGTCTTCTTTAAAAATTGTTTTAATAATATAATAGATAGATAGATAGATAATTAATTTAAAATAAAGAAATTAAATATGAACTTATTCTTCGAAGTATATATCGTTGGTGGATTAACTGAAGATGATGTTCTTACCCAAAGGGTACGTCAGGTCAACATCGGTCTTTGCTTGTAGCATCGTTGGTTCCACGCTGGTATCTATCTCGCAGCCCGGCCATACTGTGGAGACGTGGACGCCTCTGCTATCGTCTGCCCTTCAGTTGTAATCCACCACCCAAGTTAGGGCCTCTCGTTGCCATGCTCCTATCTAAGCCAAGAGCTGAACTTTGCTACTCGAATCTTTCTTTCCCGTTTATTACTGAAGGATTCAATCGAAATGTCCCCTCTGAAATTTCGTGAAATTTATTTCAGTTTTTAAATTAGAGCCTTACGTAAAAAAAAAATAATCAACTTTTAAAAGGATGAATCTAGTCTGTTCAGATTTATCTTAATTTATTTTGGGACGAAGGATGTACCATGCAACGTTCTTGCTTCTTGCATGCTGACCTTGTCCTTGAGCTAGCTGACAGTGACATGATCAAACGCTGAAGTGTAAATGAATCACGCATGTATATCTTATTAATTCTCTAAGCGTCAAGCGTGCACGCTGAGCTTCGTTATGGCGTTGAAGATTGCTGCACGGTAGCAGCAGACAGAGACCTTGGTCAATCACACTACAGTCTGCAAGGGGAGTCCCTGTCTTTACAGCTAAACCAGAACAAAAAACTTGTGGCCTCTGGCACTCATCAGGGAGGATCTAGCAATCAATCAGAGCCTCCCTTCCTTTGGCTTTTCTTTCCTCATGCGTTAGACAGCAGTAAAGGTTATCTATGTAGATTTTGTACATGTCTTTCACCGAGATAATAGAAGGAGGCCATCCAAATACTATTAAGATTAAAAAAAAGTTACAAGAAAAAAATAGAAGGTTATCGAGATTGGTTATGCTATACAATGTACATCCACGAACCGCGCGTCAACAACACAAAGCACAAACCCCTAAGAGGGGACTCTAGCACTGAACCAACCGCCTATGTGCGTGGTCGATTACCGTCGGTCCTACAATAGCGTCATAGATCAAAGTCTCCAAACACGATGTCTTTATGAAAGTTACAATGTTAAGGATATCGTCATCGTCTGTTCAAGAATTGGATGTAGTTTTCACCCGGGAGTTTCTCGTTAAAAAAAGAAAAGAGAGTACCAGTGAAAATGACTGTAGAATCTAACCTGAGAAGGTGACAATAGGAGATTCTGCTTGTTCAGGAACTGGTAGAATCCGGTAGTTTGGTGGTCTTCTTTTGCAGCCTCTGTTTCAGTGTTCCGGGCAGTCAGCACAAACACAAACACGTTTGGATTATTGCAGAAATGATTCAGGTTTCCTGCAGAATCATGTCAGTTAGGTGACACACAGACGGCTCGTCGTTCTCTGTCACCGGGGACCTTGTGCAGTGCAGCAGTTGCGTCTTGTGTGCATCTCTGAATATTCAGACAGAAGGAAGATTCAGACAGAAAATGCAGGGCTCACAGCAGATAGCAGCGGATAGCCTGCCACTGCCTGCTCGGTGCCAAGAAAGCCACAGGCTAGCTACTCTCTTCGTTCCCAAATTTGATCATTTTCAGCTTATTTAGTAGTAAAGTTTAAGATAAAAGAAAAAGATTTCTTTCAGTCATCAAAATTATCAAAATCTTAAATTTTGAATTGCTTAGATTCCTCTTCTAAGCACCTTATTTGGTTGAAAATAACATCGTCCCATAAAAATACTTGTATTACATACAAAATGTGAATCCTAAACACTTGTATTTGATAAGGTAGTAGTAGGTACTCCCCCCATAGCAAAATATAAGAGTTTTTAAATGGATGGGATATAATCTAGTACTACGAATCTGAACATACTCGTTCTATCCACGTAAAAACCATTATATTTTCATACAGACGAAATAGCAATGATCAAGTCGGTGTTAGCGCAGCCAATAACACACGTAACTTACGTGTGTTGTGTTGCATCTGAGCGATCGATATGGTGGTGCAGTGGAGGACGCCGATGCAGGATGGACCAGCATTTCAAGCGCAACGGCGACAGCCATTGGCATGGATAAATCGATCGTGGCTAACCACACTAGCAATAGCTGTCGATATATCTATATAACAAGATAGGAGACGCGTGCGCTCCCTCCACTCGCGCGCGCTGAGCTTAGCTTACCTTGGCTCCCACTCAGTCGCGCGAGGCTGCCACTTGCAATTGCCATGGCTGCTGCTGCTGCTCGATGCGCCGGCCATGGCGGCGGCGGCGGTTTTTTACTCCGGCGACGGCTGCTCGCCGCCGCGGCGTTCCTGGCGGCGTTTGGGCTCGGTGCTGCTGCTGCTGCTCTTGGCGCCGACGCTGATGACGTTGCCGCGGGGAGAGGACATGATCATGTGATGCTGAGCCTGGAGGACATGTTCCCTGACTCGTCGTCGTCGTGCGACGCGCCGCCGCGAGGTTTGATTCGTTACCATGCCATGCCATGCCATGGCCACTTCTTGATCGAGCTCTTCCCAAGTCTCTGTCATGTCAGTGTGAGTGTGAGGTGTGTCTGCTGCTGTTGCATTTGCATATATCGTGCATTCATGCATGGATGCTTCAGATTGCTTACTGCATCAGTGCTTCTTTTCTTTCTTTTTTTTGGTTTGGTTTGGTTAATTTGTTTGCTTATTATTCAATTGATCTATCACCTGTGTTTTTCTGGACTTCAGGTTTCTCTGGTTTCAGAGCTGCTTTTATGGTTGTGTTTTGCTTTGAATTTATATACTTACATACGAGACTGAAAATAGTTTTGCTGATTTCAGTGGATTCACTTACAGCTTTGATAGGGCAAATGCTTCCAATTAAGACTCTCTAAACAAAACTAAATAACTATAGTAAATTTTTCTAAAATAAAATAAAAACTAAATAGATGTATGTAAGACTTTGTGTCGTTATCTGCTTGTTTGTTCGTTATCTGAATGCTGTATCTTCCCTGTTTTGTATGGCACGGTACGCAACAAGCGTAAGGAAACTGCTATGAATTTAAATTGATGGCCACAGTACACAGGGCCATATACTTCACAGTGATTTTATAACAAAATAAGAAATGACTTTTAATGATTTTGAGTCGGAATCCCCAAACATTTGATACTCGTAAAAAAAGGTTAAATTTGCATTTTAAAATATGTTAGGTGTGTTAAAACAATAATCTTTTTCTTAAGTGCAAGAAGGACGCACACTCAAAGCTTGTGTGTCCTAAAAAAGCTCCAAAAACTTAGCAGATACTTAAGACCTTGCAAAACATGGCACATACGTCTGTTTTCTCCACCAAACAAGCACACTTGTATATACTTACAATAAATTGTGCTAGATAGGCAGATTTACATAAGTCTAAGGATCGGATATGTACGTGAGGAATAAAATGAAAGCAAAGATGTTTCTAGACCATAAATCAATCAACAACGATGGAAGTTCAAAAAAAAAAAAAACAACGATGGCACGTTAGTGAATAAATGAGTAACTGTTTTGCTATCTATTTGTCGATTATCTAAACGTGGACAAAATACAAAATTGTAGCTTTCAAATAACTTTATTAACTTTTAGTTTGCTTTCTTAGATTTAGCTAGCTATATGCATGTTTTTATGTTGCTATAGATTATAGGGAAAATTGCAAAAACCACTACATAAGTCACTTGAAGTTTGACATTTCACCTCATAAATCATTTTGCTGCAAATACCTACCCATATACTCAGTTTTATAGCAAAACCACTCGTTTTCATAAAGTGTGAGCCAACAATGTGTTCTTTACCAAAATTAAATAGTTCCATAGTATAGCCTTGACACTTTTTTTTGAGATTCCACAAATAGAATTGCTGATGAGAGCTTAAACGTTACCACATTGAATTTCTCTATATGCACAAAAAAAAAGTTCAATCAAACATGAAAAGTAAGTATTTGCAAGCACTTGATCAAGATTCACTCCGCTAACTTAGCATGTAGTGACTCTACTTCGGTAGAAATGGGTTGATTCGGTTAAACACGTGCACAGTGAGTGGTTTTTGCAATAAAAGTGAGTAGATGGGTGGGTATTTACAACAAAATTAATTTATGTGATGGAATATCAAACTTTAAATGACTTATGGGATGGTTTTGTATTTTTCTTGTAGATTATAGTATCTTTGACTAGTGAACCACCCATCCATTGTTACAGGAATTAGAAAAATCACATTGGCATATTACAAAGAAGAAATCTATTTTTAAATTTTAGAGCTTAACTTTAGAATTAAATGAGTTTTTTTTATCTTTTTTATGTTTTATCCATAAAAAATTCTAGCGAACTAAATTGACTTCTTGTCACTACATAAATGTTTCCTCCCTTCAAAACGTTGCATCATTGATAATCTATGAATTCTACAGTATATGCGTTTTGTTTGGAGAGGGATAGTGATCCCACATACCAGACTTCGGGAGGTTAGTAGTGGGTGGTGGTAGACTCACCGCTGCTTCCTTTTAAAGAATTTAGATACTGTGTAGAAGTTGATCATATTTTTTCTTGGTTAATTTCAAGCATTATATGTTTCACCCTAATAAACAGAGGTACGTAGGAGTTGTTTTGTGTTGACACTTGATACAATATTGCAACAAAAAAAAGTGATTGACACATAAGTTACCCACTCAGTGAATGGATGCACGGTCCAACAAATGTCTAGTATATATGAGAGGGACGTATTTTCATCAAAGAAATTTGGGTCTATCATATTCCAGATGAAAAGTATGTAGTATAGTTCACTACTGCACAAATAAACAATTATAACCTTCCTAAAAAAGCCCTCTCGTGCTTTGGTTGGGTCAATGTACATATCTTTTTCTTTTATGCTGCATTATTGTTCAAACACAACTGAAGGTACTAGAAAAATATAAATATAAACATAAAGTGATAAAAAATTTCTGAATTTTATTGTCTAAAATAATTCCGATTCCAAGCTGAACATCTCCCTGGAAATTCAGAACACAAACATGGCGCCACGTCATCAACCACAAGGATGACGATCGTCCACCGGCACGGCCCGTGCTCGCCGCTTGCCGCCGCGCACAGCAAGCCGCCGTCCCACGACGAGATCCTCGCCGCCGACCAGAACCGCGCCGAGTCGATCCAGCACCGGGTATCCACCACCGCCACCAGCCGGGGCCAACCAAAGCGCAGCCGCCGGCAACAGCCGTCGTCGGCGCCGGCGCCGGCGGCGTCGCTGTCGTCGTCCACCGCGTCGCTCCCGGCGTCGCCGGGGCGCGCGCTGGGCACGGGCAACTACGTGGTGACCGTGGGGCTCGGCACGCCGGCGTCGCGGTACACGGTGGTGTTCGACACCGGCAGCGACACGACGTGGGTGCAGTGCCAGCCGTGCGTGGTGGTGTGCTACGAGCAGCGGGAGAAGCTGTTTGACCCGGCGAGATCGTCCACCTACGCCAACGTCTCCTGCGCCGCGCCGGCCTGCTCCGACCTTGACACTCGCGGATGCTCCGGCGGACACTGCCTCTACGGCGTCCAGTACGGGGACGGCTCATACTCCATCGGCTTCTTCGCCATGGACACCCTCACCCTCTCCTCCTACGACGCCGTCAAGGGGTTCCGGTTCGGCTGCGGCGAGAGGAACGAGGGCTTGTTCGGCGAGGCGGCGGGTCTCCTCGGCCTCGGCCGCGGGAAGACGTCGCTGCCGGTGCAGACGTACGACAAGTACGGCGGCGTGTTCGCGCACTGCCTCCCGGCGAGGTCGACCGGCACGGGGTACCTCGACTTCGGCGCGGGCTCGCCGGCGGCGAGGCTGACGACGACGCCGATGCTGGTTGACAACGGGCCAACATTCTACTACGTCGGCTTGACGGGGATCCGCGTCGGCGGGCGGCTGCTGTACATCCCGCAGTCGGTGTTCGCCACCGCCGGCACGATCGTCGACTCCGGCACGGTGATCACGCGCCTCCCGCCGGCGGCGTACTCGTCCCTCCGCTCCGCGTTCGCCGCCGCCATGTCGGCGCGCGGGTACAAGAAGGCGCCGGCGGTGTCGCTGCTGGACACGTGCTACGACTTCGCCGGGATGAGCCAGGTGGCGATCCCGACGGTGTCGCTGCTGTTCCAGGGCGGCGCGAGGCTGGACGTGGACGCGTCCGGGATCATGTACGCGGCGAGCGCGTCGCAGGTGTGCCTCGCGTTCGCCGCCAACGAGGACGGCGGCGACGTCGGCATCGTCGGGAACACGCAGCTCAAGACGTTCGGCGTCGCCTACGACATCGGGAAGAAGGTGGTTAGCTTCTCCCCCGGAGCTTGCTGATGAAATGCCACGCGTCACCACCCCAAACGTACACGTCAGCACGCGTATGAACAGTCTGCACTCTGCATTGTAATGCTGCATCCACCAAGTGGTCAGCGACTGGTTTAATTAACATGATTTCTGAGGACATATAATCATATGATTACAAATATGGAAATATCATTTACTCTTCTTACATTTATGATTTGCTCTAACGAGATGAGTTATTAACGTATTATTAATTAAGTATTTATTGATTAATATTTATTAGTACGTTAACAATTTATTAAACAATATTTTTGTAAAAAATAAAAGTTGTTTTAAAATACCAAATAAATCTTTCAAATATATAATAATTAAAATTTAATTAATCATATATTAATAATTTTATTGTTTTACCTACACCAACTTCATCTTCACCTTCGTTAAAAAAAAAGAAGAAAACCACCGAAATTAATTAGCCTATCAAGCAACACAAGGCCACTGTTTCCTCAGTTGTTATCAGGCGTCTGACTCTTGTGGGGTCTGACACAGCGAGACCTGCACGCATGGCTCTCTCTCACTGAAAGTGGGCCCGGGCGAGAACAGCTCAGCAGAACCAAGTGCAGTGCAACTCTGCAAAGACTGCAACCAACCACGACCCTACCACGTACGGTACACTACTGACAAACATACGCTTCTCCGTAGAAGTACGTATACGTATACCCGTATGATCTTTGCCGGTGAATCCAAACCGCCACGAGGGAAGGAAGAACGGACGGCCCAGATGCACTGCACGCGCCACAACATTCCAAAACTTCCAACGCGCGGCGCGGCGCATCGGACGGACAGGATTCGCGGCGGATGGAACACCGTCCGATCTACTCCCCACCCGTGTCGCTGCCTCTCTCCTCACCTGGTCACTCTCTCTCTCTCTCTCCCGTGTCTCTCGCGGCGGCGTCTCCGCGGACTCCTCCTCCGGCCACCCCCGCGCCGCCGCGCCGTCTCCGGATCGATCCCCCTCCTCGCGAGAGCGAGCACAAACCCTAGCGCCGGCCCCAGGTGAGTACGCCATTCGCTCCGCTCCCGCTCGCTCTCTCTCTCTCTCTCTCTCTTGTTTGTTTGTTCCCACGAATTTCTGCGGGGGATCTCGTCGGGGGTGGCGATTCTTGGGTAATGGGAGGAGGGGGTTGTTGGGGGGGGGGGGTTATAGTTCGTTTCGAGGTGGTTCCGTGGGTTGTTGTTGAGGCGGATTGCGTGGGTTTTGGGAGGGTTTTGTAGGAGGGGGTGTGGGGGTGAGGTTAGGTTAGGTTGGTGGCGTTTCTTGATTTGTTCTTGCGCTCGGACTCACTGGGCTGCGTCTCCTCCTATGTTTTTTTCTTTTTCTCTCGTGCTGGGTTGGCGATTCTTCGACGCGTTTTAGCAAAGTTGGGTGTTTTTTTTTTTGACGGAGCGGTCCGCAGGAATGGCCCAATGTTTGGGTTTTGGGGTATCTTTGCACGCCCTCACCGAGTGGTTGTGACGAACAATCATTTATTAGCGCCCAAGAAAAATTGTCGCAGATGTCAGCTTTAATGTTGGAAGTCTGAATTGTACAATTTTTTGTATGAGCAGTACATAGTTTATTGTGGGTGAAGTAGTGTGTTTCTGGTGCTCTAAGGCAGTCTATGTTTCTTTTTTATTTCACCATTCTGATTTAGATGGTATGGTGGATGGATTTTTATGCGATCCTGATAGGGTCTTAGATGACTATTCCATAGGAGAAAGTTAAGTTTTTTTCCGTATACTTTTTTTTTTGTCTCTTTATTTAGGTTGCGGGCTCTACTAGGGAGTTTAGTTCATATTACTGTTGGTGCACTAGTTCCTCATTTATGAAGGAATTGCTGAATTTTATCCTTTCAGGTGTGGGCACCTATATGTGCATTATATTTTACTTTATCGCAATTTATTTATCAAACAGCATTGACTTTGATTCAGAGATCATGTCGACTTTACATGTTTACTTGTTTTTATTTTTTAAAAAATAATCCAGAGGTTTTCAGAATATAAATAATTGAATACAGTCAAATGTGCAGCTAACTTACTATCATGAAATGCCATCAATATGTTTAAAGACTTACATAGTTACATTCAACAGGTTGTTGAGCTAAAATGGGAGTGGCAGGCCACAATGATCCTTTGATAGGTGAAACGACATGTGGATCTTTGCTGCAGCAACTTCAGGTGCCTTTGTCTTTTCCAATCTCCTTTTGTATGTTCGCTTTATAATGTCTGGAACTAAGGATAGCAGCAAGCCATTTTAGTTCCCTATCTACATCATAGCATCAGTGCAACGAAAAGTTATGAGTAGTGCATAGGATTGCACACGTGACTGACTAGTGTTATTTCAGTTGATATGGGATGAGGTTGGTGAAAGCGATGAAGACCGTGACAAGATGTTACTTCAGCTAGAACAAGAATGCTTGGATGTTTACAGGAGAAAGGTTGATCAGGCATCTAATTCCAGGGCACGCCTCCTTCAACAGCTTGCTAATGCCAAGTCTGAACTTTCTAGACTCCTTTGTGCGCTAGGCGAGCTGTCTGTTTCTGGCATTGTAAGCATCTTGATAAATATTTTCATGAATATAATGCCTTATTTTCCCTGAAAGTACACACACACTGACAGTATACTGCATCTGGCTCATTACTGCTGACTTTTACAGCCTGACAAGACAACTGGTACTATCAAGGAGCAACTAGAAGCGATATCACCTTTCTTGGAGAAACTCTGCAGGGAAAAAGATAAGAGGATTAGAGAGTTTGCTGATGTACAACTTCAAATTCAAACAATATGTGGTGAAATCGCTGGGAGTCTGCAAGTTGGTGACCACATGGAAACACCCCGTGTTAATGAGGATGATCTTTCAACAAAGAAATTAAATGAATTTCTTTCTGAATTGCAAGCTCTACAAAAGGAAAAGGTTGGTACTATTTTTCTTTTCATTTTCACAATCTGCCAACTGCTTTTTTCTGGACCTGTTTATGGACTAATCTTCCAAATTTCATAGCCCAACCATGCTAAAGAGTTTCTTTGTTTTGCATGATAAATAATATTTCACATATTATCTGCTGGTCAAATTCTCTTAGTAAGCATTATAACATTGAACATCCCTATGATGGAGAATCTCTAAATTTTGGTGTACCATATTATTGACCGCAGAAGCAGGCATACGGCCACTGATATAGCTGATGATAATCTTTGCATTATATACACATTTTTGACTATTTAAAATTTAGTGACTTGAAATGGTATTTCTTTCCGTCTTCTTGCATTGCAGAGCAATAGACTGCACAAGATTCTTGATTTCGTGAGTTCGGTGCACGATCTCTGTTCTGTACTTGGGATGGATTTTCTGAGCACTGTTACTGAAGTCCATCCTAGTCTCAATGACTCGGTTGGTGCTGAGTCCAAGAGCATTAGTGACGCAACATTATCCAAGCTGTCTAAGATGGTAATTCAACTTAAAGAAGAGAAATCAAAGAGACTTGAGAAGGTAATTCTACAGTGAGCCTCTTATTCTTACTCATCCAACCCTTTTGGTATCTATGTAACATATTTACATCATGGATATTATTTATGATTAAATGCTATGTTTCTCAGATTCAAGCTCTAGCTTCCCAGCTAACTGATCTTTGGAACTTAATGGACACCTCTGTGGAGGAGCGACGACTTTTTGACCATGTCACATGCAACATGTCCTCAACATTGGATGAAGTAACAGCACCAGGAGCTCTTGATCTTGATTTGATTCAACAGGTTTGGAAACATTTTCTTCTGAAAGTGCTGCTAGGAGAATAATATAATATTTTACCTGCTATCTGACATGTTTTGCGCTCCAAAGGCTGGACTTGAAGTTGAAAGGCTGGATCAGCTCAAAGCTAGTAGGATGAAGGATATTGCATTCAAAAGGCAGGCTGAACTTGAAGATATATATGCCCAGGCTCACATTGCGATAGATACCAGTGCTGCAAGAGATAGAATACTGACTGTTATTGATTCTAGTATCTTCGAGCCTTCGGAACTACTGGCTGATATGGAGAACCAGATACTTAAAGCAAAAGAAGAGGCATTAAGCAGAAAGGACATTCTGGAGAAGGTTGAAAGGTGGATGTCAGCATGCGAGGAAGAGAGCTGGCTTGAAGACTATAGCCAGGTAATAAAAAGTATATAGTATGTAACTTCTTCATTGTTTGATCTCATTAACAGTCTTGCATCTTTACATTGATATTCTGATAACGGCAGGACGACAACAGATACAGTGCAACCAGAGGTGCACATCTGAACCTCAAGCGGGCAGAAAAGGCTCGTCTTTTGGTCAGTAAAATTCCAGGTATGTCCTAAATGTTAACTTGGTTTTGTTTCCCTTGTGATTATACAACATTACATATTTTAAAAGTAGCTTCCACTGCCTGCCTTAGATCTATGCTACATCTGGCCTGATATGACATGGAAAATTGATTCTATTCCTAATCTGACTTTTCGGGTTCATCTGTGACTGTTGCGAGGGTAGTCATTGTTGATACACTGATGGCAAAGACCCGGGCATGGGAACAAGAGCATGGTATGCCGTTCAGCTATGACGGTGTTCATCTTCTCGCAATGCTGGATGAGTACAAAGTACTAAGGCAGCAGAAGGAAGAAGAGAAGCGACGAATGAGGGTATCCTTCTGTCTAATCCCCACGTATCTTTCACATGACAGCCTCCAAAACCATCTCTTATTCCATTTGCTTTCTTCCAAAACTCATTTCAGGACCAGAAGAAGATAAACGACCAGCTAGCCGCAGAGCAGGAGAAGCTCTTTGGTTCAAAACCGAGCCCCGCCCGGCCCCAATCCTCAAGGAAGGTGCCTGGCCCGCGGGCCAACGGTGGCACTGTCAGCGGCACACCGAACCGGAGGCTCTCGGTCCACCAGAACGGCGGTGGCAGGTCAGCGAGCCGGGATGGGCGGAGGGACAGTGCCCGGCCAGCCGCTCCGGTGAACTACGTTGCCATCTGCAAGGAAGAGTACAGCAACAACCCAGCGGCGTCCTCCCCCTGATGATGATCATCCTCGCCATGATTGACCATACATTTCTTGGTGCCAGTGGTAGAAAGAGATATCTGTGCAGTAGCAGGAAAAAAAAACTATATAGCAAGATAGTAGGTCAAGTGATTCGAATGATAGTAGCAGTATTTTGGCTGGATTTGCCTCGGTTTGTTGCTGTCCATTTGCTGGTAGTGGATCGAATGAATCGAGTGGGTGCAGGTGCAAGTTCAGTCGCCAATGAAGCTGAGCTCATGTCGTCGTGTCCCGTTGGAGTTTCTTTCACCTATCACCATCGGTTGTAGGGCTTGAGATTGGCGGGACAGCGTGAAACGCAAATCTTCAGTTACTGCTTGTTACAGTGGTTATCGCTTGAATTTCGTCGAATTCTATCGAATCCTATGAAAGTTTACTGATTCGCACCCGTCGATAACCGAGCAGATATCTGCAGTTTTGGGCTTTTGGCGAATCCTACCGGTTACTGGGCTTTTGGCGAATCCTACCGGTTACTGGGCTATCAGCCGTTAGGATATGAATTTAAATTTGAAATTTTGATGCCAGTAATCCAAAATTTCATGTTTTGGATGATGTATATAATCAATTCCGTACTTTATTTAAGCACTAACAACTTAGATTACAACGCGACATACATGCAACAGCAGCGAAACATTCGTCAGTCTTTCAGACTTCCGCACTCAATCACCAATCACTTCTTCGGTTTTGGTGGTTCCTTGTTTCGGATAGATAATCAACTAAAACAAAGCAATCAAAAGAAGAAAAGGGAGCAAAGTTCATAGGCTCATAGCAATTTTACTACACAACACGAGCACAGCAATTCGGTGGAGGCTCCATGCAAATTGAAGAAGCATATGTACATCATCGATCTGCTCCTTCCCCGGTCAGGCATTGTCTCAGTAATCCGTCGGTGGTTGGTTACCGTCGTAGGCCTCCGCCGCGGCTTCTTCCCTCTGCTCCTGATCTCGCCGGTGCACCTTCTTGCTCACCTTGATTCAGATTGCAAAATGTTAGCATCAGCGAGTGGAGAAGAGATTTTTGCAAAGATTTTGATTCTTGGTTGTAAAATGTTTCATCAGTGGAGGGATTTGCAAGGATTGATCGATCGATTGATTGATTACCTTGTGTGATCTTGCGTGGAGGCGGTGGTCGGAGGACGCCACCTTCCGGCGAGGCAGGCTCCGGCCGCCGCCCCTTAGGCGGCTCTTGCTGCCGGGCTTGTAGCAGCTGAGGCTGCCGCTGGAGCCGTCGAAGCTGACGACGGACACGTCGTTGGACCCGCAGCTCTCCTTCTCCTCGCCGGCGCCGGCGAGGTCGTGCCGCCGCCGCACCACGATCACCCGCCGCCCTCCGGCCGCCGCCGTCGAGCCAGCGTCCGCCGCGTTCTTGCTCATGCAGTCGTCGGCTGAGGAGGTCTCGGACGCCTGCCGCGTCGCCATCCACCGCTCCAGCCAGCTCCACCCCACGTTGAACTCCGCCTGGTCCGACCGCGCCGCCCGCTTCTTCGTCGTCCCGGCGCCGGCGCCGGCGCCGCCACTGCCGCCGCAGCTCCGCAGCTGCTGCGAGAATGCGTAGGCTAGCGCCCGCTCCCGCCGCGTCGTCGCCTCGATCCTGCTCTGCATCCGCATCCTCGACACGTTCGAGCTCACCGTGCTGTCGTCCCACTCCTCCTGCCACCACGCATCATCATCAGTTCATCAAATCACATCCAAAATCTCGCGACCAACTCGCCCATCAGATCACTGCTCCATCATCAGTTGATCTCTACTTGCATCGCATTGCAATTGCAGACAGGTTCTTGGTTTGTATATACCTTCACTCTGAACGCCTGTGGCCGCGACCGCTGGCTGCTCCGGTGCTGCGCCGACGTCGCGGCAGCGGTGGCGGCGGCGCTGTCGTCGCTGAGGCGGAGATTGCTCAGCGACTCGCCGACCTGGACCTCCACCGACGCCGCGATGGACGCGGTCGTAGGGCTCCTCGGCTCGTAGGTGCAGCAGCCGTTTTCTGAACATTTGAGCTTCTGCAACTGCCTCCTCGCCTGCAACACCAGTGGATCTGCATGATCAGTCGAATTTTTTTTATTTACTTACAGTTATGGAATTTGGAGCAAAAACGCACCATGAATCCCCTGAACGCAGATTGGATCATCGTCGCCGCTTCGTCTTGGCTGTCGGTGGCCGGTTCGGCCGTCGGCAGCGCGGTGTCTTTGACGGGGATGCTCATGCTCCCGTGTTCTTCAGAGTGGCCGTCGGCGTCGTCGCCACCGTCCACGCCATTCGCCGGTCGAGCAACCGTCGCCGCCGCCTGCGGTTCCTGCGGCATCCGGCAGGTCTCGAAGCTCTTGACAGAGACCGTCCCGTCATCGTCATCGTCATTGTCCTCCTCGGCGGCCGCGCTGATCTCGTCACCGCAGAGGTACAGCCGGAGAGAGCTCCATCTCCTCTTGTGATCAGCAGAGCCCCTATCCTGCAAACCAAACCGAACCAAAAAAAAAATGTACTATATTTTTCAGATGCAGCGTCGGTTAATCGAACTCCAATTAAACTCCATTTTTGTTCAGATTGTTTATGTCGCAGGCAGGCAAAGCATCTGCAATTGTGAAGATCCATTAACCGTGGTGCCATGGAAAAAGTACAGAATCGAAAGTACATTGGCCTCATGGCCGGCTACTGATTGGTGTACCGAGAGATCTTCACTTTTTTCGTACTGAACCTCTGAACCCAACACCGACTGCACAGTTGCACCTGCACCACCACAATGTACCCTACACAAACAGTGGACGCAACAGCAAAAAACCACGTACATTGTGGCAACCACGGCCGCCTCCGCCGCCAGCCGACGAGCAGGGGCTCTTGGAGAAGACTCGCCGGACGATGCCGCCGGCGAGGCCCATCCCCACCGTCGCCGGAACAGAAGCCTCTCTCTATTGCTTCACATGCCAGAGTGGGACGCCGGCGACCTTGGCATCGCCATGAGCGGCGATGCCGAGCTGAGCTCAATCCACAGTGATGGCTGGCGCGTGCAGGCGAGGCTGCAATGGCTGGCTTCCCCTTATAGTAGCAAGGGACGGGGCAACGACCGTGCAGAGGTGGTGGTGGCTAAAATCCACAAGACCACCAGAACCAGTTTGGCTTGGGTTAAAAAAAGAAAAAGAAAAAAGCGCGGTGTGCGAGATGCGCTTTGGTGCAAGTAGTAGCTTTGTGTAAAGGCGGCCAGGGCAGGAGGCGTCTCATTGGTGGATCCGTGGAGGAAATGTGGAGCACACACTGCACACTGTGTGGTGGCACTAATGATTTAGAGTGAGAGTGAGGAAGAGGAGGACCCATGTGTTTTAGGTTATTTTTTGGTCTGGCAGAGGAGGGGAGAGGGGACTTTAGAGCTGGAGCCTGGAGGAGTTGGGCACTTGGGCATCTTGTTTTTTACACTGTTGGTGGAAGGAGTGTGCAAAAAAAATGGTGTGCTGCTAGGCTCACAGTCACAGCTGGGATTGTTTTGTTGCAACAAGGTCTTGTGCTGAAGGTTTCCTAGACTTGTAGTAGTAGTTTGTTTATACTTTTTGGGGTAATGTAAGCTTCACTTTTTTACAAGGAAGTCTAATACATTTTTACTGTGTTACTACAGTGAGAAAGTGAAAAAAAAAAGAGAGAAAAGGATAGCACTAAGGGCAATTTTGAATGATGATTTATATGTTATCTTTAGTGTCCTCTTGTCAACGAAAGAAAGTGCTAAAGACAACACATACGAGAGGACTAAGACCAAGCATTGCTCAATTGGCTAGTTTGTTGGGGAGGAAAAAGTTGACATCCCTAGATCAGACCTCTGTGTAAAGGTGCAAGTGGGTAGACTCACGAATCAACTTATAGTACAAATAAGCGGATAATCCTTACGCCCCTACTTATGTGGCTCGTTGGAGATTTTCCCCAGCTCCATGGCCCATGGGGTTTGCCTTTGCCCAAGGGGTCTCAGCCTCTCAGGTAGATGCATTCAGTGAGTGTGTGTTTCCATACATCGGAAACCCTAGAATTTATGTGAAGTGAGTGTGGAGTCGTCGTGTGTATCATGTTCATCCTTAGATGTATCCTTGAAAAGAAACAATACAAACACAAATTCCGTGCGTTATGGCCGACCCAAGCCATCCTTTGCTTTCTACCACCTGTCCTCCTCCACCTCAACCATTCTCAAGAGTATGACGATGGCTGAGGTGTTCACTTGCATAGGTGTGGTTGTCCACAAGTAGACATCCCATTAATTGGTTGATTGGGTGCTAGGGCAGCTGTACATAGCTCAATTTGGGTGCTAGGGCAGCCGTACATAGCTCTTACAATTTTTGGGTGTTAGGCCAGACAGCAGTGTGTCGGCAAGAGATAGCAGTGGCTTACTGGCTTGTGTGAGCTTAGCATTTCGAGAGGGAAAAAATTGGCAGCAGGAAAGAATGTTGGAAGGGTCCGGAAATAAAGGTTCTAGACGTGCACCCCCCTTTTTTTTTTTTTACTGAAGGGTCACATGGCTTGCTTCATCCCAGCCTAAAATGTTGGTCTTGCTTGCTCTTGGGTGTAGGCATCATATTCCTCCCCTCAACTTTCCATTTCCACGCCAATCCTTATCCTCACTAGTTAATCCTCCCTAACAATACTTTGTCAGATGCCACTTTTTCATAATTTCTATTCACAAGTACTAATACTACTAGTCTTCCATCCCAGAATATAACTAGTTCTAAAGTTTTTAGACATATTAAGGAATATAATGATAAAACTAAATGTTGTTCAGCAATGACGGTGGTTTCGAGAGGGGGTGGATGAGTGGGAAAGAAGGGTATATATAGGTCCTACACCACTAAAACACCCCTTGTAACTTAGAAATAGATACTCAAAGATAAATTTTAAACATTAGAAATAGCTATACTTTATGATGGAGAAACTAGTTCTTACTACCTCTGTTTCATATTATAAGTCATTTAACTTTTTTCTGATCAAACTTTATTAAGTTTGACCAAGTTTATAGAAAAAATTAGCATCTAAAATATCAAATTAGTTTCATTTAATCTAACATTGAATATATTTTGGTAATATGTTTAGTTTTGATTGAAAATACTAATATATTTTTCTATAAACTTTGTCAAACTTAGAGAAGCTTAACAAGAAAAAAATCAAATGACTTATAATATGAAACGGAGGGAGTATCCCATATAAATAACAACCATCATATATAAAAGATTCCTCGCTAATTTTCCCCGATCCCTTTCTCTCCCCCAGCAAAGTTTGTGAGCTCGTGGTTAACAGATTTTAGTGACTTATTTTATCGCTATCCTCCATCACCCGAGTGTGCATATTACTACCTCCGTCCCAAAATGTAGTTATTCCTAGCACAGTAATTTACCCCAAAATGAAGTTATTTTTCCACATACCCTCTTCTCTCAACCAATCACAACCATTCTTTTCACCTACTTTCTCTTCTCCACCAATCACAATTTTTCTCTAATCATATTCACCTGCTTTTTTAATACCCGTGGCTATCTTAAAAATGCTTGCATTATAAGATGGAGGAAATACGAAAACGGCACAGATAACAAATGAGCAAAGCACGCCAAGGTTCGGTACCCAGCTAATGCTAGGTTTCCGCATCAAGGATTCAAGGCCCACACAAAGACCGTCCTGAGCGACGACACAAAGTACTGTGCTGGTCTCCGTTTCCCAACGGCAACGTGCAAGCCGTTTCGACTGGCCTTCCTTCCTGGTCTGTCATTGTAGAAAGTAGAAACCCCATGCCGACACGATTTTTGCACACAGGAATCACCACGTACGGAAAGCTCATGCGATCACTAGCTTAGGTAGGTACGTGAGAATAACTTGTGGGGCCAACGACACATACGATGGTATTTTTCAACTCCGTAAAAATTGCCCCCTCAAGTAAACACTTGCACGAGCCAATGAACCATCACCCCCAAAAGAACAAATTATTAACAAGGCAGGCCTATGTACATAAAGATGTAACTACCAAATCATCCTGGCTGCTTTAGTTCAGTATCATCATAGAGCAACCAAGCAAGCAAAGCCTAATCGCAGTATTTTATTCGTACTACGGTGAAGAATTTTTTTAATCTGTGCAAAACGGGTCAGAGTTAAAATACTTTAGGAGTTATTTCTTACTCTGATGCTATGTCTGCCCGCACATGTTAAACAAAGTTTCTAGGTCACAAATTCATAGCTACATGTACTTAAAGGCATGCAAATGCAATGCGACTGCTGATTGCTGTGGAAGTGTCGGTTCATCCACCAACACATCAGCATGGCCTCAGATCAAGATCTGTTGAAGGTGGAAATTTCGACCTGTTCTAAATTTATGGGTTTAAGTAGGGGACCAAAAATAGAGGGGCAGAGCTCTTACCAGTTTGACTCTGCTTCATCCAATTCTGGCAGATGGAATTTCCTCGTGGCGCGCCTAAGATCAATCAATCCAGCACATTTGGTAATACCGGCTGATCAAATGGAGAAAACCAAATGACAAAAACAGGTTAGCGTGTAAAAGAGCATGGGAATGTAGGATTACAGGTAAACGTTACAATTGTGGTAGCAGGAGAGCCAGGGATAAACCTAGGAGAAGTCTAACAGATGGAAGCATATGGACTCTTGCACCAAGATCTAAGATGAAGGCATCAAGCATCATTGACATAGGTAGGCCAGATGTGGTGTCTCCACTATCTCTTCAAGTACCTATTGGAGCAACATGCCAATCAACAGATAAAAGAAATGGCAATCGGAGATCTTGGGGAAATCCATTAAAGCCAACTGCATCTGAATATGATCACATGAATACTTCCAGGGCTAGATTTTGTAAGACAGTATCATTGTCATTGTTAGTACGTACCACCAACAGATCCTCTTGTTATTCTGCTACATCAATTGGTCACAGGACTCACAGCCACGCAATGAGAGAGTGTCATATCAAATTATCAACATCATCCACTACTCATTCACATGTGTTGAGTATAAGCTCCTTATCAGAAATTCGGTAGTGGATTGTGATCAGGTCAAGCTCACAACAGATTTCCCTTAAAAGGTTATTTTGTTGACCATGAGCCAAATATCAACTCCTTGATGGTTTCATGGATCCTGACAAGAAACAAGTAATTCAGATAGGTACCCCTGAACTTACGAATATCATCGTTAGCAATTAAGTGTGGAAATCATGAGATGAGAACGTGCTAAACCAAGGAATAGTGTATAGTATGGACATCTGCTTCATGCCATATCAGTGTCTGAGGAGAAAAAAAACAGATGTCCTATTTGTGTCATAAAGCAAGTAAAATGGAGAAAAACTGTGATCCTTAATATTCAGCACAAAAGGGAATTATGTACTAATTGTTACAATAACCAATAATGTTCGGTTCCATGAGAATAAAAGAAACGATTGAAAGAACTGGCCAATATATTCCCGTTACTAAGACAAACAGATGCCATGGAACATAGTAGTATATAAAGTTATCCTAACAATACACCGAAAGGTCTTTGTAACGGGGTAACTAAAACTAGTTAACTTAGCCTCACATTTTTAAATAGCTCTGGATCCTAAGACATCCAATTTGTTTGCAACTGTTATGCTAAATACCTGTAATTCAGGCTAGTATTTCAGATTGATAAGGCCAGGAAAAGGGAAACATAAAAAACAGATCATCAAACCAAGTACAGCAATACTTACCCGTCCTTATGGGAAGAAGCCAATAGTTGTGGACAGCTTGTCTAACAGTTCCATCTCCATGGTAGTTGAGGTCATCCTGTCCTAGCCTACCACATCTAAAAAGTCTATGGTGTTGGACCAGCACTAACCAATACTGTAAACTGGATTATACTGTTTTTTTCTGAGATGAGTATTCATGTTTCCTAACAATTGATTGGATGAATTTTGCAACGTCCAAGCTGGTGTCAGTTTTCAGTGGCAGATCATGTAGGACCTTTTCTTAGAATAATACATGATAGTATTCATCCAGGCTCCCAGCAGTTCAGATTTCAGAAATGGCACATGAATATTAACTCAGAGCTCAGAATCACCAAGAAAAGTAAAACCATGAGAACTATACAGGCTGTCTTAATCTCTATCCATCTCATTGGAAGCTAAGCAGAACCGTGAAAATTATATGGACTGTCCTAAGAAATATCCATCTCCATAGAAGTTACAAGTTCTGATACTTCCTCATTACCATCACATACATGCAGTTTGCTTCTGTTAGCATCAATCCAACTCATTCCAGGTTCCTTTTTCACCTTTCTCGATTCCATCAGTCTTCTAATCTCTAAAGCATCTCCCCATCGTCCTACTGTTCTGTACACATTTTCAAGAAGAATGTAGCTCAAATGATACTGAGGTTCCAATTCCATCATTTTCTTTGCAACCCTTTCTGCTACGTCTGGGTTAGAATGTGTTGCAGAAGCACCAAGGATAGCCGCCCACAAAGAAGAATCATTCCTAAAGGGTGACTTGTTTATCAAATCTTCAGCCTCTTCAAGAAGCTCTACTCTGCTAAGAAGGTCAACCATACAATTGTAGTGTTCAATTCCAGGAGCAATGCCATAGTCCTCGCACATCGAGTTAAAGTAGTTTCTTCCTTGCTCAACCATTCCAGTATGACTACAGGCAAAAAGAACACCAATAAAACTGATATAGTCAGGCCTGGGCCCTTCCCTGACCATCCGTTTGAACAAATTGATAGCTTGTTCACCATGGCCATTCTGCGCGAAACCACCTATCATGGCATTCCAAGTAATTGTGTTACGGACAGTGCTTGCTTCAAAAACACTATATGCGTAGTCCACTGCGCCACATTTTGCATATAGATCCACAAGTGCAGATTCAACAACCACATCTCTCCACCCTCCCATCCTCAGAAACCGGCAATGGATCTCTTTTCCTGGCTTTACCGAAGATAGGCCAGCACATGCCCGCAGAACAGTCCCCAAGCTATACCAGTCACCGTCCACCTTATCCATCTCCCTGAACAATGTAATGACCTTCTCGTACTCCCCATTCTGGCAATACCCTCCGAGCAGCGCGCACTGTGAAACTTCATTCCTAACTTGCATCCTGTCAAACACCTTGCGAGCCTCCACCATCAACCCACACTTGGCGTACATGTCCAGCGTACTGCTTTCCACGATCACATTCCCACACAGACCACGGCCCACTACCTGAGCATGTGCTTGCCTCCCCTGACTCCCCCTCTTCAAGTTCCCTAGCGCTGTCATCATCGAACCAAAAGTGCAGCCATCTGGCCTAACCCCCTTCATCATTAGCATAGATCGGAACCACCTCACGGCCTCCTCAAACCAATCATTCCGCACAAAAGCGGATATCAACGACGTGTAGCATATCCCGTCCGGTGCGCGCATTTCCTCGAACACCTTCCGCGCGTCACCGGGCGCGGCCACATGGCCGTACATGTCCACAAGAGAGCTTAGCACGACATCATCGTCGCCGAATCCCCGAACGAGAACGCTCCCGTGGAGGCACGCGCCCGCATTGCGGTCGCGGAGCACGGCACATGCCTTGACGGCGGCGGAGAGCGCGTGGGCGTTGGGCGAGACGTCGTCGTCGGCGCCGGTGAGCATGGCCCTGAGGGAGGCGAGCGCGCGGCGGGGCATCCCCGCCCGGAGGAACGCCGCGAGGATCGACGAGTGCGCGACGACGTCGCGGCGGGGCAGGTCGTCGAACGCCCTGAGCGCGTGCGGGAGGTGGCGCGGGAGGCGGACGTAGAAGGCGAGGAGGGCGTTGGCGAGGTACCGGTTCGCGAGGAGTCCCGCGCGGGCCGCGCGGGCGTGGAGGCAGTAGCCGAGCCGCGGTGGCGGGTGGCGGAGGAGCACGGCGGCGAGGGAGACCGCGGACGGGGAGGAGGGCCCCGCACCGGCCGCCGCCAGGCGCGCCGCGGCCGCAAGGTCCCCGGAGTCGAGCAGGCGGAGGACGGCGAGGTGCGCCGGCGCGGACGGGGGCATCGTGGCCGAGGATGCCGCGGCGCGCCGTCCCCTTCTCCGAGGCTCCGAGCTAGCGTCGCGTCGAGAGCCGGGCTGCCCGTGCAAAGGGTTTTCCGTGAGGAATCTTTTTTTGTGACAGCCCATGAGCCATGTTTAGCCCACGCATTCCCTCTTTTCTGTAAGGCCCAAGACTGTTAGATTTTCGGCCCACATCGCCCGTTAAACAATGGTAAGTTGGCAAAGACGAAGTTATTGTAAGCCACTTTGCAATTTGGTTTAGCATGAAGATTAGAAGATGAAGCATCCCATGATACTCATCATATAGTACATAAGTAAGCTTGTAACATTTGGTAATGCAACTGCAAGAACGCTATAGTTATATATGCTGGACTTTAGCATGTATTTGGTCTCAAGGGCAGGGATCTTTTCTCGCGCACGTAAAATGGAGTTGTTCATCAGGACATAATTAATTAAGTATAAGTAAAATAACTTTACGATGAATTAATATAATTTATTTAAGAAACTTTTTTTATGTAGATTTTTCTTAAAAATGAAGAATTGTGTTTAGCAGTTTGGAATACGCGTGTGTGAAAAAGTTGAGAGTAAAGATAAGAACTTACTTCTTCCGTCCGGTGAATATCATGTACTACTAGGTACTATGTTAATTTATTTTAGGATGGAAAAGAGTAGTATCAAACGCACAATCTTAGAAATGATGTGTATCAAATTAAAGACCACACATACATGCAACACGACTCTAATGATATGCGGTGGTATAATTTTAGTAAACACGAATACATAACATAGTTGACTCTAAGACGTACATCAACGTTACCATAGTTAACTTCATCGAATTACTTAAACTTAATGACTTTAGCAGATTAACTGCTTTATTAACTTAGCTACTACTATAACGATCATTTGCATGTTGGATATATACCACGCATGCATTTCGACAAGTAAACTACGATAACACAAAGGACACGTATGCGCGTGCACAACACGATGGAAAAAAAAAATCCAAGTGATCTACTCCTCATGAACCTTGCTCTCCTCGCACGCATTCCCCTCGTTATCTTCCACCGCTTGCTGCTCACCCTTCGCCGCCGCCTCCTCCACCGTCTCCTGATGCTCAGCAGCGACAGCGGTGGCGGCGACGGCGACGACGACCTCCTCGTCAGGCTCATCGCCGTCGTCGTCGTTGACGGGGACGATCGCCGCCTTGGACGCCGCTTTCTCGGTCGTCGTCTTCTTTGCCTGCACACGGCGTCGGCCTCCATCTTCTTCTTCCTCCTCCTCCTCCTCCGCGTCAGTGGGAGGGGTCTCGACGGCGAGCTTGGCTTCGACTTCGTGCGCGATGTCGTGTCCGCCATCATCGTCTGCAGTGTCAACGACGGTGATGGCGGCTTCCTGCTCCTTGGTGACGATCTCCTGATCTTCCCTGGAGTTGGAGCCGCCATTGTTGTGCAGCTCCTCCTCTGCAACTGCAAGAGGTGCTCCTTCTTCCTCTTCTGCTACCTTGGTGCTGGGCGTGTCGTGGACCTCGCGGTCGTTGTTGTTGTTGTCGTGCACGGCTGCTGCTGGAACCACTTGCTGAACCTGCAAGAGAGAAGAAGAAAGGAACTGGAAATTTTGCAAGCGAGAAGAAGAAAAGCATAATGCATGTACGTTGCAACGGATTTTTTTTTTAAAAAAAATAGCTCATAACATATATTTTAAAGAATATAAAAATATTCTTATTGTTTATTTATATTATTATCACACTAATTTTGTTATTGATTTCTAGGTGTCTGTGTTGAGTTAGACATAGAGGTTAATTAGGCAGAGTCTCATCTCACATAGTAGCTTTACCGAATGGTGCCTAAATTTTAGCACAACACAGGCATGACACGTCTAGCTTTTGACTGACAGACATATATATGTTCGTAATTGGCATCCATGTAATGCTGATTACTGACAGCAATAGTGGAAATTTAGGGAGAAGAGATATCCAAACCTCGACCGTTGCCATTATTCCGCGGCTGGAAATTAATTAACGTACTGCTAACGTGTGTGAGGAGCAGGAACAATCTTTTTTCCTTTTCTTTTGAGACTGTAGAACAAGAGGACTAGCTCGGATGCCTTTGATACGCAAAGTGCATGCCACGGTTCCCTTTTATAGCTGGCGAAAGGCAAACAGGGGAACACCAGTACTAAATTAAGCTCCCAAATCATGGATCAAAAAATCGATCAAAGAGCTGATCGAGTTAGCTAGATAGATCAGCTGCATGCCTTAGCTTTTCTTGGATCGAGTTTAGGAGGAGGAGTTGTAATTGGGATGATGAGCGCCTGCTGCCTCTGTCTCACTGATGGCACTGAGGTCAAGTCCCGGATGCCGGGAGGTGTGTCCTGGCTGGAGGCGACATGGGGATCCAACTCGGGATCAGATATTCAGATCGATCGGAGCCACTCAGCCGCCACGCAGCCGATCGATGTGCATGATGGCGCCATTTGAGGCGGCCGGCCTCGTGCTACGCGGTGTCGGGCATGTACGCGGCAGCTAGCGCCTCCGTCGACTCTGGCCCGATGCACATGCGCATGCCAGGACGTCGTCGATCGCCTACCTCTCCGGCCGCACACCGCCGCCGCGTTGGCGATTGGCAGCCACCACCGCCAGCCCGACGCCACCGTGTACGTACGCCGGGGCCGCGAGACGATACTGCCGTGCCGGCTCGGCGGCGGATTCGTCGCCGTGTCGCCCGCGTCCTAGTATAAGAGGGAAGTACTCATCCCTTGCTTCAAAACTACAGGTTTTAGCTCAAAGTTTGCTGGTCGCCAAAGACGAGAGCTTCGCCTTTGGAAGCGCCAATAGCGTAGGGTGATCGGGGCAGCTGAGCCCCTATGAATTAGTTGACGGCTTTCAAGGGCGGGCCTACTTCAATTCAAGGGTATTCAGATGAATACATAAGATTTTTTACAAAAGAATATGTATATATAGTATGTACTATGTATATCAGTATATGTGTATGAAGAAAATGAAAAAAATGATGTATTCAGTTCATCTTCTTTACTGCTTGGGCCTGCTTGCCTCCTCCCTTCTTTCCTGGCCCAATTCACTGGCCTAAACAGCCCAAAACTAGCTAGCAGCAGTGCAGCAGTCACTCACCATCATACATGATCTTACCTGCCTATGTCGCATCGAGCAGCTCTTGAAAATTTCCCAATGTTGCACGCCGCAACCCTAAATGCAATTGTGATGCATGGCGTATGAGTGGAGCACGTGACGTCACCGACCGCTACTATTGAAGGGATCTTGAACCACTATTGTTAGGCACTTAGACTAGCTTGTTGCCAAATGGTTTGAAATTCAGATATCTTAATCATATTGTTGATTTTTTCATGTATGAAACGTAAAGGAAAAAAGGCTTTTCTGAGAAGGGCTACTGAAAGAAATCAAATGTCGAAAAATTGTTCTTCTTATCATTATTACTTTTATATGTTAAATTGTTTAAACTTATGATCAATTCTATCAATATATAAAGCTATGCTCAATTTTATGTTTTATATGCTATATATATTATATATTATACAATTACTAGTGTGTAATTTATACAAATAAATTATTAGACTTTTGGGTAAATTTTTTTTGCGCCTACCTATTTCGAATACCCAACCTCTAAATCCTGGACCCGTCCCTAACAGCTTTGATGACTCGACAGTGAATATTAAGGAAAGGAGTGGGAGGGGGGCGGAAGATTCAGATTTTTTGAGAAAACTTTGGACCAGAATTTTTGAATTTTCAACAATCTTTGGTCAGTTTGAATAAGTTTTGCTAAGTATTCCCTCCGTCCTAAAATATAGCAACCTTTAGCCTTAAGATTTATCTCAAAAAATAATAAATTCTTCACCAATATTCTCTTCCCAACCAATCACAATCCTCCACCATTAAAATTTCTCACTTACCTTCACTTCTCAACCAATCACAACCTTCTCCCATTTAATTCTATTCACTTTCTTAATATCCATATTCAACTCTAAAAATTCTTATATTATGGAACAGAGGTCACAATCTGTTGGTCAAAATTTGGGCCACTTTGGAAAGTTTTGCCACGTAGGAAAACACACATACACACACAAGGATTTTTTTTGGTCGAAACAGTTTCCCAATTTACCCCAAATATTTAGTTGATTATGGCTCAGATTGTGCCGAGATTTGTGTATGTCATGAACCTTACCTTTCCCTAGCTCCCTTCCTCCCCTCGACATGTATAAGGCAAGCTCACCTCACAAAGCATTGCCACCTATGCCTCCTTTGCCTAGGCCCCTAGTGTGCCGCCCGTGGCCCCACTAACGCCTATGAGGCCTTCACAAAATAAGCCTTTGTAAATTCATAATGACTACTCGTGCCAAGAACTTCACCAAATCCATTAGATTTGGATAGGGGTGGAGCTAGCTACTTGTTGAGAAGGGTTGTCCAAGAACCCGGTCAAGAATTATTTTCTTTTTTGGCTATAGTACTATTTTCACCATATGTGCATCCTCCTCAAGCCTCAGCAGGGTCGATCCTGATTATGTCCATAATTTTATATAGTTGTACATCTTCCACCAAAGATAATGTCAACTCTACATGGAACAAAAATAGGATAGTAAACCTAGGAGCACATAATAAATATTCTCTCCGTTTCATATTATAAGTCGTTTGACTTTTTTTATAGTTAAACTTCTCTAAGTTTGATCAAGTTTATAGAAAAATATATTAGTATTTTCAACTAAAACCAAACATATTATCAAAATATATTTAATGTTAGATTAAATAAAACTAGTTTAATATTTTAGATGTTACTATTTTTTCTATAAACTTGATCAAACTTAATAAAGTTTGACTAGGAAAAAAATCAAACGACTTATAATATGAAATGGAGGTAGTAGAAAACCAATAAATCAAATTTTAATTCAAGTTCATATATTATTTAGAAAACTACAAAACTAAATCATTGATGGAGATAGAGAAATGAAGAAGGTTACCTGGACAACTGCATGACCTATGCAAAGATGAGAGTCACTTGGCGCTGCAGCAAGAAGCAGAGCCCTCGACCAAGAAGAATACCTTCTCCAAGCAATCGAACTCTTCCTTTCTTTCTATAGCCACTGTATTCCATCGAGGATAAGACAGAGCAAAAGGTCACTGAAGTCTGGCAGGTGAAAATCCAATATAAATGTCAATAAAGCTGCAAAATCAGCCGCAGAAAACAATAAAGTCTAAAATGTAATTCAAAGAAGCAGAGAATTTAGAGAAGCTTCCATGCCTTAGAAAAGTCCTATGATGTAGTTTGGATTATTACGTATTCATCAGTGATTAGGTATTCTAAACAATCAGTGTAGGATAATTTACATTGAACATATAGCATAGAGAATATCAATAAAATTCGGCTCAATGTACAAGGGAAGTGGTATATACCGGCCTTATTTTTGCAGATTGAAAATAAGATTGGAGCAAAACAACACATTCAGCAAAGAAAGTTGTAGATATTGCATCAACAATCACCCTTCTGTACATGTGAAAGAGCCGGCCAGTAAGCTGTCAGAAAACTACAACAGTACAGAATCAATCAAAAGATAATAGGGATTATTTGAAGATGTAGAACCTCATACAGGTAGAAACTCGAATGGAATGAATTTGGTAGAGGACGACTGAGGAGCTGAATTTGTATGGATTGAAGTCGCATCTCCCCGGTAATAAGTGAACGACGATGATGATTTCGCCATGATGTAACAGTCGCACGGAGTTAATGTCTTGATGACAGCCATGAAGGGCATCGGCGGTTTCCAGCTTTGCTATGGGTGTGGGTTGGGGGAAGCAAGGGAGACGAACCACCGCGGGTGAGGTGGGGTAGGGGAGGCGCCACTGGGCCGTTGGCATGGTGGTCGTGCTCCTTGCCGGTGTCAAGCATCGGAGAGGCGATAGGAGGCGCCATTGGGGGCGTTGGCACGATGGTATTGCTCTCTGCGCCGTCGCAATAATGGGAGGTGGGTCGAGCAGAAGCTCGAGGCGATATGCGGTTGCGCTTCCCTCTTCTCTGTTGTGGTGACGGACGAGGAGGAGGAGGAGGAGGAAAGGTTAGGAGGAAGGAATAAGTTCACTTGAGGTCTCTTAACTTGTCAACTAATCCGATTTTCGTCCTTCAACCGGAAAATAGATACAACAGGTCCCTCAACTATTAAAACCGTTGCAAACGAGATCCCTCAACGGTTTATATGGTGGTTTTGGTTGACGTGACGCCTACATGACGGTGATGTGGCACGGGAAGAAAAATGTAAAAAATAAAAATTAAAACAAAAATGTGGGGTCCACATGTCGGTCAGACAAAAAAAATAGTGGGACCCACATGTCAATGGGTCCCACCCTCCTCTCTATCCACGGACGACGGCGCGTCGGCGCGTCCTCATCCTGTCTCTCTCCCAGCCATCCTTCCTTCCTTCTCGAGCTTCCTCACCGGCCGGCGAGCGCGCGCGGAGAGGGAGAAGGGTGGCGGCCGGCGGCAGGCGAGGGGGGCGGAGACGGACGCGGGAGAAGGGCGGTGGTCGACGAGGGCAGCGGCGACGGGATCCAAGATATGTGCGAGGATGACTAGTAGCCCCTCGCACCGCTGCCCCACCCGGACACGACGAGGATGGAGATTGGATAACATCGAGGCTACGTGGCGCTAGCGTCGCTCCTCTCCCGCCAAACGCCGGCCGCCGGCCACCGGCCACCGCACACCGCTCCACTCTTGTCGCCCGAGGAGATAGAAGTAGGAGGGGTGGATGGGGACGGGGAGCTCGGGATGGTGGCGTCGATGGAGCAACCCCCACGGGGCTGATAGAGCGATCTAATCTACTAATCCGATGGCTAAGAATTAACGATGACGTGGAACACTGTGGTTTGAGTTTTAGGATCTTAATTGCAGTTAGTGGGTCATAACTTTGTAGAAAGAAGGGAAACGCTATTGGTTTCTCAAAACACAATTTGTACGCTACATGGCAACTGAACTCGAGTTAAAGTTAATTATACACGAGTAAACTACATATCTATACACAACGAGGGGCTCTCAAGTCTCAACTGGCCAGGGCCTAGGGCAGGCGCACTACTCGCCTTGCCCCAGAGTCGGACCTACATCTCAGTGTAAACTTAGACACATCCATCAGTTTAAATTTGGTCCAAAGCAGAGTAAAACAAGCATTCGATACTTCTCTCCATTTCGCTCTAACTCCGTCCCCTAGATTTAGATCATTCCACATGTTTTTTTAAAAAAAAAAACTTGAGACCTCTTTGGAAATGCATGATTCTTAAAATGCATGAACAAGAAAAAAGTAGAAATAGATTGGCACACGCTATACAATACTACAGGATTTTAAAACAAAGAAATACTAATACGTTTGAATGATTCGCAGGTATTGAAAGACGGGATTTTTCAAGGGAATTGCACGTTGGACTTAGCAAAGAAAAGTAAAATAAGAGGCATGAGCTCACGTTAGAATTCCTGTAGAATGAGGATACAGGAAAGCGATTCTTAGGAATTTTGCAATCCCTGTTCCTTTATTCGAGAGGATGTCATAGGATTTATTTTCTCAAGATTTTAATCCTTCAAAAATCATATATTTTTCCTCTATTCCAAAGAGCCCTCAAAATGAGGCAAATTAATGTGAAAAATCTTTAGCGGTTATGATCGCCATCAGACAAAGTGACCACCATCAATCCATCATGGCGTGTTAACTAACTGCTCCGTAGTAGATCGTGCTAAAAGTTGACAGCGTGTGAGACATTTTTTTTTAGAAAATGGATTAAAATTCAGCCTTGGATGTACACAGACCGAAGTGTGTGAGACAATCTAGCCATGAAAGAAGGTAAAAACCAAAAACTTGGGGATCATGGCAAGAGCAGTAGCCTAACAAACACTAGTATTCAATCACCCAGTTTCAAGAATGCGTTACAGGAAGGCCATCATAATGCATGACAAGTTCCTCACCGGCCTTGCAAATGTATATTACTAGCTGTTTTGTTAGTCATGTTAGATGCTCATATAAATATGGTGAAACCTGCATGCAGAAACCTTTGCTTCTCAGTTTGACACACAAACAGTATGACATCTCTGTTACAAATTACCATGTCTTCTCTGATCATGACTAGCTGGTGGTGGCTACAGGCTACTTGTACTGCTCGCCATTTAGTCTTCGATGTCACAGACTTTGGCGCTGTCGCCGACGGCCAGACAGATAATTCCAAGGTAATCGCGGCAACTTCGTCGTTAATTTGCTCAAATCGTTCAAAACAAATCTGAATTGCTAACATTTGAAAGATTTGCATTTTGCAATGCTGTAGTGATCGCGCTTGCGTTTTTTTTTTTTTGTGTAGGCGTTTGAGAGGGCGTGGGCGAAGGCGTGCGCGACGCCAGGGAGGGCGGCGGTCGTCGTGCCCGCCGGCGGCGGCGGCGGCTTCCTGCTCCACCCGGTGGTGTTCCGGGGACCCTGCAAGGGGTACGTCGAGGTGCGGGTCGCCGGCGTCGTCCGCGCGCCGGCCGGCCTCGATGCGTTCCGGGGGTACAACGAGTGGATCAACTTCGCCGGCATCGACGGCCTGCTCGTCACCGGCGGCGGCACGTTCGACGGCCGCGGCGCGTCGTCGTGGCACCTCAATGACTGTCCCAGGAAACCGGACTGCGTACCTCCTCCCTCAGTAAGTTTTTAAGTTAGGCGATGCTCGGTGTCAAAAATTCAATTTGAACGTTACAATAAAATCCTATGTTCCAAACGGGTTTTGATTGATTATATAGCACACAATGAAATTCCCGTGTTCTATACCTGCGTTTTTTTCTTTCTAAATTTTTTACCGGATTATTAAATGGATTATTTACTTCATGGTTCAAAAAATACATTTCCTTATAAGACTTTCTTTTCACGTATTACTAAGACCACTTATTTTAAGTTTTTTCAAAATTTATTTATCAAAATATTTGATTTATCTTTATAAGTAGATAATCCGTAATAATAATTCGCTCAATAAGTTAGACAAAACGTACATCCACTCATACACACCACATATATGGTTTTGCTTATTTTACTTTTGAGTATTGTGAGCGTTTTGCTTAAAAAAATTTGGTAATAACTCAATGACTCATGTACTATGTGTGTGCTTAGTCCATTAAGCTGGGTCGCGTGAGGAACGCGACCATCACTGGGGTGACGTCACTGGACAGCAAGTTCTTCCACGTCACCATCGCCGGGAGCCACGACGTGGAGGTGAGCCACGTCATCATCCGTGCGCCGCGCGACAGCCCCAACACGGACGGCGTCCACATCCAGGGCTCCACCAACGTCCGGATCACCGACACGACGGTCGCCACCGGCGACGACTGCGTCTCCGTCGGCCCCGGCAGCGCCGACGTGACGGTGTCCGGCGTGTCGTGTGGCCCCGGGCACGGCATCAGCGTCGGTAGCCTCGGCCGGAGCCCCGGCGAGGCCGACGTGCGGCGGCTGCGCGTGTCCAACTGCACCATCGCCGGCACGGCCAACGGCGTCAGGATCAAGACGTGGCGCGGGCAGCGGCCGCCGGCGAGCTCCGCCGCCGCCGCCGTCTCCGGCCTCGTCTTCGAGGACATCGTGATGAGGAGAGTCCGGAACCCAATCATCATCGACCAGGAGTACTGCCCCTACCTCTCCTGCCACCACCAATCGGTCAGAACACTACACGATCGAACACAAAAAAAAAAACTCGATATCTTTTCAAGAAAATTTCTGTCAATGGCGGACGGCTCACCGGAGTTGGTTGATCACAGGAGCGGCGGCCGTCGGTGGTGAGGATCAGCGACGTGAAGTTCAGGAACATCAGGGGGGTGTCGGCGACGCAGGTGGCGGTGAAGCTGTCGTGCAGCGCGGCGAGCCCGTGCCGGGGGCTGGAGCTCAGGGACATCGACCTGAGATACGTCAGGCGAGGGGTGGCCACCGTGTCGCGGTGCGCCAACGTCGCCGGAGGTGTCGCCGGCGGGATCCTTGTGCCGCCCTCTTGCATATGAAAATCTGTTTGTTTTTTCACTTTCTTTGTTCTTTCTAGCGAACAGTCAGAGAGAGAGTTAGCGTAGACGAAATTTT
Source organism: Oryza punctata (assembly GCA_000573905.2). NCBI lineage: Eukaryota > Viridiplantae > Streptophyta > Magnoliopsida > Poales > Poaceae > Oryza > Oryza punctata. The sequence goes on from CM002493.2 coordinate 31,186,080, forward strand.
GGTTCTTGTAAACGACCGATGACGAGATTGATCCTTAATTATGGGGACATCTTGTTCTTCCCCAGTAATGGAACATCTGAAGTAACTAGTAAGGAGCAACATTTTGCAATTCCTTCAACAGCTCTTTTTTTTTTTTAGTCTTGTGCAGAGAGGAGCAAAGAACTTTGACAAATCTGCATTGATGTTCTCAAATAGTGTCTTTGCATTCCTACTTGTATACATTGAATTTACATTTGCATGTTTGTGAAATGACATCTTTCATATTGATCTATCATATCATTTTTTTCAAATTTTTTTTGGTGACATGCATAAAAGAGGATGTCCCTCTAAGAGATAAAAATATACTTCCTATGTAGGGACATGAGCTTTGGATGTACTCACTATTCACACCAATAAATAAATATCACAAGAATCTATCGATGTTGTAGATCGTGACTACGGTATTTACATGGTATGGGGATTGTTGGTACTATGGTATACACGAGACTGAGGTAAAGAGATGGAGACAAAGATTTTTATATAGATTCGGACCCCCTCAACTGACAGGTAATAGCCATACTCCTCTTAGCCGAAGCTGGTGTTGCTCTTATATATCAGTAACACTTGAGTACAATATTTGGGATAACTTAATCTAACTGTCGTCGACTTGGCGGCACTGATCTCCACACATAGTCGACAACAGGGTAGTTTTCATCCTCGAATACGAACTCGACGAGATAGAGGGTAGCGTTAGATCCCTTGTGTGGCCTCTATGGCTCCCGATTGAGTCTATCTAGGCCTGTCCCTCATCTCGGTGTTTGTTGATCTATGTTGGCTTCCCCCTCTACTCTTAGGGGGTCTTGTATTTGTACTCATAGATGTCTCTTGTTTAAGTAGAACTAGGAAGACACATATGGATATGATCCGAGTAGTCTTTGTAGTTTCTAACTTGAACTCTGCTTCTCTTTCCTTCTCTAGAACACCTTCCATATATATATATATATATATATATATATATATATATATATATATATATATATATTAATATATGAGGTATTATTCCGTATAAGATTTAGTATATGGTGAACCACACCGAGCTTACCATACGATTATAAGGCATGTCTACCCATAACTCTGACGGAATCCTATAAAATTCATATATGATTTTTTAACATAACATGCACGTACACATAATTCTATAAAATTGTTTATTTTTAACATAACATGCACGTACATATACAGTTTCCACTTCAGATGCAGAGGTGTGGGAAGTAATTGTAAACTTTTAAATATTTTTTGGAGATATTTGTTTATGATGTGTACGGCTAGTGCACCCAAAACTTTATATGTATAAGATGTGTTTTCGTGTCACCTGTAGTTTCCTGTAAGGTGCAAAGAGTTCTAACACCTTTATTGATCTTTCCTTAACATCAACTTTTCATACTAAGATGCTAACGACCTTCATCCCCTATTTGAATGCTAGTATTTTCAAGGTCCGGAGGCCAGAAGAGTCTAGACCCTACAACAAATTTATTAATAGTGAAAAATTGAACCAATTTTTTTTCTCTAAAACTTAAATCAGTCATAAATTGAATAGCATGTCCAAAATAAAATATTTAAATACCAATTTGCATAAATTGATGAGCCACACATCTTGAGTGGACTGAACAGGGACAATTATAGGTGGTGAATGGATAGAGCTTCTCGGACGTAAAGTTAGAAAAACGTGAGTCCCTAACATATGGGTTTTACCTTCATGGGTCCACATGTTAGTGGCTCGTGTCCCTCTAAGATACCTAGAGGAGTCTATTTTGGGGAGTGGATTTTGATCCCTCGAGAGAATGTTACCTCGTTATTTGCATGTCACTCAAATGGTTATGAAAAAATAAAAAAGAAGAAGAAAATGTATTAACATGTGATATGTCGCTCCACCAGCATACAAGTTCAAATTCAACTTCTATATCTCGTAACAAAAAAACAAATTTAACTACGAATATACGTTAACTAGTTGTAGTTTAATTTGTTTTTTTCGTTGCGAGATGTAGAAATTGAATTTAAACTTGCATGTTTGTAAAGTGATATATCACATGTTAATATATATTCTCAAATGTTTTCAAATTTTTTCATAACTATTTGAGTGACATGCAAATTACGAGAGGATATCTTCTCGAGGAATAAAAATAGTTTCCCGCTCTTTCCGTGAGAAACTGTAGCAATGCTCAACCGCCAGCCAGCCAAGTCATGGCCTGAAAATAGCAAAAAGCCAACACATGCATGCCACAACACATAGCAAAATCTTGTTCGCTGCTATATATTTGTACATGCCGGCCGGCGTTCCAGTTCGCCGGAGAGAGAAGCACCGGCGGTCAATAAAAAAAAATGGCTTTCGTCAGAAACCATGCTGCTGCCATTGTCTTCTTCTTCTTCCTCCAGGTGACTACCTACGCCAACGCGCACGGTAAGAAGTCCGAGGAGAAGGAGGGCGTTTATGGGGCGGCGGCGGCGGTGGCGGCCGGTCCCGGCGGCTCGTTCGACATCACCAAGCTCGGCGCCGTCGGCAATGGCAGGACGGACAGCACCATTGCGGTCATGGAGGCGTGGAAGTCGGCGTGTGGCGGCGCCGGGAAGCAGACGATCGTGATCCCCAAGGGCGATTTCTTGACGGGGGCATTGGACCTCAGGGGCCCCTGCAATGGCGCCGTCACCGTCCAGCTCGACGGCAACCTGTTGGGCTCCAACGACCTCAGCAAGTACGCGGGTAAGAGGATGCCCAACTGGATCGAGTTCCGCAAGGTCGACAACCTCGTCATCTCCGGCAAGGGCAAGCTCGACGGCCAGGGCCCCGGCGTCTGGAGCAAGAACTCCTGCTCCAAGAACTACAACTGCAAGCTCCTCCCCAACGTACGTGTGACGCCATGGATCATGAATTCATGATCATGAGATATATAATAGGCACTATCTTTTCTGATCACATGATATAGATTTTACCTCGGTTCCATTAACACGATTTTCGAACTAACGGTGGTATATTTTCCGTTTGAAAACTTTCTTCAGAGACCTTGTTTACCTCCGTTTCATATTACAAGTCGTTTGACTTCTTTTCTAGTCAAACTTTATTAAACTTTGTTAAATTTAATTAGGTTTATAGAAAAACTTAGCAACATTTAAAATGTGAAATTAGTTTCATTAAATCTAACATTGAATATATTTTTTATAGTACGTTTGTTTGTTTTGTATTGAAAATACTACTATATTTTTTATAAACTTGGTTAAACTTAAAGAAATTTGATTAGAAAAAAAATCTCAAATGATTTATAATATGAAACGAAGACAGTGTTAGATAAGATCATTTTAAAACTCAACTAATTATGTGCTAATAATTTTCTCATTTTATGTGTGCCCCTACATTGAACCATTTGCTGCGTTTGATGCAGACGCTGGTGCTGAACACGGTGAACAACGGGCTGGTCGCCGGGATCACGCTGCTGAACGCCAAGTTCTTCCACATGAACATCTACCGGTGCAAGGACGTGACGATCAGGGGCGTGACCATCACTGCCCCGGAGGAGAGCCCCAACACCGACGGCATCCACATTGGTGACTCCTCCAAGATCAACATCGCCGACACCATCATCGGCACCGGTGACGACTGCATCTCCATTGGCCCCGGGAGCGACAAGATCAACATCACCGGCGTCACCTGCGGCCCCGGCCACGGCATCAGCATCGGCAGCCTTGGCCGGTACAAGGACGAGAGGGACGTCATGGACGTCACCGTGAACCGCTGCGTCCTGAGGAAGACGACCAATGGCCTCCGGATCAAGTCGTACGAGGACGCGGTGTCGCCGGTGACGGTGTCGAAGGTCGCCTTCGAGAACGTCGTGATGGACAACGTCGCCAACCCGATCATCATCGACCAGAAATACTGCCCCAACAGCATCTGCACCAGCAAGGGTGACTCCAAGGTGTCCGTCAAGGACGTCACCTTCAAGAACATCACCGGAACGTCGGCGACGCCGGAGGCCGTCCAGCTGCTCTGCTCCGACAAGCTGCCGTGCAGCGGCGTCGCGATGCACGACGTCAGGGTGAAGTACGGCGGCAGCGACAAAAAGACCATGGCCGTCTGCGACAACGCTCAGGGGAAGGCCACCGGATGCCTCAAGGAGCTCGCCTGCCTCTAATGGATTTGATCATCTCTTGCGTGTTCAATGTTTAAGAGAGAGAAGAGACTGATCGAGCTTGGAGAGCATATATATGCATCCGCGTGTGTTCATACATATATTTAGTTCCGGCGTGATCGTGAGATGTAATGAGAATTCGAAATTTCCAATGAGTTCATTTTGACAACTTTGGGTGATCATTTGTTGGAGATAAGATTTTAAGCACTCGAGAGGTATGTGCTATCGTTTCTTGTGCTTATGGTCCAAATATTTATAAAAAGAAAATCTAAAAACATTTGTAAACTTAGATTATTATCTCCTACCAGGAATAGGCAACACCAAATTTGATTAACCAATTGAGTTTTTTTATTAAAAAAAAAATCCAACTGTGTGAATGTTTCTGGAGAGATATATAATTAACATAATGAATTATATTGTCTAATTTATCAAACGTAATTTTATAACTAGTGTAATGTGTAAGTAAGAGGATACATTTACAACTGTGTGCACACTTATATGTCTTCTACTCCCTCCATCCCAAAAAACTAAACCTAAGATAGGTCAACGAATCCACTTGTTCAGCTACGTTATACAAAGATATACCACATCATATCCTAGGTTTAGTTTTCTAGACAGAGAGAGTATGTAATAGAAAAAAGAAAAAAGTTTGTTTATCCATTGGTTCATCATGTTACCTATGGACGTTGTTTTTTTTAGTTTTGGCTTATGTTGATGATGAAATTTGGCAAGTATATGAATCTCGGAAACAGAGTGTGCATCGGTTGAAAGTATGTATCGATCGATACCAAGTTTAATATGGTTAGCCGATACAACAGATATTGGCAATTGTTATATGATCAATGTCGGATTCGAGAGAAAGACATCAATGACATTGCCAGGTGAGGATAGAATCCAAGATAGGCAATTGTATTTATTAATTAGGATTTTATGTAATTTCCTTGTAAATATTTTCGGTAAGAGTCCGCCTAAGGGACTTGTTCGTCGGTTAGAGTTGTATTAGGAAAGTATGAGTCATGTCCGTTATAGACAGGTTTGTATGTTTGGGTATAAATATAAGCCCGAGGTTTTGTAAATAATTAACACCAGTTTAATACAATCTTGACGCATCACCAATCTTTTCGTTACTTTATATTTTGACAAGTTCTTGCTTTCGAGTTGGGCTGCATCGGTTTTGATCTTTCGACAAGAGGTAAATCTTGTTATGGCGGTTTGCATTATCGGGATTAGTACTTACATCTTCATGACCTCTAATCTTGTTTTGCGAATCACCAAGTTATCATATACGTTTTATAATCTAGAATGACAATGCTTTCTACTTGCATCGGCTTATCTCTTTCTAGGGTTTTATCGATAACGGCTAGATTGACTTGTTGATTTAGATTACTTAACGTATCTACCATCCTACAAAGATAACCATCAGCTTGATTGTCTAGATATTATGTTTCTTCTCATACTTAGTATTACATCAGTTAAGTTTGATCTACTAAGTCGTGTTTAGAATCAAGATCTCTAGCTTACTTTATGGTTATTAATAAGGATATTATCGGGGTTTCAGTCGATCTTACCTGATATTGTTGTTTTACTTCGATTTATTCCTTGTTTAACATATTATATTTGCTTCTTATATCAGGATCTCAACTATTTAAATATATTAAGCTTATTATCAATATAATTGTTATTAGTTTAATATATTTATTACAAGATGATATCCTAATATAAGGTAGTATCGGAGTTATAGCCGATGCATGCTTAAATTTGGACATCGACTATGACATGAACATATGTAATCTCTACTTCATGTTATCTTGGATCTAGGCAATTTATACTGTCTCGGATAAGTCCGATATATCCCAATTGCTGATTTCTAAAGTAATATTGATGTGTAGATTATATAATGTTAATTTCTACAGCCGATGGACCAAGTTTAGGGTTTATTTGTACCTATAAATATATCTTACAGTCGATTCACATGCCTTGCATCGGCTAGGTCGCAAACACGATACGAGATCGGCTTCCTAGCCGATTGGCTATCGTTTACTAATATTATTTGCATATTTAATCTTGTTTATTGTAGAATCAAATCAATTGGCACGCCCTAGAACCTGAAAGGCAAGCTTTGGACCTGCACTAGAGTAAAGCAAATCTCTCAGGCCGCCGTGTTTTGCATCAACAAACTGTTAAGATCATTCTTATTGGTTTAGGCTTAGGTTTATTGGTTTAATCTTTTAAGTCGGTGTTTTGGCTTATATTTATTTATAGGCCGGTGGATTTAAAGTCCTTAAACTATAGTCATATTTCTATCTCACATAAGAAAAAGAAATTCTCAACCCTAGCTTTTGGCTTAATAATGTAAGAGCGGCTTATGGCTTTAAAAAGCCAAATGAAAAAGTTGTTTGTTTGTTTAGGCTTACACCTTTTGACTTATAAGTTGGTTTATAAGCCTAAACAAAGAGGACCTTAGTGTTGCATCCGAACCAAGGGAGAAGTAGGCCATACAAGTGCATGTTTTGATGTCATTCTTGAGCAACTTCGATTATTTGACACTCAAGTACACTAAATTGTTTATATTTTACCAATTTTCTTGTTACACCACGATAAATGTGCAATCCTGATCCACATTTGAGGAGGAAAATGACTATGTTACTCATTTTACCACTTTTCCTGACATACCTCATGCAGGAGGAGATGAACCGACAATGACAAGCTAACGGGCGGTGATGGCACCAATCTCCCTCTCCGACGACGAACCTATGCCGCTGCCACCACACCAACATCGAGCACCACGTAGTGAGCTAGCTAGCTCTCCCAACCAGAGTCGGCCATGCTAAGCTCGAGACCTTCATATTAATCCATTGATGAGCTCAAGGATGCCACATCACCCTAGCCACCTCAATCACGTTGCCACTTTAGGCACCCTACTCCTCCTCCCCTGCTGTTGCCTGTCTTCCCCTTCCTACACTGACGGCACCACACCACATTTTCCTTAGTGCGGGTGAGCTCGCTGTCCTTACAAAGTTCCATGACGAGATGGATGTAGCAAATTCTCCACCTCCCGATGCACATGCTCAACATAGCTGGTGCCTTTGACAGATCACCTTGTAGGCTAGGGAAACACTTACGTGCTAATCAATGCACCAACGTGTCATCCCGAACTCTGCAATGAAAGCCACTCCATGAACTTGTCTGTCATCTTCTTTGTTGTGTTCTTCCTCCCACCGCTACTCGCCGGCGTTATTGTTGTCGTCGGAGGTTGGGTTAGAGTACCCACAGATAGTGGGAGGGGCAGCAACGGGGATTAAGAGGATCTGCATCCAAAGGACATGCGTAGCATGGTTGTTTCCTATCCGGTACCACGTGGCCCATAAGATGTGACAGTGATGTGGCAGCCTATTGTGTCCAAAATGGCTTGAGAGCATTCAATTGTGTGTCTTAGTGTTAAAAAAAAGTCAAAGCGGTCAATAGAACAGCATTTGAGAGTGTGCAATTGAAATTGATGGCAAATAATAACTATCATGTATGTTATATTCAATTCATCACATGGTAACACCAAACAATGTGAGACGCACGTGCAATTAAAAGAAAAGAAAATTCCCGTCTCCTCCCATTCCCGGCCTGCTCACATAGGACCAAACCTATAAACCGGCTATAGGTTAGGAAAACCTACCTAAGCATTGGATACTCTTTTCGAGCAAGTAGTGTTGGACTAGAATGAGTGAAAAGTTCCGCCGATGACGCATAGCAGCACTTGCACTCCATTGCCTCTTCCCTGGAGACCTCCATTTTGGGGAATGACGCCTTTTCGCTGCTGGCCTTTGCCTTGCAACGACATCGCCACCTCCTCTCCGGCAGCCTTCGCCTCACACGTCACCACTTTTGCTTCGCCATCTTTGCATTGCACACCAGAGGCTCCTTTGTGGACAACCTCCATCTCGCGTACTCACTCCGGCGCATTACCCCTCATTTTTTTACCCATTTTGTTTTGATGTGGACCAAGGAATCACGACATTTGGTGCGAACTAGGTAGTGTACAAATCAAACCAAGCACCTAAAAAATCTAATCCAAAAGGCTCCGTTCGATTTAGATCATTGAGTGGATTATTGACACATATTATCTAAACACTTAAATTTTGATAAATTAAGTTTAAAAATAGTTTAAAATAAATGGTATAATGATTCATTAGAAGAAAGTTCTTTTAAAAAACGCCGTATCAAAAGTGAAACTCAAAATGAAACAAGGATGAGTCATATCATTTGATAAATATTAGCCATTGGATTCACTACAAGACAAAAGAGAATAAATGAATCTTAATTGTTGAATTAGATGGATGGTAAAAATAATAATTAAAGAGGCTTCCATAGATGAAGCTACTGGAAGAGGAAAAAAAAGAAAGGAAGGGGAAGAAAGGAAGGGGGGGGGGGAAGCTAGAGAAGGTATAAGGATATGCATAAATCTACAATTTGCTCCTGTAATAAAAAAACTATTTTACAAATAAATCCTCATCCTAATTAATGATTCATCTGCCAAGATTGAGCTATTTAAGAACATATACAAATGTATGTTCATATGATTAATTTTATTTTTAACAATTAATTGTTAATATATTTGAGGAAAAAATTGCTATACGGACATGCACAATCATGATCGCCCAAATATAGGTTTAATGATTTTCACGTGAATTTAAAATAAACCAAACTCATTTCTAAAAAACCTAAAAAATTTATGCATAGGCTATAAAAAATGTGCGCCAAATAGAAAATAAGGGTCATGCAACCGTGAAGACCTACAAGACAATGACTCATGCAAATATGAAATTTGCAATAAGTATTAAGCTATTTATTGTATCAACATAATATCAGTCATTTTGATCAATGTTTTTTTACAATAATGAGAAATCCATGAAAAACGAATTACCACTCCCAAATACCATACCGATATAGAGTCGCGCGACCACAGGTTATTATAATTATGAACATAGAGGTTCTCCCAGCGATAGATGGAGTACACACCTCAAAGAACCTTTTCAGCAATTAAATATGATCAAATCATCATCTAAACAATCTAATCCTATCCTATCCATCACTCCCGATCACAGAGCCAACGAACCCAAAGACAGCTTCACAAACAGCTCATATCTACCGGACAAAATCTCACAATATATTTCTTCATTATTTTTTTCCCCATTTCTTCATTACCCGGTGTTCCCCCATGATATGTAGTGTGGGCCCGTACCACCAGCCCTACCGTCGGATAGCTCCACGTGACAGAGTCAAAGAAATCTGAGCCGTCGGATTCGATCAGACCGGTCTCTTCATACCTTTCCCTTCTTCCCCGGCTTTAAAAGCAAAAGGAGGGTGAAGTGAGGAAGACGACTGGGCTGAGAACCCGAAGAAGCCCGACGACTCCGGAATCGGGCGAGTCGAGCTCACCGCGCGCGCGCGTCCCGTCTCGCCGAGGTGAGCGCTAAGAACTAGCTTTACGTTGCCGCGTCGTCGCGGCTTCTATTGGGTGGAGGAAATTAACGGGAAGCATCTGTTTCTTTCAACGGATAAAGTTTACTTTGCTCTTTTTGGTGGGGGTTTTGTTGCTGTCCCCGAACGTTTTGTTGCATCCGCGAGAGATCTTACGATTGGTTGATATGTGTGGGGTATTTTGGTTTTGCGTGGTTGTATTTATTGGCTTCGAACCAACGAAAGGTGGAATCTTGCATTTCTTGATACGTCGTTCTGGAGTTTGTGGGAGAATCTTGTTCTTTTGAAACGTGAATCATATAATTCGTTTCAATTATATCCAGTATAATAAATACTAAATAATCCGATGAAAAGAACTAACTTATTTTCGGCTGTCTACGTCGAAATCTGGCCCGGCCCAAAGCACAAACGGTCCAATCGAGCGGACTCATGGGCTACAACCCGAGAAACACGCCGCTGGGCGGGCAAGCCGCCTCTCTGCTCTCAACCTTAAACCCTAGCGCCGCTTGAAACCCTCCTCCTCCCTTCTCCCCAACACTGCGCCGGCGGTGGCCCAGGCCGGCGAATCCCCACCTCCTCCCCCTCCCGCCTCCGCCGCGCGGGGGCGGCCCGCCTCCTCTCGTCGCCCCGCCGCCACCTCCCCCACTGTTTCTGAGCAGGGTGCGCGCTCTCAAGCTCGAGAATGGCCGACGTGCGGCCCGACGAGGTTGGTTGCCGGATCATTCCGAGTGATTTTTGCAAGTCGTAGCGTATATTCCTTTTGCTTCCAGTTTGCTCCGTGCTAGAAATTTCATCTCGTTGCGTTTGTTCGGTGTGTTAGAACGCGTACCGATGCTTACAGAGTTACAGTTAAGGTTGGGGCGCTTCAGTGCTGATAAGTTTTCAGGAAAGCATGGCCTATTTGTGTCTTGTCCCTTTTAACCGACTGTCTTTTTTTTTCTTTTTTGGTTTCGAGTTAGTGGGGGATAAATCGCATGACTTTAATTGAACTTTTAGTATATGTATTGCAGTTTGAGCCTTATTACTAGGTGATCATTTGCGGTCTGCTGTTAAATGGTTTTGCTTCTTGTGCAGGCCGCATCAGAGGAAGTGAATTCTATCCACTTCAGCTTCTACTATGATGATGAAATTAAGAGGATAAGTGTTAAACAGATAACAAAGTCGGATTGTGTCGATGCCAAGAACTGTCCTGTGCCAGGTGGATTACTTGACCCAGCAATGGGACCCACGAGCGTTACCGACACGTGAGTACCTATCCAACTACTGAAATCACGCTTCGAGAGAACACTTGTTAATTACACTTAATCCTAGAGATCAGCTCACATGGAACTGATACCATCTTTGACTTCAGAACAATCATGGGTAGCATGTGTTTTATTTTGCAACACTAGGTCATCATGATTTAGCAGATTTCCGGTTCTTTTGGATATCAATTTATATCTCAGTAGTTAGCCTAGAAAATGTAGATTAACATACGAAACAAATCTTTAATCCATTTTTTAAACAAATTTGTCCTGCACTTTCAAACAAATTACAGTATTGACCATTCATGCATTTGATGTGTCTTATCATAGCATTTCAGATAGATTTTATGCTTGATAGAATCAATTCTAAGAGGTCATTTGAAAATGGATTATCACTGATCAAGAATTAACTTTTGTCAGTGCTCACAATGTGAGGATTGCCTCATGCCTGTCTTTTTTTTTTTGGATCATTATAAAAGATAAGTCTTATTAGGTACTACTAAGTTTATTTGAATCTATAATGCTACGTGTTTGAGGGACTATTTTTTGTTTTCATTTACTTTAAATTCGGGGTATATTTGATGCAACCCTTGAAGTTTCTTTTTGCATGTATCTTGGTTATCTTTTTTATTTTCTTGGAAAATTAGAATTTTCAGTTTCTGACCATGTCTAAACTTTATGTACAGCTGCAAGAGTTGTGGTCAGCAGTCCATTCGCTGCCCCGGTCATTTTGGCCATATCGAATTGGCGAAGCCACTATTTAATCCATTGCTTTTTATGAGTCTTAAAAACCTTCTCCATGTTACATGCTTCCATTGTCACAAGTTCCGCTTGAACAGGGAACAGGTGTGTCCATGTTCATCTTATTTATTTATTTTTTCAGTTTTCTTTATCTTGGAGCATTCAGGTTCGTCGCATCGCCATATTTGATTTTCTGTTTACTTTATTAGGTAGACAGATACACAAATGAGCTTGAACTGTTAGTAAGAGGTGATATTGCTCATGCTAAAAATTTGGAAGACTTGGGTGGCAAAGTACTTTCGGAGGAAGATGATGAAACCGAGGCCACTTCAGGTGATAAATCGGCTCGTTCGGAGAGGGAGAATAAGACTTGGACATCGATCCAACTGAAGGAGGCTCTTTCGATTTTCGCGAAGCTAATGAAGAAAAAACAGAAGAAATGTGCACACTGTGAAAAAAAGAATCCTATTATCTCACATCCTATATATGGTTGGTTGATCAAGGTACTTGTGGTTTTAATGGCTTAAATCTTTTAAGCAGTACCATCTAACCCACAGGTTACATTGATTTTTTAAAGATGCACATGTGTCTTCCTAAACCATGGATAGGGTGCTGGTTGCCGTCAGCCTTTGGACACACACGCTTCTCAGGCAGTGCGATGTAGAGGCACTTCTGGAAAAAAGGGGGGGTGGTGGTGGTGGTGGTTGGTACAAGTACAAGAGAGAACTGGGAGTACGGGTGGGGGCAGCGCTGACTTTGGTTCAGTCTAACATAATTGACTGAACAGTGGCGTAATTCCCTTTTAACGATGCGGGGGAAGTACCCCAACAAGAATCCAATCTAGTGGCATGATAGCAATTAGCCTAACAAGAGTGATAGAATGGTGCCGTTAAACCATAGTGGCAGAAATGCAATTGACCCATGTTATCACCCAGTGGTGTAAAGATGACCATCAAATATAATATTCTAGCAAATTTTGGATGTTGGAGTATGTTATAAATCCACACAATATTTTATGATTGGACTCAGTGGCATATTAGAGTAAACAACAGAGACAAAGTTTGGTATAAGTTGCGATTTTGTACTGTCCACCAGTACTCTTTTTATTTTTATTTTTTAAAAAATGCTTCTCAGTTGATTTTAGCCTTTTTTTGGTAAGGTTTTGTAACATCTCTTTCCTTGCATTAAGCCTATCCTTCTCTTTTCCATTCACCCTCTGGAAAGGGGAGGGTGAGCTATGGGTAGGGTGTGTGGATGCCACTCTGTGAGAACCTGTTTATCAACTAAATGAATAAAATTCATAGTATGCATTAGAAAAAAAAAGTGATTTCCCCTGATTTTATTGCATTACACTGGGTCAAATGGTACCGACAGAGTGACCGGTGTGTTGGCAATTTTTTTACAGTATATTTATGGGTAGGTCAGGTTGGTTGAGTAAGTAAGCATGCTCTTTGCTGAGGTTGTGTACCTTTGCATGGCATGATTTAGCATCCATCAGCAGCATTAGCAATTTCACTTTTTCCTTGATGATATCTTATACTTCTTGGAACTGATATGTCTGTTGCATAGTTCTTCACTATTCACTACATGTGATTTGTAGGATACAACTTCTTCCTCTGTAAGAGCAAATGCGATTGCTAATGCTAAACTGAGTGGAGATGGTCATGTTCATGACTCAAGAGAAACTGGTGTATCTGGTCTTGATGAAGAACTAACTTCACCTGGTACTTCGTCCAGAAGATCAACCAACGAAACAAGACGCATTTCTGATGACACAATCAAAGAAATGGTGGCATCATCAGGAAAGAAACATCTCTTGACTACAGAGGTTATAATACGGCTATCTGTTTGAGTTTGAAGGAAGCCTTCATCAATGCAGTACCTTATGCAAGTTTTTATTCCACACTACTGAGCATGTCCTTTCTCAAATGCTTCAGGTTGAATCTATTCTGAAAGATTTGTGGAAAAAGGAAGCAAGGTTCTGCATGTTACTATGTGATTTCCAACAGAATACATTGAATGTATCAGAAAAGAGAAGGGGCTATGAGATGTTTTTCTTGAAGAATCTGCTAGTGGCACCGAACAGATTCCGCTCCTCAACTAGCTCTGGTCTTGGAGTAAGTACATCCTGCTGGTATAACTGACTAAATCCTGTTCTGAAGTAACTAACCGCTTTTGGCATGTGACAGATCGTGGAAAATCCACAAAATGTTCTTCTCAGTAAAGTGCAAGAGTCCAATCTTGCGCTTCAGCAGAGTATTGCTGCTTCTAATCATATGGATGTTCTTAGAAGATGGATGGATCTGCAAAGAAGTGTAAATGTGCTGTATGATAGTAGTAAAGGCCTTTGTAAGTATATCTTCTATTAGGCTGTGTTCCTTTGGAGGGGTTGGGAACCCCTCCACTCCACATGCAAAACAGAGCGATTAACACATGATAATTAAGTATTAGCTTAGAAAACTTGAAAAATGGATTAATATTTTAAAGCAACTTTGCTATATAAACTTTTTGCAAAACACACACCTTTTTAACAGTTTGGGAAGCGTGCAAGTGGAAAACGAGGAGGTGAGTTGGGAATTTAGGCTAAAGAACGCAGCCTTAATGTAGACCACTCCCCTTTATTTTCGTTGCTACCATGTAAAAAGCTAAGGTGCATCTTTTCACATAACTACCTGGTTAACTTCTTGAAATTTGGCCTCAGAGCAGCGAAGTCTTATTTGTTTGTGTTGCATAAAATCATTTTAGGACAGAATTGTAAACAACTTATGCTCTTATAAGATGGAATTCATCTCAGAAGAATATATTCAATTCAAACCAATAAACTTCCTGGATCATTGGCCCATGTGCTACATGGAGCAAGATCATGATTCATGAATGCATGTTACTTTCTCTCTTTTGTAGATGCATTCATGCATGATAATCCATACTCCCTTAAAAGAAGGTAGTGGTGGTGGCAGTGAATCTGTCACCCCACCTACTTTCATTGCAAATTACCCCTTGAACTTCTTTATATTAAGAAACAATCAAATCTAAATGGATAGACACATATAAAATCGAATCGATACTCCTTTGAAAGAAAGTAGTGGTGGTGGCAGTGAATCTGCCATCCCACCTACTTCCATTGCAAATTACCCCTTGAACTTCTTTATATTAAGAAACAATCAAATCTAAATGGATAACCACTTATAAAATCGAATTAAGGTGAACATTCCCTATAGAAAAAAAATGTGTAACACACAATATTATAATAAATTTTCTTTTAGTAAAAGATTGTCTCACTCTTTTACCTTTTCGAAAGAGAGAGAATCTTGACCCTGACCGTGCTTGTATATCTGGGTTCTAGTGGTTTCTCTGTAGATGTTGTTGAGTCGATTATCTACTTTATCATTTCAGTTTCTGGGTTACATATATTTTTCCAGATGAGAAGGGATTGTCAAAAAAAAAAAAACAACAATGAATTATGTGCCCTTTTTATGAATTATGATTTAATCTAAAAATGTGCCTAGTCCTATTTGGTAGCGTTGAGATGAAATTGATTTAGGTAATGCTAGGAACGAGCTTATGCGTGCATTTTGTTTTGATTGATGAAGTTTGTGTTCCATTTTGGAAAAAAAAACAGGTGAGATATAATATTATCTTCACTACTAATTGGCTTGGTGTTACAAGCATAAATGTGCCACTATTTGCTTTCCCATAACTAAAAAGTTAAGAGTGGCCTCTAATGTTTATGCCAATGACAGCAAAAAATGAGAAGAATGCAAATGGTATAAGGCAGCTGTTGGAAAAGAAAGAAGGGATTCTTCGACAGAAGATGATGGGTAAAAGAGTTAATTATGCATGCCGGTCCGTTATATCTCCAGATCCATATTTGGCTGTTAACGAAATTGGAATTCCTCCCGTTTTTGCCACACGGTTGACATATCCTGAGGTACCTGCATTGACCTATAATAGTTCATTACTATCAATTGTTTAAGTAACAATGTATATGTTTATGCTTGTTATATGATTATTTCAAGTGTATTATATGTCAATTATCATCCTTTTGTTCATTGCTGTAGATTCTTGTTATGTTACTTTACTATTACTATGATATGATGATAGTATGCAATGAAGTCCTAAAAAAGTCCAAACTCCTTACATTCCAAACTAACTATGATGTTTTCTTTGTTCTTTGAAGCTCAAATTATATTTAAGCTGGTTACTTATGAAAATACATGAACCATCTTTTACATGAGTGAACTTACAGTTACATATGACTGTTTCTTAATCATCTATATTTTTATATTGAGTCATCTTTAACAATTGATTGGTTATACTTCCTAGCTTCTCTATTTCCATTTAAGAGATCTTGTAAGCTATAGGGGTAGGTGCCTGAGATATGTGTATGAAGTCATCTAACAGAAAACTACATGTCTACTTTGGAAACCAGATTTGTTTATACTGATACCCATAAACTTGTGAGTTAGATCAGTCATTTGTCTTGTGGGCATTTTTGATAGCTTGCATCAATAACCCTTTTCTTTTGTACCATGAATTAATAGCTTTTCCTTACTTCTTGGAGCAGCTTTTACATCATTTTCTATATTGTTTCACGTGCAGAAAGTGACACCCTGGAATGCCAGAAAGCTACAAGAAGCTATAAATAATGGTGCTGACATTCATCCAGGCGCGACCCATTACAGGGATAACAACAACATGTATAAGCTACAAGCTGCCCCTCCCAAACGCCGTGCAATTGCTAAGATGCTACCTGCTTCTAGAGGATCCATTTCTCAGCCAGGGAAAGATCCCAAGTGTGAATTTGAGAGCAAAGTGGTATATCGACACCTTCAAGATGGTGATGTTGTACTAGTCAATCGGCAGGTATAACTATTTGCTAGTAAGCTTGTGTTTTCTTCAGCAGTAATACATGAAAACAATACAAGTCTCATTTAATAGTTATTTTCTTCATGGTAATCTTGGTATTTCAAGGCAATTTCCCCTCCAGATTAGTATTTTAAAGGTGTCTCCCTAGTCCAATCCCCCCCTCTCTCCCAGGGTGCCACCTTGGTCTGTCTAATTGATGATATGGTGCTGGTATACCACTTGAATAGCACCTAGAGCCTTGTTGAACACTTCTCCAAATACCCACACTTGTTACTTGATGCACAGTAGTTGAGTAGACAAACTCACAGGCAGCATTTGTGAAATTGTACTAACATCCTACATCCTTCTTATTCTATGTGACAACCAAAATAAGCCATGGGAATAACATGTGAAATAAGGATTTTAACTCTGACTGAATTTGAATTTTGAGATGACATAAATAATTAGACTAGATCTACTACATTCATCCATTTGTGAGTAGGTCCATCAGTTGTAGCAACTAGCAATACTGGTCAGATCAGCCAGAATGGTGCACATGTCTCAGTTTGACTAAGTACTTCACTTTGTTTCCAGAAAGGACACCCAGTTCTAAGAGCAAATTGGAAGTTTGATTTACAACTACCAACTACTATACTATAAGCATACTTTACTAAGATGTTGTGCAGTGTGGTTATGAGAGTATATCGCTATCACCCGTTTTATCTGTCAGCAATGTTGTAGCTCTGCAATGTCTCTAATTTCATTTTTCTTGCGATATGAAGCCTACTCTTCACAAGCCCAGCATGATGGCACATTTTGTTCGTGTGCTGCCTGGAGAGAAGACAATTCGAATGCACTATGCTAATTGCAGGTATTACAACATATCTTCAGCAACACTCTGCCTTTTTGTCTACTTCTGTTGATCAAACATTGTATTTCTCTTTAGCACATACAATGCTGATTTTGATGGAGATGAAATGAATGTGCACTTTCCGCAAGATGAAATATCTCGTGCTGAGGCCATCAACATTGTTGATGCAAATAAGCAGTACATTGGTCCAAGGAGTGGGGATGCTGTCAGAGGCCTCATTCAGGTAATACCATGTATATGCAGTTGGGATGTTTCAGTTCTTCTACACTGTTGCTGTTGAGCACATTCTGTTTGCACATTCAGTGGTGTATAGTCAGGCTTCCTCTTTCCTGTGCATCTATCTATTTAAATCAGTGTTCGTAATAGATTAAAAATCACATTATTTTTACTAATGCTGTAACTAACAACAGTAACAGTTATTTTTATATTAAGCTCGTTATATTCCACCTTTTTGTAGGACCACATTATTGGTGCTGTACTCCTGACAAAGCTGGACACCTTTCTAAGCCGTGAGGAATATAATCAGCTTGTATATGGGTCTTGTGTGCTCTCTTCAACTCGTAGATCTGGTCAGTTTGGTAAAAAGATATCTGTTATTATGGATGATGATGCACTCGAACCTGTACCTCCTGCTATTTGGAAGCCAAAGCCCCTATGGACAGGAAAGCAGGTTGGATGTTTTGAAGTTATCATTGGCTTCAATCTCCAGTTCTTCACAATTTCTTTAAATTTAGGTGCGCACCTCTTCTGTTTATACAGGTTATAACAACCATCTTGAACCATGTAACAAAAGGTCGCCCTCCATTTACTGTGGAGAAGAAGGGGAAAATCGAAAAAGAATATCTAATCCCTGAAGAGTGCAAGGGCGATAAAAATAAAACTATAAATCCTTCAGAGCAAGTTTTGTATGTTCATGACAATGAGCTCATAAAAGGCATGATAGATAAGGCCCAGTTTGGGAACTATGGGATAGTTCATACAGTTCATGAACTATATGGTCCAGAGACAGCTGGAGTACTACTCTCATCATTCAGTCGCTTGTTTACGATGGTCCTGCAGGTGAGTTTCAATTCTTTATTTCCATATTTTCATTGTTCATGACTCATCAGAATCAACTGAAAAGCTCGTATCATGGTCATTTACTAGTAACAAAAAATGTTATTCCTCATCACTCCTTGAATTTATCGAGACAACTAAAACATCATTTGCATTTGATTTGCTGGCAGCGGAGCCAAACTATTCTTCCTTGGAATTTTGCATTTCATTTGTTGGCTGAAACATGGTTATACAATATCACACTTTTGAACATGTAGAGGGACTAAGGATGCCAAATGAAGGAAAATAAAATACTGGGTTGAACCAGTAGTTTAAGACTTCTTTGAACAGGCTAATCCACTTTGTTGAGCTGACTTTTTATTTTTATTTTGGGCTAAAGGGCTGTTTGGTTCATAGCCATTGCTTGCCTTGCCTAAGGGGCTCTTTGGTTCTTTGCCATAGCTTGCAATGCCAATTGTTTTTTTGGCAACGGTAAGATTTAGCCATCACCAAAATTCTGGCAATTTGTTTGGATTGCTTCCAAAATATTACCCATAGGCTATGCCAAACTTAGCCAAACTAAATAATTTGGCAATGACAAATATTTGGCATGGTTGAGTTTGACTAAGAACCAAACAAGCCCTAAATGACTCAATGAGACTGGCTGAACTTTGGGCCATATCTCCCCTGTCAAGTGGCAAGCGCAGAAAGTTTACTTTTATGGTTATCCGTACCCAGTATCTATGGGCAGTGGATGATGTGAGATAACTACTCAGCTGCCAAGTAACTGGATAGAGCTTTTGTTTTGCCCATGGAAACACTTTCTATTTCATTTACATGTAGTGTCTGCTTTCTATATTTTTTTCGTACATATAACAATATAATGTAAGAGCACCCAATGGACAATCAAAATACCCTCTCAAAGTTTTTGAAACCAATTTTTTGCACTAGTGAACCTTAGCCTTCCCAACTTGTTTGGGACTAAAGACCAGTGTTGTTTTGGATGTGTGAACCAAAATATAGAAGCTAATCCATGTTGATTGGGTCCCATCCAGATAGTTGTGTTCTACACTGAAATAGTATGTTGATCCACCTTTTTCACTTAGTTATTCTTTAGTTGGCATATGAAAGTTCAGTTGTAATCAAGTCTTTTGTCTTAAATACCACCGAATTTGATCCTTGCTGAGTAGTGTCATCATATTTTATGAATTGTACTGGGCTTAATGAATCAATATATCCAAATATAGTTGTGGATTTCATTGTAATTGCCTGGCCCTACTATTATGGCTGACATTGTTATGTTAGTTTTGAATTTGAATCTGAATAAACTTGCTCTGATCAACAACCATAAGCTGATATGCCATATAAGATCCAATGTCTCAAAATGTAGTCTACTTGTTATCACCTTTTATCCAAGCTGTTCTATTGTTTTGCATTTTACTTTCTTTTGTTTTATTAATTGTATTTTCTTGTTATTTTGAGAGTGATTATTTTTCTTATTTGTGATATTGTAGTTGTAAATTTAAGAACATTTATTTTCTTACAGTTGCATGGATTTACATGTGGAGTAGATGATTTGTTACTATGCCAAGAGTCAGATATGACGAGAGAGGAAATTCTTGGAAAAAGTGAAAAACGCAGTAAAATAGTGCATATAAATTTTACACGTCCCAAAAAGGATGATAAAGCTGAAGATACACGTCCCAAAGAGGGTGATAAGGCTGAAGATACACGTCCCAAGGAGGATCATGAAGCTGAAGATACACGTCCCAAAGAGGACCATGAAGCTGAAGGTGGTGATGAAGGTTTGTGGAATATCATCATTATTGCAAACACTTTCTACCATTTTATGAGAATGTTGAATCTCTTTCCCTCTTACTCTGTTACTCACACGCATTCATGCGCACGGACATTATATTTAGATAGCTCTATGGAAGTTAAAAGGCAGGTAGATAACTAAAGCACTTAGCTAACTTTGAGTAATGCGAGCTAAGGAACACTACCTTCATTGATTTTATAAGTCATACCTTACTTCCAAAAAGACTTCAAGATTAGGACATTAATTTCTCATAAAATATATTCTTAATATCTATAAAACCAATATTGTGTAAACTTGAAATATCGTATGATATAGTTTTATATAGTAAATGTACTTGTACTAATTATTGGTCAAAACATGAAAATGTGGCCTTTCGAATCAAAATAAAGGCTCTAAGGATCAGGGGGGAGTTGTTTATAACTTCATTTGCTTCTCTATAATGCCACCATCAGTTGCATGCTGATTTGTTTAATTTCTAAAATTACACAGATCAAGTGAAGTTGCAAATGGAAGTCGAAAAAATTATACGGAGGAATGGAGAATCTGCGACAGTTATATTGGATAGAAATATGTCCAATGAGCTGAATACTTTAACATCTGATGTCAATAAAAAGGTGTTTCCTTATGGTCTACGGAAGCCTTTTCCTGGAAATTGTCTCTCTCTTATGACTCAAACTGGAGCTAAAGGTGGTTTGGTATGTTTTTTTTTCCTTGTAGGGACTTGCTGCATATGGCACTTTTCTTTGGATTGAGCATGCTTAGATTTACTTCACCTGCTTGGGTTAATGTGCTTCCATTTCATTTTGTTGCTAGGTCAACATGACACAAATTTCATCATTGCTAGGCCAACAAGAGTTAGAAGGAAAGCGTGTTCCACGAATGATTTCTGGGAAGACGTTACCTTGCTTTCCACCGTGGGATACTTCTTCAAGAGCTGGTGGTTTCATCGGTGATCGATTTTTAACTGGTCTCCGTCCTCAAGAGTACTATTTTCACTGTATGGCTGGCAGAGAGGGGTAAACTTTTCTTGAACTTTTCTGATGTTTGAAACAGTTTTGCTTGAGTGCTCAACCTGAATGAGTGGAGTGGAAAATAGCCTTCAAATTTTCCTGCCATGAATTACTCACTCTTGTGAGTTTATTGGGGATCTCAAAACCTCCTTTCCTTTGTTTGGTACACACAAATAGCGTTATTTTTTTTATATTTTTGAATGGCATTTTATGCGCTCATGCGCACACCAGCCGCTTTCCATTTTGGCAGGAAGCATTGGTGAATGGCTGGCAATTGATCTTTTGAACAGCTCTGGGACATCCATGTTTTAGTTGGATTGGACTATAACTATTTGGGTATAGATTTGTTGATACAAAATATTTTTATTTGACAGGATCTGTATTTTAGTATGCCTTTTGATGTTCATAAACAGGAAGTTTATATTTCTCCTTTTGAAAAAAAATCATGTGTAATATAAACTGTGATGATAAGTCTTCTACTCCTGGATAAAAGGGATGGTTAACCTTATCTGTAAACCGAGACATGGAATTCTGTTACATATACTTGATATGTAGTTGTGTTTGTGAGGTAATATGCTATTTGTTGTAATACCAATGTTCAAAATCTCCGGCTATAGCTGCCGCTATAGCTGGAGATAGCGGACGGGGAGGGGAACAACTAGGATACTTCAATTTTGACGCTAAGATTTATCGGCCGCTAATAGCTGCACTTAGCCGGAGATAGCTGCTAAAATAGCCGAAGATAGCTGCACTTAGCCGCTAAAGTATGAATTAGGAACTATGATCTCCATGTATGAAGTATGAACTATGAATTGGTGATGAACTTTGAATTAGTGATGAACTCTATGTGCAATCAAATAAGTTATATGTCAAGTTTTAGCCCAAATTCTGTTAAATTTTTGAATTTTTTCCTAATATTTTCGAAAACCGCTAAATGTCTTAGCTGTATCTATAGCCGGGCATAGCTGCTCTTAGCTTTTGGAGAGCTAAACCGCTAAGAGGCTTAGCCGGAGATTTAGAACATTGTGTAATACATCGTTACAATCTTATTGGCTTTAGATGTTGGTTGATCATGCATATTTACTGTGGGTTGGTATTTAGCTTATGTATATTTACTGCAGGTTGGTTGACACAGCAGTCAAAACTTCTCGTAGTGGTTATCTTCAGCGTTGTCTTATCAAAAGTCTCGAATCGTTAAAAGTTTCATATGATCACACTGTACGTGATGTTGATGGATCGATCGTACAGTTTTGCTACGGGGAAGATGGAGTTGATGTGCTCAAAACTAGCTTTCTAGACGACAAATTCAGGGAGCTTTCTGATGTAAAACACTAAATCCTGATGAAATTATGTCTGCCTTAATTTATGGTGTGCCTTTTGTCTATGCAATTGTTAACTGTTTTCCCAACTTACAGAATAGAAGAGCTCTTCTTGGAAAGCTTGATAGCCACAATGACAAGCACCTGTTATTAAATCCAAATGGATACATATCTGAATTGCCTGAGAAGCTGATTGAAAATGCAATGGAGTTTCTAAAGCCCAAAATAAATGAGAAAGGTCAGCAAAATGAAAAAGGTCGTTATGACATTAAAGAGGAGGAGCTAATGAAGTTACTGAAAGTCAAGTACATATCTAGTCTTGTTGATCCTGGGGAAGCTGTTGGTGTGGTTGCTGCTCAATCCATAGGAGAACCATCAACACAGATGACGTAAGATCTTCTATCGACTTCCCCTCTGTGGTCTTTGACTCACTATGTATTCCAAATATGTACTTTGTGTATTCTAGATAGGTTATTTATGTATCCAGTGCTTGGTTAGTTTCTTGAGATAAAAACAGTTTTAGCTACTTTTTGAACCATAGTCTAAGTAAAATATAATGACTATGCATACCACAGAATGCATAGATATTTCTGTGATGGTACTTGAGTATGAGAAAACTAAAATGAGCTATATCTAAAAATTAGTTTGTGTGTCAAGATTAAATGAAGGTGAGATATATAAAAAGTTAGTTTTGTAGCTAATCTCTCGAAAATAGTCATTTCAAATTTCTTTGAACAGATTTTTGTTTGACCAAAGGCCATTCAATAGGCATCTTCCATTGTTGCCGTAATGACTACACTTTATTTGATCATTCGTCTTTATTACGCTCTTATCTAAGAACTTGTTCAACATGTCCATGATAAAATGACTAACTTTGTTTGCCTCGCTCCTTCAGGCTCAACACTTTCCATCTTGCTGGACGGGGTGAGATGAATGTTACGCTTGGTATTCCTCGTTTGAAAGAACTTCTAATGACTGCGTCGGCTAAAATTAGTACACCTTTTATGAAGTGTCCTGTGCTTGAAGATAAGACTTGGTGAGCTTTATTTGTTTTTACTTTGAAGATGGTTCATGCTAGTATTCTCTTAGGTTGATTTATGTAATTTACGTGAGTCTGTACACATGTTTCCTGCATTTCTCGAGCTCCGTCGCTTGGCTTATTCGAGGAATAATCCAAACGGCGTATTTGCAAATGAAAAATAATTTGTGAATAAGAATTTTATATACGTATTCTTGACGATCTAAAAGCAAAGGCTGAAAATTAAACTACAATGAAAAAAAATCTCACAATGAACTCCAAATTTAAGGTTGAAAATTCAAATTTTGGCTGATAAGCATAAGCATAAGTGAAAAGATGGTAAATGGAGATCTCTATCAAACTATACTTAAACTTTTGCACCACACTAGCATGATATAAAGGGACTAATTTTCTGCATATGAATATCTAGGGATGATGAAGGAATGGATGATAATGATGAAGAAATGGATGATGAATTAAAGAAGGTCCGTGATGCTGAACGATTGGCTGCTAAATTAAGGACAGTTCACGATGCTGAACGAATTGCTGCTAAATTAAGAAGGGTTCGTGTAGCTGACATTGTAGAGAGAATTGAAGTATGCACAGTTCCTTTTCACAACAATAATGGTTGTGTTTCAACCCTGTATAAGTTACAGTTGAAACTCTACCCACAAGGGCTATATCCATGTCAATCAGAACTTACCGTAGAAGAGTGCCATGAAACCTTGAGAACTGTTTTTATTGATGCAATGGATCTTGCTATCAGCAAGCATTTAGATTTGCTACACAAAATTAATGATATCCAAGCAGTTAG
The DNA here is from genome assembly GCA_000573905.2 of Oryza punctata. Lineage (NCBI taxonomy): Eukaryota > Viridiplantae > Streptophyta > Magnoliopsida > Poales > Poaceae > Oryza > Oryza punctata. Next base: position 31,210,425 of record CM002493.2, read on the forward strand.
GTCAAATGATATGGAGAGTCAAGAGTCTGAGGGAGTCGAAGAATCTGAATATGGACCTACTGATGAAGACAATGGTGTGAGCGATGGTGAAAATGAGGATGATTTGGGAGCCGATGCAGAAAAATGGAAACGGCAAGAGATAGATGAGATGGAGTATGATGATGATGCTGAAAAGGAAGAGGGTTTTAATATGGATAGTGAATCTGAAGAAGATACCAAATCTAAACCTGAGAGTGAAGATCATCAAGCAAAATTGGATGAAGAGTCAGAGGAGTCTGAGGAAGGGCACGTTCTAGATTCTAGCAACAAGGGGGAAAATTCAAAAGCTAAGCAAGCAACAACCAGACTCCAAGATGAACTGAAGGAAGCTGAGGATGAAAAGGCGCAAGTGACCATAAAGTTCAAGAAAAACATAAAATGGACTATTCATTATGAATCAACAGGTTTAAATTTTGAGGTTCACTACGCTTTGCAAGAGCAACCTCATATTCTGTTAGCCCAGGTACCTCTTTATATACAGTACAACTTACATTTGCTTTTCTATATCAGAAATTAACAACTGAATATAGTGCAACTTCAAATAGTCCGTCTCTAAACATATACTACACTCATCTTACTGACTATAGGATGCTTTAATTTGGGGAACGTATCATCAGTCAAGCTGGTGTTAATCTTAATTCCTTTGATTTCACCAAACCAAAGATTTCTGTCCTGGAATCGGAATCTCATCTTATTTAAAAAGTTAGGCCCCCTTGATTTCTGGCTACCAGGAAGTTTAAGAAAAAAAGTGTCTGTAACTTCGAATTTATATTTTTTTGGGAAAAGTACCAAAATGCTGCTGCTGGGGTCTGCACAAACCACAGCACCCTTTACATGCACATGTTTGCACTTATCTTAAGGGAACAACTTATGAAGATTCAATTCTTACTGGTTGCAATTTTTTCCCCTGCCACTGCTCCTGGCTGTTCCCTCCTGCCCCATTCATATAACAATAAGCAAGCAATACTTAGTGCTATTATATTATAGTGTTATCTTGACCTGGTGGGTATTCAAGTTGTGCTCTCTTGTCAAACACATTGTCAGTATGCCTGAATTCCACTCAACTTATTTTAATGACCATTAGATTATTGCTGAAATAACTACCATTGAGAAATGCGAACAGCACCCACCTTGGAGGGTCAGGACCTAGGAGAAAGTTGTCATATGCATCCTATTTGTAATATTACTGAAATATTATTGCTGAAATAACTACCATAGCATGGACTAACTTTTATTAATGCTGCTGTCATATGCATCACATTGCATATGAAAGTTGTCGAAAGCATCTCATGTGTCATTCCAACTATTCTGTAATGCTTACAGCATGTTTATCCTATCCAGCTTTGTCACTGTTTTGATATGATATTCCTTTATTCTATCATCTCACTAACCGCCTCCAAGTTGCTGCTGCCATGTTGAATATATTTCAAATACAGTATTAATTGCAGACAAGCATTATCTGTTAGTTCAGATATACTGAACGTATTGAAACATGTACTCATTTCTTCATTTGCTTTGTAAGCTGAAGTTAAACTTGAACTAATTTGTAGGTGTGTAACTATTGACTAGAGCCATTGTTACAAACTCGTAGGTTACACTAACCAGCTTTGTTATTTGTAGTCCTTTCATGTGTGAATTCAGAACACTCGACGAGCTATGTTTTCCTTCCAAATTTGGAGAGAAAATTCAATACCACACAATAGTATACCAGTTGTGTGGGTCTTGGACAATCCTGAAAACAGTATTGAAGACTGGCTGTAGAAAACCTGCAGTTACACTTTTTAGAACTATATTCTTTTAATATTGACAAATAAATTTTGCACCTCACATTGTAACATAGGTTGAATCATCTTGATAGTTCGCCCTGAGCGTATAATTATGCTTTGCTTTGTACTATATTTGCTTTGTACTATATTGATGGATTGTTTGAAATTTCTTTTCCAGATTGCTCAGAGAACAGCTAGGTCTGTTTTTGTCAAGGCCTGTAAGAATATTGATCGATGTGAAGTGAATAAACCAAAGGAGATAAAAAATGAAACGATAAATACTCCCATCACTCTACAAACAGCAGGGGTGAACTTTGAAGTATTCCATAATTTAGTGGATTATCTCGATATCAATGAGGTCAGATCCAATGATATACACGCTATGTTGAACACATATGGGGTAGAGGCTGCAAGGGCAACCATCATCGAGGAAGTGAAGGGCGTATTCGGTGCTTATGGTATCCATGTTGACATGAGGCATCTGAACTTGATTGCGGATTTCATGACCTTCGACGGCGGTTACCGACCGATGAGCAGGCTAGGGATGGGCCAGTTCAGCACCTCGCCATTTGGTAAGATGACTTTTGAGACGGCAACCAAGTTTATTGTGGAAGCAGCTTCTCATGGAGAGTCTGACACACTGGACGGCCCTTCGGCAAGCGTCTGTCTGGGGAAACCTGTTAAGGTGGGAACGGGTTCCTTTGCCTTGCTGCAGAATTTTTCCCTGGAGCAACCTGTTGCAATGTAAGCATACATGTAGCATCATCATCCTGTTTTTTTTTTACTATACTAAAGTCCAATTTTGATGGAGGCTGCCATAGAGCAGTAGGAATGTGTATTACAATATACGGTACTTTTTGTCAGCAAATGCAGCAAGTTATGTCAGTTCTCAGTTGTGTTTGTGTCGCGGGAAACGAACAAGTGAACCCATGAGATCAACATGGCAGCTGGGGGGAAATATATCTAGGAATTTGTTGCAATATCTTTTCTGATCATTGAGTGTGCAAGACAGCATGCTCAGATTCAGTGTTCTGCTAGTGCTTCTTCCATTCCAAAATAATCTAAAATTATTACCTCCATGCAAAAATAAATAAATCTACCTCCGAACATTTAACCATCCATATCTATTTAATTTTCTACCTCTGAAAATTGAAAGACACTTCGCTTGCTGCGTGATACACGTGCGAAACCATCAGCGCCAGCGTGCGCCCTTGCCCGCAGTGTTAAGTGTTAACTAGCATCCTCACCAACAAAATTGCATGCATGCAAATTGGATCTTGCAATTTGATGGAAATTCAATTTTCACAATCGGGAATCATCTTTCAAATATGCCCCGCGCCCGTGTAGAGCCGTCACCTGTGCTTGGTTGAAAATGGTTGCCCAGTCTCTTGACCTCGTCAGGTAGAGGCAGTAGGCGCTGCCGTGGGGGTGGTTCGCTTTGGCCGTGCAGACGGAGCAGAACCAGTTGTCGTAGCAGGAGGCGTGCACCATGAGGTCGCACGACAGCCGCCACCCTCTTCTCCGCATCGCCGTCACTCGAGCGGCGCATCCTCGGCTGCTGCAAGGACAGTGGCGGTAGGGTTCTCCTCCCTCCTCTCTCCCATTCCCCTAGTCTCTTCGTCCAAGATGGGAAGGCGCGACATTGCAGGCGGGCGGTTGGTGACCCCGGTTAGCGGTGTGGCAGAGATGGAGGCAAACGACAGCAGGGCTTCCTCCTCTCGTTCCCCTACCTCACCGTCCGAGTAGAGATATGGTGCCGCCGCGTTGGTAGTAGACGACGACAGCATCTATCCACGGCTGACAAGGCGACGCGACATAGATGGAGGCTGGTGGCTGCTGGGTGACAGCGGCGGGGAGGCTTCCTCCCACTCCTCCATGTCTCACTGCCCGAGGCAGCACGGGTCAACTGTGTTGGAGATGGATGGCGGCGTCGACCCTAGCTCGTGGCGGGAATAGAGGCGGGCAGATAGGAGGCATGACGCCACGACGATGCTTGGGGCCTAGGTGGCAATGGTGGTGGTGCTGGCAATAGTGGCGGCTGGTCTGCTCGATGGTGGTGGTGGTGGCTGGTTGGCTCGGCGACACGCTAGGAGCAAAGCCGAGTGTAGCTGGCAACGCCAAGGGTGGTGGTGGAGGTCAGCGGCGAAGATGGCGTGGCAGCGGCAGCTCTCCGATGAGATAGGCTACGACGATAGTTCGACGGAGGTTGTGATTTACGACGACGATGGCGTTGTGGCGGTGACTCTTTGGCAAGATAAGCTACATCAGCTTGGTGGAGGTCGTGTTTTGCGGCGACAATAGTGATTCTTCGGTGAGATAAGCTTCGATGGTTCGGCGGAGGTGAGATTTTGCAGCGACGAAGGAGGGGCAAGTTGATCGCTTTTGTGCGATGTGGTGACAGGCAAGATAAGATGCGGCAGCTCGGCGAAGGTAGTACTTGTCGACGTTGTAGATCACGACTACGAGATTTACATAATATGGGGATCGTTGGTTACAGGGTATACGTGAGACTGAGGTAAAGAGAAGGAAGACAAGAATTTTTATACAGGTTCGGACCCCTCGGAAGGTAATAGCCCTACTCATATTGGCCAAAGCCAGTGTTACTCTTATATATCAATATCACTCGAGTACAATATTTGGGATAATCTAGTCTAGTTGTCATCGACTGGACGGCAAGAATCTCCACACGTAATCGATGAAAGGGTGGTCTTCTTCCTCGAATACGAACTTGGCGAGATAGATGGTAGCGCTAGATTCCTCATGTGGCCTTTGTGGCTCCCGGTTGGGTCTATCTAGGCTTGTACCTTATCTCAGTGTTTGTTGATCTCTGTTAGCTTATCCCCTCTCCTCTTAGGGGGTTTTGTATTTATACCCATGGATGTTTCTTTGTCCAAGTAGAACTAGTGAGATAAGCATAGATAGAATCCGAGTAGTCGTTATAGTTTCCATCTTGAATTCTGCTTCTCCTTCCTTATCCAGAACACCTTCCGTATATGATGCATGATTCTGTATAAGGCTTGGTATATGATGGTCCCATCGAGCTCAACCCACGATTATGGGGTATGCTTTATCCATAACTTTGACAATACTCTACGAAAACGATGGCATGGCGGTGATGGACATATTCATGCTAGGGGGCATTGATTGTCCGGCTGGCATGATGTTAGTGCTTGGTGACATGGTTGGGCGGACTAGTTCTTTCCCCTTCCTTTATTTATGGCAGAGCGAAGGAGCTTTTACTGTTATTGTAGTGTCAACGAGAGGACGTGAAGGCAGAAAGGCAGGTTAGCTTCGTATCCCCCGATGTTTAAAGTGATGAGGAAAAACTTTAAGCTAGTCTTTTCGTTTTGGTGGGTTTTTTATCCTAGTTATGAGATGTGGAATGTATACACTCGTGTAACCTTTAACCGTTATATCCACTTATGGCTATAGTGGTCAGATTTCTATCCATTATAGAAAAAAAAATTGAGGTCGCACCCGTCGCATAGGATCCGATGTGTCGCCATCGGTGCTCCACTGCTCCTGCACGCATAGCCCGCCAAGTTCAAACTCAACCCGTTGTCGTTCCGGCCCAACATGATGCGGCCCGGGAAGCTCACGGCCTCGTGGGGACTTTAGTCCGGCCCAGCGGATTCCCCGATGCGACACGTTGTGGGCTTTCCGTTCTGGCCCATCCCAGTTTGGGCCTCACGGAAGCATTCCACGGAAGCTCCCGCTGCCGATCACAACGTTTCGTTCGCTCTCTCTCTCAAAAAAAAGCAGACAACGTTTCGCCGGAAGATACAGCCTCTGCCGCCGCCGACGACCCCATGACCACGAACATCGCAAATACATCCGTTTATCAATGCTAGATGCTGCATTGCTTGCATCGCAAATTCGCATAGATGGATGGATGCTGTATAGATGCAAATGGTCGGAGTCATTAGCATCTCTTTAAAAATAATACTTGATTGACCGGTAATTAACTATATTCGTTTAAGCTATACGATGCAAAAAGGTAATTAAGAAAACAAAAATCATATATAGCTAAAAACGGTAATGATCGAAAACAGATCCTTGTACGGAAACGACGCTCGGTAATTTCTGTAATTTTCACCCTTTGCATTTACATCGCATATATTCTCCCCCAACTATTCCGTACAAAACAACTTTTTATATAAACATATATAGTTATAAAAAAACATAAAATTTTATATATGAAGACATAGTCTAGACATAGTCTATATGAAATTTCGATACTATGTTCAGATGGATGCATGGATGCGCCAACCGTTGTCATTCTGTTACTGTGCGAGTACGCTGCGCACCCCCTCGACGTCACATGCACACACGGGCCGGCGACGGACAGCGACGGCACGGCGCGCACCGGCCGGCAGCGGCCACGGCACGGCAGAGCGCGGTGGCTGTCACGGCCGGCCATGGCCGACGCACGAGATATCCGATACAGCTGATCGCTGAGGTAGCTAGCCTGTCTGCACCAATGCACATGCAATCATCTCACCCCTGGATCGATCGATCGTTTCGATCACCTTCTCCGATTTGCAATTGATTTTTGCATGAATGAATAATCGATAATGGATATATGGATCATGATATAAGGTGTGAGGATACGGGCTGGCGATGCATGCCATCCTTTGCTGCTGCTGCTGCTGCCGCCTGATTCCACTGTTCTTCGCCATGAGAAAGATCTGTCCTTTTGCTAAGTACTACAACTCCCATCATATCATTCACCAGCAAAACGACACGCACCGCACGCATCACATCTCTCTCTCTGGAGGTGCTATATATGTGTGTGTGTGTGTGTTCTAGCTTAGCTAGCAAGCTGGATTCTGTGCACAACGCAACAAATTAACCAAACCAAAACGTAACCCGTATATATACACATATGTGTACACCGATCATGTATACATCGATCGAGTACAATATTCCGTTAAATTTGCCGCTTTGCTGGCCCCCTCTGCATGCAGATTCTTCGATCTCCAGCCAGATCGATCGAGACTGTGTGGAATTAATCAAACGCAAGTAAATGCTTCCACCTGCCGCGATCTAAACTAAAAATATAGATGCACACATCATCGATCGTCGTCGTTTTGCTCGTACCTACAACTGCAAGCAAAGCACATGCATGCATGCCTCTTCATATATACTGTGCCCTGAGATAGAGAGAGAAATCGAATTATGATCAAGAAGAGAGACTGATATATTACTGTGCATTAATTGTACTATAGTGTATGTGACTCTGTTCGATTCGATCTCGCCGGCCGGCGGCGATCAAGGTGAGATCGCCGATGGCCGGCGTTCATGGCAATCGATCGATCGAAATGACCCACCAAACATAACCACGCATCCTGTTCATCCACAGTCCTTGCATTGCATTGCATGCATGGTAGTAGCTGCATCCACTATACTCATCATTCCGCTTCCCATCGCGTGCGTGTGTACGTAGCTAGCTAGATTATCTCGACATGGATGCAGAGAGAGAGGCAAGGCAAACAGTGTCTACACCTGCATACGCTCAGCAGGAATAGAGTAATTGCGCTGTCCCCGGGTGGTCGACGACGACATGTACAGCAGAGAAGTACTGTGGCTTCTGAACTCTGTATGCATAATATATCGTCTGAATTCTGATCGATCGAGGTGAAGAGTGATCAGGGCTAATTGCGAGCTAGGCGATTTCTGGGATGGTGATCAATCGATCGATATCGCGAGAGAGATATGCAGAAATTAATTGAAGATTCAGACACAGATCGAGCCGTATATATATATGTATATCGATCAACAGTCTCCTCGATCTGGTGCCGCATGGCTGCATGCCCTGCCTGCATATCGCATCATTGCATGGATGCATAATGATGAGTTTATGACCGGCTAGTCCGATTGGGTTTTCGATTTAGGTCATCGATCTCTGTGGGTCATGCTGGTGTCTACCTAGATGCATGCTCTGCAGGTGGCCACTTTTGAGTGATGCAGGAGATTGTTCGAACCTTTTCCTTTTTCAGTCTGGAATTTTAATTTGTTGCTGTTAAAATTAATTTTCTCCAAGATTCTTGCTCCGACGAACTCCAGCTTAGGAGTCGCACTCGGTTTAGCGTAGTTCTTGTTTGCCGTACTGTACCCCCACCTTCTAATAACCGCGCCTCGACAGGTTATCGATGTATAAATACTATACTTTATTTTTCTCGTACAACAATATTATAGACAATTAGTACATATATATTTGCCTGGTGAAAAGTCAAAACCAGTGTTGTAGCCAGAGTTTGATCGCCCATTTCCATGTATATATTCGACGGATTAGTTCATTATCATAATATTTGAGCCCATTTAGCTGTTGTATCAACTGGCCCACTATCAGCCCAACTTAGGTGACCTTAATAATTAGTAATTATATGTCTTTCTTAGTTGTACCAATAGAGCAGATGGAGTGTGCCGACGGTACGTACTAAAAATGCCAAATTGTACACATAATTCTGATTAATCGATCGCAAATCGCAGTCCAATAATTACCGACTTGTTTTGACCTTCTTGTCCTACTGATTAAATTCATTACAGTAAAAATGCCAAATTGTTCACGTAATTCTGATTAATCGATTGCAGTCCAATAATTACCCACTTGTTTTGACCTTCTTGTCCATCTGACAAGTGCAATTTTCTTGTCTGTCACTTAACTGGTCAAAACAGATATATATAGTGCTTACTTTGGAGCTAGCTAGTTAGGCTTTGTTCTTTCCCCCCTTTTCCCAACTCACCTCTCTCGTTTTCCGCACGCACGCTTTTCAAACTGCTAAACGGTGTGTTTTATGCAAAAAGTTTCTATACAAAAGTTGCTTAAAAAATCAAATTAATCCATTTTTGAAAAAAATTAGCTAAAACTTAATTAATCACGCGCTAATGAACTGCTCCGTTTTCCGCGCGCACTGTGTAAGTTGGGAAGTCTGGCATGCGAACGCAGCCTTAGTATGCATTCTAAGACATCACTTTTTGGAGTAAATAATTTTCACAAATTTCGTATGTAAACCTATATATAAACAAAAGTAATCTTAAGAACTCTAGTTTTGCAAAATAGTTTCCAAATTGAGAAAATTGTTGTTTTGTGCTAGAACTCTCTCTAGAATTTGAAGTGCTGTGAAACTGAAATTTGATCATTCTTTTTTTCCCACTGAAAGAAAAAACGTCAAACCTAACTAGTAGAGGACCATTTGGACAGGACGAAGAAGTTGACACATACACATATAGGATAAAAAAACCATCATAAGCTCTTGGATAAAAAACTCTTAATTAATTAAAATTTGTTATACCTGGTGCATATGTGTACAACGAGATGCTACTGTTGAGTAGAGAGGGAGGCAGATGAGATGAGGCACACGGCATGGGCCTGATCGATCGATGTTGGGCCACCGCTACAGTGCATCCGATCATAAGATTCTTTTTGCATGGATGGACCACTTCCCCTGTAGCTTTCCATTGGCATCAGATCACTGTGCTCCAACTCCTTAATTACCTCTCCTTCCCGGCCTGTATCTCCATGTCTCCATCTATCTCTTTCTCTCTCTAGATATATAAATAGAGAGAGAGAGAAGATAATAGTCTTCTCCATATGCAGTAGTCGCCGGCGGCAAGGTCGGCATGATAGATAGATGTACAACGTTGCTATTGGTGTCTTCCTTGATCCAAATTAAAAACTAGCTGCAATTTACAGTAGCTATTTACACACGTACTCTCTCTCCATTTTATGTTGTTATTTTAAGTTTATCCTAGCTGCAATTTGCAGTAGCTATTTATACACATACTCTCTCCATTTTATAAGTTATTTTAGATTTATCCTAAGTTAAATCACTGACCAACAAGTTTACTTAGTAAAAATAATATCTACAACACCGGATTAGTTTTATTAAATATACTATTAATAGTATATTTATTTTGTATTTGAAATGTTACTCTATTTTTTTATAAATTTGGTTAAATTCGGAGAGGCTTGACTTATGATAAATTAAATTAGTTTAAATTAAGTGATTTATAATATAAATCGGAGAGAGTAGTGGCAGAAGAAGCTATAGCACTATGCATGCAAGAAGAAAGGACAATGGACTCATGCATGGAAGACATTGGGATTTAACATGGTTTGGTGAAACGGTAAGTGATGCCTAGCTGTGCCGGGGACATGCCGTCCTGTTGCTACTGTAGCGCGCAAGCATGCATTGCATGGTCGTTGCACCTCTAACATTGATGGAGGAGGACGAAGAACAATTACTGGAGGAACTGAACAAAAGGAATAAACAACATTGACATTTAATATATCGATCTGTGAGTATTTGTACTGGATTCATGAATAGAAAAAAAAAAGCTACTACCTCCAAACCGGATTGGGATCCCTTAAGTCAGGTGACTTTGAGTCACTGGGGATAGAGGATTCCAATCCAAAACAAAAATTCTTTGCACTGCCATAATTATTTTACAGAGATTATATATGTAAATGTTCTTTTATAGAGTATTTTATGACCGCTGATGTGTCATACTATAATTAAATTTAGATTTCATATAACTACTATCTAGTTAAATAAAATATAAAAACTTTATTTATAAGAGTTTTTAAGTATATGTCAGGTAATTAATTTTGTAAAATTGCAATTTCAACTTCATAACAAAATATGCGTGCTAGCTGTGACGTTACGAACAGTTTTTAAATAAATAGGTCATAATTTTAAACTTGAAGAGCTCGGTATTATTAAAAACAGATATAATTTATAGTAAAAATTAGCTGGAAAATATTATACAAACCAAATGTAATGCAAATTATCGTAATTGTCCACATGGCATTAATTTCACCAAATAGATTTTTTTTGCGGGTTCACCAAATGGAGTTTTTTTGGTGGTACGTTGGTTAGACTTATTTACCACCATTGCCGATGCCGCTATTTTTATGTATAGCGATTATAATAGAAATTCCATAATAATTAATACAAGTCACATGAAGTTTTACCCAAAACTAGCTCTGCATCAGTCTAGAACAATTCTCCTCCACATAGATGGGACAATTAAGCTGAGGAGGAGCATGTGCCACCTACATCATCTACAAGGCGTGAGTGACTTAACATGCAAATTAACTTTGGCTGTATTTTAATATACGACGTTGTTAACTTTTAATACGTTTAACCAATCATATTGTAAGATACTTGATTTATTATTAAAGATTATTTAAATATGACTTATAATTTCTTTTATGTTTCTAAAAAAAATTCAATGAGACAAATGATTAAAGATATGTCAAAAAAATCAACTGCGCCATCTATTTATAGTATGGTTTTATTTGCTGATCACAGTGGCATAACCAGAAACATTATGTTTCTGATCTTTTCAGACAGTTTTTCGCCCTCACGATGGATCGAATTCTGGTAGCTAGTGACTATGCGAATATAATGACATGAATTTATTCGGATCTTTCACAATATCAAAAATCAGGCTGCCTGCATTGTCTCGATCGATCGTCGAAGCAACTAAGAACGTGACCAATAAGTACTGTATTAATTTGGCGTACGGCTGGCATATATATAGCTGGATCGATATAGCTAACAGTTTGCAGCTGCAAATGCAAGCAAGCATAACAGCTGCTACATGCATGCAATGCGGCGAATGGCACGAGATATATAGTGCTAGCATTTGCTTTGGTTGTAATGTAAGGCCGGCATTTTCTCTGAATTAACTTACATCGCACCATATGACTGCATGGGTATGATCATCTGCCGTTAACGATCAAGAGCAGAGCTGCGACAAACAGTATCGACACTGAATCCGGGCCGGCCACATAAAAGGAGAAACAGGTCGTCAGGCAAGAGGCTTTATTGGTGTGGTTCAGTACTTGATTGATCATCGCTAGACGGAGTTTGGGGGAGAAAAATGGACTTCTATTTATTTCCTTCAGGGTACGATTATTAGTCATTAATTTATAAAACGTAGTGATACTATACTGCTTGTACTTTGTGTTTGCGATCGACTTCTATGTGGAAATTATACCGTACAGTTGAAATTATCTATATATCCGATCAACCCTCGTGCGTGGATGTGTGGAATAATTGTTTTGTACCATATATATGTACTGAAATAGCTTAGTACTGAAATATACTGCTCAAGAGACATTTCCGTTCAAAGCCTAGGTTGATTTTAAGAGAAAAAAACAGAAATTTAAGTTTAGTAGTGAGATGTAGTAAATTTTAGATTCACACATAGGTAGGTAATTTGATTAATCACAATCTTAATTTCTTTAAGATTAAAAACCCAAATGATATGGTTTCCAAATAACTAGTTAATTTAATTTGTTTTTCTTCAACATATTAATAGCTGATTTCTATGAAGTTTGGTCGGCCTGGATTTTGGAAAGGGAAGTAAAAAAAGAACGGATCGAGGGAATAGTCATGGTAGGTACCTCATGTCCTATGTTTCGCTTTCGCTAGGATATATACATACAAAACTTTACTAAGATATGGGTCTCAAGAGTGTATTAAAAGTGTTGGAATATAAGTGAATTACACTTTTTTTTCATAAATTTACACTTAGTTGAAATAATCGGTGCATACAACTTAATATAGCCTTAGAGCTGGAAGAAAAACTTCGAACCCTACCTGGCACGTGATAAAATAGAAAAAATATACCCCGCTTCTATTCTACGCTTGAGACCAGTGATCCTTGCGTGAGGATTGCTAAGAGTTTAATTTGGATTGAACTGATTGCTACGTGCAACTTAAGAAATTAAAAAGCATAACATGAACAACATGTGCAATGGGCTACAGATATAAAATGGAAAGGAGAAAAGGAACAAAGCCAGCCATCCTTACTGATAAAGCAGTACTTTCCCTGCTTTTTAATGGCACAGATAGTTGCATTTGCATAGCTGCTAATTAATAGCTCTGGTTGTAATTTCGTCGAACTATACAGTATAAAGGATATGCATGGATCTGTTAGGATATGAGCTGCCTGCCTGTCTCCGCCCGGATCAGCTTTTCTGTAATTTCGTCGTACAGAAAAAGAAAGCAAAGGTACAGTACTGTTATCTGGTCCAGGAAATTGCACTGCAGAAGTTAATTATGTCATGGATCTGTCACTTATTTTCATGCTGCTACATATCTAAGTAATTTGCATTGTCTTACAGAACAATTTCAGAAGGAAATTTCCTCATGAAATAAGAGAAAAATATTAATGAGAATCGGGATGTCGATAATTCTACAGACCACTTAATTACCTCTTCTTAAATTAATATATTTGATGTTTGTTATTCTAACGTACGCCGACTACAAATGAATGGAGAGAGTAAATATAATAGGGTCAAATTAATGATCTATCCATCTAAAAGTATCCATCTAAAAATATAATGTAGAATCGTGTGGTGATTAATCTTGGTGATGAACAATTATTAAAGGTGAGTGTTTATTGAAAATACGGTGCGGATTGTTTTCGGTTAGTGCATAGTGCGGTCGGCACTAGGTGGCCTGTTAGACTGGGTAGGAGGTGCCGGTCAGACTGGTGGTGTGTGGCTGGTCAGATCGGGTGGCCCGATGATCTGACCAAGTGATTTCAGGAGGGAGTCGGTTTCGGATTGTTTTTGTGGAATTTCTAGATTGCTTCATTGCTTCATGTTTATGACTTCTAGATGATTTCTATTCGTATGTGATACTATTGTGTACTGATATGAGTTAAGTTGGTGTGAATTTGTACTCGGATATGAAGTTTATTTGTTGTTCATGTGTAGGTGTTAAGTTGCTTGAGGCCATGATAGTATATATAGCCGGTGATGGATCGGGACTAGATTTGGGAGAAGTTAAGATCCATATGGTCAAGGATATCACGCGGGATTCTCAGGCTAGAGAACAATGCACGTGGAGGTGAATGTTTCCATATGGCATACACGTGGTGTTGTGTGCGTATAAAAAATGGAGTCAAATTTGGATTGGAGTCCAAGTTTAGGAAGATTGAAGTTTGTTTCTTGTACGGGAAGGTTTTCTAGGGGATTATGACTTCTTATATGAGATGGATTCATGGCTAGGGACAACCACGTCATGGGTATAAATAGAGAGGGAGGGTGTAGCCTTCCGGAATCGATACAGAGAGAGTTGAGTTAAGAGAAAAGTTAGGGTTTCGAGTTTAGTTGAGATTTTGGTGAGTGCTGTTGGTGCACTTTGTAAATACTAGTTGATGCAATAAAATCGAGTAGATTAATCTACATCTTTGAGTGTTCATCTACCGATGTTTATCTGGATCCCGATGGTTTGGTCAAAGTTCATCGGACGGTCTAACCGGTGGCAAAGCATATCGGTCTAACCAGCGGCATGGAGTCGGTCAGCCTAGCGACGACGAGCAGCAGTAGGCAGAGAGGCGGTGGTCCGACCGATCGAACAACACCGATCAGACCGGTGGCGAAGGTGTGGTCAGACTGGTGTGCATACGGCGGTCAGATCGGGCTACGCCAACGACTTCGTCAGTTTGAGGGTAACTTTATTTCTGCTAAAAGTTTTTGGCTTTTGGTCTCTGGTTAGCTTGGTTTTTGTGTTCGATCTACATAGAAGATATATTTTTTTACCAGGCTTTCAACAAGAATTGATTGACTAATCATTTATGTGATACACAACCAAATAACATTAATTTCATTACTAAACATAGGAAGGCCCCTGTGTGCCAGAAACACATGAGAACATGCAAATTCCACACGGTAACGACGTTGTCAAAAAAATTTGTGTCAAAAATTGTACGTTCTTGACTAGTAAACTAAGTATTGTCCGAACAAAACAAAATAAACGTGAAAGGGATACTTTTTTTTGGTGATGCACAGGGACAATATTAATTTAGTAATGAGGCAATGTTGTGAAATGACAATTCCGATCGAAGACAATGCATGGAGATGTGCATATTATTGGGTTTTGATAAAGCGTGAAAGATGTTTTTACATGTCGTCTCTACGCGCGCGCCATGCACACCAAACACACCACAACCATGTTTATGTCGTTGGCAGCCACGTTTGAATAAAGATTGATATGATGAGACATAAAGGCAAAAGATAGTTTGCGTTTGTCTCTCGATATATTAGATGGCCATATATAATTAAGGGTGTGCCATTTTTTTAGAGGTCTGAATTACGTGTTTATTTTTCCTTTTTATGAAGTTTATTTTAATGCCGCGGGCTATTTTACGTAAATATTTTCCAGCTCACTTTACACCTCAAACTAAAAACGGTTTGATTTACTTTTTAACCGTATTTCTCTTTTTTCTCTCTCTATTTAAATCGTATATTGCTATTTAAATCGTATATTGCAATAAAATTTAGTAGGATTGATAGATGCTACGTCTCAACATTTTTTAGAACTTCTTTTCTTCATAGTTTACATAGGATGGAAACACTAAGACTAACGTAAACATTGATGTTTTAAATTTCATGTAAATAGTTATAAAAAAGTTAAAAATATTTTGGAACTTTAATTATGGTTAATTTCATCTATGGCATAAGAAATGTTGGTAAGCAGTGAAGTGAACTTGGTTTAATAATTTAAGAGGGTAAAATAAGCAAAATAGGGTGTTAAATGGCCAATGAAATAGTTCGTGGAAGTAAAATGGTTTTTTTCTTATTTGTTTTATGAAATATCATCGTAAGTGTTAGTTGCACTTTGCGGTGCTGTATATATTTTGCATATGTACATGGAGGACACTAATAACCTTGTTGCCTTAAAGAGATTAGGAGGTGTTGATGATGTGTGCTCTATAAATCTTTTGCGAATGGTTTGGCTAGGTCTGTCTCCCCTGATCCTTAATTCCTTACAATAATAATAACGACAATATAATAGTATATTTGTACATGTGACATGCATATACATATTTATCGGTCGATAAGGTAGTTCACGTGATAATTATTTTTCATCCCTATAAACTTATACTACCTCAGTTGTTTTATATTATAAGCATTTGACTTTTTTTCTAGTTAAAATTTATTAAGTTTGACTAAATTTATAGAAAAAATAGTAAAAATTAGTTTTATTTAATCTAACATTGAATATATTTTAATAATATGTTTGATTTGGGTTAAAAATATTAATATAGTTTTCTTTAAATGGAAGGAGTACATGTGAAGTAAAACCCACAAGTTAGTACACAATTACACTGCTAAAAATAGAACAACAGAGTAAAAATTAAAGAAAACATTTATATGATGCTAATGAAAGTACAGGAGTGTTTAGATTTCAGGTGAAAAAAATTCAATCACTTTTCGAGTCCCTTGAATGACGTACAATCTAATGGTTCTTATCACTCCCTTCTCTCTCTCTTTCTTAGATAAATGGTTAAGCAATAAACTATTCTAGCCTATATATAAAATTTAAAAACATACCGAACTACATGAAAAAAATTACCGTTCATAAATGTCGGCGTCCTGCCCAGGGGTATATCGACTATGGGCTTGCGGTGGCCCCGTCCGTCCACGTGGCTATCCTCCCAGGGGAGAGAAGGCCCAAGGGCGAGGTGGCGGCCACCCTCCCATGACACCCTACCCCCTCGGGGTGAGGCCTAGCAGGGGTCGGCCTCCCCCGACCCCCCGGGCTGCGGCCACGCGTAACCAAGCGGGTGAGCGCTCCCAGTGCTCACCTACCCGCATTAATAACGGGGCAGGCATAGTGCGCCTGCGTCACGCGCGGCGCTGCATCTATTGCGAAGCGACGCGCACGCATCTGACACCGGTCACCGTCGGCTGATCGGTGTGAGACTGGTGCGAATGACCGATGGGATGGCGTACAGTACCGCGCGTGCCGGCGCACGCCCGGTAGGTATGATACGCTTCCCAAAGAGCTGCGCTAATATCGCGAGGGCTGATCTGGCTCTCGCGCCACGTCAGAGTTGGTGCGTCAAGTCTAATCACCTGGCGCATCGCACAGTTTACGATGGATTACCGGATTCCAGCCGTTTAATGGAGAGTGATGTGCTAGGCCGACCGCCATGATGGGCGGTCTGATCGACGGCATACTGGCGCTACAGGAGCGGAAGGCTTCCACTCTAAGCCACAACATGGACTTCATCTGTAAAATAGTTTTCTCCTTTCTCTCTAGAAAACCGCCTGTCTGATCCCTGTGGTGTCCCCTTGAGATATAAAAGGAGGCCCAGGCCGAAAGGAAGGGGGTTCGGTTCGGCTTTTTGCTTCTACTCCCTGGATTGCGACTAGCCAAGTCCAACTCCGGAGAGCTAGAATCCACACAGATAATCTACCACACAGGAGTAGGGTATTACGCCTCATCGGCGGCCCGAACCTGTATACTTGCTCGTGTGTCACCGCCCTCTGTCTGGCGATCTTTGATCCTCACTGGCCTCACCGGAGCCAGGCCTGAGGAAGCCTCTTTCGCGCGCCCTTGGGGCCGAACTCGAAAAGGGGTCTGCACAGTCCCCCGCTGCGGAGTTTTCCATCCGAGAGCTGGCGCGCAAACGCTTCCTCGGTTCTCCACCCTTTGCGTGATCGCCAAGCTTCGCCAAGCCAGCCCCATGGCTGAAGAGGTAGTGCTTCACACCCCCACACCGAGCCGATGACGACGGCGGGGAGCTACATCCCCGTCACCAGACGCGCGCTTCGTCACCACCTCCTCGCCGGAGCCCCGAGCGTGAGAAGGCACCGAAGGAGCCGGAGGGCTCCGCCACCTCCCAGCGGCCCAGCGACGAGCGACGGCGTCGCCCCAAGGCGCGCCGCCGTCTGGCCTACGGCGCCGATGGCACGCCTCAGGGTGCCCTCTAGGCGGCAGGGGCGCTCCTGCGCCATCCGTCCATCGCTGCGGACCCAGAGGCCCCCGTCCAGCGTTGGCTGGACGACGTGGCCAACCTGGTCAAGGCGGCGCACTAGCAGCTGGACGCTAGCGGCCGCCCATCGGCGGCCGAATCATCCGGCACCGCGACCTCAACCTCTTCGTCCGCAAGACGAAGAGCGTGACGAGCGGCGGCAATGTACGCCGTGCATCCTCACTGCCCTCGTCGACGCCCACGACTTCTCGCGGGCGTCACAAGAGTTTGTACGGCGAGCCGGATGCCCAGCTCAGTATCGAGCGTCGGCGTGATGAGCGCCGTGCTACCCAAGCGGGAGAGGGCGCCGTGTCCATGGCCACCGTGCACCCTAGTGGCCCTAGAGGTAGGCCCCCCGTTTCCCCCGTTGTTGAGGCTGGATGCCGCGCCTTTGTGGCGAGTCTTCGGAATGTCCGATGGCCCCCAAAGTTCCGACCCAGCATCCCGGAGAAGTACGACGGTAGCGTCAACCCCACCGAGGTTCTCTAGATCTACACGACTAAAATCGAGGCGGTGGGGGGTGACGACAGGGTCATGGCGAACTATTTTCCCATGGCCCTCAAAGGCCAAGCGCGGGGATGGCTCATGAATCTACCACCCGCTTCGGTCCACTCCTGGGAGGATCTGTGCCAACAGTTCACCACGTACTTTTAGGGTACATATCCATGCCCAGGAGAGGAAGTCGATCTGCACGCAGTGCAGAGGAGGGACGGCGAGTCCCTCCGATCATATATACAGCGGTTCTGCCAGGTCCGCAACACCATCCCGTGTATCCCCGCGCAGTGCGGTGATATACGCGTTTAGGAGAGGCGTGCGGCACAACCGCATGCTGGAAAAGATTGCCTCCAAGGAGCCCCAGACTACCACGCAGCTCTTTGAGCTCGCGGACCGTGTGGCCCGAAAGGAGGAAGCGTGGACCTGGAACTCCTCCGGCTCTGGCGCGGCGGCTACGGCTGCCCCCGGGTCCACCGCCCATTTTGGGCAGCAAGAAAGGAGGAAGAAGAGGAGGACTGCTTGCTCCGGTGACGAGGGGCACGTCCTCGCCGCTGAAGATGCCCTGCAGCCCCCACGTAAGGGGAAGGCTACGGAGGGCAACAAGAGGAGCGCTACCGCCCCTGGCCGAGAGCGCCAGGACGGCAAATGGTGCTCCGTGCACGACACCTCTCTCCACGACCTCACCGAGTGCCGCGCGGTCAAGGGATTGGCCGAGAGCGTCAAGAAGTGGGGGGAGGAGTGGGGCCAGGAGTGCTGTGAGGGCAGAGCCTCACGGCCCCAGCCCGCGATCGATGCAGTGAGGCCAAGAAGAAGTCCCTCGTTAATGACGATGGCGACGACGACTTAGGCTATCAGGAGCCTGAGGCCACCGTCGCCACCATAGATGGGGGAGCATGTGCTCATGCTTCCCGCCGCAGCTTCAAGACCATGAAGCACGAGCTTCTGACTGCCGTCCCCACACACGAGGCCTCACGGCGGGCCAGGTGGTCGGAGGTCCCTCTCACCTTCGACCAAACCGACCACCCCCCGTGCGCGCCCCGGGGGAGGCAAATCGCAATGGTGGTCTCCCCCACCGTTTGCAATGTCAAGTTGAGGCGTGTCCTGATAGATGGCGGCGCCGCCCTCAACATCCTTTCGCCCGCGGCCTATGACCTCATTAAGGTCCCGAGGATGAAGCTCATGCCGTCTCTGCCGATCATCGGCGTGACGCCAGGGCACACATGGCCTCGAGGTCACATCAACCTCCCGGTCACTTTCGGTGGCCCCGACAACTTCCCCACCGAGCGGATAGACTTCGATGTGGCGGACCTCCATCTGCCCGAGAACGCGGTCCTGGGGAGACCTGCGTTGGTGAAGTTCATGGCGGCCACCCACTATGCCTACCTCCAGATGAAGATGCCGGGCCCACGCGGCCCCATCACCATCAACGGCGATCTCAAGATCGCGCTGGCTTGCACGGAACAGCGCGCAAACGACCTCGCCGCGATCCCAAAGCCCGCGGGCGATAACGAGGAGCATGGCGCCTCCTCGTCGCACGCCCCGAGGAAGCGGATGACCCCAAGCGACGAGGTCCTCATCAAGGAGGTGGCGCTGGCTGGCGACCCGTCCAGGACCTTCAAGATCGACGGTCAGCTGGATGGCAAATAGGGAGACGCGCTCGTCTCCTTCCTGCGGGCAAACGCTGACGTCTTCGCATGGAAGCCGTCAGACATGCCCGGGGTCCCTAGGGAGGTGATCGAGCACCATCTAGCCGTGCGGCCGGGCACAAGGCCCGTCCGGTAGAAAGTGCGGCGGCAGGCCCCCGAGCGCCAGGCCTTCATCCGTGAGGAGGTGGCGCGCTTGCTGGAGGCTGGATTCATCCGGGAAGTCATCCATCCGGAGTGGCTAGCGAACCCGGTCATCGTCCCCAAGGCGAACGGCAAGCTCCGGATGTGCATCGACTACACCGACCTCAACAAGGCATGTCCTAAGGACCCTTATCCCCTACCACACATAAATCAAATTGTCGACTCCACCGTGGGGTGTGACGTTTTATGCTTTCTAGATGCATACTCAGGGTATCATCAGATTCACATGGCTAGGGATGATGAGGAAAAAGCTGCATTCATTACTCCTCTAGGCACATACTATTATACAACTATGCCTTTCGGTTTAAAGAATGCATGCCCTACTTTTCAGCGTACTACTCGTATCACTTTGGGTAGTCAAGTAGGGCGTAATGTTGAGGCGTATGTCGATGACCTGGTTGTGAAGACGCGCAACCAGGAGACACTCCTCTCGGATCTAGCGGAGACTTTCGAGAGTCTCCACTCTACCCGCATGAAGCTGAACCCCGAAAAGTGCGTGTTCGGCGTGCCTGCGGGCAAACTTCTCGGGTTCTTGGTCTCAGCCCGAGGCATAGAGGCCAACCCCGAGAAAATTAGCGCGATAAATAGGATGTGCCCCCCAGCAGGCTTAGGGATGTCCAGTGCGTCACCGGATGCATGGCCGCCCTTAGCCGATTCATATCGAGGTTGGGAGAGAAGGCCCTGCCCCTATTTAAACTCCTCAAGCGCTCTGGGCCGTTCCGGTGGATGGAGGAAGCTGAGCGAGCCCTCGATCAGTTGAAGGCATACCTCAGCTCCCCTTCGGTCCTAGTTGCCCCCGAGCCAGAGGAGCCGCTGCTGCTCTACTTGGCTGCGACCCCACAAGTAGTTAGCGCAGCGCTGGTGGTGGAGCGCGTCGAGGAATGCCCTCGGCCCGTACCCCACCGACCCACGATGGCACAACCCGGGACAGAGGATGAAGAAGGAGCCCGTCAGTTAGGCGAAGGCCCTCGGGCCCCCCAGACTGACGATGGCCCTACGATCCCTCGCCAGGCGTCGTCAGAGGCCCCCGGACCCCAGGCAGGCCCCGAGGCCACTGGGGGAGGAGCGGCCCGGCGACGCCTGACCCCGAGGCTACCAAAGTGGAGGTGGAGAAGGCCCAAAAGGGCCCCCCAACATTCCCACACGGGATCCAACGCCTGTGACGAGGAAACTAGGCCCCGCCGAAAGGTGCAGTGGCCGGTTTATTTCGTTAGTGAGGCGTTACGGGATGCTAAAACCCGGTATCCTCAAGCCCAAAAATTGCTCTACGCAGTTTTGGTGGCTTCGAGGAAATTGCGCCATTATTTCCAGGCGCACCGGGTTATGGGGGTAACGTCCTACCCTCTCGGGCAAATTCTTCGGAACCGGGAGGGGACAGGGCGAGTGGTCAAGTGGGCCATCGAGCTCTCTGAGTTTGATCTCCACTTTGAACCGCGCCACGCGATTAAGAGTCAGGCCCTCGCCGATTTTGTGGCGGAGTGGAGCCCGACCCCCGAACCTGACCTCGGGTTCCCCGACCCCGAGGTCGGAGCCGATCCTGCTCAACAAGCTGCCAGCCCGCATTGGGTAATGCAGTTTGACGGCTCGCTCGCCCTCCAAGGGGCTGGCGCCGGGGTCACTTTGACCTCGCCTAGCGGGGACATCCTCAAATACTTGGTTCGCCTCGATTTTCGGGCAACCAACAATATGGCGGAGCATGAGGGACTACTTGCGGACTCAGAGCGGTGGCAGGAATGGGGATCCGCCGCCTCCTGGTTCTAGCTGACCCTCAGTTGGTCGTGAACCAAGTCTCCAAGGAGTACCGCTGCTCCGACCCGCAAATGGAGGCCTACGTCTGTGAGGTACGGCGTATGGAGCGCCATTTTGACGGGTTAGAACGACGGCACGTGCCCAGGCGAGACAACATGCTCGCCGACGAGCTGTCGCGCCTCGCCTCGTCACGCGCCCCAACCCCACCGTGTGCCTTTGAAGAAAGGCTTACCTAGCCGTCAGCGCGTCTTGATCCCCCGGGGGACTCAGACGCTGCCACGCCTCCCCCGAGGCCCGAGGGAGTCCGGGTCTCGGGGCCCGAAGGGGTCAAACCCGACCCCCCAAGATAAATTGCCTAGATAACTGAGATCCAGGAGTTCCTCAAAGATAAGACTCTCCCCGAGGATCGCGAAGGGAGCGAACGCGTCATTCGCATCTCCAAGAGGTACGTGCTGGTAGAGGGGGCCCTCTACCGGCGCGGTGCCAACGGAGTCCTCCTCAAGTGCATCTCTTGGGACCATGGCATCGAGCTTCTCGCCAATGTTCATGAAGGCGAGTGCGGCGCTCATTCCGCCTCGCGCACCTTGGTCGGCAAGGCCTTTCGGCAGGGATTTTATTGGCCGACAGCACTCCAGGACGCGGCCGATCTAGTCAGGCGATGCCGAGCGTGCCAATTCCACGCGAAGCAAACACATCTGCTAGCCCAGGCCCTCCAGACCATCCCGCTCTCATGGCCATTTGCGGTCTGGGGGCTGGATATCTTGGGTCCATTCAAGAAGGCAGTGGGAGGATATGAGTACCTCTACGTCGCCATCGATAAGTTCACCAAATGACCCAAGGCTTACCCGGTCATCAAGATCGATAAGCACTCGGCGCTCAAATTCATCAAGGGCGTAACCGCCCGGTTCGGGGTGCCGAACCGTATCATTACGGACAACGGCACCTAGTTCACAAGTAAACTGTTCGGCGACTACTGCGAGGACATGGGCATCAAGCTCTGCTTCGCCTCCCCCGCCCCCCCCAAAGAGCAACGGTCAAGTGGAGTGCGCCAATGCGGAAATCCTTAAGGGCCTCAAGACCAAGACATACAACATCCTCAAGAAACACGGCGACTCGTGGATCGACGAGCTACCAGTGGTGCTATGGGCCAACCGGACGACCCCGAGCCACGCCACAGGAGAAACACCTTTCTTCCTGGTTTATGGCGCGGAGGCGGTCCTCCCATCCGAGCTCACCCTAGGGTCTACACGAGCAGCCCTGTACAATGAGGCAAATCAAGAGCTCCTCCGACGGGACGACCTCGACTACCTCGAAGAGCGAAAGCGCCACGCGGCCCTCCGGGCCGCGTGCTACCAGCAGAGCCTAAGGCGCTACCATCAGCGCCATGTCCGGGCCTGATCACTCCGCATAAACGATCTCGTCCTACGCCGCGTCCAAACGCGTGTTGGACTGAGCAAACTCTCACCCATGTGGGAGGGGCCGTTTAGAGTGATCGGTGTCCCCCGGCCGGGCTCGGTCAGGCTGGCCATGGAGGACGGCACAGAGTTGCTCAATCCATGGAACATCGAACACCTTTGCCGCGAGGAGTCGTTGCATTGTACCTCGGGCTCGGGCCAACCCCGCGTGCCCCCTCGGGCACGGCAAAGTTGGCCGGGGGCTCCCACTATCAATATATCTCATTTGGATCCGTTTCACAACAGTTTTATATCCGGTCCCATTGTGGTTTTCCCCTTACGGATTTTGTTGGGTGTTTTCGTCTTACTCGGGACGGTCGCGTTCGTGTCGCTCCTAAGTGATTCGCGCCGCCTAGACGCCAACGGGGCCCAGAGCGAGCCGTGCCCCGAGACATGTTGAACTCCGGGGGAACTCGCCAATGGCCCACAATCGGGTCCGCACTTACCCCGGTCATCATGTTCTCGGCCTGGCCAGTCTCGACATGCGGAACTTCCAAGTGCTCTAGTTTCGGTTCCTATCACTTAGGACTGCGGCCCGAACCCGAGCCCCCACTTAAGGCAAAACACCGAACAAAGGGAAAAAACACTTGAATAACACATACAAGACATCAAACTAACACATAAACCATGCTGTATTCATTTCAAGGAAATAATACACAAGCACATGGCGAAAAGTCGATTATTACATAATCGGCGCGAAGGCCGTGCCGATTATGTAATAATCGGCACAAAGGCCCGACCGGAGGATGAAGGAAGAATCCCGGCGGAGCAGCTGTCCTTGCTCGCTCCGCCGGCGGCAGCGGCCGTCCTCGCTCCTCCCACCGGTCAGCAGCGGCCGTCCCTGCTCCTTCCACGAGAAGTGACGGCCGTTCCTGCTCCTCCCGCCGATCAGCGGCGGCTGACCCTGCTCCCCCTGCCGCCAGCGGCGGCAGTCTTTACTCCCTCCGCCAGCCGTAGCAGCGGTTCCTGCTCCCGGTGCCGATGGCAGCGGCCGTAGTTCCTGCCCCCGGCACCGATGGCAGCGGCAGTTCCTGCCCTCGGCACCGATGGCGGCGGCAGTTCCTGCTCCCTCCGCCACCGTCTCCACCCTCGTTTTCGAGGGCGCGAGCACCCGAGGAGGTGGTTCAGGGAACTGCCCAGCACCCTTGGAACGGCGAGTCGCGGACCAGATGCGACACGATGCAGCTGGCTCCTAACCGCGACGGGGTAAGGCGCCAAGCAGATCTGAGCTGGCATAGACACGCCTTACCCCGCTACCCTGATCGCGCACATCACCAACAAGAGGTGTTGCCGCGCCGCCGCCACGCGCGGTTGGGGGCGATATCCGTCGACCCCCATCACCGGTGACGTGGTCCGTTTGGGGAAGGGATGCCGGAACAGCAGAAGAGCCCACCACGGCTGGAGGAGGAGGGAAGGTGGCCCGTTCCAGGAACGGCGGCCCCTTCCACATTCTGCCCGGTACCACCGCCCCTTGGACGGTCACCACCAGCATGAGCTTGCGCGGTGGGCCGACTACACAGTCATTGCTGATGCGGAACGACAATAGCACGTCACTCCCAGTTGGAGGACGACGCCGTCGCTCCGTGGAGTATATGTCGCAAGGAATAAGAGTGTGCGGTGAGAGGAGCGCCAGGGAACAAGGGTAGCAAGGGCACCAGGAAGCTGAGTTGGGGAAGAGGTGGTGAAGGAAAGGGAAGACCCTCCCCGCACCTTTTATACCCTGGCCGCTGCCGCGCCCGGCTCCTGGTTCCCTGTATCCGCTCTCTTGCCCCTTCGGTTTCCGCGCACGCACCGCCCACTACCGTCCATAAAACTTTCAGCGCGCGTGTGGAACGTCGCCACCATCTTCAAGATGGGAGAATGGGTCAAACTTGCCTTAAAGGTGGCACGGTTCCCGAAAGGTACACCATCATTATTATCTTGGGCAGGCGAGCAGACGTGCCCCGTTTTGCGTGTCGCCCCCGGAAATAGGACCGTTACGCAGTAATGGCCCATTTCCGTTGAGAGGCGATTTGGGTTACGCCCCGGATAATGAGGCCGTTACAGGCTAATGGCCCGTTATCGCTGAGGAGGCGTTTTTCCCATCAAACAGAACTAGCGGCTGTTCACCTCCCTTGGAAACCTGGGCCCATGCCACTAGATCGATGAGGTGGCGTAAAACCTAGTCGACCTGCAGTGGGGCCCCTCACAGGCTTTACACCGGGGGCTACTGTCGGCGTCCTGGCCCAGGGGTATGTCGACTATGGGCTTGCGGCGGCCACGTCCGCCCATGTGGCCATCCTCCCAGGGGAGAGAAGGCCCAAGGGCAACGTGGCGGCCGTCCTCCCATGACACGCTATCCCCTCGGGGGAGGCCCAGCAGGGGTCGGGCTCCCCCGACCCCCCCGGGCTGCGGCCACGCGTAACCAAGCTGGTGAGCGCTCCCAGCGCTCACCTACCCGCATTAATAACGGGGCAGGCGTAGTGTGCCTGCGCCGTGCGCGTGCCGCATCTATTGCGAAGCGACATGCACGCATCTGACACGGTCACCGTCGGCTGACCGGTGTGAGACCGGTGCGAATGACCGATGGGATGGCGTACAGTACCGCGCGTGCCGGCGCACGCCCGGTAGGTATGATACGCTTCCCAACGAGCTGCGCCAATATCGCGAGGGCCGATCCGGCTCTCGCGCCACGTCAGAGTTGGTGCGTCAAGTCTAATCACCTGGCGCATCGCACAGTTTACGATGGACTACCGGATTCCAGCCGTTTAATGGAGAGTGACGTGCTGGGCCGACCGCCATGATGGGCGGTCTGATCGACGGCATACTGGCGCTACAGGAGCGGAAGGCTTCCACTCCAAGCCACAACATGGACTTCATCTGTAAAATAGTTTTCTCCTTTCTGTCTAGAAAACCACCTGTCTGGTCCCTGTGGTGTCCCCTTGAGATATAAAAGGAGGCTCAAATTCTATTGGTGTATGTATTGTATTTGTTGCATTATATATTGGGACGAAGGAAGTATTTGAGAAATACAGACGCATAAGTTGAGACGATTATAAAACCGTTTTACGTTAGCCGTTACATCCTCCACCGTAGAATCACTTTTAGCTTCTTCCATTTGTCACAAAATAAATTTATTATTAAGTAAATATTGCATCAGAGAATGTGAAAGTAGGGAATAAAAACATTTGGAATAGATAAAGAGAGAAATATAATACCATTGGGATTTGAGAAGGTGAGTGTGAGGGTATCACTAGTACAAAACGATTTTTATGGACAAGACCCTCATTAGGTTGCAGACGGACCATAACTGATCACGTCTGCAAAAATCGACTTCTATTTTCGCATACGGCCCCTTAAAAGACCCGTATGAGAAAATCAATTTTTGCAGGCGGATATCTTAAGCGACCGCATGCAAAAATAACCTTATTTTTGCATGCGGACCTCCTAAAGGGTGGTATGCAAAAATCGCTTTTCACATGCGAGCCCTTAAGTAGTCCGCATGCAAAAATATCTCTTTTTTTTCTCCCCCTCCTCTCACTTTCCCTCCCTACCACTTCAATTTTTTTTCACCCCTTTCCTCTCTCTCCTCCCTACTATATATTTCTCTCCTCCCCTCTCTCTTCCTCTCCTCCCTCCCAGTGGGCGGTGGCGATCAGCGGGTGATAGCCGAGAGTGGGCCGCTCGGTGACCTCGGGCGCCGCCACCGCCGCTGACGACGATGAGGAGGCGCGCGGCTAGGAGCGGGCATGCCATCGACGATGGCGGCGAGAGCAGCGGATCCGCTGCCCCCACCCTCGCAAGCGCCGACAGCGGGTGGATCCGCCGCCCCCCGATAGCGGGAGCTACAGGCGGTGGCCGGCGGCCGGCAGATCCGCCGCCCCCGCCCTCACGAGCACCGACAGTGGGTGGATCCGCCGCATACGACCTCGGGGGCAGCGGGCGGCCGACGGGTTGTGATTTTTTTTCTTTTGGATTTTTATTTTTGCATGCCATCCACATAAGCACCAGCCTCATGCGAAAGTAGTGATTTTTGCAAACTTTTTCGTGCATGTGGGCTGATCAACCGTGTGAAAAAAAAAGGTTTTGGCCACCTAGAATGATGGTTTTTGTAGTAGTGTATTCTGATCTTTTTAGTTTTGTATTTATATGTGTGAGATGGATAAAAAATAAACTAATTTCAGTATGAAGGAAGTAGGTAGCAACGTAAACAATAGACGATGAACATAATGTGAAACATACAAGAGGGTTTAAGAGCAACCACAATGTAGCAAAAAGTTAGCTTTAACACAAATATAATTTTAAAACATATAATCAAAGTATGTCAACGGATAGACTATTACAAGCAAAGGAACAAACGCTTGAAACAAAATACGTGGGCCATGCATTTGTTGATACATAATGTAGTGATCATTCACGCTAAGTAACATATAAAAACTAACTAAACAACAAATTTGGCACTGCACCTGACAGTATACTCTAACTTGGCGGTGAAAGGCTGGAGCTATTCCAGCACATTGTTAGATATACGTAGTCTCGTTCGATCAAAGGCTAAATTGATTCCTCCATGAAAAGGACCTGCCATGATGTCTAGCTTGGCTACAGTTAATTTGGAATAGAAAATAAAATCGCCAGGCGATTTAACTATGTATATAATTATAGAAATACTGTGCCAATATTAGTAACTAATTAAATTAAATCACGTAAAATCCGTTTTGATAAGGACTAAAGAGATAATTAATATCATATTTTAACCTAATCCCTTCCCTCATTCTTTTTTCTTTCAAAATATAGTCTCCAATACTCGTACTTTACTATTTTTTAGTCGCATATTTGTACAAATTATAAACAATATATATAGCTACATAGAACGTATTTTCATGATAAATCCAATATCATTTTACATGTCAATTTCTAGCTATTATTTTCATATATTAATGTTTTAAGCTTTTATGATTTGACTTCATGGACCTAAAACAAACACCTATATATTTTGTGAACATAAGTATACTGTGCACACACATCATCACTACTTAAAAAAGGGTTTTTACTAGCGTTACCTTATTTTTTTTCCTTAGCAGAAAAAAATAAGAAACGCTTGTGAAAATATAATCGGAGGTCCCTGGTTAGTAACCGCTTGTGAATATCTATTTTACAAGCGGTCATCTTAAAAGGGCCTCTTGTGAAATAACACTATTTTCCCTAGCGGTTAGCTAAGAGCATTGCAAAATAGATTTTTGCAAGCGGTTCTCTTCTTAGTTAGTTGCCGTAGAAAATAAACTCAAGCACTATAAAAAAGGACCCTATACTCTCCTCCCACTCCCTCTTATCCTTATCCTACCTGAGGTTCTCTCTCCTCCCACCTGTCCCTCCCACCTCTCGATCCCAACTCCGGGCGGCGGTGCTCCCAGCAGACGACGAGCCCGGCAGCGGATCTAGGCGGTGACATACCCCAGCAGGCGACGTGGCTAGGCGGCGTGCAGGTAGATCCAGGTGGGGCTCACCAGTTGTGCTCGGCGGTGGTCATATTAGAGGCTGTGGCACACCCAGCAGGCAACGGAGCTTGATGACGCGTAGGTGGATCCACGTGGGGCTCACCAGTCGTGCTTGGTGGCAGTCAGATCCAAGGTGGGGGCTCGCAATGATGGCATGTCAAGGCGGCAACACACGGATCCAAGGCCTCGCGAGCTCTGCCATCCATGATGATCTCGACCTGCATCCACATCCGGTGGTAGCGTTCAAGGTGATTGCCAGATCCGGGCCTTCTACCTGCCACCCCAGCCCCACCGCATTGCTGACCGTGTGGCCTCAGCTCTACCCCATCCCCATCCCCTGCAGTGGCCGACCCCTCCCCGTCTCCTTCCCCCGCAATCGCGGTGGCTCCACCTCGTTGGTGCGGCAGCGGCGAGTCGTCACTGCACTCGCGCGTGCCGCCATCGACGGTGACGACAACAGCGGTGGATCCGGTGAACGAATCCTTAATTTCTAAGAACACAAGTAAAAAAAATTACCAAAAAAATATTCTTAAAAATTAAGGGCTGTTCAAAGTTGCGCCGTAGCTGGTACCAACAATGCTGCACTCACTCTGTGCAGCTGCAGCCGTTGCAGTCGGTCTACCGAACGCTCCCTAAATACTCATAAAAATTTATTCATCCTCATAAAAAAGTTGAAATTCAAAAATCGCTTTGGATCATCATCTTCCAAAACTGAAAGCAGCCATATATAGTGTGAGAGTACATAGTCAGGCAACAAAATAACCTGCTGATGGATACACATTTCTCATGAATAAATTATTA
This sequence comes from Oryza punctata, assembly GCA_000573905.2. Lineage (NCBI taxonomy): Eukaryota > Viridiplantae > Streptophyta > Magnoliopsida > Poales > Poaceae > Oryza > Oryza punctata. Next base: position 31,239,836 of record CM002493.2, read on the forward strand.
TTTTTGCATGCTTGCACATGCATGATACATATATGTGTCTATTAATTCATAGTTAGATTTATTAGTTGGCAAACACCTAATTTTCTCTTCGCGGTTCTTTTTGACGCCGCATGGCCTTTGAAAAAGCCCTATCACGCTCTGCAAGATAGTACCACGCACTCATTGGACAAGTACTACCACAATTAAGTAACTGATCTACATGTATTATACTGTAAACGCGTACGGCTCCTTACCAGACCCGTATAAGAAAATCTATTTTTGCAGATGGACTTATTAAGGAACTATACGTGGATCTATCTCGTGATCAGCGTACGAAAATACCCCCACCTCCATAGATTTTATTTTCTTTCATCCTCTCTCTTTTCCCTCTTAAGCACTTCAAAATTTTCACCCCCTCTCGACCTATCTCTCTTCCTCTTCTTTCTCACCCCTCCTCTTCTCACTCTCTTACTCTTCTTTCCTCTCCTCTCTCTCTTCCTCCGTGCGGCGACCATCGGCTCGGCAGCGGGCGGCCTGGAGCGACGGTGGGCGGGAGGTGTGAGGGTGTGGAGGTGCTGGATCCAGCCACCGCTTCACCACACACGAGCGCGTATCCGACCGTAGCGGGGTGGACTCGGCGTGACTGTGGGCGGCGCAGTAGGGGTTGGTAGGTGCAGGGGCAGATGGCTGCGGGCGCGGTGGCACCGGATCTAGCCGTCGCTCCACCCACCACGTGCGTGGATCCGACATGGCAGAAAGCGGCGCAGCGGCGGTGGATCCGGTGCCCTTCTCCCTCCTGCGTGGATCCGTCCACTGCTCTGCCCCCACGCATGTGGAACTGGCGTGGGCGACGGGAGGAGCAGCGGCAGCGGCAAGGTCGGTCTCCGATGACCGGTGCCGGTGAAGGAGCGGGGGCGGCGCGGCTAAGGTTTGGGTTTTTCATTTTTTTTGGAATTTTATTTTTTTCACAATTTTTTTTTCGTATGCGGTCGGCATAAGCAGCCATGCGGCTGTGCCACCCGTATGAAAAATCACTATTTTTTAGATCTTTTGGTGCAGATGACTGATCCAACTGTGTGGAGAAATATGTTTTGGTCGCATGTAAAAATCGTTTTGTTAGTAGCGGTAGTGTGGACAGCAAAAAAATTTAAATATACGATCGAGTTTTCGCATAAATAAGTTATAACCAGCTCGTTTCTGTCGGAAGAAGGGGGAAATATACTTTCACATGTTTCACCACCTCGTTACTGTAATTAATTAAGTAGCTAGTGTTTGCTGTGAGGTCCCTGTTCAGGATCGATGAAGAGAGATGATAAGCTGATTAGCTGGACTAATATAAATGAATCAATTAAATGTTATATACTACTCCTTCCATATTCCTTATACTTCAAGCACTATTCATATTTAAACTTTGATCATTCATTTTTTTACAAAAGATATCTGAATACTTAAATATATATTATCTTATCGAACTCTATTACATACTAACCATAAGCATTAAAAATTCATTCATCATAATCTAACCATTTTAAAATTAAATTATTAGTGGTCAAAGTTTGCAACAATACTGATCAATCGTGACAAAATATAAAGCAACAAAAGGAATATAAAGATAATAAATATCCTGAAAAAGTAATCTAAACAATGTTTGATGACATTTTTTTTCAAAATTAAAAAAAAAAATCAAATTTTGGAAATGTGACACGAATAATCCGCTAATGGATTGTCAACCATTAGCCATATTTAAGGAAAATCTACTCATTGTGGTGGCCAGACAGGAAGAGAGGGTGTGGACATAGAGGCCGGCCATATGCATGCCATGTATTCATAATAAGCAACAACAAAGACATTGTATATATATTTAATTAAATTAGAAAACAAATGATATGTGTGAAATTGTGAAAAATATATAGGAGGATGGTGAAGCAAGCTAGCTAGGTACGAAAAGATGCGGCCGAAGAGTCCCATTCAAGCCCATGAATGCTCGATCGGAGGGGCACAATTAATCTATCTCTATTGCGAAATTTGCGATCGATGCATCCTCTTTCCTGCACCTACTGTTCCCATTTAAGCCTCTCACTGTTCATCTGCCTGGCCTTCCAACGCAAGTAGTTGATCCCCTCTTGGACCAGCTATAAAATATAAGATGTATTACGAGACTTTGAACAACAAATACTCTAGTAGGATTTTTTTACATAAATTAAATCGATGTTATTAGATTCATATTCAAAAGTATTTATTTATGATTGTAATGCCGTTATATAACATAAATGATATAGTACAGTACTAGAAAACTGATTTTTCAAATGGGTAAAAAAGAGTTTTTCAGGCGGAGCTCCACCTCACCTGCACTTCAAGGCCTGCGAAATAGACGTGTTTTATAGGCAGCCATTATTCCCGCCAGCGAAAATCACTTTCGCAGGCGGCATCTACATCTTCGCATGTGTAAAATCCAGCTACATACGAAAACAATCTCAGTGAATAAAAAAATCACCTGCACCACACCTATCCGCCGCCAGCCTCCCCATCCGGCCGACGGCCTTCCTCCTCTATCTACCGCCACTGCCCGAGGGAAGCGCCGCCGGCTAGCTCCCCTCATCTGTCCGGATCTGGGAAGGAGGGGAGGGGTCAGCGCTGTCTACGGTGACTACCGTCAGATGGATATGGGAGGAAGGGAGGGAGGGGAGGGGAGTGCCGCCGCTGTCGACTCCTCTTACATCTGGATTTGGGAGGGAGGGGAGGGGTCGGCACCGTCTGCGATTGCCTCTCCGCCAGCTCTCCTCTGTCATCCGCCGCCACTGCCCGCCTCCGCCTCCCTCACCACCGCCGGCCAGCTCCCCTCCTCCGAATGGATCTGGAAGGAAGGGAGGGAGGGGAGGGGAGCACTACCGCCACCGGCTCCTCTTTCGTTCGGATCTGGGAGGGAGGGGAGCGGTCGGTGCCATCTGCCACCCCCGTCGGCTCTCCTCCTCCGTTCGCCAAAACAGTTGGAGTGCAGGAGAAAAAACAGAAAAAAAGGAACGAAGGGAGGTTGCAGTGCGAGGAAAAAAAGGTGGGTGTGGGGTGGGGTGGGCATCGAGGATCATATATGGATGCGCTAAAACGCACATGGGGTGCGTTATAAATAAAACGCTCCCCTCAAATACCCCGTACCCCCAGCCCCCCACCCCCACTCCACACCCACGTTTTTTTCCTCACACTCTAACCTCCCTTTGTTCTTTTTTTTGTTTTTTCTCCTGCACTCCAACTGTTTTCCTAACCTCGTGAAACCATGAGTAAAAATATTACTAGCATATTACTTCCGCACCCAATCTTCTTTCATAAAATAAATCATTGGCTTTTAGCCACACTGGAGCCTCTATCAGTAAATCAATTACTCGCGAAATATATTGTTAGATTAATTCTTTATTGTTAAGTAAACATTTTACTATCTTGTTAAATAGACCCAAGTATTTTTTCACGGATATTTATTAGCTCATAGTAATTGTTTTGCTATAAGAAATATGAGAATAGTATTTTTTTACAATAAGCCGTACGGCATGAATACAATGATATGGTACGAGTAAACAATTTACTCCATGTCAATATTACATAGATCTAGAGTCTGGATGGTGGTTGGTGGCGGAGACGGTCGGTGTCGGCTCTGGGCATCGACATCGACACGTCGTCGAGGTGACCGCCGCTGCTCCTCTACCTCATCCTCCATGCCGCCGCTCCTCCTTATCACCGAGCCGTCGCTGGATCCGCCTCGCCACCACTCATCCTCATCCCCGAACCACCGCCAGCGATCCTCGTCGCCGGGCCGTTGTCAGATCCGCCTCGCTGCCGCTCCTCCTCATCGTCGAGCTATCACCGGCTCCGCCTCGCCTCCGCTCTTCCTCATCCCCGAACCGCCACCGCCGCTCCTCCTCGTCACTATATCTGCCTCGCTGCCGCTCCTCCTCATCCCCGAACCGCCGGTGCCGCTCCTCATTGTCGCCAAGCCATCGTCGGATCCTCCTCCTCATCGCCAGATCGCCAAGCTGCCAAATCTACCACCGCCACTCCTAGCCAGGGCCGTCATCGCTCAATCGCTCCGCCGAGCCACCGCCTCTCTCTCAGATCCACAAAAATAGAATCGGGATATGTGGTGGTTACGGGGTAGGGGAAAACACATGTGTGTGTGTGTGTGTGTATATATATATATATGGTAATGTTGGGTAACATCAAGTAAACAATTTACTCGGGATTATGCGCGTGGGGGAGGGGGACTAGGGGTGGGGGTGAGGGAGGGATAGGGTGTGAGGGGAGCGTTTTAAGCTATAACACATCCCAGTTATAATACAGTAGTACTATATACGCACATATTATAATTATAATTGCAGAGAAGCCACCACGTATGTACCAATTCTAGCTAGCTTGTAGTATACTAATAGGCTGGCCACGCTGCAGTGAGAAAACACCATAAGAATTAAGAATTAAGTCACTGTTTGGCATTCAAGATCAAGGCAAGCGAGTAGTTCCAACTGTATATATCTAGGGTTTTTTGCCCCCATTTGCACCATGTATCATGCATGGTTCATAGCCTCGCCGAGATCTCGTTATCCTTGGATCGTTTTGATTTTTTTTTTCATGATTGAATAGAAGATACGCGTGCGTACACACCACTACAAACACATACCACACATGTATATGATTAGGAGTGTACATCCTTAATACGACGCAGTCACACATTCAAAGAGATGCATGGTAGCATCAAATTAATTGGTCCTGACCTTACTAAATTGTTAACAAAGGAAGATCTCTGTGTGTAATACTATCGGCATCAGGATTTTCATATCTATAAGATTGTCTAAAATTTGATTAAAATTTTTTTTCTTAAAAATTAATAGCTTCTTAATTGATAACCTGTTCTCCGAAAATAAAGAGCTCGTCTAGTTTGGTGTCAAAATTAACCTTACCAAAATTTGACATCGCTAAAAGTTGGCACATTTTGACGTAACCAAATTTTGGTAGCGTTAGATATGTTTAGTTTGTAACTTTATCAAAATTTAATAGTTGTATGAGAGAAAGTTTATAGAAATACAAATTTTGGTAATTTGTCAATGGCAATAGAATGTTTGGTTGTTACTCTAACAAGTTTTGGTAGTATCAAGATTTGGTAAGGTTGTAAGTGGTAACAAACTGAACAATGGCCCCATGTATTTACATTGTATTTATAGCGTCATATTTTTCACAAAAAATAGCGTATATATTTACATTGTAAGTGACTAAATTACATATATAATTTATTGTATTTATAATATAAGTTACAAAATTACATATATAAGTCTCTAAATTACATGTGTAATTTTAGTGTATTTACAATTTTAGTGTAACTTACGTATGTAATTATACTAGATTTATACTATAATTGTATTTGATATATTTTTACCTATAAAGATCCATTACCTAAATAAACTGTTAGCATCGTGCTTGGTTCATATCCTGTAAATTGACACGCCACGAATCTTGGAGAGAATCAAATGATCCAAAATCTGATTGTAACCAAGCAAAAAAAAACCGTGGTGACAATATTTTAGCAAAACCGTAAATGTATATCTCGTGAGATTTTGCCCGAAACCGCGACCCAGTGCTCTTTTTCCCCAAACGACCGAGATATTGAACGTACTCTGTTCCATACACGTGTGTATGAACTCATGGACCCATCTGTCTGTGGGACTACCTTGTGGGCTTTAGGCTCATATGGGGGCCCAAGATGTCAGACGTATGGGCTTAGATAAGCAAGCTATCTCGGGCAGGCGCTGGATGTTGGTCGCAGTAGCTGTTTAATTAGCTGGTCCAACCATCTACTGTTCAGTTGAGTCAGAGAAATTGATTGATTGTGCTGTTCAGCCTCTCTTTTTTGCAGGTTTGATTGTATCAGGGCCTCTTGATCTAATTACTGCTCCTACCACACTGCAGTCTGCAGATGGCCTATAGCTAGCTAGCCCTGATCATATTTTTAAACTCAGTCTATCATGTGTGGGATCAAAGATAGAGTATACTCATTATTGGAAAATGTATTTTTCCTTGCAACAACAATTTTTATCTTGTGAAAATATTCCTCCTGTATCCAGCATACTTTACATACTTCTTGTACAATGTTTCCAAGAGTACGTGCCAGAAGTAAAATAACCTAGCTAGAAAGCATGTAAACAATGCAATTAAATAAAAAATTGATAGGTCATATATATACCCTAATACTCCTTTCAATTCAAAATATATAACGCCATTGATTTTTCGCTTAGAGTTTATCCATTCGTCTAATTCAAAAATTTATACAAATATCATTTATTTTATCAAATAACCTGTTTTATCATCAAATAAAATATATATTAACTTATATTTTCATATATTTATACTAAATTTTTGAATAAGAAGAATGATTAAACGTTGTGTGAAAAGTTAACAGCGTTATACATTTTTAAATGGAGGGAGTAATAATACTTCCCCATAATTGATATGGTGCACATACATGCTGTTTATTATAACGCAGAAAATTTGCAAAAAATTCTTATAAATTTTTCATCCCAAAAGATATATATATATATACACACCCTGAAAGCGATTATAAGAAACTTCCAAGATAGTGAATTTTGAAATGGCCTAGCTATATATATACGTCAATACTGTACATACAGTGAATTTTAGAGTTTCTTCTATTTTTTTCAGGGAAAATTTAGAGTATCAGATGAACGATTTGACCAACTCTCACGAATTAGGAGACTGTACAGACAGTGTCCCTACTTTGGATAAGGTGTGCACCAAGAAATTAACAAATAAGACAAGCATGCGCAATGACATGTAAAATTTAAATTAATTAAATATTGACGTATATTGTCCACATACGTCGATTTCCCCAAACTAAAAAGAAGGTCTTTGTTTGGCATGGTTTGACTAGAATTAACTATGCAACTATTTTCTAATTTCTGATGAATTATTAATATCGCTTAATTAATCCAAAGTGTCATCGCTAATGCATGAGTGGTGCTTGACATTAACATGTGGGCCCACATGTTGGTGCACCGACAATATACATACTCATGGCATTGAGGACTTTCTTTTTGCTCTCTAGCTTTTGCATGCATGACTGGTTAGACACTCTGTTCAGAGTTTTGTTCCCTAGCTCTCGTTGCTGTGGCTAAATTACGAATCAGCTTAATGTGTGTTAGCTTTTTCATATAAAAAATATAGAGATATATATGATCATCAATTATATATACATCTATAAACAATATGAAGCTATGCTTGTGCCCTCACTATATATATCATTTTGTTGGCCGCAAATCATGAGTTAAATCTCACGCTCACAGTAACTAAATTTCATGACAAATATATTATACCTCAATTGAGACTTCGTTTTATATACATATGCACTTCTACATAATGTCCTACATCTACCTCAAATATATTTGTGGGAAAAATACATAAAAATAAGAAAAAAAGTCTAAATACCTCACTAAATTTTAGATAGAAGTTTGTTTAAAACCCTAAACTTTAAAACTGGATATTCAACCCTATGAACTTTGCAAAAGCGTTCATATTACCCCCTAATGTGGTTTTGTATACTAGTTTTTATCTAATTTTTACATAAATTGGATGAGTTTAATCACGTGACATACACATTGGACATATATATTAAAATTTTCACTCAAAATCTTTCTTTTTACCACTTGTTATCTCTCACTTATAAACAAGTACCAACATAATAATAGTGGATATCACTATATAAGTATAAATTGATGATTTACAACTAATGATATGCAAATATATTATATTAGTTATTTAAAGTTGTTTGTTTAACCTTCCAAAATATACAAAACCACCATCGAAAAGCACCTTAGGGGGTAATATGAACGGTTTTACAAAGTTCAGGGGTTAGATATCCGGTTTTAAAGTTTAGGGTGCTAGATAGATTTTCATCCAAATTTTAGGGGAGTATTTGAACTTTTTCCAAAAAATAACTACTATTCACTTTTGTTTGTGGAGTATATATTTTCATGCATATATCATTTACAGAAAAAAGCCTTAGGCACACCTCACAGAACTATATTTGCTAGCTAGTTGATGGGTCGATTATTATACCATATCTTTCTGACAGATATATATGCTAGAATTGTTCAATCTCACTAACCCTCACCATACATATATATTACATATGTATAGTCCACAATATTTTTCAACAATAATGAAGAATTAATTTATGTAGTATTTGTCTATGTTTCTTTTATAACTATGTTTTTAATAATGATGTTTAGAACATTAAACACATGATCTCCTGTGCACATCTCTTATTAATCATATGCCATCTCTTTTTTTAATATAAGACATTGTTAAATTTTGGACCTATTAGCTATATCTAATTTTTTATAATAAATGCAATGCCATGGTGTTTGTAGTTTTCTACATATATAGTGAGACGTCCAAAGTATGTACGAGGTTTATCCCACTAGGGAAACATTAATTGGCATCTGTTTCTTCCTCCTTGTCATCTTTGTTCTAATATGTAAAATCCAACAAAACAAATCTCAAATCAATCTAAGAAACAGAAGAATTATATATAGTAGTTAATTGATGCAAAGAACGGTCTATGTACTACATAGTTGATAGTACTGAAAAACAGATCTTCTGGTGAAATGTAAAGTATAACCCATTTGATAAATAGTTTGTTTGGTAATACAACAAATATTAGTGGGGAAATATAATATTACAGGTGATAAAGAATAAAACATTATTATTTGCCAATATGTTGTTTTAGAAATTAAGGGCATCTAGAAAAAAAGTCAACATCAAAGTGCCTTTCACCCCTATATACACCACAAACATCCACTTCTCAGCTCGATTCAAATATGCGTTGGCTCACTCAACTCCCAACCCTACTAACATGGTGAGTGCCGACATCGCTATTCCTTCAATGACACGTTATACGATCCTTATCACCTCATTATTATATATCTACAATGGTTATATAGATAAAAACTATTTTCCCTACATCTCTACTTATCAGTGTTACGGATTAAGTACAACTCCTATATTTGGATTCATAACCATCAGGAATACCGCATACATAGTACAATATAGGAAGGTGTGTTCAAATATGAGAATATAGCATATAATAAGAACGGAAACTTTTCATCGGAAAGAGAAGATATATTAAATGGTTATATAGACAAAAACTATTTTCCCTACATGTCTATTACTTAAAATTAGTACGGATGAAGTGGGCTCTACGTGAAATTACTGTAGATGGGCCGCCTTATATATAAGTGTGCGTCATTTGCAATCATTTTCCAAAACAATTTCAGTGCGTACATATGTCTATATAATAGCCATTATTTTTTGTCCACTTTTAGATTTGGAGAATAGTATAGTAAAATTTATTAAATGATAGTATATGATACATATTAATTTAAAATCAATGATAGTATATTTTTAAATTATGTAAACAAAAAGTACATCACTATGTTTTTCAAAAATAAGTATCCTATAGTATGTATTACAATTTTTGTACTATATGTAGTCCCCAATCACATAACTAAAGTATAAAATGTAAATTTCAACAAGCACTCATAGACTAAAAAAATTTAAAATGGTCAAACAAAATGTACTACAAAAGTATCTTTAATGTAAAATATACTCAAATTATATTTTCCTATGTATCCAACCAAACCCAGATGGCCACATTCCACATATGTGGATCTATGCACTGTATATATATCCAAAAATATTGCATATATTCTGCAGGGTGTCGGACCACCAAAAGGAGAGTGTGTTCTGTTGTTTGCAACTAAATATATATCCAGTGTTCACGCAACATATATACTGAGCTATTGCCAGAAATTAAATTATCGATGGGTCCCACTACTTGCATAAGTTGCATATACCATTAGCACTATTTATTTTTTCCTGACGGCCGGTAGCTCTCAAGCACCGAGTTATACACATGTACTAACATTTTCCAGGATTAATTATATTCTCTCAAGATGACCGTGACAACAAGTAGCTCGCCCGTCAAGGTGCATCGACTGTTCCCTACCCAGAAGAATTGCAGATTTAATTAATCATGACATGCCACTCGTTAATTAAATTTAACACACAAAGATATATATAAAAAACAAAACCAACAGCCACACACACTCATCATTAATTAATCACCAAGGCAATCTATGACTTAACTTGCAAAAGCTGTAGGCCCAAAAGGTTTTTGCTTTAGTATTCCACTACACAAAGCAAAAGTTGATGGATAGCTAGGCAGGCATACGACAGCACAGTGCAAAATTAGTTATGTTCTTTATAGTGTGCGCGCTCGAGAGATATTATATTACCTCTATTCTTTTGATCGACGTTTTGAACATATATTGTCATAATTTATAACATACATATTTAATTATTACTTTTAATCCTACATGTATATAAAAACTGTTATATTTATCGAAGTGTCTTCATATATAACAAATTTGATATCAAATCACGATAATTTTCCTTAAGAATACAATATAATTTTTAACTATTATAGTGATTTAAGGTTTCGAGATTTAACTGCATATATCATAATCTGCATATATATTATATTATAGGACGTCATCATTATTAGAGTATAGTACTCCAAACAATATTTGCAGCTATTGATGGACACGGTAGAATAGTAGTGGTGTTGTTTGTTGGTACTAGTAGCTCTATATACATCTCTCTCTCTCTCTCTAACCCTTTTCTCTAGGTGGGGGCCGAGCATGCAATATATGCAAGGATCTCTTGTCTTGGTGTCATCTAGTCTCTTCTTCTCTGCGATTCTCTCTCTGTTTACGACATGGTGCATGCATGTCATGGCATGTGCGCGTTGTACTGAATAATTCAGCCTTCAAATATATATTTTTGAGTAATTTTTTTTGACAATTCCTATATGATATCATATTTTTTTTGTTCTTTGGTATATTACACAAATTAACCCAAATATATATCGATTAATTAAATGATCGATGGTATACTTCTATTCCTGCATTGCAGGGTATCCTCTTGCTTCAGGTTTTTTCATTGATGAAATGCATGGAGGGTAGTATAATTTAATAGGACGTATGGTCACTGAACTATTGCAGGGTATACTGGTGTAGCAAACAGAAAATATAATTTTAATGAGTAAAATAATGGTTAACTTTTGTCTGCTGCCAATAAATAATTGAAGGGGATATATATATATTTGGCGCCCATACTTCCATGATGAACATGGATAAATACAAGAGGTAGTTTCTTCATGGTTTTCCCAAGTCCCAAGAAATATTATCACCATTTACTGAGCACAGACATGCATGCTACTATATGGTGTTATTATGTGTGGGCATATATCCCTCCATCTGAGGGACTCTTCCAAACCAGCCTCTTCCTTCTGTTCCCTCTTCATTCTCACCATCAACCTTTTTCAATTCCTCTCTATGCTGTCAGCCAGGTGAGAGATGATATGCATGATCCTCATCTCTTTCTCTCTCTCCCTCTCTCTCTCTAGTGAAGTTGCCTTCTCTCTCTCACTCTCTACTGAACTTGCCTTTCTTTGTTCCCTCTACAACCTCTGACCTCATCTTTTCTATATGCTTATCAGCTAAAATTTAAATTTTCAACTTTAAATTTAAAGTAGATTTTGAGGTTTTTTCATCGAAATTTATTTTTCAGCCTTTACTTTTAATCGCTAATAACACGTATATAAAAGATTTATTCACAAATTGCTTTTCGTTTGTAAATATATCGTGAATAAGCCAAACGATAAGACTGCAAATTTACACCTTTAGGGCTAGATGGGCACACACACAACTACTTTACTTCTCCATCTCTCTCTAAGTCTCTATTTATAACTAGTTGCCTTCTCCTTCTCCATCCATTATGCTATCTCATCTTCTCCTTCTCCTCCTCCTCCTAGCTTGAGCTCCATACTACCAATAATCCTCTTCCTCCTCTTCCATGGGAGATCCCTACACAAACTTCTTGAGAGGCTACCACCACCACCATCACCGCTCCCAGCCGCTCCACTTCCCTCCGCCGCCGCCGCCCTACGCCTCCGCCGCCGCCTCCTCCTCCTTCTCCGGCCTCTACTCCTCCTACCTCCACCCACCACCTCCCCCTTCCTCCCCTCCCATCAGAGAAGCCCTCCCCCTCCTCAGCCTCACTCCCTCCACCACCCACCCCCCTCACCACCACCGCCATGATCAAGATCATCATCACACGCAGGAGCAAAAGAACAGCCTTGGCCACGGCGCCACTTCTTGCAGCAACGACGTCGAGAAAGAAGCAGCAGCAACAGCCGATGATCAGGCGGCGGAGGTGACCGTGGCCCTGCACATCGGCCTCCCGAGCCCGAGCCCCTCCGACGCCGCCGCGGCTGCTTCTGCAGGCGGCAACCAATCTGCAGCAGCAGAAGCATCGGCAGGTGGAGGAAGCAGTAGGATGGAGGAGGAAGGAGATGAGGAAGAGGAGGAGGAGGCGGCGGCGGCGGCGGCGGCGACGGCGACGTTGCCGCTGGGGTGCGCGTCAATAGGGATAGGGAAGCTCACCAAGGGGCAGTACTGGATCCCCACACCATCGCAGATCCTCATTGGCCCTACTCAGTTCTCCTGCCCCGTCTGCTACAAGACCTTCAACCGATACAACAACATGCAGGTTAATCTAATCAATCATCCTTCCAATCCTGGATTTCATTGTTGTTCTCTGATTAACTCTTCTCCTCTTGCTGTGTTCATCTGGTTTTAATTTCCTTTAATTTTTGGCTAATCCTGATTCTTGGTGACCTCATTAGTCCTGAATGATCGAATTGGAGCTAGCACTAGCAGTGCATGCATCGATCGAGATCGATCTGTATGCAAAGCTTCTCGTGTCTTTTTGTGTTTGTACATGTGTGTGTGTGACACTGTCTGGATCAGTAGTTGACTAATCGGAGTAGCAGCTTAATTGTGTGTGTATATATGGTGGTGGATCTGGGAGGAAGAGCCGCTGCTCGAGCTCGAGTACGTACTACGAACTGTACTCACAGGTAGCTAATAGTGTGTAGTACACCAGCTTTGATATCTGACGCCTCTCTCTTCTTCCTCGCCGTGTCCGGCGCTGGATCTCTGATGATTTGATTGAACCGGGCAGAGAGAGAGAGGGAGAGACAGACAGGGGCATGCAGTAATTGCTACTGCTAGCTCCCAAACGGCCATTGACATATGGAGATCGATCCATCGATCGATCGTCCTACTAGTAGTCTAGTACTAGTGGGAGTAGTAGTGTTCTTGGAGTTTGAGCCGGCTATGCTCGTTGTGCCTTTTCAATTCGGAAGCAGTGTAGAGAGAGAGAGAGAGAGATCTGATGAAAGGAGGAGGAGGAGGAGGAGAAAGATCTGAAGGAGTAGTAGCAAAAAGGCATCTTTATATATCTTTCCCTGATCGATCAGTTCCTTCGAGCTTACACACAGATGACAGATGTGCATCTCAAGCAACAGCTCCTCCTCTTCCTCTCCTCCTCTCCCTGACGTCTCTCCTAGCTTCTCTCTCTCTCATCTCTCTCCCTGTTTTGTCAGTGCAACAAACCCCACCACGAGCAGTGCCATTCAGACCTTCACACACACACACACACACATCACCTTGCTGCCACTGTCCATCTCTGCATGCTCTGACCCTCCTCCCACCTCCTAGCTTCGTAACATCCCTTTTGCAGCTTGCTTCTCTCTCTCTCTCTCTCTCTTCTTGGATGCCATCTCTGCATTGCATAGATCCATCAATCAAGGAGAGAGAGAGAGAAATAGATAGAGATAGGTAGTAGTAGTAGTAGATAGAGTGTGAGCTCCTCTCTGATACATCCAGCTGGTCCCTCTGCAAACATAACTTATTCCTCCCATCTTGAAACACATCCACACACACTTCACTTGCACCATTCTAGCTCCTACCGAAGCTCATATCTACTTGTAATAAACGACCATATATATTACCAATGGAGGATCAAGAGATCTTCAAAACTTAAAACTTATTCCTCCCATCTCTCGCTGCCGCCTGAAGACCACAACTTACAGCTCTTATCAGTAATGGATGAAGCTAGCTTAATCGAGATCATTAATTGACGACGATGGTGAAGAGCCGATGTGTTAACTAATTAATCAATGAATTTGCACGCAGATGCACATGTGGGGGCACGGTTCGCAGTACAGGAAGGGGCCGGAGTCGCTGCGGGGGACGCAGCCGACGGCGATGCTCCGGCTGCCGTGCTACTGCTGCGCGGCGGGGTGCCGGAACAACATCGACCACCCTCGGGCGCGGCCGCTCAAGGACTTCCGGACGCTGCAGACGCACTACAAGCGGAAGCACGGGATCAAGCCGTTCATGTGCCGCAAGTGCGGCAAGGCGTTCGCCGTCCGCGGCGACTGGCGCACCCACGAGAAGAACTGCGGCAAGCTCTGGTACTGCGCCTGCGGATCCGACTTCAAGCATAAACGATCCCTCAAGGACCACATCCGGGCCTTCGGCCGCGGCCACGCCGCCTGCGGCATCGACTCCTTCGACGCCGACGACCTCGACGACGAGCCCTCCTCCGACCTAGACCACGCCTCCGCCTCCGCCGCCGCCACATCGCGAGTAGGGTGAGTACGTATGCCGTTGTTGTTGTTGCTGATGGTGTTTGATCGATCGAGCTGAGCTAAATTAATTTGCTTGATAACGTGGTGCTACGTACTATGTCTGTGATTCTGTGTACACGGGGATTGAAATGAAGCGGATGGGGTATAGATGATGATAGTGCGAATTTTTAAGGGTTTTTAATTTTGGGGTATATTAATTAATTAGTTGATGAGAAACAAATTAATTACTAGTACTACATATGCAGCAAGCAGATGTGTACTTACTTTGTTCTCTAGAGTACTAGCTACGTACGTGAGTTCTAATCGTTTCGATGGATACAGAGAACCCTAGCGGTGGCTTCATTGTATGTGCAGACTTTTAATTTGATTCGGTATATGGTCAAGTTGGTGATACGGGTTAATTAAAATTAATTATCTGTGTCATTTTGAGAGGATTTATATATACACACTGTATGGCACTATATATGCATGCATGCATGCATGCAAAGTAAGCAGGGTTTTTGTACTGCTCTATAGCTCTTAGGCCTCTAGCTTGATTTCCATTGATATACTGCTGTAGATTGGCGCCATCGCATGTGTTTCTTTAAATATATTTTGATTTGAAACAATGTTTCTTTAATTATATATGAAAGCTAAGAGGTTTGTTTCTCTACTTGTACTATATGCTTGTAGTCTCATAGTGTTGCATTTGACTGGGGAAAGGAAATGGGAATAGGAATAATATTAAATAATTAGCTAGCTAGCAAGGTTGAATAATTGGTTAATTTCAAATCTGCCAGTTTAAATTTACCAGGGAAACAATTAGATGGCGAATGCAAGCTTAATTACAAGCTCTAGCTAGTACGTGCTACTCCTTACGTGAGCCATCACTGTTTTTTTTTTCTTTTGCTCTGTGATGAACCAAATAGAAATCAAACACGCATTGCCATGCATGCAAGAGATTGATGTGTTATTCTTTGGCAACACGTATGTATAGAGGGTTTTAATTTTTAGCCTTATGTAGTCTTAAATTTAAAACGGTTATATATTATCTTATAAAAGGTATTTTGTGTGTGTGTGTTTAGATGTGTATGACACTACCAATAGAAAAACATCAACCTGGTGTATGACTAATTGGAAAAAAATCATGTACTAGGAGTATGTATGTGTGCCCATTTTCTTTAATTTTGTAACTGAACTCTAGCTATTTGTTAAACTTGATTCTGCAAACTAAATGGATAGTACATTGTTTTCCTGAATTTGTATATTTTGCTCAAAATAATAAATTGAAAATGGCTATAAACTAATTAAGAACATTTTTATGATAACAGTGTTTGACCTATGATGCACAATAAAAACTGAGATATCTTTCTGAAATGTAACAGATCTGAGTGCATGTATCTTCCATGTAATTGAAAAAAAAATGAACAAACATATATAGTTGAGAGTTTTCATTGGCAAGAGTTTTCTACTTTGCAAATATTTCAAATAATGAAATCTCTATGTTTGCTCTGGCTAGCTAAACCCAACTGTATCGCCCGTCTAGATGTTTAAGGTGTGTACGTAGATGTTTGAAGCTGCAAAGATATCTCGATCTCTACCCTTTGAACCCAACTGCATTGTATAACAATAAAGGCTAGTCAGCATGAATGCAAACATTTCCTAATTTGCTTTAGATCTGTGCAGAGAGGATCAAATAACTTGATTACTTCCTCTGTGCTAAAATAAACAAACATAGTATGAAGATGTGCTAACCAAAGTAAATAAATCTAGTACGGGACGTAAGATAAATTTGCTTCTTTTGGGATAGAGGGAGTATTGATGTGTTATCTTCGATTTGCATACTGATATATATTGGACAAGCTAATTAATTCACTTATTTTTCTGATACATACGGTATATATTATTCATGTAGCAATTAATGGAAGGAGGAAAAACTTCTCTTAAAGGAGTATGATTAGTTAAGCCTCCATCGTTTGCCTAGCTATTGGCTTATAAGCAGCTACCAAAATTTAAATTATAATTTTGGTGTTGATTTTGGGGTGGTTTCATCATAGTTTATTTTTACATTAGCTTTAAATCGCTAAGGACATAGATATTAAAGTTGTACCCATAAGTTATTTTTTGGTTGCTGAAATTGGCTCATCAGAAGGCTGAAATGGCATGTAGTAGAAAAATGGTGAAATCTTTTACTAATTTAGTACTCCATCCGTCCTAAAATATAAGAATTTTTAGTTATAAATGGATGTATATACGCTTGTGTAGATTCAGACTATATTTTAGGGCAGAGTTAGTATAATATTACAAGGATTGATTAGTGGAGTAAAATAGTCATGCATGCAAGATGTGAACAATATAAGTGGAAAAGAATAGGGTTTTGTTAAAAAGAAAAGGAACAGATGGGAATTGGAGCTGTGTATATGCTTCATGTAGCTCTTTCAGTATGCATGCCTGCATGCAACACACACCCTGGTGGATCCCGATCCATGAGAATCTCATAGCTAGTTTTGCTTTAATGGTCTCATCTTTTGCATAAAGATATGTGCTTTGCTAGGCTTTATCTCTTTGAGCGACCTCCCTAACCTAAGCCCTGAGAGAACCCTTTCAACAGTGTGAAGCCCATCCATGCAAGCTAGCTTTGCCCCAATGGCAAATGCAATGTGCTTTCAGCTAGTTATAAGAATCACGAGACATGGGTCAATATATCCCTGTCCAATTTGCATGGGTTAATTGAAAAAAAGGAGTGATAAAAGGTAAAGGTAAATGATTGCACAAAATCTAATGGCCTATATCTGATGAACTATGCTCTGTCCTCTACAGTTTGTTTTATCTTTATCCGCCGCTGATTACACCCTGCAATGATCAAAGCTATAAAAGAGGCCTTAAAGTTTTTTCTTTTCCTCCTGCCTGATACCTTGAGCTAGCTTTTCTTCTTTTTCTTAGCCTTTAGCTTTGCTATACCTTTTTCAGTTTTATTTAAAGGATAATCGATCCCAACAAAAAAAATGGAAGAAGAAATATAATCAACTACTATTTACTATATTCCATTTTTAAAAGTTTAATCACAAGCTAGATTTCCACTTCCCATCTGTCAATAAAAATTCATCATATATAACCTCCAATGTGTGACTGTATACACCTCCATTGATGTAGAAGCCGAGTTTTATGAATACCCATTATCTAAAAAATATAACCTCCAATGTATATGTATATGTAGTGGTAGTGCATGCATATGCTATGTACAAAATTAGTAATAAATAGCATGTCAACATTGTTTCATTGTGCAAGCTTAATTAAGCAGTTAATTAATTTAAGTTGGCAATTAGTTAATGATTTCTGAAAGGAAATGCGTGTACTAGGTTAACTGTAGATTTCCACAGTGGAGAGCTGTTTACCTGTCAGTCATATGACGCAGCTAGCGCCAACATACAGTTTTAAGCGTCATGTAGAAAATGTGTCATGATAGCGTTTTGTTTGTTAGCTTTTGGTTTCTTTTTCATGACTGCCGGCAGCCTGCGTACCGGGCTATACTATAGCTGTCTACCTCTACAAAACTGTAGCTCTGTCATTCAATTCTGAAGAAAAATAAAGCCGACGCAGCCGTTAACTTCTTCGTCTTCTCTTTGATCTCAGAGAGAGAAGAGCATATCTATATTTCCTCTGTTCCAAATATAAATATTTTTAAGTTTTCAACAGAGACTAAAGGAACGAAAAAGGACTATTAAGCTTATCGTTAAATAAAAGGTGATTGGTGAGAGAAATGGTACTCTAAAAATACTTACGTTTGAGTACAAGCTAAAATCATAAAAAAAAAAAAATGATTTTTTGTATATTTAGGAACTGGGAGGTAGTAGCAGATCGACCATGGCACAGCCGGGATAAAGTAACAATTTTACGATCATATATTCATATCAGAGCTAATTAACTGATGAAATACATATTTTTTCTGGAATTAATTTGCTGGGTTTCGGAGTATATATATACTCTTGCTCGAAGATTGTATTGCTTCCTCTGTTTAATCAAATACCAAATTAATCTTGCCAAAAAAAGGTGCATGTCAGATCTCCCCTGATTTAATGGTCATCCTCTGCAACGCCCCATATATAAACACAACATAATTGCATGCCCAAGACCACCGGCCGGTTACATATTTATCATGTGGCTTCTATAGCAGAAAAAACATTTTTAATTTGGTGCATTTTGGCACCGTTTATGTCACGCTAATTTAACTAGCTAGACATGGATGCATAATATAGAAACCGTACAGTATATTTTACATTGCTACGCTGATATGTGCATTAATATGTATGGTAAAAGTGATCCACATATATATAGGACCCATATATATAGATTTTAACTATAGTAATTCTTACAATGTATATAGATACAATATAATATTAGGAGAAGAGAGAGGAGTAGAGAGATAATATTATTTATTCCATATGGGTAAGTCTATATGCATATAGATATATTTTCTTATTTCTCTTATATGTACTAGTTGCATATTGTTACTAGATAGCCGAATGGAATATTATATTAGCTATAAACTACTTATAATAGCTATAAACTACTTTTACACCATCTTGTGCATGTCCTCATATTGTATAGTATATCATGCATGTACGTATATATACTGGCAATATAATTAAGAGAACATTTAACTTATCAATAACATTTCAGCAAAAGACGTACAAATTGAAAGATATCCTCCAATTAATACAAACATGACACTTGAGGCCGAAGTGTCAGCTCTTTTTATCACATTCAATTAGGGACGGTTTGTTTTCAATTTACAGAGTAATTTACTTATAAACGCCAAGTAATATAATCCGAGTTAAAAACATGGCCGATCATTCTATCTTTCTACTTGTCTGGATTTTATGATTGTTTGTAATAAATTCAATTTTATGTTTATATAATTGAAGAATAAATTGGTAATAAGACTGTATTAGTTTTACGACAAACCGTGTCTCCTCTATGGTCAAAGTTTAAAAATATGATAGATCGATAAGCTAGTCATCTCTTCATAGGTTTCTACAAATTAAGTTTCATGGTTTAAGAAAATAAGGCTGGAGTTATTTATGAAATAAATTGATAGTTCTATTTTGAATTGAGAATTTGAAAATAAAGAATAAATTATCACATGATCAATTTATAATAATTTCCTGACTTATTATTTCCAAAGAAACTTGTTTGCTACCATACCTGATATAGGCCCCTTTGTTTAAGCTTAGCCTCAATTATCATCAGCTTTTTAGCTTATCAGCAACAATAAAAATTTGAATTTTGAAACTTGATGTTGGATTTAATTTTTTAATTTCTTTACCGTAGTTTATTTTCTACCACTGGCTTTTAAACTGCTAATAACATACATTTAAATTTTTACTTGTAAATTATTTTGATTATATTGTTCATTTTTCTAGGATCTTTTTTGAAAGCATTTTTCTCTAGGATTTATTGGCTTAGGTTTTTCTTTAGCTAAGCTTTTGGCTTTTATGGTATATAAGCAGGTGGCTTTCAAGGAGTCCATATTAGCCAAAAGAAAGCTACTGAAACTTAGCTTATGGCTTAATAATTCAAGAGCGGGACTTACGGCTTCAGAAAAAACTTAAGTACATAAAGCATGTCTATTTGTTTGGCTTCTACTTTTTAGCTTATAAGTTGCTCAAATAAGGAGGGGCCATAGGGGCCATAGTGTAGTAGCGCATTTCCTATGTAAAAATGTTTGTAGATTTTGTTACACACATGTGGGTTACTTGGTACGGTTATTCCATTGCAAATCCATGGCAATGCATGGTTCAGGTATCAAGGAAAAAGAGGTGCTTAATTCCCATGTAGGCATTATTCCGTTAATCCCTATAAGGGATGGATTAGAGAGGATTTATTCCACACTTATTGTGGTCTAGGATTATTCTCCCCCAATCCACTCCAATCCTCTTCAATCCCTCTAAACCGAATAAGGTCGAATAAGATCGTAGGAGTATGCCAACTTGCCAGGTTTAATATTTACTGCAATTTGGTAAGAATAGAAATAAAAAAAGGATATGCTTAATATAAGTATACCTAAAAAAAATTCATATGTATATAATTATTGATTTCCATCTGGATAATTTTTAAACCTTTTTAACAAGAAAAATACCGTGTGCAATTTATTTTCATATATATATATATATATATCCAATCGTTTGTGGCAAGATAACTCTATAACGAAATTGATAATGCGACGTTAGACGCAACATGCAACATTCGTGTGTGGTACGGCTGGTCACACTTATTTGTTACCATTCCATAGCTGGTGGCGTTGAATAACAGATTTATTTTATTCAGAAAAAAATACTGAAATGCTAATGTTTCATTCTTATTTGAAAAATGGTTTTAAAAATAACAATATTCATTTTCCCTGTCCTATTGCCCTTTTGGGGACTGCAAGAAAGCCCCTTCTTTCGCTCTAGTATCTACTTCTCTTACTTGTCCCTTTCCTGCTATAGCTTCTTCGGTGACCGGTCACTAGATTCTTTCACATAAGGCCAAGCACATGTCATAATTGACTGCAGCAAATATACTCTAGGAGAATAGTACTGGTAGTATTTTTCATGATAAGAAAGAAAGATACTCTCTAGAGCTACTCATTTATCCCTGTCACGATTTGCTTTTCTTGAGCACAACAAGTGAGCACTTTCACCTGCTCCATGTACACTCCATTCTGTTCCTATGCTTTGTTTCTTCCAGGATCAGCCCATACTACTACACCATGGACTCTCACTGTACAGTGATGTCAGTTGTGTTACAGAGAGGGATTGAAACAGAGAAAGAAGTGAAGTCTAGTTCTCCCTGGCTCTCACTGCAACAAATTCAGCTGGATGTGGCTTTTCAAACCTTCGGCCTCAGCATTGATGCAAGGCAAAATGGCAGCGAAGGAACAGCTTTACAGTATTTAATATTCGTGCTGCTGCTATCCCTTCTTCATGATAGCTTCTGCAAAGTGCGAAGTTGCTTGTGACTGTCGTCCGAAGCCAAATTTGAATTTAAAATTTTCATATTAACTTAGGTTTATATTTGTGTTATACGGAGTATTTTTTTAAGCTTGGTTTTTTTACTACGTAAAAAATAAATAAAAGTATTATGCCACTTTTTTATAAAAATCATTGTTTCATCCGTTTATATATAAGCCTTAGCTGTATAAATCATTCTGAGCAACCCAATTACTATATGATGCTTTTTATATCCCAGTTTGATCATCTTCTAAGATTTTTTAAGTCTTCCCCCATTCATCAATGTCTAATTGATGTATATTTGTTCATTTGTGCACGAGCAAATATCATTGTTACATGTCTCATCGTTTATTTGTGCACGAGCATGCAACTTTGCGTTTTTGCATGCAGTTTGCTCCTTCGCCTTCATCTTTGCATGCACGCAACACTTAAGCAACACTACCACATCTCTTGATCGATAAGGTGTACTGTCAGAACAAAAGGGGTGTTGTTGCCTTGGTTTTAGCATCATTTGCAAATATAATAATCAAACATGGATAGAGGGATTAGAGTAGTATTTAATTTTTAAGAAAAAATATATTTAAAAATGCATAAAGTACTAAGTAGTAATTAATAGGTTTTTAAGGTACCCTTAAATAATTATGAGCGGTCCATTAATTTCTTTAATCTATTGGATCTGATTCTATTACATATACTACATCCTATATACTATGTATAATAGAAGTTTGTAGGGTTAAATTAAAATTAAAATATATACCTCTGTGATAAATTTGCATTGCCATACAACAGCATGTTAAAATAGATAAATTGGTCAATATATTATAGTGCAGTTTTGACTAAAATTATTTTTATATATACTCATGAAAAATCTATTGTTAGATTTAAATTCTACTACACCCTACTACCACTATTAGTAGAATGTGCTGCCCTAATTGATTAGGAGGAACATATATAAAGCCTAGGTCACCACCCAACATGAGTATCAGTACGACCGTGCATGACAGTTTCATTGTTCACCGGCCGTGAACTCGATATGTACTGATGTGTTTTGCTTGTCTTCGGTTTTCCTTTTGCGTACTATATACTGTAGAAAGCTAGCAGGTGAGGCTGAGGCCGGTCGCTGCAGGGATATGCTATGCATCATCAATTTTGGTTTTGTGTGGACATGGTGTGTGAGAGAGAGTCAAATACCAGTGCTAGTATTCGTTTGAGAGGTCATATCAGACTAGCTAGTATCCATCCATAGAACAGGATGTGGATCAGGGATCGATGGATCGAGGAGTATGGCAGTGAGTGTCATTGTCCAGGACAAAGAATAGAAAGAGCACCAAAATGACTTTTAAATTAGCTTCTTGTACTATTTGGCACCAACCATCTTCTGTCCTTATATAATGATCCCAAGAAGTCACAAATCGGATCCTACCATACCTTTTTACCATGCATGTATGCTTGAGAAGTTATACCAAGAATCTACAGGCATTAACTATAGTAGTATAAGTTAGGGATGTGATACCTCCCAAATTATGATATTGGCATCTTTTGGTACTTTTTCTTACGGACACTAAAGAAGTCTGAATAGCCTTTTAAAAATGAAATATTGCTCCAACATAATTCATCAGTTGGACTGTCACTTCTTAACTTGAAAGTTGTTTTCAAGGTTACAACTTAAGCAGCTTTGTCGTGTTTGAACAAATTAAAATAGAGATAGCCTATCAAAAAACTACTTTACGGGCGCAGCAAAGTTGTGATCGAGGTTTATGCCTTTCTCTCTTTTATCTACATTATACAAAATAGATTTTATAGCCTTAGATTTGACAAAGACCCTTGAGTGAACATGCATTCTTGTTTCTTAAAGCGATCTAGAAGTTTTAATGGCGGCAATAGTCTCACTACTTAACATCTAAGTCATCTTTTTATTTTCCTGAGAAACACAAATATAAATATAAATATAGACGCTCACAACGTGTGATGCACATACTTTTGTTTTAATTGAAGCAAGTCTCTTTGCTTTCTATTTGTTTCCTCAACCATGTAGTGTACATATATGTATCTAATAAACAACAATACGACTGAACACTGTATAACAAATTACCATCCATTTCATTTTTATTTGTAAGGAAAACATCAATCTTTTTCTATGCAACTTAAACAGTAGTCAGAAAATTATTTAACTTAGCAAAATATGAAGTGACCTAGCAGCGTCATTTCAAAGGAAAATATTAATTTTTGAATGGATATTAAATATTTTTAATATAATGGGAAGAATTCATTAAGAAATGAAAATACACCCAACCTCTACAATATTGATCCATCAAGGATGTAAATAGCTCAAAAGAAAGAAAAAGCAAAAACATCTAAGACAATCAAGCTGCCTTACAGAGCTAACTCTACAACATAGCCAACGAATATACCTATAAACCAGGTCTAGATTCTCATCCAAAATATAAAACAACGCTTTAATAAGGAGATAAGAAACAAGTGACATGTTGTCGAATCTAGATGATCGGATAATGGGTTTTCACCCTTAGAGGTCTTCTCCGTTGTAGTGTTGTACTCACTGCCGCCATTTGGTTCTGAACAGCGCATCAACTGCAATAAATGCACTACTGCCCACAGCAAAGCGATCCATTCACGATTTACTATCTTCATTCCAAAATAAATCTAAGATTGAACGAGACACTACTTACTACAACGAATCTGGATAACCCTATATCCAGATTCGTTGTACTAGGTAGTGTCCCATCTAATTATTTGATTTATTTTGGGATGAAGGGAGTAGTAGTCACTAAACCCAACTTCATCTGTCGTTAACCAATCTTCCCAATCCAAATGGCAGCCACCTAATGGTTATTAGACATACTGCGTTGATTTATTAATAACAGACATATATATACACTAAGATGAATTTTAAATAGTATCCGTATTAATGTTATATATTAGTTTAGATCAGAAGTGAACCCTAATTGACACAGTTGGATAGATTTGCTCATATATCATTCTAGCTATGAATATAGTATCATCACGCGTGCGGTCTCGGGAGAAGAAATTGCTAATAGTCGGCACAGGCCGCAGGAATGCCGGATCCACGGCCCGCGGCTACACGGATCAACCGGCGTTTGCTCCCTCGATCGCACGTACGCTGCCGTGCCGGCTGCATACATTGCCTGGTTATTTTAAAGTCTTCATGCCCAGCCGGCCGGCACGGCCCGGAACAGTTTGCTCGATCGCGTGCACCAGTGGATTGTTCCTGCTTCAATCGAGATATATATGCACTAGTATATATAATAATTAAGCTGATGATTCGTTGATCGAGAGAGGTCATGCAGCTAATTAATTTTATTTGTCAGTAGTTGACCTGTTGTACTGTAATATTGTATTTTTATAGAGGTGGGTGGTATATCCTAAGACCAATATATTCGACACTTTGGTGTTCCTTCTGTTTGATATATATGCTAGACAAAGAATGTATAGTATTCACATATATCCACTACATCATAAATTCTCATAGGTACCGGTTGAGAAACCTTATAGGTGTCAGATTTCTCAACCGACACCAAGAAGTCAGCACTGATTACTCATGCCAAAACCAACACCTTTAAGGTGTACACGAGCCAAAAACAATCGGCTCAACCGATGCATCGAGCCATTAAGCCGATCTCAAATAATACGCAAATCCTAAAATTACCTTAAATCCGTGAACACATGAACTATAGTTAATAATCCCCAGAAAAACAACACATCTAGATCAAACAATATACATCTAGATCTCATCTAGATCAACAAATCACAAATCATCTAGATCCGCCGACCGCTGACACAGCCACCGCTGCTGCCGTGCCGATGTCGGATCCCACCTCCCTCCCACCGGATGTGGCAGAGGGGAGGTCGCCGCTAAGCCACCTCCCCTCCTGCCGAATCTGGCGGAAGGGAGGACGCAGCCGAGCCGCCTCCGGGTTGCCGCTGGATCCCTGCCTCCCTCCCGCCACCGCACGCTGCCTCCGGTTGCCGCCTCTCCTCCCACCGGATTTGGTGGAGAAGAGAGGTGGGAGGAGGAGGGGGCGAAGAGATAAAGGAGAGAGAGAAAGAGACTCAGCTGAGATAGAGATAAGAGAGAAGAAGAAGACGAGGAGAGGAGGATAGAAATAATCTCGATGGTGTCGCATCGGCTTGGCTCGATTAAAGGTGTTGGGTTTTTTAAAAAAGGCATCTATAGAATAGGTGCTGGTTGCTTTAGAACCGACAGTTTTAGTTGCTTAAAGGTGTTTTTTTTGTGTTTTCAGCCCGCGGAGATGAAAAAGATCTATAGGCACTGGTTTTAGCACTTCCGGCACGTATAGTGCTGATCTCTATCTTTTTTATAGTAGTGATCCCTTGAACACTGTCACGGTCACTGCTACGGAAATGATTTTTTTATAGGCGGCTACAAATATTTTGTTATTTGGCTTTATGCCTATAACAAAGAGAACAATTATGGTTCAAATTAAATGGTTTTATCGTATATTAAGAAAGGGCATTTTCTCGTTTATTAATAGAGGAAACTTGACGTCCCCAAACCCACATCGATCCATCACAACCATCCTTGGTGTTCTTTTCCACCAATCCTATAAGCGAACACTACATATATCCTGACGTACAACCGCACTCTCTAAATAAAATATATCAGAAGTTGAAAGAACCCTAAAGTCATCACCTCTGCCTTCGCAGTTCCCCATAATAATAGGTTTTTCAGCTGGATCAGAGGTTTTCACAATATTTTTTCATTCCAGAAAATATTTTTACTTAATATTAGTTCTTTAAATTTTTCCAAAACGTGCCATTCCGTGATTTTAGCAGGAGGCTTGAAGGAGAAGAAAGTGGATAGACATGGGGATCAAAGAGAAAAGCAAAAGATAAGGAAAGAGAAGGAAAAGATCATTTCTTGGCCTCTTCCTTTCCCCCCTTTACATCAAAGGACAATGAATTGAAGGCAAAGAAAGCTAGCCAAGGTACGTGGCACACACGGCCAAGATCCTACTAACACCAAATCAAATCAAAGGATCCCGTAGATACAATAGATAGATATGTCATAGATATATATATATATATATATATATATATATATATATATATATATATATAGCTAGGGTTTGTAGGATAATAGAAGAGAATTGAAGTAGCATCACCATGCATAGATTGGAGAGGCCACCAAAAGGAAAACATCGAGGCTTATATGCCCTGGGGTCGTGTCCACGAAAGCGTACCCATGTTTAAAGCAAAAGCAATACCAGCATCTCCTTGAAAAGACCTGAGCTAGCTAGTGGGATTTATACATACTTTGGGTTAAATTCCCTTGCATGATTCATGAATTTTCCCTTTTCTCTGCCATGCTAATTTCATAATTAGTGGGTAGTTTGACCTGTAGATCAATGCCCTGAATATAATGTTGGTAATTTAAGTCCCATTTTGTGAGAAAATTGTGAGCTGGAAAAAAATATCACCTTAATTGACCGGCTTGTAAGCTAGGAACATAGACAAGCTTGCATTGTCTTTTTGTGATGCTGTCCCACAGTGCCAGGCCGTAAGCAACATGGTTCATCATACTGCACTCGACCACTGCCCGTACCACACAGCTCAGCTGTGAATAATTGAAAGCATGCATGCACACTAATTTTTAATTTCTAATCTTCTTGAGACCTTGTATATATTATATTGTCAAGAGACTTTGGAAATGAGTCATCATGATTTTTGAACTATCTAGAAATTAATTAATTACCATATCAATTAACCAAAAATAGAAATATATACTATTATGGTAAGGTATAATTACGTTATGATGCTGCAGATCGATCGTAGATATATAGTTGTTTAGAAAATATAAATTATATTTAAGAAAATAAATGCAATTAATAATTGTAAACAAAACATGATAGAAGCAATTAATAATATCGAAAGAGAAGCAAGATTTTCTATATCAAATCAAATTCTTATCTTAATGGTTATAGCTCCATGCATGCAAAAACCAAAAATGGATCGAAAATCCATTAGTTTTGTATAAAAAAAACATTTCAGGCACTACCACAAAATACCACATTCAAAACCGGTACCTTTTTTTCGCGCAAACGAGCATTTTAACTAGATTGAATTAAGAACCGGCACCTATAGCCACTTATTAGTACTGGTTCATAATAAAAACCAAGTATCGATAGTCATAGGTACCGGTTCTTATAGAAAACCAGCACATATAATTGGCGAGAGCTCGTTACAGCGTTGGTTGACAACCAGCCATAGTCGCCTCTCGACCACCTGAAGGCGACTGATAAGTGGCGAGAGGTCACTACGGCGCTGGTCGACAATTAGCCGTAGTTCTCTCTCGACACCCCGAAGGGGCGCTAGAGTTGGTTATTACATGTGCATCTCATGTGGCCAACATGACTCACATACCTAACTTGTAGCATATCCGGATGTAGGGATGAAAACGGAGTGGATAGTTTCTATCCGCTCCGGAGAAAAATGAATTCGGATACTTTTCGGAGCGGATAATTCTCGAATAGTTCGGATACGGATACGAATACGGATATTTTATCCCTGATACGAATATGAATAGGTATCGGGGTTTCCATCAGATATGGATAATAATACGGATATTTGGTGAACAATTCTATTCGGATATCCGCAGAAGCTACGAGACATACTCCATTTCTTTATAGCTCTATGACCTTTAATATACTTTTTTAGATTTTAATAGTAGTATATCTCTTAACACTAGTCCACATTATTAATATTATTTTAACTTTTTTTTAAAATATAAATTATACTATATTTTATATAAAATGAGCTAATTATATATGGTGATATTTGTTTCTATTAGAAGTTGAGTTGGTTTTCGTCTTCCGAGAAAAAAATGTTTCCATATTCGTGTCCGATCATATTTGATTCTTATTCGTATTCGAGATAATTCGTATTTGTTTCCATATCCGAGTTATTCGTATTCGTTTCCGTATTTGGCAAAAAAAATGAAAACAAATATGGTATTAGCATTATCCGTCCGTATTCGCTCCATTTTCATCCGGACCAGATTTCCGTTCACAATTATGTCGGGTGATTAAGCCGACAACGTTCGTGGGGAGATTATCCGCAACGATCATTTCTCAAATAGTCCGGTCGTGGCCAACGCTATATGTGAGATAGTGTTGATGATAAAATTTGGCAAGCATATGAATCGGAAACAGGATCCAATTCGATGTGGATTTGAAGATATGTGGGGTTAATGGAAATAGAGTACGCATCGGCTGGAAGACTGTATCGGCCGATACCAAGTTTGATGTGGGTAGCTGATATAGCCGATATTGGTTACATGATCAATGTCGGGTTCGAAAGAAGGATTACATTGATGTTGCCAGGCAAGGATAGAGTCCAAGATTGGCAATTGTATCTATTAATTAGGATTTTATGTAATTTCCTTATAGATATTTTCGGTAAGAGTTCGCCTAAGAGACTTGTTTGTTAGTTGGAGTTGTATTAGGACAATATGAGTCGTGTACATCACGGGCAAGTTTGTACTTTCGGGTATAAATATAAGCCCGAGATCTTGTAAATAATTAACATCAGTTCAATCAATCCCGGCGCATCGTCAACCTTTTCCGTTACTTTGCTTCGACAAGTTCTTGCTTTTGAGTCGAGCTGCATCGGTTTCGATCTTCGGCAAAGAGGTAAAACTTGTTATGGCGGTTTGCATTATCGGAATTAGTGCTTACATATTTATGACACTCTAATTCTATCTTGCGAATCTCCGAGTTATCATATATATTATATAATCTAGATTGATAATGCTTTCTACTTGAATCGGTCGATCTCTATCTAGGATTTTATCGATAATGGCTAGCTTGACTTGTTGGTTTAAATTATATAATATATCCACCATACTAAAAAAGCAACCATCGGCTTGATTGTCTAGATGTTATGCTTCTTTTCATACTTAATGCTGCATCAGTTAAGTTTGATCTATTAAGTCGTGCTTAGAATCATAATCTTTAGCCTGCTTTGTGGTTGTTAATAATGATAATGTCGGGGTTTCAGCCGATCTTATCTGGTATAGTTTTTTTTACATAGTTTTATGCTTTGTTTAATATGCTATATCTGCCCCTTATATCAGGATCTAACCTAATATAAATACATTGGACTTACTGCCAATCCGATTGGCGATAGTTAGATATATTTGTTGCAAGAGAATATCCTTGTATAAGGTCGTATCGGAGCTATAGCCGATACATGCTTAAATCTGGACATCGGCTACAATATGAATACATATAATCGTTATTTCATGTTATTTTAGATTTGGGCAATTTATATTGTCTCGGTTAAGTCCTATCTATCCCAATTGCTGTTTTCTAAAGTAATATTGATTTATAGATTATATAATACTGATATTTACAACCGATGGACCAAGTTTAGGGTTGATTCATGATTGAATATGCCTTACAGTCGATTCACACTTTACTGCATCGGCTAGGTTATATCACGCTATGACATCGGCTTCCGAGCCGATCGATTATCGTTTACTAATAAAACTTGCATGTTTCATCTTGTTGATTGCAGGATCAAATCAACTGGTACACCCTTTGAACCCGAAAGCAGGTGTGTGGTTTTTTTGCATCAACACGCTTTTGGCACGCCTGGTGGGACATAGTGTCGTCATGGCGCCCAACATCACTTAAGCTATGGAAGACAATGTTTTACCTGTCACGATCGAGCAGTTGAACGAGGAGCAGAAGGAGGAGATGAAAAAGTTGCTAGATCAACTCCAGAGTCAACATGTACACTAGTTAATGGAGACCCGCCAGGGCTTGGTAATTCAAAAAACTAAAGTTGAGTTGCCGCCGATCGGGAACACAGAGCCAAGTACATCTGGGGCAAACGATGGTAAAGGCAAAGAGATCAAGACCGAATCAAGCGACGAAGAACTTCATACATTACAAGATCGTATCGATTCGGCAGTCCATCATGCACTGATTAATCAGTCCAGTGTACTTGTGAATACATTGACAAATATGATCAAGATGGTGGTAGATGGCACTATAGCTGGGGAGAAAGCAAAAGGACCCATCTACCTTTCAGGGGATGCTTTCCCAGGTTATAGGACTGTCAAGTTGGAAACCGCGGGAAACAACATACAGTTTCAACCCAGGCTCCATCGGCTCCCATATCTAGTGGAACTATCCCAACGATATTAACAAGACAACCATCGGTACCTGGGGGGCAAAGTTCGACCCAATTAACATCGGAACAGCTAATTAACATACTCAACGTAAAACCACCGATTGCTGAACCTGCATATCATGTTCCTTCGGTGCCACACCTAGTAGTACCCCAACTATCTTCGCAACAGCCAATCGGGATGTCTCAGCCAATCGGCCAGCAATATGCACCGGAACCACCCCCGTATGTTCCATCACGGGGTTTAGGAGCCAATTTTAACTGTCAATATCAGCCTCATTCCCACAGTTTCAGTATCCAACCCAGTTTGGTCAATATGATCAACCACAACAGCAGTATGGCGAAGGGGTATCACAACAACCGTGGGCCGATATGATTGCCGATGTCATGAGAGAGCAATTTTGACTCAAGCCTAAGAACAACGGTAACATGTATCAGCATCCATACCCTGAATATTTTGACCAAGTACCGCTGCCAAACCGATACAAGGTACCAAACTTTTCAAAATTCTCAGGGCAGGAAAACGTGTCAACTTACGAGCATATTAGCCGTTTCCTAGCACAATGTGGAGAAGCATCGGCTACAGAGGCTCTCCAGAGTTAGATTATTCCCGCTATCATTGTCTGGATTGGGTGTTCACATGGTTTTCTTCCTTGCCTTACAAT
Source organism: Oryza punctata (assembly GCA_000573905.2). Taxonomy (NCBI): domain Eukaryota; kingdom Viridiplantae; phylum Streptophyta; class Magnoliopsida; order Poales; family Poaceae; genus Oryza; species Oryza punctata. The sequence goes on from CM002493.2 coordinate 31,271,254, forward strand.
TCTATCAGGAGTTGGGCCGATCTAGAGAAGCAGTTTCGTAAGTACTTTCTCAGTGGAATCCAAGAGATGAAACTATCGGAACTCACATCCATCAAGCAAAAATTAGATGAGTCAGTGCCAGATTATATCCAGAGATTCAGAGATGTAAGGAATAGGTGCTATAGTTTGGCATTGACTAATTCACAGTTAGCCGATCTGGCTTTCCAAGGACTGTTAACGCTGATAAGGGAAAGATTTTCTGCTCAGGATTTTGAAAGTTTAGCGCATTTAGCTTAGAAGATATCGGCTCATGAAACACGGTTCCAGGAGGCTAGAACGTTCTCTAAAAAGGCTAATAATGCCAATAATATTTACAGTTACGATTCCGACTCCGAAGATGAAGACCCAGAAGTTAATGCAGCCGAGTGAGCTAGGAATAAGAATACAGTGACGTGCCAATGGGTTAAGAATTCGAGGAAGGAAGAAAGGTTTGATTTCGATATTACTAAGGCTGACAGGATCTTTGATTTTCTTCTTCAAGAGAAACAAATTCAATTGCTGATAGGACATGTGATACCATTGGCTGAAGAATTGAAGAGAAGGAAGTATTGCAAGTGGCATAGTACAGGATCACACAACACCAATGATTGCTAGATCTTCAAGCAGCAGATTCAATCGGCTATAGAACAAGGAACGATAAAGTTCGATGAAGCTAAGAGGGTGATGAAGATAGATGGTCATCCTTTTCCGGTATACATGGTTCATACTGGAGCCGACAGAAACCAAGCCGATAGGAACATATATCAGGCAAGGAGGTTCAAGTCGGTTTGTATGATCAACAAGTATCAGAACAGACGACAAAGAGAAGAAGAAACATGTCACTACAGTAATGAGGGTTGTTTCGATCCTCATTGGGGTTGTGAATTCTTTAGATTTTGCTGGAATGAATGAATGAGACTGCCGTCTATCGGAGATTGTCCTGATTGCAGCGATCCTGATGTACAATACATTGGAAGATCAAGCCGACAAAGTAATAGTGGGCATCGGCCGAATCAACAAAAGTTGCCTGTTCATCAGAGGCTTGGGCCGATTCAGCAAGATTACTTTGAGGACAAGCCGCAAGTGAGAGCGAAGACCATGAACCTCAATGGTGTCCTTTTGGAATTTTTACTAAGAGTCAGAAGAGACGTGTCCAGAGGATGAAGAACAAAGAGCAATTTCAAGAAGTCGAAGATGAGATTGAGCATCGGCTAAAGCGCACAAGGAAGGAATGGCGTGTTAAAAGTAAGATCGTTCGAGCCGATGAAGTCAAAGCTAATAAGAGTGACAGTCTTACTGAGAGCAAGAGAAAAAAGTTTTGTCGTCTTCGATAAATATGGTCTTTATGTTAACAGCCGAATATGGTGTAGATCAAATCGTGGAAGAAGTGTGCGAACCATCATTGGCTAAATTGATATTGTCTCCAGAACAGGCTGTCTTTGAGAAACAAGAAGGAACCGGGCATCGGCACCTCAAGCTTTTGTATGTCAAGGGGTTTGTCAACGGGAAGCCGATGTCGAAAATGTTGGTCGATGGAGGAGCAGCTGTTAATTTGATGCCATATGCTGCTTTCAGAAAATTGGGCAAGAATTCAGACGATTTGATCAAGACCAACATGATTCTCAAGGATTTTGGAGGAAATCCATGTGAAACCAAGGGAATTTTGAATGTGGAGCTAACTATTGGCAGCAAGACAATTCCGACTATGTTCTTTATCATTGAAGGGAAGGGTTCCTATAGTCTGTTGCTGGAAAGAGATTGAATCCATGCCAATTGTTGTATTCCTTCGAACATGCATCAAAGTTTGATCCAGTGGCAAGTAGACCAGATAGAAATCGTGCCAGCCGACAGATCAGTTAATGTAGCTAGTGCCGATTTGTCTGTTTGGGAGACGGAGGAATTGATTGTTTGTCTGGTAAAGTTTGGCAAGGAGTTATCTAAGAGTTTCTGATTGTGATATACAGCCAATAGGATATGGAGAGCCCCAATTATTACTTTGAGGGCGCCGTGGAGGGTTCAAATTTTTATACAAATGATACTATAGATGAATTAGAAGAAGTGGATATTGGACCAGGCGATAGACCTAGGCCGACATACATTAGTAACGGTTTGTCAAATGAATTTAAATGTAAGTTAATAGAGCTGTTAAAAGATTACAGAGATTATTTTGCCTGGGAATACTATGAGATGTCAGGACTTAGCCAATCGATTGTTAAACATCGGCTCCCTATTAAACCTGGCTATCAGCCATATAAGCAACCTCCAAGACGTTGTAAAGTTGAGATGTATGATGCTATTAAGGCCGAGATTACAAGACTTTATGATGCTAATTTTAGTAGACCATGCCGGTATGCTGAGTGGATTTCGAACATAGTACCAGTGATTAAGAAAAAGGCAAGCTTAGAGTTTGCATCGACTTTAGAGATTTGAACAAAGCTACTCCTAATGATGAATACCCAATGCCGGTTGTCGATCAATTGGTTGATGCAGCGTCTGGACACAACATCCACAGTTTCATGGATGGCAATGCATGATATAATCAAATTTTTATGACCGAAGAGGATATTCATAAGACTGCTTTTCGATGTCCTGGTGCAATCGGCTTGTATGAGTGGGTCGTTATGACTTTTGGGTTGAGTAGTGCTGGCGCCACATACCAAAGAGCAATGAATTACATGTTCCATGACCTTTTCAGCTTATTGGTTGAGATCTATATTGATGATGTGGTGGTTAAATCAAAGGAGGTTGACGAACACATAGACGATTTGAGAAGAGTCTTGGAAATGGCAAGATAATATGGATTAAGGATGAACCCAACCAAGTGTGCTTTTGGTGTATCGGCTGGATAGTTTCTTGGATTTTTAGTGCATGAAAGGGGAATTAAAATACCTTAGAGGAGTATTAATGCTATCAAAGATATAAAACCTTCAAAAGACAAGACAAAATTGCAATCATTGATCGATAAAATTAATTTTATAAAACAGTTTACATCTAATTTTTTGGCAGAATAGAGCTGTTCACTCCGTTACTTAGATTGAAGGCCGATCAAGAGTTTGTTTGGGGGGAGAAGCAAGAACAAGCTTTGGACAGTATAAAGGAATATTTGAGTACTCCTCCAGTCCTTATTCCACCACAGAAGGGGATTCCTGTTAAGTTTTAGCTATCAGCCGATCAGAACACTATCGGCTCTGTCCTTATCCTGGAGGTCGAAGGTAAAGAACGAGTTATATTTTATCTAAGTAGAAGACTTTTGGATGCAGAAACCAGATATTCACCGGTGGAAAAATTTGTGTTTATATTTATATTTTTCTTGTACAAAGTTAAGACATTATTTGCTTTCCAATGAATGCACGATAGTTTGTAAGACCGATGTAGTACGATATATGCTATTGGCTCCAGTTTTGAAGGGAAGGATTGGAAAGTGGATTTTTGCTTTAACAGAATTTGATCTACGATATGAATCGGCTAAGGCAGTCAAGGGGCAAGCAATAGCCGATTTCATAGTTGAACATCGGGATAGCTCGATTGGACATGTTGAAATTATACCTTGGACACTATTTTTCGAGGGATCAGTTTGCACTCATGGATGTGGTATCGGCTTGGTGATCATATCGCCTAGGGGCAAGTTTCCAGTTTGCTTTCACTATTAAACCTTATTCTACCAATAATCAAGCTGAGTATGAGACAATTCTGAAAAGTTTACAATTGTTGAAAGAGGTTGAAGCCGATGCTGTTGAGATCATGGGTGATTCATTATTAGTGATTAGCCAATTGTCTGGGGAATATGAGTGTAAGAATGATATCTTGATGGTTTACAATGAGAAGTGTCAAGAGTTGATGAAAACTTTCAGGATAGTTACTTTGAAGTATATTCCTCGAGAACAAAATGTTTAGGCTAATGATTTAGCCCAAGGAGCATCGGGTTATAAGCCGATGTTAAAAGATGTAGAGGTGGAAATTGCATGCTTGCAAGCCGATGACTGGAGATTTGAGATAATCGAGTATTTAAAGGATCCTTCTAGATCGGCGTCCAGGAAATTTAGGTATAAAGGCCTTAAATATGTTTTGTTGGACGATGCATTATACCATCGGACTATTGATGGGGTTCTATTAAGTTGTTTGAGTTTAGAAGAAGCAAAAGTTGTCATGTGTGAAGTGCATGAGGGGATATGCGGTACTTATCAATCAGCTCATAAGATGAAGTGGCTGATTAGGAGAGTGGGGTATTTTTTGCCAACAATCCTAGAAGATTGCTTTAGATATTATAAAAGATGTCAATATTGAGAAGTTTGGAGCAATTCAAAGAGCAACAGCATCGGCTATGAATCCAATTATTAAGCCATGGCCGTTCAGAGGTTGGGGAATTGATATGATTGGCCAGATCAATCCACCATCGAGTAAAGGTCATAAGTTTATATTGGCTGCTACTGATTATTTTACTAAGTGGGTTGAAGCTGTTCCTCTCAAGAAAGTTGCTACTAAAGATGCAATAGAGTTTATTAAGGAGCATGTCATATATAGATTTGGTTTGCTACAGACCACAACAACTGATCAGGGATCTATCTTTGTGTCCAATGAGTTTGTTCAGTTTGCCGATCGTATGGGGATTAATTTGTTGAACTCTTCACCATATTATGCACAGCCTAATGGGTAGGCTGAAGCATCTAACAAGAGTTTGATCAAGTTGGTTAAGAGGAAGATTGCTGAATATCCCAAGAAGTGGTATACTATATTAGCTGAGGCATTATGGTCCTATCGAATGGCTTGTCATGGTGCTATTGAAGTTCCACCATATCAGTTGGTTTATGGTCATGAAGTTGTATTGCCATGGGAAACCAACATCGGCTCAAGGAGGATTTCTTTACAAGATGAGTTGACAGCCGATGATTACCATAATTTGATGGTTGATGAGTTAGAAGAATTGGTTCAATCTAGATTACGTGTCCTAGAAAAGGTTAGACGGGATAAAGAACGGGTTGCCAGGCATTATAATAAGAAGGTTGTACCAAAATCTTTGAGGAGGAGGAACTTGTGTGGAAATTAGTGTTGCCGAGAGGAACAAGAGATAATAAATTTGGAAAGTGCTCACCGAATTGGGAAGGACCTTTTCAGATTCATAAGTGTATTTCCAAAGGAGCTTACATGTTGAAAGGACTTGATGGAAAAGTTTTTGGGAGAGCTCTTAATGGAAAATATTTGAAGAAGTACTATCCAAGTGTTTGGATTGGTTCATAATCGGCTGAGTTGTGCCGATGTATGGTTGACAGTCGATGTTGTTTACATCGCCTTTAGATGGCTAATATTTCTTATTGCCCTAAGAAAATATGTAAGTTTGCAGCATGATGTTCCTTACTACAAACTTGGGGGCATGGAGAAATTTGGGATTTTTAAAAGCAAAAATTGAAGATTATATTGGTATAAGTTCAAATCGGCTCGATGGCTGATATCAATGTTTGCATGAGTTAGAATCAGCTCAATGGCCAATGGCAGTATGATTACATCAAAAACAAAAGTTTGCAAGTGTCAGAGATTGTATAAGACTTATTACATCAAGAAAGATATTTTTGGATAGCCGATATTGCACGCTGTCTAATTTGTTCTACTTCTTCTATCGCCTGAGCGTCGGCTGCATCTGTCCTAGGAATTGGTTTTAAGGCTTTGCTCAGGGAAGATAGATGCTTGATAGAAGCCTTCAACTTGGATTTTTGAGCTGCGTTAGCTTTGGCCAGATCGGCTAACTTTTGTTCTTCAGAAGCTATCGCAGACCTGCATTCATTGAGCTGTGCTAATAAATCAGCTTCCTTGTTATTCAATCTGTCGATATTTAGTTGAGTTGAATTTGGACCAGACTCTAGTTCATCCAACTTTGTCTTCTCATCGTTTACTTGCTGTCGGCTGGTTTGAATGGTTGCTTCTAGAGATGAACTTTCAAGCTGATCAGCAATCCTTTTCTAGCTCTCTCAAGTTTGAAGTGATGTTGTTCAAGGAAGGCAGCTGGAGATACCATATCAACAAGCTCATTAGGGATTTGATCTTGGATGTCTTGGAATCTTGCCCTGATTGGACCACAATCTGCATCTAGTGCATCCAAAGAAGCCCCTAGCCGATCAGAAATATCAGCTAGTTTTGTCTTTAAGTCTTCAAATAATGGGGATTTCACTTTGCTTGCGGTGTCCTCTTCTTCCTCGTCCAAAAATTACTTTATGCCAAAAGAGAACATTCAGCTAAGAGCTGAAGATAAAGAAAAATGTTATGAGTAATGGTTTCGATTAAGCCGATGTATGAAGGTTTGATATGGACTTACAGGAACCTGAGGAGTTGGAGTTACAATGGTTGCCTCATCATCATGATGGCTTGCTGCAGCTGATGGGGTATGTTCACTTGAATGCTTCTGAGGAGGTGATGGAGGCTGTGGAGACTGAAATAATATGAAGTGCTATTTAGTATTGGCCGAAGAAAAAAGAAATAATATTAGATAAGTGAAGAAATGACTGATGATGGTGGTGGAGATGGTTTTTTCCTGGTAGTCACTTGTTTCTTCTTCGGCTGAGAAATATAGTTGTGTTATAAAGCATAGTGTTTAAAAGGAGATGAAGGTCTAAAATATGTATACCTGCGCTTTTCGTGGATGGCATTTTGGAGGACTTGGAATTTTAAGTGGGCTTGATTGGATAGCTGGTGGAGTATCGGCTCTGGAAGTTGTAGCTTCTGCTGTCTCACTAATTTGGGCGGCTGCCTCATTTATGGTTTCGTCCATCTCAATTTCTTTCAAGTATTTTTCCACTTCTTAGTCCAAGGGAAGATTCTCATCAGCTGATTTCTTTGGTCTCTTGGTAGGTTTTTTCTGAGTAATGCACGGCTTGATGGCAGCTTGCTTAATCCTTTTGTGCTTTTCACCAGTTGGTGTCGGCTCTCTGATTTGGCCTTGAATTAGAGAAGCTACCCTAGGAGCGTTGTAGCCGATGACAGAGGGAGTTGGGCCACAGCCGTTTGGAAGTTTTGCAGCGGCATATTCGATCGGCTGGCCACTTCGGCTGATTAGAGGAGGAGGTGACTCAGATATCTGCAAGAGTAGAACAAGAATTAGTAAATATCAGAAGGTTGTTAAGACATAATAGAAGAGATGAGAGAAAATAAATTACTTGAGGAATCTGGTCGGGTGATATTCTTGTTAGATATGTCTGAGCCGATAGGTGGAATATGTGTGTTTTCCACTCAGACCACCATCTATCAAAAAGGATACTTCTCATCAAGATGATGTTAAATCTATCCATGCTACTAAGAGGAGGGCCAGATATGTTAAGAAGTTTGTCCATCATCAAAGCCGATACGATTTCTCCTCTGGTCTGAATCTTGTCAGAGAAGTACAAGCCGATTGGAAGCTGTCCCATACCAAGTTGGCGTGCAGCAACTATTGGATGATAGAATTCATATGATGTCTGTACGTTCCTACCTTGAGATATGTCTGTAGGAAGAATGCAGGAGGAAATTGGTGCAGTCAGGACCTCTCTTGGTTTCTCAAATCTTTCATCGTTGATCTCATCTAGTCTGAAATCGGCTGGCAGTTCATAGTGAGAGAAGGATTCATAAGCGAACCAGATTCTGTTATCTCTGGGAATCCATCATAGAAGTTTCCAAACCAGTTTTGAAAATGCTCAGGCGATGGTCCTGAACTAGCATAACTAGTGGTTCCTTCTCCAAAAGATATACATCTGCGTGTTGAGCTAGAGTCATCATCATCGTCCTTTGGATCGGCTAGAGAAGGGAACTTAGCTTCACGAAGTGCTGGTTTCAATGCTACTTTTAGAGTGTGCAGGTTAAGCCAAAGTTGCACAAACCACCAAGGGCCACCTATGCTGATACTTGAGTCCATGATAATTTTAGCCGATGACTGACACAAGGTTTGGTATACTGCAGCTAGCAAGTATTTGTCCAAAGGAAATTACTTTTTTGAGACTATGGCTTCGGCTAAGTGTTGCCAGTTGGCTGTTGGACCACATGTGGAGCCATAGAAGAGGAATTTATCTAACCACATAAGAAGAAAGACAGTGTGTTCCCTAGCCGATACTGGGCCTGTTCCTATATTCTCTGAGATGAACCCTGACCACTCTTCAATGTTCTTGGTCTTGAATCTGTGGGTGCACTTGGTTTTTAAGCTGGTAGGATTAGCCGATGTGGTGATGTCCACACCAGTGATCATGATGATAATGTCCAGCAGGGTAGGGGTCATCGGTCCATGATTAAACATGAAGGCGCTAAGGGTATCAGACCAGAAATAAGCGGTAGCCGATAGCATTGGTTCGTCCTTCTTCATATCGGCTACTGATAGAGATAAGCACTGGGCTATTCCCATCTTGTCCCAGTGATCCTGTTAACTTGCGGTTATTCTCTTATACCAATTAGTCCATCCATCGACTTGGGATGGCCAAGACCTGAAGGTGGCGGTCCAATGAGATAGGATTGGGTTTGTCTGTCTAAAAGGGATTCTCTCTGTTTCTGCATTAATTAAAGTGGTTGGATCTATGTCGCATATTGGACCCAGGAATAAGTGATTTGAATCTTTCAAGCTTGGGATGACTATTTGGTGTGCTAGGTGCTACAGATTGAAAAAGAGGGATAGAGGACAGGAAAGAGGCGAGAAAGCGAAAAACAAGTTTTGAGCCAATGGAACATACCTCAGGAAATTATGTGATTGGAACACTTGATGGGCTCGATGAAGATGCCATTGGTTTGCGAGGGATCATCGCCGGAGGTGATGTTCACCGAACTGATCGCTGGAGGGATCGAGAAAAATCGCTGGAGTTGGTGAGGAAGTCTTGGTGGCTTAAGCAGTGAAAATGGAGTTAACGCTGTGAAATTTCCGAAAAGGTGGTTGCTATTTATGAAAGTAGGTGCGTAACGGTCGGAAGGGACACCCCTAGATTCTTACGGGATTGATGAGATAATTTCGTTGCATTATATAATACTTCGGAATTAGGGGGCATGTGTTGACGATGAAATTTGGCAAGCATATGTACCGAAAAAGGGATCCAATTCGAAGTGGATTTGAAGATACGTGGGGTTCTCGAAAACAGAGTGCGGCACCGGCTGGAAGACTGTATCAGCCAATACCGAGTTTGATGTGGGTAGCCGATACCGCCGATATTGGTTACATGATCAATGTCAGGTTCGAAAGAAGGATTACATTGATGTTGCCAGGCAAGGATGGAGTCCAAGATTGGCAATTGTATCTATTACTTATGATTTTATGTAATCTCCTAATAGATATTTCGGTAAGAGTCCGTCTAAGGGACTTGTTTGTTAGTTGGAGTTCTATTAGGACAATATGAGTCGTGTCCATCACGGGTAAGTTTGTACTTTCAGGTATAAATATAAGCCCGAGATATTGTAAATAGTTAACATCAGTTCAATCAATCTCGGCATCGCCAACCTTTTTCGTTACTTTGTTTCGACAAGTTCTCGCTTTCGAGTCGAGCTGCATCGGTTTCGATCTTCGGCGAAGAGGTAAAACTTGTTATGAAGGTTTGCATTATTGATATTAGTGCTTACATCTTTATGACACCCTAATTCTTTCTTGCGAATCTCCGAGTTATCATATATACTACATAATCTAGATTGACAATGCTTTCTACTTGCATTGGCCGATGTCTATCTAGGGTTTTGTCGATAATGGCTAGATTGACTTGTTAGTCTAAATTATATAATATATCCACCATCCAGAAAAAAGCAACCATCGGCTTGATTGTCTAGATATTATGCTTCTTTTCATACTTAATGTTGCATCAGATAAGTTTTATCTATTAAGTCATACTTAGAATCATAATCTCTAGCCTGCCTTGTGGTTGTTAATAAGGATAGTGTCAGGGTTTCAGCCGATCTTATCTGGTATAGTTGTTTTACATAGTTTTATGCTTTGCTTAATATACTATATATGTCCCTTATATCAGGATCTAACCTAATATAAATACATTGGACTTACTGCCAATCCGATTGGCGATAGTTAGATATATTTGTTGCAAGAGAATATCCTTGTATAAGGTCGTATCGGAGCTATAGCCAATACATACTTAAATCTGGACATCGGCAACAATATGAGTACATATAATCGTTATTTCATGTTATTTTAGATTTGGGCAATTTATACTGTCTCGGTTAAGTCTGATCTATCCAATTGCTGATTTCTAAAGTAATATTGATTTATAGATTATGTAATACTGATATTTATAGCCGATGGACCAAGTTTAGGGTTGATTCGTCATTGAATATGCCTTACAGCCGATTCACACTTTACTGCATCGGCTAGGTTATATCACGGTATGACATCGTCTTCCGAGCCGATCGATTATCGTTTACTAATAAAACTTGCATGTTTCATCTTGTTGATTGCAGGATCAAATCAACTAGCACGCCCTTTGAACCCAAAAGCAAGTTTTCGACCTATACTGGAGTTAAGCAGATCTTCCAGGCCAGTGTGTTTTTTTTGAATCAACAGATAGGTCGTCGGTCTTCGTTGGTAGGTTTGGTCTGACAACTCCGCATTTGTCCGAGAACGTTCTCGATAATGGTGTTGTACCCGTCCGCTGTCAACTCGAGTGCTCGATTGTTCCTGAAAAATATTTTCTAGAAGGCAAGACATAGCAAAGAATATCGAGTATATACTAAAAAACTGCATGAAACTTCTATTACTATCAGGATATAACGAGTAGATTGAGATTAAATATCGGATACTATGTAAACCATAAACAAGCATGTTTTATATAAAAGAAACAGAGCGAGCCCCCAGCATTAGACCGTAGTCAGACTAACATAGGAAATACTCATACAATAGATATCGTATAAAAAGCATGCTCCAGATAAACATAATAAATTACAGATCTGACAATATCGTATGATCTGAAAATGGGTATGGTAAATTGCATATAAAATATTGCGTACCTTTGTAGATACATGCCAGATGTATCTACGAAATTAGTAGATTAATTTAAAAAACCAATCTACCAATTACCTTGATGCGTACTTGTTCGGCATCATATATATTTGAAATCCTCTTGTACGTTGTGTGCCTTGAAGCTTGGATGATCTCGATAGATCAAATTGTTGGCGATGAAGGTTCCGATCTAGTCGGGGAACGTACTTTGGCTGGATCGGATCTCCTAGTGCGAAAGACATTGAAGTATTCCTCGTCGAAAAATCCACAGCAGCGATAACTTGACGAAGCTTGAGATGACGAGGGTCTCGATCCGTCGGAGAACGCACTTTGGAAGGTCATATCCCACTACATCCGAAGTCGTCGAGTTGTTTGTCGTCGGAGAATCCGTATTCTTGAAACCCATCTCGTCAAAACCTTGAAGAACCAAGATCCCCTACCTAGCGCGCCACTGTCGATGTTGTAGATCACGACTACGGTATTTGCATGGTATGGGGATCGTTGGTATCAGGGTATATGCGGGATTGAGGTAAAAGAGACAGGAGACATAGATTTTTATACAGGTTCAGGCCCCCTCAACTGATAGGTAATAGCCCTACTCCTATTGGCCGAAGCTGGTGTTGCTCTTATTCATCAAAATTACTCAAGTTTAATATTTGGGATAACCTATCTAGTCATCGTCGATACGGTGGCATGGACCACCACTCATAGTCGACGATTGGATAGTCTTCATCCTCGAATACGAACTCGGTGATATCAGAGATAGCGTTAGATCCCTCTTGTCAGCCTCCACGGGCACCGGATTGGGGTATGTCTAGACTTATATCTGATGTCGATGTCTGGCGACATGTATTGGTGTCTATTCTGGCTGTTGCGTGCCTCTCCCCTCTCCTCCTAAGGGGTCTTGTATTTATACCCATAGATGTCCCCTTGTCCAAGTAGAACTAGGGAGACAAGTATGGATACAATCTGAGTAGTCCTTGTTGTTTCTATGTAGAACTCTGTTTCTCCTTCCTTATCCGGAATAACTTCCGTATATAAGGCATGATTTCGTATAGGACTTGGTATATGGTGGACCCCGTCGAGTTTAACCTAAGACTATTGGGTATGCCTTATCCATAACACTGATATATGTACGTATATGAGTCATTATATACTGACACCTATATATGTGTCGAGCCGAGCTGATAAGGAAGCACCGATGAAAATATCTCGAGTTGTGCCTGCCTGGTACTTATCTTCCAAACTATCTATCCTCATCCCCATCCTCTTTTCGCGTTATCCTCTTCTCTTCTGTCCTTATCCTCACCCCTCTCCACCTGGCGATAGCGAGGGCGCGACCTGCCCTCACGGCGAGCAGCCTTCCCTCCGCATGACGTGGCGAGTGGCCTCCACAGCAGCGCGGTGGATGACCTCCCAACGGCGGCTTGCCGGTCACCCAGATCCATGCATCATTCCCACCGGTGTCGTTCTTCTTTTCAGATCTATGTGTTTTTGGATGCTGATTTGTGCATATTTGATTATGTAATTTTGTTCTTTGATGTTCTTGGAAACCTTTCAATCTCAGGGCATGTGTGTTGTTGTTGGATGGATGGTGGTATGTGGATATTGATGGATGTGTTATTGGATATGGGATGCTCGGGATGCTTTGGGGGTGATGGGGAGTTGCTTGATGCATCGGCTCGAATCAATTCGATGAATCGAGCCGGATTTTTTTTATTCGTGGATCCTCATAGGAACCGACACCTATAATCTCTCCTCATTAGTTCCTCTTTAGTGGTGCCAGTTAGGAACCGACGTATAGAGTTTTTTTTACCTGCGAGGGCAGTTAGCTACCTAATTAACAAAGACAACTTCAAGCATCAGTTTAACAAGATTCCAATTAAGAACATCAAGGGGTAAGAACTAAAACTCAAATTTGAAATCACGCAAAAAAAAACATAATATATATTTCCACAGTTTTTTTAGGCCGGTGAAAAACGATGGTTCAAATAGCTCTTCCAAAATAGACATAAATCTGTTTCCAATTTTATGAATTCAATATGACTATATATATATATATATATATGTATGTATGTATGTATGTATATGCGCTTAAATACCGTGTCTACACACATTAACTTCGTTGTACTATATTAGGTGGATAGAGAATGAGAAGTACGTACCCATAAATACACTAAACATCAATTGTATAGTAGTCATCCGGTATAAATGATAAATCTACTCGATCTGTCGTATATACACTCGTATCATGCACATGCGTCTGCCAGCAACGAACTCGATCAATTGGCTTCTGCTATATATATATATATACATACTGTAGCACGAGCATTAATTAAATACTTCATTGAATAGCTTGCTTATTAATATTATGCCTGCCAACCATCTCGCACGCGGTACATGTATATACTAATACATTATATGTTTGCGATCGATGACACAAGGTGTACAGATGAACAATTGAACAGTGTCTGTCTCATCGCGTCTTGGTAGTAGTTTCATCTCCTTTTCATTTTGATCTTAATTATCTCGCGACGTGATAGTTGCTGTTGCATCAATGCAAGCTATATATGCTTATTGTTTGGCCAAATATGCAGGGGGCATTAGCCTTTAATAGGTCGCTGTGTTTAGTTTGCCAAAATACTTCCATCAAATCCATAGCCAAATTGTACTCCAGATCGGCTCATACTTTAAATGTGTAAGATCGTAGGAACTCACTACTACAAAATCGATTTTTCATGACACCACCATATTTTTTCACTAGCGGCCCTGTGCATACTTCGCCTGCAAAATTGTAACGAGGGATGAGGGGCTAAGAACCACCAACGAAAATCGATTTTCGCTAGCGGTTGGGTTATATAGACCGCCAGTGAAGATATAACTATTTTCACTAGCGCCCACTTAAAGAAACGTCAGTGAAAATCGATTTTCACTGGCGATAGCTAAAGAGGACCGCTTGCATAATATTATCACCATATATTTGTATGGACCACGTGGCCCACCAGCATCACCCACCCACCCCTTCTCTCCATCGCTCCAGTCTCTCTCCCCCTCCTCCCAACATCCTCTCTCTCCACCGCCCTAGCCTCCTCTCTCCCACCTTCTCCATCCTTCCTCCGGCCTCCACCGCTGCTATGGGATGGCGAGGCAGCGGCAACCGGGCCAGTCGCCTCGGGAACACCAGATCTGTAGACCGGGACCTCTGCGGCCGCTACATCTGATGCCGGCAGCTAGATCTGGGCGGAGGGGAAGCGGCCGAAGGCGGCTCATCCATGGTGGTAGCGGCGCGGGGGAGGGGACGGCGGCGACAGGCCTAGAGCATGTGGATCCAGCAGCCCTAGGCCCCTGGGGCACAGATCCGGCTGCCCCAGGTCCTTGGATTGACGGCGGCGCAGCCCTCAGTGATGACAACGGCGGGGCACGGGCCACTGCCGGGAGATCTCCGGCGTAGGCCGCGGGTGATAGAGCTCAAGGGCGAGGGGCAGGTTGCGGCGATGGAGCCTTGAGTCCCCTCTCTGCTCTCCCCTCCACTCCCCACCCTCTCTCCCTCTTCTGGATCTGGTTCGAGGGCGACAAGAGGAGGCCGCCGCCGCCGGCAATAACAGAGGGCATAACAGGGGCTGCTCCTCTACTCCCAGATCTAGCGTGTTTCTCTGTGTAGATTTGATTTGAATTTGGGAGGTGGGGAATGTTTGGGATCTAGGGTTGCTAGATGTAGATTTTTCTCTGTGCATGATCTTCCCATTCTCTTGCAAATTCATTTGATGTAGATGATTTTTGTATTCCGTAATAGAGATGATGCAGATGCTTTGATTTGTATGTCGTGTTTGATCTATGGAAATAATTTGTATGTCATGTTTGATCTGTGGAAATAATTTGTATGTTGTGTTTAATCTGTGGAAAAAAGCAGGAAATGAGCAGCCATATATGTGTCGGTATTTTTCTTTTTTGCCAGAATCCATCATCACTGGTGGGTCTCTTAACCGGCCACCATTGAAAATCTTCTTTTTCAGATGGCTGGCTTAACCTAACCGCCAGCCAAAATCATTTGCTGGCAGCTAGGCTAGGTCGTCCGTCAGCGAAAATCTATCTACGATGGTGGCTGGTGACCGCCAGTGAAAATTATACATTTTCACTGACCTTTAGTCACTGGCAGTAGCATTGGCCATAAGAGAAAACACTAAATAACCATAGGAAAAATTGTTTTTTTAGTAGTGACTACTCCATTCACATTTGATCAGCGCATAAGAAAAATGAAAAGTTCTAAATTGATCAGCGTATTACACAATCTACATGCAGATTTAATTCTTTTTGTGCAAAGGCGGTTCGATTTTGCAGCCGAGTTAATTTGCCATGCATGAGCCCATGGCCTCCCCGTTTATTGTACACAAGGAAAGTGAATAAAAAAATTCTGCATGCAAGGCTTTTTTCTCCCAAATCTCCATGCAAAGTTAATGCGTTAACATGGCAAAGTTCACGTGTAACATAATATCTAAGCTTAATTTGACTATATGGGAAAGCTTAAAACCACCAGTATAGGAGTACACGTGCAATGGTAAAGTTGTGCAGCACTTTCATCAAGATTTCAGGATATATTTGATAAGGTTCCTACTCCTAAATCTAACTCCAGGAGGAAAGTTTGGAGTAGAGTTATAGTATGGAACCCCGCTTCATTTTTCTAGTTTATTTTTTAAATCACTTCAGTCCACTTCATCACTCCATTTTAATGTAGAGTTGAAACCATAGGTCAGCTCATTTTAGCTCCAGGAAATATGGAGTTGGAGCTAAAGTCCTGCTAAACAAGGTCTTAATGAGGTTAATTTGTAGATCATAGTTAGTTCTCATGTATTTGAATGTGGTGCGTATATGTAACTTACATGTATTTGAATGTGATGTGTATATGTGTGGCGGTAATCGTGCATGTGCTCCATGTAATCACAACGAAAAACCGAGAACCGAGAACCACCATGGTACGATTGTGGTTGAATCCCGTGGGATCATCTAGGTTCACATGAATTTAGTATTATAACCTTTTAATTTTGTTTTAAAGAAGTAAAATTTGGTGGGGAGGGGAAGAGAAGAAAGGGTGGCATCTATTATTCTATTTTCTGAACTAGCCGAGGTCTTTCCACTTAATTGTGTAGGGCTATATTAAATTAATTTTAATAGCTCAAATAGCTATAGAACTATTGCTTTAGGCATACAAAATACTAATACATCATTTAATTGATAAAAAAGTATAATCATTCTTAAATATGAATATCATAAAATCAATATTTTCATCACAAATATTACATCCTAATAGAGTAATTATTGGTAAAAAGTTTGTCTTAACATAACAAAACGCGCCTTATATTTTGGACAGAGAGAGTATATATATGAGCACATCATAATCTAGACTCACCATGCATGTGATCAAACCTCCGTTCTCGGGAGGATGATGTCCTAGAATGCGTACAATCAAACCTCAAATTCTTAAATCAACTACTACAAAACAACTATCACTGTCGGTTCAACATGAACCTATGATGATACAGTGATAGAGTATCACTATTGGTTCACCACAGTTTCCCTCCAAAACCAAACTGCACTGATTCATGGTATAAACTGGCGGTATTTTATCACTATCGATCTGTTCCATGTACTGGTAGAAAAACACCAGTTGACGAGCACTTGGACAAGAGCGGGAAGGGGACGCAAAAATATAACACCCCCCCACTCCCAAATACCTCCCTCATTATCCAGCCGGTGGAGTCCACTGCCGCACTGCCCGCTCTCCAAGCCTCTCCTAATCTCCCAAAATGAATTTGAGTTTGAGTCCATCTCCTTCTTCCCGGTCTCACTCTCTCATACTCAGATCCAGATTGAGCTTGTGCCCTTTCCCTCTCCCTCTCTCAGTCGTCGGCTCAAGGCGGTTAGTGTGGTAGGGCAAGGGGAGGAGGAAGAGGAGGCGACCGATGAGGTGCGGTTGTGGGGATAGGTCTGGTGGCCTCCAAGCTCAAGTTTGTAAGATCTGGCCCGTGAGGAGAAACGAGGGAGAGGAGGGAGGATGTGCGCTGGCCTTTCTCCCTACCTGTAGCCACCGCACGGCTCTTCCTTTCGTCCCAGCGGATCTACGACGGCGAGGATGTGTTGGACGGTCGGTGGCTTCCTGATTTAGGACAGTAAGCTCGAGGCAAGTTTGATGGCAGCGGGTGCAGTCAGTAGCCACCCCTGGCTCTTCATGTCCATTTGGAAGGCGCAGATGTAGAGGGCAAGCTGCATGCATGATGTCGAGGAAGCGATTTCCCCGGACAACGGGGGGGAGGGAGGGGGTGCAAGGTCCACCCCTTGTTTGAAGATCTGACTAGGGGATTAGCTGTGAATGATGGTTGGTGATGTTGCGCGGGTGATCAAGCTAGCCAAAACACAAAGAGACACAAAGAATTTATATAGGTTTAGGCCACCCAGAGGTGTAATACCCTACTCCTGTTCTTGGTTGTTTTTATTTGGATCTAGCAAAATACAAGGTAGCTTTTTTTTGCATAAGACAATCCGAAAGGATCCAACCTTTTCTAAGTGATATGTCCCCTTCCTTTTATAGTCCAAGGAGGGGTTCACAAAGCCATTAATGAGGTATTTTGAAAACTTGTTCCTTGTGTTGTCTTGTTGTTGGTAGTTGGTTCCCTTCAACTTCTCCCGAGAAATCTACCAAAATCCTACTGTTAGTTTGCCCCGGGCTCCCCGAGCACCGACCTAGGCCAGGCCTTTACTTCGCCTACTATGTGCCATGTGGTGCGCTTGGAAAGGCCCCGACCTCACCAAGAGGGCGCCACGGCTCCCTTTTCACCCAGTTGGCAAAATTGAGTGTTGTCGGGCATGTGCGACGTGTGTCAAGACCCAGCGCTCATCCTGCAAGACTCAGCGCTGCTGTCTTTTCAGCGTATTTTCAATCCCGTCGGCTTGGAATTTTTCTCCCATACCAGTTTCATTTACGATTGTGTCCATTGGGTCACAGCTGGCACGGGGAAGGGGCCTTGACTTTCACAAGTCTTCGCCCGCTCCCCCTATGCCTCTTAACAGGGAATTTGGACGTTTTAGACGAGCTTCTCGAAGATGTCGTTGATGAGGGGATATGTGAATTTTGCATGTCTCGACACTCCTCTCAAGGAGAAGTGTATGACTTGTAGAGGCCGTGAGGGGCCGAGCCCCAAGATTGGTTGGGGCCCAAGCTACTCTCTGCCTGCAAATTTAAGATGTAGATCTTATGTCTCGATTCTTCTCTAGGGGAGAAACACAAGACTCACAAGGGCAATGGGGGGTCGGTGTTGACGGTTGTTAAATACCAAATTTACATCATCGATACCTGCATAATCTGAAAATATAAAACAACCAACATAGTGGTAGGGTGTATTTCTAATAAATTCCACGAGTGTTGGTATATATTTGGATGCAAGTGATAAACTACCAAAGTTGAGAAGAAATATACATAAAGGAGGAAATTATCACTTCCATATCCAAGCCCATAGAGTCTTGAGCCCACAAATCCAACAAAATCATAATTAAGTGGGCCAAGTTCAGGAAAATACAAGAGGGGACCCACAGGTCAAGATCCAGGAGAATGCCCTAAGCCAGGGGAGCTGGTCAGGGGTTGGCCAACCCCTGGGGTGGGCCGACCTAGGCCCAGCCCAGCTGGCCCTGAAACTCTCCAGGTCGATAATTACCAACTTCCAATTATGGTTGTGACCGTTTCATGCACTCCAACTGTCATCAGGAAGGACACTTGGCAAGATGAGAATGAATATACCCTTTGGATGCCATGAGCATCTCCACACTCGCAAGGCACCTCTTGGCCTATAAAAGGAGGATTACTCCCTTATTCACAACACACCAAGATGTGAGCTGAATCATAAGAGACTCTTTGTATTCTTTTAAGTATACTTAGAATAAGGAAGAGAGTGAGGAAGAAAGAGTTGGAGGAGTTTCAGAATTGGCTATATCTCTCTCTATTTCTTTGTACCTAAGCAATTACTTTTGTTATCGAAACGACAACTGCATACGTCGAAGGACGTGGTCACTCAACAGTTGTTGGGAAAAGTAAAGTGTATTAAATTCAGGATTTTTCTCGGGATCCCCCTTTTACATGGCCCTAGGGGGCTATTTATAATCCCACTACAGGTCCCCCTATTAGGGTTTAGGTCTTTTACAGGGGAATTTACATGGTCACCCTTATGAAAGAGACACTTATATGGGTATTCAACGTAATTGAGATACATGGGCCTTCCCTAGGCCGCCTGGTAACCGTTGGCCCACCGGCCAGTAGGCCAGGGCGATTGGGCTGGCCCACTGGGCCTTCTTGGATCGGGCCCAGCCTGGCGAAGTCATCTCCTTCGGCGTATGCCTTCGCCATGCAGCCTTCGCCCAGACTGGCAGGGACCTGGTGCGACTCTTCGCCCTTTACCCCCTTCGACTCGTAGTCTTCGCCATGGGGCTTCGCCCTGACGGGTCTTGGGCGCCTTGAGTCCAAATCCTCGCTGCTTGGTTAGTTTCGGCAGGTCCGGTCGAAAGGTCTCATGGCATACTGCCAACAAGCCCCTCACGGGCAAGGGTGAGATAGGAGCTTCGGCCGAAACCGTGCAAACCATGTAGTATGGTATGAGGCGCCCCCTTTCGACCGATGCTCCTACCGAAACCTGTTTTTGCTCCTACAAAGAATGTGTGTATTATGTGTGTTTTTGCGAAAATTTTCACGTATAGCTTTCGCCTCCCGCGAGTAGCGAAGCTATCTTTACTGTTTGACTGGGTCCAAATGAACAGTGATGGGCCTTCACCTTTCGTAAACAACGAAGTTGCCCTTACTGTTCCATTGGGCTGTAGTGAACAGTGATGAGCCTTTTCCCGAGGGCCCGCTACTACGCGGCCTGGTCCATGGGATTTTATCGTTTCGCCTACCCCGTGACACGTGGCCGTTCCTGATTGGCTGGGAAGGCGAAACGTCACCTGGTAGGCTATATATTCTTACTTCCCTCTTTTCACCGTCGTTACCCTCGTCATTTTCACCGCAGGCGCTCTCTCCTCAACTTTCCACTCACAGCTCTCTGACTCGAACGAACCCATTCGCCAGCTAGGCCCCTTTGCTAGTCCACGCTCGCCTTGCCATGGCCCCACGCAAGCCGAACCCCGTTTCCACGACAGGTCCCGACCCTGGCCACATCGAAGAAGATACCACCGCGTTTCTGGGGGTTTTGCTCATAGACGAGGATGAGCTGGCGAGGATGGTTGCCTCGGGCCTGGTGGCGGAGGGGCGGGCGTTCACCCCCGGGGATGCCGAAGTGCCGAAGCCCGGCGAACACCAGACGGTCGTGTTCGCCGTGCTCTTCGAGGCTGGTCTTCGGTTTCCATGCAACATACTGTTGCCGGAAATTCTTCGTCTTTTTCAGGTGGAGCTGCCCCAGCTGAGCCCTTCGGCTCTGGTCCGCATTGCCATTTTTGATTGGGCGTGCCGGACCGCTGGGTTCGAGCCCAGCGCCGAGCTCTTCGGCTCTATCTTCACGGCCACCGTAAACTCGAAGACGGTGGTCACCCCTGTCGGGACCAAGAAGACGGTGTTCGGGAGTGTGAACTTTAATGTTCGCCCCGAGCGCTCCGACTTGTGGCCGGTCAACGCCGCAATGTCGAAGTGGGATCGCCATTGGATGGCGAAGTGGTTTTACCACTCCATCCCCTTCGAGACTAGGTCCGAAGCGGCGAAAGCCCTTCGCTGGCGGCGCCGGGCGATTTCGCCAGTCCGGAAGCCAAGAGTCGTCGTCAGCGATGCTCTGGAGGCACGGTTCGCCCTGCTCCACAAGGTTTGCGCCCGGCTGAGTTGCCGTGATTTGGTTGAGGAGTTTTGCATGCTTCACGTATGCCCCCTTTCCCAATCGTGGCAGGTCGAAATTGACCGAGACGAAGAGGTCGACGGCCTGCCGAAACTTGTCATGCCTGCCGGGGCGAATGGTAAGTTCATATTCTCCTCTTTGTTTCTTTTTGTTTGCTCGGCCTCCTATGTAACAGCCTGCCTTTTTTCAGTGTTGACCCATGCCCAGGCCGGCACCGAAGCCCGCAAGCTGATCGGCGACGTGTCGGTTACTGAGTACAGCCAGCTATTAACCCGACAAGCAGCTGGCCGGGCGAACCGAGTCTACGTCGGCGAGCTTCCCGCTAGGACGAAGCCATTCAAGGCCGATGGCGGAGCGGGCCCATCTCAGAAACGCCTGCGGGGGCAAGTGAAGTTCGCCCCCCGCAAGCGAAAGGCCCCTGCCTCCCCCGACTCCGACATCGATGATGAGGACGACGTTGAAGAGCAGGAGGACGCGGGGGAGACCGAGTTCACGGCCGAAGAGGTCGCGGATGAGGCTGGCGACAGTCGCTCTGGGACACGCGGCTACACTCTGACTCCCAGCCCGGAGCGCGTCGAGGCCGGGGCGGAGTCGGTCTACTCCCCCCTTCGCCACAAAGACGTGGATGGGGCGAAGGCCTTGGTTGCGATCGCTGTGACTAAGGCGGCGAAGGGGGAGCCTGCTAAGAGGGCGCCCAGGAGAAAGGGAGTCGTCGCCATCGCTAATGTCTTTAGCGATGATGAGTCGTCCGACGGGACACCCACTTAGCCCGCCGGGCGAAGCCAGGGTCTGACGACCACCCTTGGAGCAGCGGGCGAGGCTGGAGCTTCGGCTTCAGCCGAACGAGTGGTGAAGGCGGTCGCCCGGGTTTTTAATAGCCCTGTTCGCCGGCTGATCGTTTCGCCGCTTGCCCTCGACAAGGGCAAGAAGATGGCCGAGATGTCCGGCTCCAACTACTCCCAGGCACCGCCCCGCTTCGCCCCCGGCGACTTCGAGACCCGGGCAGAGCTCATTCCCTTCGTTGAGGAGGTGAGCAATATCGTCGCTCCGGCTGGTGGCCCTAGCCTCTTCGCCGAACTTAACGAGTTCGACGAGGGGTGCTCCGCCGTTAAGAGCCTGGCAGTTCGGGTAAGTTAACTTCTTTTTATTTTATGTTCTCTTTTTGTGTCGTTGTTTTTGACATCCTAGCTTACCATTTGCCCCTCCCCTTCTCTCTTGTTTTCGCCAGATCCTTGCGGCCCACTGTTCGACGGAGCGCACAATGCGGCCTCGCCTTGATGGCCTGAAGAACTGTCTCCGGGCCAAGGACGACGAACTGGGCCGCAAGAGCCTGGAGATGGAGGGCCTTGCTCGGTCCCTCCGGGAGGCCAAGGCGGAAAACAAGCGCCTCCAGACCGAACTGGATAAGGGCAGCGAGGCGAAGGCGGAAATCGATCGCCTCAAGGCCGAGCTGGAGAAGGAGCGGGGGCACTCCACCGCCCTCACCGATTATTACAACCTGACGGAGCCGAAGATGGAGGCTCTTCATCAGGAGGCGGATAGGACGGAGGCGAAGGCCCAACGCCTTCCACGGGAGGCGGCGAGGGCAACTGAATCAACAAAGGCTGCCTGCCGCACTCTTCGCCTTGCGCTTACTGACATGGGGGCGAAAGCGCGGGGTGTTCTGGGCGAAAACGCCTCGGCACTCGAGTTCTGCGAGTGGACCCAGCAGGCTGGCTGCGCCGTTTCGGACTGTGCGACGGCGTACGGCGATTGCTGTACGTGCGTGTCGGCAACTTTCGCCCTGGGCCTGCTGCAGCAATCCGGGTGCGAGCATATCGCCCAGTTCCCTGACTTCGCGAAGGGGGATTGGGAGGTGAGTGCCCAGGATATTTCGCCAGCGCTCCGCGCCTGGCGCAAGCAGTTCTGGCAAAAAGACAGTCGATCTGCTGCTAAGGCCCGCCTGCATGAGCAGCTGGCGAAGACAGAAGCGGCGGATCAAGGCGAAGAGCCGGCGGAAGAGGGCGGAGGCTGGTAAATCTTTGTTTTTTTTACTTTTGATGTTTGCCGTGTAGGGCGAACCATGTAAATATGGCCGATGGCCCACTTTATTGTAAAACGTCTTAATGCTTGGAATTCAACGATTTTCGCCAACCGTGTTCGATTTGTTTTTTTTGTACTCGCGCTGTTTCACATAATCTTTTCACCCGATTTATGCATCCCAGTTTCACTTTCTGTGTTTCTCCACATGACTTCCCCGCTTTTTGCAGGGTCTATGCCGAAAGCTGTGCGTTCGGCCCCCCTTTGGTGATTGGCGAAGTAAGAACGAGAAGTTTGTTGTAGTAAAGAATTTGCCGAAGGCCCGTTACCTGCTTCGACCTTTTTACCGCGAGATGATGATTAACGGCAACAACTACAAAGTTGTGAATGTTGCTAACTGGATGCGAACCCATCCCGAGCGAACACTGGAGGACTACGATCGTGTCCACGTGGCGCGCCTAGAGGGCATGGCTCGCTTCTGGCGAAATCATCGACGGACCGATCGGCAGGAGGCGATCGCCCGACGCCACTATAGTCTTTCTCTTGTTTCACCCCCTTCCCCCCTTAGGGTAGTTTACAACATTAGTAGTGACGACGAACCCAGTTCGCTAGATCACTCCTTTGAAAGTGGTAGTTGTTTTGGGGGCGAAGATGTAATTTACTTGTAAGCGAAGATGTAATTCCTTTTCGCCTGTACCATGTTGTACGATATATACTTTTCGATTACTTTCCTGAAGTTAATAAAGGTGTGCTTTTATTTCCTTTTCGCTACTTTTTGCATTGTCACCTTTCGTGCTTTCGTTGGGCCGGAATATATCGGCCCCTTTGCGTATATTAGCAAAATAGGTCTGCTGACTTTTCAGCTTTCGTCTTCCGTTGTCGATCTTTGGTACTCCGCGTTAACCGCGGCGCCCGTTTTTGGTGTAGATCGACGATAACGGTGTTCGGTTTAGTTACTTTCCGAAACAAGCTGTCGCGGTTTCAACGTTCGGCGAGCGATGCTTTGGCCGATTCGTTTCGCCCCCTGGCGCTTTCGCTGATCGGGCGTTTGCCTTGGGGTTTTTCCACGAATTGTCATGCACACTAGCAAAAAAGGCGAAAGACACAAGAACTTTATACTGGTTCGGGCCTCCAGTGTGGATAATAGCCCTACGTCCATTTTTTTTCTTTTCTCATTTTTTTTTGTACCAGAAGGCTTACAAAATCACAGATGCCGAAAAAGCTACATGGCGGTATGTACACTTTTACATTTTGGCGAATAAGGTGCCACCCTTTCTAAATATAGAATCGTTTGAGAGGCAGCGTTCCAGGAGTAATCGAACTCCTCGCCTTCTAGTGTTGCTAGGCGAAAAGAGCTCGTCCTTGACATGTGCTTGATGAGATATGGCCCTTCCCATTTCGACTCGAGCTTCCCGACCGCTACTGGATTCGCCTTCTTCCTCAGGACAAGATGGCCGGGTAAGAGCTCTGTTGGGCGAACCTTTTTGTTGTAGGTTGCCGAAGTGCTTGTGGCGTACTTGCGCATGTGCTCTAGTGCTTCGACTCGTACCCCCTCAAGGAGTTCGAGCGACACCTCGCGCCCTTCTTCGCCCCCAGAGAACATCACCCTTGGTGAGTTAGCCCCTAGCTCCGTTGGGGTCATCGCCTCGTCTCCGTAGAGGAGCATGAACGGGCTGAACTTGGTTGGCCTTGTGGGAGTTGTTCGGAGGGCCCAAAGGATAGACAGCATCTCGTCTGGCCATCTTCCCCTCGCTGCCCCCTCAAGCCTTTTCTTGAGCGCCTCCAAGATCTTGCCATTTGTGCGCTCGGACGCCCCATTCGACTGTGGGTGCGCGACCGAAGCGAACCTGATTTCCAGGTTTAATCCTTCGCACATTTCTCTGAACCTGTCAGAGTCGAACTGCTTGCAGTTGTCCGTGATGAACTCCTTCGGCACTCCGACACGGCAAACAATGTTTTTCCAGACAAACTTCTGTATTGCCGCCGAAGTGATCGCGCCAAGTGGTTCGGCCTCGACCCAACGCGAGAAGTACTCAATGGCTACAATTGCGAACTTGTATCCATTTCGCGCCACCGGGAACGGGCCAATGATGTCCAGCCCCCACCTGGCGAAAGGCCAGACTGGTGCGATGGGCTGCAACTCATATTGTGGTGCAGCCTGGCTTCGGCCGTGTCGTTGGCAGCTTTCACACTTTTTGGTCTGCTCAACGCAAACTTTCAGCACAGTGGGCCAATATACTCCCTGGCGAAACACCTTGGAGGCAACTGTTCGTGCAGCCTGGTGTGCACCGCACAGCCCCTGGTGAATTTCCGTCACCATCTCCTCGCCCTCGGCGAAGGAGATACATCGGAGAAAAGGTTGGAGTACTCCAGAGCGATATAGCTGCCCTGAGAGCAGCTTGTATTGCCTGGCTCTGATTTGTAAGCGTTTCGCTTCTGCCTGACTTCTGAACTGACTCTGTCTCTTGGAGAGATGAAGTATACTGGTTTCTGAACTGACTCTGTCTCTTGGACAAGGACTGCACTGACTGCCACTGGTGAAACCGCTAGATATAGCAGCATTTCGCTTCCTGGGGTTGGGCTGACCAGGGCAGGTGGGCTTTGCAGATACTGCTTGAGCTCATCGAATGCGACCTGGCATTCGGGGGTCCAGCTAAACTTTCCTGTGCCCCGGAGGGTCTTGAAAAATGGCAGGGCCCTTTCGGCTGCTTTCGAGAGAAAACGACTGAGTGTCACAATTCAGCCCGCGAGCTTTTGTACTTCGCGTACGCTCGACGGTGGCCTCATTTGCTGAATGGCATCAATTTTCTCGGGGTTCGCCTCGACACCCCTTTCAGAGACAAGAAAACCCAACAACTTGCCCGTGCGAATTCCAAAAACACACTTCTCGGGGTTTAGTTTCATACCCGCCACGCGCAAGTTGTTGAAGGTCTCCTGTAAATCGGGCGCATGGTCGAAAGCCTTGCGGCTCTTTATGACGATGTCGTCGACATAGGCTTCCACATTTCGCCCCAGCTGCTTGCGAAACACCTTGTACACCAGCCTGGCGAACGTTGCTCCGGCGTTCCTCAGGCCGAAAGGCATCCTGAGGTAGCAAAAAGTGCCGAATGGCGTGATGAAGGTTGTCTTGGCGATGTCGTTTGGATTCATGTGGATCTGGTGATAGTCGGAGTAGGTGTCCAAGAAGCTCATGAGTTCGCAGCCAGCCGTCGAATCAACAAGCTGATCCGCGGTAAGGGGAAGTCGTCCTTTGGGCACACCTTGTTGAGATCCGTGAAATCGACGCACATGCGCCACTTGCCGTTCGACTTTTTCACTAGAACTAAGTTCGCCAACCACTCCGGGTGGTCGATCTCCTTGATCACCCCGGCCCTGAGTAGCTTCTGCACTTCGGCCTTTGCTGCCTCTTGGCGATCAGTGGACATCTTGCGCAGCTTCTGCTTTCTTGGCTTGGCGTCTGGCTTGACCGCCAGGTGATGCATGATGAGTTCTCTCGAAACACCCCCCACTTCGCCGGATCAGCCTCGCTTACTTGCACCTTGATCATCTTGCCATGAGGGGCTGGCTTCGGCCCGCGCTTGACATGCGGTTCGGCCTCCACATTATGTACTGCCCTGTTAATCACGGCCAAGTCGCCTTTTGACATAGCTGGAGGTTGAAGCCCCTTGACGACGATTACCCCTGCCGGACCGGGCATCTTGAGCTTGAGATAATTGTGGTGGGAGATGGCTTCGAACTTGTTCAAGGTTGCACGGCCGAAGATGGCGTTGTAGCTGTCTGGAATGTCGACCACGTCGAACAGTTTCTGCTCTTCGCGCCTGTTTTCACCTATGCCGAAAGCAACCATCAACTGTGCCTGACCGAGAACTTGAACTGCCTCACCGCGGAAGCCGCGAAGCGAGGCCGGCGCTTGGGTGAGGGCCAGGGTTGGCAGCCCCATCTTGGTGTATGCATCGGCGAAGATGACATCGGCCGAGCTACCTCCACCGACCAGAATTCGGCGAACTTCAAAGCCGGCTACCTCGGCCGAGATTACCAGGGGGTCTTGATGCAGGAACAACACCCCTTCGGCATCTTCTGGCCCAAAAGAAATTTGCTGGTTCAAGTACTTCGGGACCCCTTCGCCTGCGGCAGTGATGTTATGCACCATTCGCAGCTGCAACTTCTTCTGCCGCTTTGACGGCTGAACTGGTGGATCGGCCCTTGTAATCACCTGGATGATTCTGCGCTGCATGTCTTGGCGCTGTTCGGCTGGGGGTGACTGCTCTCGGGCCGCCTCACGAGGCGCTTCTACAGCGGCGCCTTGATGCGGCCTTGGTTCTTGAGCGTTGTTTCGTTGACGAATGTTTCAGCACTGCACAGTGGTGTGCAAAGATCGTCCATGATAGGCGCAATAGAGGTCCTTTCTGACCTTCTTGCGAACAGGCTGCTGGTGGCTGCCACCCTGCTGGGCGTCGAACTCCTTGCGGAGGGCTTGTACTTCTTCGACAGCCATCACAGCCTTGCCTGTACGGTCAGTCCTGAATTTCCTCCAAGTCATGGGAGCTTGGCCTTGTCTCGGTGGCTGCCCCTGGTTCGCTGGCTGGGGTTGGCGAACGGCGGGGGGAGTCGGTTCGGTGACCTGCGCTTGCATCTGGGCCTGGGTAGCGGCGATGGAGGCTTTGTCGTACTCAGCTTCAATTGCCTGCCTTCGCTTGGAGTCCTCTTCTCCCCTTGCGTACCCATCGATGATGCGAAGCAGGTGCTCGAGAGTTTGCGGCTCCTTGTTGGCGATCTTCCTTGTGAGTTCGCCTTCGAGCAGCCCGGCCGAAGCAGCGTTGATGACGGATGCTTCTGTTATATCTTGAACTTGGCATCGGGCTTGCGAGAAGCGACGCATGTACTCCCGTATTGATTCGCCTGGCCTCTAGCGAATGCCGAGCAAATGTTGTTGCGTCTTTAGTTCCTCATAGGTGCCTCGAAAATTAAGGATAAAGACATCGCGCAATTGCTCCCATGAGTAAATGCTATTGGATGGTAAATTGAAATACCAAGAACGGGCGATGCCGTCTAGAGCGAGATGGATTACCTTCGCCTTGGTATTCTCATCGCCGTGAGCGGCTTCGATCGTGGACTCGTAGATAGAGAGAAACTTTTTTGGGTCCGTTTCGCCCGAGTACCGCGGAACGGGTGGGAATTTGAACTGAGGTGGGTTTGGACGGGTTTTGATTCCCCCGCTCAGCGGCAGCCCCTTTTCGCCCGCTACCTTACTCATGACGCCCTGTAGCGAGGGCCTGCTCGGCTGCGGATACAGCGTGGCGAAAGGCGAAGTCATAGCCTGCGCGTGTGGCTGGGCTATAGCGTTCGGTGGCCCGGTTCCGAACGGTGGCGCTTGGGTGGTGTTGTAGAAGTTAAGAATATTTTTATTAAGTAATTTAGATTTATCTTGTGTGGTATACTTTTTAGTTAGTTCCTATTCAGCTTGTTGGATCATTGTTCACTATTATTCATTAAGAAATTGTGATTACTTTAGTGTTTAGCTAACACTAGAGTAGTAATTAATTGCATAGACATGGTGTCTAGGTAGTTAATTACCAGTATTTGCTGCGTATCCCACGGTACGTTAGAGATTGGTGCAGAGGTGGTGGCACTCCTCGTGATCACCGTAGTCCTCCCTATCCAGGTACGGAGTAGAGCGTGTTCTGGTTGCAGCGAGCAAGCCAGTGCCTGAAGCATTGCGATAGGATTAAAGTTAGGCTTTCTAAGCGATCCTATACCACATTAGAAGATCTTCTCTACCCTTTGCCTATACTAATCTTGTGTCCTTGGATGAACCTGAAGAAGAGCTAAGCACACACGTTCCTTGTGGAAATTTGATACCTTGGAATACTTCCGGGTGAAGTGCTACAACGATACATCCGTGCACTTGCAGATTTTATCCGTGAATGTAAGAAATACCAACACTCGGGTCCTAGGTTCCCCTATTGCCTTCTAATTTTAAGATATAGATTTTGTAGGTTCCTATGCTCTTCTCAGTGAAGAATGTGAGTCCTATATAAGGACGGAGAGGGGGGCCTGGATCACTGACCAGGCTGGGATTCAGGCCCCTCTAAGTTTGTAATCCAAGAAGTAGATCTTGTATGTTTCGACTCTCCTCACAAGGAAGAGCATGAAACTTATAAGGGTAACGGGGGGTTGGGTCCTAGGCAAGTTGGGTCCCGGGTCCCCCATTGTCTGCAAACTTCAAGATATAGATCTTATAGGTCTAAACGCTCTTCTTTGTGAAGAACGTGAGTCCTATAAGGATGGAGAGAGGACCCAGGATCCTAGCCCAAGCAGGGATTCAGGCCCCTCTAAGTTTGTAATCCTAGAGGTAGATATTATATGTTTCGACGCTCCTCTCAAGGAATAGCATGAAACCTACAAGGGTAATCGGGGATTGGGTCCCAAGAAGGTTGGGTCAATTGATGAAAAAAACACATACTGGCCTGAGAAATTTGCTTTACTCTAGTGCAGCTCCAAAAGCTTGCCTTCGAGTTCTAGGGTGTGTCAGTTGATTTGATCCTACAATCAACAAGAATAACCAGGAAAACATTATTAGTAAATGATTGTCGATCGGCTAGAAAGCCGATGTCGTATCATCTTGTAACCTAGCAGATGCAAGGAAGGATGAATCGGCCATGATGTGGATCTATGAGCATGAATAAACCTTAAACTTGATCCATCGGTTGTAAAGATCAATATTATATAATATATGTATCAATATTACTTTAGAAATCAGCAATTGGGATAGATCGGACTTAACCGAGACAGTATAAATGGCCTATAACCAAAGTAACATGATATAAAGATTATATATATTCATATTGTAGCCGATGTTCAAATTTAAGTATGTATCGGCTATAGCTCCGAAACTACCTTATACTAGGATATCATCTTGAAATAAAAATATTAAACTAATATGAACTACATTGGTAATAAGCTTAATATATTTAAATAGATGAGATCCTAATATAAGGGGAAGATACAATATATTAAACAAGATATAAATCTAAGTAAAACAATTGAACCAGATAAGATCGGCTGAAACTCCGATTTATTCTTATTAACAATCATGAGGTAGGTTAGAGATCATGATTCTAAGCACGACTTAGTGGATCAAACTTAACTGATGCAGCACAGAAACATAACATCTAGACAATCAAGCCGATGATTCCTTTTCAAGATGGTGGATATATTATATAATCTATATCAATAGGATAATCTAGCTTTTATCGGCTAAAGTCTAGATAGAAACCAGTCGATACAAGTAGAAGATGTTGTCAATCTAGATTATATAACATATATGATAACTCGGTAATTCATGAAAACAAGATTAGAGTGTCATAAAGATGCAAGCACTAATCCCGATAACGCAAACCGCCATAACAAGCTTTACCTCTTGTCGAAGATCGAAACCGATGCAGCCTGACTCGAAAGCAAGAACTCGTCCAAATAGAAAAGTAATAAAAGGTGGCGATGCGCCGAGAGTATATTGAACTGGTGTTAATTATTTACAGGACCTCGGGCTTATATTTATACCCGAAAATACAACCTTGTCCATAACGGACACGACTCATACTTTCCTAATACAATTCTAACCGACGAACAAGTCCTTTAGACGGACTCTTATCGAAAACATCTTTAAGGACATTACATAATATCCTAATTAATAGATACAATTGCCTATCCCGGACTCTATCCTTATCTAGCAATATCATTGAAGCCCTTTATTTGAATCCGACATTGACCACATAACCAAACTTGCCAATATCGGCTGTATCGGCCAGCCATATTGAACACAGTATCAGCCGATACAGACTTCTAGCCGATGCATACTCTGTTTCCGAGATTTTCACACATCTTCAAATCCGCTTCGGATTGGATCTTGACTCCGATTCATATGCTTGCCAAATTTAATCGTCAACAGGGTCTCGGGTCCCACATTACCTACAAACTTTAAGATATAGATCTTATAGGTCTCGACGCTCTTCTCAATGAATAACGTGAGTCCTATAGGAGTGGAGGGGGCCCAGGATCCCAGCCCATGCTATGATTCAGACCCCTCTAAGTTTGTTATCTTTTAAGTAGATCTTGTACGTTTTGACGCTCCTCTTAAGGAAGAGCATGAAACCTACAAGGTAATAGGGGTCGGGTCCTAGGCAGGTTGGTCCGGGTCCCACATTACCTACAAACTTTAAGATATAGATTTTATAGGTTTCAACGCTCTTCTCAATGAAGAACGTGAGTCCTATAAGAATGAGGGGTGCCTAGGATCCCAGGCGGAGCTAGGACCCCGGTCTCTCAGGCTCCTTAAGACAGGCAGGAGCCCCGGACTTCACTCTGGAAGTGGGCCCCACACCCCTGTTCATTGATACGCGACTTAACTTAACAATGGCTTAATTGTCGTTTGATTTCTTGGTTAAAAGGGGTGTATGTGTTAAGATCTCGGGGAAAGAGTACACTGGTTCCCATTTCACCGATAGTAGCCCCTAGCCCTGATCCGGGCTGGAGACAAAGTCGAGACCGGGTACGGGGCATCTCTTCGAAGGTTTCGCCCGGGTTAACCGACTGGGCCCACCTTGTCAGCCTAAGGCAGACGCGGTAGTGCCCTATCACATCATCTGTCTTTTCCCAGTCAGGGTGATGGCATGGGTTAAGCCATGCCTCCATGTGGCATTAACTTCCCACTACCACCCCGCTTATCAAGGTGTTGTGGGGGCGAGAACAAAGTGACGGTTTTTCAAAAGCTATTTATAGCCTTCTCTTCCGCTCTCATTCCTTTTCACCAACCGAAGATTCTTTGTTATTTCAGTCTCGCCGCCGTCATCTTCACCAGCTCTGGCTAACCTCCCCGCGCCTTTCTCATCTCTCCTCCGGCCATCATCATGCTGCGCGCCAACCGCACTTCACATCCCCTTCAAGGGAGTGTTCTTCCCCCTCCCTCCAAACCTTCACACCGCCTCCTCTAGAGAGGCCGTGGCTAGGGCACCAGCCCCTATCAACCCCACGACCGCCACCGCTTTGGGCGAGGAGCAGTGATCGGAAGCTGCTCCGACCACTCTCCCTACAACCCCCACCGTAGCGACCACGATGGCGGTCTCGTCTTCCACCCTGGCCCCCGAAATACCTCCGGAGACGGCTCAAACACTCTTTCACACTTCCGGACCACGGAGTAAGTATTATCATAGGTACCCGGGTCCAGCCTGTAGTTCTTCACGGAGAGCCCTCGCGCTTTCAAGCGAGCAAAAAATATGCTCCATGGGTACTCGGGCCCGCTTCCCGTGCTCCGGGGAATGGTTTTTAGAAATCTGCAAGGTCCTCATCATGCCCCGGGTGCAACTGGCGCATCATGTACTTAATTAACAAACAAAATTAGATTCTTACAATACCTCAACCCCGCGCTACATTTATTTCCCCTCTTTCCTTCCGATAACCTCTCGCTACTTTCTGCCATAACTACCTAAATAACACCCAAATCCAAACATAGAAACTTATCTCCCCGAAGAAGAACCAATTGTCGATAATCAAGTTGTCCCAACACCTTAGCCAACCCCAGAACCCTGGAAGCCCTCGGGAGGGCCACGCCCGAGTCCAAAAGCCACGATAGTATCCAGGGCCCAACACTTGGCAAAATTTGTTGGCCTAGGGATTTTTGATTTCATGTTTGGTAGCGTGCCACTTGAACAAACCAAGAACAAAAAATGACTTTTGCCAACGGGGCAGCGAGAGAAAATGCAACACACAAGCAACACGAGAACACAAGAACATAGGGGGATAAAGTACTTGATAAACGATTTGACATTGAAGCTAAAACATGGAAAATTTAATTTTTTTTAAAAAATGTACATGATGGTAGCCCTCGGCCAAAGTTCGATTTTTTATAAGAGAAAATTACATTGGCCCGAGCACTACACACTTACAACTTTTGTCTATGGATAAAATTTGCGTAGATGTTCTATGTTCCATGGGTTCAGCAACGGGGTTCCATCCTTGGTAGCTAATCCTAGCGAGCCCGGTTGCGAGACACTGACCACCAGGAAAGGGCCTTCCCACTGAGAGGATAACTTGTTCTTGCCGGCTCGTGTAAGGACACAGTGCAAGACCAAGTCCCCAACCTGGAGTGTTCAGGTGTGAACCTTGCGCTGAATATATCATTTTTGATTCTGCTGGTACCAGGTGGCCTGAAGCGAAGCTCTTCTTATGTGTTCTTCGAGATAGTCGATGTTTTCCTACAAAAGATTTTTATTTTCAGGGCCTTGGCCATATCGCTCAACCCTTGGTGATCCGTAGACTAGCTCTGAGGGGAGCATGGCCTCGGCTCCATAAACCAGGAAAAACGAGGTTTCTCCTGTTGCTCTGCTCGGGGTGGTCCGATTCGCCCATAAGACTGCATGGAGCTCATCTACCCACCCCGTGCCATGTTTCTTAAGTTTGTTATATGATCTTGTCATAAGGCCTCTTAAGATTTCTGCGTTCGCCCTCTCAACCTTCCCATTTCTCTCGGGATGGGCGGGGGAGGCAAAGCACAGTTTGATTCCGACATCCTCGCAATAGTCCCCGAACAAATCGCTCGAGAACTGAGTGTCGTTGTCGGTTATGATACGATTAGGAATCCTGAACCAGCTCGTGATCCCTTTTATGAATTTGAAGTCTGAGTTTTTGTCGATTGTTGAGACCAGGAATGCTTTCGGTCATTTTGTGAATTTGTCGATAACCACGTAAAGATACTCGTGGCCACCTATGGCTCGGGGAAAGGGCCCGAGGATATCCAGCCCCCAGACCACAAACAGCCATGAGAGCGGGATCACTTGAAGAGCTTGCACCGGTTGGTGCACTTGCCTAGCATGAAACTGGCATGCCCGACACTGCTGCACCAAGGTTGTCGCGTCCTGCAGCGCCATCGGCCAATAAAAACCTTGTCGGAAAGCTTTTCCAACAAGGGTGCGAGAAGCAGAATGGCTGCTGCACCCCATCATGAATATCGGAGAGGATATCGGTGCCGACCACGCGGCTGACACACTTGAGAAGCATGTCGTTAACCCCACGTCGGTAGAGGTCCCCATCTACAATGACGTAGCGTTTTGCGATACGTGCAACTCTCTCTGCATCCGCATCATCATCAGGAAGATGAGATCTGAGCAGATACACTTGGATCTCATCCATCCATGAATTTTTTACTTCGGCGGCCCCTAGCTCGGACCCCGGGGCCCTGGGCTGTTGAACTTGTTTTGCCCTCGTGTCCTCATCAGACGTGTTTGCGACAACATCACCAATGGGCCCGGGCAGGCGCGCAAATGGGGTGGAGATGATCCCGTGGAAAACCCCCGGGGACACAGGGGCCCGGGAGCATGCCCACCTCGACAACTCATCTGTGCACATATTACCTCAGCGTGGAACATCATATAACTCAAAACCGTCAAAGTGACGGTCGGGTTTTCTCACTTACTCTATGTAGACCGCCAATATTTGACATCTCAATATTGAAGAGGGAGCTCTCTATCTCTCTCTCCAATACCTTTTCCTTGAAGGCAACGAGACTATCCTTTTTGTGGCGTTTTGAGGCGCATGAACATACCCTGGAAGTTCACCACAAATTGGCGACATAAATCCCACAAGAGGGCACAGAGCTCTCGGAGAGATTCATTACCTAGGACCGGGCCTGGGCTGTGAGAGCGATGGGGAAGTAATCCGCCATTACTTTCTCATTACCACCGGCGGCACGAATGGTCGTGGAGTAGATCTACAAGTACTTAGTTGGGTCGATGGACCCGTTGTACTTCTCCGGTAAGCTCGGCCGGAATTTTGGTGGCCAAAGAACCTGCCGGAGCTCTGCAGATAGTGCCAAACAGATGGAGCCGTAAGGTGCCTCCGTGTTAGGTTGTGCAGCGCATGAGGGTGCTCGCGCAGCTGCAGAAGGTTGGGCGGTAGCCGAGGATGCTTGTGCGTCTGTGCTGCCTTCCTCGGTTTTTTGCTGCTCGCGTCGGTGCTCAAGTACTGCTCGAGTGTCTTCGCCCCAAGTGCAGCTCGCTTAGGCGAGCGCGCACCTCTTCGCTAGCTGCCCTAGCTACCGATGACCTAGGGGTGCGCGAGCTCGAGGCGGCAGGCTGGATTAGGACGATGTCCGTGCGACACTCGAAGTGGCGTGGACTCCTGTCCTAGAAGTTGGCAAGGCATGTGCGGCCGCCACCCGCTGATGTGCCAACCCAGCGAGCTCAGCAATCTCACTATGCCACCATTGGTGGTGCTCCCCATCTTCCTCCTGACTCAGAGGGTATCGAAGTAAGGACTCAGCTACTGCCAAGGCGTCGCTCAGGTGTTGTGCGGCTAGCCCTTCCGTGTAGGGTGGACGATGACTCCACGGTCCCGATGGGGCGTCAGACCTTAACCTCCTGGGGATGAGGGGCCGAAGCCGCTCGACTGAGGCGGCGAATTCGAGCCGCCCGGCTAGATGCCGTCATCTGCACCACAGAGGGCACTCTAGCCGGGGAGCCCTGAACGCCCGTTGCTGCTGGGTCTACCGTGGGATCCACGGGAACCCGCCCCACAGCTGCAGGTGCTGATGGGGGCGGCACTAGTGGAGCACCGCCAACGCCGTCAGCCGGCGCCAGCGGGGGTGGCGTGAAAGACGTGTCACCAAAGCCGCCAGCCAACGCTGGTGGGGGCTGTGCACAGGATGCGTCGCCGGCGCCACCAGTCCGGTGGAGCTGTGGGTCCTCATCATCCGACTCGAGTGGTCGGTGACCTCCCACCATGAGCACTGGCTGTGAGGGATTTGAAGAGGAGATGAAACTAACATGAAAAAACCTCGCCAATCACCGGGAAAAACTCCCCTACCTGGCGTGCCAGCTGTCGAGGACGATTTCCCTGGACAGCGGGGGGTGCAAGGTCCGTCCCTTGTTTGAAGATCCGACCAGGAGGGTTAACTGTGAATAATGGTTGGTCATTTCGCGTGGGTGATCAAGCTAGCCAAGACACAAAGAGACACAAAGAATTTATATAGGTTCAGTCCACCCGTAGGTGTAATACCCTACTCCTATTTTTGGTTGTTTTTATCTTTATCTGGGAAAGTACAAGCTAGTTTTTTTTCACATAAGACAATCCCAAAGGATCCAACCTTTCTAATTGGCATGTCCCCTTCTTTTTATAGTCCAAGGAGGGGTTCACAAAGCCATTTATGAGCTATTTTGAAACTTGTTCCTTGTGTTGTTTTGTCGTTGCTAGTTGGTTCCTTCAACTTCTCCTAAGAAATCTACCAAAATCCTACTATTAGTTTGCCCCGGGCTCCCCAGGCACCAACCTGGGCCAGCTGGGCCTTTACATCTCCCACCACGTGTCATGTGGTGGGCCTGGAAAGGCCCCGACCTTGCCAAGAGGGCGCCATGGCTCCCTTTTCACCTAGTTGACAAAACTGGGTGTCATCGGGCATGTGCGACGCTTGTCCAGACCCAGCGCTCGTCATGCATGACTCAGTGTTATTGTCTTTTGGGTGTCTTTTCAATCCCGTCGGCTTGTAATCTTTCTCCCAAACTTATTTCATTGACGGCTGTGTCCATTGGGTCACAGCTGGCAGGGGGAAGAGGCCTTGACTTCCACAAGTCTTCGCTCGCGCCCTCATGCCCCTTAACAGGGAATTTGGATGTTTTAGACAAGCTTCTAGAAGATGTCGTTGATGAGGGGATATGTGAATTTTGTATGTCTCGACACTCCTCCCAAGGAGAAGTGTATGACTTGTAGAGGCCATGAGGGGCTAGGCCCCAAGACTGGTTGGGGCTCAGGCTCCTCTCTGCCTGCAAATTTACGATGTAGATCTTGTATGTCTCGACGCTTCTCTGGGGAGAAACGCAAGACTCACAAATGGCAATGGGGGACGGTTCCCAGCTTCCCCAATTGCCTTCTAATCTTAAGATCTAGATTTTGTAGGTCTCTACGCTCTTCTCAGTGAAGAACGTGAGTCCTATATAAGGACAGAGAGGGGGCTCGGATCCTTGACCAGGCTGGGATTCAGGCCCTCTAAGTTTGTAATCCAAGAAGTAGATATTGTATGTTTGGACGCTCCTCTCAATGAAGAGCATGAAACCTACAAGGGTAACGGGGGGTCGGGTCCTAGGTCCCCCATTGCCTACAAACTTCAAGATATAGATTTATAGGTCTCAACACTCCTCTGTGAAAAACGTGAGTCCTATAAGGATGGAGAGGGGGCCAGTATCCTAGCCCAGGCTGGGATTCAAGCTCCTCTAAGTTTGTAATCCTAGAGGTGGATCTTGTATGTTTCGACGCTCCTCTCAAGGAAGAGCATGAAACCTACAAGGGTAATAGGGGGTCGGGTCCCTCATTACCTACAAACTTTAAGATATGGATCTTATAGGTCTCGATGCTCTTCTCAATGAATAACGTGAGTCCTACAGGAGTGGAGGGGGGCCAGGATACTAGCCCAGGCTGGGATTCAGGCCCCTCTAAGTTTGTAATTCTAGAAATAGATCTTGTACATTTTGACGCTCCTCTAAAGGAAGAGCATGAAACCTACAATGGTAATGAGGGTCGGGTCCCAGACAGGTTGGGTCCCCCATTGCCTACAAACTTTAAGAACTTTACTCTAGAATTGGGCCCCACACTGTAACAGCCCTCCCTCCAGAACCGCGTAGCCCAGCCCATCAAACGGGCGGGCCCACTTACACATACCACCCCACTTACATTTTCATCCTCGCTTCGTGTAAAAAGGTTAACCCGGGAGTGATATGGTTGGAGGGAAGAGGCCTTATAAGTTGGTTCCACGCTTGCTAAACTAGCAAGGTGGTACTAAACATGTGCACACAGCTCTAATGGGCCACACAAGCCTAGTCCTAATTGGGCCAGGATGTCACACACACCCCTATTCATTGATACGCGACTTAACTTAACAATGACTTAATTGTCGTTTGATTTCTTGGTTAAAAGGGGTGTATGTGTTAAAATCACGGGGAAAGGGGTATCCTGGTTCCCATTTTACCAACGCATGGCCATACTCACATTGCGTTGTTTGAAAGAGCTTAAAATTCTGAGAAGGAGCTAATTGGTAGCCAACTTCCGATAATCTAACTAGGTAAGAATCTACACTATTTGAGGAAGTTGGAGATTATGGGACAAGTTACAGCTGCTAGAAGCTCCCCAAATAAGGCCTTAGTGTCCTAGGAGAGCTAGCTAGATCATCTCCAAGGTTCTGCTTGATGCTTCAATTGTTCAGCCTAGTGAAGTTGTTGATTGATGTAAATCAGTTTGTGGTTGTGTGATCCGCTTGATGCAATCTTTTGATCCATGTATGGAGTTCAACTTGTATATGCAATTTGTTTGACGTTGAAGTTGTGATCTGTTTTGTTGTTGCTGATAGGGATGCGAAGCTTGTGATTCATTGTTGCATTAGGAATAACTATCGTACAGGGATATAACAATTATTTTTTAGGGGTTGAAAGTAATATCAATGTCAGTGAAAAACCAACGGTGGTGGCTGAGGGCCTGAGGCTAGTATTGTTGCCCTTCATACTGCTGGTTCAAAAACCGTCAGCAATGTCATGTTTGAACCGACAATCATAGTATTTGTTAAGTAGTGATAAATCGTTAATTAATACTAGATATTAAGATTGATATGTGAAAATGGCATTGATAGTTTTGTCGTGAAAAACACCTTCATATGGTTTTTTTAAATAAATTTTTAAATATATATTAGAAAAGGAAATAATGATATATATTCGTTAAGAAATGAGAAGAGAGATCCGGATGAAACTTAAAATTTCCTAAGCTAGCAACCCGTGTGTAAACTAAATTATGCATGATAGCTTAAATTAATACATGCAAGTTTTGCTAGACATATACTTTCTTCGTCTAAAAAAGCTAATTTCTAATTATAAATCTGGATAAAACCTATATTTAGATTTGATTAGTATAGTCAGTTTTCTTTCTGAAACCGAGGGTGTAAGCATTTAAGTGTTGTGAGTCTGTAAGGGGACCAGAAAGTTAAGACAACTATGTACTCTCTTCTAATACAATGAATCTTGACATCTCTCTATCCAGATCTATTACGCTAGAAGGGGTCATATCCTCTCTTAAGTTGAGTTTTTTGTTTTTTGGGATAGAGTGAGTAGCCTATGGGATGGGACACTTTCCTGATATATGATCCTAATTGACTAAGGCAGAGTTCTAAACTTCAACTCCAGCTTATAACTTCTTCGTTTTTTAGCATATTTTTCGAACTACTAAATATCGTGTTTTGTGCAAAAATTTTCTATACAGAAGTTTAAAAAATAAATAAATCCATTTTTCAAATTCATATAGTTAATTAATACCTAATTAATCATGCACTAATGAACCACCGCTCCGTTTTGTGTGCTGCTAATATGCTACTGTAATATGGAGTTTCAAATGGCCCTTAAGTCCAAACCTTTTTTAAACCACACGGTTTCAAAAATAAATGAATATGAGAAAAAATGTAAAATTGAAATGTCACGTGTTACCGAAATTTATAAGATTTTTAAACGGAAGAATAATTTAACAGACAATGTGTTCAAATGGTTAATAGGAAAAAAAACACATGAATTTTGATATAATCTAGAGAGAAGAGAAACATGCATCGGAATTCTCTAAGAAAAACATATAAAATAAGTTTGGGATCATGTGTAAATTTCTTATGGAGTTGAGGCGTATGATTGCAATCCAAAGCAATTTATATATACAATCCTATATAGGGAGGATTCGAATCCGTAGAAATACTTCCATCTAAAAGATCCCTTGAAATATTACTTATTGTCATACTTTTTTTTACTAAAAATGGTCAATACCAAAAGCGTGTAGAAAAAACAAAATGAGTCGCCTATATATATTACTCGTATACGGCTGTAGAAAATTCGATTTTGGGAGACACGATTATGACGATGAACCAATTAGACATCAAAATCACATTCAAAACCCACCGGAAAACATCATCAAGATAATTAAACGGAATGAAGACAACTACTAGTAGCTGCCAGGCATTTTGTTGGGCCAGTACTTAATGATGTACTGACAAACTGAGGCCTATAGCAACAACTCTACTAATTGGGCTGCTGTCCTGGTTGACTCAGGCCGGAAGAACATGTACAGGGCCGAGTTTTATTTTTGAACAGAGATTGATACCTCAAATAGCTAGCTAGTCAGACAGTAAGTTAAACTGGAGAAATATATATACCGATACCAAAAAAAAGAAACAAATAGACATGGTAGAACGGAATAATAAGATCTGCTCCCTCCTGTTTTTAATACATAACACCGTAAATTTTTAATGTACATTCGACCATTCGTCTTATTAAACAAAATCTATTTATTTACCTGTGTTATTTATTATGGTGTAACTTAATTTTTCATTAAATATACTTATAATTTTACATATTTATACAAAATTTTGAATAAAACGAATAGTCAAACAATATATTCAAAAATCAATAATATTATATATTAAAAATAGGAGGATTAATACATTTCGGATGGTTAATCAACCGTTGATACGAAATACATATATAGCTAG
The DNA here is from genome assembly GCA_000573905.2 of Oryza punctata. Classification (NCBI taxonomy): domain Eukaryota; kingdom Viridiplantae; phylum Streptophyta; class Magnoliopsida; order Poales; family Poaceae; genus Oryza; species Oryza punctata. The sequence goes on from CM002493.2 coordinate 31,311,626, forward strand.
CAAACGTTCATCAATCCACCGTACTTACATGTTACAATCTGATTAGCACGGAAAATAAAAATGATGCTCTCTCTTGCATCTTGTTCCATCACGTTAATTAGGTACGTAGGCGCCCATGCGCATAGCTACCATCAATGGAGGTAATAGGCGAGGAAGGAGCAGACGACGATGGCAAGGGGCGGCGCCGCGGCCACCACGGCGGTGGAGGCGGCAGCGCCGGCTTCGCCGGCGCTGGCGCCGCCGCTACCTGGCGCAGGCGCGGTGGGCGCCTCCGCCGTCACCGCCGCCCCCGCCTCGGACTCGGAGGCGAGCACGGCGGTGGCGGACGCCGCGACAGCGACCACGAGGGCGGCGAAGGCGACGACGACGATCTTCTTCATCTCCATGGTAGTCGTCGTGGACGTACGTACGCGCCGCCGGCGATGATCACGCGGTTGGTGGACGAGACCGGCCGGCCTGGTTGGGTCTTCTTCTTCTTCTTCTTCTCCGACGAGCTCCCGCCGCCGCGCCCGCTGGATCGAGGGGATTATTAGTTGTTGAGTGGTTGCTCTCTGGATTATTTGGGGAGCGATCGAGAGGCGGGCTGGCCAATCTCTCGGATGCTTTTTCGTGTCGTTCTTGGAGGAGAGGAGGATGAGGAGGAGTTTATATAGGGAGGAGGGTGTTGAGAACGAGAGGTTAGGAGCGTGATTAGGAGCTAATCACTAATGGTTAATGGTGGGTGGAGAGAAGAGAAGCAAAGCACAAGCCTCTGCATGTTGAGGATGGTGCGGCGTGCATGGCTGTTATCGTGTGTCTTCTCGCGCGTACGTTGAACCAAATTAAGTGAACCCCAAACGCAGTCTATTGATTTAATTATATACATCAGTAATTAATATTTTGTACCACCTTCATTTCAAAATGTACACTAATATTTTTCGCAAAACGTTTGACCATTCATTTTATTCAAAAATTTAGTATAGATATATAAAAGTATAAGTTAAGATTGTATTTTATTTGATGATAAAATAAGTTACAACAAAATAAATGATATTTATACAATTTTTTTAACAAGATAAATATCGATGTTGTGTGAAAAGTATGTGGTGTTATATATTTTGAAAATAATATAGTATTTGTATTGATTTTTTCAATATTATATATTTTGAAAATGAGGTAGTATCTGTATTGATTTTTCCGGGGATTACTATTTAGCGCATGGACATTTCCAGTGCACAGTTTTCTTTTTTTAAAAAAAAGGAAACTTTAGTGTTGATGGATTGTACATACATTGGGCAGAGAGCCGGCGATGAACCAGGAACGCATGAGTTTGAAAGAGATTCGCAAAGCTCACTTAATTTGTCACCAGATGGTATGATAGATAATACGATGTCAGGGAGAGAAAACAGGGCAAAAGCAAGGGGGGCACAAATAGACAGACAGACGAACGGCGTCAGGATGAGCATCCAAAATACGAAAGAAGCAACAGTGTACATTCAGCAATAGCCTCATGCCCTCAATCCCTCATCGTTTGCCTCTTTATTCGAGCTTCGAGCTGTGATTCAGGAAGAAAACAGTCAGACAATGTATTTCACATTATTGCCAACTAAAAAAACACAAAAGTGAGTGCTCGTGCTCCGTCCAATTTGAAAGTGCTTTTACGCGGAATAAGTCTATTTCGACTGAATCTGATTCGTATCCTTCAACCGTAATATCGGATATCTCGACCCTTAACTATTAAAACCGGTGTAATTTGTCTTCCTCGATCGTGCTGTTTCGCCGACGTGACATCTACGTGGCAGTGTTGACCTAGTTTATGGTGTTGACGTGACGCTTAGGTGATATTAGAATTAAAAACATATGTGGGACCCATTTACCATTGAAAAAAATATGGGACCCACATATCATCCTCTCCTTCCCCTTCCCTCTCATTCCCTTCTCTCTCTTCTCTCTCTCTTTCTCTTTCTCTTTCTCTCCCCTTCAGTCATTTGCAAGGGGTGGGAGTTGGAGCAGTGATGGGCAGGAACGCAAAAGTTGGAGCGGCAAAGATATTCAGTGTTAGCCACGTAAATGCCCCTCGACCCTCCCGCCGCCGCTGCTACTCTAGCTCTACCCCCTGAAGACGACCGAAGAGGAGAGAAGGGAGAGAGAGGGAGGAGGATGACATGTGAGCCCCACATATCAGTGGGTCCCATAGATTTTTTTAATGACAAATGGGTCTCACATATATGTTTTTAATTCTAATGCCACCTAAACGCAACGTCAACGCTACAGACCAGGTCAACACCGCCACGTATATGTCACGTCAGCGAAATCATCGAGGGAGTTAAATTACACCGGTTTTAACAGTTAGGAGTTGAGATATCAGGTATTGCGGCTCCAAGAATACCAATCAGGCTCGGTCAAGTGTTAAGGGAGACGAAGTGGACTTATTTTTGTTCAGGCCACGTTAGGCCCAAAAACCGGCTACTGGACGATATGTCAGGCCAGCCCAAGAACCTTTGATTGAATCCGCAGCTTTCACACGCCACGGCGCCAGACGAGGAAGAAAAGGTCGCCGACCGGGGGGGGGGGGGGGGGGGGGGCGCACTGGCGCTGTCACGATGTCGTCACGGCCGGCATCGCGTGCAGATCACGCACGCACGTCGCACGGCACGGCCCGGCTTTCACGCGCACGCTCGCACCGCCGGCGCCGCCGGCCGCCCACGGTTACTGCACTGTCGACCAGGCGGCGACGCGGAGGAGGGGGGGGGTGCAAAATCGATCGATACATGCATGGTCGCCGTCGATCGTGTCGCGAGCGCCATTCGTCAAAATTATAAGCAAGTTGTGGGGGTGGACTGCGATACGGTCGTGCGAATCGTTGGATGGTCTAGTATACTACTAGTACCAGGGGCAAACCCAGTAAGGCTCACAAGGGGTCACTGGACACCGTGTGTATGTATACAACGTGAGACACCCCTAGAAAAATTGTACTGGACCAGCCCAATCAAAAGCTCAAAAAGAACACGTGACATAGCTAGGCCAGAGAAGCAGGCCGTGCAACATTAGGCATTGGCCAGGCCGAAGGGAAATCGACGTTTCCAATGCTCCATCCAGATAGCATTTGTAACGCTGATGTTTGGTTGTTCTTCTTCCCCCTCGTCTTTCTTCCTGCCCTCTTCCATGTCCGCCTGGTCGAGATGAAGGGCAGACGCAGGCCGCAGCGGGTGGTGGCAGCCACCGCTGCCGCTCGTCCTCCGGCAGGCCGCTAACAACTTCCAAAGTCTGCACTTCTGCAGCAAGGTCCTTTTCCCTCCCCAGCTCCTTATCAATCTGTCATCACATGCTTTTCTCCTTCCCTAATTCTGTTTTCCTGTTAGTTTATTCAATACACTTTAGTGTTGTACTTGAGTACTCCAATGTAATTAAGTGCTTATCTTGCCTGCGTAAAATTATATATTGCATATAGGAAAAATATAATGCCTGTTATCACTACTAAGAACAGTTGAAAGATGTTTTTTCCATGAAAATTGCGAAGATATATTTGCGCAGTTGCACTGGTGATACACCTGAGGGTTTGTGTCATTCGCTATTTTTGAGAAACAATAATTGATGAAAGTTACCAGCAATGCAGTAATTTATCAGTTAGAAACCTTAAAGACCATCTTGAAATGTATTTTTCATAATCTTATTTTAGGTACATATTTATGTGACTTTTTTACTAAGTGATTTGTTCTCTTTTTTTAAGAAAAAACAATTGAGGCCAGACATGGTTTTGGAGTTTTTGCCCTTTCTTGTTTATAATTTTTTATAGTTGATCTATATTTTAGTAAACATTTCATTGGTACACCTTTATAATAATTATTGTATGGTATATTAGATATTAATATTGCTTGGTGTCTAGAATTGTGGTATATTAATGAGAAGCACGTAAGTACATGATTAATTAAGTATTAGTTAAAATGGATTAATATAATTTTTAAAGTAACTTTAATATAAATTTTTTTATAAAAAATATACCATTTAATAATTTAAAAAGTATACGCGTGAAAAATAAGAGGGGAGTTGGAACCCTACAAAACGATCGCAGCCATAGTACCCCGGGTTATTTTCAAAGATTCTTGGTTCGTCACTGACTAGTACTACTATACTACTAGCAACCATATAGCTAGGAGCAGTAGAAAGGAAGTGCGGAGAGACGCAGTTGGTGCACGTACATCGTTGGAAGGTGGACTACCATACACGTCCGTAGTACCAGATGATCATTGCCACCTCGCCACGTACAAAACGCTCTAGAGACGGACAAAATCGCCATCCTTTCCATCCAAAGTCGCCACCCACCACGCCACCACAGCTGCATCCATACGTATGCCCACGCGCGGGTCCTTTCCTCTCCTCTCGCCGCCGCGTGGCAGACCGATCTACAAGGGTAATTTATTCTGTTCGTTTTAAAATATCGGTTTTTCCTATTTCACTTACGATAAATTTTTAAATTTTTATCTTTAAATTTTTGGATCTTACTTTTTTAAATGTTTTTATTTGTAATTCTTAGTTACAAATAATTTACTTTTTTTATATATTTGTCCCTTTTATTTATTTAATTTAAAACGGGTTATATCTATTGGATTAAAGTTCTTCAAGATTTAATTTACTAATCTACCAAAGGATCAATAGGAAGATATGATACTGTTATTTTTTAATCAATCGTCTGTTTTATTAAAAGCTAAATATAAATATGTAAAAATATAATTTATGTTTTGAAATATTTTTAATGATAAAATAAGTTAAAATAAAATAAATAATAATGTGTACATAGTTGGATCAAACGGGGAACATAGAGAGAGCGAGGTACGATCACACTATCAAAATAGTTAAGCAAAGCGAACATATCAGAGAACTGAGCGCAGACGTTTTTATTAGTGTGTCGCGCCCTTCACAGCTCAAGCAGCTTATGCAAACCGAGTACAAGGGGTAGTGTAGCCACATGGGCTTATGGGCTTTCTTTTTCATTTCAGTTTCTATTTTTGTTTTCAAAAACTTTGGATATAGAAAGTCTTTACTTTTACTTATAGTAATTTTGTACTAAAATTTGCACATAGAAAATCTATATTTTATTCACATTTAATATAAATGTTTTACATAATAATGTTTTTATAAGTGATTTTTCATGTCACGAGAGTTTGTTAATTTCTAGAATGAGATTAATAGTCAAAAGGCTCTATATATGGAGAGTATGTAAAAGTAATATATAAAAGTTTTATACGTAAAAAGTTTTATTAAAATTTTAGATTTTGCTTCGTCATGTGATTAACTCTGGAACGCGCACACACTTGTATGCTATGCACGTGGGGTAACCCAATAGTGAAGCGGTGAAGCCTAAAGAATGCTCACCCCATTAGAAGCCCTGATGATATATAGATGGGTTTAACACGAATGATAGTTTAAGTTATAACAGGAACAAAGGCTCCATACAAAAGAAGGAAGAGGTAGGACATTAATCAGTAAGGAAACAATAGACATGCAATGTGGCGAGATGGAAGTCACATATAATTCTTTTTTGAGGTGCAGAGTGTTAAATCAATTGTAAAAAAATGAAAATAAATCTTGCAATGTCTTCCATCTCCTAAACTAACCTTTTGGTTTTCTATATCTTCAACCTTACTTTTTCCCCAAGGAAAAAAACCATATAATACATTTTAAAAAACAAACCCTTACATACTCTTTTTTTTATATTTAATGTGAAACTTTCGACAACGTTAAAAAGAGAGCTTATTAATGATATAAATATCACATTCCTAATTTAGTAAGTTAAGGATTTTGCAGCACCATATAATCTCCATTCCGCTCAAGTTCTTAAACTCATGACCAACCAACCAAGAATGTGAGCTACCCTATTCAACAATACCATTCTATTATAGCGTAGTAAAACAACATTACCGCAATGTTTTAAAATCCGTGACACGACAAATTAAAAAAATAATAAAAAATGTTTTTAAAACTGAATTAAAAGAAGGTTCAGAAGATCTTTCTTTTTCTAAAAAAAAATACTATAGTCCTCCAACTTTTGAGTTGTACAGCCACGGCACTTTCCCCTCTCCCTCACTGTCCATGTACAGAAGAAGAAGAAAAAGAAAAACACACACACGCTTAGTACAAAAGAATCGTAGCCGGCAACCTGACGGTGGGGACCCCACTCCGCACGGAAAAATCGAGGTGGGTCCCACCGCCCGGGGAGGGGCATTCCCGTAATTTCGCGGATTTCTCCTCCTCCCTTTATCTCTCTCCCCCACCTCCCCACGTTTCGCCCCCATTTCGAAGCCCACCGAATTCCTCGCGATTCCTCTCCCCTCGCCTCCTCGTCCTCCCCATCCTAGGGTTCGTACTCCCCCTCCCTTCCCCGATTCAATCGCGCCCTCGATCTCTCGCCTGGGTGCTCCTGCCAGGCCGATCCGGGATGCTGATTTGAGGATTTTTTTTTCTTTTTTTTGGATGGTTTTTGCTCGTTTCTTGATGGGGGGTTCTGTGATGTGATATTCCATGCAGGGATCGCCGGAGAGGAATCGCGGAGAAAAAAGGGCTTCCCCGTCTAAGGTTCGTGGCTCGATTGCTTGCTCTTCCCTTTTCGGTTTATTATGATTATTGGTTTAATTTTGCGTGTTTTCCTTCCGCGGTCAAAAGCTTGTGATTTTTCGGATTTGTTGATTTGGTGTTTGGGGTTGGGTGTGGAACGGCGATGAGCGAGCGGGGCGAGCGAATTCGGGGAGGAGGTATGGTGTAAAGGCGTCCCGTTACACGTATTGGGTGTGGTTGTTGCGGCCTAGTTGATGGATGGATGGATGGCTTCTTTAGGGCGCTTTGGGCAAAGTCTGTGAGCAGATATGGCTGCAACTTTATAGATTTGTTGCTCTGTTGCGTAAAGCGGCGTAAAGTTGGGAGCCTCCTTTTAGAACCAATATATATATCCCCTGCTCTCTGATGTTTGTTAGGTAATTAGTCTGTTGGGCTAGATAGATAGCAAGGCAGGTTGGACTGTTAGTGCTACATCCACTTTTCTTCGGATTTCTTTTGCATGATACTTGCTAGAGTAAAATTTGACATGTATACTATGTTTCTTGTTTTTGTCGCGGTGTATTTTGCGCAATCAAGAACATATGCCATCATTGGCAGATGTTGTCTGATCAGTTTTGCTACCCTTAAGTGGAGCATTTGACTGGATTTGCATTTACTTTTAGAGAACTAGAAAAATAGAACCTGTTTTTCTTCTTTAGTCTTGTATTTAAGCTTTTTTTTCTTCTGATTTATAGTTAAAGGAAGCCATGGAGCACAAGGAGACTGGATGCCAGCAGCCAGAAGGCCCGATCCTTTGCATCAATAACTGCGGCTTCTTTGGCAGTGCGGCTACCATGAACATGTGCTCAAAGTGCCACAAGGAGATGATAATGAAGCAGGAGCAGGCCAAGCTGGCAGCCTCCTCTATCGATAGCATTGTCAATGGTGGTGATTCTGGGAAGGAACCAATTATTGCTGGTCACGCAGAAGTAGCTGTTGCTCAAGTCGAGGTGAAGATGCTTGTTGCGCAGCCTGCTGAGATTGCTGGTCCTAGTGAGGGGGTCATGGTGAACCCCAAGGGGAAGGAAGGGCCAAATCGGTGCTCCATTTGTCGGAAGAGGGTTGGTCTTACCGGATTCAACTGCCGATGTGGCAACTTGTACTGCGCAATGCACCGCTATTCCGATAAGCATGACTGCCAGTTTGACTATCGGACCGCTGCTAGGGATGCTATTGCCAAGGCTAATCCGGTGGTGAAGGCGGAGAAGCTTGACAAGATTTAGGGGGTTCATATGGTTGGTGGAAGAAGCGTCACAATCCGCGGGCTTCATCATCCATCTTTGCTGCATTATCCATGCCTTTTCCTTTCATGTTGGCTGCTACAATCTAGTTGTTCGGCATTTGTGATGCATGGCACACCACGGCAGCTTCAAGAACCCCCATCTCTGGTCAGTCCGAATGGTTTGCATGTTGGCTATGTTGTGTAAGCTTTATTTATGATCGTCTCGCGCTGACAGTATTGTGGCTTCGCATTTAGCTAGCTCTGTAATGTACTATTGTACCCGACTTGTTACATTGCAACCAGTAATAGTAATCAGCAATCGTCCGTTATATGGTACTGATGACCTTTCCTATGTGCAGTATATCAATCTTCTACCTGGTAAACTCTGGTTAAGGACTCGTAATATATACCTGGATATCTCCCACAAAGACTTTATTTAGAAGTTTAGGTGAATAGGTGAGATGTTTGGTGGAATGTTGTTCTGTGGTTGGTTTATGTAGGCTTTGGCTTCACCTGGATATTATACACTGGGATACTTTTGCATGTAGAGCTTATCAATGCGATTTTGTTGTTGCCTGTTTGGTTTGAATATGCAATCAAATGAAACAGGTGGTAAAAAAGAGCAAACTTGAAAAAGTGAATCTCATAAATTGGTTCTGTGATTTTTATCTTCGCTTGTTACAGCTACACAAATATTCATTTATGTTCTATGTTTGTTCTTTTTCCTTATTTTGATTGTGGATCTGCCATTGAATGGCTCGATTGTCTCCTCGCTGTCACCAGATCTTGGATCTCGTATTCTCATCTGTCACAACTATATGATTGATTTTCAGTCCCGATGTTCAATTCTTCACTAGCTGACACATCAAAAGTTTTCTGCGGATATTTATTCTCTAGACAAAAGAGTGCATCACAGCTGCAGACTTGCAGCAATTTGCACCAATCAGATTAGAGCAATATGATCCATAGTTATCTGAGAAAGAGAGGAATATGTTGTAATCATGGCCTCCAGATAATGTTTTATACACCAAGATCGTAGTATAATGCATTTGGAATGAGGCATCAGATAATGAAAAGAACCTGCTCTACTTGTTCAGCCACCTCGATGAATGGAATCATGTAAACCCTAAGTCAAACTTGACAATATCATATTGTCCACTTTAATTCAGATAGCATTAATAGAGTACAAACAAAGTAAATTCAGAACCTGCTCATATTTCATATTGTCCACTTAACATCAGATAGCTTGAATGAAGTGCAAACAAAGTAATCTCTGAACCTGCTCAGATTTTTATTTTAACCCACATAGAAGTCATGCTTTAGGAATCAGGTCAAGAATTTCCTTGATCCTTAATTACTCTTTCATTTGCAGAACTCCTGAGTAAACTGCATCAAGAGGTATATACTCTTTCTAAGAAAAGAATGGCAAGATAAAGAGCTGAAATTGCAGAGTAACATCACTGCTACGCCAGTAAACATTGAGAGGCAGAGTGTACATGTAAACCGAACTCATTTTCCCATTCAACTGCTACTTGCCATGCAAATTACTAAATTGAGCATCGAAAGGATCAAAGAATTAATTAACCCAAATTATTTATCTTCCACCACCTCCAAAAATTATTAACCCTACACATTATATTCCACCACCTTCAAAAAATAGAGAGATTTGCCATGTCGTTGTCACTTGTCAGGCTTCAAGGTTGAAGTAGATGGTGTAGAACTCATCCCTCAAGGTGAACAATGGCTCGAGGAGGAAGCTCCTCCTCACGCCGCCGGCGAAGAAGCTGATCGGGTGATACCGCCGCAGTGGCTCGGCCTGCACGAAGCTCGCCGCCTGCTCGAACCCTGCAGCGGCGGCGCCGCGTGTCCTGCAGCCGACATGCACCTTCGCGCCGGCGCCGGCGACCAAGAAGCACCCGGGCTTGCTCCCGAGCTCGAGCGAGACGGAGCCAGGCTTCCCGTCGAGCCCCGGCACGACGTTGAACAGCGTGTTCGAGCTGTTCCCGGCGCGCACCACGGCGAGGCCGTTCGACACTGCCGTCCCCGGCAGGCCGAACGGCTCGATCGTCGCCGCGGTGACGGTGAGCCGGCCCACCGCGACGTCGCCGGCGCGCCGTCGCTGCTTGGCGCTCGTGCCCAGCTGCTGCTGGGGCGGTGGCGGCGCCACCCTGAATGTGGCGCGCACGGCGGCGTCCGTGCCGCCGGCGCCCTCCGGCCGCTCCAGCATCGCAAGGGAGGTGTCGTTCACGGTGGAGAGGAGCATGGTCTTCCCGCCGGACTCCTGCGTGAGCGTGACCAGCTGGGAGTCGTACGACGCGGGGACGGGGGTGATCCAGTCCGACACCGCCACTGCGGCGCCGCCGGTCTTCGCGCCCCAGTCGCCGGTGGTGAGGCCGGCGAGGAGGAATGGCCCGAACAGGATCGCGTTTAGGGATGCCACCTGTGGCCGATCGTCTGAAGATGAAGATAACCATTTTGCAGTCAATCTCTTGTGAAAATTCTGGTTCAACTTAATTAATTACCAATCTACCATCTTAGATACTACCAGAGCATTGATTTTGGTTTGCAGTTTTTTTCTTTGCTATCCATGGAACAACCAGTTTTCGTAAGTTTCAGCGGTTCTTTTCGTACATTTTTCAAATTTCAATTTTTTTCGTAATTTTGGTGACATTTCATTTTTTTTTTTGAAAATAATTATGAAACGAAACATGGTAGAGGTGATATGGATAATGAACATAAGTAAAATAGATGTGAAAACAATTAATTGATTATCAACTTAGAATTGACATTGAATTCAATATTACAATTTGGGATAAAATTTTGGCAGGTATGAACATTTCTTGTACCAATACTAAGGCCCGAATTCACCGAAATGTTGGCGAAATGCAAAATCACTGGATAGTAATGATCCTGGCTTCTGGCTACTGGTCTGTTTTAGTAGCGAAAGTAAGTGGTATTCTATTGCTGTGATATATTATTGTGTGTGGGCCTGTGGGCTTTGTTACTGATCGATAAACATGTGAGATTTGTTTCTTTCAGGCTGAATATAGTGACGAATAGCAAATATGACTCGAAATTTCATACCTTTTATTGCTTCTGTCCGTAGGTTAATTGGGAACTGGAGTAGCAAATGATCACCGCTATCCCACTGCTTGCTGATTGTGAGGAAATTTCCTGAAAAAGATCGAGATTGTGTAAGAGTTATATCTGTAGTTCTTCCAACATACTCCATCATGGATGACTAATTTCTGTGCTGTCTCAATTCTTATGAGCATACCTGGAGATGTTAATTGCAGATCTTTGTCATTCAGCGTTGCTTTTGCACCATTGACTGATGTCCATGATGGTATTCTTACATTCAGTGTCGCGTATTGCCCGTTCGTCTGTGTCACAAAAATCAAACTGATTAAACTATGATCCAAGACCAATCATTGTTGATTTATCTCTCTCTCTCTCTCTCTCTCTCTCTCTCTCTCTCTCTCTCTCTCATACAGTGTGAAAATCCAAGATAAATTTTACCTTTGCAGCAGCAATGGAAAGTAAGACTTGAAGATACTGATCTGATGAGCTGAGGGGCTTCACTTGCTGAGTAACAGTAAGACCTGCAGTTCTCCAGTTGAATGTGCTCGCTATGTACTGAATAATGTAGAGCCCTGGCTTCTCTCCTTTCTGCTCAAAGTAGATAGAATCCCCCAGCTTGGAGAATGATTCTATCCCTGCAAATAAAAAACAGACGGTAGAAAACATTACAATCCGTGTTCACGAAAACATTACAATCTTTGTTTTTTCACAGCACTTTACATTCTAATTTTCAGTTCTGAACTTCTGAAACTAGCAACTCTTCACTTACCAGTTCCATAACAACACCAAAATGAATTGTATTGTGTTCCCCATCCATGGTAGCTTACTGCTTTAGATCTTCCAGGACCCTGGGGTAGCATGTAGATCATCACACCAGGATCTCTTCCTCTTTGAATGCTTAGGACACCATTTATCAGCGCTCGCTCGTAGTAATCCGCATATGCTATTTCCTTTGTCCATCTGAATAGGTGGCGAGAAACCTGCATACTTTGTTTTTTCACATTGTATCTAATTCTAGGAAAGAAAAATGGATTTGGGAATTTGATCATTGATGATCATTGACAGATAAATCACCTTTAACATGTTGTAAGTAGTACAAGACTCCTCAGTCTCGGTGGTTAGAGTCTCAGCTAAATGTTTTGGATTTGACCTGGCAAAACCATTTCGGGCGTTAAATGACTGAAAGATGCTTTAAACTTCAACCATCTAAAATTCATTACCAGAACTCACTAACAGATGTGCCCCCCGTGGCATAGCTATGAGAAGAGTTTACTATGTCCATGAAGAATGTTGCAATTTCCTGTTTCAAGAATAAGACTTATGGTCAGATTCAACAAGATTAACTCAAGTTTCACCAAAAGTATAGAATTATTGGCCAAGAAAAAAATGCACTGCAAGGTAGCAAAATCATGAAGTACCATGGTGTCTCTTGAAACCAAGACGTCTCATAAGTTTTACCTTGTAAAGAGGATCACCAGTAACTTCATATCTCATTTGTCCACCAACGACAACGGGAATGTGTGTATTTGCATGAAACCCCGAAAGACTGTCAGCCTGAAAGATAACAGAAATGGAAGAGTTTAATCACCTTTGCTGGTTAGTAGTGCATGCACAAGTTATTATGCTGTATTGCTGTTCGATTACAAATTACTAATAATAGCATGTAGAAGAAAACACAGTTCCATGGGGAGTGAAGATCTTCAGACCTGAACTGCAAGCAATCCTAGAAAGCAAGGCTTGTCGAAAAGATGAGCCAGCACCAAATGCCTCTGGTCTTTCTGCTCAAATTTACACATCACGTTAATCAACAATCCAAATCACTGAAACTAAAGGATCTTCCAGTCAACACAACCCAAGATTGACAAGAACAATTACAGTTATGGTGTAGAGCTGGTAGAGGACGTCGTTCATCCCGCCGGTCTCCTCGTTGAGCGACGTCCAGTGCCTCTCGATGGTGTACCTCTGGATGACGCTCCTCACGCGGCCGGCGAAGTAGTCAGCCATGGCGACCACCATGCCGAGCGCCTTGCCGTTCCCGCCCACCGTGTGCTGATCGAGCAGGCCCTGCATGATCTGCACACGCGATGCAGAGGAAGAAGAAACGCAGGGGATCTTCATTCAGACATTTGCACGAACAGATGAGATGCATGGCCATATGAGAGACAGATGCTTTTGGTTGCTTGCCTTGTGGATGGTGTAGTAGGGAGCCCAGACGGGGCGGATGGCCTCGAAGCGGTCGAAGAACTCGGCGGGGAAGGCGGAGAGGTAGCCGGTGCCGGCAGCCGCCTGGCAGTCGTGCAGCGCGTCGACCACCGCCGCCATCTTGCCGGCGAGCGTGCCGTTGTGCGTGCTCGCCCACATCTTCGCCGCCGCGCTCATGTAGTGCCCTGCGCGCCAAATTTTGTACTATCTCCTTTTATAAGTCGTTTGATCCTTTTCTAATCAAATTTGATCAAGTTTTTAGAAAATATATTAATATTTTCAATCCAAATCAAACATATTTTCAAACTATATTCAATATTATATTAAATTAAACTAATTTGATATTTTAGGTGTTGCTAATTTTTTCTATAAACTTTATCAAATTTAATAAAGTTTGAACAGGAAAAAAGCCAAATAACCTATAATATGAAACGGAGGTAGTATTTTACTACTACCACCTTTTTTCCCGTTTAAATTTGTTTAAATGGCTCCTATACAATTTATATGTACAAAAATCTGGCTGCATTTTACATGAACCAAATTTGAAATTTCTACTACAGGAATAAAAATTTCTTGAGTTTTGACCCACTTGATCAAAATTTAAAGAAAAAAAATGTACTACATTGTAGCAGGACTATTTTTACATCTATATAATTGGGCCAGAAATTCAAATTAAATCCAAGTCCACAACGTGAATGGGCCGGATTACGGTCCATCCGTGCTAGGCTCAATTGATAAATGGGCCTCAGTTGGGCATTAATCTAGTTTGGGAAAAAGTAAACTTCATAAAACCTCGTGTTTTATGACCAAAGTTGCGAAAACTACAAGTATATTATTACAAATTTTATGATCCCAATACTTCATAAAACCCCACCTAAATTGAAATCTTGATAAATTTTAGCGTATCTTAAACAAAATTTAATTTTGAGAGTAGTAAAGAATTAAACTATCAACCTTAGTCAATAACAGAATAGTTAAAAATTTGTATACACTCTATATTTCAGAATTTTAAATAAATTCACGTTTAAAATGTATAAGGGTGGAGTTTTATGAAACTTTAAAGCCACTAGCAAAATACCCATGCTTTGCAATGAATTTCAAAAAATATATTGTATTTATTAACTTGGAAACTATATATTGCTCGGAAACAATATATAGAATTAGCAAGCAAACATCCAACCAAAAAAAGCCAAGCCACATGCACAAAAGATATATTCATTACTACTTAAAAGATCCTATCAACTCGAGGGGATAGCAGATCCACCATCATCACTACCAGGTTCTTTTACGTAGTAGAGATAATACCTGAGGTTAGATGCCAATGTTATAATACATGCAAATTTCTGTAACTTTAATCATAAAACCTGATTTTCTGAAATTTACTCTCGTGAAAACACTAATATAACATGTGGGACATGGCCATGGGTTAGTTGGAAGCTTTTCTCACCGACGAAGTGGCCGCGGAGCTCGACGTCGGGGCCCTCCCATCCGCCGTACGGCTTCCCCGGCGCCGGCAGCCCGGCCTGCGTCCTGAAGCTCCACACCAGCCTATCCACGTCTAGCAGCAGCAGGTACTCCAGGTTCGTCTGCTGTGCCCGCCCGTACACGCCGTCGCCGCCGTCGATGTCCAGCCGCACGTCATGCAGCGACACCTCCTCCAGAAACCACCCACCTCCGCCGCCTTCGTCTCCGGCACCGGCGCCCTTGAGCGACCTGTACAGCATCGCCCAGTCGAACTCGGACGACGACGACGACGGCGCGGCAGAGGAGGCGATTGGCATGAGGTCCATCCACGCCGCCTCGTCGGTGGGGTTGAGGTGGTCGTGGAACTCCTCGCGCCACCGCCACTCCGCCGCGCCCGGCGTCGACTGCAGCCGCGCCCGCACCGTGTGCGACGACAGCTGCGTGGGAATGTTCGTGCACTCCTTCGCCACCGCCACCGCCACCGCCACCGCCAACGCCAACACCGCCGCCGCCGTCGCCGCCGCGCGCCACCGCGCCATTTCTGGATAAGACGCCGACGCCGACAGCGAGCTCTCGCTCGGTCGCTTGCAGCGTGTACTACGCAGACACACACAAACCAGCAGCACACAGTGGATATGGTGAGAAAAAAATCCAAGAATCCAAAGCCTTTTATCGCCTGCGTCCACAGCCAAAAGGACAGCGTTTTTAAGTATCAAGGGAAATTTATTGGCAGCATCATGTGGCGTAATCGGCTGCAAGTGCAAGCACTCATGCAGAGCCTACGAGCCGATCGACACGACTAGAAAAGTGTTAAGAGTTCGAAGTATTAAATGTGCATATATGCAAAATTGATTACAGTTTAGGTATTAGAACGGTATAATAAAATACTTTATCATGTACTCTCTTTTAATAAATAGAGAAACATATTTATTGTAACCGCATGACAATTTAAATATGGGTGAGAGGGAACGACTAGCTAACATATTGGTTGAGCGTCGTAGATACGAGAGGAGTGACCGTAATCAGTGGATACTAATACAATATCTTAGCGTCATTATCAAGTTTGGTTCTTTTATATCGATCTTCCGCGTTTGGTTTTTGATATCGTTTTCGGCGGCGGTTCTAATAAAAAAAGAAACAGTAATTAATCCCACCGTTATTAAGACACAGATAACTACCGTCCCTTTCACCTCGGTCACAAACTCACATGTCGCACACGACAACTGCGTTGCGTTTGTCACGTTGCGCGTCCCCTTGTCACGTTGCGTTTGCTCTTGCTTGCGCGGTTGCGCCCGTGAGATCGAACGAGATGGAAAGGGAGAGGCAGCCAGAGCATCCCAGCATCAAAAACCTCTTTATCTTTTGCCACATCTGATTCTGATTTCTTCTCGTCGGAGCATCAGCAGAAAGCCAGAAACAAAGATTGGTGTCAGGGCAATGCAATCAGTGATGGTTCCTAAAGATTCGTGAATCAAAAAAAAAAAAGAAGAGATCTCGTGATGGCTCTGCAATAATATTGGACGGTAGTAGTACTGTAATACTACCAAGGTGATAGAATAGAAGCAACAAAAATTCTCCAAAGATTCCACGGCAGCAATCAATTGTGGCCTAATTGGACGGCACAATATTTATGGATCAATAGATTTCAACCACCGCGAGAAATCGTCGTAGCCTTTCTTTCTCGATCACGAGCACACATGCACGCATTGATTGAATCATCACGGCCATATTGGTGATGATTGTTAATTAGGTAATTAGGTTTTAGGTCCTAACTAGGTTTTCATATCCATTACAGGTTGTGTAAGCCATGGACAATCTTGGTGATCTGTCATTCTGTCCATGGCGAGGCAGGCTGGCTCTCACATGGTGGTGGATCACTTGGTGAGGACGTTGAAGTAGACGGTGTAGAACTCGTCCTGGAGGCTCTGCAATGGCTCAAGGAGGAAGTTCCTGTCGGTGCCCGTCGCCGAGAAGCTCAGCGGGTGGTAGAGGCGGAGCGGCGCCGCCTGGGTGAAGCTCGCGGCGCGGCGGAACGCCGTGTCGTCGTCGCCGCCGCCGGTGGGTTTCCGGCAGCTGACCTGAGCTTTGGCGCCGGCGAGGTAGGCCGTGTTGGGGGTTGTCACGAAGCAGCCCGGCCTGGTGGCGAGCTCCAGGGACACCGAGCCGGGGAGGCCGTCTAGCCCCGCGACGGCGTTGAACCGCGTGCCTGGCCCAGCTGGCTCCGGCCGGCCGACGTTGAGCGCGTCGGTGACCGCCATGCCCGGCCGGTCGAACGGCTCGAGCGTCACGTCGCGGCCCTGCAGCCTCCCCGTGTCGGCATCGACGGCGCCGGCGCCGGAGGGTGAGTGGTAGGCCCGGAACGTGGCGTGCACGCACGCGTCGCTCCCGGCGATGGGCACCCCCTGCATCGTCAGCGCGCCGCCGTCGGCGATCGACACCGACAGGACGAACCCCGCCGCCTGCGCGTCGCCACGCTGCGTGAGGGTGAGGAGCTGCGAGTTGAGAGAGTGAGAGACCGGGGTGACCCAGCCGGCGACGGTGGCGGCGGCGGCGGCGTGGGTGGCGTTCACCTCCCAGACGCCGGGGGTGAGGCCGCTGTTGGAGTCGTTGCTGGTTTTCACGGTCTGGTTGCCGTGCGTCAGGCCGGCGAGGAGGTGAGGCCCGAAGAGAACAGCTTGGATGGACGAATACTCCGGCCGATCATCTGAAAAATTTCATCAACCATTTGAGACTATAATTTCAGAGAATTAACTTGCAACAAAGAAGACATCGATCATATAGTTTCATAAACTTGCGCCAAAGAAGAAGATGATGATCATACAAATTTCATACCTTTGATCGGCTCAGTTCTTAAGGTGATGGGGAATTGCAGAGACAAGGTGTCATTGCCCCATAGTTTCGTCACCGACAGGAAATCGCCTGAACATGAAACAAACATTGAAGCAGGAATCACACCCATTTGGGAGCAGAAGAAATAGCACATCAAAACAACAACAGAAATTACCTGCAGATGTCAATTCGAGTTTTTGTCCATTTAGAGTTGCTATTGCTCCATCCACGGATGTCCATGACGGGATCCTCACATTCACATTTGCCGGTCGAGCATCTCCCTGCACATATATGAGAAAATTAAAGGAAAAAAAGTGTCTTTAATATAGTTATTTAAAGAATAGATAGAAATAAGATTGCGTCCAATAGGATTTGAACCTATACCAAAGGTTTAGAAGACCTCTGTCCTATCCATTAGACAATGGACGCTTTTTTTCATATTTTCTTCTTTCTTTTCGTTTTTTATCGGACCAAGAGAAAAAACTGTTAGACCAAAACTCTTTTAGGAAAGAAAAACAAATGCATATACAAATGTATGATGCATATATCATAAAGAAGGAATATGTAGCGGGTAGTGGGAATCGAACAAGCCTTTGCTATTCTTTAAGCAAGGAAATTAATTACATCATGGGTGAAGGGGGTAATTCAGAATTAAGTTAGTACCTTTGAAGAAATGGAGATTGAAACCTCAAAGTGAGAATCAGTTGAGGACAGGGGTTTGGCCTGCTGCTTGACGATCAGCCCTGCCGCTTTCCAATCAAAAGTGCTCGGTATGTTCTGAATGATGTAAAGCCCAGGGATTTCACCCTCCTCCAAGAAGTAGATGGAATCCCCTAACTTTGAGAATGACTCTATCCCTGTCAATGCAAAGTACAAGAAGAAAGATCACTTGCACAAATATTCAGTAATTACCTGACAAATAAAGATCAGTTGCACCAAGTTTTCAGGAATTACCTGTCCCATAGCAGCACCAAAATGTAGCATTTGCATCACCCCATCCCCCTGGGTTCTTGGGGGGAAGGCCAGAGGTGGGCATGCCACTGATGCTCTTGGATCGTCCGGGACCCATGGGAAGAAAATAGATCATCACACCAGGCTCTTTTCCCCTCTGGTTGCCCATGATCCCATTGATAAGTAGCCTCTCGTAGTGATCGGCGTACTTACCTTCCTTCGTCCATCTGAACAGGTTTCGCGAGACCTGCAATTGTAGATGGGGGAAGATTCAGAGCTTCCTTCTGTAGAATTTATCGCATATGATGGAAGGGAAGCCTCACCTTAAGCAAGTTGTAGGTGGCGCAAGTCTCCTCGTTTGAGCTGATTTTGATCTCATCTACTAGCCGCTTCGGGTCATGCCTGGCGTGTAGGAGGAACTTGAGTAGGGAGAATGATAAGAGAGCCTAAGAAAGTGAAATGGTGATATGGCTATGGATTATCACTCACCAGTGTTCCATGGTAGATGTGCCTCCTGTTGCAAATGTATGAGAGGAGTTTACAACATCAAAGAAGAACGTTGCAATTTCCTGTGCCACATTTAGTTTCAAAGTCAGCTAACTCAAGTTGAAAAAAGAAAAGATAAATGCTGCATCATTTTTTTATTGCCTGACGAGTAAGCCGATTTGGTGGTGCACAATTATAAGCCCATCAAGGTGAGGACTTTGGGTACAAATTCCAAATTACTTTCAGTTTACCTTGTAAAGTTGATCCCCAACTACTTCATATCTCTTTTGTGCACCAATAATAACAGGAACATGTGTGTTAACATGCAATCCCGATATGTCGTCATCCTGAAAAAGCAAACAAAAGATATCACCTGTCTTTGCTGCAAAAGAAAACAAAATATCATAAATGAAACTCAAGTTCTCACATGGAGCCCAAGTGGTCCAAGGAAGCACGGTTTGTCGAAAAGATGTGCCATCGTCAAATGCTTCTGGTTTTTCTGCACAAAAGACAGGAACAACTTTAATTTGTAAGAAACACATCTTCCACACAAAGTACCAAATATTAGATGCAACAGAATTGCAATTACCGTTATGGCATAAAGCTCATACATAACATCATTGAATCCACCGGTTTCCTCGTTTATCGCTTCCCAGTGCCTCTGAATGCTGTACTCCTGTATCAACTTCTTCACACGAGTACTGAAGTAATCAGTCATCCACACCACAATCTCAAGACCTTTCGGGTTTCCAGCCAATGTATACTGATCAAGAAGGCCTTGCATGATCTGTCAAAACATCAGAGTCACAACCCACAGCAACACACAACACCAGATGATAGACCACCAGATGGACAAGTTATGTAATAGAATCAGAGCATACAGAGTAATTAAATAACTGATATAAGTTCATCACTATGTAATGTAATCAGAATCAGAGCATGCAGAGTAATTAAATAACTGATATAAGTTCATCACTATGTAATGTAATCAGAATCAGACCATGCAGAGTAAAGAGCTGATCAAAGTTCATCACTCTGTTTATGTAATCAGAATCAGATCATGCAGAGTAATTAAAGAACTGATCTAAGTTTTCATCACCATGTACCTTGTGGATGGTGTAATAGGGCGACCATGCCTCGGCCAGCTGATCATACGCGTCGAACATGGATTCGGGGTAGGCCGAGAGGTAACCCGTGTTCATCTTCTTCTGGCAGGTGTAGAGGATGTCCACCACCTTGGCCATCTTCTCCCTCAGCGCGTCGTTGTGCGTGCTCGCCCACATGTGCGCCGCCGCGCTCAAGTAGTGACCTGCAAACACAAAGTAGATCGATCGAAGTGAAGTGACCATAAAAATGGTGAATGAATTGATGGCCAGATGAGATCAAGAATGGCGTACTACATACTGACCTGTGAAATGGCCGCGGAGCTGGCCGTCCGGCGCCTCCCAGCCGCCGTAGGGCTCGCCGACGGTGGGGAGCTTGGCCTGCTGCCGGAACGTCCATGTGAGGCGGTCGGGGTCGAGGTAGAGGAGGTACTCGAGGTTGGTCTGCTGGCCCTGCCAGTACATGTTGGCGCCGTACGGGTCGAGCCGGACGTCGTGGAGGGAAGCCGGCGAGAGGAACGACGACTCCGCCTTCTCGCCGACGTCGCCGCCGCCGCCGCCGCGGGTGATGCTCCGGTAGAGCGCCAGCCAGTCGAGCTCGTCACGGGGCCCGGCGCGGCGCGGCAGGAGGCTCATCCACGTCGCCTCCTCCGCCTGGTTCAGGTGCGGCAGCCCGTCGGAGTGCCTCCCCTGCGTGTCGTTGAACAGCCTGTCCGTGCACAGGTGCAGCGCCGCCGCGGCGTCGAGCAGGCAGCACAGGCACGCCGCCGCCGCGACCACCACCACCACAGCCGCCGCACCGGCGAGGCCCCTCCTCCGCGCCATTGATCTCGATCGATCGATCGATCGATCGATCGATCAGCCAAGGCCAAGCAAAGTCTCTTCGTCTCTCGCTGCAGCTGACGCGCGAACTGAGCGCGTCGTCGTCGTCGTCATCGTCGTGGCGAGGTTTTATAGAGGAAAAGAATGGGAGATTCGCGGGAAGAGAAACAAAATAGTAACAAACAAACCAACAAACGGGTGACGAGGAGGATAGAGGTGAGTTATCCAAGGTGGATGTCTCGTATCTGAAACGTCAGAATTGCAAGGTGAAATTGGATATACCCTTGCCATTTCTTACTGCCAAAGCCTATAATTTGCCGCATGCTAATTCCTAGTATTTGAGTCAGAGTAAGGTCAGGTCAAGCCATTGTTAACACAAGATAGATAGTATTTTTTTTTAGTGTCAGGTGATGTCAAGCCAACACAAAACAGTAAATGAAGGGGAACTGCCCAACCAACCTTTCGATCTAAGATTTTGGCTTGTTAACCAACACTCCACATAGTCTAAACTCTAAACTCTAGAATTGTAGATCATGTTATTTTTGCCCTTTGATGTGAAAGTTAAGTGATTGGTGTGCAACTTGTAAGACCTGATTGGTGACCTGATGATGAACAGAATGGCCATCAGGAGATCATCTCTGTGCAACTATGGATTAGTACAGAAAATGGTGACCGAGATATGTGAAGATGGGCACATGGTCGCTGAAATGAACTACTCACATAGTGCTTCAGACTATTCTGCTACTTTCAGATTTAGAGATTTATCTACTTGAGCAAGCATGCACAGCTGGTACTCCTAAACCTGCACCAAGTTATCTTCCAGATCTTGTCCTTTTGCATTTGATGAACAAGCCAATTTCGCAGGGAAGAAACTGCTATACATGCACTGTTTTGTTATTCATGGCAAGGAGGTACTAAGAAATAGTTGTCAATTTGTCACCACATGTAAATAGCTTCCATCCCAGTCCCAGCTAATTCTAACCATGGAATGGAAGCCTGTTTTAATATTTGGCTTTTTGCTAGTTTCCTGAGTACAAACCAAGAACAATTTTGTATGATAGCTTCTGCTGTACTGACTGGCCAAGGGAGCTTTTTTTTTCCTCCAAAACAATTCACCATTTTTCTCGATTCCATTAGAAGACATTCAGATAAGAAAATGCTACATTGGCCAAGGGATGAATTATAGGTACATGCAAAATTTTTTGTCCGCATGTACCTATGATGATGGGACAAACAGAGAAATATTTTTTCTTTTGCAGAGAAACCAAAACTATCTACCCTCGAAAATGCTTCCAGAATAATTATTGTCAAGCATGATAGTATTCAAGTTCCTTGGCGTTATTGAAGATTCATGATAAGACAACGATAGAATAAATCTAGCTGCATGCATAATGGCTTCAGTTTTAGCTAATACTAACTATTATAGGTTCTGGACCTGCCATGGCACGCCCTTCTAGAGTTATACTACTAATAACTCAATTCACAAGGTCACAAGGACTTCGAATAACAAAGCTACCAATGGTGATTGAAATAAAGTGCCTAGCTTGCCTTCCAGTAAATGAAACACTAAGACATTTAACTATGTGCCGTGGTAATTGAATGTCCATGGTTTGTTGACACAAGGTGTGAAAATGATGAAGGAAACAAACAAGCGCAGCTATCAGATTTTTCATTTTACCCTCTACCTCATGAAGGAAATTCTAGCACTCAAGGCTTGTTTGGATTGTTCTAACGTGAACCTTACTAAAATATTGGCAAACCAAAAGCTAAGCATTGCCAGATCTTTCATAAAGAGCGCTCATTTATAGCTGCCAAAATTTTGAAAATTTACTTAGGGTTTTTGTTTTATCCTTACCAATTTTTTTTGTCAACAAACCAAATGAATCTATCATTCTATTGGCATTGCCAATTTTTTTGGTCTGGTTGGTTTGGGCAATAAACCAAACATGCCATCAGAAAATAGAACATACAATTAACTGCAACTGGAGATAATCTGCAGTTATATCATCATAAAAACAGTTCTCCTTATCAACAAAAGAAACGTGGACAATACAGTATCATATCTTCACCAATAATCTCCACAGGTGCAGTTACCATGTGTAAGAAGATGAAATCGATTTTTGTCCCTAAGGGATATCTCCCTTCCATAAACTTTTGAAACGAATTTGGCAAAATTATGGCAATCAACACATATACGAAGATTCTTCATGACCCTGATAGTCAATCCTGGAGGAGTGTTCATCAATCCAAAAGTTATTGCTAGCTTCTCACTGTGACCAAGAAGCATACGTTCTTTCTGCTCATCATCAACATCATGCAGCACACAACTCAAGTCTGGAACAAAGCCAGCTGCTTTGATATCGACAAATATCTCTTTTATCTTGGCATCTATATCTTTCTTGCTGGGATGGAACCGCTCACTCGAATGGAAGGTATGAATAACCTTGTCAAGAATTATCCAGCTCTGCCCTGGTTCCTTGATCACTGCCTTCTCCAACATTAGCTTCCTCACTTTGAAAACATCTTTCCACATCCCAGCAGCAGCATAAATGTTAGAAAGTATTACATAATTGCCAGCATTTTCTGGCTCCATTTCCATAAGCTTCTGAGCAACAAGCTCACCAACATGAACGTTCGCATGGACTCTGCAAGCACCAAGAAGTGAACCCCAAATTGATGGAGTTGACTCAAATGGCATATTTTCTATCAAATTTAAAGCTTTCTCTAGTCGTCCAGAACGTCCAAGAAGATCAATAACACATCCATAATGTCCAGTGTGGAGAAGTGCACTTTGTTCTTTGACAATAATATCAAACATATCAAGGCCCTCATCGACCAGCCCACCATGGCTACAACCAGATAAAACAGCCAACAAAGTCACGCTATCAGGCTTCACCTCTTTATGCAAATCTTTGAAGAGCCTAACAACTTCATTCCCCAATCCATGCCTTCCATATCCCATAAGCATTGCATTCCAACTGACGACTGATCTCTCTGGCATGTTGTCAAATACCCTCCTTGAGTATAACAGTTTACCACATTTGGAGTACATATCGATCAGAGAATTCTGTAGAGCAACAAAGAAAGGCAATTCTTTACGAAGTATTAAGGCATGGACTTGCTTGCCATAATCCAAAGAAGCCAGGCCAGACAATGCAGTGACAAGGGTTGTGAAGGTAACATGATTGCATTGCATCCCCTCACTGTACAATTGTCTGAACAAGTCCAAGGCTTTCTCATCAAGACCCTGATGAGCATAGGCAGATATAATTGCAGTACATGAAACAACGTCCCTTTCTGGAAGCATGTCAAACACTCTTCGAGCTTCTTGGATGTTTTCTGACTTGGCATACATGTCGAGAAGGGAACTCCCAACAAACATGTGCGACTCAAAATTTGTCTTGACTAAAAGAGAATGGACTTGCTTTCCCTGGTGTATACTTTGAGGACCAGAACAGGATGTAAGAACAGTTGACAAAGTGTATTCATTAGGGATGGATCCTGCCAGATAGAAGTAAATAGTATTACACATTTGACAGAAATTAGTATAGCATGTTGATATAATCTGATCCTTGAAGGCAATGGCATGCATTCCCAAATGGTTAAGAATATTTATAACAGTAATTGCAAAATAAACCTCCAAACTGGAGAGATTGAATATCAACTTGAGAGGACATCAAGGCGGTCAGGGAGATATGAAGGGTAATTGTTGTGGCAATATTCTGAATAAGGCCATGACATAACTCCATCCATATTATCTACAGTACCAAAAAAATTATAAACTTTACTTTGTAATCATGCCCCGCATGAAAGGTAAACCCCCGCATTATGGATGCCAGATAATGTATCTAACAAAGGTAGATTATAGAGCACTAATTCTTTTATGGGATTATAAAGCACTAATTGTATGAGTAC
Organism: Oryza punctata; assembly: GCA_000573905.2. Lineage (NCBI taxonomy): Eukaryota > Viridiplantae > Streptophyta > Magnoliopsida > Poales > Poaceae > Oryza > Oryza punctata. Next base: position 31,336,271 of record CM002493.2, read on the forward strand.
TAGACATATGCTATGAAAAAAATTTTCCTGTCAATCTAGATTCAGCTAAAATGCATTGCACAAAATAAATTGTCATCTCTAGTCTGATGCTACATGCTGATCTGTGTGATCTCCTTATGTCAAATGACTCATTGGAAACGGTTCAAACTATTTACCATCTCTAAGCATCTTGATGAACAGCTCCAAGGCCTCGACATGCCTTTCTGTTTGCGAATACCCCGAAATCATCGTCGTCCACGAAACCACACTCCGCTCCGGCATTCTGTCGAGCACGTTGCGCGCGTCCTCCAGCGCGCCGCACTGCACGTACATGGTGACCAGCCGAGTCCCCAGGAACACCGCCGGCCGGTACCTCGCCTTGATCATGCGCGCGTGCACCTGCCGCCCCTCCCGGAGCGCCCTCCTCTCGATGCACGCTGTGATGGCGGCTTCGTAGTCGTGGAACCTCGCGCCGGCCCCCGGAAGCGTCATCCCCGATGCCGCGCGGAGCGGCGCGACGAAGCAGCTTTGGAGCGCGAGGCGGCGCGCCGCCGCCTCCGGTCTCCGGAGCCCGCGCGCGGCGAGCATGAGAGGCGTTGGGCTCCGGGGGCAATTCTCCGAGCATCTCGCGCGCGCCGCCGTCGAGACGCCGAGCGCGTATTTTAGGTGCTCTTCTCCTACGCTAACGGGAACCCCCTGGCCGTCCGATCGACGACTAACGGCCTAGATGACGCTTCGATCCAAGGACTGTCTCGTAAGGAATCCCAAAACTGAGGGCCTATTAGAAGATATCAAAATATTCACTCGAGGCCCGAATTCGTTGAGGGGAATTAACTGAGCCAAATTCAACTAAATTCCCGAATTCACCAACGGTTCAAATATAGGCCAAATTTGCTTGTGGGATGAATTTATTGCCGAGAATTTTGTAGGCCAAAACAAATGGCGGGCTGAATTGCTTGACAGTAAACGCACGAGCCAGATTTCAAATTGGACCGAATTCGTTGATCTAAAACAAGAAGGCCTAATTCGTGGTTAGATCAAAGGGAAAAGTACACCAGAGATCTCTGAACTTGTCACCGAGATACGAAAACGTCTTTGAACCGCAATACCAGACACCCGAGGTCCCCTAACTATACAAAACCGTTCACCCGAGATCCCTTGGTGGTTTTGACCGCGGTTTTGGCCGACGTGGCGGCTGAGTCAGCGTGGGACCCGCGTGGGCCCCACATGTTAGCCGGCCACGTCACCCTCTCTCTTCCTCCCTTTCTCTTTCTCTCTTCTCTCTTCTTTCCTCATCCGCACGTCTCACTGCCGGCCGTGCTCTCCGCGGCGGCCTTCCTCTCGGCTCTCCCCGAGGGCCGCCAGCTGCACAGCCTCGCCGCGTCGCACGGGTCGGTGCTGCTGCTCCATCTCGGGCGCGTGCCGGTGGTGGTCGTGTCGTCAGCGGCCGTGCCCGAGGAGGTGATGCGTGCGCGCAACCTGGCGTTCGCGAGCCGGCCCAGGAGCGCCATGGCCCATTCCTTTGCCGTCTTCGTGGTGTCCGTGCCCGCCGCGAACATGTCCTGCTCACGTCCGTGTCGACGCCAGAAACAAATCAAGTATATGAATGAATTTACGTACGGGTGCATATATAGGTTTCAATGACAATTCGTACCAGGATAATGGCCTTGATTTCGATCGTGCCGAGATGAACGCCTGCGTCCTTGTCTGTCTCATTCACGTCGAGTAACACGTCGACGAAATCCCGGTGATCGCCGCCGCCGTCATCGTCGTCCATCTTCCTGCCGACTTCACGCCGGCGGCGACGGTGGTCGTCGATCACCTTCTTGAGGATGCTGTCGAGTGCCTCAAACGTGCGCTGCACCTTCCCGTCCAGCCCCTTGAAGGCGTCCACCCACCGGCCGAGCCATGGCAGGAGCTCCCGCATCGGCTCTTGCCCGAGCAACTCCGCATAGCCTTCGAACACCTTCTTCATCTCGCGCCCCTTGTACAAGTTGTCATACAAGCCGCACGCGCTCTCGTCGTCGAACACGGCGCGGGAGACGATGGTGTTGGAGTAGGCGATGAGGTGCTCGACCAAATCCACGGCGCCCCGCGCCCCGGGCGCGGACGCGGTCAACGAGCGCGGCGGCCTCCTCCTCCCTGACGCGGCGGAACGAGAGCACGCGGCGCGCCTGGCGCCAGTACTCGCCGTAGGGCGCGAACGCGACGTCGCGGCCGTACAGCAGCCGCTCGGCCATGGCGCTCCTGGGCAGCAGCACCGGCCCGTGCGACGCGGCCATGGCGCTCCTGGGCCGGCTCGCGAACGCCAGGTCGCGCGCACGCATCACCTCCTCGGCCGCGGCCGCCGACGACACGACCACCACCGGCACGCGCCCGAGACGGAGCAGCAGCACCGGCCCGTGCGACGCGGCGAGGCCGTGCAGCTGGCGGCCCTCGGGGAGAGCCGAGAGGAAGGCCGCCGCGGAGAGCACGGCCGGCAGTGAGACGTGCGGAAGAGGAAAGAAGAGAGATGAGAGAAAGAGAAAGGGAGGAAGAGAGAGGGTGACGTGGCCGACTGACATGTGGGGCCTACGCGGGTCCCACGCTGACTCAGCCACCACGTCGGCTAAAACCGCGTTCAAAACCACCAAGAGACCTCGGGTGTCTGGTATTGCGGTTCAAGGACGTTTTCGTATCTCGGTGACAAGTTCAGGGATCTCTGGTGTACTTTTTCCTAGACCAAATTACATGACGTGAATTTGGCAGGCAAATTTCGCTAGTAGGCTGAATTTGTGAACGAGAATTGAATGGGCCAAATTCTGTGGTCGAACTAATTCATTCAATGAAGTGAGTGGGCCACAATTTAATTGTGGACCGTTTTTGTTGCATGGAAGTAAGTGGGCCAAATTCAAATGCGGCCCGAACTCTTAAGTTGTTAGGTGGCCCAAATTCGTTGGATAATGTTAACAGGGCCAAATTCATCGCAGGCTGAACTCGTTGACGGGAATAACATGGGCCGAATTCATTTATGGCCTTGATGGGCTGAATTTGTTGATAAGAAATTGGTAGGCCTAATTCATAGACAGGAACTAGGTGGGCTGAATTCGTTCACGGCTTGAATTTGCTGATGAGAATTAAGTGGTCCAAATTTAGTTGTCGGCCGAATTTTCTCTAGGTGGGCAAATTTGTTTGCGGACTTAATTTGTAATGGGCCAAATTAGTTGACGGATCTAAAGTGGGCTAAATTCGTTAGTGGGGTTTTTATGGGCCAAACTCGTTGATTGTTATTAAATGGGCCAATTTATTTACATGAATCAATCCAGACCGAATCTGCTCGTTGCCTTGGATAGGCCGAATTCGGTGACTGGGTATAGGTGGGCCGAGTTTACTCGTGGTCCCAAAACTATTTGTCCCGAATGTAGGTGGGGCTAAGGAATAAGTTCACCGGAGGTCCCTTAATTTAACGGTGAGATTTTTTAAGGTCCCCCAACTCACACCAACTGTGCACTCAAGGTCCCAGGGCAGTTTATATGGGTGGTTTCGCTGACGTGGCATCCTAGTCAGCAAAAAAAAATAAAAAAATACGTGGGGCCCACATGTCAGCCACCTTCTCCTCTTTTCTTCTCCTTCTCTTCTCTCTTCTCTTTTCTCTCTTCTCTCTTCTTTCCTGTTCTGTGAGGGAGGCCGGCAGGAGGAGCGGGCGGAGCGGCGACGGGTGGATCGGCGGCGGGCGAGCACGGCGGGCGGAGCGGCGTGCCGGCGCGGCGGGGGCTGGCGAGAGGGAGAGGGAGGCGGCCGAGGCGCGCGACGGCGGCCGGCCGCGACGTGTGCCCGTGCGCGGCAAGCGGCGGACGGCGGCTGCGAGGCAGCGCGACGAGGGGAGCAGGGGGGAAGAGATGGGGCGGTGGTCGCAGCGGCGCTCTGGGGAGGGTCGCCGGGATAGGAGGGGAAAGAGGGCCGGCGGGGCAACGTCGGCAGCGACAGGCGGCGCAAGCGCGGTAGGGGCGTCGACGGGGTCAGCGAGAGAGGGGCCTGCGGAGGCGGAGGCGGAGGCGGCCGGGTCGTCATCGAGGCCGTGGGATCCGAGCAGGACGGACTGGTGGATCTGCGCCTGGCGGAGCGCGAGCGCCAGGAGCGCCCCCGCCGCGTACCGCTCCGTCTGGCTCAGCGTCGACGACGTCGCCATTGCCGATCGATCGCCGCGCCGCTCCTCCTGTCGCCGCTCCGCTTGCCTCTGAGACGAGACGACAAGAGCTACCTCGCGTGCGTCGCAGTGACCGCCGTCGACTTGATGCCTGACGACAATAAGCAGCCATCCCCTGCCGCCGCCATCCTACACAATCCCAGGTACGCACCTTCATTCGTTTGATTCAATTCTACTACGTACTCTAATTGATTCTTCATTCAATCGATCTCTCGCTAATTAATATTAATATACTAGCTAGTAATTCATTCTTTGCAGGCGGCTGGAGGGGATGGTAGCCATCGTCACCGGCGGCTCGCGTGGCATCGGCGAAGCCATCGTAAGGGCCTTCGTTCACCACGGTGTTGTTGTCGTTGTCGCCGACATCGACGACGCCGGGGGACAAGCGCTGGCCGCCGTGCTCGGCCCGCACGTCTGAACCTACGTCCACTGCGACGTGGCGGAGGAGGCCGACGTTGACCGCGCCGTCACCACCACGCTGGACCACCACGGCCGCCTCGATGTGCTGTGCAACAACGCCGGGGTGCTGGGCCGCAGCAGAAAAAGAACAGAGTAATTAGTACTATAACTATTCAGCCGCAGCAGCTAGCTGTTGAGTATCATTGTCGCCCCCGCCACCGCCGCCGCTTCCGCCACCGCCGCCCTAACCTAGGGTTTCAGCTCGAGAAGAGGAAATGTCGCGCCAACGTCTGGAAACGGCGAGGACAGAGCGTTTAACCCTGTCTATTCACTCCCCAACGGTGGACTGATCAGTGGGTCCCACAGCGCGACACGTTAGCAAAACCGGGTAAAAACTGAGTCAATACTGCCGAGGGACCTTCGTCGAACGGATTTATTAATTTTAGGGGTACACATTTCTGGTATTCTAGTTTAGGGGCCTTAAAAAATCTCGATGTCAATTTGAGGGACCTCCGGTGAACTTATTTTTGGGGCTAATTTTTTATCGGAATTTGGTGGGCCTAATTCACTTGTGTACCAATTTTTTGGACATGAATTAAGCAGGCCGAATTCGTTCGTTGACATTGGTGGCCTGAATTCATTTCATTTAAGTTCTCTGAAAATAAAATAAAACAGCGGGCTCGATGCGAAATCCCCTCACCGGCTGAAAATTTGAGATCGTTTCGCGAGGGAAACATTCGAAAAGCTTTCTCCCCATTTCAGCGAGGCGCGAGCGGCGGCGGCGGCCGGCGAGGAGGGCGACGGCTAGGATTTTCTCTTTCTCCGCCGCCGGAGTCGAATCCCCGAGGTGAACTCCATCTCCTACCCGCTGAATCGCCCCGTCCCATCCCGCCCCATCTCCTTCGCCCGCCGCCGCCGCCGCCGATCACCGCGAGCAGCGCTGCTGCCGTACGGCTGCAGCTTCCGCCTCCGGTGAGCACCCATTTCCGACGGACATCGTCTTCCTTCCTCATCCCCCTCGTTCTGCCCGCGCCATTCCTCGAATTCGCATCTGGAAGCTTTTCTGTTCGTCGTAACCCTAGTACTAATTACAATTTTTTTCCCCAAAAAACTTTTGGTGCCCCTGGCTGTAGAGATGAATGCGAATGTGTTGGGCGGCGATGTGGCGGCGGACGATTTCAACTACTTCTCCGGTGTGAGCACCATCTTTGTGGCCAACATCCAGGAGGTGAAGGACCGGGTTTCCCAGATCGAGCTCATCTTCTGCAGCCAGCTCTTCCCGCATGTCCAGGCCATGTCGAAGGCGGCCAAGGATGCGTGGAGGGAGAGGGAGGCCGTCCTATTGAGCCAATTGGAGGAGCTGAGCAGCGGGAAGCGGCACACGGAGGAGAAGGCGCTGCAGCTGGGGAGCTCCATTGATGAGATGAAGGGGAAGCTTGCGGATGCCGAACGATTGGTCGCGGGGCATGAGGTTGAGAAGAAGCGGCTTCTGGGGAGGTTGGATGAGGAAATGGGGAAAAACGATGAGGTTATTCGTCGGCTGGAGAGTGAGATTGCGGAGAAGGCTGCTGATGTTTCTAGGGAGAGAGATGCCCATCAGAGGCTTTTGCACCTGGTTGAGTTGAAGGACAAGGATTTGCTTCTCGAGCAGAATAAACGGAGGGACGCGGAGGAGATGGCACTGCAGCTGGGGAACTCTCTTGAGGAGATAAAGGGGAAGTTTGCGGATGCGACGAGGCATGAGGTTGAGAAGAAGCAAATTCCGGGGAGGTTGGAGGAGGAAATGGGGAAAAAGGATGAGGTTATTCGTCGGCTAGAGAGGGAGATTGCGGAGAAGGCTGCTGATGTTTTCCGGGAGAGAGATGCACATCAGAGGCTGCTGCAGCAGGTTGAGTTGAAGGACAAGGATCTGCTTCTCGAGCAGAATAAGCGGAAGGACCTGATCGAGGATTACACTAAGCTGAAGACACTCTACAAGGATTTGAAGTCTCAGTACAACTTTCTTGTTGGAAAGATTGACCAGAATGAAGGCTCCAAGTCTCCTGTAGTCAATCTGGTGGATCGGAAAACCTCCGGAAGCCCTCCAAGCAAGAGAAAGCTCAAAGGTACTCCTACCCTTTGTTTTCCTTTCATTCAGTAGAGCTACTTAAACCTTGTTAATCATAACCATTTTTGTTCTCTACTTACTGTTACCTGTAAGATTCATTTGAAGAATAGCAATTTTTTATTGCAAATTGAAAGTTTTCCGATCAATGCCGTGGTTGAAAGTATTATTAAGCACCTTTGTAATCTGCAAGTATCCTGCTAATGTTATTGTATTAGCCCTAAGATCTATGCCTCCCGAGTCTTAAATCGGTAGGAAATTACTGATTGGACATCTGCCTTAGCATTTCCATTTACTTGATTGTTTTTCAGATCTGGTGGACACTAAAAAGGAGAGCATTCAGGTAGTTTCTAAGACCGCAGGCGAGAACAATGGTCCTGCTTCAAGTGCAAAGGCACAAGGTACCCACCATGCTAGCTCAGTCAGGAGTCCATTCAGTAACTCGCGCCTTTGTCTGCCATCTCGTCCAACCAATCCTCCACCAAAGAATGCAACTAGCAATTCAAAAACAGAGGCATCATCTAGTTTCACCCGCCCAAGTTTACACTGGAGGGAGACGCGCGCGCGTAAAGAACCAGGCATTGTAGACCCACATGATGATTTCCTTGACACACCTCTGGAGGCTGTCAAAAATATGATCAGGAATCCTACAACTCCAGAAGAAGCACAAGCCCTTGCTGCCTCTCCTCCTAAAGATATGGACTTCAACAACTCTGATGATGAAACTCAAGATGTCAATATTGCTACCCAGGGCCGGAAAAACATGCCAGTTCCCAAGCAGCAAAGTGCAATTTCAATCCAGCCACCAAATAAAGGTTTCAAATACACTGAGCCTGTAAGAAAAAAGGCTGACCGGGAGAATCTTAAAGGCGTCGAGTGCAAGCAGTGCAAGAAATTCTATGATGCTGTTCTTCCAGATGGACGCGCAAATGGTGATGGCGCGGGCTCTACAAGCATGAGGTGTGAGCATCATGATGGCGTGTCCAGACATCGTTACAGGTACGCCCCGCCGCTGACACCGGAAGGGTTTTGGAACATTGGGTTTGAATCAGAAATGTAGCACATGAAGTAGGATATGCGCTCTTCATTGGTTAGTGCAGTGTCTTGCCATAACATAGGTTCTCAGTCACCCCCCAGATACTGTTAATAATGTCCGTAGTAAATCTCACGCTGTCATGCTGGGGAAATGCACATCATTTCTTTTTAAGATTATATGTTTCGATAGAATTTCAATTTGTTGAAGATAGAATGTACTGTCACATCGATTCTATGTAAATGACATCTAACATTGAAAAGCAGTTGAATAATCTTGAATGGCAAGCGTTATATCGTTACTTGACATTTTTCTTCGATATTTACAAATTGCAGTCCCATCCGCGATCTGTTATTTTTGCTGTTAGTACCACTTTACTACAAAGTTACGACTACTTCAGCATATGCAATTGTTGGCAGCAGACTGGTGAAGTCTTTCTTGACTCTTGAGTGAACCATCTCTTCTTCCGATGAAAAATATTTGTCCTTTCCATTGTCCATTTCATCACGAGATTCAGGTCAAGATCGATCAGGACGATCTTATGTCAGATCTGCTAAGAACAGGATGCATAACAACAAACCAAGTGCTACCTCTATCTCAAAACATTACTATCTAGTATAGATAGGACACTGTGTTAGTACCATGAATCTAGATTGATCTTTTGTTCGTAGTATTAGGTGATGTCTTATCCTATACTATGTAGTAATATTTTGGGGCGGAGGAATTAATAATTCTTTTAGAGGAAAAATTCAACTTAGGATGCATGTGGGCTGGGTCGACCTATGTAGGGCCAAAATCACATGGGCCCGGCCCACAAACTGCCTACTCCATCATATGCCGTTGTTGCCATGGGCCTGTGGCCCTCACCGCAGCCGCTGTAGCGTTGCCGGCGGCGTTTGGTGTCTCCCCAACCGGAGACAGCGTGGTGCGACCTCAATCTCCTCCTATTTATATGTCTCCTGCTACATTCCGCCGGATCGCAGGCCTACCGGCGCTTGTAGCCGCCGGCTGGTGCGTCATACCGTACGCAGCCTTTGTTCGCCGCCGCGCCGCTGTCACGGAGACTTGTCCGGCTCAACGGACGTTCATCGGTGATGGATACCCTACTGCAAGTCAACAAGGCTCTTCAAGGTGGCATTTGTTCAGAACTTCAGATCATTGAGTTCCTGAGGTGGTGAAAGTCCGTAGTAGTGGTGGTCGGTTCCTGCGTATACTATTGAAACTTTGTCAGGATGATATGTTGCTGAATTTGTTACCTGCTCGGTTTCAAATATAGCTACTTAAGGGCGTGTGCAATGGTTGTTAATAACGGTCTCTTAATATTGCTAATTAGGAATATTTGTTGATATGGAAGAGAAAGAAAGAGTACCTAGGGATTTTTGTAGCGATGAAATCTCCAAAACACTATCTTCACAACCCCATCCATCTTCCGGTCTTCCGCCAACCACGAGTCCATGACAATAAACTAAGGGTAATATAGTCCATTTTTACCTATACCCAACCATGTGAAAAACTTTAAAAGTAATTTTTTTTGGGCGGAGGGAATACTACTGTAAAAGAATTTTCCATCCCAAAAAAACCTATAGTAGGGATCTGGTTTAAATTTTTTGGAGAGTTGTATCTTGATGTCATGAAATTTCAGATCATGGTTTCCACTCAAAAAAAGAAAAGAAAACAAACTTCAGAACTACCAGTAGTATGTACTTTAACGTTGCTCTAGTCTTGTGTACAGAATAACACGTTGGCAAACGATAAGTTCCAGAACTATCTTCCGTTATGGCAACTGTACATTTGCTCAGTTGCACGTGCTAATTGTCTTCCTAGTCCTGTCCCTTTGCACCCATGTGCTCATGTCAGTCTTTCCATCCCAGCGACACAAATTACTCCCAAGTTTTCTGTTGAAAATGAACTGCATATTGAGTTAGACATCCTTATGAAAGTTTTGTCTTAGGTTTGTTACTACTTCCATTCCTACCAAATTTTGTAAACCAAACATATATGTTCTTCCCATTGGTGCCCTACCGAATGTTGGTGATTCCGAAAATTTTTCACTCAAAAAAACTCTATGAAAATTTAATTAATAAGGCTTTAGAACTAAAGCCATCCAATACTACCAAAATATGCCAAAACTTAGTACTGCAAAATTTTTGTAGGATCGGATTTGCCAAAAACAAGCCATTACTGTCCTAAAGATTTTATTTTCACATTAGACCATTTCCTCACTTCCGTTTAACTTTGGACCCCTTAAACTTTGTTCAACTTGTTCACCAAATAAATGCTGCTCATATAACCTTGACATTAAACCATCGTAATCAGGCATACACCAAGAATACATCATCAAGAAAAGAACCCACAGTATCTCTCGCTCATCTCTACAAAAAAAGATAGCAGCAGTAAAACCTCCAGCTCCAAGAGTCTCCAACAACAGCAGCAACAGTATCTCTCTATATCTTGCATTCCATATGTACATCGTCTCAGAATCCGGCCTCCAAAATCAATGAAAGTCCCATGCACTGCACTGCAGAAGACGTTGCCACTTGCCAAGCATCCCCAGCAGCAGCAGCAGCAGTCGTCAGTCCACAGCTCACGCGTAGCTAGCTTGCTCTCCTGACATCCAGCCGCCATTGTCCACAGCTCACGTATGTTTGTTTGGCTTGCTCTGCTGACTTGCTTGCTATCACTACCACCACCGTTGGTCACAGGCTCACAGCTCCGTCTTTAGCTTGTTGCCTGTCTGGGCCGGCGCTCCTGCACAAAGACATGGGGAAAAAAAGTAGAAGAGGTCAAAGTTAGTGGTAGGGTTCCTGGGGTACAATGATTTCAAGAGGGGAGGACAATAGTAGCTAGGACACCACCAAACCAAGTGACCAGCTGGTAACAGGTAAAAAGGGGTTCAGTTCAGATCAGTCAAATTCCCAGAATTTGCCAAAACCAGTCTTGCATAAGTTAATTGAGTACTCCTATTCGTAGTTTATTGAAATTATATACAAAAGCCAAAAAAGATAGGTCCAAAAATGCATGCATAGGATAATATTGTCAATAGCAAGGGGAATTCGGCAAGAAAGTCTATTTTCGAGGAATGCAAAGCGAATGAGCTGAACCACAAAGATTTGAGCAGCACCAAATTGGGTCCATTTCAATGTGAAGCCATGAGGTTGAGATCTGCCCTGCTAGACAGAGTAGCAAGGGGGCGGGCCGCGTGATAAAGATGATGGCTGGGGAGGACTGGACAAAGCTTGCTGTATACCACTCAGCTTTGAGCGCAGACACCGCGGTACACGAAGAAGCTGCAATAATTTCTGGCAAAAACAGATTCTGCCAGCCGTAATGCAGTACAGATATCATGTAGTCAGGGGCTCAGGGGAGGGCCCTGAAGGTTTAATGATCCTTGAACGCTTTGCATGATTGGGTCTGTACCTCCAATAGCATTTGTCCCCTCCAAGAGCTCTGCTTGGATCCAGAGCTGCAGATCAGTTAACCAGATCCAAACGGCAGATCGCCTCTACTACACACCTTTTCTTCCATCTCACTCATTAGCAAATGCAAGAGTATAACTTCATGATAGTGCTAAAACATGATTCTTAGACAATGGAGCTGGCTCATTTGGCTCTCGCAATATCTGTACTAGTTATCCAATCCACTCTCTTAGCCAAGCTATATAATCGGCCTCTTAAACTGAACCATGTGTTACGGTGTATTCCTTGAAAAAAATACAGGATCCACTACAAAATACAGTACCCAGCTACCCAGTGATAAAGCTACATCTCTAGCTACATGGACAGTCAAATGGTACGCAAAATGCAGGTCATGCAATGCAAACGTGTAACTCTAGCTCACATGAATTGCCATAACCGAATGAAATTATGTCAAATTAAGATTCAAACCCTTAGATTCGCTTATGTATTTGCTATTCAACTAGTTGAATAGAAAACAATACTACAGTACAGCGTACAAATAGTAGCACTGAGATTAAAGTTGTTTTAGCTGGCTCCCTCCATTCCAAGAAAGGGGATCCCTAGACAGGCACAGGACAACTTACAGAAAAAGTGGACCCTTCACAGTTGTACGAGTGATCAGAAGGGCCAAAGGGACCAGATCTGCATCTACAGGCCTTATGCAGCCAAGCCCAAACGGAAAGCCGGGAGCGATATGGTTTCTAGACATGCATTTATTGATTCGGGCCCAGCCACACCAACCAGTTGGGTCCGCTGGTGCCAGAGAGCAGATCCACCAGACGAACACATCTATGGCCCCTTACCATCCAAAATGGTGGCGATGATGGCAATAATGATTGAGTGAGCAAACAAAGGGAGGAAAAACAAACAAAGCATTCTCTAATCTTTCTAGAAAGTTACAAGTTCCTGCTTCCTTAAACCCCCTAGTTGCTAATAAACATTCACTATCAAATAGAAGCGGGCCCAATTAGGTTAGTCATCTTCATCACCTCCAAATCAGAAGGTAAATATTATTTGTTTATGTAGAATTTATAACAGTACTTCTATTAGCATGTGCATGAGATAAGGTATATTTCATGATAATCTTTCCTAAAGATGTAGGGGTAGTAGTTTTCCCTGGAAGAAACTGTTTTTTCACATATTTTACCACACATTTCCCATTTACTTATGTACTTCTAAACACTCTGGAACACCGCAAGAGACAAAAGTTGTGGTCCAATCAAGGCAGAGAAATTTTAAAAGTAAATGACAAACAAGTAAATTCAATGAGATATAGGTTTGATTGCCAGTTTTACCAGAGCTTGCTAGATCATAGCCGAAGAGGGAGGAACTTGAGTTGCTAAAGACAGGGGGATTGGTATCCGTCCGCTTTTCCCACTGTGAAGACGGCTGGAGCGGGTGGGCTAAATCACCATGCCAGAACTGCTGTTGTAGTTGCATGAGATTCCTTGCTCCATGGACGCCCATGTCTGGCCAGGTGACCTGCTCCAAATCCATTCCATTCTTGTAGTTCAAGCCTGTTATCCTTCCACACTATAAACACAAAAAGTAAGCAGACTATATTTGCCCATTAGCATAATCAATGCACCTGTAAAGTGAATCATGACCAACTTTAATTGAATTTGTTATTTCTGAGATTTACAGAATAACGAGACATGCATAATAGAAAATTTACATGGAATTTCGCAAATGCAAAATTCTGCAGAAAACATGTGATCCAGCTACAATGGTCTAATCATGCATATATCTCCAAGAGCAATATCTTAATCATTATCAATAATGCCTTAATAGTAAAACTAATTAGTTCTAGGCATTCTAAGGTAACCATTGTTAACGTGTTAGCCATCTAGATACTACTTATTGTACTAATAGTAATAGGCATTCCTTTTCTTTTAGAGGTGAAAGGCAAAATTAAAATATGGAATAATGGTAGACTGTTGGCTGTCAAGGCAAAGTCAAAAGCATGAACCATAAGTTCCACAGAAATGCACACTCCCCTTGCTACAAATAGTGCAAATAAATGATGGGAAGAGATTTCAAATTTCAGTTTTCAGCAGAAGCCAAGCTACTCAGTTATGAAAGAATTTAAAGGAGAGCTCTGGGCCAAAGAAATCAGCTATGGTTTATGAATTACTGATACTTCGCTAAACTGCCATCTCAATATCCAATAGGCAACTGATACAGATATATGCGTACTGGCGAAGTATCAAAGCATTTTCCAGTAAAGAAAGGGTCAATACGTGGGAAGAAGTGAGAAATACATATACACAGTAAATTGTTGCTGTAAATCCATGCAAGCTGAACTAGCAGAAATCTTCAAGAAACAGAATTTGTCATAATGGTACCTCTGTAGTCAAGAAGTTGTCTAGCCCACCAAAGTCGACCCTTGGATTTACAGCTGCGAGCCTCATTGACAAGTACTGAACCAATCACAATTACCAAACAATAACATGAGTAAACATCTTATTGTCTGTTTGTCTTGCAAATTAAGGGGGTTAAAAGGTAAATGGGGTGTTCGGGGTTTAAGGTATCATAAGCAAAAAAAAAAAAAAAAGAGAACAGTTACCTCAACTTGCCTTTGAAGAGATTGGACATGATTGATGATCTCATCCAGTACCAGTGCTGTTCCTGATACCTGCTACAAACAACAGATCAAACAATTGTTGTCGATAAAGTAATTACTTTTCCTGAGTTATTCCAGTAATACAGCAAATCTCATGATGAAAAAAAAAACAATTCAAAAGTATGACAAAACAACATAAAGTTTAACTTCATTTTTGGATATAAAGAATGGAGCTACCAATATAAAACAAAAACATGAAACGAAATAGCAGAAGTAGTTTGGTTGCAGAATCCAAGTGCAGAAGTTGGTGCATAGTACTGTACTCTTCATTTTTTTTCTGTTTGAAATGTGATCTTAAAACAACCAAATTAGGCCTGTTTACAACTGTTAAGTTAGTTAGTTAGAGAAGCTCTAAGCATATACAACAAAACCAGCAGCTTATATTGGCAGTAATGTACTGGTTTGTTTAAGACAATGGCCCTCATAAATCCCACAGCGGATTGACCAATACAATCATCGACGGTGGTTGATACCTCCAGCCCAAAAGTTGCTGTCCTTGCAGTAAAACTAATAGTCAAACTACCGCACCAATACAACAGGCCAATCACTTCCACATGAATCCATAATCAATGAAGACCAACCAATACTCCCCAATGGTAAACTACCCTCACAGCCTTGCTTCCACAATCCAACACCCAGAGATGCTGACCCATAAGCACACATTATTGCGTGTGCAATAGGGATAGCAACATTCCAAAGTGAGAGAGAGAAATGGAGAGATGGAGATGGACTCATTGCAGCATTACAGCGACCAAACATACAAAGCCCCCCCTCCATTAAGCTACCGTCCTCCGGTGTCTTTTAAAGTGGCTGCCACATTCTGCCCAGACAACCACCACCAAGGGCCAAACCCCATCCCCTCACCCTCTCAAGTTAGGTACACCGGATCAAGGTGTCTCCCTTATCATCCACAAGGGAACCAAACCAAATGCTACATTATCCACCACGCCCACCCCTCCTCCATCGTGCAATGCAACTCGCCCATATGGGCGTGTCGCCATGCTTTGCCAGAGCAAAGAAGCCACGTTTAAGATTGCATTGTATTGGAGCTGTGAATTTGCAAGAAGTGAGCCAAGCAGACTGACCACGCTGCTGCTGCTGCACACCAACGCTTGGCATTACTCTTTGGACTCCTAGTGTGCCTTTGGACCGAACAGAAACAGCTATGCGATGACAAATTTCACTATGCCATCAAAAGCAGTAAAAAGACCACCGAAAGCAGGGAAAAGGAGTGTACTTTGCACAAAACTCCTTGGCAATTGTATCCTTCCAAAGGCAAAGCTGGAAGCTTTTCTCTTGCAGAAAAACTCGCAAAATAAGGAGATATAAAATTTGTAGAAGAAATTGGAAGATAAGATATTGCTGACCTTACTGCATCCGGGGACCAGCTCCTTGAGAAGCTCCATCCTCGCATTGATCTTCTCGCGTCTCGCCTGTTTCTCACCAAAAAATAATAATAATAATAATAATGTCCTAAAAATCCAAGAGGGAACGAATAATTAAGTAATTAATTAATTAACGAGGAAAGCAACGCTGAAAAGGCACCAACAGCGACGTCACCACGTCCTAATTACCCAATCATTGCCTAATCGAGCTCGTTAAATTAAACCCCACAAATCTAATCCCGCGAGGAGATTGGCTTAAGGTTTAGCGAGTGATTAATTAAGTGGGCGATTAGCGGCGAGCCGGCCGGCGACGGCGAACTCACTCACTCACTCACCCGCTCGGCGAGGCTGTGGCTGTCCGTGGCCTGCCCCCTCCTCGCCCTCACGTGCACGTACGCCGGCTTCTCGTCCTCGCCGTCGCCGCCGCCTTCCTCGCCGCTCGCCGCCGTCTTCCCCTTCTTCGCAGCCTTCCCCTGCAGCGCAATCCAAAAGAGAGACGAAATGAGAGACGAAGCCGAGGGAGAGGGAAAGCGGTGGAGTGCGCGCGCGACGCGATACCTTGGAGGCGGGGTCGGCCTTGCGCTTGGAGGAGGAGGAAGGGGGAGGGGGAGGGGAGGGCGGCGAGGGGGAGGCGAACGCGGAGAACCGGGCGGCGCGGTCGACGAGGTGCGGGTCGGCGGGGAACGCGGGCGGCGGCGGCGGCGTGGAGGCGGAGGCGGAGGTGGGGAGCAGGAGCTCCATCGCCTGGGAGGTCGGGAGGCCCAGCAGCGCGGTGAACGAGCCACCACTCCCGCTCCCGCTCCCTCCGCCGTTGGAGGAAGCGGAGGCGACGGGTATGAGCGGCGGCTGGATCTCGCCCCCGGCGGCGGAGAGGTCCGGCGGCGGCGGCGAATGGTGGCGCATTGGCGAGACGGCGGCGGCGGCGATGGTGGGGCACAAAGAGAAATGGGGGAGGAGGGGCCGGAGGCGAGGGGAGGGTAGAATAGTGGCGGTATTTATAGAGGTTGGCGTCGAGGTGTGCTTCGCTCTCGGCCTCTCTGTGAGTCAAGGAGGAGGAAGAAGCAGAACAAGAAGAAGAAGAAGAGCGGAGAGTTGTGTGAATTTTTTTTAACTGTTTTTTTTTTCAGTCAGTTTGTTTTATTTTATTACTACGTCCATCTTACTCGGTAGTTCCTGTACAGTGTGTCAAAATGAAACTATTTCTCTATCTACCCTCTCCTTTTAATCAATCATAACTATTTTCTTTACCTACATTCATTTCTCCATCATTCACAACTCTCATCATATCATATCACGTCTCTCTACTTTCTTAGTATCTATGCCTACTTAAAAAATAATCCCTCAGTTTCATATTATAAATCGTTTATCTTTTTTCCTAATCAAGTATTATTAAGTTTAATTAAATTTATAAAAAATTTAATAACATCTAAAATATCAAATACTTTCATCAAATCTAGGATTGAATATATTTAGATAATATGTTTGTTTTGTGCTGAAAATACTACTATATTTTTCTACCTTAAAAGAATTACCTAAAAAAATTAAACAATTTATAATATGAAACTGGAGTACTTACATTCTTGGATTCTCGGATGGTATTTAGGCAGTGTTTGCTCACCGGAGTTCAGAACATGCACGGTGATTGTGGAAAACGGAGCGTTCCATTAGCGCGTGATTAATTAAGTTTTTACTAATTTTTTTTTAAAAATGGATTAATTTGATTTTTTTAAGCAACTTTTGTATAGAAACTTTTTTCAAAATACCCACCGTTTAGTAGTTTAAAAAGCGTGCGTGCCGAAAACGAGGGAGAGGAGTTGGGAAGAGAATGGAAAGAACGGGGCCTTACTCCTACGGTAGGTTTTATAGTAGGTTGGCGAAATTGCATTGGCGTGGTGATGGAGGTAAAATTTCTTGGTGTTGACTTTTACCGTGTTTAGGCAGTGGGCGTGGACCGTGGACTGTGTGGTTAAAGCACATTTAATTTTCTGGCCAGATGGACAGCCATGCTGGGGGTGGCTGGTGCCATTCCGCGGCATACGTTCAGAACTTCAGATTGTTGGTTATGTTTTATCGACTACTTTTTTAATAGATAATATTTTTAAGTTTTAGCATTAAATTTAACTGTTTTACTTATTTAATAAAAATTTATATCAATATTATTTATTTTATTGCACATGTTCTATTATTAAGAAAACTTTATACCTTAATCCTTTTGTTTTTAAATAAAAATCTGGTGTTAGTATAAGATGTATCACGTTCTAATACTAATACTATGAATATGGACTTCGTAGTTTTAGAATAGGTTATATTCTATATGCTTATTTATTTTAGAACATAGAAAATATACTTTATTGCATTTATAATAATTTTTTAAATAAAATAAATAGTTAAACATCGATCAGGTTAATAGCATCCCCTATTATAAAGGAAGGTAGTACTAGTTTTGTACTAGTAGTACTACGTGGCACGCACAGGGTAAATGAAAGGAAGCTTCTCCCAACATCCTGGGAGGTTAGAGATGAATTAGCGTTCAGTTTAGTGAGTTTATCTTGAGGCAATCCAACACGTGGTCGAAGTTAGTACTAAACACAGGATCAACACCATGTGGCATTTGGTAAAAGAAAACTCGGCTACCGTGTCGTGTCAACGTGCGGAACAGAAAAGCTGACTAGAGTAGGACGCATGGCGCAGCACGGACAACAGTATACTGGGGCGCAGCACGGACAGAAAAGCCTGTCTAGAGAACCTTTAAATTATGAGAAATGCTAGTTGGTTGATAATCGACTTCTAAAAAGTAGGTTTTCTTTGCTTCTACCTTCTAATTTATTTTTTTATTCTACAACTAAAATCTAAATGAAAGCTGAACTAATATGAAAAAGCTAGTTTTCTCATCTTTTAACTTATAGTTTAGTTTTTAAATTCTAGAACTAGAATTTGGATGAAACATGCTTCCACATAAGAGTAAGTATAATAAAATGGTGTAAGCGGCCACTTTATATTTCTGTTTATGTGGAGAAGTGAAAAGATGAGAGAGAAAAAAAGGTTGTAGATTTGTAGCCAGCTGCAACACGGTCTCTAACAAACTATGTGAGAGATAAGTGGATTAAATATTAATTATGCAGTATATATTTATAGCTAACTATTATTTATATGAGTTGACTATTAGGTTGGTTATAGGTGGTATTTTAATTTTTGAAATTTATTAAACTTGTACTATGCTCCTTCAAAGAGATCTACTGTACCTTTTCACGGGCGGAAGAAGAGATGAGACTAGACGAGACGAGACGTGACGAGCGCGGCGGCAGGCGAAAGCAACGCCTGGATTTGGAAGCCTCCGATACGATACAGATCCATCGGTCGCAGCGCCCGGTTGTACCCGCTGTGTTGCAGCCTGACCACATCACTTCTCTCTCTTCCCTTTGACCGCAGCAGCGTCACGCCGTCACAAAGCCCAACGTCAAAACTTTCAGCCGTCAATGGCCCCACCCATGGCTCATGGCCCATTATGGAGTATAGGCCGATAGCCCACAGCCTCAGGCAGCCAGCCTCGGCCCATCTATCTAGTCCAACTCATCTCGCTTCCGAATTCCATGCTGGCCCTGCATTGGCTGTCACTCCGTCTCCCGTGTGTTTTTTTGCTTCCTCTGTTTCGGTGCTCGTCTGCTCTTTCTTTTTTTCTCGAAGAAAAATGAGAAATATACTGGCGGCTGCAGCCGACCAGTAGAATAATGCAGGAATATAAAACTAAAAAGATTGGATTGGTATTAAAAAAAAGTGAATCGCCCAGATAGTTTCAAATGGTAGCACTGTACTACTTAGTTAGACTTTCTTCCATTTTGACTTTGGGCGATCGGATCAAACAACTGTTGCTGTTCAGTTACTAGTGTTCCTGACTTCCTGTTGCACTAATTGTGTCAGTATATACTGGAGCACATACTACTCCTATTTTTGACTTACTGTTGCACGAAAAATACTGAATGACAGTGAATATATATTAATTAATTAATATGGCTGAATTTTTTATATCTAAATGTAAGAAAATGATAATACATCCCTTCGCGGATTGAAATAGTTTCCTACTAATGCAGAATCCAACTGCAGTTTTTTTTATAGGACAATATATCCACCTGCACTAGATGAACCGTGATCTGCATCTGCCTAATGTCTGATTAATGGCGCAGGAAATAACGAGAAAATATGTAGCGTAAATCATATGTGTACTGAAAATTTAAAAGTTACCGTTAGATTCAAAATTGAATATATGAGATTCATCAACATCATCAAAAATAAAAATTATACTCTTCAAATCTTAAACGTACATTTGAATCCAAAGATAATTTCAAGTTTCCACCGTATATGTGGTTTGCACTACATATTTTTGTTTTATCAGAATTAAACGGGGAACAAATCGTAGCCGTCCATCCAAAATCCAAATCATGTCAACGATGCAGCGGCAGACGGCAGCGGGTGGATCCGCGGCGAGACGGTGCAGACGAGCGGCCGCTTTCGCGGCAGCGTCAGCCCTGGCCCCTCCTCCATGTCCACCGGCGCGCCGCCGACGGGGCTCCACTCGAAGCACTGCACCATGGCGGCCAGCGCCGCCTGCACCACCAGCAGCGCCAGCGACGCGCCGGGGCAGATCCGCCGCCCGGAACCGAACGGCAGCAGGTGGAAGTGCTGCCCGCGCACGTCCGTCCCGCCGCCGCCGACGAACCTCTCCGGTCGGAACACCATCGGCTCTGGCCACCACGCCGCGTCGCGCCCGATCGCCCACACGTTCACGAAGACCGTGGCACCCGCCGGCACGTCGTAGCCGGCCACCGTGGCGTGCTCCAGCGAGCGCCGCACCACCAGTGGCCCCGTCGGGTGCAGTCGCAGCGTCTCCTTCGCCACGGCCTGCAGGTATGGGAGGTTCGGGATGTCCGACTCGTCGGCGAGCCGCGCGTCGCCGACCACCGTGTCGAGCTCCGCCTGCAGCTTGCGGAGGACGGACGGGTTGTTGATTAACTCCGATAGCGCCCACTCTAGTGTGATCGTCGTTGTGTCCGTCCCCGCCGCGAAGATGTCCTGGTACACGAGATCGATCGAGTTCTTGATCAGGTGTTCGACCGTGGTCTGAGGTCTGAGTGTGATTGATTAATTACCAGCATGAACGCCTTGATGTTGTCCCTGGTGAGACGCATCTCGGCGGTTTCGTCTTCGTGCATGTCGAAGAGCATGTCAAGGAGGTCCTTGTCGTCGTCCTCGCCGTCGGCCGCCGGCGCAGCTTGCCGGTGTAGCTTCCTCTTGGCGTCCCTCGCCGTCAGTATGCGCTCCATCATGGCGTCGAACTTGCGGTGCACCGCGTCGATGCGCTTGCCGAGGCCCTGCACGTCCCAGTATCTGAACGCGCCGATGTAGTCCTGCAGGTTGAACGTGCCGGTGAGCTCCGCCGTCTCGGCGACCACGCTCCGCATCTCCTCCGTGTCGTTGTCGTCGCCGGTCCACCGACGGCCCATCACCATGCGGGAGACGATGTCGCCGGTGAGGCCCATCAGCGCGGCGTCGACGTCGACGTGCTCGCCGTCGGCGGCGCTCCGTCGGAGTGTCCCGACGAGGCGCGCCACCTCCTCGCGGCGGACGTGGCGGAGCCGGTCGAGCGTTCGTCCGGCGAGGAGCTCGTGTACGCACGCGCGCTTCATGAACCGCCAGTAGGGACCGTACGCCGAGAAGGAGAAGTCCTGGCCGCCGTAGGTGAGGCGGTGGACGGCGGCGGGTTTGGGGCGGTCGAGGAACGCGGCCTCGTGCGTCTTGAGCACCTCGCGGGCGGCGTCCGCCGAGCAGGCGGCGACGCAGGGGACGGAGCCGAGGCGGAGGTAGAGGAGCGGCCCGTGGCGCGCGGCGAGGCGGTGGAGCGCCTGGTGGGGCAGCGGCGCGAGCAGGTGGAGGTGGCCCAGGATGGGCAGGCCGAACGGGCTCGGCGGGAGGCGCAGGCCGCTGCTCCGGCGGCGGCGGAGAGCGTAGAGAAAAATCAAGCCGCCGACGAAGAGGAGGAGGAGATCTCGAGGTACCAGCTCATGATCCATGGCGAGAGCTAGTTAATTTGACTACTCCAATCTGTCACTCAGCTTAGCTAGCTTAGCTACCTCTGTTGGTTCTCACTTGGTTATATGCTTGTGGGTTATGCACATGCTGATGCTAAATGGATGTCATATGTGCAAGCAACTTGTACACACTACTACAAACTACCATTCCTTGCTTGTTTTTTCATGTCAACAAATAGCAAACATTTGAGGACTTAGCATTTCCCACTAGGATGTACAAAACCATGTAAATATTTTTGAGTTTATCACATGAAAATGGTAGTGATACCCATCGCAAAAAAAAATATTCCAATATTATAGTGACTATATAAAATGTGTTCTAAGACCATATATATAATATTGGTGACGATGTAGGGAAATTGTTTTATAGTCTCGAGAGGACTCCTCGTTTGTATAAAACATCAGACTAGTTATGAAAAATTGTAAAAGAAAGTAATAACTTTCATAGAATATATATATATACCATTTCATAAAATTTTAGATCCAAACGCAACTCAAATATTAGATATTAAAAAATACATTCAGCAGTCGAATAGTAGTGGTACTATTCAACCCAATTTTTCTCTCTCAATGTGTAGGTCGAATTTGAACTTGATTTTGATTTTTGGTGGAATGCTTGTTATTTTTTTTATTACTATTTACATTGAATTTGCAAGAAGAAGGTGTGCGAGGGACACCTCGAGGAATTAGAATACATTCCCGAGTGATGTGCCTGTTTATTTGTATGAACAAGAGATAATTGACAAGAAAAACATTACATAATTTATATGATGTCTTGCTAAAAAAAATTCCTTTTCATATATCAAGCGATGGATACAAAATTCTAGTGAAAATTTCACCTCTTTAATGTTTCATGGCATAAAGCTGATGCTAAAACAAAACACAAGATTATTGATCATGAGAGGGCCAAAACAATATTTATTTTCTTTTGCAATTTCATATAGCCAAGGGTGTTAAAAAAATTCATATAGCCAAGGGATCGAAATGGGTTGAATATTCCTGGTTTTCGATATCTCGCTGGTGGTTGGAATAAGCTTTTGAATTTCTCGAAAACCATTTGAAATCCTCCCCAAAAATCTAATTTCAAGACGTCCCAAAACAATGAAATGTCACAAAACGATCGGTTTTCATCGGAATTATAAACCCTTGGCCATTGACGACAATTGCCTCCGATCAATAACCGCTACAGTAACTTATTAGTCCATTCCCATGATGTTCATCTTTTCTTTCGTTGAACCAACCGGCGGGAGAACTACCAGAACTTCACTTTTTTTTATTGTTATTATTGGGATCTGCCCTGTTTAATCTGCGAGAATCGGGGCATTTAACTCTTTACCACTCTTAAGAAATGCCAATTAATGATTCGTCACTCACTGTCTATGATATATGAGCCCTCGTATGTTTATGATACGTGGATCCAGTGGTAAATCATTTATCACCACTAATAAGAGTAGCAAATAGTTAATTATTCCACGAGAATCAATCCAGAAATCAAGACAAATAGATAATGGAAGTAGTAGCAGTACTAGCACAGTACCACTCCATGGTGTTTGATCAGGTTAATACTACTTGGACCGGGCAACATTGGATAATAGCGGCATCTTCTTCTGTTCAGATTATCTTAGCCATGTCCGGCCGGCATGGCCGGCAGGTGTGAAAATAGTCATTGATTGATCATTGAGCTAAGGATCGAAGCCATGAAAGCTGTACCTCAGTTACAAAATATAAAAACTTCTATATTCTAAATCTTATTGTAAAATATAAAATTTTTGAGGTACTATTGATAACTAAATAATCCGTCCATGCTAATACTACGACCATATTTTATATACAAACTATATACAAATCAAAGAACTAAAAGATTTAGACTATGTTCAGCGGTGTAGGATGGGAACTAATCCCTCCTGCACGCAACACGGAGCGATCTATTAGCCCGTGATTAATTAAGTATTAGCTAATTTTTTAAAAATGGATCAATATTATTTTCTAAAGAAACTTTCGTATAGAATTTTTTTTTTAAAAGACGTACCGTTTAACAGTTTGAAAAACGTGCGTGCCAAAAATGAAATAGGTGAGTTGGGATTTGGGAACACAAAGGTGCCAAACTCAGCCATAGGAAGCAAAGATAATAAGATACATTTAAGATTCACATAAAATAGAAATAATAGAGAATTATTATTGATAACAAATTACATAGAAAGTTGCATGTGAAATACATATATTCCCGTCTATCATTCCTTATTCAACTTTCTTCATATCTTACCTTTACATACCCTTCCACTCTCACACATCTCTTAGGGCAAAAATATTTATTTTCAATTTTAATCTATGCTAAACCACATACAAATTAACGGATGGCGTAGATGCTTTGTTTCTGATTGTTTGACCTTGGAATTAGTGAACTCGCCAACCGAGAGAGATTATATCATATTAATTTCTAATAAACTTGATACTCGTTAGATCATAGGCATGTGCGATCCCATACATGCATGCATTCTCCGTTGTCCATATGTGATACATGCCTGAATTTGACTCGATGGTTTGGCGTGTAACAAGGAGAATCCGCTGCGGACCCATACAATTGTCAATGCAGATGTTTAATCATTACTTTCTTCAATTGTATTTAATAAAAAATAAAACATAACTATGTGGAACGATTTTTCGTTACAAATCCACGTAGAGAGTATTATTTTTTTTAGGTCTTGCTAACTGTCCATTGAGTAATTTATTTTTCATATTCAAATAATTTTACATCATTTGGTTTGCTTTGAAATATGTGTTGATTTTGATGGGTTAACCCACACCTCTAGGGACCATACATTTTTCACTCGACCGTTTTACCGTAAGATGCCCGTGCACTGTGATGGGAACTAGGAGAAGAATATGATGATGATTCCACCTCTCACTCGAGGTTGAAGGTGCTTTAGTTTTTCTAGTTTTCTATATTTTCATTTCTGGGGCAGCAATATATGTGCTGCTGTCGGCCCCTAGTTTTAAAACACAGGGAACCACATGTGTTCATAATACCAATTCTTTGGATCGGTAGATTGGTATACACACA
Organism: Oryza punctata; assembly: GCA_000573905.2. NCBI lineage: Eukaryota > Viridiplantae > Streptophyta > Magnoliopsida > Poales > Poaceae > Oryza > Oryza punctata. The sequence goes on from CM002493.2 coordinate 31,360,579, forward strand.
TCATATATCTGGTACAACAAAGTCTGCATCGTTCAAGTCTTACAGTACCTAGTATTACAAGGATTACCCGAGTGGGACCCAATTAGACCAAGTCTGGTCGGATACATTAACCGAAAGCTATAAGATAAGGTAAGGTAGCGGAAGCAAAGCTGCGACGGTCCACCTATACTCCACAGGCATCGACTCGGGATCAATCCCTAAGGCGCCTCCTCAGGTTCACCCTCCTCTGGCATGACTTCGTAAGTCGTCTCGACATCACCCAAGTCTAAAAGAATTTAAATAGGCAAGGGTGAGTACCAACCATACCCAGCAAGCCATCACTACAGAATGCATTTAGTGCACACAGGGGTTCAAGGATGGCTTGGTTTACTTGTATAAAGCTATATTTCACAATTTATTTCACAAACCTATGACTTAGCCGTTTTAACTGAAAACAACATTAAGTTGAAGTTGTTGTTTATCATCGAGGGTTCATCCCCTTCTCCAAGCCTTGCTTGGTCCGGTTTACCCTCGTATCAGTTTTATACTAACTTCACTATGCCCACGCATCGGGCATGGTCGCACCATCCAAACCCACTCTAAGCAAGTTTAAAACTTATTAGGCTAGTCAAGAGTAGTCAATTAAGCGCGAGCACGGCTATTCGAATAGATTGGTTTACTCACACGCAGTGGATGTACGCTTTTAATCCTGCACTCCGTGACGCACCCAACACATGAGACTTGTCACGGCCCGACTTTTCAGTCACCCTCGCATTGTGGTACCCGCCCCAAGGACTATGAGCCCCCATTGCACCCCAGCACACCAACCCTACCTCAAGTCGGCAGTGAGGGAAGTCTTGGCGTTTCCGGGATCGGGGTGTTACATAATATATATTCATATAGGGTGCATTTTAAGTCTTGACGTCATTAACCAAATCACAACACTGCATCAACACAACAACGGGTATCCAGAACCTACCACGACTGGGGTGCCGCCCCACGAAAATTTCCTAATCCATTGGGTCTAACCCACTCGAGAAGTGCGGTCGTACTCGATTCTTTCCTTGCATAGCTTCTTGACTCGGTCCTTAACTAACCGGGGTCGGCGGCTTACCGTTCCCAGAACCACCCATATTCTATCCATGTCGTCCCAGTCGGAAATGTTTTGTTCACTTAGATTTTGGTTTTCGCAAAGGTTTCGCATTGCGAGTGGCGCTCATGTCTCCACCCGCCTTCTGTCAATCACTCACATCGAGTGATCACCTTAATCACATCCATATAAATAGCATGGAGTGTACAATCGTATATACAAGCCATACTAAGCAATATCAATAACTGACCACACATAAATAATAGACTCAGGCAACAAGGATAAATAAAGGTAGCAATATCAAGGGTGGGTCACAATCAAGGTACGCACTTTATAATTAGCATGCAATTTTATTGTAATCAACACATTTATAAAAATACGATCAATATGCTCAAGGAGGGGAGCATAGTGACTTGTCTTGCTCAGTCAAGGGTTCTTCCTCGACCGGTTCAGTTTCCTCTTCGCAAATGTAACCTGTTTGGTGGAATCGTAGTATCAATATAAACTATCCATCGTCCTAACCAGATAGGCTAAAAATCCCAGAAAAATAGCAAAAATGCCAAATTAGTGCCATTATGAAGATCTTGAATTTAGAGAAATTTTGGTGAAAGTTTCGTCGAGATCCGACTTAAAATGAGTGAGTTATGGGTTTTGAAAGATCCAAAAATTGATTTTAATCCGAAAAAGAAAAGTCCACATGGGACTGACAGGTGGGGGCCAGGTCAAGGTCTTCACTGGTCAATATGACCTTTGACCGGCCTGGGGCCCACATGTCAGCCTCACAGTGTTTAAAATACAGGTTTTAAAAGAAAAGGCAGTGGGACCCACATACTTAACAAAATGATTTTAGTTAAGTATGTTTTAAAACTTGGTTTGAAAATTGTGGGCCCCGCTCGTCAGTCTTTAACGCTTTCATTCTCTCTATTTCTCTCACGCGCTCTCTCTCTTTCTCTGCCTCGCTCTCTCTCACTCGAGCTAGCGTAGGCGCAGGGCTAGCCCGCGCTGGCGACGAGGGGTGTGGAAGGCGGTGCAACCGACTATGGCGGGCTCCAGGGAACCCCCGCTGTCTCTTGGCGGTGGTGCAGCCTAGGGAGCAGCACGGAGGCCGGAAATGTCGGGTGCGGCAGCGGCCATGTGCGAGCGCCATGAACACTGATGTGATCTTGGCTACCATTGATACATCCATGGCTCACATCAAGATCAAGTTGCCCAAGTGCTGGAATACAATTCGGCCACCTGCTACAGTGCTGACTTCAAACGACCGCCAAATATGCATACGAGCTCCGTTTTAGGTCCATGAGTACTTGATGGAAAGCTCTCGGAATCCTCTTTCCAATAGATCCAGCCTCATCACGAAATTCCTTCCCAATCGGCCGCAATTCAAGAAATAAAATGTTGCATCACCTATAATGGACCTATGAGCTTGTAACTTCATTTGGGACCCCGGCCCAAGTAGGGTGCGCCCCAACCTGGTGGAGCACTACCCTAAGGACCCCTTGGTTGTCCTCCCACCTCCTTAAATAGTTAGATACCCCTCCACGGTTTCTGGGGTTTTGTTTAGATTAACGTTTAGCTATTGCTACTTGCTTGCAGCGCGCGTGTCGGCTAGACCGCCCATCTACCTGTCTTCGGAACCCCAACTTATTGTGAGCTTTAATTCCTATTTGCAATTAAGATTTCTTTTTATCTTGTTCTTGCTTGTTTCTTCGATTTCCTTGCATGAATAAGGTTGATCTGGACCGGCAAGTTCAACAACCTACGGAGAGGTGTATCGATCGCTGAGGCGCAACGCAACGTCTTACGGTTGTAGTCGGGTCGTGAACGTTTCTCCCAAATCATAATTATCGTCAACTCACCAAAAGATCGGGCCAATCAGTGCCTTGAGTATATCGAGTAGAGCTCAGGGTTTATCAAACACCGATAGTACCACGACGGTAGCGGCGCAGCGAAGTGAATGGCCGAGCTTTGGAGTGTCCACGAATTCTCTGAGACATGTGCACGACGAGGCAGAGGTTGGAGATGGCCGGAAGAGGTTTTCCCCTAAACACGCTCAAGGTGGTGGCGGCCGGAGTCGATCTCGTGGGACTCACTGGCTCGGGTGGATAGGGGGTCACGGTGGGGTTCGGGTTAGGGTCCTCGGGGCTATGGAACTGTAATCCCATGAATGGGAGGACCGAAGGTGGAGGGGAGCATGCTAGCAATGGCGAGGTGCATGGCCGGCTGGGCGGCGCCATTAGAACACTGACGAGGAGCTCCAATCGGTGGAAAACGGTGAGGGGTTTGCTACGGAGGGTTGTTAGGGACCGACTGGCACGAGGGAAAGAAATGGGATGGCCCCTAAGGCGGTGATCGGCCGATATGGGTCGCGCACAGCTTGGACAGAGCACGTCCAGTGCGCGGCGCGTGCACGCGTGTTTCCGCGGCGCGGTTAGTCCAGCGGCCATGGGGCTTGGCGAGGCAAGCACCCACGGGAGAAAGGGTCTAGGGACCTAGGAGCGGCCGCCGGTGAAGCAGTGGCCGGCGTAAGGAGCGGGCGCGGTGATTCGCTCTTTGGCGGCACCGCACCACTGTGGCTACAACAAGGCAGGAAGGCGTCCGGGAGGGCGAAGGGGAAAGGAGGGGCAAAAAGAGTGCTCACCTTGCGGCAGCCGGGAAGCGGCACACCGAGCAGAAGCACGAGCAAACCATGGGTGTTGCCGGTGAGGGTTGGGCGCACGGATCGTCCTCGCGTCCAAGGTGTTCGTCCGAGTTTACAAATCGTTCAAAGGTCTCGATTTAAAGTTTTAGAGTTGATTAGGGTTAATGTTCAAGCGTTCCATTGTCCATGCGTTTGTGGTACGGCTGCCTACCCCATCCTCTTTCCCAACCTAGGCTCGAGCTCGAAGCAAGACGAGGTGGACAAAGCGGAGAGGCAGCGGCATCGTGCTCTCTGCGAGGGAGAGGGAGTGTTCGACGGGAGGAGGAGAGTGAAGAGGAGTGGCGAGGAAGAACCGCATGGGCGGGAAGGCTTTATACTTGCCAGTGAGTTGCACGCGCCTGCTGGGAGGATGGAGCCGGCATTGATGGCGCCCTCAATGTGGCTCCCTTGCATAGGATGGCATTGGTGAACGGGTGGAGGAAACGGCGGTGGAGCAGGGGTGCTCAGGGCGGCTACGGGGCGCGTGGCGATAGCGGATGGGCGGGCTGCACCGTCGTGCTGTGCAAGCTCCGTGTGGGGTTAGTGGATGGCCTCGTTCACCTGCCAAAACGGGAAAATTTCCCAAGTGTCACCCGGAAGTTCCTAGCAACCTAGCTCGGAACTTCCTAGCAACTTTCCAGTTCAAATTTGTGGGTAACGGCTACATGACGTCATCTAGCCATTATATATATCCATGTCAACCCCAGTTCACATTTTGGCTTTCACTTCAGCTATTCCATTCCCTAGTGATTTCTAGCCTCTCCCATGTTGTTCTTGCTTCCTCCACCCAAATGTTGAGCCTTTCTTGAGTGATTGAGAGAGTTTGAGGGTGGTGGTGTGGATTGGAGAAGTTTTGAAGGCTAGGATGGATTGAGCACTTGCGGTACCTTGTTGGGCTGGGCTTGGAGCTTATTACTCTTGGATATTACTATTCTGTCAAGTGTGTGGATTGACCCTAGCAAGTTTGTAAAGGTTTTCCTCACCTCCGCAAGGAAACGAGGTAAGTGAGTAAAGATATGTGCTGAGCTCTCAGAGGTTGTCTTGATAGAGCAATCCTCACTTGTGGTCTTTTCTAGAAATTCAAGTTGGGATCTTTGTGGTCACTTGAATTCTAGAAAATGACCTAGAGGTGTTGGATTGAAAACCAGGGACTTCATCCGGGAGCTTTGCTTGGTGAGGCAAGGGGTTAATCGAGACCCAGCTCAACGGAGAGTAGGATCCGTGCGATCCGAACTTCGTGAAAAAATCATCTTGTCACCCCTGTGAATGTTTTGTGCTTGTCATGAATACTCTGATAATCTACTGTGTCATGCTCTGATTATTTAAGCTTGGTAGTTGCTTTAGATTTATAGTCGTTTCTCTGATTTTGCTTGTACCCGGAAGTTCCTGTCTAAGAACTCCGGAAGTTTCGGGCTATCTGTACTGCCAGGAAGTTCCGGTGTTCTTCACCAGGAAGTTCTGGGCCCTATTGAATTTTACCGTTGCGTTTGTTTTCAGTAATTTTCAGGTACACCTAGTCACACCCCCGTATAAGCTACATCTTGCAGCTTTCAATTGGTATCAGAGCCAAGTGCTCTTGATAAAAGCTTCACCGCTTAGAGTGATTCAAGATGTCGGGCTTAGGGGGTACTGAGGATTTGGAAGCGAATGGAACCGGCTCCACCAGCAGGAAGACTCTACTTCCTCCACCACCTCCAACGGGAGTAACTATTCCTTTTGATTACTGTAGGCTTAACATTCCCTCTCACAATTTTATCTTTGTGCCTTCCGGGCGTGCACCTTACTTTGATGGGACTTACTATGCTGCTTGGAAGCAGAAGATGAAATTGCATCTAATATCTTTGCATCCTAGTATTTGGAAGGTTGTCTACACACGAGTTGATGTACCCACCGAAGAAATCAATCTCACAACGGAGCAAGAACAAGCCATTCATCGCAATCCTCAAGCCGCAAATGCAATTCTCTCTGCATTGAGTCCTAAAGAATTCAACAAGGTAGATGGGCTTGAGGAGGCCAAAGAGATTTGGGATACATTGCAACTTGCTGATGAAGGTTCACCCGCCTTCTGAGAATCAAAGATTGAGCTCTTGGAGGGAAGGCTTGGGAGATTTGTGATTGAAGACAAAGAAACTCCACAAGAGATGTACGATCGCACGATGATTCTTGTGAACAAGATTCGAGGTCTTGGAAGTGAAGACATGACGGACCACTTCATCATCAAGAGGCTTGTTCGTGCTTTTGGACCTAAGGAATCCAACATTGGTTTCCATGATCCGTGAGAGGAAAGATTTCAAGAGATTAAGTCCAAGTGACATTCTTGGATGGATTGTGTCTCATGAAATGCTTGAGGAGGAAGCTCATGAAGTCAAGCAAATGCCAAGAATGCTTCCATGATCAAGAATCAAGAAATTGCTTTGAAGGCCCACAAATAATATAACTCAAGTGGAGATGAAAGTGAAGATGAAGAGATGGCTCTCATAGTCAAGAGATTCAAGCATTTTCTTCAGAAAAGGGGCTATGGAAAGAGTAAGAGGGATGATGACAAGGGAAAGAGGCAATCCAAGCGAGCATGCTTCCAATGTGGAGAATATGGGCACTTCATCGCCGATTGCCCCAAGACTAATGATATCAAGCCCAAGGTTGCCAAGAAGAAGACTGACCGTGCTCACATGGCGGAGGTTTGGTATTTCAGAGATGAAGCTTCTCCAAAGGCTAAGGAGAAGGGAGATGGAGAAGGTGGTGTTGCTATCGTCGTCATCAAGTCATCTTCATCAAGCAAGGAGCGCCTCTTCGACAACTTGAGTGATGATGATGACGATTCCTTCCACTACTCTTGCTTCATGGCCCAAGGACGCAAGGCATACTCCTCCGGCGGATCAAGTTGGGTTGTGGATAGTGGTTGCACAAATCAATGATAGAGCAGAGGAGTATGTTTACAAGTATTGATGAGGAGGGAGGAAATCGTGAGAACATTGTTTTTGGAGATGATGGTAAAGTAAAGGTAATGGGTCTAGGTAAAATTGCCATCTCCAATAATCAATCTCTCTCTAATGTTCTCCTTGTCAATTCATTAAGCTATAATCTCTTTCCGTTTCTCAATTGTGTAAGTTGGGTTACAATTGCTTGTTTACCGACGAGGATGTGACCGTTCTTAGGAGAGATGACTCATCCGTTGCATTCAAGGAAAGTTAAAGGGTGATCTCTATCTTGTCGATTTCGACATAGATAGAGTGAATCCGGAAGCTTATTTGATTGCAAAATCTTCCATGGGTTAGCTATGGAACCATAGGCTAGCCCATGTAGGAATGCGAAACTTGTTAACTCTCTTAAAAGGGGAATACATCCTCGGGCTTACTAATGTCACATTCGAGAAAGATCGTGTCTGTAGTGCTTGTCAAGCCGGGAAACAAGTTGGGAATCTGCATCCTATCATGAACATCATGACCACTTTAAGGCCGCTTGAGCTACTTCATATGGATCTCTTTGGGCCCGTGGCCTATCTAAATATTGGAGGTAACAAGTATGGTTTCGTCATTGTTGATGATTATTCTCGTTTCACTTGGGTATACTTTCTCCATGAAAAAAGTGAAGCTCAAGAGGTCTTCAAGCGCTTCACAAGACAAGCACAAAATCTTTATGATCCTCACCATCAAGAGGGTGCGAAGTGACAATGGAGGAGAATACCCAAGTGGAAGAGTTTCTTGACGAAGAAGGCATCAAGCATGAGTTCTTCGCCCCATATGATCCTTTCCAAAATGGCATCATTGAGAGGAAGAACCTAACACGCATTGAAGCGGCAAGGACAATGCTAGATGAATACAAGACCTCGGACATATTTTGGGTGGAGGCCGTGAGCACCGCATGTCATGCCATCAACCGACTCTACTTCCACAAGATCTTGAAGAAGACATCCTATGAACTCTTGAGTGGTAAAAAGCCTAATGTCTCTTATTTTCGTGTCTTTGGGAGCAAGTGCTTTATTTTGAGTAACAGACCTCGTTCATCTAAGTTCTCACCTAAGGTTAATGAGGGTTTCTTACTTGGGTATGAATCAAGTGCACATGCCTATCGTGTCTTCAACAAAATCTCAGGTATTGTTGAAGTCACTAGGGATGTGACATTTGATGAATCTAATGGCTCCCAAGGAGAGCAAGTTGTGGTTCATGTTGTAGATGATGCGGATCCTAGCAAGGCAATTGGAACAAAGGCTAGTGAAGAGATACGACCAGTCAAGATGCAGGATGATCAAAATGATAGTGATCAACCTCCGTCATCGACTTCCAATACCCCTACGTCGAGTCAATCACCAAGTGACATGGAAGTTCCGGGCTCAGTAGCCAGGAACCTTCGGACAGAAGTTCCGGGCACTCCTGCCAGGAACCTCCGGATAGATGTTCCGGGTCCATCAACCAAGAACCCCAGTGCACCATCCAAGGATTCATCATACAAACAAAAGAGATCACCCCGTTGACAACATTCTTGGTGACATTAAAAAGGGGGTAACTACTCGTTCCCATGTTGCTAATTTTTGTGAACATTACTCGTTTGTCTCATCTTTGGAGCCTATCAGGGTTGAGGATGCACTTGGAGATCCGGATTGGGTGATAGCCATGCAAGAGGAGTTGAACAACTTCACGCGTAATCAAGTTTGGACCTTGGTGGAAAGACCCGCACAAAACATCATCGAAACCAAGTGGATCTTTCGCAACAAGCAAGATGAGCATGGAGTAGTGATCCCAAACAAAGCATGGTTAGTGGCACAAGGCTTCACCCAAGTTGAAGGACTTGACTTTGGTGAAACCTTCACGTCGGTTGCTCGCCTTGAGTCCATTCGCATACTTCTTGCATATGTCGCTCATCATGATTTCAGGTTGTACCAAATGGATGTCAAGAGTGCCTTCCTCAATGAACTAATCTCCGAATTGGTGTATGTTGAGCAACCACCCGGCTTCGAAGATCCTAAGTTTCCAAACCATGTATTCAAACTCCAGAAGGCACTCTATGGGCTTAAACAAAGAGTACAAGTGTTCTAACCTCCCATGTTATCGCATACGAAGGAGTACAAAATATTTTGTTATGCAAAATTTTAACTTTTTAGATTATTTGCACCAAGACGAAGGAACTGCCGTAGAGCTGCTTTTACTATTTGGATAGTAATAACAAACATGGCTCCAAGAGTACTTGCATAATGCATTCCAACAACAAGATTAGCTGTTGGTAGGATAACAGGTCCACCTGATGTGCCATTCTTAGTTCTGTAGCTTGCAATGAAAACTTCAATCAACTTAGGTTCAGGTTTTACAACGGTTGGTTTTGTTCTGCAACAACAATAACAATAATAATAATAGCAAACAAATAAACAACAAGTCAACACATCATCAAAAGAGGCAACAAATACAATGGTTTACTACTCCAGATCGATCTAGCTATAAGGAAGCTGGTTACTTACACTATATGGCTCGGAAAAGATCATGGCTTGCACCATGACTGTTCCTTCGGGGGTGCTGAAAAATGCAAGTACAACAACTTCCCACACAGTCATAGGTGCTTGTGCAACAAAGAACTGCACACGACCAACGTTACCAGTAGGCACGACATCAGCCCGGAGCATAGCAACATCTCTAGCATCGTCAGCAAAAACCAGTCTTGCATGGGTTCCATGGCCGCTCGACTCAGAGAAATTAATGTGGAAATCGGGTATTCGGAGGGTGGCCCACCACGACATGCGCGCATGTCATTACAAGGCATGCGTTTCGTTCCTTGAGAACAAGGAACCCATTACCAAGGAACAACGTGCCTGCGATACCCACGGTTACCACAACATCTTCTAAAGTATTAAACACTCTTGTATATCCCTGGGACGTGTGACGATGTGCCATCGTTATTCGTGGAGATTTGGTGTAGAGAACTGTCATTAAAGGGAAAAAACAAACAAAGAAATCACCTAGCTTGTATGTGCCCATTGTTTACTTTAGAAGAAGAAAAAAGCACAGAGAGAACACCAGTGTAATGTCAAAGGAAAATCCTCACTATGCATAAAGTCACTAAAATTAGAAACATACCTTGTGCGCCTCCTCCTCTTCTCCTCCTCCTCCTCCTCGAGAGTGTCTCAAGATGTTGAACACTTTGCTCGGTTTTTACAATGGATCCACCGGGGCTTTGATCGATACTGGGCTTCAAAAGGAAGCAGATGCAAAAGACAACAAGTTTCCTTTTTGAGCTTCGTGAAGTACTGAGTACTTACTCATCCTAAAAGTTATACTGACTGATCCTAAAAGTTTTGAGCCAGTATTAATGTTTTACAATTGCAATTTTACACATGCCTGTGGTGAACAACGTACCAACGGGCTGTCGACACGTAAGCTGCTACTGAACCAGCAGATTGCAGTAGTAGCTGAGCCAAGGTTCGGCGTAGGGAGCGTGCTAGCTACAGTACATAGATTTGTTGCTTTGTGACGAGAGACCCAACAGAATTGCTCGTGTTGGTATTGGTACGTGCTAGTTAAGTTACTGCAGCTTCATACAACCGCGCTGAGGCTCGCGTCACGTTGCTTTGCGTCTGTACGCGCTCGTTTTAGTAAACGAGCTAAAGCTAGCTAGTAGCTGCTTTCATTAATTTTCTTCCTATAAGCGTTTAAGCCCGTGTCGTATACAATCTATTATGTAATTATAAGACCGAGTAAGTATATATATATCTATATAGGACTATAGGAGTATATATTCAAGCATGGAAGGCTGATTGAAGACGGTGTCAAAATTCTGTACTTGGTTAGTATTTGTCATGTTTTTCATACAGTATAAAAACATCTTATGAGATGCTAATATTTGAATTATTTAATACAATCTTACTTCATACGAAAATAGGGGTAAAATTGCGAGATGAAAAAAAAAGAAGAGGAAAAATGCAACAACAGCCAAAGGTATAAATGTTCTTCCGCCCTAAAACTAACACCGTCAAACTAAGCGTCAAAAGTGAGAGCAAATGCTGGTCCGTCTTTAAAAAGTAGGGGTAAAAATGCAAATCCTAAAAAGTGAGGGTAAAACAACAGTTTTGGTTTAAAGTGAGGGTATGGATGTCATTGTCCCTTCTCGGTTTTATAGGTTTTATAAAGTCTGGTTTATATAAAAAAGAATGGATATATGCCATATTCAGGGCTACTACCTTAAGAAATGCCAATCAAAAGAATGTAATCATTCTAATGGCTCTGATATGAATTATAATTATTTTGGCCACCCTAGGCTCTCAAATGAATTGTTTTATTTCCACCGTTTTACCCAATTACATAGTATCTCTCTTTCGCTCATGATTAATACACTACTACAGAGACGATTTTTCTGGACAAGACCCCTTTAGGTTGTAGGCGGAGTGTAACTGACCACGTCCGCAAAAATCAACCTCCATTTTCGCATACGGCTACTTAAGAGACCCACATGCAAAAATCGATTCTCGCAGGTAGACTTCTCAAGGGGCTGTATGCAAAAATAAGTATATTTTCGCAGGCGCACCTCTTAAGGATCTACCTAAAAATCTGACTTGCCTCCTCTTTTCCCTCTCAACACTTCAAAATTTTTCAAGTTCATCCTTATCTCGTCTCCAGCTCAGTCCTCTCCTCTCTCGCACGGCGGTTGGTGGGTAGGCAGTGGGTGCAGCCGGCGGTGGGCGGCGAGCGACCTTGGGCGATCGGCGGGTCTGCCTCTGCCCACCATACGAAGGTCGGATCTGCGTCGCCGATGGCTTCCAGGGCTAGGGTTTCGTGATTTTTGGTTTTTTATTTTTTCCGGATTTTTATTTTTGCGTGCTGATAAGCACCCGCACATAACAATAGCGATTTTCGCAGACACTTGGGTGCGTGCAGGCTGCCCAGCCGCCTACGAAAATCGGATTTATCCGTATGAAAAAATGCTTTTCGTAGTAGTGATAACTGTCTAGCAAAAGTTGTAGCATGAACAAAATTGTAAATGGGCATGAGAAAAATACCCAGTAAAAGTTCATCAAATTAACTTTCTGTAATAGTTTTCAAGTCCTAAATTTGAAAAATGGTCAACTTGAGAGAATCTCAAAATAAATTGACAAAGTATAAGATCTTGAGCAAAAAAATTATACTCCCTCCTTCCACAAAAGTTACACCTATTACTTTTGTCACCAAGATCAAGGAGAAACTAAATCATCTTGCATGTAACAAAAATCAAGGAGTGAATGCAAGCATGCAACCAATGAGTATTTAGATAACTCCTGGAGTTCTAATCAAACATTTATTTTACCTCTCCATTGAAGTCTTGGATGAATAAAGACTACAAATAGAAACAACTTATTTGGAAAAAACTCAAATGTGTAATATGTCTAACTCTCTGTGGATGGAGGGAGTAGATGATAAACGCATCACCCAGAAGTCTACCATGAAAAGTTTCTAAATTATGGGACAAACAAACAGTGGGGATAATCCAAAGACAAGTAAGCTCTAAAATACAACTAAAAAGCAGCAAAAATCCAATTCATACTTGGCACAATATACAACAGAAAATGTTAAAAATTCATGGCCATTGAATAGAGCGTTACTGAGCATCCAAAAATGCATTTTCTTAGTTAATACTCAGTTGAAGATAGGATTGTAATGCATATTTTTCAGCCTTACTCCGGATATATTCATCAAAAGTACATAACGGGCACGAGACGACGGCAATGAGCTGGATGCAAAGGACTACGCGTGCACTTTTCTTCACAGTGCGGCAGTGCCCCGTGAGGCCGTGACGCATACACGCTCAACTTTTAAGCATTGTCCATTGTCCAGTCGCGCAATAGCTACTACTCCTCCTATACTAGTATTTACCACTTGATGCTTGGTCTAAGCCTACGCCACTGGGAGGGTATTGGATAACCCATATTTATATCCAATTTTACCCATCCCCATTTATAAAAAAAATACATATACCTAATTAAGTGGGTATTATCCAATGGGTATGGGTTACCCAATGGACAAGAGAAGAGGCACGTGTGGATCCCACATGTAGAAATGGATTAAAATTTGTACAAAGTTGCTTTTTCATATAATAAATCATCTCTCAAAATTTCAGTCAAATTTAATAAATTTTTGTAATGTGAACGCGAGTTTAAAAATTTTAGGTCCGAGTTTTACACGTAGCAAATGGGTATGGACAAAGTGGGTAAAATGGGTAATACCCTTCCCATATCTAAAATTTAAATTGGTAAATATTTTTACCCCTACCCTACCTAAATAATGTGGGTACGGATATGGGGATAGGTAATGGATACCCAGTGGCAGGCCTAACTTGTCTCTATTCATGTGTCCTTTAGTCCTGTCCTGTATTTATCACTTGCTGCTCGGTAGGTATGAACAGTGTTGGTCTCACACTCCCACTGTCCTTGGTTGCTGATCCAGTGATCCGTGGCCCTGTTCGGAAATTCGGATGGGAGGAAAGGCTGAGCTTTTCCGTGACAATAAAACGAGAAGAAGGGTAGTTAGCATACGATTAATTGAGTATTAACCAATTTAAAAAAATTAGATTTATTTAGTTAACTATTAGGAATAAATTATTTTCTTACATTTGCAATGAGTCTAAAAAAAAGTCCTGAATTTCCTCTAGAGGATCATGGTCAGTACTTACAAATTATAGGAATATTCAAAATAGAGCATACCTGCTTAGATGTTCCAAAATTTCTAGGCAAACCTGAAACCTGAATACGGAATACAAAAAACATATCACATGGGAATTTCATGGAGCAGCTTCTAGGTGACTGTTACCTGATGGTTACCTCAGGAGGAAATAGTGGTGGAGCGAGGTGGAGGCTCGGCATGAATCGAGGCGTGGCTAGTGCTGTGAACGTTGCTTCTGAGAATAAAAAAAATAAAATATATTAAAGCAACCACAATATAGGCAGAAGGGGTGTCTTATTGTCTTAATTAAACCTCTAAAGTGAATTATAGGAGGCAGTTGGTTGAGTTAGCTATATGCATAAAGATAAAATTAAAAAAATCTATCAATCTTTTCCTTTCATGGTAGTGCTACTCTTTCTCCCTCTCTCAATGGCTACTCTTAGGTTTGTGAGAGTTTATCTTAATACCCTCTCTTGTCTTATACATGGTAAACATGCTAATATGGGACCCACCATGATGCTTTGGTAGTTCATATACATTGAGCATGCCCGGTAGATGGTGTGTAGAAATACACATGCAGCTGGTTAGTGTATCTGCTAGCTTTTGGTATTAGTTGCAACATGGTAAAGTGCATATTTTTAGAGCCAATGGCTAGCGTTACTATTAGTCGTGCCCTAAGTATTAAAAAACATACTACTTCACATGAGTTTTTTCTTCTCCTTGAACAAATCTTGATGCGATCTAGATTTTTTTTCCTTTTCACACAATTCTCTATGCGATCTAAGGTCCAGAAATCAAAAGTTACATTGCAGGTACATCATAGTTATATTATAATTACAGTGTAATTATCCTACTGCAGTTATATATTTGAATGTTTCCAAAAAGAATTTGTGATATTTTTTTAAGAAGTAATTCCGCTTTTACAATGGCGTAAACTTAGAGAATAAGAGATGTCGCAAGCTATCCCCGTGCTCTTTATTAAGCCCTGCTTACCTGAACTGCAAAAGATTGGTGTAAATTCAAGAGGCATCGCAATATTTCCTGCAAATTTGGTTTCTTTTGCTTGAAATTCGTAAGCTTCGTAAGCTTCCAGGCATGCACTTTCTTATCATCCATTCATCCTCGAGACAAAACATAGTTACATGGAGGGAAATTCTAAAAATCTCAAGTGTCCAAATTTTATAACAGTTCATCAGCAAACGTAAACAAAAACAAAATGAAATCTCATCTCTTTTTTATGACTGAAAATTTGAAAGACTTGAAGCCGGATCCGAGACACATGATGATGCGTCATACTCAGGCTCAGAGCATGCTATCCGCCCGCGACGGCAGGCGGCGGAAGAAGTTGCGTGTTTGAAGTCAGCTTGGAGCATAACTCAAATGGACCATGATGTTTTTTTTTATGCAGAGCTTGCTGCACTGGTGGGTGGAGACACAAGTTAGATTGATTTCCTGACACTGGAACTGTAGAAAGAACAAATTAGATAATTTCTATTTTTCAGAAATTTTTTTACTATAATCCCTTCAGATTTAGCCAAAAAAATTTAAAATAGTTCAAGCTTGGCCATTTCATGTTTTGCCCAGTCAATGCACAAAGTTTATTATAAGAATATTAGGTTTTGATGGAGTGTAATTAGACTTGGGATTCCTACTTCAGCACTATATATGCTCATGGCCATTCTGATTTAGTTTTAATCCCTTTTTATTTTTTAAAAAATTTATCTATTTATTATTGTTTTCCTGTTGCCTATTGTAGTTTCTATTTCGTATTTGTATGTACTCGTGCATACACTGGAAAAGAACTTATTATCATTCATAAGAAATAAGAAGTAGCGTTCATATAAGCTATTGCAAGAGCTAGTGCAGTGCTTAAATGGGTTTGAACCGTCTAAACCGGTGAACCAACCAAACCAACCCACCAATTCAGCCTCCCCAAACCTGCTAGAACCAGCCCAACCCAGATACAACCATCCAGTTACTGGTTCGGCTGAGGAACCAGCTAAACCAGCCCAACCCGTGTATGAACAGGCTGACTTTTAGTATGAAAAAATATTGAATCAGATAATATATTTTCAAGTTTAAAATAATTAAATTTCAACCACTCACAAGCTAATGTTTTTTTTACATACATGAACTTACTTACTTCGTGAAAAACAAACCCAGCACTCTTCAATCTTCATCCTTATTTTCGAACAGGTTCAGTGGTCGATAGATGGGATGTGCAACTGTGCAAGGACAACTTCGCGATAGAGACCGTTGGATCTGAACGAACGGTGCAAAGTCGTGATAGGGGAATGTCGCGTGCGACTCAACTCTGGTAAGTCAGAGAATTTGGATCTTTTTGTGCCATAATAAAAAAACATATTTATCTAGCTAAGCTGAAAGCTGTTGCATCAGTATGTTTAATTTTCAAGCTATTAGCTAAGTTGTCGTATCGGTATGTTGGAATTTTGAGTTCTACTTGTACTTAAATCGTACACCTACAAGCCTCCTTTTGTATTATCGGTGCAATCACTCTAGAAAGAAGTGTATGAGAACAAAGTGCATGTAGCGGCGTACGCCTTGACCCTGAGTCTGGCCTAATAAGAATTGATCCAATCGACATGGAATTTTAAGCCGGCCTACCGAGAAGGCCCGGGCCAACACAAGCCCTTTAGTTAAGTCACCATGCAAACATGCCTGTGCACGATAGGAATACAACTTAAAGTTACAAACCCAATGACATAGATGAGTAACAAGAATACATGGATGAGTATAGATGACAGATGCACCATCAGCAGCAACATTGGCCCGAAGTCCTTAATTAACTACTACTGCTACCACCACACTTGGCCGGTCTGATGACTAGATACTACTACCACTACTACTAAAAACACATATCGGTGCAGCACAAATACCGATCGACCCAACCAGACACATAGACACTAACACACAAATTGCAACGTGACGAGATGACGTAGCGTGCCTCTTGGCTGCTAGTAGCTGCTTCCCAGCGTTCAAAGGACAGCACTGGATTGCAGTGGTACCTGTCCAGATTTAAACAAAGGAAAACTCTCAGCATTAATTTGTACCATTTGATATTTAAATAGAGATAACTGTATTTTGAAACGGAAAAAATAGTAGAGAGATAACTATGTATATTACTCCTACTTGTGTAGTATTATGTCCGTACGTCATCCTCCCCACGTTGCACGGGATAGTTTTTTTTTAAAAAAAATGAATGGTCCGCATCTGGGACAAATGACCCCTTACCAGCCAATTCATGAATTCATGTGTGCAACGTGTATATATCATTACTCGCTGTGAACGTGTTTAGTATTTTCTACAACCGTTGTGAACTTGTGATCCTCAATAAAGCAGTCTTGGAACTGTGTTCTTAATTCTGTTTGGGTGATATATGCTGTAGTAATTTGTTGATCTATTGACAAAAAATAAATGAATTAAGATTTGTAGGGAGTAAAATATTTTTTTGGCCCAAACTAATTTCATATTTTTGTAGATGTTTCCAGTAGCCCGGAGTAATAATTATACTAATAACTTGTTACTACCTTTTTTTTTAAGAACCAACCCCCCACCCCCCAGTGTAAGACGTTTTTGCCTAGGAAAACATAAAGGTAGAAAAGTTATCTTGTATGATACTGCCACATACTGGCGCATTGGTTACAGTTGAGCAATGCATTCCAACATGTTTTCTATTGTAACTTGTCCCTGCCAAAATGTATACAAAGAGTACAAGTGTTATAACCTCCTATATTATCACATACGAAGGAGTACAAAATATTCTGTTGTGAAAAAATTTAACTTTTTACAATATTTGCACCAAGACGAAGGGACTGTCGTAGAGCTGCTTCTATTGTTCGGACAGTAATAACAAACTTGGCTCCAAGAGTACTTGTAGAATGCATTCCAACAACAAGATTAGCTGATGGCAAGATAACAGGTCCACCTGATGCGCCACTCTTAGATGTGTACCTTGCATTGAAAACTTCAACCAAGTTAGGTTCAGGTTTTTCAACGGTTGGTCTTGTTCTGCAACAACAACAACAACAATAATAATAGCAAACAAACAAACAACAAGTCAATACATGATCAAAACAGTCGACAAATACAATGGTTTTACTACTCTAGATCGATCTAGCTAGAAGGAAGCTGGTTACTTACACTATATGGCCCGGAAAAGTTCCTGGCTGCACCATGACTGTTCCTTCGGGGGTGCTGAAAGATGCGAGTAAAACAACTTCCCACCCAGTCATAGGTGCTTGTGCAACAAAGAACTGCACACGACCAACGTTACCAGTAGGCACGACATCAGCCCGGAGCAAAGCAATGTCTCTAGCATCGTCAGCAAAAACCAGTCTTGCATGGGTTCCATGGCCGCACAACTCAGAGAAATTAATGTGGAAATCGGTATTCGGAGGGTGGCCCCCCACGATATGCGCGCATGTCATTACAAGACATGCGTGTCGTTGCTTGAGAACAACGAACCCATTACCAAGGAACAACGCGCCTGCGATACCCACAGTTACCACAGCGCCCACTAAAGCATTAAACACTCTTGTACACCCCTGGGACGTGTGACGATATGCTATTGTTATTTGTGGACAGTTGGTGTAGAGAATAGTCATTAAAGGAAAAAAACAAACAAACAAATCACCCAGCTTGTATGTGCCCATTGTTTACTTTAGAAGAAGAAAGCACAGAGAGAACACAAGTGCAATGTCAAAGGAAAATCCTCACTATGCATAAAGTCACTAAAATTAGAAACATACCTTGTGCGTCTCCTCCTCCTCCTCCTCTTCTCCTCCTCCTCCTCGACAGTGTCTCAAGATGTTGAACACTTTGCTCGGTTTTTACAATGGAACCACCAGAGCTTTGATCGATACTGGACTTCAAAAGGAGGCAGATGCAAAAGACAACAAGTTTTCATTTTGAGCTTCGTACAGTACTAAGTACTGACTCATCCTGAAAGTTATACTGACTCATCCTAAAAGTTTTGAGCCAGTATTACTGTTTTACAATTGCAATTTTACACATGCCTGTTGGTGAACAACGTACCAACGGGCTGTCGACACGTAAGCGGCTACTGAACCAGCAGATTGCAGTAGAAGCCGAGCCAAGGTTCGGCGTAGAGAGCGTGCTAGCTATAGTACATACATTTGTTGCTTTGTCACGAGAGACCCAGCAGATTGGCTCATGTTGGTATTGGTACGTGCTAGTTAAGTTACTGCAGCTTCATACAACCGCGCTGAGGCTCGCGTCGCGTCGCTTTGCGTCTGTACGCGGTCGTTTCAGCAAACGAGCTGAAGCTAGCTAGTAGCCGCTTTCATAAATTTTCAGCCTACAGGCGTTTAAGCCCGTGTCATATACAATCCAACACATGATCAAAAGAGGCAACAAATACAATGGTTTTATTACCACAGATCGATCTAGCTAGAAGGAAGCTGAATACTTACACTATATGGCCCGGAAAAGTTCCTGGCTGCACCATGACTGTTATTTCGGGGTTGCTGAAAGATGCAAGTAAAATAACTTCCCACCCAGTCATAGGTGCTTATGCAACAAAGAACTGCACACGACCAACGTTACCAGTGGGCACGACATCAGCCCGGAGCATAGCAACATCTCTAGCATCATCAGCAAAAACCAGTCTTGCACGGGTTCCGCAGCCGCTCGACTCAGAGAAATTAATGTGGAAATCGGGTATTCGGAGGGTGGGCCACCACGACATGCGCGCATGTCATTACAAGGCATGTGTTTCGTTCCTTGAGAACAAGGAACCCATTACCAAGGAACAACGTGCCTGCGATACCCACGGTTACCACAACATCTTCTAAAGTATTAAACACTCCTGTACACCCCTGGGACGTGTGACGATGTGGCATTGTTATTAGTGGAGAGTTTGTGTAGAGAACTGTCATTAAAAGAAAAAAACAAACAAAGAAATCACCTAGCTTGTATGTGCCCATTGTTTACTTTAGAAGAAGAAAAAAGCACAGAGAGAACACAAGTGCAATGTCAAAGGAAAATCCACACTATGCATAAAGTCACTAAAATCAGAAACATAACTTGTGCGCCTCCTCCTCCTCTTCTCCTCCTCCTCCTCCTCGAGAGTGTCTCAAGATGTTGAACACTTTGCTTGGTTTTTATAATGAGTCCACCGGGGCTGTGATCGATACTGGGCTTCAAAAGGAGGCAGATGCAAAAGACAACAAGTTTCCATTTTGAGCTTTGCGAAGTACTGAGTACTTACTCATCCTAAAAGTTATACTGACTCATCCTAAAAGTTTTGAGCCAGTATTACTGTTTTACAATTGCAATTTTACACATGCCTGTGGTGAACAACGTACCAACGGGCTGTCGACACGTAAGCTGCTACTGAACCAGCAGATTGCAGCAGTAGCCGAGCCAAGGTTCGGCGTAGAGAGCGTGCTAGCTACAGTACATACAGTAGTTGCTTTGTGATGAGAGACCCAGCAGATTGGCTCGTGTTGGTAT
The DNA here is from genome assembly GCA_000573905.2 of Oryza punctata. Taxonomy (NCBI): domain Eukaryota; kingdom Viridiplantae; phylum Streptophyta; class Magnoliopsida; order Poales; family Poaceae; genus Oryza; species Oryza punctata. The sequence goes on from CM002493.2 coordinate 31,380,434, forward strand.
TGGTACGTGCTAGTTAAGTTACTGCAGCTTCATACAACCACGCTGAGGCTCGCGTCGCGTCACTTTGCGCCTGTACGTGCTCGTTTTAGCAAACGAGCTGAAGCTAGCTAGTAGCCGCTTTCATTAATTTTCAGCCTACAGGCGTTTAAGCCCGTGTCGTATACAATCCAACACATGATCAAAAGAGGCAACAAATACAATGGTTTTACTACCCTAGATCGATCTAGCTAGAAGGAAGCTGAATACTTACACTATATGGCCCGGAAAAGTTCCTGGCTGCACCATGACTGTTATTTCGGGGTTACTGAAAGATGCAAGTAAAACAACTTCCCACCCAGTCATAGGTGCTTGTGCAACAAAGAATTGCACACGACCAACGTTACCAGTGGGCACGACATCAGCCCGGAGCATAGCAACATCTCTAGCATCATCAGAAAAAACCAGTCTTGCATGGGTTCCATGGCCGCTCGACTCAGAGAAATTAATGTGGAAATCGGGTATTCGGAAAGTGGCCCGCCACGACATGCGCGCATGTCATTACAAGGCATGCGTTTCGTTCCTTGAGAACAAGGAACCCATTACCAAGGAACAACGTGCCTGCGATACCCACGGTTACCGCAACATCTTCTAAAGTATTAAACACTCTTGTACACCCCTGGGATGTGTGACGATGTGCCATCGTTATTCGTGGAGAGTTGGTGTAGAGAACTGTCATTAAAGGGAAAAAACAAACAAAGAAATCACCTAGCTTGTATGTGCCCATTGTTTACTTTAGAAGAAGAAAAAAGCACAGAGAGAACACAAGTGCAATGTCAAAGGAAAATCCTCACTATGCATAAAGTCACTAAAATTAGAAACATACCTTGTGCGCCTCCTCCTCCTCCTCTTCTCCTCCTCCTCCTCGACAGTGTCTCAAGATGTTGAACACCTTGCTCGGTTTTTACTACGGAACCACCAGGGCTTTCATCGATACTGGACTTCAAAAGGAGGCAGATGCAAAAGACAACATGTTTCCATTTTGAGCTTCGCGAAGTACTGAGTACTGACTCATCCTAAAAGTTATACTGACTCATCCTAAAAGTTTTGAGCTAGTATTACTGTTTTACTATTGCAATTTTACACATGCCTGTGGTGAACAACGTACCAACGGGCTGTCGACACGTAAGCTGCTACTGAACCAGCAGATTGCAGCAGTAGCTGAGCCAAGGTTCGGCGTAGGGAGCGTGCTAGCTACAGTACATAGATTTGTTGCTTTGTGACGACAGACCCAACAGAATTGCTCGTGTTGGTATTGGTACGTGCTAGTTAAGTTACTGCAGCTTCATACAACCGCGCTGAGGCTCGCGTCGTGTCGCTTTGCGTCTGTACGCGCTCGTTTCAGCAAACGAGCTGAAGCTAGCTAGTAGCTGCTTTCATTAATTTTCTTCCTACAGGCGTTTAAGCCCGTGTCGTAAACAATCCAACACATGATCAAAAGAGGCAACAAATACAATGGTTTTACTACCCCAGATCGATCTAGCTAGAAGGAAGCTGAATACTTACACTATATGGCCCGGAAAAATTCTTGGCTGCACCATGATTGTTATTTCGGGGTTGCTGAAAGATGCAAGTAAAACAACTTCCCACCCAGTCATAGGTGCTTGTGCAACAAACTAACTGCACACGACCAACGTTACCAGTGGGCACGACATCAGCCTGGAGCATAGCAACATCTCTAGCATCGTCAGTGTAACACCCTGAAAAGTCGACCGTCGAACGCAAATACTAAAATACGAAATTTCAAAGAGACTTTTAAATTAAGTTGCATCATGCCACGCTTAATCGTTCGTTTAGTCGATCGTTAATTGTGAAGCTCGGATTTATCAACTTCATCCTAGCATGAACCCTAAAAACCAAAAATCAACCAAGTGCACAAATCAAGGAAAATTAAACTAAAATAGGTGGTGAGGCAAGAATTTAATCGGGGTAATATAAGTTTAATAGGAAACGTTACACATGTATAGGCAATTATCGATGCCCATGCAAATAAATATATATACATATATGTGTGTGAATAATGTGTGTAAATATGAAATATTGTGACACAAATTCAAGCGGATATATTTTGCAAATATATAAATATGTATATAGACATAGGGGACTAGATATAAATCCTAGGTATAAATATACATAAGCGAACGTATGAATATGTGAGAATAATGGGTAAACAAAAAAATGTATATATATCTAAAAATAATAAATAAATTATCGAAACATTAAAAACATTGGTCACATTGATTTGGTTGAATTTACAAAATTTTAAAATGAATTTCGGAGGGAAAACTACCCTAAAAACCAAATCAACCCTGGCGGCACTGTTCAAAGCCCGCCAGGTGTTCGGCCCGAACCCCTCCCACGCACGTGCCCCGTGCCGCACGCGCCTCGCGCGCCGCCCGCCACCGTACGCTCCCCCCATGCCGCCCGCGACGTGCACGTCGCCACCGTACGCGCCCCCATGCCGCCGCACCACGCACGTCACCGCCGTCCGCATTTCGCCCGCGCCGCGCGCACGACGCCGCTGCCCCCCCGGCGCTATAAAAGCCGCCCCCATCTCCCCACACCGCCGGCCATTCCTCTTCCTCCCCTTCCCCTACCTCCCTCTGCCTCCCCAAGTCCGCCTCGCCGCCGCCGCGCCCCAGACCACCGCGCGCCCCGTGAACCGCCGCCGGTGAGCCCCCTTACCCCCCCTCCTCCCCTTCTGTCGGCCGCAAGAGAGAGAGGGAGTAGAGCCGGTGAGCAGAGAGAGAAGAAAAGAGGAAGGAAGAAGGAGCAGGAAGGAAGAGGAAGAAGAGAGAGAAAAGAAAAGAAAGAAAAGAGAAAAGGGAAAAAGAAGAGAGAGGGGAGAGAAAGAGAAAATAGGAAAGGGAAAAAAAAAGGGAAATAAAAATTTAGACCTAGGGAAGAAAATTTAGGAATAGAGAATAAAATGGAGGAAAGAAATTTAGGATAAGAAATTTAGAATAAAATCCACCGATTATTTTAGAAACTCATACAAGGGATTAAATCGGATTATTTAAATACAAATATTCACTTAATTAAATTATTCATTTAATGATTATCCTTTTGCGGGATGTTTAGTCGATTATTTAGATTTCCATTTGTTAGGTTTTACCAGCTCGCGCGTATATTAACTGGTTAATTCTAGAACTTCTAAATTAATCGTTGCCATTTAATGTTTATTGTGATATTCAATTAATCGCTATTTAATTTTACTCGTTGATTAGGTTATACGCTTAAGTAGCCGTTGCAATTATTTAGTTAATTACTAATCACCAAAGGTTGAATATTATTATCGGGATCTAACCTATCCGAGTCGCGTAAATTAAACTGGATAAATGTTCTAATTGGCTAACGCTAATATTTTAGGACAAAAGTATTAAAAATCGGAATAGAACCATTTTATAAATAATAATGGGAGCAAAAACCAACATTCGACGCTCACGTTCGATCCATTTCTTTAATTGCATTTTGTTGGATTTTAAGTGAATTCTAAGCGAATTCAATTCCTTTCGCACGTAATTCTAGACACCGAGGGAGTTGTGAGTCCAACCGAGGATCAAGACCCGCAGGACTTCGAGAAAGACAAGTCATCACTATTCCTTGAACATATTGATCCTACGTTGCGAAATTATTTTGTTTACAAATAAAGTTGCATGCAATGATGAATATCCTACTTGTTATTATGCCATGCCTTGATTATTGTTATCCCACATCCCTTTTGTAACCATGCTTACTTATGAGTCCCTAGTCAATTATGACAAATGCTTAGTGATGCTATTCTAGAATCATGCATACTCATATTTATCAAATGCTTATGCTTGGGCAATTACCTTGGGGAAGGTAATTGAGATGCGGCATGTGGAGACATGAGCGCCACATTGCCATGATATAATGACATGATTTGAGAAGGAAGAAATAAAACTAAACAAGTGTCTTCGACTGGGGCGGATGGTGGATTTGGGTGGTATCCGGAAAAGGGCTAGCACCGTCCCCGGTCAGTTAAGGACCGAGCCATGAAGTAAAGCATGAAACGACCCCAGTACAACCGTACTTCTCGGATGGGTATAGACCTAGCTGACTAGATAGCCGAGCAGAGGCAGTATCCTTGCATAGTTGGTTCACCCCAGTGTGTGAGGCAGGTTCGCTACGATGGGGCATCCGTTGAGGTGGGGAACGCGATGTGTACCCTACATCGGTGTCACCGTTGGTAGGACTGCCACGTGTGTGAGAGTGAGAACCTAAACTTAAATTATAAACTTGCGCGTGTGTGAGACTTCTTTCCCCGGGAGCGCTAGAACTCCTCTCACTGCTAGAAACAGATACGCCTAGAGTGCACGAGGATGATAGTTCATGGAGCGGGTACTGCCAATGTAAGGTTATCGAAAAGCTTTGCCGTGACGCGTCTCATGTGTTGGGACGAGGCTCATGTGTTGGGTAGTCGCGGAGTACGGGTAAAGTGTACATCCACTGCAGTGTGAGTAAAACAATCTATTCGAATAGCCGTGCTCGCGGATATTGAGCACCGGGACATGCATTACACTTGGCTAGACTCTCAATTCCTAACTTGTGTGGGATGTGATAATGCATGATGGATTTTATGCTGTTGGAGCCACTTCCTGAGCAGAAGGAAGATGGACGTCCACAGAAAACCATGACGAACCAACGACGGAAAGCTATCCTTGGGATAATGATGGATGGTGGACAGAATCGTCGTTGTATAAAATAAACTCCGGTAATAAAACTTGATCAGTCATGCTAGGTCTTAGGTTTGTGAAAAGGATTGCAAAACTAGCTTTGTGCAACAAAACCTATACCTTGCCTTGGATGACACCTGTCATATGCATTGTTGCCGTGGTGACTTGTTGAGTACGGTTGGTACTCACCCTTGCAATTATAAACTCCATCAGAAGCCGAAGATGACACCGCGGTGGATCCATACGCCTACTACGAGGAGGATGCGGATGAGGAGGGTGCCCACTAGGTCTAGACACGGTCGTTGCCTGTGGCAATGGCGATGCCGCTGCCTTCGCTCCGCTGCTTATCTATATTCTGTTTTTGGACTGTATTCCTGACCGTTTGGTCCTTTGTTCTAAGACAATGCCTTCGGGCCTATGATGTAATGATTCGTACTCGACGCATATGTATGCGCTTTTGGTAATTCAACTATGTATCGTGTGTGCCAAACTACTTGATCCAGGGAAATGGCACATAATACACGAGCGATTCCTGTTGCAAAACGGGGGTCATTACAGAGTTGGTATCAGAGCCATACGACTGTAGGAAAGACCAAATGGCGCCCCACCCCAATGTAGATGGTCAAGGGAGAGATTCCCAGCTAGGAATATTTTCAAAAAAATCTACTTTCATAAAACCAAACGCATTTTTCCTTAACCCACATCTTTTTCTTTGCAAATGAGTTTTAATTTTACTGATCTTAAACTTTCTTTAAAAAAATAGATGACAGATTCGAGTGCGTCATGGGAGATGGACCTACCCCATTCAGAGGGATATGTCATGGAGTTGCACAGGATGATGAGGTGTCTGAGGTACCCGAGGATCCCTACCTACCTGGTGAGGCAGATTGGACCAGCCTGGGAGGCTAGAGTGGTGGTTGAGTCCCGAGTTCCTTCAGAGGCAGGCCATTGGTTCAGGACACGCTATCGTCGCGACACGCCGGAGATCGCGATGCAGGATGCTGCCCGGGAGGCCTTCCTCCGACTCAGCTCGATTCACCGATCTGAGTTGGCGACCACTGAGTTTGCCCATCACCCGTACCGAGAGGAGGGCAACTCCGTATGCACCGTCCAGGACACACCCTATTGCTACAACCCGATGGTGACCCGACTGTCCCGATGGGCAGAGGCTGTTGACGACTGTTACGAGACAGCTCTGTTGGAGATCGACGAGCAGCACAGGCGCCTTATTGAGCTAGAGACCGAGGTGACTGACCTCACAGTGTAGCACCTACAGCTTGAGGAGGAGCACCAGACCCGGGGCGGTGAGATAGACTCACTGAAGACACAGCTCCAAGCCCGCGGCGATCAGTTAAAGCAGTTATCAGACCAGCATGATGAGCGTCGGAGGATGATGGATACACTTGAGGAGCAGCTGAGGGTGAGTCAGGGGCACGTTAGTCAGCTTGCAGCGCAGCTCAGAGCTACCACAATCAGTGCCTCTGGAGCTTCCACTGCTGCAGCAGTTGGGCGGGATCGCTACTTCTTCCTCACTCCACCGTACCCGCCAGCATTTCACTCACTGGTGGATGCCCTAACCACCTAGTCGGGACCTTACCTGGTGGACCCTACAGCGATGCAGCCGCCAGTTGCAGAGCCGACTCCTGTTACTTCCCCACCACCAGGGTCTTGCATAGAGACCCCGATTCAGGTTGACTCCGGGGCAGAGGACGAGGACGACCCAGAGGAGATAGAGCCGCACGTCACCGACCCTTCAGAGGATGAGACTCCTGCCTACCGCATTACCTTCGCCAGTGGCCCTTGCACCCGCAGCACGGCCCGCAAGAGCACGCGACCACCGCACAAGAAGACCAAGCCAGATCCAGAGGCTACCACCTCCGAGCCGGGAGAGCTCAGGTTCGCATCTGCCAGCGACTACCCACTTCCTGCGCCAGGATCCTGTCGATGGCTGGACGACTAGACTGGAGATCCATTACGGCTCCGATCTCGCTTTGGATGGTTTTAGGAATGCGAGAACATCTTTCCCCCTATGTATGTTGACAAGTAGTTCGATGTCTTAGTTCGATGGTTGTAATGTTTGAACTTCATTTGGGCTGCATATGTATGCAGTTATTTGCATCTTGATTGTGAACTCTACGATGTTCCTTATGGTATATTATTGTGGTGTTACAAATGAGTTTATTCACCATGCTTACTAAACAAAGTTCACATCAAAAACAACTCCCTGATCGGGATAAAGCCATATGGGTTGGTTCGAATATCTGGGAACTTACCCAACTAATCCACACAGATGGCCAGCCGACGCCGAGCGACAAACAACAATGAGGGAACCCCCGAATCCAACCTAAACACCGTAACCGGAATTATGGCCGCCCAAACCCAACTTCTGCAAGCCATCGCGAACAACCAAGGAAATCGTGGAGGATCAAACTTTGGAGAATTCATGAGGACCAAGCCACCCACGTTCGCCACAGCGGAAGAGCCCATGGATGCTGAGGATTGGCTGCGTATCATTGAGAAGAAGCTGACCCTCGTGTGAGTACGGGAAGCTGATAAGGTAATTTTCGCAGTAAACCAACTGGAAGGACCAGCCGGAGATTGGTGGGATACTTATAAGGAGGCCCGAGAAGAAGATGCTGGTGAACCCACCTGGGAGGAATTCGCTACCGCTTTCCGTGACAACTTCGTGCCCGCCGCAGTGATGCGCATGAAGAAAAATGAGTTCAGGAGACTGCGTCAAGGAAATACCACGGTACAGGAATACCTGAACCGTTTCACCCAACTGGCCCGCTACGCGACTGGAGATCTCGCGGATGAGGAAGAAAAGATCGACAAGTTCATTGAGGGGTTAAATGATGAGCTGCGTGGACCCATGATAGGGCAAGATCATGACAGTTTCCAAAGTCTCATCAACAAGGTGGTTAGATTGGAAAACGATCGGAAGATCGTGGAGCACAACCGCAAAAGAAGGCTTGCTATGAACCCCCGCCTCAAGTTGCATCTCAGCGACCCAAAGGAGCTACCTCGTCAGGATGGAAACCCGCGATAGTGACTGCCAATCGCTCTACTACACCTAGCACTTACAACAGGTCGGTTGCTACCCAGAACCTCACACCTGCGCCAAACCAGGCTACTACAGGGATAAAAAGGCCGGGAAGCTGTTTCAACTGCGGAGAGTATGGGCATTTTGCCAACAAGTGCCCGCATCCCAACAAGACGCCTATCCGCACCGGAGCTAATGCCACGACAATCCAAGGGGCTGCTACCCTGACGGCTGGGAGAGGGCTGTTTAGGACGCCGCAGACCGGCAGGATCACGACCGGATTTGGACGCGGGCAAGTGAACCACGTGCGAGCGGAAGAAGCCCAGGAGGATCAGGGCGTGCTCATGGGTACGTTCTCTATAAATTCTACTCCAGTTAAAGTTCTCTTCGACTCAGGCGCGTCGCATTCATTTATATCCTTAAAAGCTAGCCAACAACACAACCTAACCCGAGTAGAACTGCGGAAGCCCATGATAGTACATTCCCCGGGAGGGGAGATAAATGTGAACCAAGCCTGTGTCGACGTACCCTTCCGTCTCAGGGATGTGGTGTTTCCCTCAAGTCTTATGGTCCTAGTGCCGCAAACCCTCGATGTCATACTAGGCATTGATTGGTTAACAAGGAACGGAGGAATCATAGATTGCAGCCGTAGAGAAGTTACGTTGACCACACCCTGGGGATCAGCGATGAGGGCAACTATGGATCAGGACCCCAGATTACCTGAACGTGCCGGTGGTATATTCACCATGCTACCTTTGAAAGGAATGCCGGTGGTTCAGAAATTTCCCGATGTGTTTCCTGAAGATCTACCTGGAATGCCACCAGATCGTGACATTGAATTCGTCATCGATTTGATGCCCGGAACTGCCCCCATATCCAAGAGGCCATATCGGATGCCGGTCAATGAGTTAGAAGAGCTCAAGAAGCAAATTAGGGAACTACAAGAGAAGGGATTCGTACGCCCCAGCTCATCACCCTGGGGAGCCCCAGTACTATTCATCAAGAAGAAGGATGGTGGCATGAGGATGTGTGTGGACTACCGCTCGTTGAACGAGGTGACTATCAAGAACAAATATCCATTACCGCGAATAGATGACCTCTTCGATCAACTCAAGGGAGCCAAGATATTCTCTAAGATCGATCTTCGATCCGGGTACCACCAGCTAAAGATCAGGGCTAGAGACATTCCCAAGACCGCATTCTCAACACGCTACGGGTTATACGAATTTACCGTGATGTCTTTTGGATTGACCAATGCTTCGGCTTATTTCATGAATCTTATGAACAAGGTATTCATGGAATATTTGGATAAGTTCGTGGTAGTATTTATCGATGATATCCTCATCTACTCCAAGGATGAAGATGAACATGCCGAGCATCTACGCTTGGTACTAAAGAAACTCCGGGAGCATCAGCTTTATGCAAAGTTCAGCAAGTGCGAATTCTGGTTGAAGGAAGTTGCATTTTTAGGTCATGTGATATCAGCTGGTGGTGTAGCAGTAGACCCTGCTAAGGTTGAGGCGGTTACCGAATGGAAAGCACCTAAGTCTGTAACGGAGATCCGAAGCTTTCTGGGATTCGCCGAATACTACTGAAGATTCATCGAAGGGTTCTCTAAGACAGCCCGACCCATGACCCAGCTGCTAAAGAAGGAAAAGGAGTTTAAGTGGACTGAGCAATGTTAGGAAAGTTTCGAACGATTGAAAGAAAAGTTAACCACTGCCCCTATCCTACTCCTCCCTGATAACCGGAAGGATTTTGTGGTATATTGCGATGCCTCGAGACAAGGGCTGGGAGGAGTGTTAATGCAGAAGGAAAGGTTGTGGCGTATGCTTCACGACAACTGCGACCGCACGAGGAAAATTATCCTACCCATGATCTCGAGTTAGCCGCAGTGGTTCATGTACTAAAAATTTAGAGGCATTATTTGATTGGGAATCATTGCGATATCTACACAGATCACAAGAGTCTGAAATATATCTTCACGCAACCCGACCTAAACCTAAGACAGAGACGGTGGTTAGAATTGATCAAGGATTATGACCTGGAAGTTCACTACCATCCAGGGAAGGCAAATGTCGTAGCTGACGCACTAAGCCGCAAAAGCCATTGCAATCACCTGGGCATGGAAGGCATGGCCCCTGAGCTTAAGGAGGAAATAGCCCAACTAAACCTACACCTAATTCCGCAAGGTCAAATAAATACCCTGGAAATACAGCACCTGCTGAGGACACAAATAGAAGGAGCTCAGAAGGATAACAAAGAAATCCGGGAAGTAAAGAAACGCATGGCCGCAGGACGTGCGAAGGAGTTCTCGGTTAACAGGGGGGATACTACGGTATAAAAAGAGGATCTACGTGCCTGAGCAAGGAGGATTGAGGAAGTTAATTCTAAAGGAAGCACATGAATCAGCTTATTCCCTACACCCGGGGAGTACGAAAATGTACCAAGATTTGAAGGAGGAATACTGGTGGCCCAACATGAAACGAGATGTGGCAGAGTACGTGGCGCTCTGCGACGTATGCCAGAAAGTGAAGGCCGAACACCAGCGACCGGCAGGTTTGCTACAACCCCTCAGAATCCCAAAGTGGAAATGGGATGAGATCGGTATGGATTTTATTATTGGATTACCTAAGACCGCAACGGGTTATGATTCCATTTGGGTGATCGTAGATCGACTCACCAAAACTGCGAGGTTTATCCCTGTTAAGACAAACTATAGTGGTGCCAAGCTAGCCGAGTTATACATGTCCAGGATCGTGTGCCTTCACGGCGTGCCTAAAAGGATCATATCCGACCGAGGTACCCAGTTTACATCACACTTCTGGAATAAAGTGCATGAGGCCCTCGGAAGCTACCTCGCATTTAGCACGGCATATCACCCCCAGACCGATGGCCAGACTGAAAGGACGAACCAGGTCTTAGAAGACATGTTGAGGGCGTGTGCACTGGACTTTAGCAAGGACTGGGAAAGGTGTCTACCTTACACTGAGTTCTCCTACAATAACAGTTACCAAGCTAGCCTAAAGATGTCGCCAAATGAAGCATTGTTTGGACGACGGTGCCATACCCCATTGATGTGGTCCGAAACCGGAGAACGTGCCGTATTCAGATCGGATATAATCAGAGAGGCTGAAGAGAAGGTTCGCCTAATCCGTGACCGACTAAAGGTGGCACAGTCACGCCAAAAGAGTTACGCGGACACTCGAAGAAGGGACCTAGAATTTAAGGAAGGAGATTACGTATACCTGAAGGTCTCCCCGCTGAGAGGTACAAAAAGGTTTAAAGTCAAAGGAAAGCTAGCACCAAGGTACGTAGGACCGTTCCAAATAACCACTAGACGAGGCGAAGTTGCCTACCAGCTTCAACTACCGGAGAACATTTTCGACGTACACCCGGTTTTTCACGTATCCCAGTTAAAGAAGTGCTTGAGGGTACCAGAAGAGCAAGCCCCGTTGGAGGAAATCCACATCGCAAACGACCTCACTTATCTGGAACACCCTGTGAAGATCTTGGATGAGGCCAAAAAAGGAACCCGAACCAAAGTGTGGCGTATGTACAAAGTACAGTGGAGTAACCACATAGAGCATGAAGCTACATGGGAAAGCGAGGAGTTCTTGAAGACTGAGTACCCGCATCTATTAGACAACCGGTAAGAAATCTCGGGACGAGATTTATTTAAGGGGGGTAGGTTTGTAACGCCCTGAAAACTCGACCGTCGAACGCAAATACTAAAATACTAAATTTCAAAGAGACTTTTAAATTAAGTTGCATCATGCCACGCTTAATCGTTCGTTTAGTCGATCGTTAATTGTGAAGCTCGGATTTATCAACTTCATCCTAGCATGAACCCTAAAAACCAAAAATCAACCAAGTGCACAAATCAAGGAAAATTAAACTAAAATAGGTGGTGAGGCAAGAATTTAATCGGGGTAATATAAGTTTAATAGGAAACGTTACACATGTATAGGCAATTATCGATGCCCATGCAAATAAATATATGATATATACATATATGTGTGTGAATAATGTGTGTAAATATGAAATATTGTGACACAAATTCAAGCGGATATATTTTGCAAATATATAAATATGTATATAGACATAGGGGACTAGATATAAATTCTAGGTATAAATATACATAAGCGAACGTATGAATATGTGAGAATAATGGGTAAACAAAAAAATGTATATATATATCTAAAAATAATAAATAAATTATCGAAACATTAAAAACATTGGTCACATTGATTTGGTTGAATTTACAAAATTTTAAAATGAATTTCGGAGGGAAAACTACCCTAAAAACCAAATCAACCCTGGCGGCACTGTTCAAAGCCCGCCAGGTGTTCGGCCCGGGCCCCTCCCCTGCGCGCGCCCCGCGCCGCACGCGCGCCCGCGCCCCGCGCCGCACGCGCCTCGCACACGCGCTCCCAGCTGCCTACGAAAATCGGATTTATCCGTATGAAAAAAAATATTTTTCGTTGTAGTCATAACTGTCTAGCAAAAGTTGTAGCATGAACAAAATTGTAAATGGGCAAGAGAAAAATACCCAGTAAAAGTTCATCAAATTAACTTTCTGTAATAGTTTTCAAGTCCTAAATTTGAAAAATGGTCAACTTGAGAGAATCTCAAAATAAATTGACAAAGTATAAGATCTTGAGCAAAAAAATTATACTCCCTCCTTCCACAAAAGTTACACCTATTACTTTTGTCACCAAGATCAAGGAGAAACTAAATCATCTTGCATGTAACAACTAAATCATCTTGCATGTAACAAAAATCAAGGAGTGAATGCAAGCATGCAACCGATGAGTATTTAGATAACTCCTGGAGTTCTAATCAAACATTTATTTTACCTCTCCATTGAAGTCATGGATGAATAAAGACTACAGATAGAAACAACTTATTTGGAAAAAACTCAAATGTGTAATATGTCTAACTCTTTGTGGATGGAGGGAGTAGATGATAAACGCATCACCCAGAAGTCTACCATGAAAAGTTTCTAAATTATGGGACAAACAAACAGTGGGGATAATCCAAAGACAAGTAAGCTCTAAAATACAACTAAAAAGCAGCAAAAATCCAATTCATACTTGGCACAATATACAACAGAAAATGTTAAAAATTCATGGCCATTGAATAGAGCGTTACTGAGCATCCAAAAATGCATTTTCTTAGTTAATACTCAGTTGAAGATAGGATTGTAATGCATATTTTTCAGCCTTACTCCGGATATATTCATCAAAAGTACATAACGGGCACGAGACGACGGCAATGAGCTGGATGCAAAGGACTACGCGTGCACTTTTCTTCACAGTGCGGCAGTGCCCCGTGAGGCCATGACGCATACACGCTCAACTTTTAAGCATTGTCCATTGTCCAGTCACGCAATAGCTCCTATACTAGTATTTACCACTTGCTGCTTGGTCTAAGCCTACGCCACTGGGAGGGTATTGGATAACCCATATTTATACCCAATTTTACCCATCCCCATTTATAAAAAAATTACATATACCTAATTAAGTGGTTATTATCCAATGGGTATGGGTTACCCACATGTAGAAATAGATTAAAATTTGTACAAAGTTGCTTTTTCATATAATAAATCATCTCTCAAAATTTCAGTCAAATTTAATAAATTTTTGTAATGTGAACGCGAGTTTAAAAATTTTAGGTCCGAGATTTACACGTAGCAAATGGGTATGGACAAAGTGGGTAAAATGGGTAATACCCTTCCTATATCTAAAATTTAAATTGGTAAATATTTTTACCCCTACCCTACCTAAATAATGTGGGTACGGATATGGGGATAGGTAATGGATACCCAGTGGTAGGCCTAACTTGTCTCTATTCATGTGTCCTTTAGTCTTGTCCTGTATTTATCACTTGCTGCTCGGTAGGTATGAACAGTGTTGGTCTTACACTCCCACTGTCCGTGGTTGCTGATCCAGTGATCCGTGGCCCTGTTCGGAAATTCGGATGGGAGGAAAGGCTGAGCTTTTCCGTGACAATAAAACGAGAAGAAGGGTAGTTAGCATACGATTAATTGAGTATTAACCAATTTAAAAAAATTATATTTATTTAGTTAACTATTACGAATAAATTATTTTCTTACATTTGCAATGAGTCTAAAAAAAGACCTGAATTTCCTCTAGAGGATCATGGTCAGTACTTACAAATTAGAGGAATATTCAAAATAGAGCATACCTGCTTAGATGTTCCAAAATTTCTAGGTAAACCTGAAACCTGAATACGGAATACAAAAAACATATCACATGGGAATTTCATGGAGCAGCTTCTAGGTGGCTGTTACCTGGTGGTTACCTCAGGAGGAAATAATGGTGGAGCGAGGTGGAGGCTCGGCATGGATCGAGGCGTGGCTAGTGCTGTGAACGTTGCTTCTGAGAATAAAAAAAATAAAATATATTAAAGCAACCACAATATAGGCATAAGGGGTGTCTTATTGTCTTAATTAAACCTCTAAAGTGAATTATAGGAGGCAGTTGGTTAAGTTAGCTATATGCATAAAGATCACCCATAAGAAATTAAAAAAATCTATCAATCTTTTCCTTTCATGGTAGTGCTACTCTTTCTCCCTCTCTCAATGGCTACTCTTAGGTTTGTGAGAGTTTACCTTAATACCCTCTCTTGTCTTATACATGGTAAACATGCTAATATATTTTATGTGGGACCCACCATGATGCTTTGGTAGTTCATATACATTGAGCATGCCCGGTAGATGGTGTGTAGAAATACACATGCAGCTGGTTAGTGTATCTGCTAGCTTTTGGTATTAGTTGCAACATGGTAAAGTGCATATTTTAGAGCCAGTGGCTAGCGTTACTATTAGTCGTGCCCTAAGTATTAAAAAACGTACTACTTCACACGAGTTTTTTCTTCTCCTTGAACAAATCTTGATGCGATCGAGATTTTTTTTCCTTTTCACACAATTCTCTATGCGATCTAAGGTCCAGAAATCAAAAGTTACATTGCAGGTACATCATAGTTATATTATAATTACAGTGTAATTATCCTACTGCAGTTATATATTTGAATGTTTCCAAAAAGAATTTGTGACATTTTTTTAAGAAGTAATTCCGCTTTTACAATGGCGTAAACTTAGAGAATAAGAGATGTCGCAAGCTATCCCCGTGCTCTTTATTAAGCCCTGCTTACCTGAACTGCAAAAGATTGGTGTAAATTCAAGAGGCATCGCAATATTTCCTGCAAATTTGGTTTCTTTTGCTTGAAATTCATAAGCTTCCAGGCATGCACTTTCTTATCATCCATTCATCCTCGAGACAAAACATAGTTACATGGAGGGAAATTCTAAAAATCTCAAGTGTCCAAATTTTATAACAGTTCATCAGCAAACGTAAACAAAAACAAAACGAAATCTCATCTCTTTTTTTTTGACTGAAAATTTGAAAGACTTGAAGCCGGATCCGAGGCACATGAAGATGCGTCATACTCAGGCTCAGAGCATGCTATCCGCCCGCGACGGCAGGCGGCGGAAGAAGTTGCGTGTTTGAAGTCAGCTTGGAGCATAACTCAAATGGACCATGATGTTTTTTTTTATGCAGAGCTTGCTGCACTGGTGGGTGGAGACACAAGTTAGATTGATTTCCTGACACTGGAACTGTAGAAAGAACAAATGAATTATTAGTTGCAGTTGGAGTTGTTTCTAATCTTCTAGATAATTTCTATTTTTCAGAAATTTTTTTACTATAATCCCTTCCCAGATTTAGCCAAAAAAAATTTAAAATAGTTCAAGCTTGGCCATTTCATGTTTTGCCCAGTCAATGCACAAAGTTTATTATAAGAATATTAGGTTTTGAGATTCCTACTTCAGCACTATATATGCTCATGGCCATTCTAATTTAGTTTTAATCCCTTTTTATTTTTTAAAAAATTTATCTATTTATTATTGTTTTCCAGTTGCCTATTGTAGTTTCTATTTCGTATTTGTATGTACTCGTGCATACACTGGAAAAGAACTTATTATCATCCATAAGAAATAAGAAGTAGCGTTCATATAAGCTATTGCAAGAGCTAGTGCAGTGCTTAAATGGGTTTGAACCGTCTAAACCGGTGAACCAACCAAACCAACCCACCAATTCAGCCTCCCCAAACCTGCTAGAACCATCCCAACCCGGATACAACCATCCATTTACTGGTTCGGCTGAGGAACCAGCTAAACCAGCCCAATCCGTGTATGAACAGGCTGACTTTTAATATGAAAAAATATTGAATCAGATAATATATTTTCAAGTTTAAAATAATTAAATTTCAATCACTCACAAGCTAATGTTTTTTTTACGTACATGAACTTACTTACTTCGTGAAAAACAAACCCAGCACTCTTCAATCTTCATCCTTATTTTCGAACAGGTTCAGTGGTCGATAGATGGGATGTGCAACTGTGCAAGGACAACTTCGCGATAGAGACCGTTGGATCTGAACGAACGGTGCAAAGTCGCGATAGGGGGGAATGTCGCGTGTGACTCAACTCTGGTAAGTCAGAGAATTTGGATCTTTTTGTGCCATAATAAAAAAAACATATTTATCTAGCTACTACTGCTACCACCACACTTGGCCGGTCTGATGACTAGATACTACTACCACTACTACTAAAAACACATATCGGTGCAGCACAAATACCGATCGACCCAACCAGACACATAGACACTAACACACAAATTGCAACGTGACGAGATGACGTAGCGTGCCTCTTGGCTGCTAGTAGCTGCTTCCCAGCGTTCAAAGGACAGCACTGGATTGCAGTGGTACCTGTCCAGATTTAAACAAAGGAAAACTCTCAGCATTAATTTGTACCATTTGATATTTAAATAGAGATAACTGTATTTTGAAACGGAAAAAATAGTAGAGAGATAACTATGTATATTACTCCTACTTGTGTAGTATTATGTCCGTACGTCATCCTCCCCACGTTGCACGGGATAGTTTTTTTTTAAAAAAAATGAATGGTCCGCATCTGGGACAAATGACCCCTTACCAGCCAATTCATGAATTCATGTGTGCAACGTGTATATATCATTACTCGCTGTGAACGTGTTTAGTATTTTCTACAACCGTTGTGAACTTGTGATCCTCAATAAAGCAGTCTTGGAACTGTGTTCTTAATTCTGTTTGGGTGATATATGCTGTAGTAATTTGTTGATCTATTGACAAAAAATAAATGAATTAAGATTTGTAGGGAGTAAAATATTTTTTTGGCCCAAACTAATTTCATATTTTTGTAGATGTTTCCAGTAGCCCGGAGTAATAATTATACTAATAACTTGTTACTACCTTTTTTTTTAAGAACCAACCCCCCACCCCCCAGTGTAAGACGTTTTTGCCTAGGAAAACATAAAGGTAGAAAAGTTATCTTGTATGATACTGCCACATACTGGCGCATTGGTTACAGTCGAGCAATGCATTCCAACATGTTTTCTATTGTAACTTGTCCCTGCCAAAATGTATACAAAGAGTACAAGTGTTATAACCTCCTATATTATCGCATACGAAGGAGTATAAAATATTTTGTTGTGAAAAAATTTAACATAGATGTGTACCTTGCATTGAAAACTTCAACCAAGTTAGGTTCAGGTTTTTCAACGGTTGGTCTTGTTCTGCAACAACAACAACAACAAAAATAATAGCAAACAAACAAACAACAAGTCAATACATGATCAAAACAGTCGACAAATACAATGGTTTTACTACTCTAGATCGATCTAGCTAGAAGGAAGCTGGTTACTTACACTATATGGCCCGAAAAAGTTCCTGGCTGCACCATGACTGTTCCTTCAGGGGTGCTGAAAGATGCGAGTAAAACAACTTCCCACCCAGTCATAGGTGCTTGTGCAACAAAGAACTGCACACGACCAACGTTACCAGTGGGCACGACATCAGCCCGGAGCAAAGCAATGTCTCTAGCATCGTCAGCAAAAACCAGTCTTGCATGGGTTCCATGGCTGCACAACTCAGAGAAATTAATGTGGAAATCGGTATTCGAAGGGTGGCCCCCCACGATATGCGCGCATGTCATTACAAGACATGCGTGTCGTTGCTTGAGAACAATGAACCCATTACCAACGAACCCATTACCCAGTACTAAGTACTGACTCATCCTGAAAGTTATACTGACTCATCCTAAAAGTTTTGAGCCAGTATTACTGTTTTACAATTGCAATTTTACACATGCCTGTTGGTGAACAACGTACCAACGGGCTGTCGACACGTAAGCGGCTACTGAACCAGCAGATTGCAGTAGAAGCCGAGCCAAGGTTCGGCGTAGAGAGCGTGCTAGCTATAGTACATACATTTGTTGCTTTGTCACGAGAGACCCAGCAGATTGGCTCATGTTGGTATTGGTACGTGCTAGTTAAGTTACTGCAGCTTCATACAACCGCGCTGAGGCTCGCATCGCGTCGCTTTGCGTCTGTACGCGGTCGTTTCAGCAAACGAGCTGAAGCTAGCTAGTAGCCGCTTTCATTAATTTTCAGCCTACAGGCGTTTAAGCCCGTGTCGTATACAATCCAACACATGATCAAAAGAGGCAACACATACAATGGCTTTACTACCCTAGATCGATCTAGCTAGAAGGAAGCTGAATACTTACATTATATGGCCCGGAAAAATTCCTGGCTGCACCATGACTGTTATTTCGGGGTTGCTGAAAGATGGAAGTAAAACAACTTCCCACCCAGTCATAGGTGCTTGTGCAACAAAGAACTGCACACGACCAACGTTACCAGTGGGCACGACATCAGCCCGGAGCATAGTAACATCTCTAGCATCGTCAGCAAAAACCAGTCTTGCACAGGTTCCACAGCCGCTCGACTCAGAGAAATTAATGTGAAAATCGGGTATTCAGAGGGTGGCCCACCACGACATGCACGCATGTCATTACAAGGCATGCGTTTCGTTCCTTGAGAACAAGGAACCCATTACCAAGGAACAACGTGCCTGCGATACCCACGGTTACCGCAACATCTTCTAAAGTATTAAACACTCTTGTACACCCCTAGGACGTGTGACGATGTGCCATTGTTATTAGTGGAGAGTTGGTGTAAAGAACTATCATTAAGGGGAAAAAACAAACAAAGAAATCACCTAGCTTGTATGTGCTCATTGTTTACTTTAGAAGAAGAAAAAAGCACAGAAAGAACACAAGTGCAATGTCAAAGGAAAATCCACACTATGCATAAAGTCACTAAAATCAGAAACATAACTATTGCGCCTCCTCCTCCTCTTCTCCTCCTCCTCCTCGAGAGTGTCTCACGATGTTGAACACTTCGCTTGGTTTTTATAATGGATACACCAGGGCTTTGATTGACACTAGGCTTCAAAAGGAGGCAGATGCAAAAGACAACAAGTTTCCATTTTGAGCTTCGCGAAGTACTGAGTACTGACTCATCCTAAAAGTTATACTGACTCATCCTAAAAGTTTTGAGCCAGTATTACTGTTTTACAATTGCAATTTTACACATGCCTGTGGTGAACAACGTACCAACGGGCTGTCGACACGTAAGCTGCTACTGAACCAGCAAATTGCAGCAGTAGCCGAGCCAAGATTCGGCGTAGAGAACGTGCTAGCTACAGTACATACATTTGTTGCTTTGTGATGAGAGACCCAGCAGATTGGCTCGTGTTGATATTGGTACGTGCTAGTTAAGTTACTGCAGCTTCATACAACCGCGCTGACGCTTTCGTCGCGTCGTTTTGCGTCTATACGTGCTCGTTTCAGCAAACGAGCTGAAGCTAGCTAGTAGCCGCTTTCATTAATTTTCAGCCTACAAGAGTTTAAGCCCGCGTCGTATACAATCCGTTAGGTAATTATAAGAGCGAGTAAGTGTGTGTGTGTAGGACTATAGGATTATATATTCAAGCATGGAAGGCTGATTGAAGATGGTGTCAAAATTCAGTACTTGGTTAGTATTTGTCATTTTTTTGGATACAGTATAAAAACATCTTATGAGATGCTAATATTTGAATTATTTAATACAATCTTACTTCATATGAGAATAAGGGTAAAATTGCGGGATGAAAAAAAAAAGAAGCGGAACAAATGCAACAACATCCAAAGGTATAAATGTTCTTTCACCCTAAAGCTAACACCGTCAAACTAAGCGTCAAAAGTGAGAGCAAGCGCTGGTCCGTTTTTAAAAAGTAGGGGTAAAAATGCAAACCCTAAAAAGTGAGGGTAAAACAACAGTTTTGGTTGAAAGTGAGGGTATGGATGTCATTGTCCCTTCTCGGTTTTATAGGTTTTACAAAGTCTGGTTTATATAGAAAAAGAATGGTTATATGCCACATTCAGGGCTACTACCTTAAGAAATGCCAATCAAAAGAATGTAATTATTCTAATGGCTCTCACATTATTTTGGCCACCCTGGGCTCTCAAATGAATTGTTTTCTTTCCACCATTTTACCCAATTACATAGTATCTCTCTTTCGCTCATGATTAATACAGTACTACATAGACGATTTTTCTGGACAAGACCCCTTTAGGTTGCAGGCGGATCGTAACTGACCGCGTCTGCCAAAATCAACCTCCATTTTCGCATACGGCTACTTAAGAGACCCATATGCAAAAATCGATTCTCACAGGCGGACTTCTTAAGGGGCTGCATGCAAAAAAAGCCTATTTTCGCAGGCAGGCCTTTTAAGGATCTACCGAAAAATCTGACTTGCCTCCTCTTTTTCCTCTCAACACTTCAAAATTTTTCAAGTTCATCCTTATCTCGTCTCCAGCTCACTCCTCTCCTCTCTCTCGCAGCAGTTGGTGGGTAGGCAGTGGGCGCAGTCGGCGGTGGGCGGCGAGCGACCTTGGGCGGGTAGGAGCAGGCAACCTTGGGCAACCGGCGGGTCTGCCTCCGCCGGCCATGCGATGGTCGGATCTGCGTCGCTGATGGCTTCTCGGGCTAGGGTTTCGTGATTTTTGGTTTTTTATTTTTTCCGGATTTTTATTTTTGCGTGCAGATGACATATGCACTCGCGCGTAAGTAGCGATTTTCGCAGACACCTGGGTGCGTGCGAGCCGCCCAACCGCCTACGAAAATCGGATTTAACCGTATGAAAAAATGCTTTTTGTATTAGTGATAACTGTCTAGCAAAAGTTGTAGCATGAATATAATTACAGTGCAACTATCCTACTGCAGTCATATATTTGAATGTTTCCAAAAAGAATTTGTGATATTTTTTAAGAATTAATTCCACTTTTACAATGGCGTAAACTTAGAGAATAAGAGATGTCGCAAGCTATGCCCTCGCTCTTTATTAAGCCCTACTTACCTGAACTGTAAAAGATTTGTGTAAATTCAAGAGGCATCGCAATATTTCCTGCAAATTTGGTTTCTTTGCTCGAAATTCGTAAGCTTCCAGGCATGCACTTTATTATCATCCATTCATCCTCGAGACAAACATAGTTACATGGAGGGAAATTCTAAAAATCTCAAGTGTCCAAATTTTATAACAGTTCATCAGCAAACGTAAAAAAACAAAACGAAATCTCATCTCTCTTTTTTTACTGAAAATTTGAAAGACTTGAAGCCGGATCCGAGACACATTATGATGCGTCATACTCAGGCTCAGAGCATGCTGTCCGCCCGCGACGGCAGGCGGCGGAAGAAGTTGCTGGGCACCGCCGGCAGCCGGCTCCGGAACCGCGGGTGTCGGAGCAGGTAGAGCCCCGCGACGAGCGCCACCACCCTGAACGGCGTCACGTAGAGCACGACGGCGGCGACGAGGCAGAACACGACGAAGAGGCACGTCGCCCTCGGGTCTCGCCACCCCAGCAGCGACTGCACCCTCTCACCCTGCGTCGCCATGTCTCCGACCACCGTCTGTATCCTTCCGGCGACGCTCCTCAGCCGGTCGTACCTCATGTACACCACGTCCTGCTGCCTCGACGTCGGGAACGTGTCGAACTCCTCGTCGAGCTCGTCGGGGTGCACCGCCTCCGCCCACGACATCTTCGTGTCCATGTGCGGCGGGTGGCGCGGCCGCCGCCGGTAGTTCCACAGTCCGATCATGAACATGTAGAGGAACACCGTGGGGAGGATCAGCTCCGGGTACCACACGAGGATGAGGAGGAGGACGTGCACCAGCGCCGTCGTCGCCACGTTCTTCCAGTGGCACACGTCGGCGAACCACCGCGCCGCCGCGGCGGCGCCGGAGAAGAGGGAGACGGCGCGGAAGAAGTTGGCCTTGCTCCGCCGCATGCTCCACATGTGCGACTCCACGTCGAGCATGTACTCCACCACCTCACGCCGCAGCGGCGGCTCCGCGCGCCCCAGCCTCGCCGCCACGATCCCCATTGCCTGGTACCGGAGCGCGTCCAGCTGCGTCACCGTGAACGGGTGGAGGTAGTGCATCCTCGGGAGAAGCGGCTGCGTGTAGAGGTGCACCATGTTCATCAGAGACAGGCAGGTGAACCGCACGGCGAGACGGAGCTCACCCATCTTCTTCACCCCCGACGGCTGGAGAACGATCAGCGGGTACGCGTGCGTGTACACGCGGTCGGTCTCCAGCGTCGAGAGGCGGATGCGGATCTTGCCGACGCGGGCGTCCCTCGCCGGCGGGCCTCCTCCGCCGTTGTTGCCGTTGCCGTTGCCGTTGCCGAGGTGGTTGTTGTCGAAGACGCCGATGGTGATGACGGTGCACGGGTCGAACACCTCCCAGGTGTACTGCTCGTTCCACGTCGGGCTGAAGGTGCCAAGCATGGTGCGCGTGCGGACCCACTTCTGGCCGTACTTGGCGACGCAGTAGGCGTCGGTGGTGCCCCGGCCGTCGCGGTTCTTCATCGGCTGGAGGCCGGCGGCGCCGAGGATGCCGACCTCGAGCACGCCGACGGGAGGCTTCCAGAGCTGCCTCGCCGTTGGGCGGGTGTCGCTGATGTACATGGTGGACTCGTCCATGACGTGGTAGGCGCCCTCGAGGCACGCCCTGACGTGGACGCGGCTCGCGAACCGGAGCTCCCGCCGCGTCTCCCCCTCGATGGCGCCGCCGATCCCGAACTTCTCGAGGTCGAACCACCGCGACTGGACGAACGGCCGGTGGTCCAGCCGCTTCTCGAAGAGCGTGAGTGGCAGCGCGGCGCGGCCGAGGAGGTCGTCCTTGCGCGGCGTCACCCGGTCCTCCACCGTCAGCACCAGCTGCTCCTCGAACGGCTCGGCGACGACGAACACCAGGTCCTCGTTCCACCGCGGGTTCAGAGTCGGCGCCGCCACCACCGACGTCTTGAGGATCTGGTTCCCAACCTGCGCCTTCACGAACACCTCCGGCGCGCGCCCGCGCGCCTGCGGCTGCACGTCCTGCGCCTCGATGACATTGACACGGAGATACCACAGCTTGGGCGACACGTACGCCTTGGACCGCACGCTCGCCACGCCCTCGCCGCGGACGGTGGCGGCGTCGGAGTGCCACGCCTCCGGGAACGCCTCGTCGGCCTGGGTGCCGATCCACACGGCGAGCATGAGCTCCCCCCTCACCTTCAATCCGCCGCCGTCGCCGCGCCGCTCCTCGAGGCGGTACCACTGCGGCGCCAGCGGGCTGTCGGGGGGCACCCTGGTGGGCACCTCGGCGAGGTCGAACACCACCCTGCCGACATAGTCGTCGCGGCCGATCATCTCCTTGTCCTTGAGATACACCTCCAGGACATTGGATTGGACCCTGGATTTGGAGAAGGCGAACACCTGATCCCACTCCGGGTTGGCCCGCCGGTCGTAGTGCTTCGTCGTGCCCTTGTAGTTGCCGAGCTTGACCTCGACGTACGGATCCATGGGGGATCCAGTGATCGGGTTGGGGGGGAGGTCTTTGGCCTTCACGACGCGCACGTAGAGGAAGAACATCTGCTCGACGAGGTCGTAGGTGCTCGATGGCTTCTCCATCCCAAGCCAGCCGGCGATGCCGCCGCCGACGGCCGGGCGCGCCGGCCCCGCCGCGCCCTTGGGCCATTGCTCACCCAGCAACGGGTTCGTGTCCTTGAGCTGGAAGTCCTCGTGGTGCGCGTCATGGTGGTGCCCCCCGGTCATCGTCATCGCCGCCACCGCCGCCCGCCGCCGCCGTCGTCTTCAACCTCGTAGCTTTAAACGAAATTAAACCACACCATCGAATTAATAAAAACACCAGAAAAACTCCATGAAAATTCACTGAGAACTCTGCATTGATAATCTCACCGATCGAATGTTGCAAGATCGAGACGGAAGTAACTTGTCAAGAAGCTCAAATTATTTCACTAGCCGGTAACAATGGCGCGAGACATTTATACCTAGAACTCAAGAAGAAGAAGAAGAAGAGAAGCAAGTGAGCATATGCGTGGTCACTGGCTCACTGCACGGCTATGGTGGAGCATCCGGGAGGTGGCCTCGCCGGCAAGCAAAGCGGCCACACGCGACGCCGGTGTCGACGTCGCCTCGCCGCGGTGACCCCGGCGACAAGGAAGGTATACGTAGCTAAGCTAGGGCTTTTTTGCTGTGTGCATCCATGTACATGGAGGAGGACAGTGTCAGTGCGTGACAGTGTAAACTTCTCGCGAGAGCAAGGCTAACCTCAGCTAAGCAAAGCTACCAATTAGCCAAATACCTTTCTAGGGTTCTGAACTTTAAGCAGAGCAAGAAGAGGCAGCTAGCAACCATGGGAAGAAACAGAGGGGATCGATTCAAATTCAGAGGAAAAAAAAAGAGACAGATGGTGATCGATCGATCTGATCAAAAGACTGATCAGGGATCGATCGATCATGTGTTGATGAAAGGGGATTAAAAGATGTTTGTGAGTGGTAAATAAAGAGAGGCTACGTCGATGGATCGATTGATTGATCAATGGGGGAATCGATTCTTTGAGTTGTGGTGTGGGCTTTGTTTAAGTAGCTAAGCTAGCCTTGTTTTTCTTCCTTCTTTCTTCTCAACTTTAGGAACGCTTTGATTTGGGGCAAGGAACCTTGCACAGTGTGTGGAAACGCCGGTGATTTTCAGAGGTAATTTCCGGCTTAGCGACGCTGTCTGATGGCGCCTTTAAAAAAACAACAGTAGCAGGAGGCAGTGGAAAAGGAAAGCGTTGGGAAAAGTGATGTTTCTTTCTGCTCTGGTTGTGTTGCAAAGTTCATTTTTAGACCCATTGGATTAGCTAGCCGGAAATTGTGGCAAAATTTGACAACTTTGATACCGTGTGTATATACCATCACGTAAAATTTGAAGTCCGAATCTGACCTACGTATCAAGAAGAAAAGAATATATGATGAATTATGTTCTGACTAGCTCTATTGTTTCAACTATAGCTGATTATTAGCCCTAGCGTTTGTTAGGAAAAAAATAATTTGTAGTAAAGATTTTAATTTTTTATTCTTAGCGATTTAAAAATAAATGTTAGAAAAACAAACCACTGTAACCCCCAAAAAAATCAACTCACAAATTAAATTTTAAATTTAAATTTTTTGGTTGCGACCAGTGACTATAAGCTAAAGAGCAAATTTTTGTATGATAAGTTTAGACATAAAATTTTATGATAAGTGTTGCTATACTAGTACTATGTTGTTAATCTTTTTCTAGAATTTCGTACTACTACCTCCGTTTTATACTATAAGGCATTTAACTTTTTTTCTAGTTAAACTTTATTAAGTTTGATCAAATTTATAGAAAAAATTAGCAACATTTAAAATATTAAATTAGTTTAATTTAATCTAACATTGAATATATTTTGATAATATGTTTTATTTTGGTTGAAAATACTAATGTATTTTTCTATAAAATTGGTCATGATTAGATAAGTTTGATTAGAAAAAAAAAGTTAAACGACTTATAATATAAAATGGAGGGAGTACTAAAATGGATTAAAAGCATATGTACGGGGTATACTGGAAGGGTTAGAACCCATTAATTCTAGCTAAGCAACATATATACACTGGTTGCAAATATATGTTCTTAGCTACGGCCGATTCACACTTTCCACCGGGAGAGTGGCTGAAAAATTCTGGAAGGAAAAACCAACCAGAATGCCACTACAGTAGACATGATACGCGTTGCACAATAAGCTTAAGAAAGAAGCAGACGGAAGTTGCCTTTATTCCAAGCAGAGGAGGCATGCATCAACTGGCTAGCAGCAAATGTGTGCGTGGTGTCAAAAAGGCAGCAGAGAATATATTCTCTAGAGTGTATCCTCACCAGCAATATCATTGTATGTATCTTGTATCATTCTCAGGTCTCAGCATGAAACCATGGGGAGCAAAATGATAGGGATTCTGAGGCCTAATTGGTCACAGCTAATCTGGTCATCTGTGCAGATGATTTCATGGTTGCGTCATTATTCTGTAATCTTAATTCTTAAGCACGCAGTAAATGGCTTAATTTGGTCAGAGGTAGGATCCTCTGCATCATCAGGAACATAATTTAGGTGCGGCACTGCATCTGTCTGTTTTTTTTTTGAGATCAATGGCCTGGAAGAAAGTTGGTATAGCTTTCAGCCCAAATTAACATCTGCAACTCCAAAGTAGCCCATTGAAATTATTATGGAATAAGTTCACCCGACATCACTCAATTGTACACCGAGTCTATCTGAGATCCCCTAACTGCACTACCAGAAATGTGTACCCCTGAACCACGTAAACCATTCAAAAAAGGTCCCGAGGCAGTATAGATGTCTGGTTTCACTGACGTGGTATCCTAGTCAGCAAAAAAAATAAAACAAATATGTGGGACCCACATGTAAGTGAGAGAAAATGGTGTGGGCCCCACATCTCTCCTTTCTTTTCTTTTTTCTCTTCTCTTCTCTTCTCTCCTTCTCTCGAGCGGGCGTGGCGACAAATAAGGGAGAGGCAGCCGGCGGCGGAGCAGAGCAGGGGCGGTGGCAGGCACACCAGGCGCAACAGCGGGCGCGGATAAGCGCCAGATGCAGCCGGTGGTGGATGTCACCTCCCTCTCTCTTTCCCACGCACGTCTGTGGTGGTGGCCAGCGGTGGTTGTTGGTGATCGCGAGGAGAGGGCTCCAACATCGATGACCGCCGCTTTGAGGAGGAGGTGCGAGGAGTAGAGAGGAAGGAGATGGGGAGGCCGGCAAGCAGGGCGGGGATGCCGGCGAGCGCGAGCAGGGAGGGAGGCGGCAAGGAGGGTAGCTACTGCATGGAGAGGGAGGAGGAGGGCACCGCTCCTCTCATGTCCCCCATCTGCCACTGTGCCCGCTCGAGAAGACAAGAGAGAAATAAAAGAAAGGAGAGATATGGGGCCCACACCATTTTCTCTCACTTACATGTGGACCCCATATTTTTGTCTGACTAGGATGCCATGTCAGCGAAACCAGATATATATACTGCCTTGGGATCTTTTTTGAATGGTTTTATATAGTTTAGGGGTACACATTTCTAGTATTACAATTAGGGGATCTCAGACAGACTTGCTGACTCGGCATACAATTGAGGGATATCACGTGAACTTATTCCAATTATTATTCAAAGGCCAAGCCCAGGATGCTTTTAATTTGGGCTTCTAGAATCTCGAGGAGGCTTGTGTACCGGCATACTATCAGTGGCCTAATAATATAGTTGCAATTTCCTCGATCTAAATAAAGGATTTGCAAATAATCTCTTTTTAGAGAAAAAACAACTTGTTTGATTGAAGTTAATTTTTGCAATACCAAATTTTTAACAACTCTAATAGTATCACATCCTCATAGATGTTTGGTTTTCTATCTTACCAAAATTTAATAACGCAAAAAATAAGTTCTAATAATATATTTTAGGGTAATTTTATCATCCTTAGAAAGTATTAGGAGGTAATACATTTTTTTAAAACTTACTGCCTTGTAGTATCAGATATTTTGACATTTATAAAATTTAGATACCTCAAGATACTTTATAAAAACCGTAAAATTTCTAACAAGCCCTAAGATCAACATGTCGAGCCTATTTTTTTAAACTATTTTTCCGAATACATACAAGCTTAATTTTGATAGTTAAGATGGTGTATGCTCTCTAGCTAATATCTACTCCTCTACTCATGGAGCTACATAGCCGGCCTACTCTCGCATGTGCGTGTGGCTAATAGCCTAAGCTAATTAAGCCGGTTAATTAAATTTCTAGCCGGCCGGCTGCCGGGTGGTGGTCCAGAACAACGCGAGAGCGCGGAGGCGGCCGAAGTAGTCGTCGACGGCGACGAAGCAGCGCGCCGCCTGCCTCACCGTCAGCATCCGCCGCAGCGCGTGCAGCGTACGCATCCTCACCTCATCCGCCTAAACACACACACACACAACGTCGTCACAATGCAAATTGCAACCGAAATCAGCTTAATTCAGCTCAGAGAAAGATTGTTTACTTGTCGCAGGAAGGTGGCGAAGGAGGCGAGCTTGTCCATGGCGAACTGCAGGTTGTTGTGGCAGCCGTACTGCCCCATGAAGCTCGCCGCAGCCATAGCGGCTGCGGCGGCGGGGGGATGGTGGCGGTGGTACATCACCGGCGGCGTCTGCTGTGACGACGATGATGCAGCCGCCGGCGCGTCGGAGGAGGAGACGACGTCGGAGAGCGACCGGAGCAGCGCGTGCAGGGCGCCGTCGAGCGCGTCCTCCTCACGCCTCGCCGCCTGCTGCGCGCTGTACACGGCGGCGAGCTGCTGCTCCGTCAGGGGCTCCACATGCCGGATCACAACCTGTGCATACATGCAGTAGTCTATTCAGAAATTTGTTTATTTTAGAACGGAGGTAGTACATAGTAAGCCATTTAGAAAAGTTAATTTAACATATAAGGCTGAGTTCTCCCTATCTTTCCCAACTCACCTTCCTCGTATTATGTGTACACGTTTTTCAAATTATTAAATTGTGTGCTTTTTGAAAAAAAAATTCTATACCAATATTATTTTGAAAAATCATATTAATCTATTTTTAAAAATAGTAAATACTTAATTAATCATAAGAAAATACGTCTCGCCGTTTTACGTGCATGGGAGGTGAGGTCCCAACCGCACCTCCCGAACACAGCCTAAATGCCACCAGATGCTATGTATGATCCGATTTTATATTTGATTCTACGACTCCAGTGTGACAAACAAAGTTGCGGCATCTTGAAATGACTGGCCTAAGAAAGAAGCGGTACTTTAAGCGCTTTTGTTGAGTTATATTTTTTGAAACGAATCGCACAAGACAGTGCGAGTTTCATGTATTGATATAGCAGGAGAAAAATACAAATCTACAGTCCTGGAAGACCATAGATAGGAAAAAAGAAAAATACAACCGTACCATGCATCTACAGCAACAACTGCTGCAAGAGCGAAACAGGAGATCTTCGAGACGATGCCTCCAAGAAGAGAACGACACCAAGAGTGTCGTTGTCACCTGTCCCAGGGAGCCAGGACAAGGTTTTTACCTGAAGAAAGCAATTGGGAGAGACAAGGAAATACAACAACACCCCAAGAGGAAAGTGTCGCCCGCAAGCGCCGTTGTTGTTGACCCGAAGGCAGAGCTTTCGCCCAAATATTCATCCCTCCGAAGAACTAAACTCCTGCACGCTCCGCTGCCACCACCATCGAAAACCTTCGACGCACGACCACCGCGCCGGTGCCACGCTGCCAGCCGACCGTCATGGGGGAGCTCGACCCTCGACACGCGCCGACTCCATCCACGCAGTTGGGTTGGATAGGGAGAGGGTGAGAGAGAAGAATGGATCCCCTCTCCCCCACAATAGCCTGCCCGACGTGGCCATCTTTTATCGGCAAAGGCACGGTCGCAAGAGGATAAAAGCCTGGATTGGGGCCCGTCGAAGGACCGTGGCTCCCCCCGACAGAGCAACTGCCGACTCTGCCACGATCTTGTTGCCCGCGTCACCTCGACCCACTAGACCGTTTCGCCGGCGCCTTGCCACCCTCCGCACCATGCCGATGACACCCTCTGTCGTAGTGCTCCCGCTGTCCAAAACTTTGTGGCACTGGAACGTCCACCAAAGCACAATGCTTTCGCCCCAAATCCGGTGGAGGGAACCAGATCTTGCCCGAGGACAGGCTAGACGCCCAAACACGGGCCAAACCGCCGTGTCCAGCGACGGCAGGGAAGGCTCGCGCCACGCCGAGACCATTGGGTCACCGTCGTCGCCGCTTCGTCTCCTCCACCATCACCATCGCCGCGGCCTGGCAAGCGTGTCGCGCGTCTTTGGCCGCCCACTGTGGCTTGGGCTCTCCCGTCGCCGCTGCCACCCCCACCAGACGCCACCACCACCACCACCAGTCACCACCTCCACCCCACTCAGCCTCGCCGCCAGCTGCCACCCCGCTAGACCCAGCAGCGGATCTGGGTGGTCCCCTGCCGCCGCCACTACCGCCAGTCGCCGGCACCACCTCCACTAGTCACTGGCACCACCTCCACCCACCGCCTCCTACCCTTGCCTTGCCTCCGATCGCATCCCGCCAGATCCGGCCACATGGAACTGGGTGGTCTCCTCCTCCGCCGCTACCACCACCAGTCATTGCCGCCGCCACCATTAGTCGTCGCCGCTCCACCACTCAACCCCGCCACCGACTGCCTCCCCGCCAGATTCGGCAGGACGACATGGATTTGCCCGGTCCCACCGCCCCGAGCAGGTCCCCACGCCGCCCGAGCACGAGAAGAACGAAGCCTCGCCGCCACTGTCCTTGCTGCAGCGTGGCTTTGCCAGTGGCCGCTCGGGCGGCGGCGAGGCGGAGGAGGAGGAAAAGGGAAGAGAAGCAGCGGCAAGGTCGTTGCCTCCCAAGTCGCCCGTGGGGGAGGGCGACGCAAGAGGAGCATTATTCACTTGTAATCGATTATTTATCGAGTTATATTAACTTGTTGCACGTCGCTCTTTTACGAAATTGCTAAGACAAGTAAAATATATCTTCAAAATAATTAATCATGACAAAATTAAAGTGAGGATATATTTCCTCTATCACATGCAACTCTACGAATATGAAATACGAATATGTAAGTTCAAATTCAATTTACATCTAAAAACAGAAAGAAAAACACATGTAACTATGGAAAATTCAATCATGTACCTGTACTACTTATCTGTTTTTGTCCATCTAATCAAATGAATTTAACTTTTTTGCATGGTAAAATATGGAGTGCTAGCAACACTTATCTAATTTTTAGTTTATTTAACAACAAATTAGATTAGACGAAAGAAACGATCGACAGCATGCAAGTTATGGGGTCCTATCCAAAATGCATCTCTATCAACGGTCCAGACGATGTCTCCATCGAGAATGTGACACAAGGTAGCTAGATCGATCGGCTACCTGCTCGATCGATCTCCACCTACTCCCTCTGGTGAGCGACACTATGCATGTACGCATCTCTACTTCCCTATCTTCGGAGATTTCCGAAGCCTAACTGTGCCATCACCTACCTACTACTTCAGTAGTTACTCCCTCGGTCTTTCAACTTCTAAAGTTTGAATTTTATCTGATAAAAAATTATTTTCTATCATCTTACCTACCGTTAGCACATGAAACAAAAAGTTTTATCCCTTCAATATCCATTACTACCTATCACTGTTACTAATTTTTTAATAATAAGGAGTATTTTGACTATTTTCACTCTCCACTAATTTTACCTTTCGACACTAGGAATGGATTTTTTTCTTTTAAGGACGGAGGAAGTATTTTGGGTAGCTAGTTAAGCGGCAGGTGCTAATCAGTCGAACATGCATCCATCATTCCTTGGAACAGTAGTTTTCCGTGCTCCGAAGACTCGGGGCTCCTTTGGAATGTATTGAATATTGTACAATTTTATATGATTTAGTTTAAATTAATTCCTCATTTCAAATGCCTTAGTATCTTAAATTTGTGCTTTCCTAATAATATCCCGTAAAGAAACTTTGGGTAATCCCAGCAAAAGGAAACTTTGGGTAGCAAAGCTAAACAGTATTTCTGCTATTTTTCATTAGTTGTCAGCTAGGTACCTAATGTCTTGATAAATAGAAGAAGGTGCTGACTGATTTATAGTACTGCTCTCAATATCCAAACTAGTACAAATAAATAAATATATTTACTTGAAAGTAATTATTTTTCTAAGAGTATTCAAGCTCATTTATGCAAAGTTATACCTTTCTTAGCCTTCTGTTGATTAAGGGTGGGTGGGTGTGGAAATAATCAAGGTTTTAAATTTTGCTTCACAATACATGTATGGACGGAAATTACAAAATTAACAAGAAACTGTGAAATTTCAAATTCAGGGTTGTTCCTTTGTAATATCCCTCTATCCAGAACTTCTTAGCCCAACCCATCTGATGGGAGGACCCACTTATACAATACCACCCCACTTACACTTTCATCCTCGATTCGTGTAAAAGGGTTAACTCGGGAGTGATATGGTTGGAAGGATTAAAAGGGTTACCCCTGGAGTAATATGTTTGGAGGAAAAAGTCCTTATAAGTTGGTTCTAACCTTGCTAAACTAATAATATGGCACTAAATATGTGCACATAGCTCTCATAAGCTACATATGTCTAATTCTAATTAGGTCAGGATGTCACATCCTTTCAAGTTTCAATCAGTCTTTTGTAACGAGAAAAATATATGGAGGCAAAATATGAGTAAATTTTGACTTTATCTACAACATGACAGGTAGATTGAAAAATGTACTTGGAATTTCGGTAATTAAATTTTAATGGATTTGGACACAAGACGTGGGTATAGATTCATCTCCGTCTAACATTTTATTTTATTTGGAGAGCTGATCAAGAAAATTCTTTTATTTTTTTTAAGGCGCGCCTCTATGGGTGTATCACATATTATACATAAAACACCACTACATAAATACTTGCCTTGTAATGTAATTTAGCCATTTACTGACTCTTTTCAAAAAATATATGAATAGGAGGGGGAGGAGGCGCACTGTAAAAATAATTTTCGTTGGCACCACGTATTTAAAAAAAAAAATAGTTCTTAAAACCGCTTGTGAAAATATATAAGGAGATGCCCGATCAAAACCTCTGCTTATGAGGTGGCACAGGGTATTTTGTATATATGCCCAGATTTAGACCGTCTGACCTAACAAAATTTTCCTAATGTTTTTTTTTTTGAAAAAAGAAAGCACGAATCTGATTTAAAAATATCAAAAATTCAAACATTCGCAAAAGAGAAGTAAGGCACCTTGATAAGCTCCGAGGGGCGGAAGTCGCCTATCCAGAGAAAGCATTGCTCTACGGCGCCCTTCCACAGGCCGAAGAGGAGGTGGATGGGGTCGGCACCAACCAGCCTGGCCTTGTGAGCCATCAGCACCCCATAGTGCGATACGGCTTCATCTACATGGGGTTGCAGCTCAGAATCCGGCCTGTGCTCCTCCACGGTGGCCCGGAGACGGCCGATCACTTGGTGGTGTGCCTCCTGCCACCGCTCATACTCCAAGTTGAACAATGCAGCGTCTGAATGCCTCTCGCATAATGTATATATAAATGCATTTTTGTTAGATGATATGATATGTAGAAACACTTGTGGTCTTTTGCACCAAGACATGCAAATAACTATGTATTGTCATTGCTAGGCGTGTTAAGTTTAAATGGTAGTTTAGTTTGAGATGTTAATTTAACCTGGGCTTAGAGTCCCAGCTCCCCAGATTGCACCCTGCAGGAAGATAAAGAAACACATCGTAACTCATAAATTGTTCTTTTAACAAGCTCATAAATTGTTTGTTCAAGTTAATTTCTTCTTAATTTTCCAGTAGAAAACTTGGATTCTTCCACAAATATTGGTGGTTTATAAATTGCGAGTAATATTTCCCAATCCAGATCATCCTCTGTGAGATGATTCAGTTCTTCGTTGTTAATTTTCACCTGAGCTCTTGTCAATCGTATCTCCTGTTCAAGATGCGCCAGCCTGATCCTGCCTGTCTCTAGCTGCTGAATGTAAACCTGTTATACAAACAAAAAAACAAATTAAGGATTAATTACACACGATAATATGAAGCGAAGGTATCAGATTCTGCAAAGAAAAAACAAATGCAAAGCCTATGCATGTGTCTAACACACAACTCCCATTAGGTGGTAGGTTAACTTCACTAGCTACTTCCACCATCTCTTTGCTTTTTCTTGCTAGCTCCAAAGACTTAGATTATTTAGGCTTCTGAGGGTATACTACTTGTTCATTTGTTGACTGGTATTAGTAGAAGAGTACTAGTGCTAATTAACTAGTTAGCTTTCTATATATTGAGCTGGTTAATCAATGGGATATACAGTAATAGTGGTAACTAGTAAGTAATCACCTTCTTCCTTAGCCTGCTCTTTCTTGCAGCCTCTCTATTCTGTGCCAGCCTTCTCAGCGTTTTTGGGTCCGGCGTCTTGGGCCCCTCGAGCTCTGAACTTGCTGACGCTGCCGTGGCGCCGCCGCCGCCGCCACTCTCTTCTCTCTAGTTGCCATCAAATTGGTTAACACGGATCACAGGGATGCAGAATTACAATTTTTAGATAATGAAAACTTTATCGAACTCAGCCAATTGTATCAAGGTGATACGACTGTCTGATTGAGAACACTTTCAGCCGACTATAAAGACATGTGTAAAAAGTTAACACCTTGAATGTTGCCTTGGAGGTCTTGCCTACGGCGAGTGGCCTTCCCTCCGCCGCCGCTGGCGCCGGCGATCTCCTCGAAGAGCCGGCGATGGGCGGCGCTGACGTTGAAGCCTGAAGAGGACAACTGGCACCTTGTGAACAAGGTGCATAATTGTGATAGCTAGCTAGAGATACATATGTGCATATATATACCTTTGGCTCTCCATCCATTGGCTGGGAGGGGAAGATATTGAGAGTCTCTGCAAGCACACATGAGCAACTTCAGTAAATAACTAAATATGCGTTATGACTTAGCAATTTACATGATTTGTAGGCAGGAGCTTGCATGCATTTATGCACACATGCAACTGATGTGTCTCCCAGATATATATCTGTGCTAATTTTCAAATGCGTGTGGCCAAGATCTTCAAAAATGTGGGGCAGAAAAAATGTTCTTTTTGGTTGCAATCTTTTAGCAAGATCCTCCGACCATAGTAGCTATGTTTGCTACGTGTCACTCTTAGCTAATTAAGTCATGTATGACAATAATTACCAAAAGGAAAAGAAAGGGAATGCGAAGATTGGTAGCCATTCTTAATCTTACACATCTAGCTACAAGCTACGGCAAGTCAAATCACGGAAATCAATGTATGCTTGACATTCTTTGTGATTTTCATCAAGACACATGATTGTCATATACTATGACAAAATAGTCTTCACAGTAGAATCAACCTTTTACAAAATTAAGTGGTTTGTGGGGTTCTTCTTGAGTAGATGGCTTATCTTGTTCCTGGCCATCAAAGTAGAGGAGGAGAGCTTGATCCAAATCAGATGGCATGTCATATCCTTCAGGGTTCCTTCTTCTGCATTTACACATTATGACAACCATTAGTCTCTAATTTGCATTTAGTAGCTCTACGACTAATTTAGAGCTTGATTTTTCTTAAAAATAATAATTAATCTGATTATTTGAATGTGGTCCATGGTATTAGAAAAGAACAAATTGATGTTGGGAAAAGGGTGCAAAAGTTAAACACACTCATTGCTTAAAGTCTCGAATGACAAAGGGGAAAATAGATTCTTTTCTTCAGAAAAAAAATAACTTTTAATCAATCAATCAATTAATCCCCCTAAACAACTAAAAACAGAGAAAAATTAAACATGTCGAGAATAGGTAAAACTTCTTAAGTGATCTTCACAATCTGAATCATTATATAAAATGCCACCTTAGTCTGAGAAAATCATCATATGCATGAGCAAACAAAAACAGAAGTACTCCAAGTAGCTCGGCAGATTGATCATAATTAATCCATTCGAGGAAACAAGCAGGATTATCAGAAGGGAAATAAATTATTTTTTCAAACAAGAACATAGACAGGTCCTTTGTTTTGATGAAATAGAGATCCATTTCAGGGTAATCATGAAGATTAAAAGCAGTACTCTCAGAAGGGAAATAGATTAATTTTGCAAATAAGGACATACGCAGGTCCTTTGTTTTAGTGAAATAGAGAATCAAGACCGGATGAAATAGATAACTAATCAAGGAAAAGGTTGAGGGAAGAAATGGTTGGTTTTACATGATGCTGCCATGGAGGGAGGAAGAAGCTTGGATCATGCCAGAGGTGGAAGGATAAGCCATGCAAATACTTCCTTAAACCAAACAGCTGTGCTTCAAGCTTCCTGATCTTAATCACTTTAGACATGATTGACCCATCTTGAAATGGTATCTGACAGCCTAGTAATCCAAAGCCATCTCCTGCTTCTTCCCCATCTGATCTGCTATGATCAACCTATGAATTTATCGGTATATATCTGCAAACTTTGTTCTTCTCCCCATCTTGCCTGCTGACTTGCTCAAATTTATCCCCTCGCAAGCAGGCTGTGTGGCTGTTCTTCTGACCAGAAGCTAAAGGATGACTTTTGGCTAGAGTAGTTGTGCAAGAAATGGAACGGGAACCAGTGGTTAAAGAAAACTTGGAAAGCAGACGTACTTATCGTCGGACAGGAAAGAAAAAAGAATTGTGATCAAGTCTGTGAATCAGACAGTTTTGGAGCAGTTTTACCCATCTCATTTAGTATCACATATTAATATTTCTGAAAAAGGATTTGATTAAAAGAAACATAGTTATAGAGTCAGTCCAATTCCACTTATGTTTGAATCTACTTGAATTGGCGGATTCAATTGATTAGGTGATATTCCAATTTTCCAATGATTTGTATAACCTTGAACTTTTTTATTGTTGCTTTGTTAACAAATAGTCTTTTATTTTTGTGTGTGTGCGTGTGTGTGTGTGTGTTGAGCTACTTATGTTTTCCATGCTCCATGCTTCACCCACCATTCATTAAGAGTTACACAAATCATGAAGCACGGCAAGGGCAAGCAGATGGATCCTAATCGGTTTGTCCTTAAAATTCATGTAATTCTCAAAATGTGGAAATAAATGGATTTGGGCAAATACATAATTTGGAGATTATTTTTCCCTAAACATACATGTGCCTATTTTTCTAGTAGGACCCATTGCTAGGTTACAGCATAAGTTGCATTATTCAACCTACTATTTTGGCCTATATATCTAGGTTAGGTGTTGTGTCATCCTCCAGCAGAGAGATCCATTTCGCTCAACCTTAATTGTGTTATATAATTATATTGTAATTCACAAGATTTGGTCAAGAGAATAAAAGACCTCCTAGGAGAACGAGAGAATGACTGAAAAGGACACTCTTATACTAGTATAACTGAATTACTTGTTTTTATATCTGAATAAGCAACCAACTAAATTGGATGGTATCTGTTCAACATTACATTTCTTCTTGACTAGACTAATGTTTCAAGCCAAGGAATTCGTCAGGCCATTTTTTTGTCTCAATTTCCTTTAAACAGCACTGAAAAAACATTCTTTTGGACACATGGACATAGACTAACTGAACTATGATTAATTTCTGATGCCGAGTAATTGAGAAAATGATTGAATTAGCTAGAAGCACTGATAAGTGATAAGTTCTGAATTCACCATAATTAGAATAAAAAAATATTTCTTTTAAGTGCTGATTTTTGCTTATTTTCTTGCTTCGACCACAAGGGGGAAAAAAAGAAGTCTATCTGCTGCGAAGTAATGTGTTTCAATTCTTTCGAACTTTCTTTGTCAATATCAGGACAAATATCTTCTCTTTGACATCGGGCGCTAAAACAGAATTTTTTTGTCAATGACAGAGTTGTTGAAATTGACTACAGATCTAAGTCACTGTATTAATCAGTAGTTTAATATCATGCACATATGACCACAAGAGTGGTGCCATATTTAGTCTCAGCAACGCCAAGTCTTAAGCCTTACAGTAAGTTATTACCATGGTTGCAATCAGTCATCAGTGGTAGAACTTGAACCACAGAAACAGACCAGCTTGCCCAGCTAATAAACTAAATAATACAAACAAATGTACAATACTTTAATTTACTGTGGATTGGCCAAGCATTGCCTGGTTGATTTAGTGTATAACAACTATAAGTACAAAATAAGTTACCTATGGAGTTTCAGCCACATCATATGTGCCATCAACCGTGCGAAGCTTTCAGGCTGGTCACCCTTTCTGAACTTTTCACCTGCATTTGTACCTGCACTGAAGCCTGAATGTAAGGATATGGCCCCCTGCATGTACTCTACAAATAAATTGCTACTACTAAATTAGATAAAGGAACCTTGGTAACATTTGAAACAAATTGCCCTCAAAAAAAAAACATTTGAAGCAAATCATAGAGACAGTGTTAGTCTTCGAATTTGTAGTCGGGAAAAAAGGCGGTCAGTATAACTTTGTCAATTGTCTACAATTAAATTCACAGGATTTTGTAATCTTAACAAACAACCCAACAAAAAGAAAAAGGACAGAACTCACCAGACCTCCAAATGAACTTAATAAGTAATTTGTCCAGTTTGCTAAGGAATCTTATGGCTTGCTTGGCAGGAGTACAAACTAAACCAAAATGCAGAGCTGTGATATCCACTGTTGTTAATCAAAGACTGGATTGAAAGGCCTAAATTTCTATCAAATACCTAAATATTTGTTAAGCAGAATTAAGCAGAATTAAGTAGGCCAAATTCAGTAATGGCTCGAATTCGTCCATGCCAAATTTTTTTAGCCTTGGGCTGAAATTTGGTCATGTCAAACAATTCACTCGCCCCGATACACAGACTTGTAATTGGTGGGCTAAATTAGCGTGCGTGCCGAAACTACTAGGGAAAAGTACACCAGAGGTCCTTAAACTTGTCACCGAGATACGAAAACGTCCTTGAACCGCAATACCAGACACCCGAGGTCCCCTAACTATACAAAACCGATCACCCGAGGTCCCTTGGTGGTTTTGACCGCGGTTTTGTTCGACGTGGCGGCTGAGTCAGCGTGGGACCCATGTGGGCCCCACATGTCATATGTCCACGTCACCCTCTTTCTTCCCCCTTTCTCTTTCTCTGTTTCTCTTTCCTTCCTCTCGCTCTCTGCTCGCACTCGCAGGGACGACGCCGCGGAGGCGGTCGGGAGGGAGCAACGGGGCACGTCGTCGATGCGGCGGCGAAGGAGTAGGAGGACGCTGACAGTAAAGGGCGGTGGCCAGCCCGGAGCTTAGCGGGGCGAGGCAGGAGAGGCGACCCTATCCATGACGGGGAGCATGGTGGCGGCGGTGGCCCCATCCCTATCCGGAGGCACCGCCGACGATGAGGCCGAGCGCCGTATCCCTGCCCGGAGCCGCCGCCGACGACGAGGCCGAGCGCCGCCACTCCCCATCTGCGGCGGCGACCTGTGGGAGGAGGACATGGCGGCGCGGTGATGCGGGAGCAGGAGGCGGCATCTCCCCTGCCAGATGAGCGCCGCCACTCCCCATGCGCTCTCCCCCTGCCGGCCGCCGCGCGCCTCCTACCGACGGGCACCGCTGTCGCTGCCCTCCTCCTCCTCCTCGTCCGGGCCCGCCGCCGCGTCGCCCGCCTGCGCCTGGGCCGCCGCCGCCGCGTCGCTCGCTTCGCCCCCCGCCGCCTGCACGTCGCGCCTCCCCTGGCTGCCCGCGCGCCGCCCCACCCCCGCCGCCCGCGCGTTGCCCCACCCCCGCCGCCCGCGCGCCGCCCCACCCCCGTCGCCGCGTCGCCGGCCGTCGGCCGCCGACGGCCTCCTCCTCTCCCGCCTCGCATTGCCGGCCTCAGCAGACTCGCAGTTGCAGAGAATGGAGAGAGAGAGGAGATGGGAGAGAAGAGAGGAAAAGAGAAAGAAGGCTGATGTGGCAATGCTGACAGGTGGGGTCCACGCTGACTCACCCGCCACGTCGGACAAAACCGGGGTCAAAACCACTGGAGGATCTCAAGCGAACGGTTTTGTTAGTTGAGGAACCTCCGGTATCTGGTTTTACTGTTGGGGGACGATTTTGTAACTCGATGATAAGTTGAGAGACCTTCGGTGTACTTTTCCCAAACTACTAACCATAATGAAATGGGACAAATTCAGTAGTAGGCCGAAATTGTTAACCAGTAGATGGGCCAAATTTGTCCTCGGGGAGAATTCGTCGATGGGATGAACGTGGGCCAAATACATTGTCGGGCCTAATTTGTCGATCGTTGTTAAGTAGGTCAAATTCATGTTTGGGCCGAATACATTCTTCGGAATTAAGCAAGCCAAATTCAATTGTGTGTCCAATACATTCTTCGGCATTTAGCGGGCCTAATTCATTCATAGCCTTTTCTAGGCCGAATGTTTGGTTGGTAATTAACTAGGCTGAATTCGATCGGGGGCCAAATTCTTTGATGGGAAACTAAAGGGCCTATTTCCTTGGTCCGCTGAATTCTCTGTCGGGAAATAGGTAAAGCCTTTTCCCTTGGTAGGCTGAATTCTTCGATGGGAATTTGCTGGGCTAAATTTGTTGTCAGGCCAGATTGTTTGCCGAGAAGCAAGTAGGCCGAATTTATGTGAGGGTCGATTTCGTTGACGGGAACTTTGTGGCCCAAATTATCCTATGGGATAAATTTGTTAACGAGAATTAAGAGAATAAATTCACTGGTGGGTTGAAATTGTTGAAGGGAAAATGGTAGGCCAGATTTACTCTTGGGCCGAATTTGTACATGTTAAATAAGTAGACCCAGAAATTTGTACATGTTTTGACAGTAAATTAGTGGGCTGAATTCATTTACGGAGATTAAGTGGGCTGAATTCATTCGTGCCCTTTGGTGGTTGATTGGAATGTAGTGGGCCGAATTAATTTGTGTATCGAATTTGTTGCCATGAATTTAAGCAGGCCGAACTGTTTCGTGGCCGTTACCGGGCTGAAATCATTGTCTGGGAACAGTTGGGGCAAATTCAATCGTAGGCCTTAATTCGTTCATAAGAATCAGGTGGGAAAATTCATTCTTCGCCTTCGGTGGGCTGAAATGGTTTATGGGAATTTGGTAGGCTGAATTCACTACTGGGCCGAATTCATTAACATTTAGAGCAGGCTGAATTCGTTGGCAAGATTTAAGAGGGCCTAATTTGTTGATTGTTATGAAGTGGGCCAATTTATTGGTGGGCTTAATATGTTGACTAGAAATAAGTGGTCTGAATTCATTCATGGCCGTGGGAGTCGAGCACCTCACGACCGTGACCGGTGACCTCTAGCTGAGCATGACTTGTGGGTCCCACTTCTCTACCCCACCTGTCTGTGAAATAACCTTCCACCTCGACCTATAGATGGCCAAACGGCCCGGCCCACAGCGCAGGGTGTTGGCCCAGCCCAGACATGGCACAACCCTAAAGTGTTGGGCCCGTGCTGACCCAGCCCGATCTTTGGGTCATGCTTGGGTCTCTGCCTCGGTACAAACCAACGTTACGAAGGCAAAATAGATAAGGGTGGCATGATAGACTTATTGCAACCATATATGTACGGCCCAAAGGGATGAAGGATTTAAAATAGACTTACTGTAGCTATATAGGATACGA
Source organism: Oryza punctata (assembly GCA_000573905.2). Lineage (NCBI taxonomy): Eukaryota > Viridiplantae > Streptophyta > Magnoliopsida > Poales > Poaceae > Oryza > Oryza punctata. The sequence goes on from CM002493.2 coordinate 31,421,642, forward strand.
CCCAAAGAGATGAGGGATGTAAAATAGACTTACTCCAAGAAGGATCACAATGGGTTTTCTTACCTTTGAACCGGTCCAACACGACCCGAGTCTTATTAGAATTTTTAATATTTTTAATTTTATTTATTAAAAGATTTACAAAAATAATTTTCTATTTCGATAATTTAAAAAACTAGTTGCCTACCGCCCTCTGGGAGGGCGTTATTTAAAAATCGCCCTCCCAGAGAGCGAGTTTTCCTATGTGACATACGGCCGTTGGCTGACACCTAACGGCCGACCAACGGGGCTGCAAAAAATTTGCAGACGGACCCCTTGCCACTCTCCCAAAGGACGATTTTTCGCTAAAGGGGGCCGCCTGAAAAGGTGTTGGGAAGTTGGCCTAGCCTTTTTGCAAGTGACCCTCTTGCCGCCTTCCCAGTGGGCGATTTTTTGCTCTAGGGGGTGCCTGGAAAAGTGCTGGGAGGGTGGCTTGGGTTTTTTGCAGGCGGCCCCCTGCCGCCCTCCCAGAGGGCTTTTTCACTGTTTAGTTTATTTAATTTTTCTCTATTAAGTTAGTTATTATTTTGCATTGTTTTGATAAACGAATGAAGTAGAAAGATTGTTTTATAATTGCAATAATTTATTTCTCACTCGGATTGGACCCCTAGGAGGGTTTTTTACATGTAAAATGTTAGTTAGGTAAACTGCGTATAAATTTCGCTTAAATTGAATCATGTCATAATGTGCACAATTGAAGGTAGAATTTAGGAAAATATAAGCATTTACTTATAATATGAAGGAATACAACGCATTGGGGTGTCAAAAGAACTTTGTAAATTGAAAGGGTACAATCTCATTAATTTATAATTCGTGATGCATACAATAACACACCATCATAATTAAACATCATTATGATAAAATAGTTCAGAACTATCATCGATACACGATACTAATTTGTCGGTTCCGACGAAGCGATCATGTGGTTGTCTGTGGTCCCCTTCTACGTCGTTCATCGAGTATTGCATTTTCGTGCTCCTTCAATCGCTGGTACTCTACTTGTGTTTCACATTCAGTTATCTTTTGGCCATGATATGTTGGATTGACATTGTCGATCCACAAGGTGAATCCACAAATCTTTGGATTGCCCTGAGAAATAAACGTAGTTAGTCAGTTAAGTTAGTAATATTATGCAAATCATAGTGAAATTGGAAAAATGTAAGTCGTACAACGAAGTTGTTGTCTATATTGGGACAGGCGAAATATCTCATACCAAATGTTTGTTCTGCAAAGGAGGTAGCCACCTAACAGCGATCTCTATAATCACACTTTGGACGCTCTAACCATTCGGGTAAACCTGGATTGTTCCTCCAGTTTAAGCTTGCAATTTCTACCCTACATTCGTACTACATCCATGCATGAATGAATTGTCTTGTCGGCTCAGGTTGCGTTATCGTTTCACCAATGGGAGTCACTCTCGCCGCATCGATCCACTGTACGAATTGATATTTGCTTACATCCTCCTGTTTGTACAATTTTATTAGGTACAGTAAGTGCATGAAACACACATTACTTCATATCGATGAACTTTTGTGTCTTGAGAAACAACTATATGCCTCGAGGAACAACTCTATGCCTCTGTGCCTTAGCTATCTTATCTTCTATGTACTTAGTGACTACACTGCCAGATATTATGTTGTTATCTGCCATTAAGGGTCCAATTTTCTTGTATCGATTCCTAAAATAGGCATGTGTGCCGTGAATGATAAATTCAACAATACCAACCAATAGGAGTCCTCGCACTCCTCGCATTACCCAGTTGTACACCTCTGCCAAATTAGTTGTCATTATGCCATATTGCGAACCATCGGTGTCGAAAAGCAAAGACCACTTCTCCTTTGGTTCGTTCTCAATCCAATGAGTAAAATTTCTGATAGATGATGTCGATCTCCTTATTGTGGGTGGGTCGTCATGTAGTGCACCAAGAGATACTGGAGGCTCGTTACCCTCAACTTATGGCCGACGAGATTGTTCGTCTGTTTGCTTCGTTATCAATTCATCCAACCTTCTCCACAATCATTAAATTTCTTCTCTTGATTCTGTGCACACAATATCTTGAAAAGATCCATCAAATGCTTGTTCTTAAATTGCTTGTAAATTTTGGCACCCATGTGACGCATGCACCACCTACTCTGCAGATCGGGCCACCTAGCTGGAAGTCCCTTCTCATCCCAACCGTTCTTCAAGTAGTCAATAGCCCTCAGCATGCCTACATGACAATCATGTATGAGGCAAACATTGGGCCTCATACGCACGACTGCACTGTGCACTCTCTACAGGAACCAGTACCAGCTTTCAGTGTTCTCACTCTCCACAAATGCGAAAGCCATAGGTAACAACTGATTGTTCCCATCAGCTCCAATCGCTATCAGTATCTGACCTCTGTATTTACCGGTTAGAAATGTTCCATCTATGCATAGCACAGGACGATAGTCCACGAAAGCGTTGATACAAGCACCCAATGAGAAAAAGGATCTTTGCAGCACACTCTTGGTAGGATCATCAGCAGATGGAAATGTATGAATGTCATAGTAAGTACTACTATTTCTCTGGGCAATGCAAGCTAACAAACAAGGCAAATTATCATAGGATACTTCAAATGTGCCATACCTCATCTCTAAAATCTTTTGTTTCGCCCTCCAGGCCTTGGCATAGCTTATGGTGTACTTGAATTTGTCTTCAATGTGATTAATAATTGATCGTGGTTCAAACTCATTGTTGCAGACAACATTCTTATACATCTCATTTGCAATAAAAGCTGAAGTGATGTTGCGGTGATACTTCTCCACCCCTTGTAAGTGACACAGCTGCTCAGTCACAATGCTAACTTTCCAATAATCATTCCATTTACCCTTATATGCATGAATACGCCATGGACAATCTTTCTTCATGCACCTCACTTCATACACATAATTGGTTGAGTTGGCCACCCTAAACTCTCTCTGCAACGAGACCACCCAATGCTTGACCGCCTCCTTCATATCCTCCTTATGAGCATACCTAGCACCCTGAATTATCTCGTTTGCCTTGCATTCCCAGGGTTCATGATGCCCTTCTGAGATAACAAGTCCCAAAAAATCCTCATTTTTCCAATCAGTGGGCATTACATCACCTTCTCTCATCGGATGATGCATCACCCTCCGCTTGTTCGTTACTCGAATCTTCCCTCTCCATTTCATCAATGATTATTCCGACTCTCTCCCCCTCATCTACCACGCCCATTGCTTGTACGATCCTTGTTTGATTTTCCTCATTCTCTACATGACTGGGACCCTCAATATTCTCGACTTCCATTGCAACATTTGTATCCTTTTCATACATCGCCACAAATATAACAAGGGGCTATGACCGTTCAAAAGCCATCTCGACATATCTTCTCTAACCGTCAGTGTTATCCATCAGCATTAGTTCCAAAAATAACCTTTCGTTGCATGTCTCATCACAACAGATACTGACAATGTGTTCACTTCTGGGTCTATTCTAAATCCTCACATCAACCAACTATAAAATTGACTGAAATGTTCTCTTGGCAGGCCTATCAATGCCCTTCGATGTCATTCTAAAATTGACAGATCAACACCATCTGGATCAAATCTAAGGTTACCTTGACCGTGAACTAACTAAAATATGACCTTACTCAACATTGTGCCTGATGAAAAAAGAGTAGATCGACTAAGTTCATATTCATTTATATGTACTACGCCATAAGGTACAATTTATAAAAATATGTTATCTGTCCTTGATCTCAAATTCAACAAATAGAGTGTGCGCTCCAGATCTTCCATCTAACTAAAATATATTATCAAATTTCCATTATGCCCTAAGTCCAAAATGCCCTAAGTCGTATCCCCTTATTCTTAAATTATACAAATATATTATGTGCTCTAGATCTACTAAAATATACGGTTCTAAAATTAAAATGTTACAAAATACAAACACAATACAGTATATGTATTTACCTACGAATGAGTCAGCAAATCGGCAGGGCTTCGCCGCTCTCCTTCTGCTCCCCTCACCTCTCCCTTCTCTTTTTTTTGGATTTTGAGTGAATATAATGAAAAATCTGAGAGGGTAGAGGGCTCTTATACCCGGAGGGGATAAAATCGCTCTCACAAAGAGCGGCAAGGGGGCCGCCTGCAAAATGTCAGGCCGCCTTGCCGCTCTTTTACATGCACCCCACACAGTACAAAAACGTCCTCCCAAAGAGCGGCAAGGGAGCCACCTGCAAAACGACCAAGGCGCCTCGCCGCCCTTTTGCATATGGCCCCACGTACAGCAAAAAATCGCTCTCCGCAAGGGCGGCAAGGGGCTACCTGCAAAAGGCGATTCCCCGTTGACCAGCCGAGCGGTCGTGTGCCACGTAGGAAAACTCGCTCTCTGGGAGGGCGATTTTTAAATATCGCTATCCCAGAAGGTGGTAGGCGACTAGTTTTATAAATTTTCAAAATAAAAAATTGTTTCTAAATCTTTTAATAAGTAAAATTAAAAATAAAAAATCGTTTTATTATGCTGTTCCTGTGCCACCGGTGCAACCCGTGAGCGGGCCGAGCCCGCGTATAGGTCAAGCGGTGCGCCCCAACTGATCTCGGACCCGTGCCAGGTCGTGCCCGGCACGGCCCATTTGACCATGATCCCTCGAATTACCCGTCACAAAAGAAAAAAAAACCCGAACAAAAAAGCGAGAGAAATGTTACTACACGAGATGAGAGAGACTCGACGTCGCCGTCCCTTTTACCGTCTCCATCTTTCCCTCTCAGATCTCCACTCCTCTCTCTCTCTCCTCCCCCCTCTTTCTCTCTCTATCCAGCAATGGCCGACGAGCCCCTCGACGCGGCGGCGGCGGCGGAGGAGGAGACCCCCGCGACCGCTGCCTCCTCCTCCCCGGTGCTCCTCCTCCGGCCGCGGCGGGTGGCGTTCGAGCACGGCCTCCTCCCGATCCCCAAGCTGGTGTTCCCGGAGGGCACGCTGACGCAGACCCTGGCCCAGACGAAGGAGCGCCTCCTCGCCGCGGCTGGAGGAGGAGACGGAGACGCCGCCCCGCGGGTGGGCGCCGAGGCGCTCGCGGAGGCGCTGCAGATCCCGCGGGAGCTGGCGGCGCTGGTGCTTGGGACGCTCGCTGCGGTGCTCCCCGGGGAGGAGGAGGAGGAGGACGCCGACTTCCGCGACGTGCTCCTCTTCCTCTACATCCAGTCCTACAAGCGCCTCGTCCCGCGCGCGCACAAGGACTCGCCCGCGGTCGCCGACGTGTGGCCATCCACCTCCGCCTTCGATGGCTACCTCTCCGCGCTCTCCCCGATCCAGGTTAGGTCTCGATCAACGCCCTTCTCCCTCTCCCCGCCGCTGCCCTGGCGGGCACAGTGGATAATTTGCGGCAGCTGATTATGATCACTTGTGTTGGATTTGGGAGCAACCGAGTGACCCATTTCAATGTATTTCAATGGATTTATATCGTACAGAGATGGGCAATGTTTCTGCCAACTGAGGAATGCAATTATGGGATCACTGTCTAGAAGTAAGAAATAACATGATATGTCCATAGCTGAAATGATTCCTATTTAAGGACTGGGCCAAAAATCTTTAGTCTGAAATGCTGTTTGATTCCTAAAAGATATTCGCTTTTGTACGGATACATTGTAAGAACTAACAAAAACTTCAACTTTCCAATGCTATTGGCACTTCACAAGAACATGAGAAATCTTTGATAATGATTCTCTTCGCTTGTCAGTGTTATTTTTTTTATCCATATCCATAGTGGCGGAGCTAGGAATTTTTCTGAGCCTGGGCAAGCCTAATGGCTAATAATATGTAAAGATCTTTCACACATGTAATATTCACCACTAACAGTTTCATCATGGTTCCTTCTATCAAGTATTCCGTATCAACTATGCATTGTTTCGTTCTGAAATTTGAGTAAGAGCTAGCAATAGATAAGCACCTAATCCAATGCAAATATAATTGATAAATCAAATATAGATCGCAAATAAACTAATCACTAATCAACCAAAAAGACTCTCATTAGCACTTCCTATGCTCCTGCTGATCAGTCAATTGCTGCGCTCGCTAGTGCTCCTTGCCGCCCAAATAAAATGCCGATTTGCATGTGACTTCGCCAGCATAACAGAGCAAGCGCTCCACTGCTTCAGGCTGAGGAGCCCGGGCAGCTGCCCGTGCTGGCTGGGCCCTAGATCCATCCATTGGAAGATTTGACTTTGTGCATTATGGTGAACTGGTAATATTTATGATAGTACTGGACACCAGTCTGTGGCTGTTCGGGGTCACAGAGTGGGGCATTCAAAATGATTCAATTAATCATCAGATTGCCTGGTAGCTACATAGCTCGTTCGAGCTGATTGGTAATTTTGTAAGCTTTTCTCTGTAGCTGGATTGTAATATTCTACCTCAAAATATACTCTTTCCAATATATGATGGGTTGCAATATATGATGACTACAACTATTCAGTATTCACATAGACTGCAAATATGTGTTGGTTAAGTGTTGTAATAGTTGTGAAAAAAATACTTCAGCACAAAATGTGCTGCTACTGCCACAATTTGTTTGCAGTCGTCACTGTTATAAGGTCTAAATTTAAAATGCGAGAAGCTTGACCCTTGCTCCACCTATTCCCTTTTCTAATTTGTCCTGGTATCTACTCTATATTCATCCTCATCCCTGCTTTTAGAAAATCCATCTCACCTTCTGTTCATATTCCCCTTTGAAATGCTGTTTACTTGTATTGTTGTATCCTTCTATCATGTCACATAGGAGTCCTATGATAGGACTAGAGACGCCTCAGCTAGGACGAAGGGCTCTTACCCCTACCATTCCCATTACATATGCATGGTCCAGTAGTACAGAATCTTATAGTCACTCTTTTTCATGACTGTGAGTTATGGAAGCATGGGACTGTTTAGTGTTGACTGTTCCAGTTTGCTCCTTTTCATGATTGTCACAATAGCGCTTTGCCATCACTTGCAGGTTGTGACTTGCTTTACTCCTGCTAGTGCAGAGACCATCAATTTCTATGTTTGTTACTTGTCAAGGGTCTTTTTAATCTTAACCTTCATTGTTTATGTTAATATGCAGCTTGTACGCAGTAACAGTCGCCGGTTTATGCCTTCACAAGCAGATGAAGAAGCTCATCAATTATCTTATCTGCAAAAGCATATGGTCAACATTCTGAGTCTTTTGGCAGATTCTGTTGATGGAGAGGGAGATGAGTCTATGGTTAGTAGATCTATTGTTCCATAAATGTTTGTCTTTCCTGATCTGATGTAGTTGTTTGTGTGGAAAAAACATATATTTGATTCCTGTTCAGTGCCCACGAGTCCATAACTACGATTAAATTTGTACTCTTGATTCCAAATATAAGTCCTTTTAAACCTGTGCACAAGAATTTAGAAAATAACTGAATTGACTTTGTTGCTACATCGAGAAGACGAGTTATTTATTTGTGAGAGGAGTAGCATTTATTTGGCAAGAGCAAACATGGAACGAAGAAGAAAAAGGTGCTGGAAGACTGGAAGTTATAAACAACTTACATTTAGGAAAGATCAAATTGACTTGCATTAGGAATCACATTTTGGAATCAGAGGGAGTATAAGTCAAAGCTTTATCAAGTAAATAAAGGATTGGAAAGGGCCCACCACTGTGTGATCAAGAGAAATAATGAATAGTCAGATAAGATATTCATATGATGGTATGAACAGTTATGAGTAGGGAAGCTTCATCGCCTGTTCAGGAAGCAGCTGAGAAAGTAGATTCTAGGCTAATTTCTGCAATGAAATGCACTTTTTCATTTTTTGGATCAATAGAATATTGAAGATCTTGATGTATAGGTCCATCGTTGTGTACTACTTTCAAACTCCCTAGAAATTTTGGCACTTTCCGTCATGCAGGATTAATTATTCCATTTGAAAAGTATATTCAACTTTGTGGTATTTTTTACTAAAGATTCCCTGGACCCTAACTGTTATGTGCATTGCTTTTTATGCAGGTATTGACAGCAGACACATTTGAGCATCTCGGATTTTTATTGCAGTTTTCTGAAGGAACTCCTTTAAGCCAAGTGGCTACATTTTTTGCAAATTCCGATCCAGACATGCCTGCTGCACCTGTTCCTGCTGCTCAGGTTCATGATTGGATTCTGCAGAATATAGCTGCTTCATTAGAAAATACAGCAGAAAAATTGACAGCGAAGGAAAACAGCCAACAGAGTGCATCTGATCCTGATGTGACAATGGCAGAGGCTGTCACAAATTCAAGAATTCAGAGCAGTTCACCAACTGCAACTGCTGTTCCAAACAATCAAGGACACTACCGAAATACAACTTTTCTGGAGGGTTTCTCCAAAACGTCTGTAGTGAAACAAGCATCAGATATCAAAGGGCATTCAATAAAGGTATGCATGTATTAGTTTTTGGTAGTTTACTATAAACATCTAGAGGGGCGGAATAGCCTTACTTTGTTATTGATTTCTCTGTGTGCTGTAATTCAAAAAACAGAAACTATCTACTCCAGACTCGACTTTGAAAGTCAAGATTTTGTCAGCCTACTATTGATAAACTTCTTTTTGTAGGTTTTGAACTGCCATGATTCTGTTATCTACATATTAGCTCCTGTTAAATATGCCACTGTCTATGGATGTTCTGACACCACTATCGTTCTTGGTGCTGTTGGTAAGGTATGTATATCATACAGCTTTTGTTAACTATATTTCAGCTTGAACACGAAAAAGTATGAGATCCCTTGAAATTTTTTATTGATTTTTCAACAACCAACACACTTCATTAGACTTTTGCTCTACAAAGAGCAACCATTTTATGCCACTGATGTCTATTGACATGTGGGTGGGCCTTGGATCCATATAGCATCACAATGACATATTGTGGAATGTGGATGCAGATATACAACTTAATGTGATGCACATTCTAGAAAAGCCTATAGTCACTTTTCTTTTTTCTGTTTGTAGTTCTAACAATTTTCATGCCATCAGGTGGTAAAAGTGGAGCATTGTGAACGAGTGCAAATCATTGCAGCTTCAAAGCGAATTTGTATCGCCAATTGTCGTGAATGTATCTTCTACTTAGGAGTAAATCACCAACCACTTATTGTGGGTGACAACCATAAATTACAAGTGAGTATATCTTTTTCTAATCAACTATTTCTATCTTATGAACAAGTGCACACTGTTGTATATACACATCTGGTTGCTATAAAGGATAAATAGCTTTATGGACAATCAAAAAGGAAAAATAAGGAAGCATGGAGACATACAGGATGTTCAAATTTCTTAACAGAAACCCATGTTGATATCTGAATGTTTTCATATCCTTCATAACTCATTGTTAACCAATAAGAAACCATTCCATCAAATTAAGACGACTACATCGTTTGAGATGCTAAAAAAAAACTAGCGCATGTTTAATCTATGTCATTTTGGTTATTTGGCAATACTTGCTAGTTGGCAAGGAACCATTTCTAGTGAAGGAACACAAATTTAGTTTTCCCTCAAAAGTGCAAGGAATCAGACAAATCTTTGAGTGTATAATTTGATTTATTGATTTTGGTTCATTCACATAGAAAACAAGCTTGCTTTAAAAACATGGAAGTTACACTTCATTTGATTCAATGTAATTCTCTTCGTATTTCAACAACATCAAAGAAATTCAATGTAATTCTCTTCATTTGATTCAATGTAGTTCTCTTCGTATTTCAACAACATCAAAGAAATTTTTATTTCTTGCTTTATCAGGTTGCTCCATTCAATACTTATTATCCACAATTGGGAGAACATTTGGCGCAAGTTGGTGTGGATTCTAACATCAACAAGTGGGACCAACCTTTTGTGCTGGGAGTTGTTGATCCACATGATTCATTGTCTCATCCTGCAGGGGTTTCTGATGTCCAAGCTGAATCTGCTACTTGTCTGGATCCTGATCTATTCACCAACTTTTTGGTATGTAACTATATGTTACCCTTCTCCGATTGTCTTGCCCAATTTTAAAAACACATGGATTTAGTGAAAATCTCAGTTGCTTGTACTGAGCAGATTTCAGCTTTTCATTTGTTGGCATATGACAACCTTTTGTGCACGTTATGTGTCCAATGTAATGTTGACATGTAGACGTAGCAAGGCAATCAGATGACTAATCAGCCTATTGGGGCTTACTAGTTGTACATGGTCTGAGGCCCAATTTGAATGGAGTTCAAAAGAGATATAAAAGAGTTGAAGACTTTGGAGTCACTAAACCCTTCAAATCATCTTTTTATGTTCTCATGCTGTACCTGTTTACCTAGTTTTTAGCCTAGCGTAGTTAGCCAGTAGTAGTCATTTCACATTTGGTTAGTACTTTGGTAGATTAAGTTGAATTGGATGTGTCTGCCTGAATACGTGGATGTATCTGCATTTAACATTATCATGTTTTTTTCTTTTGCCTTCTTTGACTCATCCAAATCAGTTTTAATAAGAATTGATGAAGCCATTTTGCTACATTTTTAAGTTGTAACTAGTAGGAAATCAAGAATATCCCTATTGCTCAGCATTTGATGCAGTTCAAAACTTTAATCCCAGAATCACTATTTTCTTCTCTGTAACAAAAATGTGATTGGTGCCTAATTTTCTGTACAGATTCCAAGTTGGTTTGAGGCACAAGGGCCTACAAAATATAATCCATTTACATTGCCTGAAGTTTATTGGGCATCCCAAAGGAAAAAGGTATGTATGCATTGCAATCAAGCTGCAACATAATTTTCATTTATTTCTAACAGTAGTTTAGTCAGAAAGGGCTTATTTAGTGAGATGCTTGCTACTTAGAGTGGTTATCTGACGTAACTGTGGGCAATAGAGGAATTCGACAAAAATACGCATCCATTGTTTGCCTATTCTATTATCAATATTCATAGCAAAAAGTTGTGGTAGATGTTCTGTGAATATAGTTTGAGCAGGATTGATCCAGGTTATGAAATCTAAGAATACTCTACTGCAAGTTGTGGGTAAAAGTACTCAGGAGCACAGACCATGTAAATTACGCTTTCTGATAAAATACTAACATGCTCCCGAGTATCATATTTATTTCTGAAGTTCGATTCCTTTCTGTACAATTTCAGCATGTTTCTCTGGAAGATATTCAAAAGAATATCCGAGAATTGGAGCTTGATGATACTCGGAAAAAGGAATTGGCATCTGCCCTTCATGCCCAATTTAAGGACTGGCTATACGGTAATACTCACCTATTGATAAAATTTGCTTAGAGAATATATATTAAGGTTTACATAGTTGCATGCCTATTTTTTCAAACTTATGTGTGTCTTATTAGTTTAGATCAGCACATTATCCTTTCATGGTTTGGCTGTTTTTTCTTAATCCATGGACTCATGGTTATCCTAAAGTATTTGATGCTTATGTTATCTTGACTTGTCACTCTAATTGGTGGTATTTGAGCACATGAATAATATGATCAGACATTATGTTGGGCCAATTATGATCCCATGTTAGACAAATGTGCCATGTGCGACTTCCTGTGCAGTAGTTTACCAACTGTTGATTGCTTACGGATATGGGGCTGTAATTGTTTATAATGTACTCTTCTCATCTACATCAGCTACTATTCAATCGATCTTAATTTCTTGACCACCTTTTAAATAACAAATATGGCTATCACTTTCACTGTCAACTGTTAATGTCCAACAATTGTATTGGAGTTCTGGACCCCTGTAAGGGTGTCTTCTTCCTCCTACTTTCCCAATTCACCACTCTTTTTTCGCGCTCACGCTTTTCAAACTGATAAATGATGTGTTTTTTGCAAGAAGTTTCTATACGAAAGTTGCTTCAAAAAATCATATTAATCCATTTTTCAAAAAAAAATTAATAAGTACTTAATTAATCATGCGCTAATAAGTCACTCCGTTTTGCGTGATGGGAGGGTTAGTTCCCAACACAGCCCAAAGAACACAAAAGTGTTTGATTTGTCTACATTTGGGCAGGACTTATGGGATACCTGGCAGTGCAGTGCTTGATTCTTACCATTGTTAGAGGCTTGAATCTTGGTTGCTTTTCTGTGCTTAGAGGAATGATTATTTAACTAATCTACCATACAACTAAATGTTGGATACAATTATTTATATATGTTTTTGGTACTTGTTCTATCCAACTGGATATGATCTTTGCATGCATAAACATAAGTTTCTTAAGTGAGTTGTAAGTGGTAAACTCATCAAAACGATTTCTGTGGGAAAAAAAATATTTATCCTATTTCAGTGTTGACCCCCAATCTTGTTCACACAAAGGATGGTTTGTTCTATTTTTGTAATACTCTGTTTGAACAACTAATAACAATTCTGTATTCCATTTCCAGCTTCAGGAAATATCCGCCAGCTCTACTGTTTGCAAGGGGAATAAGCATCTGGCTTTCGTCAACATTCATTCGCATGTGCTTATATGCTCCTTGAAGATTGTGTACCTTCACCCGATTCCCTTCAACTCCGTCCATCCAACCGCATTGTCCAAGCTGACTCCAACTGAGCCTGATCCACCTGTTCTTCAAGCCAGTATTGTTTTTTTAGGGAAGAATGTAAAGAAAAAGCGCGATGCCTATTTTTGCTAATTAATTTTGATCATTCGGTATGTGATTGGTGGACGGACTGGTTTTTGTTGTCTATTTATATATCCTCGATAAAATTTGCGAGGATGAATAGGGATTACTCCTTTTCTTTTGAAAATAAACATTTATTCATAGTTGTTCTCCTTGGCTGCCATATGCTACTCATCTTTTACAAGACCGAAGTTTCATTTCCAGCATTTGCTAGTGTAACACGACGTGTAAGAAATTGAGGGACACAAATTAGATTCACTTATATCGAGGGGGTTAATTGGACTTCCTCCACAAATTTTTTGCCCAGGAGTGCGTAATCTCGGCCTAGTGCGCTTATTCTAGGCCGATTTGTGCGAGTAATTTCGGCTCATGCAGGTGCATGTGTTCAAAACATATAACCCTTGACTGCACCGAAATACAGGTTGGTGGTACACTTCTTTTGGCCCATAAATGCAAGTGAATTTGAAATATGTAAATAGTAATGAACTATTTCCTTGTCTCGTATAATATACTCTCTCCATTCATTCCAAAAAGAAATGTAAGGCGTACACAATTTTATAAAGGTCAATGTTTGTAACCTTAGACTAATAACTAAATTAACTAAACAATACTCCCTCCGTTTCAATAAATAACAACCTAGGACTTGATTTGATATACCCTAGGATTACGAATATGAACATGCATCTGTTTAGATTTTTAGTTATTGATAATATACTCTAAGAAATAATTGTCAAAGTTCTATTCTGAAAGCCGTGTAAACAACTTAGAAGCCTCATAATTTGGGATGGCGGGAGTACATGTTATACTCAATTTTTGTAGATATCTTTGTGTGGAACTCAAGAACATAGAAGAACTACATTATAATTTCAATATAACTATATAAAGATATCTAGTCATAAACTGAACGAATTTGCACTTTTAGGTGGATATGAGGGACTTCATTGCAGAATAGGACTAGAGTATATCTGCATGTTTGTCACGAAAGGGCATGTAGCTTAGTGGTTGCAGTGACCTGAGTAGTACCCAAGATTTTCTGAGTTCAAATCTCCATAGGAGCGAATTTTAGATTGGGTTGTTTACGGGGCTAAACTCCTAATTTAAATGGCTGCATATGTCTGGTTGGATGTAGAGACTGCATGCTTTTGTTACATGTGCCAATTGAATGAGTCTTGACCAGTATATGTGGCAAGCTTATTGTGACAATATAAATATCGTGGCAGCATGTAAATGTTATGCTAGGTGTACTTTTAGAAGGTTTATTTTTAAAATATTAATTCTTAAAGGCAACATTACAACAAGTGTCGTTGTCTACTCTATACATATGTTGATAGGAAAGGAAGGCATCGGAAGTTCGACTTGCGGTTAGTAGCGTGAATGTTGGTTGGACAAGTTACAAGCAAGAACAAGAACATGATGTGGAGTACGTAGTTGTCTGGTCAGAAATATGGATGATATATATATATATCTCTTGCCTAGCTACTATCATAAACATGTGTTTATGTATGTTAGCATTCAGCAGATCTGAGCTTGCTGCTTGCAGACTCCCTTGTCTTTCCATGCGTCCAGCTGACACTACTAGAAAACTCATTTTCAGCGTCGTAAGGGTTCCATTTTCGCAGACGGTTACGGTCTTCGGAGCAAAAATCCCACCGGCGAAGATGAAACCCGGGGTCGAGGGGCAGTCCGCCTGCGAAGATAGATCTTTGCAGGCGGGCCATATAAGTGTCGCCGGCGAAGATCTATCTTCGCAGGCGGCAGGAGACGTGCGCCTGCGAAGATCGATCTTCGCAGGCGACGCTTATATGGGCCGCCTGCAAAGATGCACCTACATAATCTTCTTCCTCCCCAAGCCCTGTTTATTCTCCCCGAAGTATCTCTCTCCTAAAGTGACTTAAATATAGGGGGGAGGTTTTGAACTTCAAATCTTCGGGGGATTTTTTCTACGGTGCTTAGATCTACTCATTTCCACACTAGGTATGCAATTTTTTAAGCTTTTAGACCTCAATTTGTGATGGATTTATGCATGCAAAATTGTGAAGGAAAACTCAATGTTTTTTAATTTATTTTCTTTTGATATGTTGATGTTAGATGCATGTGTAATACTTGATGCCTCTTGTTGTAGTGGTTTAATGTGGTAACATAAATTCTCAATTTTTTTATGTTGCTATCACATCCACCTCCTAGTTCTATATCTAGATCTAGATATTGTCATACATATATGAGAGAGAATAAAATTTTTAATGCCGATGATATGATTTTGTTGGATTTTCCTAATATACTAATTTGGCATGTCCGTGTAAAAAAATGAAATAAAACTTATGGAAATTAATTTACAATTAACCTTCAGTTAGTTTTTCCAATAAACCCTGCAAATTTGGTATTAATAGTGCAAATATTTTATGTTCATTTTTCTAGAGATATGGAAAGTCGGGAATGGATGTATCATTGGCCGAGGTTTTTGTCTCCATATAGAGATGAAGTGTCTAAATTTATTGGTATTGCGAAGGCACACGCTGAGAAGAATAATATGAGGAAGATAATTTGTCCATGTGCTGGCTGTAAGAATGAAATAGGCTGGGAAAATGCTTATAAAGTGAAGGAGCACTTAGTAACTCGTGGATTCATGGACAAGTACGAAATATGGACACGTCATGGCGAAGAACAAGTGGACGGGCCTGAAAATGTGGTTCCGACACGATTTGAAGACATGGTGCACGACGATGGTTCTGTTGAGGATAGAATCGATCTAGAGGAAATGTTACGTCATGCAGAACCCGAGGTGCTGATGGGGTCTGTTAGAGGTTTAAATAACTTTGAAGCTTTACAGAAGGCAGCTAAGGAAGTTCTGTACGATGAGTCGAAGGGCTGTGACAGTGAGTTCACAACACTACGGTCAGTTCTTGAACTTATGAGGTTAAAGGCGTGACATGGATGGTCTGATACCAGTTTCGATAGTCTTTTAGAACTTCTGCAGAAAATACTCCCGAGGCCTAACTCACTACCATCCAGCACATATCAAGCGAAGAAACTCATATGCCCCCTTTCACTTGGTGTGGAAAAGATTCATGCGTGCGTTAATCACTGCATACTGTACAGGAAAGAGTACACTTCTTTAGATGAATGTCCAACATGCGTTGCAAGCCGGTACAAATCGAATAGCAATACTGGCCTAGAACCGTCTGACAGAACTGAGGGAACTCAGAGAAAAATCCCGCAGCTTGTGGTGTGGTACCTTCCCGTCAAAGACCGCATTAAACGGATATACTCAAATCCGCGAGATGCGGAACTAATGCGTTGGCATGAAGAAGGGCGCAAGAAGGATGGGATGATTCGACACCCGGCAGATGCTCGTTAGTGGATAAACTTTGATGCTCAGTATAGAGAGTTTGCTAAAGACCCACGGAACATTAGGTTTGCCCTGAGTACTGATGGAGTTAATCCTTTCGGAGACATGAGCAGCTCACACAGTACTTGGTCAGTGCTTCTGACTATGTACAATCTTCCTACCTGGCTTTGTCAAAAATGAAAATACGTGCTACTCTGTATCCTCATACAGGGGCCCCGTCAGCCTGGTATTGATATTGACGTATTTCTTGAACCATTGTTGGAAGATATGGCAGATTTATGGAAAAAGGGATTGAAAGTGTGGGACGAGTACTTAAGAGAATACTTCACAGTGAATGCCATCATCTTCGTGACCATTAACGATTATCCAGCAATATTTTCAGTTTAAGGTCAAATTAAAGGTAAAACAGGATGTGTGATCTGTCTGAATGGAACGTACTATAGGTATCTCCCGGGTTCCAACAAGCTTCAATCGATTGCGGCGTCTCCTATGGCTAAATCGATCCATGCATTTATAGCTTTACCACTATAAAAAATCGTGAGCTACCGCATTGTTAGTGAGATGCGCTTTTTATGCACTATTTTTTTGGGTACTGAGCATACTACTATTTTTTTACCACTTCTTTATTTTGCTTTTTTCAAACATCAAAATATTTTATTGAGTTAGCCAATTTGTTCATCAATAGGGAGACTGTAAATTCAAAGTGTGTTTGATTGGTATTATTTTATGATGAATAATTAGCATGTGATATTATTGGTTTTAATATTTGGAGATTATTGGCGAAGTGGTTTTGGAGATGATTGGATTTTCAGGTAATGAGCAGGAATATTTGTGTCTGACGGTTCCGGTCAGACCGACTAGGCTAGGTCAGTCTGACCGACGGTATGTGTGCGGTCAGACCGGCAAGCCCGACGGTCTGACTGGCCGTCTCTGTGTTGATTTTAGTTTTAGGTTGTTATTTTGGATATCCGTGATTAATTCATTATTATGGCTTCTAGATGGATACTGTGCGTATGTAATACTGTTGTGCGCTAATAATGAGTCAAGTTGTGTTTGCTCGGGTGCGCGGTCCAACTAGCGGGACACCGGCGGTCAGACCGACAACATCTGTCCAGTCAGACCGGGCGGCTCCACGATGTTCAGACCGGTGGCGGCTGTGGGGACAGGAGGAGGCGCTTCGGGCGGTTAGACCGGATCTACAACGCTGGTCAGACCGGAGTTCATCGAGCGGTTAGACCGACGCATCTACTTCGGTTAGACTAATCTACATCGAACTTCGAGGGTAACTTTTAATTCCACTAAAAGTTGGTTTTTGGGTACTAAAACCATTCACCCCTAATGGTTGGCTTAGTTATCGTTGTGCGATTCTACATGCAAGTGATATCAGAGTCTTGTTTTCTTCTTTGGATCTTTACCAATCTTGAGTTTTTTCCATGGCTAACTAGTTTACAACTAAGCCCATGGCTGTTTCGATGGATGGGATTTTTTTATTGGTGTGAAAAGATGCAATCTTATATTATGTTTGAGAATTATGATATGTGGAATAAGATTGCTACTCCTTATGATATTCTTGATGTGATTAATACTGCTGTTTTAAAAACTGAGTTTGAAAATAATTGTAAAGCTTGCAATATTTTGTTCAATGGAATTTCTAGTTCTAATTTTGATCATGCCTCTCATCTTAAAACTGCTCATGAGATTTGGAATGCTTTATGTAATTTTCATCAAGGAACTACAAATATTATGGACCTTCGTAAAGATCTTTTCAAAAAGGATTACATAAAATTTGAGATGAAACCTAGAGAAGCTTTGGATGATTATCTTGCTTGATTTAACTTATTACACACTATCTGAGATTTCTAGACACTTCTTGAATGATCTTGATATGTCTGTCTAGGAGATGAAAATTACATCTATTCAAGAATCTATTAATATGTCTAACTTGACTTTGGATTCGCTTTACACAAAACTCAAAACTCATGAGATGAATATTCTTGCTCGTAAAGTTGATCCGAAATCTAGTGCTTCGGTTTCTTCTTCACCTTCTCTTGATAATGGCTCTTCGACATCTACTCATAATGCTTTATCTATTAATAATCATGTCATCTCCGATGATCAACTCGAACAGTTCGAGAAGGAGGACTTGCCTTTGGCTATTAACAAGTTGTCTCAAGCTATGAACAATGTCAGATTCAGGAAAAGAGGAGGTCGAGTACGCTGCTTTGAGTGTGGAGAGGTAGATTACATTCGCTCACTCTGTCCCAAGCTATGAAGAACTAAGAAAGAAGACAATGGTGACAAGTCCAATGAGAACAAGCCGAGGAACACATTCAAAGGAAAGAAATCCAAGGAATCTCTCAAGAAGGTGCTTGATGAAGTTCTTGCAACGTTTGAGCCTTCAAGTGATGTGGATCTTGAAAGTGAAGATGAGGGAAAGAATATCACTGGAGTATGCTTCATGGCGCGTGGTGAAGCGGAATCTGAATATGAAGAGGATGAGGCTTTGATGGCGAGGAATGGGAACGTGTGGATTTTGGATTCCGATTATTCGCAGCACATGATCGGTAATAAAAGTTGGTTCTCCCTTAGATAGGTATCGAGGACAATACCTATTATCTTTGGAGATGCTTCTACTAGTGCCGTTCTCGCTACAGGATCTATCAAGGTAAGTGATAAGTTTGTATTGATAGACGTAGCTTTGTTAGAGGAATTAAAATATAACTTGCTTTCAGTTTCACAAATTGTTGATGAGAATTATAAAGTTCACTTTAAGAAAACTGAAAGTAAAATCTTTGACTCA
Source organism: Oryza punctata (assembly GCA_000573905.2). NCBI lineage: Eukaryota > Viridiplantae > Streptophyta > Magnoliopsida > Poales > Poaceae > Oryza > Oryza punctata. The sequence continues at coordinate 31,440,415 of CM002493.2, forward strand.
TGTGGTGATTCTGTGTTGGGTATTTCTCGCTATGGAAGAGTTTTTAAAGCTGATTTTGATGCGAACACATTTGTGAGGGGTGGCCCGATCTTCACGACAGTAGGTTTGAAGTAAAGAGCACCGGCGTAAAACGTGCACCTTGAGGATAACTAGCTTTATACCTGCCCAGGTTGGATGCGACCAAGTGGTGAGGGTAAGAACGATCCAAAGCCTTCTAGACTCCGACCCGTCAAACCCGAGCAATCATAGAACCAAAATCCGGGACTAATCCACACAAGAGGCCCGAGAGCCAAAAGCACGAACTAGGGGGCACCAAAGGAGCCTTCTTACAAGTCCAAAAGAACTCACAAGAACTCACAAGACTCCAAAAGACACTTATGCAGTCTTCAATAATCTATCATACATGAGGTTTTTAATTGAACAAAAATTGTCTAATGGATGAAGTAGAGGGGTATTTATACTAGGAACATCCCTCCTAGCTTAGGTGTGAACATAAGAAGCCACATTCTGGTGGTCAAGGCTAAAATAAATGAGAATGCAAAGAGTTTTCTCGGGTTCGCGCACAACCCTTTAGCTCCTATGCAACCTTCAATAAAAGTGCTCTAACTTCTCATTGGAAAATGATATTGAGGTGGGGTTTGTTGCATTGGAAACTAGAATTGTCCCTCTTTCCAACCATGTATATCACACAACCCGTCTCTTGAATGGTTAGGTCGCACAAGACTTGGAAGTTGAGCCTTTGCAGCGTAAACTATCTTCTTGTTGGTGTAGACAACCGCTGGTAGCGCAGGTGCTGATTTCCGTTCAACGTAACCCTTGTTGTCCTCAATGTAACCCATCCTTCTTCACATGCTCCTATTATTTCTGTGATGATGGATGCACTGTGACAGCTATTACATATGGACACTGTTGGTCTAGCTAGAGTGCAATCTATCGGAGGAAAGTGGTATGTGTTGGTTATTGTAGATGATTATTCTTGATACTCTTGGGTTTTCTTTATGGCAACCAAGGATGAGGCTTTTGAACACTTTCAGGGTTTGTATCTTCATTTGGATCTTGAATCTCCTAGTTCTTGGAAAGCAATTCGAAGTGATAATGGTGGTGAGTTTAAAAATGCTTCTTTCGAACAATTTTGCAATGAAAAAGGTCTTGAACATCGATTTTCTTCTCCGCATGTCCCTCAACAAAACAGTGTTGTTGAAAGGAAAAAAACATTCTTTGATTGAGATGGCCAGGACTATGCTTGATGAGTATCACACTTCTAGAAAATTTTGGGCTGAAGTTGTTAACACTTCATGTTATATTTCCAATCGTGTCTTGTTGAGGTGAAAGCTTGGAAAAACGTCTTATGAGCTTTGGTTCGGGCATTAACCCAAAGTTTCACATTTGCGTGTTTTTGGTTGCAAGTGCTTTGTCTTGAAATATGGAAATCTGGATAAGTTCGAGGCACGTTCTACCGATGTAGTTTTTCTTGGTTACCTTGCTCATTCACATGGCTATCGTGTACTTGTTTCAGAGACTAACAAAATTGTTCAGACATGCGAAATTACTTGACGAGGCTAGTCCAGGTACTAGACTAGAAATTGCAGGTACAATGTCACAGGTTCAAGGGGAGGATGGTTATACTTTTGAGGAGAGAATGACGATGAAGACGAGGTAGGATCAGCCGGTTAGACCGCCGTCACACCTCCGGTTACACCAGCTCAAGACGAGCGGTCAGACTGGCTAGGTGGTTCATGCTCAAGTTCTACAAGATGCTGATTCTACCGGACCCGCAGAGGCTACAACTTCAACAAGTGAAGGTATAGAATGTGAAATAGCTTCTGAAGTCACAACTCCTTTGCATATTCAATGACGACATCCACCAGAACAAATTATCGGTAATCTAGGTGAGTGTACTACAAGGCCTAATGTAACGACTCATGATGTTAATGCAAATTTTGCATTTGTTGCTTCTTTAGAACCCAAAGATGTTATTCATGCCTTAACTGATGAATCATGAATTAATGCCATGCATGAAGAACTTGAAAAAATTTGAGAGAAACAAAGTTTGGACTTTAGTTGAACCTCCTTCTGGTCATAAAATTATTGGAACTAAATGAGTTTCTAAAAATAAACAAAATGAGGATTGTTTGATTGTGAGAAATAAAACTAGACTTGTTGCTCAAGGTTTTACTCAAGTGGAAGGTTTGGATTTTGATGAAACTTTTGCTCCTGTTACTAAGATTGAAGCAATTAGACTTTTGTTGGCTTTGGCAACTTCGAAAGGTTTTAAATTGTATCAAATGGATGTGAAAAGTGCTTTCCTAAATGGTTTTATATAGGAGGAAGTTCATGTCAAACAACCACTGGGTTTTGAAAATCCTGATTTTTCCAACCATGTTTTTAGATTGTCAAAAGCTTTGTATAGTTTGAAACAAGCACTTAGAGCATGGTATGATAGACTTAAAAACTTTTTGCTTGAAAAATATTTTCAAATAGAAAAGATTGACAAAACTCTGTTTGTTCAAAAGCATGGTGATAATCAATAGTTCACTCAGATTTATGTGGATGATATCATCTTTGGTTGTTCCACTCACGCTTTTGTTGTGGAGTTTGCTGAGACAATGCGTAGGGAATTTGAGATGAACATGTTGGGTGAGTTATCGTACTTTTTGGGATTGTGTTAACAAAAAAATTTGGTAAAAAGGATTCGGAGTTGGAGTTCAAAGCCGAAGCGGATTTGGAGGAGATGCAATATTTCTGGAAACAGAGTGCGCATCGACTAAATGCTGTATTGGCCGATACCGAGTGGAACACGGTCAGCCAATATAGGTAGAGTTGTATTTTTATTAAGGCTTGGGAGATATTGCCAAGCAAGGAAAAACTCCGGAGTAGGCAATTGTATCTATTAATTAGGATATTAAGCAACTTCCTCAGAGATATTTGTGGCAAGAGTCCGCCTAGGTTCGTCTGTTAATGTAATATTATGGAAGTTTGAGGCGTGTCCGATATGGACAAGTTTGTATATTCGAGTATAAATAGATGCCCAAGATCTTGTAAGAAATTAACACCAGTTCAATATAATCTCGGTGCATTGCCAAACCTTTCACTTTTCGTTCTTCTCGACGAGTTCTTGTTTTGAGTCGGGCTGCATCGACTTCGATCTTCGACAAGAGGTCAGGCTTGTCCATTATCATATACCTTAGCTAATCTAAGTTGACGAATTTGTTTATTTATATCGATTATACCTCACTAAGAGTTTCATCGATATAATGTAAACTCTTCTCGTTAATCTAGATTAGTCAAGGTATCTATCACCCTGAAAATCAATCATCGGCTTGATTTTTTAGATCTTATGCTTCTTTTTATACTTAGTGTTGCATCAGCTGAGTTTGATCGACTAAGTTGTTCTTAGAATCATAAGATTTAAACTGCTTTATGATTACCAATAAGGGTAGCATCTGGGTTTCAGTCGATCTAATCTGATATATCTGTTTTTCTTTGCTTTATCTTGCTTAACAAGTTATATTTGCCCCTTATATTAGAATCTCAACTATTTAAATATACTAAGCTTAACATCGGTCTTGGTTAGTTTTAATCTTTCGCAAGATTGATATTTGTTTAATATATTTATATCAGAGTGATAGTATAAGGTTATATCGGAGCCATAGCCGGTATATACTTAAACTAGACCATATACTATGATATAAACACTTATAATCTTTAGTTCATGTTATTTTGGATATAATCAACTTATACTATCTCGATTGAGTTTGATCTATCCTAGTTGTTTGTATTTAAAAGAATATTGAATCATAGATTATATACGGTTAATCTCTACGGTCGATGGGACAAGTTTAGGGTTTCTTTTGCATTATATTCACCCCTTACAGCCGATTCAGCTTTGTTGCATCAGCTAGGTCATAAAGCGATACGTCATCGGCAATCCGACCGATCAGCTATCGTTTACTAATTATATCTTGTTGTTTTTCTTGTTGGTTATAAGATCAAACCAACTAGCACGTGCTGAATCCGAAAGCAAGATTTGGATTTGCACTGGAGTAAAACAAATCTCCCAGGCCACTGTGTTTTATAGCGGCACAAAAAAGTAAAGCTAGAGGAGGGAGAGAGAAATTTCACCAAGGTTCTTGCAAGATGACTTGTTCCCGAAGTTTGAATCCTTGAGGTGATTCTAGTATCCGTTGAGGAGCTCGCAAAGAGTCAGGTCTTTGCTAACCCTTCCCTCAAGAGGTTGCACAAAGCTGTAATACCCTGAAAAAATAAATAGAAGTTGTTTGAATTATTGGTTTCGAATTGCTTTGTAATATAATAGCATCAATTAATTAATTAAATAAAATACCTTTTAGTCGTGGATTAGTTGTGGACCCAACCAACCTAGGCCAAGGCCCGAGAAGTCCAACCCACTTCCTCCACCCCACCTAAAACCCTAGAGGAGGAGGCACCAGATTCCCTCTCTCCCCACAACGTCTCTTCCCCCTCCACCCATCTCCAGTATGTACTTTCATCTCCTTCTCTCCATCAAACCTTGCTCTCCCTATATCTCAACCAAGGTATTTTGGATCAAGAGGAAAATTAGAAAAATGGAACAAGGAGGAGGAGAGGACAAAGGAGAGGGGTAAATCAGTGCTCCCCGTTCTTTTTCCCCTGGAATCTCGAAGGAAACCCTAGGTGAGACTTATCCCCTTGTTGCATCATTTGCTCTCGGGTGTTTATGGTGCTTTAATTCGTGGTAAACGAAGGTCTGAACGATCGTAGGCGGAGGGAGAGGGTGACAGGCGCCGAGGACGCTTGGAAGCCCCGGTCTTGCGAGGAGCCATCCCTTGAACAAGGAGATGAAGCACAAGGTTAGAGTGAAGATCAAGGACGAAATCAACAAGAGGAAAGAGTGAAGAACCATGCAAGATAGAGGATGAAGGGGTCGAGCAGAAATTTTCGGAAATTCCGAAAATAATTTTCAGAAATTCTGAAAAAGGCTGGCTGAACCCTAAATCCTATATCCCACACGATTTCACCAAGGAAAACCTATAAAGTTGAATCTACCACATCTATGGCACTAGGAGAACACTACCACCGAAAGAAATCAACGGATTTAACAAGTGGAGTCAATGGGATTCGATTTGGAGCCGCTTACCTCAAAAACGATGAACACAAGATGAAGAGGATGCAATGTAGCCCTCTAGTAGGCCTCCAAGAGTGCTCCCACGAGACTGGTGTGGAGGGGAGCGCTGGAGAGCCGTCTAGGGAGGAGTTGCCGCCAGTGAGGGGTCGTGGGAGGGTGGGTGCTTGTGGAGAAGAGAGGAAAAGATAGAGAGAGAAGAGTCCACGGGAGAGAAGGAAAATATTATACATGGCAGCTGATTTTTCGGAGTTATCCGAAAATTTTCGAACAAGTCCGAAGAAGTTGAGTTCTTGGCCAAAGATAGTAGAGGAAATTTTCAGAGTTGCTGAAACTTTTTCGGAAATTCCGAAAAAAACCTGTAAAGCATGGAAAGACTTGGATTGGACTGGCAATTTTCGGAGATGCCGAAATTTTTTCGGGGATTCCAAAAAATGTAGAAAACATGTTTTTTTCAAAGGATTGCAAGGAATTTCGATATAATTTTTCACAAATATTTTGACAGGAATTGGAGAGAATGTTGGTCAAACAACTTGGCCTAGTTTGAACTTGTGATTAGCCATCAATCAATCATGCAAAACAATAATCATAAGATCAAACGGGTCGATCCGAGGACAAAATATAGTAAATTACCATGAGACAAGATAATTTTCCCTCACGATAGGGAACGTGTGAATCTATCTTAAGTTGTGTTAGGACCGACATTCATTGGAAAATGAGATCCCCATACATATAGATTCAATTTCTCCACAAAATGGTGACTAGTGTTCATCCATTAATTGAGTGGTATGCAAACCTATTCTAGCAACCAAAATGCATGCAATAGATTAATCCACATTCCGAGAATCCAAGATATTTAGCTCACTTCTCAACTCACTAAACTTACTTTCATCTAAAGGCTTGGTAAAGATATCCGCCAATTGTTTGTCGGTTCTCACATGTTGGATGTCTATGTCACCTCTTGTGGAATGATCTCTCAAGAAATGATGGTGAATATCAATATGTTTGGTTCAGAAGTGTTGGACGGGGTTGTTGGCTATTTTGATGGCACTCTCACTATCATATATGAGTGGAATTTTGCTCAAATTGTGGCCATAGTCTCTCAAGGTTTGTTTCATCCAAAGAAGTTGAGCACAACAACTCCCCGCTGAGACGTACTCCGCTTCGGCGGGGAATAGGGCGATGGAGTTTTGCTTCTTGCAAGACCAAGAAACAAGGGACCTACCCAAGAATTGGCAAGTACCTGATGTGCTCTTCCTATCCACTTTGCACTTTGCATAATCTGCATCAGTATAGCCAATGAGGTTAAACCTCGCTCCCTTAGGGTACCAAAGGCCAAGATTAGGTGTGTGAACTAAATATCGAAGAATTCTCTCACGACTACAAGGTGACACTCCTTCGGAGCGGCTTGAAATCTTGCACACATGCACACACTAAGGATGATATCAGTCCTAGATGCACAAAGGTAAAGTAATGAGCCAATGATGGAATGTTATACCTTTTGGTCCACATCTTTATATTGTTCGTTAAGGTCTAGGTGCCCATTTGATGGCATAGGAGTGTGAATTGGCTTTGCATTCCGCATTCCAAATTTCTTTAACATGTCCTTTAAATACTTTGTTTGGCAAATGAACATTCCTTCCTTGATTTGCTTGATTTGAAGACCGAGGAAGAACTTCAATTCACTCATCATGGACATCTCAAAGTGTTTGGTCATCATTCTACTAAACTCTTCACTAAAAGACTTGTTAGCATAGCCAAATATAATATCATCGACATATATTTGGCACACAAAGATATCATGATAATGTCTTTTGGTGAAGAGAGTAGAATCGGCCTTGCCAATGTTAAAGTTGTTTTTAACAAAAAAATCATGAAGGCATAGAGCCCATAGAGTGCCTTATGAAGCTTATAACCGTGATTAGGATACATTGGATCTTCAAAACTTAGCGGTTGCTCTACATACACCAACTCATTGATTGAACCGTTGAGGAAATCACTTTTCATGTCCATTTGGTAGAGCTTGAAATCAAGGTTTGTATAAAAGGCTAATAAAATGTGAATTGACTAAACCCTAGCTACCGACGCAAAGGTTTCACCGAAATCCAAAACTTGGATTTGGGTGAACCCTTGAGCCACTAACCTTGCCTTGTTCCTTACCACCATGCCATTTTCATCTTACTTGTTCCGGAAGATCCATTTGGTATCAATCACATTGTGCCTTGGTCTCTCCAACAATGACCATACTTCATTTCGAGTGAAGTTGTTCAACTCTTCTTGCATGGCCATCACCCAATCCGGATCACTGAGTGCTTCTTCTACCCTTTGTGGTTCAAGAGAAGACACAAAAGAGTAATATTCACAAAAAAATTGCAACTCAAGATCTAGTGGATATTCCCTTGTTGATATCACCTAGGATGTTGTCGGCGGGGTGATCTCGTTGAATGCTTTGGTGTATCCTTGGGTGTGCAAGGTTGATTGGTGAAGATGGCATGTGCACGTCAACTTCATCATGATCCAAGCTTGAGGATGAGGGATCATTGACTTGGGTGGATGTGGATGCTTCCGCTTGTGTAGAGGAAGAGGGCCCATGTTGTTGCTCTCTAGGACGAACATCTCCTAGAGCCAAACTCTTGATAGCTTCGCTAGGGTCTTCCTCTTCACTTAACACATGTGAGTCAACTTGCTCTACTTGAGACTGTTATTCTCGTCAAATGTCACATCATGCGTGATCTGAACAATGTCGGAGGTTTTGTTGAAAATGCGGTATGCACACTCATTTGACCCATATCCAAGCAAGAACCCCTCATCAACCTTAGGGGCAAATTTTGAGGATCTTGCCTTATTGTTGAGAATGTAACACCTACTACCGAAATCACGAAAGTAGGAGATATTTGGTTTGTTACCGGTAATAAGCTCATAGGGAGTCTTCTTAAGAAGGCGATGAAGGTAGAGGCGGTTGATGGCGTGGCATGCGGTGTTGATGGCTTCGGCCCAAAAGCGGTACGAAGTATTATATTCATCCAATATGGTCCTTGCCATATCGATGAGAGTCCTATTCTTCCTCTCGGTTACTCTATTTTTGTTGAGGTGAATATGGAGCCGAGAATTCATGCTTGATTCCTTCTTCATCAAGGAAACTCTCCAAGCACGTGTTCTTGAACTCTTTGCCGTTGTTGCTTCGGATGTTCTTGATCTTGAGCTTGAACTCATTTTGAGCTCTTGTTGCAAACTTCTTGAATATGGGTTGTGTTTCACTCTTGTCATGCAAAAAGAACACCCACATGAAGCGTGAAAAGTCATCAATAATAACAAGACCATATTTGTTACCTCTAATTCTTAGATAAGCAATGGGTCCGAAGAGGTCCATGTGGAGTAGCTCCAACGGCCTTGTAGTAGTCATCACGTTCTTGACCGGATGATGAGATCCAACTTGTTTCCCGGCTTGACATGCGCTACACAATCTATCTTTCTCAAATTGTACATTGGGTAGTCCAAGGATGTGATCACCTTTTAGAAGCTTGTGAAGATACCTTGTACCAACATGGGCTAGCCTCCGATACCAAAGCCACCCCGTGTTGGACTTAGCCACTAAGAATGTCTCAAGTTTAGCATTATGTGAGGTGAAGTATACAAGATAAAGCTTTCCCTTGTGAACACTCTTAAAGACCACCGAGGAATCATTCCTTCTAAACACGGTCACATCAACATCGATAAAAGGACAATTGTAACCCATAGAGCATAATTGAGAAACAGACAAAAGGTTGTAGTTGAGAGATTTTACCAAGATAACATTGGATAGAAAGGTCATTCGAGCTTGAAATTTTACCTAATCCCATTACCTTTCCCTTTCCATCGTCCCCGAAGACTATGTTGTCTTATGAAGTGCCATTTAGATCGAGGGAGAAAAACATTGACTCTTCTCCAGTCATGTGATTTGTGCATCTGCTATCAAGCACCCAACTTCTTCCACCAAAGATGTATTCCTACAAGAGATCTAGGTACCCATAGTTGCTTGGGGACTCTCATGTTAGTAACAAGTGCCTTAGGCACCAAAAGCACTCTCTTGATAGAAATATTCTTGCCCCTTGGGCCAACATACTTAGCTACAACATGACCATTAGCATTCTTCCCAAGAACATAAGAAGCATCAAATGAATTTTGTGAAGCACAATCATTAGGATTGATACTTTTGGCCTTAACAAAGTTGTCTAGTCCTTGGGGCTTCTTGAGCATTACACTTTTATCCACCTTCCCTTTTGGTGGAGGAACATACTCAAGACCTTCATGATTGAAGTTATCCCTTTGATATTCTAGGTACTCCTTTAGGGCCTTAATACCCATATGGCACTTTTTAAAGCTATTGTGAAGGAGTCCCATAAGCTTCTTATTTCACTTTTGCAAAGCGGTCAAAGATTTAGAGTTAGTAGCACAAGCATCAATATCAATATCCTTGCACCTTGAACTTGGTTCATTGCTTGGGAAAATGTTGGAATAAGATACCTTTCTAGGGAGAGAGACGCTATTCTTTAGGGTTTCGAACTTTTCTTCAAGTGAGGTAATTTTTGTCCAAGCTATCCACCTTCTCTTGAAGTTGTGAGTTCGCCACCTCAAGATTAGCATGAGATTCTTCGTTTGCTTGAAAAGTTGTACCAAAGCCTCATTTTTCTCTCTCCTTAGCAAGCGCACTCTTGAGTTCATGAGACCGCTCTTTCTCACGAATGAGCAAAGTCTCTTGCCTCTCAAGAGTTTCATATTGTTATTCAATTGTCCCAAGTAACTCACTCAAGTGTGGCAATTCCTTGGTTATGGACTTGAACAAGTCCTCGTCCATAACCTCATAAACTTCCTCATCAACCTCCTCTTCTCCATCACTAATGAGATCAACATTAAATGACTTGAGAGATGAGGTTACCTTAGGCTCCTTTGCCATGAGACAAATAGGAGCATCGTCATCACTTGAGTAGTTGAAGAGCCTCGGTAAAGGAGGTGATGTAGGCTTGACGGCAAACGTGGCCATACCCTCTTCACCACTTGAACTTGACCCGGAATCATCAAACTCAAATATCATCCGGAGGTGGGCTTGGCCATGTCGCTCACGCTTGCTATGCTTGTGCTTCTCCCTCTTGTCACCCTTCTTCTTCTCTTCCTTGAGGCTGGAGCAATCGGCCATGAAATGTCCGGGCTCATGACACTCATAGTACTTCATTGTGGAGTGCCTCCCACTTGACTTATCAATGGAGCATTTGGAAGATCTCCCCTCGAAGAAGCCGCTTCGTCTCATGAACTTCCCAAACTTCTTGACGAAGAGTGTCATCTCTTCATCATCCTTTTCCTTCTTGCTCTTGCGACTTTCTTCTTATTCTTTTGCCTTCAACGCCAAATCTTCCTTCTTGACACTTGAGCCTTGGTGGATGAATTCTACGACTTCCTTTGACTCTTGCTCAACCTTGTCATGGGTAAGAATACGACCGAGCACACCATGAGGAGTGAGAGTCTTGTAGTCTGGACACTCACATATGATGGTCACCAAGGTAGAGTTCCTTGGTGTGATGGCTCGAATCATTTTCTTGACCACAACTTCATCGGTCATGTCCTTGGAACCATGCCCCTTTATCTCGTTAACAATCTTGCTCAAACGGTCATACATATTGCTGAGGCTCTCTCCATCCAACATGATGAACTGCTCAAATTGCCCCTTGAGGATCTCCACCTTGGACTCACAAACACTATCCATGCCTTCATGCACATTCCGAAGTGTGTCTCATATCTCTGTGGCATTCTCAATGCCATCCACTCGGTTGAACTCACTTCCGCTCAAGGCGCTAAGTAACGCATTAGCGGCTTAAGCGTTCATGTACTCGTTCTCGTCATCCTTGGTGGGATCATCGGGTTTCTTCAAAACATAGCCTTTTTCGACTATTCTCCAAATAGAAAGGTTAATAGATTTCAAGTGCATCTTCATCTTATGCTTCCAAGTGGCATAGTCTGTACCGTTGAAATATGGAGCGTTGTCGCTATAGGTGCCCACATAAGATGTAGATGTCGTGGAGGAATAATGAAAATTAATTTTAGCTCCGATTGACTCAACCTCAGTGCATTCCCCCCTTTGGTCCGACATGATCTCTCCAAGCGGTTAAGCCTAAGAAGGAGATTAGGCTCTGATACCAATTGAAATGGTCACTTAGGCCTAGATGGGGAGGGGGGAATAGGCTAATTTAAAAACTTAAGTAAATACGGAAGCAAGACTTTTCGGAAATTCCAAAAATCACAGAGTATGCGCACGGGTAAAGAAATGCTAGCTATCCACAAGAATAAAGAACTAGCACAAACAACAACTATATTTATAGCGGCACAAAGGGATTTCACCAAGATTCTTGCAAGATGAGTTGTTCCGAAAGTTCGAATCCTTGAGGGGATTCTAGTCTCCATTGAGGAGTGCACAAAGAGTCCAATTTTCGCTAACCCTTCCCTCAAGAGGTTGCACAAAGCACTACTCTTTCCACTAGTGGTATCTCTTCCCTTTCGGAGGTGAGGTCTGAGCTTTACAAACTCTCCCGGCCAACCTCAAATGAATCGGTAGCTCAAGAGTGACACCTAACCGTCTAGGAGTCCTCAATCTCCAAGAGTAAAAGATGATGCACGGATCTCTTGGGGATGAAGCAAGTACTTACAAATCTTCATGAAGTCAACACCAAGCACTCACACAAACTCGAAACCATAACTCTCCCACACACACGAAATCCAAATCAAAGACCGGTGAAGAGGGGAATCAAACAAGCAAGGCTCAAAAGTGAATCTCAAATATTGCAAGCCAAGGGCACCAATTTTTTCAATGAGAGCAACAACCTTGACTTGGAGGGGGAGGGGGCTATTTATACCCCAAATCTCAGATCTGTTCGTTATAGGCAAAGTTTCCATTTTTTGGAAATTTTGAAATAGCTTTTCGGACAAGTACGAAAATCACCAGAACAACAAAAGGAAAGAAATCAACTGGGATTTTCGGAACTTCCGAAAACTTTTCGGACATACCCGAAAATGACACAGACTTTTTCGGAAATTCCGAAAATGTATTTTGGACATATTCGAAAACGTCCCGAAGGGTTTTTTTCCTTCATGACCATTGTCGAAAATTCCGAAAATAATTTTCAGACAAATCCAAAATCTTCCGGAAGGTAGTTCAGCTTCAAGCCCATTTTCAGAAATTCTGAAAATGCTTTTCGGACAAGTTTGAAAACGTGTGGAAGGTTGTTCTTCATCTCAGACATTTTCGGAAATTCTGAAATTTCATTTCGGACAAATCTGAAAAACATACACAAGGCACAATGAGCAAGTAACCACTTGAAAAATAGATTTTTGAGCACCCAACTCATTCCTCATCATCTATGCATCATCCCCATTTATAGTATGACTTTCCTATTGACACAAACAAATGAAAAAAAACATTTGTTCATTTGCCGTAATATATCGTTTCCTCACTCTCACCAGGTTTTGCATTGAACCACGCTTTACCGAGAACTAACATTCCTTCACATATAATCAAACAATTTGTTAGTCCTCTCTAATCGTATTATTATTAATCACCAAAATCATTAGGGGCCTAGATGCACGTTCAAAGTATGATTGAGTCATTGTTGTATCTAACTGTTTCAAGGCCAAACATACAATTTGTTGTGTGTTTGTGTGCTTGCTTTCAAGATTCTCCATGTGCTTCATATCATCTAGCAGTCAAGCGGATTATAAAGTATTTGAATAATACACTTGAATTTGAAATTTGGTATTCTACTTCATCATCTCTATGCTTGAGTGGATATTCCGATGCTGATTTTGCTAGTTGTAGAATTCATAGCAAAAATACTAGTGGAGCATGTCATTTTCTTAATACATCTTTGATTGCATGGTCTTCTAGGAAACAATCTAGTGTTACTCAATCAACTGCTGAACCTGAATATGTTGCAGCTGCTAGTTATTGTTCACAGATTCTTTGGCTTGTATCAACTTTGAAGGAATATTGTCTTGCTTTTGAGAAAGTTCCTCTCTTTTGCGATAACAGAAGTGCTATTAATATTGCTAAGAATCATGTCCAACATTCACGCATAAAGCACATTGATATTCACTTTCACTTTTTGAGGGATCATGTTGAGAAGGGAGATGTTGAATTGAAGTTTTTGGTTACAAAGTTGCAACTTGCTGATATTTTCATGAAACCATTGGATGCTTCTCGCTTTGCTTTTCTTCGTGGAGATTTGGGAATTGTTCATCCTTTTGGCATGATTTGGTGGGGAATTTGTGCTGTTGGTTTTATCAAGCAAAATTGAAAATAAAAAAACATGAGAAAAGAGAGCTTTGTTTTATGCTAATTTTATATTCATGTGCATGCTAGCAATGTTTTGAAGGTCTATTTGTCACTAGTATAGATTGTATACATTTTAGTCTTTTCATGAGGCTTAGATATTGCTTTTAAGAGAAATGATGCATGACACTAATTCTTTTACTTGAATTAAGTAAATATTCAATGTTGAAGCAAGTACTTAGTTTGGATGTCTAATGCTTATATATATGTTCATTGGATTGTTATTCCTCAAATTGCTTCTTGTTTGTTCCAAATGCCGCAAGTGAAAAATTTGATTATGAGAGAAAAAATTGAATAATGAATCCTTGGAAACAGTCTTGACGACAAGGACATATTCGCGGTGAGGAAAATAATGAGTACTGAATCATTGGAAACAGTCTTGAAGACAAGGACATACTCAAAATAATTGAGAGATTTAATATTCACTGTCAAAGTGAGCACAAAAAGTTCGACTAAATGCTGAAATTTCTCTTGATTGTTTTTGTCATGAAGTAGATTTGAGAAAGAGTAATAATGCAATTGGTATATGTGTAGGGGTTTTTCTTTCAACCTATGTACTTGTGAATATATTGCATTATAAATCATTTGAAATCATGAATCTTGATTGTTGATTTGATCTTACTAGTAATATCTTAATTCATGATTATACTCTGGTGCATGCTTCCTATATAGTTGATGACTTTATCTTCCTCAAATTATGACACATGAACATGAATTGCTCTATGTATAATTCCAAGCTCTTCAATATAATTTTGTACTAAATGCTAATGCTTGATAAAATCATTGTCAAAAGGGGGAGAAGAAATACAAAATGTGCATGTTTGATTGAGGGAAATTTTTTTCTTTTCAAAAGTGAGAGAAGTTCTCTTTTGAATTTGAGCACTCCGATGCTTTTTACCACTTCTTTGTTTTGCTTTTTCTAAACACCAAAACATTTTGTTGAGTTTGCCAATGTGTTCATCAAGGGGGAGATTGTAAAATCAAAGTGTGTTTGATTGGTATTTTATGATGAACAAATGGCATGTGATATTATTGGTTTTGATATTTGGAGGTTATTGGCGAAGTGGTTTTGGAGATGATTGGATTTTCAGGTGATGAGCAGGAATATTTGTGTCTGACAGTTCAGGTCGGACTGGCTAGGCTAGGCAGGTTTGACTGACGGTATGTGTGCGGTCAGACCGGCCAGCCCGACGGTCTGACCGGCCGGCTCTGTGTCGGTTTTTACTTCGGGTTGTTATTTTGGACATCCGTGATTAATTCATGATTATGGCTTCTAGATGGATACTATGCATATGTAATACTGTTGTATGCTAATAATGAGTCAAGTTGTGAGACATTGTGCTCGGATATGGTTTCTTGGTTTGATGCATGTGTAGGTGAGTCTTGATGCCTTGGGAGAGCGTTGTCGGTGATGGATCAGGAGTCAACTTGGGAGAAGAAGATGTCCGGATGATTAGGATATCATGCAGGATGCTTAGGCTAAAGATCAATGCACATGGTTAGTGAAGATTGCATATGACATATGAAGGAGATATTGTGTGCGTATGGGATGCGGACTCGAATTTGGAGGGAGTCAAAATTTGGTACAATTAGAGTTTGTAAAGTTTGTTTCTTGTATGGGAAGGTTTCCTAGGTGATTAGGACTTCTTGTACAAGTTTGGTTCGTGGCTTTAGGCTGCCTACCTCGGGTATAAATAGAGAAGGAGGGTGTAACCTCCCGGTATCGATTTTTTTGAGAGTTGAGTTAGAGAAAAGTTAGAGTTTTCGAGTTTAGTCGAGATTTCATGAGGAGTTCTGTTGTTGCATTTTGTAAACACAGATTACATGTAATAAAGTTCAATCTATTTTGAGAGATTTTCAATTTGTGTTTGCTCGGGCGCGGCGGTCCAACCAGCGGGACATCGATGGTCAGACCGACAACATCTGCCCGGTCAGACCGGCGGCGGTGGCGGCGGTTAGACCGGATGTACAACGTTGGTTAGACTAGAGTTCATCGAGCGGTTAGACCGACGCATCTACTTCGGTTAGACTGATCTACGTCGAACTGCGAGGGTAACTTTTAATTCCGCTAAAAGTTGGTTTTTGGGTACTACAACCATTCACCCCATCTGGTTGGCTTAGTTATTGTGCGATCCTACACGTGGTATACTGATTGCCTGATGCGAAAGAAACTACGACACGTCGTGCAGTTCCTACTATGTACTGCCATCCGATTGCAATCCTACGACTCCTGTATCCATTCGTGCTCAACTGTGAAGAGTTCTCACTACACTGGTTTGGCTACATGTTGTTTGTATCGTTTTTCCTATGTTTCGTAAGTTGCTCTTTTTTAATGACTGCTAAGGGGACAGGTAAACTCTACCTATATTACACTTAAAACCAAACTTTAAACTTAGAAGTTATTTCAGATTGTAATCCTCAATGGTACCAAACATAGTCAAACCAGATTTTTGATTTTGGGTGGGTTGGGGGGGTGGTCATGTGCGTCTGTCATCTATATGGGGAATTAGTGGATGCAACTTGACAACCCTGTAGATGCAAAATGCACATCAAACCATGTAGTACATGATGTTTACCATGTATGTGCACTGCCATGAATGCACTTTGCCCATGCAGAGATATACAGCCGGTGGATTATCTTGTAGGCCGTGAGCTAGTACATTTACCTATCTACATCCAGCGATAAGTAACATCAGTGGTGGATCTAGGATTTTTCCCTTGGGTGTGCTCGCACATTTCTAAACAGTTAAATAAAAAACTCGATGCACTATAATATAATTAATAATTCCTAATTGCAGTGGGTTTTTATAGAATAGAAACTCTTGAAAGCGATATACTATTTTGTAAAGTTTGTTCATGTTTCTTTGTTTCACCAATCTTAATATAAAACGCACCAAGATTCTTTGTCCCTAAACCTACCATAATCAATGAAAGAATTTGATTGATTCAATAAGCTTAATTTAAAGCTCACCAAGTTTATCTATGTCCTGGCTAAAGAATAAAAGGGTTGCGATGTTCCTCTTCATATTTGATTTTGATTTGTTCAACTTGATGTCAATTCTCTGCCTACAAGGACTGGACATGCACGGATGAGTTAAGGATGAGTGAACGACGATTGGAGCTGGACGGCATTCTTTATTTCTTGCGCAGCCATCCAGTGACGTGGTTGCCGACTTACTGCCTTGCTGGCCACTGCGACGGCAAGTAGCTCCTGCACGCTAGTTGATAGCCGGTGACAGGCAGCCTCCGCCTATCCATCTTCATGCTCTTGCCCCGCCGAGAGGTAGCCGGGCGTCGTGCCGCCGCCAACACCCACCAGGAAAAACGATTCGTGAAACCCTATATATAAGTGTTACTATATATTATTTAAGCTGGATAGGTGGACTACACGGGTTGATATACATAATGAATTTAGCTATTATGTTGTTTGTATCGTTTTTCCTAAGTTTCGTAAGTTGCTCTTTTTTAATGATTGCTAAGGGATATATAAAAAAACTCTACCTATATTACACTTAAAACCAAACTTTAAATATAAAAGTTATTTTCGGATTGTAATCCTTAATGGTACCAAACATAGTCTAAGTCATATGCAGCGGTGGATCTAGATTTTTCTTTTTTGGGTTGGGGGGGTGGGGGCTTGAGCCCCTAACACCCACATTGAATTCGCCTCTGCCTCTGTTCACTGGTCATGTGCGTCTATCATCCATATGGGGAATTAGTGGATGCAACATGATTACCATGTAGACGCAAAATGCATATCGAACCATGTAGTACATGATGTTTAGCATATATATGCACTGCCATGAATGCACTTTGCCCATGGAGAGATATACAGTCGGTGGATTATCTTGTAGGCCGTGAGCTAGTACATTTACTTATCTGCATCCAGCTAGCAATAAGTAACACCCACATGTCTATCTACGTTATGAATGAGCCCAACAAAAAATTCTACCTTTTATTCCTTTCGTATAAAGTATGCAAGAAATGAGGAAAAAACATAGACAATTAGAAAAAGCAAGATGTAAACGAGGGCAAAGTGATCACAAGCATGTAATCTCGGGTTTGGTATGAATAGGAGACATCAGGAATACTGACGAGGTGCTCTTCCTTCATCACGTATGGATTAACTTTAATGGCAGTGAGATAAGCTGACATAGAGGCATGCCAGAGCCAGGCAGTTTTGGTGAGAACCGATTGTAATGTTCTCCATGGAAGTTCATGATCGTGTTTGTCTCAGCAACACAGATGCTGCTAACAGAATAACCACTGTAAAAGGTAGGCCCATTGGTAGCTACCTCAATCAGGATTATACGGAATATATCTCACTTGCTGGCATGTACGTGGGAATCCTTAGTGTGTGAACAAAATGAATGTTCTAGAAGTTTGGGGACAATGAGGGCACTTTTGAGCGTAATGTTTTTTTTCTAGGGAGTACTAGCTAGTAAGAGAAAAGGCACAGAGATACAGGAGAAAACTATTAACATATAAGATTCAATCAAATTCAAAGTATAGGCAATACACAAATAGGTAATTTCTTATTTGTTTTTGGTTGATGTCCTTGTTGATGTATTTTTTTCCACTCCATGTACCTTCCCGTAAGGACCAACATTTATAAGACTACACCATTAGATTATTCCCTAACACCTAAGATATCATAGTAGAAAAGTAATTTACTATTTTACGATCCAAGAATCAAATTGATGGTGTTGAGATAGTTGCACCATTGGAGTATACTAGATGTACATACTATGGACGGCTTACCTTTCATTCATGATAAATAGAGCATGCATATCACGTCCTTTTCAGTAGTATATATACATAGTTCCTCAAAATAAATAAGGATAAATCTCTCGAGCCTCACTCCAGTGCTCTTTACTGGTAGTAGAAAACAATCTGAACCCTTGATCTTATTTGATCGAAGGATTCAGATTGATTTTTATTATCATACTAGTTAGCGGTAGTAGAAATGTGGAGGGGTATTATTGTTCTAAAAATAGGGGTATAATTGTTATTTAGTAGTGACTAAATTTTTTTTCTTTTTTTTACTTTTTAATAGAATATGAGTAATACTTACATAATTTATAACCACATATCAATCTAGCGGAGAAAAATATAAATGACAAAATTACTCGTAATAATTATATTAGTAAATTACTAATTTACTCTTAATATTCTTAATATTACTGGTAGTATAATATTACAAGTAGAGAGTACCGGAGTATCATCCAAATCTCTCTTGTTGAATTGTAGGCAATAATCAGCCTGCCAATCGGAGGAAGATGACCGTGACAAGTCCTCCATAATCCTAGACGTATGTATAACCATGTCCAATTAATAGGAGAGGGAGGCACCGGGGGTTCGATTCGAAGTTATGGATATCAATGTTGGGGAAGTGAGGTTGCAATATGTGTGGTATACTGATTCCCCGACGTAGAGAAGCTATGACATGTAGTGCAGTCTTACCATGCATGTATTTCCATCCAACTGTAATCCTATGGCTTCTGTATCTTTTGCCTGCCAGCTTGGTGAGGTTTACCGAGCTGCGGGGTAGACAAGGCTAGGAGACAAGGAATTGGTGTTGGTCGAGAGTTTTTCCGCGTGATCTGTTCAAGAAAGTATGAAAGGTGTAGAGCTAACAGGAGAGGCATATATCCCTTGCATCGTATATATCCATTTGAGCTAAACTGTGTACGGTTCTCACTGCCCAAGCAACCGAACGCGCCAATGAACTAATGACAGCTATAACATGTTTAATTGTATTGTATGACAGGTAGTATCATGTCACAAAGGAATTTTAACTGAAACATATAATTTCAGCTAAGCTAGTGCATTGCATATTTGCGGGATATCATACCATGTTTCCAAACTCAATGCTGATTATTCAGTGATTTTTATATGGGTGGTCCTATTTATATAATTTTTTTAAATACCCTCAATATAATAAGGTTAGAAGTATAAATTGATCAAGTGTGCATCATAATATATTAATAAGATAGTCTTTTTTTTTTGCAAAAAAAACCTTTACACATGTATATATGTATTGGGCTAGGATTTTTTGGGTGGTCACCGAGACCACCCATAGATCCGCCTATGTGCTTATTGTCCTTACGCTAATTAAGCTGTAAACATGAGGGGAAACAAAACGATATGAATGATAGGGTTTGGCTTCTAGCTACTCGAGTAGGAAATGGTTCTTCTGCCCTTTTAGCTTATGGGCTGGTACGAATCAAGCTGTAATTTTGTAATTCACAGTTATTTTTTATAATAATTGACTATAACTTCTCTTATATAAAGACCCGAATGAATTCCATTATAAAACAAATGAGCTGGTATACCCTAGCCTCACTCTTCCCTAGTACTTGCATGTTTTTTTTTTCACTTCTGCTGTCTTGAACCATAGACTAGCATTGGTAAGAATTTGCCATTCAAGCATTTCTACAAAGACTACTAGCAAGTTTCCACCCGTACATGATGAATATATGTAGTGTTGAGACGGTTGGTGGAGTAGATGTGCTGCGGCTGGAAAAATAACACAGCACAAATACTTGTGAGCATAGATGACATGCTAGGCTGCTATAGCCAGTCTTTTATATATTTTTAATACTAGTTGGTAACACAAACCAGGACTAAAGATATCTCCAGGATTTAGTTAAACAGAAAACATCTCTATCCAAATCAGATGCGTGTGGTAAATGAGATGGTAATGCACGTAAGACTGAGGTGAGAGATCTTAAGTTTGAATCCCGCATCTCACATATTTTTTGACTGAGTATGCATCTTTAGTACGGTTATTTCAACTGGTACTTAAAAATCGAGATCTTTAATCCAAAAATTTAATCCTGATTGTTACAACTGGTACTAAAGAGGTTATAAATCAGGACTAAAAATTAATTCTCCAGTAGTGTGGCCTCAGTATACTCATCCTTGATAGACGTAGCATATAATATACATCAACTAGGAAAAGGAAGCACCAGGAGCGTGTGTGTTCATTACGTTAGTTTTGCTTTCCTGTTTGTTAAGCTTAATTAGCCCTTTTCGAGCTAGTTTGGTTGAACTCGGATGCCTCCCCTGCTGAGCGTGCCAGAGCATTGTTTGCACACTGAGGCATGCAAGTTGACGTTGTGGTAGCGTCCAGACGTCAAGTACATCCGAGTCACACACCATGAGGCGCACACGCTGAGGTGGGTCATTGTATTATATTCGTAATGTGCGTGGTCTACAGTTGATGATGGAAATTCTTGTTTCTAGCATGAATAGAAGGAGAAGAACGAACTCAGAAAAGCTGCGGCAAGTTTAGCAGCATCAAACACCTTGCGCACACGTTACTGTGGGTTGGAAATATGGTTATAATCGGTATATTTTAATTAAAGAAATATTATACTAAACATATGTCATCTATAAACATATCTCATGTATAGTTGAATGTTCTAATGATAGTGCTAAAATGAATATGCTAATAGCAAAAAAAACATCATCTATAAGCATGTTTAACACTCCAGAGGATATAGAAACACTACATACCCAGAAAACGCTCCAGAGGATGTTGAGGCATTAGTATTGCCTCTGTTGATGTTCTCTCCTCCTGGTGCGCCACCATTCACTCCTCCTGGTGCACCGCCGTTCCCTCCAGTAGCGCTAGTGGAAGCCATCATCGTGATGTAGAGGAAGAATATTGAAGCAGACCCGTTGATGCAGAGGAAGCAGATGTGTCACAGAGCAGTTGCGCCGGAGGACGCTGCCTAAAAACTTGATCACCCGCCTACCTGTGCAGGTGCACAAGTGGATGGAGTTTCGGAGGCCTGCTCGTCCCGAGCACCCATGCACGCAGGTGATCAGAATCAAGGAGACAGAAGCAGCACAAGAACAGAGAAGAAAACACCGAGGAAGAGTAGTGCGCTAGACAAGACAGAGCGGCTTATATAGTGCGCGAGATGGAGAAGAATCGATCTCTATTACTGCAGTAACAACGAAATTAATCCGATATTGAAATTGGGATTGATTCGTCCGTTACAGGAGTAACAACGCTCCTATTGAAGTCTGTTCAATTCCGTTGATTGAATTGGATTCAATTCCCATCCATTGCCAAATAAAGAGAGAGAGAGAGCAGACGCCACCTGCTCGCCATGGCCTCAGCCCGGCCCAGCCAGGCTCACGCACGTGTGTGGCAGTCGCACCATCCCCTCAACAGGTTAATAATGGCTCTCTAATAACTCCCTATTTAAGTTGAGATCTTTCCGCTTAAATATCTAAGATGTTATTAATCCTCATAACATTAATTGTGGACCAATGAAATTTATTGAGAATAAATTAGGTATAGCCCATTTATTTCACACTGTGTTCATCTAATTTTGCTTGTCTTGTGTGTTAGAGAGAGAGAGAGAGAGTTAGCAAGATCGAGGATCCCGGTGAAATTTGGTATAAGATACATGTGTAGCTCTAGTGCATGGCAAGACGATCGAGAAATCCTCCATGGCTGAGGCACTGCTACTCACTTTCACCTCTTTGGTAGCATCGAGGCGAGCGCACCAAGTAGTAGGTTGTAGTCTGTCACATTGTTAAGGCATTGTTCAACTTGAACGGGATTTAAAGGGATTCGATTGAATTAATTAAGGAGTAATAATTCTACACCGTAATAGATGTAGAACTTCTGTATTATGATAAAAACGAAGTATGATTATCGGGCCCTCATGATAAAGGTTTTTCTCCAAGCTCGTGGGTTTAGGACTACTGCCTTGCACTGGAGGCCGATCCTCTGAGCCATGCCAGTGGAGATGGTCTCCCCACTCGCCATCAAGCCAACGGCTGGGATATGATCAAGCTCGCGCGTGCTTGTTGGAAACTTGGCATTGATCCCGTCAAAATGTCAAAGGAGTAACAACGTCAGAAGTAATTTGCTACCACCAATTTCATTAACGGCGAGACCATGAAGAAGTTGTCGCTGTGGCCCAATGGGCTCGTCACATCCCTCGCCACACTTGAAGTCACCATCAAGGAGCCCAAGGTAGTTGATAAGTCACTGAATGTTGTTCCCAACAAAATCTTACCGATCGCCCTCTTTGATCGAGACATCGATTGACACCAAAAAATTGTCTCCTGAGGAAGCAACTGGTCACACGAGGAACACAGAGGATCTCATGGGGGTCGAGCAAGGCAACCACTAAGGGTGTAAAACCGCTTCTCACTCAAGTGAGCTTACACTTTTTATTAAAACTAGTTGGCTACCCATACATTGCAATGGAAAAAAATATCACAACTCTACTAATACTAAAAATTGTGCAAAATAATATCAAATTAAACCTATCAATTCTCCATTCAAAATTCATTATTCATTGTTTCGAATACGAACAATCTAAATTTCGCTAATCAAGCTCATAATAGGATATATTTAATATTAAAAGAGTAAATTCCTCCGGTGGTGCTTAAGTATATCATCCCGGACCAAAGCAAAGTTTGACCGTGGTCTTATCGACGTGGCATGCCACGTAGATGATGACATGGCAAACCTTTTCCTTTTCCTCTTTTTTTTCTTCTCTACCTCCATCGTGCACGTCAAGCTGCCAATCAGCATTTCAAGCCTCAGTGAGGAGTAGAGATGCCATGGCAAGGTAGGGAAAAATCATTTCCAACGGAAATTATTTGTATAATCACCCCAATGCATCAGCTATCAATATAGACCGAAAGATTCAGCAATCTGAAATTTGAATTAGGGAAACCATTATTGATCAACCTACAAAAGAAGACTTAATGTACAGGAAAAGATAATCTGCAGCATATCATTTTATACCCACGGTTTTTTCACATATGCATTTTAACAACCACAAAGCGTGCACACACCAGATGGAGACAGGGAAGCAGCAGTCCTCCACACTGCCACAGGAGTAAGCATCGACGGCGGTAGCGTTGGCGGCGGGGAGGATGAGGAGTAGCAGTCAGCGGGGAGGATTCGGCGTCAGTGGCACTAGGCGTCGGCGGTGGTGGCGTCGGTGTAAGGAGGAGTCGGCTGCATGGACGGCGGCGTCGGTGGTAGGTGGGCGGAAGGCGGAGGAGAGGTGGGGGGATTTGGAACAGCAGGGGTGGCGGCGCTAGGTGTTGGCGGTAGGGAGGAGGAGGAGGAGGAGGAGTCTGTGGTAGGGGCGGTGGCGTTGGTGGCAGGTGGGCGGAAGGAGAAGGAGAGGCGGGAGGGGGGATCCTGAGCGGCTGGGGTGGCGGTTGCGGGTGACAGAGGTAGGTGGGGTCGTGGGCGGTGGGGGGAGGAGCGTGATCTCGTGATCGTGGGGGACGTGGGTGAAGGGGAAGAAGCGCGAGGGGATCGATCTTAGCCACTGGATTTCGCGATCGTGCGGCTAGATTGGAGCGTGTTTATCAGGTGTTGGTTTCACCATCACCACTATAGATTTTTTAAGTAGTATAGATAGTTCAACGGCTACATAGAAACCAGGGTGTTACACATCCATCCGCCAGTGTGCTATTGGAGGGAAAAGTGACGCGACCGCAAACTGCTCACATGCCGTGGAGCAAAACGTGTGCAAACATATGTAGGCCGCATCACAAGATCTTTTTATCCCTCTTAGTTGTTGAGATAGTATAAACTCAAACCACTCAAATAATGTCATGAAAAGACTATATAATTAGCACTCAATTTTTTGGATTTGTTTTTTTATTTTCTTTAATTATTCTTTAAATTATGGAGAGGAGGCTAAAAGAAGCCACCCAATTTGTTCTCAAAGCATATAAATTAAATTAGATTATTAATCAGAGAACGAGACAGATGTATACGTTGTGGTGGGTCCATATTACAATGTTGTAGATTTATCAGTTAAATGTTTGTGTACCAAATACGATTATACTTTCAAATTAAATTTTACCTAGTTCTGAACAATTTCATGAGGGATTTGGCTAGTTCTCTTAAATTCACAGGTTGATAGCCATGTATAATATAATCCTTTTATTTTTGTGTTTTTAAGCATCAAATTAATTATATTGTTATGCTCTCTCTTTCTGGCAGGCAGACACATAATAAAATACAGTGACATGAGCACGAATGCAAGGATCGGTTCCGTAGTTTAGATCTTGGGAACCTTCAGGTTTCACTTAGGCTGCGTTCGCTGGTAGAGTTCCTAACCCGGAACAGTAAACACGAAAACCGGAGTGATCCATTAGCGCGTGATTAATTAAGTTTTTGCTAATTTTTTTAAAAATAGATTAATTTAATTTTTTTAAACAACTTTTGCATAGAAATTTTTTACAAAATATACACCGTTTAGTAGTTTGAAAAGCGTGCGCGCGGAAAACGAGAGAGAGGAGTTGAGAAGAGGGGAGAAGAACAAAGCCTAATATCGACTTTGACTTAACGAGCTCATATAGTTTATATTGAGGGACATGATAAATAGCAAGGGCTGGCAAGTGGCAACATCTCACTGTTTATGTCATATCGCAACACACAATGTCCATCATCGTACGAGTAGGACCGTTATTTGTCAAAAAGTCGCAATGCCAAGCTTGATTGTACAATGTCAAATATGACGAATCCTGCTATGAAATGGAGGCACCGGGAACTCAGTTTCAAGCTTCTACCGCACCTGCGGCGCTGTAGCCACTCACGAAAGCATCGTATGGGTTTACCGGTTAATGCTAATTGCTGCAGTGAGTGAGAAACTGCCAAGTCGACGCAAGCAGCGATCCTAGGCCTCGTGGAGGTTGGGGTTACTGGTCCATGAGCTGATGGGCGGGTAGCCACGATTATCATCACAAGCTGCATGACCGAGAAGCCTAGCTTGGTAACCTCTCCGGTCAAAAATATTTAGAGAGAATCTACTATACTATTGAGTCGATACTGGTTGAACAATTTAGCATCGATTTTATCAATCATTTCTATATATATACTAATTGGGCCGAATACATTTTTATATTTTTTTTAAAAAAATACTTATAACGCCCTTATATGTATAAGGGTTGGCAATTAATTTACTGTGGTAGAAAATTCAAAAGGTTATGGATTTTTTTCCTGCCTCCTAACACATCATTGAAGTTTGTGAGTACTCCAACTTCTAGCTCTGAATATGGTGTTGGAATTGATATATGGGCTAAGACCTATATGAAAATTACTTTTTTGGAAAATCACAAAAGTCCACCTCATCGGATGACATGCATGGAGAGTTTAGTACCCCCTTACCTATTCTAGGAGAGGGAAACCTCCTTATAATAGAGGATGCTCTCATAGCCACTTTAGGCATGTGTGGTGGAGAGAACAAGAGGAACACGTGTGCGCTCGCTCGCTTGCCTGGCCAGGCAGCGTGCACGTGACATGCGCGTAGATAGTCCGCCAAATTTGGATTCTCATTCTTGCGCAGATGCGGATACCGAATAATCCGGTGCGTGGAGTTCAGATGAGTTATGCGCGGGTTATGGAATAAATTAAATCACTATGTGTTGACGACCAAATTTGGTAATTCAAAGTATCGGAAATAAAGATAGTATCGAAGAGGATTGAAGAGATTAGGTCGTTTCGGAAACAGAGTAAGAATCGGCTATAGTCCGAATCGGCTGTGAACTGGATCGGTGGAGTCAGAATCGGACAGGGTTAGCCGATTGAGCCGATTTTGGTAATATGACTCAGTACACGTCATCGGGTTATGTTAGCGTGTTTCATATGGATTGCCATGCACGGACAGAGTCCTGGGGAGGCAATTGTATCTATTAATTAGGGTATTTTATGTAATTTCCTTATAGATATTTTCGGTAAGAGTCCGCCTAAGGGACTTGTTCGCTAGTTGGATTTGTATTAGGTTAATATAAGTCGTGTCCGTAATGAACAATGTTTGTATTTTCGGGTATAAATATAATTCCGAGGTCTTGTAAATAATAACAATAGACGTTCAATCAATCTCGGCGCATCGCCACTTTTGTTTCCTATTTTCGACAAGCTTGTGCTTTCGAGTCGTGCTGCATCAATTTGATCTTCGCCAAAGAGGTATATCTTATCATAGCGATTTGCATCATTGGAGTTAGTGCTTACATCTTTATGACACTCTAATTCTATCTTGCAAATCTCCGAAGTTATCATATACATTATATAGCTTAGATCAATGATGCTATTTTCTATATCGGCTACATCCGTTTTAGGGTTTCGTCGATATCGGCTACTTTACTTCGTTGATTCATGTTACATGATGTATCTACCATCCTGATTTGGTGTTTATTGACTTGTTACATATCATGCTTCTTTTACGCTTGATGCTGCATTGGTTAAGTCCAACCTATTAAGTTATTTCAGAATCATGATCTATAACTCGTTTTACGACCATCTATAGGGATAGTATCGGAGTTTCAGCCGATCTTATCTGTTAAAAATATTTAGCATGGTTTTGTACTTTGTTTTATATTCTATATTTAATCTTCATTGTTTTATCATAAGATTATATCGGATTTACGACCGATATGCAATTAGATCTAGATATCGGCTATGATATCAGTCTTATGTGATCATTATTTCATGTTGTGATAGACTTAAGCAATTTATACTATCTCGGTTCAGTCCGATCTATACCAATTGTTTACTTCTAAAGTGATAATGATCTATTGATTGCATAAAATTGACATCTACAGCCGATATACTAATATTAAGGTGTTCATGCTTACTCATATACGCCGATTCATGCTTTATTGCATCGGCTAGGTCACATATGATATGAAATCGGCCCTATGACCGATTGTCTATCATTTACTAATATTATTTGCATGTTTTCTTGTTGATTGCAGGATCAAATCAACTGGCACGCCCTTGAACCTAAAACCCTAATTTTGGACCTGCACTGGAGCTAAGCAGATCTCCCAGGCCATCGTGTTTTTACGTCAACACACTTTTGGCACGCCCAGTGGGACCACTGTGTCATCATGTCGCCAAACATTACTAAAGTTTCGGAGGACAACATAGTCCCGGTTACACTCGAGCAGCTGAGTGACGAGCAGAGAGGAGATGCAACAAATGCTGAACCAACTCCAAAGCCAGTATCTGCACTCATTCACAGTCACCCAGCAAGGTACGGTTATCCAAAGAGCTAAAGTCCAAGTGCCGACGATCGTGAAGCAAGACCCAAGTACTTCCGGATCAGGAGAAGAAAAAGACAAACAAGCCAAAGTTGAGTCAAGTGATCGAGAGCTCCACACATTACAAGACCGCATTGATTCGGCTGTGCATCACGCTCTGGTCAACCAGTCCGGAGTGCTCGTCAACACCTTGACAGATATGATCAAGTCGGTAGTTGATGGAACGATAGCCGAGGAAAAGGCTAAAGGACCTATTTATCTGCCAGACAGCACGTTCCCAGCATATAGAACCGTGAAGACAGAGATTGGCGGGAATCAAACACGCCAACAATTGCTTCAAACCCAGGCTCCATCGGCTCCGTACTCAAGTTCAAACATTCCATCTATTTTAACCAGATCACAGCCGATCGCTGGGGGGCAAGCATCAACTTAGTTAACACCGGAGCAATTGATGAATATTCTCCACCCAAGACCGCCAGTTGTCGACACATCTCACCAAATTCCTTCGGTTCCACAACAGCCGATTGGAATGACGCAGCTGATAAGCCAGCAGTACAGCACAGAACTCCCATATGTACCACCTCAGGGTATATCGACTGGCCTCAATCATCTATATCAACCTCACTCACCGCGACCTCAGCCGATCCAATACGGTCAGATGGATCCACTCCAGCAACAATATGGAGGATTAACACCACATCAACCTTGGGCCGATATGATCGCTGACGTCATGAGGGAGCAGTTTGGGCTCAAGCCAAAGGACAATGGCAACATGTATCGGCACCCATATCCAGAATACTTTGATCGGGTTCCATTGCCAAACCGGTACAAAGTGCCAGACTTCTCCAAATTTTCAGGGCAAGACAATGTATCTACTTATGAGCATGTTAGCCGATTTCTAGCTCAGTGTGGTGAAGCATCGGCTACAGAGGCTCTCAGAGTCAGATTATTCCCACTTTCTTTATCTGGATCGGCATTCACATGGTTTTCATCCCTGCCTTATAACTCAATCAGAAATTGGGCCGATTTGGAAAAACAATTCCACAAGTACTTTTTTAGTGGATTTCAAGAGATGAAGCTATCGGACCTCACAGCGATCAGACAAAAATCAGATGAGACAGTTCCAGATTATATTCAACGCTTCAGAGATGTGAGGAACATATGCTACAGTCTAACTCTGACAGATTCTCAGCTAGCCGATTTGGCCTTTCAGGGTTTGTAGGGGCTGATAAGGGAAAGATTTTCGGCTCAGGACTTTGAGAGTTTAGCTCACCTAGCTCAGAAGGTATCGGCTCATGAGACAAGATTCCAGGAAGCAAGGAAGTTTATCAAAAAAGCAAACATTGTCAGTAATGTCTACAATTATGACCCTGATTCCGAAGACGATGACCCAGAGATCAATGCAGCAGAGTGGGCTAGGAACAAGAAGACAGTGGTCTGCCAATGGGTTAAGAATGCAGGAAAGGAGGAAAGATTTGATTTTGACATCACCAAAGCCGACAAGATTTTTGATCTCCTTCTCCAAGAAAAACAGATTCAGCTGCCAGTAGGACATGTCATCCCATCGGCTGAAGAGTTGAAGAAGAGGAAGTACTGCAAATGGCACAATACAGGATCTCATAACACCAATGATTGCAAGATTTTCAGGCAACAGATCCAGTCGGCCATTGAACAAGGGAAGATTAAGATTGATGAATCCAAGAGGCCGATGAAGATAGATGGGCACCCCTTCCCAGTTAACATGGTGCACTCCGGATATAATCGGAACACAGCCGATGAAGATAAAAACTACACCAGGAGTATCAAATCGGCTGGCATGATCAACAAGTATCTGGAAAGGCGCGGAAGGGAAGAGGAGTCATATTCTCATGAAGGTGAAAGATATTTTGATCCCCATTGGAGTTGTGAATTTTTCAGATTTTGCTGGAACGAAGGTATGAGATTGCCATCTATCGAAGATTGTCCTGGATGCAGCGATCCCGATACACAGTTCATCCAAAGACCAAGCCGACAGGGTGCAAGTATACATCGGCCGATTCAGACAAAGTTGCCAGTTCACCAAAGACTTGGGCCGATGCAGCAAGACAACGGTGAAGACGACTCACATGTAGAATCCAAGACGATATATCCCCAATGGTGCCCTTCTGGAATATTCACTAAAAACCAAAAGAGAAGAGTACAAAGGATGAGAAACAGGGAACAATTCCAGGAGGTCGAGGGTGAAATCGAACATCGGCTGAGGCAGAGAACAAAGAAAGTCTGGCGTAAGAAGAGCAAGGTGGTGCCAGCCGATGAAGTCGAAACTGATCGTAGCAAGAATCATCAACGTAAGGGGAAAGAGGTCATGTCATCTGCCATAAACAAGGTTTTCATGCTACCAACCGAATATGCATTCGAGCAAGTTGTCGAGCAAGAAGAGGATTTGCCATCGGCTAAATTGATCTTATCTCCACAACAAGCCGTGTTTGAAAAGCCCGAAGGAACCGATCATCGGCATCTCAAGCCGTTGTACGTTAAGGGATTTGTCAATGGCAAGCCGATGTCAAAGATATTAGTCGATGGAGGAGCAGCTATTAATCTTATGCCATATATAACATTCAGGAAACTTGGGAAGAATTCAGAGGATTTGATCAAGACCAACATGGTCCTAAAGGATTTTGGCGGGAATCCATCTGAAACCAAAGGAGTTTTGAATGTGGAGTTAACCATCGGTAGCAAAACAATTCCTACCACGTTCTTTGTTATTGATGGGAAGGGTTCCTACAGTCTGTTGCTGGGAAGAGATTGGATCCATGCTACAATGCACCAGAGTTTGATTCAATGGCAAGGAGACCAAATCGAAATCGTGCCAGCCGACAGGTCAGTCAATGTAGCTAGTGCCGATTTATCTGTTTGGGAGATGGAAGGAATTGATTGTTTATCTGGAAAAGTTTGGCAAGGAGATTACTTAAAGGTTTCTGATGATGCCATACAGCCAACAGGAGATGGAGAGCCCTAATTCTTGTTTTGAGGGCGCCGTGGAGGGTTCCAATTTCTACACAGAGGACACTATTGATGATCTCGATGGCAAGCTTGGGCAAGGTTTTATGTCGGCCGATGAACTAGAAGAAATCGATATTGGACCAGGTGATAGGCCTAGGCCGACATATATCAGTAAGGGTTTATCAAAAGAATTTAAATATAAATTGATTGCACTCTTAAAAGAGTACAGAGATTATTTTGCGTGGGAATACTATGAGATGACAGGACTTAGCCGATCGATAGTCGAACATCGGCTACCTATCAAACCAGGATATCGGCCATATAAGCAACCCCCAAGACGTTGTAAAGCTGCAATATATGATACTATTAAGGCCGAAATTACAAGACTCTGTGATGCCAATTTTATCAGACTGTGTCGATATGCTGAGTGGATTTCTAACATAGTACCAGTTATCAAGAAAAATGGCAAGCTCAGGGTTTGCATTGATTTTAGAGACTTGAACAAGGCAACGCCAAAAGATGAGTACCCAATGCCGATAGCCGATCAACTCGTCGATGCAGCATATGGACACAAGATTATCAGTTTCATGGATGGCAATGCTGGTTATAATCAAATTTTTATGGCTGAGGAAGATATTCACAAGACTGCTTTTAGATATCCTGGTGCTATCGGCTTATATGAGTGGGTAGTTATGACTTTTGGCTTGAGAAGTGCTGGTGCTACATATCAGAGAGCCATGAACTATATTTTTCACGATCTCATCGGTGCATTGGTGGAGATATATACAGATGATGTGGTGGTTAAGTCTAAGGAAGTTGATGATCATATAGCCGATTTGAAACAGATCTTAGAAAGAGCAAGGAAATATGGATTGAAGATGAATCCTACCAAGT
Source organism: Oryza punctata (assembly GCA_000573905.2). NCBI lineage: Eukaryota > Viridiplantae > Streptophyta > Magnoliopsida > Poales > Poaceae > Oryza > Oryza punctata. The sequence goes on from CM002493.2 coordinate 31,471,809, forward strand.
GTGCTTTTGGTGTATCGGCTGGTCAATTTCTTGGGTTTTTGGTCCATGAGCGAGGGATTGAAATTCCTCAGAGGAGTATTGAAGCAATTAAGGATATAAAACCTCCAGAAGACAAGACCAAGTTACAATTATTGATCGCCAAGATAAATTTTGTTCGGCGTTTCATATCAAACCTGTCTGGCCGAATAGAACCATTTACCCCTTTATTAAGGTTGAAAGCCGATCAAGAGTTTGTCTGGGGAGAGAAGCAGCAGCGGGCATTGGATAATATCAAGGAATATTTGAGTACTCCTCCAGTTCTTATACCACCACAAAAAGGGATTCCATTCAAGTTATACTTATCAGCCGATCAAAATTCCATCGGCTCAGTTTTGATCCAAGAGGTTGAAGGGAAAGAGAGAGTTATATTTTATCTCAGCAGACGCCTGTTGGATGCAGAAACCTGGTATTCACCTGTGGAGAAGTTATGCTTGTGTTTATATTTTTCTTGCACAAAGTTGAGACATTATCTACTCTCCAATGAGTGTGTCATAGTATGCAAGGCCGATGTGATACGATACATGCTGTCGGCTCCAGTGTTAAAAGGACGAATTGGTAAGTGGATTTTTGCTTTGTCAGAGTTTGATCTCAGATATGAATCGGCTAAGGCAGTTAAGGGGCAAGCAATAGCCGATTTCATAGTTGAACACAGGGATACTGGTATGAGCAACATTGATATTATGCCATGGACTTTATTCTTTGATGGATCTGTTTGCACTCATGGTTGTGGTATCGGCTTGGTAATCATATCGCCTAGGGGGGCAAGTTTTCAGTTTGCTTTTACTATTAAACCATACTCTACAAATAATCAAGCAGAATATGAAGTTGTTCTCAAAGGATTGCAGTTATCGAGAGAAGTTGAAGCCGATGCTGTTGAGATTATGGGTGATTCATTGTTAGTAATAAGTCAATTGTCTGGAGAGTACGAGTGCAAAAATGATACCTTGATGATATACAATGAAAAATGTCAAGAGCTGATGAAAACTTTCAAGATAGTAACCTTGAAACATATTCCTAGGGAGCAAAACGTTGAAGCTAATGATTTAGCTCAAGGTGCATCAGGTTACAAGCCGATGTTACAAGGGATCGAAGTAGAAGTGGCCTGTATTCCAGCCGATGATTGGAGGTTTGATGTTTTTGAGTATCTAAAGAATCCTTCCAGATCGGTTTCAAGGAAATTACGATATAAAGCTCTTAAGTATGTTCTTTTGGATGATGTGTTATATTATCGGACGATTGATGGAGTTCTTTTGAAATGCTTGAGCATAGAAGAGGCAAAAGTTGTCATGTATGAGGTTCATGAAGGTATTTGTGGGACACATCAATCGGCTCACAAAATGAAGTGGTTAATTCGAAGAGTTGGATATTTTTGGCCGACAATGTTGGAGGATTGTTTCAGATATTATAAAGGTTATCAAGATTGTCAGAAATTTGGAGCAATTCAACGAGCACCAGCATCGACTATGAACCCTATCATCAAGCCGTGGCCGTTCAGAGGTTGGGATGTTGACAGTATCGGCCAGATCAATCCACCATCAAGTAAGGGGCATAAATTCATATTGGTTGCAACTGATTACTTTACAAAGTGGGTTGAGGCAATTCGTTTGAAGAAGGTTGGCAGCAAAGATGCAATTGATTTTGTCAAAGAACACATCATATACAGGTTTGGTTTGCCACAGACAATCACAACTGATCAAGGTTCTATATTTGTGTCCGATGAGTTCGTTCAGTTTGCCGATAGCATGGGAATTAAGCTATTGAATTCATCACCATATTATGCACAAGCCAATGGACAAGCTGAAGCATCTAATAAGAGCTTGATTAAGTTGGTTAAGAGAAAGATAGCCGAATATCCCAAGAAGTGGCATGCTATTCTGACTGAATCATTGTGGTCTTATCGGATGGCTTGCTATGGTGCAATTCAGGTACCTCCTTATCAACTGGCTTATGGGCATGAAGCTATGTTGCCATGGGAAACCAACATCGGCTCTAGGAGGATTTCTTTACAAGATGAGTTAACAGCCGATGATTATCATAATTTGATGGTTGATGAGTCAGAAGATTTGGTTCAAACAAGATTGCGAGCTCTTGAGAAAGTTAGGAAAGACAAGGAGAGAGTTGCTAGGCATTATAACAAAAAGGTTGTGCCCAAATCTTTTGAAGAAGGTGAGCTTGTTTGGAAATTGGTGTTGCCGATAGGGGCTAGGGATAATAAATTCGGCAAGTGATCGCCAAATTGGGAAGGACCGTTTCATGTCCACAAATGTGTTTTTAAAGGGGCCTATATGCTAAAAGGGCTTGATGGAGAAGTATTTGGAAGAGCACTTAATGGAAAATATTTGAAGAAATATTACCCAAGTGTTTGGATTGGTTCATAATCGGCTACGGCTTGCCGGTTTATGGTTGATAGCCGATGTGTTTATATCACCTTTAGATGGCTGATATTTTTATCGCCCTTAGATATATAAGTTTGCAGTATTGTGTTCCCTACTACAAACTTGGGGGGCATGAAGGACGAAAGTTGGAAATTTCTGAGCAAATTTTGCATAAGTTAAAGTTGGAAATTTCTGAGCAAATTTTGCATAAGTTATAGAATTGAACATAGGTTATAGAATCGGCTCGATGGCCAAGAGGATACCAGAGTACATATTACAAGACAAGTGTTTTTAGCCGATTACAGAATTAGTTACAAAATTTTCCTAAGTCCCTATTACATGAAATCATTGAGCGAGGTAGCGCTGGATAGCCGATTGCGCCTGTTGTCGAATTTCTTCAAAATCTGTGATGGCTTGAGCATCTTGGACGTCGGTTCCAGGGATCACCTTCAGGGACTTGGTCATGTTGGCCACATTCTTTATAGCCGATTTCAACTTTGCTTTTTGTTCTCCAATGGCCTTTGGGAGATCGGCTAATTTTTGTTTTTCTAATGCAATTTTGGCATTGCACTCTTCTAGTTTGGCCAACAAATCAATTCTTTCAGCCTCCAGTTGATCTATGGTAGTTTTAATCGGCTCTTCGGCTAGTTGATCAAGCTTGGTTTTCTCATCATGTACTAGCTGCCGATTAGCCTGAATGGTGGCTTCGATGTCCTTTTTCTCTCGTCGATCGGCTATTCTTTGTCTTGCCTTTTCCAGCTTAAATTGATGCTGCTCAAGGTACATAGCTGGGGTGATGATGTTGGGCAACTCGTGTGGGAGCAGAGCTTGGATCTCTTGGAATCTGGCTCGGAGAGTGCTGCAATCAACCACCAGGCTGTCCAGAGATGCTTCTAGCCGATGGGAGATGTCTTCAAGATTCCTCTTTACATCATCGGCTAGAGGAGTTAAGGACTTGCTTGTTGCTTCCCCTTCTGTTTCTTCATCAAAGTAGTTCTTTATGTCAAAAGAGAATAAATCGGCTAAGATTTGCAAGTGGGAAAGATGAGGGAGATATAAGTAAGAGGATGTTTTTGTGTAGCTGATTTGAAGAATTTTAAAGGATATGAAACTTACAGGAATTGCAGGAGCAACAACTTCTTCTTCTTCAACATGATGGCTGCCTGCAGCTGATGCGGTATGTTCGCTTGAAACTGTTTGTGCTGCAGGCGATGGAGGGGAAGGAGGCTGAAAGTATTTATGCAAGTGTTAGATAGTATCGGCTAATGAAGTATTCAGAATTTTAGAAAGTTGAAACTTACCAAAGGGGCGTGAACAGTTGGCTTAGCCGATATGATCGCTGGTTTCTTCTTCTCGCTGGTCTTTTCTTCTACAAAATACAAAAGTTTGAGATTTAAACTGATAATGAATAAGGAAATTTTGTACCAAGGAAGATGAACTTACCCTGGTTGCCGAGTGAAGACAGCTGGAGCAGAAGGAGTTGTGGGGGTTTGTTTTGGAGCCGGGGAGGCTGGAGGTGTTTTTTCTCCCACGTCGCTGAGTTCAGCTGCGATTTCATCTATTGCACGCTCAATAGATTCTTCTTTCAGGGCTTCGTCTGTGTCATCGGCTGTTGGAGGTGGTTGCTTTCTAGCCTTTTTCTGGGTGGCTGGTGTCATGGTAGTTGACGCTTTGGTCTTTCTTTTTCTGCCTGCATCGGCTGGTTCCCTCATTTGTCCTTAGAGGAGACTTGATGTCTTGGGGGCATTATAGCCAATAACAGGAGGAGTTGGACCACATCTGCTGGGTAGCAACCCTGCAGTATATTCAATGTCTTTGCCACTTCTGCTAATGCGAGGAGGAGATGAGTCTGTGGTCTGAAAAAGCAAGGATGTTTCATAAGTCAGAAATAGAATCGACTAGTATGTTAAAACAGGAAGAAGATAGAAGAAATAAAGGGGGTTACCTGAGGGATCATGTCAGGGAAGAGATCTGTCATATAGATTGAAGCCGATTGATGGAAAATGTGTTGTTTCCATTCGGCCCACCATGAAGTGAAAGCTTTGCTCCTAAACATGGCTAACTCAATATTTTCAATGCTGCCAAGGGAGGGTCCTGGAATGTTCAGTAGCCAATCCATCATCAGATTTGAAGATAATTCTCCTCGGCACTGAATCTTGTCAGCAAACCACAAGCCGATTGGAAGTTGTCCCATGCCAAATTGCCTAGCTGAACTCATTGGGTGATAAAATTCATATGAAACTTTTATGTTCCTGCCTTGATGAATGCCGACAGGAAGTATGCATGGGCTGATGGCAGTGGTATATACTTCTCTGGACTTCTGGAATTTGTCATGATTGATTTCTTCAAATCTGAAGTCTCATGGCAGTTCGAAGTTGATTGAATCTTCATAAAAGAACCAGATTCTGGCATCTTTTTGGAAGCCATCATAGAAACTGAAAAACCAGTCCTTGAGCAGTTCGGCTGATAATTTTGCTCCGGCATCGGTTGGGGTGGTAGCATATTCTCCAAAAGAAGTACACCTCCGATGGGTTATCTCTTCTCCGTCATCATCGGTGATCGGTTCCAACCTTGGGAATTCTGCCTCAGTTAAGGGTGGTCGATTGACAGCTTTCATTGCTACTAAATTCAACCAGGTTTGGAGTAGCCACCATGGACCACCTGCACTAACTATTGAGCCGACGGCTAGCTTGGCCGATGCATTATTCAGAGTCTGGTATAGGTAGCCGAGCAAGATTTTTCCTAAAGGAAATTGTTTTTTCTCCTCAAGTGCTTCGGCTATATGCTGCTAGTTTGAAGTTGGGCCACAGCTGGATCCACAGAATAGGAACTTCTCTAACCACATCAACAAAAATGCAGTGTGTTCTCTGGGAGATACTAAGCCTTGACCTATGTTAGCCGAAATAAAGCCAGACCATCCACCTATGCTCTTGATTTTGAAGTCAAATCTGTTTTTAGAGTTCAAGATCATGGGGTTGGCTGATGAGGTGATATCATGTCCGGTTAACATGGTTATGTCCAGTAGGTTTGGGGTCATTGGTCCTTGACTGAACATAAATGCATTGATAGTGTTGGACCAAAAGTATGAGGCAGAGGCCGTCAACGGCTCGTCCTTAGCCGAGTTTGCCAGAGTAAGGGCTAGAGCTTGGCCGATTCCTATCTCATCCCAATGGCTTTGTTTGCTAGCTTATACGCGTTTAAACCATGCGGCCAGCTTTTCTCTAGGGATGACCAAGACTTAAATGTATTCTTCCAATGCCCTAGATTGGGGTTTGCTAGCCTGAAGGGGATTCTATTTGTTTCGGCAATTATAAACTCAATTGGGTCCAGATTGCCGATTGGTCCAAGAAAGTAGTTATTCTCATGGTTTAGGCTGGGGACCGCGATTAAGTTTGCAAGATGCTACATCAACAAAGCGGAAGAAGAAAGAAACGGACTAAGATTGGGGGAAGCAGGATGAGATGAGCAAAAAGGAGATCTAGCCGAGGAGACTTACCTCTGCGTATTCAGCCGACGGGGCAGCGGATGGAGCGGATGACGAAGACATCTTCTCGCCAGCGGAAGTTGGATGAGCAGATGATTGCTTGGAGATGGATTGCTTGCGCCGAGGGGATCGCCGGAGTTGAGAGAGATGGAGATTGCGAAAGCGGTGGCAATAATATAACGGTGTGAAAGTTTCTCGGGGCTGTCGGTTAGGTATTTAAAGCAGTGTGGTAACGGTCAGACGGAAAGAGCGAGATTAACTCGAGGATAAGATTTGGCAAATCCGAAACATTACCAAATATTCCGGACTTGTGGGGCATGTGTTGACGACCAAATTTGGTAATTCAAAGTATCGGAAATAAAGATAGAATCGAAGAGGATTGAAGAGATTAGGTCATTTCGGAAACAGAGTAAGAATCGTCTATAGTCCGAATCGGCTGTGAACTGGATTGGCGGAGTCAGAATTGGACAGGGTTAGCCGATTGAGCCGATTTTGGTAATATGACTCGGTACACGTCATCGGGTTATGTTAGCGTGTTTCATATGGATTGCCATGCACGGACAGAGTCCTGGGGAGGCAATTGTATCTATTAATTAGGGTATTTTATGTAATTTCCTTATAGATATTTTCGGTAAGAGTCCACCTAAGGGACTTGTTCGCTAGTTGGATTTGTAGTAGGTTAATATAAGTCGTGTCCGTAATGGACAATGTTTGTATTTTCGGGTATAAATATAATCCCGAGGTCTTGTAAATAATAACAAGAGACGTTCAATCAATCTCGGCGCATCGCCACTTTTGTTTCCTATTTTCGACAAGCTTGTGCTTTCGAGTCGTGCTGCATCAATTTGATCTTCAGCAAAGAGGTATATCTTATCATGGCGACTTGCATCATTGGAGTTAGTGCCTACATCTTTATGACACTCTAATTCTATCTTGCAAATCTCCGAAGTTATCATATACATTATATAGCTTAGATCAATGATGCTATTTTCTATATCGGCTAAATCCGTTTTAGGGTTTCGTCGATATCGGCTACTTTACTTCGTTGATTCATGTTACATGATGTATCTACCATCCTGATTTGGTGTTTATTGACTTGTTACATATCATGCTTCTTTTACGCTTGATGCTGCATTGGTTAAGTCCAACCTATTAAGTTATTTCAGAATCATGATCTATAACTCGTTTTCGAACATCAATAGGGATAGTATCGGAGTTTCAGCCGATCTTATCTGTTAAAAATATTTAGCATGGATTTGTACTTTGTTTTATGTTCTATATTTAATCTTCATTGTTTTATCATAAGATTATATTGGATTTACGACCGATATGCAATTAGATCTAGATATCGGCTATGACATCAGTCTTATGTGATCATTATTTCATGTTGTGATAGACTTAAGCAATTTATACTGTCTCGGTTCAGTCCGATCTATACCAATTGTTTACTTCTAAAGTGATAATGATCTATTGATTGCATAAAATTGACATCTACAGCCGATATACTAATATTAAGGTGTTCATGCTTATTCATATACCTTACAACCGATTCATGCTTTATTGCATCGGCTAGGTCACATACGATATGAAATCGGCCCTATGACCGATTGTCTATCGTTTACTAATATTCTTTGCATGTTTTCTTGTTGATTGCAGGATCAAATCAACTGGCACGCCCTTGAACCTAAAACCCTAATTTTGGACCTGCACTGGAGCTAAGCAGATCTCCCAGGCCGTCGTGTTTTTACGTCAACACTATGTGCTTATAATTTCTACAATCCAAAAACCTTATTTTAGGAACTGTGGTTTGAATATGGCTGTTTTTGTCCCGGCATTGAGGCCGGATAAATTCACCGGTGTGCACTTCAAGAGATGGCAGATCAGGGTCACTCTGTGGCTCACGGCTATGAAATGCTTCTGAGTTAGTAATGGCAAACCTGAAGGAGTTCTTTCTGCTAAAAAGCAACAAGAATTCGAGGAGGCCACTAATCTCTTTGTGCGATGCATTCTTAGCGTTCTTGGAGATCGTCTGGTCGAGGTGTATATGCACATGACCGACGCTAAGGAGTTGTGGGATGCACTGAATACCAAATTCGGTGCTACTGATGCTAGAAATTATCTATACGTCGTGGAGCAGTTTCATGACTACATGATGGTTGATAACCGTAATGTAGTTGAGCAGGCTCATGAATTACAAACCATGGCTAAGGAACTTGAATTCCTTAAATGTTTCTTACCCGACAAATTTGTGGTCAGGTGCATTATTGCAAAACTACCTCCCTCTTGGAGAAGTTTCGGTACTGCACTCAAACACAAGAGTCAGGAGTACTCCGTTGAGGGGTTAATAGCGTCTCTTAATGTTGAGGAGAAAGATCGGGAAAAAGATGTTGCGTCTAAGGGCGATGGTGGGCAGTCTAGTGCCAATGTCGTGCACAAGGCCCAGAACAAGAGTAAAGGGAAATAGAAACCCAAGTAGACCACCAACTTCAAGCAGAATAAGAAGAAGAACAACAATCCGAACAAGGATGAGAGAAGATACTTTGTGTGTGGCATACTTGATCATCTGGCCAAGAAGTGTCTAGAACGCAAGGGGATGAATGCACCTGCAGGGTAGACCTCTAAGTCTGTCAATATGACCATTGGCAACACTGGAGATGCAAGCGGGTATGGTAATTTACCTAATGTTTTTTCAGTTAATGAGTCTACAAACTGGTGGGTTGATATAGGGGCCAATGTACATGTTCGTGCTGATATCTCTCTATTTTCTTCTTATCAGGTCGCATGGGATTCCTCCGTCCTAATGGATAAGGGGTCACATGCTTCTGTTCATGGTGTTGGCACGATAAATCTGAAGTTCATTCGGGAAAGATCGTGCAACTGAAGAACGTGCAGCATGTCTCTACATCGACAGGAATCTCGTTAGTGGCTCCCGTATATGTAGAGATGGATTTAAGTTGGTGTTTGAGTCTAATAAAGTAGTCGTGTCTAAACATGGATATTTTATTGGTAAAGTCTATGAGTGCCAAGGCATATTCCATTTCTCCCTTTCTGATTTCTACAATAAGTCTGTGAACCATATTTGTGGTATTGTGGATGATGAGGCTAATGTTTGGCACTCACGTTTATTTCATATTAATTTTGGATTGATGTCTCAGCTTTCTGTTATGTGTTTAATTTCTAAGTTTTCTGTTGTCAAATGTTCTAAGTGTCATAGTTGTGTGCAATCAACACAACCTCGCAAGCCTCACAAGGCTGCCGAGGAGAGAAACTTGGCACCTTTAGAACTGCTACATTCAGATATTTGTGAAATGAATGGGGTGTTGACGAAGGGTGAAAAATGATATTTCATGATGTTGATTGATGATGCTACTAGATTTTGCTATGTGTATTTGTTGAAAATGAATGATGAGGCTCTGGACTATTTTAAAATTTATAAGACAGAAGTTGAAAACCAACTTGACAAAAAGACTTAGGTCTGATCGTGGTGGAGAGTTTTTCTCAAACGAATTAGACTTGTTTTGTGAGGAACATGGCATCATACATGAGATGACGCCTCCCTATTCTCCCGAGTCTAATGGGATTGCCGAAAGGAAGAACTGCACAATAACTTGGTTAATGCCATGTTGGATACTACGGGACTTCCTAAGGCATGGTAGGGGAGGCATTGTTGACCTCGAATCATGTGTTAAACAGAGTTCCTAACAGAAACAAGGACAAAACACCATATGAGGTATGGATTGGGAGAAAACCATCACTTTCTTACTTGCGTACATGGGGTTGCTTGGTGAAAGTCAATGTACCAATAACAAAGGAAGCGCAAGCTTGGACTTAAGATAGTGGACTGTTTCTTTTTGGGATAGGCTCACCATAGCATTGCCTATAGATTTTTAATAGTTCAATCTGAGGTACCTGACATGCATATTGGTGCAATTATGGAGTCTCGTGATGCTACCTTCTTTGAAAGTTTTTGCCAATGAAGGATACACATGGCACTTCCAGCTAACCTTCTGAAACAATTTCCAGTTCGATCACACCACCAAAACAAACTGAACATACACATGAACATGTCACTGAGGAGGATGACAGTGAAGCTCCCCGGGGAGCAAGAGACAAAGGACGGCTAAATCCTTTGGTGATGATTTCACTATGTACCTCGTGGATGATACTCCTAAGTCAATTTCAGAAGCATATGCATCCCCTGATGCAGACTACTAGAAGGAGGTTATCCGTAGTGAAATGGATTCCATTATCACTAACGGAACTTAGGGGATGACAGAGCGACCCTATGGATGTAAACCTGTGGGGTGCATGTGGGTGTTCAAGAAGAAGGTTAGGCCTGACGGTACTATTGAAAAGCACAAGTCTCGGTTTGTTGCAAATGGCTATACTCAGAAAGAAGGCGAAGACTTCTTTGACACTTACTCACCTGTTGCTAGATTGACCACAATCTGTTTGCTACTTTCCCTAGCAGCCTCACATGGTCTTCTCGTTCATTAAATGGACGTTAAGACAACTTTTCTTAACGAAGAGCTGGATGAGGAGATATATATGGATCAGCCTGATAGGTTTGTAGTGGAAGCTTAAGAAGGCAAGGTGTGCAAACTGTTGAACTCTTTGTATGGTCTGAAACAAGCTCCTAAGCAATGGCATGAGAAATTTGATAGAACATTAACATATGCAGGCTTCACAGTCAATGAGGCAGATAAATGTGTATACTGTCACCATGGTGGGGGTAAGGAAGTTATTATGTGCTTGTATGTTGATGACATACTCATATTTGTGACAAATTTTGAGGTGACTAATGAGTTTAAATGTTTTTTGTCTCAAAATTTTGATACGAAGGATTTGGGAGTAGCTGATGTTATCTTAAACATTAAGCTAATTAGAGGTGAAAATGAGATTACACTCTTGCAGTCCCATTATGTGGAGAAAATCTTGAGTCGCTTTGGCTACTTTGATAGCAAACCTTCTCCAACACCTTATGATCCTAGCTTGTTATTTTATAAGAACAAGAGAATTGCTAGAAATCAACTGGAGTACTCCCAAATCATTGGCTCACTTATGTACCTAGCTAGCGCAATTAGGTCTGAAATCTCCTTTGCTGCGAGCACGTTGAGCCAATTTACCTCTAATCCGGGAGATGATCACTGGCGTGCACTTGAGCGAGTGATGCGCTATCTAAGAGGTACTATGGACTTGGGGCTTCACTATTCCGGGTATCCCGCGGTACTTGAGGGATATAGTGATTCAAATTGGATCTCTGATGTTGATGAGATCAAAGCCACTAGTGGATATGTTTTCACACTAGGTGGTGATGCTGTTTCATGGAGGTCTTATAAACAGACCATTTTGACGAGGTCAATCATGGAAGCAGAGCTCACGGCACTAGACACTGCTACTGTTGAGGCAGAATGGCTACGTGATCTACTAATAGATCTGCAAATGGTGATTGTCAAGGTAAACGGTTCTAAGGATAACATGAAATCGTCTAGACATGTGAAAAGATGATTGAAGTCTGTCAGGAAATTGAGAAACTCCGGAGTTATAACATTGGATTACAGCCAAACATCTAGAAACCTGGCAGATCCCTTCACAAAGGGACTATCACGGAATGTGATAGACAATGCATCGTAGGAGATGGGTATGAGACCTCTATGTGTTATACTATGGTGGTAACCCAACCTATGTGATCGGAGATCCCGTGAATTAGGACCGGGGAAGAACAAGCCATTAGTTAACTAGAGGATAGTATTTTTCTAAAACCCTCTCTAAGTGAAGACACATACACTCTCATGAGCTACAAGGCAGGTTGGCTATGCCTTAATGCGTTCTGTTGGCTTTCATTAGCGAAGATGCTATCCTGCAGAGCATTCTTGAAAGAACGCACCTATGTGAGCTTGACTGTTGGTCGCAGTCTATGGAGTTTTGGGTGAATCTTCTAGGAAGCTTACTAAGAGACCAAGGAGTATGACTTATACGCCCCACCCGAGTGGTAGTCTACTGACGGCCTACTACTAGAAAAGACTCTGAGTGAAACTTGCTTGGACAAGACTTGTAATTCAAGGCGTAGTCCATTATTCAAGTTGTGAGTAAGTGTAGCTTGGAGTTCTAGGTGGATGTTCAACCTTAACCGGTCTCCATCGAACCGCTGATATATAAACAATACATTGAAAAAAGGCAAATCTCTATGGGATTTTGAGATTTGTTGGGGGATTGTTGGAATTAATATATGGACTAAGGCCCATATGAAGATTAATTATTTAGAAACTCACAAAAACCCACCTCATAGGATGGCATGCATGGGGAGTTCAGTACCACCTTGCCTATTATAGGAAAGGGAGACCTCCTTATAAGGGAGAATGCTCTCCTAGCCACTTTAGGCATGTGTGATGGAGGAACACACGCGCGTGCTCACTCGCCTGGCCTGGCCAAGTGGCACGCGTACGCGACATGCTCATGAGTGGTCCACCAAAATTAGTTCCTCATCCTTGTGCAGATGCGGTCTCCTTTTGCAGTTTTGTTTTGCTGCAAAATTCGGTTTTATTTTTGGAAACCTAGTTTTTGGAAACACACCGAATAATCCGGTGCATGGAGTGGCGTAGAGTACGGATAAGTTACGCACGACTTATCCGGGTCGGTCACGCGGAGTGGAGATCGTGCTGGCACCCTAATCAAGTGTCCCGATATCTCTATATAAACCGAGCCATCGCCTTCACGCAACACACGCGAAATCAATCTAGGGTTTGCCTCCTAAGCTATACTGCACCGTCACCCGTAGTCTACTCCGTCCCGCTCACCAGCGTGCACTGGCGATCGGGAGAGCATGTCTCCGAAAACTTCGCCTTCGATGTCTTGCACCGGGATAAGTTGACAATAAGGTTTTTGGGAAGCGCTTCGTGCGACTGCTTGCTGTTCATCCACAATGGCTCATCTTCCTGTTCGCTCGGGTGCTACGCACCGTCGTCAATGCCCAGTACCGAGAGTCCTTCCCGCTGTGCAGCCGAACTTCCAAAACTCTCGGTACGCATCAACCATGTTTCACATATTTGATCTATTCATATTTTACTGTCTAGTTTACATGTGTATATCGAATGATGCGATTATATTAGTTTACATATGCAATGTCATGATTTATTTATGGAATTAATTAAATCACTATGTGCTTATATTTTCAACATATGGATATAATCTATATCCAGATTCGTAGCAAGAACTTGATATTTTTCTAGAATGGAGAGTGTAGGTTTCAAGATTTATGTCTTTCTATTTTTTGAAAAATATTATTTTTCTTTGTTGTTTTACTATTTTTTGAGTTATGTACAATACTTTGTTGTTGTTGTTTTATGTAATTATCTCCCATATGGTACCCATAATTATTTCTGTGCTATTATCTTTTGCGTATGTGATGCCACACAAAAATAACTTTTAGATAACTTGAAACATATACCCAAACTTCTATATTGTGTAAGGAAGCTCATGAAAAAAAAACACAACTTTTAGGAGCATCTAATGGGATAATAAATAAATTATCAGTCTTATATGTGTATAAGGGCATTTTAGGTATTTTGAGTGCATCTGAATTTTTTATCCAGTCTGAAAAAAAATACATCGAAAGGTTTCTGAGATGTTGAGTCTCGGTGAGATATATTGTGCTCTATATCAATTAATTGTACATTTATTCACTTGGTGAATATATACTTATCTACCTGTTGATAAATAGCACACATATCTACACTATGAACGAGGGCAACATGAAATTCTATCCCTCAAATAATTGCATGAAAAGAGAAAAACAGAGGATGATGCAGATGAGAGAAAAAGGTTTCAAGCAAGGTGACTCAAGTAGGGTTTCAAGCAAGGTGACTCAAGTAGGGTAAAATAAGTAGGAACTGGAGACATCAGGAACATTAATTAGGGGTGTTTAGATCCAGGGGTAAAAAGATTTAGCGGGTCACATCGGATATACAGATACACATTTGAAGTATTAAACGTAGATTAATACCAAAACAAATTACAGAATCCGCCTGTAAACTGCGAGACGAATTTATTAAGCCTAGTTAATCCGTCATTAGCAAATGTTTACTGTAGCACCATATTATCAGATCATGACGAAATTAGGCTCAAAAGATTCGTCTCGTGATTTACACGCAAACTGTGCAATTGGTTTTTCATCCACATTTAATGCTCCATGCATGTGTTCAAACGTTCGATGTGATAGGGAAAAAAAATTTTGGAGTGAATTTAAAGAGACCCTTAGCAGATGGGTTGTCCTTGGTCATAGTGTGGAAGGGCTATGATTCTGTTGGACAGGGCACCGGCGTTGTACGTTAATATATGCTCCGCTATTCAAGGCAAGCCTGAAGCAGTAGGATTTTTGCTTAGAGCATTTCTCCCATTTTTTAAGAGTATATATATCTCTATTGTTTTAGTAACAGAAATAATAAATTGAGTATAGATAAATTTATGATTGGCAATGACAAAGCTTTTCTGATTCTTGGAAGTATATCGAGGAATATATAGCCCATAGTGTTAGTTTTGAGGTATATACCACCATATATACTCCCAGTTAACACATACTCTTATACCTTAGAAAACAAAATAACAATTCAAGAATATTTACAAACGTGAGGTTTAAGCCCTATTATATTACAACCTTTGATATTAGTTTTGGTATGTCCATTCATGAAAAGGTATATCTAGGAGGTATATACCTCTTCAAAAATAGAAAGAAACATCACTTAACCTCTATTTGCAACAACCTGCCAACATATGGGCAGGAAAAAGGATTCAAACATGGCAGGTTTATAGGGTAGTAAGACCTGATTAATCAGTAGTCTAGTTATAGGCTCTCATACAAACCAATAGTCTCCCCCCTACCCCTAGCCAAGACTATCGTGCACTCAAACACTTTTGCATACAATTTTCTCTGGAGGTTATCAATATCGGACAAAATTTCACGGATACACACAATATAAAAAATTCCACCAGCCAGCCGGTTCAAAATCAAGCCAGTGAGTCCCATCACGTCTCATCCACCTTGGCCTCTGCTCCACTCATGTCTCCTCCACACGGTCTCCCCTGCACTAAAAGTCCAAACTCTGGGAAATATAAAAATATTTAATTGTTCTCGGCTAATATCAGTTAGTTGATGTTTTTAGTTCCATATTTGTTATTTCCTTTTCTATAATATTTGTTATTTCCCATCAAAAGTCGCTTCCTACTAAGGACCTAGGAGTACAAAATTTACTCCAGGAATCAAAACTAATTGAAGGTGTTGGACATGGTTGGACCATTGGAGTTCATGTTATGAATAGTTGATAGGATAGAAGCATCTCAGCATGTAGCATATCAATTTCAGTGCTATATATATAGTCCTCGAAACAATCATATCCTAAGCATCAGCTGGATTGGAGGGAGAAGCAATTATAAAAGGTATCATTCCAGATGTATATGTACCACTTTCAATAGGAAGGTGAGGCACCGAGAGTTCGATTCAATGTTTCCAACATGAACATAGGTTGGATGCCTAACAAGCTTGAGCAGGACAATGATTGCCTGCTGTGAAGGAGTCCTATCTGGGCATGTAGTTTGTTCTACTACTACCATCCAGCTGCGATCCTATAGCTAACATACTATCTCTTGCCTACCATTATATCGAAGTCACCACCTTTACCTCCAGCTCAACTATGACTTAATTATATATATGCTAAGTCATTTTTTCTTCTTGTAGCTGTAACAATACCACAGTAGATGCTGATGACACACTTCTCGGACGGTTTGGAGTTCCACCATATCGTTTTGGTCCGCGACAAAGTCGCACGGTATTTTCTGGTGCAACACTAGGCCATCGAGGGGTGGATAAAAAAAAAATTATAATGGGAGCTGAATAAACTAGGAAGAGTCTTTAGCTACCACATCCCATGTATCTATGTAAGAAATTTTTAGGGGAAGCTTAGGTGAATCTCTATGATCTCGGGGATGGTAGTGGGGTCTCGAGACCCCCCGCCCCCATGGTAGATCTGCCACTGCGGCCATCCACTTGGCTTCACGAGGAACAAACCAAACGAGATTGCACGATTCGGATACCATCCAAGACAACGTCAACCAACAAACCAAGAAACCTGACAGTGAATTTTGCTCTGATCAACCGCGAGTCAGCCATGCTCAGGCTGGGCCTCTGGGTCACTTGGTGGCAGCTAGAAGAGTAGAAAAAAAATAAAATGGGGAGGGAGTAAGCTTGCAATTTGGATGGCCCCGGACACGTTGAAGTCTCTAACCCAATTGAGAGAGAATTTCCCATCAGTAGCCAAATTCTTATTGAAACATGCCATCCTTTCCCCAAACAGAGGAACGCCCTGCCAGGGACCAGGGAATATGGTCCGCCTGACATCCCTAGATGCCCTAGAGTTCCAAACGGGGACAACGGAGGCATTTTTGTAAATATATTTTTTTTCTAGACAACACTAGTAAGACAAATGACCATGAACACAGCTAAAAATACTTTAAACTCAACATTCGTGAAAAAATTAGAATTTTTGTGAGGATGGTTGTGAAAAGTACAGAAAAGAACTAGAGAATGAACTTCAATTTCAGAATGAACTAGAGAAATTTTTGGAGTTTGTTTAAATTCAATCTATATAGATTATAGGCTATATTCAAACATGTAATTGCTTTCGGTTGATGCCATCTTTTATATTTTTTTTCTTTCACTCCATTTCCTTCCTATAAGGACTAAACTGTAACATGTATAAGATGACTACAGTGCCATTAAAGATTCCCTATAAGTTAGGAGTAACAAACTAATTTACTCGAAAAATCAAAATTGAAGGTGTTGAGATATGATGGTTGGCCTGCTAGGAGTACTAGATGTACCAATAGTACCATGGCTTACATTTTCATGATAAATAGTGTAGATATAACTGAGAGATATGTACATGTAGCTTTCACCATTTCACCGTGGTGTAGTTCCTCAAACACTAGTCAGGCAATCTCTCCTGTGTAGGATCGAATAACGATAACTAAACCAACCAAGGGGTGAATGGTTGGAGTATCCAAAAACCGAATTTTTAGTGGAATTAAAAGTTACCCTCAACTTCCGATGTCGATCGGTCTTACCACAGGTTCTCTGCTGGTCTAACCGTGCTTGCGGTTAGCGATAGCAGGAACACCGATCGAACACCTTGCAGGCGGACTGTATGTGTCCGACACGGCAAGAATCAGTATAACAGAGCAAAACAGAACACCGAGACATTTCAGAGAACAAAGAGATTGCGAGCAGCTTCGGGCAAATTTTTGGGGTTCTTTGATTCGACTGAACTAAAAAACATACAAGTGCAAAAACTGAGCTAAAACAACTACTTATACTCAACACGAAAAATAAGGAATCCGAGGCTAAAATCGTGCCATCCCCGATCCATTTTTTTCTGAACTCCATGCACACAGATGCGCCACAACCAGCACTAGAACCGGTCACCATCAACTGACTCACGCCTTATTTGCATCTCTAACAAACTCCTGCTAGACTAATTTATCCTCCCGTTTGAGCTGCGAGAGAATAGGATTGCATTGGGTCACAGCGGAAATTAATCAACAATCTCCCCATTAGTTCTGCCGTGGCCCGAGGAAACGAACACCAAGAAGGTGCCTCGCCGTCGCCAGCTTCGCCGCCGGCAACCCTTTCGTCAGTGCGTCCGCCCGCTGCTACTCAGTCCGGACGAACTCCACAATAATCTACCCATCATCCACACATTCCCGTATGAAATGATAACGGGTGTCAATATGCTTACTTCTCCCATGGAACACCGGGTTCTTCATCAATGCAATTGCTAACTTATTGTCGACGAAGAGCTTCACTGCTTTCTCCTCCACTCCCGCAACTTCTGCTAGCAATACTCTTAACCAGAGTGGTTGACACACCCCCGCCGTGGCCGCCATGAACTCAGCTTCACACGACGATAACGCCACTGTCTTTTGCTTTTGCGAACTCCACGCCACCAAACTCTGATTGATGTAGAACACCATTCCACCTGTGCTGTGCCGATCATCCAAATCCCCGGCTAGGTCACTGTCAGTATAGCCTGTAATCTCCAATGCCCCAGTGCCCGCAGCATACACGAGACCACAATCGACCGTCCCCTTCAAATATCTGAGGATTTGCCTTACAGCCTTGAAATGCATCACAGTTGGCCGCTCCATGAACCTGCTTGCCACCCCGACAGCATATGACAAATCCGGCCTTGTGTGAAGCAAATAACGAAGACAACCGATGATCCACCGATACTCAGTTGCATCCACTGGGTGACCATCTGGATCCTTGCTCAGTTGCGATCTCGGATCAATTGAAATTGCGACTGAGTTACACTCCATCATCCCGAATTGAGACAGCAGTTTCTTGGCGTATGCAGTCTGCTTCAATGCAATACCACCTTCACCCTGATCGACTTCTATCCCGAGATAATATGTGAGCAAACCGAGATCACTCATCTCAAACTCCCCCATCATCTGTTCCTTGAACGACTTCAACTCGGTAGGATTTTCACCGGTGAAAATGAGGTCATCAACGTAGATGCCGATGATTACACCACCACTGCTTCTGCCTCGGGTGTACATTGCCTGCTCCTGCGTGCACCGACTAAAACCGAGCTCCCTCAAGCTTCTGTCCAGGCGAATATTCCATTCTCGCGGCGCCTGCCGGAGTCCACAAAGTGCCTTATGCAGCTTGAGCACAAGATGCTCTTTTCCTGGTCTAGCAAACCTTTCTGGCTGTGCAACATACACCTCTTCTGCAAGTTCACCATTGAGAAATGCCGATTTGACATCAAGGTGATGAACCTGCCACCGGCGATCAGCAGCCACCGCAAGCACAACTCGAACGGTGTCAAGTCTTGCTACCGGAGCAAACACCTCCTCAAAGTTAATCCCCTGTTTTTGCACGTACCCTTTTGCAACCAACCGTGCCTTGTGCTTGATTATCTCCCCGGCCGTGTTCTTCTTGAGCTTGTACACCCATTTCAGCCCAATTGCCCGGTGCCCAGCTGGTAACGTGGCTAGCTCCCATGTTCTATTCTTCCCAAACGCCTCCATCTCCCTCTGCATCCTTCTTCCCACGCCGGTTGGCCAGCGGCTTCCCAGTAGCTTGATGGTTCCTCTGACTCAGCTAGGAGTGCCTCTCCGTCGCATTCATCCTCCACCAAATCCACACGCGGGGCCTCGCGCAGGATATCCGCTAGCGGCCTGTACCGGCTCGGCCCGTCATCGCTGTCAGTGCTCGCACCAGTATCCGGTGACGACATCAGCCCGGCAGAATAAGTCGATGAAGATTCGGGCGTGGTTGTCCTAGGCAGGGTCGGTGATGTCGCAACCGGAGTTGACAGCGGCGATTGTCCTTCTGCCGCAACCACTCGTTCCGTCCCGGCGCGCCGATGGTGCACGGTACCTCGGTACCGCGCCTGTCGAGGCTGCCGACTTGACAGCCATTCTCCGAGTTCCTCCTCCACCTTGAAGTCTACCGGCTCCTCTCCTGCAGCTGCTGTCCAAACCCAAGGTACATTTTCCTCGAATACGACGTCATGACTTACAAGTATACGCCCACGACACGGGTCGAACAGGCGGTGAGCCTTGCTGCCCTCCTCCACACCGAGATACACGTATGGTGCACTCCTGTCGTCCAGCTACTTGAGGTGTGGCTGCGTGTTCCTCGCGTGTGCCGTGCAGCCGATCACCCGCAGGTGTCCCAGCTGCGGCTTCTTCCCCGTCCAGGCTTCAAACGGCGTGCGATCTCCCATCGCCTTCGTTGGAGATGGTTGAGTAGATGCACCGCAAGGCACACCGCATCCCCCCAAAGCTTGCCCGGTACAGACATCCCCTTGAGCAGGGACCGCACCATGGCCATCACCGTACGGTTCCTGCGTTCCACGACCCCGTTCTGCTGAGGCGAGTACGGCACTGTCAGGTGGCGTTGAATCCCCGCCTCCTCGCACACCCGCGCGAAGTCACCTGACAGGAACTCGCCGTCGCGGTCTGACCGCAGCGTTTTCACTCGCCGCCCAGCCGTGTTCTCAGCCAGCGGCTTGAACTTTGTGAATGAATCCAGCGCCTGGTCCTTGGACTTGATCACGAACACCCACATCCACCGAGTATAATCATAAAAAATGTAAGGACCCCCGTTTTGCAACAGGAATTGCTCGTGTATTCTGTGCCATTTCCCTAGATCAAGTAGTCTGGCACGTACGATACATAGTTGAATTACCAAAAGCGCATACATATGCGTCGCGTACGAATTATTACATCATAGGCCCGAAGGCATAGTTTTAGAAGAAAGGACCAATCGGTCCGGAATACAGTCCAAAAGCAGAGTATAGATAAGTAGCGGAGCGAAGGCAGCGGCATCGCCATTGCCACAGGCAACGACCGTATCTAGACCTAGCGGGCACCCCCATCTTCCGCCTCCTCTTCGTAGTAGGCGTATGGATCATCCGCGGTGTCATCATCGGCTTCTGATGAAGTTTATAATTGCAAGGGTGAGTACCAACCGTACTCAGCAAGTCACCACGGCAACAATGTGTATGAAGGGTTTCATTCAAGGCAAGGCATAGGCTCTCTTGCATAAAGCTAGTTTTGCAATCATTTTCACAAACCTAAGACCTAGCATAACTGGTCAAGTTTTAATACCAGAGTTCAATTTAAACAACGACGGTTCTGTCTACCATCCATTATGATCCCAAGGATGGCTTTCCGCCGTTGGTCGTCATGGTTTTCTGTGGACATCCACTTTCCCTGCTCTCAGGGAGTGGCTCCAACAGCATAAAATTCATCATGCAATATCCCATCCCACACAGGTTAAGAATTTAGAGTCTAGCCAAGTGTAATGCACGTCCCGGTGCTCAATATCCGCGAGCACGGCTATTCGAATAGATTTGGTTTACTCACACTGCAGTGGATGTACACTTTACCCGCACTCCGTGACTGCCCAACACATGAGCCTCATCCCAACACATGAGATGCGTCACGGCAAAGCCTTTCGATAACCTTGCATTGGCAGTACCCGCTCCATGAACTATCATCCTCATGCACTCTAGGCGTATCTGTTTCTAGCAGTGAGAGGAGTTCTTGCGCTCCCGGGAAGGGAAGTCTCACACGCACGTAAGTTTATGGTTTATAGTTTAAGTTTAGATTCTCACTCTCACACACGTGGCAGTCCTACAAATGGCGACACCGACGTAGGGCACGCATCGCGGCCCTACCTCAACGGCTGCCCCACCGTAGCGCACCTGCCTCACACACGGGGGTGAACCATCTATGCAAGGATACTGCCTCTGCTCGGCTATCTAGTCTGCTAGGTCTATACCCATCCGAGAAGTGCGGTTGTACGAGGGTCGTTTCATGCTTAACTTCATGGCTCAGTCCTTAACTAACCGGGGACGGTACTAGCCTTTTCCAGATACCACCCAAATCCACCATCCGCCCCGGTCGAAAACAGTTGTTTAGTTTCATTTCTCCTTTCACAAACCATGTCATCATATCATGGCAATGTGGCGCTCATGTCTCCACATGCCGCATCTCAATTACCTTCCCAAAGGTAATTTCCCCAAGCATATAGCATTTTGATAAATATGAGTATGCATGATTCTGGAGTAGCATTACTAAGCATTTGTCATAATTGACTAGGGACTCATACGTAACATGGTTACAAGGGGATATGGGGTAAACAATATTCAAGGCATGGCATAACAATAAGTAGGATGTTCATCATTGCATGCAACTTTATTTGCAAACAAAATAATTTCGCAATTTGGGATCGATATGTTCAAGGGATAGTGATGACTTGCCTTGCTTGAAGTCCGGTTGTTCCTGGTCTTCGGTCGGACTCACAGCTCCCTCGGTGTCTAGAATTACGTGCGAAAGAAATTGAATTCTTTTAGAATTCAATTAAAATCCAACAAAATCCAATTCAAAGAAAAGATCAAGCGCAAGCGTTTGAATGTCGATATCGATTCCATTTTATTTATGAGGTAATCCTATTTTCATTTTAATACTGTTATCCTAAAATATTAGCGCTAGCCAATTTAAAATATTAATCCGATCTAATTTACGCGACTCGTCTAGGTTGGATCCGATAATAATACTCAACCTTTGGTAATCGGTAATCTACTAAATAATTGCAATGGCTACCTAAGCGTATAACCTAATTGATGAGAAAAATTAAATAACGATTAAACGGTTATTACGATAAACATTAATGGCAACGCTCAATTTAGAAGTTCTAGAATTTAACTAACTAGTATACACGCGGCTGGTAAATCCTAAAAGTTGAAATCTAAATATTTGACTACACGTCCCGCAAGAATAATCATTAAACGAATTATTAAGTTAAGTGAACATTTGGATTTAAATAATCCTATTTAATTCCTTGTATGAGTTTCTAAAATAATCGGTGGTTTTATTCTAAATTTATTTCTTCCAATTTATTTTCTATTCTAAATTTCCTTCCTAGGTCTAATTTTATTTTTCCCTATTTTTCTTCCCTCTCCTATTTTCCTTTTCTTCCTCTTCTCTATTCTTTTCCCTTTTCTTTCCTTTTTCTTTTTCTTTTCCCCTTTTCTTTTCTCTCCTTTTCTCTCTCTCCTTTCCTGCTTCTTCTTCCTCCTTCTCCTTTCTCCTTCCTCTCTCTGTTTCTCTCTCTCTTTCACAGATTGCCGGCAAAGGGGAAGAGAGGGGAGGGCTGGGGCGCACCTACCGGCAGCGGTGGTGGCGGCGGTGGCGACGGTGACCTGCGGTGGTGGCCGGCGGTGGCAGGACGGCGACGGCACAGCGTCGCGCTCGGCAGCGAGGGAAGAAGGAGAGGGGAAATGGAGGAGAAGGGGTGGGGAAGAAAGGGGCTCGGCTAGGGGATTTATAGGCGGCCGGGGAGGCGCGCGTGCGGGCGGTGGCGACGTGGTGCGGCGGTACGGGGCGGCGACATGGCGCGGGGTATGGCGGGGTACGGCCGCGTGCGGGCGCGGGGCGCGAGGGCGGCGCGCGGCGTGGGCGCGCGGCTCGGGGCGGCATGGCGCGGCGGAACGGCGGTACGGGGTGGAATGGCGCGGCGGTAAGGCGTGTGCGGGCGCGGGGCGCGAGCGGGCGGCGCGCGGCGGTACGGTGGCGGTACGGTCGGCGCGGGCGGCGGGCTCGGCGCGGAAGGGCGGTGGCGGGCGGCGCGAGCGCGCGGGCGCGGGACGACGCGAGGCGCGAGCGGGCGGCGCGGGCGCGCGGGCGCGTGGGCGCGAGCGCGGCGGCTGCGGAACCGGGCCGAACACCTGGCGGCTAATGAACAGTGCCGCCAGGGTGTTTTAGGCTATTTGGGTCCATTTCATCACTAAAAATCATTCTAAAAATCTTGTAATTAGACTAAATGAATGTTGCCTAATATTTTTAGTGTTTCTAAACATTTCTCTCCAATTTGCCATGTTTTGATAATTTTAGTATTATTATATTTTTCTTATACACATTATTCTCACACATACGTATATATGTCTACGTACACATTCCCGTTTAGGATTTATATTTGTGCCTCCATATATATACATATATTTATGCAAAAATTACCCTCCTAAATTTGTGTCACCATATTTAATTATCTCTTTATAGTACATTATTGATTAATCCACCGTAAAATCCAATAAAACGCGTGTATAAGTGCGGCATGATGCAATTTATTTTAAGAAAATTTTGAGGGTCCGTATTTTAGGGTTTCGATTTCGTTGGTTGAATTTTTAGGGTGTTACAAAAAATTAAGACGAAATAACGATTACCGGCCATGGTATTCGGTGTGATCGGCCCGCACAGATCCATGTGCAAAAGTTCGAGCGGCTCCTCCACCCTGTAGTGCGCCAATGCCAGGAACTGCGCTCTGATCTGCTTGGCCACCAGGCATGACTAGCACAGCTGGTTCGGGTGTGTGATCGCTGGAACGCCGCCCACCATCTGCTTGTCCACCAGCAGCTTCATCGCCTGGAAATTGAGGTGCCCTAGCTGTGCGTGCCACAACCAGGCCGGGTCATCAAGGCAGGCCAGCAGGGACACTGGATGCGCCAGGTTTAGCTCAATACGATAGAGCCAGTTGGAGATGCGCCGCACCTTCATCACCAACCGCCAGGGACTCTTGTCGAACACCAAGAGGACGTCCTTGTCCATCACCACGCGGTGCTCGGTCTCGGTGAGCTGGCCCAGGCGCACCATGTTGCATCGCAGCTGGGTATGTAGTACACATCTTGCAGGAGCCATTGGTCACTATTCCTGCACGCGAAGAGGATTGACCCCTTTCCCTTGATCTGCACCGTCGACGCGTCACCGAACTTGACACTCCCGGTGATCGATTCATCTAGCTCACGAAACTTGGCGCGATCTCAAGTCATGTGGTTGCTGGCGCAGTTGTCCAGGAACCAGACATCACCAGCCTGCCCACCGGCATCTGCCAGCAGCAGATTTGGCCACACACGCTCCTCGTGCATGAGCAAGCCACACGACGCGCGCTCCGGCTCGTCCTCCGTCACCGCGAGCAACAAAGCAGGCCCAGCATCCTCCGTCTGTGCCAAGTGCGCCGCTTCCCCTTTCTTCTTCTTCGGATAAGGGCATTGGTTGTAGTAGTGCCCGTACTCCTCACAATTAAAGCAGTTGATGTGACTCTTGTCACAGCCACCGCCGCCCGAGCCAGCACCAGAGTCGCCACGCAGCGCGCCGCCACATCCACCTGCGCCACGGCCTCTACCGCGACCGCGACCGCCCTGGCCGCGCCCACCATTGTCGCCGGGTGATTTGCTCTTCTGCGGTGATGAGGACTTCCCGCCAGTCTTCTTGAAGCGTGCTTCCCACTCAGCCTGAGTGAGCAGCACCTTCCCGTCGGTGGTGACCCCGCCGACTGCGGCCTTCTTCTTGCGCACGCGTTCCTCATAGGCCTTGAGCCGGCCCACTGCCTCCTCAAATGGCATATCACCAATATTTTAAAACTGCTCAATACCTGCAACGAGGCTGACGAATTTCTCCGGCACCGTGTCGAACAGCTTCTTCACCATTGCGGCATCACTCAGCGTTGACCCCAACGCCGAGTGTCGCACGCTCATCGCGGTGATGCGGCCCACGTACTGGTCTAGGGTTTCCCCCGGCTCCATCACCATGGCACCAAATTCCCCTTTCAGGGTTTGCAGGCGCGCGTCACGAACGCGGTCTGCGCCCACGAACCTCGTCTTCAAGGAATCCCACACCTCCTTCGCCATCTTCTTCTTCGCCACCTGCATCAGCAGATCCTCCGGCAGGGACTGCAACAAGTAGGACTTCGCCTTCTTGTCCCTCCGTGGATCGACGGCCGCCCTGGCCGCCAGCTCGATGTCGTCCCAAACGCCCTGGTCTTCCATCATGGCTTGGACCCGAATGCACCAGCTAGTGTAGTTCATCGCAGTAAGTTGCGGGTAGGAGAAAGCACTTCCCGAGCTCCCCCTCGCCGGATCCGTCGTCGCTGGTACTAAAGCCATGGCATTAGATCAGCCCTCAAACCTAAGAGCTCTGATACCACTTGTTAGCGATAGCAGGAACACCGATCGAACACCTTGCAGGTGGACTGTATCTGTCCGGCACGGCAAGAATCAGAAGAACAGAGCAAAACAGAACAGCGAGAGATTTCAGAGAACAAAGATATTGTGAGCAGCTTCGGGCAAATTTCTGGGGTTCTTTGATTTGACTGAACTAAAAAACATACAAGTGCAAAACTGAGCTAAAACAACTACTTATACTCAACACGAAAAATAAGGAATCCGAGGCTAAAATCGTGCCACCCCCGATCCATTTTTTTCTGAACTCCATGCACACAGATGCGCCACAACCAGCGCTAGAACCGGTCACGATCAACTGAGTCGCACCTTATTTGCATCTCTAACAAACTCCTGCTAGACTAATTTATCCTCCCGTTTGAGCTCCGAGAGAATCGGCTTGCATTGGGTCACAGCGGAAATTAATCAACACTTGCGCCGGTCTGACCAGTGTAGATCGGCCAATCGAACCGCCACGTTGACTCCCATCACCGCAACCATCACCGGTCTGACTGCCGTGGAGCAGCCAGTCTGATGGCTGGTATGCCATCAGTTGGACCGCCGCACCCGAACAAACACAAATCAAAGAACTCTCAAAGTAGATTGATCTTTTTTACTTCTAATATTTGTTTACAAAGTGCAACAACAACACTCCTCACGAAAAATCTCGACTAAAATTCAAAACCCTAACTTTACTCTCAACACAACTCTCACAAAATCGTTATCGGGAGGCTACATCCTCCCTCTCTATTTATACCCCAGGTATGTAGCCTAAAGCCACGAACCAATCTTGTGCAAGTCATCCTAATCTCCTAGGAAATTTTCCGTAGAAGAAACAAACATTACAAACTCGAATCGTACCAAATTTGGACTCCTTCCAAATTCGACTCTGTATCCATACGCACACAATATCTCTATCGTATGCCATATGGAATCTTCATTAACCACATGCGCTGATCTTTAGCCTAAGCATCTGTCACGCCCAAAAATTTATCCCAACTTTCCAGACTATTTTGCATATAAATCCCTGTCCAGGAATCAAGCCAGGGTACACAAAACGACAAATTAATAAACAGATCCAAACGTAAATAAAGCGTGAATACTTACAGAAGAGGCACTTAGTCCTCACACCGAAAAGAAAATAGCAGCGGCAAAAAGCGACGATCCTAGCGGGGCTTCAGCTCCACTCCACAAGCAAAACTCAACTGGGGTATAAGCCTTAGTCTTCTAACTTCATTTTCAGCTCAGAAGCACTACACTTCTGAAAGGGGAAATAATAGCAAGGTTGAGTACAACCACCGTACTCAGCAAGCCACACCAACGATGCATTCGTTCAAGGGGAGACAAAGGAGGATTTGTGGCTATTTGCATAAATGTTGTTGTAAACATTTATAGTTGAAAACAGTAAAACAGTTGATTAATTAAGACGAGATTAAACATCTCCACTGAACAATGCTACACCACGTTGAACAGGTCCAACCATTCCACCTGAACTAAACCAGTTCATTAAGTCATGTTAATTAATAAAGTGGGACTAATCACGGTGAATCTGGTTGATCGCCCATAACAGCGGGCACGGCTATTCGAATAGTTTTGCTCTGGCCAGAGTTGCACAACTGTACCCACAAGACACGATTCCACACATGTTGCCATGCCCCGAAATACCACCATGGTACTGCAAAGGGGGAAATCGCGACAAGACCCTTCGCATAACTCCCCCTAATCAAGCGCACAACACCTCAGGTTTCGCCCCCACCTTTAAGCCAAGGTAGGTAGCCCCCTCTCGTGCCTAGATGAATCCGGAAGCCAATCAACGAGTAGACCCCCACCGACCCAACTCCATCACGCCCACCCTTGCCTGGATGCGTCAGCTAGGGAAAAGCTACACTATAAGTCCAGCAATTACCCATGTCTGCTTGCGGTAAGCACTGTTAGTCTTCCAGGGTTTCCCGAGAACCGGTCCTTAATTGCCATGGGTGTGACTAGCAAAATCATACACCCACAACCCACCATTATGCCATATTTTAGTTGGATAATTACGACCAACGAAACATGGTCAGTTGTCTCGAGCTCACGGCTCATCAAGATACTAGAAGTAGATAGTGTGATTATTCCATATTGTTAGCTAGTGATATTAAGCATGGCTAAGCATAATATAATTCTAGCGAGGTCCACATGAGACATAAGCTAGTAAAATTATCACCCAGTTTGACAAAGAAAGGACATCAAGTAAATATGGTACAAGCGAGCAGATAGGTAAACCCTATTCCCATGTAATTAGCAAAACATGCAATTTATTTGTAAATGGTAAAACATTTTATAAATTGGGCTCAAAATGCTCAAGGGGAATGTGTGACTTGCCTTGCTTCTTCAACTGACCTTCCAAACTCTTTTTCTTGCGAACGCGATCGTCCGAAACGGTGGAATCTACACGCTGGCACGCAAAGAGAGGAAAAACTCTAATAAAAACCAAATAAACAGTACATAAAAAGTAAGCAAACATGTAGAGCTCAATTTTGGATGAATTTTGCAAGTTGAAAGGCCTAATTTGGAGTTCGTATGAATTGGTTATGAATTTTAGAATATGAACTATGTAATTACTATTAACCGAAAAATCTTAATTAATTGATATGTTTTAACGCCCGCAAATGGACAAGGTGTGGCGGTAGCGAGGTCGGTAAACCGACACAGCTAGGCGGTTGCTAGGTAGCTAGGATTTTAGGTGGCTAACGGTGCGGCAAGCGACACGGCGAAGCGGTAGCGACACGGTAATGGGTTGGTAGCATGGCTACCGTGCGCGACAAAGTGGCGGCAGCGGCACGGCTGCAGCAAAATAGCAGCGCGGCAGCCGGCAAGCGGGGCAACGATGGCGTGCGGCGCTAGGGCAGCGGCAGCGGCACAGCGCGGCGCGGTAGGGCTGGCACGGCAGCGGTGGATAGCGGCGGCGAGGCGACGCAACAGCCGCGCGACACGGCAACGGCAGCTAGCGGCAGCGGCGCGGCACGGCACGGCGCGGTAGGGCTGGCACGGCTGCGGCGGCTAGCGGCGACGAGGCGACGCAACAGCGACGCAGCACACAGCAGCGGCGCGGCAACGTCGGCACGTGGCAAAACAGCGGCGCGGCGGCGGCGCGACTGCGGTAGTGGCGGTGCACGGCAGCGGCTAGGGCAGCAGCGGCGGCATCGCACGGCAGCGACAGCACGACAGTGACTAGGGCAGCAGCGGCAGCGGCGCACGGCAACGGCGGCACGGTAGCGAGGTGGCTAGGGCAGCGGCGGCACAAGGAGACGACGACGACAACGGATATATTAGATGGAACCCTAGGGGTAAACTATACCGGTGAACGTCACGAGAAAGAGGAGAGCTCATCGGAGAAGACGACGATGAGGGGCGGCGGCTAGCGGCGGCGGCGAGCGAGGGCAGAGGCGGCTAGGGTGCAGGTGGCGGCTAGGGCTAGGGGCAGGAAAAAAATAGAAAAGAGGGGGTAAGGGGGCTTAAATAGGGGGAGGGACTAGCTTTTAGGTGGGCCGGCCCAGGAGAGGAGGTGGCGCACGGCAGAGAGAGGGGAGGTGGCGCTCGGCAGAGGGGGGAGAAAAAAAGAATAAGGGAGGAACGGAAACCTAAACATGAAAGGTGGGGAAAACAAATGCGGTGCCTTTTCGGGAAAGGAAGAAGGAACTGAATCAGAATAGGAGTAGGACTTGGTTCGTCATACAGAACGAAACCACAGCAGCAAAAGGAGTCGGCGGATTCAACGGACCGTGAACAGGGAGAGTGAACCGAGAACGGTTCACGACCAAAGGAGGGGAAGAAAGGAATTATTAATTCAAAACCTGACATTTTAAATTAACATTATTACTTCCTCTGCTCTGAATATTCCGCTGAAAATCCTGTTAACAATTTGAAGCATCTCCCTGACAATTCCGATTATTACGCACATTGTTAATTTAGGGTTTACTCCTGATTGAACAAAGTATTTTCTATAGACCATTTGTGGACAATTTAGAAACTACGGAAAAAGGGAAAACTCCAGGGTGTGACAGCATCCCGCATGATATACTGATCATCTGAACGTTATCTTCTCCAAGTTGACTCCGATCCATCATCGGCAACGCTCTCCCGATGTGTCAAGACACATCTATGCATGCATCAACCAAGAAACCATATCCAAGCAAAGTTCTCTCCAACTTGATGCAATGTTAGCACACAACAGTATCATATACGAATAGTATCTATCTAGAAACCATAATCATAAACTTATCTTAGATATCCAAAATAACAACACGAAATCGAAACCGACACAGCGTCGGCCGCTCAGATCGCGAGCTAGCCGGTCTGACCGGCTACCACAACCTAGTCTGACCGGACCAAAAATAGTTAGTCTTCCCTATTCATCATCTGAAATTCCAATCATCTCCAAAACCACTTCGTCAATAATCTCCAAATATCAAAACCAATAATCGCTCGTGCCAATTCTTCATCATCGAATATCAATCAAACACACACACTTTGATTTTACATCCTGTTGAACTCTAGGCAAGATATGACCATAACGAGCTAGTATCTTTTTAGACGTATATACATCCATGACTGATAGGAGAGGGAGGTAATGGGAATTTGATTCATAGCCACGAACACAAGTCTGGGTGAAGTGCGGTAGCAGTGTGCAAGATAGCGATTCTCTAACGTAATGAAGCTACATCACGGTGTGTGCAGTACCTCCTCCTACTACCATCCAATTTAAGTCCTATGGCTCTCCAGTATCTTATGGCTGCCAGCTGAGATGAGTGAACTACTATATCCAAGCACAGAACCAGCTTGCCTGGATAAGCGTCTCTAGCTTACTGCTATGCGCTTGAGCTCAACTGAGTATGGAGTTTTGAAAGTAATTTCTGATTATTTATTCTTCTAAATTGATCATAATGCCAGTTTTTTTGTCTATGAAAACTTCCTCTCCTTCTACTCTTCTACATAAGGAGAGGAAGTTCTACTTAGAAAAGTATACTGTCCTTTTCTTTTTGAATTTTTCTTCCTTATTTGCCTCCTCTAGCCCTTTCACTTTTTTTTTCAAATAAACATAATCTAAGTCAAGTGTGTCTATTAAGCAGATCAATTTGTTTGTGTAGTACTCGACCTAGCAATGCAGATGCCTGTGATGCTTTCGTCGGAGTAGTACACAGACAAGCATACTGATACATGCAATGATTTTGGTTAATATGTCTTCTTCAAAAAAATAATTATAATTAAGTGCGCGATTTCTATCCTATATTACTACAAAGTTACAACTCACTAAATTCTAAAACTCAACATACAAAAATATCACATCATCATCTACTAACAACCATTATCATGCAAGCATATTATATTATCTATAAAATTTAATATATTATCTATAATTTATTAAATTTTAGAGCTATAAAATACAAGCATGCATGTTAAATCATTCCACATGATTCACATAATATTTCAATATATCTTCCCATCATTTTTTATAATATCTTATAATATACCAATATAGTCCATCGTTATTAAGTTAATGTTATTTTTTCTTCTCTCATTAAGGTACATCATATCAATTATTTTTAACCTTTAGATGATTAATTTGTGGTCCAAATTATCTTTCCTATTTTCTTCTCTCATTAAGCCATATTATCCCAATTATTTCTTTTAGCCATTAGATGATTAATCTATGGTCCAAATTATCTCCCTCCTTTTTTTTCTAATAAATCCACATCACCTTACTTTTACATTTATCATTCTATATATTATTTAAATTACCGTAAACCATATCAACTTATGTAAGTGTATGTCGTACAGCTTTCTTACACATAATTTTTATTTATTGCTACAATACTAAACTACTACAGCAACCCGTAGTATTTTAATACTTGATTTTTTTATGGTGCTTGAAAGATACTAGGGGTATACATGTCAAAGATATATCAATCATTGCTATTTTTAAGGTACCTCTAATACTTCTGAACACAGTGATACCATGGATCAAAGAACATAGCAATACATCATCCATAGGTGTAATGTCAACTGTCAAGTCTTTGCTATAATTGAAATCTGATTCACAATTTTAAAATTTTATTTTAAGAATAATTTTAGTTTTCTTGATAATTTACTTTGCCTAGATCTTTTTTCATGATTGTCAAGTAAAAATATTTAGCTACAATTAATCCTTAAAAACAAGTTTAAAATTTGAAATCCTCGCGGATTACAATATGAAACACAACCAATCTTGATCTAAGTCAAGTGTCTACCATGCATGTGTAATAATGGATGCAACATGGCAACGATGTACATGTAAAAATTCACACCAAACAGTGCACTCTACGATAGGGACATAGCCATATTTGTCTCAGTTGTGTGTTGAATTAACATTTTCTTTCCCTTGATCTTTATGTGTCCAAGTTCTCTTACCTAATCAGTGAAACTCTCTGTATTTTCTTAAGAAAAAGTTAAGCATACTGACGGAGGCCACATGCAGTCATGTGAGTTGGCAAGCCAATCACACTTACGTTTTTTGGTCATGCCATATTGGTCGTGGATGTTTAGCCATCAATTCACTTTGCTGATGGAGTAGGGTCGAAATAGCTGGTGGATTATTTATGCTGTAGGCCATGAGCTAAAACATTATTATATGTATCTATTTATGCTGTATTGCTGCAGATGCTCTTCCAATGCTAATGAAAAAAAGCTGAAGAGAATGGGATAATTAAGGGATTAGGGCAGGAATACGGAGAGGATGGTATATCTATTCTTCAGTATGTTGATGACACCATCTTTCTGATAGAAGACAATGTCGATTTTGCCAAAAATCTTAAATTCATACTCTGCTTATTCAAACAAATGACTGGTCTGAAAGTGAATTTTAGCAAAAGTGAGGTGTTATGTTTGGAGCAGCTGAAGAAAAAGAAAACACTTACAGTCAGATTTTCACCTGCAAAATTGGAATGTTACCTCTGAAATATTTAGGCATTCCAATAAACAAGAAGAGATTGCAGAAGGTGGACTGGAACCCGGTGGAGAATAAGATGGAAAATGAGCTAAGCTGCTGGCAAGGAAAGTTGTTGGCTATTGGAGGGAGGTTGACCCTAATCAACTCCAGCTTGAGCAATGTGCCACTTTATATGATATCCTTCTATGAACTGCCACAAGGAGTGAGAACAAATATAGATTTGTTCAGAAAATGTTTCTTATGGCAGGAAGATCAAGGGATTAGGAAATACCATATGGTTAAGTGGGATACTGGATGTTCCCCTAAGGAGCAAGGGGGCTTGGGTGTTTTAGACTTGAGGTTGATGAATATAGCTTTAAG
This sequence comes from Oryza punctata, assembly GCA_000573905.2. Taxonomy (NCBI): domain Eukaryota; kingdom Viridiplantae; phylum Streptophyta; class Magnoliopsida; order Poales; family Poaceae; genus Oryza; species Oryza punctata. The sequence continues at coordinate 31,504,590 of CM002493.2, forward strand.
AGGTAAATGGTTATGAAGCTAGAAAATGAACAAGGGATGTGGCAAGAACTACTCAGGTGTAAATATTTATCCTCGAAGACTCTAAGTTGACAAAAAGCAAGGAGACTCACACTTCTGGCGAGGACTGATGGCTATTAAAAAGCTATTCCTTAATTTCTGTGAAAAAAGGTGGGTAATGGTGGAAAATACAAGATTTTGGAAGGACAATTGGATTGGGGGTAGGCCTTTAGCTGAATAGCCTTACTTCGGTGCTCTCTACTAGTGGTAAAAAACAATCTGAACCATTCATATTTCTTTCTAGTACCACCCTAAATGGTGGTAGTAGAATTGTGGAGGGGCATTATTATCTCAAAATTATAGGTATAATTATCATTTAGTAGTGACTAAATTTTTTCCTTCTTTTTTAAGTTTTTTAATGGAATATGAATAACCACATATCGATCTAGCCGGGAAAAAACATAAATATTACTCGTAATCATTTTATTAGTTGTTGACGACCAAATTTGGTAATTCAAATATCGGAAATCAAGATGGAAACAGAGAGGATTGAAGAGATAAGATCGTATCAGAAAGCAGAGTGAAAATCGGCTGTGGTCCGAATCGGCTGTGGACTGATCGGCAGAGTCAGAGTCGGACTAGGTTAGCCGATTGAGCCGATTTCGGTAATGTGACTCGGTATACGTCATCGGGTTGTGTTAGCGTGCTTCATATGGATTGCCATGCACGGATAGAGTCCTGAAGAGGCAATTGTATCTATTAATTAGGATATTTTATGTAATTTCTTTATAGATATTCTCGGTAAGAGTCCGTCTAAGGGACTTGTTGGTTAGTTGGATTTGTATTAGGATAATATGAGTTGTGTCCATGATGGACAAGGTTTGTAATTTCGGGTATAAATATAATCCCGAGGTCTTGTAAACAATAAGAAAACACGTTCAATCAATCTCGGCGCATCACCAAACCTTTGTTTTCTACTTTCGACAAGTTTGTGCTTTCGAGTCGTGCTGCATCAGTTTGATCTTCGGCAAAAAGGTATATCTTGTCATGGTGAGTTACATCATTAGGGCTAGTGCTTACATCTCTATGACACTCTAGTTCTTTGTTGTGATTCTCCGAGTTATCATATATGTTATATAACTTAGATCGACAATGCAATCTACTTGTATCGGCTAGATCCTTTCTAGTGTTTCATCGATATCGACTAGATTACTTTGTTAATCTAGGTTATATAATATATCCACCATCCCGAAAAGACAACCATCGGCTTGATTCTTTAGATCTCATGCTTCTATTTATACTTAATGCTGCATTGGTTCAGTCCAACCTATTAAGTCGTATTTAGAATCATGGTATCTAACCTGCTTCATGGTTGTTAATAAGGATAGTATCGGAGTTTCAGCCGATCTTACCTGATATAGATGTTTTACATTGTGTTAAGCTTTGTTTAATGTTCTATATCTGCCCCTTATATCAGGATCTAATCTAATATAAATATATTAAGCTTGATATCAATCTAATTGGTTATAGTTTAATATATTTATTACTAGAAAATATCCTAGCATAAGGTTGTATCGGAACTATAGCCGATACATACTTAAACCTAGATATCGGCTGCGACATCAATCTGCATAATCAATACGTCATGTTACCTTTAGATTTGGGAAATTTATACTGTCTCGGTTCAGTCCGATCTATCCCAATTGCTTATTTCTAAAGTAATATTGATATATCAATTATGTAACACTGATCTTTTCAGCCGATATACTAGTTTTAGGGTTAGTTCTATCATCAACTATACCTCACAGCCGATTCATGCTTTATTGCATCGGCTAGGTCACATACGATATGAAATCGGCCCTATGGCCGATTGTCTATCGTTTACTAATATTCTTTGCATGTTTTTCTTGTTGATTGCAGGATCAAATCAACTGGCACGCCCTTGAATCTGAAACCCTAATTTTGGACCTGCACTAGAGTAAAGCAAACCTCTCAGGCCAGTGTGTGTTTTTTGCATCAACACGCTTTCGGCACGCCCAGTGGGACTCGTGTCATCATGTCTCCAAACATCACTGAAGTTGCGGAGGACAACATCGTCGCGGTTACACCCGAACAGCTGAGTGACGAACAGAAAGAAGAATTGCAACAAATGCTGAACCAACTCCAAAATCAATATTTGCACTTGTTCACAGTCACCCGGCAAGGCACGGTCATCCAAAGGACCAAAATCCAAGTACCGACGATCGTGAAGCAAGACCCAAGTACTTCTGGATCCGGGTAAGAGAAGGATAAACAAGTGAAAACCGAATCAAGCAACGAAGAATTGCACACATTGCAAGATCGCATCGATTCGGCTGTACATCATGCGCTAGTCAACCAGTCCGGAGTACTTGTCAACACCTTGACAAACATGATCAAATCAGTAGTAGACGGAACGATAGCCGAAGAAAAGGCTAAAGGACCTATTTACCTACCAGACGGCACGTTCCCAGCATATAGAACCGTGAAGATAGAGATTGGCGGGAATCAAGGAAATCAACAAATGCTTCAAACCCAGGCTCCATCGGCTCCCTTCTCAAGTTCAAATATTCCATCAATTCTATCCAGATCACAGCCGATCACTGGGGGGCAAGCGTCAACTCAATTAACACCAGAACAATTGATGAGTATTCTTCATCCAAAACCGCCAGCTGTTGACACATCTTACCAAATTCCTTCAGTTCCACAACAGCCGATTGGAATTACTCAGCCGATAAGCCAGCAATACAGTACAGAACAACTTCCTTATGTGCCACCACAAGGCATATCGGCTGGCTTTAATAATCTTTATCAGCCTCACTCACCACGACCTCAGTCGATCCAATACGGCCAGATGGATCGAGTACAACAACAGTATGGTGGAGCAACACCTCATCAACCCTGGGCCGATATGATCGCTGACGTCATGAGGGAGCAATTTGGACTTAAACCGAAAGATAATGGCAACATGTATCGGCATCCATATCCTGAATATTTTGATCGGGTCCCGTTGCCAAACCGATACAAGGTGCCGGATTTCTCTAAGTTCTCAGGACAAGACAATATCAACCTACGAGCACATTAGCCGATTTCTAGCTCAGTGTGGTGAAGCATCGGCTACAGAAGCTCTCAGAGTTCGCTTATTCCCACTCTCGTTGTCTGGATCAGCATTCACTTGGTTTTCATCATTGCCATATAATTCAATTAGGAGTTGGGCCGATTTGGAGAGAAGAGTTCAAAGGATGAGGAATAGAGAGCAATTCCAAGAGGTTGAGGATGCAATTAAGCGTCGGCTGCGGCAGAAAACGAAGAAAGTATGGCGCGTGAAGAGCAAAGTGGTGCCAGCCGACGAAGTCGAAGTCGATCGCAGCAAAAATCAACACCGCAAGGGCAAGGAAGTGATGTCATCTGAGATAAATATGGTCTTTATGTTGCCAGCCGAATATGCAGTAGAACAAGTTGTCGAGCAAGAAGAAGATATGCCATCGGCTAAATTGATGTTATCTCCACAACAAGCTGTTTTTGAGAAGCCCGAAGGAACAGATCATCGGCACCTCAAGCCACTCTATGTTAAGGGATTTGTCAATGGTAAGCCGATGTCAAAGATGCTAGTCGATGGAGGGGCAGCTGTTAATTTAATGCCTTATACAACATTCAGAAAGCTTGGGAAGAACTCAGAGGACTTGATCAAAACCAACATGGTTCTGAAGGATTTTGGTGGGAACCCATCTAAGACTAAGGGAGTTTTGAATGTGGAGCTAACCATCGGCAGTAAAACAATTCCAACCACGTTCTTTGTTATTGACGGGAAGAGTTCCTACAGTCTGTTGTTGGGAAGAGATTGGATCCATGCCAACTGTTGCATCCCTTCAACAATGCATCAAAGCTTGATTCAATGGCAAGGAGACCAAATCGAAATCGTGCCAGCCGACAGGTCAGTCAATGTAGCTTGTGCCGATTTATCTATTTGGGAGATGGAAGGAATTGATTGTTTATCTGGTAAAGTTTGGCAAGGAGATTACTTAAAGGTTTCTGATGATGCCATACAGACAACAGGAGATGGAGAGCCCCAATTCTTGTTTTGAGGGCGCCGTGGAGGGTTCCAACCTATACACAGAGGATACTATTGATGATCTCGACGGCAAGCTTGGGCAAGGTTTTATGTCGGCCGATGAATTAGAGGAAATTGACATTGGACCAGGTGATAGGCCTAGGCCGACATATATCAGTAAAGGTTTACCGAAAGAATTTAAATGTAAATTAATTGCACTCTTAAAGGAGTATAGAGATTGTTTTGCCTGGGAATACTATGAGATGCCAGGACTTAGCCGATCGATAGTTGAACATCGGCTTCCTATCAAACCAGGCTATCGGCCGTACAAGCAACCCCCAAGACGTTGTAAAGCTGCGATGTATGATGCTATTAAGGCCGAAATTACAAGACTCTATGATGCTGGCTTCATCAGACCATGCCGATATGCTGAATGGATTTCCAATATAGTTCCGGTTATCAAGAAAAACGGCAAGCTCAGGGTTTGTATTGATTTCAGAGATCTAAACAAAGCTACACCGAAGGATGAATACCCAATGCCGGTAGCCGATCAACTTGTAGATGCAGCATCTGGACATAAGATTATCAGTTTCGTGGATGGCAATGCTGGTTATAATCAAATTTTTATGGCTGAGGAGGACATTCACAAGACTGCTTTTGGGTGTCCTGGTGCTATCGGCTTGTATGAGTGGGTAGTTATGACTTTCGGCTTGAGGAGTGCTGGTGCTACATATCAGAGAGCCATGAATTATATTTTTCACGATCTCATCGGCGCATTGGTGGAGATATATATAGATGATGTGGTGGTTAAATCCAAGGAAGTTGATGATCACATAGCCGATTTGAAACAGGTCTTAGAACGAGCAAGGAAGTATGGGTTAAAAATGAATCCTACCAAGTGTGCTTTTGGTGTATCGGCTGGTCAGTTTCTGGGATTTTTGGTTCATGAGAGGGGGATTGAAATTCCTCAGAGGAGCATTGAAGCAATTAAAAGATATCAAACCCCCGGAAGATAAAACCAAGCTACAATCATTGATCGGCAAGATTAATTTTGTTCGGCGTTTTATATCAAATTTGTCTGGCCGAATAGAACCATTTACTCCTTTGCTAAGGTTGAAAGCCGATCAAGAATTTGTCTGGGGAGAGAAGCAGCAGCAGGCTCTGGATAATATCAAGGAATATTTGAGTACCCCTCCAGTAATTATACCACCGCAGAACGGGATAACATTTAAACTTTATCTATCAGCCGATCAAAATTCTATCGGCTCAGTCTTGATTCAAGAGGTTGAAGGAAAAGAAAGAGTTATATTCTATCTCAGTAGACGCCTGTTGGATGCAGAAACAAGGTATTCACCTGTGGAGAAGTTATGCTTATGCTTATATTTTTCTTGCACGAAGTTGAGGCATTATCTACTATCCAGTGAGTGCATTATAGTTTGCAAGGCCGATGTAGTAAGATACATGCTATCGGCTCCAGTGTTAAAAGGACGAATTGGGAAGTGGATCTTTGCTTTGTCAGAATTTGATCTTAGATATGAATCGGCTAAGGCAGTTAAAGGGCAAGCGATAGCCGATTTTATAGTTGAACATAGGGATACCAGTGTTGATAATATCGACATCATGCCATGGACTTTATTCTTTGATGGATCAGTTTGTACTCATGTTTGTGGTATCGTCTTGGTGATAATATCGCCTAGGGGGCAAGTTTTCAGTTTGCTTTTACTATTAAACCGTACTCAACAAATAATCAAGCGGAATATGAAGCTGTTCTCAAAGGGTTGCAGTTATTAGGAGAAGTTGAAGCCGATGCTGTTGAGATCATGGGTGATTCATTGTTGGTGATAAGTCAATTATCTGGGGAATATGAATGCAAGAATGATACCTTAATAATCTATAATGAGAAATGCCAGGAGCTGATCAAGACGTTCAAGATGGTTACTTTGAAGCATATTCCTAGGGAGCAAAATGTTGAAGCCAATGATTTAGCTCAAGGCGCCTCCGGATATAGGCCGATGTTACAAGGGATTGAAGTAGAAGTGGCCTGTATTCCAGCCGATGAATGGAGGTTTGATGTTTTTGAGTATCTAAAGAATCCTTCAAGATCGGTTTCAAGGAGATTAAGGTATAAAGCTCTTAAGTATTTTTTGTTGGATGATTCATTATATTATCGGACGATTGATGGAGTTCTGTTGAAGTGCTTGAGTATGGAAGAAGCTAAAGTTGTCATGTGTGAGGTTCATGAAGGTATTTGTGGGACACATCAATCGGCTCATAAAATGAAGTGGTTACTTCGAAGGGTTGGATATTTTTGGCCAACAATGCTGAAGGATTGTTTCAGATATTACAAGGGTTAACAAGATTGTCAGAAGTTTGGAGCAATTCAGAGAGCGCCAGCATCGGCTATGAACCCTATTATCAAGCCGTGGCCGTTCCGAGGTTGGGATATTGATATGATCGGCCAAATCAATCCACCATCAAGCAAAGGACATAAATTCATATTGGTTGCGACTGATTATTTCACTAAGTGGGTTGAGGCCGTTCCTTTGAAGAAAGTTGACAGTCAAGATGCGATCAATTTTGTTAAAGAGCATATTATATACAGATTTGGTTTGCCACAAACAATTACAACTGATCAGGGTTCTATATTTGTATCGGATGAGTTTGTTCAGTTTGCTGATGGCATGGGAATTAAGTTGTTGAATTCATCACCATATTATGCACAAGCCAATGGACAAGCTGAAGCATCTAACAAGAGTTTGATTAAGTTGGTCAAGAGAAAGATAGCCGAATATCCCAAGAGGTGGCATACTATTCTGGCTGAGTCATTATGGTCCTATCGGATGGCTTGCCATGGTGCAATTCAGGTACCTCCTTATCAACTGGTTTATGGGCATGAAGCTGTATTACCATGGGAAACCAACATCGGCTCTAGGAGGATTTCTTTACAGGATGAGTTAACAGCCGATGATTATCATAATTTGATGGTTGATGAGTCAGAAGATTTGGTTCAAACAAGATTGCGAGCTCTTGAGAAAGTTAGGAAAGATAAAGAGAGAGTTGCCAGACATTATAACAAGAAGGTTGTACTCAAATCTTTTGAGGAAGGCGAGTTGGTTTGGAAATTAGTGCTGCCGATAGGGGCCAGAGATAATAAATTCGGCAAGTGGTCACCGAATTGGGAAGGACCGTTTCAAGTTCATAAATGTGTTTCTAAAGGGGCTTATATGTTAAAAGGACTCGATGGAGAAGTATTTGGAAGAGCACTTAATGGAAATATTACCCAAGTGTTTGGATTGGTTCATGATCGGCTATGGTTTGCTGGTTGATGATTGATAGCCGATGTGTTTACATCGCCTTTAGATGGCCGATATTTTTTTATCGCCTTTAGACATATAAGTTTGCAGCATTGTGTTCCCTACTACAAACTTGGGGGGCATGGAAGATGAAAAGTTGGAAATTTTTGAGCAAAATTTAGCATAAGTTGGAATACAACCAAGTCTGCCAGGTATAATATTGGTTTATATGAAAGCAATAGTATCAATCGGCATAAGGAAGTTAAGAGGTTATGTTACAAGACAAATGTTTTAGCCGATTACAGAATTGATTACAAAATTCTTCTAAGTCCCTATTACAGGAAATCATTGAGCAAGATATTTCTGGATTGCTGACAATGCCCGTTGACGGATTTCTTCAACTTCTGCAATGGCTTGGGCATCTTAGGCGTCAGTTCCAGGAATTACCTTCAGGGATTTAGTCATGGTGGCCACATTCTTTATAACCGATTTCAGTTTTGCTTTCTGTTCTTCAATGGCTTTAGGGAGATCGGCTAATTTCTGCTTTTCCAATGCAATCTTGGTGTTACACTCTTTAAGCTTGGCTAGCAGATCTATTCTTTCAGCCTCTAGTTGATTTATTGAAGCTTTAATCGGATCTTCAGCTAGTTGATCAAGTTTTGTTTTTTCATCATGAACTAACTGCCGATTGGCTTGAATGGTGGCCTCGATATCCTTTTTCTCTCGTCTATCGGCTATCCTTTGTCTTGCTTTCTCCAGCTTAAATTGGTGCTGCTCAAGATACATAGCTGGGGTAACTATGTTGGACAATTCATCTGGTAGAAGAGCTTGGATTTCTTGGAATCTAGTCCGGAGAGTGCTGCAGTCAACTACCAGGCTGTCCAGAGATGCTTCTAGCCGATGTGCAATGTCTTCAAGATTCCTCTTTACGTCATCGGCTAGAGGAGCTAAGGACTTGCTTGTTGCTTCTTCTTCTGTTTCTTCATCAAAGTAGTCCTTTATATCAAAAGAGAATAAATCGGCTAAGACCTGCAAGTAGGAAAGATGAAAGGAGTACAAGTAAGAGGATATTTTTATAACCGATTTGAAGAGTTTTAAGGATGAAACTTACAGGGATTGCAGGAGCAGCGATTTCTTCTTCTTCGACATGATGGCTGCCTACAGCCGATGCGGTATGTTCACTTGAAATCGGTTGTGCTACAGGAGATGGAGGGGAAGGAGGCTGAAAATATTCATGCAAGTGTTAGATAGGATCGGCTAATGAAGTATTCGGAGGATTAGAAGGTTGAAACTTACCAAAGGAGCTTGAATGGATGGTTTAGCCGATACTTGTGCTGATTTCTTTCTCTCGGCTGGTCTTTTCTTCTACAAAATGCAAGAGTTGGAGGATTAAGTTGAGGGTGAATAGGGAAAATTTGTATCAAGGAAGATGAATTTACCCTGGGTTGCCAAGTGAAGACAGCTGGAGCAGAGGGAGTTGTGGGGGTTTGTTTTGGAGAAGCTGGAGGTGTCTTATCTCCTACATCACTAGATTCGGCTGCAGCTTCATCTATTGCCCGTTCAATTGATGCTTCTTTTAGGGCTTCATCTGCATCATCGGCTGTTGGAGGTGGTTGTTTCTTGGCCTTTTTCTTAGTGGCTGGTGGCACAGCAGTTGATGCTCTAGTTCTTCTTCTCCTGCCTGCATCGGCTGGTTCCCTCGTTTGTCCTTGGAGCAGGCTTGATGTCTTGGGGGCATGATAGCCGATGACAGGAGGAGTCATGCCACATCTGTTAGGAAATAGCCCTGCAGCATATTCAATTTCTTTGCCACTTTTGCTGGTATGAGGAGGAGATGAGTCTGTGGTCTGAAAGAGCAAAGATAGTTCATGAGTTATAAATGGAATCGGCTGGTATGTTTAAAACAGGAATGAAATAAAGAAAGAGAAGTTACCTGAGGGATCATGTCAGGGAAAAGATCTGTCATGTAGATGGTAGCCGATTGGTGAAAAAGGTGTTGTTTCCATTCAGCCCACCATGAAGTAAAGATTTTGCTCCTGAACATGGCTAGTTCAATATCATTTATACTGCCAAGAGAGGGGCCTGGAATGTTTAGTAGCCGATCCATCATTAAGCTTGAAGTTATTTCCCCTCGGCATTCAATTTTGTCAGCAAACCACAAGCCGATTGGGAGTTGTCCCATACCAAACTGCCTGGCTGAGCTCATGGGGTGATAGAATTCATATGAAACCTTTATGTTCCTGCCTTGATGGATGCCGACAGGAAGGATGCATGGGCTGATGGCTGTGGTATATACTTCTCTGGACTTCTGGAATTTGTCATGGTTTATTTCTTCAAATCTGAAGTCTGATGGTAGCTCAAAGTTGACTGATTCATCATAGAAGAACCAGATTCTAGCATCTTTTTGAAAGCCGTCATAGAAGCTGAAAAACCAGTCCTTGAGCAGTTCTGCTGATAATTTTGCTCCTGCATCGGCTGGGGTGTTGGCATATTCCCCAAAGGACATACACCTCCGATGGGTTATTTCTTCTCCATCATCATCATTGACCGGCTCTAGTCTTGGAAATTCTGCTTCAGTTAGGGGTGGCCGATTGACAGCTTTCATTGCAACTAAGTTTAGCCAAGATTGGAGTAACCACCATGGACCACCTGTATTGACTGTTGAGCCGACAGCTAGTTTGGCTGATGCATTATTCAGAATTTGATACAAATAGCCGAGCAGAATTTTTCCTAAAGGAAATTGTCTCTTTTCTTCAAGTGCTTCGGCTATATGCTGCCAGTTTGAGGTTGGGCCACAATTAGATCCACAGAACAAAAATTTCTCCAACCACATCAACAAGAAGGCAGTATGTTCTCTGGGGGAGACTGAGCCCTGACCCATGTTAGCCGAAATAAAGCCAGACCATCCTCCTATGCTCTTGGTTTTAAAGTCGAATCTATTCTTGGGATTCAAGATCATTGGGTTGGTAGATGAGGTAATATCCAGTCCAGTTAACATGGTTATGTCCAAAAGTGTTGGGGTCATCGGTCCTTGATTGAACATGAAGGCATTAATGGTGTTGGACCAGAAGTAGCTAGCAGAGGCCATCAGTGGTTCATCTTTAGCCGAATTAGCCAAAGTAAGGGCTAGGGCTTCGCCGATTCCGAGTTCATCCCAGTGGTTCTGCTTGCTAGCCGATATGCGTTTATACCATGCGGGCCAGCTTTTCTCTAGGGATGGCCAAGATTTGAATGTGTTTTTCCAATGCCCTAGGTTTGGATTTGCTAGTCTGAAGGGAATCCTATTTGTTTCGACAGTGATGAATTCAGTTGGGTCTATATTGCCGATTGGTCCAAGGAAGTAATTGTTTTCATGATTGAGACTGGGAACCGCAATTAGGTTTGGGAGATGCTACATCAATGAGGTAAAAGAGGAAGAAAACGGACTGAGATTGCGGAAAACAAGATTTAATGAGCAAAAAGGAGATCTAGCCGATGGGATTTACCTCAGCGTATTTGGCCGATGGGGCAGCGGATGGAGCGGATGACGAAGACATCTTCTCGCCGACGGAGGTTGGATGAGTGAAGGATGGCTTGGAGTTGACTGCTTGCGCTGAGGGGATCACCGGAGTTGGGAGAGACGGAGATTGTGAAAGTGGTGGCAACAGTAATAACGGTGTGAAGTTTTTCGGGGCCATCGGTTAGGTATTTAAAGTGATGTGGTAACGGTAAAAAACGGAAAGAGCGAGATTATCTCGGAGATAAGATTTGGCAAATCCGAAACATTACCAAATATTCTGGACTTGGGGGGCATGTGTTGACGACCAAATTTGGTAATTCAAATATCGGAAATCAAGATGGAAACGGAGAGGATTGAAGAGATAAGATCATATCGGAAAGCAGAGTGAAAATCGGCTGTGGTCCGAATCGGCTGTGGACTGATCGGCAGAGTCAGAGTCGGACTAGGTTAGCCGATTGAGCCGATTTCGGTTATGTGACTCGGTATACGTCATCGGGTTGTGTTAGCGTGCTTCATATGGATTGCCATGCACGGATAGAGTCCTGAAGAGGCAATTGTATCTATTAATTAGGATATTTTATGTAATTTCTTTATAGATATTCTCGGTAAGAGTCCGCCTAAGGGACTTGTTGGTTAGTTGGATTTGTATTAGGATAATATGAGTTGTGTCCATGATGGACAAGGTTTGTAATTTCGGGTATAAATATAATCCCGAGGTCTTGTAAACAATAAGAAAACACGTTCAATCAATCTCGGCGCATCGCCAAACCTTTGTTTTCTACTTTCGACAAGTTTGTGCTTTCGAGTCGTGCTGCATCAGTTTGATCTTCGGCAAAAAGGTATATCTTGTCATGGCGAGTTACATCATTAGGGCTAGTGCTTACATCTCTATGACACTCTAGTTCTTTGTTATGATTCTCCGAGTTATCATATATGTTATATAACTTAGATCGACAATGCAATCTACTTGTATCGGCTAGAACCTTTCTAGGGTTTCATCGATATCGACTAGATTACTTTGTTAATCTAGGTTATATAATATATCCACCATCCCAAAAAGACAACCATCGGCTTGATTCTTTAGATCTCATGCTTCTATTTATACTTAATGCTGCATTGGTTAAGTCCAACCTATTAAATCGTATTTAGAATCATGGTATCTAACCTGCTTCATGGTTGTTAATAAGGATAGTATCGGAGTTTCAGCCAATCTTACCTAATATAGATGTTTTACATTGTGTTAAGCTTTGTTTAATGTTCTATATATGCCCCTTATATCAGGATCTAATCTAATGTAAATATATTAAGCTTGATATCAATCTAATTGGTTATAGTTTAATATATTTATTACTAGAAAATATCCTAGCATAAGGTTGTATCGGAGCTATAGCCGATACATACTTAAACCTAGATATCGGCTGCGACATCAATCTGCATAATCATTACGTCATGTTACCTTTAGATTTGGGCAATTTATACTGTCTCGGTTCAGTCCGATCTATCCCAATTGCTTATTTCTAAAGTAATATTGATATATCAATTATGTAACACTGATCTTTTCAGCCGATATACTAGTTTTAGGGTTAGTTCTATCATCAACTATACCTCACAGCCGATTCATCCTTTATTGCATCGGCTAGGTCACATACGATATGAAATCGGCCCTATGGCCGATTGTCTATCGTTTACTAATATTTTTTGCATGTTTTTCTTGTTGATTGCAGGATCAAATCAACTGGCACGCCCTTGAATCTGAAACCCTAATTTTGGACCTGCACTAGAGTAAAGCAAACCTCTCAGGCCAGTGTGTGTTTTTTGCATCAACATATCATTTAGTAGTGACTAAATTTTTTCCTTCTTTTTTAAGTTTTTTAATGGAATATGAATAACCACATATCGATCTAACCGGGAAAAAACATAAATATTACTCGTAATCATTTTATTAGTAAATTACTAATTTACCCTTAATATTACTGTTAGTATAATACTATAAATAGAAAGTACCGGAGCATCGCTCTTAGCTGAAAAGTACCCATCATTATACAATGTTGCCATGGCCGATAAAAATGTGCTGGTGGCAACAGCATTGAGACAAGGCCTGACAAACATGAAATTCAGAAGGAGGATTGAAGGGGAAAAGAAAGAGATGGGAAAAATTAAGCAAACAATGTCAGGATATGGTACTGACAGAGGAACCAGATAGATTGATCTGGAAACTCACTAAGGATGGGTTTTTTCAGTAAAATCTTTTTAGAGAGCCCTGGTGTTACAGAACACTGGATTCAAATTTAAAACGATCTGGAAATTTAAAATCCCACCAAGAGTCAAAGTGTTCATCTTGTTAATGGTTAAAAATAGAGCGATGCTCCGGTACTCTCTCTATTTGTAGTATTATACTACCAGTAATATTAAGGTAATTATTAATTTATAAATATAATGATTATGAATAATTTTGTAATTATGTTTTTTTCTGGCTAGATCAATATGTGGTTATCTATTATGTTGGTATTGCTCATATTCCATAAAAAATCCAAAAAAGAAGGGAAAAAATTTAGTCACTACTAAATGACAATTATACCCCTATTTTTTGGAACAATAATATCCCTCCATATTTTTACTACCACTAATTAGAGTGGTAGTAGAAAGCAATTTGAACCATTCGATCAAATGAGATTATCGGTTCAGATTATTTTCTACTACTAGTAGAGAGCACCGGAATAAAGCTCTTAAAAGTAGTATCCTGACAAAAGACAATTTGTTGAAGTGAGGGTGGAAAGGAAAGGAGAAGAAATGTCAATTTTGCTCTGATGATGAAACAGTGAAGCATTTGTTTTTGAAATGCCCAATTGCCAGATTCATCTGGAATGTTTTTTATTGTACCTTTGGGGTCAAAAAAAATCAATAATACCCAACACATGTTTGTGGCATGGTTGCAAAGCTTTGATAAAAATGACAAAAAGCTGGTGATAGTTGGAGTTGCAGCAATTGTTTGGTCTATATGGAAGGCCAGGAATGCTGGACGATGTGTGCTATTGGACCCAATTATGGTCCATCTTGCAGAACATGGAGGGAGATCGAAGAAGACTGCAGCAGGGGGCTTTGCTGTTAAAGACGGTGGCTTCTGATGCTTTCAAGTCAAGCTTCGGATGGAGACCGCAAGTGAAGAGAATAGGAGTGGGATAACACTTGTCTTAAATTTTTTAGATAATGGATTTTCATTAATCCAGCCTCTATATCTACGAAGGATATACACATCTAAAGCATACATGAGTTCTTAAACTCTATACCCCGTATAGAGGAAAACATAAAACAGAGAAAAGAAAAGCCACTAGAAGACTTAGTTTCAAACTTCAAACATTTGCTAGACTAAACCTCACAGCCCGTCGCCACACCAACTCCGCTTCTGCATAACACAACCAATATTTGCTGCCAATTGTCGTGTCTACTATCACCCGTCGTCGTCCAAATCCCCTTACGCCACCGCCGTATTCCGAACGCCCCTAGTGAGTTGCGAAGCCCCTATGCCGCATCTGCACTATCTTTCACAAACCCTTAAACTCCTCGCCACCGCTCCTAGAGCATCGCAGACCCATCCAGCACGACATGCACATACCTTTACTGCCATGAGCTCATCGAACATGTTCCACCGCTATCCACACATATTTGCAGTCAGATCTTGGCGCCGATGCTCACTTGCTAGCTGCCGCCACTAGGGCGCCGCTGCTAATAGCCTCCGCAGCCACTGCCTTCATCTGCACCAGGCGAGCTGATGACCATCCCTGTCACCGACAACCACTGTTCTGCTATCCTGGCTTGGCTGTAGTCAGATCCGGCGCTGGAGCTCGCCTAGTTGCTGCCACCACTAGGACGTCGCTAGCGAGAGCATCCACCACCACCAACTTCATCTGCCGTCATCAAACCAATCATCCACCGCGGTTACCGGATGAACTGGCTCACCATCGCGGGGTGAGGGCTAGCCACCACTGTTGTCCATCGCCAGCCCTCGCCATCAGAGACGCGGTACCATCGCCGCTCGTCTCCACCACCAATTCCGCTGTCGCCGCCAACCTCGTGCGGCGTCGGGAATCCCCTGATTCATCAGCCACTAGTGCCACCGCCATCGAGAGACCTCCACATTGCCGCCGCTGGGAAGCTTCCAGTCCGGCGGCCACTCACGCCACCACGGAGCCTTGTCACTGCAGCTAACCTTCCATCTGCATCTCCGAGCTCCAACCAGCCTCCTCGCCGGCCGCTCCCCAACAACCTGGCCAGCCACCTCTGTATGCACCGGCGAGCTCCACCCCGCCTCCTCGATGACGGATCCGATCCGACCAACAAACGGCGTAACGAGGCCAGGAGGCGCCAGATCCAAGTGAGGGAATGCTAGATCTAGCCATGTCGCCTCGCCTACGGCCCCCTCCATGCGCCGCACCTCCCCTCATCGACCACCGTGTTGATGCACCGCGCCGCTCCTCACCGACCGTCGTGGACCTCCCAGCGCCTCGCCAAACTTCACCTTCGCCACTACCCATTACCTCACCATAGGTGTTGCCCTGCTGCCGCCTTCCCAGCTCGCCGCGGCTTGCCGATGGCTCGCTCCGGTAGCAACGAAGCAAGGATGGGGAAGGAGGTGAGGAAGAGGCGCATGAGAGGAGAGGCCCCAGTAAGCAATAAGATTTAAGGAATGATCCCTCAACACCTGTCTAAATGGCTGTCTGCTGGGTTGATGAACGAAACCTTACTTATACCACTCAAAATGTTGCTCTTTTCTTTGTCTTTTGTCAGCTGGGGATGTATTCAGAACGTGTATGAACCTCTAACTTTTGATCATTTCATTAATAAATGGGAGGGGTACGCGCTCTTTCTCCCAAAAAAAAACGTATCGATCTATTTCAAGCAATAAATTGCGCTCACATATGAATGAGTACAATGAATGAGTACAATATGAAATTTATCCTCTCATATAAAGTTGCACGAAACGAGGTAACACAGAGACAAACAAGGATGTGAATCAGAGCAAGTTGTTGGCGTGTGTAAACTCGGGTAGGGTAGGAATTGGAGACAACAGGAACACTGACTGGATCCTCTTCCTTCATGGCGGATGGATTCACTTTGATGTCGATGAGATAGCCAGCAGAGAAACATGAGGAACCTAAAGACTTTGGTGTGCACCTGATGTGATGTTCTATATGGAAATGCCATGATTCTGTTCCTCGCAGCCACAGCGACGCTGCTCCAAGAAGTACCACTGAAGCTACCAAGTCCGCATCTGTCAATGATTTTGATGATATACATCTCAATGCATGCACTATCAGAGTCTCGATCAAACTGGGACAACAAAAACATTTTCTAGAGAGCGCAAGACAAAAGGCCACAGATATTGTTACAAAAAAGATCTGCCAAATGTTTAGTTTCTTTTCTAGTTGTGGGAAAAAAATAGAAATGAACATGATGGTTAACATCAAATTTCACCTTACAGCCTTGTTAGCAATACTGACTGAAATTCAAAAGAAAGGCTCAATGCCATCTTTGATATTTCCTTAACTCCATGGAGGTTCCAGTATGGTCTAACATTTTATAAGACTAAACCAACTGCACTTGACGGTACCAAGCAGGCAGTATCAACCTTCCTAATGTATTTTACTCCTTGTGTAAATTTTGGTACATCTCAATACCTTAGATACCAGCTGGAAGTACTAAAATATAAACTAAATAATTTGGTACCTCATGGTAATCAAGCACAGTAAAATTTTCTCATTCTATTATTCCCTACCGCCTAGGATTGTTGTAGCGAACTAATATTCACTCCAAGATTCAAATTGAAGGTATTCTGATGGTTCGACCATTGTGGTAGATTCATAATACGTTCAATTTGATTCTTATTTGGTACCTCTCAATACATTTTAAAAATAAAGTACGTGTACGTACTGTTACACATACTATTTTGTTTTTAAGTACGTATGATAGGTACCAAATATTTTGTTTTAAATTTTGGTGCCGGCCATGGTACCACCTTTGAAGGACCGTAAAATCATTATATATGTGTGCACGTTTCCACAATATGAGTGAAGCCAACATTATTTTGTCCTATAAATTAAGTTGCATATATATATGAGAGAAAAAAAAAGGCGAGAATGATGGGACGCATGCCTGATTGCTGCTGTATAAAAACCCAAGCAGGAAACTGAGGCATCGGGAAAATTCATCAGGCTTGTTTTTCTGTCCCTTCCGCTAACGAGAAATCCCGGCCTCCTGATCGAGCATGGAAGTACTCCTTCCGTACTAAAATAAACCAAGTTCTAGGTTTGAAATTTATCTTAAAATATACCAATTTTACTTTATTACCTACCACCAATCTACGAATCGAGAAATTTTATTACTTGAAAACCTCTTATCCACCAATCAAACAATACAACTTTCACATTAATTAAGGGTACTGTGTGATCTTTTATTCCTCTTCTTAGAGTCTCCTTACAATGTAATTAAGGGTTTAAGATATTTTTGAACGGAGAGAGTAGAAAAGATAGAAGAACTGACCTGAAAAAAATGTCAAGCTTTAGTCCTCTATAGTGTGCCCCCATATATTTTTTACATGCAGGTCATGTACAGTAGCATGCATGTGTTGGTTGAACAAGCATTTCTTCTAGGAACTAATTAGAGAAATTTTGCGGGTCTTGTGAGAGGTTCTGAGAGGCACCAATTTTTTTTCTTAAATTTTGATTTTCAGGTTCTAAGAGATAGCAAAGTTTCCACTAGAAAATGTAGTTTCTCCTGATACTTTTCAGAGACCGTACGTAAGGCTTATTATAGCAAGTTTCCTCCAGTGACGAATGATGTTAAGATGGTTGGTGCGGAGTAGCTGTGCTTCAGACCTGTGAGTCATGAAAAATGGCACAAATTAGTACTTCTGAGCACATATATGACCCGCTATATCCGGTGTTATTATATATATAGTAGTCGTTCTCCTAAACAACCAGCCTATTCTCTCATGTGTTGTATTCTAGAAAAATGAGAGTGACATCCAGCGGCCTCACTCATCCTAGATGCATGCACGATGATATACGCAATACAATCTATATACTAGGAAAAGGAAGCACCGGGATCTTGGTACAGAGTCATTTGCTAATTTCATGAACAACTGTTATGGCAGCTATAGCCAGTAACGAGGGATACAAACTGGAAGAGTGTGGTGGAGAGTTTCTGACCAAAGCTTGTCCAAGGCAAGACAGTTGCTCCTGTTCTCGCAGTGCCTGACCTGGTACAACCACGGGCTCATCACGAACCAAAGTTGAAGGCTAAGGCTGAACAATTTAATGGGCATGGTCAGAAGCTGGAGTAGGGTGCTCGTCTGCATTCTGCAAGCTCCATAGATGTGTAGTGATCATGCCGCCACTTTGGCATCTGTATGCAGCAATTAGGTGTGCATGCATAGATATGGCTCGTTTAGGCCTACTTTGCAAGCAAGGATTAACAAACGATTTTTGGAGGATTTAATTTCCTATGTTTTTTTCCCTATATATAACGGTTTGCTATCATCTTATGTGTACAGTGCTGTTATGAGTGTGTGATGACATAAATTAAGTAATGTAATAATGAAAGGACTATCAGTGGTAAATTAACATCCTTGATCGTCTTACAGGAGGAGCCAAGCTGTGTACAATATTGTCCATGATATAATAATGCACATACCAAACTGTTCGTTCCCGTGTGCTAATTCACACTTTTACTATTATTTTCTCTTCAAGCTAGTGGATATTTGTGTTCATCCACCCAGCTAGCTACTTCATGTGATAAATACCAAGCATATATATATATATATATTTGTATCCACATGTATAACAGACAAGGCCATGAAACATGAAACTTTTTTACCCCCTCTTACAAAATAGGAGTATTTTTCGAAAGAAATCCCCTCTTATAAATTAGTTGGATGACAGAAGAGAAAACCAGAGAAGATGTGAATGAAGAGCAAGTAGTCGTTGCCGTGGAAGCTTAGGGTATGTAGGAAACGGAGCACCACGAAGTAGTCCAGTTAGTGCCTCTAATTCTTTTCTTTTTTTCTTTTTTGAGAATTCAGTGCCTGATCTATTTCATTCCACGCTTGTTCTTGATGACTTGAACACAGTGGGAGAACACTGAATACTGACACAGTGTTTATCCCCTGCTTGTAGCCCTGTTATAGAGAAGTTGTATATCTGGCTGCTTATATAGCTTTGTAGTGTGGAGTTGCTACGTATCTGCAGCGACTCGCATCAACAACCACCATGTTTATTATACCATGTAACAACCTTTCTCTGAATCTAAATAAAAGTTAGCCGGCAACTCTTTCGCTTGTAGGGCTAAAAAAAACCAGAACAGCAGGCTCTATATATTAATCAACATTATTGTCTCGATGCATGCATGCCTCCTAAACTGAACCAAACCTGTCCATGTTATTCACAGGAGATTTTTTTTTTTTCACTCCATGTGACTTTCTGTATAGACTAACAGCGATACAATGATACGGATTTGCCATTCAAGCAATCTTACATACTAGCAAGCGAGTCTATCCAATATAAAAAGGTATCGATATCAGTACATGATCCCTCCAAACACAACTCGATCCATCGATCGATCTCTCCACAAATTCTTGGAGGAGGGTGGAAACAGACCAACATGGCTACAAATTTCACTATGGATGGACAATCATGTTCAATAGAAAAGGGAGGCACTAGGAGTTCGGTGCGAAGTTGCAACTATACTGCTCAATGTGTCCAGGTACAAGAAAGTCTTAGATGACGAAATGAGGATGGAAACTATCAACAAGGAGTGAAAAACCCAAGAGAGCCCGGCCGCACCCCGTATTGAATTATTTGTGGACAAGTACTACAGCGATCAACAAAAAAACTTTCTTGGGTGCGGCCGTACTATGATCGTTGCCATGACGCTGGTAAAAAAATGGCGTTTTGAATTATCAGAGTGCTTGAAAAACTGCAACTGAAGAGTCCATGGTATTACCAACGTACTACTTATTTCATCTAACACGAACTCTCAATACCATCTACAGCCACGATGTTACGATCGACCTAATCAATGAGCTATTTTTATTGGCATTACAAATGTTAAAATTTTAAGAATATGTTGAATAGGATGGTTATTAAATTATATTGCAATCGATATGTCAAACGTTTTTAAAGTTCTAGGGGCAAAACAATTTCATTTTATGTATGGTTCCACAAACCAAAATTAATAATTACTAAAATATATATATCCACCTAATATGTTTCATACACCTAACATGTATCTTTAGTACCTGTTGGTAACATTAACCCAGACTAAAGATATTTTTAGTATCAATTGGTGTTAACAACCGGTACTAAAGATGTCTGGTTAGTTCAAAAAGAAAGCATCCCTATCTATGTTAAATGTGTGTAGTAAGTGGGATGGTAATACGCGTGAGGAATAAGGTGAGAGGTCTCGAGTTTGAATCCCAGATCCTACACATATTTTTGATTTAGTATACATTTTTAATTTCAACCGGTACTAAAGATCGAGATCTTTAGTATCGGTTTCTTTGTATCGGTTGGTACATCTGGTAATAAAGAGGCATTCTCTAGTAGTGATAGGGGAAGAAGACATAACCTTAACTTTGGTGAAAGCTCACAATCTTTGTGCAAGTTCTTTGATGAACTATAGAGCTTGACTGGATATTGAGTTTTGAATTAGAGCCTTACCTCATGACACTACTTAGAAAACCATTTTCAGCAACACCACACTCAAATTTACAGGTGTCCTCATCAGGAGGACCATCTATAAAAATATATTTATTTTCACGGACAGTAACAAATACAGCTAGTATATTAAATTCCACTAGCCAGCCGGTTCGAGATCAAGCCACTAAGACCCATCACAATTGGCCTCTCTTCCCCCATCCCGTCTCCTCCACCTTGGCCTCTCTATTCCGTCTCCTCCCACTCCTGCGCGCACTAAAACCCAAACTCTGGGAAATATGAAAATATTTAATTGTTCTCGGCTAATGTCAGTTAGTAGATGTTTTTTGTTCCATATATGTTGTTCCTGTAATATGAACTAATATTTATATGACCTGCCATTCAAGATTCCCTTCCTGCTAGGACCTAGGACTATAAAATTTACTCCAAGGATCAAATTAATTGAAGGTGTTGGAGATTGTTGGACAATGGGAGTACATGTTATGAATAGCTGATACTGTAGAAGCATCTCAGCATGTAGTGTATCTATTTCATTGATATATATAGTCCTCGAAACAGTCATATTCTAAGTATCAACTGAATTGCATGGGGGCAGATAGCGATGATAAAATGTTGCTCTAAATGTATATGTATAATTTTCGGTAGGAAAGGGAGGCACCGGGAGTTCGATTTGGAGTTTTTGACATGAATACTGATTGGACGTGTTACAAGCCTGAGCATGATTGGACGTGTTACAAGCCTGAGCATGATAATGATTGCCTGCTATGAAGGAGTCTTGTCAGGGCGTGTAGATTTTCCTACTACTACCATCCAGCTGTGTTCCTTCAACTAAGGGCAGTAACAGTACAAGCTATGTATCACGTGTTTCTAGCTGGTCTGTGCAACGAAATCAAACCAAAAGCATCCGTAAGCCATACACTTCACAGTGCATGTCACCTCTTTTGCATGGTCTGACACATTATGTGATGGAGACATGATGCGGGAGCAGGACCTCTACAATGCAGATGTCATGCGTAGCGCTTCCTCGTTTCTGCGCAGCGCGTCCTTCGCTACACGCGAGTAACTCGCATCCAAGTGAAGGCTCGAGCATCTGAGTTGAGGCACGCAGTTGGATGATGTGTCAAGGAATCTACGAGTTGGCGCGGTTGGTAACTCATCCACATAGGAGCACTGTGAAGGGCCTAACGTATTTCTTGCCTACCATTCTATTAAAGTCACTATCTTTCTTTTAAGCTCATGTAATCATCCCAAACTACCAGACTTGAACCCACAGAAATATTAGCCTGGCAGGTGAGCCATATAAGGCATCATATGAAAGTGACAAGGCCAAACCCAAAACCTACTTTTTCACTCTCCTCCCTCCAGCTGCCAGCGCTCCTAATTCTCCCCATCGAGGAAAACGTAGCGCTTGCCAGCGCTGCGCCCCTTTCCCTCCCCTTCCACTCCGGTGTAGTGCCACCGGCGCTGCACCCTTCCCTCCCATTCCTCTCCCTGCCCCCCAGCTACAGTGCCTCCTAGCCCACGGCAGCCGGGACTGTCCCACCTCTTCTTCCGCCATTCTAAGTTCAGGGTCCACCAGATCCTACCGCCACGAGCTCGGGAGCGGCCGGATCTGCCATCCTGAGCTCGAGGGCGACCAGATCCTGCCACCACGAGTTTGTAGGCGGACAGTTCTGCACCTCAATGCCGTTGCAGTCGAACACCACTGAACTCTGTTGGTGCTAAATATTTTTTTTTACTAAGCAAGGGAACATAGGAGAGTACCCAAAGTAGTGGAGCAAGTGTATGAAAGTTTGGACAGCTTGCTTGCTTTCGTTACTCAAGTGTGGATGGATACATCATTCTTTCTTATGTGCTACATGGCTGCCTATTTATAGGCTTGATAAACCGACATGCGAGAAACTTCAGGAGCTAACTAGAGGCTAGTAGTACTACTATATTGTTTCACTGCATTGCTACTACTACTGCCATATCACATCGTGCAAGTCTACACTTTGCTTGAAAATTTACAAAGCAAGTACTTGCTCCTTGACTTTTGCTTCATGAGAAGTATAGAGAGAGTTAGAGAGTAGGCTGGTAACTTCTAGAAATGAATTAACTCCATCAAACTCTACCTTAATTCATTTCCTGCATACTCCGATAAGCTCTCTGTTATGGATGAATTTTTCTTCTGATAGAGCCATTGTAAATATATCTGCAAGTTGTTCATCTGTGCGGCAAAATTCCAATTTAACTTTCCATCGATCCACCGCTTTCGAATATAATGATACTTGATAGCAATGTGTTTCGTCCGGTCGTGGTTGATTGGATTTTCACTAATTGCAATTGCAGACTTATTGTCGCAATAAATTGTAGTATGCTCATATTGCTTCTCGCCCAGATGTCCCATAATTCTCCTTAACCAAACAACTTTTACTGCTGCCACGTACTCTGCATTCACTGAAGATAAAGCAATAATATTTTGTTTCTTTGTAGTCCAGGAGCACATACCTGAACCAAGTGAGAAAGCATATTCGGATGTGCTCTTCATATCATCAAGACATCCAGCCCAGTCAATGTCCGTGTAGCCAATTAATTTTAATTCTTTTACTGGCTTATACCATATACCATAATCCGCGGGTCCCTTTGATATACTGTGACACTATCTTTGGAGTGGTAAAATTTAATTGACTTGGACTAGACATATACCTTGATAATAAACTTGTCGCAAACATAATATCCGGTCGTGTTGCGGTCAAATATAACAGACTTCCAACTAAGCTTCTGTAAATTGTTGGATCTGCTTTATCAGCTCCATCTCTTATCTTTTGCTTTTCATTTGGCAATATGGGGATTGAAACTAACTTGCAGTTATCTATCTTAAATTTCTTCAGAATATTTTCTGCATATTTTCTTTGTAATATAAATATCCTTTCAGTACTTTGATGCACTTCCATTCCTAGGAAATAGTGCAATAAGCCTAAATCACTCATCTCATATGTATTCATCATGTCCCTCTTAAAATCTTCCATCATCTTCTCACTGTTGCCAGTATATATCAAGTCATCAACATATAGTGAAGCAATTAAAATATCCATACATGTTTTCTTGACATATAAAGTAGGCTCACTTATGCTCTTGGCAAATCCTTTCTGAATAAAGTTCTTGTCAATTTAACTATAACGCGCTCTAGGCACTTGCTTTAATCCATATAATGCCTTCTTAAGTCTGAATACCTTAGTTTCTCCCCCTTGGACTGAAAACCCTTCAGGGTGTTCAACATAAATTTCTTCATCAAGATAGCCATTTAAGAAAGCCGATTTAACATGAAGTTCATATATCTTCCACCTCTTTTTGAGCTGCTAGAGCAATTATTTTACAAATTGCCTCTAGCCTGGCAACAGGAGCATATGTCTCATAATAATCAATCCCAGCCTTTCGCTTAAACCCTTTTGCCATGAGCCTTGCCTTATATTCTAAACTAAGCCATCTGGATTTAATTTTATCTTATAAACCCATTTAACTCCAATAAATTCTCGATCTTTAGGATGATCAACCAACTCCTAGGTATTATTTTTCTCAATCATATGAATCTCATCTTCCATGGCTTTAACCAAATTTTCATGTTTTTCCGCTTCTTGGAAACTTTATGGCTCAACAACAGAATAATTGCTAAATTCATGTTGTTCTGACCCTCTTTCTTGAGAAATAGATTCTAATAATTCGATCATACTTCTTACCCGTCTTGGAGCTAATTTCCGGTGTAGAAATTTGCTCTACACTGCTCGGGATTGAATCTGAACTGGAGCTTGAACTCGACCTTGGACTTGATGATTGTGGACTTGGAGTATGATCTTCCACTTTATGATTGCCATGCATATGTGGTTGGCCGAGTGTGATGGTAGTGGTTGGCAATAATGGAGTACTGGAGGCTTCTGGAGACTTCCAATTCCAAGTAGCACTCTCATAAAAAACCACATCTCTGCTAATGATAATCTTTTTTCTCCAAATTATAATGTTTATAGCCTTTAATACCATTAGCATAGCCAACAAATATGCATCTATCACTTTTATTATCAAACTTTACTCTCTTTTGTGCTAGCACTTGAGAATAACAAATGCAACCAAATATTCTCATATGACGTCTTTTTACCATACCATGCTCCAAAAGGTGTTCGATTTGGTACTGTCTTTGTAGGACTTCTATTTAAAATATAAGCTGCAGTATTAACTTCTTTAGCCTAGAAAGATTTAGGCATACCTTCGTCTTAGAGCATAGAGATTGCCATGTCATTAATCGTCCGATTTTTACTTTTAACAACTCCATTTTGTTGAGCACTATAGCCTGCCGTTAATTGTCTTCGAATGCTAGCATTTTCACAATATTTCTCAAATTCTTTCGAGATATATTATCCTCCTTGATCACTGCTCAATACTTTAATTTTTTGATTACTCCGATTTTCCACCATCGCCTTGAATTTATTGAACGTCTCGAAAGCTCCGGATTTCTCTTTCAGAAAATATACCCAGATCATTCTGGTATAGTCATCAATAAATGTGATAAAGTACCAATTTCCTCCTTCTGACATTGTTGGCACTTTACCAACTATATCAGTGTGCACTAGTTCCAATGGTGCACTTGCTCTCCAAGCTCTACTACGTGGAAAGGTAGTTCTAATTTGTTTTCCATATACACAACCTTCACATGGGTCAGATTTCAGAGTAATAAATAGAAGGCCTTCAACCATACCTTTTGTCCTGAGTAGTTTAAGTGCTCTGTAATTAAGATGACCCATTCTTCTCCATATTTATTTTGGTAACCAGATGATTATTTTTACGGTCCAATATTTTACAAGAAAAATCATCAAAATAAATAGCGTACCCGTGTTCTAGAAGTTGCCCAATACTTAGAAAATTTTGCTTTAAATCGTGTACAACAAAACATCCTTTATAAATTTTGGATCGTCTGTTGTTTGAACAGCAACCGTACCTTTGCCTTCACTTTGGGCTATAGAGACATTACCCATGTGAATATTTGCATGATGCGATGAATCCATTTCTCGAACTAAATTTGGATTAGCGGCCATGTGGTTTGTACAACCACTGTCAATAACCCAAACATCATCCTTTTCTTCTTGAGCAGTATGGCGAGTGAAAACCATTTCTTCAGATTTTTCCTTTCTCGTGAAAAAATAGCCCGATTAATTTCTCGAATTTTGCAATATTTTGCGATATGACCCTTTCTTTTGCACTTACTTCAGGTCATTTTCTTCCAGCACATATCTGTAGTATGACTAGATTTTTGGCAAATGTCACACCACAAATTTGAACTGGACATACCTTTTTCTCTTCTCTCTTGATCGTCTTCCTTCTGCCTGGAAAAACCATTTTTCTGAGAATAACCACGGTCTCGCATTAGAAATCCTTTTTTCTGAAAGTTCATGCGAAACCTTTGAGATCTGAAGCTCAACTTTGACTGAAATGTATTTTCAACAGAGCTCCCTTCGCGCTGAAGCTTTCTTTCTTCATGAGATTCCAATGAGCTCATTACTTGCTAAATTGTGAGAGTCGTTAGGTCATTTGACTCCTCAATAGTAGCAAAAATGTACTTGTATTTTTCAGGCAGACTGACTAAAATTTTCTCCACAACCTTTTGATCCTTAATATCCTCATCATAGAGGCGCACCTGGTTAACAATCTCAATAACTCTTTGAGAAATAATCTTTTACCTTCTCCGACTCCTTCATTTGCAAATTCTGAAATTGCCTTCTCAAAGTTTGACTTCACTGCAAGTACCTTCTGAGATCCTTAAAACTCCTCTTTCAACTTGTCCCATGCTTTCTTTGATTTCTTGGCGCCAATAATACGTGGTAATAGACTTTCCGCAACTCCTTGTTGGATCAAGAACAAGGCCTTGGCGTCTGTCATTCGATTATCCGACAGAGACTTTTTTTCCACCGTAAAAGTACTTTCCGCAGAATACTCCTCATAGTCATTCTCAAAAATATCCCATAATCTTGATGCTCCATACTCCCTCCATTCAAAATTGATCGGTGCAAG
Organism: Oryza punctata; assembly: GCA_000573905.2. Lineage (NCBI taxonomy): Eukaryota > Viridiplantae > Streptophyta > Magnoliopsida > Poales > Poaceae > Oryza > Oryza punctata. The sequence goes on from CM002493.2 coordinate 31,531,197, forward strand.
AGCAAAAGCAAAATATTCAAAATTGATCAGCGCATAAGGCCATCCCCAACCCAGAAACTATCACCTAGTTTCTATACTTGTCATGTCATATAAACACTATGTATAGAAACTATGTTTCCAATGGATGGTGTCTTAAAATTAAATTCTCTTCCAATCACCTCTCTTCTCTCTCCTTTTATCCACATATCTCCATGTTTTTATTCTTGATTCTTGTGTAGACTTGGTTTCTTGCATGAGACATGGTTTCTTCATCCTTTTACCTCTCTCATCATTAACTCTATTGCCACATCAGATTTTTGCTTATGTGGTAATGTATTAAATGCTATGGACACTAGATGGCATGGAGGGTTAGGGATAGCCTAAGAATGTTGTGGCCGTTCGGTTTTGCATGCAAATTTATTGTTTTCACATGCAAAGACTGGGTGACTCTTCAATTAACTTGCTAGCCAATCAGTTTTGCATGCACAATTACTGCTTTGACGTGCAAGGATTGAATGGCTCTTCGGTTTCTAAGCCAGCCAATCAGTTGAGCAGAAATCGGATGCCACATTAAATAAAAACCAACTGCTCATCTTCTCATTTCGCATGCAAATGTTCCTTGGTCTCGGAGCCAGGAGAAATACGACGATCAAATGTGAACAGAGGGAGTATATCATAACTTTTTCCTGCAAATACAGAAACCATATACTGCGCCACTGTGGCGCCCGAACTTTAATCTATACCTTCAGCTTCAATTAGCAATGCCGATAAACCACGCTACTCCTTCATGCCCTACTCGAATCTGAACGCTTTGATACCAATTATTGGTGCTAAATATTTTTAGAGGAGAGTACCAAAAGTAGTGGAGCAAGTGTACGAAAGTTTGGACAGCTTGCTTGCTTTCGTTACTGAAGTGAGGATGGATACATCAGTCATTCTTATGTGCCACATGGCTGCCTATTATAGGCTTGATAAACCGACATGCAAGAAACTTCAAGAGCCAACTAGAAGTACTACTACATTGTTTCACTGCATTGCTACTACTACTACCATATCACATTATGCAGATCTACACTTTTCTAGAAAAAATTTCCAGCGCAAGGACTTGCTCCTTGACTTTTGCTTCATGAGAAGTAGAGAGAGAGAGAGTACTTAGAGAGTAGGCTGGTAACTTCTAGAAATGAATTAACTCCATCAAACTCTTCCTACGCGTGCCCAAAGGTAATATCAAGATAAAAGTAGGCTTTAGTTCAAGCTGCTAACATCCAGGCGCTTCTCTAGTTGTTAAAAAAATCAGTCTATAGTTAATTACTTTCATTCATATGTATGCAGACTAAATAGTAATACAAGTTACCAGAAACTACTGTGTATTGGGTCATGCTAATTGTATTGGGACGAGAAAAATTAATCATGGAAATTTAAATTATGAATTACCACGTAAAATTGTTGTGTATTGAGACGAGAAAAATTATGTGTGTTAGATAGTCTTTGGCCATTTGGGTGAAACAAATATACTGCATACATAGATCATATGGTTGGAGTTAAAAAACAGTAAAGTAATAAATGTGAGCCTATGATTATCCTAGTTTTCTCTATATAGGGGTTTTATAGATGGTAAAACAGTAATCTCAAGAGAATAAATGAGGCAAAAAAATATCATACAGTAGTATAGACTGAAGTTACTTAGAGAATTAGATGCATTAAGTTAGATTAAAATCATCATATGGAATCACAGTATAAATTATATACAATGTATAGATTGCATTGTTCTTGAGCAAATGGATGAGTTCTGAAATTTCTTTCTTTCCATTTGAATTATTAAGGCTCAACAGGTTCTTTCTTCAAACTAAAATAATATTTCACCAATCTATGTTTACCGTGGCAATTATTTCTTAATGGTCATTGACTATCTTAAAATCTCACTGATAGGTTCAATGTTTAGCTTCCCAGTGGATTTAAAATGATATATTACAACCTCATATGTGTATTTTTGGAGTTTAAACATTCTTGCTGTTTTTTTACTCACATACCAAAACATATCCCTAAAGTATACATGGGCATTGAACTATTGGATACCTACAATTTGCCTTGAGCACCACAACTAGTTTTGACTTGTTTTTACTGCCATTTGCAGCATGATAGAACTCCAAAGACTTGAGAAAGAGGAGCAAAGAGATTTGAGAGAAAAAACGGGCTTGAAGAGGTAAGGTATCTTATTCCTGTATATCATACATATTACTTTAGTACATGAGTACTTTATTCTTGTTTCACATAAGAACTATATGAAGTACTGTATTAACTTTCATATAACTTGAGCACATGGGTTGCCTTTCAGGTTTCTAATGAATGATGAGAACTTTGACAACTGGGCCCTTTTGGTTCTTTCCTCTTCAGGCTGAATGTGGAAAGAAACATGGATTGTTGCTAGAAGACATTTTCTTGTAAACAGGCTCCTGTAATAACTTACAGTAGTGACGAAAGCACAACCATGCTTTACGGGTGAGTTGGAATTGGAACATAAGCATTGAACTTTCTCGCTAATGCTAAACATGCTCCTGTAACTAATATTCAATATGGAAGAATGAATTGGAATTGGAAATTTATGGATTTCTTATAAAAGCTTAGCAAGCTTTAATTTGTGTGGATGTATTGATGTATTTTGCATAGTATGGCTGCTATGGCATGTGGTTGATGTTCATGTGCAGATCCAAATTGCAATGTGGATTGCTTTCTGTTTTTTGTTTTTTTTGGCCTTGAGAGACAATATTTCTGACGGTGTTTACACTGTTTCCCTGTCGGTTAGCACGTCAGAAACCCATCTCAAAAGCCTGACGATAGCGAAATTTTTCTGTGTTCCACCCACAGGAAAAATCCGGCAGAAATGTTTTTTCTGTAGGGAAACCTACAGGAAAAGGAATTTCTCTGTAGTAATTTTTCTGTCGGCAATCCCTGTCGGTCCACCCAGGAATATAATTTCTGACGGTGAAATGCATTTTCCTGACGGTTCTAGGCTCACAGGCTTGCTCCTGAGTCTGGTAACGACTTATGCCATGTCAATATTTTCTTGTAGCTGTAACAATATTGCAGCAGATACTGATGACACACTTCTCGGAGGCGGTGGGACCTTTTAATGCCGAAAAGAAAAATTCGCGAGCAGTGTTCTTCAGCCACTGCCACTGATAAGCGAATTTCGCTCTATATTTTTAGCCAGACCTCCTAAGCATTTTTAGCCAGATCTCCTAAGCACCTCCTAATGAAAATCAGTTTTCGTTGGTGACTCGTGATCCAAAATCCTACAATATAATTTTATGAGCGTTTGTTTCGTTAGTTCACTAACAAAAATAAAGGGGTGACACCATAAAACATTAATTTTTTATAGTGATTCTTACCAACTAGCAGACGAGTTTAGTCCAGTATAATAAGGTATCGGTATCAGTACCTCCAAACACAACTCGCTACATCTATTGATCTCTCACCAAATTCTTGGAGGTAGGGGTTGGAAACGGATCAACACTACAAGATGGCATTGTGATCTACTGGTGGGTGCACAAAGGATGCTTAGACAACTATTATTTTGTGACTGGCCTGTCCCATGTGTATGCACATATATGGTAGAATGATATATATATATATATATATATATATATATGAACTTAATTAATCTAAGAAATTAGTTTACTCTTATTCCAGTTGATGTCTAAGATGCGAGTTATATTGTTCCTGTGATATTTATAGAAAAAACTAGAAACCAAATATCAATGAGAATGAAGGGCGAAATTATGTGAATAAAATAAAAATTTGACATATATTAAATGCCAGAAAACATCAACTCCGGCACATGACAATCGCCAATGAAAACGTAGGAAGGCATAAATTATGTGCCGGCTTTCTTCAAATAGGAGGCACATACACAAACACCCTTGAATATTATTTGTGGCATATAGCATGTGCCGGCTTCTCTATATTATCAAGGCACATGCAAGTGCCAGGAAAACCTATGTGCCGGGTTTTGCCTTTCCCGACACAGTTTTCTCCAGCACAAAATATGTGCCTTGGAAAAACATTTAGGGGCACTTACTTAAAGGTGAGGGCAAATATATGTGCCATTAATATTGATTCGTTTTGTAGTGCAATATGGCTACAAATTTCACTCTCGATGGACTATCATGTTTAGTAGGAAAGGGAGACACTAGGAGTTCAATGCGAAGTTGCACTACCTATACAGATCAATGTTTCACTGCACAACAAAGTAGACTACCAAATGATGATGGCAACGGTCAACAAGGCGTGAAAGACCCAAGAGTGTACAGCTGAATCCTGTACTAGGCAAGCATGTCGACCAGCGTCATGTTCACGAAGAACAAATTCCTATAATTGTTTAATTCTTTGTTATGTCGACGAAGCAACCACAATTGGTGGTATATAAAGTTTCTTAAGGGATAAAGTAAGATGGGGTAGCGATGACTCACAAGATAAATTTGTAAAATTAAAGTGTGTTTGATTAATATTCGATGATGAACAATTTAGCATGTGAGATTATTGGTCTTAATATTTGGAGATTATTGGCGAAGTTGTTTTGGAGATGATTGGATTTTCAGATGATGAACAGGGACGACTGACTGTTTTTGGGTCCGGTCGAGCCGGGCTGTGGTAGCTGGTCAGACCGGCGGTAAGTGCGCGGTCAGACCGGCGAGCCTGCTATCTGACCGACCGACGCTATGTCGGTTTCGGTTTCGGGTTGTTATTTTAGATATCCGTGATTATTCTATGATTATGGCTTCTAAATGGATACTATACGTATGTAATACTGTTGTGTGTTAACAATGAGTCAAGTTGAAAAGAACATGTGCTCGGATATGGTTTCTTGGTTAATGCATGAGCAGGTGCGTCTTGACGTATGTAATACTGTTGTGTTGTTGCATTTTGTAAACACAGATTAGAAGTAATAAAGTTCAATCTACTTTGAAAGTTCTTCGGTTTGTGTTTATTCGGGTGCGGCGGTCCAACCGGCAGGACACTGGCGGTCAGAACGATGGCATCAACTCGATCAGACCGGTGGCTGCACGGCGGTCAGACTGGCGACGTTTGTAGTGAAAGGAGGCGACTCGGTGACGGTTCGACCGGAGAAACTACACCGGTCAGTCCGGTGGGTATCGAGCGGTCAAACCGGTGCATCTACTATGGTCAGACCGATTGCCATCGAAAATTGAGTGTAACTTTTGATAAGTTCGGTTCTTGGGTACTCCAACCAATCACCGCCCCTCTGGTTAGCTTAGTTATTGTTATTTGATCCTATAAAATTAAGCTTTGATTGACTTGGCATTAATCCATCTTTTTAAATTTTTTGCTACAATGGGTGCTATTTATATATGGCATTTTTTAATTATTAGAATGTTTGAGAAACTACAAGTAAAGAGTCCATGGTGTTCCCAACTACCTATTTCATCTAACATGAATTATCAATATCATCTACAGCCATGATGTCACAATCCACCTAATGAACGAGCTTTTTTATTGGCACCGTAAATATTAAAATACTAGGTGAAACCCCTGCGCGTTGCTGCGGGAGTTTAGTATAATAACACTAAGTAAAAACAATGTTTAAGATAGATAAGAGAATGTAAACATACGTATGTTGTTGTGGTTTGTAAGTTTGATGTGGTTTATGATAATTTAAATTTAAATAGTATATAGAATGATGATTTAATGTAAAAGTAAGTTGATGCAGCTTTATGAGAGAAGAAAAGGAGGGAGATAGTTTGGATCATATATTAATCATATAAGGGATAAAAACAATTGAGGTGATATGACTTAATAAGAGAAGAAAAAGGGGAAGATAGTTTGGACCATAGATAATCATCTAAGGATAAAATAATTGATGTGATATGACTTAATGAAGAGAGAGGACACATTAAATAAGTTAGGAGTTAGGATGAACTATATAGGTATATAAAAAATTATAAAAAAAGATGAAGAGATATATTGAAATATTATGTGAATTATGTGAGATGATGATTTAACATGCTTGCATTTGAAAATCTATAAAATTTAATAAAATTATAAAATTATAGATAATATGACATAATTGCTTGATGTTAAAATGTAATAATTGTTAGTGGATGATGATGTGATATCTTTGCATGTTAAGCTTTAGGATTTAGTGGGCTCTAATTTTATAGTAAGAGAGGATTAAGCATATGTTTAATAGGATGGTTATTAAATTATACCGCAATATGTATGTCAAATGTTTTTAAAGTTCTAGAGGCAAAACAATTTCATTTTACATATGGCTCCACAAACCAAAATTAATAATTACTAAAATATACACACACACATATATATATATATCCATCTAATATGTAATTCATAAATATTGAATTATACTCGGTATGGTAAATTTGTAATTAACTAGGATAATGCATGTGCAGTGCAACAGGGTTGTAATTAAAGATAATTATCATTAATCGTTATTACTATTATTTTATGCATATATTATCTCTTAATTTCTAGACTTGATTGTCATTTTTCCTTCTAATAAAGTAAGGAGTTGGTAGTGGGGTGGTTGACATTTGGGACCTATAGCCCCATATTGTCCTTTTTAAAGGAGTATAGAAATATAGGGAGTTGGCGGTTGTGATGGTGGTAGATTTATCACTCACCAGTCACCATCACTACCCTTTTTAAAGGAGTTTTGTTAAATATTGAGTTATATTTGGCTTGTATTATCAGTTATAGATTTTTTTTCATGATCTATTAATTTCAAAGTTCATAATTAATGGATATTGCATTTTACTTGGTTTGGAGTCTCAATTGGACCTTATTATTCTAAATTTGCAAGTCGTAGATCTTGACTTGTAATTGGAGTACGTGGAGTCTTAATTATATCTTTTCTTAACTTAATTTATAAATAATTTGGAAGCAATAAATATCGAGGTGTTCATGGTTTGTAGAATCAATTATAGGTTTTTGATGATTTGATAATTGAAAAATCTGGAATTAATAAATACAGAGTTGTACTCTATTTAAAGTCGCAATTATAGCTTTTGACGATGTTCAAAATGTAGCCCATGCACTAGGTGGACAGAATGTAGATTATTTATTTTTTTAAGGGCAAAAGTTTTACCTCTTTTTTAATTATAGAGAGTAAAAGCCTGAATAAGTAATATTTACAGAGCCTATCTTAAAAAAACAACATAGACCTGAAAAAAGCCTTAAAATCAAGTTTGCGTCTCTTCCTTGATATTAGCAATGATGGTGTGGTAGGCATGGTGGTTGTGTGATAGAAGATTATGGTGTTTCGCTCGCACAAAAGTTACCAAGTCACCAAAATGATCACCGTTTTTAAGGACTTTCTAAGGATGTTCGGTGTTTGTGAGATTTTGTTCCACCAATCCTCAACGGATGTGTGACCTTCCCACTCGTGTATACGGAGATCCAGGTTTGCCCATCTCTGTACCTCTAACCAGATCCACTTTTCTAGTAGTGGGTTAACATATAACTTAATCAGATTTTTCCAATTAGTATGATATAGATAATGCCGGTAGTTAGTAGTGAGCAGATTCGGTTCTCCTGGACAGTTGGACCAGTATGAAGAAATCCGACTCGATCCTGAGATAAGAGTCGATGAAAAGTTACATTGAGAGGCATCATGAATAAACAACAAAGGCAACATCTCAATTACATTATATGCAAATCATGTAGTAATGTATATAAAATAACATAGCTATTATTTAGCACTGTTGTTGACGGTTTACCAAACCGTTTGGGACGTGGCTACCGTGATCTCATGGTTTAGTGGTTACCACAGTTACCGCGGGATATACCATGATTTTAAAAACTGAAAAGGTTACCGTGCGTGGTAACCGTGATAACCGTGCGATTTTGTAAACCTGATTATCGTAGGACTATAGGGGAAAATTGCAATGCTAAGTGGCATTATTGTAAGTATCGAATTCCACTATGGAATGGAGGCACCGGGAATTCAGTACCACTCTGACTCTGGTAGTGCAGTGTTTCATGGTGAGGAACACTTATCAGTACCTCGAGAATAGAGACTCCTAGAGACAAGGCAGACGACCATGCGGCTGGGCTACACTTCTGCTAGTCCGTTGGGTGGGGGGCATCTTCTTGGGTAGTGACACCTGCACGCGTACGATGTCCATCTATTACTGCAGTGAGGTCAAGGGAACATGTCAAGATCGAAAGCTTCCTGGAGTTGGGGCCAATGGGGCCATGCAGAGGAGCTTGCAGTCGGCCAGTCACAAACTCACTACATCACGGCTGGTTGAGGCCCCAATCGTTTTGGCCAAATAAAAATAATACATCATATAGCATATTAGTAAAATATAAATAATTTGTAGGTTATATATATATATATATTCTTAGCAACTTAAACGTCAATGCTAAAAAATAAACTTCAATGAAAAAACTTCAAAATCAACTTCAAAATTAAATTTGAAATTAAATTTAAAATTCAAATTTTGACATTGGCGGATGCTGAAATAGAGGAAACAATGGGGACCTGAATCCAAGATTGTTGTTATCGGTGGCAGAGCTCACTGCTACAAAACATCTCATAGGTACCGATATATTTAAAACTGATACCTATTAACGTTTCCCACCTCTATAGGAAAAAATATAGATGAAAACTGACATATATTATAGGTGCCGGTTTTTTAGAAAACCGGAATCTATATTGTAGGTGTCGGTTCTAGATAAAAAATAGTACCAACACTTATAATATATTTATATTGCTAAAAAACCATACTTATAATATATTATAGATGCTGTTTCTTTTTTTAAAAAAACCAGCACCAATCTAGTCAACCTGAGCTGGTGGGGTGGGAGAGCCGCGCGGTGAGATATTTTAACCGCGGTGGGAGCATCTCTCTCGCTCGTTTATCTCTCTCTTCCTCTCCAGAACGCGCATATCTCTCTCACTCGCACACGCATCTCTCTTCCTCTCCATCCGCCAACTCCTCTTCATCCCCCATTCTCTCGCCGCCTCCCCACTTCTCCCCAGCTGCTCCTCATCACCGACCACCCCTCCCTCTCCTCTCCTCTCCACTTCTTCTCAATGACCACCGGCAGATCCGTTGATGTGGAGGTGGGGGCCGCTGGCCGGATTTACCGGTGTGGAGGTAGGGGCCACCGGATATGGGCGGTGTGGAGGTGAGGGCGCATCCGCCTCCTCCACTTGCCTTGGCCTCATCCTTGACATCACCTTCTGCTGTTGCTGCAAGTGCGGTGGAAGGGTGTAACGCCCCGATTTTCACGTGGCGCTAAAAAGCTAATTTACGAAAATCCTGTATGTGAAAATTTCGTTCTTTGAGTGTTAAGTCTAAGTTGTGCCGTAGATCTCAATTTAAATACTTCCTTTGTCTCAAATTCCCTGATGTCAAAACCGCCTGCTCAAAAAACCTCCTTCCAAAAATAATCTCATGATTTGAATCTTTGTATTCAAATCTCCTTTCTAAACCTCCACCGAGAAATTCTCACCTCCAAATAATTCCAATTCAGTTGTTCATTGAAGATTTGAGTCTGTGCTCAAATCATCTCTGGTTACTCCTTGCGAAGGTCCCGTGATTTCAAATCTCAAGTTCGGCAAATTCGAATTCCTATTTTTGTTTCAAAAATAGTTCTGAAGTTCGAATCCTTACATTCGGATTTCACACCTGAAACCCTAACCATAGATTTCATCGAATTCTTGATTCCAACCTAGTCCAAGTATCCCCCTTGTAAAATCCCAACCTTTTTCCCTTGATTCACTGAAACAATTCTCGAAATTCGAATCTTCGTATTCAAAATTATCTCTTAAACCTCATTCAACCAATTTCTCCCGAAACTGTCCAAGTTCAATATTCCCTCCTAAGATTGGAACCAACATTCAAGTCTTCTCTTATTCCTCTCTACTGAATAGACGCCTTTAAAATTAATTCCTGAATCCTAATTCAAACTCTCGAGTTACACCCTCTCCTTCTCTAACCACATATCTCCCTTTTGATTCATTTCCGAATATTCGTTCTAACTTCAAGATACAAATCCACTCAAATTCCCTTAGAACCCTAACTCAGTCCAATGATCCACCTCAAACCCCTAAACTCTCCCTTTGTTCTATTCTTGAATATTGATTTCTCCCTTTGAATATCCCTCTCAATTAAACCTCCAAGCCCAAATACAAATCTATTCCAAAAATCTCAAGTTCCCGATTTGATGCTCTCGGCTTGATCCCTCTGATTTTCTCTCAAATCCTTTCTGAGTGTTCGTTTCAACCTCCAAATACAAATCCAAATTCTATTCCTTTGTTTAAACCACAAATTCTAAGACTCAATTCCTCCTCCTTGAATTCTCTCCCCAAATAATCCTATAAGTCCCCCAAATACAAATCCATTCCGAAACACCGAGATTTCACCTTGATCTCCCTTCCTTGGCTCCTCTATATTTTGCTGAATTCAAATATCTAATTTAAATTCAAATCCCATTTCTTATGCCCTTCAAATTCATTAAAGAAATTTTCACCAAAAGTCTATTGTTCCTCCCTTAATCGTTTGGGCCGCCTCTCCCCTTTTCCCCTCTCAGCCAAACACAAACCCTAAATACCTCTACTCGATATCGAAAGAATTCGTCTCCTCGAAATTCCTATTACAAATCAATCCTTGAAATTTGGTCCATCTCTCCTTTGAATTCTCGCCAAATATTTCTCTCAATTACAAAAATATCAAATTCCTATTTTGAATCCCCTCCTTGATTCCTTCGTGTTCTTTCGAGTTCAAATACGTAAATTTGAATTCGAATCCCAACTCAAATACACAAAATACTCCTTCAAGAAATTTTCTCAGTAAAAGTCTACGTTACACCCCTCAAAGTCCCATGGGCTAAAACCCTTGTTCGGCCCATTCTCTCGGCCGGACTCCTTTTCCCTTTTCCCCTTCTTCTCTCTCCCCCACGTGGGCCGCCCCTCTCTCGGCCGGCCCATCTCTGTCTCACGTGCTCCCTCTCCCTCTTGCGCCACGCTCGCACAGCCGGCCCAATCCGTCGCTTCGGCCCGTGCTTGGGGCATGTGCGCCGGGCGTGGGACGCGAGAGAGAGAGCCATCTCTCTTGTCTCTCTCTCGCTCTCTCGTTTCTCTCTCTCGTTTGCTTCTCTCTCGCCAGGATTTTGCCGCTGGCGCCGCTTGAAATTTGGCCGCCCGCCGTTGGCTTCCCGCGTGCGCTGCGTCGTGGCCCACCGGCCCAGACGCCGGCGTCACTCCGCCTGCGTTGCCCCCGCTCAGCTCTAAACTGGCCTCCGTCGCTTTTTTCGACATCACCGTCATCATCCTTGGTCCCCGCCAGCCACGCCACCCAAAACGGAAGGAGCAAGCTCCCCTTTTCATCGCCCCCTCCTCCCTTTTTCCCTCACGGACTCGACCACTCTCTCTCTCTCCACCCCTTGTCCCTTTGCGCGCGGAGGAAGGGCCGCTGACACCGGCTGCCAGCTCGCCGTCCGCCGCCCCACCTTGACCGCGCTAGCTCACCTCTCAAACCGACCTAGCCGCTCCCCTCTCCTCTATGAAATCATACCCAGAGAACCCCTTCTTCCTCCCTTGCTTCGCGCTCCATGCGGCAAAGCCCTGCCACCTTCTCCCTCAACTCCAGTCATCATCGCGCGGCCAACCGTGGTGCCGCACCACCGTGGCCAGAACGTTGCCTCACCGCCGCGCCCGATTCGGCGTGCGTTTGCGCCCATGCCACCGTGTGCGCCGCTCGGCATACGCGGTGTGTCCTACCGCTGTTTCCGCCACCGCCGCTGCGCATGGCACCTCACCACCGGTCACCATTGTGGCACCTCTCCCGCACCGCGCGCTGCCCCTGCCCCCTTACCACGCCGGCGCCCTTGGCTGCCACGCTCAGCCGTGCCGTGCGAGCCTTCGCCTCGTCATCCCAACCGCCTCCCCCTCGGGCTCGCTCGATCAGAAGAACAGAAGATAATGAACGAGAGGAGGAAGCAGATAAGAGAAGAAGATATAAAGAAAGGGCAGAGAGCAGAAAGAGAAAAGAGGAAAAGAAAAAGAAAAGAGGTGGGACTCGCCCGTGGGACCCACTCCCTTGATTCTCTTTCTGCTGGCCCACCTTTGACTGGTAAAAATCCTAAAAAGTCTACAATACCTTCTGATACTTCAGTGGGCAGTCTGGTTTGATAGACTTCGAAAGTCCATATTTAGTCCCTCCTTGCAAGTCCACTACCCATGAACCAAGGTTCGTTATTCCACCCTCTCTCCAAGTCCAGTGCCCATTACACATGGATCAAGTCTATTTTGAATCCCTCCCTCTAAGATAGTCATCCATGAATAAAAGTCCATCATTGCTCCCTCAGCTTTCGCTGGCCCACATGTCAGTAAGTGCAAGGAATGTTCTTGAGAATATTCTTTCCCGTAAATTCAATAAATCAATTCCCTTATTTCCGAAAACTTCAATAAATTTCATAAATCATTTCTTTGATTCTAACAAAATAAATAAATGCTTTTCCTTGTCCAGAAATTCCATGAATTACTTTCCCTGCTCTGGAAATTCAAATAAATCATTTCCATCTCCATATACCTTTTCCTATATTTCGGACATTCCCGTAAATTATTCCCTTGATCTGAAGTTTCCAATTTAACTTTTGAAATTCATATCTCTCAGTCTGTAACTCCGATTGACCCCGTTCCATCTCCGGAAATTCCGTTAAATTGTGATCTATTTAATGGCAATATTTATTAGCCTAAATAGGATATTTTCCTTGGTATTTTGTTTAGGTTTTTTATTGTTTGCACCTAGTTGCGGTTACCGGATCTTCTTCAATCATGGATTTCTTGAAGATTCGTGAAGACTAAGACCCTTTGCAAGGTAAGACACCTTTGAACATCTTGAGCCTATATTTGAAATTAATTATATTGTTTGCAAAATATTATGCATTGATAGGAATGCACTTGAACTGGTTGCCCCGTCTGCAAGGCAGAACGGTGGGCCTATCTAACTTGTTGCATTTAATCCTTCCACTGCTAATTGCTACATCATGTTTCCCTTGTAACGCCCTTTGATGCGGCTCGGTATTCGTGCACTATGCACGAGTATCGACGGTCGCCTTCAAACTTAAAATATGAGTACATATTGGGTAAAACTTGGTTTACAAGAGTATTGGAAAACCCGACGCCTGGGTCAGTGCCTTGTGAAAGAAAAATGAGTTTTAAAAATAAAACACGCGACACAAGGCTATTTCTGGGCGGGATGCTTGTGCGGTCGCTCTTAAGGACCGATTCCTGAGGAATTACATCCGAGCATATAACAAGTGCGACCACATGGGTGAAGTGGGACACCCTTGGCTGAGTAACTAGCCAGGCCTGGGAAGCCTTGATGCAAAGGGACAAGTGGATTCGCCGGAGATCGCCTGGGCTTCCTGGCACAGTATGGTCTGGGACCTAACCTGTTGTTGGTCCGGATAACCCCTCCCATTGGCATATGGTAACCTTGTGTCGGCTTTGGAAATGCCTTGTCGTGAAAGCCTCAAAGTCACCAGACGTGGCTGTTCTGCACGGGCTGGGTGACCCGGGTTAGTAACGTCGTGTGGGTAAAGTGTACCCCCTCTACAGAGGTTAACAAACTGTTCGAACAACCGTGCCCACGGTCATGGGCGGATGTGAGGTGATTCCTTAGCATAGTTTTTGTTTTACCATGCTTTGAAAAGAGGTGATAAAGGTTTGGGAAACCTGATGCTTGGGAAGCAAGTGGTTGTCAGGGAGACAGCAGGACAGGGAGTCCCTAGAAATGAATGGTCGTTTGGGGACCACAAATCTCTGGAAGATTGGATAATTGGTTTGGTTTGGGAAACCAACTTTGAGGCCAACTCTGGGAGTTGTGCAAACTTGAAAAATAAACTTGTTACTTCTCTGGGAGTACTCCCGACAGAGCTGAGACTTGTCTCGGTCTGCTTGTAGACAAGCACACACTTAGATTGTTGAAAACATGAAAATAAAACTGATTGCAAAATAAATAGCCTCCACTTGAAGCTTGCATTAACCACTCAAGTTCCCCTGGCTTGCTGAGTATGTAAGTACTCACCCTCACTCTCTCTATATATATATAGCTCTGCCAGCTCTGAATGTGAAGTTGAAGTGAAGATTAGAGTTTCGTCCTTGTTCCCTACTGTTGCCTGTGGTGTTGGGTGTTAGTTCGTTGGTTTCCGCTGCCTCTGTCTCTGATGTTGTTGCTTCCGCGTCGTTTGTTGCATTCTTGGGCTCTCCCGAGAGCTGCAACTTAAGTCAAGGTAAATTAGTCCTCTATTTAAATTAAGGATTGCAATGATTCATAATTATCACCGTGGGTACCAGCGCTATGTTCTGGGACTGGTGCCGATATCGCGATTTTGTAGGAAGCGGTTCACGCCGTTTTTCCTATGACACGCTCCTGTCAGGTGCCGTTGTACGGCGGTGCCTTATCGGGGTGTGACAAAGGGGACAGGGGATGGATGAGTAGGGCGCAAGAGGGCAGGAGATGGAGGAGCAAGGCATCAGTCGGTTGGGCGGCCAGGGAAGTCTCTGGCATACTCATCCGTACGTGTTGCTGCCTCGTCGCCTGGAGCTCGGGAGCTCCAGATCCAGTCACCTGGAGCTCACATACCACCGGATCTGGTGGCGGCGACCTCGGCGAGGAGAGGGCCAGCCTCCGACGACGCCGCCGCCTCTAGCCCATCATCCTCCCGCTCCTCCTCCGACTACGACGGTGCTAGCCGATTCACTGGGACCTGGCCTAGAGCGTGAGTTCATATTGTGTAGTTCTTTGATCTTGTGTAGTTCATGATCTTCTGTAGTTCTCGATCTGTGATGGATGGGGATTATTGTTGTTGAGATGTGATCTGTGATGGATGGGGTTGGGAATTATTGTTATTGATCATTGATATGTGATGGACGGGATTAGGAGCTGCTCGAAAGCCCGATGCTTCGAGCCGGCTTCTCTTTTTTTTTTTTAACTAGGAGAGCACAAAGGTGCCGGTTCTACAATCGGTACCAATAACCTAGCGTCATTGGTGCCGGATAATTAGTGCCGGCTGCGAAACCGACACGTTTGCAACCGGCACCTTTAAGTTGTTCTACAGTAGTGGCTAGAAAGATTTTGAGTCCGTGCAAACTTCATTATAAATATTATTTGCTATAGAACACTATATATTACTGTTTACCCTGCCCTACTTATTTTCTCCCACTTTGCTATTTTTCAATCGAAGATTATGATATAGTGGCCGAGGAGGTTTTTGAATTTTGCCCATATAGAGTTATTGTGAGGTAGAGATACGTATATCTCATGATTTACACTTTTTTAAAGATAATAAAAATGGTATACATCTTCAGCCTTAGCCTTCAGGCATGTGTCATGATTCAAGTAATTTTATGACCCTTGAGTGTTAAAGGAGAGATATCACTTTTTTATACCAACAGTTTAAAAGTAATCGTACAACTTTTCTCATGACTATAGCCTGAACATCGATCAGGATTTTGACCGGATGAACTCTGCCAGCAACTACAACGGATGATGAGATTCCTTTGTGTGAAGAAAACAGATGAGCAAACAGAATCCCAAACTAGGGCCTGAAAGAAAACTTTTGCGCTTAAATTTTCCTGGACCTATGGCACTAGTGAGACAAAAATGTCACGAATTTAGTTCAATAAAAAAATTCCTGAATTTAGCCTTGGTTAAAGTTTAGAGTTTTTTTTTTTTTGAGAATGGTTGCAACAAAAAATATATGGAAATGGATTACATACTGAACTTTTATATTTCAGCCTTAGCAGAATATATAGAATATATAGTACTATCAGAGATTCGTATTAGGCAACATTCTCTCTTGCCTACTTCAAGGAAAAAAAGACTAAATTTCACTGACATTCGAACTTTATCCAATGCACTACGTATGGATTTCGTATTGTCATCATTAAGCTGATGCTTTTTTTATCCATCTGCCGTCCTGTATATACGAACTAATTACATTTAGAAGACTATATATGGCAATTCAAGATTCCCTGCAAGCTAGAAAGTAGCGAACTAATTTACTCCAAGAATCAAATTAATTGATGGTGTTGATGAGATTGTTGGACGACTGGAGTAGATGTGCTATGGCTTAAGTGCCATGATAAACAGGTAGATATATACCTCTAAGTTGGAGTTCTAGGGTACACTACTGGGGATATACCCATATTATTCTCGGTTGGCAACCCCTTTAGTCTCGATTGTTCAACCAGGACCCCCAAAGCGGGAGAAAGAAACACATCTTCCGAAAGAATATTCTTTACGAGTTTCAATAACTCGCCAAATACCTTATCAGACATGCCATTTTTTTTTGCCTTCCATTGCAAAAATTCCAGCGTGGTACCTTACTTTTTTTCCCTATTCACAACCTAGGTACAACGAGGTTTTGTGATCCACTAACATACGCTCCAATTTCTGGACCTCCTTATCACTTTCGCAGTCCTCTTTTGCGTCGCACAACATCTGACGAAGACCATCCATAGCATCGTTTTCTTCAACAGTTTCGTCTGCATCGCCTGCTGTATTTTTTGTGAATCCGTCGTACTGGGCCCAGTTTGGCTTGTTATCGTCTTCTTCTTCATCTTCTTCCGTTGCAACCCGTATATCTCCGTGCGAGGTCCAACAATTATAACTAGGCATGAATCCTGACTCCAACATGTGGATATGAAGCGTTCTTGATGTAGAATACTCCTTCTGGTTTTTATAATTTTTGCAAGGACAACACTGAAAACCATTAGGCTTGGAGGTTTTGGCCACATTCAAAAAGTAGTGAACGCCATCAATAAACTCCTGCGACCATCAGTCCGCGGTGTACATCCATTACCGATCCATCTACAACAAATTGACAAATATTGTAAAGGAATTTCACGAAAGTGAAACTAAATCAATAATCATACAATAATTTCATACATCATAACTAAATATATTTACTCTTTAGGTTTTTAAAACTTCTAAACATATTTTCTTAATGAATTATAGAAGTTTTTACAAAATCGGGAATATATTTTTCATGTATTATCCTTATTTTATTTATTTTTAAATTTTTTTAAAAAGTTCTAAACATATTTTTAATGAATTCTTCTGATTTCTATTCTTTTATCTTCATTTTCTATAATTTTTCCCTTTTTCTTTTGTTTAACATTTTTATACAAATGTTTCTAATATTATGAATTACCCTTATTTTCTCTAAATTTTTTTCTCTCTCATCTTCAACCATACAATTTTCTTAAGAGAGAATAACACATAGAAACATAGGTAGAAATGTAATATATTAACCATACATCAATAGAGGATAAAGTTGCTAACCTTTTCAATCCCTTAGATTTGTGTAATATATCACCAAAATATTTTCACAAAAAATGTTGGCAACGTCTTTCTTCCTCCTCCTTCACTTTGTTGGCAGCAATGGCTCGGGCTGGAGGAGGAAGAAGAAGAATAAGAAGGAAGAGAACTTTAGTACCAGTTGGTGTAACCAACTTGGTAAAAAGATCATAACGATCTTTAGTCCCGGTTGGTATAATTAACCGGGACTAAAGTTACGATTTTTAATCCTAGTTGGTAACACCAAACCGGGACTAAAGCTCTTTGGTAGCATGAGACGGCCTGACAACATTTGAACCGGAACTAAAAATGATCTTTAGTCCCGATTGATGTTACTAGCCGAGACTAAAGATCACAAAATTCTGTCGGTCTTTTCAACCGGTGCTAAAAATATTCTTTTACACCGATTCCTATTTGAACCGGGATTAATATGATTTTACCATCCGAGCAAAGGGGACAAATGTGATTTTTACCATCCGAGTAAACATAAGTTCTCCAGTAGTGGTATATGCATCCTAATTAACACTACGAGGTATATATACCTCTCTTTACCTTCGAAGGACCAGGAAAGTCTCGTGATTGTCAACCATACACTCATCTTCTAATTAGTTGAAGTAATCTCATTTTTTTACCTCTTAAACAATGATAATGTTTATATATACCTCTCCAAGGATGCATGTGATAAAGAAATCAGAGCTCTACGAAAATTTTATGTCAGACATGCATGTGTATATAGCGTCAGCTTACTGTTGCATTTGCAGGATATCAAACCATATATATTTCCAAACTCAAATGGTGGTTTTGTTACCCTAAGCACTAAACTAATTACCTTTAGCCAACTTTCCAGTGATAAATGGCAACCTGCCAGTGTATGTAGAGTTCCCCAAGATGAGTGAGCTAGACTAGCTTTTTACGAGGGAAAACAAAATTACGTGAATGATGGGAAACTTGAGTACGTACGAAATGGAGGCATCGGAAATAATTCCCAACTTATCTTTGTCCGGCTCGGACCGCTGTCTCTTCCTTACCGCTGCTCGCCGCTATCGGTCTGACCGGTTAATCGCCTCCGGTTAGATCACTGCTACACCACCGGTTAGGTCACCCGAAGAACTATGGTCAAATCGTTGGGATCTAGAAAAACATGTATCAACGAAACTCTTGAAAGTAGATTAACTTTATTGCATCAGTATATGTTTATAAAGTGCATCCAAAGCATTACTCTCTCAACTCACGAACTAGAATTGAAATCTCGAAGCTAACTCTAACTTTTCTCTCCCAAAAGGTCGATATCTTCTAGCCTCAACCTCTCATCTATTTATACCCAAAACATGACTGCCCCTAGCCACGAATTCATCTCATACAAGAAGTCATAATCCCCTAGTAAACATCCCGTACAAGAAACAAACTTTACAAACTCCAATCTTCCCAAACTTGGATTGCAATCCAAATTTGACTCCGCTTTCCATACGCATACAATACCGCGTGTATGCCATACCTCCACGTGCATTTTCTCTAGCCTGAGCATCCTGCGTGATATCCTTGACCATTTGGACCTTAACTTCTCCCAAACCTAATCCCGATCCATCACTGGCTATACTCCCAAGGTCTCAAGCAACACCTGTGTATGAACAACAAAAAAATTCCATATCCGAGTACAAATTTGCACCAACTTGACTCACATCAGCACACAATAGTATCACATACAAATAGGAATCATCTAGAATTCATATCCATGAAACAATCTAGAAATTCCACGAAAATAACCCGAAACCGACTCGCTCCTGGAGTCTCCCGGTCAGACCGTCCAGCCACCCGATCATACCGTCCAATCACCACCGGTCTGATCAGCAGCACCTGCCCGGTCTGACAGGCCACTTGAGCCGACAACCGAAAACACATCACACTGTATTTCCACAAAACACCTACTTTTGATAATTATTCATCACCACAATTAAATCATCACATGATTCTACAACCTACACTACTGTAAATGCTCTTAAGCATCCGTGTGTAAGAATATGTTGTAAGTGTTAAATTTATTAGCTTTACCGATGAAAGCAAAACCATCGCCATCACCAGTGCGATATAAACTCTCACCTCACTTAATTCTCAACTTTTTTACGAGATATATATATATATATATATATAGCCCAAATTTGGTGAGAACAAAAGAATGGATCATCCTCTACAGTTAGTATAGCTTCTCATCTGTAATCAAAAGGCGGTAAATGACAGGTGTCCGCTAGCCAGAGAGCAATTGTTTATTTTTGTGTTTGTACTCATCAGATTTCTATTGCCAATTTTCCAAGCTCTCTCGCTCTAGAAGGCCAGACACATAATTATAGTGACATATGCAAGAATGCAACGATGCAGTAGCTCAGCACCATCTGTTCCCTTAACATTGATCGACTTGCGAGCTCCACAGCCAGTGCAGTTACATGGAGGGTCATAGTAGATAGGAGGTACAAGTCACAACATCGATCTCACTGTGCATCACAACCTGTGAGGCTGTGCACATCACTGAGGGAATAGGCCACTCTTATCGGAAACAAGTCAAATCTGACGAATTCCACTAGGAAATGGAGGAATTGGGAATTCAGCTCCAAGTGGCTACTGCAGCGTTTTATGGTGAAGACTACACACCAGTACTTGACAAAAACGAACCATTAGAAACAAGATGAATGATCGATGCGGATGGGCTAAACTTCGGCAAGAAGTCCCCAAAGTATCCCCTTCTGCTTAACAGGTCTATTGTCACTTGTTTGGGCCCTGTAAATATTTCTTGATTTGATGGTTTTTCCTTCTTCTCTATCAATATCTCTACTATTATAAAAATAGAAGATGTTTTCATCAAAATTTTGATACGTCATCCGTGTTAGTTTTTAAGTTGGTTTCATGTCACCCGTATCTAATTCGACGTAATTCTAGAATAACTATTATATACCTCCTTCCCAGCCCAACCCCTCATCCTTCCTCTACCAACCTAACTCAACCCAACCCAACCAGTCCACACCGTCCAACTGTCCCGTCCTGTACGCCTCATGCCCCTCCCACAATTGACATCTTTTTTTTCTTTCCTTTTTTCTATTTCTTCTTTTCTTTTCTCCCGATCATCCTGTCCGCTCCCTCTCCTCCCAATCTCCTCTATTTTCTCCTCCTTTTCTCTTTTTTCCACTTTTTTCTCTTCCAAATTTCTCTCCTCGTAAATATTTTCCTTTTGAAATTATCACTAAGGTGTGTATGTAGCAAGTTTATTACTTTGCAAATACTTTTTTTATCTACAGGTAAAAAACATTCACTTGTTGAATAATTAAAATTTTAATCTTTGATCGATAACGTATAGCAGAATACACATACGTCAACTTATGGAACAATTACCCAACCAATTTGTGAGCCTATTTGAAAGGAGTACATAAGGGATTATTCGTATGGTGATGCATGAAACAAAACAATGACGCATGAAACTCTGTTTCGCTGTTGTTTTGTTTGTCTTATTTCAGCTTGTCGTTTAAATTGGCGAAGTTTTATCAATCGTAAAAATTGTCTTTACCTATTGCAACGCACTAAATATTTGTGTATCCAACAAGTAGAAACATTGTTTCTCTAATTATTGGCAATATAAAAAAAATGCATACAAAAATTAGTTAGGAATTCTGTAAACAATCACAACATAAAACCTATTCAAGATGAGATGAAAATTTGCAAGCTTTATAATGGTACTTGAGCAGCAACACGCCAATACCGACCCTGGTCAGACAACTAGACAAGATCACAATGCAGTGATCAAAGTCTGGAACGGGGAGATAGCCGAAATCCTTGCCCGAGCCGAAACCAACCATCAGGGACGGAGTAGCAAAATTGGGAGCGGGGGGTGGCAAGAGCAAAATTGGAGCTTGAGTCACGGCATTCATTGGCGAGGCGAAACAGCCCGCCCGGCTCAGCGACGACTTACAAGATCGCGGGAGCGAGGAGACGAAGGCGTGGATGGCAAACTTGACCGGCGCACAGAACACGAAACTATGTGTCGATGCCGCATGACTGCGATGGAAGGCTTATAGGGTAAGCACTACTACAAAAATCCTCATAGGGACTGGCCTTATAGTTACCGGTTTTAAATGAACCGGCACCTATAGGTCTTTTCCTACATCTGCACGGTGAAAAAAGTAAGAACCGACACCATTAAGAACTATAAGTGCCGGTTAATTATTTAAAACTGATACCAATACTATAGGTACCGATTTTTTTAAAAAGAACCGACACCTATAATATATTATAAGTACCGGTTAAATAAAAAACTAACACCTATAATAATTATATGTGCTAGTTCTTTTAAAAAACCGGCACCTATACCCAACCGAGCCGACACGGCCGATCCGAGCCGGCCACCTATACACTCGCACGTATCCTTATCCACACAATCACACGCGTCTCCTTATCCACAACCGCGCACGTGCCCCCTCCCCCTCGCCTCCTTCTCCGCCACGCGCGCCCTCCCCTCCCTCCCCCTCGGCTTCTCCTCCACCTCCCCTCCGGCCCCCTCTCTCCTCGCCTCATCCTCCACCGCCCTCCCCTCCCCATCCCCCTCCCTCTCCACCTCCACGACGGGCGGCGTCCCCGAGCGGCGTGCGGAGAGGCGGCCCTCCCCCTTCGGCTCCCGCGACGGGCGGCGTCCCCTCGGCTCCTCCCCCTCCGCCCCTGCGACGGGCGGCGCGCGGAGAGTCGGTGGATCTGGTGCTTCTTTGGCCGGATCTGGTCCTCCCATGGCCGGCGCGGCCGGTGCCCAATGGCGGCACGAGGTTGGCGGATCGGCAATGGTGGCGCGCGGAGGGGGATGACAGCGAGGAGCCGGTGTGAGTGAGGTCGTGCATTTCATCTATGATTCAGTTCATGTGATTGGTTGATGGATTGTTGTTCATCTGTGATTGGTGAAGGATTGGATTAGGGATTATTATTGTCATTGTTGTGATCTTTGATGGATTTGATTTGTATGTGTGAAATGGATTTGATTTCGGCTCAACTCGGCTCGGCTTGGAGCCAACTTTTTCCTTTTTGAATCACAAAGGTGCCGGTTCTACGATCGGGGTCATTGGTGCCGACCAATAGATGTCGGTTGAGAAACCGACACCTATAGCGATTTGTGTACTAGTGAAGCCTGACGCAGCTCAGCTCCACTATGGGCTTCAACGATGGATGGGCCTGCTTATGTTTGTGCAGTTGTGCCGGCTTGGGTCTTTTCCTTTTTAGCCCGGACAAGGAGGAGGTTCCTCGGTTTGGGATACGAGAATGCCCATATGGTGAAATTATGAGGGTAATAAGTGATTTTCAATTTTGGGCCGGGTTCCTAGGAACCCCCATCAGCTTATTGGGCTCTGCCCCAGTATCTATATATGCATTTTTAGAGTGGTCTCACTCTGAGAGTTTTAGTAATGCAGTATCTGGATATGTGGTTTAGCAAAAGTACATACGGAATTGAGATTTTTATTTGTTGCATGAACTTGGAGGAGATGAATTAACCTACAAGCACATACATGTTTCATCTCCTATGAAATTGTAAGAGTAAAATGATGGAGGATTAAAAAGTATCACCCACATAAAATCTTACAGGAAATGGAGGCACAAGACATAAGATCCAAGTCACAAAGCCAATGAAAGATAGACCGTATATACCAACTTATCTTTGTGGAAACAAGAATAATCTACTGGGTTGTGAGCACAAGATCAGCCATGTAGGTGATATGGTTTCTGTGCGACAACGTTTTGCTTTGTTCCATACTTGTGCACCTGGAAGTCTGGAACGTGTTCTCAGCGTGCAAGCCTGCAAGGGAAAAATCAAGTAAGAAACATTTAGGTGTGTGTTGCGAGTTCAGAAAGGCCTTTTTTGTCGTTAACTGTTCCTCTGCTTCTTATATCTGTGTTTTTAATCGTTTTCTGTCATTCAGCTGGTTTACGACTACATCTGCTTGAAAGTTGTTATATATATGTCCAGTGATCGATATCCCGATTCACCTATCCTATGTTACTTGTTTATTTTTGCTATTGTTGTTAAGTTAAATATGAACTTGTAACTTTTCAGTGATGAAATTATGAAAATGGGGTACACCCGTTTGTGCTGAATGGAATGAAATGCTGAATAGATAACCTCAAAAGAATAAATTAACTAAGATAGAGTTGAAAAATAAATTCAAAACATCAGTATAAGAAATTATACATCGAGATATTTTTTTGCAATAACTATATATATACTATTTAAGAGCTTGGGAAGCATGCACCGTTCCTTTCCATTAAATTTAGCATGATAGAAAAATTAGACGAGATGCGAAATCAAGAAACAAAGAGATTGATCGGATTCATGTGCCTGAAACTCACAGCTGAAGCGGATGGTGACCATGATCAGATCATATCCGATGTGTAGCATCAGTACTTTCCCTACCAGAGCAGCAGGCTCCTTTCAACACTGACTTAAATGACAGTCAGGTCCTCCTGAACTAAACCAAATTGGTCCAGTTTTTTGCACTCCTTGTGAATTCATGCATAGACAACATTTGTGTGGCTCTGCCATTCAAGCATCCGTATATATAGCAACTAGGAAGTTTAGTCCAATATAATTAAAAATAATCAGTAGCAGTGTATAGCCCTCAGCAAGACACAAGCTGCGCCATCTATATCTCTCTTGTCAAGTTCTTACAGGGGCAATGCAATCGGAGGAAGACGAGATGGGCCAACATCTACAAGTACTCTCAAGCTAGATGGACAATCACGTCCTATAGAAAGGGGAGGTACCGGGAGATCGATGCAAGGTTGCAAATGTATGTGTAGCTCAATCAGTTTGTGAGGGAGAAAGTGCAAGCTGACCAGAAGATGCATCTGACAACGCAGTAAGACCAAATAAGGGTGCCCGGCCACAGCCTGTGTTGGACGAGCATGTTCCTCCATTTTCGCCGGCCGCTAGCTAGAGCTAGGATAATCGATCGTGCCCATGGCCGGCGCTGACCTTGAAGCATCGATGATGGCTGGAAACAGCCGCATGCTTCGTCCTGATATTCGAAGGACTGAAAGCCTGGTTTAGAGTCGTCTGACGTGGTATTTTCAGTCTACGTATTTAGCAGTTACGTCGATATCCAGGTGAACAACTGATTGTTGTAATTGTTCAACTATTTGCTTTACCGACGAAAGTAAAACCACCATCATTAATGTTAATATATAACTTTGAGAGGTTTTACGGTGCTTGCATATCAAAACTGAAAAAAAAATCCAACACTCTAAAATGAAATGTATCATGTGAAAGGTATTTAAGTATCTATTTAGATACTTAGGTAGGAAGGATAAAAGAGTATTTTGTTAGGAAATAGAAGAGGGCATTATTGTGTTTAATATTAGTTTCGGTTGCTTATCAGTTCTCCTAATAATTCGTATGTGATAATCTCGTTCTGCATCTTCAGTATGCGCCTTGCCCCAATGTCGCAGCCGGCGGTGATTTAGTGCCGGTTTGGCACAGCTCCAGCTCCAGCTCTCCTGGATCTCAAGCTCAGCTAAATAGTTTCTACTCCAACTAAAATAGGAGTGGAGCTGGGTGGAGTTCTCTCGTAAAATGAACTAGAGAGATAGAGCTGGGTTTAGACAGGTTCACAACTCCACTCCAGATCCAACTCCTATAGTTAAATTTAGGAGTTGGAGCTCTACTAAACGAGCCCTTAGGCCCAGTCACGCTGATGCTACTGCCGTGTCATGCTCCTGCTGGCTATGCCCTCAACCTCCATGTGTAGACGCCGACGCGATAGAGAACACCACGTCTCGATGAGGCCGGACTTCACACTGGGCATCCACCTCCAGCTGTAGGATGAAATAACGATAACTAAGCCAACCAGAGAGGGTGAATGATTGGATTACCCAAAAACCGAACTTTTAGCAGAATTAAAGTGACCCTCGAATCCAATGGAGATCGGTCTGGCCAGAGTAGATGAGCCGGTCTGACCGGTGTAGTAGCTCCGGTTGGACTGCCTGATTGCGCTGAAATCCACAGTTGTGCCCGCCAGTCTAAGCGCTGTGTTCCTGCCGATTTGACCGCCCCGATATCATCGGTCTAACCACCGGTGTCCCGCCGATTGGATCGCTGCACCCGAGCAAACACAAATCAAAGAACTCTCAAAGTAGATTGGTCTTTATTACTTCTAATCTGTGTTTACAAAGTGCAACAACAACACACCTCACGAAAATCTCGCCTAAAACTTGAAACCCTAACTTAATTCTAGACTCAACTCTCACAAAATCGATACCGGGAGACTACACCCTCCCTCTCTGTATATACTTTAGGTAGGCAGTCTAAAGCCACAAGTCAATCTTGTACAAGTCATCCTATTCTCTCAAGAAACCTTCTCGTACAAGAAACAAACTTTACAAACTCCAATTGTACCAAGTTTGGACTCTCTCTGACTCCGCATCCCATATGCACACAATATCTCCATCCTAAGCCATATGGAATCTTCACCAATCACATGTATTGATCTCTAGCGTAAGCATCCCGCATGATATCCTAATCGTCCGAACATCATCTTCTCCCAAGTTGACTCCCGATCCATCACCAATAATGCTCTCCCGATGCATCAAGACTCACCTACACATGCATCAACCAAGAAACCATATCCGAGCAACGGTTCTCTCCAACTTGACTCATTGTTAGCACACAACAATATTAAATACGCATAATATACATCTAGAAGCCATAATCATAGAATAATTACGGATATCTAAAATAACAACCCGAAACCAAAACCGACACCACGTCGACCAGTCAGACCACGGGCTGGCCGATCTGACCATCCACGTACCGCTGGTCTGACCGGCTACCACAGCCCGGTCTTACCAGACCCAAAACAGACGATCGTCCTTGTTCATCATCTGAAAATCCAATCATGTCCAAAATCACTTCGCCAGTAATCTTCAAATATCAAAACCAATAATCTCACATGTTAATTGTTCATTATAAAATATCAATTAAACACACTTTAATTTTACACCGGCAAGCACCATTCATTCGGTATGTCTTTGACGGCCATGGTCGCTCTCATGTAGGCATATATGCACGCAAGAACAGTTACATACAAGAGCTCATATATGATCAATCCAATAAACGCACATCGAGTGTGCTTCGATCTTTGTGAGCGATGGACTATAGGCCGGACGCGCGTGGTGTCAAACGAGATGACTTCTGGAGCAACGGCCCACCGGCGCCAGGGTGCTCCCGTAGCCCGCTGCGCGCTAGTGCCGGCGATGATGACGACGCCGTGATGAAGGGGTTGGCAAATAACTGCATTTTACTAGTTTTATCACCACAATGCCATCCTTTATAATAATTTTAGTTTTTACCTTATCCTTCTCTTAATCAATGGTTCACGATGCACCACATCCCAATACCTCTACGTACCTCGTAACCACTGTAAAACCTCTGATAAAATTTTCAGCTGACTTGTTCTGACTTTTATTAATTCCATGAGATATATATGCCAAATTTTGGGATGCTAAAACAACTAATTTTATCTACATAACAAAACTAAATGATCATCTACTGCAATTAACTATAATTTCTTATCTGTAATAAAAAAGGCCCTTAATAGTGACCAGAGTCCGCTAGC
Source organism: Oryza punctata (assembly GCA_000573905.2). Lineage (NCBI taxonomy): Eukaryota > Viridiplantae > Streptophyta > Magnoliopsida > Poales > Poaceae > Oryza > Oryza punctata. The sequence goes on from CM002493.2 coordinate 31,558,159, forward strand.
TAGGGAGATCAACTATGTTATGTGTTTTTGCGCATCAGATCAAACTGACATGCTATCTCCGTCAGACAGTCAGGCACATAAATATAGACATGTGCATGAATGCAATCATGATGTGGTTCCACACCATAATGTTCACTGAATATATATTGACTTCACTCTGTGAGCTCAACCAGTCCATAGTGCAATTAAATTGAGGATCATGATAAATAGAGGCAATATCAATATCACTGTACGTCACAATCTGTGCCCGTCACTGTGGGAGCCAGTAGGACTCTTATCGGAGAAAGGGCAATGGCTAGTTTCATTGTAAGTCAGATCCCATCTAATGAATTCTACTATGAAATGGAGGCATCTGGAATACAGGTCCAAGTGACTACTGCAGCGTTTTATCATCCACGCTACCTACAAGTACTTGACGAAAAGAATCCACTACCAAAAAGAAATCTGAAAGATGCGTATGCTCTGTGCTTCGGCAAGCCCCCAAAGTGGAAGGCAAGGAATTGTACGTGGCGATTGCGTAACTGCAGGCAACGCCTTTCCACTGATAGTATTTAGTATTATGTACACTCTTGAGCTTCTCATTTATTCTAGTGAGGTCATGGGACATGCTGGTGAGAGCAGATGCTAAGCCTCAAAGTAAATCATCAATAAATTCATCAAGATTAGGGTTCCTGCTTGTGCTGACACATCCTACTCTATGTTTATGTCATGCGTATATGTGTTCTATGTGAAATTATCTTTGTCCATATAATAATAGAGGCCACTGGTCACTTTGTCAAGCCGGGCATTAGAGTACAATCAATGAGGTTACCGTGAGATCACAGCTGGTTAGGTCCATTATATGTTTTTTAGATTATGGAATAGACTGCCATCCCGGTCTTTGGTCAACGAGTTACAGCCAAATTATTACATCCAAACACTATAAACGAGTGAAATTCAAAATATCTTAAAAAGTATATAGTCATGTAAAAGAGACAAACTAATAACTGTCAACGTAAGATAAAGAGTACACAATTATTGAATCCTATTTGTGAACCTCCATCCGAAATTGACAAAAAGTTCATAACAATTATCTCAAGATTACGACATGCAACCTTTAAAAACTTGCTATTTTCGTCACACTTTTGTAGTGTGTCCAGGACCGGAGCCAGTGTGTTACCCAGAAAAGAACCTGCAAGTATGAATTAGATATTATCTGTCAAAAACCATATCATTTCTACTTAACCATAGAGTCTAACATATAGCTGATGCTCCTATGAATATCAGTTTTCTATATCTCGTGTCAATCCCCACAAGCCAATTTTGAAAGATATGAGATATACTATGCGGAAGATTAAGACCAAACCAATATTGTACCGCCCTCTACAAAAACTTTACATAATGACACTCAATAAAGAGATGTTGAATACTCTCATATTTCATATAGAAACAACATTTCAAACTACCATTCTAGTTCCTCCTAGCCAAATTGTTCTTTGTTAACAGAACCCCTTTAAGTAAATACCACATAAAGACTTAATCTTAAAAGGCATCATAAGTTTCGAAATAATTTTATTTCTCTCAATATTGCCATTATTTATTAAAGCTAAATACATTGACCAAACCGAAACTGACCATTTTGATGAAATTTCCATCTTAAACAATCACTCTATTATGTCAACTGAATATTCACAATCGATGCAAACAAATCATACCAATTTGTAAGATTTTGATCTACTAAAGCTCTCCTAAAAGAAACATTCAGTGAAACAGAACTCATAACATTAGTAATTGAGGAACTTCTCCTTCTTAATAAAGCATATAAATGTGGATACTTATCTTTAAAAGGATAGTTACCTAACCATTTATCATTCCAGAATTTAACTTATTCACTATTATTGACAATCCAGGTCCAATATATGTACTTTCAAAAGTGGTCTCACTCTAATATTTCTGTAATGCAGTATATGGATATATGGTTCGGTAAAAGTACATATGAAAATGGATTTTGATTTATTGCATCTGCCATATACCTTCAGCAATATCTTTTACACATACAATGGAGGAAAGTGCATGTAACTTCATCTCTTATGAATTATAAGAGCAAAATGGAGGAGGATGACCTGGTAAAAAAATAAAAGGAGGATGAGAATGTATCACAAACGAAAATTAAATCTTGTAGGAAAGGAAGGCACTAGGACATTAGGTTCAAGCCACAGGAATTTGGCCGATAAACCGTGTGCACCTACTTACCTTTTAGAGAACAAGAATGGGTCTACTGGCTTGCGATCACAAGATCAGCCGAGTAGCTGATATGGTTTCTGTGAAAAGTCGTTGTGCTTCTGCTCGGCCTGCTCCCAGCTTGCTCAGGCCACGGTACAACTGAATATTTGCAGCAACAGATCATTCACCGATGTGTACACCTCCATTAGTTTTGTGTTGCTACTTCGTTAGCTTGCTGACCCCGGATTCTGTATATACTACGATGCATCTCATTTATACAATGGAAGTGTAGTGAGTGCTTTGCTTACACAAAAGCAAGTAATAAACATGTAGGTGTGTGGTGTGAGTTCGCAAATGTCATTTTTGTGGTTGATTGTTCCTCTGCTTGTTATCTGTATTTTTAATATCGTTTTCTGTCATTCGTCTGGTCTACATCAGCATGAGAATATATCTTTGATGATATTCGGATTCGTCCTATCGTCCGTTTCTTTTATTCTTTTTCTATTGTTGCTTAGTTAAATATGAACTATTTTTAACTTTTGAGTAATGAAATTATGAAATGGGGTGCACCATTTGTCTAAAAACTGTTTACAATATGCTTAATCATTATGATTGACAACATTTGTGAACTTTTGAGATTAGTCATTAATTTGACCACTTGATCCTAGTAGTTTGTTCGGTTTGAGGATAGAACTGATTTGTCTATCCTTTCCTCATCCCTCAACAATAAATACTATCTGAAGAAGTAAGGAATAGAGTTATCTCAACAAAATTGAGGAATAATCTCACAACTCACCCGTCCTAGATAGTCTGATTTCTTGAACCAAACAACCTAAAATGGTTATGATTAATACTGAGTCCCACATTTAATTATGTTGATGGATTGGTTAATTACGTTGTTATCTTGCGCTTGGTGATAAAATACGTGCACACTGCTAGGGAAAGAGACACTAGCCCCGGTTGGCAACCCATTTTAGTTCCGATTTGTGTAACCGGGACGCACAATCTGAAACTAAAAATGAGTATATTTTTAAGTCCCGGTTGAAACAACCGGAACTAAAAATCATCTTTAGTACCGGTTGGTAACCGGTATAAAAGATGATAATGCTACGTGGCTGATGCTTTTTTATATATGCATTCATTGAGTTCTATACGTATGTAGGTGGCTCATCTATGATATATAGAACTCTCAACAAAACAAGGTCGGAAGACAAAGCTCCGATCTGGATACACGATCGATGTACATAGGAATTGTTTGGTGAACCAAAGAACACAAAAACCATCTCGAGTTAATATTTTCTGTCAGCTAAATTCCTCCCATCCCAAAGGGATTGTTTAGGGAAAGGGAGCACCAAGAATACAATTTCAAGATGCTAATTACATTTCAGGAAAGGGTTCAGCAGAGGGAAGACGAGCGTAGAGTACACCAGAGGGTCGTCAAACTGACAGGATTCTATACTTCTGGCTGGACAAAGCGCCTAGCAGAGGCATGATTGCATACTCTTGAATATCAGTTCTACAACCGTCTTTTAGCCCCGTGGCTCCATGGGCCTAACTGCCGGCATGCACGAGCAAATTCGAAAAAGATATTTTTTAAAAAATTCTTAATATCTCCTATTTTTTCTGCCGTTTCATGGCCTTCTCAGGCTGTATGTTAGGCCAAGTCTTAATTAATCGATCAGTAATCCATGCACACATACAGATCCAAATTTCTTAGCTAATCTCTTGGTTATGTGCGGCTTAGTTACAGAGAAAAACATGCATGTTCCAATTATTCCATGCACGCACATATTCCAATTATTACTGGTTTGCATGGGTATGCATGGTCAGGATGGAAATTAGCGGCGGCGAGAGGATCAATGCAATGGCGAGCTTACCGGCGGTGCCACACAATGGGCAGCGAGCGATTTGTTATGCACATATTAATCAAATTTAATATTAAAAATACATTAGGTTAAATGTCTAAAATACCCATGCATCGTAGTTAACAGGTAGATGAAACTTCTACTACACTACTAGCAGGATCACTGGTGGAGAAGGGATTTTTAACCCTGATTCAACCCTCTCTAGTTTTGGTTATACAACCGAGACCACAAATCCGAGACTAAAGATATCCATCTTTAATCCCGGGTCTATCGATGCTGCCAACGCGTGGCATATAATTAAGAAGGTTTTGTTTAATCTGAGTAAATGATTACACTAGTACAGATCCTCTCATCTGTGACGGGTCCTCACATGCCTTGACTTCGTGGGCCATCAAAACGAAGTCATCTCAATCGGACCGAAATTAACACCCTTGTAGATGTACTCGTTCGAGGTGCATATACCTATAGCCCATCACCGATGATACTCATCTGTGACGGGCACAAGATTAGGCCCGATTGAGATTACCGCCACTATCTCAATCGACTCCAAGTATAAAGCCCGTCACAGATGAGTGTCATCAGTGATGGGCTCCAAATAAGGCCTGATTGAGATTCGGTTAACGCCCGTCACCGATGATACATATCGGTGACGGGCTTTCTTTTACGCCCGTCAGAGATAACTGTGCACCCGTTAGAGATATCATTTCTTTGGCCCAATTGAGATATATTTTGCACACTATAAATACTCCACTCGACTGTTGTCTGAAGTTATCCCACTGTTCACTATTTTGGTGGGAGGTTGGAGGGGGCGAACTTTTGTATTTTTTTCCAAAGAAAAACAGGAAAATCATAAAAGTAAGTAAAGAGATACTAATCATATCTTATTAATTTAGTAGTACTTATCTTATGAGATGTTAACTAATATTTTGTTCATTTTTGCAACGATGGATCGAAATTGTATTTATGCGACTACTTTCAAACGTTATTGCAAGGAGTATGGAGATGGCGTATTAAGTTTTATGAACGCTGCAGAGGAGGATAGGACTGGAAATTAGATGAAAGTTTGTACAATTTGGAATTTATGATATACTACCTATTATGCATCGTTACACACCTGGTGCAGCAGCTAATCGGGTGGCTTTAGAAGCCAGGTCTTAAGTCTATGCACGCCCAACACATCTTCGAGTGTAATCACTTCTGTCACTACGGAAAGAGGGAAAAGGCGCGGAAAGGGTGAAAGGGTCTTTGGGAAATAGACCACTTGTCGGAAATCGCTGGTTGGGTTGGTCCGACCAAGCCAAAGGGAAGATGCGGGGCGGGGAGCGGGCGCCCAAAGGAGGAGAGATCAAGATAATGCAGCAGGGTATTCCTGGGTATTTGGATAGTATACATGGTTAACATATGCACGTAGAAACTATTTTGACAAAAACATTTGAATGCTGAAATGATAAATAAACTGAAACGGAGGAAGTAAGCATATTATATATCGAACTTTTAAAACTTGAAGTACTGCATTTGCTAGTGCTTATTACATATATGTCTTTTTCTCTTCTTTTATCGGCCCAACATATATGTATAGAGGCCCAACGCTGGTAGATCGATAGACAGAGGTGTGTACATACATATATGTTGGTAGTGTAGTAGGAATGAAGCTCCTGATGTGAGTGGCCACAGATAAGTAGTTTGAGTGATAAAATAACTCACAACAAAATAAATTACAATTAAATAAGACGAATGATTAACCATACAACAACAAGTCAATGTCATAATATATAAAAAACGGAGGTAGTATAATTTTGCACATGCTATACATAAAGTCAATCTTTTATTATATGCAGCCATAAAGAGCTAAAAATAAAAATTGCACACAATCAAAGCCGAAGAATCAAACAAATAGTAACTCACAAGTCTCAGCTCACAAGTCTACCTCACAACACATCCTTTTTATTTGTCACATTAATCAAGATATACATGTGTAGTACACCTTTTTTTAACTTTCTTGCCGTACAACAGTTATATAGAAAATATCGCAGCAAGGTGAACCCATGTCAGTGACTACTAGTAGGACAACATCGAGCCGGGCTCCTAGGACCCAGAATAAAATTCCTAAGGAAGTATACACCATAACAGAGGTGGACGATCTGGGATTTCCGACGGCTCCTGCGAAAGCTGTCAAAAAGTTCTCAACGATATGCGGAGTCCTAGGGAGGCGAAACTTCACCATTTTGAAGGACCACATCGATCTGGTCCCAAAGGCAAAAAAAGATGAGGCCTGGAAGCAGTTCAAGGAAAGCTTCGAATACCCCCCAGAGGCCGAGGCAAGACTCAAGCGGCAGGCTATCCGCAAGATGGGCAACTTGTGGAAAAATTTCAAGACCATGCTGGTCACCGACTACGTCCTCAACCACGCCCAACCAGAACCATTTGGGAGGTACCCATTCATCTCCCGGGTCGTGTGGGAAGAGTTCCATGCCGCCAAATCAACCCCTGAGTCTCGGGCAAAAAGTGAGGCCTATAGGGAGTTGCAGGCACAAAACCTTCACCCGCACCGGCTTGGCGCCGGAGGCTATGCTGGGAAGCTGGAGGAATGGGAGAAGGAGGATGAAGCTGCTGCAGAATCTAACACCCCGCCAGTTCTTGGTGATATCCCGACCACCCGAGCAAGGAACTGGGCAAGGGCGAGGGTGAAGAAGAATAGTGATGGAGCACTTATGTTCCCAAATCCCGAAGATCAAGCGGTGTACCAGAAAATCGTAAATTCAACACATAGAATATGTTTCATTAGGTTGTATCGTACTCTTGATTTAATTCGTCCTAACTGTACCGCAGGTCGACCTGACTGCTGAGAAACAGTCCTCCCAAGAGGTTTGCTCACAAAGATGCGAGGATGACATCCTCACGAAAGTGTTGGGAACTAAAGAACACCGTGGACGGACAAGGGGCATTGGCTCCAATGTTCCATGGAAGCTTGGGTTTCCCCAATACGCGTGGCAGTACAGGAAGCACAAGCTTTCAAAGGCGCAAAAGGATGCACGGCTTAAGGAACAACTTTAGGAGGAGATTAGAAACAAGCTCTGAGAAGAGTTTGATTAGAAGTTGTTACAAGTGGAGGCTCAGGTGGAGGCACACTTCAGGGAAAGCAAGCCCACCGCCGCTCCCATAGTAGAAACAAGCCCCACGCAGAGGCGTAGCCGCTGTGCATCAACTGAGGCGGCGGCACAACAACTACCAGCCCCCGCTGCGGTGGACCACATAACGGTAAAACCAACAAAAAATGTATATTTTGTCTTAGGACCACAGTACATTATAACATATTCTAAGGACACGTATGAATCTATCGCAGGGACCCACATCGTGCACCCTAGTTGTTAGGGTGACACATGCATTTGCAATTCCCGCCGCAGAGAGTCTTGCGTTCAAGCCTACGCCGGAAACCTGAATGCATGGGGGGCAGTTGCTAGCCGGCCATGCCAAAGTTCAAGTGGACTTAGTGAAGCCCGGTTGGGTTGGATTCACTCTCCCGCACCCACCAAATAACGAGATTCTGACCCTTGGAGCTGCACGTGGGACCTTTATCCAATGGCCCAAGCACAACATTCAGATCAATATAACTCCTAGGCCATCACCAAGCGCTTGTCCGCCGCCGCCGTGTCCCCCTCCAACTCTTATATCTGCCCCTCCTGCTGTTGAAGGAGATCAAGATCTCCAACTGCAGTATAATACAGATTTTGGGGATGATGGTACGGAGGTCAACAGTAGGGCGCACCTCTCCTCTCCTGCCAAAAGAAGCAAGGGGGCGAAATCTTCTCCACCCTAGCATGAAACACGCAGAAGAGCTGCTGGAAGGGGGAAAGGAAGAGGAAAGATGGAAGGGCCGCTTCTGGCTCCGAAGAAGCTAGATCTTGGCAAGGCGCCATGAGCTCCTCCTAAGTCTCCGGCCGAATTCACATTAGGCATGCCATTGGTCGGAGACGACGCCTTACCGAAGATGGGCTCTGCATGCAAGGAGTTGCACGGGTGCTACATGGAGAGGTCCAACGCAAGGAGGAAGCATAGAGAGACCTCCATGATGGGCCACCACGATAGACAACCGTTCCTCGGCTCTGAAGCCTTCATCGCCATAGACTTTAAAGATCTATGGGACCTCTACAGGGTGCGAGCGATCGACACCAACCTCGTTAAGTGTTACTCCTTGTAAGTATTCTTGCGTACGAGATATGGTAATAACTATCCATATATTACGCTTACTCGGATTCTTGTCTTGCTTCTAGGTTAACTTGGAAGCATGTCCATCATAATGCACCCCATGTTGCCTTACTCGATCCAGCTGTCGTCAATGAGACAACTATGAACAACGATCGAGCCAACATAGTAGAATATATCAAGGACCGCTTATGGTCCTATCAAGACAAGGACTCCATTATGTGTGCCTACAATCAACAGTAAGCATGTACCCTACTTAGAATCAAATGCGTGACGCATATAGCTTTAGTATTTAACTTGCAATTTATTAATGTCGCAGGCGTCATTGGATTCTTCTGGTCATAGTGCTGAAGTGGAGTTTGGTATACTACCTTAACTCCAATACCAAAAAAGACATATACGATTGGTCGGCGATCGAAGCTGCCTTGAATGACACCTGGGACCAATACGTGGCAAAACGCGGGAGGCATAAGGAAGGGCATCCCACACTCGGTCACAAAAAAGATTTCCCAATACGTCAACTAATTAGCGACTAGTGTGGGTTCCACGTCTGCCATAACATGAGGAGCTTCGTAGACAAGGTGATATAGCTCGACTTTGAGGTGTGTGCTTCAATTGTTTATATACATAGGACGATAACTTTCCAAGTATGTACACTAACTTGGTGCCTCACATGCAGGAAAAACTTTCAAGGATTCCGAAAAACAACTTCGATATCATTACAGAGGAGATAGTACGATTCATACTAGATGATCTCTTGTCACCCAAAGGAATGTTTAGAGTCACATCCTAGCTAGCTCGTCTCTGAATGGTTGAACATTTGCAATGCTTGCGACAAACATTTGATTTATGTAAATATTCTTTGTAATACAATTATGCGTGATGTTCTGTATATATTTGCATTTCTAATTACATATAAACTTCTTCCAATTTATAACTCGGTTTTACAGGTTTTGATGCATGTCGGCGGTTTAGACAGCAAAAGAGGATGTGAATGACATATATATGTGAATGGGTCCATGGATGCGAATGTATATATGGTTGATTTTGTGAATTGGCTGTGCTGTGATGGAATATGTGAATGGACTGAAATATTGAATGGATGCTGGGAATGGGACTATACATATATGCTTCTATCATTTTTTGCAGCGCATGGCTAGCAAAGGCCTTAAGCTAGCCAAAAAAACAGTTTTATTTTTTTTCTGACATACTCATCCCTAACGGGCATTACAAAAATACCCGAAAGAGATAAAGTCATTTGTGACGGTCTCTAAACAAAGACCGATAGAGATAAAGTCATCACTGACGGGCTCCTAGATTAAGCCCGATAGAGATAAGTAATCCGAACTAGTACTATTTTGACTCAACAGGTGGGTCAAACCTATCGGTGATGGGCTATTCCCTAAGGCCCGATGGAGATGATTAGTTATCCGTGACAGGCTTAGTACTGTACCTGATTGAGATTAGTCATCCATGACAGGTTCCAACCTAACCTGGTTTGACTCGTATTGCTTGGTCAATCTTATCTGTGACGAGCTTTGTGGTTGGTCCGATTGAGATAACATCCATCCGTGATGGTCTGGTGTCCGATTGAGATATTTTCTCACATCAGTGACCTTTACTTAGTGATGGGGGCCCTACCTATTAGAGATAACATTTGAAGCCCGTTAGAGATAACCGATCCCGTGCTAGTGTTAGTTTTCTGAACATGATGTTTAACGCAGAAATATTTATTGTTAGCATTTAGCATTTAGTAGACACTGATTATGAAACACATTATTTTGACTCACTTGTATCTATGATATGACACTGAAGCAAAATTAGCACTTATTTCTTCTGAGTCGATCTAATATTGGTTTCAGGTTTGAACATCCTAATTGTATCTATGATATGACACTGAAGCAAAATTAGCACTTATTTCTTCTGAGTCGATCTAATATTGGTTTCAGGTTTGAACATCCTGGCACACAGTACATTGTTGCTAATCTTGAACGCCTCTCTTTGTGACCCAAACAAACCAATTTATAGATAAATACACACATTTGCAATCTGGCACAAGAATTTTTTGGAGGCTTCTATATGCTGGCATGGCATAGACTTTTTTATAATATAATATAATAACTCTATATTGTTTGATTTTCCTATTTCACCGCCGAGTATACCAAGTTTACGTGGTATCTCCGCCCCCAATTAATTAGACGCGATCCTTACGAGGAAGTCAAGTCTACGCGGCGGCAACAGCAAATTATTATCGTCCAGGAGAATTAAATGGAACGGAACTAATTAATTAAGCAGGACTGGGCCGCAAAAGGCAAAGCCACGATTTTTAGAGTTCTAGACAAACAAATTCTACAAAACTACGTTGTACTGTAAGAAATCCTACTTAGTTAATATTTATTAATTGTAATGATTTTTCACCTTTTTAGAAAAACTTCATTTGGACTTGTTGGATGACGTTCTCGATCTCCTTGTTAACTACAAGAAACCCCGTCCATTGTTATGGGAGCTTAGTACGATGGCAGTAGGAATAATGTGTAACATAGCTAGATGTCTGAAGCTTATAGAATTTGTATTTTTTATCGATCATTGGAAAAGACTAAACCATTAAGTTGATGTGCCTTATAATAATTTAAATAGTATATAAATTGATAATTCACAAGTAAAAGTAAGGTGATGTGGATTCATGAGGGAAGGAAATGAGGGAAATAATTTGGACTATAGATTAATCATTGAAACATTTGAGGTGATATGGTTTAATAAGAAGATTGGAAACATTAACTAAATGGAGAAGAACTATAAAGGTATATAAGATCTTGTATAAAATAATGATGGAGAGGTATATGTTAAAAAATTATGTAAATTAAGTGGGATGATAATTTAACATACTTGTATTTTAAAGATTTAAATTATAGTAAAATATAGCATGTTTACATGAGGTTTAAAATGTAAGAGTCTCACTCTGGTGTTCTCTACTGGTAATAGAAAACAATCACTACTAGAAAAACCATTTTTTCCAGACGATGATATTTTTCTCCTAGGCGGGTAAGTCTCTCGAAGCTAAATGGCCGCCTGCGAAAATGATAACCATGGGGCGAGATTGTTGTCCGCCTGCGAAAACTGACCACTTAAGAGGTCCGCCTGCAAAAAGGTTAACATATTACGAACGCCTCCTACCCACCAAAATCGCTAAGTCAGAGCCTCACCTCACCCTCACCCTCACCTCTCCCTCTCCCTCTCCCTCTCCCCTCCCCTCTCCTCCCCTCCCACCTCTCCACTCCTGATGCAGATCCAGCCAGAGGGCGGTGGCACCGGTGGCTACTGGCGGTGGGGTGGCTCCAGGCTGTAGCGGCGCGGAGGGTGGAGGCGGTGGCGACTCCGCTAGGAAGGGAGAGGGCGGTGGTGGCGGTGGCTCAACTCCCTCCCTCCCTCCCAGATCTACCCGAAGGGGGAAGAGAGGAGGGCCGCGATGGCGGCTCCAAGCGGTGGCGGCGCGAAGGGTGGAGGAGGAGGCAACTCCCCTCCATCCTCCCAAATCCGGTGGAGGTGGCGACGGAGTGCGGGGGCGGCGTAGAGGGTGGAGGCATCGGTGGTGGCTTCCCTCCTTGGCGCAGCTTCCCTCCCCTCCCTCCCTCCCTCCCGGCGGCGGATCCCCTCCCTCCCTCCCAGATTTGGTCGGAAGGGGAAGGGGCTGCGGCGGCGGCGCGACCGGTGGTGGGTAGGACGGGGGTGGGGGTAGTGGCAATTTTGTTTTGTTCACTCAAATTTTTTTTGCAGACAGGTGGCTATGATGCTTGTGAAGATGGAGATACCGCCTACGAAAATGATTTTCGTAGGCGGGCCGTTGGGCCTCCTGCGAAAATCATTGTACAGGCCCGCCTGAGAAAATGATTTTTGGCCGCAGTCAATCTAAACCGTTGATCTCATTTAATTGAATGGTTCAGATTGCTTTCTACTAACACCCTAGTTAGCGGTAGTAGAAATGTGGTGGGACATCATTGTCCAAAAAAATATGAGTATATTTGTCATTTAACAGAAACCAAAATTTTTTCTTTCTTTTTTAACTTTTTAATGGAATATGAGTAATGCCAACATAATGGATAACCACATATCGATCTAACTAGAAAAAAACATAAGTGACAAAGTTACTCGTAATCATTATATTATATTAGTAAATTACTAATTACTCTTAATATACTAGGAGTATAATACTACAAGTAGAGAGTACCGGAGCATCGCTCAAAATGTAATGATTGCTAATGGATGATGATGTGATATATTTGCATTTGAGATTTTTGATTTAGTGGGTTATAGATTATGGCTGAGTTCGGGAGTAAGGATTGGGCAGCGGTTAGTGCATGATTTATTAAGTATTAGCTAAAATAAACTTGAAAAATTGATTAATATGATTTTTTAAAGCAACTTTTATATAGTAATTTTTTACAAAATACGCACTGTTTAGTAGTTTAGGAAGCGTGCACGCGGAAAACGAAAGAAGTGAGTTAGGAAAGGTGGGGAAGAACACAGCTAAGTTGTCTGAGAACCATTGGACATACCGCACATAAAAAATGTTGTGTAGAGACCGGTCGTCATTCAATATACATATATTTCACGAGTGACTATTATTTAATCCTATCCGCCTAGAATTCCATATGGTTTGTGGTAGAGAAATTGTGCTAAGGGTTGTGAACCTATTATAAATAGAAGAGGTACTCCATTTATGTAACGCTCAAAGATCAACACAGTGTATATCGTAGAGGAATTATGAAGTTGGGTGCAAAGGCAAAGCACAGAGGGTCATAACCAGTAGGAAATGGAGGCACCAGGAATTTAGTTTTAAGCGGCTTGTACTTTCGACGATCAGACCAACCAAAACTGGTTTGTGGCTACTAGAGATTTAGAGCAGCTCATGGCAGACCGTGTTGGACAACATCATGCGTCTCTGGCACGGTGTAGTTAGTGTTTCCATGGTTAAGCACTGAGAGGGCCTGCGTGCTACTTGTTAAAACCGTTATGATCTTAGTCAGGGGATAAACATCATTACCCACGGAGAGAGGTTGATATACTACCGAGATTGCCGCCTGTTGTGTTAGTGAGGATATTTCACACCGCAACAAATCATCGACTGGTCTACAAGAGATTGGTATATAGGTTGTGTAACTCCGCAACTAGGATGAACTGAAGATCCAATGGTTAAAGATCATCGTCAAAGATCTCCCGGAGGTGATTAAGGAAAGTTAAATGGTTAGGTCATGGACGTTTGATATTGTTGATAGGGAGATGCTGTGGTCAAGCTTTGGCTGGTCTTGGAAACATGCCGTTATGGCTTCATGCTTGTGCCATGCATCAGTCCATCACAGCTTCATTTAATTTAGTTGCTACTCGATAGAGGTTTGAATTTTTTTTCCAAAACATTTGAGGAAGCAGCGTAATCTGAATGGGAAGATAGACATCCGATTATATAACATCTGAAATCTGAGCAAACAACGATGTACATCATATGCTGTGATCGATGTAAATCATTTGGACCAGGGAAATTTTTTTATCTAAAAGGTAGAGAGACTCTACCTTATAACCATAATATTAATAGTGGACAATATACAAAGCCAATGGCCTTAGAAACAGGTAAACAAAAACACAGAGGAAGAGGGAACAGAAAACAAAAACAAGACAAAAGGAAGGACAAAATGAAGAGAAAGGAAAAGTGATGAAAAAGACGAAGAAGCTAATCTAGCATGACAGCCCAATTGCGGATATCAACACGCAAATTTTGATTTACTCTGTGCTCCCACAAGGAAAGTGATTCCTTCGTTTGAGTCAGCACGGCAGAAATATTTTGGTTGATATTCTGAAGGCCAAATTGTTTCACGCCTTCCAAAGGTTATGTGAACAGGCGGCAAAACAAACTGGCCATCCCAGCTTGAGGTGATCCGGAGAGGAGTAAAATGTTGTCTCTTCTGAGTGTTTGGTCGTATAGGTTCAGTCTTCTCCAAAGTTCGCTAGCACGTTTGCATCTTCGAATGATGTGGTCCGTGGCCTCTGTTGCCGGGCTAATCTCACTATGCGGGTTGGAATGGACAAGGAAATGTAATGCATGGCTTTCGCTCTCTGTTTTTTTTTTTTTGTGTTTTTAATCGTTTTCTGTCATTTGGTGTTGGCGAACTCCGGAAGGTGTTCGACGAAATGCCGATCAAAACAGAGCAAGCGAGAAGCAATTTTGTGCTGTCTACTTAGCAGCTATTTTTTGATGCATTAGGGAACTTAAATAACAAACACACGTCTCCCACCTCCGACTGGATCACAACCGAGGTGTGCGGCATGCGTTCCTAACAACCCGGCGCCCAAGCCATGTCTCCCGAGGTGATCGCGCCATCCCACGATCGAAGAACATGCAGGGCACACGCACTCCCAAAAAACGGAAAAACGAAACAAACTCCCGCATAAACACAGCATGCGTCAGAGCTATACATACGCCATGATCCAACAAAACCGGAATCAAGCACTTAGTGGATAACTAGAGCAGTAGGTAGCCGATGGCGCCATGCATTACTTCAACATTCTCCCCCCTAATTCTTGTCACCATCGCCATCAAGCTCAACGATGCTGATCCCTCTGCACAGCTCCTGGAATCGGACACGGTCGAGCGACTTTGTCAGTACGTCCGCCAGCTGCTCCTCCGTGCGGACGTAGTTGACGACGATCTTCCCATTTTCCACGCACTCCCGGATGAAATGGTATCGAGTGTCGATGTGTTTGCTTCGGTCATGGAAAACGGGGTTCTTGGTCATTGAGATGGCGGACTTGTTGTCCACCTTGATTTCCGGCTTGCTCCTGTTCTGGAGCGTTGGTGTCGATCGGCGCCACGGTGTACTCGATGGTGAAGTTGGTGGCACCGTCCGTGTTGCTACCGCCGCCACGAGCAGCCCAGTCCCAGCTGGCCACCTCGTCGGACACGGCGTCGCGCGTGACCTGCACATGGTTAGACGTCGGGTCGAACACT
Organism: Oryza punctata; assembly: GCA_000573905.2. Classification (NCBI taxonomy): domain Eukaryota; kingdom Viridiplantae; phylum Streptophyta; class Magnoliopsida; order Poales; family Poaceae; genus Oryza; species Oryza punctata. The sequence continues at coordinate 31,573,426 of CM002493.2, forward strand.
CGGTACGCCTTGGACCCAGCTTCGTAGCCCAAGAAGATCATCAGCAAGCTACGGTCATCGAGCTTCTTCAGATTGGGCTTCATCTTCTTCACATGCGCCACGCAGCCAAACGTGCACAGGAAATGAACGGTCGGCTTGATGCCGTGCCAGGCCTCGTACAGCGTCTTGCCGGACAGATCTCGCGTGGGAGCACGGTTGAGGAGGAACACCGCCGTTGAAACCGCCTCCACCCAGAAGCGAGCAGGGAGCCCTTTGACCTTCATCATTGAGCGTGCCATGGTGACCACGGTTTGACTCCGCCACTCGACCACTCCATTCAGTTGCGGGGAGTAGGGCGCGAAGAGTTGGCGCTGGACGCCGCGGTCCGTGCAGTAGTCACCGAACTCGACGGAGGTAAACTCGCCGCCGCGATCGGTCCTGAGTACCTTGAGCTTGCAGCCGGATTCCAACTCCGTCGCCGCCTGATAGCGCTTGATCACCGCCAGCGCTTGATCCTTGCTCGCCGGGAGAGTGAGCCACATGCAACGGCTCACATCATCAAATAGCAGCAAGAAATAGCGGTTGCCGCTCGGTGTCGCCGGCGAGATCGGCCCGCACAGATCACCGTGCACCAAGTCGAGCAGGTGCTTGGTGAAATGTTTCGCGCGTGCCGAGAACGGAGCCCGACGCTGCTTCCCGGCGAGGCAGCTATCGCAGACTTGATCAACGTGGTCGATCAGCGGTAGCCCGCTCACCATATCACCCTGCACCAATTTCCTCAGCGATTGAAAGCTAAGGTGACCGTACCTCGCGTGCCAGCGCCAAGCCTCGTCGGAGCTGCGGGCGGTGAGGCAGATCGGACGCGCGGCGCTGATGCGGATGGGGTAGAGCCATTTCCTTGAACGCGGGATCCTCGCCAGCAGCCGCCGATCCTGGTCGCAAATGCGCATGAAGCCGTTGCGCACCAGGGACTCGCAGCCGTTCTCATCAAGCTGGCCGATGCTGATGAGGTTGGCGGTGAGGCTTGGGATGTAGTAGACCCCGGTCAGCCCGCAATGTTCGCCGTTCTTGCAGGCGAAGAGAATCGTGCCACGGCCGGCGATCGTTACGACGGAGCCATCGCCGAACTTGACGGAGCCGTCGCCGAACTTGATGTAGCCGGTCACCGCAGTGTCGGGCTCGGAGAAGACGGAGCGGACTCCAGTCATGTGGTTCGTGGCGCCGGTGTCGAGGTACCACAAATCCGGGGGATCGGGGTGCTCCAGCACCTTCGCCTCCTGCAGGAACACCAGTGAGGACGCCGGTGTGATCTCGGGCACGGGTTCGGCCGGCAGACACCGCCGCTCAACCAAACACGCGCATGCCATTAGCAGCGTCGGCTCGTCGTTGTCCTCGGCCGCGATGTGGGCCTCGGCCTTCTTGGGCTTTGAGTGGCAATCCTTGGCCCAGTAGCCCATTTTCCCGCAGTTGCGGCACTTGTTGCCAGGGTGTTCCTGGCCGCGCCCATGCCCGTGCTGATTCCCGCGTTTCTTGCCACCGTTGTTCGCGGCCGCGCCGGGCGTGGTGCTGCTGCTCTCACCGCTCTGCTCGTGGTTCTTGAGCCGAGCCAGCCACTGCTCCTCTGTGAGCATGAGACGGCTGCCGCTATCGACAACCTCCTTCGGCTTGGCCTTGTGTTTCTCGGCGGCACGGAGTCGGCCGGTGACCTCCTCAATGGACAGGTCACGGACATTGAGGAGCATCTCGATCGAGATGGCTATCTACGAGAGATGCTCAGGGACAACATTTAGCAACTTGTTGACAACATCTACCTTGGGGAGATCGCCTTCGAGAGTGCGAATGTTGTTTGCGATGCTGGTGAGGCGCATGGAGAAGTCATCGATGTTCTCGCCGTCCTTGAACCGAGCATCCGTGAATTCCTGGTGAAGTAGCTGCTCATTCGCCTCGCGTACGCGCCGAGTGCCGACGCGGACTGTCTTGATCGCCTCCCACGCAGACTGCGCCGTGCGCTTGGTGGAGAGGGAGCGGAGCATTTCCGGCGGCACCGCTCGCAGGACCGCGTCCAGCGCCAGCCGATCGTCGCGGTACTCGATCTCCTCGTCTTCGTACGGCTCCACTGCGTGACAAAGCCCCTGAGCCTGTAGATTCACGGTCATGAGGAGCGCCCATTCCTCGTTGTTAGTCCTCGTCAGAACCGGGTAGTGAATGGCGGCGCTCGACTCCTTGACGACGTGCGGCTGGATGCCTAGAGGCTGTCTCTCGCCACGCCAGCGCCCACGACGCAGTGGGGACTCAGCTCGACGGCGACGTGGTGGTGTCCGTGACGGGCGGACAGGGGGAGAACGTGAGTGCGACGGGGTTGGAATTGGCGGTGATGTGCGGTATTGACGTGGTGTGCGGGAATGTCGCGGCGGAGAACGCTCAGCCATGGCACCAGTGAACCAACGAGGCTCTGATACCAATTGTTGGCGAACTCCGGAAGGTGTTCGATGAAATGCCGATCAAAACAAAGCAAGCGAAAAGCAATTTTATGCTGTCGACTTAGCTGCTATTTTCTGATGCATTAGGGAACTCAAATAACAAACACAGACACGCACACGTCTCCCACCTCCGACTGGATCATGACCGTGGAGTGCGGCATGCGTTCCTAACAACCCGGCGCCCCAGCCATGTCTCCCGAGGTGATCACGCCATCCCACGATCGAAGAACATGAAGGGCACACGCACTCCCTAAAAACGGAAATACGAAACAAACTCCCGCATGAACACAGCATGTGTTAGAGCTATACTTGCGCCATGATCCAACAAAACCGGAATCAAGCACTTAGTGGATAACTAGAGCAATAGGTAGCCGATTGCGCCATGGATTACTTCAACATTTGGCTCTACCGATGACTAAGGTCAACAGGCCAGATTCACTTTATCCTCCTCCGTTATGTTAGACTTGAACTCTTTAAACTTTTCATTAATGAAATTACGAAAGTGGGCGACACACCATATGTAAAATACTGTTGTGATGAAAATCTGCAAGGGAAGTCCTAAAAACTATTGTGCAAGAATGGTTGGACCTGAACCCTTTAGCCTTATCTGCTCTTTTTTGTTTCAAGATAGCACATTAAAATTGTTGTGTGACATGAACTGAGGGTGTAGTTCAGTCGATTAAATTTCTTGTGGTGGAACTTACCATTGAATTCAGACTCATCATCCTAGGGTGTTCGCATTTATGAAACTATCCATTCAGCGGTAGAGAATGTGTCCATCGATAATGAGATGCATCTCTCTATGCGAATGACATCGTAATCTTCTTACGATCAGATGAGCATGATCTGCAGGTGACGAAGAAAATCCTCTGAGTTGTTTGGAGAAGCTTCGGGGCTGCGAACAAAGTACAACAAATGCTCGGTCATCTCAATTCAGTGCTCGGAGCTCGACCGGGAAACCCTTGATCGCGAATTGCCCTTTGAGATTGCAGTGTTTCCCTACAAATACCTAGGGTTGCCGCTCTCCACTGGCAGGCTAACCAAGACTGATCTGCAACCTATGGTGGACAAAGTAGCTGGCAGGCTACCGACTTGGAAGACGGGGCAGTTAACCACCATCGGGCGTACAACCTTGGTGGAATCGGTTCTCAGCTCCATCCTGGTGTATCTACTGGTCGCTATCAACCCACCTAAGTGGGTCATCAAGGGAATCGACAGAGCATGGGGTGGGTTCCTTTGTCAGGGTTGCGTGGAGGCCAAAAGATGCCAATGCCAGCTCGCCTGGTCCAAGGTTTGCACACCCAAACAATATGGGGGACTTGCAGTGCGTAATCTTGATTCGATGGGGTGTGCATTATGAGCTCGATGGCTTTGGTCATCCCGCACGATGCCGGAGAAGCCATGGCAAGGCATGCCAATGGCAGTTTCTGTTGACGTAAAAACACGATGGCCTGGGAGATCTGCTTAGCTCCAGCGCAAGTCCAAAATATTAATGAGATACGAGCGTGCCAGTCAGTTTGATCCTGCAACTGACAAGATATATAAATTGAATATGAAAGAGCTGATCGGCTAACAAGCTGATATAGTAATTCCATCCGATGCCGATACCAGCCGATATCCAATATAGATCTTGATACTTGAGTAAATAATGACGTAAAGAAAATCGACTGATGATAATGTAATAAAACAGTAATATAATCTAATAGAAACCAATCGGCTAATAACGATATATTGAATAAGCACTCATCAGCTGAAACCCCGATGAAACCCTTATTGGCAATCAAGAAGCAGGCTAGAGATTATGGTTCTAAGCACGACTTAGTAGATCAAACTTAACTTATGCAGCACTAAGTATGAAAAGAAACATAATATCTAGATAATCAAGCCTTTGACTGATTTTCAGGGTGGTGGATACATTTTATAATCTAAGCCAACAAAGTAATCTAGTCGCTATCGACAAAACCCTAGATAGAGATTGGCCGATGCAAGTAGAAAACATTGTCAATCTAGATTATATAACGTATATAATAACTTGACAACTTACATGACCAAGATTACAGTGTCGAAGCACTGGAAGCACTAATCCCGATAACGCAAGCAGCCATATCAAGCCTTACCCCTCATCGGAGATCGAAGTCGATGCAGCCCAACTTGAAACAAGAACTTATCAAAAGTAGAAGGGTAAAAGGTGACGATTCGCCGAAGTTGAATTGATCGAGTGATAATTTACAATGACCCCGGGTGTACATATTAATATCTATGGGTAGATACTAGTCCATATCAGACACGACTCAAACTTTCCTAAAGATAAAAGGAAAAACATAAAGTCCTTATTTGACACTAAACACACTTTCCTAAAGATAAAAGGAAACTAACAGACTCTTCCTAATTAATAAATAAACTGCCATGCCGCATCATCTTTGAACTCGGTCTCTTTTGGATAAGCTTCCTTTAATAGATTAATTTCCTTAACCGAATTTGGTAAGAATCCGACTGTTGGTGATTGATAGCTTCCATCGGCCGATTCCAGAACTCTGAAGCCGATACTAACTCTAGGCTGATGATGACTTCGAGGCTTACCAAATTTCGTCGTTACTAGTTTCTCAACACGAAAAGGATCTGATCCTCTCCTCAACTCGCTGGGAGCTTGGCGATGGACAATCGAAGCTCTTGTAGGAAGATCACTGGCTTGAGGGTGCAGGTATCATATTGCTAGTGTCGATATTGTATAACAAAGTACCTAATCTGATTCAGCGACGAAGAACGGTGGCAGACGCTATTCAAGATCGGTGCATTGGGGATTGAGGAAGTGGTTGAATACTTAAATCTTTGGCCAATTGTCTACGCCACGTTGTTGGCCGACAACCAGCAGGATAGGCTGGTTTGGGTATGGAGAGCCACTGGTCTATACACGACATGATCGACATATCAAGCATTGTTCATAGGGCGGGAAAGGTTCCTGGTGACTCTGATTTGTAAGAACAAGGCTCCGTACTGCTGTTGTTACTTCATGTGGCTTGTTGCCCATTGTCGCTGCTGGACGGCGGATCGTCTGAGGCCACGGGGTTTGCCTCACCCGACACTTTGTGTACTCTATGATCAACAAGACGAAACAATCGACCACATCCTAATTGCTTGCCCGGAGTCCTTGCAATTTTGGTGGATCGTGCTTAACGCCATTGGGCACCCAAACCTCTTTCCTGTTGCTCAGTGTTCCTTCATCAGCTGGTGCTCGGGTGCTAGGAAAGAAGTTACTAAGGAACATAGACACGAGTTTGACACTGTCGTTGTGCTAGCAGCCTGGTCCATCTGGAAAGAGAGAAACAACAGGGTTTTAAACCAGCAACAGCACTCGTGGCTGAAGGTTGCAAGGGCGGTAGTGGAGGAAGCCGCCATGTGGAGGATGGCTGGTCTACTGTCGGAGTAGATCGTTGCTACTCTCGTCGCTAATAGATGCTGCAGCCCTTAGAGCTTTTATCTTTTCCTTTTTTCTTTTTTCGTGCCAGAGGATAGTTTGTAAAGTTGTTGTCACTCTTCTTCAATCTTAATAGAAAAAGATGCGCAATTCTTCTGCGCATTCTTGAAAAAAAGATACGCCAATTCCAGTCTCTTGGAGGTGCTCATGGTGTATGAGGTGACACACATGCATATAAACATATGCATCTGCACGGTGTTTTGCAAAAACAAAAATGTCATACGACATCAATGTTAGTGATATGCCCTAGAGGTAATCATAAAGATTATTGTATCACATACTATGTTTACATATTTATCTGATATTGTTCCTTGAAATAGATAACTCATTATTGGCTAATGAATATGTGATTCATTTATGAGACTCTTTATGTTATATGTTGCTATTTCTAAAGGATCTCTGATCAAATATCATATGTGGAATAAATATGGTTAAATGATTAGCATATGTATTGATTGATGATCATGTTGCATGGATCATGGTATGGAGATACCAAATTGATAATGTGGACACATATTGGGGAACATGTTGTTGGATAGACCCGACATGAGACACTGCAAGAACTATTTGTGTAGTACCATCAGTGGTCTCGATTAGTGTTGGTATAGAATTCTTAGACTTGAGATTATCATGGTTTCCAACATGTGTAGTGACTTACTTAGGGACTGCTAAACGATATTCCGTATCTGGGTAGTTATAAAAGTAGTCTTCGGGTGTGTTATGAAACATGTAGTGGGATATGAATAATTAAGATGGGATTTGTCCCTCCTATGAAGAGATATCTCTGGGCCCCTCGATGTTATAGATTATGGAAGTGCATGGCCATGCCAAAAGTGATTGAGGAGTCAATCGCAGGTTATATAATCTATCACATGATCGAGTGAATGATTGAGCTATGAGAGGATGGCACATATCTAGCCTTGAGCTTAATCGATATCGTGAGGCAAAGGGGTTCATACAAGTAAACACTAAAAGATCAGCTGATATAATCTTTATGTATTCTCGGTGGGTCAATACATTCTGCTAGGGGCCGCTATTGACACGTGGACCGAAAAGAAATTTTCGGGTTGCACCCGATTGTGCATGAACCTACAGGGTCGCACACTTAAAGGGCCGGAATAAAGGGATTGGATGGAGATCCAATACGCACTCAATTCGGATAGGGATCCGAGTAGGACTCCTATGGGCCTTGGAGGCCCGGACGTGGTTCCTATATATACATGAGGGGGTGTGGCCGGCGGTATAACACATCATGCCACGTGAAACCCTAGCCGCCACTCCCCTCCACGAGCAAACCCTAGCCGCACACGGGTGCTAGCACATCTACACGTGGTGTTCCTTCCCTGTACGTGTGGATACCGGTGGAGGCGCTGTCTTGCAGTGCTGATCGGCGTGGGAGCACAGCGAGGAGAACGCACGAGGAGGAGAAGGTCGAGCCGCTGTGATCGACTACTTCCTCTACATCGGCGCGCGCTACATCATGAGGATTCATTCGGCTTCTTAGCGCATACTTCCGCTGTGCAGCGCGTCGAGTGGTAACGATCTATAATCTTATACTTGCATGGTTTCTGATTTACGTGGTAGAAAAATTTTATTTTATGCTATCGTAACCTACGCGTATCCTACAATCAATTGTAGAGATCCTGGGAGACCATAATGGCAGGAGGTTGGTGTGTACGTGGAAACCATAATGGCAGGAGGTTGGTGTGTACGTGCACGCGATTATATACGCGATGTAAATCATTGTTGGACTCATTGTTCTGAATGATCAATAACCACATATCTCTATATATCCATCTCGAGAGTAGCAGTTTTGGTTAATGATGAAACTTGCAAGAATTCAAGGAGAAAAATGGAGGAAAACTCGAATATATCAATCACTGATGTCACTGTGTAACCCAGTAAAACGTAGGGAAGGGAGGCACCGAGAACTTAGGCTGAGAGGCTTTGAATAGTATAGCCCAGAAGGAAACGACAGGGACGAGAGTCCAAGAAGGACGCGGAGTAGTGACGACACTCTGCACCATGACTTGGTATTGCATGTGAAATACCTGAAGCAGCTGCAGAACATGTGGATTCATCACAGCTTTTGTGTTGAATCCCATTCGTATTGCTGATACACATAGGAGTACAAAATCAGCAGGGCGTACTATGTGCGTCCTCAAGACATGGAAGCCTAGGAGCAGTAGAGCAGAGCCGTCAACATAATTTGTAGCTTAGAACCTCGGAATTTGTACTGTTTTGATCAGTATATTGACATATTGTTGAGTTGAGTTCGTGAAAGGTCATTGAGTTCGTGAAAGGTCACAGTGCTCTGCAGTCTGCAGTGCGTGCTAAAACTATTGTTCCCAAAGCGTTGCTTTTCTTGGCGAACAGAAAATACTTTAACAACACACACCAGTCTTGCAGTTAGAAACACCAGTTTTTTATACGAACACTTATACCGCATTTAATTAATGTGGTGAATTCTTTCAGGAAATGTGATTGGCCGAATTTATCCTTTCGCGTGAAGAGAGATGGGATGAATTTGTCAATGGTCTAAATTATTTCGCCTAAAAGAGATGGACAAAACATTTATGGGACAAATTCTTTAACGGAAACATCATTGCGCGCGGGTTTGTATGGGCTGGTCTTAGCAAGACGCGAATTTCATAGGCCGATGGCTAGTATGGGTGTAGCTCTGTCATGGCTAATTTGCTAATTCACACTTTACTGTTTTTCTTTATAAGAATTTACAGTTATTTGAGAGATACCAAGAGGTACCAAACAAAATTTCCGTACCTCCTCGTACTGGAGGTACTAAGAGATAATTAAATTTTATATTAGAAAATATCTCGTACTGGAGGTACTAAGAGATAATTAAATTTTATATTAGAAAATATGGTGATTCCCGTAACTTATAAAGGACTGTAAATTACTGTTTACTTTATTTTATATTATATCTAGCTGGTGGGGACATTACACTATGTATTCATCTCAGTACCGTCTACTTCCATTGATAAGTAGCAGGCATACATATGTATCCACATATATCACAAGGAAGCCAACATGAAACTTTATTGGCTATTACAAACAAAATATCATTACAGAAAAAAGAATAGACGAAAATGTAAATGATGAGTGAGTGACCGCGGAAGCATAAAAGCCCGGTATGTAGGAAATGGAGGTGTCAGGACATCAAAATGGTAGCTCGTAAGAAGAATCGGCACCAATACCAATTATATCTAGAACAACGCCTATAAGATCTCACAGGTTTTGGTTTTAATTTTCTATCAGATGGCTCCGGTGGAGGTAGCTGTCAGTTTACGAACGTGCATCTATAAGGTCTCACAGTTCCCTATGTACGGTGTTATGTACAAGTGAAGGTAAGAAAGAAAGAGAAGTGATTTTTGCTGGGTTATGCAAAAGTTACGTTAGTGCCGGTTCGAGTAGGAATCGGAACTAAAAAATATCTTTAGTCCCGGTTTAAAAGTCCAGGGCCAGGGGTACTTTTTGATCTTTAGTCCCGGTTGATAACACCAATCGGGACGAAAGATCATTTTTAGTCCTGGTTCAATAGCTGTCAGGTCCTCAACAAACTTTAGTCCCGGCTGGTGTCACTAACCGAGACTAAATATTATATCTTTAATCCCAGATGGTAATACCGACCGGGGCTAAATATCTCTCTCACTTATCTTCTCTTCTCACTCCATCTTATCTTCTCCTCCACTATTCCCTCCCCTCTGACCTCTCCAGAGGGTGGCGGCAGGCGGCATTGGGCGGGCGGCGGCCGGCAAGAGGTGGCCGGTGGGCGGAAGGCAGCCAGCGGCAGCGTCCTCACAAATCCGCCGGAGGGGAGGCGGCAGGCGGCGGCTCATGGCTCTCCGAGCCGCCGAGGGCCCTCCTCTTCCTCCACTCCTCCCTCTACGTCAGTCCGTAGCGGGAGATGTTGGGCGGGAGGCGGCGAGCGACGGCCAGTGGCGGGCGGTGGCTCGGTGGCATCGCCTTTTCTTTTATTCATTCTTTTTTTTGAAAAATTATGATGTGAATCTGTGATGTATTTGTGATGTATTTTTTTTAGAATTTGTGATGTAGTTTTTTTGAGAATTTGTGATGTGAATATGTGATGTTGTGATGTTATCTATGAATCTTTGATTTGGGGATCAATATGTAAGCAGCTAAAATCAATGTAGAAAAAAGAAAAAAACTTTTAGTCCTGATTGTTAATACCAATCGGGACTAAAGATGGTAGCGTCAACCCCGTGACACTACCATATTTAGTCCCGGTTATTTCACCTGGGACTAAAGATAGATATCTTAAGGGATTAAGGGGGTTGTGAACCGGGATTAAAAATCACTTCTCCACCAGTGAATGATGAGATCATATTCTATGTGCCATCAGTATATATATTCGTTCATTCTAGATCAACAGCCTCCATTCAGCACTGGTTTAATTGACGCCTGCAGACGTGCAGATTCTCCTAATCTAAACAAAGTCGTTTTTCACTACTTGTAAATTCATATGTATAGAATAAATCTCTATGAGAATCAATGTTAGTGTAAATCAACCAGAATAAAAATCAAATAGCTTTCACCATAGTTATTAGGACCGGACCAGTGATCCGACCGGAAAAATCCGGAACCAAAGGCTCAGCCAGTCTGGTCCAGTTTAAAGACCGGACGTGCAATCAAACCGGAAAAAATCACGAAAAACCATGCATATAAACCGGGTGCACGTGGGGAAGAAAGGGCCAGCACTTGTTGAGAGAGAAGAAATTAGTCGGAACCAGAGGCTCAGCCGGTCTGATCCAGTTTAAAGACCAGACGTGCAATCAAACCAGAAAAAATCGCAAAAAACCAAACATATAAACTGGGCGCACATGGGTAGGGGTGGATAGCGAGCCAGCTCAGCTCGGTTTGACTCGGTCCAACTTGTTAAGATAACGAGCTGGCTTGGCTCAGCTCGTTATCTTAACAAGCTAAAAATCCAGCTCGGCTCGACTCGTTGCAAAGCTCGAGCTGGCTCGTTTGGCTCATGAGCCAATGCATCCAAAGTGACACCCACAGCCAGCGGCCGAGCGGCGGACCGCGGACGGTGAGTGGCGCGCGGCGCCGGCGCAGGCAACGTGAGAGAATAGGGTCGAGATTGAAAGTGGCGCCGCTCGCCGTGATAGAATGGGATCGATGAGCACTGAGCATGGGTGATGAGAGGCAGCGTGGTGGCACAGCGCTGGCTGTAGTCGGATTGGGATGCAGACTGTCGAGGGAAGCAATGGCGGGTGGCGGCAGCGCGGCGGAGTCATGGAGAGTGGAGCGATGGCGGGTGGTGGCGGTGCAGCGGTGGAGACTGGAGAAGTTAAGAGTAGCAGCTGATGGGGGCTGGCGGAGTGGCGGGTCGCGGAGGAGCGATGGAGACGTGCGGCCGGCACGACATGCGCTACTGCTACGTCTCCCGTGGCGACGAACGAATGGATGGAGAGACACGGATAGGGTCGGATTAGGGAGTGGCCAGGGAAAGACTAGGGTTCTGACTTTTGTTGCTCACTTGCTCTATAGGGCCTTCGAAAACGAATGGGTCTATGTGTTATATGGGCCTACTGAGGTCTAGGTTGGCCTAGCTCGTTAAGGCTAACGAGCAGCTCGTGAGCTAGCTCGAGTAGGCTTGTTATCACTGATGAGCTAAAATGGCAGGTCGGCTCATTAGAAAAATGGAGCGAGTCGATCTGGGTCGAGCAGAGCTTGTCTCTAGTCGAGCGAACAAACGAGCCACAAGCTTCCTGTCCACCTATAGCACCCTTGAATTTTATTTATTTAAAATCCCTTCATTTAAATATTTGGAGTTTAAATTTGGTTCTTATTTGAGTTTGTGCCAAAATAGATCCTCTCTTAGTAATCTCCTCAATTGTGGTCAAATTCAAATTCAAATCCTCCAAAATTTCCCTCAAGTTTCAACTCTAGAAATTCATGAGAAAACATAGTCTCACTGTTCACTTCGGGCCTACTATTCCTTTTCTTTCCCTCGGCCCAACTCCCTTTCCCTCTCTCTTCTTCTTTTCCTCGAAGCAGGCCAGCCTCCTTCCCTCTCAGCCCACCTACTATTCATCATCTCTCTCCTCTGACCAGCCACACGCGCATGCCACCTGCTCGACGTAATGCCGAGCGGGCATCGAGCTGTGCCGCGCCGTGTCGCACCGCATCCATCGCCTCCATGTGCCGCACGTCGCGTCAGGCTCGCACCGCACCAAGTCCATGCTGTGCCAAGGCTGCCCCACGTCACGCCACCTCGCCACAAATCCCATCGCTCTGTTTTCTCTCCGGGAGACACGGCACCGCGCCGTCCCATTGCCGTCCCACCCTGGGGTCCCACGCGTCCACTCCACCCGTCCCTTCCCGGAGAATCACCGAGGGCGCGCTTCTATCTCTCCGTCTCTCTCTCTCGCGCGTCACCACCACTGCATGACATCGTCCGAGTCACCTCAAAATTCTACCGAGCGAATCCCGGCCATAGCCACCGTCGGCCGTGTGTCACCCCTGTCCTGTCGGAAACCGCCGCTCCCTAGCGTCGCATCGCGCTGTCACCGTCGCCATTGTGTTGCTGCGCATCGCTTCACCGTGCGCGTCAACTCGCTATCACCGCGCCACCGCACCACCGTCCCCTCCACCCGAAATCCCAGCCCTAGTCACTAGCCGCCTACCCCAGGTTCCCGGCGCCTAGCCACCAGCTCGCCGCCGCATCCCGCCAAGCGCCCCGCCTATAAAAGGGCCCCCGAGCCCCTTCCCCTCGCCACACCACTCACGGCCATCTCTCCTCCTCTCTCCCTTTCTCCTCTGTCCGTGCCACCGCTTCGAGCCACCGCACTTCTTCTCCCGGTGCCGCCGCCAGCGGCGGAACATCGCCAGAGGTTGCCGCCACCTCCCTCGCCACCGGTCGCTAAGCTGTGTGTTGCCGCCACGGTGCGCCACTGCCCCAGGACAGAACAGACTGAGAGGAGGAAGAAGAAGGAGCCCGAGCCACTGACAGCCCGGGTCCACGTCCCCTTCTCTCCATCAGCCGTCGACAGGTGGGCCCCCTTCTTCGCTATCCCAATAAGCGGAATATTCTACCATTCCCATTAATGAATTTATTTACAATATTTCAGAAGACACTTTAATCTTTAGAAATTTATAGAAATTCGACCGTAACTCCGTTTGACCTCGTTCAACTTGCCAAAATTTTTTAAAATTGAGATCTACATAGTGGCACAATTCTTTCTAAGTTTTGAGCTTGTTTTATTGCATTTTGTTTATTTATTCTCCTTTTTGCATATAGAGCACGAGTATGAAGAAGCTCCGGACGCCGTTTTCAAAGGAGAAGACCCGTATCTTGTGCAAGGCAAACCTCTTTGATCACATTGCCCCTATATTTGCAAGATACGTTGTTTGAAAAATGCATTGCTTAGTGTACATAATAATCTTGTTTAGGCCTTGGATTGTTCATGCAACCAACGGACCGACCTAGTAGTTGCACTCACTTTACATAGGGTGTTGATATTTCCTTATCTTTGATAGCTCCATGCATGTGTGCGCCGGTATCACTATCCATTGGGTACGATTACCAAGGAAGTTTGCTTAACCATGCTTACGTTTGTATCATCGTGAGGGAAACTAGGGTTATTCCAAATATATGCTTAAAAATCCGGTACGTTGTACCGATGTATTGCGAAATAAAATGGGTTGTGAAAATGGTGATGATGTGTCGACCCCCATTTTTATAACATGAATCTATCGTGTAATCAGTACCATTTCCCTGGATCAAGTAGTTCGGTACACACGAACACATAGCTGGAATACCAAGTGCACACACATAGGTAGTCTAGTGCGAATTATTACATCATAGCCGTGCAGGCATAGTCTAGAACATAGGACCAAACGGTCCGAAATACATGCAAAAGCAGAATTAAGGCAGTGGCAACGCCATTGCCACAGGCAACGACCGTATCTAAGACCTACTAAGCGCCATCGTCTTCAACAGCCTCCTGATAGTACTCGTAAGGATCATCGGAGACTCCATCGGCCGCTTCTGGTGAATTTGTAAATAGCAAGGGTGAGTACCAACCGTACTCAGCAAGCCACTACATCAAGTATGCATATGAAAGGGATAATTCCAAGGAGTGGGTAAGGTTTCTTTTGCATGAAGCCAATTTTGTAGTTATTTTTTTCACAAGCCTAAGACCTGACATAACTGATCAAGTTTTAACTCCATTGTTCTTTAATCAACGACGGTTCTGTCCACCATCCATTGTGTTCCCAAGGATAGCTTCCCGCCACCGAGTCATCATGGTTTCTGGGGTCTACCCCTTCTCGCTTCTCGAGAAGTTGATCCGCTAGTATAAAATCATCATGCATATCCCACCCTTCACTTTAAAAGTTTAGAGTCTAGCCAAGTGTAATACATGTCCCGGAGCTCAATATCCGCGAGCATGGCTATTCGAATAGATTGCTTTACTCACACTACAGTGGATGTACGCTTTAACCCGCACTCCATGACTTGACCAACACATAAGCCGAAGTCACAACGAATGAGACACGTCACGGCAAAGCCTTTCAATAACCTTACTTTGGCAGTACCCGCTCCATGAACTTCAACCCTCATGCACTCTAGGCGTACACGGTTTCTAGCAGTGAGAGGAGTTCTGGCGTTCCTGGGAGGGAAGAACTCACACGTGCGTTAAGTTGTGATTAAATCAAGTTTCATTTTAGGTTGGCCACCAATGGTTATCTACCTGTAGGCTTCCCGCCTATTCACACACCTAAGTGAATCCGCCACGTCTTGGGTACCGCCTCCGCTCGGCTATCTACTCTGCTAGGTCTATGCCCAATGCGAGAAGTATGGTCGTACTAGGGTCGTTTCATGCATAGCTTCATGGCTCGGTCCTTAATTGACCAGGGACGATACTAGCCTTAACCGGAATCCACCCAAGTCATCCAGCTGCCCAAGTCGAAAACATTTGTTTACTTTAGTTTCCTTCAAAAATCGTCTCATCAATGTCATGGCCATATGGCGCTCATGTCTCCACATGCTGTATGTCAATTACCTACCGCATAGAGTATAGTGCTGGCTAGGTTTTTTTTGTTTTAGGATTTTTCCAACTAAAGAAAATTTGAGAAAAAAATGTAATTTAAATTTATAATTTCATCTAAGTATTTGGGTGACAAATTAAGTGTCCAACTGTGAATTTGCCCTAAATTTAATATTGGCCAATATTTAATGTTTACCCTAGATTCTTTTTATAATTTCCTATATTTAGGGATTTCAATTTATATTTTCTTCCACTCAAATTAATTCTTTGATCATTTTTTCATTTAGTTGGTATATTGCAAATAATAAAGGACCAATAACCTCGGCATGATGCAATTTATTTAAAAGTTTTTGAAAGTGCTCGCGTGTGGGTTTTCTTTTCTGTGCTGCTTAAAATTGCAGAGTGTTACATGATGCGAGGCCATGTCTTTGTGGTTTGGTCACGTTTTGATGTTAAGGACCATTTCCTTTGGGAAATCCATCCTAAAGTGCATCTAGGGGTCCTAATGATTTTGGTGATTAATAACAATGCGATTAGAGAGGACAAACAATTTTATTGAGTATGTGTGAAGGAATGTTAGTTCTTGAAAATGCATGGTTCAATGCAAAGCCCCGTGAAAGCGAGAAAACGATGTGATGCGGCATATGAGCAAATGGTATAATGTACTTTTTTCCTTTATTTGTGTCATTAGGAAAGCCGTACTATAAAGGGGATGATGCTTTGGTGATGAGGAATGAGTTAGGTGCTCAAAAATTTATTCTTTCTAGTGATATCTTCTCATTTGTGCTTTGTCTGAGTTTTTCGGACTTGTCCGACGTGATTTTTGGAATTTTCGAGAAAATCTGAGAGAAAAACAAGCCTCGGATGGTTTTTGGACTTGTCCGAAAACAACTTTCGGAATTTCCGAAAATGTGCATTTCCAAACCATCTCTAGACATTTTCGGAGTTGTCTGAAAATATTTTTTGGAATTTCCGAAAAGGTAGTGAACAACACATCCCTCGGGTTGTTTTCTGATTTGTCCGAAATTCACTTTCAGAATTTCCGAAAATGGTTTGGTACTGTTCATTTTCGGATTTGTCCAAAAAATTTTCGGAAGTGCCAAAAATCCCAGTTGGTTTCTTTGTGATATGTTGTTCTGGAGATTTTCGGACTTGTCCAAAAAGTTATTTCGGAATTTTCGAAAAATGAGACTTTTGCCTATAATGGGTGGATCTGTGAGTGGGAGTATAAATACCCCACTCCCTCTCCAAGTCAAGCTGCTGCTCACATTGCAAAAATTGGTGCCCTTGGCTTGCTACTCTTGAGATACACGTTTTAGCCTTGCTTGCTTGATTCCCCTCTCCACCGGTCTTCAATTTAGTTTTGGTGTGTGTGTGAGAGTTGCAGTTTCGAGTTTGTGTGAGTGCTTGGTGTTGACTTTGTGACGATTTGCAAGCACTTGCTTCATTCCAAGAGATCTTTGCATCATTCATTACTCTTTGAGGTTGAGGACTCCTAGATGGTTAGGTGTCACTCTTGAGCCACCGATTTACTTGTGGTTGGCCGGGAGAAGTTTGTGAAGGTCGGATCTCACCTCCGAAAGGGAAAAGATACCACTAGTAGAAGGAGGAGTGCTTTGTGCAACCTCTTGAGGAAGGGGTTAACAAAGACCAGACTCTTTGTGAGCTCCTCAACGGAGAGTAGAATCCCCTCAAGGATTCGAACTTCGGGAACAACTCATCTTGCAACAACCTCGGTGAAAATCCCTCTGTCCCTCGTCTAGATTTGCTTGCTTGTGCTGCTATAATTCTAGTTGTTGTCTGTGCTAGTGATTTAAGTTTGTGCGTAGCTAGATCTAGCAATTTCTTTAGTAGTGCGCACTTGCTGTGATTTTCGGACTTTCCAAAAATCATTTTTGGAATTTCTCAAAACCTCTGCTTCCGCAATTTCTTAAGTTTTTAAATTAGCCTATTATCGACCCCCGATTTTGGAAATCGGAGATCTTATGTGTTTATCCGTACCAATCCCTGGATCAGTAGTTGGTACACACATACATAGCCGGATCACAACATATCACGGATGAATTCAGGCTAAAAGGGTTAAGTACTTACATTAGGTCCAAGCAGGCCAACATCTACCAGAACAACAGCGGAAGACAAAACAGTACATGGGCCCAGTTGACATGCCACAGGCAGTTGACTGGGGAACGAGACCTAGAACGGGACCGCACTCCGGTCATCCTGTTAAGTACGCAAGCGTACGAACAAGGGCTTCTCTTCAGGCACTCTGCTAAAAGATATATATAGAACAACAATGAGTACAAAAGTACTCAACAAGCCACCACACAAGAATGCATATGATAGAGGGTATTTCAAGGTATGGCTTCCGGTTCTTTTGCGTAAAGCAAATTTTGTAATTCCTTTCACAAGCCTAAGACCTAGCATAGACTGATCAAATTTTAATACCATAGTTCATTAATCAACGATGGTTCTGTCCACCATCCATTGTCATCCCAACGATAGCTTCCCGTCATTGAGTCGTTATGGTTTTCTGAGGACGTCCACCTTCCCTCCTCTCAGGAAGTGGCTCCATCAGCATAAAAATCATCATGCATCATCCCATCCCACACAAGTTAAGAATTTAGAGTCTAGCCAAGTGTAATACATGTCCCGGTGCTCAATATCCGCGAGCACGGCTATTCGAATAGATTGGTTCACTCACACTGCAGTGGATGTACACTTTACCCGTACTCCGCAACTTCCCAACACATGAGCCTCGTCCCAACACATGAGACGTGTCACGGCAAAGCCTTTCGATAACCTTGCATTGGCAGTACCCGCTCCATGAACTATCATCCTCATGCACTCTAGGCGTATCTGTTTCTAGCAGTGAGAGGAGTTCTGGCGCTCCTAGGAAGGGAAGTCTCACACGCACGTAAGGTTTATAGTTTAAGTTTAGATTCTCACTCTCACACACGTGGCAGTCCTACCAATGGCGACACCGATGTAGGGCACGCATCGCGGCCCTACCTCAACGGCTGCCCCACCGTAGCGCACCTGCTTCACACACGGGGGTGAACCATCTATGCAAGGATACTGCCTCTGCTCGGCTATCTAGTCCGCTAGGTCTATACCCATTCGAGAAGTACGGTTGGACGAGGGTCGTTTCATGCTTAACTTCATGGCTCGGTCCTTAACTAACCGGGGACGGTGCTAGCCTTTTCCAGATACCACCCAAATCCACCATCCGCCCCAGTCGAAAACACTTGTTTAGTTTTATTTCTCCTTTCACAAATCGTGTCATCATATCATGGCAATGTGGCGCTCATGTCTCCACATGCCGCATCTCAATTACCTTCCCAAAGGTAATTGCCCAAGCATATAGCATTTTGATAAATATGAGTATGCGTAATTCTAGAATAGCATTACTAAGCATTCGTCATAATTGACTAGGGACTCATACGTAAACTTGGTTACAAGGGAATATGGGGTAAACAATATTCAAGGCATGGCATAACAACAAGTAGAATGTTCATCATTGCAAGCATCTTTATTTGTAAACAAAATAATTTCGCAATTGGGATCAATATGTTCAAGGAATAGTGATGACTTGCCTTGCTCAGGATAGTCCTTACTCTATAATCTTGATCAACCTTCTCCTCCTGGAAGTTGCACACGTTGCCTCACGACTAATCGATACACCAATACTATAATACGTGAGAAAAACCAATATTCAGCCAGCAATCAAACATGCGCAAACAATTATAAATGTCGGAGTCATACCTAGGGCTGCTCATGCTACTCGTGCTTCTATCTAAATACAACAGTCATACACTAAAGGAGGTTTTATTCTATCTAATTAAAATTTGTGGTACGGTTCTGTGGTTGGATAGACTTAGGATTAACCAGATAATAACAGTGAATCATCTATATTATTATTTTATTAGTGGAGTTATTATTCAATAATGGACATATTTCCCTCATCATTATAAAAGGTTTAATCATTATCCAAGCTCTATACGTTAGATTTGTGAGGTTGTTAATATTAGATGTGCAGATTATCTTATTACATAATTTTATAATGGATAATCCTAATTCACCGTTGGGCTACTATTATATGAGGTCAAGATTTATAACTGGTATTTCCTCTATCTTAGATATTTTATCGTATAATTTATAGTTCGATAGGTGCAACCATAAGTGACCGTGTTACCGTATGTGTAAACACGGATTTACCGCATGTGCAATTAGGATGGCTAAATTATCTGCTATCAAAATAAAATGGTCAAGTCCTACAGGCTTAGGTTTGGTTTTTGCCGATGAATAGGTCTAGGATCAACCAAATCGTCACAGTGCACTATCCATATTATTATTGTGCCAAAAGAGTTAGGTTCTTTGAATGAATGTATGACGTGTGCATTTTAATTAGCTAAGTATAATCAAATGTCGATAAAAATCCATACTCTGTAGGTTGTAGGTCGTATCAGTTCTACGCCTATCTTATCAAACTTATCATCACCTAGCGGCTTAAATGTTTACTTGATATGATTCTCAATTTAGTATTTATCCAACATTTACACATATCATATAATATTTACTTTAGAGGTACACCACAAATTGCCATTCTACTATAATTCGAGTGTACAATGAGGGTGTGCCCATAAATATATTATGGCTTGATTATTCATTGGTCATGCACGGTTTAATACAAGTTATCCTGAACAAGTGATAATATGAGTCCAATATCTTGGTAACCAATAGTCAACTAAGGGTTCTTTACCAACCTTAATATATACTACTCCATATGATTTTGTATTAAGAAAATTTATTTAGGTGACTTAACCATATTGGCTCTGTTATTATTCCACATACATAAGCTATGCACTTATCTAGGCATGCTCATACTTTAGTTAGAAACGTACAAGGCTAAACTTTATTTAAATTATTTATAAGCCATGGGCTTAATTATATTTGGACATAGATTAATAAATGTCCTAGTATTTCCCTATACTCCAACTAATTCGAAACACTAGATATAATTTAATTTATGTGATTGCTACAGTGATAAAAACATGTTTACGATAATTATTTTACTGCAAAAAACCCACTTTTATTTATTAGCACACTATTTAGGTTAACTATTTATTTCTTACTTTGATATTAATTATTTTATAAATATAAATATATCTTATTAAATATGAATTATATATCATTAGAAAGAGCATGAATTTAGATAAATTTAGGTTCAAGTTTCACTCGAATCGGAGCTAAAATAAATAAGTTACGCTCGTTAAAGGATTCAAATTCGAATTAAATCCAAAAATTGCGAAATATCACTGTGCACTAACCTCAGTGGGGCCCACACGTTAGATTCCTCTCCCTCTCTTTCTTCCTTTTTCTTTTTCTTTCTTCTTTTTTTTCTTCTTCTTCTTCCTTTTTCCTCCTTCTTTCTTCTCTCACTCTTCCTCTATGCTTGCTTCTTCCTCTCCTCTCTGCTCCTCTCTTCTCTCCCCTAACCGAGCGGCGGCGACGTGGGCACGGCCGGGCTTACCGGTGCGGCAGCGCGGTGGCGAACGGCGCGGCGGCGGGCGCACGGCGGCGTGGCGGTCGGCAACGAACAGGAGAGGGGGGATTTATAAGGGGCAAGGGGGGGCAGTGGTCGACGCGGGGCGACGGACGGGACGGTGCGGCGCGTGGGGCTCGAGGCGCGCATGCAGCGACGGGACGGGCGCGCGGCGCGGCTTTCGGCGATGTGCGGGCGGCGCGGGTACGGCGGTGACGTACGCGGGCGGCCGGGTACGGCGGCGGCGTGGCGACGTGCGCAGGCGACCGGGTACGGCGGCGACGCGCGGGCGGCAGCAGCGGCGACGCGACGCGGCGTGGCACGCGCACGGCTCGAGGCGTGCGGGTCAGCGGTGCGGCGCGCGTGCAGGCGGACGGCGATGCGGCGATGCGACGCCAGCAGCGGAGGCTCGGGGCGCAAGGCGGCAGCGCACGGCGCGGCTGGCGGGCGCGGGCTGATGGCGACAGCGCGAGGCTCTAGGCGGACGGCGACGCGACGTGCGGGCAGTGGCTATGCGCGCGTGGCAATGCGACGTGCGCGCGGCGCACGCGCGGCTTGAGGCGCACGGCAGCGGGTGATGGCGACGGCGATGTGATGGCAGGCACACATTGAGCACGTGGTGTGCAATGAATAGTGCATTTTAGGATTTAATAGATTTTTAAGGTTTTAGTTGATTTAAAAATTGAGGAAAAAAATGCAATTTAAATTTGTACTTTCACCTAAGCATTTGAGTGACAATTTTAAGTATTCCAATGTGATTTTGCCCAAAATTTAATATTGTCCATTATTTAATATTTAGTATAGATTATTTCATGTTTTGTCACTTAAAACCTCCTAGGTTTTGGAATTTATTTACATTCACCCACAAATAAATTCGTATTATATTAGTTTGGATTTTGCTCTAAATGTTGTGATGGTGCAAATATATTTCTATTGTATTAATTAAATGAGGTTAGCCCCAAAATTAGTATAGATAATTTTGGAGGCTTCGATATTTCTAAAACTGATTAAATTATTCTAGGGTGGCCTTTGTTAATACAATAGCACATTAGTTTCAATTTATTTATAGGTTAGTTTATTTTACAGGGAGGGGTTTAATCTATTTAATTTCAATCTCCCCATGCAATTTGGGACTTGGTGCATTATTGATCTATATATCAAATTAGATACTCCCATAATTCTATTTTATATATGAAGCTTAGTTTATTTGAATGATTATCATTTCATGTGTATTTATATTTCATGAGACATTCTTGAGCGCTTTTCATTTTATGTGATATAGTCTAGATTACCGTCATTGCATGTGGTGTGTTTACGTCTAGGTACTTAGTGTTTAACCCTAGCATTGCCATGAGATCTAGCTCTCGACATGGTTCAATGATCTAATACTGGATCTGTAATTTATATTATATGAACTCAATAATTAACTTGTTCTATATTTGGCTTGTTATCGTATGCACAAATATTTATAGGATTAATTGATAGTAATGTATTCTTGTAAATTATATTTATTATCTAGATGTTTACCTTCAATTTGATTTCTCGTTGTGACAATTTACATTTTGGCAAACAATAGCAACCATAATATCCAGCATGATGCAAAAGTTTTAAGAAGTTCTAAATTCTAGTGATTTTTAGGCCTAAGTGACCCTTTCACATCCAAACATGTTACAGTGCAACTCCACGGGTATTGATGGGATGCCTCTGGCTAAGTGAATGATTATCACATAGGAGTTTGGTATGCCAATGGTTGTGGGATGCCGGGGATGGGGAGATGAAGTTTTGGATCTTTACCAGCCCTTTTGGGTAGCTTTAATGCCTTTATAGTGGCACACGGTACCAGTAGGAGTAGGAGACATCGTTGGTATTCCTAAGTGGATGACGGCTGATCTTGCCTGATGCTCGGCTAGGAGACTTGGCCCAACTAGGTGGCATGCGATTTTCATGGGTTAGCTTTGGAATGGCCTTGTCACGAACTTCCATTGCTGACGGGTAAACGGTGTTAGCTTCGTGTCGTGTGGGTAAAGCATATAGCCTCTGCAGAGTTTATTGAACTGTTCGGATAGCCGTGCCCACGGTCATGGGCGAGTGTAAGATGTTTCTCATAGCGTAGTTTTGTTTGGCAAATGTTTGAGGAAAATGGTTGGTGGGAAGGGAATCGTTTCCAGAGTTCGTCTGTGTGGCAAACGACTAACCTTTGTGGTTAGGAACGGGTCTGTGTGACCTGGGATGTCTTTTGGCAACAAGGTGTTGTTAGGGCCGAGAAGGTGTTGTTGTGCTGAGAGAGCTGTGTTAACTACGAGAAATAGTGATGTCGTGTTTAACTAAGTTGATGTGAAAGTGAAAATAAACTAATAGAGAAAACAAGTTGATCATTGATTGTTAATCTTGGTGATAAGTTGTTGCAAAGCAACTTGTGGAATGGGATGAGGGGTGAGCCTCCTCCGATAACTATAATTTTGACTCACTACAAGTTTTGTAAATCTCTTTGCCAAACAGGCTGCTTTCGCAAATAAAACCCTAGCCTCCTTGTTTAAACCAGACATGTAATTCTTTCCTAGGCTTGCTGAGTACATAAAGTACTCACCCTTGCCCTATATATATATCTATAGAGCTTGAAGATGAAGACGTCGACCCAACTACCGAGGAGTGTCTCCAGGAGCAAGCTGAGTATGAAGACTTCTAGAAGTTTCGTGTCTAGCCCCAAGTGGGATAAGTTAGTTGCCTAGGCGCTCGCTGTTGACGATGGAATTTAGTAAGCATATGAATCGGAATCGAGATCCAATCCGAAGTGGATTTGAAGATATGTTGCAATCTTGGAAACAGAATACGCATCAGTTGAAAATCTGTATCGGCTTATACCGAGTTTGATATGGTTAGCAGATACAACCGATGGTAGCAAGATTAGATACATGATCGATGTCGGATTCGATAAGAGGACTTCAATGACATCTCCAGACAAGGATATAGTCCAAGATAGGTAATTGTATCTACGAATTAGGATTTTATGTCATTTCCTTATAAATATTTTCTATATGAGTCCACCTTAGGGACTTGTTTGTTGGTTATAGTTGTATTAGGAAAGTATGAATCGTGTCTGTTATGGACAAGTTTGTATGTTCAGGTATAAATATAAGCCCGAGGTCCTGTAAATATGTAGCATCAGTTCAATCCAATCTCGGCGCATCGCCACCTTTTTTCATTACTTTGTTTCAACGAGTTCTTGCTTTCGAGTCGAGCTGCATCGGTTTCGATATTCGACAAAGAGGTAAGACTTGTTATGGCGGTTTGCATTATCGGGATTAGTGCTTACATCTTTATGACACTCTAATGTTATTTTTGTGAATCACCGAGTTATCATATATATTATATAATGTAGACTGATAATGCTTTCAACCTACATCGGCTAATCTCTATCTAGGGTTTTATCGATAATGGCTAGATTGACTTGTTGATTTAGATTATATAATATATCTACCATCCTGAAAAGATGAACATCGGCTTGATTGTTTAGATATTATGTTTCTTCTCATACTTAGTGTTGCATCAGTTAAGTTTGATCTACTAAGTCGTGTTTAGAGTCATAATCCCTAGCCTGCTCTATGGTTGTTAATAAGGATAGTATCGGGGTTTCATCCGATCTTACCTGATATAGTTGTTTTACATAGATCTATATCTTGTTTAATATATTGTATCTGCCCCTTATATTGTGATCTCAACAAATATAAATATATTGAACTTACTATCAATCTAATTGAAGATAGTTTAATATATTTATTTTAAGATGATATCCTAATATAAGGTAGTATTGGAGCTATGACGGATACATGTTTAAATTTGGACATCGGCTATGATATAAATGTATATAATCGTTATTTCGTGTTATTTTGGATCTAAGTAATTTATACTATCTTGGTTAACTCCGATCTATCTCAATTGCTGATTTATAAAGTAATATCGATTGATAGATTATATAATGCCTATCTCTACAGCCGATGAATCAGGTTTAGGGTTTGTTTATTCTCATAGATATACCTTACAGCCGATTCATTTCACATCGCATCAGCTAGGTTACATTGTAATACGACATCTGCTCTCTAACCGATTGACTATCGTTTACTAATAATACTTACATGTTTCATCTTGTTGATTACAGGATCAAATCAACTGGCATGCCCTTGAACCCGAAAGCAAGTTTTGGACCTGCACTGGACTTAAGCAGATCTCCCAGGCCAGTGTGTGTTTTTTTTGCATCGACACTCGCCTAGTGCCTAGTCGCTGAGTCGCTTAGTCTCTCGCCGCTTTTAGCTTCCATGTTGCCGCTTTTATGGCTTTCTGTACTATTGTGTTACTCATCTATGGGGTTGTCCATGATGATAACTTATGTAAGGACTAATTGCAGTGATGTAATAAAGTAGTTTACTTCAATTTCACATTTATTCTATGTGTACCAGCTAGTATATCCTGGGACTGATACTATCTCACAGGTAATGCATAACACCTCGGTATAAGTTAGCTGGTGTTTACGGCTAACGAATGCCGGGGTGTTACACCACCCCTACATGTGGGGGAGAAAGGGTCGGCGCTTGTTGAGAGAGAAGAAATTAGGAGAAAAAAGGTGGATGGTGGATTCTTACTACCCCTAAATGTGGGAAAGAAAGGGCGAGCGCTTGTTGAGAGAGAAGAAATTAGGAGAAAAAGGGTGGATGGTGGATTCGTACCCACAACCTACCATTCTGACTCAAGCAAACCCACCACTGAGATATGCATGTTTGTGTGATTGAATCATGTATCACAGTTTATTTGAACCGTGTTGAGCCGGTGGTTCAACCGGTTAGACCAATTAAACCGTGAACCGAGGATACGACCGGTTCAATGTCTGATTCGGTCCTAATAACTATGGCTTTCACTATAGAAAACAATTTTTCCTGATGATAGGGTTTTGTTTTTACTACGGGGTCATAAATAATCCATTTGTGATAATAGCAAGAAGCTCCTATATAATCTAAAACTGTCATAAAAAATCATTTTTTGTTGTTGATCACTTAAGAGATCTACCTGCAAAAATATAATCATTTTGGCAGGTGAACCACTTAAGTGACCGCTAGCGAAAATTAGTTTTCTCTGTCGGACTCTAAAGAGCACCAACATCTAAAATATATGGTTATTTTAAAAATACGGCTCGACAACCCCAAGCGCCCACCTCCCAACTTCCTCTCCTGCCTCTCCCTCTCCCTCTCTTCCCCTCCGATCGAGACCTCCCACTCCCACCTCACCTTCCTCATTGGCGTGCCATCATGGAGGCCACTGGCAGTATCGCTCTGACCTTCCTCCATGCGATGGTGCTGCTCCAACAGCGTCGCAGTAGGAGCTTGTCCAGGTGCGGGGTTAGCGGATCCGGTTACAGCGGCGGCTCGCTAGGAAGCGTATCCAACAGCGAGACACTGGGAGCACATCCAATGGTGACGAGGGTGGCCTAGTCTCTGTTGATAGCGGCGGGTCGCGGAGGTGCGGATCTAGCAGCTAGCGACTACCTCATCTCAACAGGCGGCATAACGATGGTTCGCTAGGGAGTGGATCCGTTGGCAGCGGGTCGCTGGGAAGCGGATCCGGCAGCAATGCTGTAGATTTGTTATTGTGACCAGTGAATTTATTGTGGCTGATTTGAGATTTTTCGCACACAGCATTTTTGTATTTCTCTTTCTCTTCCCTGAAAATCCTTCTCTGGTGGCCAGCTTAATGTCGCCTCCTGTGAGCAAAAACATTTTTCGTAGTAGTGCTTCCTGATTGTTCAAGATGTTAGCCAATGGGAAAATGATACGCTCTCTAACTCAGTTGTCATAAAAACCTTTTGTAAACATCATATGACCGTACGATTGATCGATTATATTTCTCTATTCTCCATAGTAAATAACAGCCAGAGCTTCGGTCTGATCAGGGTTCAAAACGTATAGGACTAACATTGATATGGCTCTGCCATTCAAGCATCACACCCCTACAAAGTAGCAAGTTTACTACAGTATAAAAAAGTATCATCAGTAGCAATGTACATTAGTCCATCACATATCCTGCGACATCGATCTGTCTCTCTCGCTAAATTCTTGGATGACATGCAGGAGTAGGATGGCAAAGGACCAATATCCGTACAAGTCTCAGTATAGAATCATTTCCTGTAGGAAAGGGAAGCACCAGGAGTTTGATACGAGCTTGCTACCGAACAGCCCAATCAGTCTATGATGGATGAAGCACAACAAGAACAAATGACGAATCATAATGCTGAAAGAGACGCAGGACCCTGGAGTGCGCAGCCACATGGCGTGCTAGACAGGCATGTGTTTTCATGTCCACCGGCCGCTAGATCTCCTGGAAACGTGCACGCCATACTGACCTTGAAGCATGACAGCTTTGTGCTTCGTCATGAGGATTTCGAAAGACTAGCTGGCAGCATGCTTTAGAGTCTCCCATGCAATTTGGTGCAGAGATTTACGTCGATACATTTGACAGTTTGTTATGTCAATTTCTAGATAAGAAAATGTGTTGTATGTTGTTTAATTATTTGTTTTAAGATGATGAATCAAAGCTGCCGAGAAATTCTTTTATGATATTTTTTCGTCTTTACACCTCGTACTAAATTAATTGACAGGATCCTTCAGACAAGCACATAAACGGTTCACTGATGTGTGTATGATTACAATGATGCCATAGTTGTGCGCATGTCATCAGGTTTCGTTAATATTGACTACTTCAGTCTCTGCTGGCATCGTGTCCATATGTGGTCAGTGTAGTTACATACTTACATTTAGAGCCATGACATATAGCAGAGGTAATTTCTCAATATCGATTTCATTGCTTTTCTTCATCGTTTTGGTTTGTTTGTAATGTATTGGGTCAATTGAACTACGAAGTTATTTATGTGATTTGTTCGTAATTTATTTTGATTGTCTACCCTAGTTCTAGGTCCATGTTGTCTGACTTTGAATAGGAATAGAAAAAAGAAACTGTGAGAAAATGATCATGTTAATCTACATATCTCCAGTTTCATTGGGTTGGGTTGGTTAGTTATGAAGTTGCTGCATCACCATCAGGAACTGTATATTTCATATTTTTTCCCTATTTCTAATAACTTGGTAAATCGATATATAGAAGTAGTTGGTCTATACAAGTTATTGACCAACTACTTCTATTAACTTACCGAGTTATTGGAAATAGGAAAAATACATGAAAAATACAGTTGTAATGCAACAACTTCATAACCCATTCTTGGTCTCGTGAAACTTGCGAGAACTCAACAAAGAAAAAATGGAGGATAATTTGTATACCGATTAGTTATGCCACCGTACAACCCAATACTCGTTGGAAAGAGAGACATCAAGAACTCTAGTTGAGACGCCCTGGATAATCTAGTCCACATGTGAGCAACAGAGAGCAACATCGTCAGAGGAGCCAGTGCCACTTAATTGTACAGTGTTGTGCCCCAGCATGTGTTGTATCCAGATTGTCAAAACACTCTATTTCTAATGCATAGACGATTGATCTGTTTGCATGTGTGAATACTTTTGCAGTATATTTATATACTTGTTTTTACTGAAACCCATTAGTACTCTCATAGGCGAGTGTAAAAATAGAAGTACGAAATTGAGAAGAGACCATGTGCTCGAGATAGGTAAAAAAAGTTTTGGCATTGAGCTCTCAAATAATTTGGTTGGAACAAACAGAATTGGTATTATTTCAATCATATTTTATAGGAAGAGACATGTACTTGACATTGCTTAAACCAAGTTTGTGAAAGGTCACACTGGTTTTCAGGGAAGAAAGCACTAAAACTTAATTTATCGCCAAACCATCGCTTTTCTTACCATTGTATGTTCTTGAGTTACAGAATTAGAAATCTGTTTCTTCATCTACACATTAAAACACCCAAATGTAATATTCCGATGTAACTCCACAACGATTTTACATCGTTAGGGCAAGGTCCTCATGTCATATGGGTTGTTGGATAAATTATGCCTGTGGCATGAATGACTCTGCACGTAGTCCTACATAATGTATTGCAAAAAGGTAAGCCGTGCAGTACTCCTGCATATATGCATAGACCAGTGGTTTCCTAAGAACACATGGTTGAATTTGTTATTTAGGCTTATTGACCAGCAAACAAATTCAGTTGTAAAAGAACGTACAGAGCGAAATACAGTAGGCAAAGGTCACACACGAACAGTTACCATTGTATATACAGGAGGATATGGACCAGGAGTTTATATCCTAGCTACAGAGTTAGTAATTTATCTTGGCCTCCATTCTTGGATCCTTCATGAGAAAAGGATAGAACTTGTACTTTGTCCTTCAGAAGTTCTGATCATGCATGAACACGATTCGCTGATACAATGCCCTTGAAATAGGTAATATAGAATCAAGGAGTTGATTTAGATTTTATATCATGAAAACATTGGTGGGTTGCGATATTTCAGATGTGAAAGATTGGTTTTTTGAAATGAGAGTTCGGAGTTTAATAGATGATTGGTTTTGTGAAGTGATGGTTTGCTGTTGGCCCGGGCGGTCAGATCGGCTGGATGCCACCGGTCAGACCAGCCAGCCCGATGGTCTGCCGGTAGAGTTCTGTTCGTTGTCGGTTTTGGATATTTCCTTCGTGGAATTAACTTCTAGATGGTTTCTATGCGTATGGATACTGTTACTATGCTAATATGAGTCAAGTTGGGATGAACTTATGTTCGGAATATGGTTTCTTGGTTATTGTATATGCAGGTGTTGCTTGAGGTCTCGGGAGAGTGTTCACAATGATATATTGGAGTCAACTTGGGAGAAGTAGACGTCCAGGGTGTAAAGTCAAAGTGTGTTTGATTAATATTTGATCATGAACGATGGGCATGTGAGATTATTAGTTTTGATATTTGGCAAAGTGGCTTTGGAGATGATTGGATTTTCAGATGATCAACAAGGACTACTATCTGTTTTGGTCCGGTTCGACCGATGGTATGTGCGCGGTTAGATCGGCTAGCCTGTGGGTCTGACCGGCCGACGTTGTGTCGGTTTTGTTTTCGGGTTGTTATTTTGGATATTCGTGATTATTCTATGATTATGGCTTCTAGATGTATGTTTTGCGTATGTAGTACTATTGTGTGCTAACAATGAGCCAAGTTAGAGAGAACTTGTGCTCGACTATGGTTTCTTGGTTGATGCATGTGTAGGTGAGTTTTGATGCCTCGGGAGAATGTTGCCGATGATGGGTCAGGAGTTAACTTGGGAGAAGATGACATCTGGACGATCATGATATCATGCAGGATGCTTAGACTAGAGATCAATGCACATGGCTGGTGAAGATTCCGTATGGCATAATATGGAGATATTTTGTACGTATGGGATACGGAGTCGAATTTGGAGGGAGTACAAATTTGGTAGAATTGGAGTATGTAAAGTTTGTTTGTTGTACGGGAAGGTTCCTAGGAGATTAGGATGGCTTGTACAAGATTACTCCAGTCAGACCTATCATCATCGAAATTTGAAAGTAACTTTTAATTCCGCTAAAAGTTTGATTTTTGGGTACTACAACCATTCACCCCCTCTGGTTAGCTTAGTTCTTGCTATTCGATCCTACACAGGAATCAAGAGATCACGTGGGATACTAAAGGCTAGAGAACAATGCACGTGGTGATGAAGAATCCATATGGTGTACAAGAGGGATCGTGTGCGTATGGAGAGAGGACTCGAATTTGGAAGGAAGTACGAAATCGGGAAGATTGATAGAGATAAGGAAAGAGATGAGTTTGGTAATTGTAAGAGAGGGTTTCCCATGTGGTTGGGAGTCCTAGTTTGTGTTAGATTAGTGTGTTTTGCACAACCTACCTCGTGTATAAATAGAGAGGGAGGGTGTGACCTTCTGGTATCGATTTGAGAGAGTGTTGTTAGTGCACTTTGTAAACACTAGTTGATGCAATAAAGTCAAGATTGAATATACATCTTCGAGTTTGTCATCTACTGGTGTTTTCTAGGTCCCGACGGTCTGATCGATAGCAAGGTGGTGGTCTGTCCAGTAGGTTAGCGGCGGTCTAACTGTAGGCGGTTCGGAGGTCTAACCGGCGTAGTAGCGACGGTCTGTCCGATGGCAAGTGGGTGGAATGACCGGCGGCGATAGGTCTTCATCATCTACTCCATTCGAGGTAAATCTTTAATGGTGCAAAAGATTTTGGTTTTTTGGTTTTTCCTACCATTCACCCTCTCTGGAAGGTTTGTTTGGTCTTGTTCGATCCAAGAGGTAAAAATTCCTCATTTCGCTCTAAAATTGTGTGACACCTCATCATTTTCAACTCAAATTCAGAACTTGGAATTAATAGTGCTAAATCCCCTAAATTAAAGTTAGCTTGCAAATTTTCTGGCCTTAGCTAGCTAGCTTGCTGTTCAATATATGGTTTATTATTTTCCTACATTTACATTGACGGACAAGCTTAATCCTTTTGTGTTTTGACTCATTAGATCATGTAGTGCCCTCTTCTTCAGTCGGTCAAATACATAATAAATATATATAGTGTTGTACAACCATGTAAGTGTACTAGAACTTCAGCTTCACTTAACATTTTTATTCTGATTCCTGAGAACATATTTTGCACTATTAATTTGTGATACCTCCACTATCAGGGAACCCCGAATAGGGGACACTAGTATGTGTTGGTTCCAAAAGACCGCACATATGAGACATTTCCTTTCCTCCCGACCCTAACGTGTTTCTAAAACTAAAAATTTTCACATGTAAGTCTATAACCTCTTATTAGAACCGGTTTATTAAAAAACCTGCACCAATAATACGTCAATTTATTTAATAAACTAGCACTAATAGGGGGACAAGCTCGGGGTGGCTAGATCCAGCCACCGCAAGCTCAGGAGCGACCCGATCCAGCCGCGACGAGGTGGGGGTTAGCTAGATCCGGCTGCCACGAGCTCGGCAGCGAAAGAGACCTTGGAGGCAACCATGAGCACGAGCGTGCATTGCGGCGCTAGAAAGAATCCACATAGACTGCCGGTGGTCTCGCCCTGTCCTCTCCTTCTCCAGGTTGACCAAGACGGCGGATCTGGTGGCTTGGAGGTTGGGAGCTAGCGGATCCAGCCTTCTGGAGGTCCCTGTCAGCCTCGAAGCTTACCTCCTACATCCCTCTGTTGCTAGGAGAAGGAGCATCGATGATGACGACGATGGATTTGGCTCCAAGTTCATGTGGGGATCATTGATTTTTGTTCTGGTTCATGCGTTGGTTTTGAGAAAAAAAGGATGTGTTGTTCATCGGTTGATATGATGATCTTGGGTTGTTGTTTGCTGTCCATGTGTTGGTCTTAGGATCTGAATATTGTTGATTGGGTGTATCGTTTTGTCTTTTTGCTGTCCTTGATGTGTTGACTGAGCCGTGTAACCCAGGGATCTGGTGACTTAAAAAATCGGCTCGATTCTGATTTGTTGAGCCTGGCTTTTTTTTTCCTCTCATAGAAACCTAAATGTGTTTGTTCCCCTTTTGTTATTTCTGCCGATGCAGTCCATCAGTGCCACCAAATTTGTCCCCACACAATATCTGGCACCTATGCCCCTTTACAAAGTAGAACCGATTAGCATTTTTGAGTAGTTCTCTGTGCTAGCTGTGGCAGCAGGTGAAGTTAAATACGCTCAAGTAAGAACCAAGAAAGGCAAAAGATGTAGAATGTCTAATAAACGTGTGCATCACAAATCCACAGCCTGAGAGCTCGTGCCTTAATTCCATTGTTCTTTTTCTTCCAGATTTAGCATCCCTACCATGGATAGACCAACATTGATATGGCTCTGCCATCAAGCATCTCTACCAACTAACAAGTTAACTTCAGTAATAATTTAGCAAATCCTACTTATGAAAAACTAGATAGAGTACTGATGGCGACGGAGGGGAACATAAATTTTAGCTATCCTCGGTAGGGATATATCTGATCATACTCCTTTACTTTTAAATATGAATTCCTCATTTCCGTGTAATGGTTAACAAATTTCAAGTTTGAATTAGATTGGCTGCTACGGGATGGTTTCGTTGACATGGTAAAGGAAATTTGGTCTTCTATTGATGAAGGTAACACTCCTTTAGAACATGGGTGATACATAATACTGGTGTTTACAAAAAAGAGAAGAACGATTTATTACATAATCTTGATGTGCTTGATAAAAAGGCTGAAACAGTTTTATTGACTCAGAAAGAAATTGATATTAAACACTATTGGAGGAATAGACTAGCGAGTTTGTTGAGGGAAGAAGAAATTAAATGGTTTGAATGTGCTAAGACTAAAGATATTTTAGAGGGTGATTCTAACAATAAATATTTTCAGCTGGTTGCAAATGGTAAACATATGAAAACAAGAATTTTTCACTTACTTGATAGTGATCAGGTTATAAATGGTGATGTGAATTTAAAATTGCATTTTTACCACTTATTACAAAGGCTTGTTTGTGCCACCTAATGATTCTGCCTTACAATTAGATGAGAGTAGAATTGATGATATTCCTCAAGTATCCCAAGTATCCCAAATGGAGAATAAGGTTTTAACGCAAGAATTTACTAATAAAAAATTAAAGATGCAATTTTCCAAATGAAACATAATAAAGCTTCGGGTCGAGATGGATTTTCAGCTGAATTTTATCAAGTTTTTTGGAATGTCATTAAGGCTGCGTTCGCAGCTCTGCTTTCCCAGCCTGCACAGTGTTTGCGGAAAACGGAGCGATCCATTAGCGCGTGATTAATTAAGTTTTTGCTAAATTTTTTTCAAAAATAGATTAATTTGATTTTTCTAAGCAACTTTTGTATAGAAACCTTTTGCAAAATACACACCGTTTAGTAGTTTGAAAAGCGTGCGCGCGGAAAACGAGGGAGATGAGTTGGGAAGAGGGGGGACGAACGCTGCCTAAGTCTGATTTGCTGGATTTTTTAAGGATTTCCATAGGGGAACTTTGCCTTTATTTTCTCGGTACTATTATTTTACTACCTAAATGCAAGGTGGCTATGAAGATACAACAATATAGGCCTATCTATTTACTTAGTGTCAGTTTTAAAATCTTTACTAAAGATGCTACAAATAGGGTTTATTGGGGTTGCTCAAAAAGTTATTAGTTCTACCCAAACTGCTTTTATTCCTGGAAAAATATTATGGAAGGTGTGGTTATTCTACGTGAAACTATTCATGAAATGCATCGCAAAAAGAGAAGTGGGGTAATTTTTAAGATTGACTTTGAGAAAGCTTATGATAAAGTAAAATGGTTTTTTGTTCAATAAACCCTAAGGATGAAGGGATTATCACTGGAATGGTGTCAAGGGAACGCATCTTTTATCTAGGGTGGGCATGTTGGTATAAAAGTAAATGATTAAATTGGGTCAAATTTTCAAACTTACAAGGGTCTTAGGCAAGGAGATCCTTTGTCACTAATTCTTTTTAATATAGTGGTTGATATGTTAGTTATTTTAATAAAGAGAACCAAGGAGGATGGCCAAATTAGTGGGGTCATTCCACACCTGGTGGATGATGGACTTTCAATTTTGTAATATGCTGATGATACTCTTATTAATTAGAAAATGATATATTTGAAGCAAAGAATTTAAAATTGTTGTTATCTACTTTTGAAAAGTTATCTGGCCTTTAAATAAATTTTCACAAAAGTGAATTTTGTTTTTTATCAAGGAATGTCAGAAGTTTTACTCCAATATTTTTGATTGTAAGCTTGGAACTTTTCATGTTAGATATCTTGAAATTTCTATGCACTTTAGGAAACTTAGTAATAAAGATTGGAGAGCAGCTGAGGAACGAATGGAAAAGAAACTTAGTCCAAAATTTAGAATAATAAAATAATTAATTTTATCTGTTGAGCATTTTCATGCACGTACTCTGACAAGAAAAAACTAAACCATCTTCTACGATCAACTTTAACCTTTCATTGTTTCCCCGGCTAACATAACTATAATAGTGTAGAATTTTAATAGAGCAAGCGTCATCTACGAGCCCGGCTGGTAGCACAGGGTTGCCGAGCCTTGGATCCGCTGGTGGTTAATGACATTGTCCGCTAGCTAGGGAGCAATTGTTTTTTTAATGTTTTTATTCCATCAGATTTCAATATGGGATTATCAGATTCGTTAGGAGAAAGATTAGAGCCATCCGATCATAATCTAATATTAGCTAATGTGTGCCAAGAAAAATGTAAGTCATTCTAACTTCCATATTTCCTCAGGGCATAATGAATAGACGCCCAAAGAACGGGAGTCTCGGTAGGATACGTAAACCCAATGATACTTTGCTAGATGGCTCATACTGTACGGATAGAGGCGGATTGTGAGGTACTACAGGATAAGCCTGAGGAGGAGAAAAAAGCCTACGTCAACCATTTGCATAAAAGAAAGATGGCCGAGGTGGCAAATTACTGGGGCCAATCTATGATCACGCACGCGGACAAACAAGTCTTATGGTCCCATACCACCTAATGTAAGCAACTTTCACTTCGTTCCGTTCATATATTACAACCGCACATCAAAATATGTTTTACGTAATTTCATAATCCGTGTTTGCAGCAATCACTATATACTATTCCTCATATATCCCAAAGATCAAATCATCGTAGTTCTTGATCCGACAGACTACAAAGAGAAGACGTACATAGAGTTCCTATGCTTGCTGAACTTGTAAGTTCGAAACAAACCCCCTACATTCCGTACAGACCATTTGTAATTTTAAAGTTAGCTCAATCAAATATTCTATCTTTGTAGAATACACGACTATTACAGAAAACGTGGCGAGTTCGTAAAGGATTAAAAGAGAGACAAACTTCTAGTAAAGGGACGCTGGCCAGTATGGTAGTATTTATTCATTATGTATGTCACGATTATCCATTCTGACTACTGACGTGCCTATTGTTCTTACGCAGTGTAACAAGCAACCGAGTTTGTCGAACCTATGTGGATATTACGTGTGCGAGATGCTCAGGGTCTGTGGGAGATATAGAACTGAGTTTACAGATGTAAGTCCTCCTGCTCCTTACATATTGGAAATAGTTCATTTAAGTTGATTTGAACACAAATCATTTTTCTTTTATTTTCCATAGCTCCCGAGCGTCTCATATAACGCAAGCCGGTTCGATAAAAAATGCTTATCAACTTATGCACGGACTTGTGCTGGTTCATTCATCGTGATATCTGTAACCATCTAGAAAGTTCTACGATCCTCATAGTGAACTTGCTACGGACCCCAAATTCAAAAACCTAAGGGAGTGAGAGAGGGAACATGCTATAGACTAAAAGCGATATTTGTCGCAAGGGAAACTTGTAATATTACAAACACTAGACATGTACGTACATATGCTATGTAATTTGATATTTTGATGTTTATAATTGAGCTCGTCTAATTTCGTCTAATCTATAAATGAATGTGGCTAGCATGTGCTAGGGCGACTGCACGAATGCTCGTGCATTATCCCGTGCGGTCGCCCTAGCACATGCTAGCTGATTGGGATAACCTATTATCCCGTGCGGTCAGTATAATTTGACTGCACGGGATAATCGATTATCCCGTATGGTCGGCCCGCCCGTACGGGATAATCGATTATCCCGTGCGGTCGGCCCGCCCGCACGTGAAATACTGATTTTCGCAGACTCTTAAGTGCAGGCAGGCCACATGAACCGCACGGAAAAATAAATATACCCATACGGAAAAATAGGTTCTGTAGTAGTGAATGGTTCAGACAAATCGCTACAGTATTGCTAAAAAGATCTCCACGGTAAGATCGGTTACTGTTACTACAAGAAATTTACTAAAGTTATATTCATTAGTTATTATTGTGCGATTCATAATATTATTGTTGCTAGATGGGCTCTTTGCAGTAATACTGCGCGTACGTGACCTTCAGACAGTCAATAACATAAATATACTGATTGTGTCCGTGAATGCAATGAAGCCGTAGCTAAGCTCAATTATGTCATTTTCCTTGATATATATTGACTTCACTTGGCAAGCTCAGTCCACACATAGCAGTGGCAACATCGACCTTACTGTACATATCATTTCAAAGCCATTATCTAAAAAAGTATCATTTCAAAGCCTATGCCTATCGCTTTAG
The DNA here is from genome assembly GCA_000573905.2 of Oryza punctata. Taxonomy (NCBI): domain Eukaryota; kingdom Viridiplantae; phylum Streptophyta; class Magnoliopsida; order Poales; family Poaceae; genus Oryza; species Oryza punctata. Next base: position 31,610,048 of record CM002493.2, read on the forward strand.
GTGAGTACCGGATCGAGTAGTTCCAGAGGAAGAGAGATGCCAAGAAGCATTCGAAAGTCAAAAATATGATGAATTCCAATATGAAATGGAGGCACCGGGAAATCAGTTCGTCCAAGCTGGTACTGCAGTCCATGTGATCATACACCAGTACGTACCTAGTGAATAGAAGCAGTACGGTTCTGCGAGGCCCTGGTTTGGGTTGCAGTGAACAGTGGTGATTGCTCATCAATTGCAGACAACGTATTGCCGGTAATTAACCACGTTGAATTCTCGGGGTTCGTCGATTTTGAATGAAAAAGTAGCTTGGCATGATAATTATCTGCACGAGGTGTGGTCCTCGGCTGTTGAACGTCCGACAGATCTGGAGAGCACGCCGGAATAGTACTATCTAATTACTAAAATGAATAACTTTTCAGAACACTAATGCCATTACATGTTGTATGCTTCTTGGCTGCTGAGTGCTGAGTGGGATGGCACCCTCTGACCACAGCCAGCTGAAGATAGTAGTTTCAATGACACTTACATTTGTTGATAATAGAAATGGAGGATCAGCACCTTGCTCAAAAGTTTAAAAACTCACTATGTTGTATTAATGTCTGACAGATAATCTTGAGTGCCAAGAATAAAGTTGTTGTTAGCACGCATGGTTTAGTCAATTCTTTGCATTGTAATAGCATATAAGTGTTGGATTCCATTTGTATTTTGGCCAGCCTGAGTTTGTTGAGAGTTTGTCAAGTAGTTGCAGTTTTTTTTTTGTTGTAGTGGCCGAGCTAGGTCTGGAGCGTGGGAGGGCGCGTTCGGTAGTTAGATCCGGCAAAGCTGGTGTTTGTTATGCATGTAACAACCTCACAAGATGAGGAGTATAAATAGAAAGAATCAGAAAAGCTGCGTTGATTGTTGAGCAGCGCCAAAACTCTGTTTTGCTCTGTTTCTGTGTTCATCAGTACGCTGTTCATTGTCCTGCAAGCGTCAGTTAAGCTAGGATAGCTACGATCTCGCGTGTGTACAGGGTGTTTTGCTGACAATGTCTTCACTGGCCATTAAGTCCATAGTGTCCAAGTACCACGCAGACTTAGCTAGCTCTTTTTTTTCTTTAAGAAAGAACAAAAGCTTTACCACCTTTAAACTGATGGAGGAGGAGTAAAGTCATAACAAATAATATTTACTAAACCTATCTAAAGGAAATAGACCTGCGAAAATCGAGCTAGGCGTTACACTCCAAAGGGGATGATCTCTGTAAGTCCAGCAGCTCCCGTCGTGATCCAGGTTCGATGGCAACGTGGCAAGGTCAACGAGTGCCAGGCACAGTCCGTGCTTGGCAGTAGGCAAGGATTTCACCGGTGGCTAAAGCTTAAGAAAAACATGCCCGCCTACGCTGACCTTTTGAAGCAAGAAAATGGCTGGAAGCAGAGCACCCGTGTGCTTACTGCATTATCCTGATGATTTCTTAGGCCTAGTAGTTGGGTTTAGAGTCTCGCATGGAATTTGGTGTGTGAAGATATGTCAACATGTTTAACAATTCGTCATATCTTTGTCTTGATAAGAAACAAGTGATGTAATTGTTTGATTATTTCTTTTAACGATGAAAGCAACCACTGTATATCAGTGCTATATAAACTTTCCCACCTGACTATTCAAAATTTTGGGATTGTGAGAGAATTAGTTTTAGCTGTAGAACAGTACCGAGCACTCTAACAAGAAAAGATTAAATTATCTTGTACAGTTTAACTATAAACCTTTAAAAGCGGGTTAATTAAGAGATTCTGCTAGCTAGGGAGCAATTACTTTTTCTTGTTTTTACACATTAGACAGGCGATAGCCAGGCAGATAAATGCAGTGGCGTGTACAGAAACACCATCAGATTTCCCTTTATATTTAATTATTGACATTACTCTCTGCAAGCTCAATCCAGATAAAATCCAAGAAATATCTTTGGTGAGCACCCTGATCCTAAAAATACCATCGACAAGCGTAACTTCTTGAAAATGCCATCTACAAGCATTTTTTTCCCAAAAATACCATCGCCGTCAAACTGTTGTTAACAGCTCTCCATTAAGTTGTATGAAAAGACCATCTTACCCCTAGACACCATTTGCACACACGTGTGCTGTCAATTATCAGTGTTCACACCACCTCCAGTTGCTATCCAAATTATGGTGTACAACCGGTCAGCAAAAATTTATGAAGGATGTCCAAATTAAGACCATCTTAGCAATTGTTAGTACGCACTATCCAAATTATTTCAGAAATTTCGCTATCATTATCAGTGTTGTGTTCTGAGCTAAAATATTAGCCAACTTTGCAACCAATCTGTGGATATTATGGTACCCATATACCCACAGACATAGAATATCCGACTGGATAATAGGGGTATGTTATGTAAATAGAATATGAGAAATACTAGGATTCGGGTATAATGTTGCTTTGTTTGTTAAGGTATAGCCCGGATACCTGGTTTGATAAGATTGTATATCAATTAGGAAGATTTAGACCGTGTCGGACTAGATCTATCTTGTAAATCTCTATCTTCCGGGTATATAAGGAGGATAGGGGACCCCTTGGGGATATAAACTTTTCGTAAGATCAATACACAACTCGGAGGCAAAACCCCGAAACAGGAGTAGGGTATTACTTCTTCGTGAAGGCCTGAACCTGTCTAAATCCTTTGTCTCATAACCCATCTACTTTTTCATCTTGATAGCTACCCCCTTTTCATATTGCCGAAATCTAGTTTCGACAGTTGGCGCGCCAGGTAGGGGAGCGTCAAGTTCATCACCGATCAAGTAGGATGGGATCTTCATCAGGCATCGACGACTTCGCCTTTCCCCCCGGGCAGGCGTACCGCTTCGGTAGCCTCGACTTCATCACCGATAACTTCGGCAAGATATCTCTCTCCGACTCGGTTCCAAACCAGTCGGGGGTAGATCGCATCTCTTGGCCACTCGGGTTACCGAATATGGCCAGGATTACCACCAAGACGCAGTCGGGAGTGGATCGCATCTCTCAGCCACTCGAGTTACCGAACATGGCTGAGATTAGCATCAAGATCTTTTCTCACTACACGACATCAATCCACTTCGGAAGTACGACTACATCGACATTGTTTTCTCCGGCAAGCATACCTCAAGACGATCAAATCTACCCTACCATCACCTTGGAGTTACCGACAGATCCGGTCATCGGGTCTGGCTTCAGGGACGTCAACGTCGTTCTACCAAAACTTGGATGATGTTCCTCCACCGAACTCGCCGCCTACGCCAGCTCCTCGGAGGAAAGCGTACATGGCAACCCACCCGACGCCGAAGCAGCTGACGATGCTAACTCCGATGACTACACACCGGTCTTCAATGGCGTTTTCATGGCTAACAACGAGACCGATGCTGAGATTGCCACGAGATTACAAGCAGAAGAGGCAGCTCGAATTGGAGTCGAACAAGAAAGAATTCAACTGGAGCAAGAATGCGCCCGACTTCAAGAAGACAGAGCAAGACTTGAATAGGAGCGCCAAGCCCAAGCTGAGCAAGAGCGACAACGCAGAGAAGCTGAGGATGCTAGACGTAGAGAAGACGAAGAACGAAGAAACTGAGATCTGGCTATGGCAGGTCGTAGGGCAAGGGATGCAATCGGGCAAACGGTGGTCGACAACACCAACATTTTCCTTACACCGCAACAGAATGCAGTCGGCGCAATTACCCTTCTTGACACATTGGCCGCCGCTGCACCACCTCACATCACTCCATTGATAAATCAAGCCAAGACCCTGGTTGCAGCAACAGTGCCACGTGCCGAGTCCAGTCAGCGACCCAGTCAGTCAACTTCAAAGGCGCCGAGTGGCAGTCGCGCCCCTCCGTCAAGAGTCAGAGACAGCAGAAGCAAGACCAATTCGTGCACCGACCACCACAGCGGAGCACGACGAGACCAGTCGGTCCACTCGCCTGTAGTCAACCTAGCCCGACCACCACATCACGCCAGAGACCGGCGGATTCCGTCCGACTACCAAAGTCCTCCCAGGGCTTCAATCGACCTGAGGGACACCCTCAATCAAAGACAACGAGAGAGGGGTATTGTAATTCAAGACGACGATGATTGTGATGGGGTTCCAGCTTTCACCAGAGATTTGCGTCGAGTGAATTGGTCGCCTGGTTTCAAGCCGACTGGCATCGAGAAATATGACGGCAAAACCGATCCAGAGTCATGGTTAACCATCTATACACTCGCAATTCGCGCAGCAGGAGCAGACAGCAAAGTCATGGCAAATTATCTACCTGTGGCGCTGACCGACTCAGCAAGAAATTGGCTTGCTGGACTGCCGAAAGGCACAATCGACTCCTGGAGCGAACTACGCGATCACTTTGTCGCCAACTTCCAGGGCACTTTTGAGCGTCCTGGGACCCACTTTGAGTTGTACAACATCGTCCAGAAGCTGGACGAAACCCTCAACGAGTACATACGGTGTTTCTCCGAGAAGCGCAACAAGATCTCCGACATCACCGACAACAATATCATCGCCGCATTCACACTGGGGCTACGCAACGATCTCTTGATTGGAAAATTCAGCCGCAAACCTCCAAGGACAGTCAAACAGATGTTTGAGAAGGCAACCGAGTACGCCAAGTCCGACGACGCAGTGAAAGCATCAAAGCAGTCGGCGGGAACCTGGAAGAAGAAGGATCACGACACTACGCCAGGGCCCAGTGCGAGCAATACAAAGCACAGAGAACGCAAGCGTAAGCCTGAGGATCTAGTCGCTGCGACTTCAAATCAAAACTACCAGAGCCAGCGCCCTCGCGTCAACTCCTATGACAAGATAATGAACGGTCGATGTACGCATCACCCCGGCAAGGGACACGCAGCCAAGGATTTTTTCATCTACAAACAATTTGCGGAGAAATACGCCGCCCAAGTCAAGAAACCAACCGAAGGAGAAGATACTTCAACTCAGAAGAAGAAAGACGACGAGGAGCCAAGCCAAGGAGCATATCAAGACCCTAGAAGCGAGCTCAACCACATTTTCGGCGGCCCACTCGCCTACGAGTCCAAGAGGAAGCAGAAGATCACCGACAGAGAGGTCAACGCGGTGCAACCCGCAGTCCCCCAGTATTTGCGATGGTCAGAAGTCCCAATCAAGTTTGACGCTCGGATCATCCCGACCGAGTGGTCCACCCGGGGCGGTACCCCCTGGTACTAGACCTAGTTGTTCGCAACGTCAAGCGCGCGCGCTCATCGACGGCGGCAGCGCGCTCAATATTCTCTTTGCCAAGACCCTGGATGAGATGCAGATTCCTCGATCCGAGATGAAACCAATCAACGCCCCCTTTCACGGAGTCATCCCGGGGCTATCTTCAACACCACTCGGCCAAATCACTCTCGCAGTGACCTTCGGGACCAAGGAGAATTTTCGGACGGAGAACATCAGCTTCGAGGTGGCCGACTTTGAGACAGCCTACCACGCCATCCTCGGTCGCCTGGTGCTCGCCAAGTTCATGGCGATTCCCCACTACACCTACATGATGATGAAGATACCAAGGCCACGTGGAGTCATATCCTTACGGAGTGACGTCAAGTAAGCCCTCACATGCGACAAGGACAGCTGCGAGTTGGCCCAGTCTCGTGAGAGATCAGTCGGCCAGCAAGAAGTCCGACTAGCTACATCAACGTCACAAGACGGTGAAATTCCAGTCGGCAAGGTGGCAAAAACCGGAGAAGGCGACGCCAAGACAAAGAAAATTCTCCTAGATCCTTCTGATCCTACCAAAAATGCTGTAATAGACGCTGAGTTAGATAGCAAATAGGAAAGCGCGCTCATCACCTTTCTTCAAGCTAATAAAGATATGTTTGCCTGGAAACCATCTGATATGCCTGGTATTCCTAGAGAGGTGATTGAGCACTCTTTAAATGTTAGAGAAGATGCAAAACCTATCAAGCAACGACTCCGCCGATTCGCACAGGACAGAAGAGAAGCTATCAAGGAGGAATTGACCAAGCTGTTAGCAGCAGGATCTATCAAGGAGGTTTATCACCCCGACTTGCTAGCTAACCCGGTATTGGTCCGCAAGAAGACTGGTCAATGGCGCATGTGCGTCGACTACACAGATTTAAACAAGGCTTGCCCCAATGATCCCTTCGGTTTACCCAGGATAGATCAAATGGTGGATTCAACAACCGGTTGTGAACTACTTAGTTTTCTTGACTGCTACTCGGGTTACCACCAGATCAGCCTTAAAGAGTCCGACTGCTTGAAGACTTCATTCATCACTCCGTTCAGCGCCTACTGCTACATTACTATGCCTTTTGGGTTGAAGAACGCAGGGGCTACATATCAACGCATGATTCAGCGATGCCTTGCAACACAACTTGGACGGAACGTGGAAGCATACGTCGACGATGTTGTCATCAAGACCAAGCAGAAGGACGACTTGATCCAAGATCTGGAGGAGATATTTGCCAATATACGCGCCTTCAGGATGAAGCTGAACCCGGAGAAATGCACCTTTGGAGTACCGTCAGGAAAACTACTCGGATTCATGGTGTCTCGCAGAGGGATTGAAGCAAACCCAGAGAAAATCAATGCCATATTAAATATGAAGCTGCCGAGTTCTCAGAAGGATGTTCAGAAGCTTACCGGATGCATGGATGCTCTTAGTAGATTTGTTTCAAGACTTGGAGAGCGTGGAATGCCCTTTTTCAAGTTACTTAAGAAGACTGATGATTTCCAATGGACACCGGAAGCGCAAAAGGCGTTCGACGACTTCAAGACCTTCTTGACAACTCAGCCGGCGCTAGCCTCACCAATGCCGCAAGAACCACTACTGCTTTACGTATCCGCAACTGCAAAGGTGGTGAGCACAGTTTTAGTCGTTGAGCGTGAAGAAGACGACCGCACCCAAAAAGTTCAGCGACCAATCTACTTCGTTAGCGAAGTCCTTGTTGATTCAAAGACCTGATACCCTCAAGTGCAGAAGCTGCTATATGGAGTTCTAATCACAGTCGGAAAGTTGGCTCATTATTTCCAAAGCCATCCAGTCACAGTGGTTACATCTTTTCCACTCGGCGAAATCCTCCGCAACAAGGAAGTCACTGGCCGCATAGCAAAGTAGGCCTTAGAGTTAATGCCTTTGGACATAACTTTCAAGCCTCGAGTTTCCATCAAATCCCAGGTGCTAGCCGACTTCGTTGCCGAGTGGACCGAGTGCCAAGAAGACATCCCCGTAGAAAAAATCGAATACTGGACAATGCACTTTGACGGATCAAAAAGAATTTCAGGGTGCGGAGCAGGGGTCGTTCTGATTTCCCCGACTGGAGAACGCCTCAGCTATGTCTTATGGATTCACTTTCCAGCATCCCACAATGTGGCAGAATATGAAGCACTCCTGCATGGATTATGGATCGCCATATCCCTAGGGATTCGCAGGCTGATAGTTCGAGGAGATTCTCAACTTGTGGTCAACCAAGTGATGAAAGACTGGACATGCCTCGACGACAACATGGCGGCCTACCGACAAGAAGTGCGCAAGCTTGAAGACAAGTTTGATGGTTTGGAGTTAACCCATGTTCTCCGACACAACAATGAAGCAGCCGACCGACTGGTTAATTTTGGATCAAAAAGAGAAGCAGCTCCATCGGATGTTTTTGTCGAGCATCTCCACCAACCCACGGTTTCAAATAAATCAACCGCCAAGGAGGAAGCTGGAGAGCAAGTCTTAATGCTTGACACCGATTGGAGGGCACCTTTCATCAAATACTTCAATAATCAAGAGTTGCCTCCTGACAAGAACGAAGCTGAACGGATTCATCGTCGCTCCAAGACTTATACCCTCGTGGAGGAGGAATTATACAAGAAAAGCCCATCTGGAATATTGCAGAAATGTATCTCCATTGAAGACGGCATACAACTTCTAAACGACATTCACTCGGGAGTATGCGGGAATCACGCGGCAGCAAAAAAACCTTAGTCGGGAAGGCATATCGACAAGGCTTTTTCTGGCCCACAACAGTCAGCGACGCCGACAAGATTGTTCGCACATGTGAAGGTTGTCAATTCTTCGCGAAACAAACCCACTTGCCAGCCCAGGAGTTACAAACTATTCCCCTCTCTTGGCCTTTTGCGGTTTGGGTACTGGACATGGTGGGCCCGTTCAAAAGGGTGCAAGGTGGATACACTCATTTGTTTGTTGCAGTGGATAAATTCTCCAAGTGGATCGAAGCAAAACCAGTAGCAACCATCGCTGCGGATAAGGCGCGCGACTTTTTCATCAACATCGTTCATCGCTTTGGCGTACCAAACCGGATTATCACAGACAATGGAACTCAGTTCACTGGTGGCGTTTTCAAAGATTTTTGCGAAGACTTTGGTATCAAAATTTGCTACGCTTCAGTCGCTCACCCAATGAGTAATGGTCAGGTTGAGCGTGCAAACGGCATGGTGCTTCAAGGAATCAAGGCTCAAGTTTTTGACAGACTGCGCCCGTATGCTAGCCGGTAGACAGAAGAGTTGCCTTCAGTTTTATGGTCACTACGTACAACCCCGAGTCGGGCTACGGGCCAGTCACCTTTCTTCTTGGTGTATGGCGCAGAAGCCATGTTGCCGAGTGAGATGGAGTTCGAGTCCTTACGAGTCCGCAACTTCAATGAAGAACGCCACGACTCTGACAGAATTGATGATCTCACCCCACTGGAAGAAGCAAGGGAAGCAGCACTAATTCAGTCGGCCAGATATCTTCAAGGTCTACGACGCTATCATAATCGCAATGTCAAATCACGCGCTTTCATAGTCGGCGACATGGTTCTGTGGAAGATTCAAACGACTAAAGACAGGCACAAGTTATCCCCCCTGTGGGAAGGGCCGTTCATAATAGCAGAAGTCACTCGTCCAGGAGCCTACCGACTCAAGCGTGAAGACGGAACCATGGTGGACAACTCATGGAATATAGAGCATCTTCGAAGATTTTATGCTTAAAGACTATTTTGTACATCTCTCCCTTAGACTATCCACTCATCTGTCTCAACCGAGTGGTTAGTTGGGGGCTACTGATAATAATATAGTATTTCTTTTGTCTTGTTTATGACTTGTCATTGACCCTGTTTAAATCAAGGTCCAGCAGATAAGGACTAAAAATTTTTTGATGATTGTAACAAGTTCTAGGCTTGAAGCAGTCAGACAAAAATTTTAAGAAATTTGAAACTGGATCTTTGATTTACTGCATAGCATAAATAGGGCATAATACATTACTTAAAGAATACTGTACATTTGTTTCATCCAGAATATTTACAAAGTTTAAGATTGGAAATTTTCTAAGACATCTGCGGCAAGCTTCTCGGCTGAATCTTGAGCCTGGTTGATTAACTCCATTGCTTGCTCGTCAGATATCCCGTCTGCAAAGTCATCCCCGACTGCATCAATATCTATCCGGGGATATAAGGACTTCATTATTGCCATAGCTTGACTGGCGCCCATCATCGCTGCATCCCTGATATTATTGAAGTATTTTGCCGAAGCAGTACGAAGCCCTTCAAAGATCTGGACTGCATCTTTTTGGCTGCTCCCGAGTCCATTCTGGAAAATTGCATTCAATACTGGGGCAGCAGCATTGGCGATGTCGTCCCGAACAGTCTCAGCCTTCTTGACTCTATCGGCAAACACTTCAAATTGGGCCCTGGTCTTGACCTTGTGTTCTATATCCATGCAATGCACAATGGTTTATAAGCAACAAGGCGTTATTTCACACTATTCTCTAAAAGACAATATCATACCTTCGAGGGCATTCTCGGCTTCAAGTTTGTCAGCTGCCGACTGAGCATTGATATCTTCAAGTTCCTTAACTCGAGCAGCTAGGGACTCTATTCTTGTAGCTTGGGCTGAGAAATGAGATATAGTCTTGATCAGGTTCATGAAAAAGGATTAACAATTAAATTACAATAGAAGGATTTGTACCTCCAATTGTGCCCCTATAGTTGAAGCTGGCTTCCATGAGCTGATTTATTTGGTCTTTTAACTTTTGCTCCTTGGCTTGAGCATCTTCACGTGTCTTGGCCAGCTCAGCTTGAACTTTTTCGAGGCTCTCAAGGTGAGGCACAAGTTTTTCTAAGGCGTCTGTTTTAGCCTCATTCCTCATGTGGATTCTCTGGATAATGCGTCACATAAGTGATACAGTTGGAATAAGACAGTTGAGTACAAGTAATACTTACATTCATGAGACGGGTAGACTCGGTCAGATGTTTCTTCAGCAACTCGAGCTCCTCGTTCTCACCCTGATGTTTGATTATGATGCCTTGAAGAGCACCGTCTCGATCCCTCCATTGAAGTTTGGTCGGAGGAAAAGAATCCTCGACTGCCTTGATTCTTGGGATTTCTTCTTCTTTATCATCAATCAACGGGCCTAGTTTACAGATTGTCAAGAAACAGAGATATAACAGATAGATCAAGTTCAAGTTCAGCTGTGTGGCATACCAGAGATGATTTTGGAACTCTTCTTTGGAGCTTCTTCTGGCTTCCCGACTGGATCAGTCGGCGCATTCATTTCTCAGTAGCCGGACCTCGGCTAGGATTTTTTGGATCTGCTTCGGTTGGCTCGGCAGGTGTTGTTGCTTAGGAATATTCTCCTCAACAGTTCTCTTATTCTTCTCGGCTGGCTTGATCTTTGGGCCACCAGTCAGGAGAGGTTTTTTCAGGATGATTGGCAGTTTATGGCTGTAGTCCATAGAAATCCCAGAGGAGAACATCTTGTACATCCTGTTACACATGACTTTGTAGTCAATGGAATCCGGGTCTTCACGGTTGGGGTCCGACTGCCCCTCATACTCATAGGCCGGTTTGCTCCTCTCCTTGATCGGGGCCAGTCGGCACTTGATGAAATGCTGAGTGATTTGTTCCCCTTGTAAGCCCTGTTGTTTGATTTCTACCAGTCGGAGAAGCAATTCATTGGCTTGGGCCAGCTCGGCGCCGTCCGGGAGATTTTTCCAGTTTTCTTGGGGGATGGGTGGAAGACCAACGAACTCGGGAAGACTGGCAGAAGGATTTGAAATATAGAACCAGTTCGAGTGCCATCCTTTGTTGGAGGTTTTGAAGGGAAGAGAAAAATATTTTTGTGTCAGAGTTCCTCGCAGTTGGAACCTAGACCCGCCGACTACACAAGGATTGTTTTTGTCGGGCTGGGGTTTGAGGTAGAAGATGCAGCGGAATAAAGCAAAATGGGGTTGAATACCTAGAAAGGCTTCGCAAAGGTGGATAAAAATTGGCAATGTGGAGAATGGAATTGGGATTCAAGTGGTAGATTTGGATTTTATAAAATGCAAGGAGACCACGAAAGAAAGAAGATGCCGGAAGAGCAAAGCCAGAGTAGAAGAATGAAGTAAATACCACGATTTCACCGGTGTCGGGGGTTGGAAACTCCTCGCCGTATGCCGGGCGCCATCCGATGATCTCTTTTGTGGGCAGGACTCGATCCTTCACCATTTCTAGCAAAGTTGATTCCTTCACATCGGACCTTGCCCACTGCTCAAAGGGGAATTCTCTCTCTTCGGCCATGAGTATGGTTTGGATCTAGGCAGAATGTTAGGGTTTTTGGGGTATGATGGAGGGGAGTTTGCGCTGGAGGTAAGCCGAAAGGAACCTTGATGCGTGGGGTTGAGGATTGGAGCTTGTGTGCGTGTGGATTGGGAACCCTAGATCGCCAGTACTGTGCGCGGTTTGGGGAATTTGGACAAAAAAGACGAAGAAGATGAAGCGGCGGTTCCTATAACGGTCAGGTAGTGTTTTGTGCGCTAAATGGGCCGTGGATTATGGCTTGACTGTAGCCGCGAGATTTGCAAAGTCTGGTATATGTCCTTAGGGGCTTAATCTTTCCATGTGATGAACAGGGAAGAATATATCAATGACATTAGCACTGTTGCAATTTAATCTCTTTGGAGAGCAGTTAGTGCATACATTGCCACGTCAGTGAGCATGTTAAATTAACCAAGTAATATTTGCTTTGGTTTTTTAATCATTTTTGATTAATAGGCAATTGGAGAATCTTGTAAAAGATTTTTGCCATACATGCCTTGTTTTTCTCTAAATGAATGTGCACGTAAGTGTACAATTTGTCACATAAGTGAGTATTTTTATTGACCTATATTTAAGCTTAGGCTGATAATATATTTTTGGTCATTTTTGGCAGTTGGTAAATCCTTTATGGGTTTTATTTACTCGGATTGTATACCACATATGCCTTATATTTTCCAGATAAATGATTATTTGTCATTTTGCTGCCAAAGTGGTTAGTAAAATCACTCGGCTGATATATTTTTATTAATTCTAACTATATGTTTAGTTTTTCCAACTAAGCACATAGTCGGGGGCTACACCTTATTAGGTGCATCTAGTCGATGCACCTGGAAATATTTTTTTTCGAAACTTTTTCAGCCCTTCACAGTCTTGTGATATTAATTTGGCGCCCAGGAGATCATGGCAGGAATAATTGAAGTACTTGGAGTTGATGGTTTATTATTTGAGTGAAGATTGTCTCGTCGACTGTAAAGGTCTCAGGGGCTACTGTGGATATTATGGTACCCATATACCCACAGACATAGAATATCCGACTGGATAATAGGGGTATGTTATGTAAATAGAATATGAGAAGTACTAGGATTCGGGTATAATGTTGCTTTGTTTGTTAAGGTATAGCCCGGATACCTGGTTTGGTAAGATTGTATATCAATTAGGAAGATTTAGACCGTGTCGGACTAGATCTAATCTTGTAATCCTCTATCTTCCGGGTATATAAGGAGGATACGAGACCCCTTGGGGACATAAGCTTTTCGTAAGATCAATACACAACTCGGAGGCAAAACCCCGAAACAGGAGTAGGGTATTACTTCTTCGTGAAGGCCTGAACCTATCTAAATCCTTTGTCTCATAACCTATCTACTTTTTCATCTTGATAGCTACCCACTTTTCATATTGCTGAAATCTAGTTTCGACACAATCTGAGCTAAAACTTTAGGGCAATGAAAACACAAACTTTCAATTGTGGTCAACATGAATTTTCACAAAATAAAGGGTTCCTAGGAACTTGCATCACAACCCCAATTAGTATTAAGCGGTACTAGCTAGGACAAGTCTAACAAGAGTACCTAGCATAATGTTTTAGACAGTACATGTGTCAGCAATAAACTCAATCAATTATTCTCTTCTTGCTTCTAGTCCTCATTGATGGACTACTTTGCTTGCTTCTAGTTCCCATTGCTGGACTGTTATCCTTCTTCCTTTTGGCAGGTGAAGTAGTAGGTTGTATTGTTGGGATGGTTTTCTCTTGAGCTTCTTATCCTTGTCTTCCTTCTCATCTTTCTTCCCCTTTCCTTTCCCCAACCTTTTTGGCACAGAGCTATCAAATTACTAATTTGTTGTTTGGAGCATATAGAAGTGGTATTATTTCAATCATATTTTATAGGAACAAACATGTACTTTCCATTTCCGTTCCTTTTCTTACCATTGTATGTGCATGAGTTACAGAATAAGCAACCAGTGTTTACATCTACACATTAAAATACCCAAATGTGATACTCCGATGTAACTGGAGATTGATTTTACATCGATCAGGGTAAGCTAGGTCATCGGATATATAATAGGTAGCAGTGATAATGGGCCAGGGTTCATCAGTCCTTTCACAACCCATATTAGCCCTTAAAAAATTTACTAAATTTCAGCCCAACCTTTTTTTACTCAGCTCTTGCATTCACTACTAGAAAAAGTATTTTTGCAGATGTGAGTTTTTTTTCCAGGCAGGTATGGTCCTCGGAGCCAAATGGCCACCTACGAAAATATCAACCGGTGTGGATCTCGCCGTCCACATGCAAAGATGGATCTTCGTAGGCGGACGACATAAGGCGTCGTCTTGCGATAATTGCAGGCTTCCCAGACAGACTCCTTAAGTGGTTAGATCCATGCCTTTCCACTCTTGCTACGCATTTCTTTATAATTTTAAACCTCCTTTTGTGATGGATTTATGCATGCAAAATAGTGAAGAAAACGCACCATGTTTTTTCCTTTCTTTTTTTTACTTTCCTATGAGATGATTGTGTTAGATTTATGTATACTCCTTGATGTCATGTGGTCCTCCCATTCTCTAGTGATTGAATGTGATAATTTAATTACTCAAAATGATATATTTTGCTATCATTCATTTCCTAGATCTTGGTAGGAGAGAGAAAAATTTTTTCCATCCCCTAGTTCACCATGGAGCATAGAAAAGAAGTGTATTGTATTTACGATAAATTCATAGATCATATTTTGTTTACTAATATTTGTTGCTAGGATTTTATTTCTCTATCCTTTATATGTTTATTTACAAATATATGTTTTTAAGTTTTATCTAATATAGTTATAAATGAAATTTTTCTAGAGATATGGACAGACTCAGACTCCAATGGATGTATCATTCGCCGAGGTATTTGTTGTCATATATGGATGAAGTATCTAAATTTATTGATATTGCCAAGGCGCACGCTGAGAACAACAATACGAGGGAGATATATTGTCCATGTGCTGACTGTAAGAATGAAAAAGTACGGACGGATGTTACAAAAGTAAGGGAGCACTTAGAGATTTGTGGATTTATGGATGACTACGTAATATGTACACATCACGGCGAGCATAAAGTGGAACCTGTTGACAAAGAAGATCAGATGAATGTTGACAACATGGAGTATGCTGATGGTGATAGTTGTGGTGATAATAATATTCATCTTGAGGAAATGTTACGCCATGCAGAACCTGAGACGCTTTATGGAAGGCAACAAAAGAAGTTTTGTACGATCAATCAAAGTGTTGTGACAGTGAGTTCTTAACATTACGGTCAGTTCTTGAACTTATGAGGTTGAAGTGAGATATGGATTATCTGATAGTAGCTTTAACGGTCTTCATGAACTTTTGAAAATCATGCTGCCAAAGCCTAACTAATTACCATCCAACACATATGAAGCAAAGGAACTCATCTGTCCCCTTTTCTCTTGGTATGGAGAAGATTCATACGTGCGTGATCGACTACATACTATACAGGAAAGAGAACGCTTCATTGGATAAATGCCCAACATGCGGTAGCTGCTACAAATCAAATAACAACACTTGCCTAGAAGAGGGTGACACATTCGAGGAAACTAAGACAAAAATCCTGCAACTTGTGATGTGGTACCTTCCTGTGAAAGACCGCATTAAACATTTGTACTCAAACCCTCGAGACGCGGAACGAATGTGCTGGCATCAATAAGGGCACAAGAATGATGGGGTGCTCCAACAAAACAGCGGATGCTCGTCAGTGGATAAACTTTGATGCAAAGTACGAAGAATTTGCTAAAGACCCACGAAATATTAGGTTTACCCTAAGTACTGATGGAGTTAATCCTTTTGGAGACATGAGCATCTCACATAGCACTTGACCAGTGCTTCTCACCATGTACAATCTTTCTACCTGGCTTTGTCAGAAGTGAAAGTACGTTTTACTCTTTGTCCTAATACATGGACCCCGATAACCTGGTATTGATATTAATGTATTTCTTGAACCATTGATGCAAGATACGGTAGATTATGGTATGAAGGGTTGAAAGTGTGGGACGAGAATTTAAGACAATACTTCATGCGCTCGGCCTGGCTAGTCTCGACATGTAGAACTCCCCAAGTGCTCTAGCCTCGGCTCCTATCACTTAGGACTACGGCCCGAACCCGAGCCCATGACATACTTCATTGCAGGAAATTGATATACAAGCATATGATGAAGATTCAACTATTACATGGCCGGCGCGAAGGCCGTGCCGATTATCACCGGATCGGCACGAAGGCCTGATGGGGGAGGCAACTGGATGAGGAAGAATCCCTCGCCTCCTCCATCGGCAGCCGCAAATGGAGGAGGAAGAATCCCTTGCATCCTCCGCTGGCGATGGCGGCCATCCCTGCCTCTTCCACAAGCAGTGATGGCCGCCCCCGTTCCACCCGCTGGTGCAATGGAAGAAGAATCCCTTGCCTCCTCCGCCAGCGGCAGCAATGGCTCCTCCTTCGTCCAGCGTTAGTGGCGGCGACAGGGCGGTTCCCTGCTCCTTCCACGAGCAGCGGCAGCCACCCCTTCAGTCGGTCAGCGGCGACCGCAGTCCCTGCTCTCTCCGTCAGCGGCAGCGGCAGCTTCTGCCCTGCTCGGCGTCGGCGGTAGCAGCGGGGCAGTTCCTGCTCCCACAGCAGGTCCTCCCTCCTCCTCCGGTAGCAGCGGCAATTCCTGCCCCTCCCGCCGGTCGGCGGTGGCTAACCCTACTCTCCCGGTGCCAATGGCAGCGGCAGTCCTGTGACGGTGAAAGGGAAAGAGGAGGTGGCTTGCTCCGGGGACGACGGCCCTGCACGTCCTCTGCCCGGTGCCGCCACCCCTTGGTCGGCCATTATCGGCATGAGCTTGCGCAACAGGCCAACTACACAATCATTGCTGGCGTGCAAACGGTGACAACGCGTCGCTCATGGCTAAAGGACGACGCCGTTGCTCCATGTAGTGTGCGCCGCAAGGGATAAGAGCGTGCGGTGAGAGGGGCGCTAGGGAATAAGGGTAGCAAGGGCGCCAGGAAGCTGAGTTGGGGAAAAGGCAATGAAGGAAAGGGGAGACCCTTCCCTTACCTTTTATACTCTGGCTGCTCCTGCGCCCGGCTCCTGGTTCCCTATATCCGCTCTCTTCCCCCCTCGATTTCCGCGCGCACACCGCCCACTACCGTCCATGCAACTTTCGGCATGCGTGTGGAACATCGCCACCATCACCAAGATGGAAGAATAGGTCAAGCCCGCCTTAAAGGCGGCATGGCTCCCAAAGAGATATGCCATCTTTATTACCTTGAGCAGACGTGCCCCGTTTTGCGTGCTGCCCCCGGAAATATGGCCGTTACGTGGTAATGGCCTGTTTCCGTTGAGAGGCAATTTGGGTTACGCCCCGGATAATGAGGCCGTTACAAGAAAGGCCCATTATTGCTGGGAGGCGGTTTTTCCCAACGCGCAGAGCTAGCGGCCGTCCATCTCCTTTGGAAACATGTGCCCACTCCACACCGGTTCGACAAGGTGGCGCAAAACCTGGTCGACCTGCAGCGGGGCCCCACATAGGCTTTACGCCGGGGGCTACTGTCGGTGTCCTAGGCCCAGGGCTATGTCGACTATGGGCTTGAGGCAGCTCTGTTCGTCCACGTGGCCATCCCTTGAGGGGCGAGAAGGCCCAAGGACGACGTGGCGGCCGTCCTCCCATGGCACGCTACCCCCTCGGGGGAAGATCCAGCAGGGGTCAGGCTTCCCCGACCCCCTCGGGCCATCTCCACGTGCCACGAAGTGGGTGAGCGCTCCCAGCGCTCACCTACCCACATTTAATGACGGTGCAGGAGTAGTGCGCCTGCGCCGCGCGCGTGCCGCATCTATTGCGAAGCGACGTGCACGCATCTGATATCGGTCACCGTCGGCTGACCGGCGGGAGACCGCTGCGAATGACCGATGGGACGGTGTATAGTGCCGCGCGTGCCGACGCACGCGCGGTGGGTATGATACGCTTCCCAATGAAGCTGCGTCAAGATCGTGGGGGCCGATCCGGCTCTTGCGCCACGTCAAGGTTGGTGCGTCAGGTCTAATCACCTGGCGCATCGCACGGCTTACGGTGGACTACCGGTTTCCAGCCGATTAATGAAGAATGACGTGCTGGGCCGACCGCCATGATGGGCGGTCTGACCAACGCCATACTGGATCTACAGGAGCGGAAGACTTCCACTCCAAGCCACGGCATAGACTTCATCTGTAAAATATTCTTTCTCCTTTCCCTCTAGAAAACCACCTGTCTGGCCCCTATGGTGTCCCCTTGAGATATAAAAGGAGGCCCAGGCCTAGAGGAAGGGGGTTGGATTCTTCTTTCGACTTCCTCTCGCTGGGTTGCGGCTAGCTGTGGCAACCCCGAGAAGTTAGAATCCTCACAACACATAATCCACCACATAGGAGTAGGGTATTACGCCTCATCGGCGGCCCGAACCTGTATAATCGCTCGTGTGCCACCGCCCTGTGTCAGGCGATCTCGATCCTCACTGGCCTCACCGGATCCGGGCCTAAGGAGGCCTCTTTCACGCGCCCTGGGCCGAACTCAAAAAGGGGGGCCGCACAGTCCCCCGCTGCGGAGTTTTCCATCCGACACTACAGGTTTCTCATCAAATGTTAGGCGACTAGTCTCCATGAATGATTTGTCGGTATCCGATTATAATTCACACGACTGTCATGTCTTGCTCACCGTGTTTCTCAGCGTTGCTATAAGGGCCATTAAACCGGAACATTTAAAGGTTACTATCATAAGGATGTGCTACTTTTTCAACAGAAAGTCATCAATCCTGAAGAGTTTGTACTTCGTCGTACATTCTCACATGAGACTCAGTGCCAACTTGAGATGTGTTTCCCTCCATCAGATTTTAATATGATGGAGCACCTCATGGTTCACATAGTGCCATAGATAATTGCGCTTGACCTATTTTACCTCCATCAAATGTGGTCCTACGAGCGTTATATGGCTGTTTTGAAGGGCTACGTACGAAATCGTGCCCATCCGGAGGGATCAATGATTGTGGGATATAGTACAGAAGAGGTCGTTGAGTGTTGTATCAATTACCTCAAAGATCGAAAGACAATTCGAGTTCCTATACCTTGACACGAGGGTAGACTGACAGGTAGGGGGACAAAGGGAAAGAAGAGATTCATTGACCATGATTACAAATCAGTTCGAGAAGCTCACTTCATTATGCTTCATCAGCTTGCTATTGTTGATCCTTACATCGACCAGCACCTCAAAGTACTAAGAGCTAACAATAAGGGACGTCCTAATGACTGTATCATGAAAGAACACAACGTAACTATGAAGAGGTTGTCATGTGGTTAATCAAGTACAGTCATTTCTTGGCAGGGATATGGCATTGATGGATAGAAGTTTACTACAAGAGCGAATGATAGAAGGACCGTCACTCAAAACAGCGACGTCAGAGTAGAGGCAATGGATTCCTCAGGGACAAAACAGTTATACTTTGGGCTTATTGAAGAAATGTGGGAAATCGACTATGGACTCACCCCTATTTAAGTGCCAGTGGGTAAAACACCCAAACGGTGTCAATGTTGATAAGTGTGGACTTACTGTTGTTAATCTTGCTAATGTGGGTCACAAGGATGACCCTTGAATACTTGCCAATCACGTGGCACAAGTGTTTTACGTGACAGACCCAGTGAGTCTGAAAAACAATAGTTCTACAGGGAAAATAAAAGATTTTGGGAGTGGATGGGGTCGAAGATGTCGAAGATTACAACCAGTATGATAGTATGCCCCTTTATACTCAATTTCTTCAAAAGATTATGCTTTTTGTGGCATGTATTGAGAAAACCGTGAAGCCATGCATGCACAAGGACGGAGTGGGTAAAAGCGTGAAAGGATAATGCATGTATATGCTTCGAATGATAAATATTTGTATGTAATGGTTTCTTATGTAATGATGGTATGTAAAAGTACTCATTTGGCATTTTATTATGTTTTCGTTAACACTACATATGTCTTAAAACTTTTTATTTCAATTTTTATTATGATTTCTATTTTTGTAATTAATTTTACGAAGTTTATTAATGATTTTTTAATAAGTTATTACTAATTAATTTTACTAACTTAAAATTTAAAAAATAGTAAGTTTCTGCATTTTGTATTGCATTTTTTAATACCATTTCAATTTTTTACACTTCTTTAGTTAGTTTCTAAATTTTACTATTTTTTAATAAGTTTTTACTAATTTTTAAAAAATTAATAATTTTTAATTAGTTTGTGCATTTTGCATTAACACCATTAATATTATTTTTCCACTTCTTTAGTTAGTTTCTAAATTTTTAATAATTCTCCTGTATTTTCCTGTACATTATATCAATTGTCGTCCAACTTTTTCGCAAGCGGAGTGCCCGCCTATGAAAAATGTACTGTGACCTGAGGGCACCCATTTTCGCAGGTGGATGGTCTGCTTGTGAAAATTGTTGAAATATATTTTCACATGCAGATGGTCTGCCTGTGAAAATTGGTGCCCTATATAAGGGCAGCTACGCCGGCACCAAAATTTGTAAGTCTAGGTGGGAACCATTGAATATTTGGGACCGTTAGGCTACCGGATTTTCCCACGATGCCATCACCACCTGCCTGCAACTTCCTGCATCGGTCGCCTCCTCGAGTCGTCCCCCCGCTACCGCCTCCTCGACTACCGGTGACCTCGGCGTCGTCTTCTCCAGCCAACTTCCGGCTGGCCCGTGCTCCACCCTCCTCCCCGCGCCGCTACGCGACCTCCTCCCATGCTGCCGCCGCTTCGGCCTCCCCCGCTGCCACTTCCTCCTCCAGCGTTGACGCGACCACTTCCAGTGCTGCTGCGACTTCCTCCCGTGCTGCCTTGACCTTGTCCAGCATCGCCGCCACTTCCCCGGCCGCCGCAGCCCCCGCCCTCACCTCATCCTCGGCTGAACCCCTTGTTCTACCAGTCGTCATCTAGGTCGGTCGTCGTCGTCGGCTGAACCACGACCTCGACCAAACGTCTTCCTCGTGGTTCTTAACCGAATGTCGTTGGCGTCCGCACCTCGTCATCATCATCCTCGGCCAAACGTCGTCATCTGCCGCACGTCATACTCATCGTCATCAAATGAACGTGGGTGAATGGAATGCATGACTATTTATATGTGTGTGGTTGGTTTGGGTGATTTGGATGGCATGTGTGGTCCTTTGGGTGCTATTTTTGGATGACATGTGGACTATGTGGATGACATATGTGGGTTGGGTGATAATTTTGGATGAAATGTGGGCAATGTGGGTGACATGTGGGGACATATCTGAGATTTTTTTGATGACACAGGGTGAAATCTTACATGTGTGATCGTATATAGTTGGGAGAGATATGTTGAATCATTTTTGACAATTTGACATGTATTTGAAATATGTTAGCAATTTTACTTTTCGTTGTTATTATTATGTTAGAATTGACATGTGGGCTATGTGGGTGACATGTGGGGTCAAATATAACATGTGTGATCGAACATGAAATATGATTTAGAATTTGATATTTGCAACTGGTGCCCCATCTCCGATGAAATTCATACACACATATATGTAGCTGGGAGAGATATGTTTAATCGTTTTTGACAATTCGATATGTATTTGAAATATGTTGGCCATTTTAATTTTCTTTGTTATTATTATGTTTGAAGTACAAAACAATGGCTGATACTCCTAAAGGGAATGAAGGAAGCTCAACACCCCAAGCCAAAGAAAAACTCCAGGGGCCACCGTTGAGGCGTCGCAGGCCATCGCGGTAGCCTTGTAGCCTACCGTGGCGGCGTCCGACGGTTCCGATGATGAAAATCGCGAGGTCGACACTTACTCGTCGCCAAGTGAACCTTGTCCAAGTTCGAAAAGGAGGACAAAAAGACGACGATGGTGAACAAGGCAACGAAGACTTCGTCTCCCGCGAGAAAACGGTAGGTTTTCAAAATGACTTTTTAATGGCAAGTGTTCAAGTGCTAACTAGTAATTAGTAGTAATTCGACAATTTTGTAATTAATATCGTAGGATATGGGCCCACGAAGATATAGACGGATGCCAAAAAAAGTCAACCAACTCGAAGATGCCCCGCTACGACATCCGGCTCCAAGAAGAATTTAAAGTCAATAGAACCCAAAAAAGGACACGGAGAGAGAGGCGTGAACAGGATAGATGATGGGTTATATGTTGTGACCCATATAAGCCCAAAAGGGAGCCGCTCACCCCTGCCACTGCACATGCAAAGTTTAGCTCCCAGTGTGGCACAATAGTAAGGGATAAGATCAAATTCATGGTCAAGGATTGGGATCATATAACACCCGAGGAGAAAACAAACCTCTGGGAAGAGTTGAAGAAAAGGATGCAGTTCCCTGAGGGATCGGAAGCAGCGGCTAGGGATTGCGCATTGCAAACAATGGACAAGTCGTGGCGCGGATTGAAAAACACCCTGAACACAAAATTTGTGCAGAATGGGAAGACTTCTTTTGAGAAATATGGTAAGATAACGCCGGCCGGCTGGAAAGTATTTGTAAAGTTCAAGACCTTGCTAGAAGAAATGGCTAAGAGCAAGAGAATGTCTAACTTGGTGAAGCAAAATAAATGGCACCATCGCCTCGGCATTGATGCAAAAAACACACACTGGCCTGAGAGATTTGCTTTACTCTAGTGCAGGTCCAAAATTAGCTCTTTAGGTTTGAAGGCGTGCCAGTTAATTTGATCCTGCAATCAACAAGAAGAAATATACAAAGAATGTTAGTAAACGATAGTCCATCGGCTAGACAGCCGATTTCATATCGTATGTGACCTAGCCGATGCAATAAGGCATGAATCGGCTGTAAGGTATAAACAAATATAAATCTAACTCTAAAACTAGTATATCGGCTGTAGATATCAGTGTTATGTGATCAAAGAATCAATATTACTTTAGAAACAAGCAATTGGTATAGATCAGACTGAACCGAGACAGTATAAATTGCTCAAGTCTATTGTAACATGAAATAATGACTACATAAAACCCATGTCATAGCCGATATCTAGATTTAAGTATGTATCAGCCATAACTCCGGTACAATCTTATAATAAGGCATCAGAGGTAGATATGGAACATTAAACAAAGTATGAAACCATGTAAAATATCTAAATCAGATAAGATCGGCTGAAACCCCGATACTATCCCTATTAACAACTGTAAAGCAAGCTAGAAATCATGATTATGAAACAACTTAATAGATCGGACTTAACCAATGCAGCATTAAGCATAAAAGAAGTATAACATCTAGAAAAACAAGCCAATAGTTGCTTTTTCGGGATGGTGGATACATCATATAACCTAAATCATCAAAGTAAACTAGCCGATACTGGCAAAACCATAAAAAGAATCCAGCCGATGCGAGAAGATAGCATTGTTGATCTAAATTATATAACATATATGATAACTCGGAAGTTTACAAGATAGAGCTAGAGTGTCATAAAGATGTAAGCACTAAGTCCGATGATGCAAACCGCCATAACAAGATATACCTTTTCGTCGAAGATCAAATTGATGCAGCACGACTCGAAAGCACAAACTTTTCAAAAAGTAGAAAACAAAGGTGGCGATGCACCGAGATTGATTGAACTTCTGTTGTTGTTATTTATAGGACCTCGGGACTATATTTATACCCGAAAATACAAACATTGTCCATCACGGACACGACTCATATTAACCTAATACAAATCCAACTAACAAACAAGTCCCTTAGGTGGACTCTTACCGAGAATATCTATAAGGAAATTACATAAAATATCCTAATTAATAGATACAATTGCCTCTCCAGGACTCTATCCGTGCATAGCAATCCGTATGAAGCACTCTAACTCAACCCGATGACGTGTACCGAGTTTTATCTCCAAAATCGACTCAATCGGCTAACTCTGTCCGACTCTGATTCTACCAATCCTATCCGCAGCCGATTCGGACTACAGCCGATTCTCACTCTGTTTCCAATACGATCTAATCTCTTGAATTTTCTTTGATTCCATCCTTATCTCCGATAGTTGAATTACCAAATTTGGTCATCAACACTCGGCTACGGTGCGTACGCACCGAATATTGAGCAATGGACAAAAGAGGAGGATGAAATAAGGAAGGCGGAGGTTACGGTTCCAATGGAAGGCTGGAACCAACAGTCGAAGAACTCGGTCAAAGCTAGAACCCCGAAGGTCATGGAGCAAGCCAGAATTTTATTTGCTGACCCCGAGCTACAGAAGAGGGATGAATTTTCACCACATAGGGACAAGGATCCACTTAGCCAAGCGTTGGGAAATCGTGAGCATGGGGGTCGGGTTTGAGGGGTGTCCTCTAAGCTAAGTTAGAAAGAAGGGTTCAAAAACAACGCCTCTTCGTACAAGAAACGTGGCGCCTTCAAGAAAAGCTTGAGGGACGAAGGGGTAAGATTTTTGAAACACAAATGATGCAATTTTGCATCAAACATTGTTTGTTGCCTGCGCTAGAAGAATCGGCCCAAATACCAGAGCCAGAACTAGCCTACCCTTTCGATGACTTGAAGGAGAATGCACCCTGTAGGTTGCACGTCCCACTTGGTAGAGCTGGAAGAACACTCGAGGCCGCGGTCAGAATTGCTATCCCTGGCATAACTTATCACAAAAACTTGATTCCAATGGAATATGTGAAAGTGCAGCCGCAAGTGGTGAACGAAGGGTTTGAGTCATACGATCTGGACATCCCAACTCCAAATGGAATATTTGTACTTGGGAATGCGATCGACCTTGTAATTTTTTGGCACAAAAAAGATATATCTTTGGGACTGGCACCGATTCTCTACCAAAACCACCGAG
Organism: Oryza punctata; assembly: GCA_000573905.2. NCBI lineage: Eukaryota > Viridiplantae > Streptophyta > Magnoliopsida > Poales > Poaceae > Oryza > Oryza punctata. Next base: position 31,634,446 of record CM002493.2, read on the forward strand.
AACACCGAGACCTCCTCAAAACAAATTGTTGATTGATAAGGTGGAAGAAGATGAGCAACCTAAGAGCACTGATGGGGCATCTACATCAAAAGTAGTGCCGATTGTGTCGGTAGTAGAACCGGAGGTGCAAATTGTGGGCTACGCGGAAGCCGAAATCGAAGCCGCACCAGGTTTGGAATGGGTCGAAATAGAACCAGATGTGTATGAGGACCCATCTGCAGCAAAAGATGACGTGGATGCACCCCGGTCGATGACAATATCACCTCCAAGTCCAAAGTGCCTAAAGTGGTTAGAAGCGATGACTCCAAGTCTAAGTATAATAAAAAGGAGAAGTGGATTGTAACCACCTTCAGAGGTGGTAAAAAATGTGTCAAGTAAACGAAGATGATGAGAAGAAGGCCCCTCAACTTGCCAGCCCAAAATACTTTGCAACAAATGATTGCCCGGAAAAGTTTGAAAATGGCAAAGCCTTTTGGCCGGATTATGCACTTGAAGAAGGTCCATGGGAGATGAGAAAGTTACATAGATGGTACATGGAGGCCGGCAAGAAAGGCCTAATGTCATTAACTGTTCGACCATTGCCTGATGCTTTCATGGCCGACGATGGTTTCTTGTGTCTTGATTTAAGTGATCTTCGTGCCACCTATCATCGGGAAAAGATGAGTGTAAACTTTGTTGCTGCATGGTGCCTGTGAGTATACGAACGATCTTTTTTACACAAATAATTAATTACAATACATAAGTCTGTGATTATCATTAAAATGCTTCTTTTTTAGAATGCAATACATGGATGTTGGGAAGACCAAGGAAGCCATCGGTTATATGGATCCAACAAGGATATATCAAACCCAACATACAGTGGCACTATCACCGAACTCCGAGTAACTGAAGGACAATACACCTGAAGAGATAGCGGAATAAGAAAGGCCTTGCACAAGACCAACTTGAATACTGTAGCAAAATACATTGGACGAGCTTTCTTGAAATTTCAACACAAAAGAATCATAATGGCCACATACAACTTTAAGAAAGTCCTGTTGATTTCTCTGTACATATATGTTTTATTTCATCCGTGACTAACTGCAGCATCGTTACTATGTAGCGACCATTACGCATCGTTACTATGTAGCGACCATTACATTTGTTTCTTGATCTTGAAGTAACGGTCCTGGACTCCCTTGATTATGATCACAAGACGTACAGACAATTTCTAACTATCTTACATTAGTAAGTGATTCTGATCGGTGCATGTCTACTTTTCATGAATATACTTTATATATAGTTGGTACCCACTAACAATTATTACAAGCTAAAGCTCAACATGCAAGCATGCCGTATCATCACCCACTAGCAATTACTATTCTAATCCATTTTAAATCCCATGCAAACATCATCATCCATTAGCAAGTACTATTTTAGCTCATTTTAAATCCCGTGTAAGCATAACACACCATCTACAATATTATATTGTATAGATCAATGAAATCATCTTCCTTATGTTATTTTCCCAATATTTTAGTTTTCATCATTTCTACAAAAATTAACAGATACCCATCCATGATCCCGCAGCAAAGCGCGGAGTATTACCTAGTTATAATTGAATCTCCACCTTCATACGAATCGCTAATATCCTTATAGTGCGTAGAACTACTACAAGGTAAAGGGTGGAGAGCAACTTCAAACAAGGGAGAAGATTCTAGTGCATACATACTGGCCAGTAATACTCCACAGCCTTAATGTTTTTAAATTCTTTTACTTGCAATGTTTCACTAATTCCTCCTATATGTATGTCATGAAGTGTCACAAGCAACCTCGAGGCGGTATCCTCTGCGGTTATTACACATACGAATTCCTCAGGGTTAATGGGAGGTACAGTACCAACCCAGAGGATGTCTCTCAACTCAACATATAAGTCCAATGCATAACTGCAGATCCAAATGATATACTAATATATTCTCGTTCTTTCGTGCATGCAGTTGCGTAGAAGCGAACTCCAAACAAACTTTGATGATGAAGGCATTAAAAATGTGCAATGGGATCTCTGCAACTTCATCCACCGCGAGTGCTGTCATAAAGATGGATGGTTCTTCGACTCAGAAGGCAGCCTAGAGACAAGTGATGAATACAAGTTTCTTCACGAGTGGACGCGATGCCATAATGTATTAATTAGATAGTGCATTCAAATGGCAATTGTAAAAAAATATTATAACATATTAACGACACTTTTCACTAATGCAGTATATTCATTTACATCAATATTAAATGTTTGTTAGTGACTAATAGTATTAATGTATTAATAAATTAATTAATTGCAATATTATTGATTAAAAATTGATATCAAAAAATTTAGCGGGAGACTTTTAAATATTGGCACCAAATTTTCCTAGGCGGATCTGATCATCTACCTGGAAAGACCATTTTTGGCCGTCTGCAAGACTTTTTTCTAGAAGTGATTTTGTGGGTCAAAAAGTTAGACCCATTACCACCCCTAATAATAGATGCTGTTGGATAAATTATGTCTATGTGGCATAGCAGACCCTGCACTCCTACATCCAGTATTTGCAATGGACGCCATTTGCTCCTATATACTGTATATGCATATCTCACTTGCTAGGCAATGTTTTCCTTGGAACACATGTGTTGTATTTAAGCCTATTGACGAACAACCAAGTTCACTCATAGCAGAAACAGAGGGGAATATAGTAAGCAATTAAATGTCAGAACCAGTTACCGTTGCAAACTTTTGTAGGAGGAGGAGGCTACCAGGAGGTTATATCCAGGCTTACATATTTCCTATTTATTCTAATTTCTGAATTTGTTATCGAACAAGATAAAGTATCACACTTTTTTAAAGCAAAACATGGGTTTATTTTTCCTATTTAGGGCAAACGAGTTTATGATCAAAACTTCTGAAGGATGTAGAGCAAGTTCCATTATTTTCTCTTCAAGGATCCGAGCATTAGAGGCCAAGCTAAATTCTTTACTCTCTGTAGTCTGGAGCATTAGAGGCCAAGCTAAATGCCTTCATCGTCATTTGATAACAAACCCAGGAGCAAACCGTTGTTTTGATATGTTCATTACAATTACATATTTATGGACAAGCTTAATTAGTTTTTGTTTTGACTCATAAGATTAAATTCTGTAGAACTCTCACTGCTACGGAAATCGATTTTCTGTACGAGGCCCTTATTTGATTTCAGGCGGACCGTAACTGGCGCCGTCTAAAAAACCGATCCACCGGGGCCGGGTCATTGCCCGCACGCGGTAACTCATTATCCCGTGCGGGCGGCTTAAGCAGCCAATGGGCGTATTATCCCATGTGGGCCTCTTAAGGCCCCGCATGCGAGGTTGAATGTGGGGCCTTAAGAGACCCGCACGCAATAATCATCCATTGTTGCGTGCGGTCGGCTAAAGATGCCCACACGGGATAATAGATTATCCCGTGCGGGGCTCTTAATCTAATCGCACGAGATGATACATGCCATATATTGCCCCAGCCCAAGCCTTGCACCATTCAAACCCGGTATTTTCTCTAAGACTGGACACAAATTAGGGGGCACGGTTTTCAACCTACAATCTTATCCGTGCGGGCACTTATGTCGCCCACGACTATTAAGTCGCCCGCACGGAATGATGTGTCATCTATAAAGCCGCCTGCGGGAACTGAAATTTTTCTAAGTCCGGAGGTTTCCAAAAATACACCTCTAGGCTGCCCAAATCGCCGCCCGCCCCGATCCACCGTCGTATTCCCCTCTGCGCTCCTCCACGCCGCGGCCTTCCACTCTCCTCCACGGTCGCCTCCCTCGCCGCGAACCCCCTCCTCACCTGGCCCAGGCGGTGAGGACGCCGCCGACGCTGCCACCTTCCTCCCTTCACGCCGATGACCTCGACACCACGGCCTTCCGTCCTCCTCCACGACCGCCTCCCACGCTGACGACATCACTGTCGCCGCCTCTTGGAGGACACCGATGACGCCGCCGCGTACCTCCCTCCTGACCCGGCCACCCCGCCTCCTAGTATGTGTGATTTTTTTGTTTTCAATATAATGCGAAATTATTTTGATGTTTGGGTGATTATAGGTGAATTTTTGATGATTATATGTGAATTTTGATAACTATATGTGATTTTGAAAATGATGTGATGTGATGTGATGATTATATGTGAAATTTTGATGTATATATATGCATTTTGTAGACGAATTTACTTATATTTTTGATGAATGTTTTGAGATGGACTTTATGATGAATTAATTTGTAAGTTTGATGAATTTGATGAATATGTAGTAATTATATATACTATATTAGTTATATGTGATGAATTTGATGGATATATTGTAATTATATATACTATAGTAGTATATATAATTATATAATTTTCCCAGACCCCTGGGTGTAAACGGGCAAGACCTCCGTACGGAAAAACATGTTTTGACTGCTCGGAGAAATAGAATCTGTACTAGTGTCTCTTATTCAGCGACTCAAGAACATAATAAATATCTTGGTTGTTTTACACAGTGGGTAAATATTAGTATAATACACCCTCCGTTTCATATTATAAGTCGTTTGACTTTTTTCCTAGTTAAATTTCTCTATGTTTGACCAAATTTATAGAAAAATATATTAGTATTTTCTACTCAATACAAACATATTATCAAAATATATATATTATCAAAATATATTCAATGTTAGATTAAATGAAACTAACTAGATATTTTTTACGTCGCTAATTTTTTCTATAAATTTAATCAAACTTAATAAAGTTTAACTATGAAAAAAGTCAAACGAAACGGAGGGGTAATATTTTTTCTAATATCTACATCTTTTATCTTTTCTAATCCAATGGTTAAATATTAGTAGAATAATATTTTCTACCGATAGTATAACTGATAAATCAATGGGTAAATATATGTTATGCATGCATGAAATTGTTCAAGACCCTTCATGTTTTGCATAGTATTTTTTATTCTTGTGACTATACTCAAAAATTCCATATTTTGCACCATTAATTTGTTGTACCTCTGCACTGGCAAGGTAGTAGGATATACCACAATTTAACACAGGAAGATGTAGCATTTTAATATACCTTCTCAAGGAGTGTGAAAACATTTTAAATGAGTTAACTCCATGAGCTCAGTCCGTGCATGGTTGGTGGAGGTAGTTGGGTTGGAAGATAAAAGAAGTGTGTCTTTTCTAGTCACTTTTGTTGTGCAAGTTATGTAGATCAAATCTAAGCTCTTGTAGGAAAACTCTGAACAATAGTGAAGAACTACTAGAGTAGGAAATGGAGGTATCGGGAATTCATAGTATAGCTCTCGGTCCAATTTTCGATCGGCATAACCTTGGAGTGTCCCATGAAATCAATAACCAGCTACGACTATATATAGAAAGAGTGACTCGTGTCAAGAGTTGACAAGGTTATGCTAGTGTGGGTGGTATGGCTTTGGTGGTGTTCGTACTTGTAGAGTTCCACATTCGGCATAAAGATGCTGCCGTGCAGGAGAAGACTAGCATGCTTCATAATAGCATATAGGCAGGCAGAGAAAGCCCTATTCTCAGGAGTGGCTGATCAACGAGTGCACTGCTACGGTAGCATCAAATTTTGACTCCAATCGACATGATCGAGTCTAGATCATACACCCTCCGGAATATAGAGGATTATATCCACAATAAATATCGGGGATTATGCTCAAAATAACATAAATCATGGAAGATGAATGAGTACATCTTTAGCTTGAAAAGTCATCCTTGCATTGGCACAATTAATAAACAAAGTAGTAGTGCTAGTACGTTCTTTAGAGCAGGTACAATTAATAAACTGAGTCAGCAGCTAAAAAATGCTACATCATCTTCTAGGTGGAAGAGAGACAATTGAGGCCAAAATTTACAAAATGCCTAAGAATTCTAACATGGAAAATTAGAATAAACCTTCAAAACCTATTTGCTTCCTTAGATTATGTTCGATCGACAGGAGAAGATTTACCAATAGTTGTTATTAATTACTTTTTTTTCCCTAACAACTAAGTACAACCTTTTTTTTTATCGGACTGAGCCCAACTTTTCTAACACGCTAATATACGGAAATGTACATGCTTCCAAGGCTGGGAGTGCATACATGCATGGACACATCCATCTTTTTTCCAAGATCGACTACAAAGTACAAAATGCAATCATGCATCAATGCGTCCAGAAGCATATATATATGGTTGGCTGAGTCTTCATTTCATGATAAATTAAATACCATATGTGCATGCATGTGGCGTCTCATCGCCTACTTTTGTCGAGTTCCATATATGTAAAACACTAGAACCTGCTTCCAAGCTGGCACAGCTCCGATGTAGAACACCACAACTCTCTTAGGAAAACAATGAGAGAACGGCAACAAGCTATAGCTCAGCATGCTAGATATATATCTAGGTCTTGCTAGTTCAATTTTTCATCATATTCCCAAGAGAGATCGATCGATATCAGGTTTTTCCCCACTCACTAAAACCAAGATCCTATGAAAAGGAGGTGTTGGGAATCAAGTTTCAACGCATCGGGCAGTGACGAACCTAGAACAAAAATTACCGGGGATCCAATACGTACTAATTATCTAATTTTTTACTTATATACTAATTAACATCATATAATTTAGTTAGAATTGAATAATTTACCCGGGGTCCGAGGACCCCGGGAAAGTATATGTAGGATTGCCACTGGCATCGGGTACACTCTTTCGACGTGGTACATAAAGGCAGAACTTTAGAATGCATTTGGTGGTAAGATCCTCAATCGACAGGGTTGTGCTTCCGGCTGTTCAAGACAGCTATAAGAGCATCCCCAAACAGCTCATTCAAATTTGAGTCTCCATATTCTCATCCTCCGGAAATAACGTTCCTACCCGTTGCGATTTCCTCAGATTTTGCAATTGTTTTCGGCTCCACGGAGAGGTTACGCGTGTTGGGCTTTTTTGCAAAAGACTCCTCTCATTTGTACGGAATTGCGCACACGTGCTCGTATAACCCGACACGCTGTTGTGTTTCTTCTGGAAAATCTCTCGTCTTTTAGTGAAATACAACACGAAGTAGAGAAAATTCCGCTTTAAGGGGTAGCGCTGTAAACATGATAAATAGAAGGGTATCTATGCAAAACATCCTTTCCCACACCCCCAATCCCCAACTCATCCGTCGTTCGACCCACACCCACCCCCAGCGCCGCCGCTCGGCCACCCTCGCGCCACCCTTCCTCCTCCCTAGCCCACGCCGCCTCCTCCCGCCACCAGCGTTGCCACCCCCCGGCGCCGTCTCCTGCGGACACCCTCGCCCCGCCCCTCCCGCTACCCAGCTCGTGCCGCCCTCCTTCCCTCCACCTCATCGCCGCTCGAGCGGGATGGAGGCAACGGAGTGGCGGCGGCCGTGGAGCTCGTCTCCCCTCGAGCATCCGGATCCGGTGTCCTCCGTCGAGGTCGCTGCTGCACTCCCACGTACTTGAAGGTAAATCCTCCCTTCGTCCTCCCCACCCTTGACTCACCCCAACCCTCCCGTCCCCTTCCCTGGTCTCCTCCCCACGCAGACACAGTCACCGGTGCCGCTTTGCCCTGTCAGACGACTTCCCCTACCCCCTACTTCCTCCACCCACGTCCGCTCTCTTCCCGGGTAATTACGAGCTATGGAGGCACGGGTGCAAGGCTGCAGTGGCAGCGCGTGACGTTTGGTGGGCTGTGCAAGGAGGACGAGGGGGTGCGGGAGGCTCTGCGGGAAGGAGCAAGAAACTGTACAAGACCATCTCCAGGGACTTGCTCTCCGTTGCCCGCAACCTCGTAGCTGATGGCGTGCCCAAGGCGCTCCCACCGCCGACCGGCCGCTGTTCCAACTGCCACCTCGTTGTAGACGTCTATATTTTCACCGCCTTTCCTTTTCTCTTGGCCTTGGTACTTCACTTTTTCTTTCTTTGTTTTACAACTCCTGGGTTAATCGAATTTGTCTTCAACCTTTTTTGTGTTCAGTGTTTCAAAGCTAACAAAGATGTTCTTTTTTTCTGTCAGCGAAGATAAAACGTCCTATGAAAGACATGTTCTTTGTAGGGTTGAAAACACAAAATGCTGTGGTTGCCGTTGCAAGGTCTTTCAATCGACAGCAGGTGTTTCTCAATTGACTACCTGCCCGAGCCCAACTGCATATATTCTTGCCTGTTCTATGGGCATCTCCTTCAACTGTATTTAACAACCAACAAATGCATGCCTTCGATTATTATAGTTGCTTACTAGCAAATTTGCACCACTTATGAATGTTCCATAGAAGTTCACTACCTGTGTTTGATGTTGTATTGGTCGATTTGTGAGGTCTTCTTTTTTTTTGAGAACATGATTTGTGAGGTCTTGAAATGGGATAACATCTACTTTGACAATTTGCACGAGCTGGTTGCCCTTCTGTACATGGCTGATCATGCTAGAATTTATTTGAAGGTATGCATTGCTCAACAATTGTATATTAGAACTGGAGAGACTACAGCTCCATGCTCAGCCGCCGCTGCTGCCTCTTTATCTCCCTTCCTCTCTAGCAAGAAGAAAGTAGATGCATGAACAAGCTGGATGGAAGCAACAGAAAGAGCACGCTCAATTTTCCCATGATAATATAACAGAGTAGAACATGCTTATTACTAGGTGACACGACACATTTGAAAAACTAGAATTCAGTAATTTCACAAATGGATCAGTCCAATAATTGGGACCTAATCTATTTGTTTGACCACATGTACCTGTGGTTATTCAATTTTCTACAGAAATCTAGGATTGTTTCTGTGCCACACATCTGACCTCATAAGTATAACCATTTTTACTACCTCCGTAGGATGGTATTTAGCTTAGTTGCCTGGAGTTATTCCAATGGTTACCCTCTTAAGTTAGCTATATGGCAGCACCACGGAGGTCTGTTTGTCAATTACAGTAATATTATATAACCTCATGTGTTCTTCCCCGTGATCTTTTAAGTTGGTCACTAACCAATGGTGATTATGATATCGACATGTGGTGCAAAGAAAAATGCACACAGGTTTTAGCTACATACAATACATGAATTATAAAAAAAAGGAATCATAAGTTCCATTATATAGTCGGTAATTAACTGTTTCTTATAATATATCAGATTGGAGTTTTCCCTTCCAGAAAAAAATACCTAACATATTCGGTAATTAACTGTTTCTTATAATATATCAGATTGGAGTTTTCCCTTCCAGAAAAAATACCTAACATATTTGAGAGAGCAGTACACTATTACATGCTCCTGCCTTTAAGATACTGTACAATTGATAACATTAACATATTTTGAGCTTCCTTCTAGCTCAGTGCATACATTTAACTTATTTGGGAGAAGAGGTTAATTTTAGACTACTAATTGCTAACAGTTAGTGTACTGTGTACAATGTAGTATTTCTGATCCGATGAAAATGTTTCTGTTATGAGTAGCTGTCAATTTTGTCAAGAAACTAAATCTGAAAGGCTATATAAGCTATATAACGATTATAAAAGAAACAATCCTGAGTTAGTTTTCATACCAGTGCAATTTATCCTAAGGATTGCCATTACGAATTTGTAGGATCGGTACAATGTTTGTATCTGAATCAGTTGTTCATTTAAATAGATTTGATTGGAAAGAAAAAAGGGGGAGTGCATAATGCTATGGTTTGGCTTGGTATTGTAAGAATAATGTTTTAATCATTGATTGGTTAATTTATGAAGGATTCATGAAGTGGCCTGATGCATCCCTGTAGCGATTCTTAAGATGATTGAAACGTAGGGAGTATTGTTTAAAGTGCATTGAGATACTGATGTGCATGGCGTGGCGCCGCGCGTTCCCTTCTCTAGTATGGATGATCATCCAAACAGATTACTACTCCATAGCCTTTCTCACTCTAACATATCACACACTTCTATATTTTGTTTTTTTTAACTAACCATACATATTCCTATTTTTTTCTCATTCATCCCCTTTCTTCCTTTCTTCCTCACTACCTCCTCTCTGTACTCTACCGCACCATCAACTCTCTACTCTTCTGTTCTTCTCTTCTCCAAAAGGAAGTGGGAGCAGGGGCGCCAGCAGCAGCTCGCGAGCGGAGGGGCAGCAGCTTGCAGAGCCCCGCGGCGGCACCGGCTGAGCACGGTGGGGCTACGGCGGCAGCTCGCGGGTGGAGGGGCGCCAGCGACCATTACAACAAAACAAATTTTTGCATACGGTCCAAATAGATTTTCGCATGCGGGTGCTCTAGCCGCATGCACAAAAAAGTCTGCGAAAATCGTGATTTTTGCATGCGGCTAGGGCGACCGCATGCGAAAATTCGATTTTTGTATGTGGTCGCTTAAGTCGTCCGACTGCGAAAAGAAAAAATCAAAAAAATAAAAATCCCGAAACCCTAACCATGGCTCGCAGCCGCCGCCGCCATCCTCTCGTTGTCGCCGTTGACATCGCTCAAAGCCTACGCAATCGTCCTCATCGTCGCTATTGCCGTTGCCACCGCCATCGCTCGCAGTCGCCGCCACAAGAGCCACCCTTCCCATTGTTGTCATCGGAGCCGACAGAGCCCGCACAGCGGATACGGAGATCCCCCGCTACTGCCGAGTACCGCACCTCCGGATCCGGAGATCCCCCACCACTACCAAGTAGCCCGCCTCCGGATCCGCCACCATCGCCCTCCCCACCGCCAAGCTCCGCCGCCACAGCACTCCCCACCGCTGGATCCAACACCGTCCTCCCCACCACAGGATGCACCGTCGTTGAGCCCCACGCTTCCGGATCTGCTGCCGCCACCCTCCCTATCACCGAATCCGCCGCCTTCGAGTCCTCCGCCTCCAGATCTACCGCTGTTGCCGTCGCCCGAGCTGATTGCCGCCGCTTGAGCCCACACCGTCGACGCCCACCGTAGCTGCCCACCTCTGGACCTGCCGTCGTCGCCTAAGCTGCCTGCCGCCGCTCGAGCCCGCCCTCGTCGCGTGCACGCGCCGCTTGGGAAGGGAGGTGAGGGAGAGAGAGAAATAGAGAGGAGGAGAGGAAATGAGAGGAGGTGACGAATTAGAAATTTTTGGAGATGGTAGAGGAAAAAGGGGAGGATGGTTGGACTTGTAGGCGGGATTTTAAGTGGCTCGCCTGCAAAAATCAATTTTCATTTCCGGCCGCTTAAGAGGCCTATATGCGAAAATGGGTTTATTTTCATATGCGGCTTCTTAAGAGGTCCTTTTACGAAAATCAATTTTCGCATGCGGGCATATTAAGGATCCGCATACGAAAATGAAGGTTGATTTTTGTCAGGTGAGGTTAGTTATGATCCATCTGTAACCTAACGAGGGTCTCATCTAGGAAAATCATTTCTGTAGAAGTGGATGGGTGGAGCGGCCACCGCATCCTTAGCTGGCAGTGGCACCGGGTGAGCACGGAGGAGCAATGGCGGCAGCTTGCTCGGGAAGCCCGTCAGCGACACCGGGCAAGCACGGAGGGGCAATAGCGGCAGCTCGCGGGTGGAGGGGCGCCGACAACTGCTGGAGCGGCCGCCGCATCTCGGCGCGGCCGACGACGTGCAGGGGGATGGTAGGAGCTTCCAGATTTGGTACACCCCTCCATCTCCACCGCTGTGAGGGACTCACATTAGTCATCCAAACTATGTACTAACTTCAACATTGCATATTTTTTTAATTTAAGTAAAAAAATTAGTGTCATGCATCATCTCACTTAAAAGCAATATCTAAGCCTCATGAAAAGACTAAAATGCATACAAGCTAACATAGCAACAAATATACCTCAATTATTTTGCTAGCATGCACAAGAATATACTAGACGTATAAACCAAAGCTCTTCTTATTCTCATTTTTTTCATTTATTTTCAGATTTAGTGCAATGCATGAATATAGACATGAATGCACCAAAAAAGCATAAACTCCTCCATCAAATTAACCTCCAATTCTCCCTCAAGAAAAATCAAGAAGAAATCAAAGATTTTAAAAAAGACATCCAGTTGCCAATGATATCACCAAGGCTCTCATGAATTTACATGTATCCACTTGTATTATAAAAACTACCACTTCAAACACTAACATGAAAAGCTAATAAACAAAGAAGTAGAACAAAATTATGTCAATCCTAAAGTACATTGATGTTACCTTGAAAAGCAATCACCGTCTCCACTTTTAATGCACATGGGGAGTATGACGCCAAAATACCTACGAACATGAAGATGTCAAGGCCTCAGTGTTGGGGTTAGAAATAACAAATTTTGAAATCCAACACTGAGTTACATGACCAATAGAACAAGTAGTTACATATGCAAGAATAAAATCAAAACCAGACTTACCTGAAAACTTACCATGTCGCTTCACAAAAATACGATTTGAATTACGCACAAAATTGCCCCGAGGTCGGTCTGACCATCGCTGTACCAGTGGTTCGACCGGGCCTGGCTGCCGATCTGACCGCTGGCAGGTAGGGATGAAAACGTTTCGGAAACGGACGGAAACCACCTTTATCATTTTCGTTTCCATATTTTTTCTGAAATCAGAAACCCTAGATACGAAAACGGTATTGGATATTATCGAATACAAAAACGGAGCGAATACGAAACGGAGAGAATATGGTAATTGATATTTATCGGAATATAAAAACCCCTTAAACTGAACTTCTCAAATCAACGAAGAGATGTAGCTAAATATTTTTTCTAAAACAATAAATCAATATTTCTATATTTTATCAATTAATAATAATACAACTAGTTGTACACATTACTTTCTTCAAGAAAAAGAGCTATATTATCAATAACTAAGTACGACATGAGCTAATAAAAATTAAAAAATAGCCATTCGGCAAATAATCTAAAGTACTGGACTAAAAATGATCTCTTTTTAATTTAGCACCTCAATACATAGTATAAATCCAAACATTTAGAGTAGAGAAGTCTGAAACTAGTCATTTATATATGAGAAATTTTCCGTTTCCATTTCCGATGGAAAGTAGCCTTATCATATTCGTTTTCGTTTCCGAGAAAAAAATCCAAATTCGTTTCCGTTTCCAAAAGTTTCCAAAAAAATTCCAACCGACACTTTCCGTTTCCGTAAACACGTCCGGAATCCGGAAACTTTTTGAACCGTTTCCATCCCTACTGGTAGGTCTGACAGACTGGTTAGTGTTGGTCTGACCATGCTCCTTGAACCAAAACCCGATTTTTGCCATTGTTGTTTTGCAAAAGCAATTTCTCTTTCCTTTTTCTGTTTATGGGTAAGTCTAAAACAAAAACCAACCAAATGTCCATCTTTTTCACAAAAAGAACAAGTGTACTTCTCACGACAAGTTTGTGAAGTAAATGGTTTTAAAATTGATGGTTTTGCAATGAAATACTTTTTCTCTTGAATCGTCGAAGAAAGAGATGGCAAAACTCCAGCAGATTTAAAAATCATTTTCTTAGGTTCAGGTTTTGTCAAAACTTCACATTTTTTAGTTATGCTCAAAATAGCAGATTGGTGATCAGTAAAATAGGCATTTGTATCAAAACATATACCACGATTATAAGTGCTCACTTTTGATTGTTCCAAAATCAAGTTAAGTTTCTTTTTACCATCGAAAAAACTTTCCAAAGAACTTTGTGAATAAGAAACTTATAACAATTTGCACCATCAACCAAAACACCTTTGTTCTTGCAATACTTATAACAAGAAAACACTTTATCATATTTCACAATGTTTTCCATATGCTGAACACGTCCTTGTGTTGTTTAGCCCTTTTTGCACACAAAACATTGAACAAAGAACTTGCACAAAAAGCAGTTTTATATTTTTTTTCAAAATGTTATTTGTCAAAATCAACTCATCAACAACACGAGCATGCAAATCAAATCCAAGAACAAAAGAAGACTAAAGCTTTTTGGTATTTTCAATCTCAGGTTTCAATTTCAAGTAATTAACAGAATTGACATCTCGTAAAGCGTGAATTTCAGAAAATAAAATAAGATTTGTAATCATCATCATTAGAAATCAAAGATTTTAATCTATCAATTTCAGCATTTAGAATCTCAATAGTGTAATCTTTCTCTTCAAGCATATTAGAACATGTTTTAGGTTTCTCAGTAAATTTAAAAGCAGCACGTTCTAATTGATCATAACTAAGCTTTTCTTTACTATCAATATCAGATTCATCCTCATCAGAACTTGCATTGCGAGCAATAAAAACCAAATCAACAACATGCTTACATTTGCCATTGCTCTCCTTTTTTAACTCTGATTCATTGCTCTCACAAGCTTCTATGAATTCTCGAATTAGACTCTGCATACAATTCTTCTTCTCCTTCTTGTTCTTCTTCTTGTCCACCTCCTCCTCCTTGATCGCCTTCTTGCAGTTAGGACAATTGAACTTGATGTGATTCAATTCTCCGCACTCAAAGCATCGAACAGGTCCACCTCGCTTCCTATTCTTTACCTTTTCAAAAGCTCGAGAAATTCTGTTAGCAAGACAAACCAAGGCATCCTCACTGATTTCCTTCAGTTGATCATCGGACAAGACATTAAAACAAAAAGAGCGGTCATAGGACAAGTATCCATAGAAGATCCAGATGAAGATACTAAAGCAATAGATTTAGAATCGGTTCTTTTTGAAAGAATATTAATCTCATAAGTTTTCAATTTGGTATAAAGAATATCCAAAGTCAAAGCGTTCATGTCAACCGACTCTTGAATAGATGTAACTTCAACATCCCAAATCTTAATATCAAGACCATTCATAAAGTGTAACCTCAAATTGAGAATAATTAGTATCATAAGAAGCATCAACAGATCTAATATCACTCAAAATCTTATTGGTACGCGCCAAATATTCATCCAAAGATTTACTAGGATTCATCTCAAATTTATATAATCCTTATTGAAAACGTCCTTTTGCAACTCCTTAATGTTTGAAGATCCAGTATGAAAATCATCCGAAGCTTTCCAAATCTCATTAGCAGTAGCAAGATATGAAACACGATCAAAATCAAAGTGTGAAATTCCATTGAGAATAATATTGCGTGCTTTGTAATTATTTTCAAAATCAGTTTTTAAACAGTAGCCTTAATGCGAGCAGGAATCTCATACGAAGAAGCAACTTTTAAGCAAATATCATTACCTTGAAATGTGATGTAAGATTCCATCTATTTCTTCCAAAAATCGAAATCAACTCCATTAAAGATGTGAGGTTTGTTTCTAAACTTTTCAGCTATTGTAATAGATCTAAATATCGATAAAGATCAAATAGAAAAACGTGACTTTGATACCATTTGTAGAGTCGAACAAGACAAAACAAACCTACTAGAGGGGGGTGTATGGTAGGAATACCAATAACCAAAAAAATTTTAGTGGAACTAAAAGTTACCCTCGTAATCAATGGAGATCTGGACATAGTCGGTCGGATCGTCAGATCAACTTCGGTCTGACTGCAGTGTCACCGCCGATCTAACCACCCACACATCGTTGGTCTGACTGCCGCTTTGTTGCTGGTTGAACCACCTCCTTGCCGCCGGTGTGACCGCCCATCGGTTAAACCGCACAATGAACTCCAGTTAAACCATCAGGATCCAGAAAAATACATATCGAGGAAACTCTTGAAAGTAGATCGGCTTTATTACATGAATATGTGTTTACAAAATGCATCTAAATCATTCCTCTCTCACCTCACGAACTAGGATTGAAACCTCGAAGCAAATCCTAACTTTTCTATCTCGAAAAGTCGATATACTTCTAGCCTCAACCTCTCATCTAGTTATACCTAAGAACCTCCTACACAAAGTAGGAGTAGAACTTCTAGTTCCACTAGGACTCAATCCCTCAATTTCTAAATCTCCCAAAATGGTAATACTCTCTCTCTCTCAACACTGCAGCCACACAACCGAGTCGGACTCGGCCTGCCTCCATGCACACGCCAAGCTCGCTCCTGCTGCTGCTCCTGGACCAACCAGCCAACGCCAACACAGCCAAGCAAGCTAGCTGTACAGTACGCATACATGCAAACAAACCTGCATGCTAAAGTACTTCCCTGTACTGTAGCACATCTTTTCTCCTTCCAATTTCTTCATCAATTTCCTTCGTGAACACCGATGCTTGCACACACACCTCGTGAAATCCGTTGCGAAGATCTCTCCCTGACGATGTCCATCCACCGTGTACCATCTTATATCCAACTTCGTCACCAGGTATCCTTAATCATCTGGATGTCAACTCCTCCTTCAGTCTAGTCCCGGTTCTCACCATTGATCAACACTGACCTCAAGTCAGCTACACACAATCAGACAAAATAACCATTTTTGACACAAATATCACAACCTGACCAATATCACAACCTGACCCACATTAGTCATACGCACTCACACTAACATCCACACATATTCTCAAACCAATTCATGAAATAAATCATGTGTAAAGTTAATTGTTCATCAGAAATATTAATCATGAGAATGATTTCACATTAACCATTATCTAGAACAACACAGTCTAACCAAATGGCACTAGATGGTTAGATCATATTCATTGAAACTGTCTTCAGCTGAGAATGGCCGGCTATGCACTGCGTTATTTTTATTCTGTCTTTAGTATTTTTTTTCCTCTCTGAAGCAAAATGGCAGGAGCTCTGCTTTAGATTGAGTTGGTAACTCATTACGACCGTTCCTTCACATTTTTTAGCCATTTTTATTGTTTTCGAGAAGACATCATATGGTACTATATATACTTTTTAGTGTTAATTTATTATGGTACCGCCTGATACCTATTTACACAAACGAAATATTTGGTGCCTTCTGGTAACTTCCCATGGAACATGAAATAAATTTGTGATTTTTTATTTGGCGGTAGCATTATTTTTACCAAGAAAATTATGAATTTGTGTATGATCCCCTTTGAGTGTTCTGCTCAGTGGAAAATACACAACAAATGTCGTTACTCACTAATAACACTTTATTTAATCTTAGTTACGCACAGAAGTTGTGCTGAGAATTGGTGCAGAAATTGTGTTGAGAGTTGTGCGAACCCATGATAAATAGAAGAAGCTCCTCTTTCTGTGATGATCGAGTATTACATTTTGGTGCGGTCGAAATGATAATGGGCCATCGTCTAACATCCCATAGGAAATAGCTAGAGGCACCCGAAACAAAGTTTCAAGCTACCTTCAATTTCAATGATCAACGCAATCGGTTCAATCGTGAGGTTTCAAGAAAAAGAGCAGTCCGAACCGGATTGTGAGGGATAAGATCTTATGCTAGAGGCATCCTGTAGTATTTGCACGGATCAACGCTGCTAAAACCTCTCTTGTGAAGAAACACCATTGGGCACAAACAATGTGAATGGAACACTGCCATCAAGGCCATCCCAAGCTTAATTTGATGGTTGATGATGATGGTCATTGATCGGTGAGGCGGTAGTATTTGCCGACCGGCAAGGCTCATCAAATATGTCGAATGGTCCCGCGATCTGTATAGCTCTACCAGGCTGGTTTAGGATCAAATGCAAGATGAGGCATGCTAATTTCTTCATGAAACTGATGACTTTTAATTTCTCCGTCGAATTTGAGACTTCAAACGGAAGAACCTGAAATATCCAAGTTGACTCGTTTTCTTCCTTGTCAAAATTGAACCCAAAACCTTAGGAATTCCTTGATATATAGTTGGCATAAATTCGTAAGGTCAATTTGAACGTGCTCGGTCTGTTCAATTGGGGCCTTATAATGCAATTTCATTCTCTGGCCCAATCGCTGTTTTTGTTTCCTTATTCCTGATTTATCCACTGGGAACAGATACATCATGATGGTCGTCGTGCAAACAAGAAGCCTCTTTGATCTCTTGCAGATAGGTGAAGCCATATGGGTATATATATGAATATTTCTTGTAGATAATAGATGGGAAGCAAATGCTATCGTCAATTTTAATTGCAAACTCTGGTTTGGAAAAGGAGGCACCGGGATCCTATGTCCAATATACAAATGATTTCTACAGCTCCGAGTGAATACATGTAGGTAGCTCACACCTGGACACAACGCATTCTTTTTCTACAAAGTACAAAATGCAATAATACATCGATGCGTCCAGAAGCATATATGGTTGGTTGAGTTGGTTAATTACGTTGTGAAATTTTCTTCATGATAAATACCATATGTGCATGCATGTGGCGTCTCATTGCCTACTTTTGTTGACATCCATATATGTAGAAATGTACACTAGAACCTGCTTGCATTGCAGCTGGCTCTGTGCTCTGATATAGAACACCAGAACTCTATTAGGATAACAAAGTGAGAATAGCAACAAGCTAGCTCTAGTGTAGATACACAAAATGAGCATGCTGGACGTTTTATTAGCTCAATTTTTCATCATATTACCAAGAGATCGATATCAGGTTTCCCCAACTCACACTAACACAACATTTGTAACTGTCCATATACAAAGGGAAAAGGAGGCGTTGGGAATACAGTTTCAACCTATTGTGTCCATCCTTGGGACGAGGTACGTAAAGGCAGGACTTGAATTGATTTAGCATGCAACATCCTCAACCGACAGTGCTGTGCTTCCGGCTGTTCTAGATTGCTAGTGCCATAAGGGGATTGATACTGCCTACCTTACATCTATACAAGACAGTAAGACATGTCCTTGCACGTAGCCCTTCGGTTGCACTGGCCTCACCTTTGGACGTTTCGTGATAGAGGGCAGCTAGCGTTGGAAATGGATGGCAGGTCACGTAGCAGTTTGAACAGCAAGACCAAGATCAGACCAGGCTATAGCTGAGTACACAGGGATCATTAGAAATTCATGAATTACAAATGATCTAATTAATATATAATCTTTCCCGAAATTTCTCATATACCAGATCAACCCATTGAAATGCAAGTATATATTATAAGGAAGGTTTAATCTAAATATCCTTCAGCAGCTTTATGAGTGTTGTCTTGTGATTTTCTCCTTTCCTGCACCGTATATTTTTTTAAGTTGCTATTGCTTCAACTATTGTCAGGATTTGCTTAACGAGAATAATAGAAAGTGTACTGATCTGATTCAATTGTTTAATTCCATGGTCTCTAAACCTGAAGCATTAGCTCTAACAATTTTTTTCTAGGAAAAACCTTTAACTTCTTTATGGAGTTGGTTTTAGGTCTAACCATTATCTAAAAACAACATATGTCTAACCAAATGGCACTAGCTGGTTAGATCATATTCATTGAAACTGTCTTCAGCTGAAGAATTGCCGGCTATGCACTGCGAATTTTTTCTCGAATAATTGCCATAATCTGCTGTTTTTATTCTCCCTTTAGTATTTTCTTTTCCTTTCTGAAGCAAAATGGCAGGAGCTCTGCTTTGGATTGAGTTGGTAACTACATTTTTTAAATTTTTTTATTGTTTTTGAGAAGACATCAGATGGTACCATACTTTTTTAGTGTTAATTTATTATGGTACCTCCTAATACCTATTTACACAAAAGTTGGTGCCTTCTGGTACCTTCCCATGGAACAAGAAATAAATTTATGTTTTTTTTTATTTGGCGGTAACAATGTTGTTACCGAGATAATTATGAATTTATCTTTATGATGTGTATGATCCCTGTTCTGCTCTGTGCAAAATGCTATGCACAACAGATGTCATTACGCACTAATAACACTTTATTTAATCTTAGTTACGTAGAAAAATTGTGCTGAGAATTGGTGCAGAAATTGTGTTGAGACTTGTGTGAACCCATGATAAATAGAAGGAGCTCCTCTTTCTGTGATGCCCAAGTATCACATTTTGGTCGTCGTTGACACTAGTACAAATACTTTTATCTATGATGATCTTTCACATACCTAGGTTTTACGGGCTGTCACAACAAAATCATCTCAAACGAACATCAAAAGGGACCAACAATGATATACTTACAAAGATATGTTAGATGTGCATAAAATTCGAACCCGTCACGGATGATACCTATCCGTGACGGGCTCACATCACGGCCCGACAAAGATAACCTATGATACCTTTCTAAGGCCCTGACAGAAGCCGGTCACCAATGTTCATCATCGGTGACGGCCTTCAACTTGAGACCCGATTGAGTTAACTATTAAGCCCGTCACCGATGAATGTCAGCGGTGACAGGCTTGTACTTAGGCCCGACAAAGATTACTGAAATACCCGTTACAACTGTAAGTTTATTGGTTGTTACAGATATTTATTGCACACTATAAATACCCCAACCACCTAGTGTAATGGTTATCCCACTATTCACTATTTTGGTGGGAGGGTGTGAGGGGCGATTTTTATCTCTTTTTTCTAAAAAATCAGAAAGTGCAAAAGTAATTATAAAATAGTAGTCAATTCTCATAAATTTAGTAAATACCTACCTATAAAATGTTTATCTAATATTTTTCCACTTTTTTGCAGCTCAGCGATGGATCGAAGTTGGATGTATGGGAAAACTGTGTGACGTCGCAGCCAACCCTAGAAACATGAGATATGTTTGTATACGGATGGCATGAATCCTTTCGGAGACATGAGCAGTTCTCATAGCACTTGGTCAGTTTTGATTACAAACTATAACCTACCGCCATGGTTGTGCTTCAAAAGGAAATACATTATGCTCTGCTTATTAATCCAAGGACCGAAACAACCCGACAATGAAATTGATGTGTTCTTAGAGCCTGTTATCGATGATCTTGAGATTCTCTGGAAACAAGGTGTGAAAACTTGGGATACGTATGGTTAGGAGAACTTCAAACTA
Source organism: Oryza punctata (assembly GCA_000573905.2). Lineage (NCBI taxonomy): Eukaryota > Viridiplantae > Streptophyta > Magnoliopsida > Poales > Poaceae > Oryza > Oryza punctata. The sequence continues at coordinate 31,655,149 of CM002493.2, forward strand.
CAAGTTCTATTGTTCTGCACCATTAATGACTATCCCGCACTTGGTAATCTTTCTGGACAAACTGTGAAAGGAAAGAAGGCTTGCTCCGACTGTGTGGATCATACACGCAGTAAGTGGTTGAAAAAAATCAACAAAGATGGTTTACATGGGTGATAGGACATAGCTCCCGCTACATCACGCGTTCAGAAGAAAGAAGAAAGTTTTCAACGGTAAGAGCGAACTTTAGCCTGCTCCCAAGGATTTGTCCAGAGATGAGGTCCACAACATGGTGAAGGACATAAGTAATGAGTTTGGGAAGAAAAGAAAATGTAGTAAGGCAAAGGACAAGGATATGTGGAAGAAAAATATCCATATTTTAACGACCACCTTACTGGAAAGATATTGAGGTCCGTCATTGCATTGATCTGATGCACGTAGAAATGAATATGTTTGAGAGTTTGGTTGGCCTACTGCTGAATATTCCCGGGAAGACAAAGGACGGGTTGAACGCGTGCCTTGATCTATAGGAGATGAATATTCGTAGTGAACTCCTGCCTATAACAGATGCAGAGACATGAAGAGTGTACCTACCTCCACCTTGCCATACCTTGCAATGTTATCATGTCTGAATGATATTAAAGTTCCATCGGGCTATTCGGTAAGGATAAGCAAGTACGTTAAATTGGACGATCTAAAACTGGTTGGAATGAAGTCTCACAATTGCCACGTGCTAATCACATAGATCTTGCCAATTGCTATCAGAGGAATTCTTCCACCCAAAGTCCATCATACGATCCAACGTCTGTGTGCCTTCTTCAATGCAATCGGTCAAAAGGTGAATGATCCCGATGATCTAGATGGGTTGCAGACCGATATTGTTAATACCCTCTGTCACATGGAGATGTTTTTTCCACTATCTTTCTGTGATATCATGATTCATCTCCATGTTCATCTTGTGAAGCAAACAAAACTATGTGGGTTGGCAGGTACATGGGAGTTCTGAAGTCGTATATTCGAAACAGAGCAAAACCGGAGGGGAGCATCATTGAAGGTTATACGATCGAGGAGGTTATTGAGTTATGCATCAATTACATGTCCGAGGCCGATCCTATCGGAGTTCCAGCGTCTCGTTACGAAGGAAGGTTGTCAGGTGTTGGCACAATAGGCAGGAAAAGAATTGTGCCTGATCAAGCCTCCTATACATAGGCTCATTTCGTTGTGCTCCAACATATGGCAGAAGTTGCCTCATACTTTGAGGAGCATTTAGCGAAAATCTGACAGGAGAACTTGGGGCGATCAGATATGTGGATTAACAGAAAACATAACTCTCGGTTCAATGAATGGTTCAAGAATCGTATTACAATGTCGACGGATGTCCCAAATGAGATAGCATAGTTGTTGGGGATGGAACCGTGTTGGGACATAGACACATGACAAGGATATGATATTAATGGATACACATTTTACACCGTCAAACAATATGACAAAAGCACAGTGAAAAATAGCGGAGTCCGTATAGATGCATTCCAGGATCAAGTTGGGTCGAGCACATACTACGGCCGCATTGAGCAGATGTGGGAGCTAAACTACGTGAAGTTCAAGGTCCTTTTGTTTCGTTGCCGTTGGGTGAATATACACACTGGTGTCAAAGTCGACAAAGAAGGTTTCACTTTAATAGATCTATCCAAGGTTGGATACACCAATGATCCATTCGTACTTGCGAAACAGGTCGAGTAGATTTTCTACATCAAAGGCCCTGCAAACAAGAAAATGCACATCGTTAGGGATGGCAAGCGCCGAATTGTTGGGGTTGACAACATCTCGATGAAGAACAATACAACCAGAATCTACATGTAAGACCTAACATCGACCTTGACGATGATCCACATGAGGCTATGGCATATGCTCGTTCAGATCATACGGAAGGCATAACCTTGTGACTGATCCTTTGTACTTATTTCTTTTGCTATTTCTTGTAATGAATGAAGTATTTTGTATTAAGAAGCCTTTTGTACGAATGAAATAGCTGTACTCCTACGAATTTCTGTTGCAGCATTAAACATAGTCTTCTGGTAGAAGTAAAGTAGGTACAATACTTTCCGTTCTATGAAAATAGTAAATTATTTAGATAATTATATGAAAATCAATAATTTTTACAGTGAATTTAGTTATTTCGGTGAATTATTTAGTGAAATAAATAAATTATTTAGTGAATTACTGTACTTTACTGAATTATTTTGACTACAGGTCAACAATGGTCAACTAAGAAAGGGCAAACAAATATAAAAATTAATTTTTTATATGAAAAAATGTAAAAATATTATCGGTGACGGGCGATAAGTAAAGCCCAATAGAGATGATGTCATCTCAATCGGGCTTAACCTAACGCCCATCACAGACGAGATCATCCATGACGGGCTTTAGGTTAAGCCCGATTAAGATGACGTCATCTCTGTCGAGCTTTACGTAATGCTCGTCACGGATGTGGTTCAAAATTATTTAGCCTAGGGTTCACCGATTCAGATCTACACATTAGCGCGAAAATTTCTAAGTCCTCAAGCCCTAGCGTCGTTCCCGAGCCCGTCCTGCCACTACTGCCGTCCTCCGCTCCACCACTGTCGCCGCCGCGCTCCCGAGCCTGCCGCCGTCGTCCTCCCTCGCCACCACAGAGCACCACCGTCCCCGAGCCCAGCCACTGAACACCGCCGTCCCCGAGCCCGGCCACCGAGCGCCACCACCCTCTGCTCTTTGTGCTCTAAGTCCACCGAGCTCCCTCACTTTCCCGGCTCCTTGCACCATAGGAGTTGATAGATGAATGGATGCATGGATGAATGGATGGTTTTAGTACATTTTAGTAGATTTTAGTGATATGTGGATGGATGTATGATATATGGATTTAATTAGTAATTTTAGTGATATGTGGATGAATAGGTTATAGTAGATTTTAGTGATGGATGTATGATATGTGGATGGATGTATGATATGTGGATTTAATTAGTGATTTTAGTGATATGTGGATGAATAGGTTTTAGTATATTTTAGTGATGGATGATATGTGGATGGATGGATGATAAGTGGATTTAATTAGTGATTTTAGTGATATGTGGATGAATAGGTTTTAGTAGATTTTAGTGATGGATGATATGTGGATGGGTGATTTTAGTGATATTTAGTGATATTGAACTTGTGATTTAAATTTAGGGTTATTTGGGATATTGGACTTGTGATTTAGGGTAATTTAAATAATTTTGTAATTTTGTAATTTTGTGATTTTGTAAGTTCTTTAGATGATATCTCAGCAAGACGAACCAATGTCGGTGACAACTAGTGGGTCTACAAGGACACAGACCCCTAGGAAAGGAAATAAAATCCCTAAGAAACGGTACACCATAACAGAGGTGGACTACCTAGGAGTGCCGACCGCTCCTAGGAATGTTTGCAAAAGTTCAGGACGATCTGCGCAGTGATAGGGAGGAAAACTTCACAATTTTGCACGATGACATCAAGCAAGTGCCGGAAGCAGAGAAGAAAACTGCTTGGAAAAAATTCAAGATGCTTTCAAGCGGGTGGCTTTCAAGAAGGTGGGACATGCTTGGAAAAAATTTAAGTCCGGGCTAGTCGGCAAGTACGTCTTCAACCCGAGCACTCCGGAGCCATTTGGGGACTTCCCGTTCATCACGCCAACCGTGTGGGAGTAGTTCTATGACAACAAATCAACCCCTGAATCTCGGGCCAAAAGCGAGTCTTATCGGGCACTCTAGGCTAGGAACATGCACCTGCACCGGCTTGGCACCGGAGGATATGCCGGGAAGCAAGTGAAATGGCAGGAAGAGGATGAAGCGGCAGAGGCATCGAACACGCTACCGCCATTTGGCGATATCCCGCACCCACGGGTTTGGAATCGGTTAAGGGCAAGGGGTGTTAAGAACAGCGATGGGACAATTAAGTTCCCAAATGCCCAATATCAACAAGTGTACGAAAATATATAAGTGTCTCATCTCAATATGTTTAATTTGTTTCCATCGTACTCTTGATTTAACCCGAACTCAAATGTATTGCAGAAGGAGTTGGTTGCCGAGAGATAGTCCTCGCAAGTGGTTTGCTCGCAAAGACGCGAGGACGACATCCTCACTCAAGCGTTGGGCACCGACGAACACTGTGGATGGACATGGGGCGTTGGCTCCACCGTTCCAAGGAAATATGGATTTTCACAATACGCATGGCAGTACAAAAAGCGGACTCTCACGAAGGCGGAGAAAGATGCACGCCTTGCTGAGAGGATCCGGGAGCAGGTCAGAGCCGAGCTGAGCTCTGAATTCGACGAGAAGCTGGTGCAGGTGGAGGCACAGACCGGGCAAGAGATCTGAGCTGAGCAACGCAACGACGAGGCACTGCCACTCCGCATCGAGAATACGCAAGTCCCACGTAAAGGCGCAGCAGTTGTGCATCAACTGAGGTGGTGGAAATTCCACCATCGGTCGTTGCCGCTGTCGACCATATAACGGTAAAACTCTCGTCCACAATGCATAAAAGTCTTAACAAATCGATATCTTATATAATATTCTAAAAATATGGATGAATCGCAGGAACCAACTAACTGCATCCTAACAGTTATGATGATGCCGACCTTCATGGTTCCGGCAGCCGAGGGACTTGTGTTTAAGCCAACCCCAGATACAAGAGTGCATGGTGCGCAACTGATGGCCGGCCAGGCGAAAGTGCAAAGTCAACACGGTGAAGAACGAATGGGCCCATTTGCCACTGCAGCATCCACCGAACGATGAGATCCAAACCCTAGCAGCTACACGTGATACCTTTATCCAATGGCCCAAGGACCTAATTGAGATAGAGTTGATTCCGAGGTCAACCACTGCACATAGCGCTCGTCCGCCGCTAAGACCTGCTCCTGCTCCTTCAGCCCCTCCAGCTCCCGCTCGTGATGAACAAATTGATGATTTCGAGTTACAATATGATATGGATTTTGGGGACGATCATTTGGAGGCTGATAGCATGGCGATCCCTAAACCCCTACCCATGAAAAGGAACAGGAAGGCGCATTCCTCCCCTCAGTAAATAACTAGCGAAAAACCTCCTACAAGGGGGAGAGTAAGAGGAAAAGAAAAGGTGCAGGCCTCGCTTCTGGCTCCAAAGAAGCTAGATATGGGTAAGGGGTAGGAAGTACCTAAGAAGATCGTTGCTTCGGCGTCCTTCCAACTAGGCATGCCATCACTTGGAGACGACGCGCTAGGCATGATGGGCAACGCTTGCAAAGAGCTTCATCGATACTACATGGAGAGAACCAACACGAGGAGGACGAATAGGGAGAGCGATATAATAGTGTTGATGTAAAAACACGATAGCCTGGGAGATCTGCTTAGCTCCAGTGCAGGTCCAAAATAATGATGAGATGCGGGCGTGCAGTCAGTTTGATCCTGCAACTGACAAGATTTATAAATATGTTGATCACCAGATAGCCGATCGGCTGATAAGCCGATATAGTAATTCCAGCCGATGCCAATACCAGCCGATATCTAGTATATATCTTGATACTTAAGTAAATAATGACATAAACATAGTCGGCTGATGATAATGTAATATAACAATAATGTAATCCAGTAGAAACCAATCGGCTAGTAATGATAGATTAAATAAGTACTGATCCGAAGGTTGAAGCATTCATCGGCTGGAGCTACCGGCTAGTAAGTATAGTAAGATTGCTAGGCATGATGGGCAACGCTTGCAAAGAGCTTCACCGATACTACATGGAGAGAACCAACGTGAGGAGGACGAATAGGGAGAGCGATATAATAGGCCATCATGATCGATAGCCATTTCTTGGGCAAGAAAATTATATTGTGATCGACTTCAAGGATCTATTCGATATCTACAGGCTCCGAGCGGTGGACACAAGTATCCTTAAGTTCTACACCTTGTAAATATTCTTGTTACGAAATTTGGTAATAACAATCCATATAACACGCTTATAAGAGCGTTTGTCTTGCGTGTAGGTATAGTTGGAAGTGGTGTCTGAAGAATGCTGTGCAAGTTACCTCGCTAGATCCACAAGTTATCACCATCACAAATCTCCAAGGCGACTGTCAAGGAATGATAAACTATATCCATGAGTCCGCCAAGACAAGGAGTACATTATGTGCGTCTATAATCAATAATATTAAGTATGTACCCTAAATATATGCATTTTCCTATCACGTATAGCTTTAGTATGTAACTTTCACTATATTAATGTCACAGTACCTATTGGATCCTTCTGGTCATAATGCTTTAGTGGAGTACATGCCACAACATGATTCCAAAATCAGTAAGGACTAGGAAGCATGGGGCCCATATGTGGAGAAAGGAAGCCTGCATAAGAAAGGACAAAACCACCTCATCCACAAAAAAGACTTCCCGGTCCGACAACGAGTAGGCGACCAATGAGGATTCCACGTGTGCCAAATTTGGGGTGAAGAATGAGGCCGAATTTGAGGTTTGTGATCTCAATTGTGATATATACTAACTACTTCGAAGTATATATATCTATATATGTATATAGTATATATGTGTATATATATATAGATCGATTGACTAATTTCAATGTATGTACGTGTAGGACAAAATATCCACGTCTCCACCTAGGAGTTTCCAGGAGATTCTAGAGGAGATAGCTGGTTTCATCATCCGCGGCATACTTCACCCCACAGGAATGGTTAGACTACGGGCTTCAAGTTAAATGATGAACATTGTTGAACATTTTAAAATTAATGTCAAAGACATGTGATTATGTAACACTTATGTATAATCCAGTCAAACTGATTATGTATATACTTGCAATGTAAACATAAATTTGTTCCAATTTACAACTCGATTTTGCAGGTTTTGATGCTTAGCACTTGAAGATGTTATATTGACATATGTGAATAATGGATGTGTATGTGAATGGATGTGTGAAATATGTGAATGGCATATGTGATTTCTGAATGGGTTTCCTGTGAATAATTGTATATGCTGGGAAAGAGAATATATATATTTGTTTCTATCCTTTTGCAACGAGCATGGCTAGCAAAGGCCTGAAGCTAGCCAAAAAACAGAATTTTTTTTTGGTGGGGGGAACACTCATCTGTAACGGACTTTAACTTAAACCCGATGGAGACGACATCATGCGTGACGGGCTTAAGTTAAAGCCCGATTGAGTTATTAGTCATCCATGATGAGTTTTTGTTCTGGTCCGATTGAGATTGTTTGCCATCTGTGACGGGCTTTAGTTGGGTTCGATTGAAATTATTTGTCATGCGTAATGGGCTTTAGTTTAAGCCCAATTAAGATTGTTTTTCATCCGTGACGGGCATTAGTTGAGATCCGATTGAGATTAGGTTATCTGTTTATCTGGTCATATGGGTCAAACCTATCGATGACGGGCTTTAGTTTAGGTCCGGCAAAAATAAATGTATCTGTGATGACCGTTTACCCAATAGAGATGACTTTTCACATCAGTGACCTTTGCACCGTGATGGTCGCTATACCCGACACAGATGAGGGTTACCGTCCGATTGAGATGAGAGTGACCGCTGTAGTGGGAGGTGCCTACAAAATGATAATGGGTCTCATCGTCTAACATCCCATAGGAAACGGAGGCACCCGGAACAAAGTTTCAAGCTACCTTCAGTTTCAATGATCAACGCAATCGGTTCAATCGTGAGGTTTGAAGAAAAATAGCAGTCCGAACCATACCGGAGAGTGAGGGATAAGATCTTATGCTAGAGACATCCTGTAGTATTTGCACAGATCAACGCTGCTAAAACCTTCGTATCGCCACCCAGTGCTCTTCTGAAGAAACACCATTGGGCACAAACAACGTGAATGGAACACTACCATCAAGGCAATCTCAAGCTTTGATGGTTGATGATGATGGTCATTGATCAGTGTGGCGGTAGTAATTGCTGATCAACTGGCAACGGCTGTGCCCTCGGTTACTCATCAAATATGTCAAATGGTCTCGCAATCTGTATAGCTCTAGCAGGCTCTGGCACAGTGGCTTTTCAACGATATGCCAAAAGTTCAATAAGTTTAGGATCAACTGCAAGATGAGGCATGTTAATTTCTTCATGAACCTGACGACTTTGATTTTCTCCATCGAATTTGAGACTTCAAACCGAAGAACCTCTTTCTTGTCTAAATTGAACAACAGATATATCATGATAGTCACGCAAACAAGAAGCCTCTTCGATCTCTTGCACACGAGCTATGCTCCGGTACTCTCTACTTGTAGTATCATACTATCGGTATTATTAGGGGTAAAGTGATAATTTACTAATACAATGATTATGAGTTACTTTGTTATTTATGTTTTTACTCGGCCAAATTGATCTATAATCATCCATTGCATTGACATTACTCGTATTTCATCAAAAAAGCCAAAAAATGACAATTATACCCCGCCACACTTATTTTTTTGACAATAATATCCCTGCACGTTTTTACTACCGCTAACAAAGGTGTGGTAGTATAAATAGATCTAAACCCTTCGATCAAATAAGATCAACGGTTCAGATTGTTTTCTACTGCTAGTATAGAGCATCGTAGTAAGACTCCTTGCAGATAGGTGAAGCTATATGTGTATATATACCATTAGTTCTTGTAGATATATAGTAGACGGGCAGCAAATATACTATCTTCAATATTTTTCATTGCAAACTCCGGTTTGGAAAAGGAGGCACCGGGATCCTATGTCCAATATACAAATGAAGATTACGAGCTCGTGAACTCTCAGTTGGAAGAGCCAAGATTATACTATGCATCAAAACCAAAAACTCACTACAATAGGAACCCCCCTCTAGCCATACATGTTTAGCAACGCATTAAGCATGCGTTGCCAAAATACGACCTTAGCAACTTTTATTAGTGGGTGAGCTCAATTTACAATAGATAATATGTGTTGCAGCACATGTGTTGCAGAGATTGAGTATCTTGCAACGGCTAACAGTTTGCAACAAATAACATAAGTTGTAATGGTCTTGATGTCCTGTAAAAACTTTTGTACAAACTGAGTATTTTTTAAAAAATAATAATCGAGCGAGCTGTCCTTTCTGAACAAGGTTTAATGACATGAATTATGTTGATGATTGTCTAAGTAATGCAAAATACTATCTTTAATATATAATCAAAATTATCATGATCGATTGGGCTATTGTCACTTGAGCATGCTTTGAGTTGATGGGTCTCTTGCCCAACAAAATAATTGGACAAAGGCCACCTATAGCGAATAGCTCAAATTACAATATTTGTAAAAGTTGGAGTAACTTGATTATATCCATTGCTAAGATTATATAAAACTATTCATCTATCGGAGGAAGAACAACATATATAAGTACTGCTGAAACCTATTAAAATTGTTGCAAAGTAGCAACGCTTATTCTCACTTGTTACCAACGGTTGTGTATATGTTGTAATTGATCCTAGCAACTACAGCATAGGCAACGCATATTAAATGCGTTGGTTCAGACCCTAGCAATACTTATATAGACTTTTAGCGATACATATATGTATTGCTAAAGGGGTTCCTCTTCTAGTGCCTGTTAATGAACATTGATTTTCATGATTCATAAGAACCAACAATACTTTTTTCTTTTTTGTAAACATAGCTTCCGTTGGTACTAAAAGGAAGGAAGATCACCACTGATGGAGCGTGAGCTCCTCAACGGGAGACAGTGAGGCCCCCCTTTCTAACGGGGACGCAGGGCGTGAATCGGCACTCCCATGCAAGAGAGATCAAGAGAGAAAAACCCGAGAGAAAACGTGATGCGAGGAGCTATACAGGTTCACGCCGCCGGCGAGACGTAATACCATACTCCTGTGTGGTTAATTAGAGATGATTTCTTCAGGGATCCAACCCCCCTTTTTTCTAGGCTTGGGTCTCCTTTTATACTTTTAGGGGCTACCACATGGGCCAACAGGTTGTTTTTTAGAGAAAAGGAAAACATTCTGCTACATTTAAGAGCGGTCTTGTTACTTGGCGCAGAAGTCGCATGTACAGTGGCTGCAACGTGACTCCTGTCAGCCCAGCTATCTCACCGCGCGCGATGCCTGCGTCATTCCTCATTAAATGGACGGAGAATTGTGTGCTCCATCTGTACCGGGCGACGGGCACCACTTGGCCGGAGCCGTCTCACCAACTCCGGTTGGATAAAGAGGCGGAACGGCTCTCATGATTTGTACGGGACTTGACGGGGCGTGCAGCGTGCCAACCGACGTGCAGCCGGTGCACTAACACCGCACCGCCGTCCCATCGGTCATTCTGACCGGTCACAGACCGGTCAGCCGGTGTGATTGGCGTCAGACAAGTCATGCGCGTGCCTAACCGCATTAAATGCGGCGTGACGCGCGGCTCAGACGCACTCATCTGAGCCATCATTAATGGGGTTAGGTGAGCGTTGGTAACGCTCACCTAACCCTGCACATGTGGCGGAAGCACGGGGGGTCGGGGTAGCCAACCCTTGCTGCAGTAGAGCGCTAGGGGAGCTGAGAACTTAGAGAGGGCAGCCGCCACCTCACCCTCGGGCCCGACCCCCTCCCCCCGGTGGAGGGCCACGTGGGCGCAGGGGGCCGCTTCAAGCTCTAAGTTTACATACCCCTGGGGTCACGACACCGACAACCACCTATCAGAATTCTGATTGCTTGATTATTTATTTGTTCAGGAAAATAGTTAAAACAGGCAGCAACAGTGAAAATGTTGGATAGTTGGAAAATTCCTATTGTTCCGATCCAAATTCAACACTTCACCAGATGAATGCTTCAATGCTTCAGGATAGTTTCTTTCTAAAAAGGAATATCTCTTGCCATAGTTAAGAGAGGATATCAAACGTAAATACAGTGACAAACATAAAAAGAGAAGTTGATCTACTTTACTGATGCAACACACACATCAGAGCTGTTCGTGCAAAAAAAAAAAAAGACGGAGCACATTTGTCACCCAACAGTGTTAGCAGTTGGCACCAACTTGTGATCAAGGCCTGCACCTGTATTTTACTTTCCTTGTACAATACACGATACGACCAAATCTAAGAATTACAATTTGCTAGTTGTGATTTTTTCCTCAAGAGACCTGCCCTCAACTTTTATGAATGTTCAAACGTATCTCATCATACCAAATATGTCAAACCAAATGCCATTAGATCGTATTTGTTCGGGGATTGGCTTCGCCCAGACCACCAACAGTTTACCACTCTTTGTTCCGGGATCCTCCGGATCATGCTCGCGCTCCGGGGCAGCGGAGGTAGCTCCGAAGCTCCGGAAGGAAGCGTCTCCCGGGTTTCGGGAGTGTTCCCCCTCCGAAGACTCCGGGAACCGGCTTTGAATTTGGCCCCAGAGAGAGGCTCCGACGGTGGCCTCCGTCCTGCAGAGCTCGGACGGAGCCCTCCTCCACAGAGATGCTAAAACCGGGCCCCTGATTCAGAACCCAAGGTGGAGTAGCGGGGGCGAGAGCCGGCCATAATGGTGCAGTAATGACGCCAGCTACCTCCGACATCGGGGCGCAGCCAGCGAGGCGGAGCCCGCGGCAGGCTTTAGCCCGGACGTGGCCTCGAGCAATGCATCCCGGGAAACCGGGATACTTTAGGGATGTCGCATTAATGGGCGCTGCCATTCCGTGTCCCCCAGGGAATGACTATAATGCCCATCGGCGGGCTCCACCCATCGGTCCCGAATGCGAGGATTAGCTAATAGGGTTATCTTTGTAACTTCCCATGCTCTTGAGAGGCTATAAAAGATGTAATGCAGTCTTCTAATGGGGAGAGAGACAATATTTTCTCCCTTACTTGATCTTGGTTGGTTTTGTTCCAACATTGGTGCCGTCTATGGGGATCGAGTAAGGAAAGAACACAAAAAGGAGAGAAAAGATGCCCCCAGCTACGACTCCACGAGGCCGGCCACGCAGGGCCACGCATCCCCCTATACTAGTATATCTATCGATCGTGGAAATCACAAGTCAGTGAAATCCCTCAGTTTGTTGTACAAGAAAACACACAAGGCAAGCAAAACTTGGAATCGTGATCTGAGAGTTCCAGAGAGAGATAACGTAGCTCAACGTATGTCCTTTGCAGAGAGGATCAGAGAGGCCCTGATCGACGCCCTATGTAGTTATGCACTACTCGGGAAGGTATTTTTAGTTCCGGTTGACAACCCTTTTTAATCCCGGTTGCGCAACCGGGACGTCCAATCCGAAACTAAAGATGTCCCATTTTTAGTCCCGGTTAGGTTGATAACCCTTTTTAATCCCGGTTGCGCAACCGGGACGTCCAATCCGAAACTAAATATGCTCCATTTTTAGTCCCGGTCTTTTTAATCCCGGTTGCGCAACCGGGACGTCCAATCCGAAACTAAAGATGCCCCATTTTTAGTCCCGGTTAAGTCAAAAAAATGTGTAGGATGTGGGATTCGAACTTAAGATCTCTCACCTCATCCCTTACGCGCGTTACCATCCCACCTACTACACACCTCTGACTTGGATAGCGATGTTTTATTTTTAAACTAACCCTGCAGGCATCTTTAGTCCCGGTTGGTATTACCAACTGATGACGCTCTCTCTCGTGGTCCGATCTTCTGGTGAGGGGATAACTCTCGCTTTGATCGAGAATGAAGTTTACGATGTCATTACCAATCAGAAGAAGTGCAGGACGCTGTGCAATCGCTACACCACAAACGATATCGTACCAACCGTGACGCACGGTTGATGATCCCTGCAATGCAATCGAGAGAACACTGCGAGAACAAGATAAGATGCAATCTAAATATTGCGCATAGGTAATTAAGCACAAAGGAATAGTTACGACTGAAGTGGTAGACCTAATCGACCTGGCAAATCAACACACCAACTATTGGGGGCTCTGAATCTATAGTCGTCGACTAATCGAGCGAGGACTAGATACAAGGTGAATGGCACTTGGCAAAATTCAATTAAACAAAACCTAATTATTTTTTAGGGGGACAAAGCTATTTATAGATGAAAATAAAGCTATTTAAGCACTGATTCATGGAAGGTGGAGGGAGACACTTTCAAGATGGGCCTAGTCTATTACAAGACCCAAGATCTAAGTTCGGTTTCAGCAGTAGCACTATGTTGTTTTGATGATTCCCGTTGACTCAGAATGAATTTGGATATGAGACTGGATGCGTTTGAAAGGTGACAAGATAAGCTTTCCATCAAGTCCTAGATCACCCAAATCGGAGTTGGTATGAAGGTGCTAGATCCGTTTGAAGTCAATGCTTTCCCTGTAGGCCGAACTAGACTTGGACTTGAAATCGTCGTTGGAACGTGTGAAGTCATGTGCGTATCCGATGAAGTGATGTCCTCATCACCAACCGGGACTACAGATCGTTGGGGCCTGACACGGTCTAACACGGCCTGACACGACCTAACAGCTATTGAACCGTGGCTAAGAATGATCTTTAGTCCTGGTTCCTATTCGAATCGGGACTAATGTGATTTTTACCATCCGGACAAATGTCACTTCTCGCGTAGTGATGGCACATAACTAAGCCTTCATGCTACCCAGCTGGGCAGGAATACCATTGCCCACCCATAGTGGTATAAGATGAACTCCCTTGAAGAAATCTTGAAGCTGCGAACGAAACTGAAGATTCACGGACCAAACAACTTCGTCACAAAATCACTGATTACGGATAGTACATACAAGCACGGTGTTGTTGGTTAGGTAGTACTTACATTCAATCTATCGGCACAAAGTAAGCAGCAATAGCCTGAGCCTCATAGTCATTGCAAATTCGCAAACCCATTCATCCAATCCAGCTGATCTAAGAAGGCCAGTAGGGTGGTAATGGGCCAGGGTCCATGGACCTTTTCACATCCCGCGCCAGCTCTTAAATATTTTTAGTTTTAACACTATTAAATCTCAGCCCGATCTGTTTTAGAATCAGCCCTTACATGTTATATGCTAAAAAGTTAGAGCCTTGCTACAAGGCTTGAACGTCTGGTGTATAGTTGGCCATATGGCCCGAGGCCCGATGGCCCGGCCCACGGCACGGGAATTTGGCCCGGCCTAAGCACGGCACGGCCCGGTAGCAGTTGGGCCCGTGCTGGCCCGGCACGACTGTTGGGCCGTGCCTGGGCCTATAGCTGGGCACGGTGGGCCGGCCTGGCACGGCACGGATCGAGGTCGGCACGATGGGTTGGCCCGGCACGGCACGGCCCAACGGTCGGCACGACCACGGCCCGCACCAACGGTAGGCACGAGCACGGCCCAGGCGCCCAACCCAACAGACAGCCAGGCCGCGCCGCGTGCGCCACTGCGCCCGCATATATAAGCCAGCGGCACCGGGCGCCCCCTCCCCAGTCCCCTCTCGGCTCTCGCTCTCTGCCTCTCCGCCTAACCCTAACCCTAGCCGCCACCGCTCAGCCGCCTCTGCCGATCTGCCTCCGCAGCTCCACCGCCCACCAGATCTCTTCCTCCACCGTCCGCAGCTCTGCATCCGCCGCTCACTCGCTCAGGCGCGCACCGGTGAGACCGAGTCGCGTCCCTTCCACTCTTCCAGATCTAGGCTTCCTCTTCGTCTCCGATCGATGCATCGCCTGACTCGCATGAGGCCATGAGGGGCGCATGAGGGCCACCGGCCACGCATGGTCGCCTAAGTCGTCATCCTTCCACTCTTCCAGATCCAGCCTTCCTCTTTGTCTCTTTCCCTTTTGTTCTTCTTCTTCAAATCCCTTGGTCTTCTCGTAGATCCGTGAGCCTATCGTCTTCAACGGCAACTCCGGTGCTCCGGCTGCGCACGTACAAGCATGGAACCCATCATTTTTCATTTTTGTTTCTCCATTTTCGAGCCCTAACCTTAAGTGTTCTTGGTTGCTTGCAGGTCGCAAGCCCGTTGCTTAGCGGCAGCCGCTGTTGAGGGGCCGGAGTGCCTGCGATGGACGACGATCCTACCTCCGTCAACTAACTTATCCTGTTCTTTCAATCTTAGCTAAAGATGTTATGACTGTTCCTGTTTCTACTATATCGTCCGAGTCTACTATTAGCATAACTGGCAGGATCATCGAGGACCATCGGCGGCGTCTAAACCCTAGGCTGGTGGAAATTCTGGCAGTGATCAAGGACTGGGAGCTAGCAGATGCAAAAGGTCAGCATACTACTGAGAATGTGGAGCTTCAAAATGCTTATGAGAATATGTATCTTGATGATGAAATTGATGTAAACCCTTGAACTGGATGATTGTAATTGATGTGAACATTTTAGCTGTGGGCTGTACTCTTTTCCTTTCTAGGGTTTTCTCACGAGGTGTGAGTTTTTACCTAGAAAGGTTTTTAATGAGGCAGCCATTGCACAACCACAGCTTATATAAACCCCTTTTATATTCTGACTTGTTGATTTGAACTGATTGTAAATCTGTGACTTGATGTATGCATTTGATGAATTGATTTGAACTGATTGTAAATCTGTGAGACTGTGACTTGATGAATTGGTGACTTGAAGAATTGTTTGTAAATCTGTGACTTGATGAATATGTGTCTTGAACATTTGGTGACTTGATGAATTGTGTGTGATTCTATGACTTATTTGATGAATTACATGTGAATTTCATGAATTTGATGTGTTATGTCAATTTGTTGTGTTGAATTGAACCTTTGAAGGGGTTTTTTGCCAGGACGTGCCTGGGCCAGCACGGGCACGATGGGCTGGCCGGGCCATCGGGCCAGCCCGGCACGGCCCGAGGCTACCTGGGCTGTGCCTGGGCCGTGGTTGTGGCCCGTGGGCTGGCACGGCACGGCACGGCTTGTTCGTCGGGCCGTGCTAGCCCGACTGACCTCGGCCCAAGCCCGGTCGTGCTTGGGCCGTGCCGGGCTGGGACCGGGCCTGGGCGGCCCATATGGCCAACTATAGTCTGGTGGCAATCCGACCGACACGGCCTCCCAAGTTTTGGTTGAGTGTATGGGACATTGGGACTGTGATTGCCATGGGTGGGTAGAGGTGACACTTGAGAAATCTGATGGAAAAGGAACATGAAGAACATATTCACAGGAGGAGAGAAAACTCGGTCCAGAAATGCTATGAATTAGACAGTGATTAAGTCCATCAGTAATACCTGCTCCTGTTAGATAGATCTCCCACCCGTCGGGCCCAACGACACAACGGACCTTGACCGCGCCCTGATCGGGGGTGTCTAGCCCATTGGCTGCTGGGCCCCTGTCACCCTGCGCCATATAAAACAGAGGGTGGAGGCCGGGACGACGAGGTTCGCTGCAGCCACCAACTCAACCCGAAAACCCTAACCCTAACCGATCGAGGGGGCGCAGCCAGTGACGGGAACTCGCCACCTCCGTGCCACGACCTCGCCGGGAACCCCTACTGCTGCAAGCACCTTCGTCGTCGCCGACAACGTCAAGCCCGCGACGACAACGACGATGGCCGGTGCCTCTTCATCCTCAAACACCTCCACCGGTCGGTCCCTCTAAACCCTATCCCTCCTACATTGTTGCTAAAACACCCATAGAGAAGAAACCCTACCGATCTAAACCTAGGTGATCCGCTAGAGAAAATTAACAGTTCCATCAAGCAGAACAAACTCAGAGGAGTTCAGTATTCCTGTTGTGACATCATATTACTGACATTTGTGATATGGTTTTTCTAGAAGTTTCACATTTATGTAAGAAGTGAAGTATGACGAAAATGAAATTAATGTGAGGTAGTTATAGATACATTTGGTATTGGGACTTTTTTTTTAGATAATTTGGTATTGGGCTTTGAGGAGAGCTTTGTGGATTTTTCATGAAAATGATTTGTAACGAAACCATTCAAAATCTGTTAGCCGAGATAAGTTCAATACTGGGTTGGTCTGCCTCATGCAAATGCATTACAATAGTAGAAAATTTTGCAGTCATTCTCAGTCTATTTACTCAGACACTCCACTCTCTTCTCTCTCATTTTATCTACATATATCCTTGTTTTCATTCTTGGTTTTGTGTAGACATGGTATCTTGCATGAGAAATAATGTCTTCATCTTTTTACCTCCCTTATTAACTCTATTGCCACATCAGATTTTTACTTATGTTGTTAGAGTTTGTGTCGAATATGTGTACAAAGTCGGTTACAGTTTAAGACTTGGAGTTGTACAAGGTGTTAGGACTAGAGTAACAGCCGGACTCTATCGTAGGATCTCTCTTAAATAGAGATGCGTGCCTATTGTAACCGTATGGCAGCATGACAACTTAGCATAGTGAGAGGGGGCGGCTGCCGACAGCGACCGGCCGTGAGTCGTTGTACTTTGATACACTGTAATATGCTGAATCGGGGAGGAGCACCCGTAATCAGTGCTCGGGAAATCTAGGCTACGGCTGAACAACGTTACCAAATATCATGTCTCGGTGTCGTTATCGTGTTTGGATCTCCTATGGCGTTTCTTCTACGTTTAGCTACCGATGTCGATTTCGAGGCTAGTTTTCTAACAAGTGGTATCAGAGCCTACGGGGGATCCATGGAAGAGGCGCGAGGGAGGTGTTCCACATCGCAACGACTACATAGGATGTCCAGGGACGGACATGGACGCAAGGTGGAGCATGGTGGCGATCAACGGAATTTGATCGGTGGATCAAACACGTCAGGCGGTGGCCTGAACCGTTAGATGGCTGCTTTCAACAGGGAAATGACCAGACGTGGTGCTCGGGTATGGCGGCGGAAGCGATTGGCAATCCAACCAATGGGTCGGA
Organism: Oryza punctata; assembly: GCA_000573905.2. NCBI lineage: Eukaryota > Viridiplantae > Streptophyta > Magnoliopsida > Poales > Poaceae > Oryza > Oryza punctata. The sequence goes on from CM002493.2 coordinate 31,672,842, forward strand.
CACTTCGGGCGGGTGGCCCGGACTTTCCGGTGAGCTACTTTCGACAGAGAGACTTGTGACCGCACGCTCGGGTTGATTGAAGCTGGACGCGATTGGTAATCCAATCAGTGGGTCGGACACTTCGGGCGGGTGGTCGGGACTTTCCGGTGAGAGACTCTCAACAGGGAGACATGCAGCCACACGCTCGGGTTGATTGAAGCTGGAGGGGATCGGTGTTCTCGATTGGTAGAATCGATCACTCTTGGTGGGGTGGCCCGGCCTTTTCGATGAGCTACACTCGACAGGGAGATGGTTAGACGTGACGCTCGGGTCGTTTGGCTACTGGGAAGGTCGGAACAGATTTGTTGGTGAAGTCCAAATGGCAAGAACACTGCTTGGTGTAGTTGTCGTGTAGGTGCCAGCGGGATTCGATGCGGGCCGGCTCCGGTGATTCGAGGTGGTGCCTTCTGTGGGGAGCTGTGGTGTTGGTTGCTTCGGAGAGAAGTGGCGGCGGAGCTCCAGGGCGGAGGCGGTGTCGGCACGGGTATCTGGCAACGGTGGAAACAACGGTAGCATTTTCTCTATGAAATTGGTGGCGACGTTTCATCGGAGGCGACGCAGAGTATGTCAGAAGGAGGTGACATCATTGATGGTCGCGGAGATCCAGCGTTGGGACAGATCAGGGCCTGCAGGGCATGTGGAGTGCACATGACAGGCCGAGCAAGGATGCTACCGACATGCATAAGATTTGCATTGGAAATTGTGCAAGTTCTGATTACAGCTAAGGGAGCATGTTGGACATGCATGCAAGCCATGCATCGTGCATGTACATGGCTTTAACAGAATTATGCATGGATTGACACGATTGTTAGGTAAATTGTACGGTGGGAAGCATGCACAAGACCAAGTCGGAGTCAGCCTGTTGTTTGAGTCGGTTTTATTTTTGTGTCCGCGGAATCGGAACCAGGACAGTTCAAGCTATTGAGTTGTGTACGAATTGGGAGCATGGTTTCGAGCAGCACAAGGCAGCGGCTTGACAGGTGAGAGGCTCGATGGTGGATGAGTGCATGAATCCTCAACAATATTAGCAATGTGTCGACATGAGGTAGCAGTGGTTCGGGGAGATGTGCACACACGTGTGGTCAAAATTCCCGGGCAACAGCGAGTGAAATCGTTGATGGAGTCAACAGACTGTTTGGCAGTATAGGATATATCCAGGATCTACGGAGCTTGCATGATGGGAATATATGGAATCTGCGTCACTGAAGATGAAGAGCAAACGCTATGGTGATAATTTCTTCGGGTGATTCAAGGCAACGGTGAAATTCTCAAATTATCGGATATTCAATCTACGGATGTGGGGAAGCGTGGATGTTAGATTTGTTAGCTCAGCTCATAAGACTACAAGGAAGAAAAGGTTCAGTTCTTCATGTATGGTGCGTTTGATTTATCTATTTGCTGATGATATTGGTTATCTGACCATGGATTAGATCAAGTCAAATTTAAAACGAAAGATGGAGGTGGACATGGTCTTCGAAAGTCTATGATGTGGCAGCTAGGGACAAATTCAATTCGCTTAGTAAGACGACTGTGGTGATATGAGAGAAGGTGGAGCATTGTTGCAGGTGGAATCAAGAGGAAGAAAGTTACAGAGATAATGAAGTCTCTTGTTACGGTGAGCCTGCTAAAGGCTTGTCGGGACGGCTCGGTGTGAGCGGTGGAAAAAGATCCAAACTCAAGTACGGGTGCACGAAGCTTCGTGCATGAAACAAATTCAGGTTGGCGTGGTATATTTGACAAGGTGGAGTTTGTTAGAGTTTGTATCGAATATGTGTATAAAGTCGGTTACAGTTTAGGACATGGAGTTGTACTAGGTGTTAGGACTAGAGTAAGAGTCGGACTCTATCCTAGGATCTCTCTTAAATAGAGAGGCGTGCCTATTGTAATCGTATGGTGGCATAGCGACTTAGCATAGCGAGAGGGAGCAGGTGCCAGCAGCGACTGGCCGTGAGTCGTTGTAACTATGATACACTGTAGTATGCTGGATCGGGGAGGAGCGCCCGTAATCAGTGCCCCGGAGATGTAGGCTACGGTTGAACTCCATTACCAAATATCGTGCCTTGGTATCGTTATCGTGTTTGGATCTCCTATGGCGTTTCTTCTATGTTTAGCTACCGATGATGATTTCGAGGCTAGTTTTCTAATATTTGTGACGGTGTATTTAATGCTATGGACACTAGATGATATGAAGGGTTAGGGATGGCCTGTGGAAATACTATTTTAGCTTTTGAACAAGAAATTAAGTGACGTTGTCTAGAGTATTTCAATAGGAAATGGAGGCACTAGGGATTCACATCAAAATAAAGATATTCATGCTTCAGAATTTGTGTTCAGTTAGCCCTTGGTTATCCTTAGAAATTTATTCTGGTTATGAAAAGGACACACCACGGACATGCGTGAAAGTTATTGTAACAAATTTCACCCCCACAGAGCAGGAAAAAACAAGCGCAGCAAGTGACTTGCAAGACCTGATCACAACTGGAACACCAGTAAGTACGTGGTACAGATGCAGCTGCTATAGCAGCAAGAGATCGATCCATGTATGACAAACTTTTCAGGCGATGCCAGCTCTATACTGGTTCCAAAACACAACAGAAGCTAAAACTTCATGATTCATAGTACTCCTACGTGATAATTAAGTCTTGACACTAAGGACAGGAGTAGATCACTAAGCAGCGTCTTTTTTATTTAATACGATATGAGTTCACCGGATTAGCCAACAACTGCATGGATCGTGCAACTCGATCAATTGTAATCATGGAAAATTTGTGGTCATTGTTACTGCACTTGCTAATTTTGATTTAGACATGTCAGTCTTAATTGGCCAAACAAGAGATTTGATTGTTCCTATAGGACTACATTGCCGTGCGGTAGTTATGTTCGGAGTACTGATAAATAACAATGGCATCATAGCTTCCACGCAATATATAGAGCATCATAACTAGTGTCCATCACTGTACACACGTTAAGGAAACTATAGCAGTTAAGGTAGTTGGGCACAAGAAAGTGCTTAGCCCATAGGAAATGGAGGCACTGGGAATTCACATTGTAATAGTGATAGTGATGTCTTGCTTCGTGGATTTGTCTTCTGAAAGTCTTTTGTTGTCCTTAGCAATTGATTTTAGTTACGAAATGAATACACCGTTGTAAAACATGTGTCTTTCTGTCAACCAAGTTGGAAGAAATAAGTTCAATGCTACATCAGCCAAGAACTGAATGATAGTAGTAACAGCAGATGAGTACGTAGCGGCAAAACAGATGCTATGAGAAATTTTTCTAACCACAAGGACTGTGCTTTGAGAAACTATTTTGTCTGGCCATGTCTATATATTAATATTGAAAGTTCTCAGAAACATAACAAAATCGATTTACTCAAGACTGTAATCATCATATTAGGAAAACAATTGATTCTCCTTATGATGTTTTGTGATCTCTGTCCTCCTGAGCACGACGAAAAATATATTTCATAAATTACCACCGGAACATTAACAATCATTTCTACATTAGAAAGAAGAACAACTCACAGCACGAGTGGCTAGTTTTTCTGTAGTTCAGTTACATTTTTTTAACCGATAGATCGACATCCAAGTGTTTAGTTTGATCCCCCTGTGGCCGAAATATGTTCCATGTTATAGTACAGAAACATGGTTTGGTCAATCCATATAATTGCTTAAGAAATTCAAATCTAGACAAACATAAAAACACATCTAGGTAAATAAAAAACACGTGTATGTGTAGGGCGAGGGACAAGGTGGTGGGCAACCAACACGTTCAGACCCATCACACCTCATTTTTAGTTATAAAAAGAACGGCTGAGAACATGACTAGCCTGGATATAATCATGATTATATTACATATCAGCGAGTTAAAAGTGTATATATTCTATGTGCGATTTACGTGTTATATATTTGAACAAACATTATTGCATTATAAGTTTTGTGTTCTCGTTTGCAGAAGTACTTGTTTGGGTAAATGGAAAGATACCGAGCGTAAGGAATACATGAAAGATCAAACATAGTGGATTCCTTGCGTCACTTTAGATCCATATAAGGTAAGCGATTAAGTTCTCTACATAGTGGATTCGGACTCGGTCCTACTGACAGCATTAACTTCAAACAGACATAGCTACTAATCAAGAAGGATTTTCGGGGCCCATGGATACTTGTTGGAAAGGTTATGGAGTCTACTTTCATATAGTTTTAATCCCACGTTAGAATTCCTCCTTAGATTTCAGAAATCTGCAAAACAAGTCACATATCTTATCTAGTCCGAGTCTGGTTTGGGTCTTGAGACTTATAATTGTGTCATGGGCAAAGCCCAAGGGGGTGTCACCCTAGGGCTAAACTAGATTTCCCTAATCATATTTATTCAGAAGCCATCATTGTTTAGAGTCGGGTTTTGTTACATTATTTTTGTTATTGCAGTTTTACCACAAATTCGGTTTGTGGAACCCTAATTTTGATATCTTAATCATTCATCTGCAAATTGAGTTACAATCTACCTTACTTATACCTGTGTTCTTCGATTCGCATACAGGGATTAGCCTTCTCAGCGAGGTTAATCTGGTTTCGGCATGGTTAATAACCAGAGGAGACGTGGCGCTACGATTATAGGGTTCAGATCGTGTTGATTGAAAACCGGATCGTGTGTGTTAAGTTTTTACCAAATCGAAAGTTATCTTTACCTGACGATGGGAAATCCCATTACCATCAATCGGCATGTGCCATCATCGCAAAACAGTATGAAAGTAACGTTTTAATTTGTACCACACCACCCAGCTGGTCTAATTCTAATTTTAACACTTAGCACTACGTCCAAACTATCAGTCAAATATATATACAAGTGGAAGGTCATATCGATATTCCAGATGCCATACATGTACCCAATATTCCTCGCGCGATCAATAAACCACCCCTGTCCTCTCCTCTAGCTAAGCTTTGGAATAACAAGTTTCTCTGTATGTATCTCGAGAACACTACGAGAGAAGTGATTTTTATCCGGATGGTAAAATCACATTAATCCTAGTTCGAATATGAACCGGGACTAAAGATGGAATCAACAGTGACAAGAATCTCGATATACGTACACATCATTCATACATACGTTATGTTTTGATTTCTTATTGACTTCTTATATTTATATCTCATTTTTGAATCAATAAGTTCTTTGGATGATGGAGCAACTCCCCTATAATGCATTTATACAGACCATTTAAGAACAACTAATGGGATTCCCGTGGGAGAATTCCACCACGATGGAAAACTTATTCGTCAACCCTACCCATGATTAGAATAGGATTGTAATATATATATACATAACATAGATATAATTACTTATATGTCTGTAAATATTTTTGGTAATCTATATATGTATATATTTACTAATGTGTCTTTACATATTTTGGTTGTAGATATATACATATGATATATATATATATATATATGTATGTATTTATAAATATATTACATATATATTAAAAAAATAGAGCAAGCAGCATATGTATTTATACATATATTTATAAATGAATAATACATAAACATGCAACAAGCAGCATATGTAAATTATAAAAAACAGAAAAACATCTTTAGCCCCCATTATTTCAACCGGGACTAAAGATAGGCATCTTTAGTCCCAGATTGAGCATTCCAGTTTGCAATCCGAGACTAAAGGGGATTTCAAACTGGAACTAAAGATGTATTCTCCAGTAGTGGAAAAAGATGCATGAAAAATCATCAAAGAATGTGAAGATGAGGACACCTAAGACCATCGTGCATCTAGTGTAGGTAGACAGTACGTACAAGCGTGAAGCACTAGTGCAGATCCTCTCATCTGTAACGGGTTGCAACATAACTGGTTTTTGCGGGCCGTCACAAAGAATACATCTCAAACGGGCCTTAAAAGAGGCCGATTGAGATAGGGTCGGAGAGACATGTTAAATGTGCGTAGAACTGAAGCCCGTCACGGATGACACATATCTGTGACGGGCTACAACTAGGGCCCGACTGAGATATCCTTAAAATCTCAAACGGGCCACAAGTTGGGGCCCGTCACAGATGACTATTATCTGTGACGAGCCCCAGTTTGGGGCCCGTTTGAGATATTTAAGGTTATCTCAATCGGGCCCTAGTTGTAGCCCGTCACAGATATGTGTCATCCGTGACGGGCTCTAGCTTCAGGCCCGTTTGAGATAACAACAAAGCCCGTCACAGATTGCAGTCCTCTGTGACGGGCATTTTTTAGGCTCGATAAAGATAACTGATATGCCCGATAGAGAATACAATTTTATGGACCGTTACAGATAGTTATTGCACACTATAAATAGCCGCAACTGCCGGTGTAACTGTATCCCACTATTCACAATTTTGGTGGGAGGTTGGAGGGGGCGAAATTTTAATTTTTTTCCAAAAAAAATTAAATTCATAAAGGTACTTTTGGGAATTTGTAATCGGTACTTTAGACAATTCATCAATTCTCATTAATTTAGAGTATTTATCTTATAAGATGTTTCTCTGATTATTTTTTCATTTCTGCAGCGATGGATCAAAGTTGGATGTATGCGAAATCCGTGAAACGTCATAGTCAGGAGTATAGAAATGGGGTATTAAATTTTATAAACACCGCGAAGGAGGATAGGAAAAGAAGAAACAGCGATTACATGTGCTGTCCATGTGCAGATTGCAACAATGAGAATATGTTTGGTAGTCGAGTGGATGTACACGCTCATCTGATACAACGAGGATTCATGGAGGGCTACACATGTTGGGTCAAGCATGGAGAGCAAGAATCAGGAGGTGGTGCAGCTGTAGACAGTACTGGTGCGCAAAATCAGGAAGATGAAGATGAGCATGACATGTTTATACCTTCTCCACTAGGTGGTGAAATGGTTGATGTTGATCACGATCTGCTGCAAGACATGTTACGTGACGTTGAGGATCCAGGCTACAATGAGAGAGATTCCATAAAGTTCAGCAGGTCGGTCAGTGACTCGCAGATGCCTCTATACGCCGGATGCAAAGCAAAGCACACCAAATTATCAGCTACCTTGGACCTAATGAAGCTGAAAAGGCAAGTAGTGGATGGACAGACAAGAGTTTCACGGAGCTTTTGGGAATTTTGAAGTCCTTGATGCCTGATGGGAACACATTGCCCGAGACGACATACGAAGGAAAGCAGGTTTTGTGCCCCCTGGGGTTAGAGGTCCGTAGAATTCACGCTTGTCCAAACGACTGCATATTGTACCACAAGCAGTATGCGGACTTAGATGCTTATCCTGTCTGCAAGGCCTCTCGATACAAGCGAAAGAAAAGTCCTGACGAAGGGAAAGATCAAAGTGGGGTGGTCCCGCGAAGGTTTTGTGGTACCTACCAATCATTGATCGTTTCAAAAGATTATTTGCAAACCCCAAGGAGGTGAAGTTAGTACGTTGGCATGCCACTGAGAGAAGGAACGACGGTATGCTAAGATACCCAGCGGATTCAATTCAATGGAGAAATATCGATCGGAAACACAGTGACTTTGCTGCCGACCCCAGAAACATGAGGATATGTCTGTGTACAGATGGCATGAATCCTTTCGGAGACTTGAGTAGTACTCACAGCACCTGGCCAGTTCTTATTTCAAACTTTAACATACCGCCATGGTTGTGCTTTAAAAGGAAATATATTATGCTGTGCTTGTTAATCCAAGGACCAAAACAACCGGGTAATGATATCGACGTGTTCTTGGAGCCTGTTATGGATGATCTTGAGATGCTATGGAAAGAAGGTGTGGAAACTTGGGATGCGTATGGTCAGGAGAATTTCAAGCTACGAGTTCTACTGTTCTGCACCATTAATGACTATACCGCCCTCGGTAATCTTTCTGGCCAAACCGTGAAAGGAAAGAAGGCTTGCTCCGACTGCATGGAACATACACGCAGCCGATGGTTGAAGAAATCACGAAAGATGGTTTATATGGGTCATAGGAGGTGGCTCCCGCTACGTCACGCGTTTCGAAGGAGGAAAAATATTTTCAACGGTAAGAGAGAACTTCAGCAGGCTCCCAAGGATTTGTCTGGGGATGAGGTGTAAAACTCGGTCAAAGATATAACCAACAACTTTGGGAAGAAAAGAAAACGTAGTCAGGCAAAGGACAAGGGTATGTGGAAGAAGAAGTCCATGTTTTGGCGATTACCTTACTGGAAAGATCTTGAGGTTCGTCATTGCATTGATCTCATGCATGTAGAAAAGAATGTGTGTGAGAGTTTGGTTGGCCTGCTGCTGAATATTCCCGGCAAAACAAAGGACGGGTCGAACGCGCGCCAAAACAAAGGACGGGTTGAACGCGCGCCTTGATATACAGGAAATGAACATTCGCAGTGAACTCCAGCCCATAACAGATGCAGAGACAGGTAGAGTGTACCTCCCTCCAGCTTGCCACACACTATCGAAGAATGAGAAGGTCGCAATGTTGTCTTGCCTGAAAGATATCAAAGTTCCATCGGGCTATTCAGCGAGGATTAGTAAGTACGTCAAATCGGAAGACCTAAAACTGGTTGGAATGAAGTCTCACGATTGCCACGTGCTAATCACACAAATCTTGCCAGTTGCTATCAGAGGCATTCTTCCCCCCAAGGTCCGACATACGATCCAACGTCTGTGCGCCTTTTTCAATGCAATCGGTCAGAAAGTTATAGATCCCAAAGATCTAGATGGGTTGCAGACCGATATTGTTAATACCCTCTGCCACATGGAGATGTTTTTTCCGCTGTCTTTCTTTGATATCATGGTTCATCTCCCTGTTCATCTTGTGAAGCAAACAAAACTATGTGGGCTAGCTTTTCTAAGAGAAATGTACCCGTTCGAGAGGTACATGGGAGTTCTGAAGGCATAGAACAGAGCAAAACCGGAGGGGAGCATCATTGAAGGATACACGACCGAGGAGGTCATTGAGTTCTGCGTGGATTACATGTCACGAAGGAAGGTTGTCAGGTGCTGGCACAATACGGAGGAAAAGAATTAGGCCCGATCAAGCTTCCTACGCGCAGGCTCATTTTGCTGTGCTCCAACACATGGCAGAAGTTGGCCCATACTTTGAGGAGCACTTAGCGAAAATCCGCCAGGAGAACTTGGGTCGATCTGAGATGTAGATTAACAGGGAACATAACTCTCGGTTCAATGCTTGGTTCAAGAATCGTGTCACAATGTCGACGGATATCCCAAATGAGACAGTACAGTTGTTGGGGATGGAACCGTGTTGGGACATAGACACATGGCAAGGATACGATATTAATGGATACACATTTTACACCGTCCAGCAAGATGACAAAAGCACAGTGCAAAACAGCGGAGTCCGTATAGATGCCTTCCAGGATCAAGTTGGCTCGAACACATACTACGGCCGCATTGAGCAGATCTGGGAGCTGAACTACGTGAAGTTCAAGGTTCCTTTGTTTCGATGTCATTGGGTGAATATACGCACTGGTGTTAAAGTCGATAAGGAAGGTTTCACTTTAGTAGATCTATCCAAGGTTGGATACGCCGATGAACCATTCGTACTTGCGAAACAGGTTGAGCAGATTTTCTACATTAAAGACCCCGCAAACAAGAAGATGCACATCGTGAGGGATGGCAAGTGCCAAATTGTTGGTGTTGACAACGTCGTCGACGAAGAAGAGTACAACCAGAATCTTCATGTACGGCCTCAAAGCGACCTTGACGATGATCCACAGGAGCCTGTGGGGTATACTCGCTCAGATCATACAGAAGGCATAACCTTGTGATTTTAGCTGTGCTTAATTGTTATGTTGGTTTTGGATACTAGTGAAGTAAAATGGAAAGGAAGTATTTTTTATTAGTAATAGCTAGCTTGGTGCAACTTGTAATATAATTTTATGATGAATTTACTAAATTTAGTGATTTATTGTGCTTCACTAAATTATTTGGTATTGTAAGTTAATTATTGTGATTTTAGTAAAATGAGCACATGTTAAATGTGAGTCAAATGTCATCTGTGATGGGCCTTAGTACAGGCCCGATACAGATGACAACATCTCTATCGGGCCCAAACAAGAGCCCGTCACAGATGTTGTCATCCGTGACGGGCTGTGGTTTAGAGCCCGATAGAGATGATGTCATCTCTATCGGGCACATCCGTGACGGGCCGTGGTGTGGTGCCCGATAGAGATGATGTCATCTCTATCGGGCGTTGAAATGCAGCCCGTCACGGATGTTGTCATTCGTGACGGGCCGTGGTGTGGTGCCCGATAGAGATGATGTCATCTCTATAGGGCGTTGAAATGGAGCCCATCACGGATGTTGTCATCCGTGACGGGCCGTGGTGTGGTGCCCGATAGAGATGATATCATCTCTATCAGCCGTTGAAATGGTGCCCGTCACGGATGTTGTCATCCGTGATGGGCTCTTGTTCAGGCCCGATTGAGATGTTAACTACCGTACTAAGATAAAATAACCGCGCTGGATCTGGATCTGGCCGGACTCGAAATTTTTCTAAGTCTCTATCCACTGCCGCCGACGACAATGACGCCGACGCCGACGCCGCCGGTCGCCTCGTCCCCAACCCGCCGCCGGTCGCTTCTTCTCCAAGCCGCCGCCGACCGCCTCTCCTTCTCCAAGCCACCGCCGGCCGCCTCTCCTTCTCCAAGCCGCCGCTGACGACCTCTCCTCCCCAAGCCGCCACCGGCCGCCACTTGTCCAAGCCTCCTCCGGTGAGTCTTTTTAGGTTAGGGTTACTTAGTGATTTTTAGTGATTGTTTTTTAGGTTTTTAACTTAGGTTATTTTAGTGACGTTAGTGATGTTAGTACTGAGATTTTTAGGTTTAGTGCAAATTAGGTTTAGTCAAAAATTAGGTTTAGTGAAATTTAGATCTAATGATTTTTAGGTTTAGTGAAAATTAGGTTTAGTTAAAAATTAGTATTAGTGATTTTTAGTGATTTTTGGGAATTATTAGTGATGTTAGTGATTTTTAGTGATTTTTGGGAAATATTAGTGATGTTAGTGATGTTAGGTTCTTGTAACTTAGGTTTAGTGACTTTTAGGTTTGGTGAAAATTTGGTTTAGTTAAAAATTAGGTTTAGTGACTTTTAGGTTTGGTGAAAATTTGGTTTAGTTAAATTAGGTTTAGTGACTTTTAGGTTTGGTGAAAATTAGGTTTAGTTCAAAATTAGTTTTAGTGAGTTTTAGATTTAATGATTTTTAGGTTTAATGATTTCATTGATTTTAGTTTTAGTTAGGTTATTTTAGTTAGGTTAATTTAGTATATTTTAGTGATGTGTTGACGAATGGATGATATTTTAATGAACTTGGATGATATTTTAATGAACTTGAATGATTGTGTTGAATTTAGTGAAATGTAGGTTATTTTACTGATGTTAGGGTTACTTAAGTTTTTTTAAGTTAAGTTTAGTACATTTTATGAAATATACGTTACTTTATTGATCAATTTTACTGAACTTTTAAGAATTTAGTCCAATGTACGGTTTTTTTAGTGATTTTAGGGTTACTTAGGATATTTTACTTAACTTTAGTGATTATAGGTGAAATGTAGTTTATTTTAGTGAACTAGACTAATTTTAGTGCATAGTTAAAATGTTATACGAAGTGTTCCGGGTGCCAAGTTGGTTTGGTTGGGTCAGTACATGTACGGAACCTTCCAAGACACCTTGGCATCCAGAACACTTCGTAATCTGTCATTTTTTGATAATTAAGAAACGTGTAAAAGGAAGCGAGGAGGAGCCATTTTGCTTGTAAAGTAGAGTAGTCCAGGTGGAGCAAGTAAGAGTAGGTATGGTACTACTTAGTGATTTTGGGACTTACTGAATTAACCGAGTTACGTGCATACGTGATTTGTATACAAAATTATTAACTTTGTTATTTAAAAGCACAGTTATTTAGACGATGTCACAGCAAGGTGAACCGATGTCGACGACAACTAGTGGGTCCTCAAGGGCACGGGGTCGTAGGATAGGGAATAGAATCCCTAAGGAACGGTTCACCATCTCAGAGGTGAACCAGGGTTGACTGCCGACGCGTCCTCGCAATGTCCTAGCCAAGTTCAGGTCCACCTGCGGTGTCGTACCGAGGGAAAACTTCACAATCCTCGCGGATGACATCAAGCTTGTGCCTGAGGCGGAGAAGAACGCTGCTTGGCTCAAGTTCAAGGAGAGCTTCGAGTATCCTGCAGCCGACGAGGAGAGGCTCAAGCAGGTTGCGTTCAAGGTGATGGGCAATTGCTGGAAGAATTTCAAGAGCAGGCTGGTCACGGAGTTTGTCCTAAATCCGATGACCCCTGATCCAAAAGACCAATGGCCCTTCATAATGGAAGAGGTTTGGGAGCAATTCTACGAGAAGAAATCGACCCCGAATCCCGGGCTAGAAGCGAAGCATATAGAGCACTGCAGGCAGGAACATGCACCCGCACCGCCTAGGCACCGCAGGATACGTCGGGAAGCTGGAGGAATGGCAGCAGGAAGATGAAGCGGCAGCGGCAGCGAACACACCGCCGGTGTTTGCCGACATCCCACACCCACGGGTAAGGAACTGGGCCCGGGCGAGGTACCAGAAGAATCAAGATGGGTCGGTTTCGCTTCCAAATCCCCAAGATCAACAAGTGTACGATAATATAGTAAGTGCCCTATCTCAATATTTGTTCGCATTGTCCCCACCGAACTTTTCGTTTAATCCGAACTCATTTGTACTACAGAAGGAGTTGGTTGCCTCGCAAGAAGCCTCGCAAGAGGGCAGCTCTCAAAGACGTGAGGACGACATCCTCAGTAAAGCGTTGGGCAACAAGGAGCACTGTGGACGGACTAGGGGACTTGGCGCCAACGTGCCATGGAAAGCTGGATTCCCGGACTACGCGTGGTAGTACAAGAAGCGGACAATAACGAAGGCGCAAAAAGATGCCCGCCTTGCCGCCCAGATCCGTGAGCAGGTCAGAGCCAAGTTAAGCTCTGAATTCGACGAGAAGCTTGAATCGATGAGGGCCCGTATCAGGCAGGAGATTCGAGAAGAACAAAATATCCCGGAGGCTGCCGCTGCTGCTGTGCAACAGGATCTAGCTAGTCCGACGCAGAGGCGCAGCAGTTGTGCATCAACTGAGGCGGGGGAAAATCCCCCATCGGTCCCCGCCGCTGTCGACCAAATTACGGTAAATCTCTCGTCCGCAACGCATATAATTCTTAACGAATATAATTCATAACGAAATCATATGGTAAGTACTACTCTAAAAATTGTTATTAATCTATCGCAGGAGCTAACTAGCTGCACCCTGACAGTGAGGGTGATGCCGTCCTTCACGGTTCCTGCAGTTGAAGGCCTAGCTTTCCAGCCGACCCCGGAGACTAGAGTGCATGGGGCGCAACTACGGGCTGACTGTGCGAAGGTCCAAGTCGACTCGGTGAAGCCAGAATTCGATCATTTCCCGCTCAGGCATCCACTGAACGACGAGGTCCTAACTCTTGGAAATGCACGTGGAACCTTCATCCAATGGCCCAAGGACCTCATTGAGATAAGGGTGATCTCGAGGCCAACCACTGCACCAAGCGGTCGCCTGCCGATACAACCTGCCCCTGCTCCTTCAGCACCTCTAGCTCCCGCTCGTCACGAAGATATAGATGATGTCGAGTTGCAGTACGACACGGACTTCGGGGACGAGCCTATGGAGGTCGACAGCGGGGCGATCATCAAACCCCCACCAATGAAGAAGAGCAGGAAGGCGCATTCTTCCCCCCAGAGAGTTGCTATCGAAAAACCTGCTGCAAGGGGGCGAGGAAAGGGAAAGCTGTAGGGCTCACGACTTGCTCCAACAAAGCTAGATCTGAGCAAGGCGCTGGTACTTCCTAAGAAGCCCGTACCTCCATCCTCCTTCCAACTAGGCATGCCGTTGGTTGGAAACGACATGCTAGCTACGATGGGCACCGCTTGCAAGGAGCTACACAAGTACTACATGGAAAAATCTAATGTGAGGAGGAAGAAAAGAGAAACTGATATAATAGGCGAACACGCAAGAGCGCCATTCCTTGGGCCACCAAATTTTATCGTGGTAGACTTCAAGGATCTATTCGACCTCTACAGGCTCCGCTCGGTGGACACAACCCTCCTCAAGTGCTATTCCTGGTAAGTACTCTTGCTCACGAAAATTATTCATCTCAATCCGTGTAATATGCTTATAAGTTCGTTTGTCTTGCATGTAGGTACAGTTGGAAGTGGTGTCTCAAAAATGCACCGGAAGTTGCCTTCCTTGATCCTCAGGTAGTGAATGTCACAAATCTTCAAGTGGACCGTCAAGGAATGGTAAACTACTTGTTTGACACCTTCTGGGCCCAACAAGATAAGGAGTACATCATGTGCGTCTATAATCAATAGTAAGTGTGCTCCCTAAATTCATTGCATTACACGTCTAGCTTTAGTATTAACTTTAAATATTTTAATGCCGCAGTGGACATTGGATCCTACTGGTAATAACGCCTAAGTGGAGTACGTGCCACTACTTAAACTCCAGGATTGACAAGAGAGCATACGATTGGACCCCGATTCAACTCGCGATAGATGAGGCGTGGGCCCAATATGTGCAAAAGGGAGGCCTTCGAAAGACAGGGCAGGATACACTTATCCATAAGAAGGACTTCCCAGTCAAACAACAAATAGGCGACCAGTGCGGATTCCATGTCTGCCACAACATGCGCCTACTTTGCAAAGATAAGGTGAAGACTTTAGGTGAATTGGAGGTTTGTGGTCTCATTCGTGACATGTCCTAATTTAATTAATGTACATACATATATCTAAAGATCGTTCGACTAATTTCGAATTTTGTACATGTAGGTCAAATTATCAAAGGATCCGGGTAGCAGCTTTCAGGATATTCGTGAGGAGATTGCCAAGTTCATCCTCCACGAAATTATTCACCCTAAAGGAATGTTTAGGGTTAAGATTAAGTGAAAAACAATTTTTAACATTCTATTTGAATTGTCAAACACATGTTACTATGTAATATTATTGTTTATTACATTTATTATCTCTATGTAAATTCTGTCTAGATGAATATTACAGCTTATGATGCTTACCACTTGACCAATATGCAAGTGTCAATATGGATGTTATTTGTCTAAAATATATGTGAATGGTATTTGTGAATGGGGATGCAGCGATGTATATATGTGAATGGGGATGCTAGGATATATATATGTGAATGGCATATCTGTTTCTGTTATTTTTGCAGCGGGCATGGCTAGCACAAGCCTGAGGCTAGCCAAAAAACAATATTTATTTTTTTTGGTCATACTCATCGGTGACGGGTTATAAGTTAAAGCCCGATTGAGAATACAGTCATCCGTGACGAGCCGTAAGTTAAAGCCCGATTGAGATTACAGTAATCTGTGACGGGCTGTAGTTGGGGCCCGAGTGCGAATAGAAGTCATCTGTGATGGGCTTCTGTTTAGACCCGTTTGAGAGGATAGATATCCGTGACGGGCGCTAGTTGTAGCCCGATTGAGATAGGTCATCCGTGACGGGCTCTGTTTGACTGGTCGTCTGGGTCAAAACTATCGGTGACGGATCTTAGTTAATGCCCGATTGAGATAACTCCATCCGTAACAGACTTATGCCCGTTTAAGATTATTCCTCACATCAGTGACCTTTACGTTGTGTCGGGCTCCATATCCGATACAGATGTGGGTTGGAGTTCGATACAGATAAGGGTTACCGTAGTGAAGTCACACAGTAGGAAAGGGAGGCACCGAGAAGTCTGAGCGAGAGTCACGGGTGCATGAGGTAACAGGGCGCAAAACCGATCTTTCGACAGTCGCGGCAGCTATCTGTGCCTAGCCCGCATTGGCTTATTTCGCTTCAACTAAGCGTGCTTTCATGCACTGTGTTGAAGAATAACAGAAAACTTCAACTCCATCTTGCATGGTGGATGTCACTAGTGCGGTCGCTTTTCCTGAATTCTTTGACCCTCTTTGACACGGCTATGGATTCAAGCTATTCCTAACTTCACAAATCCAAGAATCTAAGAATCTAGATCCACAGTTACGGTGATAATATTTGGATAAATCGTTTTGTTCCTATTTTGGATAAAATTTAAAATTTCGAACCACTAATAATTTAGCGTACAAATTTCAAATCTATGGTAATTAAGATTTAGAGTTGTGCTAAATATGACCTTAGTCTATCATTCAATGTCTAGTAGACTATATGCATTTGAGGCATTCGGAATGTAACGTTTGGATAAGATCTGGTACACGTTTTGACGGTAGGAATGTTAAATATATTATTCGAATTTCAGCTACGGTATGTTCGGATTAATATCCTAATAAAATATTTCTTATCCTATCAGGACTATATTTTCCCCTTTATATATATATCCCGCGAAGGGTGCGACGATCCAATTTATCATCTGCGTTTGTACCTAACTACTAAATAGTGATTATTGTCGATCAACACCATTTTTTTTCATGAGGGTTTTCCACGTACAAATTCGTATACCCATTGTGCATCTATTTTCGTACAAGGAAAACCTATGTCATGAATGTGAACAAATGCATATCATATAATAATTTGCTTGTCATAGTTAATGCATTAATTAATATTTTTTTTATCGTGCAACTACGTGCAACGTCATTATATATTGAAAAAAAATCTAAAGTGCACCATAGCTTTTTGACTCTACCCTCTAGGTGAAATGTACATTTTTATTCCATCTTCTCCTAAATTTTTGTAAGTTATAGAATATATATAATATTATATAGTGAAATTTACAGTAACACGCATGGATGGAAAACTTGTTTTCAGATTGGAAAAACTGGATCGACATAAAACATACTCCCACTGATAAATTCCACCAATGGAGATGGAATTTTAAGAGACAATAATTTGTGGCTAAATATCAGCTAGCGTAACATCTCAACTTTCTTTCATAGGTCAGCTGTTGCCGGAGGACGGGGTGAAGCCTCTGCATCCACCGTTGTTCTTGTCCTCATTGACGATGTGGGATCTACGACTCGGATAACGTGATCGGCGGTCACAACTAAAAGAAAAAGCTTATTGCTGTGACCATTTCATATTTTTGCTGGTGATCAACCGTCAGCAACCAAATAACAGTGAAAATAGAGGTTTTTTACAAGTAGACCTATTAAGGGACGACCAATGATAATTAATTTTCCTTGGCAGTTTGTGACCGAAATTTCTATCAAGTACTATTTTTTTAAACGTGTGTTCCCTAAAACCGTCAGCAATAGTGGTTCTATGGAAAATGATTTTTTAAGTAGTGGGTGTCTCACCTATGTGGTCATGGCCTCGAACGGCAGCATTGTGGGATGGAGAATGGAGAAGTGGAGACATCTTTAGTGCTATCGCAGTTTCACTCTTACTTAGGTAACCAGCTGCTAAGAGCAATCGGTTGGATCGATGCACCTGCTGCCGATAAAACACCCACAGGAGTATACTCCTTCCGTTCCAAAAAACAATGAAGGTGGGAATGTGACATCACCTAGGAACGAATCTGGACAATAGATTCGTTATCCTAGATGGTGTCATATCCCACCTAAATTGGTTTTTTAGGATGGAGGGAGTATATAACACCAATAGGTGAGTTAACGGTAATAATGTTCTAGGATGGTTGGTGGATAATTTATTCTTGTGTGTGAAAGTGAATAGGCTTGAACTCGTGTTCCATTTTTAATTTGGAAAAATAGTACCACTCTCATCAGCCATGGCTTTCCAGAAGAACTTAGGTTGCATGGCCAATTCAACGACGACCAAGGTATGAATTGTTTGACAGGATAAATTTGCTTTATATTGAAGCAAGGCAGTATCCTTTAGTAAAAGAAAAACTATATTGAATAGTGTCACATTGGTTGTGGAATGAAAAGAGACCTAATATAAAAGTGGGAAAGTAACTCACCTCATTAGTTAGCTTTTAGAATGGAAATGTCCTTTACGATCCTAAAATTGGTATTAAAGCTTGACTAGTTCAACAACTCTAACCCGAGAGACAAAGTGTGTAAAGACCTGATGGATCGTGGGTGTCTGTGAGGCCTGTATACCTAAAGGACCATGGGGATATGGTGAAGGGGTGGTGAACGGCTAAGGGATATCAATGTATAGTTACCAATTTGTTGTGAAAATGTAAGGGACCTAATATAAGTGAGGGAGTCCCTCACCTCATTAGCTAACTTTTTTGGGTGGAAAAAATCCATCCTAAATATTACTGATAGTTTGTAGCTAGCAGGCTGGTGTGGTGGCAAGCATGTTTGGAGAAGTTTTCTAACATTGGCTAAATATATTGGGATTAATTAGTGGTAACCACAGCACAGTATAGTATAACAGGAAGAGGAAGGTACATTAAAATTTTCCTTCTTGGAACACAACAGAATCTGTAAATTGTATGCTACATGATAGCAGTACATGAGAGGTCTCAGCAATTGAGTTGGGGTTTTCCCCTTCCTCCACGAATTACGACACAACAAGAAGCCAAGATCTGAATTAGAAGGAAATGGAAATATTTGTTCTCAGATTATGTTTGGTTCCTGTTGTTGTCAATCTATTTGATGTACATAACTGTTTGACAAAAACTTCAGTAATTCACTGAACGCTTAGTTTGAGTGTTCCAGTTAGTTAATGGGCCCATATGTCTTATGCCTTTTTTTTTCCACACTCCAATACACAAAATAGAGTTATAAAGTGCAGAAAGTATAAGTTGTTGAATATTTGCAGCTTTCAAGGTGCTCATTTACTGGACTGAATATTTTGGGTTAGATATCATAAACACATTGAGTTATATGTATACATATGTATGTGAATATGATATCTATATGCATCTCACCATTTGCGTCTTTCGTTCTAGATTACAGTAATTCTCACCTCACAATTCTCATAAACCAAGAATTCCTTACATTTAGCCCAATATTGGGAGATTGCTACGCGCTCTCTCTTCCCCTTTGTCAAGCTGAGCTAGGTCAGGCTGGGGAATGGAGGCGGTAATTCGAGCGACATGCCCAAGATGAGCTCACGAATCTGTCAAGGGATGGCACCAATCTTACCAATCGGAGCCGCCAGATTAATTTCCATGTCCCGTAGCAGCACGCAAGCTGCTGGCCAACCCAGTGACAGTGAGAGGCGAAAAACGAGACATTGCATCAGAGTTTTCATGTGTTTCTGAATGTCTCCCAAGCACCGATATTGAGCGGAAGAGGTGTCGTTCCATCGTCCATGTGAGTGACCATGTGACTGTGTGAGGTCTGATCCCACGACGGTTGGCCAACAGGGAATTGCGGTTGCACAAGCTGGTTGCTAGAATAGATCTTTCTGTTCACCGTGGATAACACCAGGTTCAATTTTTTTGTTTTCGGTATTTGTATCGGGGTGCTGATATACCGAAATTTCAAAAATTTTGGTCCGAAATTATTTGAATTTTTGAACAAAATTTGGTCAAATTTAAACAAAATATTACCAAATTCAAAAAAAAGAAATATTTTAAAAATTTCGGCTGAAATAATATCATATAGGGAGTCCGATAGGACAGAAATTTTGAAAATTTCATCCCGGAATTTTGACCCTGTTATTGTTCTAAAAAAACGTCCGGGTCCGAGATAGTGAAATCTGGGAGAAATTTGACTGAGGGTTTCAAACTACATTTTGAATTGGACCAAAATTTCATTCAAAATCATGAAAAGATAAGTAAAAACTAAGCAATGAATCCATTTTCACAGACTTGGTGATTGTGGCACTCTACGTGAATTGCCGGCTGCCGATGATGGCACATAGCATAGTTGTATAGCGTGATCCGGTCAGGTTCATTGGTGCCTCCTCTGCCGCTGCCTATGGCAGCGACGGCGCTGAGGAGGTGGCCGATCTCACCATCGTTGGCGGGAGCATGGTCGCATCGGGAGCTCAAGAGCTCCACACTGCAGAGATCTTCTGCAGCTGCCTGGCATGAAGAGAGTATTACCTCATGCTGTTTTTATATGCCTAGCACAAGACAGTTTGAGGCGTTCAGTTGATTAATCTCTTGTCCCTAACAATTAATGCAAAAGGTAGAGTTGTAAAAAATAGCCAAGTAAAAGTGGTTCAATACTTGCAGGTGCTCATTTATATATATGTATCTCACCATGCATGTGTTTTGTACATTCTACATTACAGTAATTCACATTTCAGAATCCTCAAAAACCAAGAAGCATTATCTTTTGTTGGGTTGTCCTAGATGTAAGCTTGGGAAGCATTGGGAGATTAGTCGTATGCGTTTTTTCCTTCCATATGTCAAGCTGACCATGTTGAGATTGGGAAATGGAGGAGGTTCAAGCGATCGCCAAGGAGGACACTAATGTGTGACGGTTATTAATAGAGGCTCCGAATGACAGATGGAAATGATCATTTTGTTCACAGATTGTTCACACAAAGGAGGACACATACATGAGAATTGTTGTGTGCATCTCACCATGTCCTTCTATCATTCTGTCTCTGGAACTTAGAACTATTTTTCCAAGTGCTGGGTGTAGACATGCGGGCTTGCTGAGAATTAATATCTACAAGACACTGTGTGAAGTCTGAACAGATTCAAATTAAAGAGCAGGCATATTAGAATTTGCCATCGAGAAAAGAGCAGAAGAGGGCACTTCAGAATTTACGAAAAAAAAAGAGATTGCATCAGAACTGACGACATAACCAGCTGTCCAGTACGTTTTGCAGTGCAAAACCATTCCATACTACATGACTGTCCTGGCTCTATGTACATCTCTTTCTGTATAAATGCAAAAAAAAAAAAAGACATGTATTTTTTTTTCAATCAGTCATCTGAATATCACAAAAGTCCCATACAAGTCAGACTATTAACTGAATATTGAGTCCATAATTCATAACCGGGCATAGTTCAAGGCTTTGGAGACCTCAGCTGATATATTCACTAGCTAGTGTAAACATCATGTCCGTGCTTCAGTAATAAATGATACAACATTTTCCTGTTCGGCAGCAGAAGAATGAGAATTTTGTCTTCCAGTTACCATTATCTTCTCTTGATCATGGTTAACTGTTGAGTTCCGATAGGAAAGGGAGGCAACGGGAACTCAGATTCAAGTTACGCAGTATCTCGTTGCAACGTATTCCGGCATCCCTTTGCCATAAATCAATGACCTATAGGCGCAGCAATGCATAACCTTGTTCTGTAACTTCCTATCCTGCATCTTCAGCTTATCACCATGAGTAGGCTCACATATTTTTAACTACAATGTGAGCATAGAACTGAATAAGGGAACACTGCAGGTGTATAACTTTTCCCTAATATATATCGTGAAATTAAATGACTGCTGAATCACTCGTTTTGCCTTGTGCCTACAATACTACAAGCCATTTCATACATGTTAAGTAAATGCATGGTATCGCCTTGTAAGGTTGGGAAGCAGAACAATTATTTGTTAAATTTTGCACACACAACAGTAAGTGGAGGATGGTGAGAGGGTCCCGCTAGATATATGTTTTTTTGATAGTTGGGTGCTAGCTAGTCATCAGGATCCAATAGGAAATGGTCACCCTCCAGGAATTCGAGTCTAATTAAAGCTTAAACAAGTTTTTTTTTGTGAGTACTCAAAATATTTGTGCAATTTTGTATTAGGATTCGTAAACGACCAATTTATTTGCCTCAAAACCCTTAACATGGCGCAAGAGATAGTGCACCAGGTATTCATGTTGAAATTATTTTTTCCATCCACATAATTAATTCTGACAGTAAAATATAGCCGTACCGGAGAGATTTGCAGTCCTACTTTTCTCATGCAGCCTGAATGTCCTTGGCACATCCGCCCCATGAGAATTTTAAGGTATATTGGTAGTATATACTGGAGTAATTTAGGAATCTGTCACAAAATTAAAAATGGTATCGTAGTAATTCCGTGCTTTAGTGCGTAATTAACACCAAGTTATTTCAGTTGGCGTGGTTGGCGATGGCGACGCGTATGGACGTACTCACGGTGGCAGTCACCCTGCTGGTGTCTCGTCATGATGAAGGATGATGAGGAATGAGGAAAGGAATCGATCGAAAAAAAAACACATAACGTTGTTTCACTATATGCTATGAATTTATAGAATTTTTACCACCCAATAGCATATAGAAAGGTAATTTTAGCCTTTACTTTAGTAATACAATCTATTCAAGTGAGAAGACAGATCAATCTAAACCTTTGATCATTTATACCGGTAGTATATACTACTGATATTTATCAGTACCTTAAAAGTTCACTCCATACTTGAGACTTGGATGTGAAACCTAGTATATATTTTCATAATAATTCAAATATGATTGCAAATGAGAAGGAATATGCCAGATTCAAATTTATTCATCATACTGGATGTGAAACCTAGTATATATTTTCATAATAATTCAAATATGATTGCAAATGAGAAGGAATATGCCAGATTCAAATTTATTCATCATACAACACAAAGAGTATTAGCTTCCCAACACTACTACAAATAAGGTTTTTTTGTGACAGTGAAAACAAGTTTTCGCTGGCGGCGAAAGGAACCGCTAGAAAACAAAGGCAAGTAAAGTTGTATCATCTTCGCTGGCGGCCTCCAACCGCCAGCGAAGATATGTTTCGGCTGGCGGCATACTTAAAAAAGCCGCTAACGAAAACTCTCTTCGTTGGCGGCAATATTAAGCCAGCCGCCAGCGAAAATCAATTTTCGTTGGCAGCTAGATTAAGCCTACCGCCACTGATGATATTTTTCAGCATAAAATAAAATCGCCTGCCCAAATCCCTTTTGCCTCATACAGATGAACATGCAAGTACCAAACCATATCAAAGAGATCAACATGAACAATTCAATAGCCACAACACATCAACTTCAGTTGAATTTGAAATTTGAACAAACAGTTCCACAACACATCACAAAAAAAATCAACAGGAGTCCGGATCGACAGCCCATTGCCGCGCTGACGAGATGGAGGCAAAGGCGGCGCCACTGCGGGTGAGGGGGAGGGAAAGGGGGAGGGGTTGGCTGCTGCGGGGGATGGGGATGGGGTTGAGCCGAAGCCGCATGGCCGATGGAGCGGCGGGGGCTGGGGCAGCGGGTACAAGGTCCAGATGTGGTCCTCACCTTGACCGCCGCCGCCGGATGTGGACGCAGGTCTAGGTCGTTGTGGACGGCAGAGCTCGCGCGGCCTTCGATCCGTGCACCGCCGCGTTCACCTACCGTCGGTGTGAGCCACCACCTCGGATCTGATCACCGCCGAGCACGACCGACGAGCCCCACCTAGATCTGCACGCGTGCCGCCCATCGCCGCCTGGATCCGTCGCCTCCCGCCCATCGCCGCCTGGATCCGCCTGCCGGGTGTGCCGCCACCGAGCCCCGTCACCTGCTGGGAGCACCGCCGCCCGAAGCTGGGAGAGGTGGGAGGAGGGATCGAGAGTGGAGACAGAGAAGTTCGGTAGAGGCACTACTGGAGAAGTGGTTTTTACCACCGGTTCGTAACCCCCACTAATCCCGGGTATACAACTGGGACCACGAATCCGGGACTAAAAATGCTCATCTTTAGTCCCGGGTAAAATAACCGGGACGAAAGATCCATCTTTAGTCTCGGTTGGTGTTACCAACCGGGACTAAAGTTTTTTTCCACACTTATTTTTGGTCCTTGCATATTGTTTTTTCATTGTTTTTTTCCAACGCCACAAATCGACTGCAACAACATCAAAATTTAACAAATCGAATGTAACAACAATAAAATTAACATCACAGATCGAATGCAACAACAAAATTATCTGCAAATTCAAAAAAATATCTACAAAATCTACAACAAAATTATCCACAAATTCATCCACACATCACCACAAATCGGGGAGAGGAGGAGAGGGCCTCGGGTGCCCGCCACCCACCGCCGCCTTGGGGAGCGCCGCCCGCCCGCTGCCGCCTTGGGCTCCGCCCGCCTCGGTGGCCGGATTTAGGAGCGGGCTCGGCCGCCTCGTTGCCCGCCACCGCCAGTAACCGCCTCGGGCTCCACTGCCCGTCGCCTGCCGCCTCGGGCTCCGGCTGCCCACCGTCACCTTGGGGAGCGCCGCCCGCCCGGTCGCCCGCTGTCGCCTCGGGCTCCGCCGCCCGCAACTTAGGTGGCTGGATCTGGGAGCGGGCTCGGCCGCCTCATCGGCCGCCACCGCTAGTAGCCGCCTCGGGTTCCACCGCTTGTCGCCTGCCGCCTCGGGCTCCGGCCGCCCGCTGCCACCTCGGGGAGCGCCACTCGCCCGGTCGGCCGCTGCCTCGGTGGCTGGATCTGGGAGAGGGCTCAGCCGCGACCGCTAGTAGCCGCCGCCGCCGGTGGAAGGGGCGAGGGGAGGGGAGGGCAGAGGGGGAGGAGATCAGGTGGGTGGGGAGGGGAGGGGAGGTGAGGGGAGAGGAGAGAGAAGAGGTGAGAGACTTAGAAAATTTTTGTTCCCGGGGATTTTAAGCTGTTGTACCAACCTAGGGATTTTTAGTCCCGGTTGGTGTTACCAACCGGGACTACAGATCTCCGGTGGCCTGACACACCCGAACAACTATTTAACCAGGACTAAAAAGATCTTTAGTCCTAGTTGGTGACACCAACCGGGGCTAAAGATAAAAAGTGGTGTTGGGCTTTTTAACCGTGAATAAAAATGATCTTTAGTCCCGGTTCATATTTGAACCGGGATTAATGTGATTTTTTTTATCCAGGCAAAGATCACTTCTCCAGTAGTGAGGGAGGACGGGAGGCGATAATGGTAAGAGGGAGTGGGAGTATGGATCCGTTCTTTTATAGCGTCTGAAGTTGATTTTCTATGGCGGCTAGCTAAGAGAAATGCTTGTGAAAATCTATTTTTATAAGCGGTGCTCTTAGCCAACCGTCAGCGTAGAGCCATTTATTTATACAAGCGGTCCTTTTAAGACTATCGCCAGCGAAGATGTGCCATCTTCGCTAGCGTCACGTTAAGTGTGCCGCCAGCGAAGTTGGCTACATCTTTGCTGGCGGCTCACCTAACTCGGCCGCCAGCGAAGATCCATTTTCGCTAGCGGTCAGTGGCTCCCACCTCTCATTATGTACTTGTTGACGGTTTTCGCGTATGATCACCAGTGAAAATCATAAAGCAACATAATGAAAAATCTTTTTTCTAATAGTGCAATCAAAAATATCATCCCAAGATACACATGAGATACCTACTAGGTTCAGAACTACGTGGGCACCTTTTATAGTGGGAAAGGGACCATCTTTTTTTTTTCAGGTACATTTGGACGCAAATACCCGTCGTGCTGCGTACAGATATGTGTTCAGGTGCATCGATGCAGCAAATAATGCGTGAGCACGGTTATGCTTGTGTAAAATTAGTGGACACCAACTTCAAATTTAGAAATCCAAAGCCTGGTTTAATCTACTTTTTTAGAGTACGTAGCATGCAGACTAAAGCGGTCAGCATCTATAAAGGGGTTGCCTGTCCATGCCAAAATACAAAAGAGCACATCAACACGACCGATAATCATATATTCTATCATGGAATTATTACTCGAAGTTTTTTAGGAGAGCGCGACTAACGAGTTACATGAAAAACATTTTAGGGATTATATCGATCTGCTAGGAAAAGGAGGTATCACGAACACATGTTGAAAGTATCTAATCAGTTACAGCAAGACGGTAAGAAAGGGAGCTACGTGTTCTTCGAGGACATCAGAGCCGTCCAGGTTGAAATCCTAGCGAGAGATGTCCGACTAAAAATTCTACGCAGATCCAGGAGCTCGAGTGCCAAACGCCCTTCCAACGCTCCACAGCAGGACAATCAGGGCTGGGCTCCAAAGATGATCACTTAATGGTTAGAGCTAGCCATCTTAAAATTTTTGATCGCCTGCATCAATACCAAAGGCTCTAAAATCCTTGATAATTCCAATCTTTTGGAGATGTGGTATGAGCGCAATGCAAGGATCTTCTGAAATAGTGGCAAGCCCCCAGCTACAGTGACTGCAAAATCAAAGAAAAAGCGACTGCATGGGTCCGGGCAGGGGTGTCAGCCTGCGAGAGCATTTACTGTTTTGGGAGAAGTCCCGTAATATGCTCTTTTTGCGAATTTTTACCATTGTATAAGTCTCGTACAGTTCTTTTGATGTAATCCATACTCTATCAATATACTGAGACAAAACTTTTACAGTCTTTTTTTAAAAAAAATGCCAAAACCTAATTTTATTATGAGCAAACACCACAATACCAATAATACAGGGTGGACATAGTACACGCCATAGTAGGGAAGGGAGGCACTGAGAAACCTGTGTTAATTAAGAGCCATTAATTGATCTATGATGAAAAAGGATAAAACACTTGAGTTGGTAGTCATGGTAGTAACCAGCATAGAACGGTGTGGAAACCATTATGTCATGAAAATGAAAAAAAATAATCGTGCTATATCAAAATTCGCTTGTCATAGCTAGGGAAGCCGTTTGTATAGTTGATCGTGTAATAACTAAAATTTGATAGGGAAGATTAGTTTGCCGTGAAACTTTTCCTATTTCCCCCTATCCGGAGCTTCACTTTTCATGTCATATTCCTAGTCCTATTTTGCATAGAGGGGTTACTGAAAAAGATCTAGAGTTTGAAATCCCCCTCCATAACAATATATGTAGTTGAATAGAAAACGGCACTAATGACAATCACCACCCCCAAGTGCCCAAAGTCTAGTGCTTGTTGTGAAACCAGAACTAAACACGTCTTCTATAGTAGTGCAACATTCCAATAGATTTTAGATGTGATTTAAGTCACTTAACTTATTTACCACATTTATTTCCTTTCCATGTTCTAATTCACAAGCTAGACGTGGTTTAACTCACTTAATTTATTTACCATCCTTTCTTTTCCTTTCATACTCTAATACACAAACTAGGGTACAGCTAGTAGAAGTTGTTAAATACTGCATGTGCACATTTGCTAGGCTAATTATTTTTCAGAAAAAAAAATGATTGATTTTGTCACGGACCATAAACGCAATGAGAGTATATAAATATGAGCATGCGCTCATTTTAGGTTTCACTTTACCATGCTGAGAAACCAACATATTTTTTTTCTCTTACGTTGGATATGTAAGCTTGGGAAGCATCGGGATTGGTTGCTATATGTTCTCCGATGTCGCAAGCTCTATTTCCCCAGCCAGTAGAATGCAAGATGTTCAACAATTGGATGAACCCAACAACTTAGCCGTCATATCTACTGGAGCCGGCAGGTTCTGCCCCAACTCGAGGTAGTTGGATTGCAGGCTGACCGAGCCAAACAGGTGTCGTGGATATTATGGGTACCATATACCCGCGTGTATAGATTATCTGACTGATTATTGGGGATATGAAATATATATATAATATGTACAATACTAGGACTCGGGTATTATGTTGACTTGTTTATCAAGGCACGGCCTGTAGTCCTGGTTTGTTAAGATTGTAAATTAGTTATATGAGATTTATACCGTAAGGGGATAAATCTTATCTTGTAAACGCTCATCTTCCGAATGTATAAGGAGGATAGGGTTCCCCTTGCGGGCATAAGTACTACGAGATTATTAGATCAATTCATAACTCGGAGGCTAAAAATCCCGAAACAGGAGTAGGGTATTACTTCTTCGTGAAGGCCTGAACCTGTCTAAATCCTTTGTCTCACAACCCATCTACTTTTCCATCTTGTTCGCTACCCCCTTTTCATATTGCCGAATTCTAGTTTCGACAGTTGGCGCGCCAGTTAGGAGAGCGTCAAGTTCATCGCCGACCAAGTAAGATGGGATCATCATCAGGCATTGACAACTACGCCCTTCCCCCAGGACAGGCGTACCATTTTGGCAGCCTCGACTTCATCACCGACGGCTTCGGCAAAATCACTCTTCTCGACTCGGCATCAAACCAATCGGGAGGAAACGTCACCTCTTGGCCGCTAGGTGTACCTAACGCGGCTAGGACCAGCACCAAGATACTCTCCTGCTAGATGGCTTCGAACCACTCGGGAAAAGCGTCTACACCACCTTCTCTTCCCACGTCAAGACCACTTCAAGATGAACAAGAGTACTCGACGATCATTATGGAGCTACCGCTAGATCTATCCACGATTTCTGGATTAGGGTTGCCATCCCCTCGCGGGCTGAGATCCGATCCGATCTTGTTCAAAGTTGGATCTAGTTTCAGGGAAGTCAACGTCGTGCTCCCACCACTCGGATCCTGCTCCACCACTGAGCTCGCCGCCTATGCCAGTTCCTCGGAGGAAAGTGTCCACGACAACCCGCCCAACGCTGAGATTGGAGACGGCTCCGACCTCGACGACAACTATACTCCGGTCTTCAACGGCGTCTTCATGGCGAACAACAAGACCGATGCCGAAGTAGCCGCAAGGCTGCAAGCAGAAGAGGCAGCTCGAGTTGGAGTCTAGCAAGAAAGGATCAGACTGGAACAAGAACACGCCAGATTAGATGAAGATAAAGCTAGGCTAGAACAAGAGCGACCAGCCCAAGCTGAACAAGAACGCCAACGAGGGAAGCCAAAGACGCCAGACGCAGGGAAGATGGAGAACGCAGAAATAGAGATCTGGCTGCGGCAGGGCGAAGAGCGAGGAATCAAATTGGACAGACTATCGTCGACAACACCAACGTGTTCCTCACGCCACAACAAAACGCCATTGGAGCGGTCACCCTCCTTGACGCGTTACTCGGTGCTGCTCCGACTCATGTCACCCCGCTGATCAACCAAGTCAAGACCCTTGTTGTGGCGACTGTCCCGAATGCCGAAGCAAGCCGGCAATCCAGTGAGTCAACATCAAGAGCACCAGGCGGCAGCCGCGCACCTTCTTCAAGGGTGAGAGACAGCAAGAGCAAGACCAACTCACACGCCGACCACAACAGCGGAGCACGCCGAGATCAGTCAGCTCAGTCGCCCATGGGCCACTTCGCCCGGCTGTCACACCACACCAGAGATCGCAGAATTCACTCCGACTATCATAGTCTACCCAGAGCTTCAATCGACCTAAGGGACACCCTCAACCAGAGACAAAGAGAAAGAGGCATCATTATTCAAGACGACGAGGACTGCGACGGGATCCACGCCTTCACCAGCGATCTGCGTCGAGTGAATTGGTCGACCAGCTTCAAGCCAACAGGCATCGATAAGTATGATGGCAAAACCGACCCCGAGTCGTGGTTAACCGTCTACACACTCGCAATTCGCGCAGCAGGAGGAGACAGCAAAGTCATGGCAAACTATTTGCCGGTGGCATTGACTGACTCAGCCAGAAATTGGCTCGCCGGGTTACCACGAGGCACAATCAGTTCCTGGAGCGAGCTTCGTGACCACTTCGTCGCCAACTTCCAGGGCACCTTCGAGTTATACAACATCGTCCAGAAGCCGGACGGAACCCTACAGGAGTTCATATGGTGTTTCTCCGAGAAGTGCAACAAGATTTCAGACGTCACCGACGACAACATCATCGCCGCATTCACACGGGGGCTTCGCAACAATCTATTGATCGGGAAATTCAGCCGCAAACCTCCGAAGATAGTCAAGCGGATGTTCGAGAAGGCAAACGAATACGCTAAATCAGATGACGCGGTCAAGGCATCAAGGCAGTCGGCAGGAAGCTGGAAGAAGAAGGATAATGACACCATGGTAGGAACCAGTGGGAGCGGTGGAAAGCACAAGCATCGCAAGCGTAAGCTCGAAGATTTAGTCGCCACCACCTCGAACCAGCAAGGTCAACACCCCCGAGTCACCTCCTACGACAGGATAATGAACAGCTGCACCATCCTAATAAGGGACACGCGGCCAATGATTTTTTCATCTACAAGCAGTTTGCAGAAAAATATGCCGCCCAGATCAAGAAACCGACTGAAGGAGAAGGAACTTATGCGCAAAAGAAGAACGATGACGAGCCAAGCCAAGGGGCGTACCGAGATCCCAGAAGCGAGCTAAATCATATCTTCGGAGGACCGCTTGCCTATGGGTCTAAGAGAAAGCAGAAGCTCACCGACAGAGATGTCAACGTGGCACCACCTGTAGTCCCCCAATACTTGCGATGGTCGGAGATCCCCATCAGGTTCGATCGCTCGGATCATCCCGACCGAGTGGTCCACCCGGGGAGGTACCCCCTGGTACTAGACCCAGTCGTCCGTAACATCAAGCTGAAGCGCACCCTCATCGATGGCGGCTGCGCGCTCAATATCCTCTTCGCCAAGACCCTCAATGAGATGCAGATTCCATGCTCCGAGATGAAGCCGAGTACTGCCCCCTTTCATGGAGTTATCCCAAGGCTGTCTTCGACCCCACTCGCCAGATCACTCTCCCGGTCACCTTCGGGACAAAGGAGAATTTTCGCACGGAGAACATAAGCTTCGAGGTAGACGACTTCAAGAAGGCCTACCACGCCATCCTCGGTCGCCCGGCGCTAGCCAAATTTGTGGCTATGCCCCACTACACCTACATGATGATGAAGGTGCCCGGACCACGCGGAGTCATATCCCTACGAAGCGACGTCAAGCAAGCCCTCACCTGCGATAAGGAGAGCTGCGAGCTAGCCCAATCTCGTGAGAGATCAGTCAGCCAACTGGAGGTCCGACTGGCGGCATCAACATCACAAGAAGACGAGATCCCCACCAAGAAGATGACCAAGACCGGAGAAGGCGATGCCAAAACCAAGAAGATTCCTTTAGACTCCTCTGATCCTTCTAAAACTGTTGTAATAGGCGCTGAGTTAGATAGCAAATAGGAAAGCGTGCTCGTCACCTTTCTTCAAGCTAATAAAGATATTTTTGCATGGAAACCATCTGATATGCCTAGTATTCCTAGAGAGGTGATTGAGCACTATTTGAATGTCAAAGAGGACACCAAACTTATCAAGCAACGACTCCGCCTATTTGCACAAGACAGAAGAGACGCCATCAAAGAAGAGTTAACCAAGCTACTTGCAGCAGGATTCATCAAGGAAGTCTATCATCCTGACTGGCTCGCCAACCCGGTTCTGGTTTGCAAGAAGACAGGACAGTGGCGCATGTGCGTCGACTATATAGATTTGAACAAAGCTTGCCCTAAAGACCCATTCGACCTACCCCGTATAGATCAAGTGGTAGATTCAACAGCCGGATGTGAGTTACTCAGTTTTCTTGACTGCTACTCGGGGTACCACCAGATCAGCCTGAAGGAATCCGACTGCCTGAAGACTTCGTTCATCACCCCGTTCGGAGCATATTGCTACATCACCGTGCCCTTCGGACTGAAGAACGCAGGGGCTACCTACCAACGCATGATCCAACGGTGCCTTGCAACCCAACTCGGATGAAACGTGGAGGCCTACGTCAACGACGTTGTCATCAAGACAAAGCAGAAAGACAACTTGATACAAGATTTGGAGGAGACATTCGCAAACATACGTGCTTTCAGGATAAAGTTAAATCCCAAGAAATGCACCTTCAGAGTACCGTCAGGGAAACTACTCGGCTTCATGGTGTCTCACAGGGGCATCGAGGCCAACCCGGAGAAAATCGATGCAATACTAAAAAATGAAACCCCCGAGTTCTCAGAAGGTTGTTCAGAAGCTTACCGGGTGCATGGCTGCTTTTAGCAGGTTCATTTCAAGGCTTGGAGAGCGCGGGATGCCTTTCTTCAAGTTACTCAAGAAGAATGACGATTTCCATTGGACACTGGAAGCCCAAGAAGCATTTGAAGACTTCAAGACTTTTCTAACAACTCGACTGGCACTAGCTTCGCCACTACCACAGGAGCCACTGCTTCTTTATGTATCGGCGACTTCAAAAGTGGTGAGCACAGTCCTGGTCGTTGAGCGTGAAGATGATGATCGCACTCAAAAAGTCCAGCGACCGGTTTATTTTGTAAGCGAAGTCCTCGCCGACTCCAAAACTCGTTACCCCCAAGTGCAGAACCTATTGTATGGAGTCCTAACCACTGTCAGGAAGCTGGACCAATACTTTCAAGTTCACCCGGTCATGGTGGTTACATCGTTTCCACTCGGCGAGATCCTCCATAATCGAGAAGTCACAGGCCGCATCACCAAATGGGCCCTAGAGCTGATGGCCTTGGACATCACTTTCAAGCCCTGAGTTTCTGTCAAGTCACTGGTGCTTGCCGACTTCATCACCGAGTGGACCGAGTGCCAGGAAGAGGCGCTTGCAGACAAGATGGAATATTGGACGATGCACTTCGATGGGTCAAAGAGAATTTCTGGAGCTAGGGCAGGAGTTGTCCTGATTTCCCGACTGGAGAACGCCTGAGCTATGTTCTCTAAATTCACTTCTCCGCATCTTACAATGTAGCCAAGTACGAAGCACTTCTGTGCGGATTACGGCTTGCCATATCCCTAGGGATTCGACGACTGGTAGTTCGAGGAGACTCCCAACTTGTGGTCAACCAAGTGATGAAGGATTGGTCATGCCTCTACGATAACATGTCGGCCTACCGACAAGAAGTCCGTAAGTTGGAAGATAAATTCGACGGTTTGGA
Source organism: Oryza punctata (assembly GCA_000573905.2). NCBI lineage: Eukaryota > Viridiplantae > Streptophyta > Magnoliopsida > Poales > Poaceae > Oryza > Oryza punctata. The sequence continues at coordinate 31,705,332 of CM002493.2, forward strand.
ATTAACTCATGTCTTCCGACATAACAACGAGGCGGCTGACCGACTAGCAAACTTTGGATCAAAAAGGGAAGCCGCCCCTTCAGACGTCTTCGTTGAGCACCTTTACCAGCCCACCGTTTCAAGCAGTTCAATCACAGAAAAGGAAGCTGGAGAACAAGTACTACTGCTCGACACCGACTGGAGGACACCATTTATTAAGTATTTAAAGCATCAGGAGTTGCCTGCCGACAAAAATGAAGCCGAATGAGTTCACCGCCGCTTCAAGACTTACACCCTCGTAGAAAAAGAATTATACAAGAAAAGTCCATCTGGAATATTACAAAGATGCATTTCTCTCGAGGAAGGCAAGCAGTCACGCGGCAACAAGAACTTTAGTAGGGAAGGCGTACCGACAGGGTTTTTCTAGCCTACAGCCATCAGCGATGCAGATAAAATAGTTCGCACGTGTGAAGGTTGTCAGTTCTTCGCCAAACCGACCCACCTGCCAGCCCAGGAATTACAGACTATTCCCCTCTCTTGGCCTTTCGCGGTCTGGGGACTGGACATGGTAGGCCCTTTCAAAAGGGCACAAGGCGGATAGACACGCCTCTTTGTAGCAGTGGACAAATTTTCCAAGTGGATCGAGGCAAGACCAGTGGCAACCATCACCGCGGACAAAGCACGTGACTTCTTCATCAACATTGTACACCGCTTCGGCATGCCAAACCTGATCATCACCGATAATGGAACTCAATTCACAGTTGGCGTATTCAAGGATTTTTGTGAGGACTTCGGTATCAAGATCTGTTATGCTTCAGTAGCTCACCCCATGAGTAATGGACAAGTTGAACGCGCAAACGGCATGGTACTCCAAGGAATCAAGACTCGAGTTTTCGATAGGCTGCGCCCGTACACCAGTTGGTGGACAGAAGAGTTACCCTCAGTCCTATGGTCATTGCGCACTACCCCGAGTCGCGCTACCGGCCAGTCACCCTTCTTCCTCGTATATGGCGCAGAAGCTATGTTGCCGAGTGAGATGGAGTTCGAGTCCCTCCGAGTTTGCAACTTCAATGATGAACGCCACGAACATGATAGACTTGACGATTTGACCCGACTGGAAGAAGCTAGAGAAGCAGCACTAATCCAGTCGACGAGATATCTGCAAGGCCTACAACGCTATCACAATCGCAACGTCAAGTCACGCGCCTTCATAGTCGGCGACATGGTTCTCCGGAAGATGCAGACAACCAAGGATAGACATAAATTGTCACCCCTGTGGGAAGGGCCATTTATAATAACGGAAGCTACCCGTCCGGGAGCCTACAGACTAAAACGTGAAGACGGAACATTTGTGGACAATTCGTGGAACATAGAGCATCTTCGACGGTTATATACCTAGAGGTTTTACTGTAACTCTCTCCCTTAGACTGCCGACTCAATAGTTTCTTTTGAGTAGCCAGTCGGGGGCTATCAATAATAACGGAGTACGATATCAGTTTTGCTCATGTGATTTGTCATTGACCCTGTTTAAGTTTAGATCTAGTAGATAAGGACTAAAAACTTTTTAATGGCCGTGATGAGCTCTAGGCTTGAAATAGCCAGACAAAGTTTTAAGAAATTTGAAGCTAGATTTACAACTTAATGCATGGCATAAATAAGTCACTATACAAGAACAGAAGTCTAAGACTGAAAGTTTTCTAACACATCAGAGGCGATTTTTTCAGCTGAGTCTTGTGCCTGGTTGATCAACTCCAGGGCTTCTTCGTAAGTCGTCCCATCAGCAAAGCCATCCCCGACAGCTTCCACTTCGACTCGGGGATACAGGGACTTCATTATAGCTAAGGCTTGGCTTGCACCCATCGCAGCTGCATCCTTGATATTGCCAAAATATTTAGCTGGGGCAGTACGGAGTCCTTCAAATATTTGGACGACATCCTCTTGGCTGGTCCCGAGCCTGTTCTGGTAAATTGCGTTGAGGATTGGGGCAGCGGCATTAGCAATATCATCTCGGATGCTTTCCACTTTTTTCACCCTCTCGACGAAGACTTCAAATTGCGCCTTGGTCTTCAGATTGTGTTCTGCATCTCCGTAAGTTAAAAACAAAGCCTGACTGAGCATCGCAATTTCATTTGCAAAAAGAGATGAGATATTACCTTCAAGAGCCTCTTCAGCTTTAACTTTGTCGGCTGCCACCTGGGCGTTTGTTTCTTCAAGCTTCCTCAACTGGGCAGTCAGAGATTCAATTCTGGTTGTTTGAGCTAGTTTGTAATAAAATAATCCTTACCTCCAATTGTGCCCCGATAGTTGAAGCTGGCTTCCATGAGTTGGTTGATTTGGTCCTTTAATTTCCTCTCCTTGTTTTGGGCGTCTTCCCGAGTTCGCCTCAGCTCAGCCTCAACCTTTTCGAGGGTTTCAAGATGAGGCACAAGTTTTTCCAATGCACTCGTCTTGGCTTCATTCCGAAGGTGAATTCTCTGAAGAATACCCCTGTTTAGCAGGACAGCTGAGGCAGATTGCAAAAATGAAGGGAGAAGGACTCACGTTCATTAGCCGAGTGGACTCGTTAAGACTTTTCTTCAGCATACGCAGTTCTTCGTCCTCTTGCTGGCGGTTTATCACCACAACTTGTAGAACACCGTCCCTGTCCCTCCACTGGAGTTTGGTCGGAGGAAGGGAGTCTTCCATCGACTTAACCCTTAAGATTTCCTTTTCCTCTTCATCAATTAGAGGGCCTAGTTTACAAAGTTTTGAGTTATTGAAACTGAAACTGGGAATAAGTTGGAATCAGAGAAATGAGGCATACTTGATATGATCTTGGAGCGCTTGGAGGGTGGTTTGTTGGTCTTGTCAGTCGGCTGGCCGGGGACGTCAGGTGTCTCAGCGCTTGGCGGTGGGGCCCCAGATGTTTCCCCCTTATCTTCTCCTTCATGGATCTTAGGAAGCGAGCCCTGGGCAGGTCTTTCGGGATCCCCCTTGTCCAACAGAGTTTGTACTTCGGGCTCATCTCTTGGAGCGGCAGAGGTTTTTTCCAACTGGTCCTCAGTCGAGGGATTGACACCAAGATTGGCGGCGGTTTTCCCCAACTGGGAGTGGCTCCCAGTCGGGGGCTCAGACCTTGACTCGGGTGGAGCGACGATGGGTGAAGTTTTATCCTTGCTGCTAAGGTCAATGTCTTGAGGTTTCCTGCAACCGGCGTGTTGAATTTTGATATCACTGGTTTTCTAGTCAGAGATGAAATAGCATAAGTATAAGAGGCTTGAATAGTAACAGTACCTTGAAGATCTCCGGATTTTGGGAGCTGGCCGGGTGGAGGGAGATTTGGTCGGAGCTGGTGTGCTGCTGGCTTGCGGCTCGCTTGCTTCGTCCTCAGAGTCACTGCTAACCAGTCTCCTCTTTTTCATTTTTTGCTTCGGATCGTTTTCTTCGGTAACCCTTTTGCTTTTCCCAGTCAGATTGATGGTTGGCCCACCAGATGGCTGAGTTTTCTTCGCTGCTGGTCCTTTGTGGGTAGGCGCAGGCGGTCTTGAGAAGAAGCGTTTGTTTTCCTGGCAAATAGATTTTTGCGCGAGTTAACACAATATCTGAATGGATGACAGTATTCATATCCAACTAAAAGATGTTTACCTCTGGAGGTGGGCGCATCAAGCCGTAAGGAGTGACCGGAAGCTTGTGTCCATAGTCGACTGCAATCCCCGAGGAAAAGACTTTGTACATTCGGCTGCACATGACCTTGTAGTCAATGGAATTCGGATCTTCCCGATTTGTATCCGACTGCCCCTCATATTCGTATGTTGGTTTGCTTCTCTCCTTCATAGGAGCTAGTCAGCATTTGATAAAGTGCCGAGTGACTTGCTCCCCCTGGAGGCCTTGCTGTTTAATCTCCACCAAGCGAAGAAGTAGCTCATTGGCCTGGGCGAGTTCATCATTGACTGGAAAGTTCTCCAGTTTTCTTGAGGAACAGGGGGAAGACCAACAAATTCGGGAAGACTAGGTGTTGGATTGGAAATGTAAAACCAATTGGAGTGCCATCCATTATTGGAAGTCTTAAATGGAAGAGAAAAATATTTTTTGTAAGGGTTCCCCGCAACTGACACCCAGATCCGCCGATGATGCAGGGATTATTCTTGTCGGGCTGGGGCTTGAGGTAGAATATGCGGCGGAATAGTGCGAAATGAGGCTGAATGCCAAGGAAGGCTTCGCAAAGATGGATGAAGTTGGCTATGTGCAGTATTGAGTTGGGATTTAAATGGAAGATTTGGATATCGTAGAATGCCAGAAGACCGCGGAAAAAGGAAGAGGTTGGAAGAGCAAAGCCGGAGTAGAAGAATGGAGAAAATACCACGATTTCGTTGGTGTCGGGGGTTGGAAAATCCTCGCCATAAGCGGGGCGCCATCCGATGATCTCCTTGGGCAGAAGAACGTCGTCTTTCACCATCTCTAATAGATTCGTCTCCTTCACATCGGATTTTGCCCTTTGCTCAAAAGGGATCTTTCTCTCTCCAGACATGGGCGCGGGATGGATTTGAGTGAAATGAATGGATTTTTTCAGAAGTGATTGGGGCAAGAATCGAGTGGAAGTTGTCCGCTGTAAGTTTTGATGAGAGGAATCGAGTGGATGTGAGGATCTGGAACCCTAAACTGCGAGTACTGTATGTGATTTGGGGATTTCTGGTGAGGAAGACGAAGCGGCGAATGTTTTAACGGTTAGTTTTGGTTCCTGTGTGGTAAATGGGCCAGGAACTGTTGCTTGACTACGGCCTGTGAGGGTGAAAAAGTCTGACATATGTCCCTAGGGGCTTAAGCTTTTTTGCGATGAGCAGAAAAGAATATGTCATGCTTATTTGATATTCATTTTATGGTTGTAACTCAACTTTAGGGGTGAGTACAGTAAAAATTTTGCTACGTCAGTGAGCATATTATATTGATCAAGTATTATGGCTTTGGCTTATTAAATACTTTAGTCATTTTCTGCGGTTGGTAAATTTTTATGAGTTTATTTACTCGGGATTAATGCCACATGTGCCTTATTTTTTCAAATATGGTGAAGTTATGAATCCTTAGGGGCTAACACACATTTGTTTTGACAGTGTGTACATGGCATGAGCTTTATATTTCGGAAATTTCTTTATTCATAACATATGTGCTTTTTAATAGCTGTTTTTGTTATGAAAATATTTGATGTTATCAATTTTGGGTTGTTTATCATTATATTATTATTTTGCTACTTAGGTGGCTGAAAAACCACTCGGCTGGTTGATTTTGTTTACTCTAACTATATGTTTAGTTTGTTCAACTAAGCACACAGTCGGGGCCTACACCTAATTAGGTGCATCTAATTGATGCACCTGGGTATATTTTTTGCAATATTTTTGAAAGATTTTCAGCCCTTCACAGTCTTGTGATTTGGATAATGCACTTGGGTGACTATGGCAGAGATGATTGAAGTACTTGGAACTTATTGTTTTAATTTGGGAGAAGATTATCTCATCGACTGTAAAGGTCTCAGGGGCTACTGTGGATATTATGGGTATCATATACCCACAAGTATAGATTATCCGACTGGTTATTGGGGATATGTAATATATATAGAATATGTACGATACTAGGACTCGGGTATTATGTTGACTTGTTTATCAAGGCACAGCCTGTAGTACTGGTTTGTTAAGATTGTAAATTAGTTATATGAGATTTAAACCGTAAGGGGATAATTCTTATCTTGTAAATCCTCATCTTCCGAATGTATCAGGAAGACAGGGTGCCCCTTACGGGTATAAGCACTACGAGATTATTAGATCAATTCATAACTTGGAGGTTAAAAACCGCGAAACAGGAGTAGGGTATTACTTTTTGTAAAAGCCTGAACCTGTCTAAATCCTTTGTCTCACAACCCATCTACTTTTCCATCTTGTTCGCTACCCCTTTTTATATTGCCGAATTCTAGTTTCGACAGGTGTAGACATGCATGGCAAATCCGTCTTGTGCATAGATCAATACTAGAACGACCGGCGCGCTCCGCGGCGCCCGGGTGGTCGTCAAGAGACATGTAGATGATGGATAATTTTAATCTGATATTGAATGGTACTGAAAGGAAAGCAATGAACATGCGGGGTTTATAACCGGAGTTTAGAACATATATTCTGTCATTTGTCAAAGATACTCCACGTTACTTCTAGGCAGGAGAATGGAAGATACATAATATATGATGCATGTTTCTTGGTCATACAGAACAGAACTATGGATGTGAAACAGAACACAACATGGTGGTTATACAGAGCAGCGTAGACTATTAGAGGAGCATACGAAACCAGGGATGCCAAGCAAGCTACACAGCAAGATGATCAGCTGCCTCTAGGGGTGATCCTCCTTCAATAGGTCCATGATTTGAGTCGATGTGATAGGATACCCAGTGAAACGTTTTTATGATTGGTAGTGGAGAAGTTGCTTCATTCTTTCGTTTTTCATTCTTTTTATAGCTGTAATCAAATAGCTTTTCTAAGTGAACTAAAATCACAGATGAAGCTTGGTTGTGTTCCCAATCGGAGTTAGGTGATTCTTCTTCTTGTTCTTTATCTGTTTGAATGCCCCAGTCTATTACTTTCGGGATGAGATCACAGGACGTTGTCCATGCAGCCAGCTTGAAAACTGAAAGGTTATTTATATGGTGCTCTCCGTAAAGCTCTTCGACAACACAGCAGTTGTCTAGTAGGTCTGTGATGGCTGGTTTGTTCCACAATTCTGGTGGTACTCCTTCCATTGCCAGTATGACCCTTTGATGCAATGGATTAGTAGTACTGTGTAAATTCATTTTGAAAGGCTCAAATGTAAGCTTGGTTGTCTTGAATGTATATGATGCTTGGTGGAATGCTTTTTCAGACAATTCTTCTTGCCTGTCTGCATCCATGAAAAGAGCAATGTACATCCTACGACGAAACGGTAGCAGTGCAAAATCATCAAGCTGGCAGTCACAGACAAATCCAAGCATTGCTGATACCTGGGTTGTTGTTGGACTGACAGCTCCAAATACTTTGATAACAACAGCACGCTGGTATATGATATCGGCAAGGAGCTGTGATATTTCTTTGCGTTGGGAGAACTTTGTAGCTAGCAATGGTCGGTTTCTTCCATAAGACGATGGTGTTCTTCCTTGTTCGATGAGTTGGTTGTCGCTACCAATCTGCATGGTGCTGGAAGAAGCAGTATAGAGAACGGTTGTGAATCTGTTGTTTTTAGAGATATATAGTCAGATAAATTTGCATTTATGCTCTGTAGAACTATATGTGCGGATTTGGGTACAGTTGTTTGGTTCTTTTTAGACCTGTTCTATTTTGGTTCTTTTTGATTTGCTTAAAAAAAAGGAAAAGGTGAAGAGATAAACATTCCAAATTCCAAATGGGGACCAGACAAAAAACAATGGACATTTCCTTACCTGGCAAGATTGAAGGTCAGAGATGAGCTTGTAGAGTCTGTTCTTCCTGCGTTGGACGAAAAGATGTGAAAGAAAGAAAGTCCTGGAAGAGAAGTGAGAGAGCGGTGTTTTTGTGCTAGAGGAAGAGCGGTGGATTGATGAAATTAGTTCGCCGAGAGAAGGGAGAAAGGTAAATGAAAGGGGGTAATGTATACTGACAGCATCTAGGCTCATGCTAGTTTGTCGTGTCTTTTCAATGTCTCTTCAAAGGGAGTACGGAGGTATGGGCTGATATATTTATGTCTGTTTGACAATGGATCCGTGGTTGCTCTGATGGTTGTCTGGTTGAGTAGGTACTTGTTTTTTTGGTTCAGCTGAGGTTTTAGAACGTATATGCAACTCCTGCCTGAAATGTAGAACTATGAATGTATGTTGGGAAAGATATCTGCCAAAGTATGCATAGGAATTCCGATGCTAAATATAATAATTGAAGAGAATCCAACAGCAGGTTTGCATAAACTGTGGAGGAGTACTGATATAGTAGATACATAGTGGCCAATCATACTCGCTAGTATTCAGGATTATCATGCTATGCCATGATAATGCAGAATCCTAGCCAGATAGGCAAACACAATTATGAAGGAGTTTTTGCAAAAGGATAACTCTAAAACAACTACTTTCACAGGCATTCATCTAACACGATAATGGCACAGTTTGTTGAAGCATTATAACAACATTCCAGGGCTGTGCTGGTCTGAACCAGATCAGGGTGATGTTGAAGCTTCCAAAAACTGTCAGTCCCAAAATAACTTGACATCGTTGTTCTCCATGCATCACGCCGAAGGGGCGTCGCTGCAAGTATGTTGGATATATATTAGAAACGGAGTAAAGAACCCTAGTATGGATTTGAGGGGGATTAATCTATAATACCTGGCACCAGCATCTTTGTCATCTGCGTCCTTGAACAATTTCTTAGCAGCACCTATTCCTGGAGAAGGTCTGGGCCTATATTTGTGTTCCAACCCAGAGTTAGCAAAGCATAAACCATGTGTTCGACAATCCTATGTAGGAAAAAGGAAAGGCACCTTTTTTTTATGCTTTGGAGGCGCTGTTCCTGGTGGTAACTGCAGTGGCCTTTTGTGTAAGGGTCAGGTGGTCATCGTCCTATTTTGCGACACAAATACTTAGCGTTTCAAATGCATGAGATTTGTGAACTAAGAAAGGCAAGCACATAGCTAACTAACCTGATCGGTCTCTTCTTCCTCAGTAGCCTGTATAGGAGTGATTGCTGGGCTAGTCAGGGCAAGCTGAGCATCATTGATGTCAACAGATGGGGTGTCTAATGTTGAGGGCAGGGCACTGGACTGATCACAGGACGTAGTTGGTGATAAAGCCATTGTGGGAAGCAGAGATGATGCCTGAGATCCAGATGGAGATTGCAGAAGGGGCAGTGCATGACCAGGAGCACCTCCTACAATCCTGTTTACCTGAAACGATACAATGCCAGTGACAACTGTGTTCTCTGTAATGCTAACATTCCAGACAAACTGCTTCTCAAGCAGATTGGTGATTGCGCTTGGTATGCAGCCTTTTTCTGTTTGATTTTCCTGGAGCAAAACATCAGCTGAACGACCAATGAGTCGCTGCGCTAAACGGCCGAAGAGAATAAATGTTGTTTCTGCTGTGTCATCTCCTGCTATCAAGTTGAGTTTGTACCTGCGACAATCATTGCAATTGTATTAATAATCTAGCTTGAAATGGTTGTCTTAGTATGTTTGTATCGCTAATAGCTAACCTTGGTGAGGCTGAAACAACTGGAGGGCATGTTGGATCTGGGCATCTGTATGCATTTCCATGTGGCCTAGCTGTTTTTTTGCAGGTATCGCAGGCGGTGTACCACCAGGAGGATTCCGTGCACAATTTCTTGATAACCACAGTATCCTGGAACTCTTGTTTCTGTTGAAAGCAAGCACATGTCAATCAACATGTTTGAGCGAAAAAAGAGTAGGCTAGCAAAATAGTCCAACTAAAGTAATGTGTTACCTTGAATTTAAAGGGGTGGAGTTCTTTAATTTCAGCAACAGTCTTTTGTTCAGGACCGACAGCAGCAGATGGAGCTGGTATATCAGTGAATTGAATGGGCTCGTTGTTTCCTTGGATGCTACATAGAGTCAATTAGTTCAGTGCAATATAAGACTAAGCAGTGTATATTCTTGCGGTGTGGTAGCAAAGTTCTTATGACAAACCTAGCCCTGAAGGAATTGACCTCTGGTGCATCAATGTTTATAAACCATTTGCAGGCAGAGTTACCAGACAGGGAGACATTTCCTGCAAAAAGATTGCAAGAGGTCATGAAAGCATCCGTTGGTGCAACAATGAGAAATGGAAGCAAGCTGTGCAATAGACTTACTGACATAGCCTCTCACAAGTGTGCCAACAAAGATCACTATTTGTGGCTCTTCTTTGCTAGCATTGATAATCTTCTCTGCAGGAAAGCTTGTTGCCCGTTCTCCCCACAAAGCAACATTTATAATGACATTGCTATGTAATGCATGTAGGAAAGGTTGCACAGAAAAGTTATTACATGGTTAGTGGCTGGTGTGGGATTTTAGAAATGTTGTGTTGAAAAAAAACAGTTAGTGGTATGGTGGGTTTAGTTCTCAGATAAAAAGTGAATCTTTAGTGGAGATTAGATGGTATGGTTACTATAATATACAAAATGTGTTAGCATATGTGGGAAAAAAAGAGATGAGTTCTAACTCGGCATCACGGATGTATACAGTCCTTTTTAGGCTGCCCCCATCCCTGACTCTTGTCTGAATAGCTGTCACGGATGTTATCTCAGTAATGACTCCTATGACATCTATGATATAATGTCAATGCAGAAACAAAAGAGTTAGTAATCTGAAGAGCATAATAAAACCACTCTATAAGCAATGAATATATTTTGTACCTGTGAAAGAGTCTTTGCGGTTGATGCGTGTGCGCAGTTCGTTATATGGTGTGAGCGAGTAAGCATAGCGAGGGAAATTATCTGGCACATTGATACATTCTTCAAGAGTACTCCACTTTGTGAAATTAATTGATATCTTGTTGTTCACTGGCCTGTAGTTCTTGCTGGATGGCTTCACCCAGTAGTAGGTAAGGTAGTACACCTTTCCCTCAGTGATAACAGGTCCAAACAATTCATTCAATGGAGGATAGATGTACGCTGCAATGCTTGCACCCTGTTTAAATTATAATGTCATGTAAGAAAAGTATATTTATATAGTCATAGCGAATATATCAAGGGTTTGGAAGAAGCACCTTCTCATCAACCAGAACCAAGCTAAGATTGTGCAAGGTCTCTTCATCGTTCTGGTCACGATACTCCCAAAACCTTGAGACACGAACGCAGATCGGTGGGTTGTTGTATCCATGTTCAAGATCAGGAATCAGTAGCTGGTTCATCTGTAAACAATCAGAATGAGGAATCAGTCATGCACATTTTCTTTGTACAATCCTATAGACATGCAACAGACGGGTAAGAGAGCAGACCAAAGACCATACATAAAGAAATGACACGAAGATGCGAGTTTAAAAAAGAGCAGCACAGAAGATGGGTAAAGATGAGAGATTTTAGTGATGGTTAGCTGTGAGGTTCCTGCAGGCATAAACATGGCAGTTATTAGGCTATTTTCCGACGTTGTATTTAGGGATCAAAGAACCAAATCATGTAAAATATACCATAGATCTCACTGCTTCGAGCACTTCGTGGTAAACTACATTTCTAGTCTTCGAAGCGCACGCTTCATCATCATCCTCTATTAGGATTTTAAGCCCTGCCCTTGATGTGGATCTAGAGACAGCAACATATAGCTGCCCATGCGTGAAGACAGGTTTTTTCAAATAAACTCCAACTCTTGAGAGGGTCTGCCCCTGGCTCTTGTTGATTGTCATTGCATAACATATACGAACAGGGAATTGTGTTCTTTGAAGAGTGAAAGGCCACTTAGGACTTGTCGTGGTAAGCGCAATCCGTGGTATGAAAGCTATATCGCCAATGTTAGATCCTGTCAGAATGACGCACTCTAAAAGTCGATGTCCAAGAGAAACAACCAATAGCCTTGTGCCATTACATAGCCCCATGGACTGATTTAGGTTTCGTAGGAGCATGACCGTGACACCTTTCTTTAGCACAAGTCTATGCGTTGGGAAATTGTTCACACTAATCGAATTTAGGAACTCAGTTGGGTAAAGCATATCAAAGTCAGGCATATGTTCACATGATTTTGAGATTGTATCACAGCTTAGATATTCTTTTGGTTCTGTGGGTATCATGGCAACAACACAATCATTTATGTGGTCAACTGTTGAGTTATTTGGGCAAACAATAGCACGGGTTGCTAAATAGGAGTGGTCTGTGTAACAGTTCAGAAAGTCTGGAAAAACTTCATCTATTATTGCTTTTATTTTATCACCAGATGTTTTAATCAGCAAATCATCAGGGATATCGACCCATGTTGGTTCACATTCATCGGCCATTCTTGCTGCAGGTAATCTACCATCACCAAGTGCTAGAACCCAGTCACTAAATTTCTTTAGGTTCTCACGATGTTTCTCATCAATGTCACCTTGAAGAAGCCTCATATTAACCGTCAGTCTTAAAAGAACAACATGGTGCCAGAGAGGAGAGTTCGTAATGGATGCGTCAACTATAGAAGCACGTGAACCTTTCCTAATAACCGGAAGTATTTGTCGGAAATCACCTCCAAGGACAACCACTTTACCACCAAATGGTACTATACTATTACAAGGTGTATGTTCAGAAAGTAGATCACGCAAGGTTCGATCTAGGGCCTCAAAACATCGTCTGTGTGTCATTGGAGCCTCATCCCATATAATAAGCGATGTTTTTTCAATAAGCTCAGCAAGCATGGTTCCCCTTTTGATTGTGCAGATGCTGTTTTCATTAATTTCAATCGGAATCTTAAATCTAGAATGAGCAGTACGCCCTCTAGGCAAAAGAAGGGAAGCAACCCCTGAAGAAGCAACTGCTAGTACAATTTTTTTTTCAGATCTTATTTTACAAATCAATGTGTTCCATAAGAATGTCTTTCCTGTGCCGCCATGGCCATAGACAAAGAAAAAACCAGGTTTTGAGTCATTAACCCGTTGCATAATTGTGTCGAAGACATTTCTCTGATCAACATTAAGCATAGGTATCATTGAGGCAGCCTGAGCAACCAGAATAGCACTATCAAGAGCAAGTTCTTCTTCAACCATTCTATTTCCTATGGCATCATCTGAATAAGCTACAGGTCGAGGTAAATCGTAGTCGTCTATGTTACCGCCACTGTTTGAAAAGACAACATGCATCTCTTTCATCAACAATGACAGCAATCTATCAGCAGGAACAACATAAGAAGGGTTTGACAGTGCTATTCTAAGGCGTCGCTGTATATCGTCAGTAAAGTAAACCCAATATTTTTCAAAGAGCGATCGAACATTTCCAACAGAGCAAAACATCACCACAGTTACAAACAGTTGTCTTAGTTGGCTTGATGATGCAGAAAGCACAGCCTCGTCAAAAAGCAAGTACCACTCATTATCGCTTTCAAGGAGCCCTCGTGCCTCACATGCTTGTCTAAAAGTTGGATAAAGAACTCCATCATACGTTCTAACATCGGCATAGCACATCGCGCCCTTGACAATCATCAATAGCATTCTTAGGTAGTACAGCTCCCCACTAACCGGACTCACATATACATTCTGCCTATCTTTTCGCATGGGGTTCTAGGACGCCAACTACGTGAGCTGCTGTCCCATGTCCACTCTTTTGGAAAATCACAGTAGGTAAGCGTGCGTGCGTTGGCATGTTTTTTGTTAGCCACAAACCATTCAGTTAGCATTGTTTTTGTAGCAGCAGGGCTATTTACCAGTGATGTTAAGTCCAGTTTTTTTTGGTACCGAACAAAATTCTTATTTGGAAGATGAACAGTGAGACGCTCTACAGAAGGCATTCTATAATGTATATCAAATTCAAATGCGCGCCAAAGGGACTCACAAGTGGATAAAAACCTCGCATCAATATATTCCTGTATCTCATTTCTTGGAGCAGCAGATTTCGCAGATGGATTATTCAATTTACTACATTCATTGTTCTCTGTATTGGTGGATACCTCAAAGTATGCTTTTGTTCTATCGGCCCCTTTTGTGACATACTTAAATAGGTATTTAATCATGTTAGATTTGTTGCACATTCAACATTTATATGCGCTTGATATTTTTTCAGAAGTTTCATGTTATATGGCACAACCCACCGATTGTCAAGCCTAACCCCGTTTTTAGTAACATATCGACCATCATTTCTGCGTTTGTAAATAGTAAAGCCAAATTCATCCATTGTGGTTTCGTCTTGAAAAGATTTAGGGAAATGTTTAGAGCACTCCTCTTTTTTCATGCATGGGCATGCTTTGTTTTGCTTGCCACAGGGGCCATGAATCATAAACTCATCAACCAAAGCATAGCCCAAAGGATCAGTGAGCACATCAGGTATCTCCGCAGAAATAAATCCATCAACGATAGGCGCATTGAACTCAGAATTTCTAGCAGCAAGCCAAATAAGGCAATGAATATGGGGAAGACCACGTTTTTGAAACTCCACTGTGTACAGAACTACAATTAAACATTGATGGGATTAGGATTTGTGATTTCAGTAGCATTATAATTTGGTTTCTAGGTGGCTTACCAGCAAGGACTGGACCAAATGTTTTCCCTTCCCTAATATCTGCAATGAACTCATTTACTTTCATATTGAAAACTCTAACGATCATGTCGGAACGATCACTTGGGAGCTGGCCTGGTTCGAACAAAAGGGCGTCACATATTTCTTGCCATTTCGAATTGCATGTGAATGTCACAAAAAGATCTGGTGAGCCGAACACATGACAAACGGCCATCGCATCTTGGTAGTTTTGTACCATGTAACGCTTTCCTCCAGTAAAACTGGAGGGCAGCACATATTTTTGGCCAACAGAATCCCCAGATGACAGGCCATGATCAATCGCATCTACTATTCCTTGCACAGATTCAGTACGAAGGTCAGGTTGGTTGTCAGCAATATATTTAAGCCTCGAGGCCTCAACAGTTGAGTATGAGTCTACGCATAAAGAATCGCTAAGGCGGCCACAGCATGTATATGGGTTGGGCTTATTTAGTCGATAATGCAAACAATACCGGTAGTACTCAAGCATTGTTACATAGCGTCGAGAGGCACCAGTAATGCTAGGAAAGTCAGTGTACTTTATGCCTAGATGAAACCCATGCTCTCCATAGGGAAACAACAAAGGGTACTGGAGGGCCATATAACATGGATGCAGCGCTGAAACACGTCGTAATCTAGCATCGGTAGACTGAACCATCACATTGTACGTGTACTCACCACTTGAGTAGTCACCAACTACTATGCCAGCAATCTCACCACTTGTTGGTAGATTGTACTGAATTTCATCCCTAGAATCGCACCCAAGCAATCTAAGCGCAATTTTTTGATCACCATGGTCCTCTAGACGTTGTCTAGCAAAGCGAAATGCTTTCACCAGATCGTTGTGCTCATCAAGCATAGAAGTCAGGCCAGCAACAATGTTTGGATCTGGTTCATCTGAACTACTGTCTTTCTCAAAGATATTCATCCTATTTTTTGTCTCATTTTCAGTGTCATAGATGTACAATTGAGCAAACTTTGGTGGAGCACCGCGCTGTGGCAGTAAAGAACCAATGCGGTGGTGCACTACCCCATTGATTTTGAAAACGCATGGTGCAGACCCGTTATTTATGGACTTGTCAACATTGGCTCCTAGCGATGTAAACGCGAAAAAGGAGTTGTATGATCGGATTTGACGAAGGAATCTTTTTGAGCACGCATCACCATCGAATTTCAGAAGTCTGGCTAGAAAAGGAGGTGGTCCTTTCAGTTCGGGCAAGCTGATCTTACCGCCTCTACAGCATAGGTTGTATACAATCTTTCGCTGTGAGACAACACTTCCTTTTTTCACCCTCTCTTGGTACCAAAAAACAGCGCCACAATACGGGCATTCATGGGATGGGCCACCATAGTACGACCGTTCAGGGCACAATGCTGCAAACCATAACTTTAAGGGCACAGCGGAAAGTAAGTTAAATAAGATGTTTCTTACACACAACATGCCTAACCTTTTAAGGATGCAATATAGTCCTTATGTAAAGGCAATATGTCATCTTGAGTGGGCATTGGACCTAGCAACAGAATTGGACATATAATGCAAGAAGGACATGGTAAGATAAAAGCGACATCAGGGTAGGTATCCAATGGTAACTAAATCGTATGAACACATAAAACATCCATACCATTTAGTACATCCTTCACAGAAAAGTTTGGCTGATCTCCAGATCTCTTCAAACGACGCCTTTCTCTATTGGCTGCAGCAACCTTTGGTGGGATATCTAGCAATGTTCGCTTTCCTAAGCGCAGCAATCACATATAGGCTCAGAAGGCTATCGAAATATCATTGTCTTCATATTTTAGTCGGTCTAGTTAGCTTCTTTAGAAACTATTTGTTCTGAGGCTTACTCGTAGGATTTGGTAGGGCATGCTCATCGGCAGGGGCATCCCTGATAGGTAACCCTGCATCAGCAGTGGGAAGACTATGTCCAACATAAGGGGAAGGTAGTGAGCAACCATCCGCAACCACACCAAACCTATGGGCACCCTCTGAAGAAACTGAAGGCTCGTGCAACTCTGGAGCTGCAGAGCTAGTTTGAGCAAAGATGGGCGCTTCTAAGTAACCTAACAAATAAAACCCATCTTTCTAGTTAGACATGTAACGTAGGAAAACAAACATACACAACAGCTGCTAAAAGCACAGACCCTGGCCTATCAAACGGTGCCGTCGTAACCGACTCTCACGTGCCCGTTGCACACGTGCTGTGGACTGTTCTGACATTGCACAAAAGAAGGAAGGCACGCACGAAGCTGGCCTGCAGACTTACATTAAAAACATAACACACGGAAACATAAGGGAAATGTGGGCATATTTCACAGCAACACGCAAGCAGTAAAGAAAACAGATATAGCAATGTTGAATGCAAGGCATGAAATTAAGCAATTGACGATGCATGAAACGTAGGAGGTAAAGCTATTACAAGGCAAATTTAGCAGGAACACTGAACCAAACACGAAACACTATAGGCTACCCAGCATCTACCCACAACCACAGCCCCGACGATCTACCCACAACCACAGCCCTAAGGCCTATGTACGCTACAGAAAAAGTGTTCCTCCATAACAAATCTAACCCACAAAGATCTGCACTGGCTGATCACACCTTGGCAGGGTAGGTCCAACGCCCCATACCGTTCCTGGGACCTAGCAAGGAACGCAGAAGCCGTGACAGCCGCGTCAACTGCGGCTGCTGCGATCTTCCTGTAGGAAAGGAGCAATCCAAAGTTGTAATCCTGAACAGCGAAACCGTACTTGGCCTGGAGGAAACGAACAGCCTGCTGAGCAACCATCTCATGAGAGACGGCAAGAGGCTCTGTAGCAGCTACCCAAAAGAACTTGCTCACTGTACTGCAGACAGACTCTTCGACAGGCAGAGCAAGTTCTACACCCGCTAGCAGCACACCATCGCCATCAACTTCCCAAAGGTATGACACGAAGGGAAGACGGCAATGGTGAGCAGCAGCATTCAACAACGAAACGAAGGAAACCCCAACCACGCTCATCCTGCCAGTAGCACTGCGAATCGTAGAGAGAGTTTTAAAAAAACAGGCAAAGGAGGCCTAAAAACCACCAAAAGAGAAGGATATGTGTAGAACAGGCAATGCATAAGTAGGAGGGCGCGTGAAAAAGCAGCTACCCGACGTCAGCTATACCAGCCAACGTTTTAGCGTAGCAAGAAAATGGGCCAACCAGAAAAAGTGTTGACCATGTATGACTGTCCCCACTCTCCCCTCTCTGTCTCTCCTCCCAACGGACCAAACAGAGTAAAGAAGGCAATAAAAGCGAGCACATCCAAAGAAACCGTAAACAGAGTAAAGCTATATAAAAGAGAGGGAGAAACAACCTTGAAGCTGAAACGGAAGAGCTGCAACGCCGCGAAGGCCTAGCACCGAAGAGGAGGAAGCAAAGAACAGCTGAATCACAGAGAAAGGCCACTCTCATCAGTGGTGCTAAAAGACGGCGCTAGCAGTGACCACGGTGAGGAGACACCTGCAAGAAGAACGAACACTGATGGCACAATCCAAGCACATGGACCGCAACCAACAAATCAATCGGTACCTGGTGCTGTGATGCACGCTGCCTCCCTACGTCAGTAGGATGGCGCAACCAGGCGAATCGTCGCTGCAAGAGACACCGATGAGATTAGCACCGAGAGTTAGGTCCGTATGCAAGGAGAGCTGCAAATGGCAGATTACCTCGACATCTCCACTGGCAACAATGAAACAGAGACGCAGGAAGAGAGCACCGCAGGATGGAAACCTCGTAGAGAGAAAAAGAACCAGAAGACAGGGAAGGAGAGGGAGGTGTTAACCGGAGGGCAGCAAAGGAGAGATGTTCGGCAGCATTGATGGAGTCACAGTGTAGCATAGGGCAGGTCGCATGCCGTTACGGGGAAACGCGAAAGCCGTTGTCGACAGGCCATTGGCCGCGGAATACGCAGGGGCAGGATGAGCGATGCGTGGTCCTAACGCACGAAAGACCACATGCATTAGCGCCCACCTCAGATCTATATCCAATGGACCATGTCCATACAGCGCGCGGCGTTGGTTGGGCCCAACTGTGGCGGCCCAATGAGCGATATCCCAGCCCACAGCAGCTGCAGCACAAGCGCGGGAAAACAAAGCTGCCGGGCCCGCAGCAGCTCCAGATTCGCGCGCGCGGAGGGAGCGGGGCGACATGGATATCGGCGGAAGCGAGCACGTCGCCAGAAAAGGCCCGGAGCGCTGTGGGGAGGCGAATCTTCTCCGATCTTCAATCTTCTCCGATAGGCTGTCTGCATAGAGAATCATCGTAAACTCACCAGAAAATGGTTTAATTTTTGCAGGTGAATGCTCCCTTGCTACAACCTAGCTAGACTGAATTATATATACTAGGCGAGATCGGACGGTTGACGGTAGCGGTGACTGATACGTAATTAATTGGAATTACGGGGATTTTTTATAAAAACTACACTCCTAATCGCCAACTTGTGGGGGCTTATTTGCAAAAGGAACCTGTGACGTGGCATTCCTAATTCTCCACCGATCCCACGAGGTTTAAAGAAGTAAATAAATATGTTGGTACTTTTTACATTAGTCTCTACTGTTATATATAGTAGAATTGACCGTTGGACTTTCATCTCTCTGGATCCTAGGGTTCAAAATAGTTTATAGTATCATCCTAACTAATGATATAGGATAATTTTAGAAGCGTATAATCATCTACTGAAGTAACGACATGGAGAGGTAAATAATAATTAATTTACACAACACGTGTTATTTTTATTTTTTCGACCATGCCTGTAACTGGGCCAAGCGTATTTGATCGTCACTCTAAGTCGAGCCGAGGGCAGTGCTCGCGTGGTCATCGTTACCATCGACAGTGGACTGCATGTAATTTCAAAGGAAATTAGTGTTAACGGACATGGCAGTGCGCTAAGGAGTAGGGATGAAAACGGATTGAATTCGGTCGGAAACTAGCTTTATCATATTCGTTTTTATAATTTTTTTGGAATCAGAAACCCGGATATTAAAACGGAGTCGAATATTATCGAATACAAATACTGAGCGAATACGAAGCAAAACGAATATGGTGACGAATATTAATCGGAACATAAAAACCCCTTAAACTAAGCATCACAAATCAACGAAGAAATATAACTCGTTATTTTTTCTACTAGAACATATCAACATTATCAAATTTTAGCAATTAACAATACCATAACGAGAAACAACCACAAATTTACACATATTGACATAGTCACACACGATCATTAGCACAAACTTGCACCCACTGACATACTCAAGTCACACACATTAGGTCTTTAGCATAAACTTGCACACACTGACTGACATAGCCACAGACTTCACACACATTAGGTCATTAGCACACAATAGTCACAGACTCACACTACATAGTTTAGATGCAACTTGGATAGTTCAGTACAGACATGTTCATTATAGATAGTTTAGATGCAACTTGAACATATTTCATTACAAACATAGATTAGATGCAACTTGCAAATTACATTGACAAACAATTTCATTCAAACACCCGTTGGCATTATGTCATCATCATCCTCAACATACTCCATCTCAATATCAGTATCACCATCTTGTTCATAATCTGGTTCCGTGGCCTATAAATAAAAATTTGATCAGTTATTCAAGTATAAAAGACAACAAAAGAAATGTATAACATAATACTAGAAGCACAAACCGTGGTCGGCAAGGTAGCAAAAGATCACTCTCAAGGTTCTCCATGTCTAGCTCATTGATGATAGAACCAACAACATTTCCACCTAAGTGATCACATTCACATATATTCTTAGAAGTATAGAACATGAGTCACTTAAAGCAATAAAAAGGGTGTACATACAAACCAACGTTACCTTTTTCTTGATGTCGTGGTTCAATCTTTGGTCCAAAGCTTGCACGATTTCAGGATCTAGACAATTGCGGAATGGATCGACAACACCTCCGCTAGCACTAAATACTGATTCTGAAGCTATAGTTGACACTTGAATAGACAGTACATCACGAGCAAGTCAAGAAAGAACAGGAACCTCATGTTGCTTGAGTGACCACCAATGCAAAATGTTAAATGTTGTCTCTTGTGTCCCATTCCACTAATGGTTGTTCTAAGTACACTTGCAATTCAGTTTTAGTGGATTTTCCAGAGGCAGTAGTGCGATGCAAGTAGTTCACAACATCTTAATCAAGATCATTATCACTGTCCATATTCTTATCCTCACTAACTCATTTTGCACATTTGTAACTGATGCATTCTTTGAAGTTGTTGCACTAGACTCATAAGCTTGGAATAGTTGGTTGACAACATCCTTGAATTTTTTAATATGCACTGGAGCATCTATCTCACCGTAGATCTTTTCTACATAATAGTTTACTAGGTTTGTTTTGAACCTTGGATCAAGGAAGCAAGCTACAGAAATAACCATATTGGACTTCTCCCAATATTTATCATACTTGGCTTTCATTTTAGAGCCCATAGCAGCTATAATTGGATCAGAGCTGATGCACCAATCAGCTATTGCAAGCTTAATTTGATAGAATTTAGTAAAAAGTAGATTTGCTGTTGGATATGTAGTGCCAGAGAAGATCAAAGTAGCATCATAAAACCTTTTCAAACATGTAGACAACAATTTTGCTATAGTCCAATTACCACTTGTTGGGGCACAATGTAGAAATTTGCTTCTATGATGAAGAAAAAGCCTATCAAAAGCTGGTCTATAGTGAATAGCTTGCTTTAACATGAGATAAGTGGAGTTCCACCTTGTTGGGACATCCAAAGAGAGACCATAGCTAGTATCTAAACCATCACATTCTAAGGCACACTTCATCAATTCTTCCCACTATAATGTGGAGTTCTTCACAATTGAAATTGTGTTTTTAATATTTGAAACAGCTGGTGCAATTTGCTTCAGACCATTTTGAGCAACAAGATTGAAAATATGATTCAAACATCTCACATGAAAAAAAGACCCCATCACAAATCAAGGGTGATATCTTATTGAGCTTTAGTACTAAGCCCTTAGCACATACATCATTGGCTGATGCATTGTCCAAAGTAAGTGCAAGCAATTTCCTATTATTGATGATGGAATTTGATAAGCATATGAATCGGAAACGAGATCCAATCCGAAGTGGATTAGAAGATATGTGGAATTCTCGGAAACAGAGTGCGCATCGGCTGGGAGTTTGTATCGGCCGATACCGAGTTCGATATGGTTAGCTGATACAGCCAATGGTGGCAAAATTTGTTACATGATCAATGACAGATTCAAAAGAAGGATTTCGATGATATTATCATACGAGGATAGAGTATAAGATAGGCAATTGTATCCATTAATTAGGATTTTATGTGTCCTTATAGATATTTTTGCTAAGAGTCCGCCTAAGTGACTTGTTCGTGTGTTAGAATTGAATTAGGAAAGTATGAGTCGTGTCTTTTATGGACAAGTTTGTATATTTGGGTATAAATATAAGCCCGAGGTCTTGTAAATAATTAACATCAGTTCAATCCAATTTTGGCGCATCGCCACCTTTTCTCGTTACTATTGTTTCGACGAGTTCTTGCTTCTGAGTCGAGCTGCATTGGTTTCGATCTTCGATAATGAGGTAATTACTTGTTATAGTATTTTGCGTTCTCCGGATTATGCTTACATCTTTATGACACTCTAATCTTGATTATATAATCCGTCGAGTTATCATATCTGTTATATAATCTAGATTGACAATACTTTCTACTAGCATCGGCCAACCTCCATCTAGGATTTTGCCAACAACGACTTGATTGACTTGTCGACTTGAATTATATAATATATCTACCATCCTGAAAAGACAACCATCGGCTTGATTGTCTAGATGTTATGCTTCTTCTTATACTTAGTGTTGCATCAGTTAAGTTTGATCTACTAAGTCGTGCTTAGAATCATAATCTCTAGTCTGCTTTATGGTCGTTAATAAGGAAGGTATCGGGGTTTCAACCCGATCTTACCTGACGGTGAATGCCAGCGGCGCTCGCGGACCGGCGAGTGTGAGCCTGCGGTGCGCTGGATGGGTTCTGACATTGCTCTGATACCACTTGTCAGCCTTCACCAGAGTCTGCAGCTATTAGACAGAACCTGAACACACGTGATCACGGTGGACTACAACCTACAACTACACACAGGATTTCATCGAACTCCTTATGGGAACAAAGAACACAGGAGACACAAGCTATTGCGCTGCAAACAACTTAGCAGCTTTTCTGGTTTTTCTCTCCTTTTATTGACTCAGGATTACAACGTGGACTAGGGCCATTATCCCACGATGTGCACCACGCCGGGTTAATAGCGAATGCCATCCCAAATGCCCCACGATGCGGTGCACGACGCGCACGATGCCCCCGGCTCAACAAACTGTACCGAAATAAACTGAAACAGAAAATAAACATGCAGATATGCATCCTAGTCTACGGTAGATAGAATCCAAAGACTGGATTACACAGATATTTCTCAACAGCAGCAGCGGCAGCATCTGGGAGACGCGGGGTGAAGCACGTGAGTGAAGATTGGGAGTCGCTCGCTCTCCCTCAAATCCACCGAGCGGAGAATACGGGTAAGGGAACTCCAAAACGTGGGTTGGACTTTAGAGTATCTGTTGGATCTGATTTTTTCAGTAAAATCCCTCAAATTCAGTTTTGGGAAGAGAACAGGAGAACTGTTGGTGATGCTCTTAAACCAATCAACTTGAAAACAAGACGCGCCAACATTAGATAATTAGATTCTATCCCATATGGTATGTGACAAACCACCTAGCTAGTTTGGATTGATAGTTGGTAATGTGGATATTTTTCGCAAATTCCTCAACAAACATTGCTGAAAAGCGGCCTTATACGATCGGAAAAGCTAGTTGGCGCGCGCGTTTCCGGAAGGAGTTAAGCTAACTAACTATATTAGTTTTAGATAATGATGGTAATTGTTGATGTAAAAAACACACTGGCCTGAGAGATTTGCGTTACTCTAGTGCAGATCCAAAATAATGATGAGATGCGGGCGTGCCATTTGATTTGATCATGCAATCAACAAGATAAAACATGCAAACATTATTAATAAACAATAATCGATCGGCTAGAAAGCCGATGTCATATCGTGGTGCAACCTAGCCGATGCATTGTGAGGTGAATCGGCTGTAAGGTATATTTAATCAATAAATAAACCCTAAAATTTGATTCATCAGCTGTAAATATTAACATTATGTAATATATAAATCAATATTATTTTAGAAGACAACAATTGGGATAGATCGGACTTAACCGAGACAGTATAAATTACCTAGATCTAAAATAACATGAAATAACGATTATGTATGTTTATATCATAGCCGAGATTGGCAGTATGTTCAATATATTTATATTAGTTGAGATCCTGATATAAGGGGCAGATATAGTATATTAAACAAGACATAAGATTACGTAAAATAACTATACCAGGTAAGATCGACTGAAACCCCGATACTATCCTTATTAACAACTATGAAGTATGCAAGAGATTATGATTCTAAGCACAACTTAGTAGTTCAAACTTAACTGATGCAGCACTAAGTATAAAAAGAAGCATAATATCTAGACAATCAAGCATAATATCGAAGATCGAAACCGATGCAGCTCGACTCAGAAGCAAGAACTCGTCGAAACAATAGTAACGAGAAAATGTGGCGATGCGCCAAAATTGGATTGAACTGATCTTAATTATTTACAAGACCTCGGGCTTATATTTATACCAAAATATACAAACTTGTCAATAACAGACACGACTCATACTTTCCTAATACAATTCTAACCGACAAACAAGTCCCTTAGGCGGACTCTTACAAAAAATATTTATCTTAGGAAATTACAAAAATCCTAATTAATACATACAATTGCCTATCTTGGACCGTATCCTTATCTGATAATATCTTCAAAGCTCTTCTTTTGAATCCAACATTGATCACGTAACTAATTTAACTAATATCGGCCGTATCGGCTAACCAAATCGAACTCGGTATCAACCGATACAAACTCCCAGCTGATACGCACTCTATTTCCGAGAATTCCGCATATCCTCAAATCTGCTTTGGATTGGATCTCATTTGCGATTCATATATTTACCAAATTCCATCATCAACAGTAATTATGGTAAGATTTTCCTTTTCTCCCGTTGGTTTTTTAAATAACAGATTGAAAATAAATCTATACGTGAAAGAAACTTTCACGTAAAATTTAAAACTTTCAATTCAAAATTTGGAACTCTAAACTCATTTTTTTAAAATTTTTAACTTGAAATTTGAACTTTCAAGTTAAATTTGAAAACTTTCGACTCAAGATTTACACTTTGAAGTCAAATTTTGAAAACTTTCAACTCGAGATTTGAAAACATCCAACTCAGATTTAAAACTTTCAAATCAGATTTGAAAACTCTCAACTCAGGTTTTAAAACTCTCAACTCAAAATTTCTTACAACTCTAGATTTCAAACTTTCTTCAGATTGGAATACTTTCAAGTTCAAGTTAAGATTTCAAAACTGTCAAACTCAATATATTTTGCAAACATGTGTGCTAACTATTAAAAAATCGGAAAAAAAACGACAAAAGAATGGTGCGCGAGTGGGGGTGGCACGAAAAAAATAAAAGCGAAAAAGATGGTGAAAAAAAGCGCGAAAAATATGGCAAAAAAAACGCGTGCGGGGGGTGCTAATTGGTGGCGCACGCGCTAGTTCCGTTGCTGGCGCGCGCGCTAACAAGCAAGCCCCCTTATACAACTAAAAAATTGGTGTGTATTAAGTTCTCATGCACCACCTTCAAAAAGATCCAAAGTAATGATCTGCTATGTTGGCTTTTACATTAATTAATCTAAGAGACAACATATATACTCTTTCCGTCTCTAGAAAGGGGGGTGTAGTTTCAGCTATCCATATACATTAAGGCTGTGTTCATTTGTGCTTGTTGGGAACCTTCCCTCCAGCACGAAAAACGGAGCAGTTTATTATCATATAATTAATTAATTATTAGTCAAAATTAACTAGAAAAATGAATTGATATGCTTTTTAAAGCAACCTTCCTAAGAATTTTTTTTAAAAAAATATATCGTTTAACTATTTAAAAGTGTGCGCGCGGAAAAATAGAGTGTGGAGTTGGAAACCCATACAAACAAACGCAGACTAAGAAAGGGGTTAAAAAATCAATATATCATTCATTAAATATGAAGAGAATACAAAATGGGGGAAAACGAGGAGGACAAGATAGTACTATTGGTTAAATTAAAAAAAAGAAAAATGATATAGTATTAAATAGGTCTAATGGACCATTCTAAATTATATTTTTTATTAAATTCTCAGGATAAAACTACTTTTGTTTTTATGGACGGATGAGCTGTCATATTCCGAATGAACCGTGCCATACACCAAATCATTTTTTTTTTACAGCTAGTATTATCAACCAACTTGTCCTTTCCCTTTTACTCCTAATGTTTTGCTTTTATGTAAAAAAAAAACTTTTGTCTGGGTGCATCCATGCAAGGGCATATATATATATATGTTCCTTTTATTTCTTCATCTCTAGACAACGAAGTAAGCTTCTCCTCTTCTCTTGCAAAGTTAAAAAACATTACGTATGCAAAAATGTGAGAAAATCAACCAAATACCACAATGAAGATGAATATAGGGCACGCCACAGTAGGGAGAAGGGAGGCATCCGAAAGGTCGTATTTAATTCCATTATCTAAAAAAAATCTGAAAGTCGGTATTGAATCACTGGTCCACAATGAAAGAAGAGACAACACCTGAGTTTGCAGGCAGACGAGTTGTGTCTAGCTGACGGCTTGGTTCGGCTTGACTATCCCACGTTTTCACATGGCAAAAACAACAGAAAAAACTTCAACCTCTGCCCATGCCATGGGTGTTACTCAAAAAGTGTACAGCCCTGCAGACAAGCATGCACGACCTATCATGCAATTCCTGCTCTTACTAAAACCTGTATACACATATAAATGTAGAACGAAGAAAACACCCATGTAGATTTAAGTTAGGAGCCCAAAAGGTCTCGGAGTAAACATGATCTTGGTGCACACAAGATGTAAAATGTTTGTACGACAACAAGCATACAAATGGATGCAAAGCTTTTATGTCGCGTGAAATAATGGATGGAAAACTATTATCTCGTGAAAATAAAATGGAATATAGCTTCTGACTCTATTTCTGATTTCCAATCCCCCATTACTTTGCGACTTATGAAATATGTACTTGTAAAATTTGTAGTATTAAATACAAGAGTCCTTTTACAACTCGGTAACTAAAACGGGAAGCTATGACATGCCTGGTGGGCCTGAAAGCCGCAATGGAATGGATGCATATGCCAATAATAGTAGAAATTGACAATGTTAAGGTGGCAACGAGGTTACAAGAGAAATCGCTGACGAGATCATCATGGGAAGTAATGGTGAAGGAAGCAAAAGGAGTGATACAATGTATAGAAAATGTGCAAGTGCACAAGATAAAGAGAGAGGTAAACAGGGTAGCTTATATCCTGGCTAAATTGGCAATGAATTCGATGGGGGGATCATCTGCAGAATGAAGATTGTGTGCTCCTGCAATAATCACGGATTTATTGAACCAAGAATGTAACCCTATGTTTATTTCTTAATATAAGTTGTCTCTTTACCCTCAAAAAAAATACAAGAGCCCTTTTCCGGTGCACCACTTAGAATGAATTTCAGCCTAATTCCCTTGTATAAGGGTAGTTTGGGAAAAACTAATAACACGTTTATAGCAGCTTACTGAGTTAAAGCTAAAAAGCATAAAGCAATTAATTGTTCCCAAAATGTTCGTGGAGAATCACTACTGGGGAATCCATATTTAATCCTAGTTTATAACCCCTTTAGTCCCAGATTGTAAACCGGGATATCGATTCCCGGATTAAAGATACCTATCTTTAGTCCGGGATTAAAGATCCATCTTTAGCCCCGGTTGTTAACGGCTAAAGATGTTTTTATATTTTTTTAATTTGCATATGCTGCTTGCTGCTTATTTGTATATTATGCATATATATGTATAAATATATGTATATGCATAATATATATATATGTAATATATGTAATAAATATATTTATACATGTATATTACATATATGTATGTATATATATTATACATATGTATAATCAAAATACGTAGACACATAAGTAAATATATACATATATAGATTACCAAATATATTACCAAATATATACAGACATAATTACATATACATATAAGTAATTACATATACATATAAAATTTATGGTACGTATATATATTACAATCCTTCTAACTTGTAACAATACCAAAATCAACATCACAGATTGAATGCAACAACAAAATCATTCACAAATTCACAAAATTCACAAAAACATTTAAAAAATCTACAATAAAATCATCCACAAATCACCACAGATGGGGGGAGAGGAGAAGAGGACCCCAGCGGCTCTGTGAGCCGTGCGCCACCGCCTCGGGTGCCGCCTGCCCGCCACTGCCTGCTGCCGCCTCAGTCGCTTCCCGCCCGCTGCCGTCGGCTGGTTCCCCTCCTCTAGTCGGATCTGGTAGAAAGAAGGGAGGGGAGCGCCGCGTCCACCGGTACCGCCGCCGCCGGCCGGAGGCCGACCAGATCTGGGAGGGATGGAGGGGAGCCGCCACCACTGCCCTCCCCCTCCCTCTGGCCACGGCACCGGGGTGCGCCGCCACCGCCAATGCCAGTAGCCACCGCCGCTGGTGGAAGGAGAGAGGGGAGGAGGGAGGGGAGGGGAGAGGAGAGGAGAGGTGGGAGGAGACTTAGAAAATTTTGGCTGCGAGGAGAGAGAGGAGAGATGTTTTTATTGATGTTTTACCAACCGGGTGATCTTTAGTCCCGGTTGGTAACAAGAACTGGGACTAAAGATTCCCGGTGGCCTAAGATGACCTAACAAAAAATAAAGTGGGACTAAAGATCAATAGATTTCTTTGGGATTTTTAATTGGGACTAAAAATGTTTTTTTTGTTTCGGCTCCAATTCGAATGGGACTAATGTGATTTTTGCCATCCGGATAAAAATCACTTCTCGAGCAGTGAATTAATATCATGCATGCAATCAGTCAAGACTAAATATTTGGATTCAAATTGAGCATACGATTAGATTTTTGAAATCAAATTAAGTATATGTACGTTTGAGAAAACATTTATATGTTACAAGCATATTAAAAGTAGTCACTGATTGATTATTTTTATATAGTTTTGGACGTATTTATTAAAATTGATTTTATTTATTATTATGTAATTTATCTGGCGACACCATAACTTCTAAATTTGTGTTATCATAATTCTTGCCAACTATAGAATTTGTCTCTAGTACAAAATGAGAACAACACATGAACACATAGATAGGAACACATAGATAGGAGTGGACAAATAACTCAAAACTTATGAGCTAGCTCAACTCGTGTAAAATTTGGCTCAACTCGACTCGAGCAGTTAATGAGTCGAGTTGATTTTGAACTTTTACTCGTTTGCTTAACGGGCCAACTCGAGCTAGCTTGTGAGTTACTCAGTTAGCTCGTTGAGCTCATGATGCATTAAGATAGAAGTTAATAGTTCATATTTTGCAGGTGTAAAAATCGTAAAATCATTATTATACATTGTAGCACAATCTTATGAGTTATGATACATAGTATGTCAATCATAATCTTTGGTCCTAGAATCACAAATTATACTGCATATGAATTTTAAACCATGTATTTTGGTGTAACGAGTTTAATGAGTTTAATGAGCCAACTCGGATCTTTTAGTGAGTCGAGTCGAGTTTCATTTTTAACTCGATATGTTAACAAGTCAAGCCAAGCTAGCTCGTTAACTGAATGAGTTTTTACGAGTCAAGTCGAGTCGGTTTGTTAGCCTCCCCTACACATAGATGTCGGATTTCCTAAACAGTGCTCCATTAGCAACCTTGATGAGAAGGATCATCCATTCCAGTTCAGAAACCAAAACCTTTGAGGTTTCACGAATGAAAAGAAAATGTTAGCTTGATGCATCGGCTAAAACGAGCCAATGTTTTGAGTGTTCCACCATCACCTCGAGATCTCTCATACGATTTCCACAAACACACATAATCAACATTAGGGCCCCCGAGATCAATCGATATCACATAATCGTGAACACAATAAACTAACATAATCAACAAAAAAAACACAAAGAGGAGGATCGTGGGAGGAGAGAGGGGCACTCCATCGGCACCGCTCATCATGGGAAGTTGCCCACCCACCCACCACCCTTGAGGCTAGATCTGGCCGTCCTCAAGCTCGTCGTGGCTGGATCTGGCAGCCCCCGAGCAGCAAACACCATGATGAGGAGGCGGCGCGACCAGCAAGGAACTTTATGCGGTGAGGAGGGTGTCGGCGGTGACCGGATCTGGCTTTGGCCGACGGGGAACTCTAAGCTGCCGCTCGCCAGCTTGGGTGATAACAATTGTAGCTGCTAGTGACCATGCCCTTTCACAAAATATCACTGTCTTGTATTCATGGTGTTGAACCGGTGAAGTGCAATAGGAAATGGAGGCAAAGGGAACTGAAATTCAAGTTATATATAGGAGCAATAGGGCAGTGGGAGGGCGTTGCCACAGGTTGACTGAAAGCTGAAAGCCTCTGCCAACCACCACAGAGCTTCTTCTCCCCGGAGTCGATTTCTTCCTTGGCCCCTGTCTTGAGAGGTGCGAATTGGGAGTGGTGACTGCCTGCAGAGCCACTGGCTGAATAGATGTTCTTGCTGCAGTAATAAATAACCAGATACTCCATGTAACCCCCAGAAATAAGTAAATCGCAACTTCTTCAGATGGTTGGTGCACAAATTATGCCTGTGCGTCATGAGTGCAAACTCCTGCACACTGTATTTGCATTCACACAGGACGTAGTTTTATAAATATATAATTGTACATATAACTCGCTAGCCATGGTGTCCCCTGAGAAAACCATCTTCTATTTTTGTCCAATTCATGGACAACCAAGTCAACTGTATGGCAGCTAGCATTAGTTCTTGTTTGAAAAACAGATGAGGATACGAAATGCAAATGCTATATGATGAAGTTCCATTGCAAACTCTGATCAGGACAAGAGGGCACCGGGAACATGTGTCCAAGATAGTGTCACACAATCTGATCGTGCGGTCCACAACCATGTTGGAACAGACCACATAAAAGCGGCTCACAGATGCGCTACTCTCCTTCCAAAGAAGCAGTGGCAGTCTTATTGCCAATCAAAGACGTTGTGCTCAAATTGCTTGCAGTACAGAAAATAACCTTTATTTCAAAAAGACACTTTGGCAGCGTTTGCAGGGAGGACTTCTGAACCCGTACGGAAAACGGAGCGATCCGTTAGCGTGTGATTAATTAAGTTTTAGCTAATTTTTTTTTTTAAAAATGGATTAATTTGATTTTTTTAAACAACTTTTGTATAGAAACTTTTTGCAAAATACACACCGTTTAGTAGTTTGAAAAACGTGCGCACGGAAAACGAGGGAGAGAAGTTGGGAAAGGGGAGGAAAGAACACTGCCTTTGTAGAGGTCTGGTGGCCACGATGTTTAATTAGAGCAATTTACTATCAATGGCTGCACTTATGGAAGCAATGGTATGGCATCATTTTTGAAGGAAAGCTTCGGTTGCTGCTTGGAGAAACCTTTTCAAGGATGATCAATTTCATCTCCTTTGTTTAGTGTAACTCTTTTCAGATAACAATTTCATATGATGTGCACAAGGTATAGTTTCAATCAATCAGCTTATGCCTCATCCAAATTACCAACTCCTCACATTCTGATGCACAAATTGACCTGTAGAGTTGCAAGTACCAGTGAATCAAACATTCATCACCATCCTCGCTCTCCGTCCCCCACTCCTCTCTCACCGTAGGGATTTTGTTTTTCTTTACCACAGCAATTGTTTTTGTAGTCGGGTCACTTAACTGTGCAGCCCAAAGAAACAGATTTTCGCAGGCGGAGCTCTTAGGATGGATGCTTGTGAAAACCAATTACCGCACGTAGATGAAGGTCCATCTATAGAAAATGATTTTTTTCGGTCCTTAAATAGCATGCAAAGCGTTTGGCCACCTGCTAAAACAATCATTAGCTCATAACCATCCTAACCTCACCGTTTTTCTGGTTTTTTTTTTTTAATTTTTTTTGACTCCTTGGTGGGTGTGACACGTACAAAACTGGGAGAGAAATGTCCTCGATTGGCCAGCTATACAGGCACCAAGCAATTCCTTCGGTCAAATCCCTGTTCCTCTTATGAACACAACAAATACTAGGGATTTGTTGGAGAGAAAGCACTACCAAGTACCAACCTCCCCATATTCGTCTCATCTGCTCTCTATGTACTGCTGATCATAAGGAAACAAGAAGAGAGCATTTGTTCTTTCAATGTTCTTTTACTGATGCTTGCTAGAGATCTATTGGTATTCTTTCGGATATTTTTTTTGGACTTTCATCTCATGGTTCAACACCAAAAAGAATTCTTTTAGGGCTCAATGTTTTATGGAGATCTTTCTGGTGGCAGCTTGGTAGCTGTGAAAACAAAGGAATGACCTTTCTCTTCCAAAATGAGCAACCTTCACTTCATAGATGGAAGACTCTCTTGAAAGATGAATTAAGTCTACATCTGCTTAGACTTAGATATTTGATATACCTTTTTTACCATCATAGATTGACAACTTGTAACTAAACTTTTTCTGTACAGTTCCTACTTTACCTTTAAATGAAAATTACCATGAGGGCTTCCCCAACTGTTTTCCGGTAAAAAAATCCATGTTCCCCATGCATGTAATCTGC
Source organism: Oryza punctata (assembly GCA_000573905.2). Classification (NCBI taxonomy): domain Eukaryota; kingdom Viridiplantae; phylum Streptophyta; class Magnoliopsida; order Poales; family Poaceae; genus Oryza; species Oryza punctata. Next base: position 31,737,292 of record CM002493.2, read on the forward strand.
CTATAGTGTCCGGTTTGTCTCAACCCGCAACCCTGGTTTCACCTTGCATGCATGCCACACGCACTGTATGTATTTTGCAGAAAAAAACTCCTTATACATATATTGATTTTTTAAACAGGCACTTCTGCTTCCTGACATCTTGTAGCGTTTTATCTAAATTGCCCTTATTCTTTTGCAAAATGAAATGCGAAGAAGACAAAATTCCGTTTTTAAGGATGGCGTTGTAAACATAATATACACAAGGATTTTTATGCAAAACAACCTTATCTAACCCCACCAAACCATCTGCTACTTCCCCGGCCTCCCCTCCCCACGTCCGCACCACCCCTGTCACAGTCCCCGCCTCACAGCGGCGGCGGGGAGCGAGTCACCGGCGATGGCGTCGGAGCCGGCACCCCCTCCCTTCCCTCGCCAATCAGTGTGGGGGGCACGGTACCCGAGTACCCCGAGATAGGCCTTTGGGTCGTACTGCATGGGGTGGGCCAAGTCTCCTAGAGCCATGCGGTTAGTTTGTACTTAAAGAAAAGAATGCTAGATAAGGGAACCAATCTTATCCCATGTAAATAGATGGTAGGTGTCTGGATTATAAGGGCTACCTTGCCATATACCGCCGGCCGTCCTACTCTATATAAAAGGCGCCGGCATAAACCCTAAGGGGGTTAGAGACTCTCGCACTGTTCTCCTCATATGCGCCGTTGGCTATTACCTCTCCCTGAGGGCCTGAACAACTATAAATATGTGTCACCATCTCTCCTTAATCTAATGCACCCCATAAAAAATATTGCCGATCCAAAAAATCGACAATCAGATCTGGGGGCATTGCGAGCGATGGTGCTGGTGGGTGGTGCGGTAGGAAGGAGGTGGCAGGCAGGGACAAGGTGATGGCAAAGGATGCTGCAAATGAGAAAATGGTCATCTACCATCATCAAAACAGGATTCATCAAATACCACTCTGCATTTGGGATTCGCCAGAATACCGCTTTCAAGTGTGGAGCTTCGCGGAAATACCATTAACTTCCATTTCTGAGAATTAGAAAAGGTCCTATCCCTTTCCTCCTACGTTTACTGAGCAAAATACTCCCGATTGAATGATAATCTGTTTAACCTAAATGAAACTAAAGATGAACATTTGTTTCACACCAGCTAACATGTGTTTAATGTTTATTTTGATTAAGCCATGTTGTGTGCAGCTGTGCGCAGCCAGGACCATCCCCACGGGAGTGCCACAAGTGCGACCGCACAGGGCCCCCAATCTCTAGGAGCCCGTAAACCCAGGTATTAGCTCAATAGATGGAATTAGTTGATGTCAGCGGAGGCCGAACGCCGAGCATCGATTCGTTTTCGCCGCGTGCGTCGAGCGTTCGATCGTGCCTTCGCTAGCTCGCTTGCCCCGATGATGCGCCACGACGCTCTTACACTCGTAGTCTCGCTATCCCACTCGGGCGCTTGGCTCTCGATCGGACGCATGGCTACTCACCAGTCGTCGCTTGGCCGTGAACCCTCGTCACTCATCATCTGGCGTCTCCGCGTCTGCCGCTATATGCCGTAGCAAAGCAGCAAGCCATCGAGCAACAAGCAACGCCTTAAGGCCCTCCATGGCACTGTGGCAGCAAAGGCACTAAATTTTTTTTTGGTGATGAGGTTTACGATTTCTTATCCCATACGTGCACTAAATTTAAATGTTATTCTTTACATCTTATATCTACATGTGCGTAGGTTTATACAGTATTTTTAACTTTAAAGTCATGTCTTCTACAAATCATTCAGTATTTTATTTCAAGAAATAGTAAAAGAATATTTTCAAGTGAAGATTATGCACATGTATAGTTTTTTTCTATTTTATATTGCGATGAACTATTCATGGAGTATAAATTATTATCAATTTTTTGTCACTGAAGTTTAGTATCGAATAAGATTCCAAATTTCACTGGATGGCCCTGTGCGCAGCGTGCCGCCGCTCGTTCACTTTGTTTGTTTTTCTAGTTAGTGCTTTCAATTATTGATTATCTGCAAAGCACCATTTTTGAAACCACATTCAAATAGCAAGAGCTTCAGAATTTTTCCACCATGACGAGTGGAAGACTACTTTTTTTTCCTTTACAAGATCAGAGATGTCTACATCAGAAATATATTTTTTTACAAAAAAAAAAGAAAACGAAGAGGAGGAGACTGCAAAATAAGTGACATCAACCAGCATTGGTAAGTTGTAAGGTGTGCATAGTCAACAACCTTTTACATCCAGTCAAGTATTGCAATCAAACATGTCTAAAGGCTACAACTTTGGTACAGTTTTTTTATCTTCTCCAATATTGGCATTATATATGTCTTTCCGTAACCATGAGTCTACGACTGCTATACACATTTGCAGTCAGTCAAGTGTATGTGTGGAATGTGTCAAACAAGTCAGATTTTGACTGCACATGACCAAACTAATCCGAGGTAGCTAGTATAAAGCTTGGAGATCTCATCACCAATGTAATAAATAGCAGATAGCGAACCGGTAGTGGATTGATGTTTTGGTAGTGGATCACGGATAGTGGATGCTAAGTTCCAGTAGCGATATTAAATAATAACATGTAAATTTAAGAAAATATAGATATTTGTTTGCACACTTGCACTCAAAAGGTTTGTCCTTCCAACATAATTTAAATTTAAGACATATACGTGGTCTCAGTACTGCGACGAGCTAACACCGGCGCTGCACTAACAAAGGTCGTCCGCCATCGAATCGAACCAGTGTGGTGGGAGGTGCTCTTCGGCTCCACGGCAGCCGCCACCCAGTGTCTGGCTGGCCAACCACCGAATCCGTGGAGCGCCGCCACGCGATGCAAGCGCCGTGGTGTTGATGGTAGCGTGCTGGATGCAAATGTGTGGAGAGAAAAGGTGGCCTAGGGTTTAAGGTAACATATATGTGGCCCATCCGCTATTGCGGTCCGCTATATCGTTTTTGCGGCCTGCTACCCGCTATTGCGGCCACTAAGTTACAGGACGCTACATTCAGCCCGCTACTCCATAGCGGTAGTGGGAGGGGGCCACTACCGCTATTATAGCGGCTACAGACGCTGTTTATTACCTTGCTCATCACATATATTTACTAGCTATGTATACTTGTCCACATATATGGTAACCGAATGAGAATTGTGGCTGTTAATTAGTAACCATTGTCTTGTCTTCACAGCAAAGTGCAATAGGAAAGGGAGGCAAAGGGAACTGAAACTCAAGAGATATAGCACATTTCTGCAAGATGTCCATGCATCCCTCTCTAGGATATGTTAAACCCAGCACTGCATTAACTTGTGCTTCAACTTTTTGCAGCACAAATCCAGCTTCCTCCCCATGATGGCTGTTGCAGCCAGTGATCCAGTGTCACTGCTCTCCACCAACCAAAGATGATTTTGCATTAACGCGGGCACCTTCGTTTTACATGAACCATGGTGTATACTCCAACAGGGATGACGTAATTACTTTTCATATGAAGCCTTGAAACTGCATCAGACCACTGTTGTTCATGTACCGTTCACTCACAATATTGTTGCAAGCAATTGCATACTTGATAAATAATAGTCACTATCTTTGCTTCCTAGCTATGGAGTTGGATAGCTAAACAGTCTTGTTAAAATTCACTAGCACTCATCAAGTATGGTGTGATCCACAGCAGTATGCGAGAGATTGATCGTTCAATAATATGATGATGTTCAATAGGATCCAATAGGAAAGGGAGACACCGGGAATGCACGTCTAAGATTCATGCATGGTGCCTAGCTGTTGAGGGTATAACCGTGTGTCTTTGTGTTGGATTTCTGACCTTTTCTATGTCAGTTGGGCTCATTTTTTTTTTGTTGGAAACCTATACAGGATTTTGTAATCTCTATTTCATGTGTAGTCTTGAATCTAATTAATTTATATTTAAAAATGTTTATGAATGATACTGGAGATATGCAACATAAGAAAAGCAAGACATAAAACCTCTCGAGCACGGTCATTCTGATCTGTTTCTGTCGAAGTGATTTAAATGGTTGAAAAAGTTCCTTTGGTGCACTATCTCGCTCTCTGTTGCGGCAAATCAACATACGAGAAATTTGTTTATCTTGCAACCAAAATGAAGGAGTGTTGAAATAAAAAAATTTGTCCCAATGCTTTAGGCTTCCAGGACCGTAAAATAACTCAAATAGAAAAAACAATATAAGGTCAGCTAGCTGTTGGAATCATGAAAGCAAGAAGCTAGAATTTAGTGGCAAATTAAACCAAAGCATCAAAATTTATTTAAGCCATGCATGATGTATATCTATTCTCCACTACACGTCTACAACATAACTCACTAACCAGCTGAAGCCCCAAGCACACTGTTAAAGAACTTATCTTTTATTGTATTATCAAAAAAACACATATATCTTGAATAGATTAAGAACCAGTACTAAAGATGGTTCTAAGTACCGTTCTAAAAGTCCAAGTCCTAAAAACATTCTTATTACCGGTGTTACCAACCGGTATTAAAAATGCATCTGTAGTACCGATTACTAACACCAACTGAGACTAAAGATGTTGGATCTTTAGTCCGAATTGGTGTTAACAACCGGTACTAAAAATACATTTTTAGTACCGGTTGGTAACACCAATCCAGACTAAAGATATTTTTAGTACCGATTGATGTTACAAACCGGTACCAAAGATACTTTCAGGTTTAGTTAAAAAAACATCTCTATTTAAGTTAGATGTGTGAAGTTGGTAGGGTGGTTACACGCGTGAGGGTTGAGGTGAGAGATCTTGAGTTCGAATCGCATATTTTACATATTTTTTAGATTTGGTATGTATCTTTAGCACCGGTTATTTTCAACCCGTACTAAAGATCGAGATTTTTCTTGATTTGTTAGTCACAGTTGCATAACCGGAACAAATAGAAGTTTTCAACTAGTAGTAAAAATGAGTTCTCCAGTAGCGCACTGTGTTAAAATTTGTTATTTAGTGATTTTATATATATTGTCCTTAAGGAGGTATTATATTTCTTACATAAAATTTGGCACCACTTAAAACCTCGGGTGGATAGTATCAAAATTTACAACAGAAATTTTTTAACTTTGGGTACCTTTTAAGAACCGTACAATTGCCTTCGGTAATTTTATTGGATAATATCATGGTACATGGTGTTTGGACTATTCAACTGATGTCAGTTCTTTTTCCCGATACACCAAAGTGTCCTAATAAACTCGTTTTGCGCCCAGCTAAAATTACTTGCATGTCAATATATAGCAGTGCACAGTAGGGCTACAAATAATCACATGTTCTATATGTACATATATGACATGAAAAAATACTAGTGATCAGTTATAGATATTAGACATTTCAGATATTAGATCCACTAGGAAATGGAGGCCTCAGGAATTCATGTTCAAGTTGCTATGTCATTTACAACAAGACGGTTATCTACGTTTGGAGAAAAAAAGCAAGTGCAACTTATTCCAGTAGATCGAGCAGGAGGGACCATGGTCACTGAAGTATAGCTATGGCACCAAGGAATACAATGCAACTAGATGATGGGGCATGCCAATGGTGCGCCTCCTGTACGTAGCTTGTTGGATCACCTCTATGGGTGTATATGTTTAGTTTTGGTTTTTAAGACAATACAGAAAAAGGATGAAAGAAGCTAAAGGTAAATTTGAACGGCATATAATTTGTCTACTCAGAGTCACTTCTTAGAAGTTGATGCTTAGACGTCGTGGACTTGTGGATATAATAAGTAAACAAACGCACACCAAAAACATCTAAAGTTGTAACTAATATAGTTCATACACACACATGCAAAGCCAGCATATGCCAAGCAGTAACAAATTGACTTATGTACAATTAGTGTCATCCTGAAGTGGTAAATATGCTTCAAATGAAAATATCAGTATACAAAAAGCATCCATCTATGGTATAAATGGCGAGTGTGATGCAAAAAGCGCAACTAATAAAGGTTGGTGCAAAGTCATATACATTAGCGAAATGATCAGAGACCCACATGATATTGTAAGCTCCAGGTTGCAACATGCAAAGTAACCACAAGTCAACAAGCACATTTGTGCTCTGGGTTACAACCTGCAAGATGATCTTAAACATTAGCATGACACTGCTCTAGATATGGCAGTGCAAATTTCACAATCAAACTTACAAAGAGGGTTCATGTCCTAAGTATAACAAAACATCAATTTACATCTTCCTTAAAGGGAGGCTTCCTAAGTATATCGAAACATCAATTAATATCTTCCTCATTAATGGCTTGGAAGAAAAAAAGTAAAACTCGCAAATTGTTTAGAGTTTATGCTCAGTTATTAACACCGACAATGACCAACATTTAAAAAAAGTAGCTTCAAGCAGGCCTTTTGGAGTAGTTTTCCAGCCACTCGAAGCTGACACACTTTGGTCTTTTGAGCGGCAGGCCAAGAGCACGCTCCCAAATCGGCTGTATCACTAATAACGTCTCAGCACTTGTAGGTTGAGGAAGCAAAGATAGAGGCAGAGCGTGGAAGGGAAGAGATATACCTGAGATCCTACTCCAATGGTCCTCAAAACTCCGAAGAATAGTGTAATACATACAAATAGAGGTAGACAAACTTTACTTAAATACTCGTTCTGAAATAGATTTGCTATTCGATCATAAGTTCAAGATTAAATTAGTTACTACATTATGTAACCAAAACCGATAAACATCCGAGCTTCAGATAACTCAAAAGGTTCAGCAGGACTCCGCTGTGACAATCAACATTAGGACACGGTTTTTTGACATGCAAATACCAACAATATGTTCTTATAATCTTATATCTTAATCAACAAGATGGCAGTAAAAAGAGAAGCGAAGATGAATTAAAGTAGTATTACCTTGTCAAGCTCAGTGAGATCGGAGGAACAACTTCATACAACTTGAAGATCTGAAAGAGGATAGGTTGATATAAATCACATGGAGAGTTGGACTGAAGTCATTTAATTGGATGTGTAAAATCAAAGGTTTTTGATTGATATTCTGTGATGAACAATTAGCGTTGGAGATTATTGGTTTTGATATTTAGAATTTATTTGTGAAGTGGTTTTGGAGATGATTGGATTTTACAAGTGAAATACAGGTATTACTGGATTGGGTCTGGTCAGACCGGGCAGTGGCTGCCGGTCAGACCGGCGTGTATTGTGCGGTCAGACCGGCGCAGCCCGCGGTCTGACCGGTCGACGTTGTGTCGGTTTCGGTTTCGGGTTGTTTGTTTGGATATCCGTGATTGTTTCATGAATATGACTTCTAGATGGATACTATACGTATGTAATACTGTTGTTTGCTAACAATGAGTCAAGTTGAGGATAGCTTGGTCTCGGAATATGGTTTCTTTGTTTGTTTCATGTGTAGGTTAATTAATGCCGGGAGAGTATTTGCGGTAATTGACCGGGAGTCGGCTTGGGGATAAGACGACGTCCGTGGTGGTCAGAGATCATGCGGGATACTAAGGCTAGAGTTCAATGCACGTGGAAGGTGAAGGTTCCATATGGTATACGATGGAGGTATTGTGTGCGTATGGGATGCGGAGTCGAATTTGGAAGGAGTCCAAATTTGGTGGGATTGATTATGTAAAGTTTGTTTCTTATACGAGAAGGTTTCTTAGGGTGATTAGGACTTCTAGTATGAGATTGGTTCGTGGCTTTAGGCTGCCTACCTTGGGTATAAATAGAGAGGGAGCGTGAGGCTTCCCGGTATCGCTTTTGGAGAGCAATTGAGTTGATAGTTTTGTTAGGGTTTCAAGTTTAGTCGAGATTTTTGTAAGGAGTGTTGTTGGTGCACTTTGTAAACACAGAGAGAATCAATAAAGTCGTCATCTACTTTAAGAGTTCTTCGATTTGTGTTTCATCGGGTTTTGGTGGTCCAACCGGCGACATACCACCGGTCAGACCGGCGGCACATCTGCAGTCAAACCGGCGGCAGATTGGCGGTCAGACCAACGCAACATCTTCGGTCAGACCGCGATCCATCGAATTTGAGGGTAACTTTTATTTCCGCTAAAAGTTTTGGTTTTTGGATATACCAACCATTTACCCCCCTCTGGTTGGCTTAGTTATTGCTGTTCGATCCTACAGGATGGACATTTTAGACTAACCAGTTGGAAAAGTGGATCCTCAGGCAAGTAATTCAATGTAAACTCCCTCTGACAAGTATATCGTGGATCAATCTTACCCATAACTCCATGACCAAAACCAGAAACAACCTACAAATAAATCCATCCTGATATTAGTATATTTGAATTTTAATTCGAGTTCAACAAAAAAAATGTAAAAATGATACTATATTTGAATTTTAATTCGAGATTCAAACAAAAAAGGTCTGTGTTGAAGATCATTAGAGAGAGAGAGGGCGTATGTATAATGAGCTGAATAGAACAAATCCAACATAGCACAAATGCACAATCAACTTGAGTTCACTGCTTAGCAATGAACTTTCAGAAAGTTGGTGTTTTCAGTTAAAACACAATCATATGCACCTCCTCTTCAAATAGATATAACTGAGATACCTTTCCACTGTTTAGTGTTTTCCACACACTCTTTGAGTTGATCAGTTCTAATGTCACTACCAATCTGACCAGTTATAGATTTGATCCACAACAGCACTTCTTGCATTGCATGTTGACTATGGTCAGTTCATACTTCATAGTTCACACACACACACAAATATCGAATTAAAAACAAAAAAATACATATGCTCCTTTAAAAGAAGGTCTGCAACATATGTTCGAGTCAATAGCACAGTGAGTCCTTGTTTACCAGGATGTGAACGCATACCTGATTAGACATGCCATGCAATGGTCCAGCAAAACCGTTGAACGCAGCTACAAAAGAAAGATAAGGACCTCCCAGAGCACTTCCAACCTGTAATTAATGAATATCATCCGTGCATATTGAAGAGGTCAGTGCCCAAAAATGAGTCATGAAAGATGCAACGGCCAACAAAAGAAAAATAAAAGATCATAAGTGACAACACAAGGGCTTGAAACAACCTTGTGCGATAGTGCAAAAATCCTAAAGCTAATGGATTGCTGCAAGGTTTTCCATGGTAGATTATGAGGCTACCTTATACTAAAAGAAATAACAAATACAGGATGCACTATGAGCACTGACATTTCCACATTCACGATCACAGGAACAAACCAGGTGGGGGTAAAATCAAACCAAGTGCTTTAGAAACAAATGTAGAGATTAAAATAAGGACGGGATAAATTACATGTGGATTGTCACATATAGTCATATCAACTCGAGCATTTTGGTATTATCAAATGCATCGAGGTGTGGAAAATTCGTTGCATAGCCAGTGCATTATCACCTCCTATAGTTTTCTTATCCTGGAAGATTCTCTAGAGAGCAAGAAAATAGGATAATTGCTATTGCAGTTAAAAAATTTACAGATTGCCTGGTTATTAAAGATGGTAATTTATTGGTAAGAACCTCTGGTAAACATATGAAGCCACTGGTGGAAGGTGAGCTATAAAATTTAAGCAATCTTCATTGACTGGCTCCCAAAACCTATTAAAATAGCAATAGAGCAGTAAATGACATTGAAAAATCTATTGCACCATTAATTCAATTTTGGAGGCAGTATAAATCCGAAGCATACTTTGCTTTTGCATTTCTTTGTCGTAAGCCTTTTTAAACTCTCAACCTGAAAATAAGGGTTAAAATAGAAAAGCTAAATTAATTAATTGTGGAGAGCCTATAAAGAATTACAAACAATAGAGAAAGAGGCTTTGTTAATGTATTTTTTTAAAAAAAATGTTAACTCCTTTTGGCATACACCATCTCTAATTTAAATACACCTTCAAATAAGTGGCAACAGAACATGCTTTTTATTTCAGATGAGTGAAATGCTACAAATTAAGAAACAAGAAAAGAATAACGGTTTACCTGAAGTTTCATCGATCCTGTGGTAAACTATGTCATTGGATGAGCAATTACAGGAAGAACATTGATTGTCTTATACACATGACCTGCATCCATATTTTGTCAACTGAATGTGAGCTAAGTAGAAAAGTGTGTATCCTAAAGCATGTTTACAGAAGTCCAAATTTGTAAAGCAGAACTTCCTACTACATATTTTCCAAAGATTGAATACACAACAAACTCAAATAAAATTTGCAAGCTCTATCATTGTCAAAATCAGGATTAAGAAAAAATAAGTTACTCTATTTGCAGAGGACATAAACAGTCAGAACAAAGAACATCATTGGAACTGGCCCAAAAGAAACGTTCTACAGCCGCCCTTTAAAATTTCAAGTAAATGTAAGAACATAAGCATAAGTTTACAACAATTCGTATTTAGTCAATTCGAAAGGTTAACCTTAAAGCTAACATATTAATATCAGAAATTCAAAATGTGGTACCTTAATTTGAGCAGGACAGTGCATATAACAACAATTTTATAAAATGAAAAGCATACGGACTTTAGGCCTTTCAGCCCTCTTCTTTTGGATGACTTTCAGTGAAGCACGGCAGTTTACTTTGAGTATGGCTTGGTAGTGTGGTGCCTCTTTTTGATATCTTCAGCATAGATATCCTAAATACAAAAAATGGGGAAAAGATGTAAACATGACAATTAATATAATTGGATGTCATACACAACATGTCTAACTGCACATATATAGAAAATTAGGGATAAGACTACCAAGAGAGGGCAGTTGTACAATCTTTATATGTGCATGCAAACAAAGGCAATGTGCTTATTTGAAGAAATCACTATGATGTTTGAACAGTAAAAAAATCACACTCCTTGAGATGCAACAAACGTTTACTTGGACCCAGGTTATTAATGGCCGAAGGAACAGTTAACATTTGAAGCACCATTCAACTTTACAAAGTTTAAGCAAGTTCATCTAAGCTCAGACCAGCAAACGTAAGTAAAAAACCAGTGAAAAGGAAAGCTCATCCTGTTAGTCAGCATGTAGATATTAAAAGTAACAAACTGTCCGCCTAAATCCTAACACAATACCTTCTTGTGTTGCTTTCCGTACATGGCTGTCCAGGGAGAAAGGCTTTAGGCGGTTGTGGAAGTAGCGCCTGCCTTTGAACTTGCAAAAACGAAGACCTGTAAGATATGACAGTACTCGTTACAAAAAGACTTCTAAGCTGAAATATCCTGACAATAAATGCATTAACAATATGACATCAGCAAGGATCATGATTCATGATGAGCACATGCCTGAAAGGTAGATGAGGGTCAACATCAGAACATCAAGGAGAGCGTGTTGCCAAAAAAAACCTCCACGAAATCAATATTTCTACAACCTTGATGCTCCAGATCAAATACCAAATGATTGAATTAGCCCTAGACCCAACTATTATGCCTTGCACAGGGGCCTAAATATTTCCCATCGGCCATCAGGCTCTTCGTCACATGCTTTAGGGAGACTGGCCATACTCGGCCAGCAGCTGCATGACTGTGGCCTCGTGCCACTGACGGCAGACGCACGCGTACGACTCCACGTCCTTCTGCACCAGACCGCTTGCCACCAAATGCCCCCACGCGCTGCACCACCTCAGCGACAAGCTCCGGCAGCAGCCAGACCACCTGTCATTCTCCTCCCCACCTCTTCCACCGCCGCCATGGGTTGAGGAGAGAGAGAGTGTGTGTGGTCCACAGAAGGAGGGGAGAAAAAAAAGAAGGTATCTTTCACGTTTTGTCGAATCGCAGAGAGGATCGTCGGAGGAGCGCCACACCCGGGCGAAGCAAACCACCGCCATGGCTGTTGAGGCCACATCCGGCGACCTTGGAAACCTCCGTGACACCCGCCCGCCTTGGCTTGTCCGCCGGCGTCGGTGGGGCAGCCATCAAAGTCCCTGGGTCCTCGCACGTCGAGCTCCATCGCGGAGGACAGGGAGAAGCTCCGCCACGCTCGATCTACGCCCTCGTGACCCGATCTTCGGCGCCATCGCTCGATCCGCTGTCGCTCCCATCCGCGCGGCCGCTGGACAGGGGAGAGACGGAGGCATCGGCCAAAGAAGCAGGGATGGGAGGAGACGGGTGGACGCTACGAGGCAAGGACGAAGGAGAGTATTGGGGGCGGCGGTGCGTCGAATCCACTGCAATTTCATCGCTCGCGTTGCCTGCCTCGAGCCACTCGCCAATGGCAAAGTCACGAGTCACGACCCGCCTCCGCCCGCCGCTATTTCGTGGGCCTTCCGCTCGGAGCCCACGAGTCAGCATGAAGTAAAAAAATAGCCAATCGCAGAGAGGGCCACCTATCTGTGATCTGATTGGCCCCGTTCCAGTGCAATGAGAAACAACACCACGAAGCTTCCTGGTTGGTTCGCTTGGTACAAAAAATAAAATTAAACACTATATTTGGCACTGCATCTATCCTACGTGGGGCAGGCCATGATAGTTGCAAACGATTCAGTCCTACTTGGAAAGCCTGCATCAGATTGGATCCTGCACCTTGATATATAACCATTAGCTAATAAAGTGTATTCAAACAGGGTACATACTAAGATTGCAGTTACCAAAAGAAACATCCACTAAGAGCTAACAAATGCTTGTCTGTTACCAAATTAATGTCTGAATAGCTATTATATCTTTATGAACTTCATAAAACCACGCTGTCTTGTGAACTTTAATTTGGAAGCACTAGTTTGCTACATTTACAAACCAAATCATCTGTTGCTTTTATTTAATACCAACCACATAGTGTTAACATCCATGAAAAATTGGTGGTTCCGAAAAGAAAAAAAGAAGTCCAACATCGTCTCAGGATATATATATACCAGCTCTTGTGCAAAATTTTAGCCTTAGCATTTAGCAAGACTTTGGCCATGCCAAAGACAACCTTGGTTTGTTTATGGGAGAAGGGGAGTCCTTGTACCTTGAACAATTAAACCTTGGTTTGTGGATTGATCAGTTGATATTGTTCATAAATCAATTAAACAGACCCCTTTACGTCCATGAACAGTATTTCATTCTGATTTTACATTAACCTGTAGTGACTAATTAGTAACATGATACGGCGCCGTCTCAGTAATCTGTAACAGCAAATCTTGTTTAGACTCTGTAACAGGCTAACAGCGAATTCCATGGTCACGTCCAGTGGCATCCGACATAGGCTGATATAGTGATATTCTAGGAGTCCATGTTCAAGCTCAATGGTTCCAAATCATATAATCTAGTTAAACTGAGTGAACAATTAGTAGCTGATATTGATTCATCCGTGAAATGTAATACCCATAATCAAATAAACAATTGCATTCATGTGCATTATACACGTGCTTATACGCATATATGGAGTGTTTTTGAGACAGCACTGCATGTTCTTCAGAAGACACTACGGTTGTGTTCTTTGGAATACCACTACTTCAAAACCTAAATTGGTGCTGATTGGTGTCACGCCCCAATCTAGCCCCAGACGGGAGCTAGCGTGAGACGCTCCAAATTAACTTGTAGTCGATACCAGTCCCAGAAAGCAGTTTTGGTATCACAGGAAGACAGAATATCATAGCAACAGTGGTCTCTTTATTAAGAGTAATCATACAGTCATGTTGGGCTACGGATAGACCCCGAGCTCACAACTGCATAACAAAGGGAAAAGGCGGAAGCGAAGACTGGCCCAAGACTACAAGCATGAATTGAGAACTGGGTCGAAACCCTAGAACTGTTTGAAACCGAACTGCTCTTGGAAGAACTCTTCATCAGTGGGATCCATCTCCTCTTCTTCAGAAGCTGGGGGGAGATATTTATGTAGAGCAAGGGTGAGTACAGGGAGTATTCAACAAGTCTTGGGAATTATGTGTTTATTGCAGGCTTCAAAGAAAAATTGTTTGTTTTCCCATACCGTTTTGGTTTAACACTCTTCAAAATGATTATATGTGAGGGCTTCTCAACGACTCGAGCAGAACAATGCATCCTGCTCGGTCGGAGTAATGCAATGTATCAATATTTAAATGATCAGGAGATGGCTCCCGACCGGACACTTTAGACGGCCTCCCGGGCCAGCTGATCCCGTCAACCACAGTTTAAAAAGCATCGAGATCCCAGCCCACCATGGAAATTTCACAAGCAATAGTCAAACGAAACTAAGCTAAGAAATCACCTCACATCCGCCCATGACCGTGGGCACGGCTGTTTGAACAATTTGTTAACCTCTGCAGAGAGGGTACACTTTACCCACACAACGTTACTAACTCGGGTCACCCAACCCATGTAGAACAGCCACGTCTGGTGACTTTGAGGCTTTCACGACAAGGTATTTCCAAATCCGGCATAGGGTCACCATATGCCAACGGGAGGGGTCATCCGGACCAACAACAGGTTAGGCCCCAGACCATACTGTGCCAGGAAGCCCAGGGGTTCTCCCCGACACCACCCTGGCGAATCCACTTGTCCCTTGCCATCAAGGCTTCCCTGGCCTAGCTAGTAACAATGCCAGGGGTGTCCCACTTCACCCATGTGGTCGCACTTGTTATGTTTGGATGAAATCCCAAAGGAATCGGTCCTTACGTGCGAGAACGGGGAAAAACCGTACCACCAATACGTCCCCCGCACTGCGATTTTTAGAAATCATTTTATTTCGCAGGCACCGACCCAGGTGTCGGGTTTTTCAGGAGTTTCATAAACCCAGATTTTACCCAGCGTTGGATATTTTAAATTTGAGGAGGTTCACCGATGTTCGTGCCCAAGGGCGTGAACTCCGAGACCTAAATATGAGTTGACAAAGGTAGGACAGGGTAATCAATGACAAGGAGGGTAATTGCAGCAATTTAGGTAGGGCCTGTCGGCTTTATTGCAAGCCGCGGCCAACTTCTTGTGTGCAACATAGAAATGCATAGTTTTGCGGAAATGAATTATTTATTTTGAAATTATAGGTGCAATATGGTCAAAGGAGACTTGCCTTCTCGGGACCATTAGCTTTCACCTTGTAATTCGCGCACTGCAAGTCTTCGGGCTCCGAAGCTACACATGAAATGAGGCAACTCACAAAACGGTCAAAAGAAAGCCCTATTAATGACCTCTAAGCATGCCATTAGATAGATCTCAATTTTTGAGGAATTTTGGATATTGAACGGAGTCAAACGGACGAGCGGTTGAGAAGATATGAATTTTCTAAGGTTAAATGAGTTTTTGTCTAAGGGAAAAGGAATTATTAATTCCCTTGGAAAGGAAAAGGAGGAGGGACGTGAACCGGACATTTGTTTCTGGCGGCTAGGAGTGGCCCAAGGGCCTAGCACGAACACAGTTGGGCAAATGGGCCGGCGCACGAGGGAGGCGGCCCAAGACGAGGAGGGTGTGCGGATGGGGTTGGGCCGGCGACGAGACGTGGCCCACAGGAGCATGCTTGGCCCAAGCGAGGCGCGTGCGAGGCTAGCCGGCGGATAGCGGTCCACCGTGCGGGGTCCCGAGCGGGCCCACCTGCAGGTGACTCGGCTCACAGAGGAACGGGCGCACGGAGAGAAGAGACTAGGGTGAATGCGAGCCCGGTCTAGGTCTGGTGCACCGGGTGGACTCGTGCGCGGTGGGCCCATACGCAACCTCTCGGCTCTCCGTGGACCGCGCGCACAGGGGGAGAGAGAGGACGATGATGACATGGCACCTACGGGGCGGCCACGTCGGACGGCTAGAGGTTGAAGATGATCGGCTTGGATCTGACGGTGGGCAACGGCGACAGGTACAGGAGCGACGCACGATGGGACCGGGGAGGAAGAGTACACCGTCACGAGAGTTGCGACGAGGCAAGATGAGTCAACGGCTCAGATCCGCCGGAGGTTGGCCAGGAACGATGGATTGCGGTGGTGGCAATCAGCGGCGGCGAAAAGGGGGAAACCTCATCGGAGGGGTGAGGGTTCAATTCACTCGGGTGGAAGCATCTCACGGGGCTTGGGAACCCATTCTAACCGAAACGGGGGGCATGGGTTATGCTAGAAAGTGGCGGTGACGGTGAACTTGAGCGCATCGCAGAGTGGTGGCACAGTGATGAATGAAACGGCGACGGTGGCGCTAGTACTGTGTCTACGAGCTCTAGCGCGTGACGGTGAACTAATTAGCTCCCTAGAGGAGGAAGGAGAGGAGCGAAGTGGAGGGGGATATACCGTGATGAGGAGGTTCGTCGGAAGACGGCCGACGGCACGAAACATGATCGTCTCGGCTCAGACCGAGGAAGAGGAGGGAGAGTGGCGCTCGGA
Source organism: Oryza punctata (assembly GCA_000573905.2). Classification (NCBI taxonomy): domain Eukaryota; kingdom Viridiplantae; phylum Streptophyta; class Magnoliopsida; order Poales; family Poaceae; genus Oryza; species Oryza punctata. The sequence goes on from CM002493.2 coordinate 31,753,456, forward strand.
GTTCCCTTCTTGCGTCCACAGGCGGCGGTCGATGATAACGGGGCGGTGGCAGAGAGACGACTTTTTTTGGTGGTGGCGTTCGGCAGGAAAAAGGGGGTGGCCGAACGAGAGGAAGGGCAGGGAACTTATAGGCGCGGTAAGACGATGGAACGATGAAGAAGGTGGAGACGCGTAGCGAGCTGGCGCTCCCAGCGGTAGCGGCCAAGCGGCGACAGAGGATGACGCCGGCAGTGGTCGGAAAAAGGGGAAAAGGAGGGAGGAAAAGAGAGTTGGTCCTTTGCCGTTTGGGGAAAAAGGAGAGAGAGGAGGAGCGGTTGTTGCTCCTGCTCTTGGATGGACGCGGCGTGGAGTGGCGAGGCCAAGAGTGACGCCGGCAGTTGGTGACTGAAAAAGGGTCGATGGCCGATTGGAGCCGAGCGGAGACAGGTGGCAGGCGGCGGCCAGGGGTGATGGTGGCGGTGACTAGGTGGTCGGCCACGACGCGCCGGCGAGGGCGGGAGCCAACGGCGGTCGGAAAATCGGACGGCACCAGTGGGACAAGATCACGGTGTGCGAGAGAGGGAGAGAAAGAAACGAGAAGAGAGTGAGTGACTCTCTCTCTCTCGGGATCACGTGCAGCGCACGTGGGAAAGGAAACGGGCTGGGGGAAATTGGGCCGAGCAAGGGTTTCGGCCCAAGAAATATGGGGATGAAAATAGACTTTTACGGAGGAAAACTGATTTGGAGGGATTAGAGTTTTGGATCTGATTTAGGATAGGGAGGGGGATTGATCTTGGTACACACACAACAAGGCCACGACCAAAAGCAAGTTTCGCAAATAGAGTTTTCTATTAAAATAGGTTTCACACTAACATTATGATGGAATGGGCGTTACAATTGGGAACCCCATATAGGTGCCGGATTTTCCAACTAGCACCTAGAAAGCGGCACTGATGTGGAAGCAAAATAGGTGCCGGTTCCGGTGTCGGTTTAGAACCGGCACCTTTGAGGTCCTACGAATAAAAAAAACTGGCTTGATGCATCGGCTTTTTTAGTGACCATAGTCTCATCCCCTCCCGCTGGATCTGGGGAGGGGATGGGACACCGGGCCGTCGCTGCCTCCCCTCCCGTTGGATCCGGTGGAGGCGAGGGCGCTGTGCCTGCCCGCCACTTCCTCGTGGATACCACCTGACGCCCACCACCGTCAAGCCCTCCCACGGCCCCACAGTGAGGGAGAGGAGGCGAGGGGCGGAGAGGTGCTGCCGCCCGTGGAAGGAGAGCTGCCGCTGCCTGTCGCGCGCTACCATCACTGAGGAGTGGCTCGTCAGCTGCTTCTCGTCGTCCCGTCGTGCGCCACTGCTCGCCAGCTAGCCATGGCGCAGGGTAACAGGGAGAGGGGGAGAGGAGGCGGAGAGAAGAAGAGAGGAGATGAGAGGATAAGGGAGAGAGAGGGGGATGGCTAATAAAAAGGGGGGAGAGAGAGGTGGAAAATGAACCGGTGTGGTTCAGCTCAGTCGGCTCTAGCTGGTTTTCTTAATATGGTTCGGTTTTTTAATAAAACCAACACCTATAGTATAAAAACCGAATAAAAACCGAGACCTATATTATATTATAGGTATCGGTTCCTTTAAAAAACCAACACTAATACTACATGTGTCGATTTTTTTGAACCGACATCTATCTCTCCACAAAGTTGCCGGTTATAGCTGATGATGTCCCGTGGATACGTGCATTGGTGGGACAAACACTATAGGTATCGGTTTTTTAGCATTTCCAACACCTATAGTGTTGACCTGTACGTCCGTTTTTTAGTAGTACACTTTCTTAACTTCTACCCCTCATTTTTCGCGTGCACGGTTTTTCAAATGTTAAACAATGTACTTTTAGAAAAAACAGTACTATAGAATAGTTGCTCCAAAACATCATGTTAATTCATTTTTCAAGTACTTTATGCTAATACTTAATTAATCATGCGCTAATCTGCCGCTTTATTTTGCGTGCGAGGAGGGAAGGTTCCCAACCCTCAACAAAAAAACACAGTATACATAGCACAGTCGATTCGGTTAGGCAAAAATGCTGAATAGTTTTTAATTTATACTACAATATATGTTTGTGCTTAACCATATATGACTAGTAGGAAGGCAATTGGCTGGTCTTGAATAGTCCCATATTGGTGGTAAAAGGATAAGGAACCTCACATACCCTCAGCTCACCTCATTGACTAGCTTTTAAGGTGAGAAAGGCCCTTTACGATTCTATTATTGGTATTAGAGTCTAGCTAGTTTAATATCTTTGGCCCAAGGGACAGCGTGTGAATGCTTGAGTGACCGTGGGTATCTACGGGACCCATATACCTGAGGGATTGTCGGTGTACGATGAAGGGGCGGTGAATGGCTGAGCGATACCAATGTGTGAAGGGAAAGATTGTTAAATAGTCACACATTAGTTTTAAAAGGTAAAGGACATAATATATAAGCTGAGTGCTTTATGGCAAGAGGCCAGATGTAAAAAGTTTCCATTGTATCAAAAAAGTTGGAAACCAATTAATTAAATTGCTAAATTCTCTCAAAAAAATTTAATTGCGAAATTAAAGTTGTTGGCAATCAAAAACGTCATGAAATACTCAATCAAGCCAGACTATTAATTCAATATTGGATTTTTTTTCTTTTTTTTTAAAGAAAAGGCAAGAAGGTTGCCTTTATATACTGATATACAAGGGAGATTAATCTGAGCCACTGTAAATCTTGAGAGCTCAGCTTATATATTACCTAGCTAGTTCATACTTGTCATTACCCTGTCCGTGCTTTCACTGATAAATGATACAAACATCTTCGTATCCGGCCACATTACCACATAAATCAGAAATACCGCAGCGGAATGAGTAGCTGCTAGGAGTAGTAAAGAGTGACGATTAATTATCTTCTCAGTTCATGGTGAATTGGTGATGAGCAATATATGGGAAGTTTGGAACTAGAAAGGGGAGGCAAAGGGAACTGATATCCAAGCCAGTCAGACGGTTTCTGCAAGCCACCAAACTGTAGCATCACTCTCCATCATCGGTATGCAAGTGGGCAATCCCACTCTAGTTAATATTCATATGGTAGTACAAATTTTGAAAAAAACAATAATTAGAAGTGGGATAAAACGGGCAAGAAAAACTCTACTTGTCCACCCCACTTGAACCCTAGATTTGACCTGGAAACCGAGTGATTTTAATAATATTGTATCCAACAAATTCGTATGCACTCTGGCGCGGCCGTCCGATTGGCTGGTTCAGTAAAACTTGGCGATGGCTTTGTGGAGAGTGGAGATAGGATTGGAAACTAGCGATGCAACACAAACATTGGCGAAATCCAGTAAGCAAGGATCAACTAATGTAACTTGTAAAAAAACACAATTTTTTCGGAAAAGTTTGAATAGATTTTAAGGGAAATTTCCACCTCCACTGAAGTTGCTCTTTTTGCATGAGAGATGTATGAACATGAGGATGGATATGAGCATGTGTATCACCATTTGTGCTTCCTCCACTACTACAGAACAGCCAATACAAGTCGACACTATAGGTGCCGGAAGTGGTAAAACCGGCACCTATAGTGCCTTTCCCGCCCACGCGCCCACCAGCCCATCTAAACCCTAAGAACTGGCACCTTTCACTACTAAAAAAACCAGTGTCGGTTCATTTAAAATCGGCACCTATGAGCCTTTTCCACCTCCGCACGATCAAAAAATATAGAACCGACACCTTTAAACACTATAGGTGATGATTCTGTTAAAAAACCGGCACATATACTATAGGTGCCAGCTTTTTCTATATAACCGACACCTATACTAAAAATCGGCACCTATAGTATAGGTGTCGGTTTTTTAACAGAATCGACACTTATAAAATAAGTATAGGTGTCGATTTTTTAAAAAAACTGATACCTATTAAAGAAATATCATCCTTATTTTCTTGACCACCCACAGCGTCCCTTATCTTATTCGTATCTCACATCCCCATCCATCCATCTATCTCTCTCTCCCTCGCCCCTTCTCTCCCTTTGCCTTCCTCTCTCTGGTGGAGCAGCGACGGCTAACGGAGGAGTGGCGGTGGTCAATGGAGGATGCGGCGGCGGCCCTCTCCCAGCCCATGGGCCCTCCCCCTTCTCTCCTCCTCCAGGCCGGCACGGCAGTGGAGAAGGCCGGCCGGCAGTGGCGCGGGCACAGCCGGCACGGCAGTTGATGGCTGGATCTCATCAGCCCCCTTCTCCAGCGCGGCGCGGGCGAGGTGGCGGCCATCATGGAGGCCGGTGGGGCGAGGTGGCAGCGACGGCGGTGGCGGTGGAGGAGGCCTGGATCTCGCTGACCTCCCTCTTCCCTTCTCCTCCTCTAGCACAGCGTGGGGTGGCGGCCGGCGCGGTCGCCAGATCTCGCCGGCCCCCTCTCTCCTGAGGGACCGCCCCTTCTCCTCCAGCGCGGCGTTGGGTGGCAGCCGCCAACGCGGAGGCTGGCGTGGTGATTTTTTTTATCCTTTTAATAGTATAGGTGCCGGTTCTGAAACCGGCACGTATATGATTGGGGCAAAGGTGTCGACCAATAGGTGCCGGCTGGGAAACCGGTACCTATAGCCAGTTCCCATCCGGCACATATGGGGTTTTATGTGATAGTGTTTCTCTTCAAATAGGTACCAGTTCTTGACAAAAAACCGACATCTATATTATAGGTGTCGGTTTTTTGAAAAGTCACCTATACAAAACCTAGCCAAGCCGACGAGCCGAGCATCGTCCTTATCTCCTCGATCATCACCGCGCCCGCATACCCACGCTTCTCTCTCTCCCACGCACCTTTTCTTCCTTCTCTTCTTTCTTTTCCTCCTCTCCTCCTCCTTCATCTCTCACGCTCTGCCCTCCCCTCGGCTCTCTCGCATCAGCGGTGGCCCGACGGTGGAGGCTGCGGCGGCGCCTCCCCTCCGCCAGATCCAGCCAGGAGGGGAGGCGGTGGGCCAGCGCGAGGTGTGGCGCCATCCCGGCGGTGGCTTGGTGGGAGGTGTGGCGGCGGCGCCCTCCGGTAGATCCAGCCGGGAGGGTAGTGCTGGCGGTATATTCGGCGTCGGTAGCATGCGGGGCGGCACTGGCGGCGGCGGGGGGGGGGGGGGGGGGGGGTGGGCAGCGTCGATTGCTTTTGTGTTGTTGTGTTGTTGTTCTTGTGTTCTTGTGATTTTGGATTTTTGATTGATTCTTGGGGGTGATTTTGGGGGCGAAGCAGAGGGAATGCGCTCGGTGCATCGCACCTATTGCCCTCTCTGTAGTAGTGCTCCATTATAGCTTATAGTATTAGCAAGCATCACAATGCTCCGGAACCAATAATTGTTTTTTAATCATGCTGGATTTAATTAAGCTTGGGAAGCATTGGGAGATTGCGATGTGCTACATCAAGCTAAGTCAGTCCAGTTCGTGGAATAGAGTAGGTTCAAATAAGAAATGACAGACCGTCGATATATATATGCTGAGGGGGTGGAAAAAATAACTTGCGAAACTAATGAGCTAACTGAACTGGTGTAACACCCGGCTCTACTCAGGCAGTAAATGAGTCGAATCAAGTTTGAACTTTTTTTCTTAAAAAGCCAGATCGAACTAGTCCGTGAGTTACTCGCCTAAACTAGTCTGTGAGTTACTCGCCTAGTTCATTTAGTCCAACAATGCATTAAAATACAACTCCATTGTCCATGATCTACACGCATAAAGGGTATTAATTCACAATTGCTAGCTTATTGTAGCGTAACCTTATGAGTCGTGATATATAGTGTGTCAGTCATAGTCATACTGATTTTAAACTATATAATGTTATAACGAGTTTAATGAATGTAATGAGCCAACTTAGGGTTTTTAACGAGTCAAGTCGAAGTAGATTTTAAACGAGGCACATAGCAGTTGGTTCATCTGGTTACGAGCTCATTTAAATGGATCTAAATTCCTTCGCCTGGGTGGTTTCCAGTGGTTGAATTGATGAAAGCACCCAAATATAACACATACTCCCTCCTTGTAGTAATTAAGATCCTCAGATTGTTGGTGGATAATTTATACTTATGCGGCATGCATGACCATGAAGACATGAACTCCTGCACAACGTATTTACGCTCACTCTTTGTAGATTCGCAGATGGTCTTTCCCGTCCTAAAAGCTAACCGATAAGGTTAGGAGTTTCCCTTATATATTAGGTCACTGCTCTTCCACAATAAATACGAGACTATTCAACAATTCTCTAATCTTAAGGCTTCGTTCAATTTATGGATAGGAAAGCGTATTTCCAGTGCACATGAAATGAGAAATCTCATTAACACATGATTAATTAAAAATTAACTACTTTAAACTTGAAAAATAGATTTATTTGATTGTTTAAAATAATTTCTATATAACAGCTTTTTACAAAAGATACATCATTTAGCAGTTTGAAAAGTATGCTAACGGAAAACGAGGAAGTTGAAATTTGGAGTACAGAACGGGGCCTTAGTCTCCTAGATAAATAGTAGTAGTAGACATCACTTTCCGGAAAACCCCATATTCTATTTAATCCAATTCATCGACAACCAAAAACTATGGATTGTTTGACATCATTAGTTCTTGAAAAGCAGATGAGGAAACGTATTGTCAATTAACGTTGTGAACTCTGATTAGGAAAAAAGGAGGCACCAGGATCCAATGCGCATGTTACTGTTGCAATATTTGATCCAGAAGTTCTTCCGTAACTTGGAGGAAATGAAACACAAGTGTGGTACTGAGATGTGCTACTCGGTTCCAAAGAATGCGTGGCAGCCCATATTGAGGGCACCGTCCCCAAATTCGATTTCAATAGAAGCATGCCAATATCCTTCAAAATAAAGGGAGTACATATAGAAAGATTTTGTAGCAGTCTGGGCCTGGAGAAATTTCATGGCATTGGTTTTCCATGTTGAAAACTACATGTCTGGATGATCAGCTGTACATTAGAAGTCTCAGCAGTTGAAGTTGGCGTCTTCCCCTTTCTCCATGAATGAAGAGCCACAGGAAGTCAAAGAGTAATCCAAGCTGCATATTGAATTCGATGGAATCTGCTGCATATTAATAGCTTGGAGCTCCTGAATCATGAGAGATGGTTAAGACAAGCTTCAGTAAATTGATTGTCTCCATATATATAGAGAATACATATGATCTCATGAAATTTAGTTCAACATTGTTCAGAGGATTGTTTCTTATGATTTGTACAAGACAGTCAATCAATTTATCTTATCCCCTACTTATTTACTCTTCACACTCTAATACACAAAGTAGAGTTGTAGAGTACAGCCAAGAAGAAGTGGTTAAATACTTGCAGGTGCTCATTTGCTACACTGAATCTTTTTTGTCAGAGATCATGAACGCATTGAATTATGATTGTGAGCATGCATATATATCTCACCGTCTGCTTCTTTTCTCATTCCAGGTTTCAGTTAACCATGCTCAGAAAACGAAGAGTTGGTTTTTTCCCCATAATAGTTGATGTAAGCTTGGGAAGCATTGGGAGGTTGGTGTGTGCTATCTTCTTCATTATGTTAAGCTGAGAATACTCAGGTCGTGGAATGGAAGAGGTTCAAGAAACATGTGCTTTGCACGAACCCAGCAACACATTACTCATCTGGCAGGCGCTGCACTACCGAAACCGTCAATTTCCTCCTCCAAGCAGTTCATCTGTGATGGCTCCATCATTGCGTGAAGGATGATATATGATTGCACTTTGCGAATCGATATTCAATTAGCGAGCACTTAATTAATTTGCTACCATGAATAGCTGAAGAGGTGCGCATCCAAGTGTTGAAATCAAGCATGCGTTATGGTTCTGTGGAATACATTGTTTGTTATATTTTCCTAAGATTGGTGCTATCCATCTCTTTCTGTAGATATGACTAGTAGAAAATCAATAAAACCGCTTAATGTTTTCAATCAGTCAAGTGAACCTTTTGAAAGACTAATATATACAAGCTATTAACTGAATATTGGTATTCTTTTAAAAAATAACTCGATATTGAATTATCTATGAGTTTATGCGTGATTGTGCATGACGAGATTAATCTAACCCTATAGGCTATATAAGCTTGGAGAGCATAGGTCATATATTTAATGGCTACTCCCTCCGTCCCATAATGTAGAGATTTTTAGGGTTGAACACGGGTATTAAAAAAGTAGGTAAAATTAAATAGGAGAAAATTTTGATTGGTTGAGAAGTGGAGGTAGGTGGGAAAATTGAATGGTGGAGGGTTGTGATTGGTTGGGAGGAGAAGGTTGGTGAAGAAATTGTTATATTTTGGGATAAATTTTGAATCCTAAAAGTTGTTATATTTTAGGACGGAGGGAGTAGTTTTTAGTAATACTTCATTAAAAAATTACCATCATTTTTCCATGCTACAGTGATAAACGATATGATGTCTTCCTATGCCGTCATATAAATGCATATCATCGATCACAACTGAAACTACCAAGTGAACAAGAAAAGGGAGGCCAACGAGAATGCTAGGTTTCACTGTCGATGTAGACAGTTAAGTAGTTTAGTAGGAAGGGGAGGCACCAGGAACGCAAGCCTGTCACCACGATGTTCTTGCAACACGCAAAGTTGAGGTAGACTTGACGTCGAAATGGTCGCGGTTTTGCTGGATACTGTGGGTGGCACATCTTGATTCATTGCTGTTTTTCCGGATGTAGCTGACATCAGAGGCTGATCATTTGGCACGCCCTTCCGCATGTTCCATCCAACATTCTGGACATGTACATCCATAGGAGAAGAAGGTGATGCAGGAACTGTTCGTTCTTTCTGTAGTATGGTATTTTTGACCCGTATACACAATCAACGCAAGATGAAGTTTTTCTAATATAACTAACCCTCGATGTATGTTCATCACCATGTGTTATCCATCAACCCAACAAAAATGTACTCTTGTCATTTGTGAGGTTTTTATATGAGTAGGTGTTATTTGGGAAGTTTTTGTACTTAGTTTAGATTGCATCTGAATCAAAGTTCATCATGCCCGTGAACAAGCACTCCAGGCGTAATTCTTTTTTCTGGACCAAGGGTCAAACAACTTGTTTTTATTGAAAGAAGGTCAAAGTACATATGATTAATTTTAACTTGGGGACACCAACTCTTCAAATTAAGGTGCGCATATAAACATAGTCCCCAAACCGTAGCAGTAGTAGCATTTGGCCACTGACGGTGGTAGCAGCCGGCAGCAGAGCAGTTGGCATCGCAGACACGGGATTAACTCGAGATGTCCAGGGACATAAAACTAAACTTTAATAGCATTTAGACTTTTAAGCACTTCTTAATCTTGGCATCTCATGTTCTTCAGGACCTGTGCAGTTTTTTAATGGGAGAGCAAAGAGCACATCACTTCTTTTTTTTGTTTTTTAAGGAAGTGACTCCTATGTTTGATATATAATTTACAAGGTGAGATAATTATAGAAGACAAAAGAAAGAGAGAAAAGAAAGCATGTACACAATCAAGCGCATTACTTCTTGATGACTTTAGCTTGGATTCCATTTTCATCCTTAGTAGGAAGAGAATTTTTTTTATTCTTAAAAGGTATCAAAGTTTTAGGTGCAAATTTAATTTGTTACCTCTTGGTACCTGAGGTAATGAGAAGTACTGAATTTAACACTAGAAAATTCAGTTCTCCAGGCCGTGAAATCAGTCTAGTAGGAAATGGAGGTGTCGAGAGCTCATGTCTAAACTGATGATTCACTATTGGTGGAACCGTGGAAGAGTGTGTTCCTTTTTGTCATAAAATATCTGGTAGAGCACCTCATGGGTGGCAGCTTACCTCTTCTAGTGATACTTGCTGAACTGCTTAGAACCGAAGCATCAATAGCATCATGGAGTTGGTTGTGTGTCCATGAACAGAGACCGGAGATATAATCGGTTTTCATTATCTTATCTTTAAAAAGTAGCAATAGGGAGAGAGTGCAATACTTCGAACTATCTGCAGGTTGTAGATTCGTGTGAGTGAACCAACTCATCAGACTATGGTAGAAAAATAATTTGTGAGAAACCAATGTACTGCAACTGAGCCCTGATCGCTCTGCTCCATTTCACTCGGCGTGAAAGCCTCCTCGGTGCTCCTCATGTTATGTTATTAATTTATTCACTTGAAGCAGAATTGAAGTGGTCTCCATATATACTCACACCCTTCGTTTCATATTATAAGTCGCTTAACTTTTTTCTTAATCAAAATTATTTAGGTTTGATCAAGTTTATAGAAAAAATTAGTAACATCCACAACACTAAACTAGTTTCACTAAATTTAGTATTGAATATATTTTAATATAATGTTTACTTTGCATTGAAAATGTTATTATATTTTGCTATAAACTTGATCAAACTTAAAAAAATTTAACTAAAAGAAAAGTTAAATGACTTATAATATGAAACGGAGGAAGTAGTTATTATAGGTTGGTCATCAAGCGCAAAAACAGATAAACACATTGGATGGTTTCTTTTAAAAGCGAATATTCATGTACATTTATTGGAAATGGGCATCATAGAGATGGAGACAATGGATTAATTGCAAACAACACTGAGAGCGGCTTCTATGTTGTTAGGTGGTTAATAAGTATAAATATATGAGCGATGTACCGGTACTCTACTTATAGTATCATCCTATCAGTAATACTAAGGGTAAATTAGTAATTTACTAATACAATGATTATGAGTAACTTTGTTATTTATGTTTTTTCCCGACTAGATCGATATGTGGTTATCCATTATGTTGGCATTGCTCATATTCCATCAAAAAATCAAAGAAGGAAAAATTAGTCACTGCTAAATGATAATTATACGCCTATTTTTTGGGAAAATAATACCCCTCCACATTTCTACTACCGCTAAGTAAGGTGGTAGTAGATGGTAATCTGAACTCTTCGATCAAATGAGATATTTTCAACTACCGGTGGAGAGCACCGGAGTGAGTTAGCAACATTTCCATAATAATTCTGCCCACCACAAGTAGTTAATGGATTATATATGTTTTATAAAAGTTCTCTTAACTCAATCATCAACAACAAAGGTTTGGTTTCGTATGGTGTATGATACAGAGGGCTTGTAGCCAAAAAACAAAATTCTCCTTGTGTCATCAGAACTGAAGCTGCCAACTGAACCACAAGAAGCAGGCCGATGAGAAGGGCAAACAGTTTCACAATCATTGTAGACAGTAGAGTAGTTTAGTAGTAGGAAGAGGAGACACCGAGAATACAGGCTTGCCACCACAAGGTTCTTGCGATGCGTGCCATTACAAGAACAGGTGTCCATCATGGAGTAATTGTAGGATCAGCAGATAATGAGGGTGGCAAGGCTTGATGGTGTAATGTTATTCAATGAAATCTAGTTGACAGCAGAGGCTGATCATGGTCGCATGCCTCCACTTGTCATATAATATATAAGACATTCAGCACCTGTGCTTCCACAGGATAAGAAATTGATGCAGCAGTAATCCGACGAGAATGGATTACTAGGTAAAATTGAGAGGTATTTTCAAAGCAAATGTTACATTAACCACCCAGTGAACGTATGTTCACTCTGAACGTAATCCTTGAGCTCGTAAAAAATGTTGTTCTTGTTGTTTGTGGGGTGTTTTTAAGACTGGATGTTTGGTATAATCTTTTGTATGTAGTTTAAATTGGGTCCAAAATAAATTTCCCCATATACACAGGCACTTCAATTTCAAAGCTCAAAAGACACTGCATTTAGTAAAAGTACATACAAAGGTTTTTATGAAGGGGAACCCAACTTGATAACTTTCATTTATAGATACACATGAAGTTAATTCCCAAACCGGCCTGGTATAGAAATAACAACCAAAACACAGCACAGGCAACACAGGCCAAGGTCCATGAATAATGGAAATAGAACTATTGGCCACTGTATAAACTAGGGATGCGCTCAGAGCAACCCTACGTGCAGTTCTTTTGACTTCAACTTGGATTCCATTTTCCGTAGATTGTAATCCTCAAGTAGGAAAAGGAGGCATCGGGAGTTCAACTCTAAGAAGTAAGAACGAATGAACTACAAGGTGCAAGAGGGCTGTTATGTAGGATCGAACAGAAGTAACAAAGCCTGCCAAAGAGGGTGTGAATGGTAGATTGTGTCAGCGGAAGTTAAATAATCCAACTTTGATAGATCAAAACACACCACAACCTCAAAGACCAATGGAACACATGTTCGGTGGTCTATCCAACCTACTATGGTCAATCTGACTGAGGCCTAGCCGGTCTGACCAGGTACTCTCGCGGTCTGATCGTCAACCTAAAAACAGCATGATAGAGATTCGGTAAAAACATGATTTCTCATAAACTAACCGTTGGATAGAGCTGCAAACTTAATAGAATAAACTAGACAAACCTAGGAACAACTTCACTGGAGGGATTTGCAAACTAATAAACGGTGAGAAAACACCCTCGAAAGCCAGCTGTCTCAGAATTTGAGCAAATCTGAACCAAACCTAAAACTTAAGCAAATTCGAATCTAACAAGAACCAATCAATGAAACATTCCAGATCTGATCTATGAAGTATTAGAGAGGTTTTGGATGGATTAACTTAAACAAAATCGCAGCAAAACGAAGAATAACAAGTTAATGCCAAAACCAAACAATATCGTAATAACAAGTTAATGCCAAAACCAAATAATATCGTAAAACTTATAAAACCGGAAGAGATCGTCCATGCCTTGAGGGTAAGCCAAGTTTGAGAGATTTCTAGTCTGACCGGTGTAGTTGCTTCGGTCGAACCACCCGATTGCGCTGAGATCGATTGTCATCATCGCCGGTCTGACCGCCGTGTAGTCGTTGGTCTGACTGTGTCGATGCCATCGGTCTGACCGTTAGTGTCCCATCGGTTGGACCGTCGCACCCGAGCAAACACAAATCGAAGAACTCTCAAAGTAGATTGAACTTTATTACTTCTAATATGTGTTTACAAAATACAACAACAGCACTCCTCACAAAAATCTCGACTAAACTCGAAACCCTAACTTTACTCTCAACTCAACTCTCACAAAATCGATACTGGGAGGCTACACCCTCCCTCTCTATTTATACCCGAGGTAGGCAGTCTAAAGCCACGAACCAATCTTGTACAAGTCATCCTAATTGGACTCCGTATCCCATACGTACACAATACCTCCATCGTATGTCGTATGGAATCTTCACCAATCACGTGCATCAATCTCTAGCCTAAGCATCCCGCATGATATCATGATCGTCCGGACGTCATCTTCTCCCAAGTTGACTCTGATTCATCACCAGCAACGCTTTCTCGAGGCATCAAGACTCACCTACATATGCAACAACCAAGAAACTATATTCGAGCACAAGTTCTCTCCAACTTGACTCATTGTTAGCACACAACAATATCACATACGCATAGTATCTATCTACAAGCCGTAATCATAGAATAATCACGGATATCCAAAATAACAACCCGAAAGCGACACAGCGTCAGCCGGTCAGACCGCGGTGGCTGGTCTAACCATGCATATACCGCCGATCTGACCAGCTACTGCAGCCCGGTCTAACCGGACCAAACACAAACAGTAGTCCCTATTAATCATCTGAAAATCCAATCATCTCTAAAACCACTTTGCCAATAATCTCCAAGTATCAAAACCAATAATCTAACATGCCAATTATTCATCATCAAATATTAATCAAATACACTTTGATTTTACATGTTCAACAGCCAAGAGGCAAAGCAACAACAAACGATTTAGAACAGTGTGTCCATCATCGTTGCACATGAAAATTCAATTGGTACTAATGAATTGATATTAGGTAATGTATGTATTAATATAGCTGAGGGAGAAATAATGTAATAATTTTGTTTATCAAATCCTGGAAATATTGTTTGATGCATTCGTCAAACATAACATAGCGAAAGGAACGGAACATTCAGTGGAGCACTTCAGGCTATCTGCCTCTTGCCTCTTGTGACTTGTGAGGCAACAACCTTTACCTAGCAAGGCAGATGAAGTGCTGAATGCCTTGGTTGCATGCTTTATAGATGGTCAAATGGATCACTCAGCCCGTCACGGTCTGGGCACGGCCGGGCCCGGGCCAAGATCAATCGGGTCGTGATGGCCTGACCTACACATCGGGCCGGACCGGGCCATGCCTGCCCACGCGTTGCAACGATGGCTCAGGCATAGCCCAAGAAGACTCGGACCGTACCGGGCTGGCCCGAATGCACGACAGTCCATCATGTTTCTTCATGAGAAAAGTCTATTTTTTGTCTCTCATCTATTTTGGCCATATTTTACATGGCTGGAATAAGTCTATTTTGCATCTCTTCTCTTTAGGTTGTGCCTATATAATTGATTAAGTCTATTTTAGGTCCCTCAACTATTTTTCTTTCCTGATCATTGAACCGTTCCGTGCCAGGCCAGCCCACCATGCCAAATCATCGGCCCAGGCACGGTCCAACTATCGGGCCAGGCCAGCACGGGTCCAACAACAGTCGTGTCGTGTCGTGCTTGGGTCGGGCCAAATGGCCACGTCATGGGCCATCGGGCCTCAGGCCTTATGGTCAGCTATACATGCATGGAACATTTAGGGACTACAGCCTGGAGGGAATGGTGGGAAACCAATGTACCCTCCGTTGACGTAAAAACACGACGGCCTGAGAGATCTGCTTAGCTCCAGTGCAGGTCTAAAATAATGATGAGATGCGGGCGTGCTAGTCAGTTTGATCCTGCAACTAACAAGATATATAAATATATAGATCACCAGATAGCCGATCTAGTAATTCCAGCTAATGCTGATACCAGCCGATATTGATAGGGTTCTGAACTATCGGCGATATATATATCCAATTTAGATCTTGTTACTTGAGTAAACAAAGACGATCGGCTGATGATAATGTAATAAAACAATAATATAATCCAATAGAAACCAATCGGTTAGTAATGATAGATTGAATAAGCATTGATCCGAATGTTAAAGCATTCATTGGCTGGAGATCCAACGTTGTTAAATCCAAATGATTAGATAAACAATTAAACCTTTGTTATCATCGGCTAAAACCAACTTGTAAGTAATCCTTGTAAGCCGATGCAACGTCCAGATAACTCATCGGCTGAAACCTCGATGAAACCCTTATTGGCAATCAAGAAGCAGGCTAGAGATTATGGTTCTAAGCACGACTTAATAGATCAAACTTAACTGATGCAGCATTAAGTATGCAAAGAAACATAATATCTAGACAATCAAACTTTTGACTGATTTTCAGGGTGGTGGATACATTATATAATCTAAGCCAACAAAGTAATCTAGCCAATATCGACAAAACTGTAGATGGAGATCGGTCGATGCAAGTAGAAAACATTGTCAATCTGGATTATATAACGTGTATGATAACTCATCGGCAAGCACTCTGATAAAACATTAGCATGAACCTATCGACTTAACAAGATTTATATTATTAACAATAATCTAGTAGGTCGAATCTAACCGATGCAGCATGAGATTGTATATGATAATCTAATACTTGATGAACCGATAGATCTGTCTAATGTGATGGATATAACAAATCAATTTTAAAACAATATTGTGATTGTAGAGATATATTGGCTAAGGCAGAAGATCAGACCTAACCGAAACAGTCCCAACTAAATCGATGTGTCTCTAAATACAATACAATTAAAATAGAATTGAAATATCAGGTAGGTAAATATATCAACCGAACCAGAGCGATCCAAGAGATCGAAGCGATCCAGCCTTGAACAACATCAATGTAACCGATATATTCACTAAGACCGGCGGAACGTATGGCTTACCCCTTCACCAGAGATCGAAAGTCGATGCAGCCCCGCGTCAGGTGCCAAGTTCCGCCAGTTGATAAGTAAAACCTCGGAAAAGAGGGTGGCGATGCACCGAGAGTAGTTTTATTGATCGAGAAATAATTTACAAGGTCCCTAGGTGTACATATTTGTACCCATGGGTAGATATGAGTCCATATTGGATACGACTCAAACTTTTCTAATGTTACTTTAATCGAAAAATAAGTCCCTAGGCAGGTAGGATCGCACAAGACCAAGTAAACCTACCAGGGGGGTGAATGGTAGGAAAATCAAAAACCCAAAAATCTTTTGCGGAAATAAAGATTGCCCTCAAACGAAGACGTCGATGAAGTCCTGTCACCGCCGGTCGAACTGCCCTCCTGCCGCTGGTCAGACCACCAACTCCTCGCCGGTCAGACTGCCCGGACACCCACGGTCAGACCGCCGCTATCCCACCGGTCAGACCGCACGCACACCTGCGGTTAGACCGTCGGGATCCAGAAACACCGGTAGATGACAAACTCGACGATGTAGATTAAAACTTTTCGACTTTATTGCATCAACTAGTGTTTACAAAGTGCACCAACAGCACTCCTCACCAAAATCTCGAACTAAATTCGAAACCCTAACTTTCTCTCAACTCTAGTCTCTCTTAAACCGATACAGGGAGGCCTCACCCTCCCTCTCTATTTATACATGAAGTAGGCTGTGCAAAGCCCACGAATCTAACACAACTTAGGACTCCTAACCCACGTAGGAAACCTTCTAGAAGCCAAATTCCCGAAGGAAATATCCAAATCCAACAAAACAACCCGAAACCGATATTGATCAGGATCCTGCCGGTCAGACCGTCGGGCTGGCCGGTCTGACCGCCGCAAAGCCTGCGGTCTGACTGGTAGCACTCAGCCGGTCTGACCGCCAGGGTCAACCGAAACTGCACACTTCACAAAATCAACCATCTCAAAAAACTTCAAATTAACATTAGCAAACCACCAATATTTTCATCACATAATCTAAATCAACTCCTTGATTCTACAATCTCCCCCTTATGAAAATCATTGGCAAACAACAAATGGTTTGTGGCGTTTTGTGAAGCAAATCCAAAAAGCATCTTCAATGCCAAAAAAATTTTCAAAGAAAAATCTCTCACTTTTGAAAAGAAAGAAATTCTTTCTACTTATGACAATTATGCACAATTTGTTACCTTGTTCTTCCCCTTTTGACAATGAGTTCATCAACATTTTTTTTTCGGAGAGCTTTGCTATACCAAAAGTAATTCAAGAACATGTGTTGCAATAACAAGGTAGATAGCATGACAATCTAGATAACAAGCATGCATAGAAGTGTAAACATGAACCGAAGATATTGTCAAAAAAATCAAATCAACACTAAAGATTCATGACTTCAAACGATTTATAATGCAATACATTAACAAGCACATAGGTTGAAAAATAAACATTATACATATACGCCTATTACAGTTATCACTCTTTCTCAAACTAGCTTGAGCACAATAGAATCAAGAGAATTTTTCACTTTGCTCTTTTTTTGTCAATTATTCCGGGTACGTCCTTGTCGTCAAGACTATTTCCAAGGATTCGGTACCCATTATTTTTGCTCACATCGAATATGTCCTTGTCGTCAAGACTGTTTCCAAGGATTCGGTATTCATTTTTTATATATTTTTACATTCTCTATCACAATGAGCAATTACAAAGCTATTTGAGGAATAACAAATCAAAAAAGCATATATATATATATATAAAACATTTATAAATCAAACCATATGCTAGCATCAATATTGCATATTTGCTTAATTCAAGTGATAAATTATATGTCATGTATCAAATCACTTAAAGACAATATCAAAAGCTCATATGAAAACTAACATGCACACAAGCTAGCATAGTC
This sequence comes from Oryza punctata, assembly GCA_000573905.2. NCBI lineage: Eukaryota > Viridiplantae > Streptophyta > Magnoliopsida > Poales > Poaceae > Oryza > Oryza punctata. Next base: position 31,771,156 of record CM002493.2, read on the forward strand.
ATCATACCACCTAACATGTATCGCTAGCATATACTAGAATATACTAAGGCATAAACAAAGCTCTTCCTCTTTTTTATTTTTTAATTTTTTTATGTTTTTCATCACACCATGCATGAATAAAACATGTATGCAAAAAGAAAAATCAAAAGAAGAAAAAGAAAACATGAATGCAACAACGAGCCAAAACTCCCCCTCAATTGATGCCAAAAGGATGAACAATCCCCAACTCGCCTCGAAGAAAAGCAAATCGAGAAGAATCTAACGGTTTCGTGAAAATATCTGCCAATTGCAATTGAGTATCAACAAAAGCCAATTCAACATCTCCCTTCTCAACATGATCCCTCAAAAGGTGATAGCGAATATCAATGTGCTTTGTGCGTGAGTGTTGTACAGGATTCTTAGCAATATTAATAGCACTAGTGTTATCACAAAGAAGAGGAACTTTCTCAAAAGTAAGACCATAATCTTTCAAAGTTGAAACAAGCCAAAGAATCTGAGAACAACAACTAGTGGCAGCAACATATTCAGACTCAGCAGTTGATTGAGCAACATTAGATTGTTTCCTAGAAGACCATGCAATCAAAGAAGTACCAAGAAAATGACATGTTCCTCTTGGACTTTTCCTATCAATTCTACACCCACTAAAATCCGCATCCGAATAACCACTCAAGGAAATAGAAAATGATGTAGAATACCAAATTCCAAATTCTAGAGTATGTTGCAAATACCTCATGATGCGTTTAACAGCTTGACGATGTGAAGCACGTGGAGAAGCTTGAAAACGAGCACACAAACACACAGCAAATTGAATGTCCGGTCTCGAAGCAGTGAGATAGAGCAAAGATCCAATCATGCTCCTATACTCCTTTTGATCCACAACTTCACCATCTTCATCCGGATCTAGCACAGCAGTTGATCCCATTAGTGTAGAAATTGGCTTGCAATTCGCCATCTTGAGGCGCTTTAAAAGATCCTTGGTGTACTTCATTTGATGCACAAACGTACCTTGCTTCATTTGCTTGATTTGAAGTCCCAAAAAGTAAGTCAATTCTCCCATCATACTCATTTCAAATTCCCTGCGCATAGTCTCAGCAAACTCCACAACCAAAGGGTGAGATGAACAACCAAAGATGATATCATCCACATAAATCTTAGACCTTGTGGTACGTTCTCCAATGTTACCTATTATCTGTTCTGGAGGATGTCATCGTTGAATATGAAGTGGAGCAGTAACATCTCATGAAATTTCGTGTTCTGCATCATGATTTAACGAAGTAGAAACTTCTGGAGGTCCTCTATTATCAGCACCCGACGAACCCGATGAATCGCCCCTAGGCCGGTCTGACCGCTCCTCTGCCTGCGGTCTGACCGGCGGTGGGTTGACGGTCTGACCGGCCGTGGCCCCGGTCTGACCGGCTGTCGGTTCGTCATCTTCCTCGTCATCGCTTTCCTCCACGAAAATATCCTCCCCCTGAACCTGTGATAATGTACCTGAAATTTCGGGTCTAGCTCCAGGACTAGCCTCATCAAAAGTGACTTCACAAGTCTCAACAATTTTGTTAGTGTCTAAAACAAGTACACGGTAACCTCGAGAATGTGCAGAATAACCAAGCATAAGCCCATCAGTGGAACGTGACTCAAATTTGTCCAAATTTCCTGATTTCAACACAAAGCACTTACACCCAAAAACACGCAAATGTGAAATCTTAGGTGTATGTCCAAAGCGAAGCTCATAAGAAGTTTTTCCAAGTTTTGATCTCAAAAAAACACGATTAGAAATATAACATGCAGTGTTCACAGCTTTAGCCCAAAATCTCCTTGGTGTATGATACTCATCAAGCATAGTCCTAGCCATTTCAACCAAAGAACGATTCTTTCTTTCAACAACACCACCATTTTGTTGAGGAACCCGTGGAGACGAAAATTGATGTTCAAGATCTTTTTCTTTGCAAAAATTCTCAAAAGAATCGTTTTTGAACTCACCACCATTATCACTTCGAATAGTTCTTAAAGATCCAGAAAATTCAAGAGCCAAACGAAGATACAAACTTTTAAAGTGTTCAAATGCTTCATCCTTAGTAGCCATAAAATAAACCCAAGAATATCGAGATAAATCGTCAACAATAACCAACACATACCACTTTCCTCCAACGGATTGCACTCTAGCCGGACCAACAGTGTCCATATGTAGTAGCTGTCCCGGTGCATCCGTCATCACAGAAATAATAGGAGTATGTGAAGAAGCAACCATCTTAGCATGATGACATGGCGAACAAACCAAATCAAGATCTTTCTTAAGTTTAGGCAAACCACGAACGAGATCAGAACCACTAAGTCTAGTGAGATGATCAAAGCCTACATGTCCAAGTCTACGATGCCAAAACATCACATCTTTAGAAAATTTTGCAACAAGACATGTAATCTCTGAAGAAACACTTCTTTCAAAATCAGCCTTAAAAACTCTTCCATAATGAGAAACTTGAAGCACAACATCGCCAGAAGAATTAAAGACCTTACTTTCAGTTTTCTTGAACAACACATCAAAATTCTCATCCAAAATTTGAGAAACGGAGAGCAAATTATACTTCAAATTCTCAACCAAAGCGACATCATTCAATGTAAACCTGTCACTTACCTTGACAGATCCAGTAGCAGTGATCATACTAGTCGAAGCATCACCGAAGATGATTGAATCCTTCCTTGATGCCTTCTTGAGGGAGGAGAACCAATTCTTATCACCGGTCATGTGTCGCGAACAACCGGAATCCACAATCCACACGTTCTCCTTCCTCGCCAAAAGTGCCTACACACAAGCAGAAGTCGAAGCCTCGGTACTGGGGTTAGATAATAAAAATTTAGGACTCCAGTACTGAGACACGCGACCAGAACCAACAGGAGCATAACTAGTAGAAAATTCAAACCGTTTCCTATTAGAAAAATCTACCCGAGGCCGGTCTGACCGCGGAGGAACCTGCGGTCTGACCGAAGGTTTACCGCCGGTCTGACCTGGGGTAAAGCGCCGGTCTGACCACCGGTACTGCTGCGGTCTGACCGCCTGTCTCGGGACAAAACGTGGTTTTTGCCATCTCTTTTTTGCAAAAGCAATTTCCCGTTCCTTTTTCTGTTTTCTAGCAAGTCTAAAACAGAAACCAACAAGATGACCATCTTTTCCACAAAATGAACATGTATATTTATCATGATGATTAGAAGCATTTGTAGAAACAGATAACTTAGCAACACAAGAAACAACAGAAGGTTTTGCATGCACAACATTGGTTTTTGAAGATGATGAACTCAAAGTAGTCATGATGCCAGCAGATTTAAACATAGTGTTCTTAGGCTCAGGTTTAAGCAAAATTTCACCACCTCTAGCACCAGCCCCTAAAACAAGAGGAGGATGTCTAGTATGATGAGCATAAGGATCAAAACCTAAACCACGATTGTGTGTGCTAACCCTAGATTGATCAAGAATCATGTTGAGGTTCTTTTTACCGTCAGAAAATCTTTCAAAAAACTTTTTAAGTAAGACACCTCTTGAGTAAGACTAGCGCAATTTTTGCAAGCATCCAAAAGACCTTTTTGTTTTCTACAAGTTAAACAAGAAAGCACCTCATCTTGTTTGACAATTTCCTCCATGTGCTTAACACGACCTAGAGTATCTTTTAGTTTCATCTTATTAGCAACACATGTCAAACAAGGTTTTTCACTAGATTGTTTAATCCTCTTAGAGCTAATCAAATTAAACATCGAACTAGCAAGCAAAGCAATTTGACATTTATTCAAAGCTCTCTTAGTCAAAAACAATTCATCAACCAATCTAGTATGGCAAAGCTCAAAGCAAGACAAGATTCAAATTTCTTAATCTTTTTAACATGAGACCTATTAACATATCTAACAGCTTCAATTTCTTCAAATAAAACCTCACAAGGCTTACATTTGTCATTATCAGAAAAAAGAGATTTTATTCTAGAATTTTCAGCATTAAGAGACTCAATAGTAGTTTCATGTTGACTAATCTTTTTCTCAAATTTAGAAATTTTGTATCCAAGTCTAGCAATCACTTCTTGAAGATATTCAACACTAGGAATATGTGTTACCTCATTATCAGAGTCAGAAACTTCATCCACGCTTCTAGCCATGAGACAAACGTCATTCTTGCCTTTATTCCCCTTATCATCATCTTCATCACTTTCAAACTCAACATCACTTGATTCTTGCACAGCTGCAAATGCCTCATCAAGCGCCTTCTGATAGAACTTCTTCATCTTCATGTTCTTGAATTGCTTCTTCTTCTGCTTGGTGTTCTTGGTTTCATCTTGAGATTCTTCCTTTGTATTCCTTCCAAGCTTGGGACAATGAGCTCGAAGATGACCAAGTCCTCCACAATGAAAGCAACGAGGTGGTCCTCCTCTTTTCCTGTATCTGACATTACTTATAGCTCGAGAAAATCTGTTAGCAACCAAAACCAAGTCCTCCTCACTGATCTCCTCCAGTTGATCATCGGACATGGCATTAAAACAGCAAGTACATCTTTAGGAGAAGTATCCAAAGAAAATCCAGATGAAGACACCAAAGCAGTAGATTTCGAATCTGTTCTTTTTGAAAGAATATTCATCTCATAGGTTTTCAATTTAGTATAAAGAACATCCAAAGTCAAAGTGTTCATGTCAACAGATTCCTGAATAGAAGTCACTTTAACATCCCAAACTCTCATATCAAGACCATTCATAAAGTGACGAGCAACCTCAGATTGAGAATAGTTAACATCATAAGAATCATCAACGGATCTAAGATCACTCAAAATTTTATTGAAACATCCCAAATAATCATCCAAAGACTCACCCGAACTCATCTCAAATTTAATGTAGTCCTTTTTGAAAACATCTTTTCGCAACTCCTTAATGTTAGTAGATCCAGTATGAAAATTATTTAAGGCTTTCCAAATCTCATTAGCAGTTGCAAGATGTGAAACACGATTAAAATCAGAACGAGAGATTCCACTAAGAAGAATATTCCGTGCTTTACAATTGTTTTCAAAATCAGTTTTCTAGGCAATAGTTTCAATACGATCAGGAATCTCATAAACAGTAGCAACTTTCATCCAGATATCATAGCCTTGAGATGTAATATAAGACTCCATCTTTTTTTTTCCAATAATCAAAATCAACTCCATTGTAAATATGAGCTTTACTTGAAAACTTTTCAACCATGGCAACAAATCTAAAGACCGGTAAAGATCAAATAGAAAAACGTGGCTCTGATACCACTTGTAGGATCGCACAAGACCAAGTAAACCTACCAGAGGGGAGTGAATGGTAGGGAAAATCAAAAACCCAAAAATCTTTTGCGGAAATAAAGATTGCCCTCGAACGAAGATGTCGATAAAGTCCTGTCGCCGCCGGTCGAACTGCCCTCCTGCCACCGGTCAGACCGCCAACTCCTCGCCGGTCAGACCGCCCGGACACCCACGGTCAGACTGCCGCTATCCCACCGGTCAGACCGCACGCACACCTGCGGTTAGACCGTCGGGATCCAGAAACACCGGTAGACACCGGTAGATGACAAACTCGCAGATGTAGATTGAAACTTTTCAACTTTATTGCATCAACTAGTGTTTACAAAGTGCACCAACAGCACTCCTCACCAAAATCTCGAACTAAATTCGAAACCCTAACTTTCTCTCAACTCTAGTCTCTCTTAAACCGATACTGGGAGACCTCACCCTCCCTCTCTATTTATACATGAAGTAGGCTGTGCAAAGCCCACGAATCTAACACAACTTACGACTCCTAACCCACGTAGGAAACCTTCTATTGTAAGTAAACAACTTATCTCTTTCCTTATCTCAATCAAACTTCCCGAATTCGAACACCCTTCCAAATTCGACTCCTCTTTCCATACGTACACAATCCCTCTTGTATACCATATGGATTTCTTCATCACCACGTGCATTGTCCTCTAGCCTTTAGTATCCCGCATGATCTCATGATCTCTGTACATCAACTTCTCCCAAGTCGACTCCGATCTATCACCGGCAACACTCTCCCGAGGCCTCAAGCAACACCTGCACATGCAACAACCAAGAAACCATATTCCGAGCCCAAGTTCGTCCCAACTTGAGTCACATTAGTATAACAACAGTATCCATACGCATAGAAACCATCTAGAAGCCAAATTCCCGAAGGAAATATCCAAATCCAACAAAACAACCCGAAACCGACATTGATCAGGATCCTGCCGGTCAGACCGTCGGGCTGGCCGGTCTGACCGCCGCAAAGCCTGCGGTCTGACCGGTAGCACTCAGCCGGTCTGACCGCCAGGGTCAACCGAAACTGCACACTTCACAAAATCAACCATCTCAAAAAACTTCAAATTAACATTAGCAAACCACCAATATTTTCATCACAAAATCTAAATCAACTCCTTGATTCTACAAGGTAGACTCTTGCCAAAAATATCTATAAGGAAATTACATAATATCCTAATTAATAGATAACTTGTCATGTTGCATCCTCCTTGAACTCGGACTCTTCTGGATAAACTTCCTTTAATTGATTAATTTCCTTAACCGAATCCATCAAGAATACAACTGCTGGCGATTGATAATGTCCATCGGCTGATTCTAGGACTCTGAAGCCAATACTGACTCTAGCCGATGATGACTTCAAGGCTTACCAAATTTCATCGTTAACACATGCCCCCAGTTTTGGAGTATGAGGACTCATGCTTCAAAATTCTCTTCTGCCTTGCCTTGATGACTCCAAAATTGATCCTCCTTTGTTTCTTTCCATCGGCTCTGATAAGTCGATACCTTCTGCGTTAGATGAGCCAGATTGTCAAACTCATGGTAAAAGAATATATCTCTGATAGATGCTGACAATCCTTGGAATGCAAGATCAACTAGTTGCTCATCACTTAGGCTCAAACTATAGCATCAGCTAAGGACATTACGAAATCTTTGAATATATTCCATAGTTGATTCCCTTTTTGCTGCTCAACTGATATCAAGTCTAAAAACCTCATCTCATTGACTCTAGCATAGAAATACTCATGAAATTGCTTCTCAAGATCGGCCCAATCTCTGATAGAATTTGATGTCAATGATGAAAACCATGTGAAAGCCGATTCAGTCAAAGACAATGGAAACAATCTAATTTTTAGAGCCTCTTCAGCCGATGCCTCCCCACATTGCGCTAAGAATCGGCTGATATGTTCCGTTGTAGATATATCATTTTGCCCTGAAAACTTGCAGAAATCTAGAATCTTGTGTCGGTGTGGAAGTGGAACTCAATCGAACCATTCAGGATATGGATTCCGATACATGTGGATTTGCTCCTTAGGTCTAAGTCCAAACTGCTCCTCTACTAACTTTGCAATTCTATTGGCCCAACCATCGTTCTTCTGATGGCATTGTTCTTCCTCACATTGATGATCTTGAAGTTCCTCTAGCCAATATTGTTGTTGTTCTTCAATCTGGCCCCTAAGCTAGCATCTTTGAACAATTAATTCATCAACTTTCCCCTTGATCAAATTTTGTAATGCGTCCAAAAAAATTCCAAATTGATTAAACAATGTGCGATGAACTGTTTCATCAACTTTATCTCGAAGTGTTTCAATCATCGGCTTGGGAAGTTGAGTCGTCTAAATTGGCCCTTGTTGCGCCATGATGAAAGGTTGAAGACAACACTTTTGCTCCACCTGTTGCTTCTGTTCCTCCATCAAATTCTCTATTGCGACCATGATCTTGGTGTCGGCTTCTTAAGACATGTAGATATAAAATTCGTGTCCCACCGAGCGTGCCAAAAGCGCATTGATGCAAAACACGGTGGCCTGAGAGATTTGCTTTACTCTAGTGCAGGTCCAAAGCTTGCCTTCGGGTTTTACGGCGTGCTAGTTAATTTGATCCTGCAATCAACAAGATTAAACATGCAAACATTGTCAATAAACGATAGCCGATCGGCTATAAAGATGATGTCGTATCGTGACATAACCTAACCGATGCAGTACAAGGTGAATCGACTATAAAGCATATTTATAAGAACAAATAAACCCTAAACTTGATCCATCGGTTGTAAAGATCAACATTACATAATCTATAAATCAATATTACTTTAGAAATCAGCAATTGGGATAGATCGGACTTAACCGAGACAGTATAAATTACCCAGATCCAAAATAATATGAAATAAAGATTATATGTGTTCATGTTATAGCTGATGTTCAAATTTAAGCATTTATCGGCTATAGCTCCGATACTACATTATACTAGGATATCATCTTGTAATAAATATTGAATTAATATCAATCAGATTGATAATTGAGCTTAATATATTTACATTAGTTGAGATCCTAATATAAGTGGCAGGTACAGTATATTAAATAAGATATAAATCTAAGTAAATCTAAGTAAAACTACTATACCAGATAAGATTGCTGAAACCCCGATACTATCCTTATTAACAATCATAAGGCAGCATAGAGATTATGATTCTAAACATGACTTAGTAGATCAAAATTAAGTGATGCAACAATAAAACATGATATCTAAACAATCAAGCCGATGATTATCTTTTCGGGATGGTAGATACATTAAATAATCTAAACCAGCAAGATGATCTAGCCATTATCGACAAAAACCTAAATAGAGGTGAGCCGATGCGAGTAGAAGACATTGTCAATCTAGATTATATAACGTATATGATAACTCGGTGATTCATGAAAACAAGAGTATCATAAAGATGTAAGAACTAATCTCGATAACACAAACCACCATAACAAGCTTTACCTCTTATCGAAGATCGAAACCGATGTAGCTCGACTCGATAGCAAGAACTCGTCGAAATAACAGAATAACGAAAAGGTGGCGATGCGCCGAGATTATATTGAACTGGTGTTAATTATTTACAAGACCTCGGGCTTATATTTATACCCGAACATACAGCTTTGTCCATAACGGACACGACTCATACTTTCCTAATACAACTCTAACCGACGAACAAGTCCCTTAGGCGGACTCTTACTGAAAATATCTATAAGAAAATTACATAAAATCCTAATTAATATATACAATTACCTATCTCAGACTCTATCCTTGCCTGGCAATATCATTGAAACCCTTCTTTCGAATCCGACATTGATCATGCAACCAATCTTACCAATATCGGCGGTATCGGCTAGCCGTATCAAACTCGGTATCGGCCGATACAGACTTCCAGCCGATGCGCACTCTATTTTCGAGATCTCCGCATATCTTCAAATCCGCTTCAGATTGGATCTTGACTCCGATTCATATGCTTGCTAAATTTCATTGTCAACACCCTCCTGCTAAGCTTTGCTCACTGCATCGTTTCACTCAGTGTGAAAACTTCATTATGTGGTCCTCATTGTGTGATCGTGTATGTTACTCCTTTCACCCCACTGACTACGGCGCGGTCAAACTTGGTACGGTCTTTAAAACTAATCGTTGGCTTTAAATTTCTCAAATAATATCGTAGCAGCAAAATCATAATTATATGAAAGTAAATTCAAATTATTTTTTCAATAAAAACTAATTTATAACAAAATATAATTGAGAAAATATTTTGAGAGTTGAATCTTAAAATATTTAAAATATGTGTCGTCTTATTGAGGGGGACAGAGCGAATAATGATTTGTTTGCTTGGAGTAGAATTGAAGTGGTTTCCAGTTAACATGCTAAATCATGGTTATTATAGGTCCGTTAGGGAGAAAAATTAGACTTTTAGTTTTTCTGGGCCGAATATGCACTTACAGCCTGAGGCGGAGGAGAGAAGGAGGAAAGTGGGCCAGATACGGGGAGGTAAACTAGACTTTTTTTTTGTCTGTTATGGAGGTTAATTAGATTTTCGGTTTTTTCGGCCGAACGTGCGCTTGCGGGCTAAGGTGGAGGAGAGAAACCAGGAGGGGAGGTACATTAGACTTTCTATTACTCGCTGGCTGTGGGTTGAGCTTGTTAGGCCGAACGTGGCCAAAAAGAAAAAAAGGTTTTTATATAGATTTTTATTTAAATAAATATTGAAATGGTGTTTGTATTATTAAAATTAGCAATTGGCCTCTGAAAATTCCGAGAAAATTTCAAATAGTGTAATTAATTATGGATAATTTAACAAAAATTAAATCCAGCCATGTAATTTTATTTCTCACACTTACTTTACTTTACTTATAAATTAATTTAATTCTACACCTAACTACTTTATTCCGGAAAATTTGTATTTTAATTAATTACATAATGTAATTTTTTTCTCAATTTTCTCATCTTTTCTCCCTGTTGCAACACACGGGTAATTTTTCTAGTAATTTATTAAAGCAATAAGGTCAACAAACAATATAAACTATACACAGTGAAAACTCGGTAGAAACTCGAGCTCGACTCGGTAAAGCTCGCGAGCTTTTGCTCAGGCTCGGGTTCGGCTCGAACCGAGCTCGAATCGAGCCTAGGACGAGCCAAACTCGAGCTACTCATGAGCCTCGAGCTTTTTTGACAACCCTAGTCATGGCCTTGTTCCTCTACTTGTTCTATCCAAAATTCGGAACCTGTGCTTCCACAGGAGAAGGTGAGGTGGTGATGCAGAGTTGTTCATTCTTGTTGCAATACTACGAGTAACACATGGTGAGGTGCTTCTGATGTAACATTAGCCATCCAGAAAACATATGTTCAGCACCATGAGTAACCCATCAGCCAGATAGGTCCTTGTTTATTCACGGCGCAGCCGCTACTAAATGGTGTTCTGATTTTACCAGGAGTCTTGGTGGCTGGTGACCAGGCCACTTGGGCGTTGGTTACTCGGGAAACAACTCCCATTGTGATATCAGGATGATCGGTTGCAGATTGCTGAAGGAGGTTCCACAGTTTCGAATGTTCGTGTGCGGCTCACACGGTTGTTTTTGGTGGGTGGCAGTCATAACAGAGATGTGTTGCTGAGAGTGGATTTTAAACTCTAGGGGACATCCCCTCGTTGCTTGCATATCACTCAAATAGTTATGAAAATATTTGAAAAAAACTGAGAAGATGTATAAACATGTGATATAACACTCCGCAAACATAACTTAAAATTCAATTTCTACATGTTGCAACGAAAAAAATAAATTTGATTGTGAATATACGTTAACTAGCTGTAGTTTAATTTATTCTTTTCATTTGCGACATGTAGAAGTTGAATTTTCAGTTACATGTTTGTGGAGTGATATATCATATATTAATATATCTTCTCAAATTTTTTAATCTTTTTCATAACTATTTGAGTGACGTGCAAATAATGAGGGGACATCCCCTCGAGAGTTTAGAATAGTTTCTCATGTGTGGCTCTCGGTGAGCTCTCGACAATCGACTGGAGGCATTGAGTACTAGTGCAAAACTTCAGGGTCAAAACCCAGATCCGGTTCTTCTAGATTCGGCAACGTTGTCAGTTGTTTGTCATTATTTCCTTGTTGAAGTTGTTGTTTCAGATTTTGGATGAAAATCTTTATCCATTTTTAGATGACAGTGGTAGACAAGCGGCAGGTTTTTCTTAAAAGCGTTGTTACGGAGTAGGTGTCTAGCTAGCTCTTTGTGTTCTTTTGTCGCTTGTTCATGAGTTAGCTGCCACTGCAAGAGACAAAATGATATGTTCGTGTTTGTTTTAGGGTTTTTTTTTGCTCTTCTCTTCTTTTCTTTTCTCTTTCTTTCTTGGTTGTGTGGGTATCCTTAGTAGATGGAGAGGCCAGGTGTAATTTTACTGTTAATAGAATTATTCCCATTATCTAAAAAAAATATCAAACAAACTTCCCCATGTAAACATACTGTATCCATAACTAGACCAAATACCAAAAAACCTAGCTTTTTTTATGAAACCAAATTAACCAAAGTACAGGGTAGGTTTTTACTCTGTAGGAACCAACTTTAATTTACAGATATGCATATAAATTGTTCGTAAACCTGGTGCCCCAGCAACATTGGCCAGGCCTCTTTATGCCCTTAGTTTGATTTTCATTTTTCCTAGATAGTGGTCTGTATAGTAGGAAAAGGAGGCATCAGTTCATGTCTAACCTATAGATTCACTAGTAGGTGGAAGTGGAATGTGCTCCTTTTGCCATACGATAGGAAAGAGCACCTCATGGTAGCTTGAGAACGCTACAAAGGTGAAAAGTGTCGAATTGATTGGCACCGAAGCATCAATAGATACATCTGCATCTGCATAGAAAGCCAGTGGCCACTAGGTCTCAACTACAACTCCTTTCATATGTAAATTCAACCTGTTGCATGTTGCAAGGAATCTACTCTTCTCCACTGTATTAAGCTTACCTTCATTGTTCTCCGTACTCTGGTTTCTTCAGCATCTAAGATGGTATTTATTTATCCGTGAATATTTAACCGCAAAATTACAGCCAAAGCATATTTGTTGAATTTTGCAAAAGGTCACATGTCATCAATAGTAGAATCAGCTTCTACTATATCATATCCTTAGTGATTACTCCTTTGCAAAAGGGTCCCATCATTTGCAGATACACTTCGAAAAGTTGGGAATGTCAAAAGGAACCAACTGTTTTATTATTATCATTTGTTCTGAAAACATAAACCTTGTGTTTTCTCATGTCTATTAGTTTTTTTCATTACGTAATTGTAAATCTTGTGTTGTTTGCTGTCTGCAAAATGCGAGCGCATGAGCATCATCCTACTCACATATCAAGATATGGAACCATTTGGAACACAATATTGACAAATGCAAATACAAGTTCAAAGTCTATTACGACAGTTTCTTGGGAAAACTTTGTTACCTTATTACTCATGTTTTCATATAATATTATATAATGAGTTAATATACCATCCAACATCTGTCTAACAGTTGTTACTCCATCTGTTTTATATTGTAAGTACGTTGAGTTGACTTTATTCCATGTCTTTTTAAAACATTAAATCTAGCATCGAATATATTTTGATAATATATTTTTTGTTGAAAATGTTATCATATTTTTCTACAAACTTATTTAAACTTAAAGACGTTTGACTAGAAGAAAAAAGTTAAAATAACTTTTAATATGAAATAGTATGAATACTCAAGTAGTCCAAAGCATCCATCCCAAGTTGGTGTCTCACATATGTTGTGAGTTAATGGCATTGTACCACCACTCTACTACATTGCCTATAAATAGAAGAATCATACATTAAGTCACCAAAGAAGGATACCAGCTCATACTATTGTAGGAGATGGAATGATGGGAAGATCGAGTGATCATGGAAATAGTCATTATTGTCCAAATTTAACTTATAGCTGAGGTTATAAGTTATATGATGGGAAGGTTCGGTAGGAAAGAGAGGCACTAGGAATTCAACTTATAGCTGAGGTTAGTGGTTTCTAAATTGAATTTAGTATGACACCTTGGTAGTGTAAAATAGGCAGAAGCCCCATATGGAAGCAAATTTTGAGGTTAATTTTTAAGAGTAGCTATATTTATGATGCCATATTTTTTATCATCAAATCATTTTTACACACTGTAAATTACATACACTTACATTGTAAATTTTAAAAGTTACACTGCAGTTATAGTGTAAATTTTAATACTTACACTGCAGTTACACTGAAAATTTCAAATTACATTGCTCTATTATCTTAAAAAAAAAGAAGAGCGAGGACACATAATAGGAGAAGAAAAAACGAATTTATTATCAAGAGTCCACGAAGTGTTAATGAGAGGCGTTGGAGCTTGATCAGGTGTCCAAGTTGGTTGCGCATTCGGATAGCTTTGATCTCACGGTAAAAAAATCTGACTGTAATCAGCCCCAAAATATGTCGTCGCCATGCATTTAGCAAAACCGAATTTTAAACGTGAGACCTTACCTGATCGAGGAGGAAGATGTTAACGCGATGCCAACAGATTCAGCTACAGATATATATCTCTTCCTAGCGGTCCTCAGGAAAAAAATATTGAAGCACGATGAATTCATAAGATATGGGGCTGTAGAACAAACATTTTTCATGGTTCTTACTGTGCTTAAACTATCTCCTGCATCACTATAAAATCCATAATTACCATAGCAAATACAAGTTTAGTAACAACAGTTTTTCCAGTAAACCGACATCACTTTCTCAATTATTTAATCCGCATAACTATAGGACAACATTGCTAAGAGAAATTGGAAAGGTATACAAGTTTGATATTTACTCATGTTGCCATATATTTAGCATCACTTTGTCAATTATTTAATCCGCGTAGCTATAGGACAACCTTGCTAAGAGAAATTGGAAAGGTATACAAGTTTGGTATTTACGCATATCGTCATACATTTAGCAAAACCCATGTCGCCATATAAGTTTGATATGTACGCCGGGGCGTAATCTCACCAAGGACAACCTTGCTAAGAGAAATTGGAAAGGTAGCAAGATATGTTTTTTTGTCACAAGGATGAAGCCATCCAGCATTTATTCTTTCAGTGTCGCTTATCTCACTTGGTGTTTAAAGCCTCCTTGCAATATTAGTCATATGTTTGGGAGTTAGTTATCATGTGTCCCTGAAGACAAGAGGAATCTGCTTTTGATAGGTGCAACAGCTATGTGTTGGTCCATTTGGCTAAGCAGGAATGGAGTAATTTTTTATAATAAGATGGTGTCTTCTCATTTACAGGTTATCACTTTAGTTACCCGGTGGCTACGTACCTAGGCTATCCTCAACAAAACGGGACTATGGGATACTATTGCGGTAGTGTCACCACAGTTGGATCAGGTGGCGCAGGAGTTTTTTACTCAGGAGAATGGGTGGTGTAGTCTACAGATTGATAGCCACTAAGATATATGTTACGGTCAAACTTTTGTGCTTGGGAGATGTTTCTAGTTGTTTCTTTTTTTTTTTTTTGGCTGTGTGCATTTTATGTAGAGGTCGGGGGTTACTCAGTTTGATTGTATCATCTTGATGTAATTAATTGAGTTTAATAAAACTTCCATGACTGCTATTGAAATATGCTGTTGACAGAGCCATCGCGATGAACATGCCAGATTGTTTCTGCTACAAGAGGTTCGGAATTGAGACTTGAGAGAGAACTGTCAGTTGAGGGAAGCATTTTTGCTCTGGCAGCAGAATAGAGTTTGTCAATTATCGTAAGAGTAATTTTACCATTGTATAAAACTAGGTTCCTTAAGATGTAAAATTCTGGTACCCTATAGATGCTTTTTTTTTTAAGTACCGTAAAATTTGTCTAACAATAACTTCCTCAAAGATGCCACCAGAAAGCTATTCACTTGCATTAGGGCTGCAAAGACATAGTGTTGTGTGTTAATGGTACAAAAAGGTACGTGCGGTATAGGACTAACTTTCATGGCTTAATATCAGTGTAGGAATCATACAAGAATACAAAAGGACAATAACTGTTGCAAATGATGTAAGTAAGTAGCGACACATCTTGCTATCTTCTTTTTTTTTTTTTTGACCAATTATCCTGCTATTTTTTGAAGCCAAATTTCTCTGTAGTACCAAATAAACGAACATCGTGCATGTGCATTTAAATATGCTCGTTCTTGAATTAAAGAAAACTAGTATGACACAGATTCTTCTTGACTAAGGCTGCGTTCGCACCTCCTCTTTCCCAACTTCTCTCCCTCGTTTTCCACGCGCACGCTTTTCAAACTACTAAACGGTGAGTATTTTGTAAAAAGTTTCTATACAAAAGTTGCTTAAAAAAATCAAATTAATCCATTTTTGAAAAAAAATTTAGCAAAAACTTAATTAATCACGCGCTAATGGATCGCTCCGTTTTCCGCAAACACTGTTCCGGGTTCGTAAGCATGCACGCGAACGCTCCGTAATAGTGAAATGAACTCACCAAGAAGGCAAGAACCAGATCCACACTCAACTAGATCAAAGGCAAACACCATCTCTCCCACTTACTAGCACTACCACTAAGTAGCTGTGTTGATCGATGTGCTCAAGTGGAATATTGTATAATTATTACTCTACTATGTTGTTTTTAGAGCCACTTAATTTGTAGGAAAAACATAGAAACTCAAAGTATTTTAATCATAAATGAAAATTTCACAGGAAGGCCTTTGAAACAAATTGTTGAATCCTATTCTTTCAAATTCCTCTATTTTGCACCTATTGAAATCATGTGTTTTTCTTATTCCTCTATTATTTTTCAATCCTACATTTCAAGAAGCCCTTATCTTGACCAAACGTATAGCCAAATATGCCTTAGGGCTCCTTTGATGAATCGCATGACTGAAAAAATGAAAGAATAGGAAAAAAACATATGATTTGACAGGATTGCAAAACATAGAGAAAATACATGAATAGTTGTTTGGTTAGACCAAGAAAAACACTAGAATTTGAGGAGAAATAAAATTCATAGAGAATTTTCCATGATGTTGGATATCATGTTAAAATTTCTCTAAAACTTGCATGGGTCGAGTTATTCCTCAGGAATTTCTTATTTAATTTTTTTCCAAAGGACCATACAGGAAAGAAATCGTAGATCCTACAAAATTCCTATGTTTTTTCTTCAAAGCAAAGGACCTTCAGTTTGCCTAATGGTCTTGCAAGGGTGGCACATCATACTACACCTGGGGCGACGCTACATTCATTTACTGGGGTCCCCGACGATTTTCTATGAACATCTTGTGCCCTCTTTGTTTTACCAGCTATGACCTCGGTGAAAAGAAAGATTAGACCCCGGTGAGATTAATTGTTGATTGCTTCGTGATTATAAGTCAGCAGGAGCAAATAGAAAATTAGCTAGCACTCATGATTATAAGTCAGCCGAATATGCATATACATTTGAGTCTTTGAGATTTGAGACCATGCATAAGGCTAGCAGTCCACAACTTCTCAAATTCCCTAGCAAAATCATTTTTATAAAGTTACTTTAAAAAAATCATATTAACTATTTTTCAAGTTTATCTAGCTGATACTTAATTAATTATTAATTAAGTATGTGCTAATCCTCACTCCATTTTGCATGTTCTGAGGGAAGGGTTCTGAACCCGTAGGTTCGAACACACCCAATTTATATAAGGGGTTCACCTTTTCGATTTAATATTGTATTGTGAACACGGCGATCTAACTTTTTTTGCCAAAATTTGATTAATTTTGGTTGAATTTTATGTTTCAAATTTGAATTCTTGAAAACAATTCAAAATTTCACCCGGAATTTACTTTTGTCCCACATCGAAACATCGAATTTCAACCGGTTTTGGTTGAAAACATAGACCTGGTTAGTACTGACCCCGGCGATTATTTATCCTAGCTTCGCCCCTATACTACACGGTTCCATCGCAACAAAGTCAACGGCGCCAATATTATCACATAGATGTTAAAATAAATTTACAGCCAAACTTGAAGTTGTATGGGTGGCTGTAGTGTGCGTTTGACTGTTACTGGGGAAAAAAGAGGAAAGAAAGAAGACCAAAACAATTTACATCTAATTTATTTATAAAACAAAAGGATTGCAAACCTGCAAACGGACAAGCAACTCGATGGAATTGCATGCTCACCGACTTAACTTATTACTCAAGAGGCCAAGGCATCCATAAGTACCAGTGCCACCAGTTCGTTGTTAGTTAATGGCATTGTACCACCACTCTACTACATTGCCGATAAATAGCAGGAATAATCTATTTCCATGTCAAGGGAGATGGTTCATAAAACTCTAGGAGATGAAAGAAATGACTCAACTCTAGGAGATGAAAGAAATGAAAGTAAGATCTAGCAATCATGGAAATTAAATTAATCATCGGCTGAATAGCAGCAAGATTCAGTAGGAAAGAGAGGCACTAGGAATTCAACTTGTAGCTGAGGGCAATTGTTTCCCGAATTCAGGTTGATCATCATCCAGATAGCAAAGTATTATATGAAAGCTAAGGGTGCTGGTTTCCAGAACACCAACTTATAGTTGAGCTATTGAGGCAGGGATGACGCCTCCGTAGATAGGATCGTCAGATGCTTCCATGGTTGAGGGGAGAAGCTACCGAGGGCAACGGATTCAGCCACACCTGATGCTTCCCTGGTGTCAGATGTAGATTAGGTCAGAATCCCTGGTGTCTCGTATACAGATTAGGTCAGAAGATATGGAACTGTAGAACAAACGGGGTTCTTACTATACTAAAACTAGCCTCCTACGCTCATTGTAAAATTTATAATTACCAGAAGCAAATACGAGTTTGGAGTCTCAAACAGCAGTTTCAACATAAAACTGGCAACACTTCTTAGTCAGAGCTAAGCATCACGTGCATTACTTCCAATATATGTGAACAGCACAAATCTTTTCCTTGCCCCTCAACAGTTGCTAAAGGATGCAAGAACCGACACGAGACTGATTCTTATACTTGATACAATGTAAGAAGAGCTCCTCTCAAGCTCTCATCCAGCCAGCGAGACAACGGTGGGAGGAGGGAGGCGGTGGCGGTGGCGGCGGCGGTGATCGAGGTGGAGGCGTGGAGCCGTGGGTGGAGGAGCAACGGGACGAGACGGGAAATGGGGAAGGGGCCGGCAGTATCCTTGCAGCGAGAGTGGAGTTGGTATCTCACATACGTTGTGAATCGATGGAATTGTACCACAACTCTATACTACTAGCTATGTTGCAGATAAATAGCAGGAACCATTCATTCCATATCACAAAAGGGAGACAACTCATAAAACTCTGGGGGATGAAATGGAAGGAAGATCTAGTAATAGTGAAAATCATCATCAGCTGAACAGCAGCTTAGGTTCAGTAGGAAAGAGAGGCACTAGGAATTCAACTTGTAGCTGAGGGCAATGGTTTCCAGAATTCAGGATGATCATCATCCAGGTAGCCAAGTACTATATGAAGGAAAGGCATATCATCTGTTGGCTGAGGGTAATGGTATTCAGAATTCAGGATGATGCCCCAACTTACAACCGAGGCAAATGGTTTCTAGAATTGAGGGATGACGTCCCCGTGGGTAGGAGCGTCAGCTGCATGTAAATTATGAGATTAATTTTTAAGCTTGAACTCTGCCAAGTTGAGAAAAGGTGTCGAGGGCAACGGATTCAGCCACACCTATGTACTTTCTTCTTTGATTAATATGTAGATTTTTCCTCGATTTTAGTTAGTACGTTCTTCAAATAACTAAACTGTGAATTTCGTAAAATAAACTTTCTATATAAGAAGTTACTTTACAATATTAAATGAATCCAATTTTCAAGTTTAAAATAATTAAAACTTAATTAATCATATGCTAATAATTTTATTGTTTACATGTGTACTTAATCTTCAACCAAAACAGTCTCTAACAGGATCCTTATACTTTCTTGGTATTGTCAGTTAAACATTAAGCGTGTTTTGATTTAGGGACGAGGTGTGATGGGTTAGGTCATCCTATTTTTTCCGACGGGATGGTTCTATACGTGTTTGGAATAAGAGTTGGAATGTTTTGTTTTTTAGGATGGGAGGGTATAACCCCATGCCAATAAAAGAGAGGAAATAGGTCGTATTGGTCCACCAATTTTTAAGATATGGATCATCTCATCTCACGTGTCTCCAAACCAAACACCCTGAAAATGAAAAATGGATTCACACTAATTCAACCCTCCAACCAAATAATGCTAAGTTGTACTCCTTCCGTCTAAAAAAGCAAACCTAGGATTAGAGGTAGTATGCCTATCCAGACTTGTTATACTAAAATATGTCATCTCTAATTTTAGATTGAGACCAATTGCTTATTTGATTTGTTTTTTTGGCGAAGAGAGTAGATGAGGTCAAAAGATATGGAAATGTAGAATAAACCTACACCCTCCCAAAAAGAATCCAATCCTGAGGATGAATCTAAGCATACACTATATCCAGATTCATTTCCATGATTAGGTTTTTAATACTATGTTCAGATTCATCCCAAGGATTGGTTTTTTAACAGGACGAAGGGAGTAGTTCTTACTATGTTTAGTTTTCCGACTACACGTAAACAAAGCAAGTCATTAGCACACAATTAATTAAGTCTAAATTATTACAAACTTTAAAAATAGATTTGTTTGATTTTTCTTTTAAGGAAACTTTTATATATAAAGTTTTTAAAAACGCATCATTTACAAAAACTATTATGATGGAAACAAGAAAGTTGTGATTTGAAGTTAAAGAAAAGAACGCATCATAAAACTATCTTTTGCATCAGTATAAAGTTCATAACTGCGAAAGGGCATGTAGTCTAGTAGTTATAGTGACCTAAGTAACACCCCGATATCCTTAAGATGTATTCCAAAGTCAAAAGAGAAATTAGCCTGCAAAAATAAAAGGATTTGTTCTCTTTCGTAATTAAACAAACATAAACTAATTGGATAGAAACATAGCGGACAAAGATCCGTGGATTAGACTCCTTTTCTTCCCGAGGGGTTTGTATTAAAAAATGCAACACCCTGTTATGACCATATTATACTATGTATCACCATTTGATAAACCGAGAAATATTTCTCAATCTAATTCAAGTAGAAATACAAATGAAAAATTTCGAAGCGTATTCAGAAAAACTTAAATTTCCTACACAATATTTCATCTACCCACTACTCTTTCAGTAGTACATTTATGTGTTTGCCCATGATTATGGATTAAATGGTTGCGAACTTGTCGAAATTATGGATATTAATAACAAGAAATGAAATTTATTTCACTGCTTGTGGAACGGTTAATGTTTCAAATGTATCGGCAGAATTTTTGAATTAATTTGGTCAATCATCCTAACCAGATCGATTATTGGAGTTATTTAAGAGGTTCCAATTTAAAAGGTTAATATATCCGGATATATCCGGTTAGATGTTAGATGTAAAGACTATGTTAAAACCCTTCTCAAAAAAAAATTAATAAAGTCCATAACTGCCGGAAGTAAATACAAGTTTGAGGTCGCAAACAGCAGTTTCAACATAAAACTGACAGCACTTCTTCATCAGAGCTAAGCATCATTGCATTACTTCCAATATATCAGTGAACACCACAAATCTTTTCTTGAGGTAATTCCTTGCCCATCCATACTTGCTAATGGATAAGCAAGAAGTGACACGAGACTGATTCTTATACTTGATACAGCCAATATCCTGAGTCAACAGGAAAACACTATTAAGTGGGTGCAAGAACAAAATTGATCACACGATACATGTGTGATGCCTACACAGCACTACAACCTTATTTAGTCTTGTCACCAAAATTGATTCCTACGCAGATGGGCACAACCATCAGGTGCCTTCTCTACACCACACAAATGTGGCATCGCGAAGCCGTAGCATCCACCGTTATTGAAATATGCTGCTCACAGAGCCATCGCGATGAACATGCCAGATTGTTTCTGCCACAAGGTTCGCCATTGAGAGCACTGTCAACTGGGGGAAGCATTTGTGCTCTGGCAGCAGAATGGAGTTTGTCACAATAACTTCCTCAAAGATGCCCCCAGAGAGTCTTTCAATCGCAGGAGGGCTGCAAAGACAGACGGTGTTAGTGGGAAAAAGTAGGTGTGGTAAAGGACTTACTTTTACGTCTATATATTAGTGCAGGAATACAAAAGGACAAGAATTGTTGCAAATGAATTAAGTGGCAATACATCCTATTATTATTTTGAAGTCGAATTACTGTGTGGTACCATGCAAAAAGACATCATGCATGTTGATGCTAATA
Organism: Oryza punctata; assembly: GCA_000573905.2. NCBI lineage: Eukaryota > Viridiplantae > Streptophyta > Magnoliopsida > Poales > Poaceae > Oryza > Oryza punctata. The sequence continues at coordinate 31,792,751 of CM002493.2, forward strand.
AAATTCAAGACTTCAATTGAGGACTTGAGGTCCCTTCCTAAATCAAAATAGCCAGGAAAACATATGCTGATATGTGTGGCACAGATTCATGACTACCAATGAAATGGAGTCAACAAGAACCAGATCCGCACTCAACTAGATTAAAGCCAACCTCTTTTCCAGACTCCCACTTACTAGCACTAAGTGTTTTGTGTTGGTGTGCTCAAGTGGAATCTTGTAAAATTATTGCTCTACCCTATCATTTTTATATTGATCAAACATAAAGCCAATCTTCCTGATCATGCCATAGTATGCTTCCTTCGCAACAAGCCAATGGCATCAATACTATTACACGGATCATGGATATTACAATAAACCAACTGTCAAACCTGAAGACAGCATGTGTGCTACAAGCATAGACAGCCTCTGCTCCCTCCTGTTTTAACAAAGCAGCTGCACTAGTAATTGTCCCTGGGATGTATTAGAAGAAAAAAATGAGATTAATAATGGAATGAGCGCACTACAAAATATGCAGAATCTTACCATTATAAAAAGATGCTAACCTGCTGTGTCTATCATATCATCAACCATGATGGCAACCTTACCCTTCACATCACCAATTAAGTGCATGACCTGCAGATGGCCAGCAATAGGAAATTCCAGATTACCATTTAGCAGCCTCATGCATCTAAGTTGTGAACCATGAATTGCATGTAGTTGCCCAAAAATCATGGCAAAATCAATAAGAGGGTGGCTGGGTTCAGTAAAGCATCTAACTGTATTAATTAATTGTTGGGTAATCAGAAAAGTGGTTTATTATCCTACTTTCTGCCTATACAGCAGAGATTAAATGTATAGGTGTAACTGCAAAATTAGAGTAGATCGAATTCAAGGAAACTTGTTCCAACCTCTGACATATTGTGACCCTGTCTTCTCTTATCAACGATAGCTAAAGGCGCATCAGATAATTTCTTAGCAAATGCCCGTGCTCTGACAACACCACCCACATCAGGAGAAACCACCACAAGATCCTTAGATATTGTCTTACTGGCAAGGTAATCCAGAATCACAGGCTACATATTACAAAGATTCAATCGTTACTTGGTTGCCAACTCAGATCCAGCTAAGAAAATTGAATACAACTGAAAACAGCATTTAGGTAATAAAAGGAACATATCTTAGTCTGTTAAAGAGTACCTGTCCATGTATATGATCCACAGGAATATCGAAGTATCCCAATGCTTGAGTAGAATGAATATCACATACAATTACACGATCACTCCCAGCTTCTGTAAGTAAATTAGCAGAAAGTTTGGCAGTAATGGCCTCACGTCCTTGAGCCTACACTACAAAAGAATCAACTTAGTTCATGAAAACAAAAGTAGGCATTCACGAGGAAGAAACAATGGTCAAACATTGCAAATAGTGTTTCACAGATTCAGCCAATATAACAAAGCAAAAGGAATTGCTTATGTTTGGAAGGGAAAATCCATAAGGGGTCCAGCAAGCACATTGCTGAAGCAGAGATAACAGAAAATCGCAGAGAACAGGTGCTTGTAGCAAGTAAACAGGTAGAAGACATGGTCATATTCTGATTTCTGTAATTATGCCTTTCTTGTCAGGATTTGTAAAAAGCATAAGAAACACTATCACCACCAATTCCGTGCTTAATGGCTCCTGGAGTCTCATCTGAACTAACAATCTTGACCCCCAAAAAAGGGGGTAAGTACCAGCAGTGTCAGTGTGTAATAAATTAAGTACACCACAATAGCAACAATCTTTGAGAAGGAGAAATGTTACATCCAGTAGAAATGAGACACTGACAAATTAGCTACCATGACAAGGGAGAAGGTATCTGGTAAAAATGAAATTGCATGATCACTAACACACTTGACATGCTGCAGAGCCATCGCTTAATAGTTTATACATACCTTTCTGTCAGCTCTCGCATAACCAAAGTATGGAATGACAACAGTAATAGACCTCGCCGATGCCCGCCGACATGCGTCGATCATGACGAAAAGCTCCATAAGGTTTTCGTTAACAGGCGAGCAGGTGGGTTGCACCAAGAACACATCGCAACCCCTCACACTCTCTTGCAGTTGCACATAGATTTCCCCATCGGCAAAACGCTTGATGAGGACCTTGCCCAGGTCTACACCCAGGTAAGAAGCAATTTCCTGCAAAAACAAAAACAAAACAAAAAATTCAGAACTTAATTCCAAAAAGGTCGCATTCATATCCATCGCGGATAACACACATGCCAATCCACATAACACAAAAGGTGCAGACGCCAAACTCAAATACAATTATCAAATTATTATCCCAGCCAATCGCATACAAAACAAGAGACCGTACAAAGTTGTACCCCTATAAAATTGGAGATGAAAAGAAAAACTATGGTTCATGAATTTTAGTATGTAACAGTAACAGGGGGAAAACCAACCTGCGCGAGAGGGCGATTGGCCGTGCCGGAGAAGATCTTCATCCTGGAATCCCGCCCATCGGGGCGCAGCGCGGCGAGCCTCGCCTCCTGTGCGGGCGCCCGTGGCATCCACACCGCCGGGGGCATCCTCGGCTCCGCCACTCCCATCCTCTTCCCCTCCTCCACCACCACCCGCACCTGCTCTCTCCCCATCACGCACCTCTAAAAAAAACAAAAAGAAAATCACAAACCGCGCGCGCACCAAGCGACATCGAGCGCGCACCGCAATCACCCGCTTACTCACCGGCGTGCGGACGCGGAGAGACGCCGCGGGGGAGGAGAGGCGGCGGGAGGAGACGAACGGGGAGGATGAGGGCGCCGCCGCCGCCTTGGCCGCCATGGGAGGAGGAGGAGGAGGTGGTGGTGGATTAGGGTTTTCGCGAACGGTGGGGTTTGTGCTCTTGGAGCTCGGGGGGGAGGTGGTGATGGTGGTGGCGATGGCGCCGTCGAGGTTGCCCGTTTTGGGGCGGCTTTTATTGATGGGTTCGATTGATTTGATTCCTTTTGGGCCCGGTTTGAAATCGAAATGAAAAAGACAAAGAATGGGAAAATGGTTGTCAAATATGAATGCGAAACGTCTCGAAAATTGAAATAAACGCAAAAACTTGTCCAAAACAGAAAGAAACGCAAATGAGTTGTTGGAGAGGTGGAGAGAGATAGGAAGGCAGAGAACACATATGGAATTTGTTTGGTAGCATTTGATTCCTTGCAGATATAGAATTTTCTGCTTTTCTTGTCACTCACTTTTTTGTGCTTATGTCCTTGAGTTTGTGGGATTTCTCTTAAATATTTAAATTCGTCCTTACATCAGTCTTATACTCCATAAGTTATATAATACTCTTTCCGTCCCAAAATAAAAAAGATTTAGACAGATGTCACATCCTAATACTATAAATCTGAATATACTTTCATTTTCAGATTCGTAGTACTATAATATATCATATCCACTTAAAATTCCTTATATTATGGGAATTCGTAGTACTATGATATATCATATCCACTTAAAATTCCTTATATTATGGGACGGAGGAGGTATAAGTATATTTGGCTATGTATCCGGATATCTTTTCATCTAGGTACAAAGCTAAAGATACTTATATTTTTGGAACAGTTAGAGTAGAATATTGTAGCCAGAGATACTTACAGTCAAAATCCTTTAATTTTTGTTCGTTTATTTAAAATTTTCGGCATTTAAAAATTTGGAGTTTAAATTTGGTTTTTACTTGATTTTGTGCTAAAATAGATCTCAAATCCTCTCTTAGAGATCCCCTCAATTTTTTGTCAAAACCCTAAGCCAATTCAAATTCAAATCCCTCTAAAATCTCCTCAAATTTTCAAACTCAAAATCCTAAGGAAAATGAAAGTCACTTTTCATCCAGGCCTCTTTCTTTTCCTTTCCTCCTAAGCCCAACTCCCCTCCACCCTCCCCTCCTTTTCCCCAGGCCGGCCCATCCTCCTTTTTCCCTCTCGGCCCACGGCCTTTTTCCCTTGCTGGCCCAACCCACGCCGGGTCATCTTCCTCCTCAGACAAGCCACGAACGCGCACACGACCCGTTCGACGAAATGTCGACCCGGGCGTCGAGCCATGCCAGCACGTGTTGCACCGAAACGTCTTCTCGTGTGCCAAACCCATGCCATGCCAAGGTCGCGTCGCGCCAAATCCCGTGAGAACTATCGCTCCCTCGCTCCGGCTTCTCTTCAGGAGACACGACGCCACGTCATCCCGCGTCACCCCTTCTCCCCATCACCGTGTCCCGTCGCCACCTCCTTGTGACACCGCACCATCTCATCCCGGGCGCCCGCAGACACGCATCTCCTTCACCCATCGCACCACCGTTTTGTCGCTCGTCCCCTCCCAGTAAACCGTGAGCTTGTGTCTCTCTCTCGTAGCGTTGCCACCGCTACGAGAGAACTATCGCTCGCTCTGAGAACCCTACCGCCTGATTCCCGACTGTAGCCACCATCAACCGTGTGTCACCCTTGTCTTATCGCCATTCCCTCTCTCCCCTCTCCCTTTTTCTTTTTTATTAATACGTAGATTTCTTTCTCAGTTTTTGTTAGCGTGTTTTTTTAAATTGTTAAACGGTACATTTCAATGAAAACTTTCTATATAAATTTAGAAGTTACTCTAATATATAAAAAAATATTTTTCAAATAATTAAAACTTAATAAATTATATGCTAATGATATTCATGTTTTACATGCACCGGCTGCATTTTCACCGAGCCAATTCACATAATGGTATGTCTACATTCAAAAAACACCACAAACTTAGGTGGGTGACTACATAATACGCATAGCGCATTAAAACCTCGGTACGGGTGCTGACTTTTCGCAGCTGCTGCAACGCCTGCGGTCCACCGCGTCCACCTCCACAACCGCCGAAAGCCACCGTTGTTGTGCTTGCTACGCTGGGCGGACTAGCACGTGGACCCACCCGCCACGTGTGGGGCCCACGTGCCAGCCCCTCGTTACGGCCGTACAGTACGGGCCTTCCAGCTTCCAGCTTTCTAGACGGTTTGGATAAAGCCAGGAATGGTTAAACGCCAGCGCTGCTCGGTGTTGCGTGTTGTGTGTTACGTGTACCACCACTCGCGACTCACACGTGCCCAAGGAAGGTGACAGTAGGTCTCCTCTTTTTTCGTTTATGATTATGCTTCCTAGCTAAAATTTAAATTTTTAATCTTAAATTTAAAATTAATTTTAAAATTTTTTATCATAATTTATTTTGTGGATTATTTAGAATACTTGTATAAATGCTTTATTTATGAATTATTTTATATTTATAAATATGTTGTTTGGATTATTTCACCCAACAGCCTAACGATGCGGCTTGCAGAAGAAAAAAAACGATCGAGCAAGCAAAGACGAAATGGAAGAGAAGGACGAAAGGATCACATGCTGACCCACCTTTTTTTTTTTATCCCGTATGCTCCTTTTTTTTTCTTTTAGCAGCAGACATGTTACGTGTCTGCGTTGAAGCCTCTCTTTTCGCCTAGTTTTGTTTCCGTAGTCGGCGTGAGAATCGCTAGAATCATCAAAAAAATTTAACTCGTTAAATCTTCTTATTAATATAGCGGTGGAATGGCTTTAAACTGTAACTGATGACCAACAGACAACAACTGCAAATCTCAATTACTTGTTCCATCGGTTGGAAAATTGATTAGCCAACTAGGGGGCTCTCTTCCTTCTCACAAAGGTGCCACAACGGCTGGGGGAGCCACAACATTGCGAAGGTGCCATCATCTAGATATAAACCCTCCTCGAACAGATCCGATGAAGAGTGACGATGTAGACTGGAGAGGTAGCAGTGAAGATGACGACGGGGCCACTTCTAAACGAGTTGGTCTCCATGTCCAAAGAGCTCATTTGATCATGTTTTTCAAAATCGAAGATGAATGCTGACCTTTCTCTGCGTGCAGCAACCATCGTTGCTGCTCCCTTGTGCACCGGTGCTACCTTCACTTTCTCTTGCGTCGCTACTGCTTTTTCCATGCACAGCAGTAGCCATTGCCCGCTCTTCCTGTGCACAGGCGCCGCCGCCGCTACCTCCCTCCCAACGCTTGTCGCCTCACCTAGTGGCAGCCGTGCTGAGAGAGATGCACCCGGATATATAGGGTTGGGAGGGAATGAATGGTTAAGGTTTATCGGTATTTTGGTTAGTTTACTAGTAAATATTTTTTTCTTTTTTCTAAATGAAACTCTAACAATGTACTACAAATTGTTCAAGCGGTACCTTTAATTTTAAAAAGCAGACTCAAATAAGCAAACTAGAAAAAAATAAAGTCAGATCGGTAGTTAAGTTTCGACACATAATCAAATGAGTAATTGCCATAAACATCTTATAACGTGAAACATGTGAATTAAGATGTTTAAAGAAAGATTGTAGAATTTCGAGTCCTATGGAAAACTATGTATTTACTCATGTATTTGTTTCGAATCCATCTTGATATTTTTTTTCTTTCTTTCCTACACTAAGTTCAAATGATCAAAAGTTGCGCATATACCGATCAAAATTGTAGTTTATATTCCTACTGTTTGTTTAGTAAGATTTCAATATTTAGCCAATTTCTCTGTTCCAGTATCCTGTATTTTGTTTTTCCTACATTGTTTTGAGGTTATAAATTCTCTGTTTTACGTGTTTTAATTTTCTTTTTCTTTTTGGTCATTCATGTGTTCTTTTTCTGTGGGGGCGGTGTTGATCGTGACGAAACATTGCGCGAGCGGCGGATATGGTCACGTTGGTTGCGTTTACCTCCTGATTTTGTCACTTCGAGTTTGACTGACTGACCAGCTACGAAACGAAGTTTATAATAAACGAGTAAAAAATATGTTCCACGGCAGCGGGTCGTCGAATCTCGCTGGAGATATTGCTCCGGCAAAAAAAATCTCTCTTTTGTGATACGAAATGGAAAATCCCGAATCTCCTCACTAAATGAAAGCACGCAGCAGTTACAGGCAGCACGAGCTAGCTGGAAACTTTGAAATTGACCGCGTTGCAATGCTTTGAAAATTACTCTACCCGTTTCACGTTATGGAAAAATCTATACGTACTAAATTTTTCTTATTAAATTCTTGTTTCTAGATTTTTATAACTTTCATTTCCCTAAATCAAACGGTTGGTTGATATAATTGTTAGTACAAATTTAGTAAGAAAAATTTAGTATGTGTAGCAATGCTCTCAAGTTATTTGTCCTTTTGCTTTATCCTAAATCAGAAATTTCTATATTTGGCTATCGATATGTATATGTATCCAATATAGGAGTTAAAAGTATCCACATAATACTACAGATAATTAAACTATCGTAAAACTACATATTTAACTTGGTGTATCACAAAATTATAGATTTAATATTAAATTTATCACAAAACTACATATGTAAGATGAGATATCACAAAACTACATATTTAGAAACAAAAATATCATAAAACTACATGGTTAGAATCAATTTAGTAAAAAAAATGTTTATAGCTCCAATAAAACAACAGCGCTAGGGATTTAATATCTAAAATATGTAGTTTTATGATAACTGCATATATTTTGGTCAATATTAAATATGTAGTTTTATAATAATTAGCCTTAAATTTGTAGTTTTGTGATAAATTTAATATTAAATCTGTAGTTTTGTGATACAACATGCTTTGTGATATTTTGGTCAAAAATACATGTAGTTTTGTGAAATTTACTTATCTAGAAAAGGAATAAGTCCATTTTTCCGCTTTTTAAATCATTGGAGAAATCGATTTGCACCGGTTTTCAAAGACGAGGGATGTATTATACCTAGTTATACAGTTGAAAAGCGCAACACAGGAGGGAGGGAAAATAGACTTATTCCCTCCGGAGAATATTCGCATTGTATTGGGTTCTTAGGGCCTTTAGGCCCACGAGGCCACGAACGCCTATAGAAAGTCCCCACGTTACTTCTGAAAGGAATTAGTAGGATTCACCTCAATTCACGCTGTTTTTTCATCTTTTCAGTAGACAATGGGCGGCAAAAACTTGTCGAAAATTTTACCGCGGGCGCCCAAAGCAAGCAGCGGTAAAAATAAAACTCAACAACACAAGTATACAAACACACTATCGGTCGCGGAGCCGAGCGGGAAAACCCCTCGTATCCCTCTCGCGAGAAGCGCGGCAATTTTCCCGAATAGAACAAGTCCACGGCCCGTTCTCCCACTGACACCGTGGGGACCACATCACACGCAAACGCGAGGGGCTCACATGCACCGCGTCCACCCCATCGAATTCGGACCCAACGCCCCTGCGAAAATTCTTGCCACCCTTTTCAAAAGCCGAAGCGAGAGCCGGTTCGCACCGCACGAATCCCTCGCGCCCATACACCTCACTGACATGTGGGCCCCGTAGCTTCTCACCCGGAGTGGGACCCACACGTCGGTGACACGGGGCGTGGTTTTCGAGGTGGTTTTGGCGGAGCGGGTGGTTCGGCTTCAAATACCAAACCATCTCCTCTTCCCCCGGTTCCTTCCATCGCACACCACCACCGCTCCTCCCAAAAATCTCTCCTCTCCAACTCGCCCGCTGCTTCGTCTTCTGGAAGGTTCGAGAACCTAGGGCACGCGCCGATGGCCGCGGCGGTCGAGGCGGAGGTGCGCGGGGACGAGCCGGGGACGCCGGCGCCGGACCTGAGCCAGGCGACAGACGACCGGCGGCTGCTGCGGTCGCGGTACCTCGCCGTGAAAAGCCGCATCAGCGGTAAGGGGTTGGGGTGGGTGTGGTGTTTTTGGGTAGGCGATCGCGTTGGTTTTGAATGGTGTTTGTGCTTCGGATGGCATTTGATTCTGGGGTTCGGTGTTGGGGGTTTTTGTGTTTGTGTGTGCAGATGATAAGGATGACATGGCGAGGGCGGATTCGGTCAAGTTCCGGGCAGTCTTCACGCAGGTGGAGGATCTCCACAGGCTTGGTACGGATGATCACTCACTCGCGCACCCGAGGTTTCAGTTTTTTTTTCTATCGGTAAATCTGGTGTGATTGGACGGCGCAAACGAGTTTGAATTTGAATGTTGTTCGTGCAATTTGTTCCGACACTTTTTGTTAAGAAGCATTCAGTTGAAATTTGAAAATGTATTAAATACTAGTACAAACGAAACTTGCTCTATGGTAATATTAATGTTCAGTTATAGTGAAAGAAAATGGTGTCCATTTTTTCGCATTTTTTTTTGAAGTACTGATTACCGATGCTATTGGCAAAATCGCAACTTGATCGATGGTGTCTCTCTGCTGCAGTTCAGAGGCCTAGGGAGCAGATCGCCGATGCGGAAGCCTTGCTTGACATCGCCACCAGTTTGGTGGCATCAGTAAGGACGCATTCAGCTCTTGGGATCACGCCTTCTGATTTCGTTTCCGGAATGCTGAAGAAGTTTGGAAAGAAAAGGAGAGACGATGGTGAGGCTGCCTCGTTGAGATGGGTCGATGTAGGCCTTTACACTTCTCGCGTTTTCATGGCCGTGCCCGGATGCTGCACCATGTAATGCAGATCATCTCTCTTTTTTTTGAGCTTCTCCTATGGTGGTTGATTTACTAGAGTTGCATTGCTGAAGTAGTCTGATATCGTGACTTTATAATCCTATTCTGACAGGGTTGGTCCCATGAAAACAGAAGTGCTATCACGGAAGGTTCGTGTGTGTAGAAAGAGGACGCTTAAGCCTCGTGGAAGTGAATGCCCTGAACAGGTTGCCATATCATGTTCCTACTCTACTAAACAGAGTTGTGCTTGAAACATCGTATTTATACTAACAGTAGTTACTACATACTAAATAATGTTCCCCAATACTTTTGCTATATGCTTGTAATGTGTCAGTATGACTAGTAAATTGCCTTTTTATAGAACTCTTGTATGCTGTTTTGCACAATTGACGCGGAAATTTTCTGTAATATGTATATTTTCTTGTTGTAAGATTCTAGGAATGACTTCACATGAAGGCAATTGGCTTGTCAACTTCTAGCATTGTGTTGATCTATTCCCCCTTAATGTGCAGCTCCCAGATTCATCAAATGCAGCAAAGACGGATACTGACAGGAACATGTCTGTAATATTTGATGTCCTGAGGAAGAAGAAAAATGCAAGGCTGGAAAATCTTGTTTTAAACAGGAAGTCCTTTGCCCAAACGGTGGAGAATATCTTTGCCTTGTCATTCCTAGTGAAAGATGGCAGGGTGGAAATCAGTGTAAATGATGAGGGACATCATCTTGTCTGTAAGGGCTCATTACTTGATCACTCTTTTTGTTGCTGCAAATATGTTTACTATGTAGCGCGTCTGATGTTATTATATTGACTGCAGATCCAAGAAATGCCCCTGCTGCTAGTGCCATAACCTCAGGAAAAGTAGCATACAATCATTTTATATTCAGATTCGACTTTAAGGATTGGAAGGTACTGTCTCAGTCATATACTTAGCTAATTATCATTTGCTACTGTACAGTTCACTTCCTGTTTTAGAGAGCATGTGAAGATGTATTACATATGTTATCTGACAAATGAGTAAAAAAAAACTTTCTTAGATGATCAAGCATGCTTAACTAGTACAGTAGTACTGTAAGCAAAATCTACAGTGGTAACTTGGCAACAATTATATGTAACTTCAATTTCTTAGTGACTTGGAACAAGCATGTCCGATGCATTCCTACTAAAATTGTAACCAATCTGATTTCTACGTTTGATATATCAGCAGCATAACTATTAATACTTGTAATGCAATCTGTTCTAACCTTCCTGTTTCGCATTTATCCTCAGCTCATGAAAGAGATGGTCGTGGACGGCGAGGAGCTGATGCAGCACAGGCCTCCACAAGTCGGTACGCACGGCTCCAGCACCACCACCACCACCGGAGCAGCGAACAACGACCCCGACCCCGAGATCGAGATCGAGACGCCTGCAGTCCCTACACACGGCACCGCGATCAGGAAGCTCTGCAGGAACCGAGGCCTGGTCATGCACGACATGCCGGAGGAGGCGGCCACCACCACGGGCGGCAGGACCGTGGAGGAGAAGAGGTCGGCCATGGAATCACAGGTGTCTCACCTTGCGTCGAAGCGCAGGCGCCTCTTCCAAGACAACGATGATGATGACGACGACTTGGAGTAGAGGGCAGTGGCCATGGTGGTAGTGGTAGGGGGCGTGTAGAGGAGGAAGGGAAGCCTTTTGGATTTTTTTTTTAAATGTAGGTAGAGAAGTCAATCAGCTTAACTTAGCTTAGCATTGGGGTGTCTTAGGAAATGATGAAACGGCTTAGCGGCATTGCACGGCCCGTGTCAGTTTTTGGATCGTTGGGCGTGTGGCGCTGAATGTTTTAAGGTCTTTTGGTTATTTAGGCCAGTGTGTATGAACTGGACGACGCTTTACAGATAAATTGAAATCGAGTTATAAAGGTGGTGTTTGGCAGTACAAATTTGTTTTTTTTATAGGAACAGCGTTCTGATAAGTACTAGTGTTCTTGGTCAGGGTGTTGTTACATCTTGGGTTCCGGAGGAGTGGAATCAGTGACACCAAGTTAGTACTTTGCTCCATGGAAAACTGATTCATATCAGCTCTAAACCTGTACAGACTGGTTAAGGAAAAACTTGACTGATGCCACTCAAATTCTGGTTCACTATGCCACATTGCCAACGTGCAAACAAGATCAACAAACTGGTGGAAGCACCCAAGTCAATGGGATCATTGTAGTTTTGGTAGGTTATATAGTGCATTCGAAGCATTACAAAATTTGACTGAAGCACCGAGGGAGAAACTCCAAGGTAATCCTATAAATCTAAGACACAGAAATTCCCTATTATCTATTTCCCCCCGGATTACATCCAGTTTCCTCCCATGACAAATATCTCATGAAGCAGAAGCAGCAACGATGCACATCTCATTTCACCTTGTGCAATCGTCTTCATATTTGGAGCCCAGGTATGCTGGTCTCAAGCCACGACAAGCAGATCTCAAGCAGCAGCAGGCGGCTTGCGGAGCTCACTTTCACCATGTGCGAAATGACACCTGTCTCCAAACGTGCAGGAACCTTTGTTGAAGTTCTCACACAGCTTGGTCTTGAAGTTGCTTCCAGGCCCCCCAGCATGTGACCCCCTGCCTGGGTTCTTGGCTGGAGGGGCATTACCACTGATACGGACGATTAGCTCTGTGACCATAGCACTAGCATGTTTGATCTGGTCAAATGTACCCTCAAGCTCAATGTTTTTAAGGTTGGGGTTGGACTCATTATCCCGGATGGCTAGCTTGGCTCCAGTCATCCGGGATATATGCTTTGTGTTGGTTCCACCCTTCCCAATGATACCGCCAGCAAGGGATGCATCAACACTGATCTTTGCTGTGGCTGAGGCACCAAAGGTTGAGGGAGGAACGACGTCCGGGCCAGGCATTGGTGGAGCCTCAAAATGACCATTGGGCATTGATCCCATTGGATGTGGCATTGAGTTATCCAGCAGCATCGGCTTTCCAAGCTCCCTCTCTCCATGAGCAAAATGGCACTTGCTACCCCATTTACATCCTTCTGCAGTGTTGTACTTGTTACACATGCGAGTTTTCACGCTGGATGTAGGCGGCCCACTAGGAGCACCAGGTCCTAAAGGCATTCTTCCAGGAGGAGTTGCAACAGCTGTCCCACCATAGCTGGTCATCTTTGCAGCAGCCTGGTAGCCACCAGGGAAGTTATGGAGAAAATGGCAACTTGAACCAAAAGGACAGCCAGAAGTACTGCACAAAGAGAACATCATTTGAGAAATAAAATTAATGCGACTAATATGGATGAACTAAAAATTACAGCAACCCAATATGGATAAAAGAAATTATGTTATATTTAGCTGAAGGTGACTGTTAACAGATGCCGAGTAAATAACAAAAATAGATGAAACCACCTCTCTTGTTTGCAACTAACAATTTGAATGGCATTAAACATTAATAATTGACATATAAAAGGGAACCATAGTCATTATGTGCATATAAAATCTGTATAAAGTTCTTTTCAAAGGTAAAGTAAATCTACAAAGTATTCTTTCAATGGGATCAATCTAGATACTTCCTATATTTATCGGTGGTCAAAGCTTGATGGTGAATATCTAATTATTAATAAGCATGTAGCATCACATAATGCTGAACATATTAATACAGTAGCAAACAAATTAATACCAAAAGGCCTATTATGAGTTTATGACTACAATGTGGTAAACGGTAACGGTAGCATACTTATTAATAAAGCATACGGCAACACAGAATAATTTGTTTACCAGTGTGTCGCCAATTTTTTTTAAATATAATGGCAGTTTAGTTTGTCAAAGAAGTTATTTCCCTATTGTATTAGCTGTTTTATTTACATGAACATGACAACACATTATCACTTTACTGCATGATTCATTCAGATTTGCATATAATAAGTACATTTCTTGTAACTCGGAGTGTAACAGAAGGAATAGCTTATTCAACGTGATAATTAAAACACATGATCAATCAATAATAGTAGAATATAAAAAGAAAAACATCTTTCCAAGTTCAAATTTCAAGCTAAACACGCTGTGCGTGTACTGAAAACAAGCTGCTACACTGAATGTTATCATTTAGTAAGTAGTATAGCTCCATAATGGGCAGTCGATTGCAATCCCATAGTTCTAGAATGGGCAGTCAATTGCAATCTCATATGAAATGTTTGATACTATTATCATGATGATTGCTGCAGGTGATATGGTACCACAGTGTAACAGATAGGTTTGATTGTTCATCAGAAATGGAGTTGTATTATCCACTACACAAGGAAAACCTGTAGCAAAATCTTGACCCATTTGTTAGCCCTCAATAACAATTTCTTAGCAGCATAGAAAACTACAAATATTTAAGGAAAACTAGCAAAAGTGCAGAATAGCATGTGTAAACAGGTGAGAGTTCATTTTAAGTTAGTTTAGAACCTGAAAAATTTGGTGCATGGCTTCAATTTGCTTCCTACACCCACTTGAGATGACTCCGATGCTGTTACACCAAATTTATTATTTGCACCGGTTAATAGTGTTGAATTACTAAAACATGGTATTTACATAAACAACATATACATATTAATCACTTCAAAATCCACTGAGCATTACATTCTCAGAAAGAAAAAGGACAAAAATAAAAAGGTAAATTGTACTCCAATAATGTCCAGTATCCGGAGCTTAATGAGTTTACTTTCAAATTAACGCCTTGAGAAATCCGACACCTCTTTTAATTCACACAAGAAAATTCGACAAGCAGCTAGATCCGCTCACATATTTAGCAGGTCCACTAGGTCACTAATCGCGTTTCTAGATCTCTTTGCGAAATATTGCCCAAAAAGTATACATAAATAGTGGCGAGCCTTCCGTCATCTCCAAACGAACAAAGCAAGAAAAAGACATGAAAACTTAGGCGGCTACAAGCTCCTCAATCTCAATCCAAACACCCCAAATCTTCCTCCCGTCTTCACCAATCACCACCAAGCTCAAAACCAAGCCGGAGCGCCGCCGAGAATCCGAGCGCCCCCCAACCCCATGTCCCCAACAAGGTAGCCGGCTGGAGAAACCCTAGGAACCAGCCCTCCTTCCAGTGGAAGAGCCAGCAACCAAGAAAAGAAAAAAAGAAGAAGGGGAAAACCACGAAGCGACTCACCTCTCGCGCGCTTGGCGGCGGCGGCGCCGTTGGTGCCCTCCGGGGCTGCGGCCCGCTTGCCTCCTCCGGCCTCCATGGCGTCGACGGCGGGTAAAACCCTAGATAGGGTTTGCTCCCTCTCTCTCTCTCTCTCTCGCGGCGGAGGCGGGCGTGGAGTCGAGTCGAGCCGAGCCGAGCAGGAGACGCGACGCGAGCCGATGCGACAATGCGACGCTGAGGAACCGGAGGGCGAATGGTGGCGGCTTAGGTTAAATCGGGTCGCGACGGCAGGAGGAGCCGTTGGGATCGCCTCGAGATTCGTGCTCGACCCAGCCTTCCATCTCGTGGTCCATCCTATGAGGTCTCGTCATACGGCTATACGCGGATAATACGCTAAATGGGTGTATTCACAAAATAATAATAATTTATAAATAAAATTTTTTTATATGTGTTCTTAATAATTTAAATGTCGATGCTGAAAAAAATCAATAAGGAAACTTCAAAATTGAGTTTGAAAATTCAAATTTTGGTAGCGGCGGATGCTGTATGGAGGAAACGATGGGGGTCTTGGGTTCTCTTGCTCTGATGACACAGAGAATTGTTTTTTCTTTTGCAAAAAGAAAAAAAGATTTGGAACAAGCAATTCCTCACGATCAGTCGGTCACATTTTTAGGGTGTGTTTAGTTGATAGTCACACTTTACCATACCTTAGGTTTAATAAGTGCGTTAGTAGGGGATTTCTAGTACTAAACCTTAACCTATGATCTAGCTGCTGCTTCTACCGAAGAAATAGAAGTTAGAGGGAAGAAGAAATCAAGGCGAATCAATGGCTTCACAAAATGATCGATGTATAGATCAATTCTGCAGTTAGCAGCACAGATGATCATGTTAGGCAAAGTTTCAATTTGTTTAAACAGAGTTAACAAATCTCTCCAGCTAGAGGGCAACACTGTCCTTTCTTAAGAAAAAAAGAGCTTTGACCATATATGGTTGCTCATGTACCAACAACCAATTCCTAAGCAAACCAAATGCAATAAAAATAGCAATAAAAAGGAACGTAGAAACTG
Organism: Oryza punctata; assembly: GCA_000573905.2. Lineage (NCBI taxonomy): Eukaryota > Viridiplantae > Streptophyta > Magnoliopsida > Poales > Poaceae > Oryza > Oryza punctata. The sequence continues at coordinate 31,808,389 of CM002493.2, forward strand.
AAGAGTATCACCTTGCGGAAGATAACAGCACATCAAGACCAGTTGTCGGAAGCCGGGGAGCACGGAGACCACCGACCAAGGGGAACATAGATGGGCGCCAGCTAAGTCAAGATGACCTGCTACCACGACAAAGAGCAATAAGCTGATGAACGAATCTCGTTGGCGACAAGCACTAAAAAAATTGGTAGAACTTACTGCGTCCGCTCGATTCCTAGGTGGAGGCACCGCGCATCCAGAGACGATATCATGCAAGACATATGGGGACAACTGAGAACTGGCAACAAAACTACAAGGTCACATGCTGTCATGGACCTGGGCCTGTCGAGTGGGCTGCGTTGTTGGGCTGGCTTGAGGCCTTAGCAGAGGCAAGGGATACACTACAAAAGAGAAAGTAGCAGCAAGCAGGAGGCATTGATGATGAATAGAACTTGTGATTGTTGTGTCTTCTTCCTCCTCTAGATTTCTCCCCCACTCATGCTATTCCTCTAATCTCAGGCTCTGTTTCTCTAATCCTAGTCCCCTGCTTCTCTTCCCAGTCTCCTCTCCTATTTCCTTGCAATTGTATCCTAATTACTTGAGTGATTACTGCTGTGAATTGTTGGTTGCTTCCCATATTTGGTATTGATCTGTGAATGAGTTGAAGGATCGTAACACACGCATAGAGGCAGAGCTACTGGGATATCTCCATGGTTGTTAGCAAAGCAACATAGAGAGAGAAATGGAGAGTGAACAGGGAGGGAGCGTTGGCTGTCTCACACACCAAAGGAACTGAAGAAAGGGGAAAGCAAGGAGATTAGTACACGGTGTACGCTGCCCATTGGCTGAGCAATAGGCACGACTAGCTCTACCCACGCATGATCCTGGTGCACCAAGAACCTGCTTATTTTTGTCCATCTACTATATAACTATAGAATGAAACATGTCCACATAACCATATGAATCCTAGGAAAATATGTTTGAAACCCTTGTAATAGTGGTCACGGTGCACGCCGGACCAAAAGGACAAGAAACGCTCAATCACAGGGTCCACCATAGACCATGCATACTGAGGTGTTGCGGGGAAGAAATCTCTCTCATTCAGAGAGGGAGTCTCTCTCGGCTATAACATCCAACCGATTTTCATAGGGTGTCGTCCACTCACTGTATACAACACACATCGCCACATAGTAACATACCCACTTATCAGAGGTGAGGAATGATGCAAAGGAGGCACAATTACGTTTGAAGAGCAGCACGCAGTGAAAATGACACTAGCCCACAACACCAAAAAAAACTGGTAAAAAAGAGATGACGTGGATATATACTTACGGGAACAAACATGCCAAGCAAAAATCGCATGAATAGTCATGAGGAGAGCGAGGAGAGCAGATCAACCCTATCTTTAATTACACCCACAGAGAAGAGATATATACGGTGATGTTGATTTTTGGACATGCCGTTCAATCATTCATTTATTTAAAAATTTAGTGGAAATAAAAAAATATAAGTCATGCTGTTTAAAGTGCCTTTAATGACAAGAATTCACAACAAATAAATGATAAAAATGTCAAACATCATGTGAAAAAATCAATAGTGTCATACAGGACAAAATCTAGTTGACTATTTGCACCGTATTTTTTTTATATAAGAGAGGATGCACAACTGCCAAAAATGAAAAATGTTCTCTTAAGAAAATACTAAGTAACAATATTCCGAGCGTATGAGATGAGAAAGGAATGCCATCATCCCTGTTGCCTATCAACCAACAATCCAAACACATGAAGTTGAGACTTCTGGGCGTCTCAGGGGAAAATCTGAATAATTCCTCGTTCACCTTCCAAGGATGATTACATGGGACAACTGACAGAGAAAGAAATCTATAATAGACTGGGATTGAAGCCTCGCTGTTCAGAAGGAATCCTGTGTGGCCACACCACAATCTATCATAGGTTCTAACAAAGGAGAGATTATATATCCCCTTGTTCCGCATGTAGAGAGAGCACCAGTGTTAGCTGGATGATACTGTTGAGTAACGTGACCACCTTCCATCACTGGTCCTATGGAACACCCGTGGCTTGTATTTCGGAAATGTGTCTTGCCAATATGGATTTTCAATCAAGTATCTCCATATCCTACATCAAGATGGCATAAAGAAAAGCTTAAACCAAATCAGTCTCTCATCTGTCAGGACGACGGGTTTAATTTGTAGAAAAAGATGGGCACAAACCTTCTCTCATTTTCCACAAAATGTGGTGGCTCGGCAGCTGGAGAGGTGGAGCACTGCAACAAAACCTCAGAGTCCGATAGCTGATTAAGTGATGATGCTATTTCTGCCCAATCTGGCATCCTATACGAGCAGAACAAGATATGGATAGAACATATAGGATCATCAATTAAATGACTAACCAGAAAAGTATGCATGTGCTAGTATTCGAATTATAATAGTGTGTGCTCCTGCGCACATGTGATCTATCACAATATTTCTGAGTTAAAATTGCATGATTGATGGGGATTTCAAAACAAAAAAAAAAACTATTGCATGATTTAGAGGTACCATTTTTTAAAACAGCTGAAAGGAAGGAATTTTCTTATAGTCCTGTACAGGGTTTGATTCGCTAATGAACAGCGAATGACACATGATTACTGTTATTTCAAGCAATAATTAGAGCTATTACAATGAAGAATTAAGGTTGTGAAATAAACTCTTCCCTTAGTCAATTGGATGGAAATGTTTTAAGATACGCACCAGCAGGCAGGTGCAATTTGAAAAGCATCACTGTGAGTATCATAAGTCTCTAGTAGCCTTCCTTGCCAATTTGGATCATAAGAAGAAACGCTCACACGAATTCTCCTAACTATTTCATCTGGACACCTTGAATTCATTTCAAAGCTTGCTGGACTAACAGCCCCAGATGAGGTCTCCACCTGAAGACAATATGAAGGTACGTATGTGAGAAATATTTTCAAATAAATAGTGTAAAAGCAGTTAAATGCATGAATAATTTCACTCTGCACCCAATCCATGCAATATTGCACAAGAGTTTCAGTATTAAAACATTATACACATATAATAAGTAATAGCACATCAGTTTGGATTAACATTTAAGGTTCGTTCCTTGTGGACAAAGACATTTTTTATGCTCTTCTTTTTTATGGATGTGGAGTCAACTGGAAGCAAAACTACGAATAAATGCTGTAGTAGATGCAGAGAGAACACTAACCACAAATCCGCCGATTATTGGCCGTGTATTCCCGTATGAATCAGTTGTGGTATTGCTCCCAAGGACACAAAATGTACGAAGATGGAATTGCTGCCGGGACTTATGCAACACCTCAAGTATCCTGCAACATAGTGGGTAGGAATACCCTTCCTGTTTGCTGTGCTTCCTTCCGGAAGAATGTACAACCTGCGGTGCAAAATATAGTAAATTACATGATCCTATAGGTATCATGGTAACAAAAATTAAAGGAAGTTTAACCACACAGTAAGCTCTGAAATTCAACCTTCGTACAAACATCATCGAAGCCACCAATCAGGTGAACCTGTAATCAAATGGTAGTAAGAGTATCACCAAGGGTGCTTATTCTATATTTGGAGGGCAATGGGGGGAAAGATACAAACATCAAACGGTGCATTGTCATCACCAAGTAATTCTAACATCTGTTTGAGCCCTCCCTCCACAATTTTTGGGAAGTCCATGTGGCTAATGGAGGTCCTGAAATTAGTTAAGAATACCAGAAAGAAGTATCATCAAGTGGTGGGAAAGATAAATAAGAATACTAAATTATACAAGAAACCAAAGCCTTACAGGTTCAGCTTAAATGCTCACTTCCTTTTTCACTTACATTCCAGTCTTGTTGTTGCGAATTACAACACCCACACATGTAGTCACCTCATCTGTGCCCACTAACTACATATGCAAAAGAATGGATTAACACAGGAATAATAATGTAACTTTTAGCAACAGACATGCACAAGACCCAAGTGAAATAAGGAAAAAGTTCCATCAAAATGTTCAAGAGACTGTAACAAAAACTCAGAAGGCAATTTGCTACAACTGTCGATGAACAAACCCTAAACCAAATGAAACTGCAGGATAAGATTGGAATTATCATAAATCAGTATTTTCCAGTCCAAGACAGCTTATACCCTTGTTCAGAACATTTCCAACTCAAGATATCAAGTCCTTTCATGGTCACAAAAAAATTGAACTAATAAACAGCACATCGGACTAGGTAGTTTGTTAGCTTTATAGATTACACATAAAGAAACTTTTGCTGGTGTCTGTCCTAAACCAAATTTACTACAAAATACAGTTACAGCTCACAATGTCCCCAGAGCTCCCAACATAAGAACCCCAACTTTGAGTGCCATTCGGAATGCAGTAATTTCAAGATCTTTGCAGGATTTTCGCAGGAACCGAGAAAAAATTCCCACATTCCAAAATGGCTTTATCTTTAGTCCCCAAAAGGTCTCCTCTCCCCCTCACCTTTGCATCCAAGCCAAATAAATGAAATGAAGGTACCGAGAGCTCCACTCCTTTATGTCAAAATACACAGCATTTATATCGAAAGCAACGCGTGATCCCCTCTAAGAGCAAGTTTAATAGTATAGCCCACTACTAGCTTCAAATCTTCTATAGCCAATGTAATAGCCAATTCATACAATAGTTGCTTACTATACTAGTAATACCTGATCCCACCTGTCATACACGCATTACGTCTTGGAGTCTGTGCTGCTGGCTACAGATCTGTAGCCCGCTACTCTTCTCTCTCTTCCTTTATCTCTTTAAAATATGTTTATAGCTGGCTTATAGCCTGCTATTGTACCTGCTCTAATGAAACAAAACCCATCTTTACAGCAGCATGAACTAGCAGCATTTCATGGTGCTAGCAGCAATTAACTCAAACGATTCATCCCAAAAACGCCGGAATCGAATCGCTGACTGCGCCCAATCTCTACCCAATCAAAACCGCGAGGACTGAATCTAGTCAAACCCCCCGCATCACGCACCTCGACGCGCGCCGGATCAACCGTGGCGAACTCCCGCTGGAACACGTACACGTGCCTCCGCGCCGCCTCCTCCTCCTCCGGCCCCGACGAGATCCGCCTCTCCGGCTCCGCCCTGAGCCTCTCCGACGCGGCGAGGAGCCCGGGATTCCCCATGAGCGCCGCCACCAGCTCCCTCCCGCCGCTCCCCTGCAAGAACCGAGAGGGTCAGAGACGAGGAGGGAAGAAATTCGCAAGCGCCCCCCCCCCCCCCCACCCCCCCCCCCCCCCCCCCCGGGCACCGAGAGCAGCTTCGTCCAACAACCAAGTAGGCGCACCCCGCGGGAGGAGCCGGAGGTGGGGGAGGCGGAAACGGGCTCGCCGTTGACGAGCAACATGTCACCGGAGTTGGGAGTGGGAGTCGCCGCCGCGTCGCGGAAGGGAAGTGGTTTGCTTAATCGATTTGATTAAGCGGCTTAATCACTTCGTTTTCTTCCATCTTGGGGAACGCGTCATGGGTGGGCCCACCTCGACCGTAATTTATCTTGACCTACTTAAATATTTATTAATAGTGTTTCGCCGTACTTCGTAGAATTGTTGATCCGTTTCCATATCCATTGTAAGCGTCTGACTTTATCGATGTGAAATGGAAACTATCACCGGTAAAAACTCCATTTCCAATCCAAGCACGGTAACACCACAATCTGCTTCCTGTGTTCTTAAGCCACGACCTACACCTTCCTCGTCGCAAAATAAGACCCATAGGATCAGTTATGTTTTGAGCTGATAAAGATTATTTGCTGGTGGATTCCAGAATTTGCCTTCAAGTGTATAAAAAATTTGTGATAGCCAGCAATCCATAAAATATACTTTATTCCCTCTGTTTCATATTATTTTTTTTCACTCAACCACTTTTAGCTATTAATTATTTTTGTTTCACTGATTCACCGGTTGCATATGTAATACGAGTATGTAAAAGTTTGTTTTGATTTTTTTAAGACAAACTTCTTGAAAGTTTGATCAAGTTTATAGAAAAATATAGGAGCACTTATAGCACTAATTAGTTTCATTACTTCTAAGATTGAACATATTTTAATATTTTTTTGTTGTGTTAAAAATATTGATATATTCTTCCGTAAACTTGGTGAAATCTAAAAAAGTTTGATTTAAAAAAAATCAAAACAACTTATAATATGAAACAAAGAAATTACATTTTTTACTTAATGTGTAGGGTGGGGTTTGATTCATTTTCCGCACGCTTGCCTAGCCCGAGGAATGATTTTAACCTAACACACTACTGAAAAACGGTTTTCACAGATGAGTCCCCCTTCCACCTTTAGGCGGACCATGACATTGTCCCCATTGGTAATGTTGGTCCTAATGGGAAGCAATATCCTAATGAAAAAAATCAATTTTCGTAGGCTCGCCTATATTTTTTTTATTTTTACAAGCAGACATCTAAGAAACCTATATGAAAAAAAAACTTCCTAGTGCACACGCATCTCTTTTTTTTCTTTAAGTATCTCTCTTATCCTCCACCTCTCTCTCCCTCTGATGCAGTCCTCCCTCATCTTCTCTGAACGCCTCTCCTCTCATCCTCTCCTTCAATCAATCGATGCCCCGCGGTGGGTAGGAGTTGGCGGGTAGATCCGCTGCTATTGGCCTCGCAAAGTGGTGTGGAGGAAGCAGCTGGTAGCGGGAGGTAGCTAGCGGGCGGCGGGAGCTAACAGCCAATACCATCGGCCCCATAGCGGGCGGAGCAGCCAATGGTGGCTTCAGGAGCGACGACAGTGGTGACGGTTGCGACGATGATGACGGCAGCGAGACCTAGGGTTTAATGAGAATTTGGGAGCTATGGTCTCACGAGAATTTTTTTTTGGAATTTTCTTTTTTTTGTCAAAATTGTTTTCTCATATGGGCAGCATAGGTGCCCACGTGTGAAAACCCTGTTTTCGTATGCGGTTTGCACTGCGCATATAAAAAGATAAAAAACATTTTTCATGTAACATTTTTTTCTTTATCATTATCAGGTTATAACTTGAAACCAACCAATGTAGTTTGTCTTCCTGTCTCTAAAATTAGAACATTGTGATATATATATGTATATATATAAATAATATTAATATTTTTAATTTGAAAAATAATTTAGACTAATAATATATTTATTTAAATTAGGTATTAATAAGTTAAAAACAACTATAGTTTAAAATAAAAAAGTAAAATGATATATGCCAAGTACAATCTAATAATAATAAAATGTTAGAAACAATATGAATTCAATATTTTCAAATATTTTAAGTTTGATTTATAAATAAAATTAAAGAAAAATATAAATTTATATATAAGTGATAATATAATAAAATGCAAGTTAAAATTATTAATAGGAAAAATATTATTAATAAGCAATGATATTGATGTATTTATAAATATTTTGATGTACTTCCTTAAGTGCCAATGAGTGAAATAGATGATTTATCATGTGACAAATGAATTATTAAAATTGTTTTCATCTGTTGTAACACACGAGTATTTTGCTAGTATAATATCAATTTTTATTTGTATCATCGTAGTATTGAGATATTATCATAGAATCAGAATATTATAGACGTTTAGAAAGAAAAAAATAAATAAAAAATATAATATGTTGTAAAAAGCAAAGCATATAATATTGTTTTTAATAAATTTTAATTGGTTTTTATGTAAATTTGAGCATATTAATTTACATTGTTTTAACCCATCTTATTTAAATAATGTTTATAGGATCACAGGGATTGTAGCATCAGAATACAATCTCAGATTTCGTATGATCGTGTGAAAATAAATAGTACTTAAAAATAAATAAATAGTTTGAGATACTATGAAAATTTGGGATACATCGAATCGTATAGTTTCGATTTGTTATTAGGATCATAGTTGGATCAGGGTTGGGATACTGACGACCTTGATTTCAACCCGGCCCTGGCCCAACCTCGCTCCACTTCCGCTGCGGAGCCATCTTCCGGATCTCCCATCGTATTCTCTCCTCTCTCGGCGGCGGCGGAAGGTTTGGTGGGAGATGGCGCCACCGGGGTCGCGGCGGTGGGCGTACGTGCGGGTGATGGCCGGGACAATCCTCGGCGGCGCGCTCGGGTTCTACGTCATGCACCGCCTCGAGACCTCCTACAAGGTACGCGCTGCCCCCGTCGCTTCCTCCTCCCCGGAGGAGCAGCCTGGGAGACTCACCTGTGTCGTGTGGTGCTATGTGCAGGCGAAGATGGAGGAGAGCCTGCGCAGGTACGAGGCGCACATGAACATGTTCGCCAAGGCGAAGGAGGACGAGGCGCCGCAGCACAAGGACAAGGCCGAGCTCTTGCCGGACTCATGATCTTTAGGTACTAATTACTACTCAATTTCTACTACAACCTAGCTTGCCTATATGTTTGATGAGGTACATATGCTGCAATCTGATGCTCAGATTGATCCTTTTGATCTTAGATTCCCCTGGTTTAAGCCTCGTTTGATTGGGATCTGGTATGGCAGGTTCAATTTTTTGACCTAATCTAGTTTAACATCAAAATGTTAGTGTGCTGATGCCGTGTTACTTGCTAGCATGTAAGGGCTTGTTTGGGGAAGCTTATGATTATGAGAAGTAGTTTGTTGGTAGCCAACTTCTGAGAATCTAGAAATACTGAGAAATCTTCTGGCTTCTAGTTCATTTTCTGGATTATACAACTGTAGCTTTTCAGAATCTGGACTAAAAGCTGGACTATTTGGGGGAGCTTCTGATTCTGGGAGAAGCTGCAGCAGCTAGAAGCTCTCCAAACATGCCCTAAATATCCTTGTAGTTTGTTATTCTACTGGGGGCAAATATAATCGTGGCTAGTCAATACACTTTTTGGTTTGTCCCATAATGTTGGTATTGCCATTGTACTATAATGACAAAGTACAAGCGTAGCAAATCAGCAAATTTTGGTTAAGTCTGGTAATACACTGCACTTAGCATTACCGGAACAGTAGATTTTTCAGGTCATATTGTGAAGGGTGCAGCATTTTCACTAGGCATATTAAAGCTAGAGTATCAGGATCATTTTTGAATTGAAGTTAGAAGGGAAGAAGTTGAAGTTAACAAATTTAGGTATTGTGTATGACATAATCTATAGTGGAGTTGTTAAAAGGTGGGTCTCAGGCTTTCAGCTCCAAGATTTGGCCATAAACATTGAGTGGCAGTGCCAATTGTGTTGGGTTTCCCAAACTAAGGTTGACTCAAGTTCTTTGGCATCCACACAATTTGTGATATTGGAGTTATACTGCTGAAGAGCACAAAATATGATTAAAACCTGGATATTGAATTAGAAGGCAATATGTGATAGTAAGGTTAGATTGGGTTTAACAAATTAGAATGATGAATAGCTTTTTAGTCATGATGCTTGATTGAAATATTGGAAATTTAACTATCAAAGAGAGGATGCACCTCTCCAATTGCCACCCTTTCTAATTTATATGACTTTATTCTGTACATTAGGCATGTGAAACACTAACCATAATTTGTTGGAGATTAAAAAAACATACTATTACCCAACAAATTATACTGGCTATCCAACTTCCATGATTTGACAAAGTTGTCAAATATTAGTTAATTATTCACCAACTGTAAATATTATGGTTTCAACACACTCACTGCCACTGGTAGGGTAGGTGGAACCAAAAAAGTTTCTGCCAACAAAAGACTAAAATATACCTTCAACTGTGCAGTTCACATTACTTCTGATGTCGAAGTTATCAGGAAAAGTCTCGAGAAAGTCAAAAGGCTGGTGCTTTCAAGTTTTAGCGAACGGGTTGTGGAGTTCTGTTTCAGCATTTTTTCCCGATTTGTCTCAGATTTTCCGTAATAGCCGATTCTCATGACATATCCTAAATATATACACGAATGTAATTTCTTAAGCTGAATTCGATCTGACTGTTTTTTTTCACGTACATTTGCAGAATAACACCTTCTAGCGGCTCAGAACTGTCCCAGATCCTTTCTTCGGAAGTAGATGAGAAATAACAACCGGAATGTACTTGAAAAATAGTAATCGGGCATTTCTGGCATCATATGGCATTATTTGAACACGAGATTTTTGTTTGAAGAATGTGAAAAGAGAAAATGCTCCTTTTTTAGGCTCATTGTAACTGTAACAGCGTGTTGTAGGTTTAGATGAACGCCTCTATGTGGGAAGTGGAATTTGTAACTATATGAGTATGCTTCATGTCCATTTCCCTACTGCTACACATGCCGTAAATTCGAAATATTGCACATTTGACACTACAAAAGATAGCCAACGGTTCATTTGCCTCCCCAGAACGCTAAATTGCTACCATGCCCTTGGAAACATTTACATCCACTTCACAACCAGTAATTTTTTAGATCATAGGTTGAATTTTATAACCCTATGAATAATTTGGTTTTGTGTGATCAAGCTCTTCAATTTTGTTTTTGTTTTGAATCCACCTCTTACCTAATTTGTTAGTACTAACATTGCAGTACTCTCTCTATAAAAAAGAAGGTATATATGTCCAATCTTCCACAATTGTTAGAGCATGAACAATAGTTTAGATGGTTGTTGCCTATACGATCCTTCCATATCATACATAGACGATATAGAGACAACTTGTTTTCTATTTGCATAATTAATAATTTGACTCTAGATGTATGTTGTTATTAAACCGCCTGTTAATTAGCAAACATCATCATTCTCTCTCCTCTATGTTAATTATCAGACGACATCACGCCATGGTTTATGTCCTTGTTGAGTAGGGATCTGTCAAACTTACTACCACCCTTCATGGTTCCATAAATTAGGCTGAGTTTGTTTTATCACTTTCACAACTTCTACTTTCTCGTTTTTCACGCGCACACGTTTCAAATTGCTAAACGGTGTATTTTGCAAAAAAGTTCTATAGGAAATTTACTTGAAAAATCATATCACAAATTTCAAGTTTTTTAACTAATAATTAATTAATCATACTCTAATGAGTCACTCCGTTTTCCGTGTGGAGGGAAGAAGTTACCGGTTTGTGTGGAAGGAAGAAGTTCCCAGCCGGTAGTATCGAACACAGTCATCGCAGCATGCCTATACGTGGGTTGGGATTGTCCACCATAGAGATTCAAATATAGTGGATGTGCAATCCTTTACATTAAAAGCAACTCATGACCGTTGGATCAAAATCCTTTGATTAAGTAAATTTAGTACTTGCACAATGCCCCTATAATTGCTACAATCAAAGTGGAACTTATGTGTATTAGTCTTGTGAGTGCCTCCATAGTGCTGTAGAGGATATGCATTTCCTACACATATCTACTATAAGCTTGTAAGCTACATAACAGTAAAATATCTCTCTAGGGAACATTAGAGATTAGCTCAACATATATGTTAATAAGGCCATTTTTTCTTCTCTTTAGCCATTTTATGGCCAAAGCTTGCCAAAGGCATAGAAATTGCTATTTTGTCACTTCAAAAAATAGGTTTCGATTATTTTCCATCCTACCTCATGATCCAGATGGTTCCATATGTTATGGTCCTAAAGTTGTATCATAAGCAAACGAACAATCTTCAAAGTAGCAAATCATCAATCTTTTTGGATATTTGCCACACTAAGCATTATATGTTGCTAACTCAATGTCCAATCATTTTTCCTTTGAAGGGTTACTATGTATCTACACACACTATATTTTCCTTCTTATTAATATGTTTGCTTTTTATCTGCGTTGAAAAAAAGATGAAGAGATGCTAGATGTTAGATTTAATATTGTTAGATATAAACATATAATTTAGTATCTTAATATTGACACCCATTGTTATCAAGCTTTAAATGAAAAATATGATAAGTAAACTATACAAAATGTATAACATATGACAAGTAAAGTATGCAAAATGTATAATATATGATAAGTAAAGTATGCAAAATGTATAATATTGCTGTTAGTCTATACATGCTATGTTACATGATAGCAAGGATGGTTTCTTGGTAGTGTGTAGTTATGTTTAGTTTTGACTTTTCTCCATCAAGAATGATGTTGTGAAACTAACTTAATATAACTATGTTTTCAAAATATAGTAACGCGTTCATGCTTTTCCAATAGAAGGATATTGTGTTAGAATTTTGAAGGATATGCTATTGCCTTTTATATCCGGCACATGTGATTGGAATTGGGTTGGAGTGAGGTGCACTTGATAGTGTAGTGGTGAGGGGTGCGTGGTTTCAACCCAAGGTTTCGTGTTCAAACCCCAATACTATCAATTTCTTCTTAAAAAATATGTTTGGAGGGACGTTTCTCTCACCAAATCGTCTCTAAAAGTTTTGCTATTGGTTTTATTAAGAGTAAAGTGCACCACCGGTCCCTAAACTTGTTGGCCTGTATCACTTAGGTCCCCGAGCTCTCAAAATGCATTTCCAGATCCTTGAACTTGTCAAAGTGTGCTATTCCGGTCTCAAATTGCCATGATCCCTCTAGGATCGTACGTGGCGTTCACATGGCATGCCATATGAGTGTTGACTATTTTTCTTTACCTCTTCTCTCCCTATTTCTTATGATCTTCCTTCTTGTTGTGTGGTAAAAAAGAAAAAAAGAGAGAGAAGGAAACATAGAGGGGAAGAAAAAGAAAATTTGGGATCAGAATGTTCATGTGTGGGATAACACTTTAATCTCCATGTGGCATACCATGTGAGCGTCAAGTAGGATCCCGGAGAGCTCGTGATAATTTAGGATCGGAATGACACGATTTAACAAGTTTGTGATCTGAAAATGTATTTTAAGAGTTTGAGGGATACAAACGAATAAGTTTATAGACCAACAATGCACTTTACTCTCTCAGTAATAATTACTTCTAGTTAACACCGGTTTGAATGGTTTTAATAATGTTAGAATTCAAAATTTTCAAATAAAACAAACTTAAGAAAACGGCCGGTGACCAAATGTCCTCTTTCCCGCATCTCGACTCCATTACTGCTCTCTCTCTTCCCTGTTCCGTTTCCGATCCGATCTGCGGTGCGTTTGGTTGGTGTCGCCGTGTCGCCTACCCCTCGCGCGCGCGGCGACAAGCCCCGCACCCTCCTCGCAGCCGCCTCGCCGCGGCCGCCCCCCGCCGTGCGGCCCACCCTCTTCCCGCGCACTGCCGGCCGGCCGGCCGGCGAGCAGGTTTCGGAGAGGCGACGCCGACGACCTACTTCGAATTGAATTGAAGGTAATCCCCATTCTTCTCTCGTCGCGCCCTCCCCTCTCGCACGCGCCACTTCGATTTGATGAGCCCTTCGTTGGTGGTGTATGTATGTATGTATATACAGATTTGGTATCACGTACAGCTCGTCGTCGCGTGCGTGGATTGTTGCGGGGGTTCGTTCTCGTTTGATGCTGCGAACCTGTTTGATGAAATGTCACTGAAGCTCCCGATCCCGCAAGGGCTCTCCTTCCTGAGAAGCGTCGGGTGGTTCGAGGAGAGGAAGGCCGATGCCGCGGTGGCCAGGCAGAGGCAGTCCCCGAAATTAAAGCTCCAGACGGACAGGGAGGTGTACAGACCCGGTGATTCGGTCACCGCGACTATAGAGATCTGCACCCCCGCTGGGTCGAAGGATCATGCGGCGTCGGTGGAGTCGGGGGAGGATGCCCCCTCGCTCTTGGTGGATGGGCTCTCGTTCGAGATCAAAGGGATTGAGAAGGTGGATAGCCAGTGGTTCTCTGTTCCAAAGCCCTTACCAGGGTCTAAGCAAAGGAGAGGTATGCTCTTGCGATCGACTTTAAACATGATTGTAGCCATCTTTGACTTCAGTGCAGCTGTACCAGTGCTACTATGTTTCATCTACCATATGTACTTCACATCTGTTGATTTTCTATCCATTTGCCATTTTGCATTTGCTGCCGGGTTAATTAGCCTACAAGTTGTTATAGCTAGCATTTCTGTTTATGTTTTCTATTCATTGATAGTAGTAGAACACTACACATAGGGTTGCAGAAACTAGGTTAAGGAATTGTAGTTTTGTACCTTTGCTAAGTTTGCGCTATACTTGCACAATTCTCTATGCATCCCTTTAGGTTTCTTTTATCATCACTGGGAACAGTTAATCGCTGTTTTTATTTCTTCCTGATAATCTTCTTTTATATTGTCATTGCATACATAGGTGAACATTTGTTTCTGGATTGTTCGGCACCCTCATTAATCCCTAAAGTTATAATTGCTTCGGGGCAAACAAAAACATGTAAGTCATCTCTTGTTTTGAAGGATCTATCTAGTGTAATGTCATAAAAAAATGATTTGGTTTTCATTTGTGTGTTTCATTTCAGTTTTTCCTAGTATTGCATGATATGTTGCTATGAGTTGTCATAATACAAGTTCTGGAAATATGATTCGGTTAATCCCTTCCCCTAGGGGATTGAAGGGGATTTGGAAGGGAATAATTCCACACCAATTTGGTGTGGAATTAATCCCCATTAATCCCATCCATTCCCTTCCTCATGTGGATTAACCAAACAAGCCCGTGAGCGAAGGAAATATGAAGTGACTAATATGCACGTTCGGCATAGTTAATACTTGCTGTATCGATAAATATAGGGCCTGCATTGATTTGAAGGTTCAAGCTTTGTCACTTTTGACTAACAATTAGTCTAACACAACAACACATCTATAGGTGGCGTTCAAGTGATACTGTTACGCTTCATATTCGAAATTACTTTCACGTTATGCTAGTTAGGTAATTTTGCTGATACATTCTAAAAGAAATGAACATTCAAAATTTAATGTTAGAGACCTTGCCAAATCAAATCGTGCCTTCTATTAATGGAAGTAGTAGTGAATATTGAAAGCAGTATTCTCCTTAAGTTTTTCTAACCAGTTGTTCTAGTCCCTCAATGAACCTGCTATATATTTTCATTAGTAATGGATTGTTGGCAAGCATCTGTTTTATTCTTATAGCTTCATTGGAAGGAAATGCTTATAGACTTTCTATGTAATACCTGGAATTTAATTATCTGAACCATATCAAGGATTTGAACTAAGCTAAAAGTTATCTGCAGACATTGTACGTGTGGAGCTCCCGAAGATTTTACCACCATCATATAGGGGTATAAGTATCCGCTATATTTATTATGTTAGGAGTACATTGTTTGGAAGATCGATTGTATTGGGTAATGGAGATCAAAATATTGCCCCTGTAAATACCGCAGTTCAATTGGTGAGTTCTATGCTTGTTTTCCGTGCGTTCATTCCAGCTTCAAAATTTTCTCCTTAAGCTTTCATTATGTCTGCTTAATTTTGGAATTTTTGATCTAGTGATCCATTTGTGTTCTTTGCTGAAGTTACTATCGACTATTGAACCTGTGACTTGTATTGAGGGCATACTTAGTAGATATGCCAGTTAGACATCAAGTTGGATCCACAATCTAAATATTCTAGGTAGAGAATTAGCAGTACCTTGTTTGGTATAAATACCATTCGAAACTGCTAGGATATCAATATATCATTTATGTCTCTTTTAGTACCTTGTTCTTTCTCGATCTAGAATGAGATGTTCAATTCTACATGTTTCTCATAACAGCCTTAAGACTGAATACATGGGTTGTCATCAAATTGTGCCTTTAACCCTCATTTGATATGTTAAAAATAGATGCATGTGCTCAATGCTCGCATTAAATTTCTTTTGGGTGGGTTTTGGTGGGTGTGATTATCTGTGTTGGCTTTGCAGGCCCTAAATGCATGACTTCAGCTCAGTATTATTCCCATATCTTGGTAGTAATGTCATTACGTAGTATTTATGTGAACTACCAAGAATTAATATGATTTTTGTATTGTCTATGCTGAAGACATTTGTTTCAGTTTCATGCGTTCACTGTTCCTGTTAAGTTTTCTTATCAGACAAGTTAGAGGCTTAGAGCATGGTAAAATACATGTGCTTAGAGTTAGTTCTTCTAGCTCTTTGCAACCACCTCTTAAAGTTAGGCACTTGTTTCAGTGCTTTTAAGCTACATTTGAGGTTATCAGTCCTTGTGTATGATTGCAGTTTACTATTGTATTGGAAACCACCTGATTCCGCCTCTTCATTTTATTTCTATAATCATGATCTACCTCTTACTCAATCTGAATTTGTCTATCTGTGTTTCTGGCATTTCATATATGTACAATTGTATAAATACTCTACGTTGGAGTAGGACTAAAATAAACATGGTTATTGCAGGAAGCTCGAGTCCCATTGCAGATATGTGTTTCACAGAAAAGTAGCAACCTACTAAATGAAGGTCAGTGGTGTGTATTTACTAACTTGAGGTGCTGAAACTTCACTAACTGTTCGTGAATGTGTACTGACTGAAAAATTATGATACAACAATATTTGATATGTTCTTATTTCTAACGATGCTTACTCCACTGTGTTTTTGTGTGGTATGCTCATTGAGCTTGCTATTCTGTTGGGATAAGTAGCTGACCATGTTGTGCCTGGCCCAGCAAACTTTCCACTCCCAATCGAGCAACCGGATATATTTTGGAGGGAAAAGGATGAAGATTCAGAATGGGTGGGTGATATAAGCTCTTTTGCACCTCCCATATTTCACAATACTAAATTATTTTTTTGATCCTTTTCTTACACAATTTTTTTTGCATGGGTTGGCAATATTTTCGTTACTTCGTTGAAATAAAGCAGCATTCTGCAAAGAAGTGCATCATAGTTTGTTAAACATAAAGATGAAAGCATTCATAGATCTTGAACTATTTTCCAATAGATGATATTTTGCATCTATATGTACAAAGTAATTATAGTAATCCTCAGCTGAACCATTGATTCTAACAATTAACGTGCATCAGTATACACACACTTACTTGATCGCTCTTTGCACTTATGTTGACACATCGAATTGTTTTTGCAGAGCAAAGCAAATGATAATACTGATCTAGAAGAAGGATATGATAGTTCAAAGGATGAAGTTTCATCTGTTTCCTCCTACAACAAAGCAAATCCAGAAAGCTCCCTCAGGAGCTCAGTGTCGATGCACTCCCTGTCATCACGTCTCTCCACTAGTGAACCATTGTATTCTAGAGAACGCCCCAGTTTCCCATCTTATAGTCCAATTCCTCGATTATCAGTATCAGAGATTTCAGATGATCATGGTGGAGGTAAGGGTGGAAGTTATAATTAGTTTTTATTTTTTGACATGAGTTTTTGAATTATTCAAGCGGTACAAATCAACAATATTCTTAAGTATAGCCTCACATTTTTTTTTCATGTGATTCTCTCAGTCTCTTCCTAGTGAGTAATCTGCCGTTCAGCTCTTATCATACTTTTTGAATGTTCTTAGCCACACCTGTTCTTTTAGTAATGCTCGTGATTCTAATATTTATGTCTGGTGGATTTTCCTTTTGCAAATTGATCATATTTGTGGTGCGTCTCATCACATTTATTTTGCTCTTCCTAAAACCACAGCTTTGACATGAATGTGCCATTTGCAAATACAAAATTCTGATCGAGCATCTGTATAAGATATCCTTATACTTTCATGATGGCATTTTAATTTAATCGATCAATGGCACAAGCAGGTGTGGTTTCACCTCAAAGGAAGCTAAATCATTTGCTGTCAGATCATCATCCATCAAATGGGCAGAGATTTTCTCTAGATCCTGACCGCTCAAATGATGATGCTGGACTACCTCTCACACCGAAATATGTTGAACCGGCTGGATGTAAGCCATCCTCACATACTGTTTCAGTTCTGGAGTTACTGTATCTCGCTATTCTCTTTATTATAGGTTTACATAACATGTAGTCAAGATTGATTTGCAGTACTAAGTTGCCATTACAATTTTTTGCAGCAGAAGGCTTTATGAGAGGAAGATCTTATAACATAAGAATAGATGATCAAGTGTTGCTTCGCTTTTCACCAAAGAATTCTGACTCAACTTATTACTTTGGTGATATGGTATTGTCTGATATGATTACATGTGCCACCACATTATCATTGTTAGAAACTTATAACTGATTATCTCAGTTCTTCTAATTGCAGATTGGTGGAGCACTCACCTTTTTTCATGGATCTGGAACACGAAGATGCCTAGAGGTAAAAGGTTGAGTTGAATAAAATGTGTATTGGAGTGGGATTTCATATTGAGAATTTTTTGGTACTTGCAGGTATCTGTAACCTTGGAAACATCAGAAACGGTTAATCCTCGTGTAATACATCCTTCGAGAAGGAGCTCACCCTCAATAACCAAGGTATATTTTCTGCACTAGTGTTCTGGGCCACTTTGATATTCTGTACTAACATCTGGTCGATGGTTTATTTGTGTAGCTTGAGCAATTCTTTAGTCCAATTAATCTCATAATAGTCTGTACAGAATTAGTTTGAACCTCTGTACTTACCTACGTAAAGTATTTACTTTGATTCCAATGATGCAGTTATTTTCCTCAAGCCTCAGCCATTTATATACAATTACAATATACTGATGCGATCTGACATACAAACGATGTTCACAACCTCATGAAATCAAGCTTATGTTGAATGGTTATCTACAAGAATGCCCATGAATCAGATAACAATAACATCTGCACATTTTTTATTGTTAGTTCGTGACACTGCTTCCATCCTTTTTCCCCGTGTATGCATGATGGGGTAAGCATCTGTTGGAAGGAGGTGGGAGAGCTGATAAGCTATTCTAAATGAAGAACGACCCCTACCTTTTCTTTTCTTTTTTTACCCTGGGGAGGGAGTGTGGGGCGTACAATAACTGGCCAAGTGAGAAACCGCAATGGGACTTTAGGGATCAGGAACTTGTTTACTCATCTTTGCTCGACTAAAGAAGGTGCAATGCCCTTCTGTGCAAATTGAGTTTAATGATTCACTCATTTTTCTCTGGACTCTCTGCAAAGGTACACAGTGAGCACTATGAAGTTGTTGCGGATCTTCACCAGACAAGCTTTCTCTTTTCAGTTCCAATTGATGGACCAATGTCATTTTCCACTTCAAAAGTTTCTGTGCAATGGTCTCTTCGATTTGAGTTCTTCACAACTCCGGAAGGAATTGATTCATCTAGGTATGTAACAGTATTAAATATTTTATGTGCTGTAGCCTGATATCATTATCTTGCACACCGTGTCTCTTAACAGTGCAGGGTTGGATTGCTAAGGAGGCCGCGAGTTGTTTCCTACCTTCTGTACTGTTTGCATAATTTACATCAATAGTAGAATGATTCCTTCATAGAAATAGGATACATAATTTATGTTCATCGTCCTTAGATGTGCATAGCAATACACAAGCTATAATCACCACAGCTACAATTAGTATCTTCAGAACTATGCTAATTACTGGTGTTGAGCAATTTTATTTCAACCGTTATGTGGTACTGCCATACTGGAAAGGGTGATCTTTTCTAGTCTGCTGCTGCTAGTTTTGAATCAGCAATTCTGGTTTCTCTCTTTTGGCAGGTATGAGCATCCACTTCTCGTTGAGAAAAGAGAGAAGGGTGACTGGGTGCTTCCAATAACTGTTTATGCACCTCCATTGCGTAGGCAAGCAATTCATGGAAGAAATGATAGATCTGTCTTAGTTGGAAACCTTTTCAACTCTTGAAGGTATGCAGCCTTCTTGCATATGCCTGGCTTTTCACCTGTCCTGCTAGGGATTAACATCTCAGTTATGAAAGAGAACACAATAGAGAATGAGATATCTGGTTTCCGTGGTAACAGAAATCTCTGATCAATAATCACCCAAAACACTCAAATAAACTTTGAACTTTTTGTGTCATGAATAATATTTTTGAGATACATTTGATTTAAAGGTCAAAATGTAGATTCCATATAATCTATAAACAAAACCTAGATCCAAATTTGAACTGAAATCACTGAGAAATCTGGTTGCTGGCTGAGACCTTTCAGCTGGCCGTGCCTTTTCTTTGGACAAAATCGGAGTTTCCTGAAGCTGGAAAGGGAAAACTAAGTTTCTTTTAAATAAGAATACAAAAGTATTTTTTATTGTTTCAATGAAGGCAAAAGTAATTTCTCACTACAAGCTGTTCTAAGATAGTATAAATTTGATAGGTTGAATTTGCTTTCCTCTTGGCACCTATCTATAATTCAATCAAACTATTTTTTCTTGCTAATTTATCTGTTTTGTGCCCAACTATATTCAACCCCACTGCTATGGTAGTTTTCTTTAGTTGATGAACATTGGGAATCTGAATATCTTACCCTGTTGCCTTCAACCTCAGATGTGCATACAAGGTTCTGCTGTACTTTTCAAAACCCCTACCAGTTTTGCTTCCGATGAGCTTCGACAAGTATTCTCTGTAGTTCACCTTGCACAGCTGGCCAGTTCCATACCTATAAAATACACGGGAGATCCGGAACACATAAAAGCGAGAACAAACTTGTGTTAGATCAAGTATGCACAGTTCGTCACCTGAGAACAGGCAGCTGTGCCTTGATGTAACATCGGCACTGCTTGATTACCTTGATGTACTATAGGCATTACTTTGATAGAGGGACAAAACTTTTGGGGTGCCTGATTAGCTGTTACACCCCATTTCATTCGGTATGTGTATACGTGAGACATCTGCCTTGTAATTCAATTCTTTTGTGGAAACCAAACATAGCATTACGCTGGCTGTCCAGAATCCAGATTACACGTCATGTTTCTGAGACTGTTCTTGTTGCAGAGTTTCAGTAAATCTTCCATGGTCGATTTGTTTGACATTAGCTAGCTATGCACACAATCAAATTCTAGGCTCTGCAAGCGTACAAGCTACTGTTTCATTGCCTCCGTAGACTGATCCTGATCAACACATGCATGTACCATATTCAGCTACTGCTCAATCATGGCTCCATTTGGAAAATAATAGCTTTGCGTGCGTGCGTGCGTGTGACAACTAGTTTTGATTTCATGGTTTCTTGCCGTCGTGTTGGCTTCTGAGCCATCAGTTTTTGGTCTTGAGTCTTGTGACGACGAGCACCGTTTGTTGTTGTCTTTGGAATATTACCCTAGAGGTTAGGGATTTGTTTTTGGTCTTTGTCTCTTTAGCATGTGATAAAAGAACAGATTCGTATATGCCGCTTGTCTTCTATGTAATCGAAACAACAAAAATCCGTCTTGCGAAATGCTTCACATGCAACAACACAAGCACACCATGTTTCCTCTATGGCTCTATCAACTAAACATACACCAACAATTAATTAATCAATCCAGCATTGTCCATTGCCTTTCATTTCATAGTAATCATCAATTGATTAATCAATCCACCATTGTCCATTGCCTTTCATTTCATAGTAAATATGTATCCTTCTAGGCACTACGCACGCAAGAGCAGAGGAATGTGCAGACAAGCCACACCACGTGCACTTGCAACCAACAACCAATGTTTCTTTTTGTTTTGCAATTAGCCACACTTATATATTAGTTAATCCCAGTTAGGTGCCCTGTCAATCTATCACCACCTTGCAACGCCACACGGATGCCTCAGCCTCACTCTCCAATGCCAGACTTTCTCTCGTTTTCTTTCACAAGTTGCCTCAATCACCGATGGTGATGGTGATGGTGACCGGAGACATTAAAGACGGTCGCCGTCGTCCGGCCGTCGCCGCCGCCGCCGCCGCCCGTAGCTACCGGAAACCGGAAAGCTCACCTGACCAGGATCGAAGCCGACTGGAAAGCGGTTTGGGTGTGGTGGCCTGCATCTAGTTGGATGCAAGGAATCCAGGAGGAAGGATCAGAGAAGAAATAAAGAAAATCAGAGAAGGGTTGTCACTGTCCCAGTGGCAACCAACTTGAGTGATTTAATTAGTAGTACTAATACTGCACACATTTGCATGATTAATTAGTGGTTGACAATCCTGGTCAATGAGCTGAGATGGCCGTCATCCAGAACAGGGGAAAAAAGGAGAAAAGAAACAGGCTTCTATGATCCCGGTATTTTGTCCTGTTTTGGTTGCTAGTCGTCTTCCCTTGGTCTCCGGTTTTCTCTCCGTCTATCCTTTTCAGATTTTTTTAAAAAGTAAAATAATGAGTTTTTAGTTTTGAAGACAAAAACAATGAGATGAAGCATTCACAAGTGCACGAGGTTTTCTACCCTATGTTGGTAATCTGAACTTCTCATTTTGGATTTTTTTTTGGTTGCTACTTGTTTCTGTTTTTAGTCATATCTCTTGTTGCTAAGAAACAAAACTATAGTATAAAACTATAAACCATTTGATAATGTAGTGTTTATTTTATTTCTAGTGCATTGTGCGTATCATCGTGTTCATGTCCACTGGATGTCAAGGGTATTGTCCTTGCTGATGTCGACTGCATGACATCACCGTTTGAAAGCACGAGGGTTTGAATAATTGTTGTTACTTTTCTATAACTTCTCATCGATGGGCATGGACACAACCAATGCAAGAGAGCATTAGCAATAAAAAAACAAAGTTAGCATCTCTTTCGATAGCAATTAGCACAGCAGATCAGGACAGGATGCAGTGGTTGGCCGTTGGTACAGCCTCAAAGGACACCAACTTGGGTTGCTCCAATCAAGACTAGTTTTCAACTAATTACTAATTATGTAATTTAAAATACCGTTGGTTTAGTTTATTTATCATATGTTTTCTTTTTAATCTTCCATCTTCCCTAAATGAGTAGTTTTAATCAATACTTGGTAGTTTCGACAATTATTTTCTATCCCATATATAGCTCACATGATCTCATATCCAGAAAGCAAACAAAACAAAACATCATCAAAACAAGAAGAAGAATGGATAAGAACATGATAGTCCATTTGATGTGCAATTGCTGAATGGTAAGGCAACAAGGTCATACAACTGTAAGGAAGTAATTGCTCCTTTTTCGCAAAAGAAAAGAAGTAATTGCTCTAAAAATGTTCAGAAAATCCTACTTTATGAATGGGAGCAACTTAATTTAGGATCCTATGTATCTGACTTTATTATATAAAAGAAGCATCTGACTTAGAAACTTGCCAAAGAAAATATCCACTAGCAAATTTTTAAGGCCAACTTTTTTGTTTGTTAGTTGTGAGGTGACAACTGTACTAAGAAAACGAAGAAACACCTCCCACCCAAAAGTTCTTTTTTGGCTACATAGTTGCAATGGACATTTGGACTTTCTGAGAGGTAGGATGGAGATGGATATCCAACATCTTGGAGGGACATGGATAATGGAGTGGATGCAGAAGTATACATCACCAATTATAATTTAAAAAAACCCCGAAGAAATACATGTGCTGTTCTTAGCCTCTTGGGGGTGGATGCAGGGGATGCATGAATCTAGCACCACAACTGATTGAAGAATTAAAGCCATGAAAAAGGCTGGTAGATGAGAGAGAGAGAGAGATACATATTATGCAGACAGTGGTGCATGATGATGAGCTCAATTCTTTCAGAGAAGTGTAAGGTGGGCACCAATTTAGTAAATGAAGAGAGCAATTTCTTCCAAGCAATTAAAGGCAGAAAATGATACTAAAGGTATGTCACTGTTATTGACAACAACCTAGGATTTTTTTTCTTCTGGGGATAATTAAGAGAAAGTCAATCATGTGGAAAGGGAGAATTTTGTTAGCTTGTATCTATTGTTTGAGATAAAGCCAATTTCTCCATCCATAACCTTTGATTACTGAGTTTATATACAGCCTTTAGCACTTCCATTTGTCATTTTAATCTGAAAAAAATAGATATATTTAAATCTTGTATCAATACTATATAGATCTTCCAAATTGAGTGATCAATTTTAAAAGAACAAGTAGATCTTGTTTAAGATTACAGGACATAGAATGCTTATTATTATATTATATAACCAAGCAAGATTAATAATAGCCTATGTAAGTGTCGTTTTCTGCCAGCTTACTTACACACCTCTGCAATTGTGAAGGGCTGAAGGCCAACACTCATCCGTACAAAAGAAAAAAACTTCACACATACAAGAGTGCTATAAAAAATCTAGTGTTAGTCTCATGAAGGTAATTAATTTCCAGCTGTTCATGGTCATATACACCTGTTGTTCACATCCCTTTGCAATTAGTAAACTTAAACAAACACTTAATCATACCATCCTTTTTCCGCGTTTACCGAAACTCTGAAAGCGAGACCAAAATAATTGGCGGTTTCAAACAAACCACATTTCTCTGCACATTTCTTGTGCGCGATCGAACGAATGGAAGATCATGGAGATCCATGTTGTGCAATAGAGACAATATTTTCAACTACTAGCCAGGAGGGATGAGTACAATTTCCATTCTGAAAACAAGCTTAAAAATGGTGATCAAGAGGGAGCTCCAAATGCGAAAGAACAATTACATATTTACATTTTTCAGAGACCAGACAGATTTAAGGACCCAAATTGATCATTCCTTCTATAATATCCCACCAATAACCCTTCATACACATCGCCAATTATTGCAACCATGGGTGCAAGACGTACTTAACCATCATCACCATTGTGTTTATCCCCTTCTTTTTTTTTTCTTTAAAGACCATTGTGTTTATCTAAACCAAGATAAAAAGAAGAAGAGAAAAGAATCCAAACCTCCCAACCAAAATGCAAAATTTCTCACAAAGTAAACCAAAGGAAATTAAACCTCTAATCCCAAATACTAAGATGCGTACATTTCACCAACGAAATCCATCCTGGACGAACCGAGAGGAGATTGGAACAAGTCAGCGACCATGCCTTGGAACACGTCCTCCTCCTCCAAGAAGCTCAAGAACCCTCCCGGATTCAGATCCATCCACAGGTCGGTGTGATCAAGATGATCATAGCCAAATCCACGTTCCTCCACCTTCACCTCGCACTTGATCTTCTTATTCTTCTTCCTCATGCTCTCTTGTTGAACGAGCTCGCTCTCCTCCTCCGCCGCCGCCGCCGCTGGCGGCGGCCTCTTCTTGGTCGTGACCTTCTCCTTTTCCTTTTCATCGAGCACCGCCACCGGCGATGTCGGCGGCAACGTTTCTGCCGTTTCTTGCTGCTGCTGCTGTTTGCCGGTGAGGCGCTGCACGAGGTCCCGGAAGCTGGCGACGTCGGTCTTGATGATCTCCGGCGCAATGATGTGGATGATCCTTATCTTGGGCCTCTCCTTGTGCACCGCCGCGTCCGGCGAGCCCTTCTTCGCCGGCGCCGGCAGCGGCGTCGATGGGCTCATGCTGTTGTAGCTGCACTCACCCATATCTCGCCGAAGACGAAGAAGACGATGATAGCTACGCTAAGCTAAGCTAGCTAGTGTGAGGAGAGGAGAGAAAAAGATTGAGAGAGAGAGGGATGTGATTTGATGTAGAAGCTAGAGATTTTTGTCAATCAATCTTAGCTAAGAGAGGAGATGAGGATTTGGGTGTTTGGACTTAAGGTGGGGGGTATATATGGTTGGAGAAGCAAAGAAAAGAAAAGGAGATTAATTTCAAGGAGTTGAGCAACTTGCAAGTGGCAAATTGAGTATGATAGGTTGAAGAAAACTATAGTGTTTTAAAAGTGTTTTGGGAGAGAGAGGAGAGATGAGAGCATGACAATGACAATGAAATGTGTAGCACCAAGAGGATACATACAAAAAAAAGGCAGATACCCTTTTCGAAATTTAAAA
This sequence comes from Oryza punctata, assembly GCA_000573905.2. Classification (NCBI taxonomy): domain Eukaryota; kingdom Viridiplantae; phylum Streptophyta; class Magnoliopsida; order Poales; family Poaceae; genus Oryza; species Oryza punctata. The sequence goes on from CM002493.2 coordinate 31,833,901, forward strand.
CTGTTCATAACTCCAGCGTCGACAAGGATTGCCACGGGTTTAGATGAGCTGTTTAGAATTAGATACATGTCGACCTTAAGCCAGGCCAGGGCAGTATCCTGAATTAGGTGCATGTCGACGGTAAGGGTGGTATATGGTTAATTTAATTATTTCTATTTTAGTAGTATTGTGTAAGTTGAGAGTAGTTTAGCAAGAGAGATGTTTGGTGTTGCTTTGCACTACTAGCATGTACTTAGCTGATAGCTAGGTAGCTAGCTAGCACCTTGATTGCCATGTGGGTATGGATCATATAGTTGCCTCTTCAGGTGATTAATTAACATATAATCAAGTTGTGACACATGCTAACACAACTAGTATGCTCATATTTTATCCCTAGAGCATACATATATCACACATGCCCTTTGGACTTTGTTGTTGATTATTACTACAAATAAATACATACATCGATAGGCTCACAGTGTATATGTGTGTACGTATGTACTATGACGCAACAAGTTGATCGTGGAGAGAGAAAAAATCTCAAGTTGAAGGTTCAACCACTGCATTGGAGCCGTAACTAAAGCCATATTTGAGAGAACTTTTAGCAACGGTATCTTCTCCAACTAGTATAAATTCTCACATAGATTTTAAGAAGTCATAACCGTAGAATCCGGAAAATAAAAGCTAGAAGATTGAAGACAAAAGCCAAAAAATAAAACTAGAAGTACTAAACTGAGGAACCGGCATTTTCGGATTCTCTTTACCTAGAATTTTAAGCTCCTATAAACTGGATAGAGTATCACCGAGAGATATCCTACAATCTATCCGCAAAATTTTGTTTCTAGAAAGAAATCCTAAACAGAATTTGAGGCGTGAAAATATCCGTTTCCAACATATACCTAGAAATAATTTCTTAGAATAAAAAAAGGTCATGTAAAGAGAAATATGATTTTCAATCCTCCCAATCACCGTCATTGCCGATGATCCTCCACAATCACCTTCTGATGCGCGGATTGGGAACGAGGATTCCTGACTTGTGGAGAGCGAGATATATGGCAATGGGGTTTTCAGTTTTTTCGCACCTCTCCAGGGGAATGATTAGAGCGATTTTTTCCCTTAGCCTCTAGTTTTAGGTCATGTTTGGCACAACTCCAAATCCAAGATTGTGTGGAGTTGCGTATTCCTAACTCTACAAATTCATGGATCTGGATCTACGATTTCGTTGATAACATTTGAATGGATTATTTTGTTCCCATGAAGTATAAAATTTTAAACCATTATAATTTAAATTACAAATTTCAAATCCGATATGGATCTGGGATATGAAGTTGTACCAAACCGGACTTTAGGTCCGTAGTACATGCGAAACTACTGGAATTAATTAACCAAGATAAAAGTTCAGCCTAGGCAGAGTGGCGGGCAGTTACGAGATGACGGATTTCCACCATTTTGCATGCGGGGGTGGAAGTTGTAACCGGCCTGCGGCGTGCGCAACGGCGGCTGATGCGTGAGATGATCACGACGGGAGATCAGGGCATCGCTACGCTCACCTCGATCATAGCCGTTACGATGGGATATTTAACTATTTGACACTTCTAAGTTACGACAATTAAGGATTTACCGGTTGTAATATATGACATGTGGGCTCTGTTGCATATTTTAGTTTCAGTTTCGGCTTTAGTTTTAAGTTTTACTACATTAATTTTTGGAGGTTTCTTTGCCGGTGTGTGTCGCTAAGATATATTTGCTCCCTAATATTCCTAATAGATAATAAATTGATTTTGATGTAACGTTCAATCATTCGTCTTATTAAAATAAATTTTACGTAAATATCTTGTTATTGTGATATGGTTTACTATTAATGAAAGTTCTACTACTATTATCTATAATATGTTTTTTATATTTACTACAAATTTTTAAATAAAACGAATAGTGAAACACAACAAAAAAAAGTAACATTGTTACCTATTGAAAACAAATGGAGGGTGTATGAATACGTTTAAAGCTAGAGCCTGTTGCGGGTTTTTATATTCATTATTGAGTAAAATATTTAAGATTTGTTTGGGTGGTGACCTGACCGATATGGCTGAAGAAAATACGTGCCTGCGCGGCAGAAATTTCTGATGATTTTTGTTTGGTCTTGCATGCCTAAGATTTTGTTGTTTGCTTGAAAAACTGAACCTGAGTAAGAAATATAACGGAGTAAAAAGTATGTTTCATGAGACAACAGATGTAAATAAAAGAGAAGACTTATATTTTCCGATGTTAGTAGCACACGCCTACGGCCCTGTTTAGATCACACGCTAAATTTTTTTGTCCCGTCACATCGAACGTTTGAACACATACATGGAGCATTAAATGTGGATGAAAAAAAATCAATTGCACAGTTTGCGTGTAAATCACGAGACGAATCTTTTGAGCCTAATTTCGTCATGATCTGACAATGTGGTGCTACAGTAAACATTTGCTAATAATGGATTAATTAGGCATAATAAATTCATCTCGCAGTTTACAGGCGGATTGTATAATTTGTTTTGGTATTAGTCTACGTTTAATACTTCAAATATGTGTCCGTATATTCGATGTGGCTCACTAAATTTTTTTTATCACTGGATCTAAACACCTCCTAAGTTGACTTAGGTAACCAGTTTTGAACGCACGAGTCAAGTGCAACAACCACAATGAGTGTGGGAGGTGTCCAGGTGATTGGCCAAACAAACACTATAGTACTTTCATCGATGTTTCTCTCTCCTCTCTTTCTTGTTTTTGTTCGCTTGTACTACTATACAGTCGGCTGCGGCTGCAGCTACCCAGCGGCTACAGTATAAGCAGCACAACTTCTGTTGCAGTTGTTTTAGCTGGTGCGGCTGTGCAGTCACAACAAACACTTTCAAATATCCGGCGTATCAGTAACTCTGCCGTTTTTTAATGTATGTCATCATTAACTTTTAACGTGATGCAGTGACTTGATTTATCATCAAAGAAACTACAATATTAACTTAGGTTGTGTTTGGCACATTGAGTTGGGAACTAATTCCTCGTGCACACAAAACATAGCGAATCATTAGTGCATGATTAATTAATTAAGTATTAGTTTTTTAAAAAATATTAATATAATTTTTTAAGCAACTTTCCTATATATTTTCTTTAAAAAACTTACCATTTAGTAATTTGGAAAGTGTACCGCAAGAAATGAGAGAGGTGAAGTCGAGAACCTCAACAAATTAACTCAGCCTTATAGCTTTACATATTTATACTAAATTTTTAAATAAAATGAATAATTAAACATAATGCGAAAAATCAACGGCGCAGTGCATTAAAAAATATATAGAGGTAGTAGTTATTAAGACTAATAGCCTATTATTAATGATTAACTGACTATTAGATATGCTAAAGGTCTTATATTCTTTTTTTTTCCTAAACGAGCTAAAAAGTCTTGTTTTCAGTTGCTTCAGTTTCATGATTCATCTTATAATTGGCAACTAAAAGAATAGAATAAGTACCTTTAAACAAATATCAATTGGTTTCACTTGCCTATCGCGTATACTACTGGATATATACGCGCGCTTGGCACGTACTCCACCATCTCGTCCTTGATCACCGGGAAGAGAAGTGACATAATAATAAATTCAGTCGTCATGCTGGCTCCTCTTTTCCAAGTCGTCTTAAAATAACATCGAAATTACTAGTAATACTACGATAATTGTACGTGAAAGCTATCTATGAAACGAAGCTGACATGAAGGAGCCGCCCATACTCTCTTGGCGAGACGAGATGGCATGATCCGAGGATCATATCGAAAAGCCAAAGCCAGGGAGCAAGTTGGGCTTAATCTTTTTCTTTCTCTGTTAATTAATTAATAGCATCATCGATCAGGATGATCAGGGTCAACATCCAGAAAAGGAAACGCTGTCGGCTACTATTTTCTGGGGTTTATTATACTATTATAATCCCACTCGCCACTCCGTAGGAGCTTATCGTGATGACCTTGATTTCTTTTATCTAATCTATTTCTCCCTTTTGGTTATCGCGGTTATACGTTTTATTGAGCCGGTACAAATCAACCTACAGCTTCACACTTAAAGAGAAACAGATCCAGCAGAGAAAAGTATCGGGTTAGGCTAAAACTGAAAAATGTATAACGGTAAAAATATCTTTACCTGTTGTAACTCATTAGTACTTTTTCTAACTTTTTACAATAAAGTATATGAGTTTCACTTGGTGCATATGCTTCTACACAAAATCGCTTAAGATTGGTATTCGTTGACCGCACGGTTTTCAAACCGTAAGCATGCGTTTTTTTAAACTGTAAGATTGGCCTCTAAACTAGGATGCAGATCCTGTACAGTGATTGCAAACAACTCTATTTACACAATGATCTAACTCTTGCGCTACAGCTATTTATATTATAGCACATTAGCTCGACACTGTAGCAATAGTGTTCTAACAACAACCAATTTTACGGCCGAACACTTATTTATCGTAGCAATGTGATTTGTACCGTTCAATGAAGATCCAACGCACTAAAACATGAGCTAATACAAAGAACTTTAGCATCTCTGAATTTTCTTCGTCAATGTAGAGGATCCCAATCCCTAAACTGGACAGTTAGTTAAATGAGCTTGCCAAATTCAGATGCATGCACAAGCATTAACGGGCGGTTAGTTTAATTTGCAGTACACTGGCAGTACGCAGTAGGAATCTTTTCCATTTGCCAAATTGGCGTTAATACAGAATACACTGTACATATATATCCTTTTTCCTGGAGAGTACCAGTGAACAGTTGAACACTGACCAATCGAGTTCTGTCGTATGGACGAATTCAGTGGCGGATGCAGGGATCATGTACTGAGATGCACACGAGAGCAACTGTTTCGATCTGGTCGTGTCAACCCTGCACTCCTGCAGAAATGACGCAACTAATCGATTTGTAACTGTCTGTCCTTTTCCAGAGATTTATGATTTGTGGTGTACTTGACCTATTTGGTTGGTTGTGGTTGTGGATGGACTTGCTGTTAAGCGTGAGACTAAAATTAAAGTCTTGGCCGTGTTTGGTTGCAGGATGTTTTCCCGTATGTTGCATGTTGCACAGCTTCGCTTTCCATCGGTTGTGGGTTAATCTCAGTCTCCCTCTCTTTTTTATTCTTGCGATTAATCTCAGACTCTGTTCACAACTTTGCAGTAAAGTTGCCAAGATCTTTGGAATTCTGAAATTTCCGGCCACCCAATTTTGTTTGCATTTCGAATTGTAAAACCTGGCCTATTGTGCACACAAATGCTGAGTACCTCTAGCTCCCAAGTTTAAGGATGCATTTCTTCATCTACCACCAAAACTAATTGAATCAAGCCCTTATTTTGATGAGTAATTTCACGGTTCTTGAAAAGGTACTCTATTTTTTTATTATAAGATTTAGTACCTCTGGTACCTTTGATACTATAATGTATCAAAATTTACACTAAAAATATTTACCTCTCTGCTATCTTTTAAGTACAGTAAAACTACTCTATTTTCATACACTAACAAACACAGCATGGAGGGCCGTGTCAATGAAAATCGATGGTAAATAAGCGCATGTCAATAAGACACTGGTGTTAATCCAGATGGCATAAAATCTTTTGGTGGTAAGGAACTACCCACTTATTAAAATCATGGCGCCGTGCAAAGAAACTTTGGCTACCGGTGTATGTAGCTTTGGCAACATCTTTGCCATGTCCTAAAGTACTAGAGATATTATCATGTAGAATAACTGATCAGTGTCAACAATATACGTACACCTATGAACAACAACAACAACAACAACAACAACAACAACAACAACAATAATAATTTGATAGCCTTGTGACATCGCGCTTTCCTCTACACCGACGATCTGGTCCTCTTTCTCTCGCCATTCCGGCAAGATCTTAAGTTCATCCAGGGCATCCTCTTTGTCTTTGGTTCGGCCTACGGGCTTCGCACCAACTTTGCTAAATGCTCGATTACCCCTATCCGCTGCTTGACCGAGGACATGGAGTTGGTTTAGAACACTTTCCTTTGCTCTATCTCCGAGTTCCCTTGTACCTACCTCGGTATCCCGCTCTCGGTTCGCAAGCTTCTGAAAGCAGCCCTACAACCTCTGGTGGACAAGGTCTCCCATCGCCTCCCTCGCTGGAAGGGTCGGCTCACCAACTTAGAGGTGGCCATTCCGTGCTTGTCTAGTCCGTGCTTTCTTCTATTTCGGTACATGTTTCCATGGCGATCAGGTTACCGGGCTGGGTCATCAAGGCCATTGATAAGAAGCACTGCGCCTTGTGGTCGGGGACGAATTCAGTTCAGGGCGGACGTTGCCTCGTGTCTTGGTAAAGATGTCTGCCGCCCTAAAGCCGTCGTTGTCCTGGGCATCGCGGACTTGCGGACGACGGGTTTTGCTCTTCGCCTGCGCTGGCTTTGGCTCCAGCGCGGCCACCCCTACTAGGCCGACCTCAAGGTCCCCCCTCGAGTGGACCGTCTCCGACATGTTCACGGCTTCCACCTTCCCCGTGTCAGGTGACGGCGAGTTGGCGCTCTTCTGGTAGGATCAGTGGATTCGGGGTCGCTATGTGACCTCCCTGGCACCGGACCTCCTCCTGGTGGTGCCCCCTCGTCTCCGGGCGACGTGCACAGTAGCCTCCATTCTCACTAACAACTTCTGGGTGGCCGACATTGCTTTTAAGTGAGATGATGCATGACACTAATTCTTTTATTTGAATTAAGAAAATATGTAATGTTGAAACAAGTGCTTAGTTTGGATGACTAATGCTTATATATATCTTGTTGGATTGTGATTCCTCAAATTGCTTTTTATATGCTCATTGTGCAAGAGAATAAAATATTTTTATGAGAGAAAAAAAATAAATACTGAATCCTTGGAAACGGTTTTGATGACAAGAACATACTCAATGTAAGCAAAAATAATGGGTGCCAAATTCTTGGAAACAGTCTTGATGACAAGAACGTACCCGGAATAATTAAGAGAAAAAACATGAACAAAAACAAAAAGGCTCAAATGAATGTTTAATAATTCTCTTGGTTGTTTTGTGCTTAAGCTAATTTGAGAAAAAGTGATACTTATAATAGGTATATATGTATAGGGTTTTTCTTTCAACTTATGTGCTTGTGAATATGTTGCATTATAAATCGTTTGAAATCATGAATTTTAATTGTCGATTTGAACTTAATTGTAATATTTTGATTCATGTTTATACCTCAATGCATGCTTGTTAACTAGTTAATGGATTTATCTCATTTGTCTTGCAACACATGATTTTGAATTGCTTTAGGTACACTTCAAAGCTCTCAAAAATAAAAATTCAGAAAATTGAAAATAAAAAGAAGTGGTTTTTACAGGTGGTAATCATGAAATCATGACATTTGGTGCTTTGGTTATGTTTTTCTCTTTTGAAATTCTTGATGAAATCATTGTCAAAGGGGAGAGAAATATACAAAATGCATACTTCTTGTAAGGGGAGAATTCGATTTTAAAAATTATCGATTTTTGCAAATGTGGGAGAAATTCTTTCTTTTCAAAAGGGGGAGAGTTTTTCCTTGTTATTGCTTTTGAAAACACGCTTTGTGAGCCGTTTGTGCTTTTCGATCTGTTTTTTTCGTTTTTTCAAAAACACCAATTTGCATTTTGAGATGTTGCTAATGTGTTCATCAAGGGGGAGGTTGTAGAATCATGTGATGATTAATCTTGGTAATGAACAATTGTCAAATGTGAGTGTTTATGAAAATACGGTGAATAGTGTTTTCGGTTGTCGACTTTGGATGTGGACGGTCAGACCGGGTGGTGCACGCGGTCAGACCGGGTGGTGCACGCGGTCAGACCGGAGGTGATTGGGCGGTCTAACCGGGTAGCCCGACGGTCAGACCGGCAGACTTTGGGAAGGAGTCGGTTTCGGGTTGTTTTCGTGGAATTTCTAGATTGCTTCATGGATATGACTTCTAGATGATTTCTATTCATATGTGATACTATTGTGTGTTGATGTGAGTCAAGTTGGTGCGAACTTGTACTGGATATGGAGTTTCTTTGTTGTTCATGTGCAGGTGTTGCTTGAGGCCATGTGAGTATAGCCGGTGATGGATCGGGACTAGGCTTGGGAGAAGTTAAAGTCTAGATGGTCGAAGATATCACGCGGGATGCTCATGCTATAGAACAATGTACGTGGAGATGAAGGTTTCCATATGGCATACATGTAGTGTTGTGTGCGTATGGAAAGCGGAGTCAAATTTGGATTGGAGTCCAAGTTTGGGAAGATTGGAGTTTGTAAAGTTTGTTTCTTATATGGGAAGGCTTCCTAGGGGATTAAGACTTCTTGTATGAGATGGATTCGTGGCTAGGTGGCAACTATGGTATGGGTATAAATAGAGAGGGATGGTGTGTCCTCTTGGTATCGATTTTAGAGAGAGTTGAGTTTAGAGAAAAGTTAGGGTTTCAAGTTTAGTTTGAGATTTTGGTGAGGAGTGCCGTTGGTGCACTTTGTAAACACTATTAGATGCAATAAAGTCGTGATAGATTAATCTATATATTTGAGTGTTCATCTACCGATATTTTTCTAGATCCCGACGGTTTGACCGGACTACTACGGGCAGTCTAACCGGAGGTGTGGAACTGGTCAGACTGACGATGGCGAGCAGCAGTAGGTGACAAGGAGGCGGTCAGACCGACGGCGGCACTGCGGTCAGATCGGAGTTGATCTGACGGTCAGACCGGCTACGCTGACTTTATTGATTTGAGAATAACTTTTATTTCCGCTAAAAGTTTTTGGTTTTTGATATTAAAACCAATCACCTCTCTTTGGTTGGTTTGGTTCATGTGATTCGATTAAAAAAACGCCAGTTTTAGATTCAAATTTAGGTGATCTGGACGAACACCTTCGCGCCATACCACCTGAAAGCTATGCTCTATTCTCGACCATTGATATTTTGACCACACCTGCACATTAAATGAACCTAAATTAAGCTCTCGAACTACACAAATTAATCCCAGTTAAAAGGGAGATAATGGGGAGAAGTACTGAAATTTAAAGATATATAATTACCGAGGTTGACATTAGGAATGCGACATGCTTGCCTGATTGGTGGCAGCTTAATCCGCAGTTATTTCTTTATCAAGCCACTTGCGTTGAGGGGTTACATATATAATTGTGATTGTTGTTTAGGTATCAGTTCGTCCTTTCTTGTCCCTTCATCGACTCACGAGTTATTGGAAAAGGTGACGCCAAGATTGGAATTGGGATGGGATCGACATGAGGAAGATGCCAGAATCAATATATTTGTTTTGTGATTATCAGAAGATGAAAGATTAGTCGGAGAGCACGCTGCATTCAGAGCATAAACATATATACAAGTTGCGTGCCTGAGCATATTATTCGCAAGATTACCATTTTGAAATTGACAATATCTCTATCTTATTAATGTCGTGTTAACTCATTCTAGCTATAAGCAGTAACCATGTAGTGACGAGGCTATAATAATACAATCCCTGTATTTAGAACTAGTTAAGTAATTATTCATTTAGAACTAGTTATAATTATTCATTTATAAGTAATTATTCTTTTAGCGATAGACGATAAACTCATCAACATCGAGAAACTTATAATAACTTTGTTAATCCGAAAATATGCTAATCAATTTTTTGATGCTTAGTGACTGTGACTGAGGGCATGCATGTGCGCGCCTTGTGACTGCCTGCATTGTAAGGTGTTCTAATACTAATAGTAATAAAATAATAATAATGCAACAACGATCAAATGGAAATTTCAACTTTCAAGCAAGTTTTTGTTTTTAAAAAACAGCTGCTTTGCCATCTGAATTTTCGAATCTGTGGTTGCTTTCAGCCCAATTAGAGTTGGACTAGGCCAAGAAAAGTTGCTCGTTTTCACACAACCCAAAAGCCGAGGAGAGGCTTCTAGTGGGGTCACAAGGCCTAGTGTTTTACTGGGCTATTAAGGATGGTAGCCCATGCAATTTTAACTCATCTTCTCAAAAAAACAATTTTCCTCTTCTTTCTCCTCTCTCTTGTTTTTTTTTTTTTTGGGACTTCTTTCTCGCGGAGGTCATTCTGCGGATTCTACGAGGCGAAGCTTGTTTGATCGTCGCTTTCGGATTTTTGGTCGTGGGAACTTGACAATCCAGATCGCTTTTGTTCCTATAGTTTCTTCTATATTTTTCCCGAATTTGAAATTCTATCCTTTTTTTCTCCCGTTATTTAACGTGATTTCCGCCGCTAATTCTGTTGGGTTTTTGCTCGTGGATTGGCTTTTGGTGTGTTCCATAAACAGTACGCTCTGATATTCTCATGATCCATGAACCATGTGTTCTCTAACTGACTCCTACATTGAGGGGGAAATTTAGTTGGGAGAAGGGAAGGAAGTTACTTGGACCGATAAGTTGCGCACCAAGTGTTCGACGTTTTGCGTCTAAGAAGTTGGTTGGGCTTTACTGTGCTTCTTCAGTAACTCTGGATGCAATTTCTTTTAGTTTTGGTTCATGTTTTAGGAGGTTTCTTGTTCGCCTTCTTTATCTATAGTAGTATGTGAAATCTAACAGGACAGGATCGAAATGTATTAATGGGAATCTGTAATGCTGAAAATGGTGGAAAGTTAGCTACAGATCTAAAGAATCAATTTATCAGTCCTATGGCTGATGGTTTCTAGCAAACAGGTCCTGCATTCAATATCCTATGGTAAATTTGTACACCTTGAACATTTAATTAAGACTTCACACGAGTTGCAGAGCTGCATGCTATGACAGTAATAGTTTTTATTTTTCTTTTCTAATGCATCTTGGGCATAATATAATCATGTCTAGGTTGAGCTATTGATTCCCTCCCTGACCATCGTTGCCCTTTCTTTTGAGTGTTTGAAAGAGCTCATGCAGCTAGTCCTTTATATTCATAAGCACCCTTTGCTAAATTAAAAGTGCATCTGATTTGCTATATTTTCCACCCTTCTTTTAATATATTTTAGGGGCTGTTCTGAAATCTCAGTCATTTTTTGTTGATTCTTTTCTGAAAATATTAATTTTCAGCAGATTTGTTCTCCTTAGTTGATAGCATATACACATATGATGTATGAGCATTTGAAACTACGTATGGGCATTTAAAACAAAGAACTAACTTGTGGTTTTCTTGTGACTTAAAAACCCTGAGTTGCATTATTAGGTTCTGCTATCTGATGATTATATTTTTAATTCTCTCTCTTTTGCTTCTTTTTCGCCAGTGTCAAATAACCACACAATTTAGATAATCAGTAGGTATGTCTACTAATTGGTTGGTCAAGTCAACCTGGTGGGTCTGTGTCTGTTACCCTGTCTCTCTGTCAACTTGAGGGCTGTTGCATGAAAAGAAATTGAGAATATAGACAAACACAATTGACTTTTGGGGCTCAGATTCACACTTGTTGTGTCACTGTCACCCTAACAGGCACACCTACAAGATTACTTCCTCTGCTTTCCAACACCTTCCTTGATCCCATAACATTTGCTTCTTTCTTCTATATTGACCTCAGTAACACTATCAATTCTTCTTGATTCTTCTTTGTATTTGGATTTCTTTCTATCAGCAGGAACTATCTCTCTCTCTCCAAAATGGGCACTGAATTAACTGTTACAGGATGGTTCTTGTCGCCTATTATACGGGAAATGCAAGATACTGCACTGTCCTACATAAGGGGGCAATTCAGTTGGGAGAAGGATCAAGAAAAGGACCTTGAGCGTCTTGATACTATCCTTACAGAGATCTTGGCCATCGTGGACGTCATCGAGAAGCGGGAGATCAAGGATGGGAATCAGAGGAAGCTGCTCCGGAAGCTCAAGGATGCCATTTACAGCGCCGTTGATGTGCTTGATAGCTTCCAGTACATGGCCCTCAAGTCTAAAATCGACAGCGAAGCTATGGTGAGTCGCTTTACCTCATCCTGTGTTTACTTGGGTAAGCGCGTTGTAGGTACCGATACGTTCCGGAGGAAGCTAACCGATATGTTGGAAAAAATGGATGAGGTTAAAACAACTGCAGATACCTTGTTCAAATTGGTTAGTTTCGATAGTGCTACTGCAAAGCTGCTCCCGGTCACACAGGCACGCGTAACTTCCCCTTTGAAGGAAGAGAACCACATATATGGTAGAAAAGATGATCTTGATAATCTGAGAGATCTGTTGCTTGTGCCGAGTGATAATAGTGCACCTGGACCTAGTAACTCTTGTCTTCCTGTCATATCCATCATTGGTGTTGGTGGTATTGGGAAGACAAGTCTAGCACAATTAGCTTTCAGAGATGAAAGGATACGTGCCAACTTTGGTCTCAGGATTTGGGTTTGTGTATCCGATATTTATGATGAGACAACATTAACAAGGGATATTTTAGAATCTGTAACAGGTGAAAACTATCACACTGTTACTAAATTGGATGAATTGAAGAATGTTCTTCAAGAAAAGATAAGTCAAAAGAACTTTTTTCTCGTATTGGATGATGTATGGTATGATGAAAACAGGACAAATTGGGAGAATGAATTAGTATGGAATGGGGTTTTATCAACATTGAGTACTGGACTGGGAGGATCCAAAGTTTTGGTGACGACTCGAACCAACAGAGCCAGTGAACTCCTACGTGCTGGAGCCTGTTTACAATTAGGGGGATTGAATAGAGATGATTACTGGATGTTATTCAAAAGGTGCGCCTTTGGTGAGAAACATGCAGGACTGTTTCGAGAACTTAGGGAAATAGGAATGCAGATTGCTGAAAGATTAAATGGTTTACCCTTAGCAGCGAAGGTAATCGGCCGCCTATTGAATGTTGATTTAGATTCAAGTCATTGGAAGAAAGTGCTAGAGAGTGACATATCAGGTGATGTTATGAAGGTTCTCAGGTTGAGTTACCAACACTTGCCCATCCACTTGCAACTATGCTTCAGCTTCTGCAGCCTATTCCCGAAGAACTGGCGTTTTGATCCCAGGAGGCTTACAGACATGTGGATTTCACAGGGCTTTGTTCAGAAGGAGGATGAGTCTGACAATGACATGAATGTTGAGGATGTTGCAAAGGGCTACTTTAATGACCTTGTACAAAGATCATTCTTCGAGAGATCTTTGTTAGACCTTCCAATAGAGTATGTCATGCATGACTTGATCAATGACCTTGCCAGGAATGTTTCAAAGGACGAGTATACCAGAATTCAGAGTGAAAAGCAAAAGGAGATCCCACCAAACATTCGCCATTTATCTATATCTGCAAATTTGTGGGCCAGTATGAAGAAAGCAGAGATGAAAAACCTGCGCACCTTACTTGTTTGGAGCAAATCATGGCCTTGCTGGAAATTGTCCCTTCCAAATGATGTGTTCAAGAAAGCCAAATACATCCGAGTGCTAGATTTGACTGGTTGTTGCCTGGAGAGGTTGCCAACATCAGTGAAAAATTTGAAGCATTTGCGCTATCTTGCTTTTAGGGTTCCTGAAAAACCAGTGCCCACAGCATTGGTCCAACTTTATCACCTAGAGGTTCTAGTCACAAGAGGTCACTCTTGTCGGGAAAGTGAATGTTTCCAACTTCCAACAAACATGAAGAAGAACCTACTCAAATTGAGAAAAGCTTACCTTTTCAATGTAGGGGGTGCCACAATATCTGGTTTTGGTGGACAAACTCTTCTGCATGGCCCAGGGGAATTCCATATCAAGAAGGAGAGTGGCCACAGACTTGGAGAGTTAAAGGAGATGAACAATATTCGAGGAAGATTAATTGTTAGGTTTCTTGAGAACGTGGAACATCGGCAACAGGCTGTTGATGCCCACCTAGATCGTAAAGCGCACGTCCAGCATTTGCTGCTAGAATGGAGTGACCTTCCAAGGCCTATTACTTCTGAGTTGGATTCTGATGTGCTTGAGGCCCTTCGACCTCACCCTGATCTTAACCGGCTGAACATCACAGGTTACAAGGGAGCGAGGTCACCCTCTTGGTTTGAGACAAATTGGATGAAAGCACTGACTTCTGTAATCCTTGAGAACTGCATGGGTTGGGAGCAATTGCCCCCTCTTGGACAGCTTCCTCTACTGGAGTATCTTGTACTGAGAATAATGCATGCTGTTAGTCAGATAGATCAAGAATTCTATGGGAACGGAGACACAAAGGGCTTTCCAAAGTTGGAAGAAATAGTATTTGATGGCATGCCCAACTGGGAGAAATGGTCTGGAATTGAAGATGGTTCATTGTTTCCATGTCTCACAAGACTTCACATAGCTAAGTGCCCTAAGCTTCAAGAAGCACCACCCTTAAATGCAAGACCAAAAGTTGAAGTGGAGATAACATCTGATTCCTTACCAAGTTCGTGCCTATTTGATTCCCTAATGGCATCAGCATCGTATCTGATCTTACTAGTTAACTGCTGCAGCTTCTTGAGTAGCCTGAATACTGACCAACTTAGTCATGTTGAGGAGTTGAACGTGAAGAGCTGCACAAATCCAATGCCAGCTTGTGGATTTGTCGGGCTTAGCTCCCTTAAGGTGCTCAGAATCAGCAACTGTTCATCGTTACTATCGTCAGTTTGTGCGGAAGCAAGTGAAGAACATCATGACTCATGTTTGTTCCCTCAGTCACTTAGTGAGCTTGAAATAGTTGATTGCAATATTCAGTCCAGTTTACTACCAAGATACTTGCAAGGCCTAACTAACCTCTCCACCCTGGTGATTGATATCTGTGACTCTATGGATTTGTTCTCTCTTGCTTATGGACCCCATCACCTTACTGCTCTAGAAGCCATAATCATTAAAGACTGTCATTTCCTAGCTTCAGTGGATGGATTTGAAAATCTAATTGCTCTCAGAAAGTTAGTAGTAGCAGACTGTGAAAATTTTTGCTCCTTGCCAGCTGATCTGAATGCAGTAAGATCTCTCAGCACATTAGCCATATATGGGTGCCCAAAGATGATGTTTCTCCCCCAGAATGGCATACCAACTTCTGTACAGATAATTTTGTTGTCACGGTTGCATCCTGAGTTAGACATACAGCTTCAAAGGGGGAAAGGTACTGAATGGGACAAGATTGCTCATGTTCCTGAAAAGAAACTAGAGGTATGCACTGCTTGTTATTTATTTCCACTGTATTGTGATGGGGTTTGCTGTTCACATTTCCTTGTTGCATGTAGTGTTGCTCAAGCTGCATTATTATTAGTGTCGTGAATCATGATCTACAAATAAGTTCCAAGCATTCAGTTTGCCATTTGATTTTGCGAATTGTATCTGAGATTCTTTGGCAAAAATGTCATGAAGATTCATAACCTAACTGTCGTCTTCGAATTTAATTCCTTGACATGGTTACTAATACTTGTCGTCTGGCAGGTAGAGCTAAACGATTTGTTGACAATGTTTCCGACCAGTTCTTTCTGACGAGTGATGTTGTCGTTTTTGGATGTGGGGTATGCCTTCCTGAACCACAACTAATACATTTATACTTCAACGATTCAACCAAATAACTAGGCATGTAAGTATGTAACTTCAATTATACTATGGGATCATGGGGTTGGGAACATAGCAATTTTTTTATAAGTTTTTGTTTTATTAGAGGCTCTCGAAAACTCATATATGGTCATTTTTAGCATTGCAGTTTATCAGTGCCAAACTGCCAATTCTGTAAAAGTACATAGGTTTGTTCGATTGTTGCCCGGAAATGCATAAATTATCTGATTACCATGAGACTTCCTTCATCGGGTATATCTTTCAGCATAGATGGCCAAATACCGACCCGGCATGGCCCAGGCACGGCCCAAGATTGGTCGGGCCAGCATGATCTGCTCAACGGCCGGGCCGGGCTGTGCTAGCCCACGTGATCCTCTTATGGCCCAGGAACGGCCCAATAAGGGTTGGGTCGTGCTATTTCTGAATAAGTCTATTTTCATCCCTCCTCTTGGGCTGTGATTTATATATGACTAACATAAGTCTATTTTTCGTCCCTCTTCTTTGGGCCGTGCCTTATATATGACTGAAATAAGTCTATATATGTTCCCTCTTCTTTCGCTGTGCATTACACCTGGCTGAAAATAAGTCTATTTCGACTTCCTTAATTTCGTGCCGTGCTGGGCTGGCCCACCGTACCAAGGCAGCGGCCCAGGCACAACCCAACTGTCGGGCCAGGTCAGCACGGGCCCGATACTAGTCGGGCCGTGCCAAAGCACCGTGCTATGGGCCGGGCCATCGGGCCGCGGGCCATATGGCCATCTATATCCTTCAGTATGGTGGCCGGGTGGACTGCAGATTTTTCAAGCTGAATGCTATGGACCATTTGAATGGTATGCAACATCTCAACTTGAAAAACTCTCAGTGTCGTGTACAACAATGTTCCAGATTATAAAGTTACTATGTCATTGTTTTCCTGTCTAAGAATTCAAGCAGTTGAAGTCCTGACAACTCTCTATTACAGTCACTGCCACACTTCACAACTTTGGCAAGCAACTTTGACCAACATAGTCTAGTGCTTGTTTTGTTGCCATATGTTTATCATAGCACACTTTTTAGTTTTGTGTCCCACTTGTCAATTGTCATATGCATATATCTTTGTCAAAACTTACCTAATTTATGGCCAGGAATTTCTTAGCCACATAAAATGTGGTAGGCCACACCTTAACTATAAAAGATTGGTAAATTGAAACAAGCAATCAAACAACCCCTTAGCCTTTAGACTAACTTCTGTATTATGAGTAATACAAAACTTAGCCTTTGATCTAACTTCTGTATAATGGTTGAGGCAATATCCCAGTCAGAGTCAGTCCCCTATCTCTTCTTTCTCTAGATTCTCTTGGCCCTCTTCAACCCTCGTGTGCTAGTCTTTTTTACCCTGATTCTTGAATTCCCAAGCATGAATCCATAAATTTTTTGAGAATTTGTATCCGTATTTGATATTGTGGCAACCTGTCGAATGTCGTTGATGGAACTGATGTTTTGAGATCGTCGACGTTCACGATCTCACCCAACTATCACGGTGCCGATGCAACTAATTAGAAACAAGAATAACCCAAGGTTTGGTGCGAAAACATTTCCCGCCGCTAGAATGTGAAAGTGGCGATTTTTTTTTAGCAGAATCGTTTTTTGTTCATTGTGGATATAACTATTTGGGCCGTACACCATAGGATTCATGTCCTCGAGGGGAAATTCGGGGTTGAGTAATATTACACACATCCCTGATCCTAGAAAAAAACCCTACTCATAAGCTTGTTAAACAGCCTAGTCTGTCCATCTGTTTAATTAGACTCTTCTCAAATTAAGCACTAACTCACCCTAAAATTAACTAACTTTAAAGCGTAGTCATGTTGACTTGCCATACTTTGGGGAGGGCTTAAACAAAGGCTTGATCTCATAGGATTAATTAATGGGTTAGGCAACGTCTCTGCATTGGCCATGCTGCCCTCAAGCAGCTGCACCACCCGGTGCATCGTCGGCCGGTCCGCCGGGCTCGGCTCGACGCACCATAGTGCCACACGCGCGAACTTCTCCACCTTCTCCAGATCAACTGCCGTCACATCGTCATCGCCGCCGTGCAGCATGAGCTCCGTCCTCCCCGTGCACACCAGCTCACCGGCCCACCCGAACAGTGTCACCGTGTCGGTGTTGCCGCCACGGTGATCCTCCTGGGGGAGTGGCTCTTGGCACCTCCGGCAACATATCATCTCTAGCAGCACGACGCCGAAGCTGTACACGTCTGCCTTGGTGTCCACGCGTGCATCGCCCCGGAGCCACTCCGGGGCGATGTACCCCCGGGTGCCCCTCACATCGGTCACCGTGGCGTGCACGGTGTGGTCGCCGAGGAGCTTGGCGATCCCGAAGTCCGTGATCCTCGGGTTGCTCTTGTCGTCGAGGAGTATGTTGTCTGGCTTGATGTCGCAGTGGATGATCGGCGAGTTGCACCCTTCGTGCAGGTACTCGATCCCCTTGGCGATGCCGAGCGCCGCCTCGGCACGCCAGCTCCACGGTGGTCGCCGGTGGCCGGGCGGCCCGAAGAGGACGCCGCGGAGCGAGCCGCCCGGCATGAACTCGAACACCAGCATCCGCTCGGTGCCTTCGTTGCAGTAGCCGATCATGCGGACGAGGTTCCGGTGGTGGATCTGCCCGACGGACTGCACCTCGTTGGCGAACTCCCGCTCGCTGTACTGGTTCGAGCTGATCAGCCTCTTCACGGCGACGAGACGCGGCTGCTCCGGCGACCTCATCAACGTCCCTTGGTACACCTCGCCGAAGCTTCCTTTGCCGAGCAGCTTCGCGAAGCCATTGGTGGCTTGGTGGAGCTCCTTGCTGCTGAAAGCTCTCACGCTCGTCGTCATCATCACCAGCTTCGGGCTCTGTGTGTACTTACTGAGCCAGCTGTGTGCAAGGAAGCCGCCGGCGATGACGGTGGCGAGCAACAGGAAGGACAAGCAAACGGTGGCGAGTACCGTCCCGGCTCGCGACGATGGAGGAAGACCACCTCTAGTGCGCACCTTGACCAGCGCCTTCGTCGTGACGTCGATCGCCTGCCGGCCGTTCGTCAGCGCCGCCATTTCCACGCAGTCGGTGCCGGCGATCAGCAGCGCGGCGGCGCAGTAGCAGTCGTTGAGGCAGTAACTCCGGCACTGGCTCTCATTGGTTGACGAGAACTTCTTGTAGTATATGGAGGTCTCCCACGTGGTGTTGGGGAGCTCGACGAGCGCGAACTCGTCGGAGTTGTCGCCGCCGTCGTCGCACGTCTGTGGCACGAACTCCGGCGTGCAGCCGCTGTCCCTGTGCTGCGCGTCGGTGTAAGTGTACCCGCTCGGGCACACGCAGCTGAGCCGGTCCTTCGTCTCCACGCAGTAGGATCCCGGGCCGCACATGCCCTGCAGGCCGGACGTCCTCTTGTTGCAGCCGTCGCTGGGGAACGCGCCGGAGATGGTCCAAGATGCGTTGCCGGCGCCGGCGCCGTTCTTGGGGGTGACATAGACGCGGACGATGCCGTCGGGGTCCATCCTGGCGAGGCGGTAGTAGTCGCCGGCGGCGGAGGAGCTCGATATCAAGCTCTGGAAGCTGCCGTTGTGGAGGGTGTAGTTGAGGCGGCCCTGCTCGTCGAAGGTCACCGTCGTGTTGCCGTGGGGGCTGTGGGTGTAGGCCTGCCAGTAAGCGTTGTCCGTGCTGTTGCTGGCGAGGAGGTCGTCGACGTAGAGGACGACGTTGCCGTCGGTCTGGATGCCCATGCTGAAGCGGCCGGTGGTGAACTCCGCGTCAGCGCGCTTGGAGAAGAGCTTCCCCTGCGACCGGCCGTCCATGGCCAGCCACTGTCCCGGCAGGAGCGTGTCCGTCGGGTACCAGAAGCTCTCCCACAGCACGTCGCCGGAGTCGCCGAGGAACTGGAGGTTGCCGGAGTCGCGGAGCACGACGACGGAGCCGCGCATCATTGGAGAGGCCGGCGCCGCCCTCCACAGCACGCGGCTGTCGGCGTCGGCCAGGGCGAGCTGGCCGTCCGACGTGACGCTGAGCGCGGACTGCGCGGTGCCGATCACCGTGTCGCCGGACGCCGACTGCTTGGCGAACCACACCACGGACTGCGCCGACCGCAGTGACGCATTGCTGCCGCCGGAGCCGAAGAGGAACCACGTGGCGAGGATGAATTTACCCGGGTCATCGGGGCCGAGGGAGCGGAAGCCGAAGGCGAAGTCCCCGGACAGGCTGGTGATGTATCCGGGCGGCGTCAGCGCGGCTCCGGCGGTCAGGTTGGTCACCGCCCGCTGCGCCACGGCCACCGGGAGACGATAAACTCCGTGCACCAGCGCCACGGCGCCGGCGAGACAGAGAGCTGCATTGCGCCACCAATGGAGCACCATGATTCATGCTTGGGTAGTTGTCGTTGAGCCAACGGTGCTATCTATGTACGTTTTACTTTAGCCTTGGTGGATGGGTCATCGTGTACTCCCGTGTTAACCGTACGTGCCCAGTGCGTTAAATTATGGAGTATGACCTATCGGCTGTTGACTTGTCTTGCTCGTATATAGTCAAGAGGTCAACAGACCAAGCGTGCCACGATAAACTACTGGTCGTTCTTTTTAAACTAAACCGGTATGTAGAAGCTGCCAATTATATTTTCAGTAAGTAGTAATAAAATCCTAGACGGGTTACAAGAAAAAAAAACATCACGATAAGAAAAGTCTAGCTAAACTCCTCATCAAAGA
The DNA here is from genome assembly GCA_000573905.2 of Oryza punctata. NCBI lineage: Eukaryota > Viridiplantae > Streptophyta > Magnoliopsida > Poales > Poaceae > Oryza > Oryza punctata. The sequence continues at coordinate 31,854,055 of CM002493.2, forward strand.
ATACTATTGTTGTCGGCTGAACAAGTTCACAACACGCAGAACAACTCAATGCTACAACCCACTCATAGTAGACCATAGATGAAACCCAAACATAAGTCATCGTTACCAAGTTTGTGCAAAAGCGACGTAGCAGCTCCGACCTTCGCATTGAAAAGCAAAGTAAAGCAGCTCCGACTTCACCACAGACTTGTGTCGTCGTTGCCGAGCTCTTCACAGAAACAACCAAGAAGCTCTGACTTCCCAAGGCGGACATCAGCCAAAGCTACCGTATCACCGCTTCCTGCTTATTTCTGGCACTAGCACACCTAGAGAGAGATTGCAACGTGTTATCGTTGCCAAGGTTCATCTCACCCCAACAACAAAGCAGCTTCGACTTCACCTAGCAAAATCAAACAAGGGCATTGGTCGCCGGTCGCAAAGCAAGAAGCAGATCAAACAAGGTGAAGGCCTATTGAACGTTGGTGTGGAAGTAGAAAGCCTCGGAGCTAACGCCAATTCCACGACCAGACATACACATGAAAAGGTTCTCCAAAACGGGACCCTCAACAGAGACGCAATGTGAATCGCCGCTGCCGCTTGCCCGGAAACCGGGGCAAGGCTTTCACCTGGAGCACAATGATGGATGAAGAAGAGGGAACACATCATAACGATGCCTCCAAGGAGGGGGAACAACGTTGAAGGTGTCGCCATCATCAAGCTGGCCAAAAGGCACGGCAAGCCTTTTGCCTACGGTTCCCAGTCTGCTCCTACACACCTAACCAATCCGCACACACTAATGTCGCAAAAATGCCGCACTGGTCCGGACTCACTGACCCTCCGACGACCAAATACCCCGGAGCACCCCGTGGGCACGGCCTCACCGACGGGCGCAACCAGAAAACCACCTCCACCGTACACCAGAACGCCAAGTCCCCGACTTCTGTTGGCCTCCAGCACCAACAAACCATCTGGGCGCTAGAGCCGCCCAGCCGCCCCGGATCTTTGCCTGACGCCACCACCAAGCACACCGGCGACACCCTCCCTGTCAGCTGCCAGCCTCACCGCCGGCCACACTGGCTAGCCGCTGCCAGCTGCGTCCCGCCAGCCAGCCATGTCGTCGCCCGCGTCTCCCGTCAACCAGCTATCTTCCGCGCCACCTGTCGCCTTCTCCCACGCCAGATGCCGCCATCAATCGTGCCACCTGCCACCGTCGCCCGCGCCGTCATCAGCTCACCAGGGGCAGATCCGGTGGCGGAGCCGCCGGATCCGTAGCCACACACCGTGCCGCCGTGCGGCCTTCCCGGCGCGCCGTGCCACCTCCTCGCGCTGGAGACGGGCCGTCACCGGGGTTTTGGCCCCGTTGCCACCATCCCGGCGGGCCGCGCGGTTTCCAGTGGCGCGCTCCGGCAGCGGCAAGGCGGGGGAGAGGAGGGGAGGGTGGCGGCGGTCGGGGGCTAGGGTTCGCCCCCGGTCGCCCGTGCGTGGATGACAGTGAGCGTCAAGATCTCCAAACTGCTGGTTGTGGGTATGTAGGAGGAATATATTGCATGTATCCATAGCCATGGATGTCTTGATCGGACGGAGTTTGCACGCTCTAGCTGCGGAAAGTATTTTTACACCTCGAGAATATGGTAACCTTTGATTCTTCCTCTTACTACTGCCTCCAGTCAAATAATATTTGATGTTGGGAGTATTAAACTTAATTAGTATTCCTAGTGACAAAAATATTGTTGAACAAAGGGAGTAGTTTGTATTTGTGCTGTGTTAGTTGGGTGGGTGAGATTGTGCCTAAAAGTGCTAATTCACGTGTGCCTCTCATTCACCGCAAGCAGTTTCAATTATTATTGTTTGTGATCGACGGTGCAACCGAATGATTCAATTTTTCGATGGATTAGGGTTACAGGGAACACTACCGGAGAACCAATCTTTTTTCAGTGGACTAAAATCACAAATTTTTCGGTTGTCTTACGAACCGGTATTAAAGATGTTTTTAGTACCGGTTCTAAAAATTCAAGTCCCAAAAACATCTTTAGTCCCGGTTAGTAACACCATGTTGACGATGGAATTTGGCAAACATATGAATCGGAGGCCGGATCCAATTCGAAGTGGATTTGGAGATATGCAGGATTCTCGAGAACGAAGTGCGCATCGGCTAGAAGTCTGTAACGGCCGATACCGAGTATGATATGGTTAGCCGATACAGCCGATATTGGTTAAGTTGGTTACGTGATCAATGTTAGATTCAAAAGAAGGGCTTCGATGATATTGCCAGATAAGGATGAAGTACAAGATAGGCAATTGTATCTATTAATTAGTATTTTATGTAATTTTATTGTAGATATTCTTGGTAAGAGTCCACCTAAGGGATTTGTTTGACTATTAGAGTTGTAATAGAAAGTATGAGTCGTGTTCGTTATGGACAAGTTTGTATTTTCGGGTATAAATATAAACTCGAGGTCTTGTAAATAATTAACATCAGTTCAATCCAAATTCGGTGCATCGCCACCTTTTCTTATTACTTTGTTTCGACGAGTTCTTACTTTCGAGTCGAGCTACATTGGTTTCAATCTTCGACAAATAAGTAACTACTTGTTATGGCGGTTTGTGTTCTCGGGATTAGTGCTTACTCTTTGTGACACTCTAATCTTGATCATGTAATCCGTCGAGTTATCATATGTGTTATATAATTTAGATTGATAATGCTCTCTGCTTGCATCGGCTAACTTCTATCTAAGGTTTTATCGATAATGGCTAGATTGACTTGGTTTAGATTATATAATACATCTACCATCCTGAAAAGACAACCATCAGCTCGATTGTATAGATTTTATGCTTCTTTTTATACTTAGTGCTGTATCAGTTAAGTTTGATCTACTAAGTCGTGTTTAGAATCATAATCTCTAGCTTGCTTTATGGTCATTAATAAGAATAGTATCGGGGTTTCAGCCGATCCTACTTGGTATAGTTGTTTTACATAGTTTTATGCTTTGTTTAATGTACTATATCTGCCCCTTATATTAGGATCTAAATTAATATAAATATATTGAACTTACTGTTAATCTAATTGATGGTAGTTTGATATTTTTGTAGCAAGAGAATATCCTAGTATAAGATAGTATCGGAGTTATAGCCGATATATGCTTAAATCTGAACATCGGCTATGATATAAACATATAAAATCGTTATTTCATGTTACCTTAGATCTGGGCATTTTATACTGTCTCGGTTAAATCCGACCTATCCCAATTATTGATTTCTAAAGTAATAATGATTTATAGTTTATGTAATTTTAATATTTACAGTCGATGGATCAAGTTTAAGGTTTATTTATTATTAGAAATATACCTTACAGCCGATTCACTTCACAATGCATCGGCTAGGTTATATCACGATATGACATCGGTTTCATGACCGATCGATTATCGTTACGTATCATACTGTTCGCTAAAAACCAATTGAAATGGAAGAGTAGGCGGCCCATAGCGGGATACTAATAATATTTGCATGTTTTATCTTGTTGATTGTAGGATCAAATCAACTGGCACGCCCGTATCTTACCATCATTTAAGATCTGTATTAGACCAAAGCAAATCTCTCAGACCAGTGTGTGTTTTTTTGCATCAACACACCAACCGGGACTAAAGATACATTTTTAGTTCGGTTGGTAATACCAACCCGGACTAAAGATGGAGGATCTTTAATCCGGGTTGGTGTTACCAATCGGGACTAAAAATATTTTTAGTACCGATTGGTAACACCAATCGGGAGTAAAGATGCCTTTATGGTCTAGTTAAAAAGGAAAGCATATCTTTATAGGTCAGATATGTGTGGTAGGTGCGATGGTAATGCGCGTGAGACTGAAGTGAGAGATCTTGAGTTTGAATCTTACCGGTGCTAAAAATCAAGATCTTTAGTCCGGAAAATAAAATAACCAATACTAAAGATCTTTAAAATTACTTTTCTAGTAGTGTTTAAGTCGGGTACTAAAAATCAAGATCTTAAGATCTTTAATATCACTTCTCTAGTTGTGATAAGAGTCAGGGTGGGCAACTGGAGGAAGGGGCTCGTGCTCCCCGGTATCGTCAGGGATGTCACTGGCGCGAAGCGGCAGCACTTCTCGATTTTTTTTTTCTCGGCGCACTCTCGTGTGCGGATAACACTGGAGTTGGGGAGAGGATTAAGGTGGAGCGGGAGGTAGGTCTTGGACAGGGAGCACACAGGTGGGTTGCTCGTGCGACTTATGCATGTCATGGGTAGTGATGAACTAGCATGTTATGAGTAGTGATGAACTAGCTTCCACAATCTTAAACCATCCTTTCCATAGACGGATCATCACAACCTCAAGTACAGATGACAATTTGTGAATAATTTATGATTCAGTGCTTGGGAAATTCAAAAACTAGGGGTAAGAAGACTAGCACAAGAGGGTTCAAGAAGGGGTGGGTCTGATCCGCAGCTGACTAGCGCGGCTGGCTGCAGACACATGGTCAGTTTTTGCCCTCTCGTCCTCCACATATACTACTATATGTATTACACATTATATATATAAACTTTGTATTTGCGTGTGTGTATATATATGTGAATGTATACAAAGTATGTATACATATGTGTATAAATGAGCTAGAAGTGGAATAAGCAGACAAAAAAACTCGCTTACCTATTCCGGTCGCTTGCATCCCTAGGTTATAACTGGTACAATATAAAATAGATGTAGAAAAAATTAAGAGTAAATTTCACTTTCGGTCATCCTCTATTACCGATGATTCACTTTGAGCCATTATTTAATCATCGTTTTTATTCTGGAACAGATATTTTTTACATTTGTTTCACTTTGGATCACCCCGACTCTCTTTTCAAGCATATAACACGATCTTGAGTACATCGGCTTCTACTTATGAATAAATTCTCATAACTATATGTAGGATGTATATGATAAATTCGATATATGTAAGATGTATATGATAAATTCGATATAGATGGATAAAATAATTGTGGGTAGTAAGTGTCACAGAAGGTAAAAATATCCGATAAAAAAATATTGGTAAAATGTGTTGAAATAAGTACGGACAGTTCCAGGGCGAGACTAGCTTCCTTGGAGTCACCAGTCCATCGCTGACTCCCCGCCGGGCGAGGCCGTGGTAAACGATTCCACCATCGCCTACTTCTCTCTCCTCGATCAACAAGAAGCAAGCAAGCACGCATTATCCCAGCTTTTGCCAAGTTGTTAGGCTGGTCATTTGGAAACCGTCAAAATTCAAAAGAGAGAGAGAGAGAATAAATAAAAAGGTTGGCTTTTCACGGCCGCGAGCTGGCCTTGCGGTGCGGGGCGAGCAATGGCCGGCTCACTCTGACTCGCGCGAAGAACCAGCGAGCGACAATGACGAATGAAGCGGCGGCCTCCGCTGAAATCAGAGCGCGTCCTCTCCACCTCTCGACGAGAACGCTGATCGCTTTTCATCGTCTCGATCGCCGATTCGCCGTATTGACGTGCTCACCCCGCTGATCGCTAGAATCCAGACCCTACTGATTCAGAGATTCAGTCTGCCAAAGGGGAGAGAAAAGGACCCATTCGCTTAGCTTGATGGTCCAGGAAGCCGGCCGGCCGCGGCAGGACAACAATATTTGTAGTGACTATGTTGCTGGCACCGACAATGCAAAAGGCAAAACTACGACCAATACGATCCGATGAAGGGCGACATACTGATTCACGTATCTCCGCGGTACTATTTTCCAAATCTTTTTAACAAGGAAACGCTCAATAAGTTGTTCTATCTTGAATCGTGAAGTAGAACTGATCTGTACAACATATAATATATCCGTCCCAAGATATTTGTCTATCTGGAATTCAAAATCACAAAATAGTTGATACCCTAGAGTATTATTTGTCCCCTCAATCATAACTCATTCAAATTTCTTTCCCTTTTTACCCCTAACCATCTTCTCAATCCCAACCAAACTCCTTTTAATTAGGTTGGGATGCGCTAAAACGCACCCTCGCCATCGCCGGATACCGGGCTCTGGCACCTTCTGCAACATACCGGCCATCTCCAGTAGCACGACACCGAAGCTGTACGCGTCCACCTTGGTGTCGATGCGCCTCTCTGGTTCCCCTAACATTAGTCACCGTACGTCGTGTGCATCTGTTGGTCGCCGAGTAGCTTGGCGATCCCAAAGTCGGTGATCTTGGGGTTGTTCTTGCCATCCAACAGTACGTTGTCGGGCTTGATGTCGCAGTGGATGATCGGAGAGGTGCACCCTTGGTGCCCTTGGCAATGCCGAGTGCGGCCTCGGCGCGCCAGCTCCATGGTGGACGTGGAGTCTGGAAGAGGATGCTCCGGAGGGAGCCACCCGGCATGAACTCGAACACCAGCATCCGCTGCTCCCGCTCCTTGCAGTATCCGACCATGCGGACCAGGTTCCGGTGGTGGATCCGCCCGATGGACTGCACCTCGTTCAGGAACTCCCTCTCGCTGTACTCCTTGGAGGTGACGAGCTTCTTCACCGCGATGTCAGGTGGTTGCAGCGACTTGGCCACGCCATGGTAGACCTCGCCGAGGCCCTCCTCTTCCTAGCAACCTTTGGAACCCATTGGTGGCTCGGTGGAGCTATCCTTTGTTGTGAAAACCCTCACAGTGTCATGGTTGGTGCTGTTTATATTTCTTCTGATGCGCCAGTGCAGCAGAAGGCTGGTCGCCGAACGGCAGCGGCGGCTCTTCTCCGCCGCGACGGCAGCGTGGCCGGAGGGCTGCTCATCCGAACCTTGATCAGCGCCTTCGCCGTGACGTTTCTCCCCTGCTGTCCGGAGCCCGTGAGCGACGCCATCTTGGTGCAGCGCGTTGCGTCGGGCTCAAACAGCGCCGCCACGCAGAAGCAGTCGCTCAAGCACATGTCGGCGCACCGCTCCTCCGCCGTGCGCTCGTACATCACGTACGGCGAGGCCGTCCAGGTGGTGTTGGGCAGCTTGGTAATCCCGAATTCGGCCGTGCTGTTCACCACGTCGCAGCTCTGTGGCGCGAACAGCGGCCGGCAACCCATGTACCGTAGCTTCGTGTCGACGGAGGAGTAGCCGGTCGGGCACGCGCAGTCGAGCCGGCCGTCGTCGCCGTTAACGCAGTACGAGTTGGGGCCGCAGAAACCATCCAAGGCACGGGTTGACATGCCACAACCTATGGCTGGGAACAGATCGACGACGGTCCACGACGCGTTGGCGGAGTTCCTCGGCCGGATGTCGAGCGTCGCGCGTCGGTAGCTGCCCGGTGGAGCTCGCCATGGGAGGTGTCAGGTCGTACAACGAGCCATTCTTGATCTGGTATAGTAGTAGATACTCCCCGTCGAGGCGAAAAAAAGAGTCGTGTTGCCGTCCGGGGTGTTGCCGGGCTGTTGGGTCCGGGTTGCCCAGTACGCTTTGCTCGAGTCGGCATTGCCGCCGGCGGCGAGGTTCATGAGGTACAAGACGATGTTGCCGTCGTCCTGCACGAAGAGGCCGAAGCGGCCAGCGGAAAAATCCGCATCCAAGCGCTTGGACCGAAGGATTGCTCCAGCGCCCATGGACTGGCCAGGGAGGAGCGTGTCGGTCGGGTGCCGGAAGCTCTCCCACACCACGGAGTTGTCGCCGGCGGCGAGGAACTGGAGGTTGCCCGAGTCCAGCAGCACGAGCAAGAACCCGTTCGGCTGGCCTGGGTTCGAGCTCGTCCAAACGTTGCCGCCGCCGGTGGTGGTGTCCGCGAGGAGGAGCTGGCCGAGGGTGACGCTGAACACGGACTGCGCCGTGGCTGTCACCGCCGACGCGGTGCCCGGATCCGTCGCGTACCATACCACCGCCGCCTTGTGCTGCGCGGGGTCGTCGTCGTTGTCGTTGTTGAACCATACGGCGAGGAGGAACAGGCTAGCTGTCCGTGTCCGGGCCGCCGGAGTCGATGGCGCGGAAGCCGAAGGCGAAGTCGCCGGACGAGCTGGTGATGTACTGAGGAGGCCTCAGAGTGGATCCGGCCGTGAGGTTGAGGTTATCCGCTTCAAGCAGGCGGGTTTGGTGGTGCACCACGATCAGCAGCAGCAACGGAGCGAACGACGAGAGGGACATTCCTGCAAATGCCTTCATTTCGATCTGCTCTCAATAAAGCTACTGCGCGCTTGATCAGTGCTTAACAGGCCATTTGTGATTGTGATGAGTTGTAATAATACGCTAATAGGTTCCCCCGTAGGCATGCAACCTTGCATTGGCACAATTCTACATCAGTTTATTGGTGACAGATTAATATGAAAGCGAAACTGCGTGTTCACACTGTTAGATCAAATCGATCTACATTAACTTAATAAAACTTAAAACAGGATCATCTAGACTAACATGACACACATCTATCTAATCTAATGCGGATAAACATGACAATTTCGGTCCTTTACCGGTGGCCGTGGCGTCCATGGTCGTCGGTGAAGCTGTAACGAAGTTGATGACGATCTCACTATCACGAACGTAGCGTAGGCGCTCCTTGAGCGTCTTCTTGGGTAGCGAAGACCTTCGGATCTCCACCGGCACTGCCCCGGATGAGGAACTCGAACTTCCGAGCCTTCCAGCGCGCTTAGAGATCGGTTAGGGTGGACTACGTGAGAGTCACGTGCTTTTTGCGTTAGGTCACCCGGTAGGGTTGACCCTCTATTTATAGGTCGCGCTGTAGGCAAGGGGCCGAGCCCAATGGGCTTAGGTTTTGCCTCCCGATCACGGCAAAATCGGGCTCGGGATTAGATCCGAGTCCGAGATTTGGGGAGATGGATATCCCCTCTTATTTGAGTTGGTTACAAGTTGACCGAGGTCAAACATAATATCCAACATTCTCCCCCTTGACCGAAGGTCAATAACTTAACTTTAAACTAACGACTATTCAGTCACTAACTAAAACTAAACTAAAAAATTCCTCCTCAGTAAATCAGCAAGTACCAGACCAATGCGTCGTCAGCAGCACTACGGCATACTGGGACAGCATTACCCATAGCCTCACTGAAGAACCTTGTCAGAACTCTTACTCTTATTTGGGAAAGAAATTTACTGGCCCTGAACCAGGACTTGATGCAGGTTATCCACTAGACCCATGTTTAGGACATGCTTCTGAAAGAGGTATGGTGGTAGACCTTTTGTGAGCGGATCCACAATATTTTCCTTAGTACTTATATGCTTAATTTTAAGTGTATTGTCCCGGTTTCTATCTTTCACGACACGATACTTAAGGTCTATGTGCTTGGAAGCACCACTTAGTTTATCGTTTGCGCAAAAGAAACTGCCGACTGATTGTCACAGTACATTGTGATAGGTCTCGAGATACTATCCACAATTCTTAATGCCGGTATGAAATTCTTAAGCCACACTGCCTGTCCCGTGGCCTCGTAACAAGACACAAATTCAGCTTGCATTGTAGATGCAGCCGTTACACCTTGCTTACAACTTTTCCATGAAATCGTTCCCCCTGCTAGTGTGAATACATAACCGGAAGTGGACTTCCTGTCATCTTCATCACCAGCAAAGTCAACGTCAGTGTAACATTCAACCTCAAGGTTATTTGATCTCTTATATGTAAGTTTGTAATGTTTAGTGCCTTGGCAATATCCTAATGCCTTCTTTACGCCTACCCAGTGAGCCCATCCTGGATTAGACTGATATCGACTAAGTACTCCGGCTGTAAATGCCAAGTCCGGACGCGTACAGACTTGCGCATACATCAAACTGCCAACAGCTGATGCATATGGAACATTCTCCATCTTACTTCTTTCTAAATCATTCTTAGGGCACTGACTTCCACTTAGCTTACGCCCTTTTGTAACGGTACAGGTGACGTGTTGCACTTATCAAGGTTATATCTCTTAAGCATTTTCTCAATATAAGCTTTCTGAGATAATCCTAGTACACCTTGGGCTCTGTCTCGGTGTATCTCAATGCCAAGTATATACGAGGCTTCACCGAGGTCCTTCATTTCAAAATGAGATGAGAGAAAATTCTTAGTCTCATACAACATGTTCTTATCGTTGCAAGCTAACAATATGTCATCCACATACAGTACTAGAATTATTAGTTTTCCACCCTTTGCTTTAATGTAGATGCATCTATCTGCATCATTTTCCATAAATCCGAATCTCTTAATAACTTCATCGAATTTAAGGTTCCATTGTCTGGACGCTTGCTTAAGTCCATTAATGGATTTCTTTAATCTGCATCCCATATGTTCCTTACCCTTAATAGAAAAACCTTCCGGTTGTGCCATATAGATGGTCTCATCTTTCCATTTAGGAACGCAGTCTTAACATCCATCTGATGTAACTCCATATCAAAATGGGCTACTAATGCCATGACTATTCTAAATGAATCTTTGGTGGACACAGGAGAGAAGGTCTCGTTGTAATCAATCCCTTCCTTCTGCGTAAACCCTTTAGCTACGAGTCTTGCCTTGAATCTTTCGACCTTCCCTTTGGAATCACATTTGGTTTTGTAGACCCACTTACAACCTACTGTCTTGACCCCATCAGGAATTTCTACTAAATCCCAGACCTGATTAGAACTCAGACTTTAGTTCCTCTTCCATGGCCTCAATCCATTTAGTGGAATTCTCACTTTTAACTGCCTCTCTGAATGAGGTAGGATCATTAATCTTCCCAACATCATACATATCCTCACTTAAGTATGTTTCATAACAGTCAGAAAGAGCCCATCTCCTTTGCCGAGTTGATCTTCTTAATGGTTCTGGTTCAACTGGCTGAGGATCAGGTTGAGGCTGTACTAATGGCGCAGTTGGCGCCTGAACCTCAGGGGTCGGCGCCTGCACCTCTGGAGCTGGCACCTGAACCTCAGGAGGTGGTGTCTGCGCCCCAGTAGCTGCCACAGTGCTGCTTATATAAGGAATGACTGGTGGTACAAACTGATATACCTCAGTAGACTCTGGAACTATTGGATCAGGAAGCTCAACCCGCAGTCCTTCGAGACTTATATCCCTCTTTGGAAAATTTCCACTAATACCTGAGTCCTCTAAGAACACAGCCTGTCTGGTCTCAACGAACTTAGTGGAGCGACCAGGACAGTAGAGTCGGTACCCTTTAGACTTATCAGGATATCCAATAAAGTGGCAGCTCACTGTCTTAGAATCTAATTTCTTTTGGTGTGGATCAAATAACTTAGCCTCAGCAGGACAGCCCCACACTTTTAGATAATTTAGTGTCGGTTTCCTCCCATTCCACAATTCGAAAGGTGTCTTGGGGACTGACTTAGATGGAACCCGATTGAGTATGTGAGCAGCTGTTTTTAAAGCTTCCATCCACAGCTCCACAAGCAAGCTAGAATAACTGAGCATGCTCCGTACCATATCCATTAGCGTACGGTTGCGACGTTCAGCCACTCCATTTTGCTGTGGTTCTCCCGGCATGGAGTATTGCGCTCTAATGCCATTTTCTTCTAAGTACTTAGCAAACGGCCCCTTAATTTGACCATATTGTCCAAGCTTCCCGTAGTATTCTCCACCCCTATCTGATCTTATAGTCTTAATGGAAGTGTTGTGCTGTTTCTCAACTTCTTGCTTATAAATTTTGAACAATTCTAGCGCATCTGATCGCTTACGAATGGGGTAGATATGACCATAGCGGGAATAATCATCAGTAAATGTTATAAACGAATCATAACCATCTACTGACATCACTGAGAGTGGGCCACAGATATCTGTGTGAATTAATTCTAACACGCCTGAACTCCTAGTGGCTCCTTTCTTAATTGTCTTAGCATATTTTCCCTTAATGCAGTCAATGCAGTGGTCTGAATCAGAGAAATCTAACTTATCAATTATCTCATCTTTAATGAGACGCTCCATTCTCCCCCTCGAAATGTGGCCTAAGCGACAATACCACAATTTCGAAGATGTCTCATTAAAACGCTTACGCTTATTTGAAACATTATCAATATTCATCACAGAATCATCAAGAGAGAGCATATAAAGTTTGCCTTGCCAGACAGCAAGACCCACATTTATTAAATTGTACTTAATCACACACTGATTGTTGCCAAACTCACAAAAATATCCCGAATCATCTAAAGCTGATACAGAAATAAGGTTTCTCTTTAAACTAGGTGCATAAAGAACATCATCTAAATTAAGCTAGAAGCCTCCTGGCAACTCTAACTGGAAACTTCCAACGCCTTCAACTTCAACGGGATGTCCATTAGCCACTCTTAGGCTTCGCTCCCCCCTTCTTATAGTTCGGATCGAACGGAATACCATTGTCCTTCAGCCATTCCTTAAATCCAGGACAGCCTTTCTGGAGATGCTTAGGTGAATCGCAGAAGGAGCACAACATCTTGCCACCTTTAGTCTGGTGGCGCTTGAACTTGTTGTTGTTGTTCCTGGGACCATGGTTCTTGTTCCCACTCTTCTTATTCTTCTTTTGGCCTTGTTTGCTACTACCTGACTCATGCTGATGCTTGGGAGTGCCAGAAATATTAAGGTTGCCAACCATGTTCACAACATCCTTCATCTTCTCAGTCTTAAGTCTTTCTTCTTCTTCAACACAGTAGCTGATCAACTCACTGATGGACTAGACGGTCTTGTTGGTGTTGTAGTTTATCTTAAAAGCAGCGTACTGTGATGGCAGTGATGTCATGATGAAGTGCACAAGGAAACCTTCAGAGATCTCCATCTGCATTTCCTTAAGCCTGTTAGCCATATCACACATGTTGAGAATGTGCTCCCTTATGCCAGTCTGACCATTGTACTGAGATCCCACCAACTTCATGATGAGAGTACTAGCATAAGTCTTAGATGAGCTCTTAAAGTTTTCCACAATCTTGGCAAGATATTCCTTAGCAGTCAGATCAGCCCCCTGAGCATTCTTTGTGGGGATGGCACCCTTTATGCCAACACTAATGGTCTGCATCATGACCATGAGGGCCATGCGATCAGATCTGTCCCACTTCTCATTGGGAGCTGAACTGGCTCCTGCAGCAGGTGCAGCAGGCTTATCCTCCCTTAGTGCAATGTCAAGATCATTCCATGCCAAGTACGTTGTGACCTTGCCCTTCCACTCATGAAAGTTTGCTCCATTGAGCGGCTCAATGTTGTTCAGGTAGGAGGCCACAACATTGACATTAGTTGCTGAAAATAGAATAAATTAAAACTTAACTTAGTAAGCATATACAGTGAAATGCGAATTAAAGCATGATAATAATCCTACGTTGGTCTGATTAAAATCATACATTAAATTTCAAAATGCATCACCGGTGGGGAAAACAATTGAAATTTGTCTTAATACTCATGATTAAACAACGTTGGTCAGAAATAATCACAAGTTTACTCTAAACAAACTTCTCGTTGGTTCCATTTATTTAGAGGCATCTCAAAGTATAGTGGTGCATTAAAATAACACCAACAATTTATAAATAATATACTTAAAATAATAAACTTACGGAAAAAACTTATACTGAAAATTTAATCTAATAACTGAGCTTAAAATAATAAATAATATACTGAAAATAATAATAAACTTACTAATACTGAAAATTAAACTAATAATTTGGCTTAAAATTGGACTAAATGTATATAAGAAGCAGCAGCAGCAGCAAGCGGCCCAAGAAGCAGCAGCAGCGGCGGGGTTAGCAAGCAGCAGCGGCCCGCGGCCCAGCAAGCAGCGCGCGGCCCAGGCGAGCAAGCAAAGCAGCAGCAGCGGCGGCCCAGCTGAAAGAAGGCCCAGGCGGCAATGGCCGGGCCGCCAATTCGGCCCAAAGGCGCGCGCGCAGTGGAGTGTGCGGCGGCTAATCCAGGCCGTCCGCTGAGATCTAATGGCCAAAAAGAAACGCGCCCGCCCTTAAATAGCCGAAAAACATGGGGGGAGGAGAAACCCTAGCTCATTTCTCTCCTCCTCCCCCTCCCGGCCGAGCGCAGCAGCGCTGCTTGCGGCGGCGGCTTGCGGCGGCGGCCGACCGGCGACACGCCACCCTTCTTCTCTAAATCCGGCCACCGGCCACCGCCTCTCCCCTTCCTTTCTGAGTGAGCGAGCGAGAGAGAGAGCCGAGCCGGTCATGGCGACGCGGCGGCGGCCGGAAGACGGCGTCAGCCGAGAGCGGCGGGGCTGTCGCGGGGGCCCTCGCCGGCGCGTGCGTTCCCTCACGGTGAGCGCGCGGCCATCGAGGGTCTCCATGGCGGCCCCCTTAAGCCCTCATGGCCAGCGGTAACCGACGGTGACCGGCGGCGACTGGCGGTGGTGGCCGGGTCTGATGGCGCGCGCGGGCGCCGGCCGAACTCATGGCTGGAGTAGCTCGCGCGTGGCCGGCCGACTTAGGGTTAGGGTTCGGGTGTGTGTGTGTGATTCGGGTTTGCTATCTCTCTTTCTTTCTTTTTTTTTATTTACTTACTTATCCGAAACCCTAGCTTATAGATCTAAAATAAAAACATGATTAATCTTAAGAGAACTTACTAAAACTTGAAGAACTTAACTAAAACTTGACTAAACATGATAGATCTAAGCATGCGAACTTACTGTCTAATCTTAAAAACATGATGAAAATTACATGGTAGATCTAGGCATTACTTCGTTGTGAACTTAAAACCGAAACAAGATGGATCAAGTAGACTATATCTTTGCTAACTGATACCAAATGTTAGATCAAATCGATCTACATTAACTTAATAAAACTTAAAACAGGATCATCTAGACTAACATGACACACATCTATCTAATCTAATGCGGATAAACATGACAATTTCGGTCCTTTACCGGCGGCCGTGGCGTCCATGGTCGTCGGTGAAGCTGTAACGAAGTTGATGACGATCTCACTATCATGAACGTAGCGTAGGCGCTCCTTGAGCGTCTTCTTGGGGTAGCGAAGACCTTCGGGTCTCCACCGGCATTGCCCCGGACGAGGAACTCGAACTTCCGAGCCTTCCAGCGCGCTTAGAGATCGGTTAAGGTGGACTACGTGAGAGTCACGTGCTTTTTGCGTTAGGTCACCCGGTAGGGTTGACACTCTATTTATAGGTCGCGCTGTAGGCAAGGGGCCGAGCCCAATGGGCTTAGGTTTTGCCTCCCGATCACGGCAAAATCAGGCTCGGGATTAGATCCGAGTCCGAGATTTGGGGAGATGGATATCCCCTCTTATTTGAGTTGGTTACAAGTTGACCAAGGTCAAACATAATATCCAACACACACATCCATGTATCTATCTTACGAGGCACAACAGGGTTTGCAATTTCGAAACATGTGTTTTTGTCCATAGGGACCGAAAGAACCAAAATTTCGGAATTTTTTGGCCGAATTTTTTTGAATTTTTAAAATAGTTTGACTGAATTTGAACAAATTTTGACCAAATTTAAAAATATTGGACAAAAACGAAAATTTTGGGGAGATTTTGACCTTGCCGGTGGGGACAAAGTTTCCGAAATTTCGAACCAAAATTTCAATCCATGGGCACATAAGATATTTGGAACAAAAAAAATGCAAGGATTTTCAACCGCTAAGAAATAACAATCCATTAAGTAATCAACCACATACAAGATGAGACTGGATTTTTCAATTTTTGGTCCCTTGTGAAAACTTATTTTATAAACAACCCCTAAAAAACTTATTTTGGGAATGAACCTTTTTCTCGGTGCCAACGTTATTGGTGTTGTGTTCAAACATGATGGGGCCATGGTTTAGAGCTCCTCCTCTCCACCAACGAGAGGGGACCACGATGGCAGCAAGGATACCGAGCTCCCTCTCCACATACGAGAGGGGCCATGGCGGTAGTAAGAACGGTGAGCTCTTCTTCACCGCCGGATCCGGATGCAAGTTCACCGAATCCGGCCACTACTGGAGAAACTATCTTCCGTCGGGTACCCAAAAACACAAATATCCCGATTGGTTTAAGAACCGGTACTAAACATGCTTCAATACCGATTGTAAAAGTCCAAAGTCCTAGAAACATCTTTAGTCCCGGTTGGTAACACCAACCGAGACTAAAGATGCCTCTAGGGTTTAGTTAAAAAAGGAAACATCTCTATCCAAGTTAGATGTGTGTGGTAGGTGAGATGGTAACTCGCGTGAGGCTGAGGTGAGAGATCTTGAGTTCGAATCCCGCAGCCAGATCTTTAATCCCGAAAATTTAGTTTGGGTTGCTATAACCGGTACTAAAGGAGGTTACAAACCGGGACTAAAAATCACTTCTCCAGTAGTGGGCCGCCACGAGCTCGCCGGATCTACAGCAGGTCAGCAGCGGAGAGTGACGACATCACCAGGGAGTAGGTTGGCTAGTGATGAGCTCTAAGTGACAAAGGGCAACAAGCTCCATGGTGGATGTGCCCCTCGACGGCGCACAACTACGGTCGATCTCCAGGTACACCTACTTTTTTCTTCTTCCCCCTCTCTTTTACCCATGTCGGACCACCTTTTCTCATTGAAGCCGTTGTTTCCTCTTTGGACTTGCTCAACGCGTGTCTTTGAGCAGTGCGGCTGCAGCCCTTGAGCTGAGGCGCGGCAAGACCCCTGCGACCTCTGCAAGCATGGCAAGGCGTTGTGAGGCCCCGGTTCCCACTACCATGGATGCTCGGCTCCGACGTGGATGCCCAAGACACCACTGTCCACCGTGGTGCATTGGACATGGTTTTGTTTTCCGTGCCCTAACTTTATCTTTATCTTTAGTAGAAACGAATACCACCTAAGTTCAACCCCCTAACAATAATATACTGTTAGAGCTCAACCTCACCAAAATGTACTACCACCAATATACACAGACATTGATCGGTAACAACAACTCAGCGCGGTTTGTGTATAGGAAATTTTATGAGGATCTACAGCGAAGCTTTAACCCCGAAGCAAAACGGAAAGAGCTCATAGGTGCCCTGGTCACTTCATGGTGAAACATATGGCTGGAAAGAAATAACGGAGTGTCCAATTACAATTCTTTCGTCGAAACTTTCATCGCCCTTCTGATCCTCAAAGACTGGGCTATGGCTTTCAAGGAGCTGTCTGTTTGTTTATGCTTTCCCTTTAAACTTATTTTGCTACTCCTTTCATGTAATAACCATGTACTTCTGTTTTCAAACTCTCTCCTCCTAGATATATCCGGTAGAGATCCGATCCTGTTCTCGGTCTTTAAAAAGAATTGACTTCCATGGAGACAATGTGCGATTTTTGCCATGTGAAGAGAATCTAGAAAGAGAACTGTAGCTATGTTGTTTTAAGTAATTTTAACAGATTATTTGCTCTATATTTTTTTAAAAAAAATATGTTTTCCTTAAAAAGACTTTCTCATGAGTCATGCCCCTCTCATGCGAGTCTTCTTGACCCTGATTCTTGATGTCCTAAGCATTCAGTTATGAGACTTTCTCATGCGAGTCTCAGAAATTCATGAGACTTTCTCATGAGTCATGAGTCATTGCCCCTCTCATGCGAATATCTGCATTTGAGATTGTGACAACCCGTCGATGGAAAAGGACGGTTTATTCAGGATCGCCGAGGCAGGCACACGATCTCACCCAACCAACGAACACGGATCAGAACATATCACTTTAGGAAGGCAATAATTCGAGAAAACTAGCAGCAGTAGCAATCGGCAGAAAATGAGTGCATTCTCCATTTCTCATCCGGATCATCACACACCAAATTTGACTCTTTACCACATCAATGGTCAATCCTCTCCGCCCACATATATATAATCCCCTTCTTCCACTCCAAATCAAACGAAAATCAAATCAGAATTTATAATCACAGCACAGAATCAGCCTACAGAAATGGCATGCATGGCCAACGCCACCGTCTTCTTCTTCCTAGCTGCCGCCGCCGCTGCCGCTGCCGCCGTCATTAGCTGTCACGCAGCACGCGCAGGCAACGCCGCTGCCACCGCCGCCGCCGCCGGCGACTGCAAGCTGTCGGACATCACCGTCACGGCGGCGAGGACGGGGAAGGTGGTGGAGGGGCAGCCGGAGTACGAGATGACCGTGGCCAACGGGTTTGCGTGCCCGCAGAACGGCGTCAGGGTAAGCTGTCCGGCCGGCGGCGTGCAGAGCGTCGAGCCGGTGGACGAGAGCAAGATCCGCGCCGACGAAGCCGCGCTCTGCCTCGTCAACGACGGGATGCCGGTGGCCGAGGGTTCGCCGGTGACGTTCACCTACGCGTGGAAGCGGCCGCAGGAGTTCGCCGCGGCGCAGGCCACGCCGCGGTGCTCGTGATTGGCAGGCTGCCCCGTCGTCGTCGCCGGCGATCGAGGAGGATAGGTCCACGGGTGGGGAAGATAAGTGGCGGGAATAACTGGGTTTGATTTTATTCAAAGTTTTAGACTATAAGATACATCAAGTGATTGTTTTTTCTATTATTTATTTCTTATCTATCAATCACATTTTTGTAATCCATAAATCACCGTGCATTATCCGTTTTTTCTTGTTCGTAGTGAGATAAATATGTTTCAACTCAAAATAATCGTATTTACCTCTTTATGTTAGGACGGAGAGCCGACCGTCCATGGGACCTGACGCCAAGACAATCGGATGTGAACTAGTAGATTGTTTTTCCCTTTCAACATTTGAAATCTCCACCAATATGAATAGAGATCCAGTCTAGAGAAGCATAAAACCCCATTTGAACGAACCCGTGAAAGCATATACAAAAGCGAACAAAAAAGATAGATTTGCTTAAGTAGTACTCCCTTTGTAGGTTATATTGACTGATAAGTAAGAAAAATTCAGACAGACCCTTTATAGGGAATGGCATTTCAGAAGAATCACGTTTGACTGAACATAGGGAATGACATTTCATACAGACCATGAATCACTCTTTTGTCCTATGTACTCCAATATCCCCAGTCCGCTGAAGAATCACATTTCAGAAGCAATGGAAGTGCACGAGAAGGAACATTATCATCTGGTATCATACAGACATATCTCAGGTCCTAAGACAGCTTGAAGGCGAACGCAGTGTAGTACCAAGTAAAGAAAAAAAATATGATAGTATGATACAGAAGGAAGAATAGTGATGATGTATGCATCAGTGTATCCATTGATCTTCAGTCGATGCCAGCCAGACAGACAAGGGTGAACGACAGACATTAGTTATCCAATTCATGTCCAGCAATTTACCATTTCCACAAGATCAAGAACAACAGATAAGCCTAAATCTCAAACCTATTCCGGTAGTATCTTCAATAAACTGAGTTGCGAGGTTCTAAAATAAGACTGAAATATCACCCGCTGATGTTGCCTAGCCAGAAGAGCATGGGGAATTGCACAACTGCGAGGAAAAGAAGAAAGTAGTGATTCCGGCTGGGGTGTCTCTCATAGCTCCTCGGCGCGCCCAGAAGAACCCTCTTCATCGTCTTGACAAGGAAGACTCCGGTGCAGATTGAGAACCATGGCAGTACAAAATAGTATGACGGGCTCCAGAAGACACGGACAAGCATTGCAAGTGAAGTACCAGCAAATCCATACCCAGCATAAGCCACAATGTCCAGCAATGGCGCTTCACCACTTCCCAGCGTGTACAGTAGAACTCTGATCAGGATTATCTGCAGAAACCAGCCAAGTAATCCTTTTGTGAACTGTAGAGTGAGTGCCTCTGGGGTAAACCTGCATTCAGCATAAATGTGTTTCAGACATGCATCACTGAATCAAGAATATCATGAGTAAATGAATATTATTTATCACTTGGGCACTTGGTTGAATTATAAATATGTTTCAGGCATTCATCATTCAAGAAAAACAGTGCACCACAGAAGTTAATTTCTAGATACTCCTACACTTTAGCATTTCTCCATTCTCCATACATCCTTCTCTTATCAAATTCTCAACATAACTACTGTTCTTACCGTCACTCAACATACACAGTGTTCTTTCATTCCTACTAAAGAAACAGCTAGTCAGCACTACAAAGTTGTATGAGACTAAATATGCCATTACCTCCCAAGAACACCCAAAGCATATCCAGCAATTACAACATATGTGCCAAAAGCCATCAGAGGAATGTAAAGATCTGGAGCATTGATATCTTGAATTGGAGGTTTGTATGACAGCCTTCCTCCCACAGGTTCAGTTATCCTTGTCCAGTGCCCCTGAAGGAAGTAAATTGGTAAATGGCTTGTACGAAACTTCACAATCAGCATATAATACCTACAGAAAGGTAGAGGTTAAATCTTACCCGGTGCAGGAAAGGGAACAAGATCACCTTCAACTTGTTTCTCACATACTGACTGTTGACTTGAAAGTAGTACTGAGGATTGGACAGATACTGAGTGATCTGTCCATGTGATGAAGCAAAGTTAAGATTCAATATCTCCAGGGAAAACAAGTAATACACAAAATATAGAAAGCATACATTTGCCTTGATGAAACTTTACCAATGACTTACATTGCTTTGCATAAACTCAGAGCTTGAACCTAAAAACTTCTCGCCATATGCTCCTAACCCACTTCGGATGAGTCCAGGTCCAGCTCCATATAAAGCACTTTCAAAAGGATTAGCTTGTGAAGTAGCAGGTCTGCCTCCCAGTCCTCCCAGATCACTGTTCATTGCTGCCATGCTTACTACATAAACGAAAACGAATTAAAAAAGACTCCAGAAAATAATGCATCAATGTTCAGGTCAGCTCAAATGTCTTATGTCTACAACCTTAACAAATATCCCCTACGGTGGCTCTCAGAAACAAACGGAAAATAACATGCTGAGGAACTAATTACTAATGTCCTATCCATTAGACTGATAGAATTTCTACAAAAAAACAGTGTGGACAAAACACAGTTGAATGCAGCTTTATCCTTATATGATCCTAATACTGTAACATAACCAAGATATGACCTGTAGACATTTTCCGGGTACCAACTGAGCATGATATGCTGAGGAGAAGATGTATCGTAAATGTATACTTGAATAAGGGGAAAATAGCATAGTACCATAAAATTAACCAAAATGCCATCAAATAAAACAAAACTAGCTAACGCTTTTGGAGAACTAACGTGGATTTGCATTTCCAGTGTCTATTGAAATAATGGCAAGTCCAGTGTCTATCAAAACAATGGCAAGTGCAGTGTCTATTGAAACAATGGCAGGTAAAAAAAATGTTTCTGCACTACCACCAAAGCAAATTTTGTATCAGTGACAAACATCTTCAACCAAAGTATAGTATCTAGATATTGATCAACAGCAAGTGAAACACCTCCTTCAATGTAAAACTGAGCACACAATTACCGATCCACTAGACAAAGTTGATTAAAAAATCCTTAGACACATAGTGATCAACAGGTAGCCTAGAATTGAACTCAAAACAGAAACACAACTAACGTTTGCAATAGGCAGCAGCAGCGGTGAGATCTATCATGTGAATGAAAAATCATTCAGCGCAGTAGCTACTAGTGCCCCAAATTTCCTTGCATTAGGATTAGAATCGGAAATGACAGAACAGTTTTTGACTCTGGGGAATGAAAAATCCAAAAAAAAAAAAGCAGGAAGAACTATTCCTGTTGCAATTCGTTTCCCTCTCCAAATGATCCTTCAATTTGAGCTCCAACACAAGATCAGTCACAGGATCCCCAACCATTCTGAGACCTTCCTGCGCTTTCCTCACGGTCTCCCACCAAAACATCTAGAACTCGCTCACCCACCGGATCTGGGGCCGCATCACCTCCCCCAATCTCGGATGGCACCGGCGATCTTGGCCACCCTCCCTCGAGCAGACCGCGGCCGTGCGCGCACACGCGGCACATCTCGATCCGGCCACTGTGGCGACGATCACCGGCGCCCCTTCCCGGATTCCGACGCGAATCCTCACGCGGTCGCGGCAGTTACTGCTCCCTAGACCTCACGCGCACTAGGGATGCTCCGCATTTGGGACCTACAGACCAATAAACCAAGGAGAATCTAGGCGGGACGAAGGGAAGAAACCCTCACCTGCGGCGGCGCGGCGGCGCGGCGGCGCTGGGATTCGTCGGCGGCAGCAGCAGTAGAGGGAGGCGCGTCGCAGCGACGAGAGAGGAGGAGCAAAGCCCCCGTTCGAGTCGAGCGAACCGACGAAGAAGACAACGCTCGGGCCGGCTGGATATTTCTCGTGATGGGCCTAAACGGATCGTAACAACTCCAGAATTTATAATGGGCCTACAGCTGTTTGCGGCCCGAACATTATGATGGGCCTAAAGGATCGTAACCATTGATTACGATCCAGAATTCTTATCACGTTGGGCTACGGCCTCGCCGGCCCGCCGCGCACGCTCGCCGTCGCCGCCGTGCCGGAGCAGGTGACCGTCCGTCGAGCCGGCCTTCTTCGCCAATGACGTTCACAGTGGCACACACAGGAAACGTAGCCTATGGTGTTCGTCATCTCTGTGAGGCGAGAGAGAGACCGCGACCTACTCCATGATCCTCTCAGGAGGAAGCTGCCGAGCGCGCGAGTCCACGCGACTTTTATCCCTTGACCAACCTCATTTTCCAAGAATTCTTGTTCGCTAATCACACACGTCAATCGCCCACTTTAGTGAGTAGAAAGTCTCACCTGCTTGGCTGATTCGCCTCCAAAAAAATCATTTCTTTTACCGTAAAACCGCGTGTTAATCCGGCATAAAAAGCTCGAGACAGAGCAAGAGCCATGACGACGACCAGCACAGCGGGCAGCGGCAAGGAAGAAGATAAGAGAAGCATCTCCGGCGATGAGCGGTGGGAGGAAGCGGGAGTGGATACGGAGGAAGGTGGCGGCGGCGGGGAGCGGGTCGCCGCGGTGGTCGCGGCGTGTCCGGGCGTTGTCCACGGCGGTGCTGCACCGGAGGCGGCGGCTTGGGCTTGGGCTCCGCCGTGTCGACGTCGTGCAGGTGTTGTACGAGAACGTGGTGTTCTACCTGCTGTGGGTGGTGGAGTCGGTCGTCGTCCTCGCCAAGCTCTGCTTCTTCTTCCTGCGCTTCGGCTTTCGCTTGTGATCACTGATCATCACCAAGATGTAGTCTTTGATATGGCAGGGGATCAGCTGCTAAATCTTCTCAATTTTTCTTTTCTTTTCTCCCAGAAGAAATGTAAATGATGCGTGCTTCTGCAATCCATTCATTGTCATGCCCAGCTGCTGTTACTTGTGATCAATTTGGACTTCCACAAAAGAGCTTTGATCCATCAAAAACAATCTTTAGAAAACATGACATTTTGAAGGACTAAAGGAAAAAAAAAAGTTGATAAAAGAGATACTACGTACGTCTGTCTCAAAATATAGTAACAGATCATATGTGAGCTTATCCAGATTCGTATCGTAATACTAGATTACTACATTTTGAAATCAAGTAGTATTTCTTTTCCTTCTTTTAATGTCAGAAAGAGACGATCGGCCGGACAAGCACTAAAAGAACACTTTGTGATGTTGTATCGTCGAGGACCAAGAGAACCATCATGTTTTGTGGGCAATGCAATACAGGTGATGCAAAACCAGAATAAAACCAGACGATACATGCAGGGGCAATGCAAGGCAGGTGACGCAAACAGAATTCACAAGTGTTTTCAGTTTTCACGACCAAAAAGCTGTTTTCCCTGAAAATTGACTAGACAACGAAATTAAACACACACATGGAGAGGAATACGATATAAACACTGGAAGTGAGCGCAGGCATGAATCAACATGCGCATTGTATTTTGCCAGCAGGTACATGCACCTCTTCACTGATCTTCAGATCCAAAGCTACTTAACATGACAGAAAAATGGACAGGTTACAAAACGGGCCAAATATAACTTACTTAAATGTCACAAATAACATCTGTGAATGACAATTCTGTGAGTGCTGCTTGGATCAGCCATGCACACATACTAGCAGTTGGGCATATATAGCAAATTAGTACGTATAGACCGCATGGTTAGAAAAACCGTGTCAATATGTCATGTTTCAATCTCTGGTGTATTTGAAATGCTACAAAACATCTGGTGTGAATGTGTGATACAAATCCGGTTCTTAAGAAAACAAAAGGAAAGGAAAGAAAAACCACACAAACATGGTCCCCGTGCTCAAGGGAGAACATGGCAACATTGCATCTTGTGGTAAAAGTATGAAATGCAAGCAATGGATGGTGAATGTTATATTACGCATAAATAATAGGTTTAGATGCACTCGTAATAAGTTGACCTGATTAAAATGCAAGCGCAGGTGAATTTTTGTTCCCAGGTCAGCACAAACGCACAAGTAGGTGTGATGGTTTGCCGTGGGTGTCTGGGTGATCAACTGATCACCACATCACCAGCATCGCATGCCCGGTATTTGCCATCTTGATCAATGCCACAACAGCCAGATAGCCCAGGTAGTTCACTGAAGCAAACTGGAAGAGCTTGCTGAAGAATCAGTTGGATGCGGTAGACTGGTCTGAATTGACCACTGGATTATAACATTCTCGCGAAGTATTTCCACCGCTATATCTGCAATAGGTTGACATTAACACAAATCAGTGGGTTGTGGTAATATTTTTGCAACAAATAATTGATAGACCTGTCCTTGTCAAAATTCAAGCTGCTATGAATTACCTTGACTATATTCTATCGATTTATCAGCATACAAACATGAAGGCAACATGGCATACTTCTCCCACTCAACACCATGTTGCCATTCAAATTGCTCCTCTAGCAATGGATGGCACCCGCTCAAATACAAAAAGTTAAGGGTCAGAGGAAGACCGTCTTCAGGCAAAGAAACAAGTTCAGGGCAATTGTGGATGATCATAACTCTGAGGGAGAAGAAGTCAACCATCTCAGGCAGAGCCACTAACTTCAGGCAATTTCTGATCTCCAGTTTGGAGAGGAAAGAAAGGTTTTTCAGGCTCCTCAGTGATACCAGTTTGTTGCAGTGCTCTATAAGCACCTCTGTCAAGGTTGTTAGGTCTCCATCCTCAGGTAGTTCATTCAATTCGGGGCAATGATTTATGATCAAGTTCTTGAGGGCAGGAAAATATCTGAAGTCCAGCAACGATGTTAAGTTGGGGCAACCAACAATTTTCATTTCAGTTATCCTCATAAATGTACTAGGAAATTCAGAACATCCAGGGATACACGGTGCCTTTTGGGGGTTGTGCCTTCGATCTCTAAGGCCATCGTTCAATATTCCTGCTCCATCAAAGTTGATGTTTGCAGTTTCCATAGATTCTGGATAACGAAGATGTAACATATCCAAAAGGCTGGTTAAGCTAACATCTTGAGTAATATGTGTGTCCAAGCGGTGATCAGTATGCTTCGTGCAAATGATGGAATCGAGCACTTTCAATTTTACAGGTAGAGGGAAGACTGGTGGCAACTCTTTCAGCTTTGGGCACCTTCTGATGAATACAACCTGAAGAACAGGAAAAGCATAATCGACCGAACACCAATCTGCCAGTTCTGGCAATTGTGTTAATTGTAGTGTTTCCAGGGAGGGAAAACCATCATCCCCATAGAAAGATGTGTCTATACACTCCAGTGCGTTCATTGTATCAATATGAAGTTCCTTGAGACATGGTAGCTGACCTAAAGGTGGAAGCAACTTCCAACATGTGCAATCATAAATGTTAATGTTTTCCAATCTAGATTGCCACTTGGACTCCAGCCAAGACGGAGATTTACAACCTGGGTATCCATCAATAGTCAGTTCCTTAAGTCCAGGGTGAGGTATTAAAGCATTAAACACATCATACTCTTTATCTGACTTCCTATCTGCATTAGAAGAATTCCATTGTAACTTTAATCTAGATATTTGACTCTTGTTGGCTAGCAGAGCATTAGCTGCCTCATCCTTGTTATTCACATTCTCAAGAGATGAAATTACAAGAAATTCCTGGAGTTCATTCATGTCCTTTAGAACCTCTAATCCCAGCACTCTTGCCTTTTCAACACAAAATTCTCCAGCTGCCCGAAGATATGGTATATTTCCCACAGAAGCTAAATCAACAAGCAAGTCCGTATGAACATCAATATGAAAAATGCAGCTGAGGTTATCCAGATTTTTTGGGAAGATAATAGGTCTTGTATCTATAAAGCATGAATGTGGGTGTACAGATAACATTTGTAAATGATGAAGACTACAGAGTGAATCAGGTAGTGGATGGTTAGTATTTGGGAGAATTAAGCACCGAAGGTGTATCATGTGATTTAAGTCAGGTGAATGTCTTAAGCAGCAACCAGTCAAATCCAATAGTCTCAAGCTCTTCAACTCCTTGAAAAGATTTGCTTCCACACAAACTCGTGGGCAAAAACACCTGTCTTTATTCCAGATTATTAGTGTGCGCAGCCTTTGCAACTTACAGAAACAAAGTAAGTCAACTCTTTCAGCCAGTATGGACAGATGTCGAACTGCTGGCGGGATCTCTTCAGGTTCATCAACATCTAATCTGCAGCACTCACCATTGGATGTGTGGACAGCAAGATCGTTCATGAGGTCATGCATAACGTAATGTACTGTACCTCCATACTGAAGCGCCTGGAAAAATGATCTAGATAACAACTCATCAAAATAACTTCTTCCAGTGCTTCTCGAACTTCCATAGGTGTGTCTACCATCCTGAATAAATTCATGAGCTATCCACATGTTCACCAATACATCAGGCTCGAAATAATAACCTTTTGGGAACAAACCACAGAAAGAAAAACATTGTTGAAGGTGCTCTGGCAAGCATTCATAGCTTAGACGTAAAATTGTCATGATATCTTTCTCATTTGATAGACCCTTATTTAGAACTCGATTCCATTCTTGACTGTTGAAGTTTGAACTAAGATGACCACCAACTGCTTTTATAGCTAATGCTGAGCCATTCAACCTTTGCACAATGTGTTCACCTATAGACTTCATATCTAGATGTTCTTTTGGATCTCTAGTGTTAAATGCGCACCTTCTGAAAAGTTCCCAGCCATCTTCACTCTCTAGACCACTCAAAGGGAACGGAGTGGCACAGCCTAATGTATTTGCAACAATATCCATTCGAGTTGTAACTAAAATCTTGACTCCTTTCACCCCATGCCATAAAGGAGCAAATAATTCTCTCCATCTGTCAGCATTCATAGGCCCTCCAACCTTTTCATCATACCAAACGTCATCCAACACAAGTAAAAACTTCTTCATTTTTACTTTGTTCTTGAGTTCTTCTTGGAGCATGCTAAAATTGAAATTTGTTAGGTCAATGGTCTTATCAATAGATGTTAGAATTTCTTTGGTGATTCTGACCTTATCGAAGACATGTGAGACACATATCCATGCCCTCATATCATAATTATCCTCTATTCGTTTATCATTGTAAATAAGTTGAGCTAAGGTAGTTTTTCCAATTCCACCAGGACCGACTATAGTTATTACCTCTGGTGATACTGATCTTGCTCCTTCACTTCTTGACTTAGGTTTGTCTGCTTGTTCCAACAATCGGTTCACTAGTTCATTTCGCTCCTTCTGACGACCAACCACAAACTCACCAATTGAAAATGAACTGGTAATACGCCATTGGAGTGGCTCAGGCAACATGTATGAGCTAGAGTTTTCTGGTCCAATCACTCTGACAAGCATTTCGGCACATTCTTTTACTCTACTCAAGCTTTTGAGCATCTTTCCTAACTTGGACCTAAACTTGTCATGGCCAACCAAACGCTTAGCCATGGAAATAGAACTGGAGCCAAAGCTTCTCAGATTTCGCTTTTCAGCATTTGCTTTCAGAAGCATGTAGTCGAATTCATCCAAGATGTCTTCAGCATCGTAAACAGCGTCTTTCAGCTGGCAGAGTAAAGCTTGCTGATTGCAATCAAGTGTTCTCCGCCTTTCTGCAGTGCCCATCACCAAGAGAATTTCAGTTAAAATGGTCTCAAGCTTTTTAAGATCATCATCCAAATTGGACTTCCACTTGTACTGGGTTGATATATACGATTGGACCTTCTCAAACATAAGCTTGATGATAGGAGAAACGACCCATCCAACTCCAGTGGCTAGTGGTAAAGTGGCCATGTTGCTCAATATACTGTCTTGGCTCTTCAGTTTCACCTTACAGCTTCAACTGAAGTACCTAACAAGAAATACTCAAATGCATGTAAGATTCCTGCTAGAGATGCAAGAACTATAATAAGTATTAAGCTTCGCATTATTCCTTAATTCTGCTGCTATGTTTAATCAGCTCATTAGGCCCTACTCTAGACACAAAAAGAAAGGTAGGAGTAAGGCTGTAAGTATATCAGTTCTAAAAAAAGGTAGGCTCTTGACAATTTGTCATATACAGTATATATCAAAAATTGCTGGGCCTCATATGCCCTCTCCAAAATCCATGTAAGCATCAATTGGAGTATATCTCCATGCTGCCCCCAAATAAACCAAGTTCTCACAAACTTGTTCGATTCGAGGATGAAATATCCTCCTTTCCTCGCAAAAATAAACAACAAAAGGACTGAATCCTGCAACACGATGGGAGCACTTAAGCCCGATTTCGTAGCACCGCCGACGAGTGCTAGGATAACCAACTAAGCTAGGTCGCAGTGCAGGGCAAACAAACGCATACCTGATTGGTAGGATCAAAACTCCAAAATCTCCTCGTCGATCAATCCCCGTTTGACGCGAGAACCGGAGACCGGAGGGGGAAGAGAGCAGGATCCAAGGGGACGCCCAGAACTCAGAGAAGACTTTGACCTGCCTAGTTCTCGCATGATTCTCGAGAATTTTCAGTATATGGCAGCACTATCAGCTTTTGCCACTCAATTCATCGAACTTCCAGAATATGCCATCACGGACGCAAATCGTTTCATCCCGTCCATCACCGTCAACCGGTCCGTGTCCGCGCCGTCGTTCATCCAGTGGCGATCCTGCGTACAAGTTCCTCCCCGGTCACAGGATCCTAGATAGATTATCTAATTCTAACTAAATTATATCATATTAATTAGTATACTATTAATAATTAGATAATTAGTGTGTATTGGATCCGCATAATTTTTTTCTAGGTTTGCTACCGGATAATTGCAGAGGATCGCTTTAGATGAACTTGGAACTATTATACTCACAGTTTAGCTTATTGCCAGCTCAGAACCTGTGCAAAAGAAGTCCCTTAAATTTAAAGTTACTCTTGGTTTCCAGTTCGGATTTTCGACCAGTACTCCCAAAGTTTTCCTGCAAGAAACAGATCGTGGACACTACAATTATATACTCCCTCCGATTCTATAATTCTTGACGTTTTGGATAAGGTTGAGATCAAACTTTTGTAACTTTGATTATCAATAACTTTAAAAAATATTTATTTTAAATAAACTATAACAATATATATATTCAAAGTGCTATAAGAAAAATAAACATGCATTTATTTATTTATATATTATAATAGAATCAAAATCAAAGTTATATTTTTGAAGACCGTGTTATTATCTAAAACATCATAATTTTATGGAACCGGAGGGACGATGTATCAACGAGAAATCTAACGTTCCACAACAAATAAATGACACATTTTTCAATTTCCAATACCAAATTCAGAACAAAAGTAATCTTACCCTCATTTGTACGACACGTGCATCCAGAAAGGGCAGTACCCTAATAATGGATGGCCTTCTATCAAGAAGTAATCTTCAAGTGATACAGGGAGACTATTCCTCGGCAGTACCCTAAGGTTGTATTCTTTCCCCCTTTTCTCAACTCACCTCACTCGTTTTCCACGCGCACGCTTTTCAAACTGCTAAATGGTGTATGTTTTGCAAAAAGTTTCTATACAAAGTTGCTTAAAAAATCAAATTAATCCATTTTTTTAAAAAAAATAGCTAATACTTAATTAATCACGCGATAATGGATCGTTCCGTTTTCTGTATTCACTGTGCAGGGTGGGAACACTGCCAAACGAACAAACCCTAAGTTGAGTGCATCGACCAGTGACCAGAATCTTTAGCGAATAAAAGGTGCTCATATCAGGTAGCGATATGAGAGCCGAGCATTCTGCAACCTTCATCTTTCTAAGAGAAACAAGTTCATTCAAATCTTCTAGTGATGCTAGCCCATCGCACGATTCAATTCTCAATTCCTCCAATGCAGTGTGGCAACCAGATTGATATAGTCGCGTCACTTGGGAGCAACTCCGTAGAAGTAAATTCTGGAGGGATGGCATGTTCTCCACGTCTGGTA
Source organism: Oryza punctata (assembly GCA_000573905.2). Taxonomy (NCBI): domain Eukaryota; kingdom Viridiplantae; phylum Streptophyta; class Magnoliopsida; order Poales; family Poaceae; genus Oryza; species Oryza punctata. The sequence goes on from CM002493.2 coordinate 31,884,063, forward strand.
CAGGTTCCAAATTATCACAATTTTCCAATCTCAACTCTTTGAGGGAGACAAATGATTGTGATCCCTCCACTACACTGGCCAAGGTCACCTGTGATGGACCCAAACCCTCACCTTTGACGGCTTTGAGCAGGGTCAGTGATCAGTGGTCACTGGTGAGTCCAGTCACCTTTGACGGGTGGACGGCCGTCACATGTGACATCCACCTCTAACGGGTAAGTTAATAGAAGGCCGTCAAAGGTGTTGGTCTCCGCTAGCCTAGGATCAGTTGGGACCCGTCACAGGTGACTCACCTCTGACGGCCCTTTAAATAAAGGCCGTCAGAGGTGATGGTATCCGTAGATTGAAGCTGTCACAGGTGATCTACCTCTGACGGCCCCCAAAGTAAAGGCCCGTCACAGGTAGGTCACCTCTGACGGGCCTTTATTTGCGAGTACGTCACAGGTGAGGTTACCTGTGACGGATTTTGGTTCTGACCCGTCAGTGATGAGTTAATTCCAAGAAAAATAAATCCTAAATATTGGCTAACCTCAGGATTTGCTAGCCATACCCTCTGAAAAACAGAAACATCACAGATATATTCCAGTCACCCCCCTAATATTACATCACAGTTCCATCTCAAACATCACAGATCCCCAACATCACAGATATGATCCCCAACATCACAGATCCATCTCAAAAATTGACATCATTCACATATGCAGTTGAAATGCCACAATTTTGCTTCAAGCCACAAATTTGCACATATGAAAGTAAATTACATTGCACTCCATAATAAAAATAACTTTTTTTACATCACAATAAATTATCTAGCCAAGTTCATGAGTCTATTTGACGTGAAAACGTCATTTCTTGTTCATTATTTCTGCAAGAATGAAGGCGCACACTTCGCCTCTGATAGCGGGGGGGTGATGGGTGAGATCTTGAAGCCAACTCTACCTTCCTGTTTAATATATCAGAGGTTAGCACGTTTAGAATAGCAATGTTGGAATTGAAATGAGCTTATTCGCCATTAGTAACAACCTCAGGGTCGAAATCTTTCACCTCTCTTAGAAGTCTAGATAATCTGTTCTTATGCACAAAAATAAGAACAAGTGTAGATAATTTGTTCTTATGCACAAAAAAAGATCAAGTCTAGATAATTTGTTCTTATGCACAAAAATAAGAACAAGTGTAGATAATTTGTTCTTATGAAAAAAAAAAGATCAAGTCTAGATAATCTGTTCTTATGCACAAAAAAAAGAACAAATGTAGATAATCTGTTCTTATGCAAAAAATAAGAACAAGTCTAGATAATCTGTTCTTATGCACAAAATAAGAACAAGTGTAGATAATTTGTTCTTATGCAAAAAAAAAAGATCAAGTCTAGATAATCTGTTCTTATGCACAAAAATAAGAACAAGTCTAGATAATCTGTTCTTATGCACAAAAATAAGAACAAGTGTAGATAATTTGTTCTTATACAAAAAAAAGATCAAGTATAGATAATCTGTTCTTATGCACAAAAAAGAAGATCAAGTCTAGATAATCTGTTCTTATGCACAAAAATAAGAACAAGTCTAGATAGAATGTTATTGAGCAATCATCACTGCCCATTTAGCAATAATCCATCACTGAACAAGGGCATAGGGGTAGTAGCAGCATCAATTCATCCAAAAATGAACAAGTGTACATAAAAAAAATGATCAAGTCTAGACAGAATGTTATGGAGCATTCATCACTGGCCATTCAAAGGAATAATGCATCATTGAACAAGGGGCACAGGGGCAGCAGGGGAACCAAGGGCACATGGGCATATATCTCACATCTCCAACATATACATATATCCAAAATTCATCCTAAAATCATATATCCAAAATCATCCTAAAATCATATATCCAAAATCATCCTAAAATCATATATCTCACATCTCCAACATATACATATATCCAAAATTCATCCTAAAATCATATATCCAAAATCATCCTAAAATTATGTATCTCACATCTCCAACATATACATATATCCAAAATTCATCCTAAAATCATATATCCACAATCATCTAATGTCATATCCTAAAATTCATCCAACATATACATATATCCAAAATTCATCATAAAATCATATATGCAAAATTCCTAAAATTCATCCTAGGGTTTAGGTGGCGTACTTGGAGAAGAGGGCGAGGAGGTAGGGGGTGGCGGCGTAGGTCGTCGGTGCGGGTGGCGCCGGTCGTCGGTGCGGGCGGCAGAGGTCGTCGGTGCGGGTGGCAGAGGTCGTCGGCGAGGGTGGAGACGGCGGAGAGGGCGGTGGTGGAGAGTGCGGTGACGGTGGTGAGGGTGGAGAGGGTTAGGCGGCGAGGGCGACCGGCGACGGTGGAGATTAGGGCGGCGAAGGCGAGTGGCGATGGCGGACATAATACTTGTTTCGCTTCATATGTCATCTGCGGTAAATTGTTCCCCTCTGGCAACAGGTCCTTTAACAGCTCAAGAAGTTCAGTAAAACTCTTGTTCGACCAGCCATTACTAGCCTTAAGCTTCATGAGTTCCAACACGCATGACAACTTGCTATGCTTCGACTTGCATCCATCATACAAGGGCATCTGACAATCTTCCACCAACTTACTAAACTTCTCAAAATCTCTGTCGTTGTCCTCTGCGTCTTCAATGTCATGCAACATTGTAGATAGACATTGACTATCCAAATCTATGGTCTCTCCACCTAACGGTGAAGGTACGAACATGCCTTCTCGAGCTGCGGCGGTGTTCTCTACATCTTGTTCCAACACTTCTTCAGCTGCGACATCAGGCGCCTCTTGCTCTCCATGCTTGGTCCAGCAGGTATATTTCTTCGTGAATCCATTCGTTATCAAATGAGAATGCACTTCTGAGCTATCACGAATCATCTTTTCATTTTTACAGTCCATACATGGACACAATATGTACATGCTCATCCTACTTTTTGTCATTTTCCGCAAATGTGACAAATTCAGTGACCCCTTCCCTATATTCTGTGGACGAACGATGAACATGATACATCCAACTACGATCCATCTGAAATCAACAACATAGGAAGAAAAATATATGATGATCGATATATATTGAGAATAAAGGCAAGAATAATGTGTATTTTACCTTGAATTTTAGCAAAAAATCGCCCCCCTTGCCCTCCCAACTGATTTCTGAACAGTAAATGGTCGGGATGGAAAGTAGTTGGCGGTTTGGGGGTATTTATAGACCCAACACACCTCAAACGGGTTAGGTAAAAAAAGACCGTCAAAGGTATTGGTCATACCTTTGACGGGCCTCAACTGAGTTGCCCGTCACAGGTAGATCGATACCTGTGATGAGCCGGGAGAAAAACCCATCACAGGTGACGCCAATCACCTGTGACGGATTGTAGTGAAAGGGACCTGTCACAGGTGAGGTCATACCAATGACGGGTTGGGAGTATAACCCGTCACTGACTCACCTGTGACGGCTTAGTCTTGCGGCCCGTCACAGGTGAGGTGATACCTGTGACGGGCCACGGCCAGATGCCTCACCGATGACGGTATCCCGTATGACCCGTCAAAGGTGACGGTCATCAGTGACTATTTTCTTTGCCCGTCACTGGTATCTCGTCAAAGGTGTGAGGATCTAGCGTAGTGCTCGAGTGACATTAGCTAACAACATTTGTATATGTCTAATTGTCTGAGCATGCTCAACTGGTGCACACTTAATGATAATTGAGATGGCATTCCAACTGTATCACAAGGTCCGAGGTGTAGTTTGACGAGGCATATGAGGTTGCTCAGCAACTTGGATAAAGAACTCACTTGCAAGTGACACTTTATTAGTTCAAGACGTTGAAGCGATGTAGGAAGCACGGTAACCCCATCCTCATCCCACCATAATTGTGCTAATTATGGGGTATGTATTCTCCAAAGATGATCCTAAGTCATATATTGTGAGCTCTTTGAGAGTTTGAGTTGCTTCATATTATCGAAGGCTGCCTTAGGAATGTCTCCCAAATGATCTACATAGATCTTCAGCTCTTCAACAAACTCTAGGTGATGAGCGCGCAAGACATGGAAGAAGCTTGACAACAGGCAGCAAAATGATCTTGTGAGTTCAAAGTTGTCCATAAAAACCTTGAAGTGGATTTGTTCCTTATCAAGTATAGCAATATGTCTGAGGGTACGTAGATAGATCGGGTATTCTCTTAACCATGGGCATCCAGCAATTGAGAGATCTCTGAGAGCAGGAAACAACTGGTCGTTCTCAACAATACTCCATTCTAGTTTGGGCAAGAGTTCCAGCAGCAGTCTCTCCAATGAGAGGAATCCTTTACGGCCCAAGAACTCCTGATCTAGTATTTTTAATTCATCCATTCTCCGAACTTCAAGAGCTTTAAGCAATGGTAGATCCCCTAAAACAATCACGTAAACAAATCAATTTCAAACTGCTCAGCCAACCAGAATTCAGCCAAGTACTGGGAGAAGTAGCACCTGGTTATCCACTTATAGTTAGCTCAACAAGAGTAGGGTGCGGCTTTAGGACATTAAGCACATCGCAACCATTGCTAGTGTCACCATCATGGTCACCTGATCCCCATTCTAGCTCCAGCTTCCTTATATGCTGTTAGAAAATTAATCTTGTTGCTGAAGTGTTGTTTGTGTTAAGCTGTAGTAGTAACGTGCTCATTGTGCTGCGTGGTGGTGGCCAAGAGTGGCGGCACGATGTGTATGTACGTGTGCATTTAGAATTAGTCTTGTGTTGCCAGGTGTTTGGTCGATCGAGTCTCTCGCGCAAGTTTAGGAGCAGGAAGAGGTCACAATCTGTTTTGCATAGACACATACATCGGTGGATTGGATACCTGCGACTGGACGTGTAGAGTGTGGTGCTCTATATGCAAGGAGATGTGCCCTGCATGTAGGGAAGTGATTAGTGGCTAAGCCATGGAGTGTTTGGCTGGGTCGTGCGGTCAAAACATGGCTCAATCGTGTGCTATTTAAGCAGTATATGGGTTTGTGTTTTTTCGGTGTGTGAATAACAGGAGCCGGTGAGTGTTGTGGTGTGCTGATGTGCAGCACCAAAATTCTCTAGTCCAGTGTATTTGCGTTGCTTTCTTGTGTGTGTGCTCGTGTAGAGGAGCTGAGACACCGGTTAGCCAACATATGCTTCTTTAGGTCAAGATTGGCCTTAGCAGCTTCCTGTTTTGTTTTGACATTCTCCAGCAATCTAATTGCAAGCTCTCCGCGAAGTTCATTTAGATCTTCAGCCCAACAATTAATACTTTGCCCCTTCTAGCCAACATGAAATTCTCCTGAACCTTCAACACATGGAAGTTGATGCATGCCTGTTAGCATGAGAGCATATGACTTCTCTATATCAACATGCACCAAGTTGCTGAGTCTGTTAATGCTTTCAGGAAGACTGAAACAACCTCTTCAAGGAAAGGAAAAAAAAGAGAGAGGTTTTTTCAACGTTGAGTAAAGAATTCTTTTGTATGTGCCCCACGATCTAGCACAAACAACAGCTGGAGAGCTGAGACAGCAGGTACATTCCATCCAGCAGCATTGATGGAATGGAGGACATCAATATTTGCTAGCCTGCCAGGTTAACTGCCACGAAACTCTGGCGGTTTGGCTGGCGATGGATCAAAGCAGGCAGTGGCAGCCAGTCTGTGGAGAAATTTTTAACAATTATTCCACATGAGTTGCCAAAAAAATCACATACCACCTGTTTGTCTTGTATATCCAATCCTAGCTCTGTGTAGTGCTGATTGTTTTTAAACCAAGCAACTATTCAGCATCGGGCTGGTTGCAAAGAGTTAGCATGGATGTGTCATAAGGAGCTAAGATCTTCTCATGAACTCATCTATGCTAAAAAAGGATTTCTCTCTCAATTCCCACTCTAGACATTGAAATGATGGTGTTTATCCCTTAAATTTTCCATCCCTGTTAAATTCCTACATCCATCCACTGATAAGAAAAAAATGTTAATAATAACATCAAACCCCTTAAACTCCTGTAGTCTCATTCCCTCTCAGTAATCCTTCCCTTATGAGAACACATGATTGACTTCACCGATATGTGCGACATTTAAAAACTCTACGGAGACTTTGCCCTAGAAAAAGCTTTACCAGGGCGGGCCGGACGGCTCTGCAAATCGAGGCGGTGGTGGCACGGCGGAGCCGAGCGGCGCAAAACAAGCCATTGGTCGGGGAACATCCTACCACCGGGCGCGCTCACCTCGCGCCACCACCCAATCGGTGAATAGGAAGACGCCGCCGCTGCCGCCCTCTTCCCCATCGGCGGTGCAGCGCGTCCGGGTCTCGGTTCGCGAGGGGAGGCCATGGGCGAACCCGCCGGAGGTATTCCCAAGCCTGCGCCGGCCGCCGGTGGCCGCGGGTATACCTAGCCAAATAGACGGCCCGGCCCAGCACGGCATGAGCACCCCAGCGGCACGTCCCGCTAGGGCACGACCCGTTAGGCACGGCTTCTGTAGCGGGTCGTGCCGTGCCGGCCCACGTGCCGTCTCCCCGACCCAGGAACTGCCCAAGGGGACGGCGTGCCCCGGTGAATGTCCTATGGGCCGTGGGCGGTACGATCGGCCCAGGAAGCGAGTGGCGCGCGCGGGAGGTCTGGGCCGACTACAGTGCTACTGTGCTCGGGCCGGTCCGGTTATGCACGGCCCATTTGGCCAGGTATTGCCGCGGGCGATGAGATCTGTTGACGAGAGAGGGCTGGGCTGAATTCCCCATACGTTGACAGGTGATCCAAATTTTTCTGTGGGCTGAATTTAGTGACGGGAATTTCGTGGTCCAAATTCCCTCGTGGGCTGAATTTGCCGACGAGAATTAAGTGGACCAAATTCATTGGTGGGCCAAATTATTGATGGAATTAGGTGGGCCATATTTATTCTTGGCCCAGTTCGTTGATGGAAATTAAGTTGGCCAATTACATTCATGGGCCTAATTCGTTCATACTGTAGCTGGGCCATTTTCTTTTGTAGGCTGAATTTGTTTGGGAATTTATGTGGGCTGAATTCATTGTAGCCTTTGTTAATGGGATGCTTGTGGGTTGAATTCTCTACTGGGCCGAAATTGCTGACATGAATTAACCAAGCTGAATTCATTGGAAGCCGTCAGTGAGCCGATGTTGACGAGAAAGGAGTGGGCTGAATTCATTCGTGACCTCCAGCAAATTTTAGAAATACTCTCTCCGTCCAAAACATACCCCTCCCTCCAAGTTTTAGTAACTGATAGTTTTGACTTTCTCATTTAAATTTTAACCATTAGTTACCCATAAATTGTTAGATCGAAGTAGACAATTTTTTTAGTATATATTTAGGAAATAACCCATTTAATACCATGACATAATTTCTAACGTTCACAATTTTTTAATATATGATGTCGTTGATTTTTGTTAAAACTTTTGATCATTCGTCTTATTTAGAATTTTATCCAAATTAAACTTAAAAATTTAAGTAATACTTAAAGTTTATTTAGTGATAGATCAAACTACAACAAAAGAAAAGACATTTACTTTAATTTTTTGAATAATACAAATGGTCAAATATGATGTAAAAGATCAACAGCGTCATATATTAAAAAATAGATATTTAAGAAAAAAGATGAGTGGTTAAAGTTTAATAGCAAAGCGTTCACCGTTCAGTATCAGTTATTATTTTTTTCTTTGAACGACTCGTACGAGACGGTGCGAAGTTCTATTGATAGAGCAGGAAAAAATTACAAGATTACAACCCTGAAGGGTCATAACCAGGAAAAAAGAAAAAATATACCACCCCCCACACACCGACAGCGCCAACACACACGATCAGGAGGAGGCTAGCACCGAACCGACCGCCGCTAAGCGTGACCGGCTGCCGCTAGACCAACAAAGGAACACAGACGAGATCGCCCTACAGCTAGCGGGTGCCAAACGATGTCTTCAAGAAGAAAAGCGACGGAAAACCGCCGCCATCGTCCATCGGGGCTCAAAAGAGCCGGGACTGGGCTTTCGCCCGGCAACCGCCCTTGAGGGGTGAGACAGCACGACAACGCCCTCAGGAGGGGGAATTAACCATCGTTGTCGGCCCGGCCAAGGCCGGGCTGGGTTTTCACCCGCCGCTCACCACCTGCGAATCCACGGCTGACACACCGATGCTCCACCACCACTCAACCTTTGCCGACATGTGGGACCCCTGCACCAGCGCCCCCCGCCGGCTAGCCTTCGTGCGCCGAAGATCGCGCCACACCCACCGGCATCTCCTCCTCGCACCAGGGTCGCCTCCTCCACTGCTGGTCGCGCCTCTCGCGCCAAACCGGCCTCCTCCACCGGACGCGCCTCTCGCGCCAATCCGGCCTCCCTCCATCGGCCGCACCTCTCGCGCCAAGCCAGCCTCCATCTCCGCCGCCCGCGCCTCTCGCGCCGGGCCGGCCTCCGCTGTCATCGGCTGCGCCACACTGCGTCCAGCCGGTCTCCGACCCCTCCTCCAAACGATGCTGCGCCGGTCCGATGTAGCCGTCTGCCACGCCCTCGGCAAGCCGTCCGAGGCCGCCATGCCTCCTCCCACCACCGTCACGGTCACCACCACCTCACCGTCGCCGCCGTCACCTCACACCCGACTACTTCCCCGCCTCCACTGCCGCATCCGCCGACGTCGCCGCCGCCTCCTCAGTCACGACCGCCGCAAGCCGGCCGCCGTTGTCGCTGCCGCTGTCACCAGCCAACGACGCCAGCAGCCGCCGTCGCAAAACTGCCGCCACCTCCAACGCAGCCGCCCCGACGCCGACACCATGCGGGGTGGCCAAAACGGCCTGCAGAACGCCAGATCCGCCCGCGGGGGGCCAAATCGGCCTGCAACGCCTGGATCGGGCCGAGGTCGCCAGCCTCGCCGCCAGATCCACCCACCATCGCCATCCCCGCCACCACCTCCATCCCCTCACCGGCGCCCCTCACCATCCCCGATGCCGTCGTCGCCCCCGCCGCCAGCAGCCACCAACTGCCGCTGCCACCCCGCCATCTTCAATCCCCGCCGCCACCACCACCAACTGCCGCCGCCACCTTAGGCCGACCCTCCGCCGGCGGCCTCCCCGCCAGATCCGGCCGCGGCGGCCTTCGCTGTCTCCTGCGGCCCCCCACCGCCGACGGGAGAGGGAGACGAAGGCGACGAAGCCCCGCCGCCGCCGTCCTTGCAGCCGCGCGGCTTTGCCGGCGGCCGCTCTGGTGGCGGCGAGGCGGCGGAGGGAGGAAGGGGGGAGCGGACGCCGGTGGTTTCCGCCTCCCGTGTCGCCCGTGAGGGAGGACGACGCGGGAGTCCATCGTTGGTTCTAAATGCAAAAGGTAGTATCAGTTATTATGAAACGGATCTGCTAGCTACTTCGTAGAGAGGTCGGCATGGCAGTCATGGCCTCATGGGAACAAAGGCTGTTTGTTCTTCCGAGAAGCATGGATACAACAGTAGAGCAGGAGGCAGGAACAGGGCATGGTCTCTTGGAGCATGTAGCAACGTGGAATATGGAGGAATCCATCCAAACCTTACTGGTGGATTACCAGTTTGTATTCTCCATACTTAAGAATAAGGAAATTAAGGTGGTAGACTAGACTGTAAAAAAAGTCTCTGTATGCCAACCGCCAAAATATTCAGTAAGTTGAACCAGAACATCAATATACATCAAATATTTCCACAAGTTTGTGCTCGGTTGATGTGTTCAACTGTTTCTTTATTTGTTGTCCGCTTTAACCATATCCTAATTCATATATGTATAACATATTAACAGAAGGAGGATTGTCTTGCCAGGTGACACTGATCCTGCTAACACACTGGGCCTGATGATACTATCCCACGGTATCACACCATCAGAGTTCAGACTCCTCCATGGCCGCGAAAGAAAAAGTAATCTCGTTGCTTGCAATTTGTATTGCGTGAGATGGATCAGACGCTAAGTACGGTTTCAAGCAATTACATGTCTGGCCTTGGTACAGAGTTCAGAGCTTAGTACTACGAGCTAAGCTCGGATCAAAGATCGCAGCGAATCCTGGTGGTGTAACTGCGCTGCTCAGTTCGCAGTCACTGTTACTGGCTCTCTCATGACTCATGCTGCCCCCAACCCCAGTCCGTAGTCCTGAAAAGACCTATCGATAGTACGAGGGTAGATCAATCGAAATTGTTGATGGGATCCATTTTAGATAAATCTATTTTGCTTGGATACAACTGAGTTTGTTTCAATTTAACGGATATACTATTAATATTATTATTGTCCATCTCTATAATATACCAATGGGTTTATCAATTATTTTACAGCGTACCATTGAGCTAGACCATTTTATTAAAAATACCTAGAATACCTAAAGACACAAAGTTAACAATTAATTTATAAGTTTCAAAAATATATAAAATTGACTATATAGCCTCTTACACAATATGAAAGTTTGTATATAGATTTTCAAGTTTTTAGGGTATTTTTATTTTTTAAAAAACTATTTTTATGTGGTATAAATGAGAGAGAAATTGCTTATGTAAAAGATAATAGCATAAAATTATGTTGTGTAGAATATGAAAGATGATTTACATTAAAATGACAAAATAATATTTATAAAGAATACATGGATAAATTATAATATTTTATAAAAAAATGGAAATGCAAAAAACCTTGAAACTTATACACAAACTTCAATTTTGTATAGAGGCTAAAAAATCATATTTTTTAAAAAAAATAATAGGATAAATCAATTGTTAACTTTACATGTCTATAAGGGTATTTTGAGTACTTTTTTTAAAGAAGTTCTAACCCAATGACATATTAAAAAATAATTGATAAACTAGCTGGTATATTAGAAATGTCAATGCTAATATCAAATCGTTAAACTATGATAAATTCAGTGTATAGAGTATATATTCCCTGTACCGTATCGTCTCAATGGTAAAAAACGGTTGCTCTCTCTGGTCATCTGGTCACACAATCACTCACTCTCACTCACCAGAGATCTTTTTCTTCCAACCAAAAATCACTCTCAAGTTCTGAGTAGTGATTTCGACTGCAGGTATTTTGAATAGTATTTTGGTAATGTTTGGTTTACTACAACAACGCATAAATATTCCTAGTACTATCAAAATATCGGTAATGTCAAAAGACAGGGTAAAAAACCAACCTTCGTTTGGGTGAGGTGACAAGATAAGCAGAACCCTCAGGTCAAGTCTCAGCTGTACAAACCAGACAATTGCTCTGACTGTAAACTGGAATCTTGAAGCTTGTAGAGATATACTTTATCTGTACTAAAAAAATTTAACCCAGAAGAAGATATGACCCCTCTTAAAAAAAATCTGAACAAATGTTTTCAGATTCATTATTCTAATAAGAAGTTGAGTTCTTATTTTATGTAGGGAGTGTGGATCAGCGGAATGTGCTACTGCTTTGCAAAATCACAAGTTGGCGAGGGTTCATTAGCAAAAGGCACCCTTTGCTAAGCTAGTCGTCCTTAAAAGGGAAGCCGCCGCGTCTGCAGCAGCTGCAAATCCCAATAAAGCGAGAGCAGAAAGGAAGGACCCCTTCCACCACTCTCCCCTGTGCAGCTGTGTTCCTCTCATCTTTGACTCCCCACGATTCCAGTCTCCCACCACAGGCCAAAACACTGCAACATTTCAGAGTTCAGAGTGAGAGTTCAGATCAAGGAGAACACAAGAAAACCAAAAAGAACAGCACCAAGAACTCCCCTCCAATCCATCGCAGCCACTCTTCTTCACTCCAAGAGAGGCGTTGATCATCAGAGAGTAGAGACAGGGTGTGTGTGATGAGCTCAGTGCTGCTGTTCTTGCTTCTGCTGCTGCTTTCTGGGGTGAGCTTGAGTGGCTGCATAAGGCTTGGCAATGGCGGGTACGAGGAGTGGAGGATGGGCTCCGCGACCTACATCAAGGAGTCCCTGGGGCACCCGCTTAATGATGGTATGTGCGATCTCTGAGTGTATGTGTGTGTTTTAACAGATTAAGCTTCTGAATCTTTGTCAGTTGGTAGGATCAAGAACATGTCTTTTTCTGCATTTTTCTTTGGATGGATTCATCATGGGGATGGTTAATGTAGTTTGCAAGTATGAATGGTGGGCAGATGGTGTAGTATTGTGCAGATCCGGCATAGTGGGCAGTTAAGTTCTAGTTAGAAGTAGGAAACAGGATTGAAGATTCACTGCTGAAACTTGTTCTTCCCTTTTTCTTTCTTCGGATAGATTGTGACTCTTCGAACTGAACTTCCAATGTGTGTCCTGTTGTTGGCAGGTCCATTTTGTTTTAATTTGTAAAAAGGGTAGTAAAAAGGTTTCTTTCAGGGTTATAAAAGAATGTTGGTGTCAATGTTAATAAAGCTATCATTCCAATAAAATATTATCTCTAGTATCATTAGATAAAACCTTTTATGTGCATTAGTGCACTAATGCTGTCCTAGTCGGACGAAAGAAACAAATGATAATAGTACATTATTGGACTAAGTGGGCCTTAAATTATGTAGTAGTTATCTTTTTTCCTTTTAGGTAGGTTATAGAAAAGCTGAGGCACATTGAATGCATTTGACAATAACACTACTACTATAGTTATGACAGGCAATCTGGTACTATCATATGATATTTCCTTGCTGTTTACTGTCCATGACGTAGTACACATTGAAGTCTTTCAGAGTACATTTGCAGTAATTGCTCCATGGATTATTAAGTGTCAAAGTAACGCAACATATTGTCAGATCAAGATTCATGACAGCCCAACCACACTGCATTTCCTCACTTGATATCCTGAATTCAAGGACATCTCAACATGATCAAACTATCTAGTACTACCCTCCGTTCCAAATAAGTTCTATTGCATTACTGAAACCACTTGTTTTAAGCTATGTGTTGAAAAATTAAAAATAAAATGTTAATTTGCTCCTACAATCAAATCAATTATATATGGCAATAACCCGCTCAACAATTTATCTCGAAACAGGGCCTTAATCTTGACATCTTGTTGGCTAACTTTGAAGCTGATCATCTCCACCTCACTTGACAATGGAGCAAAAATTACCTTCTTTGTCTGAAATGCAATGGTTGTCTGAATTCTGAACTCTCAACCTGCAATGCAAGGTGGTGGAGCCTGTGGATACGGGGACCTGGACATCTTCAGGTACGGGAGGTACACCGCCGGCGTGAGCGGCGCCCTGTTCGGGCGCGGCAGCGCATGCGGCGGCTGCTACGAGGTGCGGTGCGTGAACCACGTGCTGTGGTGCCTCCGCGGCAGCCCGACGGTGGTGGTGACGGCGACTGACTTCTGCGCGCCCAACCTCGGCCTCTCCGACGACTATGGAGGCTGGTGCAACTTCCCCAAGGAGCATTTCGAGATGTCGGAGGCCGCCTTCCTCCGCGTCGCCAAGGCCAAGGCCGACATTGTGCCGGTGCAGTTCCGGAGGTAAATATGCTTCTCCCACACTGTTCTTTGCATCAGCATAGTCTCCACTACATGTTTTTGTTACTTATATGTTAGTGAAACCGAGTAGAGCGTCATGGAGATACATTTTAGGACAAATTCACTACTTCCTCTAACTCAAAATATATAGTAATCTAGTATTAAATTAGTATTAAATTAGATACAATTTAGTTCTGTCCAGATTCGTAATATTAGATCACGTGTAATTTAATATTGATTATTATATTTTAGCATGGAGGGATTACTATCTTGGTATGATTGTGTGTTTCAGTAGTCCATGCTGTTTAAGTTTGATTACCCGCGTTTTGGAACGCCATCTACTTGAAAATAAGGGAGTATTCAGTTACTGCACACATCATGTTCTTGATTTGCTCGCTGGTCATTGATCGCTTCTAGCGTATCATTCTGCAGCTAGCTGATGTGTGGATCTGACCATGCAAAAAGCGTGGCGCTATCATTCTTGAGTTGTGCATTTGTAGTGTGTTTCTCTAGACTGAAGCAGTGCTGCTTTTGCGAAAGTTCAGAATGATGTTTGATCATTGGAGATGGAACACAGAATATGCGGACAGTGCGTGTTTCCGGCTGCTTTGCATGGAGCAAAGTGCAGCTTTAAATCTTTAATCACTGCTGCTAGCTTCCCCCTTTTTAAATCTGACTTGTGCTTTGTTAATTATGAGCACCTCTACAGTTTCAGACAATTGCCATGAGTGTGTCCCATTGCCGCAACTGGTGATGCAGGAGTACACTCCAAGTATCTATTTTTCTAGAACTGTAATAGTACTAGAACTCTAACAAGATAAGATTAAATTTTGCTGCCATTCCGCATGAATCAAAGAATCATTTCTTTTTAACGACTCGCACTGTACAATACGAAGTTTCATATTGATATTGATGTAGCATAAACAAAATTACAACAGCCACCGCAATTTGGGTTTTCATGACAGTAGCCGTAGATGGATGAACTCTAGTAGTACTACAACTCTAACAAGATAAAGATAAAAATTTAGCTGCATCTATTAAACTCTGCATGAATCAAAGCAGCAAGCACATCGGCACATTGCTCATATTGGGTTTCATCTAATGAATGAATGGTTGTGCTGGTGCAGGGTGAGCTGTGACAGGGCGGGGGGGATGCGGTTCACCATCACCGGCGGCGCCAGCTTCCTGCAAGTGCTGATCACGAACGTGGCGGCGGACGGCGAGGTGGCGGCGGTGAAGGTGAAGGGGTCGAGGACCGGGTGGATACCGATGGGGAGGAACTGGGGCCAGAACTGGCAGTGCGACGCCGACCTCCGCGGCCAGCCGCTGTCGTTCGAGGTCACCGGCGGGAGAGGGCGGACGGTCGTCGCCTACAGCGTCGCGCCGCCGGACTGGATGTTCGCGCAGACGTTCGAAGGCAAGCAGTTCGTCGAGTAGACGACGATGTTCGCGCAGACGTTCACCGGCGGGAGAGGGCGGACGGTCGTCGCCTACAGCGTCGCGCCGCCGGACTGGATGTTCGCGCAGACGTTCGAAGGCAAGCAGTTCGTCGAGTAGACGACGATGTTCATGACGCCAGCCGGGAATGATTGTAATTATGGTTATGGTTATAATTATACAGGTGAAAAGAACTGTTTGGTTCGGTTTTGTTTGGATGTTGTTGCTGGAAGGGATGGCGATTTGTATTTGATCTGCTCAGCATGGCAAACGATATTATAGAGTATTAGAGTTAATGAAGGATTGACAAAAAAAAAGGAAGAGTTTGGCTAATCAGAGATGTTATTATGTGGTCCAGTGTTGGAGTATCATCTGAAGAAAAAAATGTGGAGTACGGAGTACCATTTTTTGGTTGGTGACATAATGAGGATGCATATGTTACATAAAAGTGCATGTAGAGTACACAATAAATAAGAGGGAAAACAGTAACACTGGTTTGTGGTAGGACATGTCATGTGGAGCGAATGAATCATTAGGTGAACATGCAAATGACACTGGTTCACACTCACACAGTGACGCAAAACTACGGAGAGTAGCAGTAAAGCACACGCTAATGCGGTGAGGAATTTTCTAGTCATAGTAGTGATGATCATCACACAGTAAAAATCTACGTTTTCTTCCAATCATACCATCGGCACTGTCGCGCCTAGTTTGCTGACAGGCCACTGTACACATTTCAGCTCCTAAAAGCTAAGCCTATAATACTTCCACGAGCGAGGAGGCACACTACTTACAGACGAGGTCGCATTAAGCGCTACGATTGATGATTTGAGTTTGCTTAAGCAGACAAGTCGCGAAACGACTGCACCACGGGCAGAGCTGCTTCGGCAAGAAAAGCATCACGCATCGGCATCTAAACAAAGGCGCGTCTATGCTAGCTGCAGGAGAAAAGAACTAATCAGAGGCATGAGGCAGGTAGCAAGAGATAACAGACAAGATTTCAGATTGCGGTGAGTTAGAGAATGACTACAACATAACAAGGGAGTAAATATTCAAAAGCCTCGTTACAGAAGAAAAACAAGAAAGAGAGAGAGAAGAACAGGTACCTCGCATTTCGTTCTTCATGACTGTTTACAACTTCTAGCAGGCCCCCTACGTATCCTCTTCAAAACAGGGCGAGGGGTACCAGGCTGAGTTTGTGAGGACTCGCCTTCAGCATCATCTGATAGCAGATTGTTAGTTCACGGAAAAGAAATCAGCAGAAAATATGCACTTCCATTGTTACTTCATAGCTTCTGTTTCCGTCTACACACCATGCTTATCTTCGCTGTTGTTTTTGTCCATCGACCGGGTCCCATTTGATGATTTTCGCTTGTTGACAACCATTGGGATTAGCTTGACGTCCTGGGCACGTAACACGAATAATTTATTTCCTTCCGTTAGTTTAACCTCCAAAAAAAATGTACATGTAAGATTTGGATCTCTAGTTACCTTCACATCTTCATCTTGAGTAAATTTTTGAGACTCACTGTCATCGGACCTCATTTCGCTTGTATTTACCTTAGCCACCTCTTCCTGCTGGGTAATCCTATCATGCCCATCATATTCAGATCGTTTCTCACCTATCACAATGACACCACGTGCCATTTGTTGTTCTGCGACCTCGCATTTCCCATTGAATGGTGGCATGTAGCAAAACCTGAAATTTCAGAACTTTAACACTTTGGCCCTGTCAAGAAGCAAGGAAACACGGTGGCTATGGCCATGTATAAGCCTTGCTGAACCAAGATATTGAAATTCTTCATGAAATTCTATAATTGTGATGGTACAAGACTTTTAAGAGATTTTAACCTCCCAATGGATAGAGTTCCCAATGCAAATACCATTTTTTCTTATATTATACTAAATATAACTGCAACCTGAATATTCAACTGGTAAACTGGTGAGCCAACAAGATGAACTTGGCTAGTACTCTTTCCATACAGAAATCCATCATCAATATATTAAAGTGTTGCAAAGTTCACAAGAAACTGTTCCTAGAGCGTCACAGCACCCCAGAAGGGTGCAATTGATCTTGCAAACTAAGAAATGAAGTTTAAATACAGCTGATGTAACATTGGTATGCCACAAAAAAAATACCCTTACAATAGAAAATGCAAACCCGAATTTTAAAAGAGAATGGTTAGTTGATACAAACCATTCATCTGGCAGAGACTTTGTATCGAAGCCTGCATTCAATATTCTCCATTTACGACAGCTGTAGCACTGAACCCACTCATGATCAGCCTTGTAGCGCTCACCCCCTTTTCTCTGGATAAAGAAAGTTAAATGGAGTGAATAGTGCTTAAAAAGAGAAGAGAATGGAATATTCTAAAAGTTAAACCAGTAGGATGAACTAATAGCCTGGTGGTGGGAGGGAATGAGTCGTGACTAAGATCGACAATGTGCCTATGCAAGAGCGTGCATTCAACGGGAAAACACATCTACAAAATTATTAACACATGTACCCATGCAATTTGTATGTGGCTTGAGTGGGGTGTTTGTGAGGCGTGTCTTCTCTGTGCTCTGTAAGAAGGCAAAATGAGGACTTAGCTAATGTATACAACAGTCTAAAACTGGATTGGAGAGCATGCTATAACGAGAATGATTTTAGTACATATAACATATTCTATGCACTTTTTACATAAACTTAACCCATTATCCATTTATCAACCTATGAGAATGAAAGAAATATTAAGGCAGCATTTTTAATTAAAGGTTCATGTACTATAGCCATCCCTTGATTATAATAAATTCTGTCTCAGTAATTTTCAAAATAAATCTGCTCATGCCCTTTTTTACACAGCCAATCTAAATGTTCAAAAGATATTGTTAGCAAAGTCAAAAGACTTCTGAATGCAGCCATTTTAGGACAACTTTATCTCCTTTTCTTTCTTGGCTGAGGGCTGTTAACTTGTTACTCCATACATGCATGATCAGAAGCTGTGTCAGCTGTCAGCTACTCTATACCTTGATATTGTCATTTGGGAGATCTAGTGACTATTGCATTCAAAGAAAAATTAAAGAGGACTTCATGGCCAGAGATGCAAGTGCTATCTAAAATATTTTCAAATATGAACTGAATCATGCATTCATACCAATTCGAGAGTGTCAAAATTTGTATCCCAGTATTCATCCGCTTTCCTACCAAGCCACTCTTCCAGTTTAGCATACATTTCACAATCTTGGAACCCTTGTTTACTGTTAAGAACCCATGAATTACCATCTTCGTCATCCTGCAGAAAAGAGGTAGAGAAAAGTTTGTTCAAGGGACACCACAAGGATAAATAACAGGAACTGAATTGACAGATAAGTATATTTGGAAATATACAATAAGGTCTGTGATATCTGCAACTCCTATTACTCCACGTCCCATGTCAGCATTATGCTTTTGACCTCCAACTCGTTTGTAAGACTGAGAAGAGAACACAAAATAGAAGTTCAGAATAAGGGTGCACATGTGACGAGGGAAGGTATCATTCATACTTATTTATTTATTTATTGTGCAACATGAAAGCCAAAATGTGCAAATAGTTTCCACTAAACATTAAACAAATATGTGATTGTAGACTTGTTTGCAACTACAGCTAAATAAAATTGAATAAGAAAAGGCACAATCTCATTATAATTCCTGAAGATAGTTGTTGCATACTTGCATTCAACAGATCTCAAATTTCCCATGATCAACAAAGATGGGGCTAAATTTTGCCCTCCAACTCTACACAAGCAAGTAGGGATGAGAGAGAGAGAGAGAGAGAGAGATAAACTTTATGCAGCCTGTTTGGGTAAAAGTACTACGGTTTGTGTTCTGTATCAAATGTTGATCTTGAACAGTTGCATTTGCGCTTCAACACAGAGAAATTATTCTGGTGCAAAAATGGTTCTAGAGAATTCTGTAGGGGAATATGCTGAACGGGAGACAAGTTTGTGCAATAAAGAATTAACTTTGATAGCAAAATGGCTGATTTTACCTCTATTAGACGGCCATGCCAATACAAGAAAACTCCACAGTTCATTCTGTCCCATTCTACATTGCTCCTTCCAAGGGTCAATTGAATAGTCCTACCCATTATTTCACCAGATATAACAGATGTCTTGTTAAGGGTCTTTGCTAACGGGCGAGTTTTGACCTACCAAGAAAATGAACAATAAAAGAAAAGAATACGAATGTGCCAAAACATAGAGAGAAATGATATATGGGTATTTACCAAAGACCCTTGGACAGAGATCTTCATCTGAGGATTCAGGAACATAACTTCCAAATAGGACTGAAGAGAATAGTCCAATGGTACCTAAAAAATATCATGAAACAATTAGAGAGGCCAGACCATGTTTTCAGCATTTCCGTGGAACAAAGTTTACTGGAAAAATACTATGCCACTACATCTCATCAAGGTCCTAAATCAAACTTTAAGGGCAGTATACAGACCATAAATCATTTACTTTTCCCAATGCCACAGCAACCCATCAGAAGGATACAATAAATTTCAGGTTTCTGTAATTGGAACTGAAAATCGCCTCCCATCTCCAAGATAAGAACTAAAAATAAAAGAGTAAATTTAACAAAACTACAGGTACTTTGATCGATCTATCACAAAACTGCAGATTTAAGGTATCACATAAAAAACTACAGATTTAACATCAGCTTTATCACAAAACTACAACTTCTGTAACCTCAATAGTACTATGGATATAAACTCTAAAATCTGTAGTTCTTTGATAACTTCATTCCTAAATCTGTAGTGTTGTGATACGATGCTTTAAATCTGTAGTTATGGGATAAATTTCGCGCTAAATCTGTAGTTTTGTAATACACATTTTCAAAAAAATTGTAGTTTCGTGATAGTTTGGTCAAAGTATCGGTAGTTTTGTGAAATTTATCAAGGAAAGGTTGTAGTCCATACATTATTACTTGTTTGTCCTGGGCGCAATCTGACTCTTCTTGAACGGATTAGTATGTCTCCGCGACCATGGTGGACAGGATCTTCAGATGGCTTCCCTGAACTCCAGTCCAAGGTGTAATCTGCACCCCATCTATCTAAATTCCATATATAAATCTGTGTTCCAGTACTGTCTTCACCAAATATCCCTAGCTTTTCTCCAATGAAATACTCATTGAAGGGAGAAAATTCCTTAATAGCATTCAGGTTATATTCAGCAGTAGCTTCAGATTGGACACTTGAATCAACTTCCATGTATTGCCCTTTTTTACGATATGTCACCACAGGTATCTCAAGATTCTGCAGCAAATAGAACTGTGTTAGCTACTTGAGCTACCTAGCTTTAGATTTCCCGGTAGACTAGGAATGAAGGAAGTACATAGAACCGTGCTTACATCTTTACTTTCATTAAAAGACTGAGATAGGAAGGCCACTGATCTGGAAGATGAAGTTTGGGTTAGCACAATTGCATCTCTGCCAAGTTTCATAGCACCAGTCTACAAAATGGCACCAAGAAAACAGTAAAGTCGACAAGAATAAGAACAATTTTTCACATAAATAAACATCTGCAAGTATAAATTTAGGTCAAACAAGAATGCAATACGATAACTGTTTTGAACACTAGAAAACGAAGTGTATGGATTTTGCCGCTTAAAATCAATAAAAAGGGCTAAAGGAGCATGGACAGAGGGTGTGTTTCCTGAATAGATATTCCTAACTTCTACTATGTAATTGACATAACTAACATTTATCCAAGTTCATTGGTTGAGCCGTTAAACACTGTACAGTCCAAGACTTCAACTCAGATAGCTTACAGACAGAAAAAAGAAATGAAAGGACGTCAGCTTTAAGATGCTGTTGACTGCATAGCAAAATGTTACAGTCTGCCTCCAAAATCCATGTTAGCCCAGCCCTTACGTGGAGTGGGCCCATGTTTGCATAGCACCCCACTTACACTTTCATCCCAGCTCGTACTATGGTTGGAGAACCATGTTTGCATAGGCCTAAACTTCCAAGGTGGTACTAAATCACCTCCTACAACAACAATTGGGCCACATGGGCCTCGACTACACCACACTACAGGCGGCAAACAAGCAATAGTGTTACACAAAACCTACCTAACTAGCACCCATGCTGCAGAAAGCATGTTCAGAAGTGTATTGGATAATACAGAAACAAGTTCTAATTTACTCACAGGAAAAGCATCATATAGGCCGATAACTGAAGTTATGTATATGGAATGCAGACAACAGAGTTCCCGGTACATTTTAAACAAGTCAGACATGCCACATCAATACAGCATAAAATCGGCTTGAGATGTGAAATAAATTATTGTTTAAATTATTAAATATCAGAAATGTTAAGGAACTGATAACCGGAGAGAGGAAGATGACGCTGACTGTTTACCTTAAATCCAATTCCAAACCTCCCAATTTGATCCTGGCGATGCTCATCCGGTCGTTTGTGACCGAATGAGATCATTCTCATCATTTCAGCACAAGTCATTCCATGCCCATCATCAATTACAGACAAGACAGGGATTTTTTTTCTCTGCTTTCTTCGAAAACAATGCTTTAACCGAAATATTCAACCTTCAAGAAAGATAGGAGAATAAATAAGCAGTTAGCTCAATCAAAATAACACAAAAGGCCCCCCAATAATCTTCAAAATAAGCTAACAACACAATCAAATTAGCAAAAGCTTCAAATAGTCTTGAAAGTATGTATACAACACTACCCTCATGGAGGAATTGCTTCGTACACAACTACACATATTACTGAGATTACATTCTGTAAATACTACAACAAAAGCAGTATAAATATGTAAAGTTTTTATACTAATAGAATGGGCATGCACATATTCATCTGGAAGAGATGTAAAACAAGACAATAAAGAAAACAGTTTGGCATGCGGAAGATTGTAGTCTAGAGTTTTATTTCACCGTTTTGCCACAATAGAAATATTTTGTTACTAGAATCAGTAAAGAAAACCTTAACTAATTAGATCACATATTGCAGCACAGCACAATACCAGAAATGCCAAATCAGCCCTAAAAAATATCTCAAAAAAAAACCCCACTTCCTGGCTAAACAACCTTGAAGAAATGGGCATACCTTGATGCATCTGCATCTCTAGAGTTGTCAATGAGCTCTGCTATTGCTCCAAAGACCCAGCCAGCACGTGTCTGACTGAGTGTTCGCAGATAACTAGGATCCGTGCTGACAAAATTTTTTGCAGGAGTGGTGGTTCTCTTTTTCACTATTGGATCTAAAATTCTAGGGCCATCTTCAACAGACTCGCATGGTGATGATTCTGGAACTGACTTATGCAGCTCTGTGACACGCGAAGCATTCATCTCCTTAGGATTTGGGCCGCTATCACAAATCTCCTCTCTCAAATATGACTTTCGATTCATCGAGCCAGATTGGAAATCACTTCTATATGACCTTTTCAAAGCATTTGTCGTAGCAATATTCATGTGTTGTTCTGGTGGCATAATAGATAAGTGAATGGAGTTAAATACAGCAAAGAAATGAATCGGCAAATAGCTCATAGCTGACTACACACATATTATGATGTATATCTTGATGTTAACTATAGAGAGAACTTCCTCCAACACCATGAACATGTGAGAATACAAATGGAGTAACAAAAAAAAAAAGAGGAAGGACTCCAATTGCAACTCTTGGTGTAATAGACTGACAATGATGAAATAAAGATTACTGGAATGTATTGCCAATTGTTAACTTCCAAGTTTCTTTTTATATAAAAATAGTATAGTGGGTCAGCCAAAATAAAAGGAGAAGTAAACCATCCAAGCATAGCATTCCTGTTCAACGATCAGCATAGGAAAACTCTCACCAGATACTCCAGCCATCGGTTTGCAGTCTCTAGGATCTTTTTGCTCGTACATGACCACCGCATGTGGGAAGTTAGGGTGTTCATGAGATTGAGGGGGGAAATATGTAAGGCAAAGGAGCTGAATCTAACAACAGCAACCTTCAAAAAAGCACCGAAAAAGAACAAGGGCCCCACATTACAGGCAAGTAGAAAACAGAACATTGCTAACAGTGTTAATAATAAAATACAACATGGCAAGTAGAGAACAGAACATTGCTAATAGTGCTAATAATAAAATACAACATGCCTGCTGACTTGCAGGGGAACAAAACCCTGGCAAAAGTTGATTAATTGAAAGATAAAAGGTACTACAGTGCATGGATTCCCCCCCTATCAGCCTAGATGTCCCTGTTATTTGTCCCATGTCCGACACCTATCCCACCTAGTGCGATCTCTCAGTAAGTAGTACGATAGTTTCCCAACGATCAATCCTTTGCCCCGTTTTACTTAAACAAATAAGTAACAAAAAAGATAAAATATCTTGTATATTTTTTTAGAGCACCTATCTTGTATATTTTAGTTAGCAATTATGACATGCAATAGAAACAATAATTACCCTCTGATTGTCCCAGAGGAAACGCATGAACTTTCCCCATTCTATATTCTGATGATCATCTTCAGGGTCAGGAAGCAGTGAAAATTTCAAGAAATCACACTGCTGGTACACCTTAGTTGGCACAAACCTAACAATTGACCAAACCGAGGGCCTGTAAATGTGAAAAGCACAGGCATAAGATACCTCCATAAAATTCAGAAACAAATCACCCCACCCCCACAACAACACACACACACACACCCAGAAAAAAAGTCATGGATTTTTTACTGATGTGTTGATTAAATGTTTGTAGATTAAGCAAATTAACAGTATAACTGCAGCAATTCACTTTAGTAGTAATATATTTTTATAAAAGCTCTACCACTATGTTGATGATAGAAAATGAGACTGGGTAGTTGTAGCATGTCATTTAACAGGGGTATGTATGGTTAAAATCATTGCTGGTGACTAATTATTTTGTCTGAGAGCAATGGAGGGCTCAGAGCCTCTGACAAATACTGTGAAACAGCGGGAGCAGTCAGATGATGCTAGTACGAAAACATGAACACACCAGCATTGAACTTTATAACAGAAGAGGAAAACCCACTAATACACAATGTAGATTGTAGATTTAACCAATCGGTGACAGTATGCGATAGAGTACATCAACAATATTTATCTAACGATAGTTTTGGCCAACGGATGATGAAGTAAAACTTGTAAAGTATTCACAGATCAGAAAAAAAATGAGATCAACTTACACTTTAACTGGAATATCACAGACTTTGGTGCGGCATATGTTCTTAAAATCTTTTTGTAATAATACATAGTTCAAGCCACCACCTACCACAAAAAATATACATCCTTCAGGCAAAATTTCACGCAGTATGTACTAAAAAGGATAATTCTAACAACAATATAAAAGAAGCAAGCATCATTCATAATTAATGTGAATAAATGTTAACATATTGGCATTACTACCATTTTTATACCAACCATGTGGATTTCAGAGCTCCGAACTTCAGATATCAAAATAGCTTAATACATCTTCATCAGTTCAAAATAATACACGCTGCCTATTTTAGCTAGTTTGCTGTCCTTTATGTCACAGAATTATCCATAGAAAAAAAAGGCTTGACAAGCTTGCCACTTCATCATATGTTAAAGTGAGTACTAGGACCCTATCCACATCTGTCAACACTGTTGATCAGTTAAAAGTACAAAACTAGAGCTGTTAATATAAACTTAGGAGTATAGGTGATAGAGTTTCCACAGATTTTGCAATATGTGAAGTTTCAATGGTACAAGTGGACTTGGTGCAGTTTCCTCTTAATTTTGCAGGGGAACCTGGTCTACAGAAAGGATATGGCCATCCTTTATGACAACGAATCTCATATAATCATACCTTGATTTTCATGTGGCGGCTCATTCAAGTCAAGTGTTTCATCCGCCATCTCCTTCTCTTCACCCCCTATGAACAGAAATACCCATCAAATGATAACTATATTTTCTAAAAGCAAAAGATCACCATGCATGTACACTGAAACTAAAACCAAACATGAGTATTAACTAAGCAGGTCAACAGTCATTCTGGAGTAACATATGACCATTAAACAAGCCTAAATGTGGTATAGTAGACTCACAGTACCGTACATTAATAATCATTCAAACTAGATGAAGCAAACTTGCCAAATCCCAAGTTACATGACTATTCATCTATAATTTATTTAATAATAAATGCCAAAAGAAAAAGAAACCAACTGGGCAAACAGGCCAATCCGACCAAAACTTATCACAAAGGTCAAACAAAAAAAAAATTGCAGGTGAATAATATATCCCAGAATGCTAAATACATGCCAGATCACATGCTTAAAACTACCCAGATGAGTCGAACTAAGCAATGCTACAAATAATAAAAACATCAAATTCAGACCCTATGTAAGTCAGGTACAAGCAAGCAGCAACGAGGCTCAACTCTCCAGTATATCAAAACGCTAAATGCAGCTCCAAGGCTTCAATGAAGGCCATGACTCATCAAATGCCCTTCTCACAGCCTCGCATAACTCAACGTATTAGTGTGATTCCATTATAAAAGAAACAAGAGCAACAAAAAGTACTTGAGATCACGGTCCAAAGTGGTGATTTATGTCACTTAACACCTCCAATCATAAATATTTGACATTTAGGACAAGATTTTATTAAACTTTTACAACTTTCACCATATATATTAGAATAAGTTTATAAAATATAATAAGTTTGTGATGCTATAATAGAACTTTTCGAGGCAAATCTACACAAAACTAAGCATTTGAGAAGTTACTCACGGTCAAAGTTTCGAAAGTTTAACCAAATTTTGTCCGAAACATTAAGTATTTATTGCAGGAGGGAATACTTTGGTTACACACCGAGCTCGCTAAAAGACAACACCTTCAACCCCTAAAAAAATTCCAAAAGACTATCCGTCTTCTATAAAGACCCACAAAAGGAAGATGAGCACCCAAAAAGATCTCAGCAAGCAAGTTCTTAATGCGCATCAAAGACATCAAGGGCATTGCAAAGTAGATTACCAAAAAAAAAGAGAGAAATAAAACTGAAAGCGGAGAGAGAATGGACCTACACACATTTTTACCCGAGAAAAAATAATTTGGGCCCCCGAATCCCCTGATAACGCACCAACCACTACGCAAGCAACCGCAAGCACGTCACGAACACCACCAAAACCCACTTCACCTTAAAACCCAAACATCAAGGGCAACGCACAGTAATTTTCACCACAAAGAAATGGAGAAAAAAAACTCAAAGCGGAGAAGGATTTGACCTAGACACATTTTTCTTAAAGAAAAAAATTGAAAAAAAAAATCAGCCTCCGATCGCGTACCAACCACTGCGCAAGCAAGTCGTCACCACCAAAAACCCACTTCGCCTCAAAACCCCAAACCCAAGCCATCGATTCTCGAAAAACAACCACCCCCTAGCACTCCGCCACCACCAGCAGCAGCTGGCCGTTACTCCTGCGCCGCCCGCGGAGCGCATGCACACACCCCCACACACGAACCACCGGAATCCACGGCGGTGGTAGCGAACCAACCACCCAAAAAATACGAAGCGCGAGCGACAGCGGAAGCTAGGGCTTGGCGGCGGAGGCGGCCATTACCGGGAGGGATCGGAGGCGACGCGGAGGCGGCGGCGGCGGCGGGTGAGGCGGCGGTGGGATTTGGGGCGGCGGAGCGGGGCGTGTTTGGTGCTGGCTATACGGAGGAGCATGGAAGGCGGACGCCGCGGCCTCCTCGTCTACTCCCTATATAGCCTAGCCACGTGGGATTGTTCTTTTTTATTATTTTTTTCTTTTTACCGTTTTACCGCCGCAGTAATTTTGACCGTTGTCCACCGAGTTTTCGGCGGTTCGCGAACGGTGCACACGATTATAATACAGGACTCCCCAGATTAGATATTTTTTAGGATTATGATTCAAATTTGCGAAACAATAGTTATTACAATTGAGTATTAATTATCGCATCAATCACTTCTCACTTAAAATTTTTCATATTCTATATTTAATCATCCTCTTATCTTTACCTATACACCTTTTAATAAAAGGCATCATATTTTTTCTTTCAAATTTTAATACATACTAAACAATCTAGAATCATAATTATTTTATTTTAGGATGGTGGTAGTAGATCAAAATAATTAGTTCATTGGTGTCTAAATTAAAATAAACGAATTCCCAACTATTTTTAACTTATAAGAGCAAGAATAATATATAAGTAGTGGACTAGAAGTCAAATATAATATTACGTGAAAGAGAGATAAAGATAAATGAAGACTGTTTGCTCTTATGTAAGATCTACCTATACGCATGTTACACGATCTTAGTGGATTTGCGGGTTTTACCACTGACACTCTTATCGCACCACGTGAAATTAACTTACACCTATTTCCTCCGGTTCCATAATTCTTAAAGTTTTAGATAAAATTAAAATCATTTTTTATAACTTTAACTATCAATATCTTCAAAAGTATTTAGTTTTAAGACAATAGAACAACATTCACATATTTGTCTTAGATAAAAAAAGTAAAATTATATTTATTTATTATTTATATTTAAAAATATATTTTTATATCGTGTTATTGTTTAAAACGTTAATAATTATGAAATGTAGGGAGTAGTGTCTAACTAACCGTGCCATTAGTGCCTCGCAGGTCACACCAACCAAAATTAACTGTACATGGGCATGATCAGGTGAAATTTAGGTGCTCATTTACGTAGGGTTTTAATTGAAATTACGTATTGTTTTGCAGGAGAAGGTTAGTAAACTTCGTTATCATTTCTCTTCACATAATAATCCCATTAGTCGACAATTATGACTAACCAAGCACACTTAATACTCTATTGTTTTTGTGGCATTAACCCGGCCGGTTGATATGAAGGTAGTTTTTACCTTACCGTTTCCTTAGCACCGTCCTTTTATTATCCCTCATGCACTTCTCGGCCGAATTAAAAAAATAAATAAATTTGTATTATCTTCACGTAAACTACATTTCTTACTATTCCACGCATACACATACACACTACTACACGCACGTATCCACGTATGTCATGTTACAAAGTGTTCCACAGGATTATAACACGAGTTAAAAGAAACAGAAACCAAAAGTTATATCCTTAGCCCCACTAAAATACTAATAAATCCAGTGATCGAGTTGTGCATGTATAACTCTATCACTATATCACTAAATATTATTATAGGTTATTCTACTATATTTGTTGGATATTTTTTATGGGAAGTTTAACATGTTTTTCTAGTTTCAAAAATAATGATTAAAAATCTGTTGTAGAAGAATTAAGACCATGTTATTTTCAGCTTTAACATCAAATTTATTGAAATGGATTATTTGCTTACGTTTTAATAAATATGAAGAAAAACTTTTGAAAACTTTTTTCTACTTCATTGCATCGTGCATAGCGAGAGCAGTTTCGTTGAAAGTACCAACTTATCACCTTGTGAAATATAGAAAAATTTTACATAAAAGCTTAGGAAATGAGAAAGTTGCCGTTTGAGTTGCTGAAAAGAATTTAGCCCTAAGTATGGGACTAAACATTTATACCATGCATAAGTGGCCTTTAAGATTTATTTGGAATTTTTATTTTGGTCAGACCCAAAATACTCCGCTTCAATTGCTTTTGGACGGTGTGGGTTTCTTCACTGACAATAAAATGACATTATATAGGAATAACCAATACGCTTTCTACGGGGAAGGTATATTAACAGGAAAAGGTATATACAAAGTTAAAAGATATCATTGATGGAGTAGTGTACTTCTTTATGATCATCATCAATCTGGTAATCTAGGACGGATTGATGCAGATTCCGAGAAGGCACATTCGATCCAAAAATATCAAAAAATCCTAAATGCATGCCTGATATCCTTTGGTTATTGACTTGTTGTCTGCATTTTTATGTCTAAGAGCTTGCTTGCGTCAAGCCAGTGCGAACCTTGTTAAAGTAGTGCCAAAGCGAAAATTGGATAATTATAAAAATTTAGAGAAGGTTAAGGGTTTAGTTTGCTATGAAAAAAACAGTAATGTTGCTTAAACTTTTTGTCCAGACTTATCAAAATATTGGCGAGTGCCTTTTTTTTAGAATAACCAAAATAATGTATGACTCATTAGTATTGCCAATTTTTTAATAATTGATAAGCAACAACCTAGACATAACCTAAAGTTGTACACATGACATGCTAACCCGTAGTAGGAGTGGGACACAATAACAGTGACGATAAAAACGAGCACTACAGTATTAAGCAATTTAAGCGTAACAAAGACTAGTGCAATATCCAATCCCTAAATCTCTAAATGCAGGGTAGAGATCACTGTCTATTTGATTTAGGTGCTGTTTGTTTGGAGGGGCTAATCCATAAGTCCCTCTATTTTAGTCCCTTTTAGCCCCTAAATTATCAAACATGAGGGATTTAAACAGACTAAAACAGCATAGGGCAATAAATCCCTGTGGGAGGAGCTTATATGGGCTAAAAACCTATATCAGAGCGGTCCCAACCCTATCTCTCTTCACTCTCTCTCACACACACACTACTAGATAGGTCATTTAATGAGGTTTTAGTCCCTTTTAGTCCCTTCAAATAAATAGGGTAGGACTAAAGAAGATTTATGTTTTAGCCCTACAACTAATTTTTAGCCCTAGGGCTTATGGAAACAAACAGGGCCTTATCAATCGCTACTCCGTTGGTGAGATCCAAGATGAAGAACTATAAGAGCTTTTCTGTTGGATTACCAATGATTTTATCGGTGGCATCTATTTTAGGTCTGTTTGCCGATCATTTATTAGAGCAATAAAAATGGTGGTCGATGTTTTTTCATATCCTTCTGTGCTTGCCGATCGAAATCGACAACATCAACGTTGTCACTGCGTTCATCTGCTCACATTTCTTGCGACAATCTAAAACGTGGAGCCCTAATTTGTCATGTTTTATATTTCTCATCCTTGTAATAATAGGGCTATAATATATTCTCTTATTTAATATATTTTAACCCTGTTTCGAAAAAGGAGACAATAGAAATATCATAGAAAGTCTCAAATAAATGTCACACTGAAAAAAGAGTAGGAGTAGTTTGATTCCCCCTCCCCCCCAAACACTTAGATTGCACGAGAGGCCAAGGAGACCACCGTTAAACAGGGTTGTACGTGGTCCTCCTGCAAAGGGAGCGGTAGACTAGACTTCGCATGCAAACTCGCAACAAATTCATCAGAAACTATGTTTTTTTAATTGACATGAGAAACTATGTTAGCAAAAGTCTGATTTTCCTACCTCAACCGTAAAACCAGACATAACACCTCTCTCGAATATCAAACCAAATCACTTTTGAACATGGTTTCATTTGACGTGGTGCCTACGTGGCATCATAGTAAAAAAAAGGAGTTGAACCACCTAATAGTGACAACTGAATTCTACTTCTTTCTCCCCTACCTCCTCTCTCTGGCATCGCGACGACCATCCCTAAGCTCGCTAACCTCCGCACTATTCCCTTGGCACTAGCCTTCATTATCATCATCACTCAACCTCAAGCATATTGCCTTCCTCACTAGCATAGCTCAACCTCTCCCTTCCTCTCTTTATCTGACCTAGACACTGAGCTCGGTTAAGGGAGAGCTATGCGACAAAGGAGGTGTCGTTGGCTTGAGCTATGATCGAGAGCCATGATCGCAACACCCATTCTCCACAATGTCATGCATGACTACAAGTGGTGGAGTCCTCCATGTCCCTTCATCCCCTATTCATGCGACCCCTCCTCCTCTACAACACAATCAATACCGAGTTCAAGCCCCTCGTGTACTCCCTCTCCCTCAATGCTCAAGGAGGCGACGTGCAAAGGTTGTTTTGAACTCTTGGATGTAGTGGTGTCAGTCAAGGATGTAAAGCTCACGCTCGACATCTGCCGTCTCTCACCATGGAGATGGCTGCCACTACCATCGCCAGATAGGAGCTCGAGCTTTGACCTCACCCCCTGCTCATTCAAGCACCAACCTTGCCACTTCCTCACAGTGGTAGATACAGGGTTGACGAGGTTTCAATGAGGAAGAGATGTTAGGTCCAAGACTAGTGAAGCTCCGACAAGGATGCGGTGGTGGTGACAACAACTCAATTGTGGGGCGAAGGCTAGGACAATAGAGTGGAGAATAGCCCAAAGATGGGAGAGGACGGTCAGACGATCTTGTGAGCTGCACCAAGACAGATGATGCCACAAGCACCTTCCCTTGGCACCGTGGGCCTCTCCACCTTTCTCTCCATCCCACCTCACCATCTCCCTCTCTAGGCACCTACTCCCAGCCGTCATCGCCTACCTCCTCCACCTTCTAGCCCCAGTCCCCTCACTCTCCTTTGCCGGCATTGGAAGGGCTAGGCATGAGTAGAAGAGAGAAGAGAGGTGACCAGTGACATGTAGGTCCCACCCTTTGTTTTATTATTTTCTCCCATACTTTACTGCACGTAGATGCCACGTAGAAGGCCAAGCCAGCGGGACAACGTTTTGAGGAAAACAAGTACATATGGGAGAAACCATGCTAGGGTTGGATGAAAGTAAATGTTGATGGATCGTTTAATGAACAGATTGGAAGGGGTGGCATTGGGGTTATCCTGCGGGATTGGCAATGTAAGGTTATCTTTGCTTCTTGCAATTATCTTGATCGCTGTGGTAGTGCGCTTGAATCGGAGCTCCTGGCTTGTAAAGAAGGCATGCTTCTAGCTATCCAATGGTCTCTCAGACCGATCGTTGTGGAAACGGACTGCCTGACGGTGATGCAGATGATCCAATCCAAGGAGAGAGAGATATCCGAGTTAGCCTACGTTGTCAGGGAGGCTGCAGACTTGATTTCCAGTAACAGGGAGATCCTGCTCAGGAAAATTCATCGTAGCCAAAATCTTGTTAGTCATACGCTAGCAAATAAGGGCTAAAGTCCGAGCCTATCTAGGTTTTGGTTAGAAAATGGTTTCCTTTATTTCTTGGGTTGTAAGCGAGGATTATTATCATGGTTAATCTATCCCTTGTCCCCCACAAAAAAAATGAAACCACGGTTAAAATCGCTCGAAGAGGGAAACTTAAGCAGTTTTGATATTTGAGGGAGAATTCATATTTGATTTTGTTGAGAGAGAGATATATCGGACTTGGGACAAAATATATTTCTTCCAATTTTGGTGGGGTTGGGAATAAATTGAGGCCTACTAAATAAGCTGCATGGACTATTAAGCGCTTTAATCTCCTCTGATAGACTATCTCTCAACCGGCCCAACCCCATAATGGCTGATCTTTTCAAGTTCTTATTGTTGTTTTTTTTTCAAGCGAAGGCTAGGAGGGGAACCCCCAGGGTCCAGTTTTCTTTTTTTGGTTTATTTCTTCAAGCTCCAGTGCCACTATCTTCTTTCACAATTGTTGCAAGCATGAAGAATTGAAGCCTATTTTCTGTGAGCGAAGTCACACGTAAGCACATTTCAGTTGGTCCTCTGCATGCATTCACAAATAGGAGTATATCAAATCTTCAGTCGAGCATCTGAATTATTGAAATGTGGACGACCAAAGGGGTTCGGAATTTTATTCTCCGACTACGGCCAGATGCTAATTTACTATTTTCCGTGGTTTTTGCAGCCACAGTTGTCACCTTCGCCGACGACGCTTCTATGGTATTGTCGCAAAAATCCATCCACGGATCCACCCAGTACTTGCAAGCTGAAATTGTCTCCTCATTATACACGAGTAGCTGATTCGGTCCATTTCTTTCAACGGGAATTCTTGAGTAGTTGAGTTTCACCATAGAGGCTCAAGAGCTGAACTCCTAAGAGCAGCAAGTCGCAGTAACTCAAGCGCTGAACTGAAAGGCTTCACTGCTCCACATCATTGTCGCCACCTCGTCGTAGAAGAAATTAAGGCTCCAAGTCCCTGTACTCGCCATCGTCGTCGTCGTCCTCCTCCTCCTCTCCCGCGATGGAGATCAGGCGCGTCTGCACTGTACGTACGCCGGCTTGATCACCGCGGCGTCGGCGTCACACTGATGATCAGGCTGACAGGATGAAGCCGGCCGTTGTCGCAGCTGCACACCTCAAACGAAGGCGAGGGGGTTTGAATTTTTTTTTGTTGTTTTTCTTTCTAGCCAGAGAAAGAGGGTTCGGAGTTTTAATCTCCGAGCCTCAGGGGTCGATTTTTCCTTTTCTTCGAAACGACAGTGGCCAGCACAGTGCTTTCGTCGTGCGTCTTCACGGCCAGTGCACGCAATGACGCAAGGAACATCTCCAGCAGCAGCAGCAGCAGCAAGTTCTAGACGCTGATGAAATCCCAAGAGCAGCAAATGGCAGTGAAGTGCACAACTGATCAACTCTTGCACCATACAAAGAATTCGGCAAGCTGCGCATAGAATGTTCTGATTTCTGAGAAGATATTCAGATGAACTCTCAGTTGATTCTGACATGACTCATCGAAATCAAGCTGGATTCTTGTGAAACTGGAATTCGGCAATATGAAAAGGGGTAGCGCACAAGAAAGAAAGTGGATGGATTATGAGACAAGAGATTAGACAGGTTCAGACCCTCTGGGAAAGATTCCACCGAGTGATATATTGATCTGACAATCTGATTGTAGTTATACCCGTGAGAGACATCCTGTTCTCCTTATATAGTCGGAGGAAAATGTTTTACAAGATAGAGATTTAACTCCTTACGATTTAAATCTTCTATAATTATTTTACAATCTTACCGAATCAGGATAATAGACCGTTTTCTTGATTTACAAGTAAACGTGATACATAAGTCCTAACTCGTTACATAATCTATGTATATAAGCTATCCCCTATAACCAGTCGGATAAACTAGATCTGTGGGTATGTGGTACCTATAATCTTTACAATTATTCTATCAGATTTTTTTTATTGGTATTGTTGGTTTTTGGAGCGAAGGCCGCGAGAGGGGTCTCTCCGACCCCCAGTGGCCAGTTCTTTTTTTCTTTTTTGGTTATTTCTTCAAGGGAACGTCACCTGTTCTCTCCTGTCTCCTTCAGCTAGTGCCACTGTCTTCTTTGCCATTGTTGCAAGGTGCAAGGCTGCAAGCATCAAGAAGTCTACTCCTATTTGTTCGTAAGCGAAGTCACAGATAAGCACATTTCAGTTGGGTAGTATATTGAATCTTTCACTGTATCCTCTAAATTCCAGTCGCTTCAGTTGAGCAAGTAAACAGACAATCTCCCTTCAACCAACTACACATTGGCTGACTTTGTACTTGTGATTAAGATTGCAAATGAGATTGTGATTACAGAAACAAGTTGCAAAATGAGATTGTGATTATGAAACAAGTACTACAGTAGAATCAAATGCCACCATCCGGCAAAAACTCACATCAATCAATCGATCACAAACTGGTCATATCTCCGGCCGCCATCGATCGCCGTGGCGGTGAGATGACCGGTGAGACATTGAGACTGCGTCTGTTGCGCTCAGGATGTACGGACGCCGGCGTGGCACAGCTTTGTTACGCTGAAACGGGATTGATCAACGAGGTAGAGGGGTTCGGAATTTTAATCTCCGAAACCCCTGGAGCCGGATTTTTTTTTTCTTTCCCATGTACGTAGTATTTCGTAACGATGGCAAGGGGATCAGGCATTATTGTGACAGACGAATGATTGTGACCTGAAGAAATTGAGGCCTTCAGCTGTTTTTATTGTCACTATGGATCTGAACTCTCGAGAGCAGTAGAAATGATGAACCGACCTTCAGTGCTGAATAGTTTCATTATGCCGGGCGAGAGAGGGCAAAAGTGATCGGAAATTTGGTCTCCGATCTCAGCGAATGGAGTGGTTCTTTTTTTTCCATTGTTATTTCTCCAAGTTGACGCAGGTAAGGAGGTTCCTGAACATTCTGTTTTCTGAACATCACCTCAGGTCTTGCACTCCTATGTTCAGTTACTCAGGCTTGTCTTCGGAGGCTGTTTACACAACTGTACGGAAGTGCATGACAAATGTGAATATCCAGAGATGATGAATCGATGATATATCTTATATACCATCCCCACTTACCGTGTAGTTATTAGTGTTAAGTGTGATAGTGTGTATTGGGTATTTTGGTCATTTTCCCATCCTCTTGTACACAATATATTGCCCATAGGGTTAAATCAATGCAACAAGTTTATCCCCAATTTCCTCGCTTCTCTCTGAAATCGATAAT
The DNA here is from genome assembly GCA_000573905.2 of Oryza punctata. Taxonomy (NCBI): domain Eukaryota; kingdom Viridiplantae; phylum Streptophyta; class Magnoliopsida; order Poales; family Poaceae; genus Oryza; species Oryza punctata. Next base: position 31,919,023 of record CM002493.2, read on the forward strand.
TAGCAATTTCCTGATCTGTGGTTGAGCCACATCATCCTTTTAATTCTCAGCCGTTTGATTGCATCTGAATGGTCGTCCAATCGCGGATGCATCTTCCAACCTGCGCAACCTAAATCCACTCGCATGTGAAGCCCAGGCCACGTCCCACATCCTTTCTCCAAGGGTTTCTCTAGTCCTTCACCGCATCGCACATCCGTCGCAGTGATTCCCCACCGCGGCGCGCTACCGATTCCCCGCAGTACTGCTTGCCCCGCGCACGCCTTGAATCCCCATCCCCCGCGGGCCGACCAGCCACGCCACTTCTCCTCCACACACACAGGCGATGAGGTCGCCAACCGTCACAACCCCCGTACATGCACGTTGCCGCGTCGCCAGTCTTCTATGCCTCTCCGCATCCCCCATCCCCCGTGCACGTACGCGACAGCCCCTTCTCCCCTTGGTCGCATCGCCTCCCCTTCTCGCTCTTCGTCCGTCGCTCCGTTTGCACGTACGATACATAGGCAAAGCGATGGCATGCGGTGTTTCCCCTCCTGCATCGCTTCCTCTCCCGCGGCCGCTCGCCTATTTGTGGTGCTGTTAATGTTATCTTCTCTAGAAGATGGAAGCACCAGACCGTTTCGGTAGCATCATTGTAGAGCACTTCGAGGGAGGTATCTACCACCCTTTTAAAATATAAAGCAAGTTTTAATCTTTGACACGTATATTAAGGAAATGTATAAAATGTAACGACCGCAATTTTATTAAAATCTCACTTTAAAAAGTATTGAAGAACCGTCCTTTTTCTGTTCGGCTTCTCCAAAAATTTCGAAAGTTAGTTTTAGTTTTGATTTTAAATTTTCCCCTAACCTACCAAATCATTTCTTTTCCATCCGAATATTTTAAATATTTTTGGATCCATACGGCCGGTGATTATCCTTCCTCCCCATTTTCATATAATTTTTTTTTGGACCCGGAGTTCTTTCTTTTTCCTCTCACCCGCACACGTGCGAGTCCAAATCGACTGTCTTTTTCCCGTTTCCATCTTTTCCGCTGACAGTCCACAGGCAAGATGACAGAGGCATGCGTGCATTTCTCCCTTCACCTTCACTGAGACAAGCGGACTCCATTTTTGGCTTCACGTGTTGTTCCAACACTCAATGCATGCGCACGTTCTCCCCTCTGCCTCCTCTGCCTTCACTGCTTTCGCCACGACGTTTTGTGAGTTGGGCACTGTTCCCGTCTTCAGTGCTGAGCAAGGTAGGCACCGTTTCCGTCTTCTCCGCTAAGCAAGGTAGGCAGCTGCAGAGAGAGGATTGTGGCCGGAGAAGAAAGCACAAGCGTAACAATGGCAGCTTATCGCCAAGCTCCTCTCTGGAGGCACAAAGAGGAGTATAAATACTTCAAGAAGCTTACCCTTGAGCCATCCCACTACTTCAAAACTCCCACTCAATTCTAGCCACTCCGAACCGAATTGTCGAAGCTGCGGAGCTCGTCGCGTCGAAGGTATAGCCGGCCTCTGCCCCGACATCAAATATGGGTGCAAGAATCTCGCCGGCGCCGGCGCCGGCGCCATTGCTGGCCATCAAGTTGTTAAACATGGCCACAAGCCACAACCCCGTCGAACATCTTAGTCGTCGTCGCTGCAATCACCATGCTAGCTGATATTACTGAACTATTACCCTCGATCAAGTACGCTTGGGTTCGGAGTTTTAATCTTCGACCCCAAAGGCCCTAGTTTTTTTTCCTTTCTTTTTGCTACAGTATTTCTATAAGCGAGGACAAGGTCGCCTCTCTTCTTCCCTATCTTCTCCAGTGCCACGTTATCGCCATTGTTGCAAGCATCAACAATTCCAAACTGTTGCATTTCATTTGGGCTCACTCCAGGATTCAGTAGCTGCAAACCTGAACGAGCGAGGGGGTTCGGATTTTATTTTCTCCGGCCGATTTTCTTTTTCTTTTTTGTTGTTTTTCCCATCGAGGGTATGGTTAGAGATTTATCACTTTCACTCAATCAAGCTACTGATCGAATTGGACGGCACGTACAATTTCTTTTTCTCTTTTTGCGAGAGATCAGAAAGTCGCAGCAAAAGTGCTGAGCTGAACTGAACCGAACCTCCTGGTGCATGGCCATCTTTGAGATGAAGGTTAACAGTGATCAGTGCCTGTCGATCTCCTCCATAATCCATTGCCACTATATAATATCTTCTTCGCCATTATTGGAGGAACCATCAAGAATTCGAATTCTAGCCTGTTTTGTAATCAAAGCCATACATAAGAACAATTCACCTCTACGTTCAGAAATATGTTGAATCTTCAGTCGACGAGCCTCTGCATTCCAGCCCTTCAATTTGAGTTGTGTAGTATGTATCGATCTTTTTGGCAATGCTGAAACTAAGACGCTCCCAGCAAGGCTGTGCCAACTACTCTTTTTCTGTTTGGGATTAAGCTTTAATAATCCAATACAACAATCTGCAGAACCAATAAAGCAAAAGCAGCAACCATTCACACAGGCTTGCAGAACCAACAAAACATGCTTAAAAGCCGAGATAAAATATGTCTCTTAATCATAAAAAACGGCTCTAAATGGCATGAAAACAGGTTAGAAGAACATCGGCAACTTTTCCCTGAAAATTTACGACTCTTTGTGCCGTAGGGCCTAACGCTTTGAACTTGATAAGAAGTCTAGAAAGCCCATAATACCTCATAACGGCCCATGTTTAGCAGGCCGCCCTGTAATAAACCCAACTTTTCCTCTCCATTAAAAAACGAAAACAAGAAAAATAAATACTACTATAAGCTAGTAAGACAGTATTACCAAATAATCGTGAGGGAAGGTACGTTACCACACCTCAATGTTGTTTTGATAGTGGATGGTATATTTGGTGGGAAAGGAGGCAAATGGTGAAACGGTGAAATTATTTAGATGGCTGCTAGATCAGCTATATCTATTGTTGTTCTTACACTTAATTATACTAGTAGCATACCCACGCTAACGCTACGGTAATATTTGATAATGCACATAGTAATGTTTTTGCAAGCATATATATGTAACAAATACATAATCATGTTCGCAACATGTAATCCTTGCATGATATATTTAACTTTTACCACGTGCTTACTCGAAAGTAAGTTGCTACATAAAAATGTTTATCAAAACTTCAAAGCATATTAGGAGAAAACAAAATAACAAAATAATTATGCTAGCAAACAACAAATAAAAAGCAAAATGCTTTGTTTATCAAAACTTCAAACATCCTAGGAGAAAACAAAATACGAAAGTAATTATGCTAGCAAACAAGAAGTAAAAAGCAAAATGCTTATAGATCTGTTATACTAACTGATCCACTTCTTTGCTCCGACTCCGACCGCCTTCCCTGACGAGCGCATGATATTTCAGCTGCTTGATACAATCTCTATAGCACATGTTGGCTGCAACGGAGGAAGTATTATTTTTCATTTGGATGTATACAAATAAAACTCATCATATTTTGCAACTGAGGTGAATTAAGATTCAGTTTGGATCATATTATTTCTAAGTTTTGTAAAATGGGACTGGCATATAGTCAATTCACAATAAGGAATTCACATTCAGTTTTAGAGAAACAACAGACGTAAAAAGGCAACATTCTGACAGTTCACATTTAGTGAAGGCTACTATGACGTTCATGAGTAAGCCCATAACATTCAGGCATATAATTTTGATCTCTTACAGTTTGAAATAATAACTAACGTTCACTGTGGTTGGTCCTCTTCCTTTATTATGCTACCAGATGTTTTTTACAGTGTGAACCTCAAAACATTTTCAGACTATGAAACTTAAAATTACCTGACTCTCCAGGTTTTCTCTTGGTGCTAGTGGAATACCCTCATTTGTTGCCCATGTTGTGGGAAAGGGGTAGAGGAGTACAAATTGAAGAACAGGGAGGGAGGATCTTCTTCAAATGCCATGATAATGAACAAGTAATTTTGCATAATCCTTACATGTAATTGTTTTTTTTGTTGATTTGCTGAGACAGTTTGGTTGTTGTGCTGTAGGATCCGGATTCTTGTATTTCTTCAAGTAGATTGACAACTATTTGAAGATGATTGAAGGAATGGAGCTATATACTCCTAAAGAGGGTGTTGTGGCTGATGATTTTGCACTTTCTGCATCTGTTGATGGTGACAAAGAAGTGAATGGAAAGATGATTGTTGGTAGAAAGATGGATTTGATGCAGATTTTGGTGTTGAGCAACCTCGGCCAACTAGTGCTTTTATTTGTTGCTTTGTGTGTGATGTTTCTGAAGTAGATGGTTGCATATAAACCAAGTCAATTGGGTGTTAGTGTGATTCCATTTCAGAACAATGAATGGATTGTGGCTGCATGTAAACCTAGTCAATGTGGAATGTTGGGTGCTTTCTTATGGCTGAACAATTGTGTCTTAGTGTAATGAAATTGAGGTGAATTTTGGCATGATTTTGGCATGAAATGGCAGAATGGCAATAAATTGGCAAGAATGGCAGGTCATACATAGGTGGCAAATATGTTGAGTACAAACACATAACAAAATACATAATATTGTTTAGCACATGTCTTAAAGGAACATGGTTTCATCACCATTAAAGGTAACACCCACAACATATAATACATAGTTTTGTCTTGACATCAACCTGGGATAATAGGACGTAATAGGACATCAACCTAGGTGTTGACGATGAAATTTGGCAAGCATATGAATCAGAAACGAAATCCAATTCAAAGCGGAGTCGAAGATATGCGGAATTATCGGAAACAGAGTGTGCATCGGCTGGAAGACCGTATCGGCTGGAACCGAGTCTGATCTGGATAGTCGATATGGCCGATATTGCATGCATGATCAATATCGGGTTCGAGAGAGAGTTTGAGACGATGTTGCCAGACAAGGATAGAGTCCATAATTGGCAAATGTATCTATTAATTAGGATTATCTGTAATTTCCTTGTAGATATTTTCAGTAAGAGTTCGCCTAAGGGACTTGTTTGCTAGTTGGATTTGTATTAGGACAATATGAGTCGTGTCCATCTTGGACAATGTTTGTATTTTCGGGTATAAATATAGACCCGAGGCTTTATGAATACAACAACAACAGTTCAATCAATCTCGGCGCATCGCCAACCTTTTATTCTTTCACTTTCGACGAGTTCTTGTTTCGAGTTGAGCTGCATCAGTTTGATCTTCGCGAAGAGGTAAGCCTTGTTATGGCGGTTTGCATTATCGGAATTAGTACTTACATCTTTATGACACTCTAATTCTATCTTGTGAATCTCCGAGTTATCATATATGTTATATAATTTAGATTGACAATGCTATCTATATATATCGGCCGATCTCTATCTAGGGTTTTGCTGATAACGACTAGATTGTATTATTGGTTTAAATTATATAATGTATCCACCATCCTGAAAAGGCAGCCATCGGCCTGATTGTCTAGACATTTATGCTTCTTTTTATACTTAATGCTGCATCAGTTAAGTTTGCTAGTAAGTCGTGTTTAGAATCATGATCTCTAGCCTGCTTCATGGTTGTTAATAAGGATAGTATCAGGGTTTCAGCCGATCTTATCTGGTACAGTTGTTTTACATAGTTTCATATTTTGTTTAATATGCTATATCTGCCCCTTATATCAGGATCTAATCTAATATAAATATATTGGATTTACTACCAATCTGATTGGTAATAATTGAATATATTTATTGCAAGGGAATATCCTAGTATAAGGTTGTATCGGAGCTATAGCTGATACATGCTTAGGTTTGAGCATCGGCTATGACATGAGTACACATAATCGTTATTTCATGTTATTTTAGACTTGGGCAATTTATACGGTCTCGGTTAAATCCGATCTATCCCAATTGCTAATTTCTAAAGTAATATTGATATATAGATTATGTAACACTGATATTTTCAGCCGATGTATCAAATTTAGGGTTAGCTTGTCATTGAATATACCTTACAGTCGATCCATGGTATATTGCATCGGTTAGGTTACAACACGATATGATATCGGCTGCTTGCCCGATTGACTATCGTTTACTAATAAAACTTGCATGTTCTATCTTGTTGATTGCAGGATCAAATCAACTGGCACGCCCTTTGAACCCGAAAGCAAGTTTTGGACCTGCACTAGAGTAAAGCAAATCTCTCAGGCCAGTGTGTGTTTTTTGCATCAACACGCTTTTGGCACGCCTGCTGGGACACTGTGTCATCATGACGCCCAATATAACTGAAGTTATGGAAGATAACGTCCTACCAATCACGATCGAATATCTGAATGAAGAACAGAAGGAATAGATGAAGAAATTGCTGGATCAACTCCAAAACCAATACCTTCGTTTGTTCGCGGTAACCCGCCAGGGCACGGTTATCTAGAAAACCAAAGTGAAGTTGCCACCGATCGTGAAATCAGAGCCAAGCACATCTGGAACAAGTGATGACAAGGGCAAGGAAATCAAAGCCGAGTCAAACGATGAAGAACTCCACACGCTACAAGATCGCATTGATTCGGTAGTCCATCATGCCCTCATTAATCAATCCGGAGTACTTGTAAACACTTTAACAAACATGATCAAGATGGTGGTAGATGGCACTATAGCCGAGGAAAAATCAAAAGGACCCGTATATCTCCTAGGGGATGCTTTTCCAGGTTACAGGACTATGAAGACTGAAATCGGCGGGAAACATCAGTCGTTTCAAACCTAGGCTCCATCGGCTCCCGCGTCCAGCACAAATATCTCGACGATATTGACCAGACAACAATCGATCACTGGGGGAAAACTACAACTCAGTTAACACCGGAACAATTGATGAACATACTTAACACAAAGCCACCCATCGTCGAGCCAACATATCACATTCCTTTGGTTTCACAACAGCCGATTGGAATTACCCAACCGATAGGCCAGCAATATGTCTCAGAGCCACTTCCGTATGTCTCATCTCAAGGCCTAGAGACCAATCTTAATCAGCATTATCAGTCTCATTCTCCACGGGCTCAGTATCAGCTTGAAGGGTCCCCACGGCTCCAGCCAACGCAATACGGCCAGTACGATCAATTGCAGCAACAATATGGTGGAGGAGCATCGCAGAGCCGTGGGCCGATATGATTGCCGACGTAATGAGGGAACAATTTGGACTGAAGCCTAAAGATAATGGCAATATGTACCGGCATCCATATCCAAAATATTTTAATCGAGTGCCATTGCCAAATCGATACAAGGTGCCAGATTTCTCAAAATTCTCAGGACAGGACAATGTATCAACTTATGAGCATGTCAGCCGTTTCTTAGCACAGTGTGGAGAAGCATCGGCTACAGAGGCCCTCAGAGTTAGATTGTTTCCACTATCCTTATCTGGACTGGCTTTTACATGGTTTTCTTCTCTACCTTATAATTCCATCAGGAGTTGGGCCGATCTGGAAAAACAATTCCATAAATACTTTTTCAGTGGCATCCAAGAGATGAGGTTGTCAGATCTTACGGCAATCAAGCAAAAATCAAATGAAACAGTGCCAGACTACATTCAGAGATTCAGAGATGTAAGGAACAGATGCTATAGCTTGGCCCTCACTGATTCACAATTAGCCGATCTGGCTTTCCAGGGACTGTTGGCACCGATAAGGGAAAGATTTTCAGCTCAAGACTTTGAAAGTCTAGCACACCTGGCTCAGAAAGTATCGGCTCATGAGACATGGTTCCAAGAAGCCAGAAAATTTGCGAAGAAAGCCAAGAATGTTAACAATATCTATAGTTATGATTCTGACTCCGAAGATGATGATCCAGAGGTCAATGCAGTTGAGTGGGCCAGAAACAAGAAGACAGTAGTATGCCAATGGGTTAAGAATTCGGGGAAAGAAGAAATATTTGACTTTGACATTACTAAAGCCGACAAGATATTTGACCTTCTCCTCTAACAAAAGTAGATTCAGTTGCCGATAGGACATGTGATACCATCGATTGAGGAGCTGAAGAGAAAGAAGTATTGCAAATGGCATAACACAGGATCTCACAGCACCAATGACTGCAAAATCTTTAGACAACAGATTCAATCGGCCATAGAACAAGGGAGGATCAAATTCGATGAAGCTAAAAGGCTAATGAAAATAGATGGCCATTCGTTCCCAGTGAACATGGTTCATACTGGAGTCAACAGAAATCAAGCCGATGGAGGTAAATACCATGCAAGAGGTGTCAAATAGGCTAGCATGATCAACAAATATCAGAAGAGGTCCCAAAGGGAAGAGGAGTCGTATTATCACAACGATGAAAGTTATTTTGACCCCCATTGGAGCTGTGAATTCTTTAGATTTTGCTGGAATGAAGGGATGAGGTTACCATCTATTGAAGATTGTCCCGGTTGCAGTGATCCTGACGTTCAATATGTTGAAAGGCCAACCCGGCAGAGTAATGGTATGCATCGCCCGATTCAACAAAGACTATCAGTTCATTAGAGGCTTGGGCCGATCCAGCAAGATCATCTTGAAAACAATTCACAAGGAGGAACTGAAACCCTGCAACCTCAATGGTGTCCTGCTGGAATTATCACCAAGAGCCAGAAAAGACGTGTCCAGAGGATGAGGAACAGAGAGCAATTCCAGGAAGTCGAAGATGAGATCGAACATCGGCTGAGGCGCACAAGGAAAGTTTGGCGCGTGAAGAGCAAGATTGTTTCAACTGATGAGGTTCAAGCCGATTAGAACAAAAATCTTCAAAGTAAGGGAAAAGAGGTCGCATCGTCTTCGATAAATATGGTTTTTATGCTACCAGCCGAATTTGCAGATGAACAAGTGGTGGAACAAGCAGATGAACCACAATCGGCTAAGTTGATATTGTCTCCACAATAAGCCGTTTTTGAGAAACCAGAAGGAACTGACCATCGGCACCTCAAGCCTTTGTATGTAAAGGGGTTTGTTAATGGGAAGCCGATGTCAAAGATGTTGGTCGATGGAGGAGCAACTGTCAATTTGATGCCATATTCAACTTTTAGAAAGCTTGGGAAGAATTCAGAGGATTTAATCAAGACCAATATGATTCTGAAGGATTTTGGAGGGAATCCATCGGAGACGAAGGGAGTTTTGAATGTGGAGTTGACCATCGGCAGCAAGATAATCCCTACTACATTTTTTGTCATTGATGGGAAGGATTCCTACAGTCTATTGCTGGGAAGAGATTTGATCCATGCTAATTATTGTATTACTTCAACTATGCATTAGAGTTTGATTCAATGGCAAGGAGACCAGATTGAAATTATGCCAGCCGACAGGTCAGTTAATGTAGCTAGTGCCGATTTGTCTGTTTGGGAGATGGAAGGAATTGATTGTTTATCTAGAAAAGTTTGGCAAGGAGATTATCTAAAAGTTTCTGATTATGTTATACAGCCAACAAGAGATGGAGAGCCCCAATTGTTACTTTGAGGGCGCTGTGGAGGGTCCTAATTTTTACACGAAGGATACTGTAGATGATCTTGACGGTAAATTGGGGCAAGGATTTATGTCGGCCGATGAATTAGAAGACGTGGACATTGGATCAGGCGATAGGCCTAGGCCGACGTATATTAGTACAGGTTTGACAAAAGAGTTCAAATGTAAATTAATAGCACTTATGAAAGATTATAGAGACTGTTTTGCCTGGGAGTACTATGAAATGCCAGGACTTAGCCGGTCGATTGTTGAACATCGGCTCCCTATTAAACCTAGCTATCGGCCATACAAGCAACCTCCAAGACGATGTAAAGCTGAGATGTATGATGCTATTAAGGCTGAAATTACAAGACTTTATGATGCTAACTTTATCAGACCATGCCGATATGCTGAGTGGATTTCGAACATAGTACCAGTGATCAAGAAGAACGACAAGCTTAGAGTTTGTATTGATTTTCGAGATTTAAATAAGGCCACTCCTAAAGATGAATACCCAATGCCGATTGCCGATCAATTGGTTGATGCAGCATCTGGGCACAAGATTATCAGTTTTATGGATGGTAATGCAGGGTATAATAAAATTTTCATGGCTGAGGAAAATATTCACAAAACTGCTTTTCGATGTCCTGGTGCAATCGGCTTGTATGAGTGGGTTGTTATGACTTTTGGATTGAGGAGCGCTGGTGCTACTGTTGATGCAAAAAAACACACACTGGCCTGAAAGATTTGCTTTACTCTAGTGCAGGTCCAAAACTTGTTCTTAGGTTCGAGGGCGTGCCAGTTGATTTGATCCTGCAATCAACAAGAAGAAATATGCAAATATATTAGTAGACGACCGTCCATCGGTCATCCAGCCGATATCATATCGTGTTGTAACCTAGCCGATGCAATAAAGCATGAATCGGCTGTAAGGTATTTATCAATGATAAGTTAACCCTAAACTTGGTATATCAGCTGAAAATATCAGTATTACATAATCTATAAAATCAATATTACTTTAGAAATAAACAATTGGGATAGATCGGACTGAACCGAGATAGTATAAATTGCCCAAGTCTAAAATAACATGAAATTACGATTATATATACTCATGTTATAGCCGAAGTCCAGATTTAAGCGTGTATCGGCTATAGCTCCGATACAACCTTATACTAGAATATTCTCTGACAGCAAATATATTTAACTATAACCAATTAGATTGGTAGTAAGTCCAATATATTTGTATTAGATTAGATCCTAATATAAGGGGCAGATATAGCATATTAAACAAAGCATGGAACTATGTAAAACATCTATAATAGATAAGATCGGCTGAAACCTCGATACTATCCTTATTAACAACCATAAAACAAGCTAGAGATCATGATTCAGAACACGACTTAGTATATCAAACTTAACTGATGCAGCACTAAGTATGAAAAGAAGCATGATATCTAGACAATCAAGCCGATGGTTACCTTTTCGGGATGGTGGATACATTATATAATTCAAACCAACAAGATAATCTAACCGTTACCAGCAAAATCCTAGATAGAGATCGGTCGATACAAATAGATTGCATTGTCAATCTAAATTATATAATATATATGATAACTTGACGATTCACAAGATAGAATTAGAGTGTCATAAAGATGTAAGCACTAATTCCGATGATGATGCAAACCGCCATAACAAGACCTACCTCTTCGTCGAATATCAAACTGATGCAGCTCGACTCAAAAGCATGAACTTGTCGAAAAGTAGAAAACAAAAGGTTGGCGATGCGCCGAGATTGATTGAACTTGGTTGTTGTTTATTCCTATGACCTCGGGTCTATATTTATACCTGAAAATACAAGCATTGTCCATCACGGACACGACTCATATTAACGTAATAAAAATCCAACTAGCGAACAAGTCCCTTAGGCGGACTCTTACCGAGAATATCTATAAGGAAATTACATATATTCCTAATTAATAGATACAATTGCCAATCTTGAACTCTATCCTTGCCTGGCAATATCATCATAAGCTCTCTGTTGAATCCGATACTATCTTCACATGAGATATCAGCTACATCGGCTATCCCAATCGGACTCGGTTTCCAGCCGATGCACACTCTGTTTCCGAGATTTCTGCATATCTTCGAATCTGCTTCAGATTGGATCTTGTTTCCGATTCATGAGCTTGCCAAATTTCATCGTCAACACATGCCCCCCAATTCCGAAGTATTATATAATGCGATGGATCTATCTCTTCATAATCGCAAAAATCTAGGGTTTTCTCTGTGACCGTTACGCACCTACTTTCATAAATACCAACCGCTTTTCCGAAGATTTCACGGCGTCAACTCCGTTTTCACCGCTCTAAACCACCAAACTCCTCCGCAAATCCCCGGCGATTGCTTTCCTCCTCTCCGGCGACCACAACAGCAAATCCACTCCTGACGATGACCTTCACGCATCAATGGCGGCATCATCGAGCCCATCCAGCACCGCAGCCAAGGAATTTCCTGAGGTAAGTCCCCATCGGCTCAAAATTTACTTTGCGTTCTTCGTTTGTTCTTCTGCCCTCAATCCCCCTTTTTTCAATCTGTAGCACCTAGTCCACCAGATAGCTGTTCCAAGCTTGAAAGATCCCAATCACTTCTATCTAGGTCCAATCGGCGATATAGATCCTACCCTTTTCATTAACTCAGAAACAGAGAGAGTTCCCTTTAGGCAATCAACCCCGTCTCTCACCCATTGGACAGCAACTTTTAGATCATGGCTCTCTCAAGTAGACAGATGGGTAGATTGGTACAAGAGGATTGCCACCAGCAAACAAGACCACTAGGACGAGATGGGAATAGCCCAATGTCTATCTCTGTCTATTGCTGACATGAAAAAGGATGAGCCGATGCTCTCTTCGGCTGCATATTTCTGGTCAGATACTCTGAACGCCTTCTTGTTCAACCACGGGCCGATGACCCCCACTCTACTAGACATAATCATGATTACCGGTCTAGATGTCACCACATCGGCTAACCCCATCAGCTTGAAGACCAAGTGCACTTATAAATTCAAAACCAAAAACATTGGGGCTGGTCTTGTTTTATCTCAGAAAATATAGGAACAGGCCCTGTATCGGCTAGAGAGCATACTGTCTTTCTGATGATGTGGATGGATAAATTCTTCTTCTGTGGCTCCCCCTGCGGCCCAATGGCTAACTGCCAGCATCTAGCCGAAGCCATTGTATCGAAGAGATAATTTCCCTTGGGCAAATATCTGCTAGGTGCAGTATATCAAACCTTGAGCCAGTCATCGGCTAAATTAACCATGGATTCAAGCGTTGGCACTGGTGGCCCATGGTGGTTTGTTCAGCTTTGGCTTATTCTGCACACTCTGAAAGTTGCATTAAGACCATCTCTTCTAGAAGCAGAACTCCCATCTCTAGCCGATCCTGGTAACGATGATGAGTCAATCCCATTGCGCAGATGTATGTCCTATGGGGAGGCAGCCACTGGTTATGTCGGTTCTGGGCCATCGGCTGAGCACTTCCAGAATTGGGTCGGCAACTTTTATGATGGATTTCCCAGAGATAGCCGAATCTGGTTTGCTTATGAATCTTTTGACAAATATGAATTACCAGCCGATTTCAGACTGGATGAGAAAAATGATGAGAGATTTGAAAAACCCAGAGAAGTCCTAACTGCCGCAATCTCTCCATGTATACTTCCAACTGGAATATCTCAAGGCAGAAATGCCAGCCATCTTATGAATTCTATCATCCTATGGTGGCAGCAAGACAACTTGACATGGGACAACTGCCCATCGGCTTATACTTTTCTAACAAGATTCAAACCAGAGGAGATATCATATCGGCTTTGATGATGGACAAGCTGCTCAACATCCCTGGTCCCCCATTTGGCAGTATAGACAAATTCAACATCACCTTGATGAGAAGCATACTGTTTGATAGATGGTAGTCCGAAATGAAAACTCACATATTCCATCTGTCGGCCCAAGCATATCTCACCAAGATCTTACCAGACTTAGTTCCTCAAGTAAGTTACTTCTCTTTATATCCTGTTGTTGATGCAAAAAACACACACCGACCTGAGAGATTTGCTTTACTCTAGTGCAGATCCAAAAGTTACTTTTAGGTTCGAGGGCGTGCCAGTTGATTTGATCCTGCAATTAACAAGGAGAAATATGCAAAATATTAGTAAACGATAGTCCATTGGCTAGTTAGCCGATTTCATATCGTGTTATTACCTAGCCGATGCAATAAAGTATGAATCGGCTGAAAGGCATGGTCCATAATAAAACTAACCCTAAAACTAGTACATCGGCTGAAAAGATTAGAGTTATGTAATCAATATATCAATGTTACTTTAGAAATAAGCAACTGGGATAGATCGGACTGAACCGAGACAGTATAAATTGCCAAGTCTAAAATAACATGAAATAACGATTACACGAACTCATGTTAAAACCGATGTCTAAAATTAAGCATGTATCGGCTATAACTCCGATACAACCTTATGCTAGGATATTCTCTAGTAAAAAATATATTCAACTATAACCAATTAGATTGGTATCAAGTCCAATATATTTATATTAGATTAGATCCTGATATAAGGGGCAGATATAGAACATTAAACAAAGTATAAAACTATGTAAAACATCTATGCCAGATAAGATCGGCTGAAACCCCGATACTATCCTTATTAACAACCATAAAACAGGTTAAATATTATGATTCTAAATACGACTTAATAGGTCGGACTTAACCGATGCAGCATTAAGTATAAAGAGAAGCATAGCATCTAAACAATCAAGCCGACGGTTGCCTTTTCGGGATGGTAGATACATTATATAATTTAAACCAATAAGGCAATCTATTTGTTACTAGCAAAACCTAGATAGAGATTGGCTAATACGAATAGAAAACATTATCAATTTAGATTATATAACGTATATGATAACTCGGAAGCTTACAAAATAGAACTAGAGTGTTATAAAGATGTAAGCACTAGTTCCGATGATGCAAACCGCCATAACAAGATTTACCTTGTTGTCGAAGATCAAACTGATGCAGCACGACTCGAAAGCGCGAACTTGTTGAAAATAAGAAACAAAGGTTGGCGATGCGCCGAGATTGATTTGAACGTGTGTTGTTGTTATTTACAAGACCTCGGGTCTATATTTATACCCGAAAATACAAACATTGTCCATCACGGACACGACTCATATTAACCTAATACAAATCCAACTAACGAACAAGTCCCTAAGGTGGACTCTTACCGTGATTATCTATAAGGAAATCACATAAAATATCCTAATTAATAGATATAATTGCCTTTCCAAGACTCTATCCGTGCATGGCAATCCATATGAAGCACCTTGATTTAACCCGATGACGTGTATCGAGTCGTATTACCAAAATCGGCTTAATCGGCTAACCTTGTCCGACTTGAATTCTGCCGATTCTGACCGCAGCCGATTCGGACTCCAGCCGATTCTTGCTCTGTTTCCGATACGATCTATCTCTTGGATCTTCTTCGATTCTATCTTCATGTCCGATACTTGAATTACCAAATTTGGCCGTTAACACATGCCCCAAGTCCGGAATATTTGGTAATGTTTCGGATTTGCCTTATCTCATCTCCAAGAAAATCGCATATTGCCGTTTTCTGATCGTTATCGCACCGCTTTAAATGCTAACCGTCACGCCCGAGAAGAAATCACACCGTTACTTCCTTTTTTCACCGCTCAAGTGATTCTGTCATCTTTGTCTCCGGCGATCCCCTCGGTGCAAGAAAGGCGATCTTCAAGCAACTCCATCTTCGGCCATCTCCGCTCGCGACTATGTTTTCCTTCGCTGGTCCATCCACCGCTTCATCGGCTGAGTAGGCAGAAGTAAGCCCTTATGGGCTAGATCCCTTCTTTTATGCAATAGATCGGTTTTTCTTGGTCTCAATCTATCTTCTTTTCCCTTTGCTCTTCTTTTGTAGCATCTTGTAAATCTGATTGCGATCCCTAACTTGTCCCGCGAGCATCAGTACTTTCTCGATCCTATTGGTAATTCTGACCCGACAGAGTTTATTAGTGCTGAAACCGATAGGATACCCTACAGGATAGCCAATCCTAGCCTAGGCCACTGGAAAAACACTTTCAAATCCTGGCCATCTCTAGAGAAAACCTGGCCCGCCTATTACAAACGAGTATCGGCTAGCAAACAAAGTCATTGGGATGAACTTGGAATCGGCCAAGCACTAGCTTTAACCCTGGCAAATTCGGCTAAAGATGAACCTCTGATGGCCTCTGCAACTTATTTTTGGTCCAACACCCTGAACACTTTCCTGTTCACCCAAGGGCCGATGACCCCCACTCTGCTCGATATTATCATGCTTACCGGCCTAGATGTCACCTCATCGGCTAACCTCATGACCTAAACTCCAAGAACAAATTTGACTTCAAAACCAAGAGTATAGGAGGATGGTTAGGGTTCATTGCAGCAAACATGGGCCAGGGATCTATCACCCCCCGAGAGCACACAACTTTTCTGTTAATGTGGCTTGAAAAGTATCTCTTCTGTGGATCCAGCTGTGGCCCTACCTCAAACTGGCAGCACATAGCCGAGGCCCTGGAAGAAAAGGGGCAATTTTCTTTAGGCAAAATCCTTCTCGGCTACTTGTATCAGATGCTGAACAATGCATTGGCTAGGATAGCTGTCGACTCAGTAGTCGGTGCAGGTGGCCCTTGTTGGTTGTTACAATCTTGGCTGAATTTGGTGGCCATGAAAGCTGTGAATCGGCCAGCATTGACAGAAGCCGAATTTCCAAGACTAGAGCCGATTATAGATGAAAATAGAGAAGATCTCACGCACCGCAGGTGTATGTCCTATGGGGAATATGCATCCACACCAGCCGATGCTGGAGCAAAGCTATCGGCTGAGCTACTGAAGGATTGGTTCTTCAATTTTTATGAAGGCTTCCAGAAAGATGCTCGAATCTGGTTCTTCTATGAAGACTCAATGAATTTTGAGTTACCATCAGACTTCAGATTCAAAGAAATTAATCATAAAAAAATCCAGAAATCCAGAGAAGTCTTTGCTGCTGCTATTAGTCCCTGCATCATCCCTGTCGGCATCCATCAAGGCAGGAACATCAAAGCATCTTATGAGTTCTATCATCCAATGAGCTCAGCCAGGCAATTTGGTATGGGTCAGTTGCCAATTGGCTTATATTTTGCCGATAAAATTCAGTGCAGAGGAGAAATTTCTTCCACCTTGATGATGGATCGACTCCTCAATATCCCAGGACCTCCCCTCGGCAGCATTGACAACATAGAGTTGGCCATGTTCAAGAGCAGGACCTTTGATAGATGGTGGGCTGAGTGGAAGAAACATCTTTTCCATCAATCGATTTCAGTATATATGACATATCTCTTTCCCGATATGATCCCTCAAGTAAGCCCTTTTACTTCATCTGTCAATTCTTGTTTAATATCTGCCAGCCGATTTGTACTAACTCCATCTTCTATCTTTGTTTTGCAGACAACAGACTTATCTCCTCCTCATAAGAGCAACAGTGGCAAAAACATAGAATATGCTGCAGGCCTCCTGCCCAATGGATGTGGACTGGCTCCTCCAGGCATCGGCTACCATGCCCCCAAGACCTCAAGCTTGCTCCAAGGGCAAATAAGGGAACCAACCGACACTGGTAAAAAGAGAAAGACCAGAGCATCGGCTGTTGATCCATCGGCTGCCAAGAAAAAAAATCCAAGAAGTAACAAACCAAACCAGCCGATGATCTGCCCAACCTTGAACCAGACATTAAATAAACCTTAGATGAGGCAGAGATCGAAAAAGCTGTTGATGAGGCCGCAACTGAGCTTAGTGATGCAGAGGAAAAAAAACACCATCAGCTTCCCCGGTTCCTAAGAAAATTCGTCCAACTCCTGCTGCTCTAGTTATATTTGCTCGACAACCAAGGGTAAAACAATCTTTTAATTGCAATAAAATTCTTCATTGCCGATCTTCTTGTTTGAACTTTGTACTTTGCAGAAGAAGAAGCTAGCTGAGAAGAAGAAATCAACTCCAGCACCAACTAAACCAACTCTTCGGGCTTCACCGGTAATTCTTCAACTCTTTAAATTTTAACCTTACTTTAGCCGATGCTACTTAACACTTGTTGTTTTTTCAGCCTCCACCTCCTCCATCACCTCAAGCAAAACCGATGTCAAGCGAACACACCCCATCGGCTGTAGGCAGCCATCACATCGAGGAAGAAGAACAAGTTGCTGCTCCTGCCATCCCTGTAAGTTTTACATCTCTTTAGAAATCCCAGATCGGCTATATATCATCTTCTGACACTTAATCATTTCAAATGTTCCTTTTGTAGATCTTAGCCGATCTGTTCTCTTTTGATATTAAGGATTATTTTGATGAAGAGGCAGAAGAAGAAACAACAAGCAAAACGCTAGCTCCCCTAACCGAAGATGTGAAGAAAAATCTTGAAGACATATCCCTTCGGCTAGAAGCATCTTTAGATAGCTTGGTGGTTGACTGCAGCTCCATCCGGGCAAGATTTCAAGAGATCCAAGCTTTGATCCCGGATGACTTAGCAAACACCATCACTCCAGCTGTATACCTTGAGCAACACCAATTCAAGCTGGAAAAAGCTAGGCAGAGAATAGTCAATCGATAGGAAAAGAAGAATATTGAAGCCACAATCCAGGCCAATCGGCAGTTTGTGCATACTGAGAAAGCCAAACTCGATCAACTCGCCGAAGAGCCAATCAAATCTACCATAGATCAACTAGAAGCTGAAAGGATTGATCTCTTGGCTAGACTTGAAGAATGCAATGTCAAGCTTGCAATGGAAAAGCAAAAGCTAGCCAATCTCCCGAAGACTGTCGAGAAGCAAAAGGAAAGATTGAGATCGGCTATCAAAAATGTGGCTGATATGACTAAGTCTCTCAAGGTTATCCCTGGAACCGATGCTCAAGATGCCCAAGCAATTGCCGAAGTTGAAGAAATCAGGCAAAGGGCAATATCGGCTATCCAACGCTATCTTCCTGAATGATTATTTGTAATAGGGACTTAGAATATTTTTGTAATCGACTGAAAAACTGTGATGATTGTGTAGTATATACTCTCTGATCCTTTGTGTTGATTGACATATTTTGCGTTGAAAATCCAAAAAATTTGCAAATCCATGATGTTAGTCGATGGAGGAGCAGCTGTCAATTTAATACCATATTCAACCTTCAGAAAACTTGGGAAGAGCTCAGAAGATTTGATCAAAACTAACATGATTTTAAAAGATTTTGGCGGGAATCCATCTGAGACCAAGGGAGTTTTGAATGTGGAGCTGACCATCGGCAGTAAAACAATTCCTACCACGTTCTTTGTTATTGATGGGAAGGGTTCCTACAGTCTGTTGCTGGGAAGAGATTGGATCCATACTAACTGCTGTATTCCCTCAACAATGCATCAAAGCCTGATTCAATGGCAATGAGACCAAATCGAAATCGTGCCAGCCGACAGGTCAGTCAATGTATCTGTTTGGGAGATGGAAGGAATTGATTGCTTATCTAGAAAAGTTTGGCAAGGAGATTACTTAAAAGTTTCTGATTATGATATACAACCAACAGGAGATGGAGAGCCCCAATTGTTATTTTGAGGGCGTCGTGGAGGGTTCCAATTTCTACACGAAGGACACTGTTGATGATCTAGATGGCAAGCTGGGACAAGGATTTATGTCGGCCGATGAGTTGGAAGAAATCGACATTGGACCAGGTGATAGGCTTAGGCCGACATATATTAGCAAAGATTTGTCAAAAAAGTTTAAATGTAAATTAATAGAACTTTTAAAAGAATATAGAGATTGTTTTGCCTGGGAATACTATGAAATGCCAGGACTTAGCACCAGCACTTCGCAACCCAAAAGTCACAACAACCCACTCATACAAGCCGATTGCACCAGGACATCTAAATGCAGTCTTATGAATATCTTCCTCAGCCATAAAAATCTGATGATATCATGCATTGCCATACATGAAACTAATAATTTTGTGTCCAGATGCTGCATCAACCAATTGATCGGCAATCGGCATTGGGTATTCATCTTTTGGTGTAGCTTTGTTTAAATATCTGAAATCAATGCAGACCCTGAGCTTGTCATTTTTCTTGATAACTGGTACTATGTTTGAAATCCACTCAGCATATCGGCATGGTCTAATAAAATTAGCATCATAAAGTCTTGTAATTTTGGCCTTGATAGCATCATACATTTCAGCTTTACAACGTCTATAAGTTCAACAATCGATCGGCTAAGTCCTGGCATTTCATAGTATTCCTAGGCAAAACAATCTCTATATTCTTTTAAAAGTTCTATTAATTTACATTTAAACTCTTTTGACAAATCTTTGCTAATATATGTCGGCCTAAGCCTATCACCTGGTCCAATGTCGATTTCTTCCAACTCATCGGCCGACATAAATCCTTGTCCCAGTTTGCCATCTAGATCATCAACAGTGTCCTTCGTGTAGAAATTGGAACCCTCCACGACGCCCTCAAAATAACAATTGGGGCTCTCCATCTCCTGTTGGCTGTATATGTTGACGACCAAATTTGGTAATTCAAAGTATCGGAGATGAAGATGGAATCGAGAAGAATCGGAGAGAATCAAAGAGATTAGATCGTTTCCGGAAACAGAGTAAGAATCGGCTATAGTCCGAATCGGCTATGGACAGGATCGGCAGGGTCAGAGTCGGACGCGGTTAGCCGATTGAGCCGATTTCGGTGATATGACTTGGTATACGTTATCGGGTTGTGTTAGCGTGTTTCATATGGATTGCCATGTACGGATAGAGTCCTGAGGAGGCAATTGTATCTATTAGTTAGGATATTTTCTGTAATTTCCTTATAGATATTCCCGGTAAAAGTCCGCCTAAGGGACTTGTTTGTTAGTTGGATTTGTATTAGGTTAATATGAGTCGTGTCCGTGATGGACAATGTTTGTATTTTCGGGTATAAATATAAACCCGAGGTTCTGTAAATAATAACAACACACGTTCAATCAATCTCGGCGCATCGCCACCTTTGTTTTCTATTTTTCGACAGTTTGTGCTCTCGAGTCGTGCTGCATCAATTTGATCTTCGACGAAAAGGTATATCTTGTCATGGTGATTTGCATCGTTGGAGCTAGTGCTTACATCTTTATGACACTCTAGTTCTATGTTGTGAATCTCTGAGTTATCATATACATTATATAGTTTAAATCGACAATGCAATCTACTTGCATCGGCTAGATCCTTTTAGGTTTTCGTCGATATCAGTTAGATTACTTTATTGGTTTAGATTATATAATGTATCTACCATCCCGAAAAGGCAATCATCGGTTTGATTCTTTAAATTTCATGCTTCTATTTATACTTAATGCTGCATTGGTTAAGTCCAACCTATTAAGTCGTATTTAGAATCATGATATCTAACCTGCTTTATGGTTGTTAATAAGGATAGTATCGGGGTTTCAGCCGATCTTACCTGATATAGGTGTTTTACATTGTTTTATGCTTTGTTTAATGTTCTATATCTGCCCCTTATATCAGGATCTAATCTAATGTAAATATATTGAGCTTGATACCAGTCTAATTGGTTATAGTTTAATA
This sequence comes from Oryza punctata, assembly GCA_000573905.2. NCBI lineage: Eukaryota > Viridiplantae > Streptophyta > Magnoliopsida > Poales > Poaceae > Oryza > Oryza punctata. Next base: position 31,940,077 of record CM002493.2, read on the forward strand.
TATTTATTACTAGAGAATATCCTGGTATAAGGATGTATCGGAGCTATAGCCGATACATGCTTAAATCTAGATATCGGCTATGACATGAGTATATATAATCATTATTTCATGTTATCTTTAGACTTGGGCAATTTATACTGTCTTGGTTCAGTCCGATCTATCCCAGTTGCTTATTTCTAAAACTAATATTGATATGTTGATTATATAACACTGATCTTTAGAGCCGATATACTAAATTTAGGGTTAGATTCATATTCACTCATACCTTACAGCCGATCCATGCTTTATTGCAACGGCTAGGTCACGTACGATATGAAATCGGCCCTATGGCCGATTGTCTATCGTTTCTAACATTATTTGCATGTTTCTTCTTGTTGATTGCAGGATCAAATCAACTGGCACGCCCTTGAACCTAAAACCATGATTTTGGACTTGCACTAGAGTAAAGCAAATCTCTCAGACCAGTGTGTGTTTTTCGCATAAAAAATATATCATAATTAGAAACTTTCAAGTAATCTTCTTGCCAAACTTTTCCAGATAAACAATCAATTCCTTCCATCTCCCAAACAGATAAATCGGCACTAGCTACATTGACTGACCTATCGGCTGGCACGATTTCGATTTGGTCTCATTGCCATTGAATCAGGCTTTGATGCATTGTTGAGGGAATACAAAAGTTAGCATGGATCTAATCTCTTCCCAACAACAGACTGTAGGAACCCTTCCCATCAATTACAAAGAACGTGGTAGGAATTGTTTTACTGCCGATGGTCAGCTCCACATTCAAAACTCCCTTGGTCTCAGATGGATTCCCGCCAAAATCTTTCAAAATCATGTTAGTCTTGATCAAATCTTCTAAGCTCTTCCCAAGTTTTCTGAAGGTAGTATATAACATTAAATTGACAGCTGCTCCTCCATCGACTAACATCTTTGACATCGGCTTCCCATTGACAAATCCTTTGACATATAGTGTCTTGAGATGCGGATGATCAGTTCCTTCGGGCTTCTCAAAAACAGCTTGTTGTGGAGACAACATCAATTTAGCCGATGGCAACTCATCTGCTTGTTCAACGACTTATTCGACTACATATTCAGCTGGTAGCAAGAAAACCATGTTTATTGCAGATGACATTACCTCTTTGCCTCTGTTCTGAAGATTTCTTTTCTGACCGGTTTGGACTTCATCGGCTGACAAACCTTCTTTGTTCGCCGTCTTAGCCGATGCTCGATTTCTCGTTCAACCTCCTGGAATTGTTCCCTGTTCCTCATCCTTTGTACACGCCTTTTTTGGTTCATAGTAAAAATTCCAGAAGGGCACCATTGTGGTTGTACGTTTTTGGGCTCTCTTTGTGAATCATCTTCATCATGGTCTTGCCGGATCGGCCCAAGCCGTTCATGAACTGATAATTTTCTCTGGATTGGCCGATTCATCCCTGTACTCTGTCGGCTTGGCCTTTGAATATGTTGGGCATCAGAATCACTACATCCAGGGTAATCCTCAATAGACGGTAGCCTCATGCCTTCATTCCAACAGAATATGAAAATTCACAACTCCAATGAGGATCAAAATATCTCTCATTATCCTGATGATATGACTCCTCTTCCCTTTGGCGTCTTTTCTGGTACTTGTTGATCATACCAGCCGATCTGATGTTTCTGATATGATTTTTGCCTCCATCGGCTTGATCCTTGTTAAACCTAGAATGAACCATGTTTACTGGAAAAGGATATCCATCTATCTTCATCGGCCTCTTGGACTCGTCAATCTTGATCTTTCCTTGCTATATGGCCGATTCTGACCGCAGCCGATTCGGACTCCAGTCGATTCTTGCTCTGTTTCCGATACGATCTATCTCTTGGATCTTTTTTGATTCTATCTTCATCTCCGATACTTGAATTACCAAATTTAGTCGTTAACACCTGTACTTTATTCCATCAATCTCTTAATTCTTAAAACTTGTCATCTTCCTTTGCAGACATCAGATAGAGTATGTTGCGGCAAGCCGAAGTGGCAAGCCGATAGAGTATGTTGCGGCTAAACTCCCTAACGGCTGTTGTCCGGCTCCCTCAATCATCGGCTTTAACGCTCCCAAGAAAACTACCCTGCTTCAGGGCCAACTCAGAGAGCTGATGCAGACAGGTGACAAGCGCAAGAGAACCAAACAAGCTGTTGTCAGGCCATCCATCTTGAAGAAACCAATTAAAAAGCAAAAGAAAGCAGCCGATGTAGAAATCCCTCTGGATCAAGAGGTGGATGAAATTTTGAAGGAAATTGAGATAGAAGAAGCTATCGATGAAGCTGCTGCTCAGGTCAGCGAAACTGCCGATGCTACAACACCTAAAGCCGATACCCCTCCTGCAGTCCAGTCTCAGGCCATCAGGACTCCGAGTCCTCCAAAACGACTTCAAAAAGCACAAGTAAGAACATTTCAATAACAATCTTTTCTTTTCATGACTCATATATGGTTTAACTCAATTATCTCTTTCAGCCTAAAAAGAAACAAATTGCTGCAAGAAAGAAGCCAACTCCACCACCAGTATCGGTAACTCTAACTCATCTTAATTTTAACTCTATTTCCAGCCGATACTAATCAATACTTAATATTATTCCAGCCTCCTCATCCTTCATCTCCTCAACAAATCTCAAATGAGCGCACTCCATCGGCCACAGCTAGCCGACATGATGAAGAGATTGCTGCTACAACTCCAGCTCCTCAAATCCCTGTAAGTATACTTCCAGACTTATACCCATCAGCTTATCCCTAATCTTGTGGTCTAATAACATCTTCTGTTTTCAGCTTTTAGCCGATATGTTCTCGTTTGACATCAAGCAGTTCCTAGATGAAGAGCAAGAGGAAACAACCAGCAAAGTTATCTCTCCCTTCTCAGAGGACTTAAAACAAAAGTTAGCCGATATTGTATATCGGCTTAACGCCTCTTGGATGCACTGGTAGTAAACTGTGGACCAATCAGGGCGAGATTTGAAGAAATCCAAGATCAAATTCCTGACGAGCTCATCGAAATGATTTCTCCAGCAGTCTTCCTTGAACAGCATCGTTTCAAATTGGAAAGAGCAAGGCAAAGGAAGGATTGCTGATCGGCTAGAACGCTCCGCCCTTGAGGCCAATATCCAATCTAGCCGACAGCAGGTCAACGATGAGAAGACTAAGCTGGATGAACTAGAAGCTGGCCCAGATTCAACTCAACAAATAATTGAGGCATTAAAGAAGAAAGAAGCCAATCTGCTGCAACAACTTGAAACTTGCAGGGCTGAGATCAAAACTGAAGAACAAAAGCTAGCCGATCTGCCTAAAGCTATTGAAGCCCAAAAATCAAAGTTGAAGAAATCTGTTAAACATCTGTCCTCCTTGAGCAAATCTCTCAAACCAATCCCTGGTCCAATGTCGATTTCTTCCAACTCATCGGCCGACATAAACCCTTATCCTAGCTTGCCGTCGAAATCATCTACAATATCCTTTGTGTAAAAATTGGAACCCTCCACGGCACCCTCAAAACAACAATTGGGGCTCTCCATCTCCTGTTGGCTGTATATCATAATCAGAAATTTTTAAGTAATCTCCTTGCCAAACTTTTCCAGATAAGCAATCAATCCCTTCCATCTCCCAAACAGATAAATCGGCACTAGCTACATTGACTGACCTGTCGGCTAGCACAATTTCAATTTGGTCTCCTTGCCATTGAATCAGGCTTTGATGCATAGTTGAGGGAATACAACAGTTAGGATGGATCCAAACTCTTCCCAGCAACAGATTGTAGGAACCCTTCCCATCAATAACAAAGAGTATAGTAGGAATTGTCTGCTGTCGATGGTCAGCTCCACATTCAAAACCCCCTTGGTCTCAGATGGATTCCCGCCAAAATCCTTCAGAATCATGTTAGTCTTGATCAAATCTTCTGAACTCTTCCCAAGTTTTCTGAAAGTTGAATATGGCATCAAATTAACAGCTGCTCCTCCATCGACCAACATTTTCGACATCGGCTTCCCATTAACAAACCCATTGACATATAATGGCTTCAAATGCCGATGATCAGTTCCTTCGGGTTTCTCAAAAATAGCTTGTTGTGGAGACAATATCAACTTAGCCGATGGCGATTCATCTGCTTGTTCAACGACTTGTTCCACTGCATACTCAGCTGGTAGCATGAAAACCATATTTATTGAAGATGACATCAGTTCTTTGCTTTTGTGCTGAGAATTTTTATTCTGATCGGCTTGGACTTCATCGGCTGACACTACTTTGCTCTTCACTCGCCAAACTTTCTTTGTTCGCCTTAGCCGATGCTCGATTTCACCTTCAACTTCCTGGAATTGTTCCCTGTTTCTCATCCTCTGAACATGCCTTTTTTGGTTCTTGGTAAAAATTCCAGAAGGGCACCACTGTGGTTGTACATTTTTATTATCCCTTTGTGAATCATCCTCATGTTGGTCTTGTCTGATCGACCCAAGTCTCTCATGAACTGATAATCTTTTTTGAACTAGCCGATGCATACCTTCACTTTGTCGGCTTGATCTTTGAATATATTGGGCATCAGAATCACTACATCCCGGGCAATTCTCAATAGATGGTAACCTCATGCTTTCATTCCAACAGAATCTAAAAAATTCGCAGCTCCAATGGGGATCAAAATATTTCTCATTGTCGTGATGATATGACTCCTCCTCCCTCTGGCGCCTTTTCTGGTACTTAGTGATCATACCAGCTGATTTGATGTTTCTGATGTGATTTTTGCCTCCATCGTCCTGGTTTCTACTAAATCCAGAGTGAACCATCTTTACTGGAAAAGGATGGACCCTCTTGGACTCATCAATCTTGATCTTTCCTTGTTCAATAGCCGATTGGATCTGTTGTCTGAAAATCTTGCAATCATTAGTGTTGTGAGATCCTGTATTATGCCACTTGCAATATTTCCTCCTCTTCAATTCTTCAGCCGATGGAATCACATGTCCAGCCGGCAATTGAACCTGTTTTTCTTAAAGAAGAAGATCAAATATCTTGTCAGCTTTGGTGATGTCAAAATCAAATCTTTCCTCTTTTCCCGAATTCTTGACCCATTGGCACACTATTGTCTTCTTGTTCCTTGCCCACTCAGCTGCATTAACCTCTGGATCATCATCTTCGGAATCTGAATCATAGCTGTAGATATTATTAACATTGTTGGCCTTTTTGATAAACTTTCTGGCCTCCTGGAATTGTGTTTCATGAGCCGACACCTTCTGAGCTAAATGAGCTAAACTTTCGAAGTCTTGAGCTGAAAACCTTTCCCTTATCGGCGCCAACAACCCCTGGAAGGCCAGATCAGCTAGTTGTGAATCTGTTAGAGCCAAACTGTAACATCTATTCCTCACATCCCTGAATCTTTGAATGTAATCTGGCACTGTTTCATCTGATTTCTACCTAATAGCTGTGAGGTCCGACAATTTCATCTCTTGGATGCCACTAAAAAAGTATTTGTGAAACTGCTTCTCCAGATCGGCCTAACTTCTGATAGAATTGTATGGCAAAGATGAAAACCATGTGAATGCCGATCCAGATAAAGAAAGTGGAAATAATCTAACTCTGAGGGCTTCTGTAGCCGATGCTTCCCCACATTGAGCTATGATTCGGCTAACATGCTCATAAGTTGACACATTATCTTGCCCTGAGAATTTGGAGAAATCTAGCACCTTGTACCGGTTTGGGAGTGGTACCCGATCAAAATATTCAGGATATGGATGCCGATACATGTTGCCATTGTCTTTAGGCTTGAGCCCAAATTGTTCCCTCATTACATCGGCAATCATATCGGCCCACGGCTGTTGTGGTGTTACCCCGCCATACTGTTGTTGGATCTGGTCATACTGGCTGTACGGCACCGGTTGAGGCCGTGGAGAATGAGGTTGATAATGCTGATTTAAATTAGCCGATAGACTTTGAAAGGTTACATACGGAAGTTGCTCTATGTTGTATTGTAGGCCTATCGGCTGAGTAATTCCAATCGGCTGTTGTGGAATCGAAGGAATATGATATAAAGTATCAACGAGTGGCAGCTTCGCATTGAGTATATTCATCAACTGTTCTGGTGTCAACTGATTTGAAGTTTGCCCCCTAGTGATCGGCGGCTGTCTTGTCAATATTGCCGGGACATTTGTACTGGACAGAGGAGCCGATGGAGCCTGAGTTTGAAACGTTTGTTGCTTCCCGCCAATTTCTGTCTTCACAGTCCTATAGCCTGGAAACGTGTCGCCTGGCAGATATACTGGTCCTTTTGCCTTTTCCTCGGCTATAGTTCCATCAACCGCTGACTTGATCATATTCGTCAATGTATTCACAAGTACTCCAGATTGATTGATGAGGGCATGATGCACTGCCGAATCAAGCGGTCTTGTAATGTGTGAAGCTCTTCGTTACTTGAGTCGGCTTTATGCTCCTTGCCTTTATCCTCAGTAGCTCCAAACGTACTTGGATCTGATTTCACGATCGGCGGCAACTCTACTTTAGTTCTTTGAATAACCGTGCCTTGTCGAGTTACCGTGAACGAATGTAGGTACTGGTTCTGGAGTTGATCCATCAGTTTCTTCATTTCTTCCCTCTGTTCTTCGTTCAATTGCTCGATCGTAATTGGTAGGACGTTGTCCTCTGAGACTTCAGTGATGTTAGGCATCATGATGACACAATGTCCCACTGGGCGTGCCAAAAGCGTGTTGATGCAAAAAACACACACTGGCCTAAGAGATTTTCTTTACTCTAGAGCAGGTCCAAAACTTGTTCTTAGGCTCGAGGGCGTGCTAGTTGATTTGATCCTGCAATCAACAAGAAGAAATATGCAAATATATTAGTAGACGACAGTCCATCGGCCATCCAGTCGATATCATATCGTGTTGTAACCTAGCCGATGCAATAAAGCATGAATCGGCTGTAAGGTATTTATCAATGATAAGTTAACCCTAAACTTGGTACATCGGCTGAAAATATCAGTGTTACATAATCTATAAATCAATATTACTTTAGAAATAAACAATTGGGATAGATCGGACTGAACCGAGACAGTATAAATTGCCCAAGTCTAAAATAACATGAAATTATGATTATATATACTCATGTTATAGCCGAAGTCCAGATTTAAGCGTGTATCGACTATAGCTCCGATACAACCTTATACTAGAATATTCTCTGACAACAAATATATTTAACTATAACCAATTAGATTGGTAGTAAGTCCAATATATTTGTATTAGATTAGATCCTGATATAAGGGGCAGATATAGCATATTAAACAAAGCGTAAAACTATGTAAAACATCTATAACAGATAAGATCGGCTGAAACCCCGATACTATCCTTATTAACAACCATAAAACAGGCTAGAGATCATGATTCAGAACACGACTTAGTATATCAAACTTAACTGATGCAGCACTAAGTATGAAAAGAAGCACGATATCTAGACAATCAAGCCGGTGGTTGCCTTTTCGGGATGGTGGATACATTATATAATTCAAACCAACAAGATAATCTAACCGTTACCAGCAAAACCCTAGATAGAGATCGGCCGATACAAATAGATTGCATTGTCAATCTAAATTATATAACGTATATGATAACTTGACGATTCACAGGATAGAATTAGGGTGTCATAAAGATGTAAGCACTAATTCCGTTGATGCAAACCGCCATAAAAGGACCTACCTCTTCGTCGAAGATCAAACTGATGCAGCTCGACTCAAAAGCATTAATTTGTCGAAAAGTAGAAAACAAAAGGTTGGCGATGCGCCGAGATTGATTGAACTTGGTTGTTGTTTATTCCTATGACCTCGGGTCAATATTTATACCCGAAAATACAAGCATTGTCCATCATGGACACGACTCATATTAACCTAATACAAATCCAACTAGCGAACAAGTCCCTTAGGCGGACTCTTACCGAGAATATCTATAAGAAAATTACATATATTCCTAATTAATAGATACAATTGCAATCTTGGACTCTATCCTTGCCTGGCAACATCATCATAAGCTCTCAGTTGAATCCGATAATGTCTTCACATGCGATATCGGCTACATCGGCTATCCCAATCGGAATCGGTTTCCAGCCGATACGGACTCCAGCCGATGCACACTCTGTCTCCGAGATTTCTGCATATCTTTGAATCTGCTTCGGATTGGATCTTGTTTCCGATTCATGAGCTTACCAAATTTCATCGTCAACAGCTACATATCAGAGAGCGATGAATTATATATTTCATGACCTTATCGGCTTATTGGTTGAAATATATATCAATGATGTGGTGGTCAAGTCGAAGGAAATTAATGAGCATATAGCCGATTTAAGAAGAGTCTTGGAAAGAGCAAGGAAATATGGAATGAGGATGAATCCAACCAAGTGTGCTTTTGGTGTATCGGCTGGGCAGTTCCTTAGATTTTTGGTGCATGAAAGGGGATTGAGATACCTCAAAGGAGTATCAATGCCATCAAAGAGATAAAACCTCCAGAAGACAAGACTAAATTGCAGTCATTGATCGGCAAAATAAATTTTGTTAGACGATTCATATCAAATTTATCTGGTCGAATAGAGCCGTTCACACCATTGTTAAGGTAGAAAGCCGATCAAGAGTTTGTTTGGGAGAGAAGCAACAAAAGACTTTGGACAATATTAAGGAATATTTGAGTACTCCTCCAGTTCTCATTCCACCACAAAAGAGCTACCTTTTAAATTGTATTTGTCAGCCGATCAGAATTCTATCGGCTCAGTTTTGATCCAAGAGGTTGAGGGTAAAGAGTGAGTTATATTTTATCTAAGTAGAAGGCTTTTGGATGAGGAAACCAGATATTCACCTGTGGAGAAGTTATGTTTATGCTTGTATTTCTCTTGTACAAAGTTAAGGCATTATTTGCTTTCCAATAAGTGCATCATAGTGTGTAAAGCCGATGTGGCACGATACATGCTATCGGCTCTAGTTTTGAAGGGAAGGTTTGGGAAGTGGATTTTTGCTTTGACAGAATTTAACCTAAGGTATGAATCGGCTAAGGCAGTAAAAGGGCAGGCAATTGCCGATATCATAGTTGAGCATAGGGATAATTCAATTGATCACGTTGATATTATGCCATGGATTTTGTTTTTCGATAGATCAGTTTGCACTCATGGATGTGGTATCGGCTTAGTGATTATATCTACTAGGGGACAAGTTTCAATTTGCTTTCACTATCAAACCTTATTCCATTAATAATCAAGCTGAGTATGAGGCTATCTTGAAAGGATTACAGTTGCTGAAGGAGGTTAAAGCCGATGCTGTTGAAATCATGGGTGACTCATTGTTGGTAAAAAGTCAATTATCTAGGAAATATGAGTGCAAGAATGATGTTTTGATGGTTTACAATGAGAATTGTCAAGAGTCGATGAAGACCTTCAGGATAGTTACTTTGAAGCATATTCCTAGAGAGCAAAATGTTGAAGCCAACAATCTAGGTCAAGGAGCATCAGGTTACAAGCCGATGTTGAGGGATGTTGAGGTTGAAGTTCCATGTCTGTCAGTTGATGATTGGAGGTTTGAGATATTTGAATATTTAAAGAATCCTTCTAGATTGGTTTCCAGGAAGTTAAGATATAAAGCTCTTAAGTATGTTTTGTTGGACGATACATTGTACTATCGGACAATTGATGGAGTTCTGTTGTGATGTTTAAGCCTGGATGAAGCAAAGGTTGTCATGTGTGAAGTACATGAAGGAATATGTGAGACTCATCAATCGGCTCATAAGATAAAGTGGCTGATTAGAAGAGTAGGATATTTGATCGATAATGCTGGACGATTGCTTTCGATATTATAAAGGATGTCAAGATTGTCAGAAATTTGGAGCTATTCAAAGAGCACCAGCATCGGCTATGAATCCAATTATCAAGCCATGGTCGTTCAGAGGTTGGGGTACTGATATGATCGATCAGATCAATCCACCATCAAGTAAAGGTCACAAGTTCATATTGGTTGCTACTGATTATTTTACTAAGTGGGTTGAGGTTGTTCCTTTGAAAAAAGTTGATACCAAAGATGCAATAGAATTTGTCAAGGAGCATATCATATACAGATTTGGTTTGCCTCAGACGATCACAACTGATCAAGGGTCTATTTTTGTGTCTGATGAGTTTGTTCAGTTTGCCGATAGCATGTGAATTAAGTTGTTGAATTCTTCACCCTATTATGCACAAGCTAATGGGCAGGTTGAAACATCTAACAAGAGCTTGATCAAGTTGGTTAAAAGGAAGATTGCTGAATATCCTAAGAAATGGCATACCATATTGGCAGAAGCATTGTGATCCTATCGGATGGCTTGTCATGGTGCTATTCAAGTTCCACCATATCAATTAGTTTATGCACATGAAGCTATGTTACCATGGGAAACTAACATCGGCCCCAGAAGGATTTCTTTGCAAGATGAACTAACAGTCGATGATTATCATAACTTGATGGTTGATGAGTCAGAAGAGTTGGTTTAATCTAGATTGCGTGCCCTTGAGAACGTCCGAAGGGATAAAGAGAGGGTTGCTAGGCATTATAATAAAAAGGTTGTGCCAAAGTCTTTTGAGGAAGATAAACTTGTTTGGAAGTTGGTGTTGCCGATAGGAGCACGAGATAGTAAATTTGGGAAGTGGTCACCAAATTGGGAAGGACCTTTTCGGATTCATAAGTGTGTTTCTAAAGGAGCTTATATGTTGAAAGGACTTGATGGAGAAATTTTTGGACGAGCTCTCAATGGAAAATATTTAAAGAAATACTACCCAAGTGGTTGGATTGGTTCATAATCGGCTGTGTTGTGCCGATATGTGGTTGACAGCCGATGTTGTTTACATCGCCTTTAGATGGCCAATATTTTTGTCGCCCTTAGATTATGTATATTAATTTGCAGCATTGTGTTCTCTACTACAAACTTGGGGGCATGAGGATAAAACTGGAGATTTTTAAGCAAAAATTTTTTTGCAGAATTTTACAAGATAAAATTCACAAGTTCATATCGGCTCGATGGCTGATATTAGCATTCACTTGAGTTTCATATCATATTTGAGTCTAAATCGGCTCGATGGCTAATAGCAATATATTACAGCAAAAAATGATATTGTTTGAGAGGAATATTAATCTATTACATCAACCCAAGAAGTTTTGGATTGCCAAGATTGCGCGCAGGCGAATTGTTCTACTTCATCTATTATCTTGGCATCGGCAGCATCAGTACCTGTGTAAGGACCCCCGTTTTGCAACAGGAATCACTCGTGTATTCTGTGCCATTTCCCTGGATCAAGTAGTTTGGCACACACGATACATAGTTGAATTACCAAAAGCGCATACATATGCGCCGAGTACGAATCATTACATCATAGGCCCGAAGGCATTGTCTTAGAACAAAGGACCAAACGGTCCGAAATACAGTCCAAAAGCAGAATGTAGATAAGTAGCGAAGCGAAGGCAGCGGCAACGCCATTGCCACAGGCAACGACCATGTCTAGACCTAGTGGACACCCTCTCCTTCCGCATCTTCTTCGTAGTAGGCGTATGGATCCTCCGCGGTGTCATCTTCGACTTCTGATGAAGTTTATAATTGCAAGGGTGAGTACCAACCGTACTCAGCAAGTCACCACGGCAACGATGCATATGAAGGATTTTATTCAAGGCAAGGCAAGGGCTCAGTTGCATAAAGCTAGTTTTGCAGTCATTTTCACAAACCTAAGACCTAGCATAACTGATCAAGTTTTAATACCAGAGTTCAAATTAAACAACGACGGTTCTGTCTACCATCCATTGTGATCCCAAGGATGGCTTCCCGCCGTTGGTCGTCATGGTTTTCTGTGGACATCCACCTTCCTGCTCTCAGGAAGTGGCTCCAACAGCATAAAACTCATCATGCAATATCTCATCCCACACCGGTTAAGAATTTAGAGTCTAGCCAAGTGTAATGCACGTCCCGTGCTCAATATCCGCAAGCACGGCTATTCGAATAGATTGTTTTACTCACACTGCAGTGGATGTACACTTTACCCGTACTCCGCGACTGCCCAACACATGAGCCTCGTCCCAACACATGAGACGCGTCACGGCAAAGCCTTTCGATAACCTTACATTGGCAGTACCCACTCCATGAACTATTATCCTCGTGCACTCTAGGCGTATCTGTTTCTAGCAGTGAGAGGAGTTCTGGTGCTCCCGGGGAAAGGAGTCTCACACACGCACAAGTTTATATCTTAAGTTTAATTAAGCGGATAACCTATTCAACGAGTAAGATTAAATAAATAGTGATTAAATGGATATTTTAATAAATATTAAATGGCAACGATTAATTTGGAAGTCTTAGAAATAACCGGCGAATAAATTCTCTCGTTAATATATGCGCGAGTTGGCAAAACCTAATGAATGTAAATCTAAATATTTGACTAAACATCCCGCAAAAGAATAATCATTTAAATGAATAACCTAATTAAGTGACTATTTGCAATTTAAATACTCCGATTTAATTTTACGAGTTTCTAAAATAACAGACGACGACGGATTTATTGATTTCCCAAATTTTTCTCTACCCTTTTCCTATCTTCAATTCTCTATTTTCTATTTTCTATTTTCTTCTCTTTTTTTCTTTTTCTTTTCTTCTCTCTCTCTTTTTCTTTTCTCTCTCCTTTTTCCCCTTTTTTCTTCTCTCTCTTCCTTCCCCCTCTCTCTCTCGGCCGGGCACGGCCGGCGCGTCGGCAGGGGGCTAACGGAGGAGAGGGGGAAGTCTTACCGGCGGCGGCGGCGGCTTGGGGGGTGCGGAGGTGGCCGGCGAGGGCGAGCGGTGGCCTGGGGAGGCGAGCGGCGGCGCCGATGGGAGAGGAGAGGGGAGGTGCGGGGAGAGGAATGGAGGGCCCGGGCGCCCTTTAATAGCGCGGGGGGGGGGGGAATGCCGCGGTGTGGCCAGCGCGGTGCGGAGTGGGCGGCAACGGCGTGTACGGCGGCGACGTGCAGGCATGGCGCACGTACGGCGGCGAGGGCGCGGCATGGCACGCGTACGGTGCGACGTGGGCGGGGTACGGGCGGCATGGGCGGCGTCGTGCGCGTGCGGCGCGGGGCGGCATCGTGCGCGCGCGGCGCGGGCGGGCGGCGTACGCGCGTGCGGCGCGGGGCGGCGGCTGCGGCGGGCGGCGCGAGGCAGTGGCACGGGTGCGGCGGCAGCGGGCGGCGCGGGAAGCGAGGGCGCGCGCGGGCGTGCGCGGCAAGGGCCCGGGTGCGGCGGCAGTGGGCGGCGACATGCGGGGCGCGAGCGCGGCGGCGGGTCCGGCGCTTGCGGCGCGGGGCAGGCGCGCGTGGGGGGAAAAGCTCGGCCGAACAGGTGGCGGCCCGTGAATAGTGCCGACAGGGTGTTTTGGGCTTTTGGGGGCTAATTTCACCACTAAAATTCATTTAAAAATTTTGTATGGTCATCCAAACTAATGTGATCAATATTGTCTAATATTTGTGATAATTTAGTTATTTATTATTTATATATATATGTTTTATTCTTCCTTTTCTTTTTACCTATTAGCCTCATATATTCATACGTACGCCTATGTATACTTATATCTAGGATTTATACCTAGCCTCCTATGTATGTATATATTGGCAAAATATATCCGCTTGAATTTGTGTCACCGTATTTCTTATATATTTATTCTAATTCCTCCTAAGATTATATTATTTACTAGGTGCAATATTTGTTTAAACCCTGCATAAAACATTATTCTAAATTGTATTTTAATTGTATCCTTCGCCAAATTATATTTTAGAGTGTATCACGATTAATCATTTGGCTAATCACTTTGGGGCTATCCGAATTACTTCCTTATAATGCACAATTGATTAACCCGCCATAAAATCTCAATAAAACGTGCGACTAAATCCAGCATGATGCAATTTATTTTAAAAGTTTTTGAAGGTCTGTATTTTAGGGTTTCGGTTTTGTTGGTCGAATTTTTAGGGCGTTACAACCTGGTACAGGTTTGAGCGACTTGTTGAGAGAGGCCAGATGCTTGATTAAAGACTTGAGTTTGGATTTCTGTTCTTCAATGGCTTGAGGGAGATCGGCCAATTTCTTTTGTCTCAAAAATTTTAACTCGGCATTGACGAAGCTGAACTAGAAGATCGGATTCTTCTTGCTTAAGTCTGACTAGCTCTTGCTGGGTTGATTCTAGACCAACCGATAGTTCATCTAGTTTGGATTTTTCTTCATTGACTTTTTGGCGGCTGGTTTGGATGGTTGCTTCAAGTGCTTTGTATTCTAGCCGATCAGCCAATCTCTGTTTTGCTCTCTCAAATTTAAATTGATGTTGTTCTAAGAAGACTGCAGGAGAGATGGCATCAATCAAATCCTCTGGAAGTTGATCTTGGATTTCTTGGAATCTTGATCTGATTGAGCTGCAGTTTGTGACCAGGGTGTCCAATGAAGCATTTAGCTGATCAGCAATATCTGCTAGGTTTGCCTTCAGATCATCAGCTATTGGAGATTTGGCTTTACTCGATGTATCTTCTTCTTCTTCATCTAGAAACTGCCTTATGTCAAAAGAGAACATATCGGCTAAGGCCTGCAGAAAAGGAATTAGTTGTAAGTAAGAGTTGTAAAGATAGCTGATATAAAGGATGGTTAGTTATGATCTTACAGGAGCTGGAGAAGTTGAGATTATGGCAGTTGTTTCTTCCACATGATGACTTCCTGCGGCCGATGGCGTGTGTTCACTGGAAGCCGATTGTTGAGGAGGTGATATGGCTCGAGAAGGCTGACAAATTTTTTTGTTAGATATTGGAAGTGATGGATGAAATTGGTAAGAGAAAGGTTGAAAGATCGCATACCTGAGTTTTGCGTGGCCGATGTCTGGGAGGACTTGGAGTTTTAGCCAGACTGGTTGGATCCGCTTGAGGTGTATTGGCTTGAGAGTTCGGACTTGAGATGTGACCAGTCTCACTAACTTGTGCAGCACCCTCATCAATTTCTTCTTCTATTATTGCTTCTTCCAGATACTCCTCTACGGCAGGATCGATGGGAGTATCATCGGCTGAGGATTTTTGCTTCTTGGCAGGTGCTTTTTTTCTTAGGGACAGCAGGCTTGACTGCAGTTTTCTTCGTTCTTTTGCATTTGCCAGCAGTGGCAATCGGCTGTCTGATTTGGCCTTGAAGCAAATCCTTAATTGCTGGGCCATTGAAGCCGATAGAGGAAGGAGCTAAGTCCTTGCCTGATGATATCTTGGCTGGTGCATAGTTGATATCTTTGCCACTTTTGCTTTTGGTTGGAGGAGGAGAGTTGCTAGCCTAAAAAACATGTATAGGAAATATCATAAAGTTATAATTATGTTGGAAATAAAGACAAGGATAAGTGGTGTATGAGTTTACCTGAGTACTAATGGAGGGATCCATGATTATTAAGTAGAAATCGGCTGGCAGGGATAAGAACAAATGAGTTTTCCATTCACCCCACCATTTGTCAAAAAGTTGACTTCGCTCTCTGATTAAGGAGATATGGCCGATGGAACCCAGAGGAGGAAGTTCAAGGCTCAAGATTCTGTCCATAATTAAGGCCGATGGAACAATGCCCCTTGTCTGGATCTTGTCTGTGAAATACAGGCCGATGGGTCATTGTCCCATTCCAAGCTGCCTGGCTGCAACCATGGGATGGTAGAACTCATAGGATGATTGGATATATCGGCCTTGAGAGACACCTGTTGGGAGTATACAAGGGGATATGGCCGATATAAAAATTTCTTTGATCCCTTGAAAATCTTCATTGTTCAGGTCATCAAGTCTCAGATTTGTTGGTAGTTCATAATTGACATAGTCTTCATAAGGGAACCAGATTCGAAACTCATGAGGGAATCCATCATAGAATCGATTGAACCATTCACAGAACAGTTCAGCCGACGTCCCTGATCCAGGATAAGATGATGCTCCTTCTCCAAAAGACAGACATCGGCGTGTTGATGTCTCATCATTGGCATCGGCCAGAGAAGGGAAAGATAGTTCATCTAATGGAGTTCTGTCAGCAACTTTGATGGTATATAAGTTGAGCCATATCTAAATAAACCACCAAGGGAATCCATAGTTAGTCGATGTATCCATAAGGAGTTTGGCCGATGTCTAGCTCATTGTTTGATAAACTGCTCCCAGAAGATATTTGCCTAGTGGGATTGATTTCTTGGATACTAGGGCTTCTGCTAGATGCTGCCAATTTGCTGTAGGGCCACAAGTGGAGCCACAGAATAGGAATTTGTCCATCCACATCATCAGAAAGGCAGTATGCTCTCTAGGGGAGGCAGATCCTGTGCACATGTTATCGGCTATGAAACCTGACCAGCCTCCAATGTTCTTAGTCTGAAATTTGTGGTCACATTTTATCTTTTCGCTGATAGGGTTGGCCGATGAAGAGATGTCTAAGCCTGTTAGCATCTGGATGTCTAACAGAGTTGGGGTCATGGGTCCATGGCTGAATAGAAATGAGTTGAGGGTATCGGACCAGAAGTATGAGGTAGCCGATAGCATGGGTTCATCCTTCTTGGTATCGGCTAATGAAAGAGAGACATTGAGAAATACCTATTTCATCCCAATGAGCTTGGTTGCTGGCAGTCATCCGCTTGTACCATGCCTTCCATCCATCTACTGCAGACGGCCAGGATCTAAAAATATTGGGCCAGTGACTGGGACTGGGCTTGGATTCTCTGAAAGGGATTCGATTGGTTTCGGCGTTGATGAACGAGATGGGGTCTTTATCGCCCATCGGCCCAAGGAAGTAATGGGATGGCTCTTTCTCAATCGGGATAGCGATTTGGTTCCTCAAGTGATGAAAAGAAAATGAGAGAAAAGAAGGAAGAAGAACGAATTGAATTAGTGAAGATTGATTGAGATTTACGGATTTCACAAAGAGGGTGGTGGCCGATATGAGCAAAGATTAGAAGTGGTAGAGGAATACCTGAGGAACGTCTGTGGAGGTCGCCATTGGAAGAAAAAGCTTGTCGTTGATTGCCGGAGATGATGGTCGCCGAGGTGGTCGCCGGAGAGATCGAGAGCAGTCGCCGGAGTTAGCGGAGAAGGTTGGTGGCTTAAGCGGTGAAAACGGAGTTAACACCGTGAAAACTCCGGAATGACGGTTACTATTTATGAAATTCGGTGCGTAACGGTCACAGGGGTAACCCTAGATTTTTGCGGGGTCGAAGAGATAATTCCATTGCATTATATAATACTTCGGAATTGGGGGCATGTGTTGACGATGAAATTTGGCAAGCACATGAATCGGAAACGAAGTCCAATTCGATGCGAAGTCGAAGATATGCGGAATTATCGGAAACAGAGTGCGCATCGACTGGAAGACCGTATCGGCTAGAACCGAGTCTAATCCGGATAGCCGATATGGCCGATATTGCATGCATGATCAATATCGGGTTCGAGAGAGAGTTTGAGATGATGTTGCCAAATAAGGATAGAGTCCAGAATTGGTAAATGTATCTATTAATTAGGAGTATCTGTAATTTCCTTATATATATTTTCGGTAAGAGTCCGCCTAAGGGACTTGTTTGCTAGTTGGATTTGTATTAGGATAATATGAGTCGTGTCCATCTTGGACAATGTTTGTATTTTCGGATATAAATATAGACCCGAGGCTTTATGAATAAAACAACAACAGTTCAATCAATCTCCGTGCATCGCCAACCTTTTATTCTTTCACTTTCGACTAGTTCTTGCTTTCGAGTCGAGCTGCATCAGTTTGATCTTCGGCGAAGAGGTAAGCCTTGTTATGGCGGTTTGCATTATCGGAATTAGTGCTTACATCTTTATAACACTCTAATTCTATCTTGTGAATCTCCGAGTTATCATATATGTTATATAATTTAGATTGACAATGCTATCTATCTATATCGGCCGATCTCTATCTAGGGTTTTGCTGATAACGGCTAGATTGTATTATTGGTTTAAATTATATAATGTATCCACTATCCCGAAAAGGCAGCCATCGGCTTGATTGTCTAGACATCTGTGCTTCTTTTTATACTTAATGCTGCATCAGTTAAGTTTGATCTATTAAGTCGTGTTTAGAATCATCATCTTTAGCCTGCTTTATGGTTGTTAATAAGGATAGTATCAGGGTTTCAGCCGATCTTATCTGGTATAGTTGTTTTACATAGTTTCATGTTTTATTTAATATGCTATATATGCCCCTTATATCAGGATCTAATCTAATATAAATATATTGGATTTACTACCAATCTGATTGGTAATAATTGAATATATTTATTGCAAGGGAATATCCTAGTATAAGGTTGTATCGGAGCTATAGCTGATACATGCTTAGGTTTGAGAATCGGCTATGACATGAGTACACATAATCATTATTTCATGTTATTTTAGATTTGGGCAATTTATACGGTATCGGTTAAATCCGATCTATCCCAATTGCTAATTTCTAAAGTAATATTGATATATAGATTATGTAACACTGATATTTTCAGCCGATGTATCAAATTTAGGGTTAGCTTGTCATTGAATATACCTTACAGCCGATCCATACTATATTGCATTGGTTAGGTTACAACACGATATGATATCGGTTGCTTGGTCGATTGACTATCGTTTACTAATAAAACTTGCATGTTCTATCTTGTTGATTGCAGGATCAAATCAACTAGCACGCCCTTTGAACCCGAAAGCAAATTTTGGACCTGCACTAGAGTAAAGCAAATCTCTCAGGCCAGTGTGTGTTTTTTGCATCAACACTAGGATACAAAATACACAGTCCACATCTTCAAATCTTGAACTTCTTTCTTGGAGACCTATTTGGTGGCTGGGGAGGCTGGGAGATAGTTGTTGCTGCTGGCTGAGAGCTTGTTGAGGCTATCTGGTGAGGCTGAGAGCTTGATTCCATCAACATTGCTAGACAGCTGTAGGAATGCAAGGATGACAAAATAGTTAGTAAATGATGTAGTACTAAGAAATATAGTGGTTTTGGGCAAATTACCTCCTTGTAAGCCTCCATGGGCTATCCAACTGAACTGTGGTAGGCACATCAGTGGTTTTTTGTGGGGCTAGGAATATGAGTGTTGTTGCCATACTTTGTAGTGTTTCTCCTTGGCTTCCTCTTCCTTTAAGTTTCCAGATTATAAAGGACAAATAAAGGATAAGCAGAGAAATCAATATAGATTAGGTTAGTACTTGCCTTTGTTTTGTCCCATTAAGATGGCATTTGTAGCTAGTCTCTCCATGTCTCAATTCTCCACATCCTTTGCATCTTCTCTTACCTCTTATCATCTACTTCTTGGTAGGATCAATCTTAGTTGGTGCTTTCTTTGCTTTAGATTTCCCTCCACCTTCAAGACAACTCTTTATCCTGATCTTCCTATACCTTCCTACTGTCTTTCTTGGAAGTGGAGCACCTACCATCCAGGGCAATTCCACTTGTGGCCAATGGGTCTTGTCACCCAAGGGCTCAATCACCCTCATATAAGCATTTCTAAACATTTCCAGAGAATAGGAAGGATTAACAAAATCTTCTAGGTGGTGTTGATGCAAAAAACACACACTGGCCTGAGAGATTTGTTTTACTCTAGTGCAGGTCCAAAATTAGGGTTTCAGATTCAAGGGCGTGCCAGTTGATTTGATCCTACAATCAACAAGAAAAACATGCAGAGAATATCAGTAAACGATAGACAATCGGTCATAGGGCCGATTTCATATCGTATGTGACCTAGCCGATGCAATAAAGCATGGATCGGCTTTAAGGCATAGTTAATGATAAAACTAACCCTAAACTTAGCATATCGGCTAAAAAGATCAACGTTACACAATCAATAAATCAATATTACTTTAGAAATAAGCAATTGGGATAGATCGGACTGAACCGAGACAGTATAAATTGCCCAAGTCTAAAGGTAACATGAAATAATGATTAAGTATTCTGATGTCATAGCCGATATCTAGGTTTAAGTATGTATCGGCTATAGCTCCGATACAACCTTATGCTAGGATATCCTTTAGTAATAAATATATTAAACTATAACCAATTATATTGATATCAAGCTTAATATATTTATATTAGATTGGATCCTGATATAAGGGGTAGATATAGAATATTAAACAAAGCATAACACAATGTAAAACATCTGTATCAGGTAAGATCGGCTGAAATCCCGATACTATCCTTATTAACAACCATGAAGCAGGTTAGATACCATGATTCTAAATACGACTTAATAGGTTGGACTGAACCAATGCAGCATTAAGTATAAATAGAAGCATAAGATCTAAAGAATCAAGCCGATGGTTGCCTTTTCGGGATGGTGGATACATTATATAACCTAGATTAACAAAGTAATTTAGTCAATATCGATGAAACCTTAGAAAGGATCTGGCCGATATAGGCAGATTGCATTGTCGATCTAAGTTATATAACATACATGATAACCCGGAGAATTACAACAAAGAACTAGAGTGTCATAAAGATGTAAGCACTAGCCCTAATGATGTAACTTGCCATGACAAGATATACCTTTTTGCCGAAGATCAAACTGATGCAGCACGACTCGAAAGCACAAACTTGTCGAAAGTGGAAAACAAAGGTCTGGCGATGCGCCGAGATTGATTGAACGTGTGTTATTCTTCTTTACAAGACCTCGGGATTATATTTATACCCGAAATTACAAACATTGTCCATCACGGACACGACTCATATTATCCTAATACAAATCCAACTAACCAACAAGTCCCTTAGGCGGACTCTTACCGGAAATATCTACAAGGAAATTACATAAAATATCCTAACTAATAGATACAATCGCCTCCTCAGGACTCTATCCGTTCATGGCAATCCATATGAAGCACGCTAACACAACCCGATAATGTATACCGAGTCACATTACCGAAATCGGCTCAATCGGCTAACCTAGTCCGACTATAACTCTGCCGATCCAGTCCATAGCCGATTCTCACTCTACTTTCCGATACGATCTTATCTCTTCAATCCTCTTCGATTCCATCTTGATTTCCGATATTTGAATTACCAAATTTGGTCGTCAACAGGTTGACATCTCTATTCTGTTGTGAGGTAATCAGGGCCAAAGCATGCTAGCAAGGCTTGCCAGTGTACTGCTACTCCTCACAAGAGTAGTACTGAGCATATGCCTTGACCACATGCTTCCTACAATTAGTACAATCAACTACCTTTGCAAGAAGATTATCAGATTTTACAACTGATAGGTGCCCTAATCCTCTAGTCATGGCTTTCAGTTATTGTGTCACAGCAGGTAGTATATTCCCATTCATCTTCTCTGCAATTCTTCTCCTCTTATTCCACAACGCCATCACTAACTCCCTGTATTTGTCTGCAAGTTCACAAACATGCATAGCCTTGTAGTCTTTAGTACAATTATTGAAGCTATCAACAAGGTTGTTGGTAATGTAGTCACACTTGATGGCAGGATTGAAACCACTTCTCATCCACTTCAAAGGATTGTAGGTCTCAAGCCAAGGTAAAACAGTAGGGCAAGCTCCAATTATATCCTTCATGTGTTCTTGCCACACTTCTACCCTATATGCTCTAGCAGCTGGGTACATTTGTGAATGCACATCACCACCAAACTTTTTGATAAAATTCTTCATTAGGTGCCAGAAGCACTCTCTCTCCTAAACATGCCTAAACACACGATGCACTGCTATTTCCAACCCTTTGCAAGCATCAGTACAAATAGCTTATGGTTTAATGTCTCCTAGCCTTGTATAGTTGTGCCATAAACCATTCCCAATTATCCTCTCTTTCTGAATCTATGAACCCAAATGCAAGTGGATACATCCAATTATGTCCATCTACGGCTGTGGCTGCAGCTAAATGACTAGGCCATCTACCATTAAGTGCGGTTGAATCAATACTAATATAGGGCCTACATCCCTCTAAAAAAACCTTCTATGGAGGACTGTAATGCACAGAAGAACCTATGGAAATGAACCCTGCATCAACCTTTGTAGTACCTATCTCTATCACACTCCCTGATGAAAATTTCAATACCTCTGCTCTCCATCTATAAAGCAAGTGAAAATTTTCTTCCCAACTACCATATAATTGTAGCAAAACCTTTTGCCTACCCTTATAGACAATGTCATACTTAATAGTACACTTGTGATCGTTTTGTAACTTGATCATCATTTCTTTAGGGCCCATACCTGAATTCTTCATCAAAATTGGGATAGCCTTTGAAGCAACCCATTTGGCAAATGGTGTGGTAGTTCTCCTTCTGCTGCTTGATGTACATGTATGATAATCTGTTAGCACTGTCACCTGCAAACAAGAAATAGCATCCATCAAATTCCATGCATTTAGACAAAAAAAAAGGAAGAAAAAAATGGCAACCATCAAATTCCATACTTTTACAGTCTTCTGGTCAGGTTGCCTATGCCCAACTATACGCCAAGGGCAACCTTCCACTTTGCAATTTCCTATGTATCTGACTGGGTCAGTTTTAACCACATGCAATTCAAACTCCTTGTTAATAGCAAACTGTCTCATTGCAATCCTAAACTCAGGCATGTTGGGGTACATAGTACCCAGAGCCATGCAGGAATTGTTAGGGTCATATGCTATCACCCTCTCCCCTGGAATTGCATCATCAATAGTAATTGCGGCTCTAGTGTTGTCTTCCTTAGCAGGTGTTTTTCCATTGTCAGCATTTGGATTTTTGTCACCAGCAACTATTGCTCTGCTTGTTCATCCTCTGCCCTTAATCGTTCCCAACAATGTCTAGCCTTCCCTCATCATCGTTGCTGGCTAGAACCTCTAGCCTATCCCAATCAACACTGATAGGGGGGAAGCCGTAGTAGGGATTGGTTGCACTACCCCATCGAGTGAGACAAGGAAAACAGGTTCCACCCACTCGTCGATTTCTACCACAACTAAGCTATGCTCAGGCTCCTCCTCGAGCCTAGAGAAAAAAATTGCACGCAGGTTAGAGCAAGGTCAAACCAACCAAATAGGCACAAAATGCTTCGCAAATGGATTTCGGAAGACCAAATGCACCAAATGCTTCCAACAAATTGGAAATCAATAAGGATGACAAAGTTTAAGCAGCTACTTACCCGGCGATGAGCTCATGCTAAGTGCAGTCCATATGCTCCACCGTCACCATCCTTCCCTTACTCCAGGAGCATCCCGTTGACACACATGGAGGCGGTGGCTAGATCTATGGTGGCGACTGCAGCTAGGTTTGGGAGTAGCTGTGTCGAGAGGAAGATAGATTAGTTCAGGATCCATCTCTCCTACTAAATTCAACGAAATGGTCACGGGGGCAAAATTTTGTGATCACGGTGGAAAACATTTGTAAATCACCTAAATTGATCGAAATGGTAGTGTAGCAATATGTGTTTGTTTGAAGATAATATTATAACAAAGCCACATTCCAAAGTGATATTCTGGTGAAACCCCGTCCCGACGATGGCTAAATGTGAGACTATATCCAGCGAGATTTTTCTTTACCGGAAATGGTTGAAAAATGCAGAAACGGGTAAAAAAATAATAAACCAGAGCGGGTGAAATAAACCGCTTCAGTTCAAAGCGTTCCCCTGTTCATTTCGACCTCTCCCTCCTCCTCTTCCTCCCCTCGTCGTCTCCCCCGTCTCCGGCTAGGGTTTCGGCCGCTCGCCGCTCTCGCCTCCGCCGCCGCCGCCCGCTTCGGGGGGGCCCTCCGCACTGCGCCCTTCTCTCTCTCCCCCTCACCCCCTACGGGCCACGGCTCTAATATCCCTGCCTCGGCTCGTGTCTGTTCGCCGTGGGACGCTGTTTCCGACGGGCGGAGGCGCGGCCGCGGCGTCGCGGCCGGCGAGAGGCTCCTCGGAGGCACGGTGCGGACGAAGTTCTCCTCTCCTTCCCCGACCCCTTCTCTCTGCCCTAGCCTTCTACGCTGTGTGGCGTCCTCGCGCGGGCGCGCCAGGACGGCGAGCATCTCGATTTGAGCCTAATTGAAGGTATTTGTTCCTCCTCCTCTGCGATTGGGTAGACTGGAAATCCGTTGGGGCTTAGATTGATTTGTTTCCCTGTAATTAACCATTCCAATTCGTTTAATTTACTTAATTTGTTTCATGCGTAGTGTGGTACTAATGGCAGTTTGTTTATTTCCAAAAATAATTTTGGGTTTCAGCTGAATCCCCATGGCCCAGTTTAGGTCTGCTCCTGTGGAAAGCGAGGCAGAGCCAGGCACCGATGGCCCTGTGGATGAAACCAATGCTGTGGAAGAGGAGAAATCTGTTAAGGGTGAGGATGGCCTGGAGGAGGCTGCCGATACCGTTGATCCTGTGAAGGATTCAGCAAAGCCTGAAGGCATGGATGCAGAGGAGGTGGCAGCGGCGGCGGCGGAGCAGGAGGGTGAGGCTGCAGCTGATAAGGCAAAGGATATTCCTGTGACTAGTAACGGTAAGAGGGATGCTGGTGGAAATGAGGTGGCTGAAATGAAGGTTGAAGAGTTGGAGAATGGGGATGTGCATGTGAAGGCGGACGGTGATAGCAATTGTGATAACAAGGGTGCTGATGGTGAGAAACAGCTTATATTAGCGTCAGCTGGGCAGGACGTGGAGGACCCAGTCCTGTCCAAGCTCGCAAGCAACTCCTTTATGTTTGATTACAGCTGTGGTGGTGATGACTCGGGGACTGAAGAGGAGCAAGCTGCTTTCATGAAGGAACTTGAGCGGTTTTACAGGGAGAAGCTTATGGAATTCAAGCCCCCAAAGTTCTATGGTGAAGGGTTGAATTGCCTCAAGTTAGTACAAGGACCTCTTTGCCTGTATGTTAGAATGTGTTATGGGCTATGGACATGAACTAATTTTATCTTGATTACTTTTTTTATAGGTTGTGGAGACAAGTGACTGGGTTGGGTGGCTATGATCAGGTACACATTTTGATGCCTTATTGAATAATATCTGACCATCTGGGTTATAGTGTCTTTTGGATTACTTGCTTTCTATTATACATTCCGACAGACAGAAAATAAATATACTACAAAACTCAAAACAAAACAAAAATGCGAAAACATATTTTCAACTCAAAACTTGTATCACCACATGAGATCATTTGGCCTATATATGGTCATGTGCAAATGATGCATTTTTCCTTATTAAAAAAATTTGCAAACAATGCATCCATGTCTATGACATATATAGAGCCACAAAAGATCCTCTGAAGTGAGGGTGGCTGTAGAACACACCTGTCACTCCCAAAAGGTCCCAAGTCCTTTCGTAAGATTAAATATTTGCTTGCTGCACATATTACGTATTTATGAGCTGGGAACATTAAGCTTATAGGACTACAATATACTGTTTTACTTATTTTTCCCTTTATAAACTAGTTCAAGAAAACAAATCCAATATATGTATCATACAGAGTTGGTTAAGTGAGTTTTTTTTTTTTTGAGCACTTAGGCAATATGCTTATCCAATCGTTACTTCTTTTTGTTATGTTAGAATGGAAGGCCCATTTGGAATTTTGAAAATGATTCCAACAGCAAGCTATAAGCCGAGTAAAACAACACAAAAAAAGATTTAGGCTTTTAGCATGTAATGAGTTTTTGGTATTCCAGTTTGTTATCATAACATAATTATCTGATTCCATACCTTTATATAAAGTGGAAGATGTGGATATTAATTTGCCTGCCTATTTTTCTTTCCATATACCATCAAATCCTATTAATTTGATGCATTGTGTGCAAAGTGTCTGCCACTATTTTTTCTGAATCCAATCTGTTTTCGGACTTTTTCTCCTGGAATATTCAACTGACCTGATTAAGTGAGTCAAGAAAATAGAGATCAAGATCGACACTTCTATTTCCTACAATACATACACCAATCATGATGCCAGTTCCATTTGCACAGAAGTAGTGATACTGACCATATATAAGTTCAGTTCTTGCTCACCAAATTGATATCTCTAAGCTATTATTAATTTCTTTGTGTTACTAAAATATTTATATGCTGCATTGTGATTTCGTGACATTGTTGTATAATCTTTAGGTAATGTGCACTGCATGCTTGCTTACTAGTTGCATCAACAGGTGACATCGTGCAAACTGTGGCGGCAAGTGGGAGAGTCTTTCAAACCTCCGAAGTATGTATCTGATCTCTTCTGCATTCTGTTCAGGCCATTTGGTGAATCTCAATTGAATTGTGCAATGACAGAAGCTCGAACTTAGTGGCATAAGCTCATATTTGAATACTCTTATGTTTTATGCAGGACATGCACAACTGTTTCATGGACCTTCCGTAACTTCTATGAGAAGGTATGTAGATTTCAGTGCCTGGACAACCTTGTCTGCAGTTTTAGTTCTCTAGTTGCAGCACTGTTGTGGTTAAATCCTGTATTCCCCTCACACGTCATGAGCTAATGACAACCATAGTAGTTAATTGAAGAAAAAAAAAATCAATTCATTTAACATATTCTAAGATTTTGCATGATTCTTGTAAAAAGGAGTCTTAAAATAAAAGTACACGCAGCACTTTGGAAGTTGCCACACTGTCAACATAAGACTATGTCCTTAAATCCGATCCCATATTGATGACCGTCACATAGATGTGGATCATATTTAAGGCTATTTTCTCTTGTTTTCTATTACTTGGTAGATAAGCACAGGTGCTGGTTTGCACGATCTGTTTTCCTCTTTGAATTGCACAAGCAGAATGCAACAGGAACACTGGTTCTTAGCTGGGGGAAACTGAGTGTATAATAAAATTTTAACACCAATGTGTTTTGTCAAGAATAGTCTCACAGACCCTCTTTATTGTTTTTGTTCCATGCAGGCACTCCTTGAATATGAGAAACACAAAATTGAAACGGGCGAGTTTCAAGTTGCTGCATCTAATTTAACAGAGAGGATTACTTCTGAAAGTCAGGTACAGTAGTATGACGGCTAGCATAAGTTTTCCATGATCCCTATGGAAATCAGACATAAATGGGTCCTGTTTCTAACTACAACTTCTGTCCCAAAATATAAGAAGTTTTGGGCTAGGACACAGGTATTAAGAAAGTAGGTAAAATTAAATGGGGGAAGATTGTGATTGGTTGAGAAGAGGAAGTAGGTGGAGAAATTAAAAGGTGGAAGGTTGTGATTGGTTGAGAAGAGAATGTAGGTAGAGAAGTTATATTTTGGAACAAAATTTGAATGCTAGAAGTTATATTTTAACAGAGAGAATTATTTCAGATGGAATGAAGATTCATTCTGCATTTAAATTTTTGTCTTCCTTTATTTAGATGTTTGTTTAGTTGTGTTAAATACTTCAGCAGGAAATATGTTATTTTTTGAGATGTGTAAGTAAGGATCTTAAAAGGACGAGCTTATAATCTTGATACAGGTTGGTATCCATGCTTCTGGCTCTGGAAGAGCTAGAAGAGAATCTGCAACCCGAGCTATGCAAGGCTGGCACTCTCAGCGCTTGCTTGGCAATGGTGAAATTGCTGATCCAATAATTAAAGTATGTTTTCGTTCAAGTCAAATGGTCATTAGTGACTTGCAATTTGTTGTATCAGTAACGTGTTGTTTTTACCAGGATAAAGGGACGGTGTCTGTCTTAAAAAAGGAGAAAACTCCTAAAAGCAGCGGTACCATCTCTTGATTTTTATTTTTTAAACACCGTCATGCTATTATTTACTTACGTTGCTTTTTTTAGGTTCTGCCAAGAGGAAAAGGACACCAACCTTGGAAGATGACAGGATCGTACCATATAAACCTGACAAGCTACAGTAAGTATTGCAGATGATTTTCTCTTCATTGTCATCGAGCATCTATAAGAATCATGTAATATTACTGTAAGCACCAGTCTGTTCTTTTGAATGTCACGATGATATTATAAGGCTCATCCAGTTAACTATTTGTGTTTTGGCATGCCAGTTGATTTTTTCACTCTTCCCCCTCCTTAATTTTTATGGATGTGAAATTGTGAACTGATTTCTATTATTTCTATTTGGCAGAAATGACTCAATGGTTCTTGACCTTGGCCCTCCAGCTGATTGGGTAAAGATAAACGTTCGGAGAACCGTAAGTATCTCATCTGTATCATCATATTTTTGCCTCTTCTAGCTGCTTGCCCATATTTTTCAGTTCCAGTAGTTCTCCATGGAAGTTCTGAAAAACTATGCTAGCGAAACACATGTTATGTTTGAAATCTGTAGAACTATCGTGGAAGTTAGAAACATCATGTGTTAACCAGAAATCAGGGGAAATATATTTCTCATGGTCATTTTGTAAAAGAAAATATTTTTTTTCTTGCAGAAAGATTGCTATGAAGTCTATGCATTGGTTCCTGGCCTTCTGCGTGAGGAGGTAAATAAATTCTACCATTCAATTAGTAAGCATGCAGTTAGACGCTTTTGGTTCAGTTATCATTTACCAAGCACCCCTCTGTCATAAGTTGGCAACGTGTCCTATGCACACAAGTTCCGGTTGCACTAATCGTGCACACCAACTGAGAGATGCCCTAAAAGAATCTAAAAGAATTTCTGCATGTACTTATAATCTTATTACTCCACCTATTTATGACTTTCAAGTTTGGACTCATACTGCAAAAGTTGGAATGAGTTTGGTACTTTGGTTCTAGATACTCCTTATTCATATCTAATACATTGATGCAGGTACATGTTCAGTCAGATCCTGCTGGCCGTTTGATAGTTACTGGAGAGCCTGAGCAATTAGACAATCCTTGGGGCGTTACTCCATTCAAGAAGGTCTGTTAAGTGTTAACCTTTTGAGTTTATTTGATGTTTCATTTTATAATTGTATTCTTTGGCATTGAACATGGTACACTTCAGGTTATTAGTTTGCCCTCCCGCATCGATCCTCATCAAACTTCGGCAGTTGTCACTCTCCATGGACAGCTATTTGTCCGTGCACCATTCGAGCAGTCAAAGTAAATGGTGCTCTACAAGATGAAGCGCAACATGCAAGTATGCCCTTGTTCCCTAAAGATGTGCTGCAAACTTATGTGTT
This sequence comes from Oryza punctata, assembly GCA_000573905.2. Classification (NCBI taxonomy): domain Eukaryota; kingdom Viridiplantae; phylum Streptophyta; class Magnoliopsida; order Poales; family Poaceae; genus Oryza; species Oryza punctata. Next base: position 31,969,048 of record CM002493.2, read on the forward strand.
CTGAAGGTGTCGTCTGTATGAAAGTAATGAAAATGAAAGCATGTATTACTGGTAAAATTTTAAGATGCACAGAGGATGTTAGTGAACTGTAAATCACATGTCGTTTAGATAGTTTCTTGTGGTTGAGTGCCATTAAACTGTGGTCATTTGTTTGTTTCCTGAGTCGTAATTGATAGAACTCCACATTTTTATTGTTGAACAGTAAGTTGCAAGGGTTTTATGATTTGCATTCTTTAGTGTTATTTTCGAGTTGAATTAAGTGCGTGTTTTGAGACTAGGGCACGCCTGAACTAACCCACTTCCTCTCTTGCAGGGTTGCATTTGTAGGTGGGGGTTTATGTGATTGACTTGGGCCTGTTCATCCTGATCTTCGTTACAAACTAGTTTACTTTCTGCTTCAAGACTCCTGCCATGTTGTCTCTTCTGTATTGATTAATTCTAGTTAACTAGATGGTCTAGTTATGTATCTTGTAGTTCGTTGACTGTGATATGTAGCTTAAGTTCAGCTCTAGTAGTTTAGAATGTTAATAGCCTGATGCTAAACATGTTCATGGTTTCTTTCTTCCTTTTTTTTTCTCAACTAAAGAAAAGGGGATGATTTGTAGCATGTAGCTTGTGAGGGTATTCCTAATATTCAGTTCTCATACTATTCAGAACATGAAGACGATAGATTCTTGGATGTAACTGTTGCCTTGTGCATTGCTGTTGTATCTATATAACTGAATTGACAACTGTGCCTGACCATCCCTTGAAACTCTTACATGATGGTGTATCAATTTGTTTAATGTTTTCTTGAAATGAGTCTTACTTCTAATTGGCTAACTACGTGAAGTGAATTATCTCAGCGCTGTCAAGGCAGTTCAAAGAAGGGAAAATTGCTGTTCTCTCTTTTCTTGGGGATTGGCCTCGGTGCTTGCATTGAATTCAGAACCTCGTTGCTTTACTAGTACTACATTTCTTAATATATCTTCAGAATTATTGCAGAAATTTTGTTTCATTATTGTGTCAGTACGAGAGGTTTCAGCCTTCCATTCCAGGTGTGTTGCAAGGGAATAATAGTAGTTCATGCCAGTGATAGCAAATGAAATTACCCTTTCAGGGCTCTTCTTGTACTATCACAATACAAAGAGTAATTAATTACAAGGTGCTGAATGTACTAGCAAACGACAAATACAAAACCATGGTACAAATATATGATGTAGAAAACAATCTTAAGAAATTCTGCAATTGCAACGTAGAACACGTGGTACACGGTTCGTTATTCACCCATGATACGCTGATAGACACTACGTACTGACAGTGACAGACACCTGAATCACACACAAACTTTAACTTGTTTCGTGGAGCAACTTTGTTTAGCCACTATGCTTACGTACGGCTTGATTAGATCACGTGACAATTTCGCATCATTACGAGATGGATATTTTGGTCATCCTCACGGCTCCCCTTTTGGTTTTGTGACGCCGCTGCCATGGCTGCCACCGGTTGTGGTGATCTTACGTTGGCCATTGCCTTTGCCATCTCCACCCTGCTTGCAATGGTGGCTGCTACAGATGCTCGGACCAGGTACAATGATTTGACGAACACCATTAGCTTCGTCTTCACCTCCATCACCGCCACTTACATCGCTTCCACCGTTGTCACCACTGCCACCACCATTCTCCCTGCCGCCACCACCGCTGCCGCCTTCTCCATCACCGCCTTGGGCATTGTCACTACTATCACTACCTTTGTTTCCACCACCGATAACATTTCCATCACTACCACTATATCCTTTTATTTTGCCTCTGCCATGACCACCACTGTTGATTCTTCGACCTCCGTTTTGACCATTGCCATGACCTACGCCTCCTCCTCTACCCTTACCCTTTCCACTCCCCCCTCTCCCCCCCGCATCTCCATTGTCACCATCGTCACCGTCATCACCGTCATCTCCTCCGTTTCCACCGCCACCACCTCCACCACCGCCACCGCCACCGCCACCACCGCCTCCACCTCCACCTCCACCTCCTCCTCCACCACCACCACCTCCCCCTCCTCGTCCACCCCCACCACCACCGCCGCCTCCTCCTCCTCCACCACCACCACCACCTCCTCCTCCACCGCCACCGCCACCACCTCCTCCTCCACCACCACCACCCCATGTCCCCCATCCTCGCACACTCGTCTGACGCTTAACAACGTTCATATCTCCGCGCACCGCATTCTCCCCCTTCTTGAGAACCACCTCATCATCGTCCTCCTCGATGTCATTTGGTGTTGCCACGGCGGAGGTCACCGCTTGCAGCTCCTCCTCTGCCAGCGCGAGTTGCAGGAGCAACACGCTGGCGGCGAGGAAGAGCAGGCCGAGCCACGGAGCTCTCCTCCTCTGGCCCATATTGCCTCACGTACACACTAGCTAGCTCGATCCCCTTGCCTTCTACTCCTAGGCTTGTAGCTGTGTGAGCTAGGCTGCCATTTCGAGGTGGCTGACTCGCGTATTTATAGGCTTCATGGTGACTTTGGTGAGCGGAGCACTGTAGAGATCCATGCACTTTGTATCGGTAAGAAGATGTGTGTGGCCATGTGGGGGCAGGCGAAGTGGAGGAGTCTGTGTAAATCGCTTCTGCTGCAAGCGATGATGGATCTGTCATCTGTGCATCGGTCCCTACTCCAAAAATGATTTTTTTTTTACGGGGTGCAGAAATGATTTTTACGGACCTAGGATTTTCTTTCCGAAATCAGGGGAATGAAGAACACAATGACAGTGTATGATTGGTTAATTATCTGACGTATCTCAGATCGACAGATGATTATAGATGGTGATCACTGAGCTCGATTATGAAATGGATATGTAAAAATGTGCTAGACCATTGTCTTAAAATATATATCCTTGCTTTCTTGGAGAAAAGCTGCAAAATTCCAGCATGGGTCATCGATCAATCAGTGCCTCTTTGCTTTAGCAACAAGTCAAATACATGTATAATATATACTCTCTTACATAGACTACGGTAGTAACCATTCTTCAACATCAAGGATGCCCACGTAGCATAGTCGAAGAGCAATCCATAGGAATCCATGACTCTCCAAGTATGTCCGTAACAGGTTAACAAAATCGAACAGTTTTCACGAAACCGATCGATTCGTATTGAGTTTACTAAAAATCAAACAACTTTGGCCTATTTTCATTTAGTTTTTGGCAAACGGTGGTTGGGACTGATTTTCACTTTAAAATATCTGAAGGTAAACCTACCTTATACCAAGACTACCATGGGAAGTGATTAAAACCAGCGGGCCACCATGCTAAGCACAGGTGCACGACAGTTGACGGTTTAATTAATTTCATATACACATTACATGATTGATACAAGGTTGGAGAAGCACCGATAATAATCTTTCTGTTTATAAATATTATGTACATACATGTGTATGATATAAGTAAAAAATTTTAAATAAGGTGAAAAATTTAGCGTTGGTCTCCATCTCTTGAGACACGTTCACAAGGATATGTAGCTGGGTTGTTTATCTACGGGCTATTTATTTTGTGGAGCCAATACGGATTTTAGCGAGATAAATGATTTATCATTAGTCTCCATATCTTGGGAGGTGTTCGCAAGGGTGTGTGGCTAGACTGTTCATTGGTGAACTATTCATTTTGAGAGCTAGTGAGCTAAATCCACTTGCTGTTGTTCTTCTAATCATAGGCTTAAGGTTACTCGATTTGATTATAGCCGGTTCGAATGGAACTAGGTATTAACATTGTTTACGTCTAAATTTGGCACCTAGATTTGATTAGGAAAATATTACCAAAATTAAAAAAGTATGGATTTCCTTCATGGAGCCAGTCTGATCGGCAGCATGTGACCGGTCAGACCGGCAGAGTCTGACTCTGAGTTGTTTTCATCGGGTTTCGGGTTTCCTTACTCGGGAAGGTATATTTCGGGTTTCCATTGGTTTCTACCCCGAGGTGGATGTGAAGGATGACTTGTAGGAGGGAAGAACAACTCCTTTATAAAGGCCAAGGCCAGTTCGATTCAAGCTCCCCACACAATCGAATCGTTCTTTTACCTTTACTTTTCAGCCATGTCTTTTGCTCTATCTTAGTCCCGTCCATCTTTGTCGGTTTGCGCCGTAAACCATCTGTCTTCGTCGCGAGAGTGCGATCATCTCTTTATAGGTTTATCCCGTAAATTTTCCGTTCGCCCACGAGACGGATGGTTATCTTCAAATCGATCTAAATCAGCCTCAAGGCTGATTTGATCACTAAATCGGCTCCGCTAGCCGGTTTAATCTTCAAAACACATCTTGATTTAGATTTATCTAGATCGAGGTGGTTGGCGACTCCCGCAGAAGTTTAGGTGAGTCTCGTGTTGGGATCGAAAAAGACGCCAACAAACACCCCTATTATGTGGTGTGTAGGGGCAAGTGCACATACATATTTTCCCATATCTTTCTTTACTACTTTAAATTGTTCTCCTTCCTTTGTAAAAAAAACCGCACCCTCTCCTTAAAAAGAACTCTCCTAAAAAAAGTGATGCTCTAGTACTCTCTACTGGTAGTATTATACTACCAGTAGAAATCATCTGAACTGTTCGTTGTTAAGAGCAAATCAGTAATTTACTAACAGAGTGATTAGAGGTAACTTTGACATTTATGTTTTATTCTCCCGGCTAGATCGATACGTGGTCATTCAGTGCGCTGGCATCACTCATATTCTATAAAAAAGCCCAAAAAAGAAGAAAAAATTATCACTGCTAAACGACAATTATACCCCTCCGAACTTATTTTTGGAGAATAATATCACTCCACGTATAAATATATCTGAACCATTCGATCAAATGAGATCAATAGTTCAAACTATTTTCTACTATTAGTAGATAGCATTGTAGTGAGGCTGTCTAAAATTCTACTTCCCCTTTAAAAAAAACCACCCCTCAAAAGATCTCGTAATCCCGTTGCAATATAAGGTAGTAATAAAAAAATGACATTGCGATTTAATACTTTTACTATGCAACTAGCCATGCAGTAAGAGCGTGACTTTTGATCCGTAAAAGAACTTTTGTATACGGTATATTAGTTTATTGAAGGTTTTAGCATGGGTTAATTGATTTACAAAGTATTAGTTGGTCAGCTAACTATAGATTTAGCTAAGTTGTACTTAACCCTCCTGGTTTTTTTATTTCGTCATTATCTTTTCCCTTTCTCGGTACAAGAAATCTCCGGAAATCACTATATGTTTATCCCATTTGTTTTTTTTTTTTTTTGCAAATGTACCCTTTTATCCAATGGTTACTCTCTATCTAAATTCTTTATCCGACAGTTAATACGTTTTTGATGATGTGACGTATCTTTGTGCAAGAAAGCTAGCTCCTCTCACTATATAAGATTAAGCATGGCAAAAACCATGCACCACAGCACCCGTTGATTCAACATCCAGTTAAAAAATTAAGAGCAAGAAACCTCACGTACTGAGAACGAGGCAACGAGCAGATCGAATCACTGTGATCACGGCGGGCGCCGACGAGGCCAGACAGCGGCGGCGACGACGACGACGTGGTTAATTTGATTTCTGTTCGATCGGAGTCGCAGCTGTTTGTTACTAGATCGCTAATTGTTTTGTGGACGACCACGCTTTCTGCCTGACTTCCTGCCAATGGGAAGCCCACGTACGATTGAATTGCTTGCACAGATAAAAAGAGGAAGCATATACATCGATCTGGATGTGATTAGTGAGTGCCAGCACGGCATGCACACACTAGTTAATATAATCGGTTTTGCTGCATGCATAATATGCATCAGTGCGTCGTGTTGGTAGGTTAAATTGGTCACTTGAGTTCGAGTGAAATTATGAACTTCTTTGCAATGCCAATGCATATATAGTCATTTATTAATATTTACCCCATTCATTCTAAAATATAAAAGTTTTGATTAGATGTGTCACATTCTAATACTACGAATCTACAACTAGAATATATCTCGTATAATTAAAATTTTCTTTTTAGTACAGAGAGAGTAATATATATATACCACCCCCACGCATAATAAAATCGTGTTAAAAGGGAGAGTAACACAAATACAAATACACTGGTAGCAAGTACGCGAGCAATAATTGCGAGCCGGCCGCCATCGACGTGATGATTGATCTGCCCTTTTAGCTAAGAAACAAGAAGAAAATGAAAGAAATGTTAACAGCAACAACCTGTTGGTCTCTTGTCTCTTGATGAAAGCAAATGTAATATCAGGAGAGTGTTTTGAGTATAACCCAGTGTTTTCACTGTTCAGGTAAGAGGAAAAGGAGAGAGCTAATGATGCTTAACTCACCATTACGTGAGTGAAAGCATTGGGCAAGATCTACCATCTCAAATGACAACGAACGAAACAGTTCGCCTGGAAATAGCTTCAAATGATACAGACACCTCGTGTTTTGTGCACCTGATCAGCCGCCATATTTAGGGGACCAAAGAATAGATCTCACCAGATCATTTTAAACAGGTACTACCAATTTTAAATAAGTACTCCACACACTACAGATTCACAGCATCCAAAAGTAAACTCACCTTTGCCAGTAATTGCCTATCGCTATTACTTTTTCTTCTTTAATCATTTCCTAACCATAATGGGCTAACAGCAATCACAATGCTACTGCCAAGATTGGGGAATGAAGGCTAGGCTTTGCTTGAAAATAAAGGCTTTCATATTTGATAAATTTAACTTTATCTATGCACCACTTACAGTGGAACAAAGCTGACTCACTGAAGCATCCATTCCTTCTGCCTTCTCTATTTCTTTTGACTTGTGCAGAAATGCTAACAACCTTGAATATGACACCAGGTAAAGCAGTTCATGCGATATGCGATCTGCTTCAGTCAGCAGATCGCTCCGATAATTACCATTATTTTGTCAATGATTTCTTTCAGTAATTTGACAATTCTACAATGATACAGGTCACATTGCAAACGCTCTTAACTTACACATCTAAACTAATGCCCTGGTGTGCCTTGTGATCTAGGCTCTTACATGTTACATCTACTGCTACAAAACTGGAAGGTTAATGGTACATGGTCGCGGCCCAAGAGAGTTAGTCCACAGGAGAAGCATATTACGAACAGCAGTGCGCATTCTTCCTTGAATCTCCAGGTTCCCTCGGGAAGCACACGCAGCCACGCTGGCTACAAACTCGGGAAGCACAGGCATGCCAATCAATGTTGGTTCCTCCCTTCTGTTCTTCGGAGTGAGCTTAAATCTCATCATCATCATCATCATCCATAAGTTCATCCGGAAGGTGTACTTTCTCCATTGCAGACTGTCAAACATCAGATGGACATAGACATGGACATGTGACTCAGTTATTCAGACGCAGATGAATTGCAGCAGTGAGACTTGTAAGATAAAAATGGTAGGATACTAAAATTGAGAAACAAAACTTTAACTAGCAATGATTGCTGGACCACCCTAGGAAGAGACACCAAGATAAGTTCTTTAAATAATTGTAGTGCAGGAAACAAAATGGGGGTGGAGGGAGGCAGGTGGAGCTTTGGGAGTGGGATAAGCAAAGATAGTGTACCATACCTTAATTATAGCAACGTCAGCAGCAGGAGGTTTCAAATCCAGGGCAATGCCAAAGCAAAATACAGCCTTGTCAAGAATGTTAAGTTGCTTGTAAATCTTTCCCATCAGTGCATACATACTACTCTCATGAGGTGCAATTTCCTTTAGCCGTTCCAACTCATCCAGAGCATCAGGGTATTTTTGTAGGCCTAGAAGGATTAAAGCCTTTTGATACTTGGGGAGTGGATTTTTCTTATCAGCAAATATAGCCTTCTCCATCATTTCCAAGGCTTCCTCATTCCTCTGATAAGTTTGGATTCAGAAAAAAGGTTCATTGTAATCATTGTCCAGATGATGATGAAAATTCTAGTTTTGAGGGTAAGTAAAAAGGCAAAAATTGGTATATGGTATTATATCACCTTTAAAGCATGCAAGGCCATCCCAAGATAGCACATAAGAACAGAAGAGCAAGGATTTATCTGGAATGCCCTTCTGAAATGATGCTCAGCAAACTCAAACTTTTCCTGGCGAAGGTACACCACTCCAAGGCCATACCAGGCATTGTAGTGTCTTTCATCTACCTGAAGTGCAGAGCGGTATAGTTTTATACTGTTCTCATAATCCTCCAATGCAGAATACCTACAGTTCCAAGGAATGTCAGTATAGTTAGAAATTTTTGACAGGTGGTCTCAAACATGAATACAGGAAAAGAAACTCATATGTGCACCAATTATAACATAGTGTGAACGAAAACATACTCGTGACCGCATAGCGTGTGAGCGTATGCAACTCTTGAGTCAAGCTGTACAGCACGTTGAAAATTCTTCAAGGCAGTCTCATGATCTTTCCTCAAGGCAAAGCAATTTCCCACGGCACACCTTTTGAACATTTAAAAACAGATATATTAGAAAATGTAACATCGTATTATGTCAGCTTGAAAGCATTTCCACTAAAGATCTCCTTGATTCATCCAGATGTTTTGCACAGCATCAAGACTAAGACAAAGTTGACATGGACTAACAAAATCAATCGACTAGATGTGTTGCTTTAATCATCTATTAATTACTTGTAAACCACATTTTCAGAGTTCCATTTTGGCATTTGGTCCAAAATATTATTCACTTGCTGGGCATAAAAAGACGAACCATGCTTGGGGAGATAGTCGATCAATAGAAACAAGATCTTGAGCAAGGTAACTTAGCCGCATTTCCTCATTCAAATGCTGCAAAAGAGAAACAAAGCTGGTGAACTTGAGGCTAAAGGTGGGAATAAAGTACTCTCAAGTACAAGAGCAGTTAGTTCACTTACATAAAGAACAGTGGAGTAAATGTCCATTCCCTCCAACGTACATGGTGATAGTCGATGCGCTAACTCAAAAAAATGATCAGCTTCTAAATAATTGACGAGCTCAAAATACGTCTTCCCAACCTGCACCGTTGACCAAAATGAAAACAATTTTTAATTGCCAAAAGGAACAAAATTACAGGGTACTGTTTATATCTGTACAGTGAAAAATATTATGGCATGACTTTTTATTATTAAGTTGAGTATATAAAAGTGGAAATGAAATACCAGATGCAGAGTGGATCATGTGCAAGTAAACATGGTTATGCTGTGTGACTGGAAATTCCAACAATCAGCATTCAGGGTTGATGTTCAACTACAGTTCAAGCTATCATTTACTTAATGTCAATTCTCCAGATTGACCCAACTAACACGTATCAGATTGATTTAAATAAACTCCTAAGTTTCTTTTAGAAAACGAAGGAAATAAATATGTTATACAGTGCGATATAGACCCTGAATCATTAGTATACAGTCCCTATGCCTCATGCCCTCATAAATAACGTAGATGCACTCATACAAAACCAGTTTTCCAAAAGTTAGCCCTAGGAGCAGAGTAGCCCTCATGAGCAATTAAGGATGTATTCTAAATTCTAAATTTTAAGTGAAACTTGATGTTAATATTGATATATAATCTAAATTTATGGTTATTTTCTTAAATCCGCTATTGGAACTTAGCGCCCGCTATCCGCAATCAACTACCCAGACACTAATCCGCTACGAACCCGCTATATGCTATTTATTACCTTGGATGGTCAATTAGGCAGCTAACTACCCATAAAGGTTCTGGTGCAGCTATTTTAGTGTTCTATTGTCTAACTTCTATGTCATGTACTCGCTAATTGCTTGGGATTTACTAATCATGTTGGACCTAGGCAGCCCTGCAGACCTTCTAGCGCCTACCACCTTCTTGAACCGTGTACAAAACTAAAGGTTTTTCATTACAGAATCAAAAACATGAAGATAAGTTGCCAACCATTTTGCATGGGCTGTACCTGGCAAAGAACCCATCCAGTATTGAATTGTGCCTCTGGGAGCTTTCTATATACTTCCAATGCTTCCTGATCATTAAGTGAATGAAATCAACCACATAACAGGATGGTAGGTTAGCATTTCCAACACAAACATCGTGAACATACCTGACATTTAAACAAGCAAGAAAGCCTATACCCTTCCCCTAGTGTCCGCAAGAGTGCCATTAGCTCCCTGATACCAATAGCTAATTTGGAGTCCTGTGACAGAACTCGTTCAGATTTATCTTGCTCGGAATATCTTCCATCAACTATACTTGTAGAAGACGAAGTTGAAGTTACATTATCTGTCCACATTTCATCAACAACATGGTACCTGTTTCCTAAGATTCAGAAAGGGAAATAAAACCATCGTGAATATTAATGCACCATTCATGTAGAGAAAGCTGATGCGATTATTATGATAATTATAATTTCATAAACCACATAATTATGATATCAAAAAGGATAAGTTGAATGGATTGGATGATCCTGCATCCAGTGAAGGAGAAGGACGTGGGATCAATTTAAAAGTCTTAAGTGTTAGGGCTCTTGAAACAGGATTCGTGGTGCAAAGAAGTTCCTTTCAATATTTCATCACAATAATCAGGAAACTTTATCTATAGGAGTGAAAAGTTCAAACAAGCAATGAAACAGTAAAAATGTATGAATCTGGATGTAAATCTTTATGTATTTTAGGAATAATGATCCAACATGTGGCGCCAAAGAAAAGGACAAGCAATTCTGCAGTTCATATGCTACATGAAGAAGAAACTAAAAGAATATGATAACGGAGGCACTTCAAGGGTTGAGCCGCTGATAATGTTCTGGTGGTAGTATTATAGATGCTTAAGATTTTAGCTCAATAATAGAGATATTTAAAAGGTATGGGTTAACATGAACAGCCAATAAATTTGGTGAGCAGTTGCGTGGTGTTTCTTGGCATCCTAAATGCCTTGTGAGTTGTGGCTTGATGTCATTATTGTACTTTTCAAGTACAATCAATACAATCTTGGTGAGTGAGTTTAACTAATGTGAACCATTGCACATGAACATATAAGCAAACATGCAGATAGATCCTGATTTCAGTGTCAACATATCAACCACATTTTTTGCGAGGCTTATATAATTTGATGAGTCATCCATGTCGAAATGATAATCACCTTCATCAAAATTTTCTGTTGCCTGTGGTTTCCCTTTCCTAACTTGCACGGAACGTAGGGCTGTTGAACACAATTTTGATGGTGTGGACGAGTTTACTCGCAATTTACCTGACGAGTGATCTGTTCCATTCCCTCCAAATTGAGAGATATTTGAGTTTGAGTTTATTGTTGTATCTCTAGAAAGTCTTGCACTTCTTCGAGGAACTGAATCACTACTCTGATTAAACAGCCTTCCAGAAACCTGAGAAAATAATCTTTTAAGTCTAGTATCATCACAAGTCAAATTTAAAGTGAGGAATGAACATGGTGTGAGGACTATCAACAGAAAGAACATAAAAGAGACTATACAGCCAGACCTCAAAGCAACAGAATAATAGAAACATAGGTCCAATATTAGATGAGATGAGCTCTAACGAAGGCAAATGATAAATCAAAGATAAAAAGGATGCAAATTACAAAATATTTGCAGGTTCCACAGTCCGTACTATACCATGGATAAACCTGTGAAAACAAGATGAAAACAATGCTAATATCCCACTATTATTGAACAAAACAATGCTGATGGAAAGTGAAGAGCGTAAGGGGCTACGCAAAGATGAAAATGAGGCAACAGTCTAGCAGCTAGAATGTTACAAAAACACCATCAGAGATATACTGCAAAGTTAATGAATGGAAAACTATCAAAAATTGACAAATCAGCTATTATCAGGTAAACTATCTCGCCACTGAGGCTGGGTGTTGGTACAAAATTGACGGGTAGTCTGGTACTGTCAAACGGAACTATCCATAGTCAGTGAATCTTAATTAATGGGCAATACAAACTAACAAATAAAAAGAAGACCGCAATCACAAACTTTGCACTGCAGACGCAGTTAGGAAGATGCAAGGGATCAACATCCTGAATCCTGATAGAAGGGCCATGACTGGAACTCTACAGGCTCATACAACCAGGAAGTATTAGGCTGTAAGTGCAATGAGCCAATGAATACTAATGCATTAACAAGCAACGCTAGTATGCACAACTGGAGAAGATCAGCAAATATGTGGTTTACTCCAAACACGTATCATTTTCCGAGAGGTTTAATCTAACAATTTAAAATATTGAAAGAGGACAATCCACCGAGAGTAAACCTAGAAGCTCAAGAGATCAGTAGAACTTATAGAAGTTAAAAGACAGTATCTTTCAGTTGAGGAAACAACCTTCTTTAGGCCTGCTTCATCGATGTATTTTCTTCTAAGTGTCAGGTTCGGAGCATTAACCTTTGGTTTGGAAGGAGCATTGCCACCTGTTGTATTCTGATAAGCATGCATATTCCGAAAGAGTGGTGGTGGAGCAATACCAGAAGCCTGCAAAAATTGAATTAATTAAATAGAAAAATTTGATAGCGCAACCATAGATCACCTGTCTTTACACTGTATTGTGATGTTGTTTAACGTGTGTTATATGCTTCTGTCCCTCTTTCACTGCTCACCATCATATCCACGGTGTTAGAAGAACCAAAAGACACAAGTTTTTCTGTGAGTAGAGTTTGTTTTTTCACTTTCCTTTTCCTTGTGATTTATCATTTGGCAGATTATTTACATTTTTGTTACTCATAACATGTAATTAGTTTGAATTTGATTTTTTACACCTAGTTAGAGTAAATGAGAAGTACATCAAGAAAGTACACAACTGCACTACAAAGGGTATGTTGCACTCCAAGAGCTGCTGTCTAACACCAAGTTGTTACTCTTCATGTGCAAAAAGGTCAACTGAAAGCATGTGACACAGAGAAACAATAATGACAAGTTGACAACGATATGCCAAAGCTTTGTTGCAAACAAAGGTAAGAAGAGGATCTAGATAAACCAAATGTGCAGATTCTGGAGAATTCCTGGAAGTACGAATTGATTGTATCTGGTTAATCCTACTGGGTGAAGAAACAAACAAGTATTGCTGACCTGCGTTGAAGTTGGTGATGGAGTGTCAAACTGTGATAAATTAGATGGTGCACCGTTCTGCATATGCAATGCAGTTGACTTTACATGAGGATAACCAGATACTTCTGCACTGGTGTTGGCATGCATCTGTTTAATTTGCTTAGGGCTATCACCAAAACTTGCTGACACATTGGAAGATAGAAACCGGTTTTCATTAACAAAGTTTGACTTTTCCACATTTGATGTGGATGTGAGTTCCTGCTGAAGACGTAGAGCTGTTGCTTCACTGAAACATTCATTTGCATCTTCAGCAACACCTACAAGATAGTGAATTAGTGACACACATTATAGTATATGCTTACTTTTATATTTAGCGAGTATGAGGCCTTCAATGTAAGGACTACTGAGCCATAGTGTAACTGCAACAGTATGCAAAAATAATAATGTATCAACATTAGGCATATCAATGGGCATGTATGGCAATGAACTAATCCCTATTTTTTTATAAGGTGCTCTCTAAATGTGAAAATCATGATAACAAGAAAGAACTTTCAAAAGTGAATCTAATGACACCAATTCTGTATCGCAACCTCTACATATTGTTGGACTATTTGTAGGTCAAAAGATCAACAGAGCGAGTAATGAACATCATGGCTAAAAATAATATGCCTGTTTATTGATCTATCAAGCTAATCACGAATGACAGAATGCAATGCATATTTCTATGCAGGATTTAGCACAGCAGTAGAAGCACGTGCATTTCAATTGTTTAGAAGAAAACTACCTACGATACAAAACATATAACAGGCCTATTCAAGGTCCATTGCAAGTCAAATATTTTGGATGACGTGTTCTTCTTCAGCAAAATCAGCACTGTACTTTTCATTTCCTACTACTAGACATTTAGGAAATAAAACTTTGTGGTGAAGCAACACTTGACGCGTGTATTTCTAATGTATAAAACTAGAATAGAGGTGCTAAAAAACTTCACTCATAGTGTATTAACGCACCAACCTAGTATACACAATTCCTCGTATGCTGCCCATAGAAGAGGATCAAGAGTCAGAGCTTGTACAAATTGCTCAGCTGCAGCTTCCACTCTGCCAGTGTATCTGCATGGAGATTTGGTAAAAACAATGAACTATCTGACACAACTAATGAATCAAGATGCTGCAATTATAGATTTAGTTGTGAGTTATGACATGAATAACAAACCTGTAAATTACTCCAAGAAGGTAGTGCCCTGTTGCACCACTTGGAACCTGCACAAAGGATGGAAACAACAGAAGAAATAAGTTACCAAAATAACAATCCCTCGGTTTCTATATATAGGTCATATTAGGAGTTGTCAAGTTGGCACAAGATTAATAAGAGTCTAAAACCATGAGAAAGAGAGGTTAAGATGACCATTATACCTGTACTTAAATAATTTCAAAATATAGAGCTGATGGTTACTGAGTTGATTCGCATTAATTTAAGAGGTATTATGTCATAAATGAGCGTAAACAAGGAATAAAAGCAATAAACTCACATGCATTCATTATATTTTGGAAAAATATTGAAGAAATTGCATGCCTTGCAAAAAAGGGAGGAAGTATAACAGTAAGCAAAGATGCAAACTGATTTTTTCCACATCATTACTTCATCCGTGTGGAATCAAACAGTTAGTGGATAACCTCAGAACGCTGTCATGCACCCCCAAAAAAAAAAAAAGATGTCTGCAGGTGCTTCCATGCAAGCAAAACATCAACTTTTAGTGACAATGTTTCTCGTGTACATCACTTAATCATACGTGCATATTTTCTTTTAAGACATGATACACTTCTTGTTTTCACTTTGATAACATTGTTGATACAATTTCATTGACAGGCAACCATTCTTAACATTTTCAAATGGTATATCACCAGTTTTGGAACTCTTAATTCATGAATAATCAAACATGCTGCACATCCCATTTTGTACTTCTGATTTGGAATCCAGAAGACACCATGGAACAAATGATACATCAAGCAACCCCTTGTCCAGAACAAAACTTGAGTTCAAGCACTTATGAAAAAATTAAGAGCGTTGGATGAAATGTATTTCAGGAACGCAATAAACAAATAATGTCTAAAAACATGCTATATACCTCAATATTTGGTTCATTGACAGGACACAAGGCTTCTTCAGCTTCCCGTAAGAGGTTCATTCGGAAGCATGACATAGCAAACAAGTACCGGGACTCTGGCAGCTTCTTCCCTTTATGGTATATCAGAAATAAAAATCAGAAATCACTCCAAAGTACAAAAGCACTTTGCGACCACAGAACAAAATATACTGAAATAACAAAGCAGGATAGAAATATGCCCAAACAGATGGACAAATACTATATCCACATTCTTTTGAGTTTTGATTTTAAAATAATGTGATTTCACTTCTACACAATAATAAGTGGTCACGTGGTGAGCATATGTTATTACCTTTCAAGATGTGGTATGCAGCATATGGCTGGTTGTTGTGAAGGTAGCAAGTCGCTAGCAACTGGACATTTGTCTGTGCACATGAGTAGTATACATTTAGTACAACATGTGATCCTGGTCATATACGAACTAAGAGAACAGAACTACATGCTATCGGCAATGAGAAAACTGAAAAGACTATTATTACAGCAAACAAGTGTTGGATTCAGTTTACTATCTAGCTTCAACTCAATAACTGCCATACAATTAAAGGCATACACAAAAGAAAATTGAACACATGAAAAAAGTAATATTTGGTCTGCCCAAACATAGTCCTACTCGAATTGCTAAAAGCTAAAGCAGCTAAATCCACACGCTCCAGTAGTCCACGTTGCAAAATAGCACGGTAGTATGGGTAACTAGTATTAACATACAATTAATCTAACCTTAGTACCTTACAATGGCTAGTGTTCTAAACACCCAGTTAAATAGGATGTAACGCATCACCATAGCTATTTCCCAACTAAATCACTAGAACAGACCGCAAGAGAGATTGTATCCTATCTTAGGCCGTAAAAGTCTTTCGGCACCCAGATTATCCATAAACCCTATGGCAACCAATTACAGTAAGGTCTCTACAAACTGAATTACTGAAACCACTTCCCTAAATGGCTAAAATAGCTAGAGGAAGCCCTTCTTATTCAACCTTCCCTTAAACTTGGCCCAAATCTCACCACTGAAGCTCCAGACGCACGCCTAAACACTAAAACCTAAACAATGTCAGTAAATCGACCCCCCCGCAGGCAAGCGACCGCACCCAAATCGCCGCCCCCACCCCGACCAAGCACCCGATCTAAACCGAGCTCACTCCCAGGAAACGCATGTACCTCGGCGGGGAACTGGGCGCAGAGGCGCTCGCATAGGAAGACGGCGTTGCGGTGCATGAAGAGGCGGAGGCTGCCGTGGACGCGGTCCACCATTAGGGTTTCCATCGCCGCTCCCTCCTCCACCACCACAGCCGCCAACGCTCCAGCGGCGGCGATGCGCGGCGGCCGGCGTCGAGGTGGGCACCGTTTGAATCGAGGAGGAGGGGGAGAGGGGTTGGGTTAGATTCGAGGGGTGGATTTTTTTTTTTTTTTTGGATTTTGATTTTTGGATTGGGGATTCGGACGAACGGATCGGAGTTTGGGCTGCGCGTTGGTGTGAGTGTGGAGCCGTGGCGTTTGAAATGGTGGCTGGTGCTGCGGTGGTGCTCCGATCTGGCGTGGCGATTAGAGCGGCGCGGGGGGGCCGCCGCGGCTACACGGACACGGGGGATTTGTCTGGCGTATCTGTGACATGTGGGGCCGGGGGGCTGTTGTTTTGAATTGCGCCGCTGTGGTGTGTGATGTGGGGCAGGCTGTGTGAGATTTGAATTTGGTTCAAACTTTAATTCGAGTTCTTTTTTCAACTCCAAACAGCAACCTCCTAGATTTTGGTTAGCACGCTTCCTAAACTGCTAAACAGTATATTTTACGGTAATAATTAATACTTAATTAATTACGTGTGAGATTTAGTTTGTTCGCATGCCACCGAAAATTCCCACGCAATTGCTGAAACAAACACACCTTAGGATTCATCATGTTTGGCTATATTGTGTTCTTTATGGATGGGCACGGATCAACCGTGTACTCCTTCAGTCCATACTAGTTTATTTAGTTAAACTATTTTTTCCTTCTATTTAGGTAAACTATAATGGACCTTACCTTACGATTAAGTTGTAGCTCAGTGATCGGTTAAATTATAATGGTGATAGCTGGCTGACACAAGTTCAATTTCAGAGTTTAAAATTGTATTGCATCATTGGGGCTTTCTTCACGAGTACAAACGAATGGTGTGTTCATTCAGTATAACTAAATAAGAAACGCACTGAAGGTGTTATTAGTCCTTCGATCTCACCTCTAACGTGTGTAAAAGAACATGCTCACATTGTCTTGAGTAAGGGTGGTGTTGTGGGTTTCGCTCGTTATAGGACTTGACCAAACATCTCACGACACGAGCTGACGACAGTCAGCACCTGTATGAAAGTTAGTTGTGTTTTGTGTGTCTTTAAGGGATTGTTTGCTTCGATATTGTGTATTCGAGGCATCAGTCCTTCTATCTCTCCTCTAGCATGCGTAAATGAACATGCTCATATGTATGTGGAGCAAGTGTAGTGATCTTCCAAGGGTTTGTTTGCTTGTTGCCTAAGTTTACACAACTAATGTTCGGAAAGTAGGACATAACATAGAAGTGCGCCTATGAATATATTGGTCACCGGTACTGCACTATTAGCTTAGAAATTTAAGTGGATGACACGTGAGTCGAAAGTTATAAGAAAGTATGGTAAAGCTAAGTTATGACACTGAAACAAACAAATGTATAAAAAGAATAGCATGACTAAAATATGATACGGTAAGATAAGATAATTAGCTAAACATTCCTTAAGTGCACCTTAAAAATATTATTAACGATACTTATTTGTAAACTCATGGCAACACGTTATTCGTCTTGACTGGTTTCTATTGTTTCTTATCGAATCATTTTTTTAGGTTCATCTTGTATCTACCTCTGCTATATTTTCTTTCCTTACGGATTATGAATTATCATAGGTACACTTTCCAAGCTTTGAATTGTAATATTTCTTTGAACTCTCTTCATCAACATTTATAAAAATACCTCTTTAAATCAGCTTTTCAAGATTATAATGTTTAGTTGGTTGGTTTGTGTCCTCTAACTGTTATAAACTCAATTTTATCATCCATCGACACTTTAGAATGGGATCTTAAAATCAATTTGAGAAAATCCGCCCGAACATCGATTCCTCGAGTGTATATGGTTCAGAGAAGAGTATGTAGGTTGCTATAATGCCTTCAAATCATAAATCCTTAAGCCATTTGGTTGGAGAGATGGACTAATTCTCATGAATAAGCCAAACTTGAGCTCACTTGCTAGCCTGTACAATAAAATTAGAAGAGTAAATTTCACGCAACCACAATTTTTTTTGTCAAAAACTTTGCTACAGCTTTAGTTAGACATTTTCAAAGCTGCAACAACAAAGTATTTTATTAGAAACTATAACTTCAATCCCCTAGTATGTTTTTTTTACGGTGGGCCCAATTATCAACAGTGAAATATTACAAGTGTGCCTAATAGGTGAGCCGGCTAAACAAAGTTTGTAATTCTCTGGTAAAATCATTGTAGCAAAGTATTCCATCTATCCTAAAATATGTCCATATTTATAATATTATGTGGTATCTAATTATATACTATGTTGCTATATTTTGAAATGGAGGAAATAATAATCTATGTATCATTATTCAGGGATTATGCGTACGAGAGGTTTGCTTTAATACACAACAGTAGATGGCAACTTAGGATCTGGCCTGACCGCGTGAGTGAGCAAGCTGGAGACGGAAAATGATAAAATCTTACGTATGGAGTAGTATATAATTGGTAAAATTGACTCCGTGCCATCGAAAGTTCTCGGGTTTTGGTTTACACATCGAGAGTTTCCGATGTACTTGAATACTATCCAAAGTTCATTACCTTTTTATGCCACAATTGTTACCTTTTTTATGATCTTGGAACCCATTTAATCTGATTTTACAAGATCAGGGATACGTTATACCTGATATTGCTAGTAGCAATCAGGGTGTACCAGGTTTGGGTCATCGATATGGAAGCAGCTAGCTCATTTTCATTAAAAAAGGGTTAGGGAAGGTGAGGTGAACTAACAACTCCTCCTATCGTGTATTCTCGATTGACGCGGCCTGTTCAAAACACTTTCTCAAACTCGCTGTAAAAATAAGGACCCAAAGTGAACTTATTCCTACCAGGAGTCTTTCAGGACAATATGAATTAGGCCAGGCCTGTTTAGTCCTTACATGACTTGCTAGTGGGAATAAGTTCGCTTTAAGTCCCTCATTTTATCGTCAAGTCTGAAACCTATCCTTGAATCACAAAACCGGATGTGACATGTCCTCAACTTACAAAACCATTGCAAATAAAGTTCCAAGGTGATTTGGATAACGTTTTTAGCTGATATGGTGCATACATAGCTGATTTGACTTGGTCCTCATCCTACGTGACGCTGACGTGGCATTGGAAGAAAAATGAAAAAAATATTTTTTTAAAAAATGTGGAGCCACATGTTAGTTGGAAAAAAAGTAAAAATAGTGGGACCCACATGTCGGTGGGTCCTACCCTCCTCACCATCTTCACGGACGGCGGCACATCCTTCTTCCCTATCCTCTCGTCACCATGCGTCCAAAGGAGGTCGGAATCGGCGGAGCTCGGCCTGGGCGTCGCCGCCACCTCCCGGATCAGCGAGACAACGCCGCGTACTCCGCCGCCAGCCTCTACCCTCCGCTGCCCCTCCCTAGCCCCTTCGGCCAATCCCTCTCCCTCGTTCCCCACCTCTTCGCCCGTCTCCCCCTCCACCATCACTTCCTCCTCGTCGATGTTGCCACTGCTGCCCCCTTCGCGTCGCATCGACCCCTGACACAACGCATGCGGTGGCACGAGTCGACACAATTGGGGAAGGCGGATCGACGGCGGTGGGGCAGGAGCAATTGTAGGGGCCTCTGCCTCTGACGGGATGTACTTGCACAGATTGCTAGTGTAGTTCTCGATCATGGGGATGGTGGCCTCCACATGCGGGTCGACGATGGCAACGAAGCGGTGCGTCGTTGGCGTGAGGGGGAGCACCCTGCATCATTCTTGAGGAGCACGATTCCCTACCGCGGCACCTCCAGCACCGAAGATTCTAGTAGGAGGAACTGATCAGGATTTTTGCAAAATGCAACAAACTGCAGAATCATGTGGAAATGGTTTAGAACTTGCGCAATGGCTCAACATTACAATCAACGCAACTCATTCTATCACATACCTGCACGAATTCAAAGGTAAGCAATATATATTCTTTGAAATTTTGTTATGTTTCATTGAAGATGACACAAGTAGAGTTGCTTATCTGATCACACACTGAGGAAATGGACGTCTGAATTATGAACTGAAAAACACCGTTTGCAGAGCAGTCGATCATCCACCGGAACGTCCGATCATCCAACATGCTCCGGACACACGCTAACGGTGAAGATGGCCGTCATCGGGCCTCGGAGTTGGAGGACACGCAGGGCAAGAGCGCCACCGACCACGTGGACCTGGAGTACCTTAGCACATACGAGCTCACCACCAAGAGCGACGCCTTCTCCTTCGGCGTCCTCCTCGTAGAGCTTGTCACCGGCCGCTAGTGGGGGCGCCTTTCAGGGGCGTCTCTAGGGGCGTGCGACCGGAACGTTCGCATGAGGCCCCCAATTTTCAGGGGCATCTAAGTCCAAAACTCCAATACTAGATAACAACCCAATAAGTAAATTGGTAGTTCAACTAGTCCTGAAAATATGTTATTTTTCACGTCGTTTCGGCTTCGATTGAGCCTTCGCCGGTTCGTGTCGCTTCGCAATCGCGAACCACCTCTCGCTGCAGGCCTTGCCAATCGCCAATCGTAATGAACGAGAGTAGTAAACGACGCCTCACCTCTCTCCCCTTACTCTCATGCGGTCGTGCCGCCTGACGCCGTCACCGCGACACCGCCTGACGCCTGTTGGCTGCCGCGCCCCTGACCTGATGCTTGCTGGCTGGCGCACCCCTGACCTAATTCTTTTTGGTAATTTCTAATCCAGTAATCCCTAATTTTCATATATCGATTTTCATTTTAGACCATTTTAGATCGCTATGAAATATATTATAGAGTATAAATTATTATCATATTATATCATCATCAACTAAGTTTTTATCCTTCAACTTTGCACAGGCCTCCGAATTTGATGGGATAGCCCTGGCGCCCTTCCTACTTTCACCGCCGCCCCTCTCCATGTTGGCCGCTCCCTTCTCCCCACCAACTGCCGCGCGCCACCCCTTCTCCCTACCAGCTGCCTCGCATCTCTCCGCCGGCCGCCGCTCGTCCCGGTTCTCTGGATTGGGAAGAGATGAGAGAGAGGGGTGAGAGAGGAGAAGAGAATATTGGACACTGACATGTGGGGCCCACGTGGGGCTCACGCTGACTCGGCTCACCACGTCAGTTAAAACCGAGTATAATACTGCATAGGACCTCGGGTGATCCGGTTTTGTAACCTCGGTATTTCGGTTTAGGGATGAATTTTAGACTCCGCAACAAATCGAGGGACCTCAAGTGAACTTATTCCCTTGCAAGTGCATAGGTCAGCCCATTATAAGCCCGGTCTGAAATACATGGACTCACGTAGGTCTTTTCTGGCCCAAAAGGCCCACATAAACCAAACGAAACCAGCCCAAACGAAGACACCCCCCATCCACCCACCCACGCGAGAATGACATGGCACATTCAAGCCCCCCCATTGGCCAGGCCACGGCACCACCCCGCGTGGGCCCCACCTCCTCCCTTCCAAGAACTTCCTCCTCCTCCTCCTCCTCCTTCCTCCCGAAGCAAATCCGAACGAGTCCGCCATATATAAAATCACCCACAAGCGGCAACCGCGCCAAAAATATCTCCATCGCGATCTCCATGGATGTCGATGCCGCCGTAGTTGCTGGGGACGCTGAGTTCTTCGCCGACCTCGACCTAGATGCGCTCCTCGCCTCCTTCTCCGCCGCCGCCGCCGCCGACTCGGGCGTCTCGGGCCTCTTCGCGCCGTCCCCGCCGCCCGATGATGCAGAGGCGGGGTCGCCGGAGTCGGTGAGTTCCCGGCGGGCCAGCCCTGCGCGGGAGGCGGCGCTGTCGGAGATCGAGAGGTTCCTGATGGAGGAGGGGCCCGCGGCGGAGGGGGTCGGCGAGGAGGATTTTTTCGACTCGCTGCTCGTTGACGGCGTGGAGGAGGTGGAAGAAGAGGAGGAGGGGAAGGGGAGTGAGGCGGGGGGAAGCACGGATGGGGACTCCGGGAAGGAGAATGAGGTGGCTACACCGGATGCGGCGAAGGAGGATGTGGACGCGGAGGTGGATGGCGATGATCCCATGAGCAAGAAGAAGAGGAGGTATGCATGAATTAATTGCCTAAAAATTGGGGATTTCTAAAAATCAGGGGTTTTCTCTAATTTCGTGTGTACAAACTGGTGATTTGTGAATTTACATAGGTAGCTACGAATAATGGCCAGGTTTTAGTTCAACACAATTGATCTTATTCAGTGAGTGCCAGAAGCCCAGAACCACACTACATCCATACAATTTTTTTAATTAAACATTATATATATTCATGAGTATGTGATCTAATTTGTCGTAATAAGATGCATGGCCTTTTTATAGTGCTAATCGTTTGTAAAATTGTAAGAAATTGCTAGGTTTTCAATTATAAGTGTATGGTCTTTTCAACTATAAGATGTTTTTGTAATCAAAGATGTTCTAGATAGACAATATCTAATAGTATGTGTTATGAATTTATCAGGCAGATGAGAAATAGGGATTCTGCCATGAAATCGAGGGAGAGGAAGAAGATGTATGTTAAGGATTTAGAGACTAAGAGCAAGTATCTGGAGGCCGAGTGTCGTCGCCTCAGCTACGCGCTTCAGTGCTGCACAGCTGAGAACATGGCGCTGCGCCAGAGCTTGTTGAAGGATAGGCCTGTCGGTGCTGCCACAGCCATGCAGGAGTCTGCCGTACTCACGGGTAAGACATATCGACGGCATTTTCTGTTTCATACTTCTATTTTCACATGGATGAACAATTCTTTCTTGCTGATCATTTTGAATTGCTCAGTATGCTGACAAACAACTCGAGCTTGGTGCCTTTTGGATTGTGCTTAGCATCAATATATTCAGTGTGGTCTCATGGACGATCCACCTAAGCTAATTTGTTGAATTCCCATGAAATCAAACAGCTAGCTATTGTAGTTGTAGCCAATTGTTGACTACATTTTCTGTGTACAAGTATGCCTGGTTTATGCACAAATCTGCATTGTTTATACAATAACACTTGCTTAGCCTGTTGTTTTTCCAACTTTGGACCTAATCAATCACCCACTGAAGTTGACATTAACTGGAACATGGTTTCTTTACTAACCTACAGTATGCTTGACTCATAATCCTGATGCTCCTACAGTATATTTGAGTCACAATCCTGATGCTGAAGGTAACATTTTCCTGTTTGCAGAAACCCTGCCGCTGGTTTCCCTGCTTTGGCTCGTGAGCATCGTGTGCCTACTTCTGATGCCCGGTCTACCCAACCGAAACCCGGTGGCTCGAAGCAGCGCCGGAAGAGATCTCGTGACGGTAACCGGAAAGAAGACAAGCAGTGAACAACAGCTAGAAACATTGGAGCTGTTACTCCATGGGAGGCGTTGCAAAGGCTCGAGGGCGAGGATCAAGCTGGATGCCGGACCGTTCCATGCAGCAGCAGCTGCTGCTGCTTGCTAGGCTGCCACTTTCTTGCAAAGTTTTCAGTCTGTATTGTAGTTAACAAATCAAATTGGCGTGTGTATCGCCTGTCGTGCTGCCGCCGTTGTTATCCATGGACTATCTTTTTTTTTTTTGGTTCATTTCTCCTTTGTTTTATAATATCATCCTATCCATTATCCAGTTAGCTCTGAAATCTGGTTTGGATGAGTTATTTTCTGGCTTCTCATCTTCTCGGAAAATTCAGTTACTCTTACTTGCCAGGCTCCTGGAAGTGTATGGTAGTATCATATACATGACAATTTTTTTATTTTTTATTTTTGAAAAAAAAACAGATATCTTGTTCGTGAGCAATATTTGCAAAGATGTGAGTAAATGGAACGAATAAACAAGGGCAAACATAGTTGATCCTTTCCATTAATCGTTAACATATCAAATCTACCGTAATTTTTTCGACAGTAAACGCAACTTTCTGTCCGGAATGATTTGCATTCAGGGAAGATGTTCAATTCGCTTCAGTTCATTATAGTTCTGTCGAAAGCTTAATTGTATGACCAGCCAAATCATCATCAACGAACTGTGATTAGCAACGAACTGTGATTAAGCAACACAATTTCTCGTAGCTACTACTAACCTGAACTGTGATTAAAGAAATTAAAACGATAGAAAATCATGGACAAAAAGATCAAAACTAATTTGTACACAAAAAGTTGGTCATAGCTACTAAGCAAAGGTACAGTATCCTACTTATGATCTGAACGAGAATCAGATGTTGGCTGCTGGTGGCGACTTTCTAGAAGACGGCAAGCGTCAAGACTTGCAGTTTACTCCGTTGATCTGTTCCAACCTCCCATCTCCCTCCCCCTCCCCTGCCACCTCCACCTCCACGCTCCCCTTCCAACCACAACCCCATCACCAGCGTGAGCTCCACCCCCCTCCCAGATCTCCCCCACCTCCACCGCCGATGAGCTCCTCCTCCTCCGCCACCGCCTAGCTTCCCATCCACCGGCAATGTCGTCGTCGGCTGCGGGCGAGGCCGACGCCGCCGAGGCCTCCCACGCCGTCCGCGTGCTCGCCCGCGCGCTCGACAAGGTCATCAAGCACTCCTCCTGGCGCAAGCACTCCGCGCTTGTCGCCGCTTCCAAGTCCGCCCTCGACCTCCTCTCCTCCGCCGAGGCGGCGGAGGTCGACGAGGCCTCCTCCGTCTCCGCTTCCCCCATCCACGGGGTCGCCGCGGCCGCTGCCGACGCGGCAATCCGCGCGCTCCTGATCGCGCTCGACCCGGCCTCCCCCAAGGTCGCCGAGCCAGCGCTGGAGTGCGTCTCCACCCTCCTCTCCCTCCGCCTCCTCCACGGCGAGGTGGTAGTCGTCACCGCCGCTGGGGACGCCGCCTCGTCGGTCTCCAAGCTCTTCGCGGCCGTGGTATCCTGTGGGGGGCTCGGGGACGAGGGCCTCGAGCTCGCCGCGCTCCGCGTGCTTGTCGCCTTCGCGCGGTGCCCCGCGGTCTCCGTCTCTGGGGACTGCCTGGGCCACGTCGTGAGGGCGTGCTACAACCTCTACCTCGGGAGCGCCAGCGGCGGGAACCAGCTCTGCGCGAAGCTGGCGCTCGCGCAGGTGCTGGCCATCGTGTTCGCGCGCGTCGAGGCGGACGCCATGGACGTGCGCGTGCGCACCGTCTCCGCCGCCGACATGATGGACCTCTCCGATCGCAGCCTGAATGACTCCAGCGTAGTGCAGGCGGCGCAGGCGTTCATAAACGAAGCCATGGAAGGGAGCGATGTGCCTGAGGAGGTTCCCGCATTGGATTTGCCAGCTGAGGCAGATGGGAGTGGAGAGGATGAGGGGATGAGCAGGATCAGGGAGGATGGCTTAGCGTTGTTCAAAAACCTTTGCAAGCTGTCGATGAAGTTCGCTACGCCAGATAACCCCGATGATCCGGTGCTGCTGCGGGGAAAGGTTTTGTCACTCGAGCTGCTTAGAACGGTTGTTGACAATGCAGGGCCATTCTGGAAGTCAAATGAAATGTATGTATGTTTTGGATTGATATATGCTTGTGCTGATTATACCCGTTAAGAATTCACTGCATTGTCTATTTTCTTCATTATTGCCATGAGTCTTGATGTGTGCAAAGGATAGGAGGGAAGGTAATAGTGGGTATTGGGCAACGTAGAAAAAATTAGCTAACAACAGTGAGAATGTTTTTTAAGGTTTATGATTTGGGGTATGGGAGAGTAGTATTTTTGCATTTCTCTAGCCCGATGGCATCTGCCCATGTTGTTTATGCATAATAGGTTGGTCAAGTGAAGATGCATGTCAGCGTTTGAACGAGGCATTTATTGTGGAGACTGATGTGTTCAGAAAATATATTTTTAGCTATGTATGCTTTGATAAGTTCTTGATCATTCTAAAAAGAATATGATTCCTGATATAGTGATATTAGATCAATTTTGTTTATAATTAGTCAGAATTGCAAGGCATTACAATTGGATAATGAATCTTCTAGCTCGTCCAAATGATATACCGATTATTGAGCAACTGATTATGTTTCCTATTGGAGATTTTCAACTTCTAGTCAATTTGTGGCATCCACTCAATAAATATTCCAAATGCTGGTAGACCACATAGGAGACAACGCAAGCACCTTGTGACTTGCAGACCTGCAGTGATCATTTGTTAGGAAAGAAGAGCAAATGTCACTTGGCAATTATGAAGTCATGGTTACCAATCTAAAGGTTTGGGGCTTTAGGTTATATGTTGATGTCCCCACTTGTCTTCTTAAATTCAAAGATTTACACTTAATGTTGTGTATTATCATTTCTCATCAATCGCTTAAAGTTTAATATTCAATTCATTCATATAGGATTGCATCAAATACTGATCCAAACAAATTCATGCACGGGGAATTTGGGTGCTTCCATGTCTAAATGTTGAACTGAATATTGGGTTCAATAGAAGGTATAGCTCAGGAATACTGACCTTCTCTCCTACTGATGCAGGTATCTTGAAGCAATTAAGAAGCACCTATTTTTATCCTTGCTGAAGAACAGTGCCTTGTCAGCAATGAGTGTTTTCCAGCTTCTGTGCTCCATTTTTGTTGGTCTGCTGTCGAGGTTTAGATCTGGCTTGAAAGAGGAAATTGGATTATTTTTTCCTATGCTTATCCTAAGAGTTCTTGAAAATGTTCTTCAGCCTAGCTTTCTGCAGAAAATGACAGTTCTAACCTTTTTGGAGAAAATATGTAAAGAGCCTCAGGTTATCATTGATATTTTTGTGAACTATGATTGTGATGTTGATGCACCAAACATTTTTGAAAGGTAGCCTACTTTTCTTCTTGATGGACAAACACCCTTATTTGTTTTGTAATCAATAGGAACCATTAGCATTACTTCTACTGAAAAATATTTGTCACTCTCATTATAATTTACCTATCAATAAGAGCTATTAACATCACTTCTACTAAAAGTATATGGCACTCTATGATTTCTTAGTAAAGCAATTTTAATTCCATCAGATCTTCACAGGATTGTCAATGGACTAGTAAAGACTGCTTTAGGTGTCCCTGCTGGATCAACAACAACATTAACTGTCGCACAAGACCAAACATTTCGAATTGAATCTATCAAGTGCCTTGCAGTTATTGTTAAGTCAATGTGTTCCTGGATGGACCGACAACTGAGAATTGGTGAATTTTCCCCGGTTAGTTCTGAAACTCCAGGCTCAATGGACAATCATACTACCCATAATGGAGATGGAAGTGGAATGGATTATGACATGCAACCTGACACAAGCAGCTCTGACATGTCTGATTCTTCCTCACTTGAGCAACGGCGTGCTTATAAAATAGAACTTCAGGTATAGTTTTTTTTCCAACTTGAATTAGGTTTCCTAATTTTTACATTGTTTCTCTTTCTTTAGGCTGAAGTGTTTTTCTTTTCTGTTCAATAGTTTGTACTTTGGATGACTGATGGGTCTACAATTTCTTTTGGCAGAAAGGAATTGCCTTGTTTAACAGGAAGCCTTCCAAAGGTATCGATTTTCTTGTCCGCAGCAAGAAAATAGGCCATTCTCCTGAAGATGTGGCTCTTTTCTTGAAAAACACTGCTGGCTTAAATGCAACAATGATAGGAGACTATTTGGGCGAAAGGGATGACTTCCCCCTCAAAGTCATGCATGCTTATGTGGATGCACTGAACTTTAAAGGCATGGACTTCGGTGAAGCAATCAGGTTTTTCTTGCAAGGTTTCAGATTACCAGGGGAAGCACAGAAAATTGATCGGATCATGGAAAAATTTGCTGAACGCTACTGTAAATGCAATCCAAATGCTTTTACCAGTGCAGATACTGCCTATATTCTTGCTTACTCTGTTATCTTGCTAAACACGGATGCTCACAGTGTCATGGTGAAAGATAAGGTTAGGCTATGATGATCTTCCTATTTTGTCATCTGGGAATGGCTCGCTTATATTGCAAGATTTCTTGTGCAGATGTCTAAGGCTGATTTCATGCGCAATAACCGAGGAATTGATGATGGGAAGGACTTACCTGAAGCTTATCTGAGTGCATTATATGACCAAATTGTCAATAAGGAAATTAAAATGAGTGCTGATTCTTCAATGACACAAATCAAACAACCCAATAGCATAAGCAAGCTTCTTGGCTTAGACAATATCATCAACTTTGTCAACTGGGGACAGGCAGAAGACAAAGCATTAGGTGCAAATGACTTGCTCATTAGGCATATACAGGAGAAATTTAAAGCAAAATGCAGGAAATCAGAGTAAGATCAACATGGTTTTTCTTTGTTAAGTACTCATATGCTCTGTGATGTTTGATGAACTTAGAGCTTGCGCATGATGCAGGTCTGTGTTCTATATTGTTTCTGATGCAACCATTTTAAGATTCATGATGGAGGCTTGTTGGGCTCCTATGATGGCAGCATTCAGTGTGACACTAGACCAAAGTGATGATAAGGCTTCTGCATCGCAGTGTTTAAAGGGATTAAGATTTGCTGTGCATATCACATCTGTTATGTGCATGCAGACACAAAGAGATGCTTTTTTGACAACCATAGCCAAATTCACATCCCTCCATTCTGCTGCAGACATGAAACAAAAGAATGTTGACGCTATGAAGGTAAAAGGACACACAAAAACACTACTATTTTTTGTGCAATTTACATCAAATGTTTGCTTCTGACTTCCAAGTAACCAACTTGTACTTAAAAAAAGGCATATACATTTATGATCTTTGAAGCATATAGAAGGTGAGAAGGAGCATATTAAATGTGTTTGATCTATTTCAGCTCATATGTTCTGTATGTGCATTCCATGTCTGTCATATCTGACTGTTTTGAAACAGTGGAATGATATACTTACCCTATAATTTTGACAGGCTATTATATCCATCGCAATCGAAGATGGCAATTACTTACAGGAAGCATGGGAGCATGTATTGACTTGTTTGTCGCGGTTTGAGCATTTGCACCTGCTTGGAGAAGGGGTACCTACTGACTCTTCGTTTCTTACAGTACCCTTAATTGAGTCCGAACAAAAAAACCAGAAGTCCAGTGCTGGTCTATCTTCGAAGAGAACTAATGCTCTTCAGAATCCTGCTGTAGTGGCTGCTGTTAGAGGGGGTTCTTATGACAGCACAGTGGCAAAAACCAGTGCCTCATCATTGGTTACTCCTGAACAGATCAGTAATTTCATATCAAACTTAAATTTGTTGGACCAGATTGGTATTGTTGAGTTAAATCATATATTTACCCACAGCCAAAGATTAAACAGTGATGCCATTGTTGCTTTTGTGAAAGCTCTTTGCAAGGTCTCAATGACTGAGTTGCAGTCTCCAACGGATCCTCGTATCTTCTGTCTTACAAAAATAGTAGAAATTGCGTAAGAATTTCCTAGATCCACTTGTAAAACCTACCTTTCAGTAGCAGACAGTAGCTGTGAACCAGTACTTCTCAACTATTCTAATTCTGAACTAAATTCGTGCAGGCATTACAACGTGAACCGCATACGTTTGGTGTGGTCTCGAATCTGGAAAGTTCTGTCAGAATTTTTTGTATCTGTTGGACTACTAGAAAATCTTTCTGTTGCAATATTTGTGATGGACTCTCTGAGGCAGCTAGCAATGAAGTTTCTGGAAAGAGAGGAACTGGCAAACTATAACTTTCAGAATGAGTTCCTTAGACCTTTTGTGATTGTTATGCAGGAGAGTAATGCTCCAGAAGTACGGGAGCTGATTGTCCGTTGTGTCTCACAGATGGTTCTAAGTCGCGTCAACAACATAAAATCTGGCTGGAAGGGTGTTTTTATGGTATATATTGCAGCAACATTTCTCTTCTGAAAAAAGGGCTAAAACATGCATTATTATGGTGTTTATTGAATTGTTTTTGCACTGTGCAGGTATTTACTTCTGCTGCAGCTGATGATACAAAAAGTATTGTCCTATTGGCATTTGAAACCATGGAAAAAATTGTTCGAGATTACTTTCCATACATAACTGAGACGGAGAACACCACATTCACTGATTGTGTTAACTGTCTTATTGCGTTTACAAGTAGCCAATTTAATAGTGATGCTAATCTCAATGCTATCGCGTTTCTCCGATTCTGTGCTGTTAAACTTGCCGATGAAGAATTTGGTTGTCAGGAAAAGTGTGCTGATGAACCCAGGAATTTAGTCATGTCAGATGGAAATGCCACTGCGAACAAGAATGACTCTGTTTCATTATGGATTCCTCTCCTTGCAGGTAGTGTTAGTTACTAATACTATCATGCAGTGTGAATCTTGTTGGATTAAAATCATAAGGCATCGGTCGTTTGTAAGATTGTTATTTTATATTTCCTTTTAACCTTTCAGGTTTAGCCAAATTGACTAGTGATTCAAGATCAACCATCAAGAGAAGTGCTGTGGGAGTACTTTTTGACATTTTGAAGGATCATGGACAACTCTTCTCACAGTCCTTTTGGACCAACATCCTTGAATCTGTTATTTACCCTCTATTTAGCAGTGAAAGGTCTTCATCAAATGATCGGACCTCAACATCGAGTATCCCTGAGGATGACTTTTCAAATCTCGAAACCCAAACATTGGCAGTGAAATGTTTAGTTGGTTTGTTTATTAATTTCTTTGATGTGATGCGTCCAGAACTTGCTAGGGTTGCATCTATAGTCACATATTTTGTCCGAAGTCCCTACAAACATTCTGCTAGCATAGGTGTATCTGCTTTGATGCGCTTAATTGAGGGAGTTGGTAGTGAACTTTCCAAGGAGGAATGGAAAGAGATATTGCTGCGCTTCAAGGAATCGGTGGCACATACCTTTCTTGTATTCTCTAAAATTGTGAGAATGATGCAAGATATTGAAATTCCTGATAGATTTGAATCTTATTCAGAAAACGACCAGTACTCAGATCATGAAAATTATGGTAATGACGAAGAGGAAGCTAATATGGAGACAACTTCTTATGCTATTGTCAAACTGAAGAATCATATGGCTCTGCTTCTCTTAGTTGTTCAGGTACTTTTCTTTGTTAAACAAATTATCTTGTTAATCCACCCATAACATGTTAAGTTTGATTAATGATGCTTTTATTTTCATGTCAACTCTGGGCCTAAGGCTACAATTGGGAAACTAGTCCTAGGCTTCTTTACTCACAGTCGGAGTCCAATACTCCAATGCTCTAGTGGCTATGACCTGAAAATTTTGGTCGTCAAATTAAGTCAGTAACTTTTCAAAGAGCAGAGTGGAATAATGATGTTATTAGGAGAAAGCAAGGGTGTGAGAATCAAATAATCAAGCACTACTTATCTTGTCCTTGCCTAGCTACCTCTATGGGACAGTTTGGCTTTTACCAAACGTCTATGCCAGTTCTTATGGCAAAGTAGGGTTGTGAAACATGTTCCTTTTGTAGCTAATAATTGGGAATCTCTTGTCCTTGCCTAGGTGGACAACAGGAGTGACCCAGATGTGCCATTTGCTGTGGCTTCAATTTCGCTCTAACATTTCCAGCCACATCATTGTATCACTCAGTCTTTTGCCCTTTTTTGCAGGGAATAATTAAATTATATGAAGAACACAGAAAATATCTGTACTCCGATCATATTAATATTCTTTTGGAGATGATATCAGCTATTGCGACACATGCAAGTGAAGTGAGCTCTGAATCTTCCTTGCTGATGAAGTTCCATAAAGCATGTTCCCTTTTGGAAGTATCTGAGCCAGCAATTGTCCATTTCGAAAATGAGTCATACCAGACCTACGTCAAGCTTCTGCAAGCGCTGTCTCGTGACTATCCATCCATGTCGGAAGAAATGGACATTGAATCACAAATACTTCGTGTTTGTGAGAAAATACTGCGGATATATCTACAATGTGCACGGCGTGAACCATCCAATGAAGCTTTGCACAGAAGCACATCTATACATTGCGTAGTGCCACTGGGTGCTGCTAAAAAAGAGGAATTGGCTGCTAGGACTTCATTGGTCCTTCTCGTGATGCAGTTACTGGGAAACCTGGAGGAGGATTCATTTAGAAGAGTACTGCCCTGTTTTTTCCCGTTGCTAGTTGATCTGATCCGTTGTGAGCATAGCTCTGGAGAAGTTCAATATGCACTGTACAAAATCTTCCAATCATCAATAGGCCCCATGCTAACAGTATAATAGCACATATTTGTTCTGCTAGGTCTACTATTTTGTTACTACATTTTGTCGATGTTATTCCAGTTACCTAATTGGGCCCAGGACTACCTTTCGACATCCTTGATTTGTCTCATCTGTTTTGGAATCCTGGAGTTCAAGGTAAAAATTCATCATTAGATCTAGGCACTTGCATATTATGCTGTATGTTGTCAATTCAACTGAGATCAATTTGCTTGTCTTTTTATTTTGCAGTGTAATATGATCAATCCAGATATGAGGGGGCTGGCATTCATTTCAAGCAATATGAGACTATCAATAAATGAACATTGTAGCCTGACATAGGATTTACCCCTTATGGCTGGACTCTCTTGAGACTGATGATGTGTTGAGGTAATATTTCGCAACCCTGTAATGCGGAGATAGGATTTACCCCTTATGTCTGGACTCTTTTGAGATAGATGACAGAAGATGGGTGGAGGTAATATTTCACAAACACTGTAATGCAGAACAACATGCTCGCAATCCTCATGTGTATTACAGGTTCCATAATACCGAGTGTGTGCCGTGGAAAGCCTGAGCTACCAGATGAATTCGTTCTATGATTTTTTTTTTGTAATAGCTTTTCTTGTGAAACTAAAATAGAGCTATAGTAGCCTTGTATATCTAAATATGGGCGGTGTTTCTACTGTATTTCTTTGTTGAATGCATAATATAGCAAAAAGAATGTTGTTTTGGCAGTTGGCGTATGCAAACTGGGATCAAACAGATCACTAGGAGCGTTTTAGACGAAATAAATATAGAATCTTGCTAATGTGAATGGCAAAAGAGATGGCTCAGGCACAGGCACACAACTCTCCAAAGTATCTACATGAAGATTAGCTCTTTTTATACATGGTGATGTCAAGTACTACTACAACAACTGTATATGAATACGATAACGACCATGGATTTGCATCCTTTGGCACCATATCAGCTAAGCTACAGATACAAACAGCAGTCTCTCACCAAGAAGTAGTAGTAGTTTAGTTGATTATTTTCCAGGATTGAACTGCCATTATTTAGTTACACGTTGCATATAAAGTGATATAAACAGTTTTACAGTTTTGGGATGAATAATTTACACAACCAGCCGAGGACGCGACCCAACGCCCTAATGCTGTACATAATGCAACACAATCACATGCATCGGAGATGACGAGAAGGACGAAGGAGAGAATTGGGCTATACACAACTGGAACCAGACGCATCAGCAACTTTTCAAAGAATTGACTAGCTCTACGATTTTGGACCCTACTTGAGATATTATACACAGGGCTGGATTCCGGACTCCATCTCCGGCATCCAGCTTTGGTCCATGTACAGGCCACCAGCTATCAGAATTCCTGGCTAGAGATGGGGAATGCACAGACACTTTGACAGAAGCAGCGTAAGAGTGGCTTCGTACTCTCGCGCTTTCCTGCCCCTTCCAACGGAGCAGCTTGACATTCACATTTATAAGGATCAGGTAACCATGGATAAGGAGAACCTGTAGAATAGAATGATGAACAGATGATTCAATCTAGAATATAGATGGAGCATGCTCCAGATGAAAAAATAAAACAGAAGCATGGTCGGGTTAGATGAATATGAATAACAAACCTTTAGAATGCAAAAGATGACAGATTGCAAGAAAAGAAGCATGCCGCCCAATTAGCAGTACTGCTGTTCTTAGTCCTGCTGCAGACTATAGGATACCTTCTTTGACAAAGGCAAAGTGTCAGAATATTATATCAAACAGGAATGGAACCATATAATAATAATGTGGATGCACCTCAAATTTGTACTTGTTGGCATCCTTATGTCAGCCTGACGTTTGTTCGGAAATGTTGTTTGGTGTGAATTGTGCACGAGCAGGGATCAAGAGCTGTTGCTGAGGGCGTGGAGCTCCTGTTTCCACAAAAATGGCGGATGTTAGAAATATACCAAGAATAATATAGGGTGTGTGCGTGCAAGTCTTCTCAATCCAATCATCAAGGATTTGACTTCTTGCCTGGAGGATATTGTTGCTGAACCGTTGACATGCGTACAACATTTGCAGCATTCTGATTAGATAGCGGCAGAATGTGACTTGGTACATAGCCAGGTGAATAAGGTTGATCACCAGGCACAGGTTGGCCAAACTGCCCATATGGGTAAACTGCTGGGCCTACTGTCCTGGGACCGCCATATACTGGAACATACTGTTGCCCAACATATGAACCATATGCATTCTACAGAACTAAAAGTATAATAAATTAGCAAAAGTAATTGCTAAGAAGGAACACATTATATACATACCAAAAAAATTACAGACAAAAGATTCTGGAGTTCTCAACCTGAGGATACATGTACTCTGGCCCATAAGTTGATGGTCTGCATTTGAAATAACAATCGATCATTACTTGCAACAGACAGGCTGTTCATTTAAAAACAAAAGATACGCACAAAGATGTTATCTATACTACAGTCCCAGAAAGCACAATTCCAGGCTAGCCATGACTTTAACAATGTGACAGATATCCACAGCCTAACAGGAGATCAGATCCTTAGCTGTGCATGATCATTGCAAACAATGCATTGAATGAGCTGTTAACCTACCCATAAGAAGGATACACAAATGCCTGTGGATAGTTGTAGGGAGGTTGCTGATATGTTGGGCTTTGCACATACATGCCCCCTGGAACCGCCACACCTCCATTGTATGGGATGACCGGCCTTAAAGGTGCTATTACCACATTACAAAGAAGGGAAAAAATTATCACAATAATTGAACATGCACACGGACCTAATAAGGTGTTTAAGCATGCATAAACCAGTAAGAGAGCTTTGCAGATATATTTTTGTTGGAGAGTCCTGCCACTGGCAGAATATAAAAGAAACTTAAGAATAAAGCATGGACATATCTTTTTCCAGGCTAGGGGTCAAGGAATTAATCATGGAGCTGTTTAGTAACTGATCTTTCTACTAATGCATACTGCTCTATCTATTTTGAGTTTTTGCGAGGAAAAGATTTTCTAGTTAGGGATAAAAATCAGTGGATGCCAGGTGCTATATGCTATTTTGTATACTTTTGATTTTTTTTAATCCTATTTACTATTATGTGTTGTATGAAGTTCACATTTTCAGAAATTTTCACCAAAAATTTAGGTAGAAATTGAATTTGTTCCAAGATTGAACAATAACCCATTGGTTACTGGCTGGTTGGTCTAGGTGCGAGAGAAACATTCCAGACAGGAATTCCATCTTATGCCAGATCACTAACTTTCCAGCAAAATCTGAGAATCCATCTGTCATTGCAAGTTGCAGGCCATGAAAAAGATGTCTGGCTTGTAAATTACCAATTTTGTCGAAAAGCAGTAATGATTGTACCAACTACCAACTCATGAGTCATGAGTTGTCCCCTTTCTGTTATCGATTCTGTTACCTAATTTTCATTTAAACCAAATCCTGCAATACCTTTCCTCTAAAATTTATAAAAGAAAAAGGACTAGTAGCGCTTGTCATCTCCAATTTTTTTCCATAAACTTGATTTTTTAGTAGACTCTACAGCTTTGGATGACATTTTGATATCAATTAGCTTTCATAAATAACTTAATAGACTCTACACATTTGCTTTTATTAATTGTCCAATGACAAGTCCCTTTTTCTTTTAGAATTATAATTAGTGAAAAAAACCATTGGCTAGCAAATGAAAGAAAGATGTAACAAGAAAAAGCTATGGGATGGCATGGTACAAAATATCTAATTATGATAACTCCAGTCTGTTGGGAACGGGCAATGCTTACAAAAATACATTACAACAAAATTTTAAGCTGGAGGAAACAATAGTATATGGATATGACAGTTATGCAATTAGGGTAGTCGAAAACTAAGTTAGCAGACCTACCGAAAGGCATGGCTGGCCCAGGACGGCCTAGGATGGCAAGGTTACAGTTTGCGCGCCGCCCGTCGATCACCGGGTATGGGTCCATGCACGCCATCCTCGCTGACTCTGGGTCCCGGAAGGTCACCTGTACAAGCCTCCACACAAAATTAAGACTAAACGTTAAAACTGGAGACCCAAATTCCCCTTGCAGAACGAAATTACTTCAATTTATCTCTTGAATTCCGAATAGTTACCCCCAATTCACACTACAATAAACACGAAATTGAAGTCCAATTTGGAAGCTCAGAAAGGTAGCAAACGACCTAGTAAAAACGATAGCAACATCCAAACCCTAGACCTCATTAGCAGCGAGACTTTGTACTCCAATTCCCCCACCAAATTCAAACGCTTTCCCCATTTCCAAACGACAACCATCAGATTCCCCAAATTACACCATCGGAAAATTCAAAGCACCCAAATTCACGAACCTTCCCGGCCGATCACCACCAATAGTCACCACACAACCTCCCAATTCAACCCCAAAATCAATCCCCGAGCCAAAAAAAAAAACGCAACCTCTCTCTTGAAAAAAAGAAAGAAAGAAAGAAGAGAGGAACACAGGAAGGAGGATTGGGGGACTCACGAATCCGTAGCCCTTGGACCTCCCGGTGGCGCGGTCGGTGATGACGACGGCCTCGAGGATCTCCCCATAGGCCTCGAAGTGCGCCCTCAAACCCTCGCTCCGCGTCTCCCACGCTAATCCCCCGACGAACACCTTGGTGTACGTCGTGTCCCCGTACGGCCCGCTCAGGTAGTGCAACGCCGGCGTGCCCCCTCCCCCCGCCACCGCCGCCGCCGGTGACCGCTGCGGCGTCATCCCCACCACCAGCCCACGCGCATCCACCCCCCACCCCCAAACCCTAACCCTAGAAGAAGAAGCAGCAGCAGCAGCAGCAGAGAAGAAGCAAGGTGGCGTGTTAGCGGCGGGTTGCTAGGGCTAATCAGCCAATCGCGCGCGCTATTATAGCCGCGCTAATCCGAGAGGCGGTTATAATTAGCGGTTAAACTCGCGCGCGCGGGAGAGAGGTGAGATGAGGGAAGCGAAGTGTGTGTTGGGTGTTGGGGGGGGGGGGGGGGGTGGATTTGGTGTTGGTGCGAACTGCGTGCGAAAGGATCACGCGAGAGGAGGGAGGGGGAGAGAGAGGAAAGAAAGAGTGAGGGGGAGGGGAGGGTGGTTTGGGGATTTTTTTTTTTGGTGGGGTTTGGGGGGGGGGGGGGGGGACAGGGACTTGTCTCGTGCTGATTAATTATTGTTATTTGGATTTTATATGGACTCTCAACCTGGATGGTTTTTTTTCTGTTTCTGCTTTTGTGCTTTTTCTGCATTTGCTTACTGTTTTTTTCTCCTATGGAATATCTCCTTTTTATTGCTAAATTGATTTATATCCTATCCCCCTTTTCAGATTGCAAGATGTTTTGGTTTTATTCTAAATCAGACCTTTTAAATTTTGATAAAGTTTATAGAAAAATGTAATAACATATACGCATTCGCACGACTTTAACCTTCCTCTATACCAAATGTCTTTACATATTATTCGTAATAATAAAATATACTTCATCTATTTTTAATAGATGCACATGATGTTTGTCATTCGCTTTATTAAAAAAAAATGTAAATATTATTTATTTTATTGTGATTTATTTTATCATTATGGTAATAATAATAAATGGTTGGATGCCTGATAGCCATAACTATTATATGTGATTCGACTTTATCATTTTAGTAAGGTGAAAATGGTAGGAGTATGTTGAGTTAACTACCCTGTGAAATTTTCTCATGTTTATTTTAATTTATTTTATTAGGTAAACTAAATTTATAATATTTTAGTTTAGAAGATGCGT
Source organism: Oryza punctata (assembly GCA_000573905.2). Taxonomy (NCBI): domain Eukaryota; kingdom Viridiplantae; phylum Streptophyta; class Magnoliopsida; order Poales; family Poaceae; genus Oryza; species Oryza punctata. The sequence goes on from CM002493.2 coordinate 32,007,263, forward strand.
TCATTGCTAAAAAGAACTGAGATGGTTAATTTGTGTGCTAAACAAAACTGGAGATTGAGTGTACTTTATACAATGGTAAACAAAATTTGTAAAGAATATAATTTCATGTAAGACTCGAAATTTCCAAGGTGTTTCACGTATATGAGGTTTAATTGTAGATAAAGTATTAAAAAATTACCATTATTAAAAACTCAACCTCTAAAATTATACATCTAAAGAGAAATATTTATAGGGTTAAAAATGAAAAGGTGCCATTGGTGTCAGACTGCAGGTTCGTAAGTGGCCTTGGGATATCTAGCAACTTCCTTACCGTTTCATCAGACGGCTAACATTTATTCTCTTTTTTTACCAATCCTATGGCCATTATTTAAGGCATGACGTGGCTCTTTCTTTTTTCATCACGAGATTGTCTTGTCACTAGTTAAGATTTGATTAAATCCTTCATCTCTATAGTATAGGTGAATAAAGGATGTGATGGAGCTTGGGGGTGGAGCTAGTTTTTGGTTTGTCCAATAGTAAGTGGAAGTATCTGAGTTCAAAAAGAAGTGGAAGTATCATCAGCATTATATGCAATGCTTGATTGTGATTTAATGCCACGTTGATTCGTAATATTAAAATTTTTTATTTTAGGGATTTTATTTATCGCTCTCGTCTATTTTCATAATACCAAGAAGAAATGCAAAAATCTACCTTAGATTGTACTTCAAAATTAAGCTTTAAAATTCTAAGATCACTTTGGACTATAATCGAAAGCACAACTAAGCATTGCCCTACTCCATCTGGTTCAATTGTAACTTATTTTAGACTTGTACACAAGTAACACAAGAATTAACAACTCAAATGAAACTATGTCCCTGTATATATTACATTGGAAATCATGAACACAAATCATCGGCGTACAGAAAATTTCTTATAAACTTCTTTAAAAAAATTGATGTGGCATACTATGGATATATCTTTTTTTTTCTTAACCAGGAACTAATTATATTCAATGGTTGAGATATTTGTTTGTAAAAGTTTTATAGGAATTTTTTGTATAGCACTGCTCGTTTGTGAGAACGATAGCATTTGGAGTATGTATACTAAGCAAAAAAAATTTGATGTCTTGTGTGTTAAAAAAAATCTGACTTAATCTCGCCATACAAGCAAAAGGTTGTACATGTCTTGAACAAACGAGCATAAATTAAAATATTAGTGACACCTTTTATTTTAATTGTTGAATATGCTAATATAAAACAGTATTTTAGATAATGGTATAATCATATAACATAGTTAAAAAGATAACACAGCTCTTCAGCAGTGTTAAATCATCAAACTAGGACTTGGCAGTCAGAATCTCGATTTTTTTTAAAAAAAATAAATTGAGTAGTGCATATATCACATGGATTATTCAAGCCTAGTATTTTGATTTTCCAGGAAAAAAATATACTGGGTTAGTGCACGTCATTCCGGAAGGATGAAAGAACAATAAACATATCCACTGATTAGAGTAGCTGAATTAAGTGGTCCCCTACTTTGCGTCCTGCTACTTCTAGACGTCCATGTCTATGCCATCTCAGCCAATATCATCTTTGCAGAATGATGCTTACTCATCCACCTCTTGTGTGAAAAGGTCTACTGTCCGGAAAAAGGTGCCGGCGAATTAAGGCACTCCACTATTTTATCATTTACCATTATTGATGTGTGTAATACAGGCTTCAACTCTTTTGAGGCTTAGCCCTATTATAAGCTCCAACTCTAAACTTTATCTTCCTTATTTTTCATCACAGTATATTTTTTAATAAAGTTTTTATATAAAAATTTCTTTAAATTAAACTGAACATATTTTTTAAATTTATAATAATTAATAATTAATTAATCATATACTAATTACATGCTCAGGTTTCTGTGTCACTTAAAAGCTCAGTTCTTACTGAGAAGGAACGAAGCCTTATTTCTTATAGACACCAACATGTGCATATGTTCACTACATATGCACACCTTCTTGTATCCAAAGATCAATAAATCGTCATAAATATCTCATTATTAACGGTATATTATCGATCACTGAAAATTAATTATCTCAATTTAAAATTTAAACCTGGGTAAGTAAGTTCCACCACAAGAAACCTCTCACTTCACTTTAGGATTAGAGTTTGCTTTTGTGTAGGTGAAGATTTTTGCCCAAACTTAAATTTTAAAACTTAATTTTAGATTTGATTTTATTTGTTTAGTATAGTTTATTTTTTTAGCATTGGTTTAGTAGTTTTTTTAGTATAGTTTACTTTTTTAGCATTGGTTTCTACTAAGTCGTTTAGAACACATAAAAAAAAACTTTCTATAATTTTTTTTTGCTAATATGTGTTGATGCATATAATGCGAAACGATGGTCTACTAATTCTGTTTCAACAATTTTGTGGATCTGCGATCGAGATTTTGCAGGAAGCACCCTTCCCCCTTTTACCGTAAAGAGTGGAGGAGTTCTGCATAAATCATGAGAAAACAAAGGGGCTAAAGAGACATGATCTCTGTATGTTTATCCAAAACTGCAGGGAAAGAAGCTTCTTGACCCAAACTCCCAATGAGCCTATTATATTCTGCTGCGTATGCAAATTCCATTCCACTTTGCCAAAGTGCGATATCCCAATCGAGACAGTAATGCTTGCACGTACCACATAGAAAAAGATTCTTGACCCAATTTGAACTGGATACAAATATGCAGCTACATCATGGCAAGTATGCAACAGGACATCTGGAGTTGAGGTAACTTTTTTTAAAAAAAGATAATGAAATTTATTTCAGTATTTGCTTTAAAAAAATTATAGCCAACAAGAACATAGTATGAATGACCGCGATGAGGTAAATTTGGTGAAAGAAATTCGTTATCTGCCCTTCCGCTTAATTGGATTTTTTTTTCGCAGAAACAATTGGGTCCGCAGCCATGCAAGGTAGGATACGGACTTTGCGACAGTTGATGTTTATGTTCTCTCTTCAGTCGATTTAGCAGCAGAGAATGAGAGGCAAGCTGAACTTTCTTGCTTCTGCCGCGCATATGTACCAGCTCTTTTCAACGAGAAGAATGTCAAAAGAGAGAAAAAAAAGAGGTGGTGGTAGACCTATAGACTACTTTCCGTATGTATATTTTCATCCCTTCGTCTGTCCTAAAATAAATCTAATTTTTTTAACAATCGTTGAATTGAAGTTTGTGAAAATAGATGATAAATGTATTGAGTAGATAAAATAAAGAATAATTGCATTGAACTTTGATAAAGTGAAGATATTTTGTTTTTTATTTTTTTATTATATACTACCTACGTTCTAAGATATAAGTGGTTTTAATTGAATGGAACACATTTTAATCTAGATAGTCTTAATACCAGGATGTATTTTATCTAAACAAATTTCTTTTTATATTTTAGGATGGAGAAAATATATATTTTAGTGCCGGTGCCATTGACAAATTGACACCACAGCCCTGTGCCCCTGTTTCTTAGCGAAATGATTTGGGCCGAAGGGAGGCTGGCCGGAGGGGCATGCAAATGCAATGCAACATGCGGTCACGTCTGATGCTGGCGTCAGAGTCTGTTGCTTGACCTTACGTAATCGCTACTACTAGTACTGGCCTGGGTAGCACTATGGAATGTTGCAATGGTAATATTTGCCAGTTTGGCACGCATAGTTGTTGGGATTAACACCTTGTACAGAGCAAACCTCAAGGTAAGGATTCACCCAGAATTGTTGGAACCTTCTTCTAGTTTTTCCTTTTTTTAGGTACACAGTCGTAGGATGATTGGAATTTGATGAAGGAAGGAGGTCATTCGAATATTATTAAGATAGAGAAAAAAAAGTTACAATAAATTTTTTCATCAACAACTGACTGTCGATGAAGGATGTGCACTGAAGCGTATGTCACGAAACCACACATCAATCGCACAAATACAAACTATGGAGAGAAGAGCTGAACATAGAACCGGTCGCCACAGATGGTTGGAACTTGAAAATAAAACATGAGTTGATGAGTATAGGCATATGCTCCGGACTGGATCTTTCGAAAAAAAATTCCTAAAAATATAATTACATCATATAACTAGAGTATATAAGGTTGTGTTGTATCTCTTATGTTTGAGAGGGTTTTTTAGCGCACGCAAAACGAAAAAACTCATTAGCATATGATTAATTAAGTATTAATAATTATAAACTTGAAAAATTGATTTATTTGGATTTTTTAAACAACTTCTTCATATTTTTTTTTGCAAAACACTCTATTTAACAATAAAAGCATGCTAATGAAAAGGAGAAAGTTTGGAGTTGAACAACAATAGGCTTAGTAGTTCTTTTCTTCAACTCTAAACTTTCATTTTTCTCTTTTTCGTTAGCACACTTTTCAAATTGTTAAATGGTGTATTTTTTTAAAAAAATCTATATAAAAGTTATTTAAAAAATTCAAACAAATTTTTTTTCAAGTTTTTAATTATTAATACTATTAATCGTGTGTTAATGAGCTAAAAAAATTCTCTCCAAACTCAGATAAAGAACGCAGCCAAGTCGTAGGATGTAACTAATAAAATCCACTTATCTCAGTGGTGGGTAGCACGAGCATGTCACATTTGATTTTTATGATGTGCACGAATCGTAAAGCATATCTAACGACTGAAAAATCGAATCGAAAATTTTTCCCTTAAATTTCTATCGTACTATCTCCGTTCAAAATTAGTGATCGTTTTGAATTTTTGTTTGAAACGTTTGACCATCTATCTTATTTAAAAAATTAGTGTAAATATAAAAAAAATAAGTTACTTAGAGAACTTTTGATAATAAAGCAAGCCACATACAAAATAAATAATAATTTTATAATTTTTTAAATAAAAAGAATAATGAAACATTACAAATAAAAATTTAAAGATAATTATTTTGGGATGGAGATAGCAAGTAGTATTGGAGGGAGCAGACCGTAGTCACCGACTCACCGTTGCTTCCGGTCCCCACCTTGGCCTAGCAGGAGCCTGCGTCTTGCATGGCCGCATGGGCAGCAACCCGAGCAGGGCCTCAATTGGGACGCACGATGCGGCCGTGGGCCTTTGGGGTGGATGACGCAGCACCGGCCCATGTATACACTTTCTTTACTATATAAGTAATCAGACTCGATTCATTCAATGTAACGTCAAGATGGCCGAGTTGGTCTAAGGCGCCAGTTTCAGGTACTGGTCCGAAAGGGCATGGGTTCGAATCCCATTCTTGACATCAACATATTTTTCTTTGTTTTTAGGCATAAATTTTACCACACCCAAAACAAGTATTTTTTTTCCTGGATTTCTTTTTGGTTTTTAGGCACAAATTTTACCACAGCCAAAACAAGCACAACCTGTAATCTGTTTTTTGTTTATCCTGGGATTTCTGTTATGATTTTCTACTTGCGTACATGAACAACACCCAAAACAAGCACGAGCTTTTTTTTTGGGGTTATTCCTGAAATCTTTTACAGTTTTGTACTTTACATGCATGAACCACACACCCAAAACACAAGCACAAGCTATGCATGAACCACACCTAAAACAAGCATAAGCAATGCATGAACCGCACCGGAAACACAAACTAGCACTCCTGCTGTGTGGTCGGTGGTCCTATGAAATTGCTGTTATTACTGCCAGAAGGTAGAGAACCAAAACTCACACTCCTCAGGCAACTTGGTTTCATCTCAACATAATGTTCTCTTTAGTCTTAAAATTTCTCCTTTTCTTTCCTCTAAGAAAAGGTGCACACGCATTTAACTGCCTACCGATGCAACTTGTAAAGAAGTTCTATTGCATTGCACAGCTCAATTATTGCACTACACTAATTAATTTTTTTTCTTTCAAATCCCAATCTCTAGCTCATTTCAGGATCCCAACAGCCTTGTAGGATTGAACGCTATCCCTCAGGCATTCCTCCACCGTCCTGAACTTCCACCCCAACTTCCGCAGCTTCTTGGAGCTCAAAATCCTCTCATCCTCCCCTCCCACAAACCTGCCATTAATTAATCATCGCCAAGCTAAAGAACTGCAAGGTCTACGTTTATATGATTCACTCACATGTATATCAAGAAATTAAAATAGTGTTTTTTTATTTGATTGAACTAATTAACCAACATCATGTAAATAAAAATGGAGGGAGTTCTTGACATCACCACAGCCTCACAGGTGCATTGGGGATATGTATATATATACTTCATCTATCCATAAATATTGGAGATTTCAGGTTATTTAGTAGAGTTTAAGGTTGATGTCATTCTCTTGATGCCCCTAAAAGTTTACACTTGATTGAAAAAGATAACGTCTAGCAATGCGGCTACCTGTCGTGGTGTCATCAATAGATAAAGTGGTTAGATAGATTGAAAGATAGCACTCCCTCCGTTTCTTAATATCTAACGTCATTGATATTTTAAGAGATAATTAACCATTTATCTTAGGAAAAACATTGTGTAATTATCATTTATTTTGTTGTTTTATTATTAAATGTTCTTTAAACATGAATTATTTTTTTGTATGTTTGAATTTTTAAAAATAAAATAAATAAATGATTAAAGTATGTTTAAAAGTCGATCGCATCGTATACTATGAAACGGATGAAGTATTCTTGAACCCTTATATTAATGGAGAAAAAATTTTTGAACCCCATAATCCCTATGGAGGGATCGGACATCGTAGTATGTGCTTACTTTGGGTAGTTGATATCTGGGAAGAAGCGCCTGACGATGTCAACCATTTCAGACACCTTGATGTCATATGCGCTGCAGATGTAGCGGCCGCCGGAATCCTGCGGATTTTCGTACGTCAGGACGAGGGCGGCGGCGACATCACGCACGTCAACCACGTTCCTCCTCTTGTCCGTGGCGGCGGCGTTCTCCTCATCACCGTCGCCTGCCGCCGCCGGCGAGCACGTGCATAAAAGCAATTAACCGGTGAGAGAAACACATCGGTTGCTAGCTCTTGCCAAGTTGCAATTCAGGTACACTGTCAGATACTCAGATCAGATGCTTGCTACTACCTTGGAATTCAGTCAGTATGATTGCTGTTTAATTATGATCTATAGCTTTCTGAATATTTACAAGTGACAGTGCAAACTCACCTTTGATCAGGTTGATGAGGATGGAGCTGCTGGTGTTCACCGTCGATTGGAGCAGAGGTCCAAGAATTAATGGCGGACAGACGGTGACAACGTCCATGGCGGCGGCGTTATCAGCCGCGTAACGCCACGCCTCGCGCTCGGCGAGCGTCTTGGAGAGGCAGTACCAGTTCTACCAAGATCATCTCAGAACTTCAGTTCGATGACAACTCATACGGACAATTTTTTTTTTCGAATTGGTCAATGGTTTAATTTGTTTGTGTGCACTGTTGTTCACCTCGATGGATCGGCAGTAGTGTTCGTCCGACCACGCGTCCTCGTCGAGGACTGCGTCGAGGGGGAAGGCCGGGTTGAGGATGACGGCGCCGGCGGAGGACACCACGACGACGCGGCGGACGCCCGCCTTGTGGCTCGCCTGGAGCACGTTACGCGTGCCGGCCACCGCCGGAGCCAGGACCTCCGCCTGCCAGCGCGCGCCGCCGGAGCGCGCATGCATGTATCGATCAGGGAGAAAAATAAAGGTGCATCGACGTGTTGGTTTTTCGCCGGAACGGCAACGTACGGGATGCCGTACGTCGTCGCCGGTCAAGTCTCGACGTGTGTGTGAGTGGAGTTGTATATACTTACGTCGGGGTTGTGGGGCTTGGCGGCGGGGACGGGGCTGGCGACGTGGAAGACGCCGACGCAGCCGGCGACGGCGGCGGCCACGCTCGCCCGGTCCAGCACGTCGGCCTTGAACAGCCGCAGCCGCCGCTCGCCGGCGCCGTCCATCTCCACCAGGTGATCGTTCTTGGCATCACCTGCATTATGTATGCACGCGCGCGCGCGCGTGACCACACTGTCAGACACCGGCGGCGGCCATGGCGCCGTGCATTCGATCGATCGAGTCGATTGATCTTACTTGGGTCGCGGACGGTGCCATGCACGACGTAGTCGCCGGAGGAGAGGAGGCGATGGACGAGCCACGAGGCGACGAACCCGCCGGCGCCGGTGACGCACACCGTCTTCTTCTTCTTCGTAGTCGTCGTCTCCCTCCCTGCGGCGGCGGCAGCGGCAGCGGCGTCGTCCATGGTGGTTTTCTCCTCGTCCCCTCGCCGGTCGACGCCTCCATTTATATATACGCGAGAGGTGGCTGCGGCTGCCGGCTGCACGCGCGACACGTGTTGCAGCCTGCCGGACACGTGCGCCCGCCACGCCGCCCGTACAGCCTGTGCAGCTGCTCCCTCCATGCATAGAATTTCGTAGGTGATATATACGCATATTCCCTACTCCCTCCGCTTCTCTCATTAGGATTTATATTCTACTTAGCACGTTTTACGTTTTTCAAACTACTAAACGTTTTATAAAAAACTCTTTACACAGAATATTTTAAAATATTAAATATATGTATTTATCAAGTTTGTAATAATTAAAATTTAATTTATCATATGCTAATGAATTTCTTGTTTTATGTGTACAGATTTAATCTTCATATTAATCAGTTTCACACCACCTTAGAAGGTGATTGAACATAAACAATGTATTTAAGATAGGAATAATTAATGTACAAATACCTTGTGCCATATTATATCCAATCTCCTTATAGGTTGATATTTGGAATTGGGGAAGTATATTTTAAATTACTTCCTTTTTTGAACGAGCCACCATTTTAAATTACTTCATTTTAGCTTTCTTTGGATCAAACTCTTCTATATTTGATCGTTAAATTACAAATATATATATATATAGTTTAAAATCATAAGATTTTTATTTTGTTTTAAACATGATATAAACGTAGGTGCTCATACGTAAACTCTACCCATATAAGCACATCCGAAAGACTGGACCAACATATCTTAAGATTGATAAAGTCACAACAAACACCTCATTATCGACCGTCGACAGATATATCGTATACTATTGAAAGAATAACTAAAACTTAAACATATATATCGTATACTATAACAATATCTCATGTTCAATCTAAAACTTAAACTTAAATACTTAAATGGGTTGGTTCACTACAACAAATCTATCCAGCTGAGGTACAACTATTTTTAATTAACTGTGGGAATATAATATATTGTTCGTATCGCTGGTCAAAAGATAGAAACATTTGACTAAGGCTAAAGCGATAAGGAAGTTCAAACGAACGGAGTACAACGATTATATCTCAAATTTATGGAAAAAGAAAATAGAAGACCTTGCATATCCTACTGTCATTTAATTGAGGATGGGTAGTGAAAACATTATCATATTCCTGATTTGGGACAAGCACTGAGGAAAAAAAACATTGTTTTTTGTTTTTTGGTTAACTACATGCCACGAATGAAATCTTTGGATTGATCCTCACTCCACCTAATTGGGAATGTGCTAATCGCTGCCTTATTTGATGGTCACGCAAAGAAGATGGCAGAGAGAACGTTGGTAATTTTAGGTGAACATGGAAATAGTATGCTGCCTTGAGCCAAGTAACTACAGAACTAATGTGCATATAGAACACTAGTACATAACTTCATATAGGCAAGATTCAAATCTTTTTCATCACCCAACTGAACTAGCGCAAGAACAAACCAGTTTATATTAAGCCGTCCTCATCAACGAGCCAACAACTGTCAACTATATATATCTGCATTGCTCAATGGAATTCAGGAATCAGGATACACCGATACACTAGCGGGTCTCTTTTTACGGAAATACACTAGTGGTTTTCACAATGATTCTTTATTGACTCGGTTGATCTCAACACAGCTTACATGAATCATGGTGAGTTTAACAACCACTGAAGTTTTCACGGTTTGGATGCTCAATCAAGGATGCCAAATGCTTTGTAGGATTCCACGCTGTCCCGGAGGGTTTCCTCAATAGGCCTGAAAGTCCAGCCAAGTTTCTGAAGTTTCTCAGAACTGTATATGGTGTTCTCTTCCACATCCGCAAAGCTACAAAGTTGCATGGAAGTTAAGCATAGAGAAACTGAAGATAGGAACAAATATGATGCATCTAGTTCTTGTAAAAAAAAAACCATTTCCTGATCTAGTGAAATAATTGCCCATAAAAAGTTAATACCGCTTTGATAAACTTGGTACTCAGTTGTGTTTTATTGAACCAAGTGATGTGGTGTACGAACTCAGGAAAATATTATGGATCTTTAATTCTACCTAGTCATCTCAAGTTTATGTACCCTCCCCTTTAAGGAAATCCCAGCCATATCTGTTGTACAAATGCAGAGTTAACAGCTACAACACAGGTAAAACACAACCATTAACTTGTCGAGGGGTTGGGCTTACTTTTTGGGATAAGTATAAGTTGGATATAAGGTCTTTAAAATGTTTATCATATCAGAGACTCTTATTGGAGCTGAGCTGCAGATGTATCGTCCGGATGCTCCTGGATTTTCATACGCCAAAAGAAGAGCATTGGCAACATCACGAACATCCACTACATTCCGTAGTCTATTTTCGACAGTGTCACGATCTCCTGCAAAAAATGAGTACTTCATTTTAACAGAAAGCTTAAAGCCTAAAATACTTTATCGATTGAAACAATTTGATCTTAGTATTATGTTCTTTTGCGTCATTCATTAGTAAGCTTTCGTTATTGGAACACAAATAGGCGTACATCATTTCTGATAATACAGCTTAAACATAATACTGCTTAGAGTTATGATTTTGACTAAGTTTCTAACTCCATGTTAACCAAGAGGAAACTAATATAACAATGTAGCACGGTTACCTTTGAAATAGTTAATGAGAATTTTACTACTCGAGTTTACTGTAGATTGCATCAAGGGTCCAATCACCAATGATGGGCAAATAGTTACAATGTCCAGCCCAGTTTTTGCTGCATAAGCAAAAGCCTCACGCTCTGCCACCGTTTTCGAAAGGTAATACCAATCCTGCCAGAATAACAACACAGACAACTTCTTTTGAGTGGGTAATGCAGCACAGGGAGTTATGTAACATAAACAACAAGAATCAACGAATATTCTTTGTCAATATAGGAAGATCATTTATTATGAGAAAGCACAAAGTAACTCTTGCCAAGGCCTCAGAGAGGATAGGGGATCCAAGGCATCTAATGTCATAGCAATCAATTTGCCCGGTAGTAACATGTACTGAAAAAGGTATCTGAAATTTTGCTCCTCCCAAGGGCATTAGCACACAAAAATTTAGCAACGGAAAAGGCATTGTCTTACTTGAAGGATTAATAACATTACCTGATTCTTTCTGCATAATTCCTCATCTGACCAACTGTCTTCAGTGAGAGCCTTATCCTTTGGCCAGTTAGGATTATTGAACAGGGCAGCAATTGAAGACACCATGACAACTCGCTTAACTTTTGCCTCATGGCAGGCCTTCAACACATTAAGTGTGCCTGTTACAGCAGGAGCTATGACCTCTACCTGCAAAAACAACAATAATTATAAAATGTTGACAGGAATACAATATCATAGAGCCAGGATGCAATGATGGTGCAAAGCATAGATCGAAATGAATTATGTCTGCAATTATTAATTTTATGGGGTAATACAGATATCCTGAAATATGTTACCTCACTTCTGAGCTAATGTCAACTGCTTTATACTAATATCACCAATTTCACCATGTTAAACCATAACCAATGATGGCCCCTTAATTCAACACAAAAAAAGAAAAACACCCTGTTTCCCAATATTCGACACCAACTCAGTAAATATTCCACACCAATTTCACCATGTTGTTGTCAAATTCACCTCAGGGTTGGTGGATCGGCTAGAGGGTACAGGGCTTGCGACATGGAAGACGCCCACACAGCCAGCAACTGCTGAAGCTACACTGTCATAGTCCAACAGATCAGCCTTGAGCAGCTGCAACCTCTCCTCGGCACCTTGTAGCGCCTTGAGATGAGCATTCTTGGCATCACCTACGGCACACAGACACACCACAACCACCACCACCACCATCATACATTAAAAAAAAAGGCCCATCATAATAAATATTCAATGTAATTTTAAAATAACTTCAAAGATTAGGATCTTAAAAATTATTGTGATTCCACCTAAAGATAACAACTGTAGTAGTTGTATGAGGACCAACGAACTTGTCATGCCGATAAAAACTCAAAATTAGGAACTAGAAACGCTTCTCTTTGCTTCCAAGAACATGGGGATCATTTTATTTATTCATTTATTTACTACGAGTATCATCCCCTGAAACCTTTTTCTTTTATGTTTTTTTGAGATGACATCCTCTGTCCTCTAAAACCTAACACTAGGGAGGGCTCCATCCACGCTTCCACCCTCAGCATATTTGATATTTCCACCCCAAATTTCACCAACCCCGGGGTCAAGAGAATCTCCTGGGCGACGAATCGAAGCAAAGGCGAGGTGTGGGGGCGCGTGAAGTGTAGAAGATTGAGGTAAGTGAAGGTGTATGTGTGGTGGGCGGCCCTCACCTGGATCCCGCACGGTGCCGCGGACAGCGTAGTTGCCCCTGGAGAGGAGCAGCTTGACGTGTGACGAGGCGATGAACCCTCCGGCGCCGGTGACGCACACCGTCTGCCTCGCCGTCGCCGCCGCCATGCCTTCTGCCTTCCTACTCACCCCCAAGCTCCTCTCTCTCTCTCTCCCACGCGGCCATGCGACCGAGACGAGTCGAAAGAGCGGTCGCGATCTTATCTACAAGGGCCGAACCACATACGATGGCCGATCCAAGGGGTGAAAACGGCTGGAGTCGGTAGTTCTTCGGAAACGACACTTGGTCCATCGATAATTGATCATATTTACGATGCAGAAAAAAATTAAAACAAATAAAATTTATAAATAGTAAAAAAAATGAAGATCAAGCTCTCTTCAAAATTAGGTTTCGCTGGAATACCATTCTCAAAAGTTGATTCGTTAGAATGTAAAGCTCAGGTATACGCAACTCATTCAATTACCATTTTCTCATTTTCACCGATTTCCGAAATATTCTCTTCTCTTCCTCATAGTGATATGAGTAAGTAAAATATTTTTATGTAAAATATTAAATAAGATGAGTAAGTAAAAAAAACACACCTAAAATACATTCCCGCGCATTCACGCGAGCTACCTACCTAATTCGATCAAAAAGATCATTAATGTTGTACAATAAAGTATGGTGAAAAATCTCAAAATTAAGTTTTAAAATTTAACTTTTTAGTAACAACTTACAAATTGTAGGGCAAATAATGGGAGCCTTAGGTCTGCCTTTTGCAAGTCCAAGAAATGATGCACATGTAAACAAACTAATCAGCTTATGGCAGTTCACAAATAATGCATGGATCTTACACATATGCTAAACCTAAGTGCACATCCTAAATAAATCTAGGTACTCTTGACGACTCCGACATATGGCAGTTCAACATTTCCCATGTATATTTTACCATCCTTCCTCTCCATCACTTCTGTCGGACTTAGGCTCTTTGGTGCTCTCATCTGTTGCACCAGCTCTCCACCAGCACTAACTCTCATAGCAACCAAGTGGCTGTCCGGACCAAAGGGGAGCTCATACTTCTCACGATGGAGCGCCACCCAATAACCACCTTTTCCATCTGGCCTCACATTATCAGGATAGCCTGGTAGGTCGGCAAATGGTTCGGACGTGCCAGTCTTCGGGCCTTTGATCCACTTGCATGGGCCAGTCAATGCAACCAATCAGATGTGCTCGGTCAGCGCTAATGGCGACACCGTTCGGGTAGGTTATGTTGGATTGAAGCACGGTGACTTACTTGGTTAGTTCGTGGGTCATATACTTCATAAGCCGTCCCGTCGAGTCCTTGGTTACCGTGACTTGCTCGTGCTGAGATCGTTGGTAGTTCATGCTGCTGCCGGTGAAATACACGTCTCCGGTGACCTGATCAACATCCACCCCGTTGGTGAACGCCGTCGGCCTCCGTGGCCAACACCGTTGCCTCCCCGCCTTTCGGCCCAACTCGCATCAATCCCATGTAGGCGTCGGCGATGTACAGGTTGCCGGTTTTGAAGTGAAATCGTAGGCCCAACGGACGGCCGCATTTGCTCTCGGTCTGAACCGTGGGGAGGGTTGATGCCGCGCACTTGTTCTTCACGTAGCTGGGGCTATACGTGTAGGTGCTCCAGCCCGCCGCCTCGCCGTTCCACCTCATGATACGGCCGTCGGAGACGCCGCCGTATGGCCGCGGCCTTTGCCGTCGAACGCGACGCTCTCCGGCCCGACCAGTGATCCGCCGAGGTCGAGATGCTGGCTTCGTCGGGCGTCAATGGTCTTGAACATTCTCGCGCGCTGCGGCGGTGGCAGCGGCGGCGGGCGGCAGCAGGGGACGGCGAGAACACCAGGAAGAGAATGAGCGGGAACGCCGTCGCCGCCGTTGGCCTCGCCGTGCGGATCATCATGGCTAATGCTGCAGGAGAGCTCGTTGGTGCACTACGCGCGCGTCGTCTTCTTGATCTCTGTTGCTGCACGTACGCTTGGCTCGTGTCCGAGTGCTCGATCGACTCGGACTCGAGCCGATCGTGGGCCCTCCCGTCATGGAATATAACGATAAATGGGCCTTTTCAGGCTGGTTGCCCGAGCTGGGCGGCTCCTCTCCCCATTACAGGCCTAGCCTGTTTAGAACTGAAGGTAGCCTGTCGACACGACTGTGTTCTAACAAAAAAAAAATCATCGATGGGTTTGATAGTATGTGTTACAAGTGCAATACAACAGTGTTTTTTTTTACAAGGATTCAGAGTTTCAGACGTTTAGTAAATCCAACGAGCCTGGCGACGTTCAGATAATTACAGTGAATGCTGAATGCAGGATGCAAAGTTCAAAACATGCACCAGCAGAGAGACTCCCGTGTTGCTCCGCTCCTGGGTAACACGGGTGACGACGCCAGCCCCGCTGCCAACTCTCCTCACTTGCATCCTCTGCCTCGCCGCCGCTCGAGCAGTCGCCGGCAAAGCCGGGCGGTGGCAAGGACGGTGGCGGCGGGGCCTTCTTCTCCCTCGCACCACAACCCGACAAATGGAGCATTAACGGGGAGCGGGCGGGGGGCCAAAGATGGTTGCCTTCGACGCCGCCGGCGGCCGGAGGCAACGGATCCGTCACCGATGAAGGCGGATATGGCCCCCTCGCGGCCAGGTCGGGAGGGAGCGGCGCTGGCTGCGCTGCACCGAAGGCCGGCGGAGGAGGTCGAGCTACCGGTGGAGGAGGCCGAGGCGCAGGCAGAGCAGGTCGTGGGGCCGGCGGTTGTGGTGGCGGCGGGGCCGAGGGTTTGTGGCGGCGGTGTTATGCTCCGGTTTTTGTTCAGGATTAAAAATTAATAAATAATGCATTTCTAGAAATTATATTAAAAGCTAAAGCAAATTAATCAAGTGAAATAATGAGGGACTTAAAAATTTTCCTTTAAAAATCATGGCTGGAAATATTTTTGTAATATTTTCCGTGCCCTAAAATACTTTCTGAAATTTTCCGTGAAATTTTGGAGCTCAAGACCTAATTTTAATAGTACAAAGATCATTTAATCGATTAAATAAAAGGAAAAACATTTTAAACCCCTCCTTTGCACTTGGGCCGTTTCCGGCCCAAGTCTCCCTCTCCTCCCCGCTCGGCCCGCCCCTCCTCTCCCCCTCCCCCCGGGCTAGCCTCTCTCTCTTTCCTCCTCCTCCAACCGGCCTTCTCTCTACCTCTCGCCGACAGGTGGGACCGGCGGCCCCACCTGTCAGCTCCTTCTCCTACCTCCGACCTCCCCAATCGCCTTGACCGCCGGCCTCTCTCTCCCCCACATCGCCGGCCACCCCGCGCGCCCCGGGACGCCTTGCCCCACTCCGCGCGGTCACCGGTCTCCACTCCGCGCCTCTCCCGCACCCACCTCCCCTCTCCTCCCCGCCCGATCCGGCCGCCACTCCCCCACACCGTCGCCTCTTCTCTCTCTCCCGCTACGGCCGGTTCCACCTCCCCGTGCCCATAAACCCCCCCGGCCATCCTCTCCCGCTTTCCCCACCCCACACTGGCCGCTGCCGCGCCGCTGCACTTTATTAATTAACAAGGCTAAATGAACTGGTTTAGTTCAGGTGGAATGGTTGAGCATGTTCAATATGGTATAGCGTTGTTCAGTGAAGATGTTTAATCTTGCCTTAATTAATCGACTGTTTTACTGTTTTCAACTATAAATGTTTACAACCGCATTTATGCAAATAGCCACAAATTCTCCTTGTCTCCCCTTGCACGAATACATCGTTGGTGTGGCTTGCTGAGTACGGTGGTTGTACTCAGTCTTGCTATTATTCCCCTTTTCAGAAGTGTAGTGCTTCTGAGCTGAAGATGAAGTTAGAAGACCAAGGCTTATACCCCAGTTGAATTTTGCCTGTGGAGTGGAGCTGAAGCCTCGCTAGGATCATCGCCTTTTTTCTCCTGCTGCTTTCTTTTTGTCTGAGGACTAAGTGTCTCTTTTGTAAGTATTTACGCTTTATTTACGTTTGAATCTGTATATTAATTTATCGTTTTGTGTACCCTGGCTTGATTCCTGGACAGGGATTTATACACAAAATAGTCTGGAAATTTGGGATAAATTTCTGGGCGTGACAGGCAGTGTCCCATCCAAATCCGACGCCCTCCCCACCAGATCTGGCGGAGTGGCGGCTGGTGGTGGCGCAGCTAGCGATGATAGCGGCGGTAACGACGATGGCCGGTGGCAATTATTGGGGGCCGGTGTCGTGGCAGATGCAGTGGGTCGACGGCGGAGGCCGGTGAGGCACGAGGAGGCGTGGCCGGTGGCGGTGGAGGCCAGTGTGGCGCGATGAGGCGCGGCAGGCGACGGTGGAGGCTGGCACGGTGCGATGAGGCGCGGCTGAGGTGTGTGCCGGTGTGGCACGACGAGGCTGGCTGGCGTGGTGCGAGGAAGTGCAGTTGGCGACGGCGGTGGCCGGCGCAACGGGAGGCGAGGCCGGTGGCATCACGCGGAGACTGGCCAGCGGGGGGCGTCGGTATAGTGGTGCCCACGCGCTGGCGGAGGTTTAGATGACGTTGGAGCAATGGTGCATCAGTGGTAGATAGGCAGGTGGTGGACGACAGGTAAAAACCCAGCCCAACCTTGGCCGGACCAGCAACGATAGCGTTCGAGCGCCACTCCCCTCTTGAGGGCGTTGTCTTGCTGTCTCACCCCCTCTAGTGTGGCTGTTGGGTGAAAGTCCAGTCTTGGTTCTCTTTGAGACCTTGATGGACGGCGGCGGTGGTGCTTTCATCGTTTCTCTCCTTGGAGATGTCGTCTAGGCATCCCGTTGCCGAAACCTCCGAAGCTTTTGGTGCAAGCTCGTTCGAGATTCACATCCTCTTATGTCAGCGTTCTAGCTGCTGCAAGTTGGCCACGCCGGAGGGTCTAGGAGAGAGAGTGGTTTCATTCTTCTCTCTCACCCTCTCTCCCTCAATCCCAGAGATTTGGATAGAGCGAGGTTTTGTGTCGGTTGTAAGGGTCGAGTTTTGGACGATCTCGGCTATGTTCTGTTGTTGGCCTAGCGACGATTGATCACGCTTAGCGGTAATCGGTCCGGTGCTAGCCTTCCCTTGAGTTTGTGTGTTGGTGTTATCGATATGTGAGTGGTGTTATATTTTATTTTATTTTATTTCGTTTTCCTGGTTACGACCTCCCAGTACTGTAATCTTGTAATTTTTTCCTATTCTATCAATAGAACTTCACACTGTCTTGTGAGAGTAGTAAATAAATAAATGCAGGATGCAGCAGCTAGCTGAGAGGAGGAGCTTGACGCACGCAGCCACGAGCCCACGACGCCACGAGAGCCTCCGGCGTCGGTCAATGCACGCATCGATCAGATATGTTTGGTCAGTGCTAATGGTAATGTAACAATCAGATGCATTTTCGTCGTAGAGATTTAACTACCCCTCCTTCGTTCAAAAAACTTAATCTAATAGTGTACGTGATCTCTTTTAGTACAATAAATTTAGATAGAATATTATCTAAATTTATTATACTACGAGAGATTATATCGTTTTTAAGTTAGATTTTTTTTAAGATGGAGAGAGTATTGATCAGTGTTACACCGTCCTCGTCCTCCCGGCGTGGCCCTCCGTTCCTATGGTACAGCTGCTGCAGCACGACGTCTGGACATCAACGTTCTCGTCTCATTGTCACCCAAAGGGGAAGAAGATCATGCGCCTTGGACCTTTCAGGCTTCAGCAGTATATGGATTGATTTGATTTGTTATCCGGGAGTGGATTTTAAACTCTCGAGAGAACATCCCCTCGTTACTTGCATATCAATCATTAGTTATAAAAAATTGAAAAAAATTAAGAAAATGTATTAACATGTGATATATCACTCCACAAACATGTAACTTAAAATTCAACTTCTACATGTCGCAACGAAAAAAATAAATTTGACTGCGAATATACGTTAACTAGTTGTAGTTTAATTTGTTTTTTCGTTGCGACATGTAGAAGTTAAATTTTAAGTTGCATATTTGTAGAGTGATATATCACATATTAATACACCTCCGCAGATTTTCTCAATTTTTTTCATAATTATTTGAGTGACATGCAAACAACCAGGGGTTATCCCCTTGATAGTTTAGAATAGTTTCCCTTTGTTACAGTGGTGTACTAGCCTTCGATTTCTCAAACTTCGTTATTGAGCTCTTGCCAAATGTGGCAGCTGACAAACGTTGTGGTAATTGATTGGAGAGAACAATACTGCAAAGTGCAAACTTCTGGCCCTATTTGAAACAAATGATTTGTTGAAAGATTTAATAAGATTTAAATCTTATAGGACTTTTTTCTATTTGATTCTTTCAAACAAGGGGTTGTAATTTTTCAAATCATATGAAATTCCTAAGGAATGGATCAATACATGTAGATTTGAAAAGGAGTTAGCAAGAGTTTTCGAAACGACTACAAATCAGGCACCCGATTTTCTCCAAAAATGAGCATTGTTTCAGCGTTACTTAGAAAAATGTTTCACTACTAAATAAAAAATATTTCAGACTAATGGTGAAACAGAAATTAATCACGATTGAAACATATTATTATCACATGTGAAACTTCAAGCTTCAACAGTTGAAACATCAACAAACTACGAGAGTCATCAACAAAAATATGAAGCACCATTGAACTGTGAAGTATCAAGTGCAACATTTCGTTCCAACCAGGGGTGGGCCCACTTCAATTCAAGGGTATTCAGATGAATACCCAAGATTTTTGATAAAAGAGTATGTATATATAGTATGTACTTATGTATATATGAAGGAAATGAAAAAAAAAACCATATTCAGTTCATTTTCTTCACTGCTTGGGCCTGCCCGCCTCGTCCTTGCTTTCCTGGCCCAATTCACTGCCTAAATAGCCCAAAACCAGTAGGTAAACAGCCCAAAACTAGCGGTAGTAGTGCAGCAGTCATACACCATCACACATGGTCTTACCTAGCACTTGAAAATTTAAAATTTTAATGGACTTGTAGTATATAACTTTTAAAGGATTTTTAGTATATAATAGATTATGTGATATTATTTAAACCAATTATTAGACTTTTGGGTGTAAATTTTTTTACCCCTTACCTATTTTGAATATCCAACCTCTAAATCTTGGGCCCGCCCCTGGTTCCAACCCCAAGAAACATCACAAACTCATATAAATGTACCAATTCTGATCTGATTTTTTCCTCTTCTCTAGTGGGCTCCTATAGTCCATGTTGCAAATCCACGTAGAGATGTTATCTTGCTTCTCCATTGATGTGGGTAGCCGCTGCTTCGCAAGCCTTCTTCACCTCGTCATTGTCGGTACTGGGCCCTCGCATTACTACGAAAACGATTTTTCCGTGCGGTCGAAAAGGGGTTTTCGCGTGCGCATCTCCTGTCCGCCTGCATTGAAGTGTCTGCAAAAATCCGATTTTTTTCGTGCGGGTGACGCACCCGCATGCGAAAATCCGATTTTTGCGTGCGGGCGCTTAAGCCGTCCGCACGAGAAAAATAAAAAATCGTAACAAAAAAAAGAAAATCAAAACCCTAGACCTGGAACCCTAATCTAGCCACTGTCGCCGCCATCCTGCCCGAGGCTCGCCGCCGTCGTCCCCGTGGTTGCCAAGGACGGATCCAGCCGCCCGAGGCCTGACGACGGCGGATCTGACGCTGCCATTGCTGGGAGACCGCTGCCGCCACCGTCGTCATCATCACCACCCTGCCCGAGGCCCGTTGTCGTCGTCCCCGCGGTCGCCGGCGACGCATCCGCCCTCCCCTCGGTGGCAGGCGACGGATCCGCCTTCCCCGCGGTGGCAGGCGACGGATCCTCCCTCCCCGCGGTGGCAGGCGATGGATCCGCCCTCCCCTCCGGCCGCGCCGCCGCTGACGCCCCTCCCCTCCGCCGGATCTGGGAGGGAAGGGAAGGGGAGGGGAGGAGAGCTGGAGGGAGAGGGAGGGGAGTGGCCACGCACACCACCATTGGGAGGGCCACCGCCGGAGGGGCTTGCTGTGCCCTCGTCTACCGTCACCGTCGCCTACGCCTGCCGTCATCGTGGAGAGGGAGGAGAGGGGAAGAGGAGAGGAGATGAGTGAGGCCGGGAGAGAGAGAGAGGAGAGTAGTAGGGGTCTAGGAGGAGAGGAGAGGAGAGAGTGAGGTGGGAGAGAGAGAAAGGGGGATGGGAGAATAAAAAATGGAGTGGGAATATGAGGAGTATTTTCGCGTGCGGGTGAGTTAAGAGGCCCGCATGCGAAAATACCCGTATTTTCACATGCGGACGTTTTAAGTGGTCCATTTGGAAAAATTGATTTTTGCGTGCGGGTTTCTTAAGGAGCCGTATGCGAAAATGAGGGTCGATTTTTGCAGACGCGGACACTTATGATCCATCTGCAATCTATTAAGGTGCTTGTCCAGGAAAATCATTTCTGTACTAGGGTCGTTGCGCCATCTTCATTGGTGAACGGGTGAACAGAAGCCACACACCACCTCTAGTTCCACATAGGGCCATCATCATCATCATCATCTAGCGGATCGACGAACACGCATAGCACAACGCCGACGCTCTGCATGGCCCCATAGCCACTTGCGTATCTCGAACTTCTTTGCCACCTCGTTAAAGGACACCTCACCAGCCAACCACACCACCACGTTCATCCGCCGAAGCATGCCGCGGCATCGCCCGCGGTCTCCATGGGCAGGCGGAACTGCATGCAAAAGAAATCACGGGATCTCACCGGAGACGCACGGTGAACACGCCCCACTGCTCGCAGACGAGACGAGAAGATAGAGTGGAGAGGAAAGAGAGAGAAAGAGAGAGAGAGCAAGAGGGAGGAGGGGAATGGATAAGGATGCAGAGGGAGATAGAATAAGTAGAGGATGAGTGGCCAAGAGAGCTCCTATTATTTTTTCTCCGTCGGTTGGTCGACCGACAAAGCATTCCAGTTGAAAAAAATTTACTTTGAGTCTATCTCTCGAATCCGATTTTTGCATATCAAAATTTGTCATACATACTTACATACGAGAAAACGAGGAATATTTCTTGGGATCAAAATGACTTTGCTACTATAAGGATACTGAGTAAACGTTGCTGACTGTAAATGTTACTAAAAATTTGACAAAAAGTTCAATATTCTTACTATACATTTTGGTAATAACATATCAAGTGTTGTTGTAATAACATACCAAGGATAATTTAGTGAGAAGAAATTAAAACGGAAGTAAAAGATGTTTTTTATGAATAATGAGGCTATTCAAATTTTTTTTACTGTCGTATGGTAAAATTTATTTGGAGAATAGTCTATATCTCCTGTGGACTAAAACCTCCTACTAGTATTTCTAACGTGGCTGAGAATTGACTTGTTGGTGTTGATTCAAAAATTAAAAAGCTTATATTTATTGGAGTATCTGCTCTACGTTGGGTTTTATAGTTAATGATGTTGTTTTTGGTAAATCTCTAAATAAATCTTTTATGCATGTGCTTTTGAGGGTAACGCATTGGCTCCGTCTCTTGGAGCAGCTTCAAAAGTGAAAAAACAAGGAGCTCATATGTTCTGCATGTCGAAAGTTAGAAGTTTTGCTTATGCAGATTTTCACTAACTACAGAGACTTCAATAATTGTTTTCTCCTTATATGGTGGAGAGGAAGGATGGTAAAATATACATGGGAAATGTTGAACTGCCATATGTCGGAGTCGTCAAGAGTACCTAGATTTATTTAGGATGTGCACTTAGGTTTAGCATATGTGTAAGATCCATGCATTATTTGTGTACTTTTGATTCCTTTGCTTTGTACTATAATTTGAAAGCATATTAGTTTGTTTACATGTGCATTTGGGTGCTTTTCGTTCCCCTGGCCATGCACCCAGATTATCAGTAAGGCCCCATACAGCTTATCACACAAGTACATCAAGTCACTTTCATGTGGAAATCATAAATGGCATAATTCTCAACCCAAATCCATCACCAAAGATAACTTTATCTTCTACTCCCAGCTGCTGCCAAATGGCCAGCTCTTACAGATGTTGCCAAAGAGGCCAGCTCCAATTAAGATCGATCAAAACACACACCTACATCGATTAAACTAAGCCTAGAACCCGATGAATACCCTTCCTTGTTCTAGAAAGCCTTGGATTGTGTTGGTAATTTCTTCAATTGTATTGATATACACAAGACACCGTTTGCTCAATCCAGGACACCTGCAGCTCTATAAGATTCAACACTGTCTCTGAGTGTTTCCTCAAATGGCTTGATTTTCCATCCCAGCTTCTCTAGCTTCCCCGAGTTGAATGACGGCTCATCGCTCACTTGCACAAACCTGTCATTGAAATGTAGGAGTTTCATGGGATTCATATGGAAACTTTACTAATTCAAAATGCAGCAAAAGCATAACGATTGCCGTGTTGTTTTATAAATGCACAGTGCAACACTGCAAATGTACGAAGGAAAATGATTTCGCTATTCTACATTCCAACCCAAGAGCAGAGGCTCACTTGTCGGCGAATTTGTAACCGGGAAACCAGCTCTTTAGTAAGTCAATGATATGAGGCATCCTTCTTGCGTGTGAACTGCAGATGTACCGTCCGGAGACCCCTGGGGTTTCATACAGTAAAAGAAGAGCATCGGCAACATCCCGGACATCCACAAAGTTCCTCAATTTGATTTTTACCTCACAATCACCTGCCAAGAGATAATAAAATGGATCTGAATCTGAAGCAGCCATGGAAACAAAGATAATTTATATAATGAATCACCGGAGCATAGCAAAGTGAGGCAAAATGCTCAACCTTTCAGACAACCAAGTATGACCGTACTACTTGCATTCACAGTTGGTTGCAGCAAGGGTCCAATCACCAACGATGGGCAGAGTGTCACAAGATCTAGTCCACTTCTCTTTGCATGATCAAAGGCCTCAATCTCCGCAATTGTTTTCCCAAGGGTATACCAATTCTGCCAAACCGATGTATCAAGCTAAATTGGAACATATGAAAACCATATGCCTACATGACCAAGATATGTAAAGAAGAAAGAAACAGAGTATTGCGCTATTGCTCACTTTAATTAATCCATCTCAGACCAAAGTCTCAAGGCACCGAATGTTTAAGCAACCGCGCAAAACCAGTGAACTAACAAAACGAGTATTCCAACTAGCGTTGACTATCTCAATAGTCATCAAAAGATGTTTATTCATGCAAACTTGCTTTATAATTACTAACAGTAAGTTTTTTTTGGATACTGATCTAGTAAGTCCAACACCATGTTGCAAGCAAAATCTATTAATCCCTCCATTTTTAATGTATGATGCCGTTAACTTTTTAAAATGTGTTTGACCATTCGTCTTATTCAAAAATTTTGAGCAAATACAAAAATATCTATGTCATGCTTAAAGAAAATTTGATAATAAATCAAGTCATAATAAAATAAATGATAATTATATAAGCTTTTTGAATAAGACGAATGATCAAACATATCTCAAAAAGTCAATGGCATCGTACATTAAAAAACAACGGAGCGAGTACTTATCAAAGAGTTCAGTCATTTATCTCATTCTCTGTAGTGCAGGAGT
This sequence comes from Oryza punctata, assembly GCA_000573905.2. Classification (NCBI taxonomy): domain Eukaryota; kingdom Viridiplantae; phylum Streptophyta; class Magnoliopsida; order Poales; family Poaceae; genus Oryza; species Oryza punctata. The sequence continues at coordinate 32,031,304 of CM002493.2, forward strand.
AAAATAAGCCATGTATTGGTTTGGGTGGTATCACCTTAGTGGCTCTGCAGTAATCGACATCAGACCAGCAATCTTCGTCTATGGCCTTGCCTTCAGGCCAGTTAGGATTCACCATCGCAGCAGAGACAGATGAAACCACCACAACCCTCCCAACCTTAGCTTCTGAACAAGCCTTCAACACATTCGTCGTGCCCGTTACAGCAGGAGCAAGTATATCAACCTACAGCAACCTCAATTCATTAGCTACAAGAACATGACGATTTACAACTCTGCAGACTTCAGCTACTGCTTGTTGAGAAATCAACAGTTTCCACAAATCATTTTCATTAGAGACTGTTGATTTTGTCAATTTTCAGTAACTGCAGTCTACAGTTTCAACAAGTCAATGGAGAAGAAAATGTAAATTATTTTGCTGAAAAAAGAGAGACGGTGCCTCTGGGTTCGGGGCGGAGAGGAGCACGGGGCAGGCCACATGGAAGACGTCGTCGCAGCCCGCGATGGCCGCCGCCACGCTGCCGTAGTCGAGCAGGTCGGCCTTGAACAGCCGCAGTCTCTCCACGGCGCCGTCCAGAGACATCAGGTGGGCGTTCTTGGCGTCGCCTTTCGCACAAATCATCAGCACACGCACACCAATCAATCAATTCACAAGAACAAGAGCAGAACGCCAAAAATATCAAAAACTTTGAGCAGCATCGGAAGGAAATTTCTGAATGGTCCCATTCAAGAACTCAAACAGAGAAGAGATCGATTTCGTCAAAGATCCCAGGAAGCTAAGTCAGGTGTACCTGGATCACGGACGGTGCCATGGACGGTGTAGCAGCCGCGGGAGAGGAGGAGCTTGACGAGCCACGACGCCACGAAGCCCCCGGCGCCGGTCACGCACACCGTCTTCGTCCTCCCGGCCCCCTCCTCCATTGCTATAGTACAGCTGCTGCTGCTACAGCACGATGTGTGGACTTCACTGGGCTGTGGGCTCGTGTCACCAAAGGGGAAGACGACTAGACGAGATCCTGTCTGTGGCTTGTAGGAGTACAACGACTACGAGTAAACTGATTATTGTACTTGTGCGAAACGTGAGAGTTGACAAATAATATTGTACTAGCAACTGATTGGAACTGGATAAAGATTTCTTTTTTTATATAAAAAAAACTGAACTGGATAGAGACAAGTAGAATTACGCTGAAGAGAGGATAGCACGGTAAATTCACACCGTGATGTCCTATTCAGAGAGATTAAGAATATGAGAACAGTGGTTTGGTGGTCAGATTTCATGAATGTCTTTTTTTTTTTCTAGTATATATTTTTTTTGACTTCTACAACTATAGATTCTCATAATCTGAGTAAGAATGTGATCTATTTGGAGGAGTTGAAGATTTTAGAAGAAATTGTAGGGGTTAGAAGCTCCCTTAATAGTATTGAGTATTGACGTTAATTGAACCCCTAATTAATAGGGTGAAGGACCAACCCATTTAGCTAGCTAATGTTGCATTAACACATGATTAATGAGTATAATCTATTAAAAATTTGAAAAAGGATTAATATGATTTTTAAAGCAACTTTCCTATATTTTTTTTAAAAAAACGCACTGCACTTCTTGACCTCTCGCATCACAGGTTGCCGCCCACACCCCTAGTTGCCGCCTCCTCCTTCAGCCGTCGCTGCATTCTTTCTTAGCCACCGGTTAATCCCTGTTCCTAGATCCACCTCCTTAGTTATCGTCGAGCTCCCTCAGCTACCGACGCCTCCTCCACCTCACTCTTCTGTCATTGACTTCCGTTGGCTACCTCTTCCTCGAGCTGAGGCTACCTCCTTGGTGGAATCTAGAAGATGGGATGACCGCCACCGGCTCCTTCTCCCAATGCTAGCGCAACTGCATCTAGCCTTCTACCTTCCCTCGTTGCCATTGAGCTATCTCTTCCACCATGATCATCAAGCTCCCTCTATTGCTGACACCTGCTCCCTCTACCTCCTCATCATCGTCGAGCGTCTCCTAACCTTGATGCTTGCTCCCGTAGTTCTTGAGCTTCCTCAGTCACCTGGTCCCAAGTTCCTCTGGTGTCAATATCATCATCAAGTTTGTCGAGCAAGCTGAGAAAAAAAAAAGAAGGAAAAAAAGAATTGATGCTGAAGAAAAGTGGAGGATGGATAGAATTTTGATGTGAAAATAGTATTGATGGATTTATCATGAAAAGTATTTTTATAGTGGTTATATTTTTAATAGCTCTATGAATGAATTTGTAGTTATAAGAAATAGTAATGATGGAAAAATGGTACATTAGAAACAGTGGTGATGTCTAAAACAACATGTAAGAAAAAAACGAAGATAGTTTATCTGCTAATCATGCGTAGAGTACCATTTTCACCGCCCGATTGTGCTGAATTCTGAGATGTGGGTTTCGTATTCTCCAGGCCCATGTTTCAATACCCAACCGAGCCGGTCCGGCCCAACAGCCCATTAACATGTGCCCCCCTGGCAGTCACTAAACTTGCAACTCTCACAAATTCTCCATGAAATTTCACCGGGCCATTCCAACTCGAAATCTCTCAACAGTCGAGCGAACCTTGCGATCGAGCTCGGAATCGGAGTCGTCAAAAGCAACTAGATTATTTAGGTTGTGCACTTAGATTTAGGATATATGTTAGATTCATGCATTATTTGTGTGCTTTCGATTCCTTTGCGCGATGTACCTATATAGTTTGTAAGCAGATTAGTTTATTTACATGTGCATCATTTCTTGAACTTGCAAAAGGCAGACCGAAGTTGTAACTTTGAGGCGCCCATTATTTGCTCTACAATTTATAATCTGTTACTAAAAAGTTAAATCTTAAAACTTAATTTTGAAGTTTATTTTGAGATTTTTCACCATATTTTATTGTACAACATTAATGAGCTTTTAGATTAATGAGATCACACATATAAAAATTTTACTCATATTTTTTTCCCTAGTAAGGCATACGGCTTATAATCAATGTCAGGGAAACCGATGGTGGCCCAGGTCTGAAATTAATACTCGTCCAGATTCTCAGATCAACTAGGTCCGCAAATAAAAGCTCATCACACAAGTACATCAAGCTAATACATCACCAAAGATACCTTGTCTTGTGCTCCCAGCTAATGCCAAATGGCCAACTCTGACAGAGGTTGCTAAAGGGGCCAGATCCACCTAAGATCGACCAGAGATCACCTCACATTGTCACACACACACACACACTGGTCGGCACAAAGCCCTGATGGGGCACCACTTCATCCATCAGCATCTCACAGCTTAATTAGCTTTCAATCACGCAGCAGATCAATTAAACTAATCCAAGAACACCCCGCTAGTTGTGACAGCACAGGATGGATTAGGCCCTGGGGGAAAACGCTTTCCGAGGCGGCCATGGCCATGATGATTTTGTCGCTAATCTCTCTCGATCGCATCGGGCGCGCGCACATGGGCGTTCACCCTCGCGGCACGGCACGGCGCCGCTGCCGCCCACTATAATACACGCGATTACATGACACGTCGGAGGGTTTAGGCGTTAGCCATGGGATTAATTAAGGCCTAATCTCCTCTGGCCGGGGACGACTCTGTTTGTCGCCGAGTTCGAAGGGCTAGGATGGATGATTGGCATGTTATGAGGCTAATTAATAATTAAAAGATTGGTTGTGTGTGTGTGTGTGTACAGCTGTGTCAGAAGTAAGGTTAGAGTGAAGTTGTGTGAAGTGGTTTAGCTGCTAGCTGTGTGCATGACTGCATGGTGACATGGTGTGGGTGAAAGCTGAAAAGGGCATGCTTGGCATGGTCCAGATTCCAGGATGCAGGATGGTTCAATTTCAAAGTTTTTTTTTTTGGAACTCATGCATTTCAAGAAATTAAGCACATTATACTAGTTTAGCTTTTGCAGTATTTCTCCGTTTCAAGGAAAGGCTCAAAGTTCTATGAAATTATGCACTTGCTAATATGTTTTTGTGAGGAATTGGTGGTTCTCGTTTCAGCATGTACAGAAAAAAAATTATTTATGTTCTAATTTCTAAATAAGGTATAAGGCCCCGTTTGATTCAGATTATTGAGTACATTATTGCTATGGATTATCTAGTCAATCGTATGGATAAATTAAATATTTTAAAAAATAAACTTAACAAATAATACATCCGTTTTAGAAAAAACCAACTTCTAAGTTCCAAAATGGATGCAGGGAATGTCTATATTCGATCAAGTTGGATTTATTTTTTTATGATAGCATATTTTTTGAAGTGATCTAAACCAGTCGTAATCTAGATGCTATATGTTCAGATTTTTAAGTGGTTGTACTCCATAAATGTTACTATTATCTTGTGGATGTACTCATGAAACGTACGGCCTTCCTGATAGGGAAACAAACTAGGGTCATTATCTATGAGCATGGATAGATAGACTAGACCTGAAGATAACTTGGAAAAGTCATATCATCAGACGCCGATAATCTGGACCAGTTCTTCAATAAACAGCATGCATTGAACGGTCAAGCATATATACTAGTAGATCAGTAGCCTGAATATCTTTAATTTATTTTCCATGAAGTCATTAACCCAGCCAGTTGATTACAGTCGCTATTAATTTTGTCCAATTCCAGCAGCACTAGTTATTGTTTTTGTAACCATCAATTGAAGACTGCAGGGAACAAGGCAGGTGTACATGCTGTACATTCTGATTGTTGCAGCGGATTACAATCTGACAAACCCCCATTGAATGATAGTACTATCAGATAGACTATCATCTGATTGGTGCAAGTAAAATCTTGTCTCTATGTAAAGTACAAATGGTTGATTGATTTATTATCGAGTAATAATTCTGTGAACTCAATTGGTATATATAACAAAATTGCAAGAGATTGGTTGTCGCGACCTGAATAGTTTGAAACCTGGATCAATCAGTTGACTAAGAGCCACTTGCACTCAATAATAGATTAACGAGAAGGATAATCATATTTTAGGACCTCGTATTATTATAGGCCAAGAGATGTAGAATGCAAGGTCAGGTACAGAGGATTAGCATCATTTGCGGTCGGTTTGTACATATTTTAGCTCCGTCCATCTCAAACAGATCACTAACCATATCCATCAAGCATATTTATCTGTCCTAAGCACCCTCAAAACCAAGAAACTCCCTATATACTACGCCAAAATCACTTACAATCGAACTGTTTCATACAAAAATCCAGTAAAATAACATTAATGTACAACATAAAGTTATTGTTTAAAAAAATACCTACAATGTCTCTGCTGAAATCAAATAAATTCATACCTAAATCCTGCGTAACTCGGTTGGTTAGATTTCTTATGGTTAAATTCAAGTTCTATTTTATATAAGTATTTATAAAATTTTTATACCTAATTATTATTTCAGTGATAGATGATATGTCTCTCTTTGGTAGCGAGATGCATATGTCGATTGCATTGATATAAAATATATGACGGTCTAATTTTTTTTCAAGGCACTTATATGATAGGGTGTGCAAGATATGTTAGTTCAGTTCGGTGGAGGTGTTCATAGGATATACCGATAAGAGAAGTGTTTGCCTGTGTCGAATAAGTCTTTAATCTATTGTTTTATCCGCGTGTTTATTTAGTTGAGTGTATTTGTGTCTATATGAGCGTCATATCTACTGTGCTCGAGAACAAAAAAGAGACTACCTATAACTGTTAATTCGTCGATCTGTAGAATGAGCAATTCTCGGCGGTTTCTGCGTCTGGTACGGTGAAAAACGTCGCCGGAAACGTACGCGGGTGGATGGGGACGAGACGACGTCGTCGTTACAGGTTGGCGCCGAGCCGACGGAGGCGTCTGCCTCCGGCGACACGTATCCGGTGTCGCGCGCGCGACTTCGCAGCGAACTGCACACCACATGCCGCGCCTCCTCGTCGCCCTCCACCTGTCCATGCTTCTCTCTCTCTCTCATGGATACAGTACAACTAAGCAAGCAAAAGGGCAACCCGAAACAGCCGCACCAAAGCAGCAGCAAGCAAAGCCAGCCAAGCTCCCATCCCTCTCTCTGACTCTTTCTTCAATTCTCTCTCTACACTCTATCTCTATCCCTCAGCTGCTGCTATAGCCATCGCCTTCAAGATCTGACCCGCGACAGAGCAGCGAGAGCGAGAAGCTGTGGAGCAGGGAGGAGTTGGAGGATACGTGCATGGCCGCCAGCAACAACAAGTGGTGGCAAGCGGCTCTCGACTTCCCGCCGCCGCCGGTGCAGAATCAGCATCAGCAGCCGCCGCCGCCGCCGGTGAGCGTTCCGGCGCTAGCTCCGACGGGGGTCGCGTCGCCGGAGAGCAAGCAGCAGGCGGCGGCGGCAGCGACGGCGGGGGCCATCGTGCCGTTGCGGAGGCCGAGGGGGAGGCCGCTGGGTTCCAAGAACAAGCCGAAGCCGCCGGTGATCATCACGCGGGACAGCCCCGACGCGCTCCACTCGCACATCATCGAGGTGGCGCCGGGGGCGGACGTGGTGGCGTGCGTCGCGGAGTACGCGCGGCGCCGCGGGCGCGGGGTCTGCCTGCTGGGCGCGTCGGGCGCCGTCGCGGACGTCTCCGTGCGCGGCGCGGCCGCGCCGCTTCCGGGCAGGTTCGAGCTCCTCTCCGTGACGGGCACCGTGCTCCCGCCACCGGCGCCGCCCGGCGCGTCCGGACTCTCCGTGCTGCTCTCCGCCGGCCAGGGCCAGGTCGTCGGCGGCTGCGTCGTGGGGCCCCTCGTCGCCGCCGGGCCCGTCACCCTCTTCGCCGCCACCTTCGCCAACGCCGTCTACGAGCGCCTCCCGCTCGCCGACGCCTCCGACGTCGCCGACGTCAAGCCCGAGCTCTCCGCCGCCACGGCCACCTCGGCGCCGCAAGAAATGCAACAGCAGCAGCTGCCATTGCCATCCTCGCACCCTCAAGCCATGGCCGCGACCTACCCCGACCACCGCTCGCCGCCGTACGCCTGGGCAGGTGGCGTATGATGATCTGAGCTGAGCAACCTGTACTGAATCGTTCATGGCGTTCTTCAACCTAACAATCTCTAGGGAAGCTAGGTTTTCGCGAGTTCGTGCAATTGATTAGCGGAAATGCTCTTCTTGGGCTAGTCTTGTAATTTTGTTTCACCTTTTCATTGTGATTTTACTGTGGAGAAAAATTGGGAAATGGTGTGTGACCTGAAGGAAGCAAATTAAGCTTGAGTAAGATCAGTAGAATTCAAAGGTTGGTGAGGTACATCAGTTAGCCAAAGCATTTTGTGTGATAATTTGAGGCTAATGTTCAGCTTTTCTAGTTTTAAAATCTTGATTAATGCTTGTGGGCTGTGTTTTGTTTTTGTCTTAAGCTAAATTAGGGAAAAACTCAATTATCTTCTCTTATTCCATTTGGTGGTACTGCTTACATATGCATGTTTGATAAATTTGGGGTTGCATTGTCAAGATTAACTTGCCTCTTAGTAGTCATTATCCAATTCCAATTTGCTTTTGTTTATACTTGTTGGACTTTTAGATAATTTGTTTACACATGCTCTCGTGTTTGTTTATGCCATTTAACTAGTCAAACATGTTAGTTGCGATCTCCAGGGGAATCGGGAGACTGGAGACCGATTCCCCACTCCACCCTAACGCGCCCTGATCGAGGGCGTCAGTCGTTCTATGGCTGTGGACCCCTCTCACACAGTGCCAAAATAAAAAGGGGGGAGTCATCGAGCACGCAAACCGAGATTTTTCACCGTGCACTCGAACTCCCCAGAAAACCCTAGAATCCCTCCGATCCGGGAAAGGCACTGAAGTGAGGGGATACCTCACCGTCTCGCTGTCAGCGTCATCGTCTACACCGACGCCGTCGGCTTCACACCGTCACCATGGCCGTATCGAGCTCCAAAACCGACGATATGGCTCTCTCTCTCTCCGTTCACTCTCTCTAAGGATTACCCATTTAATCCCATGAGCTAGCTTATAACCCCTAGATCTGCACCTAAGGAAACCCTAAACGCTAACAAAACAATCCTAATAAAAGTGACAACGTGGATTTTATTTAGGGATAAATTCCATCTAACTTATTTAGAGAAATAACAGGGCCATTTAACTAGTCAAACAATCCTAATAAAAGTGACAATGTGGAGTATTATTCACACTTGAGCTTGTTTTGTTCAACAAAGATGATATCTTAAATCTTGTGTGCTAATATATGATTAGGGGTGGCAATTTCCCCGTTGGGGCTAGGGAACAGACCCTACGGGGCCGGGGGTGGGGAAGAATTCTCACTTGCGGGTGAGCGGGGGCGGGGATAGTAACCAACCCGTGGGTGATCCGGTGGGGCCCCACAATGTGAATTGCCCTTGTAAAAATAGTCATTTCAACCATGTAGGCCGACTTGGCTCAATTAAATAGCTCATATATAAAAAAAACTAATTCCCCAACTCCCTCTCCTCAATCCCACATTCCCGCCACCAGTCTCACAGTCGTGCCACTCGACATGCCGCTCGTCGCATGCCTCTCATCACCACGCCGCTCACCGCCGCACCTATCGCCGCATCGGTCGCTCATTGTTGCCTCTTGCCACAATGCCGAGCGACGGTCGTCGCCAAGCCTACTCGTCTCTCATCGTTGCACCGTCTGCCTTTGCCGTGCCGCCTTATTACCTCGTCGGTTGTCACCTCGTCTCTCGTTGTCGATGGTCGTTGCCTCGCCTCTCTGCCTTGTCTCTCGTGGTCGTCGGTCATCTCGCTGGTGAACCTCAGCACGATTCATCACCGGAGCCACGAGGTCGTTCTCCGGTCGCTTCAGATCTAACGAGTTGACTATATGTGTCTACTGACTTATATTGCCGTTTGTATTGATTTGAACTTATTGTTGTGCATTTTATTGTGTTGACTTCATACGGGGCCGTGGAGCCCCGCTCACCCGCCGGGACCCCTGCAGGGGAGGGGGCTAGTGAGGTTTTTTCACCCAATTGGCAATCCGTGGCTGGGGATGGGGGTAGAATGTGGGGAGCCGGGACGGGGGCATTCATGTTCAACCTGGCTCTGCCCCGTCCCGTTGCCACTCCTATATATGATATCTTAAATCTTGTGTGCTAATATATGACCGATACTCACTTCGTTCTCGAATAATTGTTACAGTTGAATATATCTATCTCACTTTAACCACAAATTACCATTAAATAATTATAATGAATGAAAGTTGTTTTATTATATTTATGATGCTAAACAGTTTGATCATGTAACATAATTTTAAAAGTTTTTTCTCTTTTCTTTTTAGAAAAAGTACAACTGGTCAAAGTTCAAAGATAAATAGTGCCAATGTCAATTATTCAAGAATGTTGAAGTATTAAAGACGTCACTCTTTTTTTTTAAAAAAAAATGATATCTATTTCCTTACTCTGTGACATACATAAGAGTATCTCCATTAGTCACGCTATCGCGAATGCCATCCAGAAGATAGCACGTCCGAGCGAAAGAAAACATATTTCCGACACCAAAAATAGTGCGTCCTTCATCCGGCTTAATCATGCACTACATTTTGCTTTTCTTTCTCCTCATGTCGTCTCTCAACTACTCACCTCCGGATCGAACTCCTGCCCCTTTATCAAGATAGTGTAAAATTGAATTCAAGGTTACGTTTGAAATACTGTTCTTTTTTCTATCTTCATGAAGAACTGAAATAATTCTTCTGAAAGTCTTGCGTAGCTCCTTCAGATGGGGACTAGGTGATGATCTTCTTGATTTATCCTTTGTACAATATGGTGTACATCAACTTCAATTTGCCTTGGTCATTGCCTCATTGGTCAGTTCTAGTTGAATTTCAATTGACCATATCTTGTGTTTTCATTTTCTTTGGCCTGGTTTTATATGGCCGTTTTTACTAGAAAACAGAAAAGTTCGATTCAGCAGCATCTTGCTTGCAGCAAAGCACCATAGCCTGGATGTTTTCTAAAGATGCAGCAGCCTGCCATTGTAACTTCCAAAGGCTAGGCTTTTGCATGTGCATAGAACCCACTCAACCCAGCATCCTTCTCTTCTTTCCCCTTTTCTTTTCACTTTTAGCACTGGTCAGACTATCAGAGAGAAAGGATCATACACATGACAGTATGACACATGATAGATGGCTGGCAAACTTCCTACTTCTTCCATCGAAGGTGTTTGTTGGGTCAGGATTTAAAGGAAAAATATAGAGTGCAAACTCGTAAACATATAAACTAAACTAGTGTATGACATTTGTTCATATCATCATGAAAAATTTATCCTAAAATTTAACCAAGAGTAGCCATGCTACGATAGTTTTCAGATTTGCAATATATATTTTCACATATTTAAAAACTAAAAACAGTAACCATGTAACAAAAATAATTTTAGGATAAGAATTTTAGGCATACTTGTACTAGTCTAAAAGTCAAGGCTGGACAGAAAGGACGAAAAACCTGCTTGGGCTTATATGGATTAAAGGGTTTTTTTTTTTGGAAAAAATAGAGAAACCCAATCCAAAGGAATAGTTTTTATGTAGGTCATTTGGTTTTTAGAATTAATTCAAAGGAGTTTCATAGCTAGGAAAAAATCCTTCACATTTTAGAGGAATTATAGCATGAGGTCTAACCTTATATTTTTAAATTCTTTTAAGAGTTTCTCATGTAACCTCTCTCTCTCTCCCTTCTCTATCTAACAAATCACCATACAGTCTTAATTATCGTTTGTTTCTATTTTAATCATGTGGTCTTTTTAGTCATGTATTTTAGATTCCCGTGTACCAAATAAACCTAAAATCAAGATTACTTCATTTGTTCCAAACTATAACACATTCTAGCATTTAAAATTTGAAATATATTACTCCTAGCAATTTCTTCACCTACTCCCTCGTCTTAAACATGATCTATTTGTCTATTTTCTCTTTTCAAGTAATTATAATATTATTTTATTTAATTTCATGTACTAATTTCTTAGTACTTGTGTCCGAGAAGTTATTAGTACTTATATTAGGAAGCACTAAGTTTTAAAGTTGGCTATGTCTAAAGCTCAAACAAACATACCCTAAGCATAGATAGAACTCTTTACCTGTTCCACTGTGAAACGAGAGGTGCTTAAAGAGAGATGCAGCTTTACAGTACACAGTCTAAAGTAACGGCAGAGTTATCTCAAAAAAATGTCATGATATAACCACCAAAAAAGCCTAAGCTTGAGCAAACAGTGCTTGAAGGAGGGTTTAAAACCACAAAGCAAATTGGCCCACCAAGAAACTGTCCAAACAAAGCGACTGGTGGGTCAAACCACAAAGAACCAAGTGTACCCTTGATAAAGGAAGGAAGCAGCGTCAGTTATGGTGTCCGTTTTTGTTCTCTCTCTCTTTTTTTTTTCCCTTTGGCCTTTACAGGTCTCTCTCACTCTGATTTGAGCTGGGAATGGGATCGAGGCTGAGCTATCTAGGCCAGCCATGGAAGGGAGAGAAGAACATGAACATGAGAAGGGAAGGAGAAGTGGCATAAGATTGACTGCAAGATTCTGCAGCTTTATCTCTCTGTAGCCTAGCTTCCATGCCTGACCATGTGTTGCACTGCCCTCTTCACCTTGGTCTGCTTCGCTTGACTGCTCCATCATTTCCAAGTACTCCAATCTCTGGCTTCCATGGCTCTGTAGATGTGTGATCGATAGGTAGGCCAAGCAGGAAAGACCGTCTCCTCTGACGGTCTGATGTCTGTCAGTGTCGATGCGGTGTGATGACAAACCCAGAAATGATCAGGTTCTTGAATCTTGACGCTTTGACCATTGCAACATGTGTGTGTGTGCGCGCGTGCGTGAGCGACAGCCGAAACCGAGAGCTCTCTTCTTTGGTTCTTTGCGATGCGATGCACCGATGCAGTGCAGTGTCCACGGCTCCACGCATTGCTTGTGTGTGTACTTGGCCTTGGCGAGACTGCTCTCTGTGTTTTTGTGTGTGTGTGTGTGTTAGAGTGTTGACTGCATGTGCTATGCATGGGTGACTCAAACTGCTCAAGGAGTGGACCGAGCATGAGGTGAGGTGACACCTTCTGCCCATTTGGTTGGGTTGCAGGTCGATTTGATGAAGTTCTTGACTGGAACTAGTAGCACTGAAATACTAGTACTCTCTATACTTAATTTTCAAACTTTGGTCACTTTTTCTTTAAGAAAATACTTCCATATAAATACTGAAAACTTTCTATATAAAAAATTGCTCTAAAGTTTCAAAAAAATCTATTTTTAATAATCAATACTACTCGACTAATCATGCGCTAATGATTTATTCGGTTTTACGTGCGGCTAAATTTTTTTACCTTCATCCAGAAAGAATGGATCCTAATTAACCACTACATTTATTTTGAAACCAGAGGGAGTATTTGACCTATTTTACTTTTAATGCAGTATTTACTTCAATCATAAATATTGGGTATTTAGGTTCGATCAGACTTTTAGAATCTCGACCACTAATTCTATATTAAAATAAGTTTAAAAAATTGATATATTTATTATACAAAATAGTAGAATGATAATACATAGTGCTCTTTCTGTTCCAAATAAGATCACTTTTTATACATGAAACTAATAGCATCTCAAAAAGCTTTAAGGATAGAAGAAAAAAACCACAACACCCTTAATTAATGTGAAAATTATATTAGTTGATGGGTAGATGAGGGGTACTGAAGTAATAAAATTTCTCGATTTGTGGATTGGTGGTAGGTAAAAAAGGTATGAGTTGGTTTATTTTGGGAGAAATTTTAAACTCCAGAAGTTGGTTTATTTTGAGACGGAGGAAGTACGTTGCTATATATATATATAGACTAGTAATACTATATTTGAGTAATCATTGATGCCTAGAGTTTTGAAAGTTTGATGGACTCTAATTTATAACCCAAAGCATATATATCTTTGAATTTAAGGTTTATGTTCTTTTTCAAGGAATTAATTGATGGACGAATGTACAAGCTTTCCAAGTTCTAAACGGTGTAAGTTCTAGAAAAATAAGACTTTATATGGATTTTTTTAAAAAAATATTGTTTTGAATCTATTTTTAACTTGAAAATATTTAATTCATTCATCCGTACCGTTGAATAGTTATCGCAAGTCATTCGGCTATTTGGCCATTCTAAAAAACATACAACTATTCAAGGCAGCAAGAGTAGCAGTTGATGTTCTTTTTCCCCAATGACGGGTCTTAATAATCCGTGCAATGGATGGATTAGGGACTAGTGACAACTAACAAATAACACGCCACTTTGTCGGCGATTCCTTGATGATGTTTATTCAGCTAAGGCTGCTAGTACTCAATATCTGCTTACTTCCTCTCCGGTTTTCACTTTCGATTTGGCTTAAAATTTCGATCATTTCATTAGCATCGAAATTCCCAATCGGGATTTTCGACACTTTTTAGACCAACTTTTTTAATTTTTTTACACAATTTAACTGAATTTAAATAAACTTTGACCAAATTAAAAAAATAAGAAAAACCGAAATTTTAACCAAGATAATACCTATTCGGAAGTTCTGAAATAACCGAAATTGCATTCATTACTCCCTCCATCCCAAAATAAACCTACCACCCTCACCGTCGCTGTCGCCTCAGCTTCTAGTCTCCCCCTCACCAGTCCACCACCCCCATCCTCCTCCCCCTGCGACGCCTCTGCTCCTCCTCTATCCTATCCCACGTGGCGGCGGCGGCTCGACGAGCCCTCAAACAGCCATCCGCTTCCGTCGCGCTCCTCCTCGTCCACCAGTCATCGGCGCGGCGGCGGAGGAGGACGGCGGCGTGGCCCACGGCGGTGAAGGAGGACGGGGCCCAAGCTCTGGGAGATCCAGGTGCGGATGGGCTAGCCATCGCCGTGCTCAAGGTGTTCGACACCGTGCACGGCCTTGAGCCGCTGCTCCTCGCGGGCTCCACCATCGCCGACGATCTCCCGGGCTACCTCACCATGCTGTCCTGCCTCGAGGAGGCGCTCCACTTCCTCTTCGACAACTGCGGCATCGCTTCCTAGTGGCTTCCCGACATCGTCGATCGGGGACCACAACCTCGCTGACCCCCCGCTTCGATGCCCTACCCTCGGAGAGCCGTGCCTCCGTCGCTGCTCGCCGCTCCCTCTTCTCCCGCCGGCCATCGCGCGTCACTACCTCTCCGTCGCGTTTGGAGAGAGATGTAGAGGGGAGATGGGGAGAGAGGAGCTAAAAAGAGGAGGGGTGAGAATGACATTTGGGCCACGTGGGCTCCACCATTTTAATTAATTTGTGTGTGAAACTGACATATGGGTCCCACGAGGTTTATTATTTTTCCGGATCGAAGTACCACGTAAGCACCACGTCAATGCCACGTCAGATGAAGACCGAATCAAATTAGCTACATAGGCGACACGTCAGCCAAAACGCTGAGGGACCTCATCTGCACTGGTTTTGATAGTCAAGGGATCCTTTCTATTTGGTTTTTGGGTTCAAGGATGAAAATCGGATTCGTTGATAAGTTAAGATACCTTAGATGAACTTATTCCTTATCTAGAAGACGGCCCAAAGGGATGGCACTATCATGGGCCGGGCTGTAGGTGGAGATGGATCTGGCCTGTCCCGACCGGAGCGATATGGGCCATTGAGCTGATGCTGAAATTTTCCTCCCTGTTGATCTGTTTTACGCTGGGCCTCTCGGTTTCTGAAGATATTTTGACAAATTTACGTAAATCTGGAGCAATTTTCTCCTCCGCAGAAAGAACGTTCCTCTTAGGGCCAAAACCTCGTGTCATTAGTAAGGAGCTCTTCATTCCATCGGACAAACAAATTCTCCATGTGCCACCTGAAAAAAATATTATTATGGAGATGATTGGGACTGTTTTTCAACAATTTTTACCCCTATTCATGACTACGATCATTTCCCTTTGTTATTCTACTTATCTTTTCTTTACTTCTTAATGTTGTTCTCCTTATTTTCTACTTCTTCTATCCCAAAATAAGTTTATTTTCCACCAATTCCACGTAAACCAATACAAAATTAAAAGGACTAGAATACCTCATTTTTTTTTTGACAATTTAACCCCTTAGGAAACTTATTTTAAAAGTATACCATGTTAAAAGCTTATTGCAAAAATTGACCGGAACCTTATCGCCATGGGCCCTGGTATTGAGGTCAGTACTAGATAAACTTATTCTGGGATGGAGGTAATATTATTTTAATTTATTTTGCCACAAGGGTGATCTCTATGAGCCTTGGCGCTGAGGTGTACGCCAAGGCCTATAGCAATAAGATTGTGGTCCATTTGTTGTTATAATTTTTGCTTTTGCCATGGTTTATTTGTGGAATAAGGTTTTTAAAAGGATCATATTGTCAAAATTTTGGCTAGAATACCTCTTGTTTTATCAAATCACAACACAATTATTTCTACTTTATCTACTCCCAATGTATTTATTCTCTACTTTCATAAACTTCGATTAAATGGTTACTCAAAACTAAACTTATTTTCAGATAAATGAGAGGAGCTAAAACTAAACTTATTCTTAGATGAAGAAAATAGTAGCCTACTTAAATCATCGAGTTTGGTAAAAGCCTGTCCTAAATGTTTTGTCAGAAGAAAACGGTGCAAGTACCATTCCAGGTTTTGAACCTACCGTTTATTGTTTATAATTGAGGTGTCAATTATCAGTTCTAACTGCCTATCCTATTTCAAAATTTTGTACTCTCCGTAGGGACTAGGGACTCTGGTAGGACAAAAGCACCGGTTGGATACTCGAACAGTCAGTCAGTCACTATTGGTCATTGGCTCATTGCAAGCAAAAGTTCACCTAATTCTTTGTCGAAATTCGAACAATTTTAGCGTCCATGTGCAAAGCTTTGCTCTTCTAAAGAACACAAAATGAACAGCCACACCCTAAAAAAAACAAGCTTTCTATGTATATTACACTTGTTACAAATGCTATCAATCAATCGAAGAGCAAATTAAGGTGAAAAAAAGGAGAAATATTATATATAACAGCAGATTTAGAGAGGATCTGAAGCTAATTTGACAAATCATTTATGTTGCATTCTTGGCAGGCATGTAGGATGATCTACTCTTGATGAACTCGAGGCAGTCGGCGATGGCCTCCGCGTAGAACGAGCTCTGGTCCCTCCCGGCCGGCGCACGGCGGCCGTGCGTCCCGCCGTGACCACCAATCCCCAGCGCCGCCGCCGCCGCCGCCGCCGCCGCCGACGACGACGACGCCCTGCTACGCGCTGATCTCGCCGCCGCCACCGTCGAGCAGCTGATCCTGCTGACGCCGGGGCAGCACCGGAGCTCCTCCACGCTCCTGACGAGCAGGCCGAGCAGGCCGGAGAGCCGCACGCGGAGACGGAGCAGCAGGCCCAGCCGGACGCCGCGCGCACGCTGCCGGCCGCGCCGTCGCCGGCCGCCGGCCGGCTTGCCGTAGCTCGCCTGACGGGTCGTCGTCGGCATTAATCGCGCGCTTCTTGCAACGGCGACCGCCGCTGTCGCCGCCGCCTCAGGCTTCGAGGTGATCGCGGCCGGTGCGTGGGTTGCGCACTGGAGCATGGCGAGATGACGAGCCGTGCGTGCTTTGCGTATATATAGCGAGGATTGTTCACTGTTCGACGGTGCATCCCGGCCGTTATCTGGAAAAGCAACATGATTGGGCTATACAAATTGGTATATTGGATTATTCATTCATTAATTCGATGGCTTCCTATCCCAGACCTCGATCTTACATACGGTCGTAAACATATTTTTTTTTTGCAGGTAAGCATGTATATTTCAGAAGACGCGATCTCGATAGATGATAGATGAAACTGAGTTTATAATAATAATTACTTCCCCTATTTCATTTTTACTTTAAATTATTTTGGTTTTGTCCTACTTAAAATTTTTATGCTTAACTAAGTTTATAAAATAATAGTAGCATCAACAACACCAAATTCACTTCATTAAGTCTAGCATTAAATTTCTATATTATATTTATTTTGTATTAAAAATATTATATATTTTAATATAAAATTATCAATATTAAAACTTTGATTTTAGACAAGGTATATTGGCTTAAAATAATTTTCTAAGAAATACAGATAATGGAAGTTTTTCTTAAGAAAGTATTTACTGTTGCACGTGCACACGTGCCCAGATAATACTATGATAACATATTTTGGGTACTCATGATTAATATTGATTATCATGAGTACCCTAAATATGTTATCAAAGTAGTAAGCGTGCATGAACAATAAGAAATGCTTTCCAAACATGATTTTAGTGAGTGAGAACCCAATGAAAATTCAAGGTGATTGAGGTGAGATGTTAGAAACTTTTCTTATTGTGCCTTCATCCTAGTCATATCAAATCAGTTCTAAGGACCTGATTTATAGCTTTTCAAACATTTCAGATTCTAACACACATTTGAAGAATATGTAGTTGCAGAATCAAAAACTAAAATAAAAGCAGAAAAATATAAGAAATCTAGATTTTTCTCGAGCTCACGAAGGACCTAATTGCTACTCTACTGCTTCAGCCGATCAAACAAGACCAAGGTCATCGTGCACTCCGTTCGGTTTACCTTACTGTTACATCGACCAAGATCACATAGAACACACAATAATTAACTTGTTCAAACATTTTTTTCTCCATATAGAACAACATTTGACATGACCTGCCACCAAATCTTCCATACCCAAACACATTCCTTTTTATTAAAAGAATAATTCTACACCAACAAATTAAACGAGCCTATACCCTGCATGGAATCTAGGACCCCCAACCCTAAATCCAAAAGGCCAAAGGCAGTAAACAAACAACATCCTCTGTTCACTGTTCTTGTGAATTTCCGCACAGTGTTGCACACACTTGAATCCCATGATTCCAATCATTATTCAGAGAACCAGGAGCTAGCAGAGACAAATTGGGAGTTAGTTCTGGGGCCCTGACGGTGTCTTGTGCGGATGCATTGGGGAGGCAGCGCGGCGACATGACGGCGAAAGGCTCGTCCTGGCTTCACCGCCGCGGCGGCTTTGCTCCGGAAGCTGGAGCTGACGAGCGTGCAGAACTCCAACTCCGTGGACTGTGCTGCACACTTCAGACTCGATCTGCGACATTGCATTAACCACACTACAATAGATCATTCTTTTGTGGATGGGGGACGACGACACCTCACTGCCATAGTACATCTTGGGGCTCATTTTGTCGCAGTCCTGTCCAGGTTTATAATTCTGATACCGGATAAAAAAACAGCTCACAATCTGTATCTTTATATTTTGCGGAAACAGTTGATAAACCGATAAAAAACAAGGAAATCCGTATGGTTTTGTCAAAAAATTAAAGTTCAGTTAAATTTTTTAAGCTTAACCGAAAATCGAGTGATTTATATTTGGACCTGGCTGGTTTTCATTAGGATTATAAACCTGGTTATGTATATTCAAGTTATGCATGCGGTTTTACTGCATGGTACATGGCGCTATGGCGGTGCTTGTGAATTGTGGTGCTCTAGAATTGGCCCTAGCAACTAGGAATTCTTTTATTTTTTTAAAATATTGAAAATGGCACGACAACGTTTGAAGATCTAATACTTTGATTGCCCCAACGTAGGTAGGTAGCCATGGCAATATTGCTTGGTAGATCAATCTAGTTAGATGACATCGATAGAAGAAGCGCATGCTGGAAGGGTGGCGTCACGTCCAATCCATTTTGATGAGGTCAAAGATAAGAGTGTCATAATATTTATAGAGTGCCACATTAAGTACTATTTAGAACTCCTAAAATTCTATTAAAAATGTTAAAATTGTAATCCTGAATCGGAATTAGAGGTTTATAAGTAAGATTAAAATCATAAAATCGCATACATGATCGTAAATTCTACCTACGAGACTCGAATCAAACCTCTTAATTAGGAGCGTAAAGTCGTACAATCGTATGACATAATCAAAATTTTGACATCCTTATTTGTGTGATGGCAACAAACCAAAGGCAAAACCATCTCCAGCAGCGTGTGGATTATAAAACAACTTTGTTGTGCAACTCGGGTGAAGATTAAGCGCACACGTCAAGCGTTTGATTAATTAAGTTTTAGCTATCACAAACCCAAAATAGATTTATTGGATATTTCAAAACAGTTTTTTACATATAAAGTTTTCACATTAAAATACACATCATTTATCAGTTTAAAAGCATGGTAGTGAAAATGGAGGTAATTAACATATGTAGTAGTAGTAGTAGGCCTATAGTACTATAACATCGCAGGTAGCTAACGCCGACGCGCCGTGCAATCGATCTCGGCATGTCCTCTTTTCATTCCCGCTGTTGTTTGGCAGGGACAATGGTACGCGGCAGGGCACCTGGGTTTGTCCGGTGTCTCTTGCCCAAACGTTAGGATCTCGTGGAACCGGAGCTAGAGACCAGCGCGGCCCTGTCCAGGCGCCGTCGCCGTCGTGCCCCGCCCGGCCGCGCAACAACTCATCGCAAGTTTCAGATCGCCGTACCAATCGCCAAACTATGCCAGCTTGCGTGACAAAATTGTCGCCCATATCCTCAGCTTTCCCCACATCTCTGGTCAGTCTCAAGGAAAAGAAAAAACGACGTCCCTGGTGCATCGAGAAAACGAAATTGAACATACCTTTTTTTTTTGGCAGAAAGCAAAGGCAGCTTCAGGGGAAAAAAATGAAGTCCCATGGGTTATTAATTCTACGAGTTAACTAAAGTATTATAGGATTTTCAGCCAATTTTATATGCAGGAACACGCATTTTTTTTCCTGCGTAAACCCGTACATTTGGCAAGGTTTATTTTATAAAAATGGTTTGGTTGGATGTTAGAACGCCAGATCTAGCTAGGAGCTGGTTTGTCAACACAAGTTTACAACTCTCGTCAAATGATTTAAGATGTCAAACGAGCATTTTCGTCAATATCTATCTATATGATCATCTTAACTAACCGAGTTGACTGACCGTAATGCAGCTCTAGCTAGCTCATGCTGACTTGTGTTAACCTATTCACACAAGACCGGTGAAAAAGTTCCGAGTTCAAATCTCTATAGAAACGAATTTTAAATTAAGTTGTTTGAGTTGCTAAATTCTCAATTTAAAAAGATTGCATCATCCAGTTGGATGTAGAGGCCGGTAAAATACACTTCTGTAAAAAAATTCACACAAGACCTACTTTATTTTCTTGTAGACAATTACTCATGCTATTTAAAAACATAAACATTTTTATGACTCAAAATTTCTGACAATATAAATGTTTTTAGGCACTGATTTCAATACAAAGAAATCAACACATTTTCAGTCAATGAAATGTTTGGGAAGGGAATATATGTAATTCAAAGTTTGATCATTGAAGTGACTAAAAGAGAATATTTTCCCTCTATCTTAATTTTTGCTAAATAAAATTTAAAATGGATGGACTATGTCACAAATCAATAATGTGGAGCCAGAAACATCGTGGAGCCCAGGCAACATGATATGGCACACATCAACTTCCGAGTTCCATGTATTTTAATTTCACGGTGACTTTTGCAAGCTAGGCATGACACACGTCGGCCTCAAGTCTAGAAAACCATCCAACCAAATCGGGAGGTGGCTCCGTAAGTTGTCAAACAATGGTGAAGCCTCAAATGAATTTTCAGACTTGCAGTAGTCGCTTGGCCAAATCAAATGCACTGCATGGTGCCCTGTTATTTGTAATGCAACGATGGATGTTGTTTTCGCTGTTGTTATCTGGTCGTGACCGGGTGTGAAACCCTAGTCACCATTCTGATTTCTGAAGGACGGCTACAGAGTTCAGCGAGGTACGGAGCTCACGTCGTCTGTGAACACCGAAATCGTCATGTTAACATCAAACAAACGAATACGGTCGGGGAGGGTATACAGGAACAGACGAAGACGCTATACTAATTGCCTAATTGAGCTCCAGCACTTTGCGGTTTTGTCAACCTGTAGCTCTGCAAGGACTAGAAATTAATCAAGATTCTCTGATGCTCTCTCTCGTCTAATGACAAAATGACTTTGTGGTTGTGTGTAGGTAGGATTAGTTATGATAGACATAGCAGCATGCATGACTAGTGAGTATATATACATTCTGGTCTCGTGAAGAAGGCAATAATAGCTTATGAAAATGGAACGCTTAACTAATTAGCAATAGCGCAGACTTTGTAATGCCGAATTAGGTTAGGTGCCCGGCCCCTAGCTAGGGCTTAGCCACTTAGGCATGATAGACATTCCTTGCGTCTACTTGTTTAGGTGTACTTTAATTATAGAAAGACGTACATGGAGACAGACTTGTTTAGGTACCAATCACGAGTCGTTAACAGATCTTCTTATTCATCAATTAGTAAGGATGAACTAGCAAATCACTTCTTCAACTTCGTTCATAGAGCAGGTGCAAGCTCAGGTCTCCACCGAGAGTATAACTTGTAGCCGCAATGAGACAAATACAAGAGTTCCATTAAGATTTTTGCAGAATTAATTTATCGGGAATTAGTTCATCTTCCGAAGAAAATTACATTGTTCTAAACGAGGCCGGTACTTCACGTACGGTTTTGTATCAGGGAGTTGCTGGCAGCTATAATATTTTTAAAAAAATCAAAAGCTGTTTAGGTAGTCTAACTTTTTAATCAGATTACAAGAGTTATAGAATTCAGAAAATAATGAACAACAAAAAAGCTGTGAGCTTCTGAACTTCTTCAGATTTGCTTGCGAATTGAAGCCGGTGCATCGAGAGGAGACCTAAAACCGCGTGAGGCACAGCGGGCAGGGAGAGCAACCAGAATGTGATAATAAACCAGGTAACAAGCATTTAATGTAAGTTTACTATCCGGTAGTAAACACTGTGGGAAGAGGTATTAGTTACTACCTGATATTTGTGCTATTGTCGGTAGCAACCAAATAAAATATGAACAGTCTCATCTTTTCCTTTTTCCTTTATACTTATATTTATCAGTCAAAATTTAAATTTTCATCCTTAAATTTGAAGTGGATTTTGAGGTTTTTTCATCGAAGTTTATTTTTCAGCCTTTTATTTTGGATCGCTAAGAATACATATATAAAATTTTTATTCACAAATTGCTTTTCGTTTGTAAATATGCCGTCTGGCCTATTCCACGAATAAGCCAAATGATGGGGCCAGAAGATTCTTACAAGATCAGCGTAAAGGAGCGTTGGGATGGATGATTTTTTCAGGTGGACCCCACCTTACTTACCACTATAATCATATAAGAGTAAGATAATAGTAAAGCTCACTCCTTACTATTAGCTAATCTTAAAAGCCAACACATATAATAGATTAGTTATAAGGTTAGCTTCAATTTTTCTTATCCCCTCTCTTTCTTTCACTTGTATATTTAATGTATTTGTCTTGAGCACGTGTTAAGCTAGCTCTTGCATTAGAGCAACACTCTTCATTTCATTTTACCTCTCTCCTTCATATAAGTTTATAGTAGACTTATAAATTATTATTATCCTTGTTCTAAGTATTGTGAGAAGTGTGACCTTACTATCTAGTTGGGTAACATATATATCGCGTGCCCTGAGGGCAAAGGCGTTGTTGGACTGGTGGTCTGGGCATGTTCGAAGGGCCAATCCACGGAGAATGTGGGTCCCGTTCTATTCTTGATGAAGATTAAGTATGCACGTAAAACGAGATAAGTCATTAGCACATGATTAATTAAATTTTAATTATTAAGAAATTAATTTATTTAATTTGTTATAGTAACTATGTAGAAAGTTTTCGCACAAAACACACTGTTTGATCATTTGAAAAACGTGCTAATGGAAACCGAGGAAAAGTCTGTATCTTGTTGTTGGAGTTTAGAACGGGACCGTGTGGTACCAAAAAAGTGCGAGAGCTAGGCCCAACAAGGAGAGAAAAAAAAAGTGACCCTCTCGACCCACCACGCCGCCTGCCCCGCGAGCATCGCGTCGCTTTGGCAGTTGCCACGCCCGCGCCGCAGCAGCAGCCGATCGAACGCGCGGTCACCTGAGCAAACCGACGAGGCCCGCGCGCCGGCCGCCGCACACGACCTGGCCAGTGGCCACTGATCCGTGATCACCCGACCAAAGGCAGCGCGCGGCGCAGACTGGTGCGCTGGGTGGATGGATCACCCGCGCGACCAAAGGCAAGCGGCGGCCACCGCGCGCCTGCCCGGTGCGCCCGTAACACCAGCATGCGGATTTGGCATTGGCCTCCGCGAGCATTTTGCAGGGATCTCATTTCACTCTCCGAACCCCCTGCAGGGAACTGTGTGCAATCTCTCTGATTCTGTGCCTTGAGCACCATCCAAGCTAGTACGAACCAAACAAACCAAAAGTTAAAAAGCGTACGTCATGTCAGGTAACTGACCAAAGTGTGGCACACACATGAAGTAGGAATGTGTAGTGTATATATATAGCCAGCCTTCTCGAGCTTCACGTAAAAGCTCGATTCGGTGCAGTAAGATTCTATCCAAGTAAACAAGCACGAACCACGAAGCAAGGGTTAAATTGTACCTACGTACGTAATCTAGAGTGGAAGTATGTCACTGAAACAAATTAACCAAAGCTAAAAAGTATCGCCTTTTGCAGAGCGATGGGTCTGAGTGACATAAGTGTGCAGCCACCACCAAGTGCGTTAGCTGCGAACCACTATCAAATACGCTATTTTTATACGATCATCAATACGCCCTGGATGGCGAATGCACTAGTTTTATACGGATCACGACGCTGTCCTGGACGGACGGTGATACAGCACTAGAAGCATTAGAGGCGACACAAGCACGGCGACATGGAGGAAGCATAAAGTATTCGCTGCCTTTGATGGATCATGGACCAGGACTCCAGGAGGAGACTGGAGGCTGTATATGTATTTTTTGGCCGGTTTCAGTTGAGGTTATTGAGAAACATGCTCCCCAATCCTCATCTTTCTGAACTTTTCTAGTGTTTCACTTTCACATAATCAAACCAGCGTGCACATCAGCTGCTGCTCTGACGAGATTTTATACAATTCATGAACTCAACGGTATGAAACAAAGTGTTCATGATGCGTCTCCTTTTACAGAAAGAAAAAGTACTACTACAAAAGAGATGAAAGTGTGTCTGACAACAAGATACTCTCCCTGTGGCTCTTTGTTAAGAGTTACGTTCTGGGTTAACCAATCTTCTGAGCACTGTAATACTATTTGTTATCAGATCCAAAAGCAGGTATTTTGGATCCGATTCTAAAGCAGACACCTTCCATATGCCTCATGCTCTGATTAGCTGAGGTTGCCTGGTTGCAATACAGAATCATGATGCTTTGGACAACCTTGCCTTCATTTATGCTTGTTGCCGTCTTGGTTTCGTTAAACAGGAGGCAGGAAAAGTGCAATTAACGGCTCGCCATTGTATCCCTCCTCCGCGATTCCTGTACTATAAACTTGCCATGCTGCTCATTGCTCAATTATAGGCAGCTGCAGAATGGTAGTGCTGTACCTTGCCAGTTGCACCAAGTAGACTCTTCCATACGAAACTGGTCATCTGCATGTTTGTAGGCTTACATTTCAGAACCCCCAAACCCATTCCCTTCTATCTGCCAATCTCTATATGTTTGGGTGTTTGTGATGGCCTGTACTCCGGACAGAGACACTATGATCTTCCTTGTGTTCTCTGTTTCACTGTTACTAGGAGAGTTCTGCTCCTCTTGCTCTTGTGCTCAGGTTGGTTTCAGTAATCCACCTCCTACAATGCACAAGCTTTCTTGCATTCACTCCGTACTCACTCTTCTGAAAAATGGCTTTATCTTCTTTCTTGATCTCTTCCTAGTGGTCTAACACTTTTTTTTATGGATGCTAATATTTCAGGTTTATGTGGTCTACATGGGCAAAGGATTGCAAGGCAGCAGTGAGAATCGGCATGACATGCTGAGGCTTCATCACCAGATGCTGACGGCTGTTCATGACGGAAGGTTTGGAATGAGTTCATCATCAGCTGTTGATATCTATATCAATCTAGCTTCCATACTTGTTCTGTAGCTTGACTAATTGGATGCTTGGTCTCAGCATGGAGAAGGCAAAGGCATCGCATGTCTACACTTACAGCAACGGTTTCCAAGGATTTGCAGCGAAGCTGAACAAACAGCAAGCCATGAAATTAGCCGGTAATTTCCTTATATATGCATGCTTCTGATGTCTTTAGCATCCTGACACGTGATCCTGGTGTGGTGATGACTGAAAGCTTACTCTGGTGCACACTTCTGCAGATATGCCCGGTGTAATCTCGGTGTTCCCGAACACAAAGAGGAGCCTCCACACTACTCATTCGTGGGATTTCATGGGCTTGTCTGTCAATGCAATGGCTGAGGTGCCTGAATTATCAAGCAAGAACCAGGAGAATATCATCATTGGATTTATTGACACAGGTGAGGTAAACTGCACAAGCGTGTTCAGTGTTCATCTCATCTTTTGGTTAGTGTGGAAGTTTAGCTGTGTTTTTTCCATTCTAAGTATCATGTGACACCAGAATCCTTATGATGGGGATCTTCCATCAATTATTTTGGTTGTATGTAGCCTAGAAACTGTCAACGATGACAAAGTTGCAATGATTAGATTGATATAGGTTTTTGGCTGTTGTCAGGGTAGCACATGCATATACTACAGATGGTCTGAAACTCTGAATACTATTTGTTTCCATCCTGATCTTGATTTGGAATTTTCAATAATAAGATGCTTCTTCATGCTCAGCAAGAATGGTACTTGCAGAAGCCATAACATTGGTCATTGGGTTGACAGAAACACAAGAGATTTTAACATTCACAAAGTCTGTGTACCTTGTGCCTCTTTTCCCTCAGGAATATGGCCAGAATCCCCTAGCTTCAGAGATCATGGAATGTCTCCAGTTCCTACAAGATGGAGAGGGCAATGCCAGCGTGGAGAGGCAAACTCACCGTCAAATTTCACCTGTAACAGGTAAACGACATGATTCAGAATTCAATCACATTATCTAACATATATTATTTCACACATTAATGCATCTGACCTAATATTATAGGAAAATAATAGGAGGTAGGTATTATCTCAGAGGATACCAAACAGAAGAGAGCAGCCAGAGTAGAAGTGCCATCAAGTTCATATCTCCGAGAGACAGCTCAGGACACGGCAGCCACACTGCCTCAATAGCGGCTGGAAGGTTTGTGAGAAACATGAACTACAGAGGTTTGGGTACTGGAGGAGGCCGGGGAGGTGCACCCATGGCAAGGATTGCAGCCTACAAGACCTGCTGGGACTCAGGCTGCTATGATGCCGACATTCTTGCAGCATTTGACGATACCATAGCTGATGGCGTCGACATTATCTCAGTGTCTCTAGGCCCAGACTATCCTCAGGGTGGCTACTTCAACGATGCCATATCCATTGGCTCATTTCATGCAACCAGCAATGGTATACTGGTTGTTTCTTCTGCAGGGAATGCTGGGAGAAAGGGCTCAGCAACTAACCTTGCACCATGGATACTGACAGTTGCTGCTGGAACAACTGATAGATCATTTGCCTCCGATATCAGGCTGGCAAATGGTAAATTCATAATGGTAATCTTTGTTCTTAAATGCAAGTTCAAATCTTAATTTCTAATGCAGTCACAAGAGTTATTTTCTGAATATTGTGCCTTTCCCTTGATGCAAAGGGTGAGAGCTTGAGTACATACCACATGCACACTTCAGTTAGGACTATTTCAGCTTCTGAAGCCAATGCAGGCTATTTCACTCCTTACCAATCCAGGTAAAATAAAACAGAAGTATCTGTGATGAATATCTTGATTTGAGTTGTAAAAAACAATTCTATAAAAGCTGTCAATAAACTGATTTTTCTTGCGGCTCTTGTTGCTAGCTTGTGTCTGGACAGCTCTTTAAATAGGACAAAAGCTAGGGGAAAGATTCTCATTTGCCACTGTACTAAACACTCATCGGACTCCCGTGTATCAAAGAGTATGGTGGTGAAGGAAGCTGGTGCACTTGGGATGATTCTCATCGATGAGATGGAGGATCATGTTGCTAATCACTTTGCTCTTCCTGCTACTGTTGTTGGGAAAGAAATGGGTGACAAAATTCTTTCCTATATCAGTAATACAAGGTTCTCTGACAAATATTGCACTTACTTTCAAAAAGGGTATTTGTTATCATGTCAGTCTCTCTAAAGGAAAATTCTACAGGTGTGGCAGTACGATGATCTTACCAGCGAAGACGATTTTAGGTTCTAGAGATGCCCCCCGGGTGGCGGCCTTCTCTTCAAGAGGCCCAAATTCATTGACGCCGGAGATTCTGAAGGTAACCGGAATTGAAAAACGAAGCTCCCAGTCAAAAGTTTATTGATGTGTTTACTAGACACTTGTGCATTCTGTAGCCAGATATTGCTGCTCCCGGGCTGAACATATTGGCGGCATGGTCTCCTGCTAAGGAGGACAAGCACTTCAACATCCTTTCTGGAACTTCCATGGCGTGCCCCCATGTTACAGGAATAGCTGCTCTTGTCAAAGGTGCATATCCATCATGGTCTCCTTCTGCAATCAAATCAGCAATCATGACGACAGGTATCAATTAATCATACCATACACATCAGACAAAACAAAATTGCTATCAATCTTACAAATCCTATTTGCAGCAACTGTATTGGACAATAAACGCAACGCCATAGCCATGGACCCTAATGGAAGAACAGCAACCCCTTTGGATTTCGGATCAGGTTTTGCGGATCCCATCAAAGCTCTTAACCCAGGGATCATCTTTGACACACATCCTGAAGATTACAAGTCGTTCCTATGTGCTATAGGCTATGATGACCATTCCTTGCGTCTAATAACACGAGATAACAGCACCTGCACTGACAGAGCTCCATCATCAGCTGCTAATCTAAATTACCCATCAATTACCATACCGAACCTGAAGAAGAGCTATTCAGTCACCCGAACTATGACGAATGTAGGGTGTCGAGGAAGTTCTTACCGTGCTTTGGTGTCCGCTCCACGGGGCATCAATGTCACGGTGACCCCAAAAGTTCTAGTCTTTGAAAACTACGGTGCGAAGAAGACTTTCACGGTTAACTTCCATGTGGATGTGCCTCACCAGGATTATGTATTCGGTTCGTTGTTGTGGGATGGAACGGATGCTCGACTGATAATGCCATTGGTAGTGAAAGTCCAAACTGCAGCAAAGGCTTGATCTGATTACCTAGCACCTGCACAGATACCTGATGTAGGATAGGCTACAGATTAGGTGAGAGATTTACAACTAGTACTCAAAAGAAGAGTTAACCACAACATTTAGTTTGACCATGCTTAGCTGAAATTTAAGGAGACCACTTCTTCAACAAGATTATTTTCTGATTATTGTCGATTTGAACAATGTAAATGTTGAGAATGCAGAAGCTGATGTAGGGTGGGAGTAACATATGAGGTATATTTTCCTTTTTGAGTTCATATGCACTTTTACATGAACAAATGGGCATAATACAGAATGAATTCATGCTAAGTTGCAATGCAGTATAAAAAAAAGGTTAAAAGAGTACACAAGGTCTCCCAAATACTAGTCACTGTTCATAGGCACTGTTTTAACTTTGACCACTAACGATTTTTAAATAGTTAAACTACGACGAATGAGAGCTTAAGGCTTATATTTAGGATGCAACACACTTTAATAATACAGCACCTTTTAATATTATTAGTATCTATTTGGGAATGGAGGGAATAACAAGCATATTGCTTTCTGAATTCTGAGTTTAAACCTTTCATTTTCCACTTAAGCAATATATGGAGCTTATTTGCAGACGAATACACTGAAAAGAACAATGTACCTATCTAATTGGACCTATCGATCCTAAATTCCCCTTATAGCAAGTAAAAATACGCTAGACACAGAACTGTAAATGTAATGGTAAGCAAGGGTGAAAAAAAATTCACTTATGGCGCCAATCAGGAAGCGGATAGGGGAAAATCAGATAAGATCGCGCATGAATTACTGCGGCTTCTTAATTAGATCAAGGATTACATTAAAAAGGGAGTTAATCTCAACCCAGTAATTTGGATCGAAGGTTCTCCGTAAAAAGAAGAAATTGGTGTCGAATGGGACGCACCAAAATCTGGAGGGCGCCGCGCGCCCTTCGTCCCTCCCATCGAAGAACACCATCCGGATCCGTTAAGTTCGCCATGGAGCGCCTTCCTTCCTTCTCGCGGCGACCATCCCCTCCGCAGCGGCGGCGGCGGCGCTTGGGTTTGGGATCGCAAGCGCGAGGCAACATAAAGCCGTTGTAAAAATAAACGAGGTAACAAAAACAGTTTGTAGTGGTTTAGAAACAATCAAATCAAGGCTGAAAAATATTTATATCTTACTACTTAGTAGAATCCTTCTATCATAAATTTTACAAACCACCCCCTAAACTTTTTTATATTAAAAACCAATCAATCAAAATGGATAGTGACTTGTAGAGTCAAATTAAGGTAAATAATTTTCATAGCAAAACGATGGTTAGAACATTTCTCGGAAATATATTTTATCCGTTGCAAAATACGGGTATTTTGCTAGTAGTAAGAGAAAACAAGATTACTTTGATTTTCAAATTTTAATTTAGTTGTTGTTGCCGTAAATAACTCCATGAAAGAAAAAAAAGTACCAGAAAAGGAAAAGAACTTTTTTAGACACCGCAAAGACGTGGCTTTGTGTAAGGACATCTGAAAAGCGTGAAAATTTGTTATCCATTGAGGGAAGGAAAATAACCTAAATGCCCATTTTGCCCTAACTTTATTACAAGTTTTTCTAGTCTTCCTCCCGCAACGCATACCGACGTAGGCAGAGTTGTCGTGAGCCTTCGCCTCAAGCAGCCCTTTGGTGGAGATGATAGGGCGACGAAGCAGTCTCGGGCGTAGAGATGGCAACGAGAAATTCCCCGTCGGGGAATGCATCCCCATCCCCACCCCCACGAGCCAAAACTTTCCTTGTCCCTGCAAAATACAACGGGGATAATTTCTTCCCATCCCTATCCATGCACGGGGAATTAATCCACGTGGGGTATCTGTCCCTACTTATATATGTGTATCAAATTATATATACAATGCAACATATATATTCACGCTTTATATTAAAATTATTGATATTATATATATATCTCCACTAATTCATATGATAAAACACAACATTATCATTTATCAAAAATCATAAGTAATATAATCACATAAGATAATAAGTAAAAAAACATTTAACTAGATCCTTACATGGGTCTTTGTGGGGGCGGGGGATGGGAACGGGGAATGAAGAAACCAGACTGGGGCATGAATCCTCCCATTTTATTTCCCATGGAGAACCATTTCTAACCATCCCTACCACCTTGTGACATCCTAACCCAATTAGGATTGAGCCTGTTGGCCTGTGTAGCCCATGAGAACCGTGTGCGTATATTTAGTACCTACACTGGCTTGTCCCTCTAACCATATCACTTTCGGGTTAACCCTCTTACACGAAGTTATAATGAAAGTGTAAGTGGGTGGTATGTGTAAGTGAGCTCGCCCGTAAGATGGGCTGGGCTGTACGGTTCTAGAGTGTGGGTGTTGACGACCAAATTGGGTAATTCAAGTATCAGAGATGAAGATAGAGTCAAAGAAGAATCGAAGAGATTAGATCGTATCGGAAACAGAGTAAGAATCGGCTGTAGTCCGAATCGGCTGTGGACGGGATCGGCAGAATCAGACTCGGACAGGGTTAGCCGATTGAGCCGATTTCAGTAACGTGACTTGATACACGTCATCGGGTTATGTTGGAGTGATTCATATGGATTGCCATGCACAGATAGAGTCCTGAAGAGGCAATTGTATCTATTAATTAGGTTATTTTATGTAATTTCCTTATAGATATTCCCGGTAAGAGTCCGCCTAAGGGACTTGTTTGTTAGTTGGATTTGTATTAGGTTAATATGAGTCGTGTCCGTGAGGGACAATGTTTGTATTTTCGGGTATAAATATAATCCCGAGGTCTTGTAAATAATAACAACACATGTTCAATCAATCTCGGCGCATCGCCACCTTTGTTTTCCATTTTTCGATAAGTTTGTGCTCTCGAGTCGTGCTGCATCAGTTTGATCTTCGACGAAAAGGTATATCTTGTCATGGCGATTTGCATCATTAGGGCTAGTGCTTACATCTCTATGACACTCTAGTTCTATGTTGTGAATCTCCGAGTTATCATATACATTATATAATTTAAATCGACAATGCAATCTACTTGCATCGGCTGGATCCTTTTAGGGTTTCGTCGATATTAGCTAGATTACTTTGTTGGTTTAGATTATATAATGTATCAACCATCCTGAAAAGACGATCATCGGCTTGATTCTCTAGATGCCATGTTTCTCTGCATACTTAATGTTGCATTGGTTAAGTCCAACCTATTAAGTCGTGCTTAGAATTATGATATCTAGCCTGCCTCATGATCGTTAATAAGGATAGTATCGGGGTTTCAGCCGATCTTACCTGATATATATGTTTTACATTATTTTATGCTTTGTTTAATGTTCTATATCTGCCCCTTATATTAGGATCTAATCTAATATAAATATATTGGACCTGATACCAATCCAATTGGTTATAGTTGAATATATTTATTACTAGAGAATATCCTGGTATAAGGTTGTATCGGAGCTATAGCCGATACATACTTAAACCTAGATATCGGCTATGACATGAGTTTACATAATCTTTATTTTATGTTACCTTTAGACTTGGGCAATTTATACTATCTCGGTTCAGTCCGGTCTATCCCAATTGCTTATTTCTAAAGTAACATTGATGTATTGATTATATAACATTGATCTTTACAGCCGAAATACTAGTTTTAGGGTTAGTTTTACCAATGATTATACCTTACAGCCGATTCATGCTTTATTGCATCGGCTAGGTCACATACGATATGAAATTGGCCATATGGCCGATTGTCTATTGTTTTCTAATATTATTTGCATATTTCTTCTTGTTGATTGTAGGATCAAATCAACTGGCACGCCCTTAAAACCTAGCAACTAATTTTGGACCTGCACTGGAGTTAAGCAGATCTCCCAGGCCAGTGTGTGTTTTTTGCATCAACAGTGGGTTGTTACAAATCAGAGCCGACCATCGCGATTGCACGCACGGGTCAGTGTGCGGGTATATGACGCATGGCTGTTGACGACGAAATTTGGTAAGCCTCGAAGTCATCATCGGCCTAGAGTTAGTATCGGCTT
Source organism: Oryza punctata (assembly GCA_000573905.2). Lineage (NCBI taxonomy): Eukaryota > Viridiplantae > Streptophyta > Magnoliopsida > Poales > Poaceae > Oryza > Oryza punctata. The sequence goes on from CM002493.2 coordinate 32,063,422, forward strand.
CAGAGTTCTGGAATCGATCGATGGAAGCTATCAATCGCCAACAGTTGGATTCTTACCAAATTCGGTTAAAGAAATTAATCTATTAAAGGAAGCTTATCGAAAAGAGACCGAGTTCAAGGAGGATGCGTCATGGCAGTTTATCTATTAATTAGGAAGAGTCTGTTAGTTTCCTTTTATCTTTAGGTAAGTGTGTTTAGTGTCCAATAAGGACTTTATATTTTTCCTTTTATCTTTAGGAAAGTTTGAGTCGTGTCCAATATGGACTAGTATCTACCAATGGGTATAAATATGTACACCCGGGGTCCATGTAAATTATCTCTCGATCAATTCAACTTCGGCGCATCGCCACCTTTTACCCTTTTACTTTCGACGAGTTCTTGTTTCAAGTTGGGCTGCATCGGCTTCGATCTCCGACGAGGGGTAAGGCTTGTTATGGCGGCTTGCGTTATCGGGATTAGTGCTTCCATCGCTTCGACACTCTAATCTTATTCATGTAAGTTGTTGAGTTATCATATACATTATAATCCAGATTGACAATGTTTTCTACATGCGTCGGTCGATATCCATCTAGGGTTTTGTCGACATCGGCTAGATTACTTTGTTGGCTTAGATTATATAATATATCCACCACCCTGAAAATCAGTCAAAGGCTTGATTGTCTAGATGTTATGTTTCTTTTCATACTTAGTGCTGCATCAGTTAAGTTTGATCTACTAAGTCGTGCTTAGAACTATAATCTCTAGCCTGCTTCTTGATTGTCAATAAGGGTTTCATCGGGGTTTCAGCCGATGAGTTATCTGGACGTTGCATCGGCTTACAAGGATTACTTACAAGTTGGTTTTAGCCGATGACAACAAATGTTTCACTGTTTATTTAATCATTTGGATTTATTAACTTCGGACCTCCAGCCGATGTACGCTTTAACCTTCGGTTCAGTGCTTATTCAATCTATCATTACTAGCCAATTGGTTGCTACTGGATTATATTGTTGTTTTATTACATTATCATCAGCCGATTATCTTTATGTCATTATTTGCTCAAGTATCAAGATCTATACTAGATATCGATTGGTATCAGCATTGGCTGGAATTACTATATCGGCTTGTTAGCTGATCGGCTCTTTGATATTCAATTTCTATATCTTGTCAGTTGCAGGATCAAACTGACTGGCACGCCCGCATCTCATTATTATTTTGGACTTGCACTGGAGCTAAGCAGATCTCTCAGGCCATCGTGTTTTTATGTCAACAATGGCACATGACATGTCACATGGCGCTGGCATTGGACATACGAACGTGCACTAAGAGAGAACGTGTTTTCTGGACATTGGCTTATACTCCTTTGTGGCTATGCGGGTAAGTTGGACCGACGGTGACGTCAAATCCTTGGGGGAGGGGTTTGACATCGTGGCCTAATTAGGATTTGGCCTACGTGGCCCATGAGAGTTGTGTTCGTATGTTTAGTACCACCTTGCTAGTTTAGCAAGGGTGGAACCAATTTATAAGGGCTTGTCCCTACAACCACATCACTCCCAGACTAATCTTTTTACACAAAACGAGAACAAAAGTGTAAGTGGGGTGTTATGTGTAAGTGGGTCCATTTGTAAGATGGGCTAGGCTGCGTGAATCTGGAGGACGGGTTGTTACACCTAATAGAAAATTTCCCACGGAAAACGGGGCCATTGTCATCTCTACTTGGTCGGGCGACGACAATGTAGTTCCCTTGATCGATGAAGTGCCCCCTCTCCCCCAAAGCAACGATGGCAGAGTAGTCTCGGGGGCATTGCCTCGGCATGGGCATAGTGAATCCCAAATAGGTAAGAGCATTGTGCCGACTGGTGATGCTTCATCACCTTGGAGCTCAAGAGGCCAGCTTCATCCATTTCCCTGACTCTTTGTTGAGCCACGAGAAGGATAAGTACAAGCATGGGAGGTTGGGTTTGAGGGATCTGGGGCTCAAGGCATGAGAAATTTGGCACCAAAAGGCTTAAAGTTGAGTAGATCTGGCAGTGTCGCTATCCATTGGTTTAGTCGTCCTGCTTGTCCATATGGTCGCCACAGCCACCATCTTGGGTTGACGAGAAGGAGAGGGGGATCACATGTGGGGCCAATTTGTAAGAAAAATAGCAAAGTCATTTCAGTTATCACGATTTTTTATCGCCTCTAAGTGATTCTAGATTATATTATAGTGTCCACTAGCAAAGCACATCATTTTAAATATTCTGTAGCAAATTCCACCAATATTGGTCATGTCCTAATGGAGAAAATAAAATAAAAATGTGTTTTTTTTTCAAGAAGGCTGCAACCAGCAGGGAGCATACCAATTTTTCATGAAATCCATCCAAAACCCTCCCATTCCAAGATCCTGTCGATACTAGCCATTGACATGGATCCATCACCAACCACAATTCAGCAGTGTAACAGTAGCACTTATCACTGATTGCACCGACCACATTGTGGAATGGCTACGTAGCTGGTATAAACGGGGACAGATACATGTCCTTGTGTGCGGTCAAGGGTGTGTAAATGTGAGCAGGGTTTGCTGAATTTAGTGGCACCTGCAGCTTGTCCGTAGTTCCAAAGTCCAAATCCAAACTACTAGTCCTCCCTGCTTCCCTTCTGTAACATACTTAGGTTGCCACTGACACAGTTTGCCGTTGTTGTAGATTTGCTAACCTATAGCATGCATTCTGATTAATGTCCATTAATTAATAAGGCTCAAAAGAGAATGGTTTGGTGCATCCTGGCCTAGCTAATTAACTATCTTTTGCAAATGGAAACAACAGTAATCTGCGTTAGCTATGCAATATATCAGTCTTCGCTCAGACAACCCAGTCATTATTAATGCTTGAAAGATTAGATCGACTCGGTGTGATGGCTAGGCAATTGGAGCTAAATGAGAGGTACATGACATCAGCTAACAAAAATACAAAATGGCCGTTCGCTGAAAATTTTTGTTACAGACAAGCGTTCTTGACAGTTAAACGGCCTGAAAGTCTGAAATAAATGTCTTCGCCTAAGAATGTGACTTGGCAACGCACACCAAATTAACCAAACGCGCGATTTATCACAAGAGGGTATGTGTGTATATCCATCGTACGGGGCTAGTACTGTATAGCTAGCTGATCGACAATGTGAGATCGATGCATACATAAATTGGCATTTTTCTCGCACGGACCTATCGAGATAGCCAGTCGTTGGGCTATCAAATCCAGCTCGTTTACATTATAGACCTTTTAAAACTTATTTTACAAATAAACACTAAAAAAACTTATTGCGGAATGGGAATAGACTTTTTTCGCAGCGCCAACATCACTGGCGTTTGTGGTCCAATACGATAGTGCCAATGATATTGGTAACATCCCCTAGACTTCCCGTGGAAGTTAAGTCACTTATATGAAGGTGATGATGACAATGTCATTGGCACCGTCGTGCTCCACCTTGCTCCATGCCCGTCCCTGGACAAATTGTGTAATCGTTGCGGTGTGGAGCACCTCCCTCATACCTCTACGATGGATCTCTGTAGGATTTGATACCACTTGTTACAAAATCGACCTCGGTAGCATATCGAGATCGAAACACGGAAGAAACATTATAAGAGATCCAAACACGATGACGATATTGTGACACGATATTTGATAACGTAGTTCAGTCGAGACTTACATCTTCGGGGCATTGATTAAGGGCGCTCCTCTCTAATCCAACATAATTAAAGAGTAATGACTCTCTCCCGGTCGCCACTGGCAGCCATCCTCTCACTGTACTAATTCGTTATGCGATTATAATAAATCCACCCTCTATTTAAGAGAGACCCTAGGATAGAGTCCGACTCTTACTCTATTCCTATGCATAGTTGTTAACGACGAAATTTGGTAAGCCTCGGAGTCATCATCGGCATAGAGTCAGTATCGGCTTCAGAGTCCTAGAATCGGTCGATGGGCATTATCAATCGCTAGCACTTGTGTTCTTGATGGATTCAGTTAAGCAGATAGATCAATTAAAGGAAGCTTATCCAGAAGAATTCGAGTTCAAAGAGGATGCGGCATGGTAAGTTATCTATTAATTAGGATATTATGTAATTTTCTGTCGACTCCTGTTTTCGTACCAGGAATCATTCGTGTAAACTGTACCATTTCCCTAGATCAAGTAGTCTGGTACACACGAATTCATAGTTTAAATACCAAACGGTCCGAAATACATTCCAAAATCAGAAATAGATGAGGCAGCGGAATTAAGGCAGGGCACGCCATTGCCACAGGCAATGACCGTAACTAAGACCTACTGAGCATCGTCATCGTCAGCATCCTCCTGGTAGTAAGCATATAGGTCCTCCAAAGCATCATCACCGACTTCTGGTTGAGTTTGTAAATAGCAAGGGTGAGTACCAACCGTACTCAGCAAGCCACCACAACAACAATGCATATGATAGAGGGTATTTCAAGGAATGGCTTCCGGTTCTTTTGCGTAAAGCAAGTTTTGTAAATATTTTCACAAGCCTAAGACCTAGCATAGACTGATCAAATTTTAGTACCATAGTTCATTAATCAACGACGGTTCTGTCCACCATCCATTGTGATCCCAAGAATAGCTTCCCGCCATTGTGTCGTCATGGTTTTCTGTGGCCTACCCTTCTTGCCTCCCGAGAAGTGGATCCACCAGCGTAATTCATCATGCGATATCCCATCCCAAACAATTTTAAGATTTTAGAGTCTAGCCAAGTGTAATACATGTCCAGGTGCTCAATAACCGCGAGCACGGCTATTCGGATAGATTTGATTCACTCACACTGCAGTGGATGTACACTTTACCCGTGCTCTGCGACTTCCCCAACACATGAGCCTCGCCCCAACACATGAGACGCGTCACGGTAAAGCCTTTCAATAACCTCACATTGGCAGTACCCACTCCATGAACTTACATCCTCATGCACTCTAGGCGTCTCAAGTTTCTAGCAGTGAGATGAGTTCTGGCGCTCCCAGGGAGGGAAGACTTGCACATGCATTAAGTTATAATTAAGTTTAGGTTTACACATGGCGGTCCTATCGATGGTGACCCCACCATAGGCCCCCGCCTCTCATACACATCAAGAAAACCACTATGCATGGATACTACCTCCGCTCGGCTATTTACTTCGTTAGGTTTATACCCATTCGAGAAGTACTATTGTACGGGGGTCGTTTCATGCTTAGCTTTATGGCTCGGTTCTTAACTAACCAGGGATGGCACTAGCCTTTACCGGACACCACCCAAGTCCTCCAGCCGCCCCAGTCGAAAACAATTATTTAGTTTTATTTTTCCTTTCACAAATCATGTCATCAATGGCATGGCAATGTAGCGCTCATGTCTCCACATGCCGCATCTCAACTACCTTCCCAAAGGCAGTTGTCCGAGCATAAAGCATTTTGATAAATATGAATATGCATGATTCTAAAGTAGCATGGCTAATCATTTGTCAAGTATTGAATAAAGACACACGATATCATGGATTACAAGAATTGCATGGATAATCAATATCAAAGGCATGGCATATAGCAAATAGGGCATTCACATATATTCATATAGCATGCAAACTTTATTTTAAATAAAAATAAGTTCGCAATAGGTTCAACATGCTCAAAGATTAGTGATGACTTGCCTTGCTCGTAGTCTTGTTGATCTTGATCCTCGTTCGATACCGCAACTCCGTCAGAATCTAAATTTAACGTGCAATTTGAATTCGATCAGAATTCAAATAAAACCACCAAAAATTCATGCAATACAAAATAAATTTCAAAAGTGGTACCAATAGCTAGGTCTTGATTTTAGATGAATTTAGGTTCAAGTTTCTCTCAAATCCGAGTTAAAACGAATAAGTTATGCTAGTTTAAAAATTCAAATTTGAATTAATTCCAAAAAAGTAAAAAGTTACTGTTCATAAATAAATTATATATATATATATAACCTGACATGTGAGACCCACATGTCAGGTCCCTCTCTCCTCTCTCTCTTTTTTTCTCTCTTTTCTTTTCTTTTTTTCTTCTTCTTCTCTCTTCCTTCTCTTCTTCTTCTTCCTCTCTTTTTCTCCTTCCTCCCAGCTCCTCTCTCCTCCTCCTCTCCTCCTAGCTCCTCTCTCCTCCTTCCTCTTCTCTCTCTTACTCGGGGCCGAGCCAGCCCTAGTGGCGCGAGCGTGGGCGACGAGGGAGGAAGGAGAGGGGGGCTCACCGGTGGCAATGGCAACCGGCGGCTACGGTGGTGGTGTGGCGGCCGGCAACTGAGAGGAGAGGGGGATGGGGGAGGGTGTGGGGGAGAGGGGAGAAGAGGGGATTTTATAGGGGCGGAGGAAGGTGGCCGGCGCGGGCGGACGAGACGGCGCGCGGCGATGGCGACGGTGCGGGGCGCGAGGCGGTAGGTGACGGCGACGTGGCGGTGCGCGGGGCACGGGCGTGGCCGGCGACAGCGACGGCAACGATTTCCTCTTTTTTTAACAAAATAGGATGTTACATTTTCTTATAGATATTTTTGACAAGAGTCCGCCTAGGGACTTGTTCGTCGGTTAAAGTAATATTAGGAAAGTTTGAGTCGTGTCCGATATAGACTAGTATATACTTATGGGTATAAATATGTACACCCAGAGTCCCTGTAAATTATCTCTCGATCAATAAAACTACTCTCGGCGCATCGCCACCTTCTTTCTGAGGTTTTTACTTATCAACAGGTGGAATTTGGCACCTGACGCGGGACTGCATCAACTTTCGATCTCCGGCGAAAGGGTAAGCCCAATGTTCCGCCAGGCCCTGGTAAATATATTGGTTATATTGGTGTTGTTCAAGGCTGCACCGCTTTGATCTCTTGGATTGCTCTGGTTCGGTTGATATATTTGCCTAACTGATATCTCAATTCTATTTTAATTGCATTGTGTTTAGAGACGCATCGGTTTAGTTGGAACTATCTCGGTTAGGTCTGATCTTCTGTCTTAGCCAATATATCTGTACAATCGCAATGTTGTTTTAAATAGATTTGTTATATCTATCACATAGACAGATCTATCAGTTCATTGAGTATTAGATTATCATATACAATCTTGTGTTGCATCGGTTAGGTTCGAACTACCAGATTGTTGTTGATAATGTAAATCTTGTTAAGCCGATAGGTTCATACTAATGTTCTATCAGAGTGCTAGTCGATGAGTTATCATATACGTTATATAATCTAGATTGACAATGTTTTCTACTTGCATCGACCGATCTCCATCTAGGGTCTTGTCGATATCAGCTAGATTATTTTGTTAGGCTTAGATTATATAATGTATCCACCACCCTGAAAATCAGTCAAATGCTTGATTGTCTAGATATTATGTTTCTTTTCATACTTAGTGCTACATCATTTATGTTTGATCTACTAAGTCGTGCTTAGAACCATAATCTCTAGCCTGCTTCTTGATTGCCAATAAAGGTTTCATCGGGGTTTCAGCCGATGAGTTATCTGGATGTTGCATCGGCTTATAAGGATTACATATAAGTTGGATTTAGCCGATCGCAATAAAGATTTCACTGTTTATCTAATCATTTGAATTTATTGACATCGGACCTCTAGCTGATGAATACTTTAACTTTCAGATCAACGCTTATTCTATTATATTACTATTAGCCGATTGTATTTATATCATTATTTACTCAAGTATCAAGATCTATACTAAATATCGGCTGGTATAAGCATCGGCTGGAATCACTCCATCGGCTTGTCGGCCGATCGACTATTTTATCTGTTGTTTACATATCTTGTCAGTTGCAGGATCAAACTGACTGGCACGCCCGCATCTCATCATTATTTTGGACCTGCAATGGAGCTAAGCAGATCTCTCAGCCCCTCGTGTTTTTACGTCAATAGTAGTATAACTCCAAGTCCTAAACGATAACCGACTACGTATACGTATTCGACACAAATTCTAACAAAAGTGATCTTGATTGTTAAATAATCGACGAATACTTTTAGTGTTTTTAGTTTAGTTAACTGATAGATAGTAATTAGCAGGGGTGGACCCAGCCCTCGGGCTGCTCGGGCCATAGCCCGAGGCTTAGGGTTCAATCTTCACTATCATCTCTATTTTTACACCATGTAACTGATGTTCACATCCCAAGTTATAATGGATCGGTCCAGGTTGTGGCCCAATCTTGAATCCACCACTGGTAATTAGCAAGCCCCAACATACTTTGGGAACCTGGCTAGGTCATTTCCAATGCTTCGAACAAAACCAACCTCTTCTTTCACCATATGAACAAACACTCTAACTGACTTGAAAATTGCTAGATTATCGTCGACAGTTTTTTTACGGGTTTTAGGGGGAACTTTTAATTTTTTGACTGGGATTCAACCTCACGCCAGTACATGTTTTGTGATAATTTTATTCCAGTTACAGGTAAGTTACAATATAGATAAATTTAAGTTATAATGTAATCAGTACACTATAATTCCAATATAAATTGTTACAGTTTTTTAAGTTAGTCCCAACCGACTAGAGCCGGTTCAATTCAATGACGATCCATCATGCATGCTGTTCGCCATGCTCGGCCGTTTCACCCAAACGAGACCGCCTCTTTTGACCCAACTGCCAAGCTGCAATCATCATCCTACCTAGATTTCCTAGCAGCGGCTGCTCCGATCACCCCACCCCCCCCCCCCCCCCCCCCCCCCCCCCCCCGCACCGCGCGGATCGGAAGCGCGCGCGAGAGCTCACCAACTCTCCGGACGCCGCCGCTGGCGCGCGGTTCCAGCACACGCCGCAGGCCGCTCGACGCGTGGCCCGTCCTGGGCTCGCCTCCTCGCGGACACATGTTTGCGCGCCGCGACGCGCTGCGGAGCCTGACCTGACCCGTCACGTCGCTCGTGGCGAGGGCGTCGTGCGGACGAGGACTACTGACTACTACAGGGGAGCGACCTGCGCACAGTGCCGCACTTAAATTGGGGGCGTCGTTGCACCGAAAGCTTGTTTTGGTTTTAAGCTATAGTTGGGCAATTACACCCAGGTAGGTTTGCAAACAACGCTTCTACCTAATGCGACCCGTATTAAGGAGCATTAAGACATCATTAACAAGCCACAAGTACACAAGATACCACAAACTCTGAACATTCGGCTCGGTTGTTTATGCAGTTATGCAAATACAGTACAACTAGTATAACACAATAGTACAAGATCTTACGAAGGTCTCAGGCGTTCAGGCTCAGCTTTGTTGTTTGTTCACAGTAATGATGAGCCTAGTAGCTTCCGTTAATTAAGCGAGAGAAACATTCCAAGCCGAGGAGAGAGAGAGAAAGAGAGTGGATACCAGCCATCAATTCTGCCCGGAAGCTTTTACTTTTCGTCCAAAAAAAGCAGCGAATTAACCAGCCCAACCCAATGGAAGAAAGGTCGCTGCTGCTACGGCTCGCGTAATCCTCACTACTCCTCTCACTCGCTCTGTCGCTCACTCACTCTCACTCACTAGCTTGGGCGGCGGTGAGGATGCGGAAGGACGCGGCCGGCGGCGGCGGCGGCGGCATTGCGGCCGGGCCGGCGCCGGCGTTCCTCTGCTTCGACCTCAAGCCGTTCCTCGGCGCGCTCACCGTGCTCACGCTCATCACCGCCGCGTGGCAGCTCCGCTCCTACAGCTCCGTCATCCCCGCCCCATTATCCGTATGCCCAGACACGGCCGCGCTCTCGCCGCCCCGCTCGCTCGCCGTGCGCGCCAGGACGGCGAGCGCCAATGCGAACGTCTCCTCCGCCTCCGTGCTGCCGAAAGAGATGCAGCCGCCGAGTGTGCCGAAGGTGGTGAAGCCGGTGGCGCCGCCGCCCGACCCCAACAGGCGGGAGTTCCGCGCGGTGGGCAGCGCGGCGGCGCTGTTCGTCCAGATGGGCGCGTACCGCGGCGGGCCGTACACCTTCGCCGTCATCGGCCTCGCGTCGAAGCCGACGCATGTGTACGGCAAGCCGTGGTTCCGCTGCGAGTGGGTGCCGAACGCTAATGGCTCGGCGGCGACGGCGGCGGCGCGGCCGATGCGCGCCGCCAACACGTACCACATGCTCCCGGACTGGGGCTACGGCCGGGTGTACACCGTCGTGGTGGTGAACTGCACGTTCGCGCGGGTGCCCAACGCCGACAACGCCGGTGGAAAGCTCGTGCTGAACGCCTACTACGGCGCCTCGCCGGCGCGGTACGAGCGGATCGTGGCGCTGGAGGAGGCGCCTGGTGCGTACGACGCGGCCGAGTTCCAGCCGCCGCACAGGTACGACTACCTCTACTGCGGCTCGTCGCTGTACGGCAACCTCAGCGCGGCGCGGGTGCGGGAGTGGATGGCGTACCACGCGCGCTTCTTCGGACCGCGCTCGCACTTCGTCTTCCACGACGCCGGCGGCGTGAACCCCGCCGTGCGCGCCGCGCTGGAGCCCTGGGTGCGCGCCGGGCGCGCCACGCTCCAGGACGTGCGCGCCCAGGCAGAGTACGACGGCTGGTACTACAACCAGTTCCTCGTCGTCAACGACTGCCTGCACCGGTACAGGCACGCCGCCAGGTGGACCTTCTTCTTCGACGTCGACGAGTACATTTTCTTGCCCGACGGGCGCTCGCTCGAGGCCGTCCTCGCCGAGCTCGAGCCCTACACGCAGTTCACCATCGAGCAGAACCCCATGTCGAGCAGGTTATGTGCACGGAACCCCGACGACCCGGATACTGACTACTCAAAGTAGGTGACAATTTTCTTGCCCAAAATATGTTCTTTTGCTGAAAAGATTACCTCTTTTACTTTCATAAACATTGCATTATTCAAAATTGGTACACTTTGAGCTGGCATTGTCAAATTAGAAAGTTGGATTGCAATAATGCTTCTTTTTCCGTGGTTTACTGACAAAAGGGCCAAGTTGCTAAGGGATTACTCCTGATATCTGTGTGTCCTTGGAATGGCACTCTAATTCAAGCGAATTGGAGCCTGAATCTTGCAATGAGGCTTCTTGTTTTGTGGTTTTTGTTTTGAGGTGCCAATGAATCATAAGTGATATATTGAAGATTTTTTGGTGTCTTAGGTTTAGTTAATGTTGGACACTTCTTGCAATGTAGCTGCACCAATGAGTTTCAGAGTCTTGGTTGCATTTACATTTGGCTGTGGTTATTCTTGAAAGACTAATTGTTCTTTCTGAAAACTTGTTCAGTCAATGGGGATTTGAGAAGTTGGTTTTCCGGAATTCAATCACTGGGGTAAGGCGTGACCGGAAGTATGCGATTCAGGCCAAGAATGCATATGCCACTGGAGTTCATATGTCAGAGAATGTTATCGGGAACACCACGCACAAAACGGAGCACCTCATCCGTTATTACCACTACCACAATACCATCAATGTGCTTGGCGAGGTATGCCGTGAGTTTGTGCCCATTCCACCCAAGGGTGGATTAACATGGTCCGAGAAGACGCCCTGGTACTACGATGACAGCATGAAGCGCCTGGCCGACACAGTGCGGGAATTCGAGAGGAAGACCATTGGTGATGTGCGAGTATGAATGTGCCATGATCGACTACCAGGGAATGAACGGATGTATAGTATTGCTGCTGGCCACTCGTGAGGATTGGCAACGGCATGATGTGATCAGCTGAACAGATAACCTATGATTTGTACCTCTGAGCTGACAGAGATGTGAATTAAAAGTGAAGCTGCAACCCCAAACGAATGGATGTTTGTGCGCCACTACAATTCAGTTTCTGCAAAGGTGAGGATTTTGTAAACAGACATCTCATCACTGTAAATCTCATTGTTTTATTTATGATATATAAAGTTGTATTCATTCACTCAAAGAACAATCACATAAGAAATTTTTATGACGATGGACATGGTTCATTCTTATGCATTTCCAGAATATTAAGCAACCATTGCAGCATTTTCAAATGGCACTTTTCTAGCTCATTTTTGTAGACCCAAAAGTTAATGCATAAGCATAAAAAAGCAACAGTTTCTCAAACTGAAACAATTTGTAGGCATGAAGTAATCAAATCTACATGATTTTGAAGTCTCTGTGGCCCTAAAGTTATGAGTGATGTGGTAGTCTTGTAGCTAGAAAGGCAGAAAATAAATAGGGGACCGGGAGATGGGCGTGGGTTGTATGATTGGGGAAGGTGGCTTGGCCTATAGCATGGTGCTGTGGACTTTGTGGTGTTGTCTCCAGCTGCTGCCTTCCTTGTCATGGCATTGCTGTTTTCTTCACTGTTTAGTGAGACAAATTCTCATGCCAGATTTTGGGATGTTAACAGTGATTAGGAGTCTTCGGTTGAAGCTTTATGTCATTTTGGTATAATGTCGCATCAAGGCTTAATTGTCTAGTTATTAGTTAGGGTTTATCCTCGCTCGCGTATTTTTCGGCATCTCCTTATGTCTGCATCTTTTTCAGTCCTCATGTTATTCATCCGGTTTAAGGGGAAAATGATTCTCTATATTACCTGATGAGGCAGTTTATACTTTATAACAACTAGTGATGAAAACTGAGTAATGTCTATGCTCTTGAGTCTTTGATAGTGAATACTCTGTGTGGCAATCTCTACATTAATTGGTATGCCATTTATCTGCACAACAGCCTAATACATCCAACCAGTAGCAGTAGGACCAAATGGCACCCCTGGCTACCTGCTATAATTTTTTTCCGTTTGAAATTTTAGTAGAGTAGTGTTAGGTAGATGAAGCAGGAATGCACTTCAACAGTGAAGAATTACTGTTCCAGGCTCCAGTGGCATGGACTGCCATCGCCAGATGAAATTACAAAGAACTCTTCCGAGTTGTCTGTCAGATTATATTGCAATGTTCATGTTGGGCCCCTCCTGCTTATTCCATTTCAGTTTCTTGCTGGATGAAAATAATCTTCCCATGAAAAACCACAACAAACCTGGATTTCCAGTTGCTGATAATGGGAGTCATGAATCATGACAGTGCAGTTGGTTCTACATTCAGTTATACTTAGATAACTAGAACATCTTAAGTAGCATCCTTTTATCTCTGAATTCTGAAGACTGAAGATTATACCATAGCAATATCAGGTAACATAACAGACAAATCTGAGTACTGACCACCCAGTTGAGTTCAACTCACTTCAATTGTAGCCAGAAAAATTTGCTGTCACCTTCGGTGTCTGTGTAGAAAATACTGTACACTTGTAGCAGTAGCAGACTGGCAGGGGCAATGGCTTGCCCCAGATACCACCTCAGCCCAACTATTCCCCATGCTACAAACATCCAAATACCCCTTGCATACTGTCTTCTGCATACTACAACACCAGCCCTGAACCCTAAACTGGAGAGATTCTCTTGTGCTGAAGCTGTCAAATGTTATCCATACGGGTGTGTTCTTACAAGAATATAGAAACGACGGATAAATGTGTACATTTCTCGAACTTCTAAAATAAAAACTTTCTACACGTATGATTTATAGAAAATTATTATGATTCCATTTTCTTTAACTCAATAATATTTAACTAATTCACCCGCGTTCTCGAATAATTATCACAGATCATCCCGCTATTCAGTTGAAAGTAATACTATTACTAGGTGGACCTGACCAATCATTCCTGTGTCTGCATCCTTATAAACCGCTACTGTATTTTTTTTTCTCAGACTACAATCTAGTCCTCTTTAGGAAGCAACAAAGCATGATCCCAGCCGGTACACTGGATTTTGCTTGGGTGCCTTTTTGCTTGTTACAGTAGCAAAGGCCTTGTTTTTGTTTAGTTCCCAAAAACTTTTTCCCAAAAACATCACATCGAATCTTTGAACACATGTATAGAGAGCATTAAATATAGATTAAAAAAACTAATTGCACAGTTTGCATGAAAGTCGTGAGACGAATATTTTGAGTCTAATTTATCCATGATTAGTCATAAGTGCTACAGTAATCTACATGTACTAATGACAGATTAATTTGACTTAATAAATTCGTCTCGTGGTTTCCAGCCGAGCGGTGAAATTAGTTTTTCTATTCGTGTCCAAAACCCCTTCCGATATCCGGTCAAACATTCGATGTGACACCTAAAAATTTTCTTTTCGCAAACTAAACAGCCCCAAAGCTGAAGGACCCATCTAATGTAAGGAAAAAAATAAACCAAAAACAAAGGTGAAGATCTCAAGCAAAAAGGGCAGAATGGGACAGTGGCATATGCGCACAGGCCGCCTGTGATCCCCTTGTGGGCCCACCTCTCCGCATGCCGGACGGCAGCCGTTGCGGATTTGTAACCGTCGGAAACTTCCAGAACGCAACCGTTTTACGCTCGTGAAAAAAAGGAGCGGGTCGCCATGGGGCATTGGGCTCGAGGTCCACCCGTTGCTGCCACGGAAGCATGGGGTCCACTAACAAATGGCCACTGTAGGAGTTTTAGCTCGTGGTGGGGCCATCTGTCAGTGACTCGTGGATTATTCATGCAAATGCAGCCAGGATTCCTGAGCAGGCGATTTGAATAGGTCAAAATTGACCACTACTCCGTTGTATCACAACACGGTACATGCCAAGCATGTACAATGTAAACCACTTCATCGGTGTTCTCACTAATTGAGACTACTTCATAGGATATTCATCTTTCAATAGAAGATACTTACGGTTGGGTTCTTCAAAATCTCAATCAACTGGGTGAAGCTACTGCAGTACTGTTGACGATGAAATTTGACAAGCATATGAATTGGAAACGGGATCCAATTCGAAACGGATTTGAAGATGTGCGGGATTCTCGGAAACAGAGTGCGCATTGGGGCCGATACCGAGTTTAATATGGATAGCCGATACAACCGATATTGGTTACATGATCAATGTCGGATTCGAAAGAAGGATTACAATGATGTTGCCAGGTAAGGATGGAGTCCAAGATTGATAATTGTATCTATTAATTAGGATTTTATGTAATTTCATTATAGATATTTTCGGTAACAGTCCGCCTAAGGGCTTGTTTGTTAGTTGGAGTTGTATTAGGACAATATGAGTCGTGTCCATCATGGACAAGTTTGTATTTTCGGGTATAAATATAAGCCTGAGACCTTGTAAATAATTTGACATCAGTACAATCAATCTCGGCACATCGCTAATCTTTTTCATTACTTTGTTTCGACGAGTTCTTACTTTCGAGTCTAGCTGCATTGGTTTCGATTTTCGGCGAAGAGGTAAAACTTGTTATGGCAGTTTGCATTATCGGAATTAGTGTTTACATCTTTATGATACTATAATATTATCTTGTAAATCTCTGAGTTATCATATATACTATATAATCTAGATTGACAATGCTTTCTACTTGCATCGACCGATCTCTATTTAGGATTTTGTCAATAACGGCTAGATTAACTTGTTGGTTTAAATTATATAGTATATCTACCATCCTGAAAAGACAACCATCAGCTTGATTGTCTATATATTATGCTTCTTTTCATACTTAATGCTGCATCAGTTAAGTTTGATCTATTAAGTTATGTTTAGAATCATGATCTCTAGCCTGCTTTACGGTTGTTAATAAGGATAGTATCGTGGTTTCAGCCGATCTTACCTAGTATATTTATTTCACATAGTCGTATGCTTTATTTAATATGCTATATCTGCCCCTTATATCAGGATCTAATCTAATATAAATATATTGGACTCATCGCCAATCCGATTGACGATAGTTAGATATATTTGTTGCAAGAGAATATCGTAGTATAAAGTTGTATCGGAGCTATAGCCGATACATGCTTAAATCTGGACATCGGCTATAATATGAATACATATAATCTTTCATGTTATTTTAGACTTATAGCAATACTGTCTCGGTTAAGTCTGATCTATCCCAGTTGCTGATTTCTAAAATAATATTGATTTATAAATTATATAATACTGATATTTTTAGCCGATGTACCAAGTTTAGAGTTAGTTTGTTATTGAATATGCCTTACAGCCGATCCACCCTATACTGTATCGGCTAGGTTACATCACGGTATGACATCGGCTTCCTAGCCGATCGATTATCATTTACTAATAAAGGTTGCATGTTTCATCTTATTGATTGCAGGATCAAATCAACTGGTATGCCTTTGAACCCAAAAGCAAGTTTTGGACCTGCACTGGAGTTAAGCAGATCTCCCAGACCAATGTGTGTTTTTCGCATCAACAAGTACACAATAGGGTGACCCAACCCACGTAGTCATATGTATGTATTTTCTTCCCTACCCCTAGAACCCACCGGCTTCTCCCCTTCTCTTCTCTTTTTCTTCGCCTTTTATCTCAACACCGCGAGCGCCGCTTGCAGCGCCGCCTCCCTCCTCGCCCTCCGCAGCAACCGCTGCCCTCCCATCGCTGCCGCTCGCGTCTCTCTTCTCTCTCCCGCCGCCACCGCTCGCCCCTCTCCCTATCTCTCTCTCACCGCCGCCGCTCGCCGCCGTCCACCTCGCCGGCAGCCGAATCCGCTCTCCCACGTCCTCTCTATCCTACTGCCCGGTGATGCCTCTCTCTCTCCCTTCGCATGGTGAGGGGCTCGCAAAGCGTGGTGACTGATGGCAAACGGTGCAACTCCGGCGCCGGCAGATGCGCTCCCGCAACGGAAGACGTGCCAACGAGGCGCGGGGCCCGATGGTCAATTGCAAGCGGCGCGCGGATCTAGCATGCCGGTAGCCGGATCTAGCCATCTCCAAGTTGTCACCTCCTCTCTCTCCCTCCGCATGTCACCGTCGCTGATGAAGCTCCTCTCCACCGCTGGATCTACTGACGCGAGGAGTGGAGGAGAAAAATCCGGGGATGGAAGCGGTGTCCACGAATCACTCCCCTAGCCACAGTGCACCCAACGTGAAGCCTGGCTTCGTGGCTTGACGAAAAGGGACCAAGGAGCGAAGGGAGACGCGTGCCTCGCAGAGGGGTCACGCCCCTCTATTGGAAGATAGCTCCGGTGTGAAACCCCAATGACGTGAGTAGGGGCACAGGACAGGAGTACCCATTTTACATGGCCTTAGATACTTGAGAAAAGCCTTCTTACAAAGACAATGTTTCACAAAACCGAAATACCATAAAGATTAGGCCCTGGTCAGTTTCCCGGCTTTCAAGAAAACGATTGACTACTTGTCAAAAATGTAAATTTGGTTGATTTTCTTTTTTCAACTCGATCGGTTTACCGAGTTTTTTTTCAGCCGGTCTAAAACCTCAAGTTTTTCTCAAAACCAAGCGGTTTTCGTCGGTTTTGCAACTCATGTCGTACAATATTGTCCATAAAGATGTGCACAATGTGCGAGTGTACATGGCTCCCAACTTGGATTGCGTACAATGGGTATATGCAAGCAAGCCCAGCTCGACAAGTCTAAGCAGATAGCTAGGTGGGCTTCGTCTATTAGATCGATCTCCTAGGACTGGGGGCGTAGGTTTGTTTTCACGATCGATGATAGATCACATTGTTGCTCGAACACCCATGACGGCTCCTACACTCTGCTTGGCTGCCCGTACCCCTGTCGACGTGTTGTAGTGTCCTAATCCATGTCCTCCCGTTTTTGCCTAGTGTTGTTATCATATGGTGTCGCATGCCTGCAAAGACCACATAGCAGGGGGTATCGCACACCTGGCCATTACCGGCAAGCACCATTATTGCACATTTGGCACTGTGTTCGGCCAAGCCTTTTTTATTTTTAACCATATGTTTCTAATTTTGCTTAATACTCAAGACTGCATCACTATGTTTTGTTCTGTTTTACGTTGCTTTGTAATATATCATAGCCTCGTATAAAGTATTGTCATTTTTATTTGTCACTTTAGTTTAGGGCTCGGTTAAGATTTTAGGGTCGCAAATTTCACGGGACGACGCTGCTGTAATAGGCTCAAAGATAGGATTTTGAAAATAAAGTGTGCTGGTTCCATCTAAAGTGAGTAAAGCAAAGGGTGGTATTCTGAGGTAGCGAGAAAATGTGCGAAGGTATTGCCCATAAGGTGTAAAATGTAGGATCGAACAGCAATAACTAAGCCAACCAGAGGGGAGGGTGAATGGTTGGTATGCCCAAAAACCGAAACATTTAGCGGAAATAAAAGTTACCCTCAAATTCGACGGAATGCGGTCTGACCGAAGTTGTTGCGCCGGTCTGACCGCCTAATACACGCCGGTCTGACCGAAGGTGTGCCGCCGGTCTGACCGCCGCCTTGCCGCCGGTCTAACCGCCGGTATGTCGCCGGTTGGACGGCCGAAACTCGATGAAACACAAATCAAAGAACTCTTAAAGTAGATGACAACTTTATTGATTCTCTCTGTGTTTACAAAGTGCACCAACAGCACTCCTTACAAAAATCTCGACTAAACTCGAAACCCTAACAAAAACTCTTAACTCAATTGCTCTCAAAAGCGATACAGGGAAGCCTCACGCTCCCTCTCTATTTATACCCAAGGTAGGCAGCCTAAAGCCACGAACCAAACTCATACTAGAAGTCCTAATCACCCTAGGAAACCTTCTCGTACAAGAAACAAATTTTACATGACCAATCCCACCAAATTTGGACTCCTTCCAAATTCGACTCCGCATCCCGTACGCACACAATACCTCCATCGTATGCCATATAGAACCTTCACCTTCCACGTGCATTGAACTCTAGCCTTAGTATCCCGCATGATCTCTGACCACCCTAGATATCATCTTATCCCCAAGCCGACTCCCGGTCCATCACCGCAAATACTCTCCCGGTATTAATTCACCTACACATGGAACAAACAAAGAAACCATATTCCGAGACCAAGCTATTCCCAACTTGAGTCATTGTTAGCAAACAACAGTATTACATACGCATAGTATCCATCTAGAAGTCATATTCATGAAACAATCACGGATATCCAAACAAACAACCCGAAACCGAAACCAACACAGCGTCGGCCGGTCAGACCGCGGGCTGCGCCGGTCTGACCGCGCAATACACGCCGGTCTGACCGGCAGCCACTGCCCGGTCTGACCGGACCCAATCCAGTAGTACCTATATATCACCTGTGAAGTCCAATCATCTCCAAAACCACTTTGCAAATAGATTCCAAATATCAAAACCAATAAACTCCAACGCCAATTGTTCATCACAGAACAACAATCAAAAACATCTTTGATTTTACAATCTCCCCCTTGATGAACACATTGGCAAACTCATCAAAAATGTTTTGGTGTTTGGAAAAATAAAAACAAAAGTGGTAAAAAAACACACTTCGTACAAACGTACACATCGTGCTCGAAACTCCAAAAAAAAAATTCTTTCACCTTGCTTCTCCCAAAACACTTCTCCCCCTTTTGACAATGATTTCATCAAGCATAAGAATTATGTTCATTAAAGTATAAGAGCTTAGCATACATATAGCATATCAAGTTATGTATCACAATAAAAAGAAGATGAACCCATCTATATCATAACAAGCATGCATTAAAGTATAATCATGAACCAAAGATTTTACAAATAAGCTTGAATCAACAATCAAAATTCATGATTTCATACGATTTATAATGCAACATCTTAACAAGCACATTGGTTGAAGAATAAACACTAAACACATATACCTAACGCATTTATCATTCTTTCTCAAATAAATTTTAGCACAAAACAACCAAGAGAATATTATAACCTTTTCTTTTTCTTCAGCATTTTTGCTCATTTTTTATCCCGGGTACGTCCCTGTCGTCAAGACTGTTTCCAAGGATTCGGCACCCATTATTTTGCTCATATCGAATACGTCCTTGTCGTCAAGACTGTTTTCAAGGATTCGGTATTCATTTTTTTATTCTCTTTGCACAATGAGCAACAAAGCTATTTGAGGAATAACAATGCAATAAAGCATATATAGAGAGCATTTATAAATCAAACCATATGCTAGCATCAATATTGCACATTCGCTTAATTCAAGTATAAAATTTAAGTGTCATGCATCATCTCCCTTAAAAGCAAAATCTAAGTCTCATAAAAAGACTAAAATACATACAAGTTATGCTAGAGACAAATAAACCTTCATAGTATTGCTAGCACGCACAAGAAAATACCATATGTATAGAACAAAGCTCTCTTTTTCAATTTTTTCATTATCATATTTTTGCTTGATAAAACCATGAGGTACAAACTCCCCCTCAAAACATGCCAAAAGGATGAATTATGCCCAATTCACCACGAAGAAAAGCAAAGCGATTAGAATCCAAAAGTTTAGTGAAAATATCAGCAAGTTGCAACTTCGTGTCCAAAAACTGTAAATCAACATCTCCCTTCTCAACATGATCCCTCAAAAAGGGAAAGCGAATATCAATATGCTTTGTGCGTGAGTGTTGAACAGGATTCTTAGCAATATTAATAGTACTAGTATTATCACAAAAGACAGGTACTTTCTCAAAAGTAAGACCATAATCTTTCAAAGTAGATAAAAGCCAAAGAATCTGTGAACAACAACTAGCAGCAGCAACATATCCAGATTCAGCAGTTGATTGAGCAACACTAGATTGTTTCCTAGAAGACCATGCAATCAATGATGTACCAAGAAAATAATATGTTCCACTAGTACTTTTTCTATCAATTCTAAAACCAGCAAAATCAGCATCTAAATATCTACTTAAGCATATAGAAGATGAAGTAGAATATCAAATTCCAAACTCAAGTGTATGATTCAAATACCTCATTATTCGCTTGACCGCTTGACGATGTGAAGCACGAGGAGAAGCTTGAAAGCGCGCACACAAACACATAGAAAATTGTATGTCTAGCCTAGAAGCAGTTAGATACAACAATGATCCAATCATACTTCTATACTCCTTTTGATCAACAGCTTCACCATCTTCATCAGGATCCAACACAGCTGTAGAACCAATTGGTGTTGAAATTGACTTGCTATTCTCCATCTTGAACCGTCTCAAAAGATCCTTTGTATACTTCGATTGATGCACAAATATACCTTGAGGTATTTGCTTAACTTGCAATCCCAAAAAGTACGATAACTCACCCATCATGCTCATCTCAAATTCCCTGCGCATAGTCTCAGCAAACTCTACAACCAAAGGGTGAGTCGAACAACCAAAGATAATATCATCCACATAAATCTGAACGAACAGTTGATTTTCACCATGCTTAAGAACAAAAAGCGTTTTGTCAACCTTTCCCATTGTAAAACCTTTCTCAAGCAAAAAATTCTTAAGCCTATCATACCATGCTCTAGGTGCTTGTTTCAAACCATACAAAGCTTTAGACAATTTAAAAACATGGTTGGGAAAATCACGATTTTCAAAACCAGGTGGTTTGTTCGACATAAATTTCCTCCTATATAAAATCATTTAGAAAAGCACTTTGCACATCCATTTGATACAATTTAAAACCTTTTGAAGCTGCAAAAGCCAACAAAAGTCTAATTGCCTCAATTCTAACAACAGGAGCAAAAGTTTCATCAAAATCCAAACCCTCCACCTGAGTAAAATCTTGAGCAATAAGTCTAGCTTTATTTCTCACAATCAAACCATCCTCATTTTGTTTATTTTTGAAAACCCACTTGGTTCCAATAATATTATGTCCAGAAGGTGATTCAACTAAAGTCCAAACTTTATTTCTCTCAAAATTTTCAAGTTCTTCATGCATGGTGTTAATCCACGATTCATCAGTTAATGCATGTGACACATCTTTGGGTTCAAAAGAAGCAACAAATGAAGAATTTGCACAAACATCATGAGTCGTTACCTTAGACCTAGTAGACCGCTCACCTAAATTACCAATGATTTGTTCTAGCGGATGTCGTCGTTGAATGTGCAAAGGAGCAGCGACTTCTGAAGTTGATTCACGTTTTGTATCAGTACCGATCGAAGTTGAAATCTCTGGAGGACCATCTCGATCAGCGTCAACAGAACCCTCAGCCGATGACCCTGGCCGGTCTGACCGCACGTCCTGCGCCGGTCTGACCGGAAGTGTGCCGGCGGTCTGACCGGCCGAGCCGACCTCGTCGTCATCGTCGCTCTCGTCTTCAAAAATACGACCATCCTCCCCCTGAACCTGTGACAGTGTACCTACAATATCGAGTCTAGTACCTGGACTAGCCTCATCAAAAGAAACCTCGCAAGTCTCAATGATTTTGTTAGTCTCCAAAATAAGTACACGATAGCCACGAGAGTGTGCGGGGTAACCAAGAAACATTCCATCGGTAGAGCGTTCCTCAAACTTATCCAAATTTCCAGATTTCAAGACAAAGCATTTGCAACCAAAAACACGCAAATGTGAAACTTTGGGTTGATGTCCAAATCGAAGCTCATAAGAAGTTTTTCCAAGTTTTGATCTCAAGAAAACCCGATTTGAAATATAGCATGCGGTGTTAATCACCTCAGCCCAAAATTTTCTAGGAGTGTGATACTCATCCAACATCGTTCTAGCCATCTCAACCAAAACACGATTCTTTCTTTCAACAACACCGTTTTGTTGGGGAACACGAGGAGAAGAAAATTCATGTTCAAGACCTCTTTCGTTGCAAAATTGTTCAAATGAAGCATTTTTGAATTCACCACCATTATCACTTCGAATTCTTTTCAAAGAACCAGGAGATTCAAGATCCAATCGAAGAAACAAACCACGAAAGTGTTGAAACGCCTCATCCTTAGTTGCCATAAAGAAAACCCAAGAGTATCTAGAAAAATCGTCAACAATAACCAACACATACCACTTTCCTCAAATTGATTGCACTTTAGTTGGACCAACAGTGTCCATGTGTAATAGTTGTCCTGGTGCATCAGTCATCACAGAAATAATAGGAGCATGTGAAGAAGCAACCATCTTAGCATGACGACACGGTGTGCAAACCAAATCAAGATCTTTCTTAAGTTTAGGCAAACCACGAACAAGATCCAAACCACTTAACCTCATGAGATGATCAAAACCAACATGTCCAAGTCTACGATGCCAGAACATCACATCTTTACTACACTTAGCAACCAAACATGTTATCACAGGTGAAACAGGATTTTCAAAATCAGCTTTAAACACTCTACCATAGCGAGAAATATTTAACACAGAGTCACCACGAGAATCAAAAACTTTACTTCCAGTTTTCTTAAAATGAACCTCAAAATCTTCATCAAGAATTTGTGAAACTGAAAGCAAATTATACTTTAAGTCCTCAACCAAAGCTACATTCTTCAATTCAAATTTGTCATTTACCTTAACCAAACCTGTAGCGAGAACGGCACTAGTAGAAGCATCACCAAAGATGATCAATTCAGTATTGGATACCCGTTTGAGGGAGGAGAACCAATTTTTATCACCGGTCATGTGCCGCGAACAATCGGAATCCACAATCCACACGTTCTCCTTCCTTGCCACAAACGTCTACACACAAGCAGAAGTCGAAGCCTCAGTACTGGGGTTAGATGATAATAAAAATTTAGGAATCCAGTACTGAGACACACGACCAGAAGATCCAATAGGCATATATCCACATGCAAAAACAGTTTAAGAATTTTCAGAAAAATTTCTCCAAGGCCGGTCTGACCGAGGTACAGTGGTCGGTCTGACCGCTTTTGTACCACCGGTCTGACCGGTCGTCGGTCTGACCGCGGAAGCCACTGCGGTCTGACCGGTTTCCTCGAGGGAAAACCAGATTTGCGCCACTTTGATTTTGCAAAAGCAATTTCTCTCTCCTTTTTCTGTTTATGAGTTAATCTGAAACAAAAACCAACAATATGTCCATCTTTGCCACAAAACGAGCAAGTATATTTTTCACGATGAGTAGAAACATTGGTAGAATCAGATGACTTAGCAATACAAGCAACAACAGGAGATTTTGCATGCACAACATTGGGTTTTGAAGAAGATGTACTCAAAGTTGACATGATGCCAGCAGATTTAAATACAGTGTTCTTAGTTTCAGGTTTAACCAAAATTTCACCACTTCTAGCACCAACACCTAGCACAACAGGAGGATGTCTAGTATAATCAGCATAAGGATTAAAACCTAAACCACGGTTATGTGTGGTAACCTTAGATTGATCTAGGATCATGTTGAGGTTCTTTTTACCATCAGAAAATCTTAGCAAAGAATTTTTCAAATAAGAAATCTCTTTTTCCAAAATAGCACAGTTTTCACAATCTATCATGACATCTTTACTTTTACGACACTTGGGGCAAGAAAGCACTTCATTGTTTTTCACATCTTCCATGTACTCAACACGACCTAAAGCATCTTTTAATTTCAACTTATTCAAAGTACATGTTGAGCAATCCAAAGCATCATGAGGTTGTTTTAACTTTTTAGCACAAATCATGTTAAACATCAAACTAGCATGAAAAACAATTTGATATTTTTGCAACAACTCTTTTAAAGTGTGTGTGCGCAAAGCAAAACTAAGAGCAAGAGAAGATTTACTTTTCAAATCATGTGCAACATTTACATCTCTAATTTTTGAAATTTCATTCATTAAAACCTCACAACTTTGACAATCATCATCATTAGGAATAAGAGATTTTAATCTATCAATTTCAGAATTAAGAGATTCAATGATAAACTCCTGTTTTCTATACATCTTCTCACACTTCATATTTTTTGCACTCAAAATATTAATAGCTTCCTCAAGAGCACTTACCTCATTGTCTTCACATTCTGAATCGGATTCACCACGTGCCATGTAGCAAACACCGGAGATGTTCTTTCCCTTGTCATCATCTCCACTTTCTCCATCTACATCGCTTAGTGGCTCAAACGCGGCATAGACTTGATCAAAAGCCTTTTTGAGATTCTCCCTGATCTTCTTTCCTCCTCTAACTGTACTCTTTGGCTTGTTGTCATTGGTCTTCTCATCACCATTATCTTCCTTCTTATTTCTCCCAAGCTTAGGACAACGTGAACGAAAGTGATCCGTAGCACCACATTCAAAGCAACGATTTGGTCCACCTCTTTTCCTGTACCTAACATTAGTCACAGCTCGAGAAAGTCTGTTAGATAACAAAACCAAGTCCTCCTCCTCGAACTGTTCGAGTTGATCATCGGACATGGCATTAAACAAGGCAAATACAGAAGATTTTGATGAAGAAGCATCAGCATCCAAAGAAGTTGAAGAGGAAACCAAAGCACTCGACTTAGAATCAACTTTACGAGAAAGAATATTCATCTCATGTGTTTTCAGTTTTGTGTAAAGCGAATCCAAAGTCAAAGTAGACATATCAACAGACTCCTGAATAGATGTAACTTTCATCTCCCAAATAGACATGTCAAGACCATTCAAAAAGTGGCGAGAAATCTCAGATTGTGTATAATTAACATCATAAGAAGAATCAACAGGTCTAAGATCACTCAAAATTTTATTAAACCTAGAAAGGTAGTCATCCAAAGCATCTCCAGGTTTCATCTCAAATTTAATATACTCCTTTTTGAAAAGATCTCGACGAAGTTTTTTAATGTTATTTGTTCCTTGATGAAAATTACTCAAAGCAATCCAAATCTCATGGGCAGTTTGAAGATGAGCAACACGATCATAATCCGAACGAGAAATCCCACTCAAAAAAATATTGCGAGCTTTGCAATTTTGTTCAAACTTAGTTTTTAAAGCAGCAGTATTAATTTGTTCAAGGATCTCATAAGGATGAGAAACTTTTCTCCAAATATCATAATCCTCAGCCATAATATAAGATTGCATCCTACTACACCAATGAGAAAAATCCGTTCCATCGAAAACATGAGGCTTAGTTGAAAACCTATTAGCAGCCATGGCAAAAACTCTAGATTGATTAAAATCCAAAGAAGAAAACAAGGCTCTGATACCACTTGTAGAATCGAACAGCAATAACTAAGCCAACCAGAGGGGGGGTGAATGGTTGGTATGCCCAAAAACCAAAACCTTTAGCGGAAATAAAAGTTACCCTCAAATTCGACGGAACGCGGTCTGACCGAAGTTGTTGCGCCGGTCTGACCGCCTGATACACGCCGGTCTGACGAAGGTGTGCCGCCGGTCTGATCGCCGCCTTGCCGCCGGTCTGACCACCGCCTTGCCGCCGGTATGTTGCCGGTTGGACCGCCGAAACTCGATGAAACACAAATCAAAGAACTCTTAAAGTAGATGACAACTTTATTGATTCTCTCTGTGTTTACAAAGTGCACCAACAGCACTCCTTACAAAAATCTCGACTAAACTCGAAACCCTAACAAAAACTCTTAACTCAATTGCTCTCAAAAGCGATACAGGGAAGCCTCACGCTCCCTCTCTATTTATACCCAAGGTAGGCAGCCTAAAGCCACGAACCAAACTCATACTAGAAGTCCTAATCACCCTAGGAAACCTTCTCGTACAAGAAACAAACTTTACATGACCAATCCCACCAAATTTGGACTCCTTCCAAATTCGACTCCGCATCCCATACGCACACAATACCTCCATCGTATGCCATATAGAACCTTCACCTTCCACGTGCATTGAACTCTAGCCTTAGTATCCCGCATGATCTCTGACCACCCTAGACATCGTCTTATCCCCAAGCCGACTCCCGGTCCATCACCGCAAATACTCTCCCGGTATTAATTCACCTACACATGGAACAAACAAAGAAACCATATTCCGAGATCAAGCTATTCCCAACTTGACTCATTGTTAGCAAACAACAGTATTACATACGCATAGTATCCATCTAGAAGTCATATTCATGAAACAATCACGGATATCCAAACAAACAACCCGAAACCGAAACCAACACAGCGTCGGCCGGTCAGACCGCGGGCTGCGTCGGTCTGACCGCGCAATACACGCCGGTCTGACCGGCAGCCACTGCCCGATCTGACCGGACCCAATCCAGTAGTATCTATATATCACCTGTGAAGTCCAATCATCTCCAAAACCACTTTGCAAATAAATTCCAAATATCAAAACCAATAAACTCCAACACTAATTGTTCATCACAGAATAACAATCAAAAATATTTTTGATTTTACATAAAATTCCCTCTCCCGAGTTATGATATTAATTTAGAGATCATATATCTGCAAACCAGGAACTCTGTTGATCATGGACTCCAGCGGGTCCTGCATCCCAATTTTATGATAACATATTTTAACATCGGTATGAGTTCCAGTGATGAAGATGCATGGATGATTGCAAGGAATAATCCAGGAGCCTCCACCATTTGTGATGATGCCATTGCACATGTTTTCCTTCCTTTTCGCACGAACAGCAACGCTAACAGATGACCATATATAGCGATGAATGATGTACTACTGTTAGCCACAAACCTTTCTTTTTAGCTAATCTCTTCCTCTCCTTTTAATCTTGGAGCATTGCCTAATGTTGGTAGAAAGCCATCCTTCAGCTTCAGCAAAGACGGCCCCCCATGATTGACAGCAACGCTGAGGATAACTGCAATGAGCTGTTCACACATAACAACAGATTACTTAGATTGTAAAATATATAGGGTCATAATGAGCTGGTACACACAAGAACAGATTACTTTCTCACTGGTAAACTATGATTGCAATTGGCTGTAACACATAATAAGAACACAGTAATACTTCGCTGGTAAATTCATGCATGTACATTTTGTGGGTCCCGGGGTAGGTATGCTAGCTAATTTACCGGTGAAAATTACGGCCGGTTTTGTACATCTTTAAGGGAGAATTCATGCACATTTGTTCGTATGCATAAGCATTCATTTCTAGCCGGAGTGCTTCATCACTACGGAGAGAGCACACGATGTTAGACATGATATCAGCTGATCGCTATCTGAACTCTGAAGTCCGGACAAATGGATAGCTAATAATTCAATTGTGATGCAACAACATTTCTTTTTATGATGAAATTAATTCAATCCATCCCCTGCATCAGAGATGTTCTTTTAAGAAAATAAATTATAACCTGGCCTCTACACCCAAAGTAAATGTACACGATCAACCTCATCAAAGACATATCCGGTCACCGGATGCAACTATATATGCATGGCTGGTGATAATCTCCACAAAACTCATAAATAATTTCTGCAACACGACTCACATACCTTTCTATGGCTGAGAAATTTGAAGCTATTTTAGGGGATTGTCAGGCTTATGTACACATAAGCATAATCGCATAGACATCGCTGTCAGACGAGGTGCCGGTTTATGGCTTCCTTCAGTAATTACGGCTGGTTTTGTTGGCTTGGAAAGTTTGATCAAGATGACAGCGAAAGGGTGTGTCGTGGATTAGGATAATTGTTGCCTTGTTGGCTTGTTGGTGTTAATCCTCTTTGGGGTGACAAATCAAACCAAGCTGATTCTGTTAATGTGGAACTCAACTTGTTCTGCTTGACCTTTGTTAGATCAGCTTGTCTCTACTGATGCAAACAAAAAATTAGGTTGACAAGAGGGTCACTTCAAGGAAAAGAAAAGGTGGAATCATGAGGCAACCCATGGTTAATGGTCAGCATTATGCAAGACTTATCCTCCTCAAAAGTTTGTAGTTCTGATGCTAGATTCATCTTTCTTTTTCTTTTCTTTTCGGAAGAGGAAATACTCTACCTTTATTCTATCTTTTCACACTTGGATACAGTTAGGCCTGACCTTGCAACCTCAAAAGCTTGGGCCTTTAGGCCTTTCTCATTTTCTTAAGTTTCTTCATGATATCATGGGACAAATAAGGCCCATATAGCTCCTTGCCGGAAAAATGGCATTTTCATATCAATAAAAAAATGGCCAAAATTTTTAAAAGGAAATTTTTTTCACATCATTTTATATCTATCATTACTACCTTAGATGTTTCATATAATGCAAAAAAAAAATCAAAATGACATGAATAAGTACAATAAATTACTTTTTTCTCGAAGCACAATAAAGACGGAGAGACTCGTATAAACACGTACACTCACCCTTATGATGCACACATGCACACCTTATTCTTACATCTACTTCTATGAGCACCTCTAAAGATTGGATCAATATATCTTGAGATTCACAAATAAACCGAATAACTTACTGAATTAATTAATTAAGGAAGTTTCCCTAACTTTATGCATGAAAAAGGCAAAATGTTTGGCAAAAATAGAGGAGTACATATCGGTGCTTTACTGCCGCGTTGCGGCGCCTTAACTTGGCGGTCACGATTAATCCGAGAGATTAGCCGGTAGATAAGCGTAACTTTCACGGAGTTAAAGTTATAAACAACGATCCGATCCGGTGCAATGTATGTGTAAACTTAAAGGCGAATCCTCCACGCGACCCAGCTGATGCGATGCCCTGCTTGTCGACGAACAGTGTTCGCCTTTGTCCTACTTTGTGTGTTCTGCTCTAAGCAAGCCTGTTCGTCGACAAACATTTTGCTTAGAGCAGTGATAAGCGACTTAACACTGCGAGCGCCGGCGGAGACCGGCGACGGCAGCCGGCCGGCCGGCCGGCGGTGGCCGGTGTTGACGCCGCAACGGCCATGCATGGAAGTGTGATATGATGGCATGGCAGCTTGGATGGGGACGTCAATGGCGTCAATGGCATATGGTCACCGGCCGGAGAGGCCGTTGTGATCTCTTGTCTGAATCCGGTGTCTCGCTTTGATCCTCTCTGACGACCGGCTAGTTCGTGCGTGTCTCGAGCGATCGTCTTGAATCTTTTCATCTTCGGCGTAATTGCACAATCCTCCTTCCAGTTTCCAAGGATGAAATCTTGTTTGAAAGTTTGGACCGGAATCTCTGAAATTCCTGAAATGTTGACAAATGTGAACTTTGGTAGCTTTATATCGGTCAAACACTTTAGAGAAATCCTCTGCTTTTCAGGAATTTCTCTCAAAAGGTTTACATTCCTTTTACGATTTTCCCAAATACATGAAAGACGCACATGCACACATTCTCACTTCCTTGCTCCCGGATATAATTGCACATTAAACTTTTAGATAATAAAAACAATTGATAGTTTCGACTTATGTCAGGTACACATCCATAAATTTGTTCAACAAACAAAAATAACATATAAAGTGTTACGACAAACTTACAAGGCCACAGCTCTCCTTATTATTGACTAGCGAAACCACATAAATTTTAGCAAACAATTTTAATGAAACTGTACCAACCATGGTAGAATAAGAGATCCATATTAAACGGTGCCAAACAGTGGTAAGTTGGTGTAGAATTGTAGATTTATGGTGAGTTTTAGTACTGCAAAGAGTTATCACGGGTTTAGAGAATCTGAATAAACACATGTGCGTACGGTTACAAAACTTATACATGTAGTATATTTTTTAAGGTATTTAACTATTTCTCACTTTTAGATGAGTCATTTAATAATTTGTTACTGAATCCATATGTTATAGACTATTATAAGTGATAAATTGTTAAACACCATATCTCAAAAGTGATAAATATTTAAATGTATTTTTATGGGAAAAACTAATGCCACTTGATAAATTATTCTATGTGGCAGAGTAATCCAGATTGATCTAGCTAGAAACAAAGGAAGGAACCAAACAAACCGTCGATGATCGCTGTCTATCCTGATGACGTCCAAGATAGCATAAGATAGGTCACAGTGAGATGGGCAAAATAAAATATGCAGAAAAAGAGGGAGAAAAGAGAGAAATATAAGGGAACATCACTCAGGATAGATGGTTAAGGGAGTGACAGGTTACAGAAAACCTTTTCCAGTTTTGGACTCATCTTCCTGATAAGGTGAAGATTCTTCCCCCGAATATCTCTTCCTGTTCTGCTGACAAAAAAGAGAGGAGAAAGATTAATAGAATGGAATTTAGGCTCCGGTTCTATGACTGGAAAACCTTTCCAGTAGCACTAAGCACAACGAGACGATGCAAAACTATTAGTCGTCATGATTCCAAATATGCACTAGAATTGAGGCTTTATTTCTTTATGCTTTTGATTCTTATTACAGTCTTGCTTCTAGATTATGATTTTTACTTGTTGGATTCTTAAAAAATGATGGTGTATTTTGGATTTTTCATTTGTTATTGTTGACGATGAAATTTGGTAAACATATGTATCGGAAACAAAGTCCAATTCTAAGCAGGATTGAAGATATGCGGGATTCTCGGAAACAGAGTGCGCATCGGCTGGGAGACCGTATTGGCTGGAATTGAATCTGATCTGGATAGCCGATATGGCCGATATTGCATGTATGATGCATATCGGGTTCGAGGAAGAGTCTGAGACGATGTTGCCAGACAAGGATAGAGTCCAGAATTGGTAAATGTATCTATTAATTAGGATTATCTGTAATTTCTTTATAGATATTTTTGGTAAGAGTCCATCTAAGGGACTTGTTTGCTAGTTAGATTTGTATTAGGACAATATGAATCATGTCCATCTTGGAAAATGTTTGTATTTTCGGGTATAAAATATAGACCCAAGGATTTATGAATAAAGACAACAACAGTTCAATCAATCTCGGTGCATCGCCAACCTTTTATTCTTTTATTTTCGACGAGTTCCTACTTTCGAGTCGAGCTGCATCAATTTGATCTTCGGCGAAAAGGTAGGTCTTGTCATGACGGTTTGCATTATCGGAATTAGTGCTTACATCTTTATGACACTCTAATTCTATCTTGTAAATCTCCGAGTTATCATATACATTATATAATTTAGATTGACAATGCTATCTATCCATATCGGCCGATCTCTATCTAGAGTTTTGCTGATAACGGCTAGATTGACTTGTTGGTTTGAATCATATAATGTATCCACCATCCCGAAAAGGCAATCATCAGCTTGATTATCTAGATATTATGTTTCTTTTCATACTTAATGTTGTATCAGTTAAATTTGATCTATTAAGTCGTGTTTAAAATCATAATCTCTAGTCTGCTCTATGGTTGTTAATAATGATAGTATCGGGGTTTCAGCCGATCTTGTGTGGTATAGTTGTTTTACATAGTTTAATGCTTCGTTTAATATGTTATATATGCCCCTTATATCAGGATCTAATCTAATATAAATATGTTGGACTTACTACCAATCTAATTGGTAATAGTTGAATATATTTATTGCCAGAGAATATCCTAGTATAAGGTTGTGAGCTATAGCCGATACATGCTTAAATCTGGACATCGGCTATGACATGAGTACATATAATCGTTATTTTTCATGTTATTTTAGACTTGGGCAATTTATACTGTCTCGTTTAAGTCCGATCTATCTCAATTGCTGATTTCTAAAGTAATGTTGATATATAGACCAAGTTTAGGGTTAGCTTATTATTGAATATACCTTACAGCCGATCCATGATATATTGCATCAGCTAGGTTACATCACGATATGTTATCGGCTAACTGGCTGATTGACTATTATTTACTAATAAACTTGCACATTCTATCTCGTTGATTGCAGGATCAAATCAACTGGCACGCCCTTTGAACCCGAAAGCAAGTTTTGAACCTGCACTAGAGTAAAGCAAATCTCTCAGCCCAGTGTGTGTTTTTTACATCAACAGTTATATACTGGTACAAACTTTTATTTTTGACTTCATAATATACTTTAGAAAAGAAAAGATGGGAGTATATATACGATGTTAAAAGATTGGGAACCCTAAATAGCAACGTGGAAGAACACTGTAGAAAGTCCAACCCTGAGGCATAATATTTATTAACGAGGTTCAATCAAAATCTACATCTCAAGAGACACGGACTATGGGCACTTATTTCTAATTCAAAATAATTACAATATATCAAGGAATCAATAATCCTTAACTAGCTAGGTTGCTAGTCAGTCGTTCTTTTTATTTAAGGAAAGATCAGTAGTTCCTTCGCCTAGCTAGCCAGTCATTCTTTTTATTTAAGGAAAGGTCAGTCGTTCCTTCACCTATGTTACTGTGTGGTTTATATTAGGTGTCTTTCTTAAAAGAGAGCTCAAGTCAAGATAGATTCTAACTCTAGTTCTATTAACACACATTACAACTCTAACCTACCTGTTATATAGGCTTTGTACACATATTCAACTAACATACAGGTTCAAAAAACTAGCTTGCATTCAGGAAAGAGTTAATAACTAATAAGTCTTGAAATAATATATACTCTAGATTGTAGTTAATGAAATAGCAATTTATTGAGGCCATACACACTTTTTTTTGGGAAAGATCGATATACAGTAGTTGGGATAACTACCAGTGTCATAGGTAGGTTTCCACGCAACTAAAATAGGTAATGAGACAAAATATATAAAAAAAGACATACACATTAGACAAAATGAAAATAATTCATAGCTATTTTTACCCTCTGTGGTTTTCTCATATCCCATGTTGTTTAAACCATTGTGCTCCCCCCCCCCCCCCCAACCCAAAATAAAAAAGAAAATTAAATCAAAATGTGACACTTCCTAAGCTTAACAATTGTCGTTACACAAGCCCTAGTAAGATGCATATGCGAAACACTATTTCTGGGAACAATACACACATGCAAGAAGAAAAAGATTAGGTTCAAGTGGATGAAACATATTATTAATCTCCCAGTGACACGTACTATGTGATGTCGATCGATAAACACAACATTTTAATTAAAAACATGATTTGTAATTGCTTGCTCTAGAAGGAGATCATGTATAACTAAGTCAACGAGGTTACGGCTTGCCGTGTATGCGAAGCACATAACGTATACTAGAACATACTGGGAATTTAACCGTGTCTCCTTCCTGAACAAGAGGAGCTAGTCCAACCATTTTGCAGGTACAATTGCTGTGTTCCTGCAAGAATAGCCATGGTCACCATCCAGTCACTTGGACCATGACTTGGGCCACAAGATGCCTGAATGCTATTATTGTGGTAAAAAAAACTGGAAGAGGTTATCCAAATAAAAGGAAACATATGCAATAATGCAAAAGATAATAGTAATAAAATACAAATAAACATATGCAAAGCAAGAAATGGAGACGAACAAGACCTTGCTGAAAAATGTATTACTAATTTTACAAGGAAAAGGCGAAATTAAATGAACCCATCATCATCAAGCACTAAGGTCGTCATCACCCCCTCGGTGGCTATCTTCCACAAGCCACAGTCCCCATCGGACGGTCCATATTGCTCAGCGTGGGAATCCCTTTTCCTCTCCTTTTTTCTATGTCATCACCATGCCACATTTTCACTTGTTTCACACTCACACCCCACACAAAATCTCAAACTACAAGACGGTCATTTCCTCCACACGGCACTCCGCCTCGCCACGCGTATATAATTATATGTACCCTCCGCTACTAGCAAAAGTACACTAGGTACAATAACACTATGCGGTATAGCGATCATATTGTCCACATCAATATCTCTATATGAGAATATATTTCATCCAATTATGGTGGAAATTAAAGGCGAAATCGATCGGAGAATTTCAGCAATTATGTCAAAGTATGGGCGTGCAACCGAAAAAAGGAGAAGGATTTCTTCCTTTCTTTTTTGGGACCTTTAGCTTTCGCAGGAAAGAACCGGCGACACGTCTCTCCGGTGTACAAACCAAACCGCCTTACATCGGCGTCTCAGCTCCACCGTTTCATTTCGTTTTTTTTCTCTCTTTTTCTTCTTTTGTTCCCAATCCATCTCTCATTGTCAAGAGAAAAATAAACAAATAAAAAGACAAGGAAAAAGGAGGTCCTCATCGATCGATCGTTCGATATAAATCTATATATACATATATCTCTACGTATATATTTTTTTTTTCTTCTCCTCTTCTTTCCAAAGCCTAGCTCTGAATATATCTACGATTCTTGGAGAGACGAATTCCAGAAGGCCCGAATCGATTTCCATCATATCTACGCACCCATCCGTCCAAAATTTTTTTTCCTCCTCTCATCAATCAACTTCTTCTTCGTGTTCTTCAGCTCTGCTGCTAACCCTCGGAGCAGGTAACAATTTAATTCGTTAGATAGTGGTGTTAATTAACCCGGGAAGGGGCCCGGGCATTCGGGCAACTCTCA
This sequence comes from Oryza punctata, assembly GCA_000573905.2. Lineage (NCBI taxonomy): Eukaryota > Viridiplantae > Streptophyta > Magnoliopsida > Poales > Poaceae > Oryza > Oryza punctata. The sequence goes on from CM002493.2 coordinate 32,098,204, forward strand.
ATCCGGCCATCACATCATGGATACTGCTTCTTCCTCCTCCCTGTTGCTGCATTCATCTTGCACCATCGTAGACGACGACTCTTTCAGTTGATTCATTATTACGAGATTGATTTTCTTTTCTTCATCCTCTTCTTTTACTTTAGCTTCGATAGCTAGCTAGCTGCTTGGTGTGTGCTTCAACTCTTTGAAGGCTCTCTAAAGCTAATTAAGAACGGCCGGCGGCGGCGTATATATGATGGTAAGATTATTAGAATTCTCTTGTTGATTTGTGTGCGGTGGATGAGGTGTAGGCAGCTAGGGTGGTTGCATTTGGGTTTAATTAGAGGTTAATTAATTTTGGTTTTGTGTGTGTTTGGGGGTTCATGGAGACGTGGTGCAGGTGATGGTGGGGATGATGGAGAGTAGCCCGGACGGCGGCGGCGGCGGCGAAGCGATGATGCAGCAGACGGAGGAGGACATGGGGCCACCGTGGCTGCGGCCGCTGCTGTCGACGAGCTTCTTCGTGGCGTGCGCGTCGCACCCGGAGCTGAGCAAGAATGAGTGCAACCTCTTCTGCCTTGGCTGCACCGGCGACGCCCTCTGCGCCTACTGCCTCCCCGCCCACCGCGACCACCATGTCGTCCAGGTATAACCAATCTCCCGTCGTCTTCTTCTTCTTCCTCGTCTCCGGCGAGGAGAATTGAATCAAATCCTGATCGGAGAATCCATCCATGGCGAATTTGTGGATGCATGGATGCAGATACGGAGGTCGTCGTACCACAACGTGATCAGGGTGTCGGAGGTGGGGAAGCTGATCGACATATCGCACGTGCAGACGTACGTGATCAACAGCGCCAAGATCGTGTTCCTCAACGGCCGCCCGCAGGCGAGGCCCGGGAAGGGCGTCACAAACACCTGCGAGATCTGCTGCCGCAGCCTCCCCGACTCCTTCCGCTTCTGCTCCCTCGGCTGCAAGGTACACCCTTTAATTACTCTCTCTCTCTCTCTAACACACTCCATCTGCTTCTTCTTCTTCTTTCTCTTTCTAGCTATACCCTACATCTCTCTGTCCATGGCGATCGAGTTGTACTGAGCAGAGAATGGCATATGTGGATGGGGGCCATATCCACCTGTGCGGGTGCAATGCATGTACACTGTCCACCTGAGGGAAAAAGGCAGGGTTGCAAACTACCACAGAATCGTTAATGATCTGAGAAAGAGGAATAACCCATTGCCTTTGCGCGCATAACTAACTCGGTGAATCAGCCACCACCATCGATGACCAGCTAGCTGCATTGGCCGCCACTGAGCTGAAGAGAGTGGCAGGAAGAAGGCACATACACACACATGACATGCACATTAATTTACACTGTTGCATTGCAGTTGCACCATGTGTATGTATGTATGTTGCGTCTGCACTTGAGCTAGGAGTGGTGGTGGTGACTTCTTTGGGACTCTTGGAGTGGTCAGTGGTATAGTACATTGGAATGTGTCAGCCAAGCATATCAGGGTAGGATTTGACTCTGGGTTTATTTAGGTCTCTGGAAGTGTCATTAGCAAACATGACAGCCCAGGGAGGGTATATATATCTACTTCCTTGATAAATTAATTGGTTAGGTTGTTAGCTGGTAGACCACATTTGCACTGGCAAATAACTTTTGAGCTGACAAAACTAAGGTTATCAATCAGGTTGTGATACAGCAAAAAGTGCAAAACCAGGCTTGCTTGCACTGTGATATATAAGTTTATTAGGAATTAGTTAATTAATTCTCTTTCTATATATCTCCTTTTGCGCTTGAAGGGTGCAACAAGCTAATGAGACATTCTCCATGGAATCGGTAGGTCCCAATTTGGGGCGTGTTGGTACGTGTGCAGCCGTTGAATGCAGCTAAAATGGGGCCCCGTATCTATCTCCTATTCTTAGCCCTTTGTACGATCCATTTCCATCAAGACTGCCTCTGCTGCTGCTGCAAATAGATCAAGCCAGCCATATATGGAAGATTATACATTTAGTATATAACTTAATTGCCAGAAAAGAGGATAGTATATTACTTCATCTCCAAATCATAGTTTATACTCAATTAATTAGGCTTTTAACCATACTCTACCTATGTTTAGCAAGGGGTGATTCGTCAATCGATCACCCAGTCATTATTTTTTATAGTATATATATATATATATATACATATGTTTGAAAGCTATGTGTTTTGCTTATCCGTTTGATTGCAATTGCTGCAATGGGGATTATATAAAAAAGGTGGCCCCCTAGCTACAAGTTGAAGCTAAAGTACTGTTTTTGTTTAGGACAAGGCTGCTTTCATGTAGTAGGTAGACTTGAGACATCATAGCCGGATCTTCCAGCGAGAATACACTTCTTTTTTTTCTCTTCTTCTTTCGTAGAATGCATTGTATATCCAGTTTACCTCCCCTCTTTTTTCCTATGAAAAAGAAAGAAAGTAAGAGAGAAAGCGTGTGCGTTATCCAGATAAAGTTGACCTTGCCTTGGAGGTGATGTTCTACCGAATCACCATGTCGTGTGCTTGTCTGGTTTCTGTGTTTGTTTTTAGCTTTGGATCTATGGTGGTGACTGTTGCAAATTCAACTGACCTTCGCGAGGTTTTGCCAAATGGGAATTGTTGCTTCCATTATCTGAAAATACGGAGAATGGCAAGGGAGAGTGGCTAGCTCGCTAACTTAATTTCTTTGATCTTTTCCCTAACTTGGGGATCCTACATTTTTATCAGGAACCTCAACTTCCTAGTCTGTAGCATTTCTGACAAATTGTTGTGAAATCAATTCTCTCTCAAATAAGAACTAGCAATCCAACCATGGAGTGTCACTCAAATGGTTGTGAAAACATTTTAAAAAAATTAACAAGATATATTAATATATAATAGATCACTTTCCAAACATGTAAGGTTAAATTTAATTTATATATATATATTTAAAAAATAAATTTAACTGCGAATATACGTTAACTATCTATAGTTTAATTTGTTTTTTTACACTTTTAGAAGTTGAACACGTATTAGTTTATCTTTTCAATTTTTTTAGAGTAGTATAACACATATTAATCTATCTTCTTAATTTTTTTATAATTATTTAAATATTATGCAAACAACAAGATGATGTCCTTCTCGAGAGTTTAAAACCCACTCCTAATAATGCATATACATGTTCAGCTTCACATGTAGTACTAAATTAATAAGAAACTACTACTCCATTTGTTACTAGTAAATTGTTTGTCTTATCAAACTTTAGGGCCTCAGGAGGCAGACACCTGTTATCTAGGTACTTATGCAAGCTCTAGAAAAATTAGGAAAGCTAATCGGTGACTCGGTGTCAATGAGACAACGAGATGATGTGCTATGGGACTGAGCAGTTAGTGCAAGGACAACTGATGGATCAATAATACTCTACCTGATGAGACTTTTCACACGTCTTCATCAACTCAACATTTGAGTTATTACTTCCTCTGAAAGCCACTCTTGTGGCCATGAAAATTCAGTACCCTTCACCTGTTCAATCTTGTGTCATATTTCAGCCATTTTAGCAGTTTAAGTCGCAACCATGTTGTTACTGCTAATTAAGTCTTCGTCTACTCGTTTCACTTATTGATCAGTTATTTCCTCTGAAAACCACTCCTGTGTTCATGAAAAACTGATTATTCAGACATTCACCTATCCAAAATCTTGTGTCTGTCATTTCAGTCATTTTTAACAGATCAATTAGCAAGATGTTTTTACTGCAAGTCTTCCACTGATGCATTGTATGCTTGACATTTTTCAGCTGGGAGGAATGCGGTGGGATCCAAGCCTAACATTCGCCATCCGGCCGAAGCGCGGGCAGGACTCCGGCGGCGGCGGCGGCGACGGCTCCGGCTCCGACTACGACTCCTTCAGCCCCAAGAAGGTGAGGAGGACGGCGGCCGGCTACGAGCTCGGCCGGTTCGAGCGGGGCATGATCCGGTGGTCCGACGACGAGGGCAGCAAGTCCAACACGGCGCCGATCACGCCGACCACGCCGCCGATCAGCCGGTGCCGGCCGTCGAGGAGGAAGGGCATCCCCCACCGTGCACCCTTCTACGGTTAGATCACACTACACCAACCAAAATGATCACTCATCATCAGCATATATATCACTAGCTCTTCAGCCAAAGTGACCAATCCTAGCTGCATATATATATATACATGATAGTGTCAGGTCTGAATAGTGAAGTGATATCCAATCAGCTACTATTAGGTCACTAGCTAGATGTTGATTAGCAGCTAGCCTGATACATAAAGTTGTATAAAATATATAAGTATACACAATAATTAATCTAGGTCATGAAGTAAGTATATATGTGTACATATGAAATATATTGGCAAATGTTGTCAACTAAGTTATAAAGGCCATGGTGGTGATGGCCTGCTTCCATGTAGACACAAGGTTAAGTTAAACAGAAGAAAAAGGGGGATACAGGGAGAATAGAAACATAGGTAGGGGTTATTAATTAGCTTGGGTAGGTCGAGATTAATATGTGAAGAAAGGAATAAGCATCATGTATTTATCTCGGTTTGTGTAGTAGTATATAGTTGGCTGTTTGCCCCACCACCCAATGCGTTTATTAGCGTTGTGGTGTGTAGTTTTCCACTTTTAAGTTTCAGAGATTCTCCTTTGATCTTCTGGGACTTAATTTGTATAGACAGTGTATGATGTTTTACTTGGAAAAATAAGGAAAAATAGAATGATGGATGAAATAATTAAAGCTTGTTTTAATTACTCTCTTGTAAGTTTTGTTAAAGTGGAAGTGGTCATGCACCCACAACTCTGTAATATGTTTAATTTAACTTCAAAATTTTTTTCACAACGTTGTATATGTGTACAGCTGATGTTGTTTTCTCAGCCCCGAGTTCCTGTTATCAAGCATTTTTTGCATCCGAGGCCTCGTTTAGAACAAAGGAATTTCACATGGAAAAATCCCTGTATTCCAATTAATAAATAAACTTGCTTCTGCCAGCGAAGAAATCAGTGAATCAACGAGGAATCACTGTCAGTATAACTAGCACCCAGTAGGTGTATCAAATCTTAGGAATCACTGAATCAATTAATCCTGAACAGAAGCAAAGAAAACAGTGTGGTAGCTAGATCGAGCATCAACGAGGCGACACTGAACAGTGGTGCCGGTATGTGCTCTTGTCAAGGCCATTTCTGCAACAGCATGACAATGTGCATCAGTGCATGACTCCTAAAAGGTGTTGTCTCGTTTATTACTCCCTCCGTTCTAAGATAAGGAAAATAAGGAAGGAGTATTAACTTACTGCATGCTACTGCTTATATAGATATACTCCCTTGTTTCCGAATACTTGTCACCAATCATTCTTTAGATTTTAACTTTTACCTCTCAGCGTTTTTATCTTTTATATAAATTTAATAAATACTTAAAAAATACCGTATTATATAAATACGATTGGTTTACCGACAGACTTGATGGAAGAACATGATGGTACGGGTGCAGTGGTAAAGATACTTGGCTCTAAATGAAAACATTGACGAAGTGAACGTAGCTCAACTGGTTAGGTTCCTTGTGATGGAACCAACCTACTTGGGTTCAAATTCTAGACTTGACATGGATGCCCGCATTTACGGCTAATTATTCTTCTAGTGATAGGAGATATACTCGTCGATAGTGAGACTCCCGATCTTTTGAAGGTGTTCATAAGGGTAGGATGTGCGTGTGCGCGTGTTTGGAGCACCTGCTATGCTTTATTCAAAAAAAAATGGCTCAAACTGTAATTTAGTCAAAAATGTATTGTATCCTACATAAAAGTTCCCATTAATGTTTTATTCTTAGCAGTCTAACCATTTAAAAAAAATCATCAGTCGTTAAAGTCGGCAAGTTATTAAACTTATTGGCTATATATCTTACGGCAGAGGCAGGGGATATAACATTTCCATTATATAAAAATAATTGGAAGGTTATTTAAGGAATGAATAGAGTACTATATAACTCTCCTTTCAAAAAAATAGTTACAAAACCCCATTACAATGCTTATCTCACAAATGGGGGTCACTGTCAGTACTGTCAGCGAAAGCTCGGCTTACCAGTTCCGGGTGTCAACAAAACGGCTCTTAACATGAGATATAGTATAAGCCAAACAAAAGAACCAAAATATATAATTCAGTGGTTAGTGAGGAACAAGAGCTTTTTGATCCAAGTAGAAAGGCGCCCGGAGGAGGAGGCAGGTAGAGAGATGGGATTGCCGACTTCGCGACCGGAGCAGCTAGCATCTGCGTTAGATGAACCAAATGTGTCAAGATCATGGTGCCTAGCTATCAGAGATTCTGGGAGCTTGTTGCTTGCTCCAGAATTCCTGCGCTAGCTGCCTCTCAGTGCGTGTTGTTATCTGATCTGATGGAGTAGTCAAAATAACAGTCAGTGCAATCCTTTTGGTTAGGGTCTGATCGATGGCGATGGTAATGACAGTTGACAGGCATGGGTACTGCTCGAACAGGCCGGCCCAACACTGCCAGGGAGTGAAATTTGAGCCCTTTGTGTGAAATATGGCCTTGTTAGTTGTGAGTCACTTTCTTTCTTTTCTTTTTCCTTTTTGGCGAAATGAGTCGCTTTCTGTTTTGATTGTAGGGTTTGGGCGCTTGGCCATCATTTTCTTCAAGTGGAAATAGGTGTAAACATGTCAAGATTTTTCTTCTGCTCTTAAAAGTGCCCATTTTATTCCATTAGAAGCGAGCATGAATTCCACTTGATCTAATTATGGAGGACTTATCCTACGTAATTTTGCATGGAGCTGGATAATTAAAATATAATTGGATTTGATATATAACTCTTAAATTGTCTTTTTAGATGTCAAAAGTAGAATTGGATTCCATATACAACTCTTATCTTCTGCTTCCATAGATTGATATAGTTGTATTTTGTATACTAGGGTGTTTACCCTTCCTTGGGTTGTTGTTGTTGTTTTATCTTCTCTATCAAAGATATAAGGCACAGCTTTTGCCTTTTTGGTTCAAAAATTATATTTTGCGCACAAATATATCTATTAGTCTATACCGTTGTAATTTGGACTCACCATGAGCTGACATATTATTCTGTCTCTGGTTAATGTGAAAATTTCTAAAAATGAATATGGTGTTTTCTCTAAGAGTTTTCTGACTATGTTTGATTTTTATCATCGTTGGATTCAACTCGAGCATCATGCTCTAGTGGTTTAGCATAATGATGAAATGTCTTCCGTGTAACAGTGTGGTACGTAAGATGGCAACGGTGGCACTGTACTAATTAGTGTAGCTTTTTATGATAGGATGGGAGCGAACTGTTCCTAGAGATAGATGAATGCCAATTAAGAAGCAACAGGACTGTTAAAGAGTTGTTTGGGGCAGCATGGCGAAGTGGTGATGCAGTGCACCACAATGTTATAAGTGAGAAAAGCGGGTGGTGGTTAGGATTTGGCGATAGGGGTGACAAGATAGATTGGTTTTAAGAGGCTGATTGATGCAGAAAATGGTGACAAGATAGATTGGTTTTAAGAGGCTGATTGATGCAGAAAATGAGGAAAATGTCACGATAGAGGGATCTATAATGAAAAAAGATATGATAGGATAGGCTGAGGCTAATCAAGCGTATTAGAATTAGATTAGATTTGTATAGTCTAGATATCTATTGTATCTGTATATATCTCTTATTTAAGAGTTTGTTGTAATCTCTCTTGTATTGGATATATAAATACAATCCCCCCGTTGGGTTATGTGGCGTCTCATAACTCTCTACATCGTATTAGATACCGATTTCTTCCTCCTACCCTAATTTTCCGCGTCACCAACTCGGCTGCGCCGTCGTCGCGCACACGTAGCGATCTCACGTCGCGAACCCCTCGCTACGCACCCACCCTCCGCTGCCCTAGTGTCGTTTTCCCGGCCGCACTCTCGACGCGCCTGCGTCCCAATTCTCTCTTCTTTTCGTGCCCGCTGCCTCGCCACACGCTGCATCTTCTCCTCTAGCCATGTCTACCGAGTCTACGCAATCCTCTACGGTCTCGGTGATAATATCTTCCACGTCGTCCGGCTCCTCACCATCTTCCGCCGCCACCATCGGAGAATCCACCGGTGCGATATTCTTCAACCCGTATGCCACCGTCAATGTCAAGACACACATCCCCATCACCCTGGAGCTCAAGCATCCCAATTTCAACAAGTGGAGGCCTTCCTCACCTCCATGTGCGGCAAGTTTGGGCTGCTTCCTCACATTGATGGCACGACACCTCCTCGTCCTGATGATCCGGCTTGGGCACAAGCTGATTGCTGCGTTCGGGGCTGGCTCTTTGGCTCCATCTCCGACACCATCCTCGACGTCACCATGGAGCCTGACCAAACCACCCGCGATCTCTGGCTCTCCATCGACGACATTTTTCAGGCGAACAAGGAACCTCGTGCCATCTATCTCAGTCATGAGTTCCACTCGATGACACAAGGTGACTTAACAATTGTTGACTATTGCTAGAAGGTGAAGACCGCTGTCGATGCTTTCCGCTACGTCGGTCACCCTGTCTCGGAGTCTCAGCTCGTCCTCAACTTGCTGAGCAGACTCAATCCTCGCTTCTCCGGCATCACCGACAACATTGTCGGCGCTCCTGTCCTGCCCTCCTTTGCCTCTCGCGCAACAACTTGTTACTTAAAGAACTGCACATCGCCAATGATCACAAGGTCCACACCTAGACATCCATGGTCATCGATGCCTCCTCCTCCAACTCCTGCGCATCTGGCACCTGCACCACCACTTCCTCGTCGCAATCTCGTAGCAGCAGCGGTAGCGGCTCCAACAATGGAGGCAAGCACAATAACCAGCGACACAACGGAGGTCGCAACAATGGTGGTGGCGGCGGCGGCAGCTACGGCAACTCTGGGAACAACTACCAGGAACAGCAGCAGGCTGGTCTCCTTCCTGCTAGCCCATGGTTCTGCTTCAACCTGTGGGCCACGTAGCCTTCTGCCTGGTGGCCTCCCAACAACAGTGTTGGCCTTCTCGGGCCTTTTCCTCAAGCCCACACAGCCTTTGCTGGCTCCTACATTTCTCTACCGAACCCGGGCTAGCCCCCAATGCAGCAAGCTTAGCCCAACTGGGATCAAACAGGTATAGTTGCCACCCTCAATCAACTATTTGTGAACAGTCCAAATCCATGGTGCTTGACACGGGAGCTACATCGCATATGTCCTCCACTGACGGTATTCTTGTTACTCACCTCCCTAATTCCCATACTTTTATTAATGTTGGTAATGGTCATATATTCCCGTTATATGTCTCGTGGCACTTCTTTTCTACATATAGGAACCACTAAGTTTGCTCTTAAAAATATCCTTATCGCCCCTTTCTTGGTTCGCAATTTACTTTCCCTTCATCAATTCACTCGTGACAATAAATGCTCTATTGAGTTTGATAAGTCTGGTTTTTCTGTTAAGGACCTTTGGACCCGGCGCGTGATTCTTCGCTGCAATAGTCAGGGTGACCTCTACACCCTACCCACTGTCGCCCTGCCATCACCGCCCACAGCTTCCTGGTTGAATCATCTACATTGTGGCATCATCGCCTCGGTCATCCCAGTTCAGCTGCAGTCCAAACACTCCACAAAGTAGCTACTATTCCTTGACTAAGATAGATCATAAACTTTGTCATGTGTGTCAGTTAGGGAAACACACTCGTCTACCCTTCTCTAGATCTCAGTCTAGTACTTCCTCTCCTTTTGATCTTGTTCACTGTGATGTGTGGACCTCTCCTGTCTTGAGTACTTCTAGCTATAAATATATTTAGTGGTGCTGGATGATTTCGGTCACTTCTGTTGGACTTTTCCTCTTCTTCATAAGTCTGATGTCCACCAGCATCTTGTTGAGTTTGTTGCCTATGTTAAGAATCAGTTCGGACTTCCCATTAAGTGCTTTCAGGCTGATAACGGCACCAAGTTTGTTAACCATGCCACCACCTCGTTCCTTGCTAGCCATGGCACCCTGTTTCGCCTCTCATGCCCTTACACCTCTCCACAAAATGGCAAAGCCGAATGCATGCTTCGCACCATCAACAACTCTATCCGCACCCTACTCATCCAAGCATCCATGCCTTCGTCCTATTGGGCCGAAGCACTAGCCACTGCCACATACCTACTCAACCGACGACCGTCCACTTCAGTCCACAACTCCATCCCTTTCCAAATCCTACATCGCAGGGTCCCTGATTACTCCAACCTACGGGGGTGTGGTTTCCCCTGTTATCCTAACCTCAGTGCCACAACCCTTCACAAGCTCTCTCCCAGGTCAGCAGCTTGCATATTTCTCGGCTACCCGACCTCCCACAAAGGCTATTGGTGTTTGGACATCTCCACTCGCCGTGTTTTTATATCCCGCCATGTGGTTTTTGATGAACAAGCATTCCCATTTGCGGCTATTCCCCAAGCTGCTTCTTCTTTTGATTTTCTTCTACAGGGAATCTCCATAGCGGTAGCTCCGTCCTCCTCAGGCATTGAGCGATCACGTCTACTGTCGGTTGCTCCCTCCCCCGAGGTCGAGCCGTCGATCGCCGATGACCTAGCTGACCCTGATTTCTTTTAGCTCGTCCCGGGCAGCCAGCCATCACCCGCTCCTACTCCTGACCACGTTGCGCTGTCCAGCACTGCAATAAATGATGAAGTTGGTCCTACGGGCGGGAGTGTCACATCTTCGTCTACGTGCGATGACAACTCCCAAGGAGCGGCGAGCTCACCTCCTGCTGTCCGGTTGTCTTTGTTACAAGGTGTTGCTCCTACTCGGCCGTTGATCTCTCCGTATCGACACACATATGTGTGTAGCAAACAGCCCGTGGCTGTCCATGGACCGATCCACACTATAAGAGTGTTTCATGTCCAACAAGCACAGGATACACATCGCCACTCCATGGTAACTCTCTTTCAGATAGATCATCTATGCCCAGTTCAGCGGTTCAATTATTCGGCTTCACATACTGTTGCCTCGTTGGTTCCATACAATTATCGCAGTGCTTTGGCTGATCCCAATTGGCGTGCAGCTATGGCCGACAAGTACAAGGCTCTCGTTGACAACAACACTTGGCGTTTGGTGCCACGTCCTCCTGGTGCTAATGTGGTTACTGGCAAGTGGATTTTTAAACATAAGTTTCACTCAGATGGTACTCTTGCTCGTCACAAGGCACAGTGGGTTGTTCGAGGCTACTCTCAACATCATGGGATTAACTACGTGTTGACGTAAAAATACGACGGCTTGGGAGATCTGCTTAGCTCCAGTGCAGGTCCAGAATAATGATGAGATGCAGGCGTGCTAGTCAGTTTGATCCTGCAACTGACAAGATAGATAAATACGTGGATCACCAAAGAGCTAATCGGCTGACAAGCCGATATAGTAATTCCAGCCGATGCCGATACTAGCCAATATCCAGTATAGATCTTGATACTTGAGTAAATAATGATATAAACATAATCAGCTAATGATAATGTAATAAAACAATAATATAATCCAGTAGAAACCAATCGGCTAGTAATGATAGATTGAATAAGCGATGATCCGAAGGTTAAAGCACTCATCGGCTGGAGGTCCGTTGTCATTAAATCCAAACGATTAGATAAACAATCAAACCTTTGTTGTCATCAGCTAAAACCAACTAGTATGTAATCCTTCTAAGCCGATGCAACATCCAGATAACTCATCGGCTACAACCCCGATAAAACCCTTATTGGCAATCAAGAAGCAGGCTAGAGATTATGGTTCTAAGCACGACTTAGTAGATCAAACTTAACTGATGTAGCACTAAGTAGGAAAAGAAACATAGTATCTAGATAATCAAGCATTTGACTGATTTTCAGAGTGGTGGATACATTATATAATCTAAGCCAACAAAATAATCTAGCTGATATCGACAAAACCCTAGATGGAGATCGGCCGATGAAAGAAGAAAACATTGTCAATCTAGATTATATAACGTATATGATAACTCATCGGCTAGCACTCCGATAAAACATTAGCATGAACCTATCGGCTTAACAAGATTTATATTATCAACAACAATCCAGTAGGTCGAACCTAACTGATGTAGTACGAGATTGTATATGACAATCTAATACGTAATGAATCGATAGATCTGTCTAATGTGATGGATATAACAAATCTATTTAAAACAACATTGTGATTGTAGAGATATATCGGCTAAGATAGAAGATCAGACCTAACCGAGACAGTCCCAACTAAACCGATGCGTCTCTAAACACAATACAATTAAAATAAAATTGAGATATCAGATAAATATATCAAACAAACCAGAGCGATCCAAGAGATCGAAGCGATGCAGCCTTGAACAACACCAATGTAGCTGATAGATTCACCAGGGCCCGACGGAACGGGAGGCTTACCCCTTCGCCGGAGATTGAAAGCCGATGCAGCCCCGCGTCAGGTGCCAAATTCTACCGATTGATAAGTAAAAACCTAAGAAAGAGGGTGGTGATGCGCCGAGAATAGTTGTATCGATCGAGAAATAATTTACATGGATAGATACTAGTCCATATCGGACACGACTCAAACTTTCCTAAAGATAAAAGGAAAAACATAAAGTCCTTATCGGACAGTAAACACACTTTCCTAAAGATAAAAGGAAACTAACAGACTCTTCCTAATTAATAGATAAACTGCCATGTCGCATCATCCTTGAACTCGGTCTCTTTTGGATAAGCTTCCTTTAATAGATTAATTTCCTTAACCGAATTTGGTAAGAATCTGACTATTGGCGATTAATAGCTTCCATAGGCCGATTCTAGAACTCTGAAGCCGATACTGACTCTAGGCCGATGATGATTTTGAGGCTTACCAAATTTCATCGTTAACACATGCCCCCCAGTTTTGGAGTATGGGGACTCATGCTTCAAAATTCTCTTCTATCTCGCCTTGATTACTCCAAAATTGATTCTGCTTTGTTTCTTGCCATCGGCTCTCATAAGCCGATACCGTCTACGCTAGATGAGCCAGATTGCCAAACTCATGGCAAAAGAATATATATCTGATAGGTGCCGACAATCCTTGGAATGCAAGATCGGCTAGTGTCACACCCTGGAGTTCCCCTTTCTAGCTCTAAATTCATAAAATAAATGGCTTAAAATAAATTGTCTATTTAACCTAGAGCAAATTCTAATTAAAAAGTGTATTTAATTAATTGTAATTAGCAAGGTGGGATTTTTCTTGAGTTCCCCTTGTTAAAATGCACTAACAGGATTTTTACTGGAATTTTTAGATCATTTAAAATAATTTTAAACAATTTAAAAACTCCTACTGCAATTTTTTTTAAATCCCCCTAAATCTTTTTTTTTCTTTTCTTTTTCCTTCTTTTTCCTCCTTTTTCTTTTTCTTTTGGGCCACCAGCCCATTTCTTTCCCCCCCCTCTCAGCCCCTCTCCCCTCCCAGGCCGCCCCTCCCTCTCTCCTTCTTTCCCCTTGGGCCACCGGCCTGCCGCCCCCTCCTGGGCCGGCCCACGCCCGGCCGCGCGCGGCCTTCCCCTCTCCCCTCCTGGGCCGCCGCCCCTTCCTCCTTCGCGGGCCGGCCCGAGGCCGCCGCGCCGAGGTCCGCGCCGCCTCCCTCGCGCGCCCGGGCCACCGACAGGTGGGGCCCACCTGTCGGGCCCGTCTTCCCCGCCGTATCCGCCGCCCACAACCGCCGCCTCCGCCCTTCCCGGCCGCCGTGCCTTATAAAAGCCGCGCCACCGCCCCTCCTCGCTCTCCTTTCCGCCGCCGACGCCATCACCCGCCGCCGGTAAGCCGCCGCCGCCGCCTCACGCCGCCGCTTCGGCCGGCCGCCGCTTCGGCCGGCCGCCGCTCGGCCGCCGCCGTCGCCTTGCGCCGCCGCTAGCGCCGCTCGGCCGGCCGCCCCTAGGGCGCCACCGCCGCGCGCGCCGCCGCACCCGCGCGCGCGGCAGATGTCAGCCCTGCTGACGTCAGCCCTAGCTGACGTCAGCCCTAGCCCGCTGACGTCAGCCCTAGGGGGATTTTATTGCGCAAATAATTTATTTATTTTTTTTCTTTCTTTTCTATTTAGTTTAAAACGCAGTTAAACTTCTAAAATTCATAACTAATTCATACGGACTCCGTTTGGGTCCGTTCAAGTCTCAGAAAATTCATAAAAATGCCTAGAATTCATTAAAAATAGTTTTGTTTCCTGTTTCAGTAGTCTTATAGTCTGTTTTGCTTGTTTGCTTTGTCTGTCGTGTAGAATCCGATAGTTCCGACGCTCCGACATACTTCGAGGTCGTTGCCGAGGTTCCTTTCGCGCCAGAGCAAGGCAAGTCATACTTTTTGTTTGATCATATTGTACCTACTTTGCAAATATTCTATTTATTCTTAAATACTGCATTGTTTTATAATGTCATTTTATGGGCTTATTTACCTACTGTACTCAGCCATGTAATTCCGCTTACCTTGTACCTTTGATAGCTTGGGGATCAATATGATTAGTGCTAGGTTAGGACATGCTTAGCCCTGCTTAGAAACTTTAGCACACCAATGGGAGAACTAAGGTATCTCTATTATTTAATGTTTAATGGTAGCCCATGATGGTTATTCGTGAGTGGTTAACCAATTGGTTCAACTAAAATTTGCTAAATGGTGGGTTGTGAGTACATGGTTATGAAGGTCGTACTCATGACAATTAAGGACCGGTTCGCGGGAAACCCTGGAAGAATTACCGTGCTTACCACAAGCTAGCGTGGGTAATAGCTTGACTCGTAGTGTAGCTTTTCTTAGCCGACGCATCCAGGCAAGGGTGGGCGTGATGGAGTTGGGTCGGCGGGGGATTTACCCGTTGATCGGCTGCCGGATTCACCTAGGCACGAGGGGGGCTGCCTGCCTTGGGATTAAAGGTGGGGGCGAAACCTGAGGTGTGGTCCGCTTGGTTAACGAGGGTTACGCGAAAGGTCTTGTCACAGTTCTCTTTCCAGTATACCGTGGTGGTATGCTGGCGCACGGTAACGTGTTGTGGGGCTGTGTCTTGTGGGTACAGTTGTACACCTCTGATCAGAGTAAAACTATTCGAATAGCCGTGCCCGCGGTTATGGGCGATCAACCAGATTCATCGTGATTAGGCATAACCTTAATAACTTGACTTAATGGAACCGGAGTAGTTCAGGTGGAATGGGTTGGGCCTGTTGCAACGTGGTGTAGCGTTGGACAGTGATGATTCAATATTGCTTAATTTATTCAACTGTTTTACTGCTTTCAACTGTTGTTTTAAAATGCTTATATTATGCAAATCAGCCTTTAGCCTTTCCATTGGAGCTATTCGCATCATTATCTTCCATTCCGGTATGATTTGTTGGGTACAGTGGGTGGTACTCAGTCTTGCTTCATTTTTCCTCCACACCAGAGTTTGAGTATGTGTCTGAGGATGGTTTCTCGGAGGAGTAGGCTTGCTGCTATCGTCGAGGATGCCTGTGGATTGGAGATGCCACGCTGCGAGCGACTTGTTATTTAGATTAGTTTATTTATCTTTTCCGCTGCGTTAATGTAAGATATTTTTACGGTGTTTTGTAAGACGTGGATCTGTATATCAACTTTGTCGTTTGTGTACCCTGGCTGGTCCTGGACAGGGGTTTTTAATACACATTCTGCTTGGAATTCGGGTTAGCGAATCCCTGGGCGTGACAGCTAGCTGCTCATCACTTAGGCTTAAACTGTAACATCGGCTGCGGACGTTACGAAATCTTTGAATATACTCCATAGCCGATTCACCTTTTTTCTGCTCAACCGATAGTAAATCTGAAAGCTTCATCTCATCAATTCCAGCAAAGAAATAATCATGAAATTGTTCCTCAAGATCGGCCCATCCTCTGATTGAATTCGATGGCAGTGATGAAAACCATGTGAAAGCCGATCCAGTCAAGGACAATGGAAAAAGTCTTACTTTCAGAGCATCCTCAGCCGATGCCTCCCCACATTGCGTTAAGAATCGACTGATATGTTCCATTGTAGATATATCATCTTGCCCTGAAAACTTGGAGAAGTCTGGAATCTTGTATCGGTATGGAAGCGGAACTCTATCGAACCATTTAGGATATGGATGCCAATACATATGGATCTGCTCCTTAGGTCTAATTCCAAATTGCTCCTCTACTAACTTTGCAATTCTATCGGTCCAACCATCATTTCTCTCATGGCATTGTTTTCTTCCACACTGACGCTTTTGAAGTTTCTCTGGCCGATACTATCGTTGTTGTTTAATCTGCCCCCCGAGCTGGCCTCTTTGAACAATTAATTCATCAACTTTTCCCTTGATTAAATTTTGCAACGTGTCCACCAAAACTCCAGATTGATTAAACAATGCGCGATGAACTACTTCATCAACTTTATCTTGAAGTATTTCAATCATCGGCTCGGGAAGTTGAGATTCCTGAATTGGCCCTTGCGGTGTCATGACGAAACATTGAAGATAGCGCTTTTGAAAATCATCTTTTACTTGCTCTATCTCATGCCTCTGTTCCTCCATCAAATCCTCCATTGTGACCATGATCTTGGCATCGACTTCTTCTTCAGACATGTAGGTATAAAAAACGTGTCCCACCAGGCGTGCCAAAATGTGTTGACGTAAAAACACGACGGCCTGGGAGATCTGCTTAGCTCCAGTGCAGGTCCAGAATAATGATGAGATGCGGGTGTGCTGGTCAGTTTGATCCTGCAACTGACAAGATAGATAAATACATGGATCACCAAAGAGCTGATCGGCTGACAAGCCGATATAGTAATTCCAGCCGATGTCGATACTAGGAGATATCCAGTATAGATCTTAATATTTGAGTAAATAATGATATAAACATAATCGGCTGATGATAATGTAATAAAACAATAATATAATCCAGTAGAAACCAATCGGCTAGTAATGATAGATTGAATAAATGATGATCCGAAGGTTAAAGCTCTCATCGGCTGGAGTTCTGTTGTCATTAAATCCAAACGATTAGATAAACAGTGAAACCTTTGTTGTCATCGGCTAAAACCAACTTGTATGTAATCCTTCTAAGCCGATGCAACGTCCAGATAACTCATCGGCTGAAACCCCGATGAAACCCTTATTGGAAATCAAGAAGCAGGCTAGAGATTATGGTTCTAAACACGACTTAGTAGATCAAACTTAACTGATGTAGCACTAAGTATGAAAAGAAACATAGTATCTAGATAATCAAGCATTTGACTGATTTTCAGAGTGGTGGATACATTATATAATCTAAGCCAACAAAATAATCTAGCCGATATCGATAAAACCCTAGATGGAGATCGGCCGATAAAAGTAGAAAACATTGTCAATCTAGATTATATAACGTATATGATAACTCATCGGCTAGCACTCCGATAAAACATTAGCATGAACCTATCGGCTTAACAAGATTTATATTATCAACAACAATCTAGTAGGTCGAACCTAACCGATGTAGTACGAGATTGTATATGATAATCTAATACGTAATGAACCGATAGATCTGTCTAATGTGATGGATATAACAAATCTATTTAAAACAACATTGTGATTGTAGAGATATATCGGCTAAGATAGAAGATCAGACCTAACCGAGACAGTCCCAACTAAACCGATGCGTCTCTAAACACAATGCAATTAAACTATAATTGAGATATCAGGTAAATATATCAACCAAACCAGAGCGATCCAAGAGATCGAAGCGATGCAGCCTTGAACAACACCAATGTAGCCGATAGATTCACCAGGGCCCGACGGAACGTAGGGTTTGCCCCTTCGCTGGAGATCGAAAGCCGATGCAGCCCCGCGTCAGGTGCCAAATTCCGTCGGTTGATAAGTAAAAACCTCAGAAAGAGGGTGGCGATGCGCCGAGAGTAGTTGTATTGATCGAGAGATAATTTACATGGACCCCGGGTGTACATATTTATACCTATGGATAGATACTAGTACATATCGGACACGACTCAAACTTTTCTAAAGATAAAAGGAAAAACATAAAGTCCTTATCGGACACTAAACACACTTTCCTAAAGATAAAAGGAAACTAACAGACTCTTTCTAATTAATAGATAAACTACCATGTCGCATCCTCCTTGAACTCGGTCTCTTTTGGATAAGCTTCCTTTAATAGATTAATTTCCTTAACCGAATTCGGTAAGAATCCGACTATTGGCGATTGATAGATTCCATCGGCCGATTCTAGAACTCTGAAGCTGATACTAACTCTAGGCCGATGATGATTTCGAGGCTTACCAAATTTCATCGTGAACACTATGGTGAGACTTTCAGTCCGGTTGCTAAACCTGCTACAATTCGTGTTGTTCTCAGTATTGCAGCTTCTCATTCTTGGCCTATACATCAGCTGGATGTAAAGAACGCTTTTCTACATGGCAATCTTGAGGAGACTGTGTACTGTCAGCAACCTTCTGGAGTCGTTGATCCCTCAGCGCCAAGTGCTGTGTGTTTGCTCCAAAGTCGCTCTATGGGTTGAAGCAGGCTCCTCGTGCGTGGTAACAGCGTTTTGTGACTTATATACGTCAGTTGGGTTTCACATCTTCTGTGTCTGAAACTTCTCTATTTGTTTACAAAGATGGAGATAATCTTGCATATTTACTGCTATATGTTGACGACATCATATTACTACTCGTCTACATTCGGAGTTTGCCATGACAGATCTCGGTGACTTACACTTCTTCTTGGGTATTTCTGTCACTCATTCTCCAGATGGATTATTCCTTTCTCAGTGATAGTATGCAGTTGACTTATTGCGATGAGCTGGTATGTCTAAATGTCATCTACTGCGACACCAGTTGATGCACGGTCTAAATTGTTTGCTACAGATGGTGCTCCTGTTTTAGATTCTACGGAGTATAGGAGTCTAGATGGTGCTCTTCAGTATCTTACTCTCACACGGCCTGGGATAGCTTATGCAGTTCAGCAAGTGTGTTTGTTTATGCATGATCCCCGTGAGTCTCATCTTGCTCTTGTCAAACGGATCTTGCGTTACATAAAGGGCACTCTTCACATTGGTCTTCACATTGGTACTACTCCAGTTGACTCTCTGATAGCTTATACTGATGTTGACTAGGCAGGATGTCCTGATTCTCGTCGTTCTACATCGGGATATTGTGTTTTCCTTGGTAAAAATTTGGTCTCTTGGTCTTCTAAGTGTTAGACAACTATCTCTCAATCTAGTGCCGAGGCTGAATACTGTGTTGTAGCACACGCTGTTGCCGAGTGTTGCTGGCTTCGACAACTTCTTCTCGAACTTCAAATTTCTCTCGCTTCGGCTACCGTCATTTATTGCAATAATTTTAGCGTTGTCTATATGACCTCTAATCCGGTTCATAATCGTCGAACGAAGCATATTGAGATTGATATTCGTTTTGTTCGAGAGAAAGTTGCTTTGGGACAGGTTCGTGTTTTACATGTTTCGTCCTTGCTGATAGCATGACCAAAGGCTTGCCAGTTCAATTATTCACTGAGTTTAGGTCTAGTCTTTGCGCTTGTGATACTCCCGCTTCGACTACGAGCGAGTATTAGAATTAAATTAGATTTGTATAGTCTAGATATCTATTGTATCCATATATATCTCTTATTTAAGAGATTGGTGTAATCTCTATTGTATTGGATATATAAATACAATCCCCCCCGGTTGGGTTGTGTGACGTCTCATAATTCTCTACAAAGCGCATAAGCAAATATACAGCGGGAAGATATATGCTTTGTTCTATTTTCCTTGATGTTTTAAATATTGACAAGATCTCTATTTACACATGATGTCATTTTGAGCATGTAGATGTGGTTATGTGTTGGGTTCTTTGATTTGCTAGGAATGATAGTCTTTAATGACTCAAGAACTAACTCTATCTTGTAGGTTATTTTCAGGGGAGTGCCTTGGGCGTGCCAATGGTATTTGCTTCCTAAAGAGGGTGATGAGGAAGTTGTGAAGAATGGGTGTCAAAAATTGGAAGTTGGCACTACGGAACTCTTCTCAAAATCTGAGTGGAATTTGAGAGGAAAATTCAATTATTAGCCAGGGTGGATCTTTTGTTGTGGGATATGTGCTGGTTGTCTTTGTTGTCTTGTGCCTCCTTTGGTGACTTATGACCTGAACTTGTTTAGTGAGTCTAAGTGCTTGGTGATGTATTACTGTAGCTGTGTACATCCTTGGAGATGTAGAGATCAGGTTTTATTTAATCCATTATTAAAAAAAGATAGGGACAAGGCAAGAAGTAACTGTAATCACCATCTACAGTTTCAAAGGAAAAGGAAACAGTAACCGCCAACGAACCTAACAACCAACGGTCCCAACCTCCAGAAAACGTCCCCAGGTCATTAACGCATTTATAACTAAATGTCACTAGCTTCTTCACTTTTCTCTTTTCAGATAACAAGATTTGATGGCATTTAACTGCTTCATGTCCAAGTAACCGTGAAGGCCACAGAAATAGCCGAGGGACCAATCCACGGAGGCAAATCATGCCCAAATGCTGCGGCTTCCGGCGGGATCAGCCGCCGGCCGCCGCCGCCGCCATCCTACCAGGTCGCCGTCCTGTGCAAACCGCGGGTGCATGCAGATATCATTTGGTTGCAGCCTGAACAAACAAAAAGAGGTTTATGTCAGGTTGCAACTGATAATGATCACTATCAACAACGCATATTATTATTTAAGAACCTGATTCTGACTTGTGGTTTGGGGTTAGGGAGAGATCGAGTTGAATATATATATATATATATATATATATATATATATATATATATATATATATATATATATATATATATATATATATATATATATATATATATATATATATAATCTAATCGCGTCTTGCAAGAATGGCGTGGAGACGACGCGGACGATCGAGGCCGGCAGCCGGGGAATTGATCAAGTTCGGGCGGCGGAGACGAACTTTGTTTTGATTAGGCAAAAGAATCATCGAAAATGTGGTCGTCGATCTGTCTCTCCTCGCCGCCGCTGCCGGACAGCGACGGAGTCCAAACCTTTTTCCGTTGACATGTCGTCCATCCGGTCAGGTTAGTTAATTCCGAGTGTTTGATAGTAGGAGAAATTAGAAAATACGTAAACCGAAATGAACTATGATTAATTGAGTATTACTTATATCAAATTTAAAAAATAGATTAATGTATTCTTTAAAGTAGTTTTTCTATAAAAGAAAGTTTACAAACAAAGCACCGTTTACCGCTTTGAAAATGTACGCATGGTAAATCTTCGAATGAACGCTCCCTAACAATCGATGCTTCGAACATACTATTCCAAATGAAACCGCTAAACTGCGCGGTCAATTAAGCTGAGCTGAACCCATGAGCGAACATGTAGTATGGTCTCTAGCTTGCCGATGATTGTTTGCGACTAAAACACAAGTGACAAATTAAACACGACTCGACGGTACGGTACGGCTGTACTACTAGACGCCAGGTGTGAAACGGTAAGGATGGGTCAGGCTCAGTCCAGGTACACGCCGTACGTACAGCTGCCCCTGTCAGATCATATCTAATCCTCGATCTGACTGCACGTTCGTACGGTCCAGTCCTCTCGTCTTCTGGAACGGTTATCGTGGCTCCCATCGTGGATAAGATGCGAATAATGTGTACTAGGGAGTGTTTAGATGCAGGCTAAAAAAATTTAGCGGGTCGCATCGGATATATGGATACACATTTGAAGTATTAAACGTAGACTAATATCAAAACAAATTACAGAATCTGCCTGTAAACTGCGAGACGAATTTATTAAACCTAATTAATCCGTCATTAGTAAATGTTTACTGTAGCACCACATTGTCAAATCATGACGAAATTAGGCTCAAAAGATTCGTCTCGTGATTTACACGTAAACTGTGCAATTGGTTTTTTTTCATCCACATTTAATGCTCCATGCATGTGTCCAAACGTTCGATGTGATGGGGTAAAAAAAATTTGACGGTGAATCTAAACAGGGCCTTAGTAAAATAACAATAATTTTAGAGTAAAATTTATATATATATATATATTATTAACTTAAATATTTTAAAATCGACTTTAAAATTAAGACTTAAATTTAAATTTTAGCAGTGGCGGTTGCTGAATGGGGGATGGCAGCCTTCGTTTACCGTAGGTGCTCGATCGAGCGGATAAACGTGGAAACGCACGAGGAGCACGCGAAATTCTTCGTTTTCGTCGCCGGCATGTGTAAACCATACTACCTGATACCTTCAGCCAGTCAACCAACCAACGGACCAACGGACGGACGGCCACACATGTGAATCAATCTGGCCGCATCAGAACGTCTCACGCGGCAAAATCAAGGGCCATGCTTGCCTGCATCGGACTACGGTAGAGATGAAGTTCAAGTGTTCAAGTCCTCCTACGACTACGGTTCACACGATTCTCTCCTCGTTTGCAAGCACTACTAGCACGTTCCGTGACTAGTATTCGTAGCGTAGTGGGTGGAGCAGTGCCCCTTCTTCTTTTGCGCTTTAACTTCCACTTCTTGGCCGGTTTCTAGCGGCGGGGCACACGGTTTCGCGAAGTGATTTCCAGCCAGACCTAGCTCGATCGATCACTACCCACTACTTGTTACTACCGCCTATAGCTAACTACGTATCAATGCGGCTGATGACTTGATGAGTGCCAAATCGCCGGCAAGATCTCGGAATAATACATAATCCCGCGCCGGCGCCGCTCCCGCATCTCTTCGAAACCAGCTGCTGTCCAGCCCTTTTTCTTCTCCGGAACGGCGGAAGGATGCCGATCGATTTTGTTAGAATTAGGTGGTGTTCTTTTATGATATAATAAAAATAAAGATAAAGATTATATGTTTTACGTAAAACGTTAACGTTTGATTAATTGAGTTCTAATTATTATAAAGTTAAAAAATAGATTTATCTCAGAGTAACTTTTATATAGAAAATTTTCGTACGAAACATACCGTTTAACAGTTCGAAATGCAGTGAAAATTTTCATCCAATTTCTATAGGAGAAACGAAAGAGATCTTAGGAGAGAAAAGAGTACCCACATGGTGACAAAAAAACAAACCCTATACAATGTGATCACCGGGAGTACCCTGTACCGTCCTAGTAACTAGCGAGAACAATTAACTACTAGTGCTATGCATTCAAAATAGGATTAAGCCAGCTAATTTCCACGTATTGACCTCTTCCCAAATACGAATTAGCACCCCGGTCGGTGAGATTTGGTTTGTTGGAAAGTCCGACCCTTTTTCTCTAAGACATCGCGGGCATGTTTGGGTTGTTTCCAATTACGCATGGTTGCCAAAATTAGCTTATTGTGTGGTTAAGCAAATTGACATACATACATACATGGTTCACAATTTGATCTTGAACGAAAGTTTTCAAGTAAAGGTTTGTACCTATGGGTCGCAGTAGGATAAAGCTCTGGGGAAAAAAGAACTAGTTTATACTTAGAGTAAAGTTCAAAATCAGTTAGAATATTTTCAAATATTTAGTATCTGTCTAAATTTTTGTTCACTGTGACATGATACTATACACTATGACGACTGAAACAAACGACTATCCTAATACAGCAAGCAGCTAGTGCCGAAGCGAGAGAAAACCAGCGATTTGAGGGAACTAAATTTAAAAATAAACTATTTAGTTTTTACTTCTCAGAAATATACATGATACAATTTTATTGACACAAATATATCATCGATGTTGCGGTGCCGTGTGGTGATTGTGTGAGACCGCTCGGTTTGAGGGGTCCCGCATGCCCAACGAGCCACACCGAAGAGCATGTCACTCTTGCCTCTAATCAGCAATTAATTATGTTAGTTAGTTATTGATTAATTATTAATTAATCACTAATTATTAATTAATAGTTAATTATTTAATTTTCAAAACGGTCTCGCATGCTCCTCGCGCGAGACCCGTTACTGTGCGAGATCGCCAAATTCAGCGATATCAACGTTATATTTGTGCTAAAAGAATTACATCAAGGATATTTCTAAGAAAAAAATGAGAATAGAATATTTTCGAATTTAATTGCTGTTTCGGGCGAGCGTGAGTACGTGACACGGCAGGTGAGCACGCACACGCACGCGGCCGCGGAAGCGAACGGACGACGCGCGCGGCGCATATCCGAACACAAGCGTTTGCGTGCGCGCGCGGCGTCAGCGCCCACGCGACGGCGCGATCGGTCGGGCGATCGGGCCCGTGGTTTTTGGCTTGTGCTTGGTTCGATTTTGCGGAGGAGACCCCGAGGAGACGTGGTTTTACAGGCGCGTTCCGGTTGTTAGTTTCTTGGGGCAGAGGTTAGATGATTTTGGCCAATTGGGGTGGTTGCCCATTTGCCATGTCAACGGACCGTACTACTTCTTCTACAAGTCGTTTAATTTTTCTTCTAATTAAACTTATTTAAATTTGATCAAGTTTATAGAAAAATATATTAATATTTATATTTTTAACCAAAATAAATATATTATCAAAATATACTCAATGTTATATTAAATGAAACTAATTTGATGTTTTAGATGTTACTATTTTTTCGAAAAACTTAATCAAATTTAATAAAATTTGATTAGAAAAATAGTTAAACGACTAATAGTATGAAACGGAGGAAGTAATAAATAGTAATCGTTGTTTATTTGGCTGACCGACCAAATGAGGAGCACTTGTTGTATTCTGCTGGATGCAAAGGAGAACATGTAGATATGTATGTATAACTAGGTTGACTTTTTTTTCTGCTCGAAAAGTTTAGCTAAGTTGACTTTAACCCAACAAAGATTGTTTACGAGTTCTGCCGAACTGATGGCCTGACGCTAACTATGACCAGTTAGTTATTGGTGTTCGCGTGTATCGTTTATATACTGCAACGGTATATCAATTTTTTTCCCCGTGTTTGGAAGATACCAAATTTGTTACTTTCTTTATATATTTTTACAGATTCTATAACAAAGATTCACAACTGTTTGATGTGCTTATTTTATGTACCGCCTGGTGCTTCCTAATGGAAGTGGAAACATTTGCTAGCTTTCACTTATTTCCATCGCTAATTAAATAGTACTAACATTTATGTTTTTCTAAAAAAGTGCTAAACTTTCCGCTTGTTCTTATTTGTCAACAATGTTGCTATGACCAAGTGGTAAACATTGTCCTCATATCGCAAATAAACACACACAGAGTACAAATTACAACATATTGCTCGTACAACTATACAAGTTGTTCTATGAGGGAAAAAAAAAAGAGCAGCCATTTGTCACCATGGCAAGAGGCAGAAGATTAGTTCACAATAGAGAAAAAACAAAGGGAGTGAAATGAAAGAAAGAAATTTCCATTCGTTTCAGCCGGCCACTACTCTCCCCCACTTTCGGCGCCTCCTCTATAAAAACCACATTATCTTTGGTCTCCTCTTCTCCATATTCCAAACTCCAAAAAAAACCATTCATTTTGTGTACACGAACAGTTGATGGGATCAGGTCTCTCGTGCAATCACCGGAGCAGCACGTTGCTTCGTCATCATCAGCCGGCGTTCCCGCCGCCGTCGGCACAGGTCATCGCCGCCGACGGGTCGCTGACGGAGGTCGCCGCCGCCTCCTGCCCTGTCAGCGTCTCCGACGTGCTCGGCGGCAATGCCGACCGGCTCTTCCTGTGCAGCTCCGACGCGCTCTACTTCGACGTCGACGTCCCGGCCCTCGACGGCGGCGAGCTGCTCCGGCCAGGGCAGATATACTTCTTGCTCCCCGTGTCCATGCTCGGGCGGCCCCTCTCCGGCGTCGACATGGCCGCGCTCGCCGTGCGTGCCAGCGACGCGCTGGTGTCGAGGGCACGGTCGCGCCAGCGTGGCGGCGGCGGCGGCGTCAAGAAGGTGCGCGTCATGCCGATGCTCGCGGCGAGCGGATGCGGCGGCGACGACCGCGACGGCGAAATCAACGAGAAGCTCAACGAGAGGACTCTCGGGGAGTCGGTGATGACACGGGCATGCTGTCCGGCGAGCTTTGGCGACAAATTAGCGGCGGCGCCGCCGGTGAAGAGGCTGCTCAGCACCATCGAAGAGGACGCTGAGTGATCATGAAATGGAATTGAAGCATAATCATGCGGATGATCGATAAGTTGAAAAAAAATTAAGATTTGTTGATACTTTTTATTTTTGGGTTTACTTTGTTAGGTGGGTTGACAATTTTTTGGGGGTAGAAGTTAGTTAAAGAGCCAAAGATAGCAAGGAAATGTCTTGTTTATTTGGTCATATACCTTTGTCAAATTGATACAAAGAGAAAATAATGTGATTCATTTATTCATGATCTCACATAATTGTTACTAATACTTGTTTGGTTAATGGTTAGGAGCAGATATACAACACAATCAGACCTAAATACCTAAATCTTGTCAAATCATTTACACACACACACACACCACTTTATATATATAGACTTCCCCAACTTCTAATGAACACCTGCAATGCTTTATGGTACATGTCTCCTTTCTTTGGCAAAATTGTGATGCCCAAGGTTCGTTTGTGTATGGTAAAATTCAGAAAGGGGAAAAAGGTGAAGCTTATTGGGCACCTCTCGGCTAAATATGTTTTGGAGTGTAAGTTAGAGTTACGTCGAGATCATCTGTGTTTGTGGTGTGAAAGGCACCTCGGCTAAATATAAATATATGTGCGATGTTTACGAGCAAGGTTGAGCAACGGGAAACATGTCTTC
This sequence comes from Oryza punctata, assembly GCA_000573905.2. Classification (NCBI taxonomy): domain Eukaryota; kingdom Viridiplantae; phylum Streptophyta; class Magnoliopsida; order Poales; family Poaceae; genus Oryza; species Oryza punctata. The sequence continues at coordinate 32,124,843 of CM002493.2, forward strand.
GTTTGCGTTAGTAAACAGCAACACACATCACTCTGCACTGCAGAGCCGTGCAGATTAGTATCAACTAGTACAGATAATTGATACAAATAAGTTAACTTTACATTGCAAATAACACGTCAAGATGGCCGAGTTGGTCTAAGGCGCCAGTTTCAGGTACTGGTCCGAAAGGGCATGGGTTCGAATCCCATTCTTGACAAGTAATTTTTCTATTTACTTTTCCAGGTTTTTTAATTTTTTTTTAATGAGGTGAGGTCCTTCAACTTTTTGCCCAAGTGAAAGTTGTCCGTTTCTTTTTGGGCTGGTTTGGCTGCCCTTTTTCTTCGTATGCGGCAAGACCCTTTAACTTTTGGCCCAAGCGAATATTCTTCTCCGTTTCTTTTTGGCTGGTTTGCGTGTGCCGTGTATTGCTGAGCCTGAGCTGACGACGAGTAATTTCTAGTGCTAATCTGACTAGATTTGGGTCTTGCAGCGCCTCCAAATGCTAACCAGCCCAATGCACCCACACAAGGGAGAAAAGCAAGGAAACAAGCGGCGCCAACCAGTGAACCGGCCCATATCTTGCACTTCTGGACTAGGCCTTTCGTCTCCCTTACCTTTTCTTTTTTTTAAAAAAAAAAAGTTCTCACGAAGTTGGTATTGTCGTTTGACTAGGAAGCGGCAGTTAGAAGTCAGAACGGAAGGCCTGGACACGCTGCTGCTGCTGGCAATTTACCGGCACCTTTTCTTTGAAGTTCGCCGATCGCATGCTTGCACGGCGGTAGACGGACTCGATCAACGGATCAACTAGCTAGCTTAGCTAGTGGTGGAAGACCGAATCAGCGTGTACGAAGCACAGCGATATCGCACACTGTTTTTTCCGTCACGGCACGTAGCGCTGCCGTTCCACTCGTTTTCTCCGCGACGATCGAGCCGCGCTGTACATAATCTCCCGACGCTGTCAAAACACGCAAGCGGATAATATACTTCCTGCATTGTATATATTCCCCGCGCCTCAGTGTTTCTCTGGATGTTAACCCCAGCTGAGACGTTCGGCGATGCAGGGCAAAACGGAAGCGCGTTTTGATCAGAAACTTTTCCTAAAATCAGAAATTCCTCGAACAGTTCAGCTTTTGATCCAAATTCTGATAAGCTATAGTTGTAAAATCCAGAAAATGAACTATAAACCATAAATCATAAGTTTCTATAAAATTTTAGAAGCGGGTTAACAACCAGCTGCTTATCAGCTTATCAGAATCTTAAATTATCTCAAACAAGATCGAGAACCAACGGTACAGGAATAGAAACCTACAACCGTGCGGTGTCCAAAAACATCACGTCATCAAGCTAAGGCAATAAGGAACAGGGGCTTCTTAATTTCTTATATGAAATTCTTCTAGAAACAGTATGAAATTTCTTAATCTAGTATATACTTAAAAGTATATTAAATTTCCTACAAATACTCCTAAATTGCCACTTAGCGCTAGAGAAATCAAATAAATTCTGATAAAAAAGAAAAACATCCAACTCTTGATTTTTATTTAATATGGTGGATCCATTATTTTTCACCATTAGATCTATTATTTTTAAAAAAATCCCATCCCACCACCTGTCTCCAATCACGTACATGCATACATCCCTCCGTCTGTCTCCAACCATGCATTAATTCCTTGCATCTTTTAATTTTCTACCTAGCAAAATTTAATATTGAATAAAATCAAACATAGATAACTAACATATTATAATCTATCTATTATATGCTAAAAATCCATTAAACTTCCTGCAAAAACTCTTAAACCACCACGTGGTACTCTATAAACGCTCCTACCTCCTCACATGATGTTCTAATGAATTAGAGAAAATCATAGATATCCTGAGAAAAAAATAATATGTAGCCTTTATTTTTACTTATATTTGTGGGCTCATTATTTTAGATCATTAGATTATATCTTACTAAAAAATAAAAATAATAAACTCTCCTTCCTAATCCTTTCCACGTACGAGAGAAAATGCGTACGTAGTTCGCAAAGTTCGCCGGGAAAAACACACAAGAGAAAATACGTATGTACGTAAAGTTCGTCACACACGTACAGCTCACCAGGAAAAAGGATAAAGCCCAAAGCATGAACCCAAAACAAACATACCTATGGTTGGGAAAAAAACAACAGTCCTTTGAATTAGGATATTTCATGTTAGAGAAAGCTAAAATATATTATTATCTCCGTTTTTTCGATCATTTGTATTATTGAAAAAAATAGTATAAATATGTAAAAGTATAAATTAAATTAGTATAAATTTAATGGCATCATACATTGGAAAAGAAAGGAGTATTTCACAAACGTTAAATTGGTAAATACGCTAATTTAGACCATTAAATGTTCCTATCCTAATATCATGTGTATGTATGGAGAGTTCGACAAGAAAAAGCTAAAAAAATATACATTGCATGCGAAAATAATTAGTGGTGGTAGGCATATAATCACGACAAACTAATTTTTGTTTCAATATACAAGACATTGTTATCATTTAGCATATCAAGTGAATGGTTTATGATATTGATATTTCTTTCTTTTATAATTATAAGATAGTAATATATATAGTTCTTATAGTGAATAAGGTCACATATGACTTTCTTTAGTTTTCTTTCTATAAGTAATAAATAAGTTATCCACGTGTCTGCGTGAACTTCCTTGCTAGTATCTTAAATGGTGTGAAATATCGATACTCAACTACTCAAGTATTATGCTGTTCGTTTAAAAAAAAGAACTACTCAAGTATTGTGTCAGTGATTCAGTTCTCCATTGCATTGTAGCCAAGCCATTCCTATATAGGAGGATCCTATGGCTTTACATGAAGAAAGTAAGAGGTGAACAATGCTGAGGCTTTGGGAGATTTTTCAGATATCCAATTCACGACGAATGGACAAGATTAACGCATTACAATTCCCCGGTAAACAGTGATTTACTACATTATTTCCACTGTACCAACTGCAAATTCATACAACACTAACTCATTTTACTGTGCACCTTTGTCTTTTATGCCCTGAAAGTCGTAAGATTAGGGTGGTGTTTGGATCCAGGGACTAAATTTTAGTCCATGTCACATCGGATGTTTGGGCGCTAATTAAGAGTATTAAATATAGACTAATAATAAAACTAATTACATAAATGAGAGCTAATTCGCGAGATAATTTTTTTAAGCCTAATTAATCCATTATTAGCACATGTTTACTGTAGCATCACATAGGTTAATTATGGATTAATTAGGCTCAATAGATTCGTCTCGCAAAATAGCCCAGGTTATGAAATGAGTTTTATTTTTAATCTACATTTAATACTTCTAATTAGTGTACAAATATTCGATGTGACAGTATCCAAATAGGCCCAGGTTCTATGCACAGCTGATGTCTAAACTTTGTGAACACCATAGTTGACGCTCTTGACTTGTAGTCTCCCTCCATGCCAATGACAGCTGAACAGTTGGGGCTAGGGCTTCCCTTACCGTTCCTTACCGTTATCGTCGGGGTTACTGCACCCTGGTGGTAAGCACGGTTACCACGTGATAACCGTGGTAACCATAACAAACCGCATGAAATTTATCACAAATTTAAATTATTTTTTAAATTTATTTAAATTTAATGGGGTTATCGTGGTTTTATTTTATCGTAACCCAACGATAAGCACGATTACCATACGATTACCGCCGGTTTTGTAAATCCTAGTAGGAGCAGTCTACAGAATAAAGGTTTAGGGGAGCTGGATTACATAGACAAAAACCTAGTCGGATACGATTTCAGTTTCCTAATCTCTCTCTATATGTATATAATCTCTCTCTATGTATATATTCGTCTGGAGCTCTATACTATATCTTAGGAAATAAGATAATATGGTGATCAAGTCCTACTCTATCTCTCTGTAGTATTCATCTGGAGCTCTATATTATATCTTAGGATATAAGATAATATGGTGATCAAGTCCTACTCTATTAGATAATACATGGATCCGATCCAACTTCTCCCTGTAGTTGAATATGCAAGTCTTATGGGTATCGTATACCCATATCCTCCACACATTTGTTATCCATTTCCATTCTTCAATTTCGGCAGCAAAGTAATCAAGAAATGTTACAAAGATCAAACAGAAATTTCTCCTGATTGAAGGCTACGAATTACTACTACTAATACGCAACAGCAGTTGGAGAAGCATCTCGTTCCACACGTCAATCGGGCCAGGCAAGCACCAGTGCACGCAGTCGTTGTACAGCGTCACGTTCTCGTGCGCCCAGTGCCCGTACCGGCTCGGGTGCCCGTCCGGCCGGAGCGCCATTGCCGCCGTCGTGTCCATCAGCACCATCCTCCCCGCGCTCCCGCTCGCCCGCGCCGCCGCCTCCGCCCTCCCGAACTCCTCCACCTGCGCCGCGTGGAGGTCCAGGTCCACCTCGTCCACCGCCGCCTCGCCGCCCCCGTACGGCCGCGTCCGCCGGCAGTCGCCGCCCTTGTCCCACTCCCCTCCCTCGAAGTGCGACGTTGGCGACAGCGTCCGCACCACCACCGTGCCGCCGAACCCGCCTCCGCCGGCGGTGAGCGCACGCAGCGCGGTGCGGAACGCGGCGCGCAGGGAGTACCGGAGCGTGAGGTCGGGGACGCCGGGGACGTGGCAGAAGTGGCAGCCGACGAGGCGGCCGGATTCGTGGAACATGGACGGCTTCTTGAACCAGTTCGCCGTGGAGACGACGACGTAGTCGAAGCCCGACACGCCGGTCACCCAGGCGGCGTCCGGCTCGTCGAGGTAGAGGTCCCATAGCCCGCCGCCGGCGGGGTCCGACTGGTTCGCCGTGACGAGGTACGGCGACCGGAAGGCGGCGACGGTGAAGTTGTACGACTCGTAGCGCACCATCCTGAACTCCGGATCCGTCGTCTTCGACACGTCCTTGGGGTACTCCACCTTGAAAATTTTCACAAATTTTTACGCGGATTAGTTAATCCTGTGAGTAAATTTGTGCAAGAACTCAATAATAATTTTGTTGTTACCTTGGAGAGGAGGCACATGAGAGACTGCATATGGTTCCTGGCGAGCGAGTCGCCGACGAACGCCATGGACCGGCCGCTGACGAGGTGCAGGAACGCCGGCGCGTCGAACCGCGGGAGCTCGCAGCGCTCCGGCCGCCACCGCCACCGGAGGAAACCGAGGTCGGGGCGGCCGTACTTGATGCAGTTCTGGTGCTCCTGGATCTCGGCGCAGCTCCGGTTCGTGTAGTACGGCGCCGCGCCGTCGTCGGCGGCGGTGGCGGGCACCCACTCGCCGCGGAAGATGTCGCAGTCCCTCGGCACCACCGCCCGGACGGCGGTGGGCGGCGCGCTCTCGGAAGGAGGAGCACCGGATGGCAATGCAGCGATGCTGGGCTCGTACCTTCGGAGGAAAGAAGGGCGGCGCGCCGTGAGTAGCAGGACGACGGCGGCGGCGGCGAGCGCCGGGAATGACACCGCGGTGAGCTGAAGCTTCTTCATCGGCAGCTACTACCAGCCAGCAATGTAGTGCGGATTACAGAAGCAGTAGCAGTAGCAGCAGCAGGAGCAATGGCGTCTGCCTCGCGGGTGAGCTTCCAAGCGAGTGAAGCTGCCTGCCTGAGCTTCAGTGAAAGCGAGCGAGGGAGCGGGTCATGTCGTCGCCTCTTGTCGCGTGGTGTATATTGTTAATTGTTCATTTATTCCTGGTGCATGTGAAGTAGTGCGTGTGTCAATGCGTGTCGTTGCGACAATTGTGGCCGGTAAGTTTTAAAGGTAAAAGTGCTCACTTTGGCCCGCGTTTGGGTCCTGTTTAGCAATGATCAGTGTCAATAGATGAACAGATCGGCCTCGTGAAAGGGTAGTAGATGATAGAGTAGTACTGCTTCCTCTCCGGTTTCACGGTTCTTAACGTCCTGTACAATAATATTATTATCAAAATATATCTTTAATTATGTTTTTAATTATAATATATGGTAAATAAAAATATTTTTATTTTTATTATAGTGTTTTGTAAGATATATATATATATATATTGTTTGTTTAGTGCCTTCAAACTAAATATTCTAAAAGTTTTTGATAAGCAAAATTATAAAAATTGATTGACCACAAGCTTATGCAAAACATCAAGAATTATAAAATTGGAGGGGTATATATTACTATCTCCACCTCAAACTATAATAACTGAGAGTAAGTGAGAACTCTCTCCGTTTAAAAAAAAAGTTAACCTAGATAATGATGGGACCTAATCTAATATAACGAATTGTACTGGTTATATCCCATCCTTATTTAGATTATTTTTTTTATTTTTGATAAAGGGAGTATATTATTGGTGCTAACTTGCAGCATGCTGGCCCTGGCCCCCCCCCCCCCCCCCCCTCACCCCGTATGAATCTTAAGGCTATTCAATGTCTTAAGTTCAATGATTTTTTTGGGGTGGCTAGGTGGACATCTACCAAATCCGTTTACGAATGTTCAAGGCGATGGATGAACAATCTCACATGGCCCGACCATCTAGTGGTGAATAACGAATCTACGAAGCACAACGATGACGGTTTTCAGCATGTTCCCGTTCCGATCACGATGAACCAGTATAATCCCGCGTGGTTTTGAAACATTCAAAAAACGGACACATCTTACTAGGAGCGGATCTAGAAACATTATAAGGGAACTCATCTCCTTCTTCCTCCTTCAATCTCCCTTCTCTTCATCTCTTTTTTCTACCTCTCTCTTCTATTAATGGTGATACCCACGTTGGATCCATCCGTGCATCCTGCATACCGCGTCCACGCGACAATGACTAATCCGTTCCCGCACGTACACGGCACGGGCCGACGACCTCGTGGAGTGGAGATATCCTGCGGTCACCGAACTGACAACGAGCATGTACCGGCTTACCGCAGAGCGCTGCTACGCGTGGAGGTGGTAGCTGCCGGTCAGATGAGGTCCCATTGCACCGGTAAATGTAAAAGGTTCGGAAATCTCTAACCAAAATTTTCAAACCTGTCAAGCTTTGTACAAAGCTGATCCAAGTTCAAGCCGTTTTGTACTGTCGTCAAATCCGGATTTCAGACTCATCGTCGTCGCCTGTCAAGCTTGAGCACTTGAGTCAAGTACGAACCGATGTGTCTGCTCCTCTAGGTTACATTTGGGTAACACTTCAGTTGACCCCGTTGACCCCAGTAGGTGTGTTGACTTGTAGTCTCCAGCGGTCACCACTATTAACCCCTGTGACTCCAGCTCATCGCCTCGATTTCAGGCAAGATGTCGGTGCTGCGGCGCTTCCTCCTCCTCCTCGTCGTGCTGCTCGCGGCGCCGATGGCGGCGGCGCAGCAGCAGTACGAGGCCAACGCGCAGGACGACTGCGACACCGACAACGGCAGCTCCGTCCTCGGCTACACCTGCGCCACCGCCTCCCCGCCGTGCACGGCCTACCTCACCTTCCGCTCCGCCCCGCCGAGCTACGCCTCCCCGATCACCGTCTCCTACCTCCTCAACGCCAGCGTCCCGGCCGTCGCCGCCGCCAACGCCGTCCCCGTTGCACCTCCGGTCGCCCGCGACGGCCTGCTCCTCGTCCCCGTCCCCTGCGCCTGCACCGCCGCGGGGTACTACCAGCACGACGCCGGCTACGTCATCCAGTTCGACGACGAGACCTACTTCATTATGGCGAACGACACGTACCAGGGGCTCACGACTTGCCAGGCACTCATGGCGCAGAACCCGGCGCACGACAGCCTCAACCTCTACCCCGGCATCAAGCTCAACGTGCCGCTGCGCTGCGCGTGCCCGTCGCCGGCGCAGGCCGCCGCCGGCGTGAAGTACCTGGTGACGTACCTCCTCGGCTGGGAGGACGACTCGTCCACCGTCGCCGACCGATTCGGCGCCGACTACCAGGCCGTTCTTTTCGCCAACAACCTCACCGACGACTCGACGGTGTATCCCTTCACCACGATGCTTGTCCCGCTCAAGCATCGGCCCAAGGCCGACGTGACGGTCTTGCCGTTGCCGGAGCCTCCTTCTCCTTCTCCGGCTCCGGCAGTGTCAGCTCCGCCGCCGCCGGCGGTGCATTCCAGTGAATCGGGAAGTGGGAGGTGGAAGGAATCCTTTCGCGGCAGGTGTATCGGTATTGGAGTTGGTGTTGGATTCGCCGTTCTTGCGTCTGGTGCTCTGCTTGCTCTGTTCCTGCTATGGCGTCGGTGGCGGTGGCAGCGCAACGGCGAGCTTCCTAGGACGGCGATTCTCGATATGCCGTTGGCTACGGGTAAGGAGGGAGCAAAGGCGACGCCGACGACGCTGGTGGATGTCGACGTGCGCGACGCTGTGGGGTCGCTGACCGTGTACGAGTACGCCGAGCTGGAGAGGGCGACGGCCCGATTCGCGCAGGAGCAGCGCATCGGGAACTCGTCGGTCTACCGCGCGGTGATCAATGGCAACGCGGCGGCGGTGAAGCGCGTGGCCGGCGACGTGGGCATCGGCGAGGTGAGCGTCCTGGGACGCGTCAACCACTCGTGCCTCGTCCGCCTGTTCGGACTCTGCGTGCACCACGGCGACACGTACCTGGTGTTCGAGCTCGCCGAGAATGGCGCGCTCAGCGACTGGATCCATGCCGGCGGCGGCGACAACGGCGGCCGCGCCCTCGCATGGAGGCAGCGGATGCAGGTGGCGTTCGACGTGGCCGACGGGCTCAACTACCTCCACAACTACACCAGCCCGCCCTACGTGCACAAGAACCTCAAGAGCAGCAACGTCCTCCTCGACGCCGACTTCCGCGCCAAGGTCTCAAACTTCGGCCTGGCGCGCGCCGTCGTCATCTCCGGCGCCCGCGCCGGCGCCGGCGCGCAGATGACGTCGCGCGTCGTGGGCACGCAGGGGTACCTGGCGCCGGAGTACCTGGAGCACGGGCTGATCGGGCCTCACCTCGACGTGTTCGCCTTCGGTGTCGTCCTGCTCGAGCTCTTGTCCGGGAAGGAGGCGGCGCCTGCGCGAGACGGAGGCGACGGTGGCGAAGCCTTGGCCTTGTTGCTGTGGGAGGAAGCGGAGGGGCAGCTGTTGGTCGACGGCGACGACGCGCGGGACAAGGTGGCGGCGTTCATGGACAGCCGGTTGCGTGGCGATTACCCGTCGGAGGTGGCTCTCGCGATGACTGCGCTGGCGCTGCGGTGCATCGCGCGGGAGCCCCGTGCGCGGCCATCGATGGCGGAGGTGTTCCTCTCGCTCTCGAAGTCACACAGCTCGACGTTGGATTTGCCCCCTATGGAGCTCAGCGTCCCCGCTGCGACCTTGGGTTGAAATTGGCCATCGTGCTGAGTGAAGCATGAATCATGTAAACACGATAAGCGGCAGTATAAAACATGGGGGAATTAAATAGGATAATAGAGTCATCACAAAATTGTGAAACCTATGAAATATAAATAGCTCAAATATACATTTTCGAGAAACAAATAATAGAATGTTACAACCTGTGGGCTTGCATTATTGCGTTATAAGACCCTACGCTATAGCCGTCGCACAGCAATTTATCTGAGATTCTACTGGCACCCTACCTTTTCAATGACCTGATGTATCCTAGTTACAACAACGAAGAACCTTCTTTAGTTATTTACTATACATGTGAAGCTGCCTGACCTTTCAGGACCTCGCCATCAAACGACGCAATATCACAAAAAAAAATTTGTGGCAGCCAAGCCTTCTGTTGCAATGCACAAGAAATAGCGATTTGATCCGATCTCCACGCACGAGGAGACTAGAACAGTATGTGCCAACGCACAACTGTCAACATGTTGTCTCGAAAAGGATCATACAACTCCTAGCTTCAGGAGCTAGCTCGATCCCTGCAAACGCACGCAACGGAGATTGTCCATGTCAGAACAAAAGAATTGCAACGCAGAACACCCACCACCACCTCAAAATAAGCACACCTTTACAAAAGTTCAGTCATCGGAAGTTGCAGAAATCATGTGGTTGGTCTGGTCATTGTTGATAGACCACGGCCTCCAATAGGACCCATGCCATGCAGGCCCATATCAAGCTCATCATCTGCAGTTCAATTGCATCGTTACACATATAAAATAGACAGCAGCAAATAACGGATAAAACCATGATAAATTACACTAGACTGCAACTAGCTTCTACTAGATTAGCCCAAGTTAAAGGGTTTCAGCCTAACTGATGCAAAGTAGCAAACCATATAACTAAGGACACTTAGTGCAAAGTGCGAACCACATACCAGTCATCTCTTCGCCGGATTCAGCACCAGCAATCCCAATGCAAGCAAACAAAGAAGATTCATCAACTTTTAGGTGCTCATATGCAAGATACAAGTCCTCAATCGTGGCACTTTCATACAACATCGTCAATTCCTTGATGCAGGATATTTCCTGAATTGATTTGATAGGCATGAAATACAGTAAGACAGTGATATAATACCAACAAGAAACAATATATTTTAGCCTGAGTAACCAAATAAATGGAAAAAATCCATAAAATTTAGAGGAAATCATACAATAACAGATACACACTACGCTCACAGCTATTCAAGATTTCTTTTTACAAACCATGGTCATTAAAAGATGATAGGATTACATGTTTCCATATTTATTACTCCCTATGGTCATAAACATTCGACATCTAGGACAAGATTCATCGAATTTATAAAACTGACTATCAATTTTGTATCCGAATAAATTTATGCTATTATAATAGTTCTTTTCAAGCCAGATCTATGTACCCCATTTTTCTTGTTTTTTAACTAAACGGTTTGAGAAGCGATTAACGGTCAGATTTTCAAAAGTTTGACCAAATCTTGTCCTAAACGTTTATTGTTCTCCTCAGTATTACTATTAGTATGTCAAGGTGAATGAAGTACCAATGCAGTCAGAGCTATAATGTAGAGTAAGCTTATTTCTGATTTCTGCTTCTTTTTTTTTTGTTGGGTAGAGCACACACGAACAATTTATGCTTCACCTTTCTAGGCACGGAGGAAGACTGCAGATGGGCTAGTAAACCAAGCCAATAGGCATTTGTCTTTGTCTCAGCCTCATGTTTCATCAATAGTGTCCTCTTTGCCTGAAGCACATGAAAATTGCCATCATCAGCAATAAGAAATAAAAACAATTAACATATAGAAAACTGTGTTGTTTGCTGCTCAATCTTCTCGTACTGAGGCTGTACATAGCTGTATATGAAAAACATTGAGCAAAATGTGTAGCTTCACTTGTTAAAACTAAGCAAGTCTAGAAAAGTTGACTAACCCGGTCCAGCTCCCTTTCAACGATTTTGTTACTATGTAATCCTCTGAGAACACCTTTGCATGCATCAACAGCTTTATGAACCTGGAGTCAAAATTAACCAAATGTAAGAAAGAAAAAAAAGGGAGAGCAAAGAAGACAAGGCACATAGCACAGCAAGTTCAAGCTCAAAGGTAAAATACCTTGCTCGGAGTTGATGTTACTGCAATCACATACCAACCGAGGTCCAATTTGTCAAAAAGGTTTAGTTCAAAAGAAACATCGTAGGTTAATCCCATGGAATCTCGAACTGTTGTGAATAGCCTGAGAAAACAGCCATCGTGTCATATTAATCTTTTTAGCAAAATGCAACATAGCAGTCTCTCCAAGACAATGAAATCACAATACTATGTTTTTACAATTAAGAACATTGATGCATGTATAGTGAAACATAAAGGGGTGAACCACCGCATGAGTTACTAGCACTAATCACTAGATTATTGAAAGGTTACCACGACATGCATTCTGCAAACATGAGAAGCCTAATAATGTTCTAATAAAACGAATAAATGTGTGGAAATATTTTACCTAGAATTAATAATTTCAGCCAACAAACTCAAAGTGATGCCAAAGAAAAGAGAATGGCTGCGAACATCAATATGTTTCCTCCCCGTAAGATCTGAGTTCGCTGATTCAGAAACTTGAGCTGCAAAGAATGGCAATATTAGCTTGTATGCTCATGTCAGGTCTAACTTGTAGGATATATGGTGCTAAATGAGGCAATTCACAGTGCAGTGCATGTTTTTTTAGAATTACCATCTCCACTAGAACTCCGGATGACATTGAATAGATCATTCCCTTCAGTTGCAAACCCCCAGCGATTAGGTGCAGGGCCAGCAATGTACGCACAAGCTCTCTCATCAGTATCCTTTATGTATACCTGGTAAAGAAGAGCCAATGATCAAACAAACAAATACAAACATGCTCATACGCACTATCTTTCTCCCCTTTTTAACACTAGTTCCATAATGACATGTAACTATATGCTATCATGATGCATTACTCAAAAATCATTAACACAATGAAGAAAAAAGTATCTGCTTATGAGGGTTACAGAAAACTTCATACTTGCTGAAAATGCAAGTCCGAAGGAAACGGCAGGAAGGAAATCTTCTCAATACGCTCCTCTGTTTTTGAAGATTTTGGAGCACTCACAGTCCCAAGATAGTCAAGAACACAAGATTCTACCTCTTCTTCAGTGAAATCGCCAACAATACTGACCTGGAAATTTTATTGTAGATAATATTAAATAAAAACAGACAAAAACAATAGAAATATATCGATATGTTAGACCAATCATACAGGCGCCATGAGAACACACTTGAAGGGAAAAAAAAAGAAGAGAGAAACTCGAAAACGATGAATTTCTACACTAACCTCCATGTTGTCACCAACAAACTGGTTCATAACAGCATCTTTGACTGATTGGAGAGTCAATTTCTGCAATGAATGTGGTGATGGCTCTACAAACCTTTCATCATGGTTCAACATGGCTAACATAAGCTTGTGGGCTGTAGAACGCTCCAAACTTTTGGGAATGGAGCGATAGTAAGACAGGTATAGCTGAGTTGCTCTATCAAATGCATCTTCTAGCCACACATTATGCTGTAAAATGGAGACGAGAGTTTTGTAAGCATGAGATATTTGCATTAGGGAAATGGAGTTCTTCTATAACGACACAGATGAGTATACAATGTAGTAAATTGAAAACCTACCTCAAGGACCATATGGAGGAGTTGGAAAGCAGCGCGCATGCCATTGTCTCTTAAAGCAAATCTGAACTCCATAAAAATGAACTCCTCATTGGATTCTAATGAGCAGTTTATGAGATTATTTACACAGAAAAGTTCAACCTGAAATCATACAAAGACTTTATGGAAGTGCTTTGGAGTTTGAATAATTAGCAGTACAGCTTGTTCAAAGGTAAACAATCTGTGAGAAATATACATTTAACTCCACGTGACTACTGTTGTTAGAGGATATGCATGGGAATGAATGATTTAAAATATTGAATGGATGATATAGAACTATGTTTATTTATGAACGTGATGACACAGAGGGTAATATTCTTGTGGCTAGTCCAAGTATTTTCATAAATATATAGGGGGTCAAAGTTAGAAGAGTCTGATTAGCACATGGATGAGGTAGATGGAGGTAAAATCAACAGACAAACTGTAACAGTTTGCTAGTAGAAAAATCCGTAAGTTGGAGATACCTGTTCCCTTGAAAAGTTGCCAACACAGCCACCTTCACTCAAAGTACGGACACCAACAATAACAGATCCCTTAGATTCAGAATCTTCTGTTGCCCTCCCACCACCTACTATCAGTCGCATAACACCAACCCTTGCCTCATTTTGTGTGATCTGTCATCAATTTTACCACACAATTTTTACCATGGAATAACAAAGCGAACTACAACGAAACTGGAACAAGACACTGTTCAATCCTGATAACAATAGCCAGAGGTTTCCTTTCTTTTTGCGGGGTCCAATTTATTAGTATTACCTTATAATTGATGGAAATTCCATTAGAAAGGCGGCGCTGTGCTATACCAGTTTCATCATCAAATATTTTCACCACATTCTCCTCTTTACTCAGAGAAGCAAATGATGGTTTGCGTTGCAATTTCAAGTCCTCAAGCTCAGACTGAGTAATCAATTCTTTTGGCACCTCGAGCTGTAGCCACAATAACAATAATCATTTAGCAACCCATCAAGACACCAGAACCAAACAAGATCCCAAACATACTGCGCTAAACCAGGTAGATAGCTAACAACAAGCAAGAGATACCATAAGTAACCAACGTACCTCAGGCTCTGGGTAAATAGGTTCCTCAAGACCTGCCTTGATGGAATCAGTTATTTCTTCCGGATGTATCTCAAAATCAGTTTCACCTACTCCATCCATGTGGACCTTTTTCGGTACACAGGCCACAATAGCAGCAGGAAGCGGTGCATCAGGCTTTCCATAATCTGAAATAAATTCCAGCACTTCTGCACCAACAGTGTTGACCTACATATGGTAAACATAATTCATTATGTATAATATGAAGTAGTAGAATTAAAAACAAGGCAAAATGAACTGATGCCATGCCATATATTTATTTTTTTCCACTGTGCCTTGTATAAAAGAAAATCGCCAGTACCTCCTCAAGGGTGACAGTTTCAGCAACAGCAAGCAAACTTTCATGCCCTTGCAATTGATCCATAACAGTATGGCCAAGTGCATCACTCTCCATAATGAAGTCCAAGTTGTCAACTGAGGGAACACTATCAATCATCATAGCCAGTTGCTCGCTATCTTTTATTAGTGCATCCATGTAGCGGGTCATTTCCCCCATTGTGACACCAAACTCTTTGAGTCTCCTAACCTGAAACAGCATGTAAAGATAAGTTAGTAAAAGTAATAGAACGCTTGAGCTTCCCTTTAGAATGCTTGGGTTGTGTTGGGACCAGGTTGGATGAAGATCAGGTCAGATTAGGCTTTGGCTAGCAGCGTTACACAGGACATAGGCAAGTTTTGCGTTATGCAGGACTTGTGCTAAGAAAATCTTGCTTCAATAACTTCCATTGAACTGTTTCCTTTTTCTATCTGTTCCTTCCAACAATTACATTTCCTGAAATTATCTATGACTGTCTATATATAATTTCATTGATTAAATTGAGTGTGAGCAAGAACAAGTCATGTAAAACAGATAAACAAGTCATGAGTATATACAAACCTCATGAACAGCAACTTTGATGGCACTCCTCCAATTCTGGGGTTCAGCTGTTACTGTTAGAGTAGTAACTGTGCAACCTTCCCTTCCAGAGTCACTATGATCCAGCTCGACAGATGTAAAAGGAGGATTTGAGCTCTGTATAAAAAGAACAGCATTCATATACAGGAAAGACGTTTTTATCACTAAAAACTAGAGACAAGAAACATGGAAATACTAACTACTTAAACCTAATTCCAGGCCCAAAAAAAAAAGATTCCTAACAAATGTAAATACTTCACTGGAAGGACCTTGGGCCTCCTACAGACTTATGCTGCAAGTCTAATGTCCAGTAAAATGCATGTTTTATGTCTATCTGTTAAACAATGTACAAACAATCTGCAAAAAGAAAAAACATGTGCTAGATATAGATATAAAAGAATGCAAATTGTATGAACTTATCTGCGTTCTATAGAGATATAAACCAAAGAAAGTCTCGGCATAAGTGAAAATAGAAGAGAATTATTGATTCAAAATTCATGTTGATTAAATATCACGAACCTTATATCTTGTATTGATTCGAAAATGCAGAGCAGATAAAAATATCCGTTTCATCAGGACACTTCGCAGGTCTTTATATGTCTGAACTTGGTTAACAGGTATCTGTCCACAAAAAGAAATGAATTAGTTAGGCATATACAAATGATGCATTTTTAAGAAAATTTAATGAGCAGAGTAAGCTTAAAGCTAAAGACTGTTCTCATTTGAATATCATAAAATAGAATCATAAATGAGAAGAGAAAATGGATAGTCAGGCATAGACGGACCATGTGTACATGAGCACAGAGAGGAAGGGAAGAAAGGGCTATCGAACTTTTCGTTGATTACAAGAAAATACTGGTTCCCATCTACCATATATTATAACAGGAACCACTATGGAAACATCTGGTGTTAAACTAAGCTATAGAAGCATGAAGCAACAGTAATGCATTGTTCGGTTAATCCCTCCCCCAAAGGGATTGAGGGGGATTCATTCCACATCTATTGAGGTGTGCAATTAATCCCTCTCAATCCCCTCCAATCCCTTCCTCATGGGGATTAACCGAAGAAGCCCTAAAGAGTTTAAAAGTCAGCAGATACCAAACAATCATACCTTACAGAACATGTTGATTGAGAAACTCTGGATCAACTCATGTTGAAAAATTGCTGGAGGCTTGGCATCCTGGGCAACTCCAGGAAGAGACCACTTATGTTCTACAGGTGGCCTAATTGCCTGTCTTTCCCTTTTCACAGGCTTTATTTTATCCGCAGCAGGTGATCTTTCACCAGTTAGGGTTGCAGCCAAGCCACCGGGTAGCTTTGGTGCAAAAAGGCTTGCCATAGCACCAAATGGACTTGCAGTTGACATAGGGGCTGCTTCGCCTTCTGGAAGTGTATGTTCAAACACAGCCTGCATTGCATATGAGTCGATTTATGATTAATCCAATAAACAGATCAGCAGAAATATAAGAAAAAACAACAGTTAAGAGGTTGTAATTCTAGATACCTCTATTTCTCGTATTGCTCTGGGAATATCATCGATCTCTCCTACCAGATATAAAGTAGCATTAGCAGGGTAATACCAACGCTCATGAAATCTGCGGATCTTATCAGGTTCCCATCTATGTATCTGCTCTTCAAGTCCAATAGGGAATCTTTCACTCAGTTTGTTTTCTGAGTGCAAATGTTGCAATAACTACACCAAATGAATTGCAGTTAGTATAGAAAGATAGTACCCTTAAATATGAATTGATTCAGCATGTGTCCCAAGAGGAACAATCCCTTCTCAGAAGATGCCCTAAAATGTGGTACAGAGTAAAATAATTACTTGCCTGACAATCAACACGATACTCGATTGTGTTCATCATCTGGAGCTCTGAAAGAATTGCTCTTCTCTCTTTCTCAACACGAGATGAAGAAAACTTTGGATGAAAAGCTATCTGGGAGAAAAAAAATTGGCAGAAAGAGAATTTGTCAAACAGGCTACCCAAATGCATGTAAAACTTTATCGCCAAATGAAAGATTTGTTATTTGACAGGCCCTTAACCAAAGAGAAATAAAATGATAGCAAAAGCTGTGCATATAGACTATAATGTAACATCCCACCTCATTCAATGCATCCAACACAGAAGGGAGCAAGTCTTCACCATATTCCTGCCACATAAAAGACAAGCTAATATGTTAAACCCTTAAATAAACAAGAGAAGACATCAAATTTGGACCACCAGATTGAAATATCTACATATGTTAAGCATTAAAGACATGTTATGCACATAATATGGCAGTCAACAAGTATATTTCCCAGTTGATTTTCATATATATTCTTGTCAAGAAAATATTCAAAGCAATAGAAAGCAGAGATAGACTTAAAGAAACAACCGATGATGATTTCCAATTTCAAATGATAAAGCTGCAAAAGTACATACCTTTGTTTTAGTTGGAGAATGGATATGGAACACGGTATGGTGGAAATCTGTATATGCATTAGACCTTGCACCTGTCCCCAAAAGTTTTTCACGCTTTTTACTGCCAAGAAATGCAACATGCTCAATCATATGTGCAATTCCCTGCTCATCCTCTTCCTCGTCAATTGATCCAACATGAACTTCCATGTGAGCCTCAAACCTGCAAAACAGGATTAGTTAGAATCTAGCATCAGCATTGCACCTATTCACCGGTTGACAAGTATATTAGAACATTGTGTGTATGCTCTACATTTAGCACAAGTTTGTAGCGTAATTTACTGGCATGAACTAGGCCCCGAGCCACCGTATAATATTTGTCAATACATCAATATACTGAAACAATTTTGATGTCCAGGAATCAACACTAAAGTATATTTAATGTTTAAAGGGTCCAAAATCCAAATAATCATGTTTCAACGAAATTAACATAACTTGTCAAAAGTCAAAACTGTAGGCCCCACACAACTAGGAAATACAACTCACGGCATCCCAAATCATGTAAATACTTTTGTTATAGCAGCTGAAGGTTATGTCAGTACTGCTGCAAAAGAAGGGTTTATAGGTGGAAATGAAACAAGTTCCTTCACCTGTTTGCTGGAACTTTGTTTGGTAGAATAAGATATCGGAGGCCATTCTTCAATTGTCCTCGGACTAGCTTTGGATGAGAAGGAAGCGGTGTGTTAAGAAAACCTTCAAGTTCCTCCTTCCCAATTGGCTGATCTACATAAGGTTTATCCAGAGCAGTTTCAGACCATGTTGGACTTGCAACATGCGGTTCATCAGGTCCAGCAGCATGTAATATATGGTGACGCCTGATCTGAAAATCATCAAACGTCGAGGTCAGAATTCATGAAATGATATTCCATTGAACCACTTTAATCAAGAAGGGGAACTATGGGATCATGTTATACTCTATAATGCCATACAAACCTTTATTAATTTATTATTTCCTGTTTTATAACAGAATTGAAGATGGACTCTTTGAATAAATAAGTAAATGCATCAAAACAAACATATGAAAAGACGTTTTCCTAATTCTCGAGTGTGTTCACTGTTCACATGCCGTTGAGAACCAGCCCTGCAGAATGGTACTTTAAACAATGATTTGCAGTACAGCACTTTTTTCTAGCTTCAACTTTGATGTTAATTCAACAATTAGCTTGCCATTTGTGCTGTAAATCAAAACATGAAGACTTCTCCCACGTTAAGATTTCTGTATGAGTCGGAGAAATACATACAGGCGCACACAATGCTTTACCGATAGCGATATCCACATTTATTGTACCGATCCTATTCCCCCATAAACCACACGCACCATTAAAAAGCAACCGAGGCACAACATCACAAGCAAGGAACTGACCACTTTTGTCCACAGCATTCATCCAATAAAACCCGATTAACAAAACCTAATTTCATAACCTATCAAATTCAGGCGCATTACGGATGACACGAACCTTAGCGCCGGTCAACCCGCTGTGGAGCGATGATAGCCCAGAGGTGTGCGGGAGCGCGCACGGCGCGAACCTCGCGAGCCCCGGCCTCCCGCGCCTCCGGCTCCTGGGGAAGCACGAGAGGCACCCTTCCCTCTCCTCGCCCACGCCCCCAATCGCCGACGCCGCGCCGAGAGCTTCCGTCCGCCTCCTCAACCTTTGCAAACATCCACACGAAATCAGTCTCGCGGGCGGCCAATTCGCTGGAACCCTAAACGAGTGGGGCGGGACAAAGTATCAAACTCCTCGGGCTCACCTGGGTGATACGGCGCGGCGGTGGGTGCAGCGGAGAGGGTTGGCCGGGGCGGCGAGGGCGGAGGGGCGCAGGGGGATGGAGGACCGGCGCGTGAGGGAGGACCTGCGCACGGCGGCGGCGGCCAAGGGGAGGCCCGGGGCGAGGCGGGGCGGCGCTGCGGCCGCCGCCGCGGCGAGCGGAGGGGAGGGGAAGGAGGCCATCGTGGGGTGAGATGGCCCTGGCCCAAGGGGAAGGAAGGAAGAAGGGATAGGAGAGAGAGAGCGCAAAGCCAACGCTGCTCCCCCCTTTATTTTTTTTTTCTTCTCTTTGTTGTTTAATTAATGCTTTTGTGACGGTGAAAATAGTGGAGACGAGGGCGCAACGCAAACGCGAAATCGCAAATAT
Source organism: Oryza punctata (assembly GCA_000573905.2). NCBI lineage: Eukaryota > Viridiplantae > Streptophyta > Magnoliopsida > Poales > Poaceae > Oryza > Oryza punctata. The sequence continues at coordinate 32,144,441 of CM002493.2, forward strand.
CGTGGCGTACCGGATTGTTGTGGCCTTGGGTTTGGGCTGGGGTTTTTGGTTTTCGTGTTCAGTTTTGGGTTTGAGCCGGACCTGGAAGATATTTCCGTTCGATGTGACCGGCTTCACATCATCATATGATTGCGGTTTTTCTTTCTTTTTCTTTTTCTTTTTCTTTTTTCTTTTTGGTTTTGTTCTTCCCATGATTTTCGCAAGCACAACACTACTGCACCATCTTTACGTATGAGTTTTGTGTTCTTCAATACAGATACAGCCAAATTTGTAAGCATGCTAAGCAGCTGGAGTCTGGAAACATCTAGTACGTTTTATTACTTTTGTAAATTTAGCAAGGCGTTTGTTAAGCTTTACGGAACATTACGAAGAAATTAGTTTGTTGCATGCATGAAATTTATTCTTGTCCAAAAAGTTACACGTTTTCTTCTTTATTCCTTTATTATGCCATTGTCTCACATCAGCATTCCCCGGCTCAGGCATATGTTATTCTCCAAGTAACCTCTTTTTCCAACTCTCTCTCATTTGTTGTGTGCTTTTCCAACCAAATAGCTCCTTATGTGGTTTTGTCAATATATGTGACATGAGTATTTTTAAGATTTATTCTCACCAATAGTGTTGGCAAATAGCAAATGATCGCAATTACTACATCGACGATTGCCTGATCGTTGATAGGTTCCATGAGAAGTGAGAGAGAGGATCACGGGAACATTAATTAGAAGATATGATATATTTTAGATTAAAGAGAAAGCTGTATTAATGACTGAATAAGGGGCTACGTTCATGGTTTAACAAGACTGGGATTATTGCAGGAGCACTGAAGTCTCCACTCCACACAAGACCTGATATTCATTGCTTGTTGAGTAAAATATTTTCTCTCATTATCTTGTGCACTTGCACCTTCTGCTTCTGAAGGCATTGTCTATCCAATCATATTGTTGTTATTTTGAGCTATCTCATTTTGGTAAATTTGACAAACATGTAAATGCATGTTACCAAATATTGGTAATGCATAGAGAATTTTGACAACAACACGCTTAATCTATCCTAACAAAATTTGGCAATATTATCAACTTGCCAAAATTTTGGCATTGCCAAAATTTGGAAAGATTCATTTTGGTAGTAATCTGAACGGAAGATCACGCCTTTTGGTCTGTTTAGACTGATGCCGAAATGAACATTTTCAAATTTTGGCAATGCTAAAATTTTGGTAAATTGGTAACATTCTCAAGTCTTGATAAGATAGGCAAAATTTCATAGACATTACCAATATTTGGTAACAAAATAAACGCAGTCACATGATTATCAATTTTACCGAACAATGATATGATTTAAAATGGCACCAATCTAACAGGCTCTTTGATTTCTACAATCGTCACCGCCCATGAAGATCTCAACGAGCCTCACTGCTTTAAAGCTTGAGCAACCTCTGCATTGTTAGTCTCCAATAACATTGACATATGGATCCATTCAGCAGCTGCTTGAAGTCCTTCTAAACATGCTAGTGCTTCCGCTCGGAGCCACAAAGGTGCAGGGTTATGAGCACAACCAACAGCCCTAACCCCCATGCTATCTCCAATAATAATGCCAGCACAGGCTTCCCGTATTTCTTCTCTATTCCCAGCATCAACATTCAATTTCGCACAACCTAGAGGATATGATATTGTTTTGCTTAGGTTAATGCCATGGAGTACTTGTTCCCTAATCATTCCATGCACTTGGCTTAAGCCCAAGATAGATACAAGAAGAATTTTGCTTTATAACTCAGCTACCTATTCTTATGTTCCTCTCAAAACTAAATATAGCGTCTAAATAATCTCTTGATGACTTCCCCTTAATTAATTGCAACAAATTCTAAGTGAGACACATTTGCCATTGCTAACACATCTCATTGATGTTGCTCATCTTAGGCAGCCCTATTATGCTCAACTTCCTCATCAATATTCCCCCTATTGCGCTACCTCTGCACATCAGTTCGCTGATTTTTTTTCCCAAACTACATCACTGCCACTTATATGAGTTATATCAGTGTTATATGGAGTTAGATTTGCCAATTTCGGCTACTCCATCATCCTTCGCAAAAAAAAAAGGAGCTATAAAATGTTGGGAATTTTTTCTTGCAAAAAAATCAACTGATTTTCAACAGTTGCGATCTCTTTAAGATTAATATAAGGAAACCTTTATATTCTCCCCTCAACCACAGTTGACACCCCCCTCAATTTCCCGAGTCGTGATGTGTGCTGCCCAGTGCGGATCCAGAAAATCGATTCATTGGTACCATAACATGTCTATCGATATTATAGTATGCTAATTATGTTTAGACCATAGTGTTATAATATATGAATAAATAGTTTAGCTATAGGTTTTACTGAAAGTCATCGATATCGTCTAACACGATCGATCCGCTCCTGGAGGTGCCACAACTCCTTCCTCTTTATGGTGCTCCCCGTGCCTCTCAATGGCACCTTTTAGGTTCCAGCGAGCCTTGCCAACCACTTTCTCCCTCCTTCTAAAATATTGTGGTGCTTAGAGGTAAAATGGGAAGAAATTTAAATAAGTGATACTTTAAATAGTGCTAAAAATGTTTATATCTTTTGGTACAAATTTCAAATGCTAGAAGTGCTTATATTTTTTAAAAACACAGTACAACCGCAGACGCTTAGAACGCACGCACTCATCCCCATGAACACACATTCTATCCCTATGAGGACACACGCATACTCACCTCTATAAATGCACAGACGCACATCCTATCCTATCTTTATGAGCACATCCGAAATATTAGGCCGGTAACATATACGTCACCTACCACTAAAAGAATAATTAGCCGTAAATACGAGCACCCGGGTTAAGCCTAGGACTTAAAGTTATATGAGCAGGTTCTACCATAAGGAATTTAATCAATTGAGTTACACTTACTTTGCAGAAGTATTTATCTCGTCCTTCTCCTATCCACCCTGCCCTTCTTTTCCCCACCCACATGTTTACGAGGAAACCACTCTTGCCCCATCCCTCCAAGGAAAAAGAGCATATGTTTTTTTTTAGAAAACTAGCCAATTAGAAAAGAAAAGAAAAATAGGAAAAAACATAGCTGTCTACTAAAAACAAGGCAAAACGGCTTCGTTTTTTATCCAATGATATTGTATGGGTAATTCGCTAGTATTTGAAACATTGAGAGTATAGAGGAATGAAAACACAACTCCAGGAACACCAACGGGCGATGAAGATTTCAAATGATATACGACGAAACCTTGGAAGTATAGGAAATCACAATCACCACGATAAGAAACAATTATTCTTTGTTTTTTAATAATGTCGCTGTTGATTTTTAAGCACGTTTGACCATTTATTTTATACAAAATTTTGTGTAAATGCATAACATATAAATCATTTTAAAGTACTTTCAGTAATAAAATAACTCAGAATAAAATAAATGATAAATGATTGAATATGGGTAAAGCGTTAACTGCGTCATTTATTTAAAAAACAGTGGTGGTACGTCGATCAACACGGCAACATAACCAATATAGCATAATTAATTTTGTTATTTGATAACTTTTTCCTTGTTTTATTCCACGTTGATGAAATAAAATGTTTGTTGCTTTCTGTCATACTTGTACGACAACATATTTTGCTCTTCTGGCGGTGCTAGGGAGCCCATATCCGGGTGGCAAGCCCAGCCCAATGTCCAAGACTCCAACATGGTCTGAGCCTGGCCAACTGATCATTTTTAATTGGAATAAGTCTATTTTACCTCCGTCAACTCATGCCCCCGGTTGAATTGTATCCCTCAACCGCAAAATCAGGTATAAGTCGTCCCCAACTTCCAAAACCATCGCAAATCGACTCCCCTTTGGTTTCATCCTACGTGGCACTTACGTGGCGGGTTGACTTGGTCTTCATCCCATGTGGTATCGACATGGCGCTCATGTGACAGTAAAATAAAAACAAACCAAAATGAGACCCACATGTCAGTGAGTAAAACAATAAAAATAAATTTTGACCCCACGTGTCAGTTACCATTTCTCTCTCCCTCTCTCAGGTGGATGGTAGCGGCGGCGAGCGAGATAGAGCTCCACAAGCTCGATGGCACGGGCCCGCGGGGGAGGGGCTCGCCGATCGTGGCGCGCGTGGGGGACGGGCTCGCCAGCCGCGGTGCATGCACGGGGAGAGCTCGCCTGCCACGACGCGCGCGAGCGGAGACCATGGCAGTGGTCGGCGCCTGTTGAAGACCAAATTTAGTAAGCCTCGAAGTTATCATCAGCCTAGAGTCAGTATCGGCTTCAGAGTTCTGGAATCGGCCGATGGAAGCTATCAATCGCCAATAGTCGGATTCTTACCAAATTCGGTTAAGGAAATTAATCTATTAAAGAAAGCTTATCCAAAAGAGACCGAGTTCAAGGAGGATGCGACATGGCAGTTTATCTATTAATTAGGAAGTGTCTGTTAGTTTCTTTTTATCTTTAGGAAAGTGTGTTTACTGTTCAATAAGGACTTTATGTTTTTCCTTTTATCTTTAGGAAAGTTTGAGTCATGTCCGATATAGACTAGTATTTATCCATGGGTATAAATATGTACACCCAGGGTCCATGTAAATTATCTCTCGATCAATACAACTACTCTCGACGCATCACCACCCTCTTTATGAGGTTTTTACTTATCAACCGGCGGAATTTGGCACCTGACGCGGGGCTGCATCAGCTTTGATCTCCAGCGAAGGGGTAAGCCCTACGTTCCGTCGGGCCCTGATGAATTTATCGGCTACATTGGTATTGCTCAAGGCTGCATCGCTCCGATCTCTTGGATCGCTCTGGTTTGGTTGATACATTTACCTGATATCTCAATTCTATTTTAATTGCATTGTGTTTAGAGACGCATCGGTTAGTTGAGATTGTCTCGGTTAGGTCTGATCTTCTGTCTTAGTCGATATATCTCTACAATCACAATGTTGTTTTAAATAGATTGGTTATATCCATCACATTAGACAGATTTGTCGGTTCATTAAGTATTAAATTATCATATACAATCTTGTGCTGCATCGGTTAGATTCGACCTACTAGATTGTTGTTGATAATATATATCTTGTTAAGTTGATAGGTTCATGCTAATGTTTTATCGGAGTGCTAGCCGATAAGTTATCATATACGTTAAATAATCTAGATTGATAATGTTTTCTACTTGCATTGACTGATCTCCATCTAGGATTTTGTCGATATCGACTAGATTACTTTGTTGGCTTAGATTATATAATGTATCCACCACCCTGAAAATCAGTCAAAGGCTTGATTCGCTAGATATTATGTTTCTTTTTATACTTAGTGCTGCATCAGTTAAGTTTGATCTACTAAGTCGTGCTTAAAACCATAATCTTTAGCCTGCTTCTTGGTTGGCAATAAGGGTTTCATCGGGGTTTCAGCCAATGAGTTATCTGAACGTTACATTGGCTTATAAGGATTACATATAAGTTGGATTTGGCCGATCGCAACAAAGGTTTCACTGTTTATCTAATTATTTGGATTTATCGATATCAGACCTCCAGCCGATGTATGCTTGAACCTTCAGATCAATGCTTATTCAATCTATCATTATTAGCCGATTGGTTTTTACTGGATTATATTATTGTTTTATTACATTATCATCAGCCGATTATCTTTATATCATTATTTACTAAAGTATCAAGATCTATATTGGATATCGGCTGGTATCGACATCGGCTGGAATTACTATATTGGCTTGTCAGTCGATTGGCTGTTTTACATGCTGTTTACATATCTTGTCAGTTGCAGGATCAAACTGACTGGCACGCCTGCATCTCATTATTATTTTGGACCTACACTGGAACTAAGCAGATCTCCCAGGCTGTCGTGTTTTTACGTCAACAGCGTCCCCGTGCATCGTCCGTGCAGATGGTGGTGTGCGGCCGTGGTCATGATGCCCTCGCCCCAATCCCAAACCCTCCATGCCTCCTTCCTCTGCCCCTCGCCATCATCCTCCTCAGCGTCGGCCTCCTACCTCCTCTCCTCCCCCCACCTCCCACCTCCTCTCCTTCCTCCCCCCGCCTCCCACCTCCTCTCCTCCCCCCGCCTCCCACCTCTTCTCATCTCTCCCTCTCGCCTCCCCTCTTGCGCCCCTCCGCCTCCTCCTAATCCCCGCGCTGGCCTCCTCCCGCCTCGCTGCCGCCACCTCTCCTCCCTCCCCATCGCCGCTTTCCCTTATGCGTCCTTCATCCGTTGCCTCATCCATGCTCTCGCCTTCTTCGGCCTCGCCACCGCCGCCTCCCCTCCTCCCTCCCCGCCATTGCCGTTGAACGTGGGCGGGATTGGGGCGGAGAGGGTGTTGTTGACGTGGATGGCGTGGTCGCAGAAGATGTGCGGCCAGGCGGCGCACGGGGTGACGACGTTGGGGTCCCAGGCGAGAGCATCTCAATCGCCCGGGTTGATGGTGGCGTCGATGACAACGGGTGGGTGGAGGCGGAGGAGGTGAGGTAAGGGCGTTGGGTGCGGGCAGCGGTGGCTTCCTCCTCCTTCCTCAATGAGTTTTCCACGGCCAAGCTGACTCAGCATGAATAATATACCTTCTCTACAAGACACTAACATGTGGGGCCCACATGCTGACTCAACCAATCAACGGGGTCAAAGATTCCACGTAGGACGGAACTGCTAGAGGAGTCGATTTGCAACGGTTTTGTGAGTTGGAGGACGGGTTATACCCGGTTTTGCGGTTGAGGGATGTGATTCAACCAGGGGCATGAGTTAAGGGATGCAAAGTAGACATATTCATTTTTAACAAATAAAATAGTAGTAACTCTACAATTTATCCCAGGCTACGGGCCCAACACCTCCCACCTCTCAGGAATACCAGGCCTCGTGTCGCCCCAGGACCAACACGCTCCACGCCGCCGGCGTCCCTACCCTGTTCCACCAACCTCCTCCTCAGACGCCACGTCACACACGCCAGCCAAAACCCGCCGCTATCTCCAGATCGATCCCCCCAACATCTTAGGGCTCACGCCTCCCAAAGTCAAAACAGCCCAACCCAAACAAGCATTTCCTCGAACACTTCGCCCTCCTCCACCACCACCATGGCCGCCGCCGCCGCCGCTTCCGCCCTCGCCTCCCTCTCCGCCACCGCGGCCGGGGCCGCCGGCAAGCGCCTCATCCTCTCCTCCCCCTCCCGCTCCCTCTCCCTCTCTTTCGCCTCCCGCGGCCGCATCGCCGTCAGGTACCCCCTCCGCTCTGGCATCCTCTCCGCCGCGCCGAGGAGGGCGGTGTCGGCCTCGGCCCCGGCCGCGGCCACCATCGCGGTCGGGGACAAGCTCCCCGACGCGACGCTCTCCTACTTCGACTCGCCCGACGGGGAGCTGAATACGGTGACGGTGCGCGACCTCACCGCCGGGAAGAAGGTGGTCCTCTTCGCGGTTCCCGGCGCGTTCACCCCGACCTGCACGCAGAAGCACGTCCCGGGGTTCGTCGCCAAGGCCGGTGAGCTCCGCGCCAAGGGGGTCGACGCCGTGGCCTGCGTCTCCGTCAACGACGCGTTCGTGATGCGGGCATGGAAGGAGAGCCTCGGCGTCGGCGACGAGGTGCTCCTCCTCTCCGACGGAAACGGGGAACTCGCCCGCGCCATGGGCGTCGAGCTCGACCTCTCCGACAAGCCCGCCGGCCTCGGCGTGAGGTCCCGCCGCTACGCGCTCCTGGCGGAGGACGGCGTGGTCAAGGTGCTCAACCTCGAGGAGGGCGGCGCCTTCACCACCAGCAGCGCCGAGGAGATGCTCAAGGCGCTCTGAAATCTGAACAAACAACTCAAGCCATCCGCCACCTCACCCTCAAATCGCCATGGCTCGGTTCGTCGCCTACTCATTTCTCTCAAGTGTTCGCTTCTTTTCTTTTCTTTTTTTTCCATGAATAATAAATCATCGCAACAATGGTGGCCTGTGCTGTGCTGCGCGCTGGTGCAGAGTAGTGTTGTCATTTTGCTGTGTGAAGCTTTCCAGCGAACACATAGTGTGCAATTTTAGGTAAGATATATGAGTCATGGCCTTGCACTGTTTGTCAGGTAGTAACAACTTGGCACAGCTGTAGTAGACTGTAGTAACAGAGTTCCTTTCATGTTGAATGGTGAGGCTGTGATGTGTTCTAGAGCTAAATAAACGCGCTCTGGTAAATACTGTCACCAGAGCAGACTACGGAGGAGTAGTGAGATTTTGCTCGGTTAATTGGGTAATGGCTGTGTTTCAGGATCTTTCAGTTCAGATAAACATGTTTTTCAGTTCAGATGAGTTCAATGCTGCTGTTTGTTCTTTTTTAATACCGAATATATGGTGTAGAGATTCAGCAAGCCAGGGGTCAGATGCCCCTTGGCGTGAAACAAAAGCTCTTCTTGCATTTGCTGACATTAGTCACTAGTCGGACATTATTTATGTATGGATTTCTCAATTTGCCCATTTCGCTAACTCTGCGGAAAGAACAGACACTGCCGAGTGTAACACATGTTTTAGGCATCTTGGAAAATTCCTCAGTAATGCAGTGTAGTGCACTTTGGCGATTTTGTTATATAATGCTTTGGGTGAACTCGTTGTTTGCTTTGTCAGTTGTGTTGATAGAGGTCTACATTAGCATGCCCTGATTCTGGCCACCCTGTAGATTACTTACCTCCTGCATTCTTTTCTCCACTTCAATTGATGAAACCAAAAAGTCTGATTTATCTCTTCGGTATTGTATCCGTCCAATTTACCCTCTACTTCGATATAGGACAATATACCTCCGAACTTCTTAAACCTAACAAATTACCCTTCGAGCCCAGTCCATGTAGTTTTAGTCCCATATGGTACACAAGTGACAATTCAGTTAGCAAGGTTATAAAAATTTCAGAAAAGGTTTAGTTGATCCCACTTGTTAGTCTCTTATCCCTCTTAATTTTCTCTCAACCCCCCCTCTCTCCTCTCATGGATGTGCCCCTAGAGCTCAGTGCCCTAGAACCCATGGCAACGATAAAGAGGCACACAACAGCAGGGTTGGAGTTCAGAGGTAGCTGTGTAGCTCGGTGTCATTGATCCCTATGGACGAGCTGGAGCCCCAAGCTGTGGCACTTGTGTCAACATCAATCCTGTCGGAAGAGGAGCTTCATGGCAGTGGTGGCGTGTGAGACCCTGTTTGATTCCTGGGGGCTATTTTTAGCCCCTGTCACATCGAATGTTTGTACACTAATTAGAAGTATTAAATGTAGACTAAAAATAAAACCCATTTCATAACCTGGGCTATTTTGCGAGACGAATCTATTGAGCCTAATTAATCCATGATTAGCCTATGTGATGCTACAGTAAACATGTGCTAATAATGGATTAATTAGGCTTAAAAAATTTATCTCGCGAATTAGCTCTCATTTATGTAATTAGTTTTATTATTAGTCTATACTTAATACTCTTAATTAGCACCCAAACATCCGATGTGACATGGACTAAAATTTAGACCCTGGATCCAAACACCATCTAAATGGGGTGGTTCTAGGAGAGGCTGCTTTAGGAGGGGAGCATAGTTAGGCGGCACTGACATCTACATGTTAGGATGGATGAGCGGAGTGCAAACGGCGGCATTGCCGAGGAGGAAGGGGAGGGGAGGCTGATGGGAGAAGAGACGGAGGCACATCGGAATATGAAGAAGAAAGCAGAGAGGAGGAAGAGGACTAGGAAGAATGGGTAGACAGGAGTGCCCATTGTCATTAGGACACCACGTAGTACTGAAGCCACCCTGGAGTAGGCGGTCGATGATGGGGGCTGTTCATCCATGGGTTGAAAAAAACCGGCCGTATTCATTTTTCTGGTGCTGTATGATTATGAACTGTGTTATTGTGTTATTGGTACCTGGAAGCTGTTCTAGGAGACAATGACAGCGATGCTCTTCCGTGCATTGATGTAAGCCTGTGCTTTTCTTGTGCTAATTTTTGTTTTACAATAGCCCAAACATTCAGAAACAAACTAGTGTTTAAATCCCATAGGTACAACACAGCAGAATGTTTTAGTTTGTGCCTTTGTTGCTGCCAGTGTGTTTTAGTCTGTAGTGTGTTTCTTTTCAGGGTATGATCACCAATAGAAGCTCCATATGGTTTCTAATCCCAAAATTTTAGACTTCCATGTGAAAATTAGGCTCCAACAGTTCCCATGTAGAGGTTCAAAAAAAGAGGAGAACAATGACTTTGGTGGCTCACTCCATTTAGTTTAGGAAGTTAAGTTTAGCCCATCTCTTAATCTTAAAGAAAAATATATCTTTTAATTCTTAAATCCTTATTGGAGACCCCAAAATAGATTTTAGGGGATATAATTACGGGCAGCCGTTGATGATGCTCTAATAGCATGGCCAAGAGATATATAAAATTGAATCCCCTAAATCTCTTTTCTGAATTTATGGTGAGAATTTAAGGTGTGAAAAATATCTTTCTCGAGATAGCGTAAATTTTGAGTCCTTGAATAAAAAAAGCAACAAACTACCAACAGAATCGTTCCTATCCTCCCCTCCTTGCGCTCTGTCCCCGGCGCCACGCGCACTCCCTCCTCCCGGCGCTGTGGATTGGGAGCGAAAGCTCTCCCCTACATGTGAAGTTCGAGAATTCGAGATTGCTGGGGATCCGAATTTGCACAAAAAGAACCCCACAATTTTGATTGGGTTTTATTTGAAAATCTGTTGGTAATGCTTTAAGTATTTTGTGCTGCTTTTGTAGCGCCTTTTCCCTTAATATAGAGAAGCACAGCCGGTTGCAAATTACCAACCTTCAGTTTCGAGGTGGTCTTCAAAATAAAAAAAGTTTCGAGGTGGATAGCATAATGTCGTCTCGTCTACACGCACTCTTTGCAATCCAATCCTCATCTGGTGGACAATGCCGTCGTTTGGCTGAAGTTTCGAACCATTTGGCACAACTGTTTAAAGTAACAATGTAACATCAATAGATTCCACCATGAGCAACCAGCACCGCCAAAGATGTACTATTCGCCGCTAATTGCCTTCGAAGAAGCCATTGTTAACGTGATGGACCTTTTCGTTTTGGTACACTTCGGAAATCAGAACAGTGAAGCGTTGGTAGTCGTTATCCACCACGTATCCATTTGGATCATTGGATGAGCTTAAATGTACTTCCTTCATCTCAGAATAAATAAATCTACTACCTTCATTTTAAAATAGGTTTATTTTTCATATATCTCACATATACTTAATATAAAAAAAACTAGAGTATTCCTACCTTATCAAATCTCAATGCAACTATTTCTCACTTTATCTACTTCCAATATAATTATTTCTTAGTTTCACAAATTACAACATAATGATTACTCTAGAAATAAACTTATTCTGAGATAAATGAAAAAGGCTAAAAATAAAATTAATATGGAAAATGAGGAAGTAAAATAAGATAAAACATTTTATATTATAATAAATCTAATTTTATTATAGAATTATTTATTTTAGTACGGAAGGAGTATACCGAAAGGCCGGTATATTATAGCTGCATCACAGATTTCCCCAAGTACAGTCTCACTGAAAACATTCAGTACTTCTGACCACTGGACCATCAAGACCAGTTAGTTTTGCGTGCCATTTCAAGACCATGGCGCACCACGGCAGCAAAAATGGTTCACCACGTTATGTCCCTTCCAATGACGCTAAAGAAGTAAAAATATGATATATTGCAGTCTCTTATATACTATGACCATTGTTTTTAATTATTTGTTTGTAAAAATTAATATGTGAATGTTTTTACATGATAAATCTTCTAATTCCATTTTGACATATTAAATCTTTTTTCTGCATTTTTCTAGTACTCTTTTCGTCCCAAAATAAATATTTTTCACCCATCCCACACATATCAATACAAAATAAAACAAAACTAGATTATCCTCACTTTATCAAATCCCAATGTAATTATTCTTTACTCTATCATTCTATTCCTGATTCAATTATTCTCTACTTAAACTCTGAGCAATAATTATTCAAAATTAACTTATTTTGGGATAAATTGGAGGAGTCAAAAATGAACTTATTTTGGACGGAGGGAGTACTAAGTTTAAAATTTGAAATTTGTCTCGAAAAAAAAACGAAATTTGGTTCCATGCCCATTCTATAGCATTACTCCTTTAGTTCCTAAATATTTATACCTAATAAAAATATTTATAAGGCTTTCGGTACTTTTTTGGTCCGTCTTTTTTTCCATTTTCTCCATTTTTTTCACGTTTTTTCTTTTTTCCATCCGCATGTTTTTCTCGCTATTTTTAACTTTTTTTCTTTTTTTCGTTTTTCTTTTGCACTGTATTTTCCATCCGTCTTTTTTCTCGCTATTCTTTTAACCTTGTTTTCACTGTTTTTCTAGTTTTTTCCATCCACTTTTTTCTCACTATTTTTTAATCGGCCGAACCCTAGCACCGTTGCCACGTTGATCTGTGTTCCATACATTTTCTTCTCTAATTGATTGCAAAATTCGATTCCCCACTACTCCCTCGTTATTTTCCCCAGGATTTCCCTTTTTCAACTCAGCTTTAATTCATCGGATTTAATCTCCATTTAACAGTCATTGTTTTTATCCGGAGTTTTGCATATTCGCTGTAATTTTGATAAAAACGGAAAGAGAAGATCGAGTGGATCAAAAGCCCTCAACCAATTTTAGGAGATCGGGAAATATTCGATTGGAATTGATGGGGAGGATCGACTCCGACATCTTACGGGCACGGGAATATCTTCTCTAGGTTAAAGACGATAGTGGAATGTGCGAACCGGACCTGCAGCTCCACTTGTGGGTTGGGCCAAGGATAGATAGGCTAAGTAGAGAGAGGTAGCGGACTAGGTTTGGACTGAAAAAGAAGAAAAAGGAAAAGAAGGCTTTCAGTCCAAAACCAAAGAAGAAGTATAATATATAACGATAAAAACGTTTTTACCCGTTATAACTCACGGGTATTTTCTCTAGTAAATATAAGTATTTCTCGTCTTCAAAATTTATACACGGGCATTTGCACTGTAGCACACTAATACTTGCTCTACCAATCCTCTCTCGCTTAATTATTATCCAATTTTACACTCGATCATCCTGCTACTCCCATCTGCTTCATATTTAAAACAAATATTATTGTCTTCTCTTCGTAAATTTAGCCTCCGCTAAATACTTTTTCCATCACAAAATATAATAAGTATTTTTTTGGATAGGATACATTCTAATATCCAATTAAAACTTATTATATTTTAGGACGAAAGGGAGTAACATTTAAGAATAGAGGGAATATACTTGGTTTGACAACACGACGAGTAACAAAATTACCACGGCACCACTACGACGACGCATCCCAAGTGACTACCGTACCACTCGAGGACCGACCAGACCATCTTGCGTGCGGATTTCTCACCTCTCTGTGCAGTGCAGTGCAGGACAAGATCTTCACGACTGCAGAGCGGGTACCACCCATATCACAGGAACCGTACGTCTGCCTCAACCTCAAGACGAGAAGGGAAGCCACTCTGCTCTGGCATTTTGCCTGCTGGATCATCGCTCCCGGCCAGAACGGGCAAACGGACAGGGCTAAATACAAAAGCATTTCAATTTTGAAGCGAGGGAACCAAGCAAGCAAAAGGATGGCAACTCATCCCGTCCACTCAGATTCAATCCATGACACTGTAGCTTTTCAAATATGACGTGAAATATCTCGCGGTTACCTAATTAAGAACGGTGAAATAAAATCAACTTGTATTAATGTTGACGCCCTTCGTTCATTTAGAATATACGTATGCATATTCATCTGAGATATATAAGGTAACCGTATATACTGTACACAACGCTCTAGAGATGGCAACGGCGAATTCACTGTCGGGGAATGCATCCCCATCCCTGCGAAATACAACAGGGGAAACTTTGTTCCCATCCCCACCACGCACGGGGAATAAATCACCGTGGGATCTTCGTCTCCGCTTAAAACAACATATACATGTCAAATTATATATGCAATGTAACATATATTCACACTTCATATTAATATATCAACATATATCTACTAATTCACATAATAAAAATATAAGATTATAATTTATTAACGATTACAAGTAATATAATAACATAAGATAAGTAAAAAGCATTACACTTGGTCCCCCTATGTGGGTCTCCGTGGGAGTAGGGGTGAAAACGGATTGGATTCGGTCGGATAATGGCCATACCATATCCTAAACCATATAATTTAAACGGATTCGGAGCGGGTGTGGATAGTGTACGGATGTGGATGCAGATAAGATTGTTTCGGATGTCGGAAATGGTGCGGATTCGGTTCGGAAACGGATTGAATTTATCGAATTTTACGTGTATATGCAATCAATACAACATAGAATTGATAATGCAACGGATAACAATACAATAATCAATGGATGACCAATCATAATAATTACATGCTTTAAGTGCTAAACAACATGAATACATGATGTTCATAATATAAAAACGCTGCTACGCAAGTACGAGATGAGACGATGAAATCTAGGTTAATTGATGAATTAGGCCTTTGGATGGGCCCACTCATATTATTTGTCACAGATAGAGTGGTTACATCAGTTGATAATTTCGGATTATCCGGCAAACGACCTATTGGATAATCCGATAGAAATATCAGATAATCCGCACCTGCCGGATTTTAGATATACCACATCTTCATGCTAATCCGCATCCATATCTGTTGGATTTCTAAAAACTCATACCATATCCTTGTTTCAGACGGATTGGGAGTGGATAATATCCTATCCATTTTCACCCCTACGCGGGAGCGGGAACAGGGAATGAAGGATCATCCCCGTCCTCGCGAAAATCGACGGGGACATCTCTCCTCACATTCAATTCCCCATGGTGAACTAATTCTAACCATCACCTCTCCCTAATGGGTGAATTCACCACGGGAAAAGGGGAACGGGGCACCATTGTCATCTCTACTGTAGAGAAGTTGCAACATGCACAAAACCATTGAAGTTGTATTTTGAAAGTGCATCAAGGATCCCTAATTTATTTTGGTGTTAATGACAACACAAATAGAGGTACACTAATGATTTGTTGAGATGGATGCAAGGATGAAAAGGAGTGGAACATTGATTAAGAACTTAGCGGCATCACATTTGTGGTAATCATCTTGTGAACCTTGTAATTCTTGTATTCTTGAGTTTAGGATATCGTACTATTAAGCGGGATACCACATGCATATAATTGGTAGAACACTAGTGCTCAAAATCCTTTCTTTAAAGTGTTTCTGAATTTTTTCTGTTAGACTATCCGATGCTCAAACTATCCGAAATTTCACACAACTTTGCTCTCTATCTTTGGACTGAGTGTTGGCTTAAAAACATCGGACTATCCGATATGAGATCGGATTATCTGATACATCGGACTATCCGAAATTTCACAGAACTTCACTCTCTGTCTTGAATTGATTTTTATTCCTCCTGAGTGAATTTTTCTAAGTGTCTATCAGACTATCCGATGTGATCGGAATGTCCGATGATCCAGAAACTCCGAAGTTCAATGGAACTTGAGTCTCTGTGAGAGGATGGAGTTCTTGGTTCAAAAATATCGGACTATTCGACATGACTTCGGACTATCCGATCGATTAGAATATCCGAAATTCTTCAGAAATTTATTCCCTGTCTCTGACTTGCTTGGGGCTTAAAAACATCGGACTATCTGATATCTTCTCAAACTATCCAAGGTGGGATGAAAAGATTCCCTCCCAATGGCCACATTTTGGGATCTATAAATACCCCCCACCTAACCCTTTTCTAGGGTTACCCAACTCATTCAACTCACATTCACTTTGGGTTGAGCTTGATGCTTAAGTGTTTTGGATCTTTGAGCTCTTTCTTCCTCTCTCAAATCCCTCCTCGTTCTTTGTGTGGTGGATCTTGGTGGTTGTGGATTTGGTGTTTAAGGGCTTTGTGTGCGTTTCACTCGATCTTGAGCACTAGGGTTTGTCCAATAGTTGTATAGTGTTTGTTACTCTTGGAGATTGAGAACTCCTAGATGGCTAGGCATCGCTCTTGAGCCACCGATCTACTTTGTGAGCCAAGAGAAGTTTGTGAAGGCCGGATCTCGCCTCTGCAAGGAAAGAGATACCTCTAGTGGAAGGAGGAGTGCTTTGTGCAACCTCTTGAGAAAAGGGTTAGCAAAGACCCGGCTCTTTGTGAGCTCTTCAATGGAGAGTAGAATTACCTCAAGGATTTGAACTCTGATAATTACTTCGGCAAGAAATCTCGGTGATATTCACTCTTTCCTTTCCTTTACTATTTGCCTTGTTGTGCTGCTATAGCCTAGCTGTTGGTTGCGCTTATACTCTTGCTTGTGTAGCAGATTTAGGTTGTTGCTTGTGACTCTCTGAGTGTCAGACAGTCTGATCCAACTTCTGACTATCTGATCTCATCGGATAGTCCGACTATGGATTAGACTATCTGACCTTGTTAGAGTTTTAGCTTCTGCTTTTAGTTTTATTTAGCCTATTTACCCCCCTCTAGGCCTAAGTGACCCTTTCAAATTTCATAGTATGAAGTATGGCTGTTCAAATATGGCATGTTTTCGGTTTCAATGGTGACGAAGTGGTTGTGTTCGGTAGTCTTTCTTTCCATCTTCCACTCACTCTTTTTCATAAGCACCCTTACCAAACTACTTGGTGTGTTTTTTATAAAAAAATTATATGGAAAAGTTGTTCTTAAAAATTATATTAATTTGTTTTTAAGTTTTTATAGCTAATACTTAATTAATCATGCACTAATGAGCTACCCTGTTTTCTGTGTCGGGGAGGAAAGGTTCCAAAACCTTTAGATTCTAACACAACTTAGGCCCCCTTCGTTCCTTCAAAACGAAGGAAAATTTTTCGTGCACGTGAAACGAGAAAACCCAATAACACATGGTTAATTAAGTATTAACTATTGAAAATTTTAAAAATGGATTTGTTTGATTTTTTAAAACAATTTCTATATAGAATTTTTTTGAAAAAAAAAGTACCATTTAACAGTTTGAAAAGTACGCTAACGGAAAACGAGGAAGTTGAAGTTTGAAGTTGAAGAAAAGAACTAAACCTAAGGGTTTCAATGGCGCAAAAGAAAAGACTTCCTACCACATTTGTAACAAGATCAGCCAAAGGGTTGAGTCTTCTTAGCTAATAAAGATGCGTGTAATTTTAACATATTTGAAATGCATGAATCAACAAACATCTAAGCACATTATTAATAGCCAAATATACCTAATTAACTCTGGTAGATATTTGCTAAAGTCTTTCTAAAAGAAAGTGTTTTCTAGAAATATGCTAAAATCGACAAATAAAGGCAAGGGCGGTGGCCTCACGCTGAAGGTGCTCGGATGGTGATGGCCGCTATTAATGATAGGGACACAATCATAACAGAGGGTCGAAGATTTTAGGTGAAAACCCAACCCTTTTAAGGATAGACAGTCCCGATGCTTTTGGGCGACGTAGACCCCCCTCTCCGGGGGTGGGGGCTTTCGTGGTATCTCTCCTTTCTCTGGTGGAATCTTTCGGGTGAAAATCACATCCTAGTTTCCTATGGCGAGCGACGACGACATCATCGTTGTCTCTCCTTCTCTTCATGGTGGAATTCTTAGGGCGAAAACCACATCCTGATTTTCCAAAATAGACGATGACTGTGTCCTAACCTTTCCTGGAGGCATTGTTTGAAGGTTCGTTTCTATCAAACTCTTATCCAAACGGATTATTCTCTTAGGACGACACCCTAGCCATCACAAGATAACCATGCTGGTGGGAGAGAACATATATTATTGTCTTTCACCATCTTTCCCCTCCATCCAAAGGCATGAATGGAGTTGAATGTGTCGGATGCTATGCTCTTATTTTCTCATTAGCAACGGGTGCTTGTGTTGTAGGTGCATGTACGACGTAGCTTGTTATTTTTGTTTTTCTTGATTATACCGTACCAGTGCTATGCTTTTTTCCGCTATATTGATATGAAACCTCGTACTATCATGCCTGAATTGTTTTAGAAAAAAGGTAACTACAATACAACAGTACCTTTGTTTTAAAGACTATTATTGTAGTTTCAAATTTAATCAGACATGGTTTACATACATAGAACATATCGAAGCACAATAATGAAATTATGGAGATCATGAGGTAAAATTTCTATTAGATCCGTCATGATGAATCTTATAAATTATAATATGAAAGGCACATTAGCTTGTTTCGAACATATTTGAAATATAGAATAGGAAATATTTCATCCTGGTCAAATCCTTTGGCTGTAGCTCTTCTTAAACACGAGTTACGTCACAAGCACACCCATATCAACCACCCATATCAACAAATCCAACTAATACTATAAATGCCATAAAAATGCAATGAAGCCAGCATAAGATGAACCTATATCTCAATTACTCACTAAAATCAGATTGGCATTAATGGTCATATTAACCTTATCATATCTGGTGGATACAAATTCATTAAATAGAGTATATCACGAGCAAATCCTCCATAAATGATATCAAAACTCTAGCACATTTAAACATTTAAAACTCTCGTATCTCAATTACTCAAAAATTGCAATCGAAATGAATGAGCGCATTCACACCTAGAGAAAATCATCTGCCCACATTGCATCATCTCACCTTCAAAATAACAAAAACCCCAACCCAACCCAGAACCACCCCATCGTCACTGACCTGCGGGCCCCATGAGCCAGGCAGAGTCACTTACAGGTGGGCCTCACCATCCATCCCCTCCCGTGGAGCCTATCCCTACCCTGTGCTACAGCCGACGGAAGCCGGCCACTCTCTCCGCCTATTTAATCCCCACCTCCTCGCCGTCTCCGAGCTCCACCGCCTCCTCACCGCCGGCCAGCCACCACCGCCGCATTCCGCGCCTAACGTGTTCTCGCTGGGTCTCAGCATCGTCCCGCGCGCCGCTCTGCGAGGTCGGAGCGGGAGAATGGCGGCGGGGGCGGTGTTGCCGGAGCAGATCGCGGCGATGTGGGAACAGGTGAAGGCGCCGGTGGTGGTGCCGCTGCTGCGGCTGTCCGTCGCGGCGTGCCTCGTCATGTCCGTGATGCTGTTCGTGGAGAAGGTGTACATGTCGGTGGTCCTCGTCGGCGTCCACCTGTTCGGCCGCCGCCCCGACCGCCGCTACCGGTGCGACCCCATCGTCGCCGGCGGCGACAATGACGACCCCGAGCTCGGCGACAACGCCGCCTTCCCCATGGTCCTCATCCAGATCCCCATGTACAACGAGCGCGAGGTAATCAAATATTCAAATCAATCCGCCATGCATGCAATGCAAACTACTAGCCGTGCTGATCTCACTCTGTTTCTACTTTCTACCACTAATCCTTTTCAAATCAAGGGCCTCATCGTTTACCCATTAACTTATAAGTCACTACAAAATTTAAATTTTAAGGTGATTTTAATGCTTTTTGATGTAGTTTTTCTTAGTATTGTCTTTTAATCGCTAAGAAGATGTATGTAAAAGTTTTATTCATAAATTTATTTTTTAATTATTAATAACCGTTACGGCTAAAGATAAATTATAGGTAATTCGATGGGTCTTTAAAAAAAAAGAGGTGTATTGTTTTTTTTTGATGGCAGGTTTACAAGCTGTCGATAGGGGCGGCTTGCGGGCTATCGTGGCCGTCGGATCGGGTGATCGTGCAGGTGCTCGACGACTCCACCGACCCCGTCATCAAGGTGAGCCAGCGTTTTCACTTCATTTAATTACAGCGCTATCTGTCCCCGCGTGTCAGTGACACCAAGTGTCGTTGGTCCAAGGAGTAAATTAATTGTGGCTGTTTGTCACTGACAGTCGCCGCTGCATGGTGGGGCCACACCATGACGGCATGAGCGCGTCGTATTCTTCAAAATTTTCATCGCTAAGAGCTTTCAAATTTTTTCATCACGAGAGCTTTCGATTTTTTCACAAGGGGAAAAGGTAAAAACTACTGCTAAGGGAAAGATCACGTATTGTAGGTACAAATAGAGGCCATGTCTCTGTTGTCAGAGTCACAAGGACAAGCGAGTCTACTATCTGGGGAAGTTTTGGCTGGCTGTATTATTTTAACCCGAGAAAAAAAAACTTGGAATTTTTTTTGAGGAAAATATTACTAGGAGTGTTCTTCTTTTCTTGGCCTAGCTAGGGAGTGATTTGATGCATCATGCAGCAAATGTATATTTTCTGGTACTCCATTTTACACGAAAGTTCATGGGTATGGACATGGACGTACTGGCTAGCTCCTTGTCCACCGCACGACTCCCGAGGCGGAACAATCTGAACCATACCACGCTGAGCATATTTTACCACTGACCAATCCTTACCAGAATGGTTTAGTAGGAGTACTAATTAATTAACCAACAGTTAATACTGTAACGGAGAGCGAAAGAAGAGTTAGGGTTAGTACTTAGTGGCTCAATTATGGAGCTTGCTAATGATGAGATGGTGGTGGCAAATGCAATGCAGGAAATGGTGCAGGTGGAGTGCAAGAGGTGGGAGAGCAAGGGGGTGAGGATAAAGTACGAGATCAGGGACAACAGGGTGGGGTACAAGGCCGGGGCACTGAGGGAAGGCATGAAGCACGGCTACGTCCGCGACTGCGACTACGTGGCCATCTTCGACGCCGACTTCCAGCCCGACCCCGACTTCCTCACCCGCACCATCCCCTTCCTCGTCCACAACCCCGACATCGCCCTCGTCCAAGCCCGCTGGAAGTTCGGTGAGTCAAAAGTTATAATTTTTAGATAATGGATTAAAACCCGACCTCTACATCCTGCACGGATGTACACAACTAGAAGTCCACACACGAGTCCAAGTCACATTTTAGAAAAACACAAGTGGCTATTGGTAAAAAATTTTAGTTTTTGAATGGTTGCCTTGACTCTAGTGTTATCTTTGTCAGAAGAATTGGGTAGTTGGTTAGGTTTCTGAATGGTAGTAGACAGATTTAGGAACAGCATAAAAATGGCAATTCAAGAGGGCCCGGATAAAGCACATGCACCTAGGAGTACACACATACTATAATCAAGAGTGAGTGCAGCAGATAGGAGTATGCTTTAGGAAATGATTGCACTGCATTAGTTATTTAGTTTAGTGTTCACAGCAGTTATAGTAGTTGGAGATAAGGTGGTTGTTGAAGCCAAAACACGGGAGCAGTACACTTGGAAGCTGGACCTTGGTTTGTGATTCGGGGGATCATGTGCACCTGTGACTTGTAACTGTAGTCCTTTGGACCATGACATATATGTGTTGTTCTGAAAAAGCTGGAGTAGTATAGTTAAATCTTCTGCATCACTATTGGATAAGGCCGAGTAAAAATTGTCAGTATAGTTGACTGGATTGTTTGACTTATCTTTGGCATTGATGATATAATGTCCTTTTTTAACTATAACATGATATAATGTCCTTTTTTTAACTATAATATGATATA
The DNA here is from genome assembly GCA_000573905.2 of Oryza punctata. Classification (NCBI taxonomy): domain Eukaryota; kingdom Viridiplantae; phylum Streptophyta; class Magnoliopsida; order Poales; family Poaceae; genus Oryza; species Oryza punctata. The sequence goes on from CM002493.2 coordinate 32,165,863, forward strand.
ATGTCCTTTTTTAACTATTCTAAGATACTCCGTATAATATAATGTCTTTTTTTAACTGTACTAGTGCAGTACACTGGCCTTGTTTTGGACTTTTTTCTTTTGGCATGGTGATGACATGTTTGTTGCTGCTGACGGTGGTGGTGGTGTGTGAGCAGTGAATGCAAATGAATGCCTGATGACAAGGATGCAGGAGATGTCCTTGGATTACCACTTCAAAGTAGAGCAAGAAGTGGGCTCCTCCACACACGCCTTCTTTGGCTTCAATGGTAAAACTTGATCTCAATCACCTTCTCTTCTTTCTTCTCTCTTGTTGGGCATTGTGTGTACCCATTTCTCAGTTCCATGATTCTGCCTCTCCTTCTGTAGAGTGCATATGTTTATTTTACTTCATAATGAGAAACTGTTTCGTAATCTTTGGAAAGAAAATGACATGTTAACCACATTTAAAAATCATATGCAATTGCATCATTCTTCCTTAAAAAGTACAATACCCAGCTTGATCTTCCACAGAACAGAAGGAAAGAGTAGCGCAAGAATATAACACATGCACAAGAATTTCAATGTTGAGAACCTATTTTCTCTAGTAAAGGTCATATTTAGCAGCCAATTTTGTTTTTACTCTGCAAAATGTTATGTGAATAGGGACTGCTGGTGTGTGGCGCATATCTGCGATGAACGAGGCAGGAGGCTGGAAGGACAGGACAACAGTTGAAGACATGGATTTGGCAGTCAGAGCAGGCCTCAAGGGATGGAAGTTTGTCTACCTTGGTGATCTCATGGTAAATATGCACTAGTAACCCAGCAATTCATGCAATATCCAATGCATCAATTTGCGCTGCTATATATTACATTGTTATTAAGCTATGTAAGGAAGGATGTAACTAACCTGGTAATGTTGTTTGAAGGTGAAAAGTGAACTTCCAAGTACATTCAAAGCATTCCGGTATCAGCAACACAGATGGTCCTGCGGACCGGCAAACCTGTTCAGGAAAATGTTGGTGGAGATTGCCACAAACAAGGTCCCTTGCACCACGCTGTATTATGGAAATCTTTAATAAGTTACTCCATAGCACACATGCATCCTGTTGCTAACAAGCTATTGATCCTGATGCAGAAAGTGACATTGTGGAAGAAGATCTATGTGATCTACAACTTCTTTTTGGTGCGCAAGATTATTGGACACATTGTGACCTTTGTGTTTTACTGCCTAGTTGTCCCAGCAACGGTCTTAATTCCAGAGGTTGAGATACCAAGGTGGGGTTACGTCTATTTGCCATCCATCGTCACCATTCTCAATTCTATTGGGACTCCAAGGTGTCAATTTTCTCCAGAGCTTTGCCGTTTTACTTTAAGAACATGAACCCAACCTGCATTTTCTGACTTCTAAGTTCTGAGCTATAATAAGCTGAATAGCAACATAAAAACTAACATGAAAAATATGTAATGATGCAGGTCATTGCACTTACTTATCTTTTGGGTTCTTTTCGAGAATGTCATGTCACTGCATAGAACAAAGGCCACGCTGATCGGCCTGTTAGAGACAGGCAGGGTGAATGAATGGGTGGTGACTGAAAAGCTTGGCGACGCTCTGAAGATAAAATTGCCAGGTAAAGCATTCAGGAGGCCGCGCATGAGGATAGGAGACAGGTACACAGTCGAAACATTTTAGTCCTGCATTTTCCAAGTTCCAGTCCTTGCAGCTAAACTTTGATCTTGAACCAGGGTGAATGCATTGGAGCTTGGTTTTTCAGCCTACCTGTCCTTCTGCGGATGCTATGATATTGCCTATGGGAAGGGCTATTACAGCCTCTTCCTATTTCTACAATCCATCACCTTTTTCATCATCGGTGTGGGCTATGTGGGGACAATTGTCCCACACTGATAGCAGATCCTCCATGAGGCTATCCATCTTGGATCAACGATTGGCTCTGGTTCTTTCCAGTCTCATGGTGGTAGGTATACAATCAGATGACAGATCAAGCAGGCTTCTCCTGTGTGCAAGTGCAACCTTTCCTGAAAACAATGAAGTGTAAAAGCATTGCAAAACAAGCAATAGATATTTATGTATATTTTAGGCTTTTAGCTGCTAGGAATCTGCTGTTATGGGCATTACAATTGTGATGATCTAGCAGGCTGTTAGGAGTATCTGCGTCACCTTGGCAGAATCTGTGGTGGGGAAGATAGGAATTGTTAAAGTTTTATCATTTCTGCAAACAGAAAAAAAATGGAGTTTTTGGTTTTAGCATGTAGCTTTTGTTCCGGGAACAGGAAGAAAAAATAAAATGTATTGGTTCCTCAATATGCTCACCTGGTACAGAAGAGAAGCTGTACATCTTTGCTTTAACTTTTCTTTCTCCTAATGTTTAAGTGTAATCAATGTACTTATGTATCTGGGAATATTCATTTGAGGTACAGTATTTTGAGGAGAAACAGAGCTACTGACACAGAAGCTGATCTTTACTGTTCCATCTCTTGTCTCAGACTATCTTAAGTTCACCAGTCACCACACTGATGATTCTGTCATGTGTTTCATTCAGAAACTTCCTCTTCACATGGTACAATCAGTACTGTCTGTCTGCATGTCTGTATTTCTGTCTCCTGGCAATCCGCAGACTGACATTTGATTCTAGTACTGAACTGCTGACATACGAGGATCTGCATGTGACTCAAGAACAGTGAGATCTGTTTCATGGCTCTGCAAGTCTGCAAGGATCCAAACCACAGACTAGGACCGGATGTGAGATGTCATTCAAAGTGTTCTGAATCTCAATACCGTGAACAGGTGATGTGATCTTTGTGTTACATAATGCTATTCTGGAAGCAGAAGGGTAAATACATTACAGTGGTGTACCCTCATGTCGTTTGCTCCGGACCTTCTCCCATCTGTTTATCTTGGGGCCTCTTTTCTCATGCTGATTTTCGTCAGTGCATCATCAGGTTGTTTGCAAGATGCAGCTTTTGTAGTTGCAGCATCAAGGCTGCAGTGGTCCAGATCAAGGGCACATCACCTCTCAAGTTGCATAATCTACAGGCCCTGTAATCCTCTTTGAAAGAGCATACAAAATTTGCAAATATTCATGAAATTGAGCGAGTGACAATTGACAATTGATCATTTAGCAGGCTTGTTGCTTCAGAGAAGCAAACTCTCAAATGCTGAAAATGCAATTCCTGCTGCGTACCAATCAGTGAGGATTTGTTCACTTCACATCTCCAATCAGCTCAGCTGCAATGGCTGGCACCATCTCCATCCATAGCTGGAGGCACGGACTGCTCGGTGACGGCGGCGGCCAACGCGTTGCAGGCCTCGTATATCGCCGAGCACTCGTCGTGGTACGAGTCGCCGGCGAGGAAGGCGTGCCTCTTGCCCTGGACCTCGACGGCGCTCCAGGCCGGGTCCTTCTTGACTCCCAGCGACCGCATCGCCTCGTGCGCGCCGGCTACGCTGCCCCACATCTCGCGCGCGGCGTACGTGTTCGCCAGCACGACGTACTTGCCTGCGTTCCCCGGCTGCAGCCGAAAGAAGCGCCGCGCGGCGAGCTCGACCAGCTTCACGTCGCCGTGCTTCCTGCCGGCGCCGAGCAGCGCGCCCCAGACCACCGAGTGCTCCTGGCAGTCCGTCAGGTTCTTGACGAGCTTGTAGGCGTCGCCGAGCCGGCCGACCCTGGCGAGCATGTCGACCGCCGCCGCGTAGTGCTCGCCCCTCGGCGTGAGGCCGTAGTCCGACGACATGGACGAGAAGTGACGCAGCCCCTCGTCGACGAGCCCGGCGTGCGCGCACGCCGAGAGCACGGCGAGGAACGTGACGTCGTTCGGCCGGAGCCCGTCCACCCGCGTCATCTGGTCGAACAGCGCCAGCGCCTCGGCGACGCGCCCGTGCTGGCCGTGCCCAGAGATGACGGCGGTCCACATGGTAACGTTCCGCGCCGGCGCCGCCGCGAACGCCCGGCGCGCCTCCTCGGGGCTGCTGCACTTGAGGTACATGTCGACGAGCGCGCTGTCGACGACGACGTTGCCGCCGCCGCCACCGCCGCCGACGCGCGACTTGACCATGACGCCGTGCACGCGCCGGCCGTGCTCCAGCGCGGCCAGCCTCGCGCACGCGCACAGCACCGACGCGAACGTGAACTGGTCCGGCCTCATCCCCTCCGCTCGCATCAAGCCAAACATCTCCACCGCCCGCGCCTGCATGCCGCCGCGCGCGCACCCCGATATCATGGCGTTCCACGCCACGACGCTCCTCTGCGGCATTCCGTCGAACATCTTCCGCGCAACACCAACCTCACCGATCTTGACATAAAAGATCAACAGCTTGGTGACGATGTAGACGCCGCAGTCGAACCCCATCGACACCATGCGCGCGTGGATCCTCTTCCCCATCCTCGCATCCCGCCGGTTCACGCATTCCTGCAGCAGAAGCGCGTAGATCCCCTCGCCGGGACACACCGTACTCCGGCAAAGGAGACCCACCGCCTTAGCGAGATCGCCGGCGACGCACAGCGACCTCAGCGTTCGCGCCAAGCCAGCGGAGCTCATGATCCACCGACACGGCAGCTTCCAAGATCCCCAGCTGCTCTCTCAACTCTCTCGTATTCGAGTTCGCTCTAATGGCGTCGCATCAGTTAGGACAATTTCAATGTTTACGAGGGGAAATGAAATCTGAGACGAAGAAGCTGAGACCTATGATAAATCAGGCTACATTTACAACAAAAAACTCGCGACAATTACAGGATCTAGCATATACAACCGAAACATTTTTGTTTCGTTTCCTCTCATCTTTTTTTTTCTCCCTTCTTTCTATGGTTGATTTTGTATTAGACATAGTAAATCATGCCGACCTCGAGGGTGGAGGCGTGAGGGATGGTGACGGCGTAGTTGGGGCCACGGCTGTTGCGGCGGAGGAAATCGTAGCAGAAGTTGATCACCAGCCGCCGGAAGAAGCTCGAGCCGCTCTTGGCCTTGACGTAGGAGTGGCCGAGGATGAACGCCATGCCGGCCTCGCGGGCGTCCATTAGCTCCTGCAGCTCCTCCCGCACGCCGGCGTCGGGACGCGGGCTCGCCGCCGGCAGCACGAACCGCACCCGCTTCCTCGGCACCACCACCGGCGGCGACGGCGACGGCGACATGATCTCCCTGGCGCTGCCTCTACTGCTTCCGCCGGCGGCGGCGGCGATGGTGTGCTCCGACGACGCCCCCGCCGCACCGTCATCCTCCATCATTCGGATGCTGCCGGAGGGGATGACGGACATCCGCTCCTCCTTCTCCGACTCCTCCGAGCCGCCGCCGACGTTCTTGGGCTTGGAAGAGGCCGCAGTGGCGGCGGCGGCGGCGGCCGCGGCGGCGCCTGAGCGGATGAACTCCGCGACGCTGCAGACGAGCTCCTTCTCGAACTCCTGATCATCCTTGTGCACGTCGTGGTAGCCGTACCTGACAATGCACCGGTAGATTCTGTACTCCTTGGGGCCAATTCTTCCGACGAGGAATCTCTCCTCCGGCGAGACATGCGGAATCGGGACGTTCTTGATGCAGAGGAAGATGAGCACCTGATCATCAAGAAGAAGAAGAAGAAGAAGAAGAAGAAGAAGATCACTGTAACCATAATTCTGAATGTCTGAACAATGAGGCAGACGACAGCTTCAGAAGTTGAGGACTGATGAGCAAAATTACCTGATGAAATGCAGGTAGGTTGGTGACGAAATGCGAGAAAATTGCTGGGATCCCAGAGTCGAGCTCGGTGTGAATGAGGCCGATGCCGCGGACTCGGACAATGCCGAGGTTGGGGCTGAGGCCAAGGAGCCAGTTGATGGAGACCTTGTTCTGAAGATCAAACTCATACTTCTTGATGGTGCCATAGTGCCAGATGCACATTATCGCCATGAAGATGAAGGACAGCACAATTGGGACCCAGGCTCCTTCTCTGAACTTGATGAGTGATGCTGAGAAGTAGAGTGCCTCAATGGTGCCGAAGAAGATGATGAAGCCAAATGCGAGGAAGATGCTCTTGTGCCAACACAGAACTATCACCAGGGACATCAGACATGTTGTGACCAGCATAACGGTTATAACCGCCAATCCTGTTCAAAGGACAACTATTGCATATCAGACAAATTCCTTACTCGTTAGCTTCAGTATGCATAGGTAATATTTTCGCTGGGCGTATGCATAGGTAAATCGAACATGGAATAATCATGTGGTTTGATATGTCAAAAACTAATACAAGTAAACATACCTGACGCATTTCCCAGGTGTTTTGTGTCTCTGAAACCAATGGTAATAGCTAAGCACAGTATCATCAGGATCCAATTGATCTCAGGGATGTAAATTTGCCCGTGTACTTTGTCAGATGTGTGAATTATCTTCACCCGAGGAAAGCAGCCGAGAGCGGTGCACTGCTTGATCATTGAGAATGTGCCAGTGATAACAGCTTGGCTTCCGACAACTGCTGCAAGAATGGCAATTGCCAGAACTGGCCACCTAATTTTCTCTGAGGATGGAAAACTTTTAAATATTAACAAACAGTACTAGGAGAATGATATAATATCGATTTTTCTGTTGATGAAAGATCTGGAGAACATGACTTGCCAGGCACAGACACATAGAACCCGATCCTGTAGTCACTTTCAATGATGTGATGCTTACACAGATAAGCAGCTTGCCCCATGTATGCAAGAATCAAGGATGGGTAAACCATGCAAGTAAAAGCAATCTGCAATCAGGAAAATGCATATCAGAGACAAAACTATTGACCGCATATTGCTACTATGATGAAACCAAGTAAAACAAAAACATTGAGATTGCACTCTATTTTATCACCTGTATCGACAACTGATTAAAATGCCCCAGATCTGCAAACATTGCTTCAGAACCTGAAAAACAACACTGAATTTAGTAAAGTTGTACACCTCAAGAGATCATTGGCATATGGTAGAAAATGGTTGTTGATCATAGTACCAGTGATACACAACAATATTCCTCCCAGGGACATCCAACCTCCTCTCTGCGTCTTCTTCAAGAACTTGTACATATAATATGGAGATAACGCTCGATAGACATTGGGCTCCCAGTGCACGATATTGTAAACACCAATCATGCTTATACATAGAAGCCATGTAATCACAATTGGTGCAAAAAGGAACCCCACCCGGTGTGTACCGTAGTGTTGCAGACAAAACAGACAAACCAGTACGAAACAAGCAATAGGAACCTCCACATCTGCAGATCCAAATCAGTAAAAGAAAACTTTGCACAGTTAGTAATGGGTTAAAAATAAAACAGAACATATTAGCAAAACAAGAATCAGAATAAAAGCACATGCTTAAATGATGAAAAGTCAATATAGGGTTCCTTTACTCCGCACTTCAGAATTCAGCACTTATTTTATTACTTTCAACATGTGTAGCTTCCATTTTCCAGAATTTCCGAACCTTATTACCACTAGCTGACCATATTTCTGCCCAGACTGAACTCTATCCTCTGCCAAAGCCCAAGAGAATATGAACTGAACAGATACAGTAATTTAGATGATGACTGGCTTATTTAGGAATCACTCAAATCTTCTCTTTCTGTTTCCCACCTACAGTTCTTCACAAGAATCACAACTGCTTGAGTAGGGTAGTTCCATTTATTGTAGCCATCAATGATACTAGATATTATTAATCTTCTCCTGCTCGTAGGCTAATACTAGCATTATAGCAACAACTGTTAGGCATACATTGACTTACAACAGTACGGAGTTGTTTGTTGGTGTCCATGAGACCACGCTGCCTTGATCATGGTCATTCCCTGTCAAAGACCTTCCTAAATGAATTTGGCACGCAATTGATCATCTGATATCTGAGCCGATAAGCTCGCAGGGAAACTTCCAAATTTATCACTCCCATTCAAGCAAACTGTTCAGACTCCCATTCCTGTTTTACCAACACCAGATTGCACTAGAATCCACCTCTTGCTTGCATCTTACTTGTGAAATTTACTCGAATTGTGGTGCACTAGTATGACTGAAACTGCACACTTTTTTCAACTAAAAAAAAAAAAGAAACTGCACCCTTTTGTGTTTGAGGTGGACCCTGAATTATCTAAAAAGCTCAGAACTTGATGATCCAGGAAACAGTAGTTAACAAGATGAGGAAGACAAATCTACTATCATATCAAGACAGAAAAAATGGAAGGGACAAAGGCATGGTGTTCAGATCCCTTACATTTGTGCTGATGCTTTTCCATGGACAATTCCAGCCCGGATACCGCCGAGAACACTGCAAAAACAGAACACGCCATCTGAAAATCAGCACACGACAACCCAAGAACACAACAAGCCAGCAAATCAAGCGGGGACGCACGCACCGGAGATGGCCGGCGTGAGCACGCCGTCGCCGATGACCATGCACGTGCCCACCAGAGCCAGCACGAGGAGCACGCGCTGCAACACCTTGTGCCGCTCAAGCAGCCTCCTCACGCTGGCGGCGGCGCCGCCTCCGCCGCCGCCGCGCCCGCTCAGCGTCAGCGCATTGCCGTTCGCCGCGGCTTTCTTGGCGGCGCCCGCGTCCAAGAACTGGTCCTCGTCGCCCGGCTCGGCGCCGGCGCGGCCAGGCGGGAGGAGCGCGGCGCGGGCGTGGCGGCAGAGGAGGGAGTAGAGCGCGAAGGTGCCGCCCTCGCCGTTGTCGTCGGCGCGGAGGACGACGCAGACGTACTTGAGGAGCGGGACGAGGGTGAGCGTCCAGAAGACGAAGGAGAGGACGCCGAGGATCTCCTCGTTGGTCTCCGAGTGCTGGATGTCCTCCGCGAACGCCGCCTTGTACACGTACAGCGGCGACGTGCTCAGGTCGCCGTACACCACCCCGAGGCTCTGGTAGGCAAGGCTCAGCGTCATCCGCCATGGCAGCCTCCTCCTCTTGCTGCTGCTCCCCCTATCTCTCCCTCCCTGTTCCATCCATCCACCCACCCACCCAAATCAAATCACACACACATTAGCAAAGAATCCAAGATCGCAGCAAGAAGACGACGGTTACTTCCCCCCAAGATTCAACAACGCCATGATCAATCAATCACGACCACCACAAGCAAACCCGACAAGATTAGACCATGAACCATCAAACATGACACGACCTCCACCACCACCACCACCCACCCAACCCATACCTTGCAATCGGGAGAACTCCCCAGCGGCGCCGGCGACTCAGGATCCACGGGAGACGGGCTCTTCATTCCTCAATCCCAACCTCCTCCTAAGCAAAACCACTCCTACTCCTACTACACCTACAGCTACAGGGTTTCTTGGTTCTTTGCCTCTGTCTCTATGAATCCTTGGGGTATCCAATCCAACGATTCAGAGGAGACGGTAATGGGGATTAGGTGGTGGGAAATTTGGAGTTATTGAGGTTTTTAAGAGGGTCAAAGCGGCAGCAAAACAGGGGGCACTTTGCAGGGAGGCAGCATTGGCGTGTGCTGCGACTGTGAGGCAGGGAGCGAGAAGCGGAACAAAGGAAGAAGAAGAAGAAGATGAAGCAGCAGCACAAGAGAGAGAAGGGCCAGGGAGGATTGGAATATTTGGGAGTGGGACAGCAAAAGAGAGAGAGAGAGAGGGGCCAACAATACTGGGGAAAACCGGAAAAAGCAGCAGTTTTTTTTTCCACTGCAAAATGTACTTCCTGTGTGTGTGTGGCCGGCTACTCTGCTGCAGAGGGTGTTTTTGTGGACTCACACTATTGAGATGAACTCTTGTTTATATCTCCCTAAAATTGCATAACTACATTTATGGTATGAAAGAGTTACTACCTTCGTCCCAAAATATAAGTAGTTTTGATTAAATGTGATATATCATAGCACTACAAATCTAAGCGATCTGAGCAGGTAATCTGTTCAGATTCACATAATTAGAATGTATCACATTCAACAAGCACTCCTTATATTTTTTTTAACGGAGTGAGTATTTGGATATTAACATGCTATTTTTTTAGTGATGATCAATTTATAAGAAGCGAATGGTTAATGTTGCGAAAACAGGTTTCATACTTCTAATAAGAGGCGACATTAGAATTTATTATTCGTGCATTAGTTTAGCAGCCATAATACATTTTCTAATACTATTATAATACGGGTTTGGGATAGTGTAATGGTTTTCTAATTAATTGAACAAAAAGGACTGTCTCTTTGGATGTTACATACTAGTAATAATTTTCTTTATTGATTTAAGATAAATGTATTACGCTATTAGGAGACATTTATTAGGTGGCATATATGGTAGGCATTAACAGTTTCATGTAGATGCTCTATAAATATAGAGGTTCTGGAATTAGAGGTACCATTGCATTCATATGTTAGTTACACTTGTTTATTGGCCTGAAGCTAATTTTAGTGGCAACAAGAGTTCCCAATTGGCATATATTTACTGCCCCTAAACTGGATCAGTGTGGGAGATAACCTAGTTGCTTTTGTTTATTGTTGGAAGCATGGATTTGTCATGTGAGGTAGATGTTTCCTTTGTAGATTAAACCTTTTTAGTACAAGTACTGTCAATCATTTTGCTATTAATGCATGAAAGTAAGATTCAAAGTACTACTAGTTTAGAGTAAAAGAACATATATCTGCACTTTCAAACTCAAGAAAGCATCTACTTCTGTATTTTACCCTTACTATGGCCCTTTTCTTGTTCTTAAGATTCAGATCTATTTATCAACTTTGTAATAATTAAAATATAATTAATTATGTGTTAATGATTTTTTTATTTTACGTGCGTCAACTTAATCTTCATCTTCATAAGTTTTAAACACCACCTATATATCTATATCCCACGGGTTATTCTTGAAGCGCACAAAAACATAAGAAAGTTACGGGTGAGAGCTTTCTGCATGAAATTTTTTTTTATTCAATGCCATGCTTCAACCTAATACATACTAACATGTACTCCCTCCATTGCATAAAAAACCAACCTAATATGACATGTGATGTTTTCCACATCATATATATATATATATATGTATGTATGTATATATATATATGTATGTATATATATATATATGTATATATATACTAGGTTGGTTTTATGGGATGGAGGGAGTATTGCATTTTTTCATATTCATATACTATATTCATATATTGTTGGGAATCTATTTATGTTTTTTTCTATATCTAATGAAATGACTCACAAAGCTTTTGCGTTCTTAAGAAAAATAAGCTATAATCATTTGAGCTATGGCTGATAAGATATGAAAAAATTAACAAAACAAAAAATAATTTATAAGTAAAAATTTTTATACGTGTATTGTTAGCGAATTGAAATTCCGTACTTAGAAAACACAGTACGATGAAAAAGTCCAAAAGTCAAATTTAAAATCAAGTTTTAAAATTTAAATTTTAGTTGCAACTGATAAATATAAACAAAGTCTCGTACTTATCTCACCGGAGCTGATAGTATACCACTCTAAAATCCCATCATGTCACGCACGCAGCAAAAGACTGAGTGGCCTTTCAATAGGATTTTAGCAGGCCATGGATTTACCATCGGTCTATGTGTCTTTGAGCATACTCCCTTCATCTAAAATAAAGTCTCTTCATCTAAAAGTGTTATACTAATTTTATTTTTGAGAAAATCCAATAAATACCATCAACAAGCATTCAATTAAAAAAATATCATCGATAAATGTAAGTTTCATGAAATACCCATCAAGTATCCTAGAAATACCATCGTTGTTAGAGTTCCGTTAAAGTGTTATAATATGAACAATGCATTTAGTAGGGGTGGGATGAACGGAATCATAACATGATATTTCTAAGACAAAGTCGCTTGTAAGATGATATTTCATAAAATTCACTCATTGATAGCATTTATTGGACTTAAACGTTTGTCAATGATATTTCTAGTATATAGTCTCCCTACTTCCTAGACTTATATGGCGAGATAAATTAAATGAATGATCATAACTAGAGCAATCATCTTAATACTCATTGATCGATACATGCATACACTTTTTAATCATCAGTACATGCAGGATGGATTAATTTCTCCTAGATCTTAAGTTAAAAGTAATATGTCTAACTTTTTTTATGGAGGGAGTATATAGGAAGGGCACTCACGATGTGTGAGTACGGGGTATGTTCCTGTGTATACGTGTGTATATGTGTTTATAGGGATAAGTGAGCGCCTGAGTTTGTAAGTGTTTCACCACGTTACCGTCACAGGTTTTTGTTGTACTACTTACCACTGCCACTGCCCATGTTCGTTACCGCTACTTTGGAAAGATCGATAAGATGGAGGAGATTATACAGTATCATTCGCTGTCTAACATCATCACCAAGTCGGCAAGTTAAAAACATGGAGTCCACAGCCCTACAATACGAAAAGCCTCCCCGCATAGAATCCGCCCTCAATCCTGTGGGAGCCGGAGGGCTACCGCCCGCAAGCAACTTCTCCCAATCTCCCTACGCACGCACGCACGCGCGCGCGCGCGAGGCAAAGCCTCTGCCAAGCCGGCCCCACACCCCGGCAATCCGACGTGGGCCAGGTCATCGGATGACGCTGGCTAGGTGGAGCAGTGGTACCAAAAAAAAAAAAGAGAGAGGAGAAGAGAAAAAAAAGAGAGACAGCCTCGGTGGACGTGCGTGATATGCGAGTGCGCTTCTCACCCGCAGCCGCAGCCGTGTCGCGCGTGGCGCCCGGGGGTGGGTCCCATCTGGTGGCACCACCGCGCATAAATTTTCTCCTTTTCTTTTTTTTTTCTTTTTGGTTTGGCTCATGTATATAGTCCGCGCCCGCCGACGCGACGCGACACGACGACGCGCTGAAGCTGGTTTCTTTCTTCTTTTTATTTTATTATTATTATTAATTTAAGTTCAGATTTTCACTTTCACCGCCCCACGTCGCCGCACGAGCTGGTCGGCAGCGGCACGGCTGGTTTTTTTTACCTACCGTGATGCGGCGAGACTCGCGTATTTTGCACCGGCCGGGCTCCCGACGGCGACGCGGCGGCAGATTTCGGCGGGATCGGGTTTGGACGTTGCTCGCCGGAGTTTATTCGCACGGCGGTGGGTGGTTAACGTCCCGGATTCGTACATGTTGAGGCTTACGTGGCAGACGATTGAACATATAAGGCTGTGTTTGTTACTGGGGTTAGGAATCCATCTCCTCCGTACGAAAAATGGAGCGATGCATTAGCGCGTGATTAATTAAGTATTAGCTATTTTTTTAAAAAATAGATTAATTTGATTTTTTTAAAGCATTTTGTATAGAAACTTTTTGCAAAATACACACCGTTTAGTAGTTTGAAAAGCGTGCGCGTGGAAAACGAGGAAGAGGGGTTGGGAACAGGCTGAAACGAACGCAACCTAAGTTGCTACTACTACTACTTCAACGAGCTTAAGAAAAGGTCGTGGATCTCCAGTCATGTACAGTCAACGCTGACAGAGAAACTAATGAGATTCCGAGCCGCCCAAAAACCCTTATATTTTAGGATGAACGGAGTAGCATCTACCAAAAACGAAACACAAAAATCCAATATTGGTAGAAATGGCAACGGGGCGGGTCGGGGATGGGTTAGGCTAGAACGGCCCGGCCCCGAGTAGAGATCCGGGGCCAAATCAAGCCCCGCCCCCGACCTCTCAGGACCCCACATCCTGACCGGGGCCCCGCATTGGGTAGCAACTCCATCCAATCAACACAAAAAAAGTGCCCCACACCCTATGAATGCGCACCGGTCCCCTCGCCCTCTCGCCTGCGCAGCGCCACTCCCCGTGAATGTGCGTCGCTCCCCTCGCCGCGCCTGTAAGCCGCGCGTCGCCAGTGCGCCACCACGGGGAGACTGGAGGGAGAGGGGTGCGCGACCAGAGGGGAGGGGAGAGGGTGAGAGGCGGAGAGAGCGACGAGATCTGGAGAGGGAGTGCGTTGTGCGTGTGCACTGCTTGGGGGTCCTGGGACTGGGAGAGGATAAGGTAGGGTTTTTGGTTATATAACCCAATATTTCATCAAGTTGGGTTTTTTGGGCCTTCTATAGAGGGGAAATATACCCCCTGGGGCCCCACGGGTGGAATGCCATCCCCGTCCCCTCCTCCCCGCGGGGCAGAAATGTTACCCACCCCCACCCCCGTAGGGGCGGATCCCCATAGAGGACACGACCCTGCGAGGGAAATTTCCATCCCTAGATATCGGTATGGTCTACGATATGTGTGAAAAACTCATTCTAGTGCAATGCACCTGTAGAATTAGTTTAAGTGTGGAACAGGGGCGGAGACAGGAGTAGGGTAGCTAGGGCTACAACCCTACTCCTGATCCTAAATATTCATTGAAATTCCATTTTAAAACTTCAAAACCTTGAAGATTAAGGCAAAATATATAAATTCAACTAATTAAGCCTAGGTTTGGAAAAATTCTAGCTTCACCACTGTGTGGAATTGTTGTCGAATCTGGAAATTAGCAATATAAAAAGGGGTAGTGCATGAGACCTAAAAGTGGATGGATGCGGAGACAAGGATTTAGACAGATTCAGGCCCTCTCGATGAGAGGTAATACCCTACATCTGTTTGAGGTTATATCCGTGGGGTGTATATTGATCTGACGATCTGGTTGTGTCTATCTGTGTTGCCCTTGAGAGGGGGCTTCCTGCCCGCCTTATATATGTTAGGGGCAGGGTTACAAAGGAGAAATCTAGCCGAACATGGTATCGGTTTTCTAATCTATTACATGGTAGTACCCGGTCGGGGCTCTATATTTTACCTTAAGATACAAGGCAACAAAGGGCAACCGAGTCCTACTCTATTACATAATGCATAGATCCGGGCCGCCTCCTATCTTTAGTCAAATATGGAGGCCGTGTGGTACCCGACATCCATATTCTCCACAGTATCCCCCGATACCTTCACAGTCAAAAAAAAATAATCTTCTCCCGAGCTAAATCCCCAAAAGCCGAGTGCTTCAATCATCTTCGCCATGGTCTCCTGAGTGCTTTTACCAAATCATGAGGCTGTGAAGGTCTGAAAAAATTTAAGTATAATAAAGAATATATACTTAGGTGCAGCCCCCGACTATGTATTTAGTTGAACAAACTAAGTATATAGTCAAGGAATAAATAAATTTAACCATCTGAGTGATTTTTATTACATAATGCACATAGCCTAAGCAAAATGCGTCTTAAATGAATCGTATAGCAAATAACTTTGACAACAAAGTCTATTGCATAACGAATATAAGGCACTGGTTTTATATTGTATGCATATTGCCAAAACAAATATGCTCAAGTCCCTATAAGACACAATTTCACATGTCCTAAAAATATATGGCATTTGTGATATAAAATCTGAGTAAGATAACACTCATAGATGGATTTACCAACGGCCTGTAAATGGCCAACATATAATCAGCCTAAGCCATGATATTGGTCTTTAAATAAAAATGCACACTTACGTAGCAAAAAAACAACGATATTATATCCAATTGATTGCTTTATAAATCCAAACAGTGCCTTGACTTATACATATATAAAAAAGTCAATGGGGCAGCTATATAAAGCTTCACTGTTTGCCACCTTTTAAAATGCATTGTACCACCTCCTAAAAAGTTGAGTAACAGTGGTATAAAAGGATTTTAAGGTATTAGGCACTTGATCACGCGCACTTTTGCCTAAGCAAAAAATACCTAAGTCCCTAGAGACACGACAGGCCACACCTGAAATATGGGCTCCAGACATATTGGGATTAGACCCAAAATGTGCCCACGATACCCTTAAAAAGATGATACGTGTAAGACGCCTCTTAATGTGATCCCGAGTGACAAATCTTTCGGGTGATGTAGGCCAAGTGCATCTCATCTGAGAGGTTTCTGATCCGAGTGGTTATCCCTCAGGGATGTACCACAATAGATGTGATAACCAAATCCTAACTGGGGCGAGTACTTAGCTGATGGCCCTCATGGGAAATAATGATTGATTCGGACCTACCGTGTAGGAAATAGGCCCATGATCATGAATTATTATTGAATGTATGTAGGACAAGTTCAGATTGAAGTATGATCCTTGAGCTTGAGTTGGTAAGTCCCCCAGTATGTTGTTTGTCCTTCTGTTGTAGTTAAAATTGTCTGTTGGCAGCAACTGACGTAGTCTGCATGGAGACAGGATTATTAGTCAATAGTGGTGTAGCAGCAGATGATAACGATGAGGTCGCCTATCAGTGGCGGCTTAGTAGGCTAACCATGAAGGCGAGATAATAACTCGGCGATGATGGAGGCAACCGCAGGCGAAGACGTAGTCACCCGTTAGTGATGGCGGAGATGTCGGGGCTGATGAAGTAGAGACGATGCTGAAGAGGCATGGCAGTTAAGTCGATGTAGATGAAGCATGGACCCCCTGAAGCAAAGAATCTGGTTGACGGTAGTTGACCGGAAATGAAGATAATGCCGATGGAGAAGGTGCTAGTAATGATGTCAGTGACAATAATCCATCAAACAATTGAGAAGATGTTGAAGCTTGAGTAGTTTCCTTGACGCTAATGCGTGCATGATGAAGATTGATGCAATGCCAGCTGATTTATGACGATGGTAGTAGAACTTGGTCTTGTAGCTGTTGTAGATGCTTCACTTGGAGGAAAGTAGATGTTGTTGTCCAACTCGTTGAATCTGAGTTGACTGGTTGATAACTCCGAACTCCCAGAAATGTAGATTAAATCTTGAACTTGATACTTGAGAAATTTGGAGTAGATTGTAGCAGCGTCCAGAAGCCAAAATTGTTGATGAAAAAATTGGAGTTGCTGAAGTAGAACGCCTGCTTCTACAGCGAAGACGAAAATAATGACTCCCGAAGCTGACTCGTTGGCTGGTTAATTGATTGCTTCATCTTGACATAACATCTGTCGAATTTTAGGTCTTGTGTTTGTACAACCCCCGACTTTATGCTTAGTTGGGGAACAACTGAACATAGAGTCAAGGAACTGTAGCTTCTTATCATAGAGTAGCCATCGCTTGAGTAAAGTTACGCATTGAGGATGTCCGAGTAGAAATCTTGAGGATTGGAACACCACTTGTTGTAGTATATTAACACAACATCGAATTTGATGGCGCATATCGAGATGTCGAGGCTCCTGGAGACGTCGTGGTTGGTGAAGTGCGAAGCTTGCGAAGTAGAGGCAATAAAGTTTGTTGGTGCCGAAGACAATGCAGATGAAGTCTCCCCACAATGGTCACAGGGTTGCACAACCGTGATGACGTGGATATGAGTCAGCGGCAACACAGGAAAACCAGTGACAAAGACGAGGTTCCAACAACGATGGCGAAGACGCGTAGTCGTGAAGATAAAAACACCAGTCGGCGGTGACAAAACCAGTCGGTGATAGAAGAAGCAGAATAATGGCAAAAACAAAAACGTCTATGAGCGGCGACATAATAGGCTAGCCGTGAAAGCGAAGACACCAATAGGCGGCGGCAAAGGCATGCCGGCGGTGAATATGTAGACACCCATCAACGATGGCATAATAGGCCAACCATGAAGGCGAAGACACCAATAGGCGACGACGAAGGCAAACCGGCGGTGAAGACGTAGATGTCCATCAACGACGGCATAATAGACCAGCTGTGAAGGCGGAGACACCAGTCGGTGACGACGAAGGCAAGCTGGAGGTGAAGACGAAGACGCCCATCAATGGCGGCATAATAGGCCAGCTGTGAAGGCGAGGATACCAATCGGCGGAGACGAAGGCAAGCCATCAGTGAAGACGTAGACGCCCATCAACGATGGCATAATAGGCTAGCCGTGAAGGTCAGGACATTAGTTAGTGGCGATGAAGGTGAAAGGGTCACTTAGGCCTAGAAGGGGGTGAGTAGGCTAATTTAAAAACTTATGTAAATGCGGAAGTAGTTATTTCCGAAAATCGTAGAGTATGCGCACGGCTAAAGAAATGCTAGACCTAGCTACCCACAAAACTAAATAACCAGAACAAATAGCTACTAGATTTATAGCGGCACAAACAAGTAAAGATAGAGGAGGGAGAGAGGGATTTCACTGAGATTCTTGCAAGATAAGTTGTTCCCGAAGTTCGAATTCTTGAGGGGATTCTAGTCTCCGTTGAGTAGCTCACAAATAGCCGGGTCTTTGCTAACCCTTTCCTCAAGAGGTTGCACAAAACACTCCTTCCACTAGTGGTATCTCTTCCCTTTTGGAGGTGAGATCCGACCTTCACAAACTTCTCCCAACCAACCACAAGTAAATGGGTGGCTCAAGAGTGACACCTAACCGTCTAGTAGTCCTCAACCTCGAAGAGTAATAGATGATGCAAAGATCTCTTGGGGAATGAACCAGGTGCTCACAAATCATCACGAAGTCAACACCAAGCACTTACACAAACTCCAAACCACAACTCTCTCTCACACACCAAATCCAAATCAAAGACTGGTGGAGAGGGGAATTAAGCAAGCAAGTCTCAAAAGTGAATCTCAAGAGTAGAAAGCCAAGGACACCAATTTTTCAATGAGAGAAGCAACCTTGACTTGGAGGGGAAGAGGGCTATTTATACCCCCACTCTCAGATCTGCTTGTTATAGGCAAAGATTCCATTTTTTGGAAATTCCGAAATAACTTTTCGGACAAATCTGAAAATCACCAAAACAACAAACTACAAAGAAAACAACTAGGATTTTCGGCACTTCCAAAAACTTATCAGACATATCTGAAAATGACCTGTACCAAACTATTGACGATGAAATTTGGCAAGCATGTGAATAGGAAACTGGATCCAATTCGAAGCGGATTTGAAGATATGCGGGATTCTCGGAAACATAGTGCACATCGGCTGAAAGATTGTATCGGCCAATACCAAGTTTGATACAATTAGCCGATACAGCCGATATTGGTTAATTTGGTTACATGATCAATATCGGATTCGAAAGAAGGGTTTCAATGATATTGCCAGACAAGGATAGAGTCCGAGATAGGCAATTGTATCTATTGATTAGGATTTTATGTAAATTCCTTATATATCTTTTAAGTAAGAGTCCGCCTAAGGGACTTGTTTGTTAGTTGGAGTTGTATTAGGACGATATGAGTCGTGTCCATCGCAGACAAGTTTATATTTTTGGGTATAAATATGAGCCCGAGATCTTGTAAATAATTAACATCAGTTCAATCAATCTTGGTGCATCGCCAACCTTTTTCATTACTTTGTTTCGACGAGTTCTTGCCTTCGAGTCGAGCTGCATCAGTTTGATCTTCGGCGAAAAGGTAGGTCTTGTTATGGCGGTTTGCATTATCGAAATTAGTGCTTACATCTTTATGACACTCTAATTCTATCTTGTGAATCTCCGAGTTATCATATATATTATATAATCCAGATTGATAATGCTTTGTCGATAATGGCTAGATTGATTTGTTGGTTTAGATTATATAATATATATACCATCCTGAAAAGGCAACCATCAGCTTGATTGTCTAGATATTATGCTTCTTTTCATACTTGATGCTGCATCAGTTAAGTTTGATCTATTAAGTCATGTTTAGGTTGTATTGGAGCTATAGCCAATAAATACTTAAAGCAGGCTAGAGATCATAATTCTAAACACGACTTAATAGATCAAACTTAACTGATGCAACATTAAGTATGAAAAGAAGCATAATGTCTAGACAATCAAGCCGATGGTTGCCTTTTCGGAATGGTGGATACATTATTTAATTCAAACCAACAAGTCGATCTAACCGTTATTGACAAAACCCTAGATAGAGATTGGCTGATATAGATAAATAACATTGTCAATCTAAATTATATAACGTATATGATAACTCGGAGATTTACATGATATAATTAGAGTGTCATAAAGATGTAAGCACTAATTCCGATAATGCAAACCGCCATAACAAGACCTACTTTTTCGCCGAAGATCAAACTGATGCAGCTCGACTCGAAGGCAAGAACTTGTCGAAAGTAGAAAAGTAAAAGGTTTGGCGATGCGCCGAGATTGTTTGAACTGTTGTTGTTTTATTCATAAGATCTCGGGTCTATATTTATACCCAAAAATACAAACATTGTCCAAGATGGACACGACTCATATTGTCCTAATACAAATCTAACTAGCAAACAAGTCCCTTAGGCGGACTCTTACCGAGAATATCCATAAGGAAATTACAGATAATCCTAATTAATAGATACATTTGTCAATTCTAGACTCTATCCTTGCTTGGCATCATCGTCTCAAACTCTTCCTTGAACCCGATACTGACTTCACATGCAATATCGGCCACATCGGCTATCCAGAATTCCAGATCAGACTCGATTCCAGCCGATACGGTCTTCCAGCCGATGCGCACTCTATTTTCGAGAATCTTGCATATCTTCAATTCCGCTTCGAATTTGGGCTTAGTTTCCGATTCATATGCTTGCCAAATTTCATATAAAGAAGAAAATTAATAATGAGGACTTAGCTTTTTCATATTTCCCTCGGTGATGATAGAGGTGACCGATGTGGAAACAATGTCGTCCATCAATGGGGATGGAATAAGCCAGTCATGAAAGCAAAGACACCAGTCGACAGCGACAAAGGCGGGCGGTGGTGAAGACGATGTCTCCATCAGCAACATCAGCGAAGTACACCGACCATGGAGGTGAAGACATCAGTCGGTGGCGCGTGAAGGCAAGCCGGTGATGAAGATGATGTCACCATCAGCAACGGTGGCGAAGTACACAGACCGTGGAGGCGAAGACACGAGTCCGCAACGCGCAAAAGCAAGGCGGTGGTGAGGACATAGACGCCATCAACGGTGGTGTGACCAACCAACAGTGTAGGCGAAGATACCAGTCGGCGGTGGCGAAGGCAGCTGACGGCGAAGATGTAAACGCCTATCAATGGCGGTATGACCAACCAACCGTGTAAAGAGGAAACCAGTCGGTGGCTACGAAGGCAAGCCGGCGGTGCCGATGAAGACGACCATCGACGATGGCATAATAGGCTAGCCGTGAAGGCGGAGACACCAGCCGGCGACGAAGGCAAGCTAGCGGTGAAGACGATGACGCCCATCAATAGTGCGTAATAGGCCAGCTGTGTAGGCGAGGAAACCAGTTGGCAGCGACGAAGGCAAGCCGGCGGTGCAGATGATGATGCCCATCAACGGTGATGTAATAGGCCAACCGTGGAGGTGAGGAAACCACTAGTCGGCAGCAGTAGTGTCGTGACATTACATGTGAACAACAGAAAATACCAAGAGATTAATATGATATTTAAGGATCAATCTAATAAACAACGATAAGTTGGAAGGAAAAAACCCGGTGATGTTAGAGATTAAATCATTGAGCTCGCCGAGACTGATTTCCTTGGCTGGATTGAATCCGGGACGGAAAGAACGAGCTTGGCAAATCCGGGGACGTCAGAGGTTGGTTCCATCACACTCGTCGATGGAAAACTCGGTGTTTCCCCTACCTGACACGTCAATTGTTGAATTTGGAAATCGGCAATATGAAAAGGGGTAGCGCGCGAGACCTATAAGTGGATGGATGCGGAGACAAGGATTTAGACAGGTTCAGGCCCTCTCGATGAGAGGTAATACCCTACTCCTGTTTGGGGATTGTATCCACTGAGTGTAGATTGATCTGACGATTTGATTGTGTCTATATGTGTTACCCTTGAGAGGAGGCTCCCTGCCTGCCTTATATAGGTTGGGGGCAGGGTTCTAAAGGAGAAACCTAGCTGAACACGATATCAGTTTACTAATCTATTACATGGTAGTACCTAGTCGGGGCTCTATACTCTGTCTGAAGATATAAGGCATCATAACAATCGAGTCATACTCTATTACATAATACATAGATCCGAACCACCTCCTATTGGTAGTCGAATATGGAGACCGTGTAGTATCCAGTATCCATATTCTCCACAGTAGTATACTACACAAAATGAAAATTCATCGTGGCGTATATGTTGATACGGACTTCACCCAACCAGTTATGTTTTTCTACCACCGTATTTATGACACTTGTTTACTTTATTACGTCATTTGGAATCGTTTGACTACAAATTCTGTATTATACTATAACGATAATATCTGAAAAATATAGTATTTTAAAAGTATATATAAAGAAAACCTAGTTTTATGTTTCAAACTAAATACTTTAAAAGCTGTTGGACAAAGTTCTTACATCATGACCAGATAAAGTTAGAGAAGATCAACTTCATGATGAAGTCTAAAACATAAAACACGCGCTATGAACAAAAGGATATGTAGCTGAATTGTCTTTTTTTAAAACGTCAAAAGAAAAAAAATATCAGGATTGGGTACTGGATCAACATCTTCACGTAGCATTCGTTTCCTATTTAGTGCCACCGAGTTTTTGCACCTTTGCATGGACAACTTCATTTTCCAAGCAATTATCTCTACACCTTTCTTCTTCAACTAATATATTAAAAAAATATCTTCATATATACACCAGAAAAATCATAATTATACCATGATGTCAGTGGAACTTTATAGATATAAAGCTATTGATATGATATTCTACACAATTCTACCAACATGGAGTCACCAAAATACCAAAGCATATCTCTTCCGGCCATTGACAATGAATATTGATTAGGTTCCATCTCCTTCTGATGTGACCTAATTTGGTCCTACCTCCAAAATTTGTTTTTATGTGCCCTTGCTAGGGTGACCATCCTACTTTGGTCCAATGTTGGCCGACCCACCAAGGTCAGTTGTGACCAAGCATTGCGTGTGCATCTATACGGAGTATAGCGTTAGGATAGGTCACATCCCTGTATATTTATTAGTAATATTTTTTTAAGGCTGGAGAACGTCCAAGTTTTATACGTATATCTCAACGTACTGATTAATGTAGTGCCATGACAAATACATTGTTGAGTGTTTGCCATCTTTTATTTTATTGTTGGTTGAATTTGTAACATACTACCAATTTAGAGTAACATATAACTCTAATAGTAGAATGTTGTTAAAAGAAACACGTCTAGTTCAGCTTGTTTGTGCGGAAAAATGGATGTTTTGGGTAAAATGAGAACATAGGCATCATGTTAGGCATAGAACAAAATCTAGGACTACTTTAGAACACCGAAGAATTTCCTCGGTTTTTACGTTCTGCGAGTATCAAACTAATTCATGTAAAATTTACACATTCCAGATTGCCTCGATCGGAAGTGCTTATACAAGTCCGGATAATTGTGGCGGATTATGTGCTCCATATCTCGCAAAATATATTTTCTGAAAAAACCACTTGTTCTAAACTATTTGATAAGTTTATTTTTTTATAATATTTAATTTATCTCTATACTTAAGTAGAAATTCGTGGCAATAATCTAGTGAAAAATTTGTTTCATGGCCTTACCTTGCAGCTTGTAGAGGTATCACAATTTTTTTAGAAGGGTCTCCAATCTTGAGAACCACTGACTTTGGGTGCAAAATTTGTATGCATCCACTGGTTGTGCCAACTGCCAAGTAAGCCTCAATGACCAATGACCAAAACGTGCACACGTTTTCTATAGTCAGGTTGCTGCATGCTTTGGTCATCAGTCATCACATCTTCATGTACGTAATGAATACAAATAGATTTATTTAGCACTGCCCCTTTCTAGTGCTCATGATGATTAGCAGATGAAGGTAGTATCCGGCCTCACCTGCATCTGGGGTAGAACAGTGTAAAGCAATCTTAAATTAAGTAGTATCAAGTGTAGAACATCAACTAATCATCGAAGAATGAGGACAAAGGTGTTTACCTCAAAGCATGGCCCAAAAAGTTCTCCCTTTGAATACAACAGTGGAAATCGATGCAAAATCCAATGGCATATATTCTTGGTTAATTCAAAAGCATGGGGGAGATGCCTTAATTCTCAAACAATATAAAGCTGCTGGCACACTTAGTTACAAAATATTTAAAAGGGGTATTTCTATTCAGAGATGTCACGATTTTGCATTGTCCATACTCCATACGGAGGCTTCTATTCTTTGGGCTGTGTGCGTACTAAGTTGGTGCAGAGGCCAGGTGTATTTCATTACTTAATGAAATATCTATTATCTAAAATAATCAAGGCTCCTTTAGAATAAGGGAATCGTTTTCAACTCCATGACATTCTTTTTTTTTTTCAAAGGAGCGCCCTGAGATTTGATAGAGATGTTCTTTTAAACCACTGCTTGTTAACAGTTGGATCTGTCCATGTTTTTCTCAAGGGCACATCATAAGATACCTACAAACAACCGGTGAAAGATACATCAACTTAGGAGGCATCACCTCTTTGGAATATATGGTACTCTTGATTCGCATTTGTT
This sequence comes from Oryza punctata, assembly GCA_000573905.2. Classification (NCBI taxonomy): domain Eukaryota; kingdom Viridiplantae; phylum Streptophyta; class Magnoliopsida; order Poales; family Poaceae; genus Oryza; species Oryza punctata. Next base: position 32,190,083 of record CM002493.2, read on the forward strand.
CATGTCTCCTAGCAGCTAATGGAATTGAGTGCAGTGTCTCAGACTGCTGGGAAATGTGTTGATCTGTTCTTGCACAACTGGAGTGAACATTTTTCTAACTGCGATCTTATAGTAGTCTTCTAGAGGATCAAGCCCAGGTGAACACCGTTTTCAATGTTTTATGCTGTTTGATTGCGACAATATTTGTAAAAGAGAAATTCAGAGCAGTACAAATAAAAAAATATTTCTTAATGTGAGTTGTGTTCATCTACGTAATTTCCTGCACTATCTAATTAATTTAAGTGGCTATTTCCACTATTTAATTAGACCCCTTTAGAACACAGGAAGAGTAAAAGAGAGGAATAGGAAAAGTACATTATTTTGATGAAATGTATATGAAAAAAAGAATTATAAAACATAGGAAAAAACTAAGGAATGGCCATTTTGATAACCGCATGAAAAAATAGGAATTTAATGAGAGATAGACTCCAAGGAATTTTTTCTAAGAGGTTATAACTCTGTTAACTTTCCTCTGAAATCTATATGCATTGAACCATTCCCTAAGTCTTAAGGAGTTTCGTACGATTTGGAAAGCTCAAATCCTTTGTTAAGCGATAAATAGGAAATAGGATTGGAATGCTATAAAATTCCTGCATAAGTTCTTTGTTTCGAAGGAGACCTTAACTTCAAGGGCATAAATACATTTTCCACTATTTTCCATGGAGATTTTAAATCCTACAAGAACAACAAAGGGAAGAAATAAGAACACCATCTTTTCTTTTGAGGAATACGCAAAAGGTATACGTATCATTGCATTAAGACTTATTCTGCTACTATATTTATTTATTTAGCATAGCAGTAGGCAATGCAGGTGCAGAAGTTGCACGCTTGTGTGCTTTGCATATACCCTTAAAAATGCACCACCAAATCAGATTAACAAACGAAATCAATGACGATCACACCTACCTAACCCCAACTTTGGTACGACAAACAGCGTACAAGTTTGATGCCTCTGTCCGTTTTTTCAGTCTGGAGAAGAAACTGAATTAGAGAAGGAAACCATCAGCATTCAGCAACTCCTTACCTAAAGTAGACTTTCTAGATGAACAATCAGCACATTATTTATGCATGCTGGTAGATTAATTACTAAAATTGCTGACAAATGATACCGAACCTTTTGCCAAAACGTGAACCACTGCAATTCCCCAAAAGCCACTGAAAAGCTGTACCGTGCCTTGTATTAGCCAAACTGAACTGGTAAACCTAAAAATAAGTTAAGGAGAGAAAACGAAAGCTGATCTGAACTATCGAAGTATATAATGAAGGCATTAGGTATATCTTGGCGTCACTGTGAAGATAACAAATTCATGGGCGGTGATATGATCTGATCTCAGCAGATAAAAATTATACGGTCTTACAGCCACAGACAGTTGTGCTTAGCGTCAGCATGTGGTTAGAAAAACTCAAATTAATTCTGTGGTTATGTAGCGTACTATTATGGCCAGGAGCAGTGCATTGGTCATGTCTTATTTCAACGAGTTCGTTTTCACTACTATTCTTCTTCTTTTTTTTTGTAAGAAAATAATTTTACTACTAACTTTATATTTAAATAGTCGGATGCTATTAGTTTTAAGACGTTTGCTCATTCATCTTATTAAAAAAATCTATACAAATTTATAAAAGAATTACTTAAAGTAGAACCACTTAAGTGTACCAGCCGCAGATAAGCACACTAGGATATGGCTTGGTACCTTCTCAAGCAGTATCAATGTATCATTAAAAACTCAGTTTTTATGATACCCCGGTGGATCATGTCTATTTCCTGTTTTTTTATGTTCTTTCAGACTATGTTAATTATTACAAAATCACTCAACAATAACACTATTACTTAGATATACAAACCCAAGGTATTTTTCCACTGTTCTGAACTTATCAAGTATGAGCAGAAACCATTGTTGCTAAAAAGAAGAACAAAAATCAATCTCCATACTGCTCTAATGTTCTATGGCCAGCACACATATCGGATGACACTAGAAATAAATCATAGAGTAGAATAATGAGGATCACAGACAAAAACGTGCATGGAGGCACGCAGCAAACGAGATGCAGATGGACACCCTGTAATGTCCCCGAAAATTTTCCCTGACATGAGCTCAACTACTGCCTGGGCATTGCTGCTTCGTCCTGCAAGCTGCATGCTGAAATGTATATGAGGATGATCACATCTTCATATATGCATGGCTGTCCTGGATCTATTTGTTTAGTAGGATGATCCATGGAATTAAGAACTGGAATTATTGGAGAGGGAAGTGTACCCTGCAGGATTTATATACTGACTGAACCTCTATATTCCATCCATATTTTCCTACAAGATACACCTGTATATTATTATATCATGATTATCCCTTGATTTATTACTTGCCCACCATTTGGCCACGAATTTGGAAGCATGAACTATCCCAGAAGATTTTGTTAGGTTGCAACAAGAATATCTAAACCAAATCACGCTTCAGTGTTCAGCATAAGCTGAATCATGACACGCATGTTTCCTAAATATATCTACAAGGTTTCAGTATTTCAGAAGGAATTGCCTGGAAGAGAAACGACCAGAATTAACGGGAGCTATCTAGCAAAATAGAAAGAAAAGGCTCTCAGCTATCTCACCCTGCAAAATTGCATCAACATCTCCGTCAAAAACAGGCCAAGAAAACAAGAAGATGCTCGTGTCACCGTCGTTCTGTTCTTGGTGCACAAATGGAACCACGTTTTCATGCCACGTTGAAAGTGAGGCGACATTGCCATTTTCAGGAAATACAGAAAACGACCGCACTGCCAAAACTGACCACAAAGAAAAATACATTGCTTCTCTAGAGTATTAAAAAGGAAATAAAAAAGAGGATATCTGCAGGTATTCTGCATTATTTTCCAACTTCAGATATGCCAAAAGTTTCTTTTTTCTTTGAAAAATTGGCTCTGTCAAAAGTTTTGGAGTGTAACTAAGGTCATGTGTGGGCAATAACCGAATATATCGTCGTTTGATGTGAAGCAAGCAAATCTTTTCCTTTTTCCTTATCTGAATATTTCTCAAGCTGCATAATGACCGTATAGGATCAACAATTCAACATAGTGACGATGCTTTTGGCTTTGGAGCTGTATGTAACGCTTTGCATAGTTGCGGTCATTTTCGCATCTTGTGCCTGTCAGTCGCGGTAGGTGCAGAAAGTACTCAGATACTACAATACAAGTGTTTGCAAATTTTTATAATTTATCTTTATGTACATCTAATTGAACCATTGAGATACCACTTCTTTTTTTTTTTAACAAAAGAAAAAGATCTCGAATGTATCATAAATTTTCGTCCATCAAGGTTCTCAATCCGCACACATTGTGTGACATATTATTTGAGTCTTATTAAGAACGTACCCTATATACGGTGATGAATATGACTCGTTCATTACTTTTAATCTAACAAATTTTATTCGGTACCGTAAAAGTGCCCCATTTGAAACAGAGACAATGAACACAATCGTAGTGGTAGGTAGACATGCTGCATATTTTTTTTTTCAAAAAGAAGAAATTATAGATCCGATATCTGTATCATAGATATACGTATCCAACCGTCGCCATAATATGGCGTTTGAGTTTATTGCACTGAGAACACCCAAGTACGAAGTTGATATCACCCATGGAAAAGATAGCAATCGGTACTTCGATTCATAAAACCGCTTACTACATCTGTATGGTACAGTGGATATACAGTGGAAGATTATTATCTGCAATATGATCTGGTGGCCACAAGTTGGATGGTCCAATCCAATGCCAAGCTCCAACTTGTCTACGGAACTCGAATAGACATCTCAATTATTGGCGATCGAATGGAATGAAATGGTGATCGATCGATCGAACATCTCTTGGCATCGATTCTTCCATCTTCAGAGTATGCACATGCTCTGATATGATCATCAAGAAGTAAGTACTTACACATAATGATCTTGGAGAGAAGTAAACTAACTACAATTAATCAGTAGTTACATACAACACATGCTTCACCTGGCGATCGATTAATCAGTAGCTTCTGTAGTTCTGTTCCTAGAGCAAATTTCAGTACTTCAGTAAAGGAAAAAAAACCATCTCTGAACTTAATTCTCTCGCTGAGTCTACGATAAGAGGGCGTCCACGCGTACATGAGTCTACATGACATTTCTCTGTCATGAGAGACAAACAAACACAAATGTACGGTGTGAGTACGGTGATGCATACTACACCCTGCTACGTACAAACATGCCGTCACAGTTGACGAACAGAGTGAACAGTTCGGCTTGATAGTATTGCAACAATCGAGCTCCAGGCCGTGTCTAATCCTTGAACAGTGTTCGAGTAGTGATTTGATCTCAGAGACGGCAAGATTTGTCATGTCAAGAGGGTGACATGAACAAAGGTACAGCACTATATGTGTTAGTTGCTTTGGAAAATCCGTATCATCATACTAGTAATACTACTGTACCCATGTAATCAGGTAAGCTACATCTAGATCTTTTTCTTCTCGTCCTCTCTAAACAAAAAAAAAGACCTCCTTTCTTTTTGTCATGGAAAGTAGCTATAGGTTTTTCATGATGGTCCAATGACCAAAACCAAAAAAAGAGTACACTTGATGGCGCCTTTTCCGCTTTACATTTCGACAAGTTGGGAGACGCCCGGAGCATCCGGTGATCCGGCCATCCTCTTATCCCGTCACGAATTCGCGCGTGGACACATGACTCATAGTCCACTCACTACTAATAAGAGGCGTCGCTGTGTTGCGATGCTACGCACATCGTCTTTTCGATGTGGAGGTTTCATATAACCTTAGCGAGCTCTAAAGCGAAAATTTTTCATATATGTAAATATATATTTATATGCTTTGCTTATCTCGGTGGAGAAGTTGATTCCAGCTTTGGTGTTGTGCGATTTGGCGGCGATCGATCGATGATCGAGAGCTTTCGAACCGGAGATACGACCGATCGATCTCTGTCGGCCGGCTGGTCAGATAGATTAATCCGGTAACGTTTTAGGTATGTTTTGGAATAAAGCGAGAGCACTATCCTTCTAGCTTTATGGAAGTGTGTTTAGTTTGGGTGATTAATTACAAGCTAATACTCCAGCTGATTAATCAGGGCCAGGTGGGGGCAGACATTTCTCTGTCTATCTGCAACGTGTGATGTGTATATATGCATGCTTTGGTTAATTGCTTGTGTGCTCGAATTAGTGGCTTGTCGAACCTCTTTTTGTGGTGAAAGTGGCTCATCAATCTTTGGCTATAGTATTACAAGTGTTTTTGTTTTGATTGATGTGCTACATGTTGAATCCTCTGTTGGCTTTGGCTCATGACTGTTTGGAAGCGTCATTTTTTTGCGACTTGTGCAGTGCTTTTTCACTAGGTTTGATTGCTGCGGTCGTGGAGGAAATTTGACATTAAAATGACAACACAACGCAACACTGTGTTCCCCATTTCTTTTTCAACTAAGGAGACGATAGTGCAGCGATCAAGAGAGAATTAGTCGATGTCACGTTTGTGCATATAATTAAAATTGACACGAGATTTAGCTGTCTGAGATGCATAGGAGCCCAGCCCAGATAGCCCATCAACGTGGCCCGATCATTCAGATCAATTTGTTTTGGCCCGATCAACCAAGTTTTTTGCAACTGGTCTAGTCTTATTTACAACTCTTGACAGCAATACATGGTAAACTAGGATCAAGAGACCAGCTGTAGCTTAGGGCTATGTACAGAGGAATAAAGCCACTTGACTTCCTTCATCTTTACGACGAGTACTTACATCTCTAAACCGTAATATCAGAAATCATTATCCCCCATTTTGCAAAATCAAGTTAATTACATCCTCTGGCAGTATAAATGATTGATTTCTCTAACATGGCAGGTTGAACCGGGTCCACAAAAGTTAGCCCCACATATCATCCTCACTCTCCTGCCCTCTTCTCTCTCTATTCCCCTTTTCTCTCCATCAAGGCGGCGACCGAGGTCGAACCAGGAGCAGTCGTGTGTGGCGAGGCGGAAGGAACTGGTGGTGGAGGAAGCGCAGCGGGGAGGAGTGGTGGTGGTAACAAGGGGCTTGCGTCGACGGTGCTGCGCGTGCTTCAGCGGTGGAGGTGGCAAGTAGCTCAGAGCGATGGCATGTGAGGCAGCGGCGGGGGTGAAAGGGGCAGGAGAGGCAGAGCGTGTGGGGCAGGCGGTGACGAGGAAGCGTTGGGCTGCCTAGCCCTCCCCCCGCAGCGGTCGGGGTTGTGTGGTGCACGTGCACTCCGGGGATACCCTTCGCCACCGAGGTGTTGTCGGTGGACTACGTGGTGGCGCGCCACGCCCACCACATGGTGGTGATGGCCTACGGCCGTCGTGGGGAGGCAGAGCGGCGGCACGGAGAGGTAATTGAATTTCACTTTTTCGTGGTCAAATTCAGTCGTTTTTCATGACCCGTACAACTGCATATCTCCATCACCCATGGACTCGCCCAATTGGTGAGTGAGTCCACGACATGTCGCGCCAGCCTGATCAGGTTCGCAACAAGGCTGTCGTCGCCGTACGCGTGATACAGCCGCGGGCATGTGTGGGACACGCACGAGTCGGTCTTGATCGCGTCTAATCGATGTGGTGGGAGTTGATCGGAGGGGGTAGCGGGCTGGAGTGGTTGCCACCAAGAGTTGCCTTGCCTTCGCAGGTGAACGACATGCAGGGGAATCAGACGAGGTCGTTCCTAGGTGGGCAGACCGAGAGCGATAGCGTGTAGTATTGTTAACACAAAATTTTACTACTTTGTAGTTTTAGCATTGTCGTAAGTTAAATATGAATAGTTCAACATCATAAGATTTATGTTTTTAGATTCACCAATATCATCATATCTGATAATTCACATATTTGTTTAAACTATACGAATGTTAAAAATATGATGGTCAAATATAGATATATTTGACTTAAGACAAATCTGAATGAACAAGTAGTTTGAGACAGAGAGAGCATATTTGTTGTATAATTTGAATCCATATTCTACCATCTACATAAAGAAAAAGGAGAATCCCATTGAAGCACTTAGATCGCTAGGTCATAAATTGATTGTGAGGTGCAATATGTGCTTGGCTGGAAATGAAAAAAAAGGAAGACCCGGTATATCCCATCCCATAGCCGGTAATACCCTGTTGGAACAAATCACTGGACGTAGACGTAGGCTTGGAACCGGTCTAATGAGCCAACAGGGTATTACGGCCCTGTACAACTTCAGATCTCATATTCACGGTTGATTTAAAGTTTGTGTGTTAAATTGCAGTGGTTTAAAATTTTAATTTTCATCTAAGATGTGAATAAAATGATATATCTAAATGTTATCAATGTAAACGTATATACGTATATATAGATCCATGAATTTGTGAAGCTAGGAATACTCAGCTCTAAGAAATCTTGGATTCAAAGTTATACCAAAGAGGAACTAAGTATATATAAAAACTATTTGAGGCCCCACGGTTTGCTAGCTGCAGGATACATGGATGAATGGCTGTTATATATTACAAAAATGATGGATATACATATTGAAATAATATGAAAATGATGCAGGGATGATGATTTGTCATGCTTGCGAGTTATAGATGATGTGTTATGGTTGTATGAGGTTTAAGATTCTAGATAATAAGTGCTAGTGAACGATGATGTTACATATTTGTATGTTGAACTTAATAGATCTATTCAACTTAGTTATGTTGTATGTTAGGTATATGTGACTTCCTGTAAAACCACTCTCAGTGGTTCTCTACGTCCTAATGTATAGACAATAAACTCCTTAGGTGGCATTCAAATTTAGTCACACGATCAGGTATGATTTCAATAAGATAACCACCTAATATTTCAATGAGATAACCATCTTAGTTGATAACTTCAAAATAGCATCTTATCGGTGTTATAGATAAGACATACCTTCTATACAGGATTAGTGATGTATGAAAATATCACATACCAATTAGTATATAGAAGGTTATATTCAGATGTAGAGATAGAACAATTCATAAAGACAACGGAATGGATCAGGTTTCCTTGGTCCGTATCATATCAAGGCTCTCCGAGTCTATTTGAGGAGACATCTACCCAAATAAATACAACGCCCCCTAGGTAGGGAGGATATCAAATCACAAATAATAACCAAGGTTATATTGAGAGACAACTATAAGGAAGTCAGAGTCCTAGTCATCGATAACCATTCGTCGAGACATACTCGGCGGATCCTAGTTGACGACCTGAATAAATACAATAAATACAATGCTCCTAGGTACGGAGAACATCTAATCACAAATAATAACCAAGACTATATTGAGAGACAACTAGAAGGAAGTCAGAGTCATAGTCGCCAATCACCATCTATCGAGACGTACTCGGTAGATCCTAGTCGGTGAGTTTGATTAGATAGCTTGTTCTCCCAATGTAATATGTGTGGTGCTTTTCAAAGTTATACATGTAAAATGGAGTAGTGTTATTACTCATCCTGAGAGTTCGAACCAGTATAAAAATCACTATCTCTTATCTCCTTACTACGATCATACGTATACCTAGGTACCAACGATTCTCATACTTCACGAATACCGTTATCGGGTATAGACCGTCGATACATATACACATATATTTGTTTGTTTTCCACCAACATCTCACAGCATTACTCACTACTATGCATACACCCCATAACGAAGACAATCCAAAGAATTGGTGCCTCTAGATTCACCATTTATAATGATGGACCTAAACATGAGGACTCATCCTATTTTTGCATGACCACCATGTGTTTCTCACGTTTTTTTGAAACAAATTTAATTTCGACGTTGTTTCTACGAAGAGGATCAGCGGAAGCGGCGTGTGTCTTTGTCATGTGTTTCGAGCTGCTTACTTTTACATGAAGTTTTTCTTGCCTCAACACACAGATCAATGACTCACTTATGCGTCGTAAACCAATCCATAAGCCATGAAGAAACGATAATGCTATTGACCGGACGCCCGATACAAGTGATGAGATCGGATGCCCAGCTATAGGCCCACCACTACCAGAAACCGGATTAGCCTTGACGGACGTTAATTTTAATGACGTGGAAACAACCACCTATCAGAGAAATTTAATTTCCCTGACGAGAATGGAAGGCCATCATAAAAATTCGAATTTTCCTGACGTGGATGCAAAACCCGTCACAATAACTGAATATTCCTGACGTGAACATGACTGTCAGTGAAATTTTTGTGATAGAACACCAAAAGAATTGGTCTCTTCGCAGGAAATAGTTGGACAGAGCGCCCAAGATGAGTTAATAAATCTTGGTACTGACATGAATATATATGTATGCATAACAATGTCTATTATATTTGTTTAAAAAAATGCTTACTTTCCTTTGGACAGGTGTATTTTGTTGATATTTGGGGCAAAGAGCATAAAATGGTACATGTATTAATTGCCCATAAATCTTTATTCTCTTACTTGCCCATGTTAAACATTAAGGTCATCCATATATAAGTCCTATTGGCATCAATAAATGTCAATCATGCGCGCCAATTTGTGTCGTTGCAGTGAATAATTTGTTCACATCATGGAATAATCAGTAGTGAATTAGTGATTGATTCATATTAGCTTTATTTCAGGAAAAAAAACTTTCTCCATTTTCTGTTATTTGTAATCCTAGAGTCAGTAGAGAAGTAGAAGTAATAACTAAGTAATAACTTAGTTGCAAGCTTGCATTTTCGTTAATAGTTAGAATTGGATGAATTACTCAAACTTTTCAAACCATTGCAGGGAATTGATTCCTCACATGCAGGCTCACAACAAGTTGGTGACTGCAATGGCTGCCACAACACCGATGGATGTAACGGCAGCCACAACAACGATGAATGCAAAATGGGCTAAAGGCTTTTGGATTTACTAATATGGAGTTGCATCGTACTGATGCATTTAGATATTTTGTATATATGGTTCTAACCATATATGGAGTGCGAGACTCCGAGAAGTTAGTACTAAAGTTCATAGGTTAATACTAAACTCCATAAGTTCTCACTAGTATAGAACCGCTCATCTCTGACGGTATTTCCCGTATCGGGGACTTGTGGACTATCACAGCGTCGTTATCTTTAACGGGCTAAAATAAACACCGATAAGGATATACAGACATTATCCATATGCATGTATTTCGAGCCCGTCACCGATGAGATCTGTCGGTGATGGGCTTATGTTTAGACCCGATAAAAAATATCTTTGTAATCTTATGCCATGGAAACTTCATAAGTTAATACTTTTGTGTAGCACTTGGTCTTTCTATGTTGTGAATGAAACATTGAACTTGGCATGTATGTGTTATGTATGATGAATATGATCAGATCGACTATGGTTGCTATTATGTATTACTGGATTCTGCAGTGTATATTGGATTGTGTATATTTGTTGGAACAGTAGCATATAAAGTAAGCTACAGATTTTGCCTAGAGAGGTGGTGTCTTATTTACCTGACGGTTATACCTGTCACAAAAAATATTTTCAATATCTCTGGCTGTCAAACCTATCAGCAATATACAAATATCACTGACTGTACATCCATGTCAGGAAAATAATTTCCCTGACGGGTACACGTCAGGAGTAATTTTTCTGATGGGTGCACGTCATGCAAATTCACTTTTGTCTGACAAGCTAGTTATGATGGAATTTTCCTGACGTTGACACATCAGGAACTATTTTCCTGATGGGAATTCATTTATTCCTGACGGTTTTTAGCCGTCAGGGATAATCCAGTTTCTGGTAGTGCACCTAATGGCCGTTTAATTTGGCATCCGAAGCTAGCTTTGTACTAACCCACAACATAAACCAAATGTTGCCCAAGCTTATCCAGAGTTCAAATGTATAACTCCACACTCCACACAGACTTGGACATTTGATTCATGTGATGACGTTTCAATAACTGGAACATACATGGAAAGTTCGATGTTTCCTGTGTGCGCGACAAATGTTTTCAATTATGATTTGACTGTGTTTCACTATTTTAATATTTGATTTTATTAAATTTTGTTTGTGCCTTAATAGTTCAAATTTGATGGTTTATATGTGATAGAATAATGTTTTTACTAAAATTTGGTAGAGTTCCATTATTTATTTATTTATTTCTTATATGTTGCACTCTATGCCCGTGATGATCAATATTTTTTTTCATGCTATGCAAAGATGAATGTTCAATAGATAGTCAACGAAAAACATTTTGACGTTCCGATAATTTTGTTCCCAAATGAGGTGACCGATGCCTAGTGATCCCCATGAAGAATTGCAGAAATCATAAAGATATTGTGGACTTGATATATTTTATTGCATGTGTAGCGAGCCGGCTTGTTGGCAAAATCCATACTCAAAGAAACGAACACACAAAGAGAAAGTCGAAATATAATCAAGTAGTAGCAGATAAAAGAAAAGTGGTACGGAGTACCATTATTCAGTAGCACAGACAACTGGTACGTAGTGCTATTAGAGCACAAGTACTATAATTAAGCCATTAAACACTTGCCCTTAGATAACATCTAGACTCATTTGCTGATATGCAAAAGAGAAATGAGGAGAGAGTGAAGAAGTTACCTCTTATATAAAAAGCAATTTCTATACAAACTTTAATAAAAGTATGAGAACACTAAAATTATTAGGGTTTATGTGTATTAGAGTTAACTTATTGTATAGATTATCTCTTATAATTTATAGAGATAATATGGATGAAATTAAAGGTGGCAGCACCTCTATTATAAAACTTACTCTTATCCAGTAGTATTATTAGACACTTTCCGCAAGAGTAACCATCGGTTAATTAGCGGATTGAAAAATGGTTTTTTCGGTACTAAGAAGTCGAGACCAGAACCAGCAAACTAACCCTCGGTGATGGCATCGATCCTGGATCCAAAATTAATAAAATAAAAAAATCATTTTTTTCAATTTTAAAATAAGGAATAAATCATGTATACATCTAAACAACCCTTTCATAAATCCAAGCAAACTTTTTATAAATCCAAGCAAACTTTTCATAAATCCAAGTATCGCGCCATCTCTAGAGACAGATGGTTTGCCCAGTCCCCTACATGTCCATGCCGGAAGAATGCGCTGTGCGCATGGTTTTAAATCTCCTGCTATAGCTGCTGTTATCTCCAGCTATAGCTGTTTAAGAAGGATCTTAGCTATTTGATCTCATGTACAAATTAACCGCTATAGCTCCATTTAGCCCGCTATAGTTGTTTTAGAAGGTCACCGCTAAATGTCTTAGCCCGCTATTTAAAACCATGGTTGTTCGGCATATCGCCCACCTAGAACGATGTCTTGCCCTGCTCTTGGTCACTTCAAGGCCAGTCATGTTGTCGAACGAGCACAGCCTGACGATGGCGTCCACCACGCCATCGTCTTCCTCCTCAGAGCTGAAGGGGACGCCGGTGAACTCCGCCAGCCTCCGCAGGTGCGTTGCCAGGTCCAACATCATCTCCTCGTACCGGAAGAAGAGCATCTGCTCGGGCGCCGCCTGGTGCACGCGCCAGTAGATGAGGATGTGCTCCCAGTACGGCCCTGATGGTATCTTCCCGTCGCAGAAGTCAACGGTGGCGTCCACCGGGAACACTCGCTCTCCGCCACCGCCGTTGCTGCTCCCGGCGATGTACTTGTTCATGAATTGCTGGAGAGAGAATATATACGCTGTCCTTGGGGTCATGGCACCCGTAGACGATCTTGCAGCGTGGCGCCGGCGCCGGCGACACGACGACACGAGGCAAGAACTTGAATGGGAGGTGCGTGGTGAAGAGCCTAGGGTCCGGGAGGTTGTCGAGGTCCGGCACCTTGTTCTCCGTGTAGACCTGGTACTCCAATAACTCAACGCACTCATTGAGTGTGCTTCATGATTCGTGATTCAGATCTTCTCTTCCAACTCCAGTAACCTCCTCTTCTTCCTCGCCGCTGTCTAGTGGTGGAGCTAGGCCTAGGGCAGCTAGGATTTGAGCCCTAGATTTAGCTCTTTAATCCCCATTTTAATTCTATAAAATCACCATATAATTTTTAAAAATTGTTAAGATTCTATTAGCTCGGCTCTAGGCATGTAATTTTTCTGGCTCTACCACTGGCGCGAGCAAGAATCCAAACTATAGGATTGGAGTACGGGCGGGAAGGGGGAGGAGGAACGAGGATAGAGAAGAAGGGAGAGATCGTCGGGCTTAAAGAGATGACCGTGGAATGTTGTGGTCCGGTAGTAGGCGGTGGTGCTGGAGCCGCAGCAATGGAGAAGGCGATTAATGGGTAAGCGTTGGGGATGGGGGCAAAGCAAGAATGTGGTTAGGAGGCGGTGGCCAATCTGGCAGCGGGGAGCCCTAGAGTCGATGAAGACGACAGGGCAGGGGGAGGGCTTGGCAGCGCTATTGGTGCGTTTCGGTCTGGCAATGAAAGCCGAGCAGCGGCACTGGTGGTAGAGTGGAGGAGGCGTTGTTCGGGAAGAGTCGAGCACATTGTGCTCGTGCTGATGCACGGAGAAAAACGAAAAGGAGAAGGAGATAAGGGTTTAGGGATCTGTAAGAATCTCAAAGCGATTAACGGTTCTAAAGATATAAGGAGCTTTTCTTTTAATGTAGAGTAGATAGTCCCTAATAAATCTCTGGATTCTCTGTAATCCACAAAAAGTTTGGAACTTCGTAAAACCTGAGTATGTTTGTAAAGATACGTTTTTTTTCTTTTTTTTTTTGCAGATGATGCAAACGGCATGGAAGAAATAAAATACCCTATTGTCTGTTAGTCTATGCGTTATTATTATTCCGGTCCGGGTTTGCTCATGAATCACAAATTCTATTTATTCCTTCTGTTATAGGCCAGTTCTTTTCTCAGCTTCGGCCCGTCACTCGTGACTCGTGAGGAGGTGTATTCCGTGTTGGGCCAGCACGTCCCTTGTAAGTTGAAATCCATCAAGGCCCAACTTGTTCCAGTACATAACGTTCTATGGCAATACGTACGGTGCAAACTCGTGTCGGTTGATTGCAGTTTATTTTAGTTGGGAAAAATTGTAAAAAAACATCCCAGAAGTCACTTAAAATATTTTATTCCACCCCATAAATCATTTTATTACAAATACCGATACTCCAACTCGGTTTTATTGCAAAAAGATTCCATTGCGCATGTACTTAACCGAATCAATATGATTTCATAAATTATGAGACGTCAATATGATCTTTACGAAAATTAAATATAGTCCTGACACTTTTTTGGAGATTCCACAAATATAATTGTTGCTGATAAGATCTTAAACATTATTGTTCTGAGTTTCCTATATGCAAAAAAATGAAGAATAAATCTAATACAAACACTTAGACAAGTTTAACTTGGATAGCTTAACTTGTCGGGATCTATATCAGCAATAACAGACTGATTCGGTTAAGCATGTGCGTATTGAGGTGATTTTTGCATCAAAACCATGTAGGGGGCGGGCATTTGCAACAAAATAACATATGTGGTGGAATATCAAACTTCAAGTGACTTAAAGAGTAACTTTTACAGTTTTCCCTTTTACCTGTGGCATGTGAGCGTGGCACAGGCCATGAATCACACGTGTAACGGTATTGGAGGGTACGCGCTTCAAATAGCGCAGCCACATGTTTTTGTCACAAAAAACTAACCATACGCGTACAAACTGATTTATTACAATAATGTACATCTGTTCCAAAATATAAGTGATTTTGGCTGGATGAGACACATGGTAGTAATATGAATCTGAACAGAGACACTGTTCTGAACAGAGACACTGTCCAGATTTGTAGTAGTAAAATGTGTCCCATCCAATCAAAATCTTTTATATTTTGGGATAGAAAGAATACCTCAAAGTTAGGATTCAAGCCCACTCAATATGTAAATAGTAAAATAGTTGAGTTTTATAAATGCAAAATGAATTCCTGTGGCTTAATTGGTTAGGTCTGTGGTGATGAAATCTACCCATCAATACTAAGTACTACACGTTACGCGAGTGCTCGCACATATGATTAATTAATTTTTAACTAATAGGTAACATGTCGCATATATCTCTTGTTAGGTTTTTTTTGGAAAAACTTAATAAATAAATTATATTTTGGAATGATGGGGTAATAAACAAAGTGGTACAAGCATATCATAACATATGGTACTTTTCATGGAAGTGCAAATACTAACCATCACTTACTACAACGCATAAGCCCCAAATTTTTTACTAGAACTCGATCAGACCTGCAGACCAGAACCAGCAAACTTAGCCACGGTGATGGCGTCGATCCGTTGCGCCATCTCCGGAGACAGATGGTTCGCCCAATCTCCAACCTGTCCACGCCGAAAGAACGCGCTGTTCGGCACGTTGGTGGTCGTGAGCTGTGTGCTGCCACCCTTGGTCGCCTCCAGGCCGACCATGTTGTCGAACGAGCACAGCCTGACGATGGCGTCCACCGCGCCGCCGTCTTCCTCCGGCGAGGTGAAGGGGATCCCGACGAACTCCGCCAACCTCCGCACGTGCGCTGCCGGATCCCGCTTCATCTCCTCGTACCTGAAGAAGAGCACCCGCTCCGGGTGCGCCAGGTGCGCGTGCCAGTAGCCGAGGACGTGCTCCCAGTACGGCCCGAACGGCGACACGCCGTCGCAGAAGAAGCCCACGGCGGCGTCCACCGCGACGAGCTCCCTCCCGTTCTGGGCGTTGTACTTGTTGACGAACTGCAGGAGGGAGACCAGGTTGTCCTTGGGGTCACGGCACACGTAGACGACCTTGCAGCCGGATGTCGCCGCCGCGACGACGGCTCGTGGCAGCAGCTCGAACGGCGCGTGCGTCGCGAACAGCCGCGGGTCCGGGAGCACGTCGAGGTCGGGGGCCTCGTCCGCCTTGTAGAGCTGGTACTCCAAGAATTTGACGCACTCGTGGGGGCCGAGGGAGTTGAAGGGGTGGTCGTCGTCGTCGGCGGCGGCGGCGGCGGGGTGCTCTCTCCGGTGCATCGTGGCGTACAGAAGCGCCTTGATCCACGTCGTGCCGGACTTGGGCAAGGTGGCGACGACGATGTCCGAGCTGCGCGCGGCGAAGCGCGCGTCGGCGACCATCGTCCCGACGAACGGTGTGATGCCGTTGTACCATCCTTTCTCGTGGCGGAAGAGCTGGAGGTAAGACAGGCCTTGGCGGCTCGGCCATGAGGACACCATGTCGGTGCAGCGCTGGTAAAGCTCCTTGTAGGTTTCGGCATCATCGGCATCGGCGTCTTGGTTGGCTTGTGCAGGGGAGGGTTTCGTGGAGGAGGAAGACATGGCTGTGGGAGAAGAAATTTGTTAAGATAGCTCCTCGTGGTAGTTTGCATATATTGAAGCCGATTCAATGGATTGTCGGTTAGGCTAGGCTAGCTGCGCTAGCAGAGCCTAGATGAGAAATGAACCAAGCACACCCATAGTAACTACTATTTCTGTTTTAAAAATCTCTGTACTAAAATATTATTATCTAAGATTGGATTTGATCTATCATAAAATAACAAATCAGAAAATAAATTTAGATTCATCGTCTTATCTAGATAGTACTTTATTTAAATTTGAATCTGAATGAATCTGGTTAATCTGGATATCCAGATTTAAATTTAGAATTAGGTTTTTTTATGTGATGGAGGGAGGGAGGGAGTAGGATAGAGAAATCGAGGAAGTAGCACTGTGCAAGCAGTGCTGACTTTTCCAGTGATGATGTCGTAATGGCCACAAGCAACACATATTTCTTTTCAAGGGAAAAGGACAGAGTAGGTTACAATAATTAAAATATGTTGATGGTTGCTCGTTGGGCTATCAAGAGTTACAGCCAAAAAGGAGTACACCGGTATATCCAAGCCTCTAACGGGGATGATCGATCGTGTTGATAATGGCTCACTCGAATTGATCTTACGCTGGATGTTAGTGGATGACATGGTTTTATAGAATTTGAGCTTTATAGCTATAAATATCTTTTAGTGGGTATCAACTATATAGAAAAAAAAAAAGAATTACTGTAGCAGATCCAAGTCTTCCATGAGTTATCCAAGTAGCATCTCAAGCGGCAATGGTATAATTATACTAGAGGTACCATTTGTGTATATGTTGATTTGGGAAGGGTAAGATTGGCAAAGACAAGGCACGTAGGCTTAAGCGTGGTCCTATCTCGTCGTCCTAAAAGTAGTGGTAAAATCTACTATGTAAATCTACTATGTCAGTTATATGGGATTTGCTCTGATCCAGCAAAAAGTAACTCGAGGTACCGGTACCTCACGGTACTAAATCGTTTCCGATCGTTGGATTTAGCTGGGTAGGATGGGCATTGTTGGATTCAACGAGCGGAAACGATTTGGTACCGTGATGTACCGGTACCTTGAGATACTTTTTGTTGGACCGGAGCAAATCTCCAGTTATAACTATATGCTGGAGGTGAGATAAGAAGGGAGAACGCTGACCGATGACTAAATAAGCGCTAGCTACATGCGCACTCCAAGATAGACTAAGGGCATGTTTAAGGGAGTTTCTAGCAGCTGTAGCTTCTCCTAGAATCTCCAGCTGCCAGAAGTTCCCCCAAACATCTAGATTTTCACTTAGATTCTGTGAATCTGTAGTTATAGAATCCAGATAATGAACTAGAAGCTAGAAGTTGGGTTTCCTAGCTTCTCCAGATTCTCACCAGCTGCTTCTCAGAATTTTAAGCTCCCCAAACATGACCTAAGCAATCCACTGTCATCCACTGCTAGGAGAAACGATGACATAAGGAGAAATTAATAGTTTAAAGAACAGTGCATGTATCATGTAATGTGTTGCGAGTGATACCCGTAGACCATATTATGAGGGTATCGGGGTACGTTAGTACATGATCTACAGGAAACGACATCAAGTACACAAAAAGACAAGGATTATACTGGTTCAGGTCACTCGTAAAGTAAGAGCCATGGTCCAGTTTATATGGGATTATGACGGAACCACAGAAAGTACAATAGAGAACAACAAAATTGACGAGTTACTCACTAGATCCCTATCCAGAACAATTCGACGAGATCAAGCGGCGAATTGGCTTCAAGTCCTCTGGATTGCGTCTTCTGTGGTGAGTGGCTAAGTTATGATTCGATGATCCCATACCCCTGGGAGCTTTGTATTTATACCACAGGTGCCTTGGTCTCCAAGTAGAACTTGGAGAAAACTTCCACTACGACAAACATACCCTATAGAGATATTTTCCTAATATTTTTAAAATGTCTGTATAGTGTTGTAGAGATATTTTGAAGAATGTCTCGTAAGTATCTTTTGGTGAAGTGTCTCTACGAACTAAGAGGCATTTTATAAAATGTCTCTATGCAAAATAGGGACTTTATAGAGACATTAAATTGTGTAGCATCCGTAGCAAATCAATGTGAAAAAAGATAAAATATTATCTCTTACCAATCCTTGAACTCGTGACCTCTTGAGTTGACTTTTTTTTATCTTTAATGCACTAACTATCTCAACCTCATACAATTACTTATAAATATGTGCTTTGTGTTACTTATATCTAGTTACTTAGTATATATTAATATTTGGAAAAGTGCCTCTACGGAAATTTAGATGCCTTAAGAAAATGCTTTTACATATGAGGCAAATTTTAAAACGCCGAAAAAATACCTCTACAAGATAAATTTAACAAAATATGATAAAAGTGTCTCTATAGTTAAATTATTTTAAGCGATTTTCAAAGTGCCTCTAAAAGTGTCTCTAGACTATAGAGCTCCAGATTTTAGAGGCAATTTAAAAATAGTCTCTACAAAAGTACCTCTACATAAGGTTTTTGTTATAATGTTCCTTCGTACGAGATCATGAGTCCGCCTCCTCCCCGAATAAGACCCTGGCACCTTCTATTCGGGGAGACGGTTTGCTTATACGCTGCTAAATTCTATTACTCTTAAGGTAACCTTCCTGTATACTTAAGGGTATCCGTATCCATATAAAGGATATGGGGTATACCTTATTTGTAACCTAACATAATTGTTTAGTACTGTACTCTTCGTGATGTGGTACTCGCATTAGCTGCTACTACTAGACTTGCTCTAAGATAAACAATGTAGGAGTCATGTGATCACAGTTGCATCTTATTGCTTTGGAATAGCAAAAAAGGATATAATCATATATTTACATATATAGTAGGCCAAACAAGATGGCCCCCGCAGATAATTCAGAATCCGCTATTGGACAAAAGTTCCCCAATGGGCTTTATAGTTCCGGTAGCAAGCTAACACTACTATAGAAACACCTTTTACATAGGGTCAAAACATATTTTCGTAGGCGGGTGCTTAGACCTTCTCCTAAGTTTATGTGGAAAGGGAAATTTTTCCATGCACGCAACGCACCCGTATACAAAAACTGATTTTCGTGGGCAATCAGTTAAGCCACCTGCATGCGAAAACAAAACAATGCTAAAAAAAATAAAATTCCAAAAAAAAGTCCCAAAACCATAGCTCCCTTTCTCATCCCCCTCGAGCTCGTTATCGCCCTCCTAGGGCCTAGGGCGACAGATCCGCTCCTCCCGACAATGGCACTGCTGGATCTGTTGCCCTTGAGCTCCGCCATCGTCGGCGGCAGGTTCGCCCCTCTCGAGGGCAGTATGACCTGCCCCTCCCGCCCGCTCTCGTTGTCGCCACCTTCGCAATACCGTTGTCGTCCTGTCATGGTGTCGCCTCACCGCTGTCTCCCTTTGCGGATCTGGAGGGGAAGGAGAAGTAGAGGAGGCAGGAGAGGAGGAGTAGAGGAGTAGAGGGGAGAGAAAATCTAATTGAAAGAGAGGGAGAGAGCAGTAGAGGAGAAGAGAGTTGGGAGGGACCGATTAAAACCAAAAGGGAAAACGAGAAGAAATAGGATGTTGTTCTGCATGCGGGTCTTTAAAGAGATCCACCTGCGAAAATAAAGTCCTGTTTGCGAAAATCGATTTTTCTAAGTGGGTCTTTCTGCATCCAAATCTTTTTGCATGTGGATGCTCTTTTAGTCCGCTTGTAATAAAATAGAGATGTGTTTGAAAAATCGTTTTTTATAGCGTAAGTTAGATCTTTTCATACTAATTGAGTCTACCACAATTACAATATCTATTATTGTTTTCGTTCATACACATCCATGCATCCATGCTAATGGTCTATTCTCATCCAAAAATTACTTGATGTAAGTTTACGCAGTAACCTATGGGTTATTATCTAGTATCTATTTATATGAATGTGTTAATATCTTCCACCTTGAGAGCCTGCTGTCAACCTGTCACTGTTGATATCGTCTTCAGATTAATTTCAAATGGACTTTTTTGTAATCAAGGTGACCCCATGTCCATTACCATAAATGTAACACGATTACAAGCAACAGCAACAAACCAGCGGAGGTATTTCTCTGGCAATATTTTGGGCGGTGCCATCCACATGAAATGGACATTGACCACAGTAACAGCACGTGCGTTCATTACTTATTTCCTGCAACATTTCTCTGGCCTGTTCCGATCTACTCCCTCCGTTTATAATATCCTTCCGTTTCATATTATAATCATTTGATTTTTTTTATAACTTTTTTAAGTTTGGTAAAGTTTATAGAAAAATATAAGTAGTATTTTCAATACAAAACAAACATAAAATATGTTCAATGTTAGATTTGATGAAACTAATTTGATATTTTCGATGTTGCTAAATTTTCTATAAATTTGATCAAATTTAATAAAGTTTGACTAAGGAAAAAGTTAAACGACCTGTAATATGAAACAGAGGAAGTATTCTATTCTTGAAGCAACAACAGCTCGTTCAGTTAGCCTGTGTTTGCTTCATGCTCATGATTAGGTACGTTAGGTAGGATATGGTCATTCATATTATTTTTGGGATATGGTGGTACTGTTTTTTCGGTTAAATGGATATAACCATATCAAATCAAAAATAATATGTACTAATTATATCTAATCAACACCAATTTTGATAGTTAATGGCAAATTAACAATAAAATACTTTAATTATTGCTAATCAATTACTATAATAATCAAGTTTAGCAAATGTGGATACTTTCATCCAGCCAATTTGACCAGATACACTCATCCAACATATTCGTGAAATATTCCCTCCCCGATCCGCCCTATCCATCCTTACTCACTAACCAAACAAACTCAAAAATTAAATCATCATCTTCCATCCAAGGATATCTCTCCAACCAAGCATACATTTATTTCAACTAGACACTGGGAGTTTATTACATTCCCACCGTTTATATCAAAATAAAATGGAGTAGTGTTTTTAGATGATAGGGATTTCAGCTTTTTCTTCAACACAAATAAACTATAGCCACATATTACATACTAGTTTGCAGCTCAAAAGGCTGCTAATAATAAAAAAAATCCAAAAGATGATAAGGAACCATAAAAATTCCAACATATAGGACGACGGATCCGGTGGATAGGCGCGAGTATAGTCCGGCTGATCCGACGGCAGCGAGCAAGATCCATCACCGACCCCTGCCTTTTCCACCACGATGATGCTGCGCAATCGTACTGAACTGGACTCTGACGAGGCATCTGCCTTAATATCGTCTGTCTCTTTTTTTTTTCATTTTGTTCCTCATGTTCTCTTCCAGATCATTTTGGTACGATTTGGATGTTTTGATTTGTATTTTGTGTTTGATGTGTTGAAAGGGTACGTGGAAATGGGCAGGAACTAGGGTTGTTTTTCGATTTTTCATTTTTTTTTTTGCTGAAAATCTATAGCACTAGCGATCGGCTTAACCTCACCGCTTGTGAAAATCGAATTTTCACAAGCGGTCGGCTTAACTGAGCACTTGTAAGAATGGATTTTCGCTGGCGTTGTAGACCCGCTCATGAAGATTGTCGATTTTCGTTGGCCTTAGATCGCAAGCAAGGCTTCCAACCGCTAACGAAAATTTGTTTTGACCGCAAAGGATAGCCTTTTGTGTAATATTGGATAAATCAAACCCTGCCATGTGTTGACTATACGATCAATTGGCACGCTCCAATATCTCGTATCAAATTACCTTCATTTTATCGGTAGGTGTAACATTTCCGCCAGGAGGTTGGCCACTACAAATTGATTTGATAGCATTACTAAACGATTGGGATTTCGAGTGTCTGTTGTTGATCTGATAGCATTGCTCAACAATTGTGATGTCGAGTTTATGTTGTTAGGTCCACTATTTATACTAGAAAATGAATGCATACAGTATTTTGGCCTCCTAATCATTCATATATTATTGACGTCCTTTCAATTTTTTTTCCCATGACTGTTTGTGTTGCCATCCAACGGGGGAAGCATGACATGATTGCAATGCATGGTTGTGTTAGTGATATGCCCTAGAGGTAATCATAGAGATGATTGTATCGCATACTATGTTTACATATTTATCTGATATTATTCTTTGAAATAAATAAGTCATTATTGGCTAATGAATATGTGATTCATTTATGAGACTCTTTATGTTATATGTTGTTATTTCTAAAGGATCCTTAATCAAATATCATATGTGGAACAAATATGGTTAAATGATCAGTACATGTATTGATTGATGATCATGTCTCATGGATAATGGTATGGAGATACCAAATTGATAACGTGGACACATGTTGGGGAACATGTTGTTGGATAGACCCGACATGAGATACTGCAAGAACTATTTGTGTAATGTCATTGGTGGTCTCGATTAGTGTTGGTATAGAATTCTTAGACCTGAGATTATCATGGTTTCCAACATGTGTAGTGACTTACTTAGGGACTGCTAAACGCTATTCCGTAACTAGGTAGTTATAAAAGTAGTCTTCGGGTGTTTTATGAAACATGTAGTGCGATATGAATAATCAAAATGGGATTTATCCCTCCTATGGAGAGATATCTCTGGGCCCCTCGATGTTATAGATTATGGAAGTGCATGGCCATGCCAAAAGTGATTGAGGAGTCAATCGCAGGTTATATAATCTATCACAGGATTGAGTGAATGATTGGGCTATTAGAGGATGGCACATATCTAGCCTTGAGCTTAATCGATATCGTGAGGCAAAGGGGTTCATACAAGTAAACACTAAAGGTTCAGCCGATATAATCTTTATGTATGCTCGGTGGGTCAATACGTTCTGTTAGGGGCCGCTATTGACACGTGGACCGAAAAGGAGTTTTCGGGTTGCACCCAAGTATGCATGAACCTACAGAGTCGCACGCTTAAAGGGCCGAAATAAAGGGATTGGATGGAGATCCAATATGCACTCAATTCGGATAGGGATCCGAGTAGAACTGCTATGGGCCTTGGAGGCCCAGACGTGGTTCCTATATATACGTGAGGGGGTGTGGCCGGCGGGATTAACACATCACGCCACGTGAAACCCTAGCCGCCACTCCCCTCCACGAGCAAACCCTAGCCGCGCGCGGGTGCTAGCACATCTGCGCGTGGTGTTCCTTCCCTGGACGTGTGGATACCGGTGGAGGCGCCGCTGTCTTGCGGTGCTATTTGGCGTGGGAGCACGGCGAGGAGAACGCACGAGGAGGAGAAGGTCGAGCCGCTGCGATCGACTACTTCCTCTACATCGACGCGCGCTACATTGTGAGGATTCCTTCGGCTCCTTAGCGCATACCTTTGCTGCGCAGCGCGTCGAGTGGTAATGATCTATGATCTCATACTTGCATCGTTTTTGATTTACGCAGTAGAAAAATTTTATTTTATACTATCATAACCTACGCGTATCCCGTCACAAATGTTTACAATATCCCCACGCATGGTAATCGATTTATGGACGATCAGGATGCAGTGTATTTGGTCTCGGGCACTCAACTTATTTAAGTGCCTTTTGTATTGTCACTGTTTATCACAGTATACTCCCTGCGCGTCCCATAGTCTAGATTTATTATACTAGTAACATCTTATACTAAATTAGCTTTTTATGTGATAAAGGAGTATGTTAGACACTTTAAACGTGCCATGTTTTATTAGGCAAACGAATATGTTAGACACTTTAAACATGCCATATTTTATTGGGGAAACGTTTGGTTGTTTGCAGCTACAACTATGGTAAATCTCACTCGTTGGCCCACATGTCATATGCCTATTTCTAGCCAAATCTTCGTTCACGTGTCACGTAACAATTTGTTTAGTCACACTTTGTGTGATTGGTCATACCTTTTGCAAATTGGATTACGGTAAAGTTAGCCTGCAACGAAACAACCAAACAAGCCCAAACTGATTCAGTAACGGCTCCATTAAATCGATCATGAAAAAGTCTGATGGACTCCCTCAACTATAGGTTAGATTTGATTCGTATCCACCAGTTATATGAACTCATTCAACTATTAAAACAAACCGTGGTTTCAGTCGACGTAGCTTCCACGTGACATCTCAAGTCATCAAGAAAATTAAAACTTAATCATATGACCTACGTGTAAGTGTCTACTTCTCTTCTCCCCACTCTCCTTATCCCCTCTCCTCCTTCTCTCTCCTATAGCTCTAGCACGGTGAGGGAAGCCTCTTCCCGAAGTCCTCTATGTCACCTGCCCTACTAGAAGGGGGTGGTAGCGGTGGCAGAGACGGGCACCTAATGATGAACCCTCGCAGTGCCTACGCCTCGCTAATCCAGCTACAGGAAGCAGTTACGGCTGTGCTCTCACAAGTAGTCTTTCTCGAACAACACCAGCATCAGTCGACCACTGAGGTATGTGTACATGACAATGTCGTGTCATGTTCCGAGTGGTCACATCGAGCAAATCACCATGGCTTTTCATGTTGCTAGCTCCAAGTATTTGAGGGACTTTTCGAGGACGAATCATGGCTAGATGGGTGGGAGCTTCCGCTTCGAGAAGGACTCGGTTAGCCGGTACGACACCATTGAGGCACACAACAAAGGAAGGCACAAGCTAGATGAAGCCGGTGTCCGTGAAGAAGCTCTACTCCATAATATGGCTGGACTGGTTCTTCGATGTGTCGGGCACCTTCAGCACCTTCGTCGCCGGCTCCCAGATATGCCGTTGGTCACACTCAGCGTCACACATGCGCTCGTGTCATACTCGTACTACATGGGGTGGGAGACCAGACCACGAAGCGGGAGGTGCGCAAGATAGTCGTGCTCTTTTGCTATGGCGCGGTGCACATCGTGGTGTTCCACGCAATCGAGCACTTTAGCTTCGGCATCATGCGTGAGTGACCGCGTGACGCGAAGCGTCGGACCATGCAACCGAAGCGGAGACGTAAGGGACAACGCTAGCATTGCCGCGGCGATAGCTAAGGGCCTCGGCAACTTATCCACGAACGCCACTACCATTTGCCGAAGGGAGGAAGAGGGAGGAGACAGATATTGCCGAAGGGAGGAAGAGGGAGGAGACAGATATGGGGAGGAGGAGGAAGAAAAGAGTGAGAGTGAGGATGACATGTGGGCTCCACGGAATAATCCTAACTTTCTTGCTGACTCAACATCTTTTTTACCGTAGTTAACATGTCGTGCTCTAATACCACCCTCAATATTGTTTTAGAGTTATTTTGTACCAATTTAATAGTTGAATGAGTCATTATGATCGAGGGATATGAAGGAGATCTAACCTATAGTTGAGGAAGTCAAATTGAACTTTTTTAATTGATCAATTGTAGCTTTCAAAGTACGCTTTAGCCCATTTAAGATATTGCCCATTTAGGATATTGGGCCAACGCTCGACTTGTCATTGCGGCATGTAACTCTAGGGTCTGTTTGGGGAAGTTTTCTAGCAGCTACAGTTTCTACTAGAATCTCCATCTACTAGAAGCTCCCCCAAGCTCCCCCAAACAGTTCAGATTTTTAACCAGATTATGAGAATTTGTAGTTGTAGAGTCTGAAAAATAAACTAGAAGTTAAGCTGGTTTCTTCATATTCTAACTAGCTAGCTTCTTACTACCTGATTCTTAGAATTTTAAGCTACCTAAACATGTCCTTAAACAGGCTGTAAGTAGCTTCGGAGCATGTGCTCTTCAGAGACCTGGTTAGCGTAGCGAAAAATAATAGTCTCAACTTAAAAAACAGAAAAGCAACGGTAAAAATGTTGACGTTGGTGAGTGGATCATTTGAGATTATAGGGCCTATTCAAAATGATACCGGAATAAATATTTCTGAAATTTAGCAATACCAAAATTTCAATAAATTAGTGACATTGTCAAAGTTTTATAGTAGCATAGGTTATATATGTCATTGTAAAAATTATCCAGACATTACAAATATTTGATAATAAACTAAATACATCCATATATTTATCATTTTTTTAAATATGTTATGGTTTAAAATAACACCAATATAAGCATGCCCATAAACGATAACTAATCCCCTCGCCCGAATATTTAGTCTCACCCGCACACATATTTAGTCTGTTCGTCACTTGTTACTTGTTAGTAGCACAACTAATAACATAATTACTTTACATTTTTTAACTTAACAAAATCTACCTGCTAATGCTAAACTAAACAACCTGACTAATCATGCAGGAGCAACTAACTGAGCATAAGCAAGAGCATTGCCACTACGACACAGGAGCTGACCCTCATCGGCGGTGCCGCCGCCGCCGGCTTCTCCTCGGCCGCCGATGACAATGGAACCGGAATCACCACAGGGCGCCGCGTTATGGGAGCAGCCTGGGTGGCATTGCACGACGGAACACCTGCAGTGCGAGAGCGAGACGCGACGGCGAGGAACTCCGGCGAGATGCAGACACCGCGGTTGCCGTGAAGCCGTACCCTGCCCGCCATCTTCGCCAGCGCCGGCGGCACCTCGCCCTCCAGCAGGTTGCCGTCCAGCCCCAGGTAGGTGACGTTGCGCAGCGATTCCCCCAACGACGCCGGGATCGTCCCCGTGAGCCCCGCGTCGGAGAGGCCCACGGCGGAGATGCCCTTCAGGCCGGTGAACATGTCGGCCGGCACGCGTCCGCCGAGGCGACGGTTGCCGCTGAGGTACATCTCCTTGATCGCCATCATGCCGCGGAGAGCGACCGGCACGCCGCCGGTGAGCCGGTTGTTGGAGAGGTCGAGCAGCTCGAGCGACGTGAGCCGGCCGAGCTCGCCGGGGATCGGCCCGGACAGCGTGTTGGAGGAGAGGTCGAGCTTGACGAGATGCGTGAGGCCGCCGATTGCGCGCGGGATGCCGCCGGCGAGGAGGTTGGAGCTGAGGTCGAGGATCTTGACGCCGGTGAGTGACTGCACGAGCGTGGTCGGGATGCGGCCGGCGAAGCGGCTGCCGGAGAGGACGAGCTGCTCGAGGCGCGGGAAGGCCGTGGACGGGAGGTCACCGGAAAGGCCGGAGGAGGCTACGACGAGGCGGCGGAGGAGTGGGAGGCTGGCGGCGGAGATGGCGAGGCGGCCGGAGAGCGCGGGGTTGTTGACGAGCACGAGGTCCTGCAGCGTGGGAGGGAGGCGCCACGGGAGCGGCGGGAGGGGCCGCGCGTCGTCGTCGCCGACGAAGCAGCCGTAGACGAAGAGGCTGCGGAGGCGCGGGAAGGAGGCGGCGAGGAGGCCGGAGGTGAGAAGCGTGGCGGCGGCGGCGGAGGGGGAAGGCGCCACGCAGCTCGGGTTGGCGGAGAAGTCGGAGACGTAGCCGAGGGAGATGCCGACGACGTGGGAGGCGTTGCCGTCGTCGTCGCACGACACGCCGTGCGGGCCGGCGAGGCAGAGGTCGTCGGGGAAGCTGGCGCGCCAGGGGAAGCCCGGGTTGACGGCCTCGAGCACCGCGTACACGCCCTCCTGCTCCGCCGCCGGCAGACGCGGCTCGTCCTCCGCCACGGCTAGAGTCGCCGCGGCAACAACAACGAGCACAAGGTGAAGAAGCATTTTCGAGCCGGTGGAGCAAACTGACGCGTTGTTTGTTTTGTCGTGGTGGTTTTAAAAGTCAGGCCGGCGCCGGCAAGATGTCTCGGCAAGGACGGCCGGGGCGGCGAAGTGAACAGTAGCGAGCTACTACTTCATGATGACTACTCTACGCGTAGCTGATCGCGGCTACGGTCTCCAGCTCGGCAGCTGCCACAGAAGGTAGCTGCAGGTTGCATTGCAGTGCAGCAGCACGGGCAGCGCGTGGTGCCCGCGGCAGGTGGTAGGCATGCAGATTGCCGCAGCCTCTACCACTCCTATGCGTGCAGAGTTGCAGACAGGGCAGGGGACCAAGCTGGATCTGGAGGTTGTTTGTTGTGATCTCTTGAAAGTTGAAACCTCCGCCTGCATTTCGGGAGGATGTGCAGCTGCAGCGACGAGAGGCGGAGAGAGAGCCGTTTGGCAGGGCACGTTGTCAGGAAAAGTACAGCAGCGGTTGTTGCTCGAGGAGGAGGAAAGTACTGTAACCTACCTGCAGTAGTACTACTAGCTGCGACGACCTTTTTGGCTGTTTCATCTCTGGAGTACTGTAACTATGTTGTGTGGACCTGGACCACCATGCTCATATTCTTGTACCACAGGGCACAGTACCTTGTTACTCCGATCTGATCTCTACCACTCTCGGAACGAGAAGTATTGATTTCTACAAGTGCAATGTACTGTTGGCAATGGTTCGGGCACGGACAAACCGGCAGAGCAAGAGCGATCCAAGACCCGACATCTGAGTAGAGTTTTTACTCTATTACTACCGGAGGTCACGTACGATCTGATTCTTCTATCAATGGGTGTGGTGTGGGTAAAAATCCTTACCCATTAAGTTAGTCACCCATACCCACTTATCCATGCGTAAAAAAAAAACTGTGTTCCTAACATGTTGTTTACCTACTTTTGAACGTTAATGTATGGTTTAATTCTAGTATGATTTGTTTACTTGTCATATATGATCTAATTCTTGCATTATTTGTTTACTTGCTTTTTAATTTTAATGTTTAAATCATAGAATGATGTTGGTGGTTATCATCATGATCGTCTGGTTTTTGTGCAGAAATACAAGTGCTCTATGCGAGTATAGTGGGTATGATTACCCACCCCGCACGGGTGTGGGTTTGGGTGTGCTCTATGCTAGATAGACACACATCAAACCTCGTACTAGGCTATAACTAGCCAAACGGGTAGCCTAACCTAGTATGGCACATACCCGTCGATGGCACGGGCCGCTACGGCATGGCCCATTAGGCACAGGTCATGGGGATGAAAATGGAGCGAATACGGACGGATAATGCTCATACTATATTTGTTTTCATATTTTTTGCCGGATATAAAAACGAATACGAATAGCTCGGACATAGAAAAAAATACGAATTATCTCGAATACGAATAAGGATCGAAACAAATATTTCTCGAAACACGAAAACCACTTCAACTTCTAATAGAAACAAATAACATCATATATAATTATCTCGTTTTATATAATAAGTTTGATCATAGATTGAACAATGCTAATTAAGTTTAACATTTGCAACGGAGTTGATATAAGTATATGTCTAACTGATATTATAATATATATAAAATTAGTAAAATTTATAAAAATATTTAAAGTTTAAATAATATTAATAGTGTGGACTATTGTCATGAAATGGGCTACTATTAAAAATCTAAAGAAGTAGGTTGAAGGTCTAGACTTAGAATGAAATAAGGTATGTCTCATGCCTTCTACGGATATTCCAATATCACTATTCATAGAATATTCGTATTATTATCCGTATCCATCGAAAACTCTGATACCATATTCGTATTCGTATCCGTATCCGCTATCCGAGAATTATCTGCTCCGAACGATATCCGTATCCGTTTTTCTCTAGAGCAGACGGAAACTATCCGCTCCGTTTTCATCCCTACCTGCAGCAGCCCGTGCCATGCCACCATGGGGAAGGCGTGCCGTGCCATGCCCGGCATTGGCCCATCAATGTCACGTGGGCAGGCTGCAAGCGAGCGAGCGAGGCTACACGCAGGCGGTAATCCAGAAAATCGAAGACGGAGGGTGCGCACAAGGGTGGAACCGGGCTTGGGGCAGCTTGAG
Source organism: Oryza punctata (assembly GCA_000573905.2). Lineage (NCBI taxonomy): Eukaryota > Viridiplantae > Streptophyta > Magnoliopsida > Poales > Poaceae > Oryza > Oryza punctata. The sequence goes on from CM002493.2 coordinate 32,219,983, forward strand.
CCCAAGCCCTACTCGTGAAAGAATTTTTAGTGGATTAGTACCCATATATTTTTCAGATTTTGCAGAACCCCCATGGCATAACCCTACTCGTTTAGCCCAGCCCCTTAGCCAGCCAACCAACCCATTATGTAGCCCATTACTACCCAGTAGGAAGCCAACCTTGTTCCCACCTCCTCTCCTCTCAGTCTCTCATGTAGCACGCAGCAGGAGCACCGCATCCCACATCGGTATCACACTCGTTATCTTCTCTCGCGCTCTCGCCACATCGATGGCGGCGGCACGAATGACACATCGGCGCAAGGGAGCAGCGCATCTCGACAGCAGTGGCAGCGGGGCTCGGCTGTGGCGGCGACGTGCATCGGCTATGGCAGTGGCATGCGCATCAGCAGTGAGCTGACGGCAGTGGTTAGTGGCGCTTTCCCTTTCTCAACCACTTCTCCTCAAAGTTTCAAGAGAAGGTTGCAGAGCTGATAGGAGGATTGTAGTCTTGTTCGATTTCTTCAACAAGGATGAAGATTAAGTGTGCACGTAAAACGAGACAAGTCATTAGCACATGAGTAGTTGAATTTTAATTATTAAAAACTTGAAAAATGGATCTATTTAATCTTTTATAGTATCTTTTATGTAGAAAGTTTTCGCTAGAAACACACTGTTTAACAATTTAAAAAGATTGATAATGAAAACCGAGGAAAAATCTATATTTGTTGGAGTTTAGAACGGGATCACAGGTTAGCTGAGGTGTGAACTCTGAAGGTTAGCTGAAGTCGATCGGTTCTAGTGACTTTTGCTTTTTTTGTATGCAATTGACTCTGGTAGTGCATCAAGTTTAAGTTCCTTAAATGACTGTAGCCGTGTTGCCAAAATTTAGGCTTTATCTCCATCTATGTAGTTAGCTTTCTCCCAGCCATGGTGGGATGGCACATGGTGAGGGGGAAAAGTGTGATGTTTGCCGGCAGAAGTAGAACTGGGAGGATGGTATACCTATGTAATGCTCATTTTCTTTTAATGGAAGTGTGGGGAGCTTAGCTCTCTTAGTTAAAAAAAAAAGGATAGTGTCCTCTCTAATATTTGATCTGCATCCTTATTTTGCATTTGATAGCGGCTAGTAAATTAGAAATTAAGCAAGACTTCAAAATCATTCTAGTAAGTCTTTGATCTGCATCCTTATTTTACATTATTGAAGAGTGAAAATTACGAAGATACGTCTTGTTAGATATTCTAATGAAATTTTAGTCTAGTCTTGTTTTTTACTTTTACTGTGCACTGTTGCTGAAGAGGTGAAAACTATGAAGATACGTCGCGTTAGGTGTTCTAATGAAATTTTATTTCAATCTTGCATTTTTACCCTACTTTTATCGTACTTCAGTGTATGAATTGTCATGGATAGTTTTAGCCTACAATTTAGCTCTAGGCATCGAGAGATCCTGGCTCCACCACTGGCTGTGCGTGCACCGCCTTTTGGCTGACAACTTCGTAACGCGTGGTGAACGGGCGAGACGGTGAAAATTCGAAGAGCGCGTGGATGGGCCAAGCGACCGAGCATAGAAAAATCAGATGAAAATAAAGAAAGGAAAGAGAAAAATACATTGGAAAAACTAGAAAAGGTTATGGCACAATTCAAATATAGAAAAACTGCTTAGGATCACGCCATGCCGTGCTGGTCCACGGGGCTTCTTCGTCGGCCCAAGCACAGGATGGCCGGATGGGCTGTACCGGCATGACCCATAAGATTACGCGCCAGTGTGGTGCCGGGTCAGCTAGTGTAGCATTGTGGACGGTCAATTTGGCCAATTACATACTAGGCTCCTAGCACTAGAGGCGTTGGACTCATCCGCCCGTCCAATACACTGCATACAATATAATCTCACATGCTAGACACAAGTCATGTGTGTAATGGAGTATACGAACTGGCATTTGAGTTTTTCTAGGATACAGTAATGACTGTAGTCGTTTTGTAAAAGATCTAATCTTGGGTTTGAATGTTAATATCAGATTCAAACTTAGAATTAATATTTTTTTATGAAACGGAGGAAGTAGAAAGGAAGAGAAGAAAGGTCCGAGAGATTTTAGAGCTGATGCACAGAGGCAGGCGTCGCCGACAAGCCGACAGCCCGCCCCGGCTATGGGCTACTAGTTGTAGTTCTAGCCTAGTAGGAGCAGCGAGTACTCGTAGCTGCTACTGTATTGTCGATCTCAAGCTAGAGATATGGCGGATAAATACTATTCCTCCTATAAACTCATCAACTGAAAGGTTTCAGGGATGGGCAGAGAGCGTACGTATAGCGGCGATTTGCTTGCGCTGATTTCCTGCAGGCGGCGCGGTGGTGGCCCCAAGACCCATGAGAGAATCTATCTGGTTTTCCTCTATCGACATTAATTGTGAATGCGTGTGTGCCGGTGTCGAATCAGGATTCAGGAGAGAGCATGCAGACGACCTTACCACTTTCTCCTTCTATTTGGGTCCACTTAACATTTTACATAACATTTGAGTATTTATTTATTAAAAAACTTGTACAAATACGTAAAAGTAAAAGCATATATTAAAATTGTAGTTTCTTTAATGATAAAACAAGTTACAACAAAATAAATGATATTTATATAAGTTTTTAAATATAAGATAAATGGTCTTTATGCGAAAAATCAACGAAGTTATATATTTTTGGATGGAGGGAATATATCCGTTGCACTCTACCGTATCACGGAAGTTGTTTTTTCACTAATGAAAAACATTAACGGCTACTAGGTTGACGGTAGTATTTTATTTCTTACTGATGACATTATTATACACCTTTTCTATGATATTGATATTATATACTCCCTCTGTCCTAAAATATAAGAAATTTTGGGTGAATCGTATACATCTTGGTACTACGAATCTATACAGACTCCCCTGCGGCGACCGCCGGGGTCTGGCTTCGTCGCCGCCATCCCGTCTCGCCGTGTGGCGATCGACGGGTTGCTCCGGCAGCAGTAACACGGAGGGAATGGTGGAGGAGGGGGCGGTGACGAGGCCAGACCCTGGCAACGAGCTGATGCAAGGAAATTGAGACGGTGTTGGCGCGATGGTAACAACGAGCAGGCAACGGTGTTTCCCGGTGAGCTCAGTGTTGCCTGATCACGAGGGTGATGGTATGATGATGATAACGTCACGTTTTTATCAGCGTGTGGGAGTATAGTTTTCTTCAACTTGCTCTTTGTTCATGTGGTGAATGACATTTGTTGAGTGCCATGCTTGGCTTTCCTGTACTCGTTGCCTTGGTAGTTTAGGCAAGTTGGCGGAGTTTTGTCGTAGTTATGGTTTCACTTAGTTTTCTTTAATTAACTGTGCACTCTAAGATTTGGTCTCTTTTTTTTTTAATTGAGACACCTTTTTCATGTAAAACGTCAACAATGGTTGACCGTTCGGAAAAAAACAAATAGGAACAGATCGATATGGTAAGGCTGCAAGACTGGAAACGGCATTCTTGCATAGAGATGTCCAAGTGCACCCTTTACCTGAATGGAATTGCTACATAACGTGAAGTTTTTCTCAATCAAAACTATCAAATTTCTAACCATTAATTCGCCTTAAGATTCGTGCAAAGTTTGTAAAAAGAACCGCAGCCGTGCTTACAAGGTGGAGTCAAACCTACGACCAGTTAAACACACCTCGTATGTTTTTTTTTTAGGTTACATATCCATTACGTATTTTTTTTTCAGGTTACATATCCATTACGTACCAGTTATATTGTAATTACACTAATTATACTATAGTTACTTGAAAATTTTTGACCAAAAAACTTGTGGAAGTTTTTTAGGTAGTCCCTTACCAGAATACAAAGTATATATCAAGCCACTTTTGCTCGGTTGTCTTCTCATGCATATATCGCCTTGAGTGGCTCAAAGTGCTACTGTAAAGTCAATATCGGCTAAACGAGATTGTGATTGCTTGAAGGAATAATAAAGCGAAAGAGATCAGGATTTAACAGCATTCTGCATGTATGGTTCAGATGGCCTTGCAGTATGGTTGTGGAAATCGACCGGCAGAAAAGTGCCGGCTTCTCCGTATTGCTGTCATGCCATTGCTTTGAGAAGTCGTGAACCAACTTCTCCTTAGTATAAATATAGTTACTTGTCTAGTGATATGTCCATTCATAGTATGAAGTCCATCTGAGTTTAGTCTATTTAACTGTTTTCCAATTCCAACCAATGTTTTCTCGAGTTGTTATTTACTATGAGATACTAGAGCAAACCATATATAGTTACGAGGCTTTTCTTTGGCTCAGCAACATCTGCTAGCATCGAATTCCAGCGATCTCTTGCATTAATAGGAGCTATTCTCTTGCCTTCCATTCTTGTTATCAAGAATAAGCTGAATTCTCGCTTAAAGTAGCCACTAGCGAGCGGGGAAAACTCAATTTATCCCTTTCATGTTTACATGTACTAAATGACCTAAATCCATCAGAGTTTTCAGTAACGGACTACTCTTACTTATCATTAAAACCATCCATAGCCGCTCCCTTTCCTTATTTTCTCCAAAAACTTGCATAACAATTTACTTTCCCATGCTATCCTGATCATGCCTACCGGGATTATTTGATGAAGATGTCCGATATCACTAAAGACTAAACAACATAAACATCCTCAATGTGAAGCATGAAGTTTATTCTAGGAGGAAAACTAGAGCCATATGGTCAAAATAAAATGTCATGTCATTTTAGTAAGGTTGTGAATACTTTATCACTTCAGTTTTCCTAAGCCCACCAAAAGATCCTGGTTAAATGTTTATCGGTGGTATTATTACATCGACATATATATAATTAATAGAGGCAAACATGTCATAAATTGAGTGGTAATCACTTGCTTGGTGTGCATTTAACTAAAGTACATCTCTCTTAGACAAAAGTTGTGCTAAGCTTTTCAACAATATCACTACGTTTACAGTTAAGCCAAGAGCAGTATCTTAAGTTCTGTTACATTTCAGTTACACCAACAGAGCATGTGCCTAGAAACGAAGTATGCCTTACAGCACTCAAATAATAAACATTATTTCGTGCTACAGGAAAACATTGGTTGTAAAAGGATACGGACGAAATCTACTTGCTTACCTTAACTATTCCATATCAGTCATCTAATCAATTAAAAAAATACATAACAAATTCAACCATATCAATCTGTGGTGGTACACGGTACCGGTATGCAAGAAGATACCTTTAGACCGTGCATCAAGGAGTGGGCCAAGAGCCCTAGGCCCATGTGGTATACTTGTAAATTAAGTAAGAAATATTCTTGAAATAAGATATAAATCCTCAGGATCACGCATATCTTTTATAGATAGAATAGGAGGATCTAGTTACAACTAGATACTTTCCTTGTAACCCTCCCCCCTTATCCCATGTAAGAGGGGGTAGGGGTCCCGAGATCGGGGCCTCTCCACAATATGGCATACACACCACGGGGGGACGAGATTACTCTTATTGATACGCGCCATCAGCTACTCCATTGCTGATATGCGCACCTTTACATAGATCTAATCCAACCCAATTGGAGTAGGGTATTACCTCTTCTAAGGACCTAAACCAATATAAATCTGTGTCACCATCTCTCCTTGATCGTGTGCACCCTATAAATTATATTGCCGATATTACAAATTGACAGTTGGCGCATCAGGTAGGGGGCGCTAGATCAATCTCCGGGAGGAGATGACTCGAATCTCCAACTTTGTCGGCTGCCTTCACGGTCGGTCGGTTCTAGCAACACCGTTAGGAGGGGTCACCGTTTACGATGCCGCACGCCTGGGGGCTTCGACCTTGCACGGATCGCGTGAATTCGGCTACACCACCTTCACCGCATGCCCGGGGCTTCGCCCCTACGTGACTCACGTGGACCCAATCACAACCCTCCACTATTCACTTTTTCTACCTACCTCTACTTCTCAACCAAATACAACGATTCCTCATTTAATTTTACCAACTTTCTTAATAACCATGTCCAATTCTAAAACTTCTTATAGTTTGAGACGGAGGTAGTACTACTTAATTTTTTTTTAATAATGAATATAAATCCGGCCTTCATATACATCGAACCAGGTATAACGCTTCCCCAAACTTTGAAAACCCGTGCAAATCTAATACTTCAGTGGTTTAGAAAGCGGTTTTTGCTAATGTGACCAGGGTTTACAAGAGTGCATGGTTATCGCGCGATTATCACACGCGGTAACTTTTTTCAGTTTTTGAAACCACAGTATACCTTGCGATAATCGCATGGCTTTCACGGTAACCGTGTGGTTACCGCGATAACCGCCAAACCGTGGTGTTTCTGTAACCCCACCTAAAATGGTTTGGTAAACCCAGGATGTGGCAGGTTGACCTTGGCCAAACCCGATTAGTAAGCATATGGTCCCCAAATGTCAATGAAATGTTGCAAACTTATATGATGGGCTCCATATGTCAGATACATCCCTTTCCTCTTTCCCCCATCTCTTCCTCTCTATCTTCTTTTCGTCTCCAACAGGAATCAAGGCGGTTGCAGCGACGGGGCGATGGTGCCCCAACACGATCATTGTCTTCGTTGCCATCTTCGGCGACACCTTCTTGTATGTCGGTACGGTGTGCAACCTCGCCAGCTAGTTTATTTTGAAGGCGACATGTTTTCCATCGACGACATCATGGCACACCCGAGGAAGATGGCCTCGATCTAATGCTGCCGCAGTGGCCACAACCGCCTCCGCCACCGGCGTCCTCGAGGACTGATGCATTGCCCACCAGGCGGCACAACTCCTCCTCCATCTGCCTGTACGTGCGGTGACCATGACACCATCACCAGGCAACCACCGCGGGCCCTCGCCATACTCTCCCTCAGCGTGAGCAGCGCCGACTTGAACGTGTCGTATGCGTCCGGCTTTATAGATAGGTCACTTTAATCAGATAAATCTATTTTTAAATCTGTAATAATTAAAAGGAAAAGGTATGAATTACCCCACTTAACTATGGCGGTCGATTGAATTACCCCTCTAAACTCGAATGCCAAATATTTCTCACCCTAAACTTGTAAAACCGAACGAATTACCCCCATGCTCTAAACCGGAATGGTTTTGGTCCTACGTGGCGTACATGTGGCATTAATGTGGAAATCCAATTAGAAAAAAACATGGGCCCCACATGTCATATGGAGTCTACTAAACTCTCTCTTGCTCTTTCTTCCCTTTGGCGTCGCGGGTGTGATGAGATCAGTGGTAGGCTGTGGCTTCGCGGGGAGGGTGCGACGAGAGGAGGGTTGTGTGATGAGGGACCGGAGCTAGACGGGCACCGCGCGATGGGGCTGGAGCCTGACTCGGTGGAGGGATGACGGGGATGGCAGGAGCCGAGTGCCAGCTTAGGCAGAGGAGGAGCCGTGCACGCCAAAGGATGCGGAGAAGGATCCGCTCGCACCGATGGAACCGAGGACTCATCGCCTCGTTGCCGCGGAGCTTGAGAGGGCGGTGGACTCATCACCGTAGCCTGGACCGCCACCGCCTTCTCCAATCAGACCATCGCTGTCGCCGCCTTCTCCGCCCGGATCACCATCGCCACGGCCTTCTCCGGCCGAACCACCGTCATCGTTGCACTGCTTGACAGGGGAGGGAATCAGAATAGAAGGAGAAAGGAAAGGGGAGGAGCAGCGGTGGGCGCGGATGGGAGGGTGCTCCACATGGGCGCGGTGGGGAGGGGGAACTAATCGGTGGCGAGGGGCGGTAGGTGTGGAGGGAGAGAGAGATGGAGAGAGGTGAGAGGGGAGAGAGAGGGGGGTTTTGATAGGTGGGGGCATACTTTTTTTAAAAAATGAATTGTTGACTGGACTGCCACGTAGAACTAAAACCACTCCGGATTCAGCTAGGATGTTATTTGTCCAGTTTGTATAATTGAGCGTGTAAAATATGTGATATTCGAGTTTAGAGGGCTAATTCAATTGACCGTGATAGTTTATGTGGTAATTCGTACTTTTTCCTAATTAAAACTAAATTATTCCTATGTTAATGGCTTTTTCATTCCGTGTCCTTATATTTTTTTTGTGTTGTCCGTGAACTCATCAACCAAATCATCTCAGCTAGGAGTGAAAACAGTAAGGGAAATTACTAGTCGACCGGCGTTCGTTTTCGACTTTTTACCGGCCGAGCCATATGGAAATGGTAATAGACCGAAATGAACATGGAAATGGTAAAAAAATATGGAAATGGAAACGGAAATAGTTTTGCTGTTATACCGATCGTTTCCGTATTTACCATATTGTGGAAATTACCGTTTTTTGTTATAATATGGTAATTACCGTATTTCTAAATATTTATATGGTGTGTACGTCTATACTTGACCACGATTTAGAGATTGATTTGACTCTTAAATCAAATCCCTAACTTGAGTGCATGACTAAAATGAAGTTAATTTATAATTTATATAGTATAAGGTTGAACTTATTTATATGTATTACATACTTATGCTAAATTAAATATATGTTTTTATAGTTTAATGTTTCCGTTATTGTTACTGTTTTCGATCTGTACCGATATGTTTCGTCCGTATTGTTCCGTTTCCAGTTTTCCGATATTTTTGATATCGTTTTCTTTCCGATTTTACCATTTTCGATTTCGTTTCTATAAAAAAATATAGATATAGAATGGTTGAGGTAGTTTTCCGATTGTTTCCGACCGTTTTCATCCCCTGGTCTCAGCGTATGGGCAGCAGAACTTACTCCATATAACGCAGCCATCCACTGCAGACCGCGCGGCGCGGTGGCGGCCCACAGTCCATGACAGAATCTCTCTGGTTTTCCTCTATTGAGATTGGTCAAGAACAACGCAGCCGATGATCGAGGGAGAGCAGATGAATAGAAGATGCCGTAGAGGCGCAGACCAACACCGTGCATCAAAGGACGCGTTGACGCGTTTCTTTTGCACGGACGCTACGCTCGTACGCAACACTAATCTCCATATATCTCTATCAGTAGTCAGCAACACTGTCAAAACGATTAATAGCGTTTTTTCAAGTAATGAACTAATTTTTATATGAAAAAATACAAATTACACACCTGAACTATCACGATGATCTAATTACCCTGAACACGAATACCATATATTTCACAATCTAAACTCGTAAAACTGAACAAATTTCACCTGCTCTAAACCGGAATGGTTTTGATCCTGAAGCAGAAGAATTTTTTATTAGAAGTTATTTTTCCATTTTTATATGTGTTGATGACTATTGGTGGACGAAACAGTAGTGAATGAGTCCGACGGTCACATGACCTGCCCGGGTGTTGGTTCAGCCGCTAATATGTATGCACTCGTATGTTTAAGATAGATAGGTATAGCCATTCATGGAAATTGATTTTTTTTACAGTTAACAAAACATTAAGCTTGACATAACTGAAAATTTATATGACAAAAATATTGAAAATGTAAATTCTTCTTTGCTTGACATAGCTTACATTATGGTTTTTTTATGCTAGCCTTTAATATGGTATGAACCAGCGACATGTTTCTCCTCCAACTAAGTTGTGATAGTGGTTAAGACTAGTCTTTATAAATCTGTTAGTAATGATGCGTTGATAAGATTCTAAATTGCTACTCATAAAAAATGGATCGTCTTCATCTGGTTTTCTCCAATACATCAGTATCTCATGCCTACAAGTTGATTGTAAAAGTTATCTAAATGACTAAGGCTGAGTTCTTTCTCCAACTTTTCCAACTCACTTCCCTCGTGTTCCACGCGCACACTTTTCAAATTGCTAAACGGTGTATTTTTGCAAAAAAATATCTATATGAAAGTTGCTTTAGAAAATCATATTAATCCATTTTTCAAAAAAATATTAATACTTAATTAATCATAAGAAAATATGTTGCTCCATTTTATGTGCGCGGGAGGTGAGTTCCCAACCTTACTTTCCGAACACACCCTAAATGTCTCATGACTACAAGACATATATAAAGTTCTAGGCCACATAGTTATGCCGAACTCAACGGCAACAAATATGAGTAGATAGTAGGCTGCAAGACTGGAATGGCATGCCCAAGCGCATCCTTTACCAGCATATCATGCCACTTTTGCTCTGTTGACTTCTCATGCATATATCGCCTTGAGTCTTTGACACCTTTGCTGATTGCCAACACCATCTTTGTTCCAAAACAGGGTTCTGTTGGCTGTTGCCACTTGCCAGCATGATCCTGGATTCCTGGTGGGAGCTAAGCTCACGGTCGATAACTGAAATCGTGTACTTTCGGCGACGGACTCGTCTGACCGGCCTGATTCCATCCTTGTTCATTCCTAGCTTGGAGATATGAATGACGTGTGAAGTACGGATTACAGATGCTAGTTGTGCTTTCTTTGCTAGTTCTGCTACTGTTTTCGTCGATTTCGGCTAAACGAGATTGTGATTGCTTGAGTGAATAATAACATGAAAGAGTGATCAGGGGTTAACAACATGTTGCATGTATGCACGATGGTCTTGCAGTATATATTGTTGTGGAATCGAGGAGCAGAAAAGTGTTGACTTCTCCTTATTGCTCTCGTACCATTGCTTTCCCGTTTGGTTGAGAAGTCATGAACCAACTTCCTCTTAGTATAAATATAATTACTTCAGTCTAGTGATACTTTGTCCATTCATAGCATGAAGGTGGTAACTTCCATCTGAGAAATTCTTAGGCCTGTTTTTCAATTCCAACCAATGGTTTTCAAGTTGTTATTTACTATGAGATACGGGAGCAAACCAGATATGGATACAAGGCTTTTCTTTGTCTCACTTGACACATAAACATTTGTTAGCACTGAATTGCAGTGTTGCAGTAACCAGAGCTATTTTCTAAATTGGGGAGGTGATACTGTTAAGAGATGGGAATTCTCGGATGGAAATGCTAAACATCGGTATCCCGGTCGGGCTTGGTCGGAACAGGACATGCTTTTTTAAGGATCACCCAGTATCACCAGATGTCCGAGGGGTCCAGATAGAGGGGTTCAGTATCGCCGTCGCACTGGTCCTCACTGGTCCATGCGTGGGAGCCAGCAATGTCACTGGCAGCGTCAGTTACCGCCGGCGGCTGTGCTCCTTGCGCCTTCTCCTCCTCAGTGTCGTCGCCGGTGCGCACGAGGTCAGTGCGGGAGAGGGGCGCGAGTATGGAGCGCCAGATCTCTCCTGCGGCGGCCACGGCAGTGCCCGCGGCCACCGGCACGTTGTCTTCTGACGGCGGTCTCCATCAACCGCAGGTTCTTCATATCCCTTTTCTCCCATTCCTCTTTTTTTCTTCCAAATTCATCTCATTACTGATTTCGATTTTCCTCTCATTTTTGCGATTTCTAGGGTTCGTTGAATCCCCAACCTGTTGATGGGACTCCTCATATCTCATCCAAATTGAAATCGAAGTAAGCTAGTACTCCTTTTTTCTCTGTATTTCGTTCATTTTAATGGGTGGTGTTTGCAGCAGAGGGGGGATGTGTGTATATGCTGAATCATATGACACCTGCAGCAAAATGTTTGAATCACTTGGACTTTTGATTTGAAATGATGTGATACTTTAGTTCAATTGATTAACATTCACCATTAAAATGATATTTTCTTTGTTCTTTACCTTTTCAATAATCTCTTGTTACATGTGCACACACAGAGTTGAAATGGCATTGCCATGTGCTTCAAGCGAATCAGATTTCATGCATGTTCCAAAGAAGATGAGGTGCTCTCCGAGGTTGAACAAGGGATCAGCTCCACCCTCACTGGAGAAATCTAGCGCATCTCATTCCAGGAAGAAGAAATGTGCAGTAAAACCCACTGTAAATCGTAATGGTCCTATGGGAAAATCAAAACGCACTTGCAAAAAGGAGTTAAAACTGGACAATGAAAATATGGTACTGCCTACATTTATATTCATTTCTTTCATATGTGCATCCCCATTAGTATGTGTTTTAACACATCATGAACAATTGAATTTTTGTAATTGCTTGCCACTTTTCTTTTACAGGCACGGAGTGAAACCTTCAGATGCAACCCAAGTCGCCTCAGCTCTATAGTAGCTCTTTTATCACCTGATCAGAAGGGTTTTGTTGTCGATGCTGGATTTGGTCATTTGCTATCTATGCAGGCTTGCAATATTCCAAAGGGCATGACAGTGTGGCTGATCAAAAGTGTTAATTGTTTATCTAGGACATTGGAAATTGGGGGGGAAATCAATACCCATCAAGCCACTCGTGGAGAAGGTGATCGGAGCTCCCAGTGGACCTATTCCTGTGGAACTTTCAAGAGATGGTGATCTCAGGTTGAAGAATAAGTTTACAGTGAAAGGTAGAGGACAACCTATACACATCACCATATCTCATATCCTTAAGGAAAACACAAAGGATGAGTTCACCATATCATTCATGTTGGTCGCTCTGTGTGTTTACCTTGCTCCTATGGCGAACCTGTCAGTGAATAGGGATTACTTGGGAGCTCTTAGTAATGTGAAGAAAATTAGCGATATGAATTGGTGCGAGCACATAGCTGATTTCTTGATCCAAAGGATCAGTGATTTCAAAACAAATAAAAAAGATAATGTATACGTGCGAGGCTGCGTCCATATCCTTAACGTAAGGTTTCCACGCCATTCCATTTCCTGTAATTTCACTCCCCCCTCTCCTAGTCGCTTTTTTTCTTTTTTTTAACGCCCATTTTTGTGTTCTAAATCGAGATTGTTTTTCTGTAGGTCATCTTCACGGACTGTGTTGCAAGCTACTCTGCTCCACAAGGCATTCCACGCATTCTGCATGTAACTACCGCACACCTTCTCGTGGTAAATTTACTTGCTGTCAACAAATCATTAGGCCAAATAGATTATGATTCTCTCCAGGTATCATAGTTGCATTTCTCTATGGGTCATACTCTCCATATTAAGCACTTCAGCAAACTTATATATATATTATGTGTGTGTGTGTATATGTCACTTTTTGTCAGATTAAAGAGGTAGAAAACACTGTTTATTGCAATGAGATGACTGTGAAGATGGGGATAGGCAGCCCGGCAAGCCTAGCAGAGGCATTCCTGTTGTAGATGTTGATGAAGTGGATATGAAGGGGCAGGATAGGCAGACATCCCATGAATTGAACGAGAATGAGAAATTCTCGGAGCGAACTAAATGCGATGAAGTCTATTTTTTTGCTTCCCATACTGCCTTTATGCAACCTTTCTATATATAATATGTGAATAGGGGGCTGTCAGCTCCATGTTTATTTATATATAGGGTAGTAGTATATTCCTTTTTGTCACAAAATATCTCATACAAGTACTGATTTTTATTTAGTTCCCCCCTTCTGTTTTTCACAGCCATCCGTACTTGATAACTTGGTAAGTAGGATGAATCAGAGACTAAAACACAGACGTGATGAAATCATCAACCGTTGCACACAATAGCTTGAAGCTATTTTGGATGCATTAGACAAGGAAATAATTTCTGAGTTTCAAACAGAAATAGCCAAGTTGACAGCTGGAAATGGCTTAGCTAGCACATCTCAACCTGTTGAAGCAAGTCGCAAAAGGGATCAAAGTGAAGTAATTTTTGCAGCAGGCAATGCTGCTACCCATGATGCTGAGCAGGGAGAGAGTGATAAGAAAAATAGTGGGCCAAAAGCAACTGATTCTTCTGCACCCCAAAAGAATGTTGCACATGACGACCAATCAATTTCTGAAATTGTTGCTATTACTGCCTCTGCTGCCCATGATGCTTCTCAAATCGAGCATATGTGCGAGAAATCTACTGAACAAGGCATGAGAGCAGCTTGCTATGGTAATGGGGCTGAGAAAGACGAAGGTCGACGGGCTACTAGTGATGCCGATCACACTCCAACAGAGGAGCAATTCCCTGGAGCATCCATGATGGATTCTATGACAGACGATACTAGTAAGTATCAAAATGTGTGTTTTTCCCTACATTCTTGAGACACCTTTTTTCCATAATTGATATTTTCATTCTTTTTACAGCAATTGATACAAAGGAGGTAGCTCAGATGCTTGAAACTATTGTAATAGATGATTCATCACAGGAATCTCGTCCTGCTGTCATCACGGTCCCTCAACTGACCGAACCGATCCCAGATGGCGAGCGCTTCCCAAACCCTAGCACTGCGCCTCCTGCAACTAAGCACAGGGCTAAAAGGTGTAAATCTAGCCATACAAGTGTCGAGGCCATAGCACAGCTTGGGAAAGCGAAGGTGGTACATGATGATTTCACCCTTAAACTGTTTCAGAATCATGTTCTAAGGACAATCAAAGGCAAAGGCGATGCGGTTAAGGTATCGATCGATGGAGCATATGTCACCGAAGAGGAGTTCCAGTCTGTGTTGAAATACTCCGGTGAGGTGGACTCAAATTTTATGTGGGTATGCTGTAAAGCTATGATGGCTGATTGGGATTCAAAAAACAAGATAATCGTGGATGTAGTTGCTGTTGTAAGCTTCTCTATTCCAGTCTTGTTCTTCATTTTTTAGATTATCTTTTAGAGCTGAGGAATAGTCTATAATTTATGTTTGTTCATCAATTAACAAAATCAGTTGATTAAGACAATTGAAACCTGCAACCTTAAAACGGTCCCCCAGGGACAAATTTTCAAAGGTCATCCTTAAAGAACTAGACCGGGTATGCTTCACATTCACTCTCTACTTGTTTTTCTTTTTTTTTGGCACCATCATGGTTGATTCAAATGTGTTTCTGTGGGTGTTTGCGGTGGTGGGGTGTTTTTAGATGTATTTACCGATTGTGAAGGACCATCATTGGTTCTTGATTGTGATCATCATGTTCACTAAGAGAGTACAAATATATGAGTCCATACGGAACCCAACAAACAGCAAGGACGATCACAACGATCTATGGTACAATGTGGTAAGGGAGGACAGTGTCATCACTCTTTCTTTGGGCTTTTTATTCTAAACTACTATAATCTGTTTCCTTTCTAAACTTTTTCTGAATTTTTATAGAGTAGCAATCTGCAGCTCGCAATCGACATGCGGAGGCGGGTTGAAGGGAAGGACCAGTTTGGATTTACTATTTTCCCAGTTAGTTACCCTGAATCGCCTTATCAAGAGAACACGTACGCACACACCTATTTCTTACAAGGTTTCTAACTTATCAATGTGATTCCATATTTGATTTTCACTCTTTGCCTTAATTTTATGATTTTTTGCCCCCTACCCCGCGCCGAGCGTAAGCATGATTGCGGTTTTTGTGTCATAAGGATGCTTGAGTGTCACAACAATAGATCTCTCATTGGATATCACATGGTACTGCTCAATTTTTTTTACAAGGTGATTATATTTATTTTCAAGAGAATGACATTTTGCTTCATTTCATCCATGCAGAATTACATGAGAGAATATCGTAGGAAGCTATGCAAAAGGTTGATGTATCATCGCTTCAATGACTTACATCCAAATCGTCGTTTCTAAGCTTATCAAGCAACGTCGGTTTTATGCTTAGGCCATTTTTGGTAGCCCCCTCCCTCAATCAACATATGTAACATAATAATAGTTCTAACTATGTGTGGCAAGTTTCAGAACTGTGTATACAACAACTGTTGTCTGGAACTGGAAGTTTGCAAGGAACAAAACTATTATTGCACATGAGGATATATGTCTTCTTTTTCCTGTACATATATTTTGATCTGGAAGTTGTTGTGATGGAACAAAAATATTTTTCTTTATATGAAGTGCATTTATATGGGGTAGACTTTTTCTTTGGATTAAATATATTTTTTAGTTTATGGAAACCATGATACCTCCTAGGTATCACATGATCCTCCTAAGGGATCACCCCTTGCAACCAGGTGATACCATACATGATACTGAGGAGGATCATGATACCTCCCAGGTATCACATGATGCTACTCAAGTATCATCTGTCAAGGAGGATCATGTGATACATCCCATGTATCATGATCCTCCTCAGTCATGATACATGATGCCCCCAAGTATCATTATTTTGTGATACCTCCCCAGTATCATATGATCCTACTTAGGTATCACACAAGATAATACATTGGGGGCTATCATGTGTGAAACCTTCAGGTATCACACAAAATAATACATTAGGGGGATCATGTGTGATACCTTGAGGCATCACACATGATACTTGGGGGTATCATGTGTGAAACCCTTCAGGTGATACCATACATGATACTGAGGAGGATCATGATACCTCCCAGGTATCACATGATCCTACTCAAGTATCATCTGTCACACAATGTGATACTCCCAAAGTATCATGTGTGATACCTCCCAGGTATCATGATCCTTAGTCATGATACATGATGCCCCCCAAGTATCATTATTTTGTGATACCTCCCCTGTATCATATGATCCTACTTAGGTATCACACAAGATAATACATTAGGGGGATCATGTGTGATACCTTGAGACATCACACATGATTACTTGGGGGTATTATGTGTGAAACCCTTCAGGTATCACATAAGAATCATGTGTGAAAAACTGTCAGCACCAAACATCTTATGATCATTTTCTAATATATTACTACATTTAATAGTATGCAAACAAATAAGCTCAACAACAGTATGCAAACAAACAAGCAATCTTTACAAATATGGTGTTTTAGATGATATGGTGTTTACAAGGAGATTAAGCGGCACATTCTGTGGTTAGCGGCACATTCTGTACATTCTTTCCGTTCTCCATCCCTCTCCTCCCCCAAAACTGTGGTTTCTGTGGTTAGCAGCACATTCTGTACATTCTTTTCGTTCTTCATCCCTCTCCTCCTCCAAAATTGTGGTTTCTATGGATTTTGTTTTCTTCGGCCCTGCACATAACCTGGCCCTAGACATAACCAAATAGTTATAAGTTTCATACTGTATGTAGAAACATTTCATGGACAACTATCAATAGTTTACCTGTAGTCTATTTCGCCTCTGTACCTGTAGCTTCAACACTTTTTTCTGACTTCTTTCTTTTTCTTCCCCCGCTTGAATTATTGTTACCATCAAGAATAGATTTCAGCTTAGTTGATTTTCTTGGCCTACCCTTTGAAACTTTCTTTTTAGGATCCTGCAGCGTCTTGATGGTGTTACTCTCATTCACAGATTTTTCTTGATTATCCTTAGACTGGGCCTTCTCAACATGTTGTCCTCTCATTGGTGTCAAGTTCATTGACACAAGCTTTTCTACCAAATCGTGCACTGTTCTGATTGCAAGATCATATCCTTCTTTTGTCTTGCATGCTTCGCTTGCAACTGAAACTGATTTCTTGCAAACTCTAATATATCTCATCTTTCTGGTTGATACCTCATCAACATCATGCGGTACAGGTGGGATTGAGTTGCTTTCAGTTCCATTGAGTGTCCAACGATTAAGCAAGTATTTTTTGGCAATATATAGATATTTAGTTGCGTCATGACTTTCAAAATATGGCCACACAACAGGCCATCTCTCTCGATCTTCTTGCAAACACAATGGAATGAGTGATCAGCCAAATTCACTTGAACCAGGAATCTTTTGCTATTTTCTGGCAAGATTTAACATAATATGATCCTGGCTCTGACTCACAGGCCACCGTGTAGATGGTTGTCATCTCGAGGGTATCTTTGAACTTCTCAAAAATTGCACGCGTGTAGAACTTCGAAGCTTGTTTCTCCATTGGATATGGATACCTTGACCAGAATGTGGGCTCCGTCTGCACAGTAACAAACCTCTGGTGGTCATCCCTGTCCAAACAAGACTGCACAAGCTTTTCATATTGTGAGATGAAGTTTCGGATGGACTCTCTTGGGTGTACGAAGTCCTTGAAAAGAGAATTCATTCCCTCACTGCATTGGGTCGTGCTCGTGAAGGGAAAGAAATAGTCCACGAAGTAGCACGGAACCCACTTTTCTTTGATGTCAAATAAGTGCTGCAAGTACATGTTCCCCTCCAAGCCATGCTTAGCAACCATCGCTCGCCAGCTTGTTTTGAACTCATTAGGTGTCAATGAACTATCAACAGATTCTTGCATATCAGTTTTAAATCCTTCTAGCTCGCTCAACAGCTCCCCCATTTTGAGACTTGCATTTCTCTGCACATGCCACATGCAACGCCTGTGAATTGTGTCTTTTATCACTTTCGCAATTGCGATTTCCATATCTTTATCCTGGTCTGTCATGATACACTTCGGTGCTTTTCAATCCATAGCCTTCAAGAATGTCTCGAACACCCACTCGAATGTCTGCACTGTCTCATCCTTTAGGAACGCACATCCAAAAAGGATTGTTTGACCATGATTGCTGACGCCAATAATAGGTGCAAAAGGAAGATTGTATCTATTGGTACAATAAGTGGTGTCAAATACAATACAGTCGCCAAACTTCTTGTATGCCTCTCTTGAAGCTCCATCCACCCAGAACAAGCTAGCAACAGTACCATCATCGGCCAGTTCCATGCTGTAGAAAAATGATGGGTCTTCAGCTTGGAGCTCCTAGAAATACTTGATTGTCGCTGCCATGTCCCCACTCTCTGTGTGTTTTCTCATTGATGTCTGAAGGTTGCTCACATCCTTCTTTGTGAATGGAACGTTCCGCAAAATGTGTAGTAGCTCAATCATATCATAGTTCTCATCCGATATGTTTGTATGAGACTGCAAGAACCTGACTTCATTTTGGTCCATTGGGGGGTGATTATGCTCTAGATCAGCAATAGTGACAATCCATTTGTCGTTACGTTTGACAACTACCATCCGAGCTTTACAATCTGTTCTCCGCAACTTGTTGGTTCTTCTTGATCCACCGCTAGAGTTGCTCGATGCTGAAGCTTTAGGTTCCCTGGTTGTACGCTCTAAATGACAAGCAAATTCATACCTGTTGTATTGTTTTGTGACCTGACTTTTCTTGTTGCTCGAGACCTTTGTGCCAAACCCCCAATCTTTTGCATACTTATTGTAGTAGTCCTGAGCTTCCTTATGCGAGAAAAATTCCATGCCAACAAACGGCCCTGCAGAATGCTGCTTCTGAATACCATCCATTTCTACACCATCCATGGACAATTCATGCATATCATCTGTTCTATCCATTTCCATATCATCACGATCGCATCCAGCTCTAACAAGCGCCTTCTTTAACATCTCTATTTCAGCAGTTAACTCATTTGACATTAACTCATCCTCATATGATATTGCTCTCATAACTGATCCACTAGCCACAGACACACTAGTAGAATGTGTACACAAAGGGGATTCACTTGGGGCCATCACTTTTTTTTTTGATTCTGCCTGGGGCATGAAACGAAATCACACGAAATAGCAACAAAAATAGGAGTTAGGTACCATCAGACATTTCATCGAACACACCGCATGCACAAAATAGCTATAACACAGGAGTGGCAAGCGAGTGAATTCAGACAGACTGACAGCGGCTGAATCAACCGAGGAGGCAAGAGCGGAGGATCCGGTGGCCGGCGTTGGTGGTGGCAGAATCAACTGAGGAATCGCGCGCAGAGGCGCGCGATTCCGAGGAGGAATCACCAGGATGCAGAGGAGCTGGCGGACAGAGCGGTTGCCGGCAAAATCAACCGAGCAATCACGCGACGGATTCGTCGGGATGTGTAGGAGACAACGGATGATGCTCGCGCCGGCGGAAGGAAACGAGGAATCGCGCGCGGAGGCGCGTGATTCCGAGTATGTTTCGCCGGGGATGCGTACAAGCCGGCATGAGCGGAGCGCTGGTCGTCGTTGTCCTTTATGTGCGAGGCTGGCGGGTGGCAATCGAGCGATACCGATACGGTATCAGAATCATCCTGTTTTTTATCGGGATTCCGGTATATAGCATCCCCCATTCTCGGATCACCTACCTCCCCCATCACATGAATAAAAGTTCTCCCACTCCTTTTCCCTATTCTTCCCAAAACTTGCCCTTTAGACTTCCCCAAGCTATCATGATCATGTCTACGGATCCATTTGAGCCTGAAACCCGTGATGAAGACGCCCTGGAATTCTGGTCACGGTTGTGACTAGATGAATGATTTCTTGATGAACCACCCCTGCCTTGATTATCTAAAACATCCAAGAAAATATTTGTTACTATAATATGACAGCTTTGTAATAGACATAATAACGTGACTTACATCCAGTATAGTTTACCATTAAAGAACTAATAGTCTTAGACTCAACGAAATAGATGAAATAGTTAGTGTTGTTTGGTTTAGAACCATATAAAAAACACTAAACTAGGGATGATGAAGATGTCTATAATAGTTGACTAAACTACAATCGACAGTTGTTTCTACAAAATTTAGTAGCACTCGGTAGATCAACAGTACAATTAAGCACCATGGACCAGTAATACTAATGAATAACAAGACTATACATGGGTGATTTAAATCTAATTGTTCAGACCATCTGATGTACAAACTGTTAATATGAACACTGTCACTTTTAACTAAGCTTTTAATGTATAACATGTTAATATATCATACGGATATGGACAAGCTTGTTCCAAACTAGATATTTGCGGAGGCCGGAAATCAACCTGGATGGAGCTTTTGGTTTTAGAAGATAGACGATGAAAAGAAAATTGAGATTTTACCATTGTTAAAAGTGGGTTTCGCTAAAATACCAATTCACAGATAAGCTTCATCAAATTACCACTTTCAAACGCGCGTTATCACTAGAATACTATCTCGGATAAAAATACCCTTCTTACCCTACTTCTGTCCCAGTACCAGTGTGCTCCCTGATGACGGAAGAATGGCAGGGCCATGCCGCGGCCGTGCATTTCGCAAGCATGCAGGCATGTAGCACTGGGTGAGCATACTGTTGAGCATAAGCTTGAGCACTTCACTTGTAAAAAAAAAAAGTTATGTAAAGGCAATCAGAATGCATTTTGTAAGCGGGTGAGCAGGACCGCCTGCAAGCAAAGATCCGTGAAAATCTTATTTTCCGTAGGTGGTAAGAAAACCCACCTATAAGCATTGAGATTGTGATTTGTCATTTGTGAATGTGCGTGAATGACAACGTGAAAGTGCTTAGGATACAAGACTCAAATGCCGTGTGCATGCACTAGATGATAGAGCGACGGGAACAGAGGATCATGTGATGAGTGATAAGTAACAATAGTAAAGATAGTAGTGTTCAGTACCACCATATCACTGAGTAGCATTAACATATACTCACTCCGTATTTAAGAACTGCTAGTTTTATTCCATCAGTGAAACTTTGGTCATCAATAGCTCTAAACATATTTAGTTTAAAAATATAAAAATTCATACAGGTAGATTTTTCTTTGTAAGAAGAACTTTTACATCACTGTAATTTTGTTAGGTATCATCGTTATTTACAAGAACCTTACTTCGGTGCTCTCTACTGGTAGTAAAAACAATCTAAACCGTTGATCTCATTTGATTGAATGGTTCAGATTGCTTTCTACTACAACCCTAGTTAGCGGTAGTAGAAATGTGGAGGGGCATTATTGTCCTAAAAAATAAGGGTATAATTGTCATTTAGCAGTGACTAAACTTTTTTCTTTCTTTTTTTGACTTTTTGATGGAATATGAGCAATGACAACATAATGGATAACCACGTATCGATCTAGCCAGGAAAAAATATAAATGATAAAGTTACTCGTAATCATTGCATAGTAAATTATTAATTTACCCTTAATATTACTGGTAGTATAATACTACAAGTAGAGAGCACCGGAGCATCGCTCTATTTACAAATAGAAGAATAGTAGTCAAAGTTACATACCAAATACTAAATAAAATCTATAATATTATATATTTAAATATGGAGGTAGTAACATCAGATAGGAACAGGCGTGGTTCGGGCCGACCCACCAGCCTCGTTGGCCCGTCCCACAAATCTAGCTTTAATGGGTAATTGGGCCGGTTCCAAACTGAAAAGACCGGTTTCGAGGGGTAGGTGGATCGGCTTCACTCAGACTCAAAGGCATCGATCCCCAATTCTCCATCGTACTCGCACGATCGCACCGTCGCAAGCCATTGGAGGCGCCTTCTCCTCCCCTCCCGGCGTCCACTCACCTCCATGCCTGCACCACGGCGATGCCTTCTCTCTTCTCCTGACCTCTACATCGGCGCGACGGCGATGCTTCCTCCCTTCCTCCTCCACGCTAGCAGCGCCGCATCTAAGCATCTTCCTGTACCTGACACCGGCTTCCGCCTCGTTGGCTGTGCACTCGCGCTGCCCCCGGCGGCCGTGCCGCTGGCGGCGTTGACTTGCCTGTCGTCCCACACAGCCTGCTGTGCGCCCTGCTGCTCGAGTGCTCGACATGGCCATACCATCGCCCGTCCCTGACCCTGCTGGTATGAGCCAAAATTGCAGCATCTCTTGCCTGTAATGTCGAAGCTGATGAGCTAATCTCTTGTTTGCTGTCAAAACTTGCTTGTTCATTGATTCGTTTTTTTGAATTTTGAAGCTTTTGTCATGTACAGATGTGCTAGCACTCAATCACTGATGTATCGGGAAAAAAAATCAGTGTGTTTATATTAACGTCGGTAGTAATAAATTAAGCATCTCTAATCGAAAAATCAAATGATTATATTCTACTTACATTCTTCACTTGATTTAGTATGTTTAAAGTCTTCTAGCGAGAATCTATTTTTTCCATGGGTCGACCCGTGGTACCCAGTGGATCCCAGTGGGCCAACTCATTGGCATCATTGCATTACAGGTGGGTTTTATGGGGTGAGTTTGGAACGGACTGTTCCGGACCACGCCCAAAATTAAGTTAATAACTAAAGAACATGAGTTAGTCCTTGTGTTGATATATCGAATAATAAATCAAATGAGATGAACTAACATAGAAGCTGAGGGAGGACAATTCACCATTGATTGTGGAAACTTCATTCATTCTTCTAAAGATGTGCAATGACGCTACTACAGATTACCTCTTATCAAATTAAATTAATTAATCATACCATTATTATTAGGGTTAATTGGATCCATGCCACTACAAATATACTATTTTAGATAAATACCACTACTATTCACGATGTCGGTTACGTGTCACTGGATTTTGGGAAATTGGAACAGTGCCACTCCATCACGTTTTTCGTCGGACCCCTATACCTGGGACCCACATGTCAGTTCCATCTTCCTCCATAATCCCTCTTCTTTCTTCCCCATCTCTTCCTCCATCCCCACAATTGCTACGAGGACGATGACGACGATGGCGTCGGCTCCCGAGCCCTCTTGCCGCGGATGGCGTCGAGGACAGTGGCGGCGGCTCCCGAGCCCTTGTCGCGGATGGGATCGAGGACATCGATGACGGTGACAGCTCTCGAGCCCTCCGGCCACAGATGGGGTCGAGGACGGCGGCGACGTCGGCTCCCAAGGCCTCCCACCGTGGAGGTGGTCGATGACCGCAGCTGCTATGGTGGTCGACGATGGTGGTGAAGAGAGAGGAAGGGCAAAAAGAAGAGGGGAGGGATGGAACTGATAACTAGATCCCATGTGCAGTTGGGATTAACGGAGATTTTTGATGGAAAATGTGACGGAGTGGCACGGTTTCAATTTCCCTAAATTCCAGTGGCACGTAGCCGATATCGTGAATAGTAGTGGCATTTATCTAAAATGACATATTTGTAATGGCATGGATCCAATTAACCCTTATTATTGTACTTCACAAATTCATTGAAGGTAGAATATATATTTTGCTAATAAGATAATGTATATTGTTTACTTGATAAAATGTTTGATAAGTTACTTTGGATTTTGGAAGGATTGAACTCTATACACATCTTTATACATTTTTAAGATAATGCATCTTTATACATGAGATTTGGAAAATGGTTATACATAGAGTATATTTTAATTTGCTAGTAAGACACGTCAGCGGGCAATGTCGGTATTACAAATATGAAAAAGAACATGTGTTTTCCAAAATATTGTTTTTTTAAAAATTTCTCCACAATTATGTGCCAATGGCGCGTATGAAGCCTATGTCAATAGACCCTAATTTTTCATGCTACTTGCTAAAATAATCTAACTGGAACCATTGTCACCCATATAAAATGAGAAGTTTTTTGGTTATCTGGCTTACTCCAATATCTGAGACTAAGCCTCTATACAAAGTTTCAACCAATCAATACATGGCAAACGGTAATTAAGTGAAATTTTAACTATACAAGGTGGTCAACTGGTCATCTGTACATGCTCAGGTCTGCATCATTTATAAAGAGTTCCCTAGCGCTTCAGCATCCACTGGATCATCCATTCTTTTCCCTCTGTTCTCATGCATTTCTTTGCCTTTGACCCCTTCCGATTGTGCCAACACCTTTTTTTTTCAAATTGAATTGAAAGAAGCATGATGTTTCCCTCCTCATACATACACGGAATAAGTTCATTTGAGATCCCTTAACTTATCAACGAATCTGATTTTCGTCCTTCAACCGAAAAACCAGATACAACAGATTCCCTAACTGTTAAACCGGTGCAAAATAAGTCCCAAGACGGTTTGGACGGTGGTTTTCACTAACGTGGCTCCTACGTGACTAATTTGACTCGGTCTTCATCTCATATGGTCTTGATGTGGTGCTTACGTGCCAATTTAATTTGGAAAATAATAAAAATCGTGGGTCCACATGTCTGTTAGGCCAAAAAGAATAATTAAAAAAGGTGGGGCCCACGTGGGCCCCACATGTCAATCTCACTCCCCTCTTCTTCCTCCTCACTCCCCATCTCCCTTGTCTTCATCTCTCTCCCTTCTCCTCTCTCTTCTCCTATCTCGAGCGCAACGGTCGACGAGCGGTGGGGAGAAGGGGCGGTGTGCGGCGGTGCCCGCTGGAGGAGGAGGAGATGTGGGGAGGCGTGGCGGTGGCAGCCGGAGGAGGAGGCCGTCCGCCGCGCGCTGCTCCCTCCTCTCCCGTCTCCTCTACCGCCACCGCCACCTCCAATGCCACCGCGCTACGAGCTCCCCCTCCTCCAGCTCAATGACCGCCACCAACATGAAGAGGCAGATGACGATACCAAGGATGACGCTGACGCCTTGTCGTCTTCGTCGTCGCCGCACGAGCAAGAGCACCAACCGCAGGGCACCATCAGCAAGAGCAGGAGCATCAGGAGTAGTGGCTGTGGGTGAAGGACCGGTCGCTCGCGTGGTGGGACCTGTGCAGCAGCGCCGACTACCCAGAGGCCGACTTCCGTTGCGCCTTCCGCATGTCCCTCCCCACCTTCGACTTTCTCTGCACTGAGCTCGCCGCCACTGTCGCCAAGGAGGACACCGCACTCTGTGTCGACATCCCCGTCTGCCAGCTTCGCCATCTGCGTCTGGCGCCTCGCCACGGGGGAGCCACTCCGCAACAGGACGTAGTGCTCCCTGCATCTCCTCCTCCTCCGGTGGCCAGCCGCATGTCGCCCCTTCTCCATGTCCGCTAGCGTTCTTTGCCTGCCAATCAGGCACAAATGATACACCTTATCATATTACTTCCATGTTAGTGTATATTATGACACATGTCATTATCTATTGGCACTCCTTATCCTCGCGATTCTGTTGCTGTTTTATGGAAGGATGTGGCCTATATATGTACATGCTCCGTGATTAATCTAATCTATCGCGTTGAATCATTCCTTCTTGCATTCCATGCGTGTATTTCGTCATTCATTTTGTTTGCAATCAAGCTTCGAATATCAAAACTATTCCCGTCGTCTAGCTAAACCTTGCGCCAAATGAGCGAGAGCCGAGAGGAGCAGAGTATCTGCATGTAATTGTAACCCTGCTGATCATCGGATTCACGCATGGATGGACGAAGAGTAGCACCTCAGCATGCAAAAGAAGTTAAGGATAATGAAGCATAACAACTTGTATGGTTTCATAATAACCATGCAGTGCCTCTTCTATTCTTCATGCAAGCGATCCTTGCACTTCACTGTGGGATCGATTAACAAATAAGAGGTCTTTGAAAAAATCAACAGTTAAAACACTGTCGGCCTTGCTCTGATTAGTCTGCTGCCGTTGCGGCTAAATGTTATGCTCAACGAGCCGAACCCCTTCACACCCATCACTCACTATGAGATAACTAAGTTGAGAAAATGAACCAAATGTGAGAATCATCTCCGTACATGTAGTAGTTTGTTGTGATCTGAATGCAATGATTGATTTCTCAGTATAAATGGGAGAGAAACTTCTAAATAATAATAGTATAGTATCTATATCCAGACAAGTCTTCCTTCCGTGAGATATTGGGGCAACTATGTAATGATTAGAGGTCTAGATGGTGGAACAGATACCAAGTCGATCTGGTGGATGATATGTGGGTTGGTGAAGTGCCAATTATAGTGATTGGAATAAGATGTTCCTTCGTGAGCATGGTGAAAACATTACGTTTAATTTTTGGGTGCAAACTGAGGTTCTTTCATTATTTTTTTGTTTTCATATATAAATTGAGGGTTTTAAAAGAAAAATCTACGAACAACTCATCTGAGATTGAGTTAGAATTTTCTGCTTACGTAATCAGTGAATAAAACACCTCTATATTTGAGGAAAACAACTCAATATTTATAATCATATATTCTCTAATTCTACTAGATATGATCAATGAATACAACACATCCTTTTTTAGGTAAACATTGAAGATTCCGACATAATCAGCAAATAAAACAAACTCTCTGTTTGATAACTCCATGTTTGAAGAAAACACTGAACACTAAAGATTCAGCCACCAAGGCTACTCTAGTTCACGTTTAGCACTCAAAAAGTAAAAAGAAAAAATGGTGTTACAGTAGTGCTCCTACCATATTGCATTTTGAGTTGCAGATCCAAATTCTAAAAATCACGAGTCTAGCAAGCTCGCGGCATTGACAGCTGATCGGTGCACACCTTTCGCTCGCGATTGTCGCTCTCACTCCCTCAGCAGCGATCGTTTAAGCTCAATGTGAGTTTAGGAAGAAATTGAGAAGAAACCGATGAGATGGAAGGGATTGATTATTTGTCACTGTGATTTTAATTATTGATAAGAAAATAGTGATTATTTGTCATTGTGAAGGGAGGCGCTGATTTGCAGTGTGATTGAGCAGTTGTAGAAACATACAGGGAAGGACGGTTAATACATGATGTGGATCATTGTTGTTGCTGCTAGCTACGGAGAACGCTACGGATGGAGTACTCCACAAGAACAACTCCACGAGGTGATTGTCGCTAGTTGTGCCTGCACTGCCGTGAATGCATGAATGGTAGGGTAACCTGAAAGTGATCAGGTCCTAACAAGAGCATGGCTGCTGCTAGCATGCACCTGAAAATGATCGAGAGAGAGCCTGTGATAGAATGGAAGCTTTCATTGTGATCGATGATGCTATATATGAAGCTTTATAGAATGGTGTTAATCATACATATACTTAATTGATATGAAGCTTTATAGAATGGTCAGATCTAATGGTGTGTCTTCCCTGTGTGTACTTATGTGAACTCATTAGTATTATTTGAAATCATTCGTCTTTACCGGTCTCAACACCATCCCTAACTAAACGAATTGAAGAGTGTTTTTCTGATTTGCTTTACTCCAATATCACGCAAATTTGCAACACCCCCATGCAAATAGCATTTAATTTGTAAAATAGCACATACTGATGGCTGGAAGCTCTAAGAGTGCAGTATTTATATGGAGAAATGCTTATCAGCGTGCCACTGGACCCTCAATTAACTATTTTTTGCCCTGTTCTCATTCATTTGTTGCCCTTGCGCCTTGCACCTTGATGAGTGCTGTCACAGTACTTTTTTTTTTCTCAAAATGGAATCAAAACATGCGTGATGCTTCTCTCCTTGATCCTTATACGACTAGATCATTTTCATCTCTCTCCTGTGAGACCGTCCACGAGACGGATAATGAACGGGCAAGCAGCGCATGACACATTTTCAAAAGACCAAAAAAACCATGTCACAACTATGAGATTATGGAAATTACCACGTTTATTTAAGAAAAAATTGTACCGTTTAATCCTGGTAGATCCAAATTATAAAGATAAAGATTAATTTAATAGATTTATACAAATAGTATATATGGTTGTGGAATTGAGCGGCAGAAAGTGCTGGCTCGTCTATATTGCTCTGATGCCGTTGCTCGCGGCTGATGGTCAGTTTCTGTTAGACGCACCCAGCACGGCCTAATCCATATGTTAAATAACCTACGGAATGCGCCTACCACGCTGTTGAACCTTTTCCGGTTGAGAAGTCGTGAACCAACCGTCAGAATTGTATGGCTGTCTAGATGCATTGATTAGTATACCTTTGTAACTATACATAGTGGTTTAGTTGTCATTTGTCATGAGATCTTGGAGTGAACCATATGTGTATTACATCTATACCGACCATGATTGTTATTTCAAATTAAAGCAAATTTGATATCTAAGCAACTTGAAGATGAAGAAGATTCCCACAAAAAACTATGGTGATGAGTCGAGAAGGTTAAACAAATCTGGAAGGGTCAATCCATCCAATAAATGGATGATCCACCAATCAATGTATATTTTTAAACCAAGTTAGTGATATATAAATATATGGTCTGCACAAAAAATTTATATTTCAATCATCTGAAAAACAATATGCTAATATATGAATGCCTCATTGGTTTGACTGCCGGAATAGTTAATCAAACATATTTTGCTGTTGGTTACTGTTTGTGCCACAACTCTAACACAAACGTAAAGACCGAACTACCTACGATACGAAAAACTCCGAGAGAGCCTTGTCTGATAATATGTGAATGGGTGGTCGGTTTAACTGCCACAACAGTTACTCAGACAAATTTTGCTGCCAGTTACTGTTTGTGTCACAGCTCGAGCATAAACGTGAAGGCCGAACTACGAAAGGGGTGCTTAACATGATGCACCCTTCCTTTTTTATCTAGAGGAAGTAATGTACTACAGTTGAGTGGTGAGAATGTCATCTTCTTAATGTTAGGATGGGTGTATAATAGATGATGTGCTGGCAGTCCAATGCACCATATAAGCTCCCAAATGGTGGTCTTCCACAATACTTGCTAGAAGAGAACCAGAGAGAGCTAAAAGAATGAGAGAGAACAAGATGGAAACCTAATATTTGGGTCTAGGGGTATTTCGAAACCTTAACACGGTTTCTCTTTCCTATTAAATTAGAAATGAATATTCTAAAGGGTATGGTATCCAACAATAATTTTTGATCTTCACAAAACTCACTTTTGTACGATATCCTACACCTGAAACCATAAAGTCGTAATATCCTTAGCAAATTTTGCTTGGTATACGAGGGAATAATCATGCAGGGAAAAGAGGAAAATAATTGATAATGTACAGTTTTTTTTTTCAAATTTACATGAATATATTACTTTCAAAATTTTTGCTCAAATATACCGGCACCACAGTTACACGAGGTCACAGTGCCGGCAAGCCGTGGTCGCTTTCCTGGGGTGCGAGTGCCAGTTCGAAGACGACATCGCGTCTGACGGCTGTGCCATGCCGGCCGGCGAAGACGAGTTCGAACCGCCAGAACGCGAGCGGTGACGACTACGCGTGGCCAACGACTTAGCTTATAAATAAGTATAATTTTCTGCATCGATCACTCGCGTGTGCGTCGCTTCTAGCTACCTGCATCCATCTCATCTTTAATCTTCTCCTCTGCTAAGATATCCAGAATCCAGATACTAACTCCTATATATATAAGCTCGGCACCTACCACTAGTCGAAGCCGTCCTCACCCGATCGAACTCACCCGGGAGAGTTCGCTCCAGCGTGGTGCGATCTCGTGGTTACTTCGCTTCCTCCAACGCGAAAATGCGAACTTGTTGCAAATTCGTTTCTTCCGCACACGATCTCGTTGAAAATTTGTAGTTCGCATGCATATTCTTGTAAAAATTTTCAGCACTTATGAGAAAAAAATTTTCTCTGTTTCATATTATAAATCATTTGATTTTTTTTATAGTCAAACAATTTTATTTTAAACTAGTTTATAGAAAAATATAGTAATATTTCTAACACAGAACAAATATATTATCAAAATATATTCAATGCTATATTTAATGAATCTAATTTGTATTATAGATCTTGTTAAAATTTATCTATAAATTTGGTTAAACCTAAAAAAAGTTTTTCTTTAATAGAGAGGAGTAGTGGACAGTATATTTCCAGATTTTTTTTTGAAATGGATGACTTGAAAATAAGTGAAAAATATAGCATCATAATTTTAGCAATCCCGAATATGAGTTCAGGTTGAGTCCTCATCCATCGATCAGGTTTTTGTGAGCATACAGGAGTATCCAACTGGAACCATTACTTCTTTATTTGATAAATTTTGTTGGCAGTCTTGCCTTCAACACGCATTAGGATTTTTCTAGAAAAAGAGGAAAGTTAAATGATTAGTGCTCGGAATTCGATATACAACCGTCTGGTTCATAACAGTTAAACGATGAGCTTAATTTGTGTTGTGGTTGTATAATGTTTTTTCCCCACCTATTTGATTCTATCTGGAAGATTTGTTTTCGAAGAAAAAGAAAAGGAAAGATTTTTTTTGAGAGCTTGCAATACATGATCTTTCTAATAATGAACAAAACCTTAGTACGGAGAGATTGCACAAGATCGATCTAGCAATGTTTTTTCGTTTTGTTTTGAATTGAATGCATACCATTAGCCATCTCCTTATCTCCTTAGTACAGTGAAGTGGGTGTAGGTCAAAGTGGTTTAATTCCTTTCGGTAGAACTAGTTAATTTTCAAGTCTTAGAATTAACATATGTGATCGCTTTTACAGCTGATTTTTTTTATAGATGATGTACCGTTGACAGCAAGACGTGCGTGGTAACTTTATCAATCTCAAAATATACCAACCTAGTCATTCGGAGATGCTTATAGGGGTAGAGTATATGTATATGCACGTTAGGAGCATTTAGATCCAATCTTCCGGTGGTTGCGGACTCATCCAACCGTACATTGTTGCAAATTGCACTAAATCGATATGGGTGGTCCATTCATGCAGAGACAGAGTGATGGCACAACTGAGGCGTACGTACCAGTGGTATGCTAAAGATATACCACTTCGTTTCATAAAAAACAAATCTAATATAAAATGTGATACATTCTAGTACGGGCTTAGAAGTAGTATTGGTAGTTTGTTCTCCAAATGGCCGAACTATTCCCAGGAGAATTAATGAAAGCATAACAACTGCACGATTAAAATTTTGTCTCTTCCATCCTTCGTTGGCAACAAGGTGG
Organism: Oryza punctata; assembly: GCA_000573905.2. Lineage (NCBI taxonomy): Eukaryota > Viridiplantae > Streptophyta > Magnoliopsida > Poales > Poaceae > Oryza > Oryza punctata. The sequence goes on from CM002493.2 coordinate 32,251,112, forward strand.
GTCGGAGACGGGTTGGGCTAGAACGGCCTTGCCCCCGACCCTGACTTCTCCATCCAGCTCTGGCCCCGAGTGAAGTTGTGGGGCCAAATCAACCCCTGGACCTGGCCCCTCCGGGGCCCCACAACCTGACCGGAGCCCCGCAGCGGGTTGCCTACGCCCCTACGCTTGCTGGTTGCCACGCCTGTGCGCCGCCCGCTCACTGCGTTGTGTGCCACCTCGCGCACCACCACATGGAGACTGGAGGGAGAGGGGAGGGGAGAGGGTGATGGCGTTGGCTAACCCACGCGCCGCCATATGGAGACCGGAGGGAGACCAGCACGTGCCACCAGAGGGAGAAGGGAGGGGACAGGGTGAGAGGGAGGGGGGAGGGGAGAGCTGGCTGCCGGGGAGGGGTGCACTAGCGACTGAGGGAGTGCTTGGGGACGTGGGGGTGTATTAGGGTTAGGTTTTATATTAATTTGGGCTTCATGGGCCTACAATGGACTATATTTTGAGTTCTAATATATTCCCTCTTCTTCCCCACGGGTCACCTATGGGTGGAATGCCTCCCACATTCCCTCACCCGCCCAATTGCGGGTCCCCGGCCCTGACACCCTGTGCGGCAGAAATTCCACCAGCTCCCGCCCCCGTAGGGGTGGGTTCCCGCTGGGAAATTGTCACCCCTAATCCTTGGTGCAATCTGGTGATTTAAATGAACAAACAACGTGCCGGCCGGCTTGCTCTGCAATGTTCTGACGCTGTTGCAGTTGATGGGCCAGATTTTCTGTTATACCGAATACATGTAAACTGAAAGGCATAACTATGCTGTGAATAAAGTCACATGCATTTCTTGAATGTTTGTTCTGTCGGCTAGGAATGCATGAACCGAATATGAGAATTGAGCCTCTGCTGCTCTGTATGCATTGTCAACATAGTGAAAACAGGATGATATATAGGCGCAGTGGCATTTCTAAACACATTGATTACTATCCGTAGTATAAATTACTGACAACTCCTGAGTGGGCTGGCCACGTCGCATTCAATTTTTTTAAATTCAGCTCCACAGTAAGCCGGCCCCGTCGCACACAATTTTGTTTTAGATTTAAATACGATGAGGAGTTGTTTTGCATAAGATATTGGAGCAAACCAGCTATATAGATAGAACATTGCGATTGTGGAGGTATATATCAAAGAAAAGCAACCATATGTACCGACATCAAATTCCTACCTTGTCTATAAGTCACTCCAATTGATTACCGCTCCAGTCTTCCATCGTTCTTAAGCTCGCAGGCCCACATCCCGCTGTAGTCTGCCCGTTTTTCTTTGGTTTGTTATGCGGGATCGATAGAGTTTGCCAATTTATCGTCATCCATCATCTAAAGAAAGCATTGACACCAATATGCTGAGTGTTTAATGGACCGAGACATACAACACAAGGTCTACTAGGTCTCGAGGCACCTCATCTGATAATTTGTGAATTGGCTTGGAACGCTAATAAGTCTGTTGACTCCCTCAATTATCAATCGAATATAATTTGCATCCATTAACCACAAAACAAACCAGGTATATCACCTCTCCCCAACATTAAAAAACAAGTATATCAACTCTCCCAAGCATTAAAGCCTATGTAAAACGACTCTCTCGGTTATTTTAAAGGTGGTTTTGGCTGATGCGGTGTTCACATGGTAGCCTAGTCACCAAAGGTATTAAAAGATATAAACATGAAACATCCATGTAAGTGACTACCTCTCGTATTCCTCCACCACTCCCCTCTCTTTCCTTGTACACGTAGAGCCGCAGTCGCTCGATGGCGCATTCTCCGGAAGAAGGATCTCGACTATGTTGGCGACGCCCTTCATGGCCGGCTTCGTCCGGAAAGGATATCGTCCTCCCAGCCTCGCGAGTGACAAAGCTGTAGGCCGTGGGTGGTGATATCCTCGTGCAGCGACAAGGGGGAACGGCCCGCGGCTGGTGGCAAGTGACGAGCACTCGGTGTGGTGGGGAGCGTAGGAAGAGGCGCCGGAATGTCAATGTTCCGGAGTAGGATGGCCAAGTCGACGAGCACGAGCACTGCTTGTGTCATGCGGTCGCTGCGGCTGGGAGCACGAGGAGAGGGAGGCTTACAGGAGCGAGACAAAGCGCCAAGGGTCTCACAGAGTTGGATGACGACGTACGTCGATGTCCATGATGCTGAGGCTTGGAGCACGAGGAGGCGAGGCATGGGGCCTGACGTTGATGACGAGAAAGATAGTTGAGGGAGTAACAAATAACTTTTTCCCTCGAAGCAGACATTGCCACGAACGTGCCGGGCCGTCAACCTCCCATGGTCACGGCCCGCTCGTATTCGTTGCTACGGAACTGCTACGTATGCCGTCATCATCGTAGCAAGTTGCTCACAGAAATACAACTTGCTCACTTGTATTTCTGTGAGCATGTTGTATTCTGTGCGAGGATGAGGAGAGAACCCAAAAGGAACACCTTGCTAGGTTATTTCATCAAAGCAGAAGAAACGAAGAATGATGCTGATGAACTAAATACAAAATAAAAACTAAGCATTGTCGGACATATTTACATCTTGCTTGCCTATATTCTCCCATGAATCCTGTACATATTTGTCAATTAAAGAAATGGTCACGCTAAACATGTTCTAGCAGCAGTGCGTTCGCCCGCTGGACCCTGATTTCGCCGCACGGAGCATCTCCGTAACCATCCCTATTCCGCTCTCCGACCAGCCGTCCACTTCCAACGGCCTCGCCGCGACGGCGACGACGCTGACAACGTTGATGACGAACAGAAGCAACAGCACCGCCTTCGCCACCGTCGCCACCATTGCTGTTCTTCAGAGGACGGAAGACAGAAAACTATGTATGGAGACAATCGCCTTGCCGGCCTTCAGACTGTGTGTCTTTCGTATTGTTCAGTTGTTGTTGAGCTTGGGAGAAATCTAAAGACTTTGCATGCTGCATATCTTGTTTTTATAGGTGAGGGCTCGGTAGGTGCCGGACGAACACATGTGGTAGGTTGCAGAGATGAATGTGTATGATACGTGTAGCTCTGGGCGTGTACAGTCGGTCTCTGTTTCCGAGTGTTTTGACCTTGAGACTGCTAAAATATATATGGTCAGCACTTTTGATTTGCCAGAACTACCAGCAACACGACGACTCAGGCTATACATTTCTTGACTGGGTATACGCGAGTGGTCGACCGTTTCAGTTTAATTTGCTGCATAAATATGGACGGCACACGGCATGCAAACCCTTCCCTTCATGACCAAGACCAGCGCATGCATCCAACCGACCACGTTTCACATTCGAACTCGTGCAAGGAGGCCATTGACAAAACTTGAATCGTTTCACAATAACTAAAACGGCACCAAACAGGCAAACAACGGCCTTCAAATATAAGTGTGTGGCTCTTGCTGCAAACCCACATCTGGACAGCAGATAGATTTCAGCTTCGCGGCTGGGCAAACAATTATTTTTGTTAATTATGTGTTGGGGCAGTTTGAATACAGATTTCAATATTTGCCAATTAATTCGTACACGTATCAGAATTTTCTATCCAATTCATATGCTTTTCAGAATTTGTTGCCGACTATGCATTTTTTTCTTTTCCATGCTACTTTTTCCCAAATTTTCTCATTCTTCTTTTTACAAAAATTCGTATATCTAGTGATAAATTCTGAAATACTAACGAATTAATTGGCATATTTTGAAAGTTTTACGAATTAGATGATAAATATTGAAATTTCTTCAATTTGAAGAAGACCTAACATCTGTATAGAAATTATCCAGTGACTAAGAGAGTAGGAGTGCTTGGGATACCATTGCGAGAAGCTAAGACCGCGGAACTGGTATCCTAATGTTTGTTTACTTGAACGTAGATCTATGCAAGGAGTGGAATGCACGAGTCTTCCACCATATCGCCACAATGCCAGAGACAATTAATAGTAGAAAAAGTTGAGGAATCCAAAGCATGGTACCTTATTGGGCCATAAAAGATTAGAGATCACCTCTAGCCACGAGAGTTGCTCAAGAGGTAATAGTTACCCGCCTAATCTTATTGTAAATATTCTCTAACACTCCTTTATTTTTGAAAAAAGGCAGACCTTCTGCCCTCTTATTCGAAAAAAGAAGAACGTGGATCAATGGGGTGAAGGGAGCAAGTAAGATAAAAAAAAGATGGTATCAGATCAATTTTCATCTTGGTAATGTGGGGAATTACGAAGGAGAGGAACTGAAGAACATTTCAACATTGAGGTGTCACCAATACATACCATAACAAACCGAATAACTAAGAAAATGTGGTTTTGGAAGGCATGGGCGCGGAGGGGATAAGTGAGAAAATCCGGTTTTGCTAGGCATGTCAAGTACCGTTGTTTTCCATTTCTTCTCTTCATTTTTAACTTGAGCCCTAACGGCCTCATGTAAAGTTTTTTTTCCCTCCGCTATTAATAAATACACCCATAAGGGGTTCAAAAAAGAGTAAATTTTACCTAACCACAGGTATTATGGTCTAAGTTTCACAAAACCACGGGGGTTTTAACACGTGGCATTATGGTTATAAAGTTTTACAAAACAACATTATTGATCATTTTGACTTTAATTTACCACACTTTTGAGTTCTACGATCACATCTCAAATTTATGAGGTATTTATCCACCATATAAATGTTATATCAATGTAAGTACAACCTTTTTAATTTTTGATATAGGAGTATGTCTAATTATTAACGGTGTGATTTTGTGAAACTTTAGAACCATAATACCTTGAGTTATATGTCACGTACCAAAATCTCTATGGTTTATATAACTTAGATCATAATAAGCGGAGTTTTATGAAATTTAATAAAAAATGATTTTTGAATTATATTCTCCACCACTGGAGTACTTTCAACATTACTTTGATTTTCTACGTGGGCACAAATACGTTATTATTGAAAAATATGACTAAAACATGAGCTTGTTATGGCCGGCCATTGTGGACTTGCAGCGCTAGCTCCGTCCACAAGTGTGCGGACTTGGAGAAATTGAGCTGTGTCATGTTTCTCTAAGCACGCAGGTTGTGTGCTCGATAGGTATTTTTTACGTATAACTTGTTGCGTAAAGTATAAACTTTAATTATATATAGAAACATTTTATATACAAAAAGTTTACATATAAATCAAAAAAATATTATGTCAAATTTTGGCGCTACCTTTGGCCCAAGAATTTCACACACCAAGACCATTAGTTTGGAACATTTTTTGTACAAGTATGCACTTGCGTGACCTAGGTCTTATTCGTCGCCTAATCAGAATCTCATGATGCATGATCGCCTGCATGCGCTAGTGAGTGAAAAAAGAAAGCATCATATGACACATTATGCAGCATCTATTTATAAATGATGCTCGGTCGATCGATAATTGACTATATTTATAAATTTAACTACTCATTATCGACATCAATATGATACTAAAAAATTAGAAAAATCAAAATTTATAAATTACTAAAAATAAAAATGGTTGGAAATGGTATAACTATATAAAAATGGCCCTCGGTCAGTCGGGAATTTGGACCATTTTCATCCCTTTGTGTCATAAGAAGAAAAAAAAAACCACGTGCAACAGACTCGCACCCACGAGAGATAGGCACATCACGCACGTGCTTTCGCTTGTTAGTATTTTGAACCAGATGGTTCGATGTCCGGGAGTCGCTAGCCTTCTAATACTTTGCAAAGACCGTGCGCAATCTGGATAGCCCATGATGGTTAGCCCATTAAATAAGAGTTTTCTCTTCCATTTTGTGTTGGTGACTTCGTGGAAAGAACTAAAGATCGTCTCTACATGGCCCAATCCGGCAAGAGAAACTATGAAGCCTCTATATGCAAGCGGCGGCAACCGCGCTTTGCTGAGGAACAAATGGTGTGTCTCGAAAGCCAAGCCACACGCCAAAAAATTGAGTTTGACAATGCTGCCATTGTTGATTACTATAAGGCAATGGATGGATCACTACTAAAAAAAGGCACGTAGAGATCAGCACTATAGATGCCAGAAATGCTAAAACCGGTACTTATAGACATTTTCCAACCACCAAGGGCTGAAAACATGAAAAACTGACACCTTTAAGAAACTATAGGTGTCGGTTCTGAAGAAAAACCAGCACCTATACTATATACCTTTTTTTAAAAAAAACCTTTAAAAAGATCGGCACCCCTAAAAACGAGCCGAGCCGAACCGATTGGCCTCCCATCCTTATCCTCTCATCCACCTCATCGCTCTTCCATCCTTATCATCTCCTCCTTTCTCCTCCACCACACCCTCTCTCTCTCTCTTTCTCTCTCTCACGGTCGATCCCCCGATCAACGTCCGTGGCCTGGCAATGGCGACCTCCCCTCCACCAAATCCAGGGGGAGGTGGCGGTGGGTGTCGGTTTTTTTTAAAAAGATCGGCACCCTAAAAACAAGCCGAGCCGAACCGATCAGCCTCCCATCCTTATCCTCTCATCCACCTCATCTCTCTTCCATACTTATCATCTTCTCCTTTCTCCTCCACCACACCCTCTCTCTCTCTTTCTCTTTCTCTCGGCTCTCTCTCTCGGTCGATCCCCCGATCAGCGTTGGTGACCTGGCAACAGCGACCTCCCCTCTGCCAGATCCAGGGGAGGGGAGGTGACAGCAGTGGGTGGTGCCCTCCCCAACGTCAGCCTATTCTTATGTTTGTAGTATTCTTAGTATTCTTGAATATTCTTTTGTTCTTGGATGTTCTTGGATTGATCAGGGTAAAGGGGATCGGCTCGATTCGGCATCGAGCCAACCTTTTTATTATTTGTGGAATCTCAAAGATGTCGGTTCTAAACCTGCACTGGAACCAGCATCTATTTCCCCTTCACATCAGTGCTGCTTTCTAGATGCCAGTTGAGAAATCCGACACCTAAGGGATAGTGGAGGCATGAGGAGGGAGCAAAAGACGCTAGCGTAACTATTTGACTCCTGTGTCGCTATAAATGGGTGTAGAGAACTTGGAGTTCAACAACATTTATGTGATAAAGACATTGTAGGATTATATTATTTGTATAAGATACTTGAGTGAACAAGAACACTAAAACAATATAATTAGAAAGAAGGGTGACAATCCTTTTAGTAAGAACCTCTAACCATCCATACACATTTGCCAAATAGGAACTGTCAGTACTAATTAATCAAGTTATGGAATTATTTAATTCATTCTTGTTGAAGTAATAGAGAGATTCAACTCTATTCCATATTATAGATATTACTACTAGTTTTTTTCTCGAGAAATTGGTATATATTTAGCCATCCACGATTTGTGTAATCCAGATATTACCTTGGTGAAAATAACGACAAAACAAAAACAGCTCGAGTCGATTAATTTTTTTCTCGATATCAATTTTGACAAGCGGGTTTAGCCATAAGTCAAATAATTTTGTGGTATTGAATGTTAATTTACAGGTAGATCGATGCATCACGAGTTGATCAAGACTGGACCATAAACCTTATCATTCACAAACAGCATGCCAATATGCGCGGAGGCTGCCGCTAGAAATCATCGCTATATTAGCTATGCACACTCTTTTGGAGTGTGTAGAAGCCAGAATGATATCCACTAGTATTAAGAAAAAAGAAAGAAAAAGAAAGCATCGATCTCTCGCTGGAGTTGGCACTTGGAAGGGAAAGCGTGAGGGACGCGTGACGGGAAGAGGTTTATGGGCCTCGAGGCGAAGGAATGGACGAATGAGCTCTGGGTTGTAGTAGGAAGGCCCAGATTACATCGCTACAAATGGCAGAGATCCAATTCCCAGTAACTCAACTAGACAGAGAATTTCTTCACACATAGTCGGAAAAGGTTGATCGCTATAAATTCAATACGAATTAAACAATTCACAGTTTGAATAAAACAATGTGACAAACTCTATAAGAAAAAGAATCGAATCAATCCCAAATAAACTACAACAACCAATGATATAGATGAGCTTGGAAGTACCCTACCATGGTGAGTACATATAGAAGTAAACCGCTAGAAATGTCAACCTGATATCGCGATGATATCATACTGCCCCTAGCTCAATCAAATTAGTGTAAAAGCTCTGTAATCGTGTACCATTGCCCATTCTATATAATTTAATTCATATTTTTTATATTATTTTTATTGTCACCATTTATTCTTAAAAACAACCACACTTCTGACTCACTTTCTCACCATGGAAATACCATGGAAAAAATGTATTTCTTTGCTTAAGAATTATTTCGATGAACAATATTTTAACTATGGTATTTATGTATTTGGGGGATGACAGATATTAGGATACTATCAGATATGCAATAAAAAGACGGGAGACATGATTTTTTTATATATAGGTTTAACTATTTATATACCCCTCCCAAGTGCATATCTACTCGGATGCATATCCCATATTAGGCCTTGTTCGGTTTAGAGGGGATTGAAGAGGATTGGAGGGTATTGAGGGGGAATAATTCCACACCACAATTGAGGGGATTGAGGGAATAAATCCCCTCCAATCCCTCCCTCATGGGGATTAATCGAACAAGGCCTTAAGGGGTTATTTTCCTTGTACAATTAGGTACGTGATATTGCTGGTGAGACAGCTGTAAGTGTACAGGTATCCCATATATTTATTACAAGTAACCATTTCTAATTTATCGGATGTACTTTTATGAAATAAAATTACTCTCGATCGGTCCAACTCGCACCGACCAGGATTGTCATTTCGAAGGCTATTATGGTTTGCTTTTGCGAATAGATCGAATATTCATCGAATCATCAGTGAGTCTGGGATAAGAAGATTGCCAGACTTCTCAAAGAACAGGCCACATTTGCTGCAAAGACTCCCACAGCCCGCTCGTACATGTACAATACACAATAGCTATCCGGTGATAAAGTTGGCTGTCAATTCAATCTTAGTATATGAAAGAATAGGCATGCAACTGTGTATGGTTTTGAACAATTAATTTACCACACTGGTGAACGGATGCATCGTGTCCATTTATTAATTGGTGGGCTGAGATATTGAGCCCTTATATAGCGAAGATAATTTGTAAAGCTAGAAAATTATGGTCCAATTCAGACTGTCCAGGTTGGATCACGAATATTGGTCACAATCCGGTATCTTCTGTTCAATTAACACATTAACGGTGGCGGCCGGACTTGCTGGACAACAGGACAAGCATGGAGAAGGAAAGAGACAACGAGTGATGAGATTTTTTTTTTTTTAAAAAAAAGAGACAATGAGTGATGGACGACAGAGATTGAACGAGCAAGTGATGGTCCTTGGCAGCTTGATCGTTCCATCCGTTCGTCTGTGCTCGGCCCATTGAACCTACAAGAACAGATAAAAATGCAGATCCCAGAATTGCATGAACAGAAACATGTTTTGTTACAAGCACACAAGTTATGCTCTCCTCATTCCTCACTGAAAATGCATGAATAATAAAACAATGTGTGAGAGCACATGCATGAACTAGAAAGTTCATTCCTGAATATAAATGGCATGCTAATCTTCTTTAGGTTTGTTTTGGTACTCCCAATTCTGAGTTCAATGTCCTCTACATTATCAAAAAGCCAAGCTGAATGAAAACCATTGTAGTGTAGTATGATATAGTGGAGCAAACCAAGTCTATCATGAACAACAAAAAAGAGTGGTTTTGTTTGTGTGAAATCAAAGCAGCCTCATACCAAATAGCCCAAGCGAGCGACAACGATGATCACAAAAATGATGGGAATGATGATGATGATGGGTTAGCCATGAAGGCCTATGATTGGACGGGCGAGCCGTAGTGCAACTACATCAGCACCAACGACTGGAACGGGCTCATGTCTGAATGGGGTAAATTTCTTAAGCATCACAACCTTGTTGTCAAGGACAACCCCAACAATCTTAACAAACCAACAAAAAGGGTAAGAAGGACAAGAAAAGGGTGAAGATGATCAAAACAGACAACAAAAAGGCAAAAAGTCATCATGGTCACCATACTAAAGATTGATAAAGTCATGATTGACCTATTAGTGTTCTATCTCTGAAGATGAAAGTTTGCTAGCCCGGGCTGATCATGGTGCACTACTTCGAAGACAAGACACCATATGGTAATATCGACTTCCAGACCAATAAGGAGTTATAGGTATGGGCATTGAAGAAGGTGAAGAAGGATCAAGAGATTGTGTTGTCATTGCACAAGGAAGAGCCCTTGCCAAAACATTCGGATGGCCATACAACTCTTAGTATCCTACATTATCGTGTTATCGACTGTGAAGGGATACTTGTACTCTTACCAAATCTTCACTTTTTTTAAAAAAATTCTTTACGCATCAAATTGTTTTTACACTAAATTGTTAAACTGATAAATATAGTTAATTCCAAACTGTCTAGGAATCGTTTCCGAACAGATGCTATCAATTCCAATCATTTCCGACTTTTTCAGCCCTAGTTTAGAACACTCAAATTGAAATTTTGTACCTATTATTTTTTTCTTTCTCATGGACCGTTTAATGTTATTCAAAAAATATTAACAATAGGGTCAAACTTCTTACGGAACTTTTATATTGTTTTAATTTTATCATGAAAGACGTACATGCAAATACATGACTACACATACCATGCACACTACCAAGAGTGCTCCCTCCAAAACAACAGTAAGAAAACAAAGAACTAGGAAAGCTCGAAAACATTTCTAGTTTGATCGGCGTGAGGACTTAACAGCAAGCTACTAGAAAATACAAAAACATTTTATTCGAAAGGAACGGAAAAAACTCGAATCAAAATTTTCAGAAACTGTGCCGTATGTCCATGACAATTCAAGCAAACTCTATTGTTCCTATTTATACATTAAAGCATCGAATTAAGATGAAAAAAGAGCCCTTTAGAACTGAAGAGAAAAAAAACCTAGACTGCTCCCCGACACACACACACCATGGCGGACACAGTATAGGGACATGGGGGTATAGCTGTACCCCAATTTTTTTTGCAAAAAGAACACTATATATTATAGTGTATTACATATGTGTACTAATAATTCGGTCAAAAGGGCTATATTTGCACTTAAATTGACATTCCAGTCCAGGCAATACCTGAACCCTCTCTACTCCATAGGCTATATATACTTATCGATGGCTAGCTGTGATGACTACTGGCCAACAAAAAAATCCATAGGCTATATATTATGAATATTTTTGTTTGTGGAGCCTTCGAATAATCAAAATCGGTGAAAAGATTAGTTTGTTGAACCTTAAATATTCTGTCGACTTACCCAAGGGTTATTTAAATTTTGTACCACAAATATGGCAATTGATTATTCTATACAAATAAATTAAGAAATATCACAAACATAAAAAATACTGAATAATTGCTTGGTTACATTCTTAAAGACAACATTTTCTACATCTTCATGACAAAGGCATGATATATATCCTGTTTCTAAAAACATTTCCGATCAAATATAATTTTAATTTTTTAGTACTTTGTAATTTCAGTAATTTATTATACGCTAAAATGATATTACTTTTAATTATGTTCATGGTATTTCTTATTTACATAGGCCTTCATCATTTATGTTGAGTGATATCTTTTTTAACACCGTACCCCCATCCCTAAAATCATGCGTCCGCCACTGACACATAACTCATTGATCTAAAAACAATCAACGAATTTGATCTCAACATTTATTTTGCATGTCTGTATGGCAACAACTAATAAAAAGAAGTAATCATCTCTCTCGTTTAACTATGAAAATGAAGCACTAACGACGCATTGCCCCCACACAGATATTCTCCTCTGCTTTCTATTCCGTGCTGAGAATCGAGGCATGGATGCATGATAGGATGGCAAAAATTGGATGAGTGTAACTACTCGACTGTGTTTCTCCCTTATAAATGATAGAGTAATAGAGTATTATCCATGACAACCATGCATATTATCTTCAGTGCAAAGTACATCCAATCTGGTTAGGAGTATCGGAACTGGACAGCTATATATGACTATGAGATGATGGAGTGAACCAAAGATGTGTTCTCTTATAAGCAGGCAATTTGCCATTTCAACTTATTGTTGAAGATTTATAAGTTGTTGAATCTTTATAACCAATTAATGAGAATACCTCGTTTGAGAGTGCATTGCGATTAAGCATTCTTCACTTTTGATAAATATTATTAGGGCTGGTTTGAATTATTACGATTTTGAGCCTTCAACAAACAAAATTGATAATTATAAGGAATGGGTGTTTGGTTTGTTGTTAAGACTGGTTTGGATTACTATCATTTTTAGGCTTAAGAAAATTGGCAAACCACAGAGAATGAGTGCTTGTAACAAATATTTGGAGGATGTTTATTGTGATTATTGTTTGTTTGTAACAAACCAAATGCCTAAAATTTTTGGTGTGGTTGTCTGAGCTGTGAACCAAACAGCACCTAGCACCTAAGTATTCTTTGTCTCCAGAATATATATAGTCATTTATTATATTTCCCATAAAACATATTTATGTCGACTGGTTATACCGACCAGAGTAGTTGAGGAACGTAGGATATGGATGATACCAAATATATACGCGAGTATATAATAAAAATATGTAATGCATGGATTATTATATGGGTAATAGGTCTACTCCAGTTTATATATGTATTAATCTAAGATCTATCACACCGAGTATAAAGGGAGAGCAAAGTTAATCAAGCCCACAAAACTGTACTAGGTGGCTAGTGCAAAGGTGTGTTCCTTATGTAAACTCGATGTGTCTTGATGTAAAGCTTTTGATTTGATGCTATGAAGGAAGCCCTTTTTCTAACTCAAGAATCCTAAATAGGATATGGGTAGACATGACCTCGTTGACTATACAGTATTGTTGGTAATTATTATTTTCTGAATTAAATAAGTAGTAATTCGTCAAAGAGATTTAGGAAAATAATATGGACGCTATCTTCCACGATGTCCAGAGACGGACGCTGTTGGAAAGATCGCCTGACATTGGCCGTTGTTTGCAACCGCATCCACCCCGTAATGCCGGTGCCAACTAACCATGGAAGTATATATAGAATGCACGCCGGATCGAACGCTGTTCGTCTACTGTATCGCGGCCATCCCTATCTCCTTCATCGTCTCGATTCTCGACTGCCGCGGTGTCACGCTTTGCCGCATCCTTGGGGCAGGGTGCTATTCTAGCTTTTCTTTTCTTTTTTTAAATCGATTGCCAAAGTGAATCTGTTAGCAAGATTAATCCAGATTGATGTGCAGCATATTTATTAAAGTAAATCGACTAACTCTTATGCGTGTCTATTACACCCTCTAGCTAGGGCAATACAAGACTAACTAATTAATTAGTCCCACATCAGATTGTAAGAAACATATGTGCCCTGCAGGCTGCAGGCGGAGTAATAACTGCCTTGCCGCTGAAGCAGATGAGCTTGGAATACAGGCTTGGGATCGAGCTAGCGAAGAGGTGACCACAGGTGAATTGAAATATGAAAACACGAGTTTGAAAGCAAAACGAGGAATCACGAACCACAGTTCTGAGAAATGCCCTTGCGCTTGGGCGGAGCTAGTTGGTGTTGGAGCCGCACCATGCCGTGAATTGAAACGTCCTCACCTGGACGCTCCACAAAACAACGTCCTTCCCATATTTGTAAATATTAGTTTTGATTTACTAGATATTTAATTCTATTACTGTTAATTACTATAATTAAAAAAATGGGGAAATTTTGCGAGGTTCGTGCCGTGATGGGGTTTTCTACTTTTGCAATGTTCCTTGGAGAAGCTAGAGGCCAGATGGTAATGGGCCAATTAGGCCTGACCAGCTCAACTGGGTATGAAAACACGGGCCCTGTAGAACCGAAAGTGTCATATCCTTGCTCGGCCCATCTACAGATGGAATACGGCCGTAGCCCATTAGAGGTAATGCCACCGCTACGCAAGGAAAGCAGACAGAAATGCGAGACTTCAGTTTTTCTTCTCACTAGCACATGATTATCGGATGATGCATGTTACTCGATGCTGCTAACATATATATATACTCTCAATGCAAGCCATCGAACATAGTTTGCTGCATGATAATGCAAGACCATCGAACATATTTTGCTGCATGATAGCTCATATTCTTTCATTGTTCTTTGATTCTTTCTTCTAAAACCATGTTTGCTAAAACTCTTTATAGCATAAGATATGAGATATTAGAGTGAACTAATATATAAGAAAACCTAATGACAAAATGTAGGTGTGGAAGATATGGGTAATCTTGTTGGTTCATTCGAACAAGCTTTTTTGTTGCGTTAACTTGTTACTGAACTCCGAAATTTATAATTGAATTTATATTTATTCTTGTTAAATATAATATTTTGGAAGATGTGTCTAGTCTAACCATCACATACATACAGTACAAGTTATGGTGTCCCTTACCTCTATAATGCTTATTAATGCGGACTAAGGCTACAGTGGGATTAATCGTAACCCATTATCATTGTTTCTTTGTTTGATGAGATTATTTTGTAAAGACAAGTCTATTTACTCATATTGTTCAAATTTGCTCTATTAAACAAAACCAATGATTTATCATTTTTAGATATATACATTGAAATGAAAAGTGCATATATATAGCATGTTTCTAAGATATTCTACTTTGTTTTTGACAGTTCAAAGTCTCCGTTGAAAAAAGCCGCACTATATATAGGGTCCAACTTTGTACACACCTTTTGCTTTATGTTTTAATTTATTACATGGAAGATACACACTCACCAATACATACCATCCACATCCATGAGTGTTTTTGCTTAACACAAGCTAAAACTAAAAAAACTCAACCATTGGTGTGAGAAAACTTAGCTAGGAGACAGTATTCTGCATTCCTCCATGGTTTCGGAAAAATGCTGAGCTTTCTTTTGAAATGAACAGAAAAAAACTAATTCAAAAATCTCAGTACAATTCTTACAAACTCTATCGTTCCTAATTATACATCAAGAGAAAAAATTGATAGTGACACCATATAACACATTAATTTTTGAAAAAAAAAGTCAGCGAAATTAATCTCCATTGCCGCACACATCTTCTGCTCTGCTTTCTATTCTCTGCACTAGTCACACATCTTCTATGCTTTCTTTTCTCTGCACTAGCTCGTCAAGAATGGCTAAGCTGTAAGTCATCAATGTCTTACAACACATTGCCTTTAGCAGCAGTGTGTGCGCCTGTTGCCCCTCGATTTCATGGCGGCGAGCATCTGCGTTGCGATTCCAGCGACACCCTTCTCCTCCAACGGCCTCGCCGCGGCTGCGAGGACGCTGGCGATCTGCAGCAGAAACAGGAGCAGGAACACCACCCTCGCCGTCGCCATTGGCCTTCTTTCAATCTTGAAAGTTCCTTGTTCAGTTAGATGTTGAGCTAGCTAGCTTGGACAATGTTTTGCATGCTAAATCTCTTGATTATATAGATCATATAGGTGGAGGTATGGTTTGGTTGGTGCCTAACGTAGAACATGGTAGTTGCACACATAGCATCCCTGTAGAGTTTGGTTGGTCGCCGTTTCCGTGTCTCTGACCTTACGACAGTTGACAACTAGAACAGTCTGCGTTTTCTGACTAATTTGGCCGGTCATAAAGCTCAAGTTTTATGCATTTTTTCTCGTGTATGAGTGCATGAAAGATGGAAGTGCAGCCGTGCAGGAGCCGTACGTTTACCACATGATAATATGGACGGCACACAGTATGTATAATATATATTCTTTTTGAAAGTTCACGTTTGTATCTTAGTGTTTCACATTCATACGAACAAGCCTTGTGTGCAAAATCAAATACGGTGTCATGCTAGACTCAATTAAGAACAAGTAGTGTGTTCTTTTGCTGATTCGTACTTTTTTTTAATACGATCATAAGGGCAAAACCCCTGTTCCATTACTCAGAGAAGCAAAACAAAATTCGATTCATACAAAATTCATATGATGGTTCATTCTTAAATTTTTAGCGGACTTTTACAGTACACTATACTGGTACGTGGTATATACTATCAGTATTTATAAGGGTATGATAAGAAATTGCATGTGTGTATAGATGTACCCTTATTTACTCTTTACCCTATCGTTCTTGCTCTCCTCAAAGAAGAGTTATGTTCTTTGTAAATATTCTCTGCTATTTTAATTCGAAGAATGTATTGATCTAAAGATAGACGATGGTATAGAGAGCGGGGGACCTAGAGGATCCGGCGATCCGAGGCCAGTGCCCCACTGGCATGCAACAATAGATTAGCATGCCATAGTAGAAATATAGGGTTTAATCACTATATATATGTATAATTTACAAAATTAGCCCCACCTAATAAAATAGAAAGACAAATATGCCCTTTTTTATTTTATACTGCAATCTAACTAAGAAGCTAGGCAAATCGATCTACACCGTTGGATCATTTATATTGGTAGTATATACTGCTAGTAAATTGTACCGTAAAAGTTCTCAATTTTTAATGTTTCAAACACAAAAGTTAATTATGCACCATAGATTTTGAACGAGTGATTGGTTCTTGACAGCTTGATTAATAGGTCAATTCCATGGGTTCATTCATACTCCGCCCATTGAATTACACTGCTGATGTGAGAACTCCACCACTACTCACTACACACATGTTCTGTTAAATTAAGCTGGTTATGCACAACATGCAAGTCCACACGTAAAACTTCAATGGGAGAGAGACAGCGGGCAAGGCGAGAGGAGGAAGAAGGAGAAGCGGAGGCAGTGTTTTCCTTGGTCACCGCCCGTGTCACCCTAGGGTGAGAGACATGGAGGCCCTATTCCTTTCTTTTTTACCTCTGTCACTACTAGGAAGAGCATTATCGCAAGCGGCCGAAAACGGTCTTCGCAGGCGGGGCGACCGTCCGCCTGTAAGCAAACGACTGTGAAGATCGCCGATCTTCGCAGGCGGGGCGGCCGTCCGCCTGCGAAGATAATTTTCGCAGGCGGACGTTGGCTAGTCCGGGCCGCCTGCGAAAATAGGAAGATGCCGCCTGCGAAGATAGGTAGAAATTTTTGAAATTTAATAATAATTTGCCCGTTAATAGAAATTATTGCAGGTAAATTATTGTGTACATATATTGGAAGATTATCAAGCATTTGGTACTGAGGAATTTACATATATTGCATAACTCAAAAGTGTTGCCAAAATATATATATTACAATATTTTTTTACATTGTGACTTCAAATACGCCATCTAGTTACATTATGGCATAGCAGTGTTCCACTCCCGAAGATTCTTGAATTCGTCACTTGTCGCAAGGACACCCTCGAACCCTACCCCCGTGTTGGACGACACACCTCGAATTCCTTCCAACTCATCTTGGATGACACACCTCGAACCCTACCCCCATGCTCAGGAGTACCCAGCGCCGTACTTAGCACATTTTTTTCCCTCTTAGGCTTGAAAAATCCTTTCTTCTGTGAACTGGATAAATTCTCTATTTTATCGGCAACGCCCTGCAGCTCCGGATCTTCGAATGATACTTTACCTTCATCCGTGACCTTCGGAGTTCTAGCTCTTACCCAATTCCTTGATCTCTGTGTCCATTCCTCCATAGGTACCAGAAGCCCCGCCTTCCTCATTTCCTCCTCCTCTTTTATCCACTGCTCCACCTTTGGTGCGTATCCCGCGGAGCCTAAGCGATGAGGAAATTTGTTCTTCTGGGCCAACTCTGAAAACTTTTTGCTCCTTTCAATTTCTTCGGGGAGTTCTTCAATCTCAGAAAGTCTTCCCACTGATTCGGGGTTATGTTGGCATACGTCGAAAACGGTGTACGTCCCGTCTGCACAAATTTCTTGTTCAAGGTGGTTTTCCAACCACGCCAAGACTTGGCCATTGTTTGCAGTACACAATTCCTCATTGCTGCCTCTGATCCATCCAGGAACTGGAAGATTTTCTTCAACTCTTTCCATAGAACTTCCTTATCCACATTCGATACATGATCCCAGTCCTTGACCGTGATGGGGATCTTTTCCCTTACTATTATGCCACACTGCGAACTGAATTTCGCACGTGACGTCTTAAGGGCGAGCGGCTCTCCTTTTTGCGAAACTTGGGTAACTACATGGAACCCTTCATCTTTTCTATTCACGCTTCTCTCGCCCTTCCTTTTCTTCGCCTTTGCTGACCGTTCGCTATTCTTTGAGCCGGTTGTGTTAGCTAGGACCTCCTCGTCTTTCGACGGATCTTTTTTCTTCGGCTGCCGTTTTGATCGCCGTGGCGCCGTTTCCTACGATAAGGTATATATCAAAGTTTCGAATTAGCTTGGGCTAATAGTTATCACGGTGAACAGTTTACATATTAAGTTTACTTACCCCTTCTTTAGGGGGAATGTAGTCCTTGTCGCCTTCTTCACTGTCACCCTTTCTCCTTCTCTTAAGGATTGGACAAGGATCGCTTGGCGACGAGTACTCATCGTTAGCTACGTCGCTGTCGGAACTATCTTCCGGTGGGACCGTTGGTTCCAGAGCAACCACAATAGGAAGGGACGGCTCTTCCGCCCCTAAACCCTTCTCTTCGGTCCCTTTAGTACTATCGACCATCGTTTCAAACTTCTAACATAAAAAATAAAGTGTATATGAACACTCTGCGAAACTGTGTATTACAAACTTGTGTACATAATTGCAAAAGGTTATAATAAAAACTTGTGTACGTAATTGTAGAATGTTTTAATAATTTGCTAAATTAGTACAAACTAATATGCTAAAAAATTAATTAGGTGACCATATCCTCCACATGTTACAAAAAAAAATTGAACATACCCTCCCAAATGTTATTAAAAAAAATGACAAATTCACATATCCTGCAAAATTGAACATACCCTCCCAATTTCATTCACATATCACCCATATTCCCAAATTCACATTCACAATTAACATATAACCCCTCATTCACATTTCACCCACCCCTCATTCCCATTCACACCCACTTTTACAAGATACATTTTAATACTGTCCAATGATGACTAGGGTAATCAAAGTACTAAAAAAATCAACATACCGTTATATGACAAAAAAAGAAACAAGCAATAAATTGGTGTGCATGCCTTATATTTTAAAACAAGACGAGAAAAATTATATGTTTTTATAAAGAAACAGAGAGAGTATATTTTTTTATTGATTGTGAAATATTTTAATGTGCATTTCATATGTATGTTGCTATATTGGTATTACCAAACAAGCAATAAATTGCTAATATATGTGTGTTATTAGTGACTTAAAAGCCGATATTAAAAAAAATAAATGACAATGGAAAACATCAAAATCAACTACAAAACTAAGAATTAATATTCAAATTTTAGCTACGTGTAATAAATGAAGAACAAATGATCCAGTTGAATATATACCACTCGAGCATAACAAAACCCCTAAAATATCAATATAAATTACTATATATTGAATTCATCAATCTTAAAACGTACAAAACTAATATAACGCGTATATGGTGCCTAGTTATTGTATATGTATAAAAGTATAAAATGATATATGAACACCTACGTGTATTTATATATATATATATATATATATATATATATATATATATAAAATGATGGACGACGACGATGTGGCCGGCGGCGGTGGAGGCGCGCGGTCGGTCGGCCGGCGGCGTGGAGGACGACGGCCGGTGGAGCACGACGGCCGGTGGCGGTGGAGGACGACGGTCGGCAGCGATGGAGCGGCGATGCGGCCGGCGGCGGTGGAGGACGACGGCCGGCGGTGGGCGAAGGTCGCAGGCGGACGACGGCGGAGGCGTGCGGTGGCTCAAAATTTTGGCAGCCTATCGGCGCCAAAAATTCTAGGGTTCCCGCCTGGACTTAGAAATTTTGGCGCCGCGAGCGGGGCCTTATATAGTGAAGCTATCTTCGCAGGCGGGCCGCCCGCGTATGAAGATGATCTTTGCAAGCGGGTCGTCCACCTGCGAAGATCTTTTTTACTATCTTCGCAAGCGGGCGGTCCACCTGCGAAAATGTAAACCCTACTCGACTTAACAATCTTCGCAAGCGGGCGGTCCGCCTACGAAGATTGTTAAAGAGGTGAATATATTTATTTCAAAATCTTTTTTCTTTCATTTTTGTAATTTTAAAATATCTACAGTAGTTGTAATAAAAATGGTAATTGTACATACAAATATACAAACCTTAATATTATTACTTTTCAAATGTAAACCTTACTTAAATGTTTGAAACATTAATATTACCATTTTAAATTTTTTTCAAACAATGGTAAGTGCACATAAAAAATTGCTCCTAAATTTTGAAACCTCTTTTAAAAAACTTTTAAATTATAAAAAACTCTAAATTTAACCCTACAAATGATAATTGCACATTAAAATTAGTACAAACTAATATGCTAAATGTTGAGTACAATTGTTCGTCAATTTGCAATATGAGCACACATATCCTTTCACATACCACCATTACATAACTAATAACTTATTAAATGCTTACATGACACTCAACAATCATTACCCTTTAACATTTTTGCCCACACCATCCGTGCGCATATAAGGCTTCACGGTCTTCTGAGTAGATGTCTCGACATTCTTAATCTTTTGTACAAACTGATTATAAAGTGGCATACTATCGTATTGATTGTAATCTTTGACATCTTCAACCCCATCCACTCCCAATATCTTTTGTTTTCCTGGTAGCACTATATCTTTCCTCAAATTTGAAGGGTCTTTCACATAAAACACTTGTGCCGTGCGATTGGTGAGTACCCAAGGGTCATCCTTGTGACCCACACTCGCAAGGTCAACAACAGTAAGACCAAACTTATCAACATTGACCCCGTTCGGGTATTTTACCCACTGGTACTTAAATATGGGGAATTGCATTATGTGCCCATAGTCGATTTCCCATATTTCTTCAATAAACCCGAAGTATGATTGTTTTTCCCCCGCTTCATCAATTGCCTCCACACGGACACCGCTGTTTTGCGTATAGGTCTTACTATCTCGGGCTCTTGTACTAAACGAGTATCCATTAATGTCATATCTCTGCCAAGAATTTACTGTAGTTGATGGACCACAAGCCAACCGCTTCATAGTTATGTCATCGGTAGTTTGTCCCTCAAGTAAGTCTAGATCTCGCAACCAATCTATGAAGAGACGCTTGTGTTCTTTCATTATCCACTCGGTGGTGCGACCCTTATTGTTAGCTCGTAGTAGTTCGATATATTGATCGATGTAAGGCTCAACGATAGCAAACTGATGAAGCACGCTGAAGTGAGCTTCTTTGAAAATGATTTGTGATCATGGGTGACGAATCTCTTCTTTCCTAGGGTTCCCCTGCCACTCAATCTGCCCTCGTGTCGGGGCACAGGTACTCCAATTGCATATCCATCTTTGAGGTAATCGATACAGCACTCGACAACCTCTTCAGTACTATAACCCTCAACCATTGATCCCTCCAGATGTGCACGATTTCGGACGTAACCCTTCAAAACCGCCATGTAATGCTCGTGTGACCACATTTGATGGAGGTACAATGGGCCAAGCGCAACCATCTGTGGCACTATGTGAACAATGAGATGCTCCATCATATCAAAAAATGACGTAGGGAAACACATCTCAAGTTGGCACTATGTCTCATGTGCGAATGTACGGAGATTTCCTATCTCTTCGAGACTAATGACCTTCTGTGACACTGCGTTGAAAAAGTAGCACAACCTTGCGATAGCAACCTTTAAATGCTCCGGTTTTATGGCCCTTATTGCAATTGCAAGAAACACGGTGAGCAAAACATGACAGTCGTGTGAATTATAACCAGATACCGACAAATCTTTCATGGAAACTAGTCGACTGATGTTTGATGAGAAACCTATGGGCACTCTGACATCGCGGAATGATTTGCAAAATGACTTCGTCTCCTTTGGTGTCAGTGTGAAACAGGCTGGTGGAAGATATATTTTGTCATTCTTCTCTCCTTCTTGAGGGTGTAACTCTTCCCTGATTCCCATCTCGACTAGGTCCATCCGTGATTGCAGACCATCTTTAGTCTTCTTCGGCATGTCCAACAATGTTCCAACTATGTTGTCAAACACATTCTTCTCTAGATGCATGACGTCTATGGCATGCCGAACCTCCAGATCTTTCCAGTATGGGAGGTACTTAAAGAATATGGAATGCTTCTTGAATGGGGGAGGGAGTTTATCATCTGGCTTCGTACTATCATCTTGTTTCTTACTATCCTCTGGTTTCTTAGTCTGCTCGGGTTTCTTGCGCTTCGTCCCCTTTGATGGTTTCTTAGTCACTTTTCCAAATTCGCAAACAATTTTCTCTGTCATTGCACACACTTTTTCCCCTGATGTAGGTTTTGGTGCAGGATCAGTCTCTTTAGTGCCATCGAACTCCGCCTTCATCTTGCGGTACCTGTGATTTGTGCGTAGGAACCACCGGTGCCGCATGTACACAAGCTTGTTGGAACCCGGGAGATACCTATAGTACGTTCCATTCATGCAGATCACACATCCTGTTTTACCTTTAATTTGACCTGAAACTAAAAACATTGCTGGATAATCGTTAATGGTCATGAAGATGATGGCCTTCACTGTGAAGTATTCTCTTAAATACTCGTCTCACACTTTCAATCCCTCTTTCCATAAATCTGTCATATCTTCCAACAGTGGTTCAAGAAATATGTCAATATCAATACCAGGCTGACGGGGTCCCTGTATGAGGATACAGAGTCGTACGTATTTTCGTTTTTGACAAAGCCAGGTAGGAAGATTATACATAGTCAGAAGCACTGGCCAAGTACTATGTGAGTTGCTCATGTCTCCAAAAGGATTAACTCTATCAGTACTCAGGGCAAACCTAATATTCCGTGGGTCTTTAGCAAACTCTCTATACTGAGCATCAAAGTTTATCCACTGACAAGCATCTGTCGGGTGTCGAATCATCCCATCCTTCTTGTGCCCTTCTTCATGCCAACGCATTAGTTCCGCATCTCGCGGATTTGAGTATATCCGTTTAATGCGGTCTTTGATAGGAAGGTACCACATCACAAGCTGCGGGATTTTTCTCTGAGTTCCCTCAGTTCTGTCGGACGGTTCTAGGCTAGTATTGCTATTCGATTTGTACCGGCTAGCAACGCATGTTGGACATTCATCTAAAGAAGCGTACTCTTTCCTGTACAGTATGCAGTGATTAACGCACGCATGAATCTTTTCCACACCAAGTGAAAGGGGGCATATGAGTTTCTTTGTTTGATATGTGCTGGATGGTAGTGAGTTAGGCCTCGGGAGCATTTTCTGCAGAAGTTCTAAAAGACTGTCGAAACTGGTATCAGACCATCCATGTCTCGCCTTTAACCTCATAAGTTCAAGAACTGACCGTAGTGTTGTGAACTCACTGTCACAGCCCTTCGACTCATCCTACAGAATTTTCTTAGCTGCCTTCTGTAAAGCTTCAAAGTTATTTAAACCTCTAGCCGACCCCATCAGCACCTCGGGTTCTGCATGACGTAACATTTCCTCTAGATCAATTTTGTCCTCAACAGAACCATCGTCGTGCACCATGTCTTCAACTCGTGTCGGAACTACATTTTTAGGCCCGTCCACTTGTTCTTCACCATGACGTATCCACATTTCGTACTTGTCCATAAATCCACGAGTTACTAAGTGCTCCTTCACTTTATAAGCATCTTCCCAGCCTATTTCATTCTTACAGTCAGCACATGGACAAATTATCTTCCTCATATTGTTCTTCTCAGCGTGTGCCTTCGCAATACCAATAAATTTAGACACATCATCTCTATATGGAGACAAAAACCTCGGCCAATGATACATCCATTCCCGACTTTCCATATCTCTAAAAAAATGAACATAAAATATTTGCACTATTAATACCAAATTTGCAGGGTTTATAGAAAAAACATATCGCTATTCAAAACTAACTGTAGGTTAATTGTAAATTAATAAAAAAATTATTTCATTTTTTTTACACAGACATGCCAAATTAGTATATTAGGAAAATCTAACAAAATTATGTCATCGACATATTACAAACTAATGTAATTATTTTTTGATTGCACCAAATAAATAGACATTAAAAATTTTATTCTCTCTCATATATATATGACAAGATCTAGATCTAGATCTAGAACTAGGAGGTGGATGTGATAGCAAAATAAAAAAATTGAGAATTTATGTTACCACATTAAACCACTACAACAATAGGCATCAAGTATTACACATACATCTAACATCAACATATCAAAAGAAAATAAATTAAAAAATATTGAGCTTTTCCTTCACAATTTTGCATGTATAAATCCATCACAAATTCAGGTCTAAAAGCTTAAAAAATTGCATACCTAGTGTGGAAATGAGTAGATCTAAACACCATAGAAAAATCCCCCGAAGATTTGAAGTTCAAAACCTCTCCCTATATTTAAGTCACTTTATGAGAGAGAAATTTCGGGGAGAATAAATAGGGCTCGGGGAGGAAGAAGACTTTATAGGGGCATCTTTGCAGGCGGGCCATATAAGCGGTGCCTGCGAAGATCTATCTTCGCAGGCGCCTCTTATGTGGTCCGCCTGCAAAGATTGATCTTCGCAGACGGACCACCCCTCCACCCCGGGTATCGTCTTCGCTGGCGGGATTTTGGCTCTGAAGATCATACCCGCCTGCGAAAATGAAACCCCTACGATGCCGAAAATGGGTTTTCTAGTAGTGTGTGCAAACAAATTAAGGTTTTATCTATCCTCGTATATATATTTACAAAGAAAGGGACTGTGTACTGAAAATTTCAAAATTGTATATGTTTCAAGTAGACCTATATATGGATCAAGCTTGGTCCATAAATTTTTGAGCGAAGAGATGGCAGCCATTGGTTCGTCCAATATATCTATTTAACAGGCTAAACCAGGCCGGACCGCAGGACCTATCATTTTCTTGATGAATAACAGGGAAATGAACGAGAATACTGCTCTCAAAATTGCACCAATATATTCTCCTGTCATACAAAATATATGAATAGTAAATATTGTGTGAAAGCACATTACCCTATGTATGAGAGCAATAGAGCATGGCATAAAATAAGAAGCTATATGTGCCAAGTAATTCCCCGATATAAATGGCTATGTGGTGGTGGTTAGTTACTCTATTGGTTGAATTGCTCGTAATTCTTCTTGTACCATTTCTATGTTATGCGATATTACACTACAAGAAATACAATTATTAGCAAGAGTATTTTCCCTTGCAATAATATAGCCTTACGGAAGATCCTTATCTGCTACCACCACTCTACTTTCTTGCTAATAATGTTTATTTGCAAGGGTCATGAACGTACCGTTGCAGAATGTTGTCATCTCCTAGGCATGTGCAATGGTCCTTGGGATTGTATGAAATAAAGCATCTCTTTTTAATATAAATCATATAATATACCAGTTAGTTAAATGCTAGTACTACACTAGCCATGCATGGATCGTGAACATATTTTTATTTCTAAATAGATTAAAAAATTATCCAAAAATAAATATATATATTTAATTGATTTCTATAAAAAAATCTCGATAAATAGCTAAATAAAAAACAAAATTAAAGCATTGCAAATGAAATTGTGCTTGTACTGTCAAAAACTTTTTTTTACATTTACTTAGTTTGCTAATTAAAGTATTGCATTACTTCAAAACGTAGCTAACCGATAAAAATGTAAGAAACGTGTTAATATAAAATTTCGACCACACGACCTCATTTCCAATAGGAAACGGCAACAGGTATCCACTTACTATAAAAAATATAAATTAACCATTCCCAGGGGGAGGGGGCGACCAGTTCACCCCCTTTAGTCTCTCTCCGCATCTCAGAAAAACAAAAAAAGACACGTATACAAACTTTGTATATGTGTATACAAATTTTATATACGCACGTATTAAAAAAAGGAAAAACCAAAAAAATGAAAAAACAAAAAAAATTGCTCCTCCCGCAGCACGACGTCCACCGCCCCCCTCCACGCGCGACACGTGTCCAGTTGTGCGAGGAGGGGCACGCACGACTAGCCGCCGATTAGCAATTTCGTTCGGAAGAACCGGTGAATGATACAAACAGGACATGTGCGCGTGACATTGCATATACAAACTAGAGAAGGTGCCCAACATTGCATCTGTCGGACAAGAATTTGTCACTATCATTGGCACCCCTACTCTAGAGGGATTGTCCCGTGCCAGCATGCTTGTCACTACTGACTAACACTTAGCTACTCATGGTCACCATCACGCCAACCCTCTAATCACTACATCATCGTAACCACCATTGTCGTTGCTGAGGTCCTATACACACCATTGCCATGGTTGACAGGTTGAGTAGTGTTGCCGCTGTTCTGTCATCGTCGTCATGCTCCATGACCGCCACTTAGCTGAAGGTATTACTGCACATGCCTACCTCTCTTATGTCACTACCGGTGGCTTTACTCCCGTATCAACCACCCTTATAAAATTTGAAAAATATAAAATCTAGATCGGTTATCAGAAATAAAGTATGCGAAATCTACACTTAAAGGCAGTATATTTCACTCTTATGGTCATGTAACTTAGAAAATAATTTCATAACTCTTGTATAACAGAAAACAAGAGATTTCATATATTTTATAAATATAGATTTACTAATTTTTATGCAATGTTTTATTAGGGCTATTAGCTTTTTAATGAGGGAATATCTAGAGTTTGTTTTGACCCAGCCACATCCCACTACCAGAAAAAAGGAACTTTTCCCGTAATAAAAAAAATCTGCCAGCCCTCTAAACATACCCTGTCAATTAAAACATATATTATTGGTCTCACTAGGCTCTCACGAAAAAACCCCAATCCCAATCAGGGAGGCGGGGGTGGGTTGTGTTTTAATAAAACGCACCCTAGGTGCAGTATAGTGTGTGTGTATATATATACACACATACGGTGGCGCTACTTGACGCGTAGCGCGCCACGGATAAAGTAGCATGACACTAAGCGCCCTGTTTCCTCGTCCTTCTCACCCTCAATCTTATCTCCCTTTTTTCCGTTGGACATGCACTGATTACTGATTGATTGATGCTCATAAAACAAAACCACCTCTATCCAGCTAACAAGAAAATATCTGGCTCACGGTAAAAAAATTACTGATACAAGCCCACCTGATCCTGTCGTACACGGAGTGAAATTACTATGCCCTAATTTGTACTTCGAGTAAAAAAAGTACTACCTCATCTCTAATTTCCTTACGCGCATAGTTCTATTGAACATAGTAAAAATATTTTTATTGAACACTGAGTAAAAATATTTTATCATCACTTCCGGAGTGTTAATAGTAAATTTTTACTCGAATTTTTTTATGCAGTGTTAATAGTAAAATTTTTACTCGAATATTTACATCATACACAATCAAGATTATTCAATCATGCAAATCAATCATTCTCCACAGTGAAAGAACTACAGATCGAAAGAGAAAGAAAAAAAGAAACACATCTCCTCCACGGGGAGGAGAGACAACAATATATGTTCCGTTCAGTGAAAAAAATTACTTGACGTACAAATCCTGTTAACCTTGCATACCGTCTAGCGGTAAAATTTTAACTCTCTTATTATAACGTCGTTGTCCTAGAAGAGACCGATATTGGACTCTCTCCAATGAATAAAAATTTTACTATCGATTGTGAGGGTGGGTGGAGGGGTGCATGCGCTGGGAGGTGGGGTTGGGGGCATAGAAGTCGCTATCACGCGTCGTCTAATTAGTAGAGGGTAAGACTATTCTATAACTATTCTATACCCCCCTCCCCCTTCCTCCTATCCTCCACCCAGCGCCCCCCCTCCCCTTCCGCTTCCCCTGGCGCTCTCCTCCTCCCCCTTCTCTCCACCCGGCGCCCCCTCCCCTTCCCCTTCTCTTTTTCTTTTTTCCACCCGGCCCTTTCCCCTTCTCTTTTCTTTTTTTTCGCTCCCCTGGCGCCCTCCTCCTCCCCTTCCGGCTTCTCCTCCCTTCTCTTAGGACTAAATTTTTTTCTTCTCTTTCTAGAAAAATTAAAAATAATTTGGTGAATTCAAGATTTGAACACATGATCTCATGGTTCATGGGAAGCTCTCCTAACCAATTCACCCTATGACCCTATGTGATTAGATATTATTGTCTGTTTGCTTTGTATGTCTGTTGAAATTTTCTGAGAACAAATCAATTATGTTACTGTAGAAATCATACCTTGTTACTATGATTCGGGTAGTAACGTTATTGAAAAGTGCAGTAACATGGTAAGTTACTGCAAAACTTATAGTCTATTACTACACTTCCGGTAGTAACATCATGATGAAAATTGCAGTAACAGAGAACGTGTAACAGTAACAGCGGTATTACTGCTTGTGCAGATCTAAAACCTTTAAATCTTAATCTTTAGATAGTAATATCTCTCAAATCCTATCTTATTTTCTAAGCCGTTTGCACCATAATGTTCATAAAAAAAATATTTAACGAAACTAGATCCATCATGACTATTTTTTTACGTCGTTACTACGAAAATCAATCGTGTTACTGCACATTGATCATTGTGTTACTACAATATAGTACTCCCCTCCTCAAGAAACCGTTCTTCCTCCCTCTTCTCAAGAAAACCGGTCTCCTTCCTCTAATATAGTGTTATTGCATGCATGTATATGACGTTACTGCACTTTTGATAGTAGTATTATGGTGAATTGCACTAAATCAGGAATTGAAACAAAAATATATGGGTTCAAAGTCTCAGGTGATAACCATATACTTGTTACTGCACAAAAGTAAAAGTGTTACTGCACGATAGATACATGTTACCACCTGACAGTTACACATTACCGCATGTTTATGCAGTAACACTATCCAAGAATTGCAGTAAAAACATTTTTTTACTGTAGAACATATAGAGCGTTACTGCACCTTTGGCAGTAACATTTGTGGTGAGATTGTAGTAAAACGCACAGTAGATAGTAGTAACTAATGCTGTAGTATTACTACTTGTGGAGAGTCAAGATCCAAAAAAACCCAAGCTTCGAACAACAATATCTCTCACATGATGTATGATTTTTTTAAACCGTTTGCACCATGCTGTTAGAAAAAAAGTGCTTATCAAAAGTAGATCCGTCATGGCTATGTTTCAACTAAATTTGAATGTTGTTACTGCACGTAAGACATAGCGTTACTGCACGATGACTGTCACGTTACTGCACCATTCCGCAAGACGAGAGCTGAGAAGAGGTGGGTGGTGGGGGGAGTTGGTAGGCAGTTTGACCGGGCTTTGACCGACGTGGGGGTGCTTTGACTGAGGTGGGAGGTGGGTTTTAAGCCCTTAGAAGGGAGGGGGGTATAAAATAGCTATTCTATACCTGGGTGTAGAATAGTTTTTCTATATATATATATATATATATATATATATATATATATTCCATCCTTTTCCTTCCCGCGAATTTCTGGTGTTTCCTCCAAAATCGTCCACCCCCATTATCCCATCTCTCCCACTCCCCATGTTTGCCGGTCTAGTTGTGATATCCCCATCTGATTGGAGAAATTTGTTTACCCCTCCGTGAGTTTGTAGCAGCCAAATTTCTTCCTTTGTGTTCTTCCTCACGCAATCGCTAACAATCCCTGGCACGCCGACTCCGTGCACCTGCCTCGACGCAGGCCAGCGCTCCCGTCGCACTCCGAGCCTTCAGGTGCGGCACCTCCGGCAGTCCGGCGCCTGACCCCCAAGCGTAGCACTCCTACCTCACCGAAGTACCGCACTGCCATGCCTGCCGACTCCATGCACCTGCCTCAACACAAGCCAGTGCCCCCATCGCACTCCGAGCCTTCAGGTGCGGCACCTCCGGCAGTCCGGCACCTGACCCCCAAGCGTAGCACTCCTACCTCGCCGAAGTGCCGCGCACACTGCCATGCCCTGATCCTTCTTCCTCAGATAACATCTTGATTAATTTGCATACCAGCTGCTCGATGGAATTCCCTTGTGAGAATTTTGTGTCCTGTGATTTTCATCTTGTGTGATTGTATCCCTGGAGCATCTCAACTAATGATTTTGAAAGAATGTTCAGCGTCCTTCGTGTTTATTGCCCAAAAATCACAAGTATCTCTGGTAGATATATACGCCGTCATCAGTTCTTCATATTAGAGTGTACAGGTCAGAATTATCAACATAGCTTAATTCATGATTAGTACTGATCTCAGGATTGCTTTAAGTGGTTAGAAAATTCAGGTCTCCTGAAAATACGATGGATTTCTAATGTTACTAATTGTGAAATCTGATAGCAAACCATTGGCATGTGTGCAAAAGTTCTGTAAATGAAACAAGCTAAGACACATGCCGTTTATTCTTTTGGTGTAGTGAAGTGTAGACAGAATAAACAAGTTATAGAGAAATATGTACTACTGAATATGTTCAAGTTATCACTACTAATGATATATTTGGGAGCAATTATTTTTTGTATTTAAAAGAAGACTCGCTATTAGTTTACCTCTAATTTTTCCTTTTCTTATTTTGATAAACCCCCTTGACATAATCTTTCAAAATATGCATCCTTACCATATAATTTCAAGTGTAGGGCTAGCCATTATTATTTGCATGTTGGAATAGCTTGTTTAGTGTGAGATTAATGGCTGAGGACCGTAGTTGGACGTATAAAAGGGTAGTGAATGGATACATTTCAGATGAGTATTTGAAAGGAGTTAAGAGGTTTATGTCACACGCTTTATCAAGGTTAGAAGGTCAGACAGAGAAAAAGGTTAGATGCTCTTGT
Source organism: Oryza punctata (assembly GCA_000573905.2). NCBI lineage: Eukaryota > Viridiplantae > Streptophyta > Magnoliopsida > Poales > Poaceae > Oryza > Oryza punctata. Next base: position 32,281,803 of record CM002493.2, read on the forward strand.
ACGAAGTGCAACAATGGACAATTGCATGACAAAAGAATAGTTCAAATGCACCTTTGCAACAAAGGATTTACTGAAAATTACCATGTGTGGAGTAGACATGGTGAGAGTGGAGCTGATACCAGAAGGCAGTATTGACAATGAGATGAATGAAGGTGGTAATGCCTATGGAGAGTCAGATCATATAGATGAGATGGTGTTGGATGCCGCAGGGTCTAATTTTTGTCAAAATATTGAAGAGCCTCCAAATTCTGATGTAGCTGCATTTTTTGATATGTTAGATGCCGCAGACAAGCCACTGTGGGAGAAGTGTGGAAAACACTCTCAATTATCTCAATTATCTGCAGTTTCTCGGTTGTTGACAATAAAATCAGACCATAATATGTCTGTAGCTTGCTTTGATGAGCTGGTCAAGGTTATGAAAGAAATGTTGCCACTAGATGCAAATTTGCCAGGGAATTTTTATAAATGCAAAAAAGTCGTCGAAGCTTTAGGTATGCCTGTCCAAAAGATTGATGTTTGTAAGAATGATTGCATGTTATACTATAAGGAACATGCTAACAAAAGGAAATGTATAACATGTAATGAGCCTCGTTATGTTGAAGGGCTAGTTAGTGAGTTTAATTTAGAAATGGTCTAGTATGTATCATTTATAAGTTCTCGAACAAACTCAAGAACCTACTTGTTCAAACTTCGATCCACCCTTATAGTTTTTCAGTAACTTCATAGCTTATTCTTTAATTTATTTCAGAATGGGCTTGAACACTACTGAAGAGGCACCACAAGATGGTCATTGTGGAAGTACATATGAGAATGATGACCTCTGGCATTTCTACGATGTGCTGATGTGAAATTGCAAGCATTTAGAGATCAGGAATCCAGGGTCAATGTTATCAGACCTATTATAGTTGCTAGATTAATCAGTTTGATCAATTTACCTTCTGAGACTATTTTATCTATATGTTATTGGCTACAGACCTGTCTTCCATTATATGTAAATATGTTTGTCTTATTGTTAATATGGATCATTACTAAATCCTTTGACGCTTTTACTGTTAGAACAAATATGATTGATGCATCATGTGATGCAGTATCCAATGTATGCTTCCCATATATTGGCTACAGACCTATCTTACATTACATGTAAATATGTTTGTCTATTGTTAATATGGATCATTACTAAATCCTTTGACGCTTTTAATGTCAGAACAAATATGATTGATGCATCATGTGATGCAGTATCCAATGTATGCTTCCCATATATTTTTGCAGATGTCATTTGCTATGTACTGCATAAAAAGAACAAGAATTAAAAATATCATTTCTGGTTAATTAGAATTAATAAAAAATGATAAATTAAAACAATCCCAAGGGTATTTCTTTGTATAGGAGAAATCAACTAATATATAAATAACTAGTTATTTTTTATAAACTGAATTGAAAAAAGTATTTGCAACAAGCAATCCTTGAGATTGTCCGTATTCTATGCAACAACCATGACCAATTATTTCCAAGGAAAGCTCTTGAATTTAGCACTTGCAGAAGTTATTCTCAACGGGGTCCTAGCAAATGATAGTATTAGCTAGGCCATTAATCCCAAGGCACCAATTACAAGAGTGTCCCCTTGAAAACTGTATTCCCAACGAGAACAGCATCAGTCCCAACGGGAATTGGTTCTTGAGAATTCCTTCTTTTCTTGTAGTGTAATTAGAGGAAACCAAAAATGTGTTCCATCTACTGTTTTCTTGGTCTTTTACTCATTCCAACATAATCAAAAATAGTTCTCCATCATTAGCAGAAATAGTTCCCCATCATTAGCGCTCGTCTAGAAAAAAAATCTAGTTGGGTGTCAGAAATGGACAAGATCTTCTCCAACTGCGTCAACTTAGCTGTACAAAAGTATATTCGGCTGGACCAGAGCAAGATATTTTTATTTTCTAAGATCTTAATAATTTTATACTATAATTAAATTCTCATTCTTGATTGTTCAATGCTTGTAGTGCTTTATTGCTCAAATTAATTAGTTTTTTAATTGGTCGGTTTAATTGTAAAAAACATGTATATTTTATGGTAATATGTTAGAAAGCATATAAGTTAATTATTATCTTAAAAGAATTAGTCATTGATATACATATCATCAAAAACAAATGCATTACAGGCCGAGGATGATACATCACACGTCCAATAAGAAAGGATAAGAAAAAGATAAGAGTAAATGTGTGAATATATACACGTGAATATACGGGTGGTGAGAGTTGAGAAGAGAGAATGCGTGAATCTATACCGGTCCTCATATTCTGTGAGTAAAAGAGTGTTGAATCTTATCATATCCATGGACCCAATCAGCAGATTGTCCTTTTCGTTGGCCGGAGCCGGAAGACAAAGCTTGGGGCGCACAGGATGAGCTTATACTGCACCGTCGAGGTGAAGAAACGGGATTAGGCTCTTCTACCTTTAAAGTCACGTGAAAAGCCATTGACATGTGGGTCCGGATAAACCATGGATCCATATGTTAGTGATAAAGATATAATAAGGTTAAATGCAGATGATCTCAATCCGAAGGAATGCCCAAAGTGAGATTAATTTCTATCCCAGTTGGATATTCCAAGATTGGACGGTTACCCGATCCAATCCGTATTCAACAACGTGAGCAAGCACAGCAATCTACCTGACGTCCGGACGGCCTGGATCGATGATCACACATCGGCACCTCTCCTATATATGCAGGCAGCCTCCCCCTCGCTCTCCCCTGAATCTCTTCTTCTTTCTCCTCCCCTTCACTCGAGTGAATCGCGGCGAGCTTGCCGTCGCCACCTCCTTGTGGGTACATGCAGATATTGAGAAACTAAGCATTACCTCGTTTGCCACGAATTGCTTGATCTCATTATCCCTGATTACAGATCCTTCAAACCACACAATGAATGCAACCCGGCACTTCACCCGCAATTTCATCCACATCCTGCAATAATTTAGTTTGAGAAATCGAAGAGGACTGAATTATGCTTACAGTGCGGTAAGGGGATATGGTTCCCTCATAATTTTACAATAGTTCAGAGACTATATCGGACATAACCCTAGGGCTCTGGAACGGCAAACACTCCGTAAATAGAACGAAGTCCGAGCCCCGTATATGAACCCCACCCCACCCCCCTCGTCTCTCATACTCGTGAGAAGAAGAAGAGATGCAGTCGATGGTGCGGTCAGCGGTGCAGTGCGCGGTGTACGGGCTGCGGCGGTTTGGTTGCGTCTGTGAGAGCAGGGCCGCCGCGGGGAGGAGCCTGAGCAACATACGCGCCGGTGAGCAGCCGGCGGCGCTCCGGGAGAAGAAGAGTTTATTTTCTTTCAGGATGACGGAGGAAGAGAGGTCGAGGGTCTTCCTCGCCAGTGTCATCTGGGGCATCATGTTCGGCCAACAACTCTGCTACGCGATGCATAAGCCTCGGTCTTGCAAAGAAATCATGGCCGATTAGAGGCTAAGGCTGCTGTTTTCAGACAAAATTCCCCAAATTAAGATGCTAGGTTCCATATCGGTGGCTGTTTACCATGTATTACTAGTCTACTAGTATTCAGGTGTAATTTAATTTGAGTATTAGTGTTTGCTACTGTTCCCTTCTTTGGAATTGCTAAATAGAATTCCTTTTTTTTTTTTGGAAACAAGACATGATTGTGCTTGCAATGATACATCGAACGATGAGAGGGCCTAAGAACAACTCGCGTCGTCCGCGGGGCCCGTCCACCCGCTCAACAACACTATCTCCGACCTCGCCATTGTCCTTATGGATCAACCGCTATCAAGACATACGGGCCATCCCTTCTCTCGGGGTACAACGTCGACATTCCTCACACCCTCCACTGATCCAATGACACCCTCCCTTCATGCCGAATAGATCGGATCCACACCATCTAGCCTTTCTCGAGGCCCCAACACCCGTGAGGCAGGGGAGGACAAGCCACCACCATTAGGAGGAGGATTGGAGCAGTTGTGGCAGGAGAAGGCGTAGGTGATCCGGTGAGTTCGCCGCCCGGGGTAGGAGAAGGAGGCAGGCGCTTGGCACAGCAGGATAGCATCGGTTCGACTCGAGCAAACACCCTGGACGGTGGCGACGTGGATCAGGGTGGAAAGGGGGAACCCCTAGCCCAACCCAGCAACAGAAGATCGCGAGGGTCGTCGCATAACCAGCCCCACTAGAAGGAGGGTTGGAGTGGTGGTGTCGTGGTGGACAGAGGAGGAACAAGCGGAGGGAGGCGCGAGGTGGGGTTGGAGATGGGGGCGGCTGATGCGCAGGTGGTCGCGCGCCTGTGCGGAGTCTGCCCCCTAGAGTCCTACTACTACTACAGTATAATAGTACTACTAGTATTACTACTACTAGTAATCTACTACACTACTACTAGTAGTACTAGTACACTACTACTATTATAATTCTTGTATATAAAAATAATATATACACGTATGCAAAGTTTGTATACGATGTATACAGACTTTGTATATATACAAATACAAACTTTATATATGTACGTATTGAAAAAATCAAAAAAACCAGAAAAATATCAGGTATACGAACTTTGTATACACGTATACAAACTTTGTATCCCGTACATATAAAAAGGGAAAACTGAAAAAATATAAAAAGGAAAAAATATCACGTATACGAACTTTGTATACGTGCATATAAACTTTGTATACATGTATACAAACTTGTATCCCGTACATATATATATAACATACGCGTATGCAAAGTGTGTATACGATGTATACAGACTTTGTATACATACATATACAAACTCTATATATGTACGTATTGAAAAAATCGAAAAAAACAGAAAAAATATCACGTATACGAACTTTATATATACGTCTACGAACTTTGTATCCCATACATATAAAAAAAGAAAAAAGGAAAAAAGGAAGAAAAAAACAAGAAAAAATATCACGTATACAAATTTTATATACGTGTATACAATATAAACTTGTATCCCGTACATATATATAAAACGAAAAACCGAAAAAAAAGGGAAGAAAAAACCGAAGACAAAACAGAAGGAAAAAACCGCTGAAAAAACGAAGAAAAAAAGGGAAAATAGGGGACACCTGTCCCTCAGCGCGTGGCGTCTCGCCGCCCCTTCCCTCTGCGCGCGCCACGTGCGGTGCCGTGTAGGGGGGAGCGCACGCGGCTAGCCGCTAACTAGCGGTTTCGGTTGGAGATGGGTAGGCAGTGGAGGAGATAGGTTTGGATGCTTCTTGTAAAATTTCCCTCATACTTATTATGATTACAACGATGTCCCTGAAACTTTTTTTTCTCTTTTCATATTATATTTCACGTAAGGATAATGGTCCTTTTTTTTGTAAAATTTCAAATAAGGCGTAGGTAGCAAGAGGAGTTCCGCTATTTTAGAAAGGAAGCAGCACCCAACGCCTGATAAACAATGCGATGACAGTCCAACCACACGCCGCCTGTTGGCCATGTTCCTCTAGTCCAATCAGGAAGCATTGTTGCAAAAAAAAACAACGTGGCAGCCAATCCAAATAGAAAAATAATTAAAAAAAAGAGTGAGAAAAACCGGTGTGGGTAAGGGTCTTATTAACTGATGATACATGATTGTGCTGGTAATGATAACATGATCCTATTCGAGCGGTACAACGATTCATTCTTAGGCACTCTCCGTTCGATGGTAAACTGGTAATGATACAATTGAGTGAGTTGATAGTTCGTTGATGCACATTTTGTTAGGTATACTTGCTTTCATGGTCGATATGCTCCCGACCTTGCTCCAAAAGGCACATGCTCGCTACCAAGCCGTAGGACGCGAGCTCCGGTGACCGTGTTATCGTCCGAGGATAGTTTAGTTTTCTCGGGCGTTTCTTGATATGTTCTTTTCAGGTTTAATTAGCGAGTTCTCTAGGAATTTGATGAGTAGAAAACGGGGCTTAATTAGCGAGTTCTATGGCTGGATTAACTAGTCCTCCATACGTTCCAATAATATAATAAATTCATCATCCAAGTTTAAACTCGAATTCATCTACATTCAAATTGAAAATATAACAATCTCTTCTCAATCAATTACATCCTTTCACCATTCAAATTCTCCATCCACCTACTCTTCTCAATCAATCATATTTTTTCTCCATTTAATTCCACCTACTTAACCATGTTCAACTCTAAAACTTTATATTTTGGAACAGAGAGGTTAGCAAATAACTAGCTTTTATCTCCACTATTGCTACTCAAATTTTAAGTAAGCTTTAATTAACTTACCGGTTTTGAGCTAGTCATGCTAGTCTAGTAGACAATCGCTTATCGGTTTTGAGCGAGTCATACTAGTCTGGTAGATAATCTTCTACCTATGTTATGCAAACTGTTAAGTTATAAATCTCTCTTTTTTTGAGAAAGATAAGATCACCTCTACCATTTCATTACAGAAATGAGTATAATATTGTCAGTTATTACAATAACAAAAGGAAGAACCTTCTACCGTGATGCAGCAAACAACCTTCTACCTCATACATCCAATTTAACAGTAAGCAACTATCAGCAAACATCAGCTGATTCCAAACAACATCAAGAGACAAAAAAGGCAGGTTAAATCTACATGAATACATCAAATCAAGTGGGAATTAATTCTTTTGTTTATGCCATTTCACACTGCATTCTAATCAAGTTCAATTACTTCAGCTTATGCTACAAATACAACTAGAATATACTACTATTAGGTATACTTGATTACTTCAAGGAACCCAGGTAAGACAAAAAAAAAAGGGACAAACTGGAAGCATTTCATCTTTTAATTATAAGTTCTACAATGATATACATAAATTCAGCTTTCCGTACAGTGGTTTGGCTATATTAAGATTACTAAAAGAAGCTACGTTCACAAAGAACCAAATCTGCACAAGGTATTCAGCTGCCAACAATGTCCATGGCAAGTCAGCATCTCTGAAATCTACTCGTAGCTGACCTTATTCAGTTCTCTGTGGTATGTCTTCCAACCTAATAGAACTGGGACCTATTTTTAGGTGCCAAAAATACTCCAGAATGTCCAACGTGCCACAGTAAGGGGTACATTGAACAAACCAAATAAATAAAAACAACAAAAATCGATTACAATTGCGACAAACATCATACCTAGCGACGTGGGTACAGATCCCAACCTGAGTCTGGCTCTTTTCGCTTCAATACTGGCACCCCAGAACTGCCACCCTGTGACATGTTACCCATGCGCTCGTCCACAAACATGGTCTGACCTTGGAAAGACACAGGCCAATAGCTTGCACCTTCCCTACGTGCACCTTCATATGACCTTCCATAGTTGAGATCCATGCTGGGATGAAAATAGCTCAATTCACTAGACGAGGGTGGGATTGCTCGGCTGCTGAGAGATGGATGAGATGTGCCCACTCCTAAGCTTGGCAACGTTGGTACACCGAAACCTGGCAATGGAGGTATAACTGGTGTGCCCTTTGCATCAACCATATAAGGAACAGACCCTGGTGCATAGAAAGGTGGCGGGAAAGACAAAGCAGAATGAGACGGATAGCTGACAACACTATAATCAGGAGGTGTATGCCCATAAGATTGCATAGACCTTGCAGGATCTCTTGATTCCACACTTGGCCCAAGAAAGTTATGCTCACTTTGATGGCTATGTTCCTTCTGTCCAAGAACTATTCTCTTGCCCAGAATTGTCACTGCAGAATGATCTGACACATCCCTCCCAGAAGTTTTGACAGAGGACTCATCTGCACCTCGTGAAAAGCTATCCACGATTGGTGTGTTGTCATTCAAATCAAAGTTCCTTACTGCAGGCTGCCTTGAAGATGAAGAGGAAGAAGGGTGACTCCAATCACCATTACATTGTTGTCGATTCCAAAATGATGGTACATTACTTGTGGTGATTGCAGCTTCCTCATCATCACATGGACAATTAAGGTCAAGTTCAAGGCTCCTATTCAGGCCAACAGTTGCAGAGGCATCCTTTCGGACTAGGTCAGAAGAAAGTGGAAGGATGGCTGCTGAAAGTGGTTCACCAGCAGTAGCATTGTCACTTTCAGAAACATTCAAGTCAAACAGAGCATTGCTTGTTTTCTGTGAAGAGGCAGATACTGATTTCTCTCCATCAGGAGTACACCGAGGAGAAGCCGGTCGAAAAGCACTGGTGGCTGCAGAACCTTTCCATCCCAGTTCACCTTCAAAGTGCAATCGAGCTGGGAATACAGATGAGGCTCTTGAAGCAGCCACAGCTATAGGTGTTGATAAATTAATTGAATTACTAAGGGTGGACTTCGTATGACAATCAACTTCCTCAGTGCACTGGTTTTCATTAAGATCAATGCCTCCCAGCTTCATGCTCCGGGTAAGTTTTCTACTGAAAGTGCCACTGTCATCCGTGATGCCTGAGCCATCCTCCTTCATAGATGAGGAACTTCCTGAATCCTCCCCTGTAGTGGAGGATTTATTATCATTATCCGGTTCATCCATGGGCAGTTCAGGCTGCCGGCGTGCTTCCAAGTCAGGACTATCAGACCGTCTGGAATTAATATCAGGGGAACCACAAAAAGGTCCCCTGTAGTCAATGACTTCCCGCTCTACCTCAATAGCAACCAGACGAGCTACTTCTAGTGCATCAGTATCATCATACTCAGCTAATGGTGTTGATGTATCTCCCTTTTCTGCTGTCGATTTCTTGTCTGCTGCCTTTGAGGAATCCCCAAAGCTCGTCATGCATCTCTTCAACCTCAATTCATTGACAGCGCCCTTTACATCTGTATCAGATGATGATGTAGGCCCCTCTTCTTTCCCTGTACTTTCATCATCTGATGAATCTTGCATGTCAAGGGGAGCTAGGTCCCAGCCTCCCACTGTATTCTTCTCGGAGCGTGGCATATCTTCTGAACAGGATTCACCTTTCTTGGTATCAACGCTAGTAGAAACATTTTGGTCCTGCACATCCATTTGGTTACTAACTAATGGATTTTCTGGATTGTTAGTCCCAGAAGACTTGGCCTCTGTAGTCACATCTGGCAGTGAGACTTGTACAGCACCACTTTTTGCATCATTGTTAGCAGAAGACTCCTCCGTCACAGGTACATTTTCTAAACCATTATGACATGCAAGTGATCGTACTGAGGGGTTCCCATCACCAATAATGGCATTTCCATCAGAGTTTGGGGGTATCAGCACCGGCGACTGCTTCACTATATCACGGTTATCATTGGTCTGGGAGTGATTAGGCAAAGGAACACTCGAGCAGACCATCACCTCAGACTTCGACTTATCTCCTGCAATTGCAGCTTCATTTGCCCCATCAGACTCAAGTTTAGGTTCTGGGAGTTTAAGTTGATTTGGGTCACGCTCTTTTGCTACCACACCATGGACATCAGAACTGCATTTCGGTACACTTCTCCATTTATAACAAAGCGCTCCTGCCTTTTTGTTGATATCAGCATTGCTATGAGAAAGTAGATGCTCAACAGTATGCAGAACACCACAAGAAGTAATTTGTGCATTTTCAACTGGAAGACACTCCAGTGCAGACAATACTGCAACTATTAGGTCTTCTGCTGCATTGCTGATATCCTCACCACAGTTCTGAGCATCCTGAAGCCATTGATGGAGAAAACCAACACCATTTAGCTGAACAAAATGCTGAAGGCACTCTTCATTTTTAGTGGACGCTAGAGTGTTTGCAGCCGTTGCACACTGCCTTATCAAGTCAGCTGTGTTAAGTTCAACAGCGCTTTTGAGTTTCTTGATCTCAGATACCAGTTCTCCTATTCGTGCTACAGTTGAAATGCCATCCTTCATCTCAGTAAGAGTAAAGAAATCCTCAAGCATCGTGCTTCTTGCACTAAGTCACTATATGGCTGCTTGAGTGCTGAACCGAGTGTTATCTGGTTTGATGGCTATGTAACATCCTAAAATATGGAAAGTAGCTTAGCCATTAAAAGGTATTCTGGAATAACTTAACACAATGCAAGTAACAATATGAATCATGGTGAAGAAAACAGCTAAAATGACAACAACATCAAAGTGTATCTTGGCAAAAGAAAACAAAACATATATGGGTAGAAGTGCAAGCAGCAGCACCCTTTATCTCTAGGAATAATTGCATGTGCATAACCCAATAAGGCATTAGCTTTAGTTAATTGCATAGGATATAATGAACGGCTTAGATCCTTATTTGGTCAAGACAATACAAGTATTGACTTTGAGCATGTCTGTATATGCCACTCAAAAAAAGATGCCTAACATTACTTAATCTACAGAACTACGTCCACCACTCAGAGCTCAGTAATTCTTTATCAGCAAATTCTAGAGACATATCTAATCGGTGAGTTCTACAAGTGAAGTAAGAAGTACAAATTATGCCACAGTTACACGTAAATCTATATAAGTGTAGTCTACGGCCCCCATCGTTTGGCCAAATACGGATAATATGCCATATGGCGTATTTGCAAAATAATAATAATTTGCAGGTAACTTAGCGACTTAAACGCCAATGCTGAAAAATAAACTTCGATGAAAAAACTTCAAAATTAAGTTTTAAAATTCAAATTTTGGCATTGGCTGATGCTGAATAGAGAAAACGATGGGGGCCTACTAGTGCAGTAAGCCACTGATAAGGAGGAAGAAACACGCATCCACCAGAATTAACCGCAATTTCCCCGCTTATAACGAATAGCGCATCCAATCAGTAAATCGTACACATGGGAGTAATCGTACACACGGGCAGCAAATTGCAAAACGAATTAGCGCAGATCAACACAAAATCCTATACACACGCGCACGTCTCCGAAACCAGCACGAAATGCGCATCCGGAAATTCGCCCCAAATCGCACACACCCCCGAAACCCTAGAATCCATCGGGGGGGAAAGGTGGGTACGAGAATGGGTAAACTCACCGTCAACACCACAAGTCTCCACCCGACGGCGCAAGGGACTCCGGGGGAGGAGCCCTCGCCGGGGCCGGAGTAGTCACAACCGGCGGTCGTGGTGGGGGGTAGACCTCGCACCCTGCTCGGGAGAGGGCAGCTCCGGGTGTCGGAGGAGGAGATGGCTCGCGCTGGGGTCGGGAGAGGCGGGGAGGCGAGGGGGAGGGGGAGGAGGAGGCTCGCCGGAATCTTCGCCGGCGGGGGCGAGGGGAAAGTGGGGGAGTGGGCTCGCCGGCGGCCTCGCCCTCGCACGAATCGAAGGGGGGAGGTGGGGAATGAGGGGACGGATCTGTGAAGGTTGGTGCGTACTTGGGGGATGGCAGGGCGGGGTAATTTCGGCCAAAAGAGGGGGGGGGGGGGGGTCGCCGTACGCCGTTAGAAGTTGACCACCACGCCGTGCATATGCTCCGTGTGCAGTGCTACTACCAGCTAGTACTACAATTTTTTTTATTTAATTTTTTAAATTGTTTTCAAATTTTATAGATTTATTAATACTCCTAAAGCACTTTGGGAAAAATGTTCTTTTAGAAATCATTTTTCTATGATGTAGTACGCGATGTTTGACATATGGTAATGATCAATCGTCTATCAGAGCCGATCATTTTGTACGTGGTTGGCTCCCTTCCAACTATCTTATAAAAATAGAGGTGATCGTTAGCGTACGTCAAATATCGGTTTTCATATCATAAAAGATGATATTTAGGAAGGTTAAAACGCTCTCAGAGAGAACGTTATGGTGTATATGTGTAAAATTTTAAAGCCATTATATTTTGTTAATATTTTATTAAAATATGATAAAAAAAATCCTAGTACTAATACAGTAATACTAGCTCGAGCGCCTGTTCATCAGGATCGTCCGTGGGCTGTGGGCCCGAGGCCCATCCTACTAGCCCAAGCACGAAATAGGAGTCTCACGCAAAGTTGGTGGGCAAGAACACAAACAACTTCTGCTTCACTCTCGTGAAAGAAAAATAAGTTACTGGCAGTGTGGAATGTGTGCTGGGGAAGAGGATGAAAACTGTATGATCCGGTAGTGCAGCCATTGGCCATGCCCATTGGCATGAATGGTTAGGTCACTGCCTCCTTATAGATTATGTAATCAGTTATTAACATTTAAGATGTATAATATGGTTTAGTTAGTTTTGCAAGTTCTTTCAATATCTCAATCTTTTTTCCATTTTATGCAATTTATTTTTATAAGATAGTGGAGTAAACCAAATAGTTATGATTAGGAGGAGTGATACGGTAACTATTGTGCAGCCACTCAATTTAATGCTCACATCTTTACGGTGCTAGCAAGATTATAAATAATATTAAGAAAATGATAAGTAGTAAATTATACGGGTTACACGTGTTATAAACATGTAGCACAGTTCACCAGAAAAAAAAACAAAACTGTTAAGAAACTACTGATGATCTCATTCACCCAAGAAAATAGGAATAGCGGTTCCTATACTAACCAACATAGATGGAGATTGCTCCTCTCTCTCCCTTCAGCGTCCCTCTCGACAACCGACGCGATGATTCCCAACCATCGTGTCCCTGCGGTTGCCACCACTTCACACCGTATAAATTGAACACTTTGAGCAATGAGAATCCATCACTCTCGCTCTCACTCTCGCATTCTCAATTCCCCTTTAACACATTATCAGCACTTCGCTCTAGGCGAAGAGAAGAAACACTTTTGCTCTCAGAAAAGAAGCGAAGGAAACCAGAAAAGAAATCAACAGAGAAGGTATGCCTACCTTCAATTCCATCATGGATGTCGTTCTCGGCCTTCCACGCCACCAGCGTTTTCACCGTCTTCATCATCTTCTTCGTTAATCGAGGAGGTTGCACCGAGGATCCCGCGTCGCCCACCACGGCGGTCGGTCTAGGGTTGGTGGCCGCCACCACCACCCTCGTTGTCGCGTGGCTGCCACTTCACCCGTGGCTGCCCTGTCGATCCCCACAGCGCTCGCTCCTACTCCACCGGTCACTGCTCCTCCTCCACCAGCCTCTGCCTCGCTGGTTGCGGGGGCACCTCATCATGTCCAAGTCCAGGGGTACAGTACGGTACCACCCACGGATGAACGGTGGTGGTCTCACCCGACGACGCACCTTGCTCCCTCCCGCTGGAGATGAAGTCGCCGCCTTTTCTTTAAATCCATTATTTAAAGAAAATACCATGATCTATCCATCTTACTTATCATCAATAACAATCCAAGCAACTTTGAGAATTAAACATACATTGAATGGTTGATCGTGGTTTTTCTTTTTCCTACTTGTGGTTTAGTGTTTGGTTGTAACCAGACACAGATCCGCCGCAGTTGCTACTATAACTGTAACTTAATCGCAACGTGACAAGAAGAAAGCGAGTGGCAGATTCACGGGACACACACCCGTTTACTGTAGCAAAGAGTTTAAAATTAGGCATCTTGTAACAGTGAATCTCAGCCGTTGCATCTAAATATTGATGATGCAGTCATGCAGATCAGCAGTTGGTCACGTTGGCGGCCGAGAAAACAAGCAAGCAAACGGAGATCTCTTCTCCGACTTGGGTTAGCAAAACAGTAAGCACTGCATCTGCTTAATTCTCAATTCTCTACAACTTCCTTCTCAGTTTCTCATGTTCTTCGTTTTATATAACGCAATGGTACGGTACCGTTTTTGTATTAAGTAGCATCTGTCCTGCGCTGTGTTCTTGTTGGGCAGCCATTGTTTTGATCCATCATACATATCACTCATCAGCAACGCCCATCTTGCCAGCTAAAACATCACATTCCTCTACGGATCTTTTGAATTTGAAGGAAATGTCGAATAGCACGTCGTCTATGCTGAGAAGAGACGGTCACATATAATTTCTGCTGCAATGTATGCATGAAGAGGGGAAGAATGCATGTACCCTCATGAGGAGAGAGAGAGGATAACGGTATGATATGGTAGTGTAGTGTTATTATTCGGATGACTGGTAACTGTACTGTTATAAATGGTGAAATTTTGGAGAGCATAACCATATCTCTGTCTATCCAATTGTTCACCATACCCATGTCTTTTGAGTGGTAGTTCATGACTGAGCTCTGAAATTGTTTGGCTTGTTTGTAGAACTGTTTCTATGAGATGATGGAGTGAACCATATTTTTAATATAGTAAGAAGAGGATATGTAAATATTAGAATATGGTCGTACCATTTTTCTTTCACATCTTAACACTTCGATAAAATTATAATCGTATATAACAAAACAATCAATGTTGCCAATGAGTACAAATTTTCGTCGGTGACAATGTCTACAAAGTTAGAGTCAAACACCATATGTTTGTAAACTCGAGTGAAGTAGAAACAATTTCTAGCACACTTCTCCTCTCTCATCCCTTGGTCATTTATGATTCAGAATAAATATATTTTTTAAAAAAAAAAGAGGATGTGTACCAAATTATACCCCAATACAATTCTATTTTTATGTTGCTGGTAAAATTGGCAACTTTTGATTACCAAATATAACGCAAGTGGTACAAATCGTAAAAACGAAGTGCTCTAAATGCTACTCCGTCATTTTCATATTATAGAACATTTTGACTATTTTCTAACTTTGATTAAGTTTTCAGAAAAATGTATTAATATTTTCAACACAAAATAAATATAGTATCAAGATATATTAAATGTTAAAATTTGGAACTAATTTGGAATGCTAGATGTTGCAACATTTTTATATAAACATGATCAAACTTACGGAAGTTTGACTTAAAAAAGAATCAAATGTAAAATAGTTTTATTTAGAAAAAAAATCAAAACGTCATATAATATAATACAAAATGGATTGTGTAATGGTTATGAAAAGACCAACTTGCCCTGGATGAACACATGAATCAATAAGTTCTCCTCTCCGCTCTGCTCTTCTGTCCTCTCCTCTCGCTCGGCTACCGACTGAGACGAGGGAGAGGAACAAAGGACGGAACATGTGACCGAAGCGTACTTGGTGGAATTCGTGCGACGGCAGCAAACTGGGACAGGAGCACCGATGACTGAGCCGTCCAAACCTTCACGCTGGCTCCCAGCTGGTCTGCGCTGCAGCCTGCAAATAATGTGACGAAATTGGTATGCATAGAACAAAAAAACGCATGCATGAGCAGTGCTATCACCAGAGCCAAGTTATTCCTCATTTCGTTCATAAGGAAGAGATACACATCGACTCAAGAATGGGTTCACACCAAGAAAACACTCTGCTACAAGTAATGCATGAAAGTGAGACACAAGTTCTGTTTGTGTGAAGGTTGGTGAAAATGGTTAGCTAGCATGATAGCAAATGAATACTGGATGATGGGGATGATACTCACCTCTCCGGATGTCTTTCTATAAATACTCTCTCGAGATGGTTTAGCTTTACTGTTTGGAGATAGATAAGTTAGGTGCTTTTGAAACTTTCTCTCCTCTTATAGTGTAAATTCTCCAACATACTCACCTAAAATATTGGAAAAAAAACCTATTAAACAAGTATTTATATGTGCCATATGATATGCCAATTATGCTCGTAAAATAGATAGGCATATAATCATATGGATAAATAAGCAACAAGTTCGCAACAATTTTTTTACAAGTAGGTTGGTTGCACATTACATACTATACATAGGATAAGATTGATAAATATAGTTAATTCGTGGTGTACTTAATTACCCATAACTCTCTAGTGGCCAAAACTGTTCATATTCATGTAAATAATTAATGGTAAAATTTACTTCTCTGACTCAGTCGCGTTGTATGTGAAGTGACATGCTTGCCATCCGACTCAGTCACAACTCTTATCGATTCATGTAGGCATTATGTAATATAAAAGATTATTTCGAATTGATTGAAATGGAATATAATCACATACACAACGATCGGTCACACTTGCTCTCGGTTTGAACCGTCGGGCTGATTGATGCTACCTACTTACTTTGTCCGTCTCAATATAAATATAAATGTATCTAGAGTCAAACGTGGTATTTTATACTGTTTGGATTTTGAAACGGAGGGGTGTTCTTTATGTAACTAGGGACTGCACGTGTAAATGCTCGCTGCATCGTTAATGTGATCATGGCTACTATGGATACAACCATTACTCACATCATAGTTTAACCGCGGAAGATATCAAAATCAAACAGTAGAAGTTCTGAAATCCAATTCAGCCACCTGCAGCAGCGTTGATTTCAAACGGCCACCAAATTTGCATATGAGCTCCGTTTTCGGCCTGTGAGTACTTTATGGAAAGCTCTCGGAGTTCTCTTTCCAATGGATCCAACCTCATCTTCGAATTCCATCTCAGTTGCCGCAATTACAGAAACAAGGTGATGCGTCACCTATAATGGGTCTATGGGTTTGTAACTTCATTTGGGACCCCAGCCCAAGTGGAGCTCATGTGAGGTGCACCCCAACCAGGTGGAGCACGACCCTAGGACCCCTTGGTCGTCCTCTCACCTCCTTAAATAACTAGGTACCCCTTCAGAGTTTCTTGGGTTTTGTTTAGACTAAAGTTTAGCTTCGCTACTTTACCGTGTAATCCCATAATCGGTTAAATCGCCGGTTTGCTTGTTACGAATATCAACTTATCATTTGTATTCAATTCTTATTTGTAATCCAGATTGTTTTTATCTTGTTTTTACTTGTTTTTTCGATTTGCTTGCAGGAATAAGGTTGATCTGCACCAGTAAGATCAACAACCCATGAAGAGGTGTATCGATCGTTAAGGCGCAACACAACAACGTCTCGTACGGAATTATAGTTATCTTTAACTCACCGAAAGATCGGGACAACCAGATCCCTAAGCGTATCGAGTGGAGTTCAGGGTTTATCAATCATCGTCCCACCTCGCAATATGCATACTCGGAGACACGGCGGCAAGGGCCATAGCCTTTCACCTTTGCCATCGAAGGCGACACTTCGGATTCCGGGATAAGGGATTTGCTCCGATCCAACAAAAAGTATCTCGAGGTACCGGTACTTTACAGTACCAAATCGTTTTCGATCGTTGGATCTAACAATGTTCATTCTGCTCAGTTAGATCACCCGAACAAACCAACTATCGATCTGCACGACCGCACGAGGTCTAGATGTTGGTTGCGGCGGGTGTGTCAATATAATTTGATGGCTTTGATCGAGCATTAGCTTCGTGGCGGAGACATGGAACAGTGAAAATGACGACGATTAGCGCTAACGATGCCCATCACCATCTCTGCATGACAACCAACGATGAGCACGCGAAACTTCCTTCGTTTGCTGGCTCACTGCTTAACCTTCCTGCTTAATTTGGTTTGTTGGGGGAAGAATGGATCGAGTTGATGCCGGCGGTAACCGATTATATAACGTGTAGTAGGTTGCTGCCTGTTGCAAAGCCATCTCTAACGGAAGCAGTTTCTCTCACATAAAGTTAGAGGGACGTACAATCCTGACAGGTGGGATTCACCTTCGTAGGTTCATACATCAGTGACCATATCCCTATAATTTTTCTCATATAAGCCTCGTGGATCTCGAACTTGGATCGATAGGAGCAAAACGCCGCAGGTTCCCATCGGAGTTGCGCTTGGTGATCTGGACTACTTCCGATTCTCTCAAGACTTCAGAAATTTTCGTGTCGTGATTGTTTTGCTACTTGGGCCGTTCACTTCTGTTTAGTTTAGGCTAATAATTATGGACCGGTTCAGGCCAACTAATAGGTAAATGGCTGTATGGTTCGTAAGCGTAATGGCATAATTACGAGGGGAGGGGAAATGGGGAATATGCTGCCCGTTAGGTTGGAATGCATCATTTTCTTATTACTTTTATAGAAACAGTTAGAAAATTTTCATATGATGAATTTAACTATTTAGTGTCAATTTCAATATAATGCTAGTAAAAATTAGAAAAGCTAAATTTTAAAAACGGTCACCGTCGGTAAAGATATTATTGTTATATTGGTTTTGCGGAAACGGTGTCGGTATGGTTGGGAAATTTTCGTACCGTTTTCAGAGTGCCCGCTATTCATGAGGATAAAATGGAAACTATTTTAATCTCTCGAGAGGATATCCCTTCGTTTACTTAAAAATCATCCAAACGGTTATGAAAAATTCTGAAAAAAATTGACAACACACATACAATATATCTATACAACTTCATAAAATCTCAGATACAAACTGAACTCACACTTCGAGATATAAAAAAAATAAATTCAGTGTATGAGTAGTAGCGTACTGTTTATATCTGAATTTTTCTTTTTTTTTCTTGATGTGTAGATTGAATTTGAACTTGATTTTTGGTAGGTATATAGATATCATAATACTAAATATTATCAATTTTTTTATAATTTTTTACAATTATCTATATCGAATTTAGAATAAAAAAATATACGAAGGGATTCCGCTCCCAGAATAAAAGCATGGAAACGAGACCTTCTGTTTCACCGCAGCTAGTCGTTGAAAATGGTTATATAGGCATGATAGCAAAAGGATACTAGATGATGTGATGATACTTGCGTGCTCTACCAGTTTTATCTCTCTCTCTCTATATATATCAATACCCCTCCATTATGTATCTATCATCTGTAAATTTAGAGCTTTTGTACCTTTGCCTTCTAAATCATAGTCCTTATGTTAGCATGAGTTATTAAAGGAAAACAATTAACCAAAATATTTCTACGACACGTAAGAGATAGCACTAACACTTATCAAATAGATACACATATGCCAGCTGTGATGGATACACATATGGTTGGAAATGTCGACCTTTTAGTGGATATATGAAACGACATGAAAAATAAAAAATAAAGTCATCATGTTGGATGTGTTTGTTTGATTAACGCAATTACATGAGCTGGAAAATGGTGTCGTTATTTAAATCTGCTTGTTTTTATGTCTAATATGCTATCTGAATCTGATTTGCATCGTTTGTATTTTTAAGTTGACTCGGAGTAAGTATTTGGAAACAAATATTTGACATCATGGCTATTGGTCTGCTACTTACTATGCTGGTTACTTGGATAGCGGTACTATACTTTGCTGACTGTTTAGATGAAAAGTTAGATTGTACAACTGCTAGAATTTTTCAAATTCTAATTTTTGACAATCTAATTTCTCATTTAAATTCTAAGTTGTAGTTGTACAATCCAGAAAAATAAACTAAAAGTTACCAGCTGCTTGCTCCTCTAACAGATTCTAAGACTTAAATTCAAGTGAGCATATCAGTTGAATTACGCTAATTTCGTCGTTTTTTCCGACTTGATGTTTGCTGCTTCGTCGTTTTTTCTGACTTGTTGGTTTGCTGCTTTGCACTTGTGTCTGTTTGGGCAGGTGCCGATGATCGGTGATACCAGCTGATTTAATTTGGCCTCACCAACTATTAAAACATGGGCTTATAAAATCTTTTTCGCTGGACCGATGGCAGATGGCCCAGCCAGATTTATTAGATTTATTAGGACGGGAGAAAGTTACTACATGAAACAAAAAGTAATGTCTCAATGAACATCAAGCGGCGTCTCAGCTTACGTAGAATCCTCAAACATAGTTCTTGCTCAGCCCATCTACCAACAAATTAAAGCACGGCTGCACAGACCATGTTGTGTCAGCTACGGAACGCGAAATGCATGATGAAAATGACAGACAATTTTTGCTTCTGTTTCACCGCAGTTTTTAACTAGGTGAAAAAATGTTATCTTCGCATGATAGCGAATGAATACTGGATGATGCGATGCTACCTCTTACAGTTCCAATAAATATGCTTTCTCCTATCCTATCCCAACATATACACCCTCTGTTTTACCTCTCCATATAAGACTAAAGGGGTGCTTGGATCCATAGGACTAATTTTAGCCTGACTAAAATTAGTCTCTTTGAGAGGCTAAACTTCCAAGCACCCCTTACTAAAGAGGAGCTAAAACTAGCCTTGGGACTAAAATTCTTTAGTCAAGGAAACCCTACTAAAATGTGGATTAGTCCTCTCTCTCCTCATTTAACTCTCTTTGAGAGGGAGGATAATAAATGCTCATTAACTGATTTTAGTCTTTTTAGTATTTTGGATCCAAGCATGGGTGAGACTAGCAAGTTTTAGTCCCACTAGTTTTAGTCATGGGACTAAGAGGTATCCAAGCATCCTCTAAGCAACATGTTGATATCTTAATCTTTTTTTTTCTAAATTATGGTTATTGCAAGAATAATTTAAAAACTCTTGAGATATTAGATAAAACCAATTAAATAAGACATTTGTATACAACATATTTTACAATAGTGGAGTTTGCTATGTAAATACATTTTTTCCATTAATGAGTGTTCGGCCAAATACATTTTTTCCATTAATGAATGTTCGGCCAAATAGCTTAGTTGGTTAGATCAAGCTCCTCTTATCTTTTGTTTAATTAAACAAATACATAGAAATATAAATTTCCAATTTCTCAATAACGACGCCAATTACAATATAAATTTACCAATTATCATATATAGCACGTGGTTGAGTACTTGGTTGTAGAAATTTCTCAATTTCCCAAAAACGACGGCTCAGCTAATACGCTTGCAACTTGTTGATTGTAGATATGTTTAATGTATTCTTATTAATTTTAGTTGTTAATAATATTTATTTATGACTTATGAGTGTACGGATGCGTTTATAAATACCAGCTTAAATCGACCTAGCTAGTAATTTATAAACAACATGGCTGGAGAAACGTGATATACACTAATAAACACTGGAGAAAACCTCTCCTAGGGACTAAAAAAAACGTGATACATTAATAAACTCTGAAGAAAGTCTCTCCCAAAGCGTTTGCATGCATTATAGGGTGTGATGTCCCAGAAAATCATGTTGTAGTAACATGATCATTTCCTCCAAAAATCAAATTATAGGATGAGATATTATTCTTAATTACTCCCATCAAAATTCCCCCTCTAAATTGATATGGTGAAATATTTTGTCTGCTTTTTAATGGATGAAAAACTTTTAAATATAACTAATATAATTACACTGTAACTATAATATAATTTAATTACGACTTATATGTAACTCATATAACATAACTCAAGCATCGTGCACGGCATGGTGGCAAGCAGCGTGTTTGATCCTCATCCTGGACCTGCACGCGCGTTGTCTTTTTACAGACTATGCACGAATCTTGATGCGTGCGATCCGGTGATCATAAATTAGAAAGCTTTGGAGGAGAAAAACTGTCGCAAGTAATATAGCATGTGATCCGACGATCATAAATTCGAAAGGATTGGAGGAGAAAAATTATCGTCAATTATCGTCACAAGTAATATAGCAATTCCGTTTTTAAATGATGGATATTGAGTTCTTTTTTAGCATCTTTCAGCAGGTGCTCAGCAACTTCCAAAATTAAATTTCGGGCTGAGATATATTCATTTTTTTCTTAATAATTGATACTAATCAACAAAATTAAGGTTGTTTAAAGAGCACCAATTACACATTAGGCGGGTATAATGTGACACGATCAGAACTTCAGCCTACAAAATGTGCTTATCTTTTTCTTCACACAAATATAGCGTGAATTCAACTCGCGTTCACAAAAATTGAACGCCAAAGAACTTCACCCTACAAATGTGATTATCTTTTTCTTCACACAAATATAGCGTGAATTCAACTCACGTTCACACAAATTGAACGACAAATGAAAACAAACCACTCCTTTTCAGATAACGAAATTTTTTTGGGTAATAAGAAATCAAAACAAAACCGGTCCTAATTACCACAAGATTCTGATATCCAATTGGCAGTGTTTTTTTTGTTTTTTACGGACCTTAAATGAACCGAAGTAAACGAAATCCTGAAGCACTTCACCATGTCATTCTAGATTCGTAGTATATCCGCGCGCAGATAAACTGCAGATAACTGTTCCTATGTGACATATTGACCTCTCCCGCCCCTTTGTATAGCTAAAGCAATCACGTATTTACAACAAGCGCGGTTATGCATGCAAGAAAGATTGCACAAAGTTGCAGCATCTCAAGTTAGTAAATTACCAACAAAAAGATGTACATAGGTATGCCAATGATCCGAGATGAACTCAACTCAATCAGCACAAAGCCCAGATATGGAAGCAGATGACTAAGCAGTAAGCACGAACTACCAACCCACATCAAATAACACAAGCACAAACCAATTACTAGCCGTGTCAAACAAAGGCACAGGAAACAGATCATCAAGTGTCAAAGCCAGAGTAGACGCCACTCCCCCTCAGGAGCCGCTTCTCTTCTTCGACGTAGTTCTTCCCCCTGCTAGCCTGGCCTCGATCTCTCTTCCGCTTCTCCTTCTGTGAGAAGGAAGCATCTTTCTTCTCTTTCTCCATCTGCCTCAGCTGCGGGTTTCGCACACCAATAAGCTTTTCTCCTTCAGTTACTGCAGCTCTTGTGCGCTCCCGTTCTTCATAGGATTCAGTTTGATCTTCTTTGTCGTTGCGATCTTTCCCAGTGGACCAAGACCAGTTAGGCTCAACCTTTGGAGGGGGCACCGTCAAGACAGATGGGCCACCACGATACCCATGCCGGCTCAAAGCATTGAAATCCACCCCACCAGGTTTCTTCTTCTTCAGTATAGCTGTTGTTCAGAGAGCTAAAACCAATGTTAAAATGAACACTAACAATGAGAGGTAATACTCAGAAACATGCATCATCTGGAATCCATAAGACTTTGTCAGGATTTACCAAAACCAAACTGTGCAGGCTTACTGATTACAGCATTTAAAAAGACAACAAAACAGACAACCCAAACCAACGTCATCTACTGCAATTTAATTTTTTTTCTCAAAAACGCTCTACTGCAATTTTATGGGAGGGAACACTGGATCTATGTAGGCATGATACATTGGAGCTGATGCCCAAAGACTGGCTAAATTTTGACTAGAGGTGGTCAACCTATGGACTTCTTCAGTGATCCAAATAAGGGCCTCGGCTTTCACAGGATGGATGATAGCATCCAGAGGCCGGTGCTCATCATCACTCCCAACTCTCTGCTGATCCCACTGTTTCAAGAGGACATTGGTGAGGTAATGTAAAGGTTGCTTATATAACTGCTTCACCGACCTGCCGAGTCCCAGCCATGTTGTGCATGGGATTACAGATCCGCGGTGAGCAGGAACTGGAATATGCTTCATATACTCTTGATACATTTCAGCCTTCCTGATCAGTGCACCTGCATGATCCCATTATAGTAAGCATGGAAATTTGTATCTCTATGTAGAAAGGAAAAAAACCTTAAAACTACATGAGCTAATCCAAAGAAGAACGCTATTGTCCATGTCTGAAGGGTACAAAATCCAGCTCAAAGCCTCTATTAGTGCTTGAGAACTAAAATTATACTACTTTGCTAACTTATTTTGTAGTGTTGGTCTCTGGCTGATCCCATAAGTATATAGAGAAAGCTTAGGACTCGACTGCTGAAGCTTCAAGGTAATTGGCAACTCATGGCAATTCTTTGAAATGACAGATTATGAATTACATACTTAGTTATAAGAGATAAACTGAAATTTAGATAGACTTATTATAGTGGTGTTCATAATTAGCACAAAATCATATTGAAAACTCCAAGAATTTATTGGCCAAATCAGCATGTAAAACCAGGTACAGATGTAACCTGCAAGATTGTCTGGATGCAGCCGCTATGAGCCTGTTAATATAAGTGGTATAGCCTGCAGTAAATACCATTGTTTGGGAGACAACTTTTCTCGAAATGTCCATCTTTTTAATAATGGCAACAAGTGGACAACTTTCAAACTCAAACCTCAACTGTGAAAATAACGTGTGGGCAATATTAACATACAGGGAAAACAGGGTATTCCTCCATGACAGATAACTCAAATATCAACAATATCACAACAAATTCATGTACTTCAAAATATTGAACATTCACTCGGTCACATGAAGTCTATACTCTATATAGAATGCTAAAATAACATATAGCGTAGCCTTGTAAGAATGGAACACTAGCTAAGGTAATGTTGCTAAAGTTCGGTCACGAGGAAAACCATCCTTAGTTTCAAAAGAAAACCCATGCTTAGTTTGTTCTTTAGCAAAGTCTAAGAAAAATGAATACAAACAAGTGAGTTCCCCCAACATACTGCTATATTATTTACTGTTATGTCAATCCCAATCAATATGATAAGAACAAACCCCAAATTTCCATAGATGGCTGGCCAAAATAATCTTAAGATAACGTTAACGAATCTACAGTAATGCTGATTCTCCGATGTGAAAGGTAATGGGTAAATAACCACTATGGCTTTGCTTGAATGGAAGGGGACTAGATCCAATCCCTTCGGATAGATACAGAAAATTGCAGTAAAAATCCCTGGCCGTCCAAATGGATTGATTCTGATCCCTGCATATAAAAACAAGCCCTAATTTCACAAATAGACTAAATTTACAGTCTGAAACAACATAAGCTAGCTAGGAAACACAGACTAAAATCCACACTCCGTGTTGAACTCATCTCACAGGAACACACGTACAGACATTCAAAACAATCTGGTGAGAGCATAGCGAGGCCATAGCATACTAATAACAAACTAAAAATGAAAAATCTCATCGTGAGATAAAGAAAAGACAGATCACTGGAATAGCTCAGTAACTCTCACCGTCTGGTGCGACTGCCGCGGCAGCCTTGGTGGAATTGGGCAGCCCAAAGGCGTTGTCCCCTTTCCCCTTGCCCGCTTCGTCGTCGGAATCCGAGCTCAGGGAGTCGTCGGAGGAGACTTCCAGTGGCTCATCCCACGGCGCCGCCCTCTTCATACCTAGCCGCCGCCGCCACATGTTGGGGTTAGCGCCACGCTGTTGGAGAGCGGTGGAGACCGTGGATGATGATGAGCGAGGGGGGCAATGGACGGGTCCTCACCTGGATCACGGAGACGTCACCGGCGGAGCGCGAGGGAGAAGCGGACGGCGAGAGGGTGGAGGTCGCTGGCTTGCTCGCCGTCGATTGTCGCAGGCGGCGGAGACAACGAAGCCGAAACCCTCGATTGCTGTATTGGGCTTGGAGGGCTGGAGACAAAGATACCCCTCTTATTGGGCTGGCCCATTAAACAATTTGGGTTAGTAAATTCAAAAGTAAATTACGTCCTCTATTAAAAAAGAAAAGAAGTATATCTAGGCTTGGTAAGTTTGCCCACGGGTCCGGGTATCCGCGGATACCCGGCCCGATGGTCATGGGCATGGGTCTGTTTTTTTTCCGTGGGCATGCTCGCCCGAGATCCGAAAAAGTAATAGCAGCAGTTGGGTTTTTATTTTTACCCGTGAGTAACCCATGCCCGACCCGGTATATAAACAATACTGATTTTGGCCCAATATTACAATGCTTGTTCCCTTCTTTTGGCCCATTTGACCCATAAATCAGAGAGGTATATATGTCATACCAGTATACCGCTACCAGACCCAAACCCTAACCTATCTACCCACCTAGGCGACGGCTAGGGTTAGGACGGCTCGCGCCGTCACTGTGTCCCAGTCTCAGGGTGGCATGGCAACGGAGCAAGGGGTGTGCGCGGCAGCGGCGGCGGCTCTAAGGCAGCGTGTTGGGGAACAAGGGGTGTGCGCGACCGCGGTAGCTCCAGGGCTGCGTGACGACGGGGCAAGGGGTGTGCGCGGCGGCGACGACTCCAGGGTGGTGTGGCGGCGGAGCAAGGTGTGTGCACGGTGGTGGCGGCTGCTCCCAGGGGCAACGACAGCGTAGGCAAGGGGTAGCGGCATGGATACCCACCGAGCATGCCTGTGCCCGTCAGGCATAGGTACGTGTATGAAATTTTGCCCGCTAACCATGTTGGGTAGAGTTTGGGCGTCGAGTCAAGCATGGTTTTGCTCTACCCGTGCCTGATCCGGCCCACCGCCACCCCTAAGTATATCGGAGGTCTACCAAATTACAAAATCAGCCTTAAACCGTAAAACCGGATATAATACATCCGCTAACTTATAAAACCAGTGCAAATAAGATTTCTCGGTGGTATTGTCTTCGGTTTTAGTTAATGCGGTGTTTACGTGGCTTTTTTTACTAGGTTTTCGTGTTACGTGACATTGATATGATGCTAACGTAGTAATTCGATAAAAAATAAAAAATATAAGGTAACATGTCAGTTAAACTAAAAAATAATTTAAAAAATAATGGAGCTCATGTGAGACCCATGTGTTATCCTCATTCCCGTTTTCTTCTCTCTCTTCTTCCTCTTTTCGTCGGGCGGAGGGTGAGCTCGCCGGCCTCCCCGGACGGCCTCCTCGCCCCACGCGGCGAAATTTGGGGCGGCGGCAATGGCGCCCAGCGGAAGAGGGATGGGACGAGACGGCGGCAGTGGGGAACTGGGGACAAATGGCGCTGGCGCGCGGAGAGTGCGAGGAGCGCCGCCGGCAGCGAGGGATGCCGGCGCCGGGGTGGACAAGGGCAACAGGCCAGGCGGGGGCGGCGCAAGGAAGGAGATGGACCACGTGGTCCTGGCGGCTGACGGGACTATCTCCGACGGCCTCCACTCCACCTATGTCCAGCCCTCCACGCGCCCGCACCTCATCGGCCACCTCGACCGCCCCCGCTTCGCCCGCCCGGCTCCCGGCGCTGTTGGGATCCGCCCTGCCCCGTCCTCTCGATCCATCTCCTTCGTCGGCAACCAGGACGCCCAGATTCTCTGTCTCCGTGAACGGTCAAGCTCGGTGACGTCGCCGCCGCCGACGCCCAGCTCTTCTCCGCCGGTCTACTCCCCGCGCCGTGGTGCTCTACCGGGAAGAGCTCCGCGCCCTTCTGAGGGGCCTGGACGACGCCGCCGTGCCGTCGCGGCTGTTCGTGGATGCCACGAGCAGGCGCGCGCCCCTCCGCGGCGCGGGCGACGCCGCGTTCGACTGCCGCGTCGCGGGGATGGTGCGCCGTCGCCGCTGACCAGACCGAAGGGAAAAGGAGATAGAGAGGAGAGAGGGCAGGGAAAGTAGTGGATATGTGGGGAACAAAACCTATGCTAACTCAGTTGCCACACCTGACAAGACCGGGAACAAACCGTCTAAGGACTCCGATTGATCCGGTTTTATAAATTGAGATTATTATATATTTGATTTTTCAGTTTAGGTGTGATTTTGTAATTCGGTGATAAGATGACGAACCTCAAATATACTTTTTCCATTAAAAACAATGTTTTTAGTTTAAAATTTTATATTTTATTTAAAATAAAAATAAAATTATTTATGTAAATGTTGTTGTAATAGTAGCTTGAAGATTCAAACTAATTTGTGAAGTTAGAAATACCCAGCTTCAAACCATCTTCAATTTGAATGTGTGCCAAACATAATCATAGTAGCAGAAATTATACTTCATTTATTGATCAAATTTATTCAGACCATATGCGTCCCTAAATCAACAGCAGATGAACACAATCGCCAAGGCAAACAACATGCCAAGAAAGAAACAACAACAGAGATGATCGATCTTCTTGGTTGCTGATGATTATTATTTGTATCTCATTCAGATTTTGGGGACGGCGGCGAGGGCTTCCTGCAGCTTCTCGTC
This sequence comes from Oryza punctata, assembly GCA_000573905.2. Taxonomy (NCBI): domain Eukaryota; kingdom Viridiplantae; phylum Streptophyta; class Magnoliopsida; order Poales; family Poaceae; genus Oryza; species Oryza punctata. The sequence continues at coordinate 32,309,187 of CM002493.2, forward strand.
GGAGTGGGAGAGGTCGACCATGTCGCCTCTCAGGTACTTCTCGTAGGAGGCCAGGTCGAAGTGTCCATGCCCGCACATGGCCATCAGGATCACCTTCTTCTCCCCCGTCCTCTTGCACTCCATCGCCTCCCTGATCGCCGCCGCGATCGCGTGCGTCGGCTCCGGCGCCGGGATGATCCCCTCCGTCCGTGCGAATTTCAACGCAGCTGAAGTTCATAGCAAAGCAATTACTCTCTTGTTGTTACGGCTTTTGGAAGAACGAATTCATGAGTAATAATACCATCGAAGCATTCGGTTTGCTGGATGGCAATGGCTTCCATGAACCCAAGCTCATACACATGCGAGATCAATGGCGCCATTCCATGGTAACGAAGCCCTCCTGCAATTGCAAACAATGGCTTGGGTTTAATAGCAACCAAGAACTTCAAATTGGGGCAAGAAGAAGTGTGCATTGTTGAGATCAAGAATTCGAGACCTGCATGGATTGGGTCAGGGACGAATCCATGGCCGAGGGTGTGCATCTTCATGAGCGGCGTGAGGCCGGCGGTGTCGCCGAAGTCGTAGGCGTAGACGCCCTTGGTGAGCGTCGGGCACGCCGCCGGCTCGACGGCCTTGAACGCCGGGCTCATCCTGCCGGCGAGCTTCTCGCGCATGAACGGGAACACGAGCCCTCCAAAGTTGGACCCGCCGCCGGTGCAGCCGATGACGACGTCGGGGACATCGCCGACGGCCGCCAGCTGCTCAAGGCACTCTTCCCCGATCACCGTCTGGTGGAGCAGCACGTGGTTGAGCACGCTGCCGAGGCAGTACTTGGTGTCGGCGTTCGTCGCCGCCACCTCCACCGCCTCGGAGATGGCGATCCCGAGGCTGCCCGGGCTCGCCGGGTCACGTTCCAGGATCTTCTTCCCCGACTCCGTCACTGTCGACGGCGACGGGTGCACCCTGGCGCCCCACGTCTCCATCATCAGCCGCCTGTACGGCTTCTGGTCGTACGACGCGCGCACCTGCCACACCTCGCAGTTGAGCCCGAACAGGCTGCTCGCGAACGACAGCGCGCTCCCCCACTGCCCGGCGCCGGTCTCGGTCACCACGTTCTTCACCCCGGCGACGGCGTTGTACCACGCCTGCGGCACCGCCGTGTTCGGCTTGTGCGACCCCGCCGGACTTGTCCCCTCGTACTTGTAGTATATCTTCGCCGGCGTGCCCAGCAGCTTCTCCAGCCTCCTCGCCCTGCATCACCGATCCACCATTGCAAGAACTTTTAACAAAGAACTCCTCGGGAATCTACACCTAGTGCTATGGCACTGGTTTAAATAGCTATGTAAAAATTTCATATAATTTGATAAGATAGGTTATGATAATATAAGATATTATATAAACATGATAGTCTAAATTGGATCTAGACATAAAAGAAACAACTTGCATGTTTGTTTATAAACTTATATCATCCTAATTGATATTACTATTTTTTTAACTTTTTCTGTAACTATTTAAGTCGCATGAAAAGAAACAGATACCATGGTACCCAGGTATAGAAAAACCTATCTACAACTCCTCTGAATTCCTTATTTCTAGTGCGTAAAAGGATTGCACGTCACTGTATTAGAAGAAAACAAAGCTCCTCTGAATTCCAGTATGTGATTGGCAACAATGTACTCCAAGATGTTCTACCTGATCAGCGGTGTCGGGCGCCAGAGCTTGTAGACCTCGGCGACTTCTTCCGGGATGTCGATGAACCGCTCCTCGGTCACCTCCTGCCTGATCAGCTCGTCGGGGAAGAGAGGGGACAGGTCACTGGGGTTCAGTGGCTGGTGTGTCTGCGGGTGCAGCGGCGGCGGTGGCTTCACCGGCAGGTCGGCGACGAGGTTGTACCATTGCTTCGGGATGCTCACAGGATTCGAGCTGGCCCTGGTGATGAAACTTCTTTTGCTGACAGAAACGCTCTGCTTTGGTTTGCAAAGTGAGGCTTTTTCTGAACCTGCTGCTGCAATGCAGGTAGCAGTGTTCCTCAGTTTGGTGTGTGCAGACTTGCAACTCCAGAATTCAGAAATCAAATTGAACAAAAAAGATCATTAATTTTTTACTGAATCAACAATAGGGCCTAAGCTGATATTAATTGCCATAAGGTCTAGATAAGCATTTTTCAGCCACATATCTGATATCTCAAATAGTAATGAATGAAATAGAGTTGAAATTGTTGCATCGAAGCTGAGTGCTAGGAGTGTGGTACTGATAATTAATTTAGACACGGACCAATATGATGTCAACTCCTAACTGAAACATTTATGATTTTCCTTGCCCCCACAGTTCTGCAATTTGGTTTAAGATTCCCAGTTCTGCAGGACTGTTAGAAGGGGGAAAAATACTGAACTTATATAATCTGTAGCAACATCATCATCATCAGCTATTCTGTTTATCCGTAATCAAGTAGTATTGCACATTAACCTTGATGAACACACATTTAGAAGGAATGAAAATCAATCAGAAGTGCCCACTGGGGCATGCTACTGGTTATTTTAGTTTATTTTTTTGCAAGGAGAACATATGCTACTGACTAATTTAAATTAATTTTCCGCAAGGAGGTCATGCTACTGTTTATAGGTTTGGGGTGGATAGCAGACAGAACAGGATCACAACAAACAACTGGTAACATAATAAATTCCTTGAGATCCAAGTGCACAGAAAACAAGTGTAAAAACAAAGAAAGAAATGGGTCGAGTTCTTGACTTGCTCTGCAGGAGTAACAAGAAACATAAACCAATCCAAGAACAGCAGCAGAAACACACTCTAAGGAATCAATCAATCAAAGATGATATCTTTGGCTGGCTACTAATCTAATCAAGAATCAACCCACTCTAAAGAATCCAAGAAACCTAAAAACACGAGAGTTGCAGGAGGAGATGCAGAGCAGAGCCTCTGCAGGGATGGGGATCCACCTTGCTGGAGCAGGGGAGGTCGGACGGAGGCGCTGGTGGCCATTTTTCTCTCTCCCTCTCTTCCGCTCCCGACCCTCGCCGCCGGCGGCTGTTCACCGTCGGTTCGCCGGAGTAAACTGGTCAACCCCAAACGCGAGCTGGAGAGCTGCCTCCCTCTCTCTGTGATGAAGCCGAGTAGCAGCTGGGTTTTTGTAGTGCTCGGCCTCTGACGGATGCAGCAAATTCTATATTGTAGATCAGGTGGTGGTGCTTTTCCCGGCTTGCGTTTGATAGCGAGGGAGGGAGGAGAGAGGAGACTCGGTTTTGCTATGCTTTTTTCGGATCAACGCAATGGCAAGAAGCCCAGAACGGCGGCTGCGGATGCAGCGAGGAGATGGCACGTGGGGAAATAGACTGTGGCGTTGGATCCTCTGCATCTGTGTTAACTGGAGTACTTCTTCCATTTTTAAATATAGCAACATGTAACAAACGAGATACATCCTATTACTGTAAATCAAAATAAATTCGTAATACTATAATTTGACATATTCAGTACTAGGTTACTGTTTTAGAACGGAGATAATACTATAATTTGACATATTCAGTACTAGGTTACTGTTTTAGAACGGAGATAGTAGGACTCTATATTTTCCATACCAAATAATTTCAGCTCTACTATCTCCGACTTAAAAATGTTGTTATTTTTGCATATTATCTTATTTCAAAAATAGAGCTATTTCTGCATTTATCATCTTCTCTCAACCATTCACAGTCATTCTCTATTCAATTTTTTCACCTACTTTTTTCCTCAACTAATCATAAATTTTTTTCAATTATTTCTCACCTATTTGTTTAATAACCGTGTCCACCTAAAAGTTAATGTTAATTTTAGGACGGATGAAATATCTAAAGGAGGAGTGAAGTGAATTAAAGTGATCTGAAAGAATAAATTAGAGATAAAGCAGGATTCAAACTATTCCATAAACTCTACTGGATTTATTAATTAGAGATCTATCAAACAGACACCGACTTATGAGTCTTGAAGGGAGTACAGTGAAACACAGGAGTACATGTCACTGTTTGTACTGTGACCGATGTACTGTTCCAAAAAAGCACCGTTTAACGCCACTTTTCTAGGTACCGTAGCATATCGTTTTCTTCTTCAATGGTGAGCAGAGGATCCGGTTCCAGCAAACTACGGATGGGCTTTGTACTTAAGACAAATTTTACGATACACGAGAAAGTATCTATATTTACTAAAATTTTATGTTAAATTTTGGTACTTATGATATCTTCCTCAGGTTCCATAATTCTCGATGTTTCAGATAAGATTAGGATCAAACTTATATAATTTCGACTATCAATAACTTTAAAGCTATTTAGTTTAAAAGATATTAGAACAGTACAACAAAAGTAAATTTGACTATGTCGTTTTCTTACGTTCAGTACATATATTATGACCAATAATTATAGTCAAGGTGAGCTTTTATGTTAAACTAAGCGACTTTAAAATGACAAGTTTTAGCAAGAGTAGTACTCCCTGCGTTTTCCTCCATTTTATATTATAAAACATTTTGATTTTAACCAGAGTCAAACTGCTCTAAATTTGATCGAGTATGTAGAAAAAAGTAGTAAACATTTTTAACCCAAGATAGATATATTATGAAAAATATTCAATTATACATTTAATGAAACTAATTAGGAGTTGTAAATATTAATATATTTATCTACAAACTTAATCAAACTTGAAGTAGTTTGATTTTGATCAAAGTCAAAACGATTTATAATATAAAACGGAGGGAGTAAATATTTTTTTTTACTTCGAGTGGTAGATAATTGGGTTTAGGATATAAGGCATTTTTTCTCATTTCCTCTCTTCTTATTCTGGTGAGCTACCTAAGTTTTATTTTTAAATACGCAAAATGCTTACGTAACAAAATTTGGTACAGAATTCGCCCACGCGGAGCTACGGACCATATAGAATATATAGAAATTTTACATGAATCAGTTTATTTCCCGTAAGGTTTATGCTTTTCCAACAAAAACCGAAAATATATTAATTTTCCCAAGGTTGATCTCATTGGTTACATCACACCCCTGGCCTGGAAAAATAATACTAGCATGGTTAACTGGTCGCCTCAGCCGTTGCCCGGCCCCTATCATCTCGGATTCACCTGCCCTTAATCCTAATAGTCAAATTAGAATGGAATAATACTCTTTTTTTAATGGTAAAGTTTACTATATGACATCTAAAATTTATTTATTTTGTTGGTAGACATTGTAAAAATGTGTTACGGCTTATAAACACTTAAAAAACTGGTAATTTCTTGTAGGACACTTTCGATTCAATTGGAGAGAGAAATTCTTCAAAAAGACCAGAATGACCCTAGGGTTAAAAGCTTTTTGAGTTGAGACTAGAGTGAAAATGAAATATGATATATGCTAGTGATATACTTGGGGTGATGATAAATTTAGAGTTGCATAATTTCTAATTTTTTACTCCAACACTATGTTTGAAGCATGTGGCCATAAGGGTATTCTCATATTTCTTAAGAATTTATCTCTCCAATTGTGTCGAAAGTGTTATCTAGTAAATTACCAGTTTTTTCAATATCTTTGAGCTGTTACACGTTTTTTCGATGTCTATTAGTAAATTACATAAATTTTAGGTATCATGTAGCAAAATTAACTTTTTTTTAATTCAGTCACAATGAAATGTGAAACGAGCGAGAAATCAAGTTTTGCCTTTGCGAGAACACGGTTCTTCTCAGAAACAACAACAGTTCTCCTTTGCTAAAAGGCCATGGAAAAACCGTTGCAAATTGCAACAAGTTAGCACCTAATCTTCCCCAGAAAATGTCCATCACCTTGACCTTATCTCCTAAACCAAAAGGACAGTACTTTCGGAATGCTGACAAATATTTCGGCGTTAGCATGTAGCCGTCTGTTGCCGTTGCTTTCTTGGTAGCCAATGTGTCCAACTGATAGTGCTGCCTGAGGAAAAAGCAAGACAAAGTAGTCAGAGATCAAACGCATAATTTGTTTTCAATATCTCCTAAGACAAACCAAGATTAGCTAATAAGACTAGTAAACTATAAATCGTTTATGCGATGTGCATGTCTCTGTCAACATTTCTTCTGCCGTTGATGTTGTGTTATTACCAACTCCCCCAATGTGAATACAACAAATTTGGAGATCGGGTTGTTTTATTTTGGGACTGAGGGAGTACTCATGTAGACTGTAGTGACACCACACTGCAAACACTGCAAATATATGTAGTACTGTCTGCTCTACTTATATAATTATTTAATCTTAGGAAAAACTCAAATGATTATTCAGAGTAACAAAAAAATTTGTCTCTGCTCACAGGAGATTATGAACAACAGATTAACTCTTGTTTCCTGATGAACATAGTTTGATGAACAGATACAAGAAGAAGGTTCAAGAATGGACATTTCTCATGAGTAAAATTTAAATTTTAAAACTTAATTACTAACTTAATTTTGGTTTTCTTTTTCATTGTAGTTTATTTTTCAGCACTTACTTTTAAATTGGTAAGAACATATATAAAATTTTATTTATAAATTATTTTTATTTGTTGATAACCGTTACGGCTTATAATTAATAAGCATAAGACTGCGCAAGTTTGTTGCTGATCTCTGACAAATGTTACCTTGTTCAGGCCACAGATGGGCATGCATGGGCTAGGAAGAGAGCCCTGAAGGCCCAAGCAAACGGTGACCCACACTGTAGATTCAGACTGGCCCATTATATGGTATTTCGTTTAATTCATGAAGGATAAAGGAATAAGTTCATCTGCCATCCCTTAACTTTACGTTGATTTTATATGACATCCCTAATCCTCAATATCAGAAATCTTCACTCTTAAACTATATAAAATCGTGCAATTTGGGTCCCATGGTATTATAGATATCTGGTTTCATTGACATGGCATCCTAATCAGCGAAAAAAAAAGAATGTGGGCCCACATGTCAGCCACCTTCTTCTTTCTTCTCTTTTCTTCCCAAGTGAGAAAAAATGTGTGGGATCTTAATCGGTGGAAGAGTGGGAAGAGGAGGAAGGCGATGTGCCGCCGCCGCTCCCCTACACCGGCTCGCCGTACCACCACCACGCCGCTGGTTGCGAGATAGCATCGGCGACAAAAATCGGCGGTAAAAGCTGTGGCGGAGGTGGATCCGCAGGAGAAGAAGAGGAGCCCGCCGCATACCACTAGAGCCCCTCGTGTCCGACCTCCCACGGTGCTGCCTCCTCCTACGAATGGGTGGCTTCACGATGCGGCCGCCGAGGACGAGGGTCTTCGGAGACCGTGACGCCCTGCTTGGGAATGGCGTACGTGGCCTAGTCAGGGGCATTCTTCATATGTGGCTTCCTCCTATGTGTCGACGGGAGCCAAGGAGACACGAGGGCAACGGCGAGCTCGGCCTCCCCTTTGACAAAGGACAAGTGAGCTCGAGCTCGACAGGTGTAACACCCTGAAAATTCGATCTACAAAAATGCGAAACCCTAAATCGCGTGATTTCAAAAACCTTTAAAACAAATTGCATCATACCACGTTTAATTGCTCGTTTATTCGAATCTTTATTTGCGGAGTTTTAGTTAATCAAAATTATATAAGCACAAACCCTAAATAGGCTAAATCAATACTTAAGAAAAGTAAACTAAAATATGTTTTGGGCAAAATTGTAGTAAAGAAAACAATCTATATAAATGTCACAAATTTTTTTGGGTAAAATAAATTTAAATAGGAAATTTCATATATATATATATAATTATCTACACCTATGCATATATATATAAACATATATAAATGTCACAAATTTATTTGGGTAAAATAAAATTAAATAGGAAATTTCATATATATATAATTATCTACACCTATGCACATATATATATATATAATATAATGCGTATAAATATAAAATATGGTGACATAAAATATTGGGCAAATCTTTAGGGTGAAATAATGCAATTATTGAGCAAAGTTCAATTGTGGGAAAATTTGAATTTTTGGGCGGATTTTAAATTGGAAATCGAGCAAAATCGTCAAAATTGTGATGTGACACTGTTCATCGCCCCCAAGGTGTTCGACCCGGTCCCTAGCCATCCCATCACCGCCTTGCACCCCGTGCCATCCCCACTTCGCGTGCCGCGCGCCGGTCACCATCGTCCCTCGAGCGCCGCGCGCCACACCCCTGCCGCGCCACTGCCGCCGCCGCCCGCGCCGCTGCCGTCGCATCGCCGCTCGGCGCTGGTCGCCATCGCCTGTCACACCGCCTTGAGCCCCGCGCCGCCGCGCCGGCCGACATCGCCGCACCTCCCTACCCCTATAAAGCCCCCTCCTCCTCCCTTCCTCCCCAGACCGCCCCCGCATTTCCCCTCCTCTTCTCCGCTGTTCGGCGCCGGTCGCCGCCGCCCTACTGCCGCCGCCCCGGCCACCGCGCCACCTTCGCCGCCCATGTCACCGTGTCGCCCCCACGACGCCACCGCCGGTAAGCCATTCCCCTCTTCTTTTTGACCGCCGCCACACCACCAGTGCCGCTTGGCTAGAGAGAGAGACGAGAGGAAGCAGAGAGGAGAGGAAGAAGAAGGGAGGAGAGAGAAGAAAAGAGAGAGGGAATAGAAAAAGGAAAAATAAGAAAAAGGGAAAAGAAGAAAAAGGGGAAAATGAAAATAAAGTAAAAGAAAGAAAATTTAGGAAATTAGGAGGGAAAAATTTAATATATATATCTCTATTAGTTGGCGAATTAATCGTAGACCATTTTTAGGGATTTCTAGAAAAATAAATCGAGATCATTTAATAACTTGCGATTCGTTCATTTAATTGGTTATTTCTTTAGCGGGTTATTTACCTAGCTATTTATTTAGATATTTATTTATTGGGTTATATATATATGCATATTGATCGGAGGATTAATCATCTGTCATTTCTAAAACTTCTAACTTAGGTATTTATTTAGATAACTATTTAGTTGGTTACTTCGTTAGTTTTTACTCATTAATTAGGTTATCCGCTTAATTAGCTGTTGTGATTATTTAGTCAATTATTTATCGATTAGGGTTAATTATTATGAATTGGGATCTAATTTATTCGGAATCGCGTAAATTAAAATAAGTTAATACTCTAATCGGCTAACGCAAATATTTTAGGACAAATGGATTAAAAATCGGAATAGAACTATTTCATATATAATGGAATCGATATTGAAAGTCGACTCTCGTGCTCGATCTTTTCTTTAATCGGATTTTATTGGATTTTAATTGAATTCTGATCGAATTCAAATCAATTTCTTCACACGTAATCCTAGACCCCGAGAGAGTTGTGAGTCCGACAGAAGATCAAGACCCACAGAGCTTCGATGAAGGCAAGTCATCACTAATCCTTGAACATACTGATCCCAAGTTGCGAAACTATTTTGTTTACAAATAAAGTTGCATGCAATGATGAATATCCTACTTGTTATTATGCCATGCCTTGATTATTGTTTACCCCATATTCCCATGTAACCATGTTTACGTATGAGTCCCTAGTCAATTATGACAAATGCTTAGAAATGCTATTCCAGAAGCATGCATACTCATATTTATCAAAATGCTATATGCTTGGGCAATTACCTTTGGGAAGGTAAAGTGTACATCCACTGTAGTGTGAGTAAATCAAATCTATTCGAATAGCCGTGCTCGCGGTTATTGAGCACCGGGACATGTATTACACTTGGCTAGACTCTAAATTCTTAACTTGTGTGGGATGAGATGATGCATGATGATTTTTATGCTGATGGAGCCACTTCCTAAGAGGAAGGAAGGTGGACGTCCTCAGAAAACCATGAAGACCCAATGACGGGAAGCTATCCTTGGGATCACAATGTATGGTGGACAGAACCATCGTTGTTTAATGTGAACTTTGGTATTAAAACTTGATCAGTCTATGTTAGGTCTTAGGTTTGTGAAAAGAATTGCAAAACTAGTTTTATGCAAAAAAACCTATGCCTTGCCTTGGATAAACCTTGTCATATGCATTGTTGCTGTGGTGACTTGCTGAGTACGGTTGGTACTCACCCTTGCAATTATAAACTCAACCAGAAGTCGAAGATAACATCGCAGAGGATCCATACGCCTACTATGAGGAGGATGCTAAAGACGAGGGTGCTCAGTAGGTCTAGTTACGGTCGTTGCCTGTGGCAATGGCGATGCCGCTACCTTCGTTCCGCTGCTTACCTACATTCTGTTTTTGAAGTGTATTCCGGACCGTTTGGTCCTCTGTTCTAAGACTATGCCTTTGGGCCTATTATGTAATAATTCGTACTAGACGCATGTGTATGCGCTTCTGGTAATTCAACTATGTAATCGTGTGTGCCAGACTACTTGATCCAGGGAAATGGCACATAAAACACGAGTGATTTCCTATTGAGAATACAGGGGTCCTTACAGAGTTGGTATCACAGCCATACGACTGTAGGAAAGACCAAATGGCGCCCCACCCCAATGTAGATGGCCAAGGGAGAAATTCCCAGCTAGGAATACTTTCATAAAACCAAACATGTTTTTTACCTTACCCTTACCTACTTTCTTTCCAAAATAAGTTTTACTTTCACTGATTTTAAGTTTTCTTAAAAATAGATGGCATATTTGAATGCATCATGGGAGATGGACATAACACGTTCAGAAGGATATGCTATGGAGTTGCACAGGATGGTGAGGTGTCTGAGATACCCAAGGATCCCTATCTACCTAGTGAGGCAGTGTGGACTAGCCTAGGAGGCTAGAGTTGTGGTTGAGTCTCGAGTTCCTTCAGAGGTAGAGTATCGGTTCAGGACATGCTATCATCGCGATTCACCCGAGACCGCGATGCAGGACGCTGCCCGGGAGGCTTTTCTCCGACTCAGCTCGATCCACCGATCTGAGTTGGCGACTACCGAGTTCGCTCATCACTCGTACCGGGAGGAGGGCAACTCCGTTTGCACTGTTCAGGACACACCATGTTGCTACAACCCGATGGTGACCCGACTGTCCCGATGGGCAAAGGCTGTTGACGACTGCTACGAGTCAGCTCTGTTGGAGATCGACGAGCAGCATAGGCGTCTGGTAGGATTGGAGACCGAGGTGACCGACCTCACGGTGCAGCAGCTACAGCATGAGGAGGAGCACCAGACCTGGGGTAGTGAGATAGACTCATTGAAGGCACAGCTCCAGAACCACGGTGACCAGTTCCAGCAGTTATCGGACTAGTACAACGAGCGCCGCGGGATGATGGATACACTCGAGGAGCAGCTGAGAGAGAGCCAAGAGCACGTCAGCCAGCTTGCGGAGCAGCTTCGAGCCGCCATAGTCAGTACCACCGGAGCTTCCACTTCTGCAGCCGTTGGGCGTGACCGCTACTTTTTCCTTACTCCACCGTACCCGCGAGCGTTTCACGCTCTGTTGGAGGAGGTTGATACGCTAGCCACTGAGTCAGGACCCTACCTGGTGGACCCAACAGTGACACAGCCGCCAGCTACAGAGTCGACCCCTGTTCCTTCGCCACAGCCAGGTTCCTGCATTGAGACCCCTATCCAGGTTGACTCCGGGGCTAAGGACGAGGACGAGCCAGAGGAGACAGAGCCGCACATCACCGACTCTTCGGAGGACGAGGCTCCTACTTACCGCATCACCTTTGCCGGAGGCCCTCGCACCCTCAGCACTGCCCGCAAGAGCACGCGACCACCAGGCAAGAAGCCCAAGCCAGACCCAGAGGCCACCACCTCCGAGCCGGGGGAGCTCAGGTTTGCATCTGCCAGCGACTACCCACTTCCTGCGCCAGGATCCTGCAGATGGCTGGACGACTAGGCTGGAGGTCTACTACGACTTCGCTCTCACTTCACATGGTTTTTGGACAGCACGAGACACCCCCTCTCTATATAGGTTTACGAGTAGTTTGATGATTAGTTCGATGTAGCATTTGGTTGAACTCTATTTTGGGCTGCGTATGTATGCAGTCATTTGCATCATGATTTATGAAACTCTGTGATGTTCTTTATGATATTTTATTGTTGTGTTATGAATGAGTTTATTCCACCATGCTTGCTAAACAAATTTCACATCAAAACAACTCCCTGATCGGGATAAAACCATAAGGGTTAGTTAGAACATCAGGATACTTACCCAAGTAATCCACACAGATGGCCAGCCGACGTCGAGCAACGAACAACAATGAAGAAGCCCCAGAACCCGGCCTAAACACCCTAGCCGGGGTTATGGCCGCCCAAACCCAACTTCTGCAAGCCATTGCGAACAATCAAGGCAACCGTGGAGGATCAAGCTTTGGGGAGTTCATGAGAACCAAGCAGCCCACTTTCGCCACAGCCGAAGAGCATATGGACGCCGAAGATTGGCTGCATATTATCGAGAAGAAGCTGACCCTTGTGCGTGTGCGAGAAGCCGACAAGGTGATCTTCGCAGTGAATCAATTGGAAGGACCAGCCGGAGACTGGTGGGATACCTATAAGGAGGCCCGAGAAGAAGATGCTGGGGAACCGAACTGGGAGGAGTTCACTACAGCCTTCCGTGACAACTTTGTGCCTACCGCTGTGATGCACATGAAGAAAAATGAGTTCAGGAGACTACGCCAAGGAAACACCATAGTGCAGGAGTATCTGAACCATTTCACCCAACTGGCCCGTTACGCAACTGGAGATCTCGCGGATGAAGAAGAGAAGATTGACAAGTTTATTGAAGGATTGAATGACGAGTTGCGTGGACCCATGATCGGACAAGATCATGACAGTTTCCAGAGTCTGATCAATAAGGTGGTTAGATTGGAAAACGATCGGAAGATTGTGGAGCACAACCACAAGAGGAGGCTTGCCATGAACCGCCCGCCTCAAGTTGCATCTCAGCGACCCAAAGGAGTTACCTCATCGGGATGGAAACCCGCGATGGTGACGACCAATCGCCCTACCACACCTAGCAACTATAATAGGCTAGTTGCTACTCAGAACCGCACACCTGCACCGAGCCAGGCCACTACCGGAGTAAAGAGGCCAGGAAGTTGTTTCAACTACGGAGAGTATGGACATTTCGCCATCAAATGTCCACATCCAAGCAAGACACCTATCCGCACTGGAGCTAATGCCACGGCTATCCAAGGGACTGCTACCCCGCAGCTGGAAGAGGACTATTCAGGACGCCGTAGACCAACAGGATCGCTACCGGATTTGGACGCGGACAAGAGAACCACATGCGAGCGGAAGAAGCTCAGGAAGATCAGGGCATACTAATGGGTACGTTCTCTATAAATTCTACTCCAGTTAAAGGTCTCTTTGATTCGGGTGCATCGCATTCATTTATATCCCTGAAAGCTAGCCAACAACACAACTTAACCCGAGTAGGGCTACGAAAACCCATGATAGTACATTCACCTGGGGGTGAGATAAACGTGAACCAAGCTTGTGTTGACGTACCCATCCGTCTTAAGGATGTGGTGTTTCCCTCAAACCTTATGGTCCTTGTACCACAAACCCTTGATGTCATACTGGGCATGGATTGGTTAACCAAGAATGGAGGAGTCATAGACTGCAGCCATAGAGAAGTTACTCTGACCACACCCTGGGGATCAGTTATGAGAGCAACTATGGACCAGGACCCTAGACTGCCTGAACGTGCCGGTGGTATATTTACCATGCTACCCCTGAGAGGAATGCCCGTAGTTCAAAAATTCCCCGATGTCCGATGTGTTTCCATAAGATTTACCTGGAATGCCACCTGACCGTGACATTGAGTTCGTCATCGACCTAATGCCCAAAACCGCCCTTATATCCAAGAGACCATATCGGATGCCGGTCAATGAGTTGGAAGAGCTTAAGAAACAAATTAGGGAGCTACAAGAGAAAAGATTTGTACGCCCCAGCTCATCACCTTGGGGAGCCCCAGTGTTATTCGTCAAGAAGAAGGATGGTAGTATGAGAATGTGTGGACTACCGCTCGTTGAATGAAGTAACTATCAAGAACAAGTATCCACTACCTCGGATTGATGATCTTTTCGATCAACTCAAGGGAGCTAAAATATTCTCTAAGATTGTTGTCCGATCTGGATACCATCAACTGAAGATCAGGCTGGAGACATTCCCAAGACTGCGTTCTCAACACGCTATGGACTATATGAGTTCACAGTGATGTCTTTTGGATTGACCAATGCTCCGGCTTATTTCATGAATCTTATGAACAAAGTATACATGGAGTATTTGGATAAGTTTGTGGTAATATTTATTGATGACATCCTTATCTACTCTAAAGATGAAGATGAGCATGCTGAGCATTTGCGCTTAGTACTAAAGAAACTTCGGGAGCATCAGCTTTATGCGAAGTTCAGCAAATGCGAGTTCTGGTTGAAGGAAGTTGCCTTTTTAGGCCATGTAATCTCAGCCGGTGGAGTAGCAGTGGATCCTGCTAAAGTTGAGGTTGTTACCGAATGGAAAGCACCCAAATCAATAACAGAGATTTGGAGTTTTCTAGGATTGACCGGATACTACCGGAGATTCATTGAAGGGTTCTCTAAGATAGCCCGACCTATGACTCAACTACTTAAGAAGGAAAAGGAGTTTAAATGGACTGAGCAGTGCCAGGAAAGTATCGAGCAACTAAAGAAAAGTTAACCACTGCTCCTGTCTTAGTTCTTCTGATAATCGGAAGGACTTTGTGGTATATTGTGACGCCTCAAGACAAGGACTAGGAGGTGTATTAATGCAAGAAGGAAAAGTTGTGGCATATGCCTCACGACAACTGCGACCGCATGAGGAAAATTATCCTACCCATGATCTTGAGTTGGCCGCACTAGTTCATGTACTGAAAATGTGGAGGCATTATTTGATTGGGAATCATTGTGATATCTACACGGACTACAAGAGCCTGAAGTATATCTTCACTCAGCCCGACCTCAACCTAAGACAGAGACAGTGGTTGGAATTAATCAAGGACTATGACCTAGAGGTTCACTACCATCTAGGAAAGGCAAATGTCGTAGCTGACGCATTGAGCCGCAAGAGCCATTGCAATCATCTGAGAATGGAAGGTATGGCCCCTGAGCTTAAAAAGGAAATAGCCCAGCTGAACTTACATCTAGTTAATTCCACAAGGTCAGATAAATACTCTGGAAATCCAGTCCCTTTTGAGGACACAAATAGAAGAAGCGCATGGTCGCAGGACATGCGAAGGAGTTCTCAGTTGACGAGAAAGGAACATTACGGTACAAAAAGAGGATCTATGTACCTGAGCAAGGAGGATTGAGGAAGTTAATTCTAAAGGAAGCTCATGAATCGGTTGATTCCCTACACCCGAGAAGTACGAAAATGTACCAGGACTTGAAGGAGGAATACTGGTGGCCCAACATGAAACGAGATGTAGCAAAAGACGTAGCACTCTGCGACGTATGTCAGAAAGTGAAGGCCGAGCACCAGCGACCAGCAGGTTTCCTACAACCCCTTAAGATTCCAGAATGGAAAGGGGATGAGATCGGTATGGATTTTATTGTTGGATTACCTAAGACCGCAACTGGTTACGATTCCATTTGGGTGATCGTGGATCGACTCACCAAGACTGCAAGGTTCATCCCTGTTAAGACAAACTATAGTGGTGCCAAGTTAGCCGAGTTATACATGTCCAGGATAGTATGTCTTCACGGCGTACCCAAGAGGATTATATCCGATCGTGGCACACAGTTTACATCGCATTTTTGGAATAAAGTACATGAGGCGCTCGGAAGCTACCTCGCTTTTAGCACAACATATCACCCACAAACCGATGGCCAGACCGAAAGAACAAATCAAGTTTTGGAAGGCATGTTGAGAGCTTGTGCATTAGACTTTAGCAAGGATTGGGAGAGATGTCTACCTTACGCCGAATTCTCCTACAACAACAGTTACCAAGCTAGTCTGAAGATGTCACCGAATGAGGCATTGTTTGGTCGGCGATGTCGTACCCCATTAATGTGGTCTGAGACTGGAGAACGTGCCATATTCGGACCTAATATAATTAGAGCAGCTGAAGAAAAGGTTCGCCTAATTGGTGATCGACTAAAGGTGGCACAATCACGTCAAAAGAGTTACGCAGACACTCGGAGAAGAGACCTAGAATTTAAAGAGGGAGATTACGTGTACCTGAAAGTCTCTCCGTTGAGAGGTACAAAAAGGTTTAAGGTCAAAGGAAAGCTAGCACCAAGATATATGGGACCTTTCCAAATAATCGCTAGGCGAGGAGAAGTTGCCTATCAATTACAGCTACCCGAGAATATCTCTAATGTACATCCAGTCTTCCATGTGTCGCAATTAAAGAAGTGCCTGAGAGTACCAGAAGAGCAAGCCCCGTTAGAAGAAATCCACATCAGTAATGATCTTACGTATCCGGAACACCCTGTGAAGATCTTGGATGTGGCTGAAAAGAGGACCCGAACCAAAGTGTGGCGTATGTACAAGGTACAATGGAGTAATCACACTGAGGACGAAGCCACTTGGGAAAGCGAGGAGTTCTTGAAGACGGAGTACCCGCATCTGTTCGATAACCAGTAAGAAATCTCAGGACGAGATTTATTTAATGGGGGTAGGTTTGTAACACCCTGAAAATTCGACCTACAAAAATGCGAAACCCTAAATCGCGTGATTTCAAAAACCTTTAAAACAAATTACATCATGCCGCGTTTAATTGCTCGTTTATTCGAATCTTTATTTGCGGAGTTTTAGTTAATCAAAATTAATTAAGCACAAACCCTAAATGGGCTAAATCAATACTTAAAAAAAGTAAACTAAAATATGTTTTGGGCAAAATTGTAGTAAAGAAAACATTCTATATAAATGTCACAAATTTATTTGGGTAAAATAAATTTAAATAGGAAATTTCATATATATATATAATTCTCTACACCTATACATATATATATATAAACATATATATATAAATAATATAATGAGTATAAATATAAACATATATATATATATATATATATATAATTATCTACACCTATGCACATATATATAAATATATATAAATGTCACAAATTTATTTGGGTAAAAAATAAATTTAAATAGGAAATTTCATATATATATATATAATCTCATATATATATATAATATATATAATGCGTGTAAATATAAAATATGGTGACATAAAATATTGGGCAAATCTTTAGGGTGAAATAATGCAATTATTGAGCAAAGTTCAATTGTGGGAAAATTTGAATTTTTGGGCGGATTTTAAATTGGAAATCGAGCAAAATCGTCAAAATTGTGATGTGACACTGTTCGTCGCCCCCAAGGTGTTCGACCCGGTCCCTAGCCATCCCATCGCCACCTTGCACCCCGCGCTGTCCCCGCTGCCGCGCGCCGTGCACCGGTCGCCATCACCCCTCGAGGCCCGCGCGCCGCACCCCTACCGTGCCACTACCGCTGCCGCTGCCGTCGCATCGCCGCTCGGCGCCGGTCGCCGTTGCCTGTTACACCGCCTGGAGCCCCGCGCCGGCCGACATCACCGCACCATCCCACCCCTATAAAACCCCCCTCCTCCTTCCTTCCTCCCCACACCACCCCCCATTTCTCCTTCTCCTCTTCTCCGTCGTTTGGCGCCGGTCGCCGCCGCCCTACTGCCGCTGCACTGGCCACTGCGCCTCCTTTGCCGCCCCTGTCACCGCGCCACCCCCATGACGCCACCGCCGGTAAGCCCTTCCCCCTCTTTTTGATAGCCGCCGTGCCAATCGGCCAGAGAGAGATATGAGAGGAAGCAGAGAGGAGAGGAAGAAGAAGAAGGGAGGAGAGAGAAGAAAAGAGAGAGGGAATAGAAAAAGGGAAAAAAGAAAAAAGGAAAAGAAGAAAAGGGGGAAAATGAAAATAAAGTAAAAGAAAGAAAATTTAGGAAATTAGGAGGGAAAAATTTACTATATATATCTCTATTAGTTGGCAAATTAATCGTAGACCATTTTTAGGGATTTCTAGAAAAATAAATCGAGATCATTTAATAACTTGTGATTCGTTCATTTAATTGGTTATTTCTTTAGCGGATTATTTACCTAGCTATTTATTTAGATATTTATTTATTGGGTTATATATATATGCATATTGATCGGAGAATTAATCATCGGTCATTTCTAAAACTTCTAAATTAGTTATTTATTTAGATAACTATTTAGTTGGTTACTTAGTTAGTTTTTACTCATTAATTAGGTTATCCGCTTAATTAGCCGTTGTGATTATTTAGTCAATTATTTATCGATTAGGGTTAATTATTATGAATCGGGATCTAATTTATTCGGAATTGCATAAATTAAAATAAGTTAATACTCTAATCGGCTAACGCAAATATTTCAGGACAAATGGATTAAAAATCGGAATAGAACTATTTCATATATAATGGAATCGATATTGAAAGTCGACTCTCGTGCTCGATCTTTTCTTTAATCGGATTTTATTGGATTTTAATTGAATTCTGATCAAATTTAAATCAATTTCTTTCGCACGTAATCCTAGACCCCGAGAGAGTTGCGAGTCCGACAGAAGATCAAGACCCGCAGAGCTTCGAGCAAGGCAAGTCATCACTAATCCTTGAACATACTGATCCCAAGTTGTGAAACTATTTTGTTTACAAATAAAGTTGCATGCAATGATGAATATCCTACTTGTTATTATGCCATGCCTTGATTATTGTTTACTCCATATTCCCTTGTAACCATGTTTACGTATGAGTCCCTAGTCAATTATGACAAATGCTTAGAAATGCTATTCTAGAAGTATGCATACTCATATTTATCAAAATGCTATATGCTTGGGCAATTACCTTTGGGAAGGTAAACATTTCTAAGCATCGGTGTCGCCATTGGTAGGACTGCCACGTGTGTGATCGTGAGAACCTAAATTTAAACTATAAACTTAACGTGCGTGTGAGACTTCCCTCTCACTGCTAGAAACATGTACGCCTAGAGTGCATGAGGATGAAAGTTCATGGAGCGGATACTGCCAATGCGAGGTTATCGAAAGGCTTTGACGTGACGCGTCTCATGTGTTGGGACGAGGCTCATGTGTTGGGCAGTCGCGGAATACGGGTAAAGTGTACATCCACTGCAATGTGAGTAAATCAAATCTATTCGAATAGCCATGCTCGCGCTTACTGAGCACCGGGACATGTATTACACTTGGTTAGACTCTAAATTCTTAACTTGTGTGCGATGGGATGATGCATGATGATTTTTATGCTGATGGAGCCACTTCCTGAGAGGAGGGAAGGTGGATGTCCTCAGAAAACCATGATGACCCAATGACGGGAAACTATCCTTGGGATCACAATGGATGGTGGACAGAACCGTCGTTGTTTAATGTGAACTTTGGTATTAAAACTTGATCAGTCTATGCTAGGTCTTAGGTTTGTGAAAGAATTGTGAAACTAGCTTTATGCAAAAGAACCTATGCCTTGCCTTGGATAAACCTTATCATATGCATTGTTGTTGTGGTGACTTGCTGAGTATGGTTGGTACTCACCCTTGCAATTATAAACTCGACCAAAAGTCGAAGATAACACCGCAGAGGACCCATACGCCTACTATGAGGAGGATGCTGAAGACGAGGGTGCTCAGTAGGTCTAGTTACGGTCGTTGCCTGTGGCAATGGCGATGTCGCTGCCTTCGTTCCGCTACTTACCTACATTCTGTTTTTGAAGTGTATTCCGGACCGTTTTGTCCTCTGTTCTAAGACTATACCTTCGGGCCTATTATGTAATAATTCATACTCGACGCATGTGTATGCGCTTTTGGTAATTCAACTATGTAATCGTGTGTGCCAGACTACTTGATCCAGGGAAATAGCACAGAAAACACGAGTGATTTCCTATTGAGAAACATGGGTCCTTACAATAGGTGAGGTGACAGAGGCGGAGCGCGGAGGAGGCAGATTGATTCGCCACTCGTGCATTGTCGAGGTGGCGGCGGTGGGCGGGATGACAGCCCGGAGGGCGAACCGCGAAGAGTCATCGAGGCGGCGTGCACGGAGAAGCACGACGCGGACGGCAACACAAGTGAAGGAGGAGCGGCAGTTGGAGGTTCACCGGCGTTGGGGGGCGGTAGCGGCGACGCCACACCTCGTGGGAGGTTGCCTCGGCGTGTGTGAGCAGGAGGAGTGCTGGCACACGGCGACGCGCCGAGAGCGGGCCATGACGGCAAAATCTCCCGTGGCTGGGCCACTTACATATGGGCCCACATATTCTTTTTAATTTTTCTTGCCACATCATCGAAACCACCTATTCATACTGTCATAAGACCTAATTTAACCTGGTTTTGCAAGTTAGGGGTAAAGATTTCTAGTTTTACAGTTTTGCGGTTTAGGGATGACAATTAAACTCGGTGTAAAGTTGAGGGACGTCAAGTGAACTTATTCCAAGGATAAATATATTCAGCCAATCAACATTTGACAAGGCCTTATTTAGAGCCTCAATAATTTCAGTTGAGAAATGTTTTGAGCTTGATGGTGAAGGAAACTGATTTGTGTTCCAGTGGCTAAGAACGCACCTGAATCTGAATGCTCTAGCTTGGATCAAATCACTAGACAGCAGTAAGTTCATAGCCTTTATTACAGAAAGCAGAAGAGATCGAGAAGATAAACAAAAGTGATAAGATTAAAAAAAAAGGTACAAACTCTAGCTACGCTCGAGTGGGAACCTGGAATATGTTAGGCCCTATCATCGTCTTGGGTTTAAACATTAAACCCCTCGATCAGAGTAATTAACAAAGATGTCAAGGACAAAGAAAGGTCATAATTAAAGAAATTAATGTAAAGGTAAGCATCTTTTAGGGCATGCAACTATGCAAGCAGAAGGGAAACTCCTCAGGTTATTAGAAGAACCTGGAAAAAAGGCTCATAGCCTAAACACTCTTTTGTCCCGGTGCTGCTTTATTAAAACTTTCTTTTAAAAACATATATAGGTGTACTTTATTCCCAATTACAAGGCAATTTGCAATGCACATGCATGCATACGTTGGCTAGCTCTCTGGGTTGATAAGGAAGAATGCACATTATTGGTCTTAATTTAGTAGTTTGGTTGTCACGGCAACATTTCTCTTCCACTGTTGAAATTAATCTGTAATGATACTAAATGATCAATTATCACTGAAGTACATGATCACAGCCATTAATTTGTCAAGTAAAATTACCATTCTTTTTGCCTATGAAATCGTTTAAATTTTTAGTTCAGTTTTTTTCTAAACCAGGATTTTGGAGCATGCGTCTCAGTTAGGTTTATTGATTCGAATCGATTCATATATTTGTCCTAGCACTAATGTTTCTATAGGGTCGCTTGCGTGCTAATCTTAACATTTAATTGATTTATGTATCAAAGATTTTTTTATTTATTTTTCTTATATTTTTTAATTTATAATCAATATATCCAAATATTTGTATTTTTAATATATCTCAATTCATGCACATTTGTCTCCACCTTATTCAACTCATGTTTAACTTAATTCTTTAAAGAGATCATACTAACTTAGTTAATGTGGTTCTTCAAGTTTTCTTAGAAGTGTTTCTAAATTCACAAGTTTGTAGAGAAAACGGATAACCATGTCCATCTATGTGATTTTCATTAATTATACTATCTATCAAGTAATCTTTTTCTAACTGTCGATGGAGATATATTTCAACAGGAATGTAGGAAAACGTTTATGATCTGGAGAAGAAAATTCTTTTGGACAGGATTGGTCTCTACTACTGCTAGGCCAGTTGAGAGTAAGATGGGGTGGTTGTTTTGGTTGATGGAGGAAAATATCTCCTATCCTTTTATCCTTCACATTTGTTGAGAAAAAGGATAAGATCCATGTATGGAGTTTCATTACCTCTATCAGCTATTCTTTTTTTTACTGTAGATAGAGATATATTTCAGCCCGCAATGATAACACAATTGTTGTAACTTTATTAACCGCATAATTTAGAGAATATATGGCTTTTCTCCATATAACGAAAAAGTGTTTTACACTTCCGACCTCTGCACAACGTGCACACAAACCAATAAGGAATATATAGCTAACACTACATCGATCCGTCGTCCACAGGTATTGCTCTCGCCTAACAACGGCTCTAGACCTCTGAACAAGTGATCATTATCAACATAAGATTCTGCCTAAAAGCTAGTTATTATATATAAGCATTGTGGTTACAGCTGCAAGCATTACATGCACGATATGATGGCACTACACGATCGAGAGAGAGAGAGAGAGAGATCATGCAGTTTGGCGTCCAGAACAAACCACACCCTGCAGCTCTCTCTCAAAAAGACAGTGAAAGTTCTAGCTAGGATCGATATTATGCATTCAACTTGCACTTTGAAATGGCAATTTAATACCATCTTTTTGACTGGTCATACCTGATTAGTTAGTACTAATTAATCTTTTATGTTACTTGCATTGACCTTGCCGCAATAATGCATGTTAAAAGGAGGAAGGTACCATTTGAACTGTGAAACTTTGGGCTAGCTAGCTAGGGTTGTTGTTAGCTAGGCACCGAATATGGTAAAGATCAAGAGAGTTATATGAAAGATATTTATCTCTCTATCCCTCTCTCAAAAGCTTGAACTACGTTACGTTTCTTCAATGTAATTAAGTTAGTCATTGTCTCATCGAGCTGGTTTAAGCTGACGAGTAAAAATGGGGAATTTTCTTCACATTGGTATGCATTGCTTAATTTACCTTTAGACGACTAGACTGTACATTTATATCTTTTATAAAAAAAATATACAAAAGATTTGCATATTGTTGTGTTAAGAAGCTAAACTGTATATAGTTGACGATTGGATTTAAGTTGTAGTAAAGGCGAACATTTCTATTTATTTATTATAATTGTAAGCAGTTGTACACATTGCTTTAGTTGTAGACACAACTAGACATATATATATATATATATATATATATATATATATATATATATATATATATATATATATATATATATATATATATATATATATGAAACGTGAAAATTCAGGAAATTAACCAAGCTTACGTGCTACGCTTAATTAGTAACCCATTAAGAGACTTGCTAGCTAGAGGCCACATACAGTACGCCTGCATGCTTGCAAATGAAGCAGCTGGTTTTTTGCAAGTAGTGAGTGATCGCCTGCATATATAGCTAGACCAAATCTTGATGAATGTTAATTATATATATATAATGGCCCTGAAATGACCTAACGTATTAGTGACTCTGAGATGCCGGCTTATCGCCATAAACTTTTCTTATCTGAACAGTTGCTCCGTATCTGAATTCAGAAAAGGAAATTATTTCCTCAAGTAAAAATGCTTATAGCAGGCTTCATGTGAAACGAAACCAAAATACCATTTCGCCGCCATTATTACCTTAAAATATTCATGACATCTCATATCCAATGCGTGCATCACGCTATGCCTATGCATCACCACTGTCATTGTCAGTACTAGCGCCCTGTTCATTCAGATCAGGCTTGTAGGATTCAGAACTCAGTGCAGACAGCTTTGGTGCCCAATAGAACTCTCATCGTTACTACATTTCAAAAGAAAAATCATGGAACCTTTTCATATATATAAATTTGCATCTATCTGGAAATAAATTAAACATTCAATCATGATAGCAAGAAGAATGAAATAAGTATATATACAACTTTTTTATAAAAAGATCCTATTTCTAAATTCTAATTCTCTCATTATCTACTTGTTGGCCACGCAAAATTTTTAATTTTATACTTGATATTTTGACTTAACTGTAGCAAAACTGCAGATTTAACATCAAATTTATCACGGAACTATATAGATAAGGTGAGATATCATAAAACTATTAATATAATAATGAAGTTATCATATAGTTTCAATCTTTAGTACTACTATTATGTTGGAGTTGTAAATATTGCAGTTTTATGATTAAATTGGTGCTAAACATGTAGTTTTGTAATAATTTTTAACTAAATCAATAATTTTGTGATACTAAATCTTAATTCTATAGTTACGTAATAAATTCACTGTTATATCTATAGTTTTGTGATCCATCGACTTAAATATTCAGTTTTGTAATAATTTTATCAAAATACCTATAGTTTTGCGAAATCTACTCTAAAAGTCTTATCCATAAATTAATTTTGATTACTTTATTTTTTTTCTACTGCTTATCAGCCATTGCTCCAAAGATCATAAGCTAACTAGATAGAAACTAAGGGCTCCTTTGGAACATAGGATTTGAAAAACACAATAACAAGAAAAACGTAGGAATAATGTCACACACTTGATATTCCCACAGGGTTTCAAAACATTGGAACTTCAGACTTTGGGCATTTGGATGGCCTGTAAGAAAAACGAAGGAAGTTTGGTGAAAGTAATTTATAGTGCATGAGAGACTTCTCAAAACATGAGGTAGGAGCTCGATCATGTTTGTTTTCCTTTAGAATTGGGACATGACATAGGAAGCAAGTTCATAGGATTTTTTTCTTAATCATATTCCTTTGTTCCAAATGTGAGCTAATACCAAAAAAATTACTACTAAGGATTAAAAATCCTTCAAATTTCCTTTGAAATTCCTTCAACCCAACAACTCTGGAGAAGTCTGAAGAAAGAACTTGGCTGAGTTTCACCGTGTGCTACACGCGCCGTTGTCTTCCGAAAAGAATCCATCTGAACCAGCCTCACCACCACCACCCCTGCGCGCGCGACGTGCACAACACACGGTTCGCACGTTCTCTGCAGAAATCTCCACCGTCAGATCACGCCACGGCCAAGGTTCAGCGAATCCTGGCCGTCCGTGAGCTCCATGGGGGTTGCCATCCCTCCCCTATAAATTGGAGAGGGCTTAGCCATTTACCCTCCAAACTTAAGCAAGCAGCAGCAGCTTCAGCTTCTTCTTCTTCTTCTTCTTCCTCCCAGTGATCACTACTTAACAATTAAGTTCCAACAAACCTGTAGCTAATTAAGCAAGCAGCAGCAAGAAGGGCGGCAAGTACAAGCTCGCAGGAAATGGGAGGAAACCTGTCTTGCTTTGGGTCGGCGGCAGGTTCAGGTTACCGGGACATCGCCGACGACCAGCCGGCGGCGGCGTACGAGCTCCGGCGGTCGTCGAGGAAGGTGCGGCCGAGCGACGAGGACAGGCTGTGGTACGTCGGCGAGCGGGACGTCGACAGGAAGGCGGCGGAGTTCATCGCCAAGTTCCATGCCTCAGCTAGGTTCATGGAGGCTTGAATTGAACTTGATGAGATCTTGGATAGTTGGATCTACCTGGGTCACACTCTCACTCTCTCTAGCTAGCTGCTGGTCTGCTTGGTTCGTTTGGTTACTTCTCTTCTTGTATAATTAATTGTGTTAATTAGCTAGTACTATGCATAGCTATGTATGTGTATATCAGTGTACTTACTTAATCGGTGTAATTAAGGATATGTGTATATCTGTATTATTCTGCTAAATAATAGCAATGCTGGACAAGCTGCTGTTGTACGTAAGTACATGTTTGTTGCGAGGAGTTCTGGAGTTGGTCTCTGAAATATATAGTGAGATGCAATGCTTATTGCTTAATGGGATTTGAGAGGATGCTGTCCATTAATAATTACTTGCATTAGGAGAACAGAAGTTTCAGTAAGGATTAATTATTCATCAGTACTAAGTAGTGAGCTCTACAAATATGTGTGTCTGGTCAGGTAATTAACAAACTTATTTGGCACGCAGTTTAGATGTGAAGTGCTGATTCAGACTGGCATCCTCTCGCTAGCCATTTCAGGAATATAATGCTGGTTTTTTGCTTTCCAAATTTCCAATTTTGACCAAGAAAATACTTATGTAACTAGCCTTACCCTTAATGCAAATGCTTATATAGACTATATTTATCCACTTACCCTTTACGACTACATTAATTAATAATGCAATTCCAGTAGTTTTACTAGCTAGCTGATTAATTCCTTTGAAAACTAGCAAATTAACAATACATAATGATATATTTGAAGCCTCGATAACTTCGTCATCAATACTTATCTGTAGCGGATTACAACATTATGTTCAGCTTAATTAAAGTCGGGAAAGGAAATTCAAGTCCTCAATGGATCTCCTCAATTTTACCCTTCTGCTATGTTCACTCATAGCACTTTATTACCAAGTCGAGGTATAGTTTACAACATTTGCAGAAAAACGATGGATGTTTTCTTTGGCTTAATACTTGTCAAAGAGATGACAAATTTATGGACTAACTGATTAAAAGTTAGGCAAACCTCAGCCTTTGCATGCAAGAATTATTGTTGGTGCCTTGAATAGTTCATCTTCTTCAGATATTTAGAAGGAGATGTACTATAGATTGACAGTAAAAATGTGATGGTGAACGTTAATAAAGTTAATGAGAAACAATTGAGGAATCACATAATTATTGGAGTAACAGTTTTGATTGAACACTTACCACTATTTAGTAGCTGCTGTATGTTTACTTCCAATTACATCCATGGTTGAGTAATATTCACCCTTGCAAGAACTGTGATGATATTCGATCGCATCTCATTTTTTTAAAATAAAACATTTTGTTGTTTCAATACTTAATTTTCTTGCCTCTAACTGAATTTCTGCCGCAACCAATTTCCTTACAACATTTATGAACTTAATTTGTTTTAAAGAAACACATTACTGAAAATTGTTATATTTATGTAAGTTGAAAATGTTTGATATATGAATGCCAAAGATTCAAGCTTATCTTGGAAAAGAGGATCAGTTCGCTGGGCAATACTTATCTAAATGGTCTCTTAGATGCAAATATTGCACAGGAAAACAGAAAAGGCAATTGCCTACTATTTCGTCAGTACAATATTGGAGTTTTGGTGCCATAAAATTTACCATGATTTTCTACCAACAGATAGTACCAAATAAATTTTGCCGTATGGTCTTTTCAGTGCAATGAACATATTCTACAGCTACATATCACCAACCATTTTACGGACCTAACCAAAAAAATAAAAACATCTAAAAACAAATAATGAAAGGCGCGACAATCTTTTCCGACAAAAGCTTCATCATAAACATATTTGTCGCATTACTTGTCCCCATTTCATGTACAGTGGGATCTTATAGGCCAGAACCATGTTCCAGCCTAGCAATGTAATCATGTTCCTGCCTAGCAATCTGCTGTCACACTAAATCATTAATCAACTGTCATTTGATGCTTTCACTCATGACATTTCCTCCAAACCATCACAGATCAGCATTCTAATTCTATGCACAAAATAAGATCAGATGTGTTGCCTGCCTGTCAATCTGTTAACTTCTGCATATATCTATTCAGTCAATTTTTTTCACTTGCAACACATTTCTTCCATATATATTTTCACCGAAAACTTCGAAATTCACATTAGTATCAGTAAGTATTTTTCGTACGGAATGTTATTCATTGCAGTAAGAAAAACCACATTCGACAAGGATCATCAGCAATCTAAGCTCCCAAGAACCTGTGATGCACACTTTTCCCAGCAAAATTAAGATTCGATCCAACTTAGAGGGATCACTTGAATTTGTCTCCGGGCTCTCATCCTTTCTTTCCCTTAACGTCCGAAAATTCCCCTTCTCAAGCCATCATCATACTTTAGGGGTATCAAATCCTCCCATGGCAAGTGTTGCTTTTGGTAGATAAGAAGAAGGAGCCAATGATTTGTGACAAGTCACTGGACCTTGTGTGTTGGAAAATTATCAGAAAAGATCGTTGCTTTGTACCAATGGCACCGGATCATCGTCCTCGGAATTGCGCTTTATATATACCGTTTACATTACATTCTTCAGTGGAGTTGCAATTACCCAATTACTATATCTTTGACCTGTCAATCTCTTCATGTTTGAGAGGACAGGGCTGGTGAATCTGAATATTCTCAAGAAATGGTGGAGATATCGTTTTGAGAAAGCGGAAATTCCTTTGGCATATACTGCGCTTTCGCTTTTCTACTGTACCAAACTCTGAGATTGTCTGCGAGATTTCTTGTTCATGTTCATCTGCAAATAATAGCCTGTGTATGTGCTTGCAACTGTTGCATGATTTGGACATCATGATCAAATCGATAGACACCGCCATATGTGCCACAAAATTGTCTATTTGTGCCACCCTTGTTCAAGGATTTTCAGAAGCTGAATGGTCGCATGTAGAAGTATCTATGACACTTCCTGGATTTCAAATTATAACCAAATTTCACACTTGACAAGGGTCAGTTTTTTCAGGACATAGCTTCAAATAGGCTCAGAAACAGTCTTTTATGTTTTTTCTCATTTTTTCCCCTTGTTGATAGGAATAAAAACGTGGAAATTTATGTCATTTATTTGGACAGCATTGGACGGAGGAGAGCAATCTTCACATGGTGTTGCACAGCTGTGATCACATGATGTGTGAAAAGGCCATCAAAGAAGGCATTTTTTTCAGTACTTTGGAAGTACCAGTTACTATGGAAAAAGTACATCCATAGTACACCAGGTTTCTGGAAGAAAAAGCAAATTTTGATAAATGAATGCTAGCCTAACTTGTTAGAAGAACTTTATAGTTATAAACTATTTTTTACAATGAGATTGAACCTTTTTACCTAATAAAGGTTTCCCTTTTATGTTTTCAAATGATCCTTTAAGCAACCTGAAGCTAATAAATTATGGATTCTTGATTTTGACATAATAGGTATTGGTATTATATGTATTGGTTCAGTGAACCAAACATGAGATTCTAATTCAGATAGCTCCTCGATGGGGCAATATGCACTAAATCTTACATAAATACACCATCATTAGACAAGTGACAAGAACCTGGCTATAGCCAAGATTTGCATTGGTCTTTTTTGCCAAGCTGTATCCCATGGAATCTGAAAAAGAAAATGGGGAGTACTTCTTTGGGGCAATTACCAGGAGATTTCTTAGAATGCATATGTCAGAATTCAGAGATTGTTCTCATCTATAAAGTGCGCAAAATTCATTCCACCATGACAAATATAGATCGCAGAGCTTGCGTTCGATGATGAGAACAAGTTGCACTTTGAAGCCACACCTGATAATTTTGCTTTCAATCAGGAGAAAAGGCTGCCCAAAGCATCGATTCTCTGCTATGCAACAAGCTCATGTAGCATGTGCGTAGCTCTCTTATCTTCTCTGAACCTCTAGCTGAATTATGAACAGATTTTAGTATCATACACACTGATATGTTCGCAGAAGCAGAACTGCAGAAGGTTGGTACGGGACAAGTAAAGAGACCAGTATTTCAGTACATGATACGTCTACTGGCGTACCAACATTCAACAAAAACATTGTTCAGACTTATCTAACTGGACTACCTATATATACAACTGGTTTTCAGTGATATGTTCTACCACATATTTTCAAACCTACAACTGGGATTGACATTGCTACGCAAAATAGTGGGACTAGTTTTTCATGTTCTTCATTTTTGTGCTAGCAATGCACAATAACAACATGCCAGACCGCTGTTTCAATGGCATTGAAGGTGAGGCGATCACCTTCTTTTACCTCATTTTCCAGGCAAAATTTTCTCCAACCTGGTCCATTTATGTAGCCATAGGTGTTTGCGGTTTTGAAAGCCACTCGCCAAGATCCTTTTTTCTTCATGGATGTCTTCAGTGTGATCGCACAGGCTTCTAGGAGGCCAATTTGAGAGCAAAAGGTGCCTCTCACAGACTGCAATGTTAACACAATTTAAAGAAATAAAATAGTAGTGAGATGTTTAATTATTTTTGAAAAAATAAACGTTCACAAAAATCAGAAGGATTGTTATTGTCGACACTGACTATAGATTAAGAATATGTATGGCATTTCTGTATTGCGTTCCCTAACAAAATAAATATGTTGAGAAACACAAAACAAATTTTCATCTTCATATCAGAATCAATGACAAGTCGTTCAAAATGGTCCACATAAATGGCCAAGGACTTCTTGTCAGGAAATTCTCGATATTTAACTGATGATATTTAACCAAAATGTTCATGATGAACTATTTTTTTAAGTTGATATCATATTGTAGTGACTTTTTTTCTCTATGTCTATAACAATTTTACAATTACAGATTTGGTTGTTTAAACCAAAAAAAAAATCATCCATATTTAGACCTGAACAGATAGTTTCAGAAATAGAAGAAACAAAAGGCAGTGATTTTCCATGTTGATAATTTCTATATTTTTTTCCTTAAGCTCATATTAAACCAAAAAAAATCTTCCATATTTAGACCTGAACAAATAGTTTTCAGAAATAGAAGAAACAAAATGGCGGTGATTTTCCATGTTGATTAATTTCATTTTTTCCCTTAAGCTCATAAGTAGTTAAGCTAGATAAAAAGAGCAGAATCTGAAGCGCTCACAGGTAGGCTATGAATACTATAAGCCGTCATTTCCTTTGTGAATGAATTTTGTGACACAATGCTGACATGTTTCTTCTGTGGTTCAACCTTCACGGAAATTGGGGAAGCCCTAGATTTCCTGTTTGATCCCTCTAAGCATGTACCCTCATTTCTTCGCGTCCTTTTCCGCTTGACAGGTGAAACTACAACTTTTGCCGCACCTGCATAATTACATTTTAAAAAGAAACACGGATAATCAGCAGTTGAAACTACAACGGAGTTGGAATGCTACTGACTTACTTTGTTGAGGTGCATTGCTCGGTCCTTCGGTACCATCAGTTAAGTACAGCACTGCCGTTTTGTACTCCTTCAGACAGCCGTTCTGCAGGAACACCTCAACCGTGAACACCATGTAACCTTCATACCGGAACAGAAGGATGTTGTCTTTGGAGAGATCGTGAGCAGCTAGAAACGGCGCCCAGCCGTCTCGCAGTAGCATGTCCGGTTGCTCCCGTTGTAGTTCGACTCGCCAGAACTTGCCAAGAGGGCAAACAATAATGGCATTCTGGTGGCTGTTTGTGTAGGTTTCAGCCAGGTGTTGCTGCACAAACTTCTCAGGGATTTTCTGAAAGAATGTCGACAGCAAAAGAAAGAGCATGCTGTGAGCACATAATACATATAACTGCATCACCTTCAGAGCTAATAGCCTATCAATTCCACAAATACATAGTACTACTAGTACTAGCTTATTAGCTGAAGGCGGCCCTGTTCTTTTCAGCTCATTCATTGAATTATTTAAATGGGTTATTTGCTCCACTCTTCGAAAAATACGTTACCACTTGTTTTAAGTTATTTGTTAAGTCTATTTCTTAAAACATTTAACTTAATAATCTAAATCAAACAAGGCCGAAGTGCATTAATTATCAGAAGAAGAGAAGCAGGTAAAGATGATGACTTGGTGAATGCTCACCATCTTTTCCAGGTCTTCCTGTTGGAGCAGCTTGATGAAGCGAGGCCTGTCCTTGGTTCTCATACCTGTAAATGCAAACCACAATCCGAATGTTAAAAAAGCTACAGATCTTTACAAAGTAAAACCAAATTACTCATATTTCAAGCAAAAAAGCTAACTCAACTTTTGACTCATGGTGTACCTTCGTGAGGAGTGCAGAAGCGCGCGAGGCAGAAGCCCGGGTCGAACGCCCTCAGCGAGGCCACCCCTCGACGCTCCAGCCTCAGCACCACGCCCCACCCCTCGCCGAGCCCGTGCGCCGCCGCGTGCTCCGACCATCCGCCGCCCAGCCACGCCTCGCCGTCGCCAGCCGGCTCCGAGCGGCACAGCTCCACGCGACAGACCTTGCCGAGCGGGCCGACCACGAGCACCACCGCCGCCGCCGCCGCCCGTCGGCCCCGCTCCTCCTCCCCGGCGTCGTCCAGCCTCGCCGCGAACTCGCCCGGGACGCTCTGCAACCAACGATCGATCACGTTACTGGTGAGACCGAGACGAGACGCAGCCACGCGCTAGCGTAGCAGGGAAGAACACGCAGCACCGCAGTTCGTCACTGCCGGGCTCCGGCCGGTCGATCGGAGTACGAACCAGCTGGTGGAGGCAGGCCGGCGAGAGCAGCGGCGCGGCGAACTTGGGCCGCCGCCGTGAGCCGGCGGAGAGCGGCATGCTCGGAGCTCGGTGGAGACGCGCGCGACAGCCACGAGGAAGCAGGTAGCTGAGCTAGCTAGCCGTGTGTGTGTGTGTGAAGGCGGCGAGAAGGCGTGGTGGTTGGAGTGGTCGCCTCGCCTCCTCGGAGATCGATGATGTTTCGATGGGACGAGACGGCGGAGAGTTCGGCCGATCGATTTTCTCTCCCACTCAGAATTCATTGCCGCCAGACAACGGTCAGATGGAGTACTCGCTCCGTAAAAAATGAAAAGCCAATTTAATAAGGAACGTGACACAATATAATATAATGAAATTGGGTAAGTTTGTTATTCTAGTTTGGGTTAGATTGTACCGAACAAAGTACACCTATCTAATAGTCTTTAGTTAAACTTAATATAATCCACTGCATACCAAGTCTTATACGGAATCATTCCTTATATACGGAAGGCATTTTGAATAAGAAATAAGAAGTAGAGTTCTACATGTAAACTATATGTACTACTCAAATCCTATCTCCCTAGTTCTACTTAAACGGAACAATCAGAATAGACACCAAGACACACTGCCAGATATCGACATCAAGAATAAGCCTAGACAAGAGAGATCTAGCGCTATCTCTGATCTCGTCGAGTTCGTATTCGAGAATGAATACTACCCCGTCGTCGACTATGGGTGGTGGTCCATGCTACCGTGTCGACGATGACTAGATAGGTTATCCCAAATATTGGACTTGAGTGATTCCGATGAATAAGAGTAACACCGGTTTCGGTCAATAGGAGTATGGTTATTACCTGTCAGATGGGGGCCTG
This sequence comes from Oryza punctata, assembly GCA_000573905.2. Taxonomy (NCBI): domain Eukaryota; kingdom Viridiplantae; phylum Streptophyta; class Magnoliopsida; order Poales; family Poaceae; genus Oryza; species Oryza punctata. The sequence continues at coordinate 32,341,867 of CM002493.2, forward strand.
AACCTGTATAAAAATCCATGTCTCCTGTCTCTTTTACCTCAATCTCGCGTATACCCTGGTACCAACGATACGCATACCATGCAAATACTGTAGTCGTGATCTACAACATCGATAGTGGCGCGCTAGGTAGGGGATTTTGGTGCTTCAAGTTTTGACGAGATGGGTTTCAAGAAGACGGATTCTCCGACGACAAGCAACTCGAAGACTTCGGCTGTAGAGGGATACGACCCAACCGAAGTGTGTTCCCCGACGGATCAGGACCCTTATCACCTCAAGCTTCGTCAAGTCATCGCTGCTGTGGATTTCTCGACGAGGGATGCTTCAACGATTTTGGCCCTGGGAGATCTGACCCAACCGGAGTACGTTCCCGACTAGATCGGAACCATCGTCGCTAACAATTTGATCTATCAAGATTATCCAAGTTTTAAGACACGTGGCATACCGGAAGATTTCAAATATATATGATGTCGAATGAGTACGCATCAAGGTAATTGGTAGATTGGTTTTTTAAATTAATCTACTAATTTCGTAGATACATCCGGTATTTATCTACAAAGGTACACAATATTTTATATGCAATTTACTGTACTTGTTTTTTAGATCCATGCGATACTGTCAGATCTGTAATTTACTTCTTATGTTTACCTAGAGCATGTTTTTTATATAATATTTGTTGTGCGGGTGTTCCCTATATTAGGCCAACTACGGTCTAATGCTGGGAGCTCGCTCTGTTTCTTTGATATAAAATATGCTTGTTTACGGTTTACATAGTATCCGATATTTAATCTAAATTTACTCGTTATATTCTGAAAATACTAGAAGTTTCATGCAGTTTTTTGAGTACACACTCGATATTCTCTGTTATATATCTTGCCTTCTAGAAAATATTTTTCAGGAACAATCGAGCACTCAAGTAGGCGGTGGTCGGGTACAACACCATTATTGAGAACATTCTCAGACAAATGCGGAGTTGTCGGACCAAACCTACCAATGAAGACCGATGACCTATCTCACATATAGCGTCGGCCATGGGCGAACTATTTGAGAAAGGGTTGTTGCGGATAATCCCCCCGCGAACGTTGTCAGCTTGATCACCCGACATGATTGCGAACGGACATCCGTATATGCTACAAGTTAGGTATGTGAGTCATGTTGGCCACATGAGATGCACGTGCAATAGCCAACTCTCCGAGTGGTTAAGGTATGTCTACACCTGGTCATCGACCAGCGGTTGTACCACTACATTTTCGAGTGGTCGAGATACAACTACCCACCTGGTCTGAATACAAGGATGGTAGCTATCTCACCATCTCCCCGAGTGGTCGAGATACGACTACATACTTGGTCTGAGTATAGGGGCGGTCGCTATCTCACCATCTTTCCAAGTACTCTTCGAATGGTCGAGGTACGACTACAACTGGTTTTTGACCAGCAGTGTAGTAGTCCTCGCACCACGTCTTCGAATGGTCGAGGTACGACTACAACTGGTCTTCGACCAGCAGTGTAGCGGTCCTCGCACCACGTCTTCGAATGGTCAAGGTACGATTATGACTGGTCTTTGTCCAGCGGCGTAGCGGTCCTCCCACCACGTTTTCGAGTGATCGAGGTACGACTACGACTGGTCCTTGACCAGCGGCGTAGCGGTCCTCCCACCACGTTCTCGAGTGGTCGAGGTACGACTACGACTGGTCTTCGACCAGCGGCGTAGCGGTCCTCCCATCACATCCTCGAGTGGTCGAGGTACGGCTACGACTGGTCTTCAACCAATGTCATAGCAGTCCTCACACCATGTCTTCGAGTGGTTAAGTACGTCAACATACCTGGTCACCGACCAGCAGTTGTAGCGATTCTTCCATTGCCTCTACGAAGTGATCGAGTACAACTACATTTGGTCTCTAACCGATGTGGTGGCCATCTCATCACCCTACTGTGCATCAATCTCTGTAAGTGTTTATACATGTAAAATGTGCAATATTTATCCGATGATCCGCTTTTCTTATATCGCCTTGTCTCGAAGTCGATCCTACTATCCTTTTACGCTGGCCTGGCAAACTTCGAGATCCCATGGAGCTCTGCTGGGGATGCCCAGTGCTGCTAAGTTTGTTAGGCGTTGCAGGGTCAAACGACCATGTTTAGATTGGTCATGTCATAGTACTCCGTGAAGCGTATTAACTAAGCCGTGTAATCGGGAATTGATTTTCCCAACTTCACGGTTGGGGGCTAGGAATTCGCAGCTTTCACTTGGTTTGTTATAAGATTTAAAGTTGCCTTCGTGGAGAATGACTTCTCCATGAAAGCGGCTGAGGGGGCTAGGGAGAGTATCATACTCCGATTGCTGAGGGCAGCTCTGGCGAGAGTACTTTTTTATTATCATAAATAGATTCAGTTCATTTCCGGTTTCTTAAATTCATATTTTACCCCTAAGTGTTCGCACGGGGGGCTTTTTCTATCTAACAATTTGGTCTGAGAATTGATTTCGGGAAAATCACTTATCAGAGCAATTAGCCTTTTATGAGTAACAGAGACTAGTTGGAGGCTTTATAGTAGTCGGTTTTGACTAATTAAAGCTCAAACCAATAATTCTTGTACTCAATTAACAAACATATACTGGTCTGAGGGCACACAGTAGTCGAATTTTTATTTCGATTAGATGGATGCCGGATTAGTGAGTTCAAGTTCAAGTCGACTTCTCGGTTCAGGAAAAGAGAAGGATCTTGTCGCGTACTCTACACTAGCTCGGTTGTCCGAGAACGGTTGGATTTGTTCGACAAGGGTTACTGGATGAAGCGATGGTGTACCTGCCAAGATGAAATCTTTTGACTTCAATCCAAATTCTCGATTACGGCTAGACTGGGAACTTAGTCGCAGAATCCATACCTTCTCAGTTGTCCAAAAACGGTTAGGCAAGTTCGACAACTATTGTTTCAAGATCTTCGGTCGAGAAAATTGACTCGTTCATTTGCATTGAACTCGGGGGTACTATCAGTGTTATGGATAAGACATATCCAATAGTCTTGAGTTAAGCTCAGCAGGACCTACCATATACGAAGTTTTATATGGAATCATGCATCGTATACGGAATGTATTCCGAATAAGGAAGAAGAAGCAGAGTTCTACATGGAAACTAGAAGGACTACTCAGATCGTATCCATACTTGTCTCCCTAGTTCTACTTGGACAAGGGGATATCTGTAGGTATAAATACAAGACCCCTTAGGAGGAGAGGGGAGGAATCCGGTGCTCGCGGAGGCATGGAACAGTCAAAATAGACATCAAGACATGCCGCCAGACATCGACATCAAGGATAAGCCTAGACATACCCAATCTGGTGCCCGCGGAGGCCGACAAGAGGGATCTAGTGCTATCTCTGATCTCGCCGCATTCGTATTCGAGGATGAAGACTACCCCATCGTCGACTATGGGTGGTGATCCATGTCGCCATGTCGATGACGACTTAGATAGGTTATCCCAAATATTGTATTTGAGTGATTCTGATGAATAAGAGCAAAACCGGATTCGGCCAACAGGAGTAGGGCTATTATCTGTCAGTTGAGGGGATTCGAACCTGTATAAAATATGTCTCCTATCTCTTTTACCTCAATCTCGCGTGTGCCCATACCATGCAAATACCATAATCGTGATCTACAACATCACAGATTGGTTGTTCATTTTTTAGGATAGAGAGAGTACAGGCTTCCATATGACATTTCCAGTTGAACACGAAAAGCAGAAGATAAACAATTAAAAACAGCCATCTTGAACTTAATTATCAGCCCAAATATAAATTTTACAACTTAATTTTAATATTGTTTTCACCTTACTTTTTTTTCATGTCCCTTAATATTCCATCCGTGGATTTTGGACGAATGGGAAACTTTATAGTACTACGAATTTAGATAGAGAGCATGTCCAGTTTCATCCAAATTCACAGTAATAGGAAGTGTTCAATTCATCTAAAATCCCTTTTATTTTAGGATGGTTACTCCCTCCGTCCCCAAATATAATGGATTTTGGTTGGACGAGACGCATTCTACTACTACGAATCTGAATAGACTATGATGTGTTACATCCAGCAAAAAAATCTTATATTTTGGGACGGAGGAAGTATTGTAGATTCAAAATTTATCATATAATTAAGTACCATCATATTCACAATTTTTCCATTCAACTCACTCTTCACTCAAATTTCTCCTTATCTTACCCTTTAGTCCTTTACCTATCTTTCCACTCTTACCATCCATTTAATGAAGGGCATTTAATTAAAGGTGAGTGATGGTTGTGACTACAGTAGTTGCTATGATACTTCTAAAACCTGGCGTATCCTGTATCTGATACGGATACGTATCGAACTTGTATCAGTGATTTTTTTACTTTTTTAAACTAATAAAGTGATTATGGATATTTCTCAGATAATTGGTCGATACTTCGCCGACACTTTCAATCTGGATATCATTATATATTTAAAGTTCATGAACCCTAAATCAAGATTGTCAATTAACTAATCCAATGTCTAAAATATAAGACGTGTATGTATTTTAGATAATTAATATGTGTAACTTTTGATTAATAATTAAGCTATCAATATATCTGTTTAGTGACATACAAGTAATACCATTAAATTCATATTAAAAATACCTACAATGTTAATTTCCTAGTTGTTAATGTTATAGTATACTGAAAGAAAACAATAGTCAAAGAAGATTGTGCAAGAACTAATACGCTTCATATTTTTGGGATGAAGGGAATATGATTATCCTATCAATCAAATTGAATAGCCGTCTCTTTTATATTTAAAACATTAACCGGAGGAAGAATAGAAACAATTTTGAGAATATGTTAATCGGAGAGCTAAAAACAATTGATAAATACTATTCTGTTACTAGAAGAGAAATACTACCTTCATCCTTTATAGTATTTAAGGCTGATTAGTTCAATTTTAAACTACGTTAAAAAAAGCGGAGGCGGAGGGAGTACTATTGTCGTGAGGGACAACTTAATATGTACATATCTACTTATATAGGATTAAACAGTTTATAAGTAAGCACACATGTACCACTTCATGTCTTTCGATTTTGAACTCCAATTTTGGTGTAGTTTGTGAAAAAATAAATCATTTTTATAACAATTTTCATTACATCTAAGAGAACATCTCCTCCAGGGATAAGATTTTTCTTTCAACATGACGACATTGGTATAATTTCCCATTAGCAATGCACTTATGAACATTACTTTCCAATGTACGTACAGCTCTAGCTGGAGTCGAAAGCATAGAAGCACTCGCTGAACAACATTTACAGGCATGAGATGATATTTTGAGTTTACAGCATTAGTTCACAAATCACAAGGCTTCATTACAACAAAATACCCTTCCCTGACAAGATTTTTTCCAAAAGATCACACACCTAAGTTCAGAAAATGCAGGTGATAGATCTTGAGCATAAAAAAAAAACAAATTCATCTTGAAGTAAAGAACAAAGCAAGCGAAGCAGAAATTTCGAACATGGAAAAGCAGCACCAACATTACCTGGCTCAACGCTGCTGCAAAATAGCTCATCATCCTCATCCTCATTGTGCCCCCAGGTTCTGAAGATTGTATAGTCAATACAAGTATATCACAGCAACGGAGTTTCAATACAGAATCAGTTGACTGTGTTAAAATAGAATTATATGCTACGGTGCTCTAGGAATAAGAAATTACTTTGTACATAACAGGTAAAATGTATGCTACTGCAAACAGCAAACAAACTAATCATGCAAGTAGCTAAGTCTATATATATATATTATCCCTTTCCTTGCCTGAGAGTTGAGATGATCAGATTGGCACACAATAGCCAGAACGGGAAACCAGATCAAATCGGACAGCAGTACATAACAGCAAACCTCCCAAGTCTCTCTATTGTGTCCATTACAATGTGCGATTTACGACCAAATATGTTAGCCTAAGAAAGCAAGCAAATACAAAGCAATTTAGAGCTAGAATCAATGACTAGTGCATGTACTGCGGGTTATCAAGAAATAGCATCACAGAGCAATTCTCCACCTAAATGTACATAGGAGAACTGAACCCATGGGTAGACTATGTGCTCAGAGGAACTTTGCAGGTTGCTTTGTTGTGGCCATAACCCTGACACTTGCTGCACCGCACTGCCCTTTTAATTGCGATGCGTGGGTCTGCCGGCTTCTCCTTTGGCCTGCCAACCCGTCGTCGGGTTCTTATCGGGGTTGCGTGTGTTACTGGACTTTGAGATTGATCACTTAATATAGCAGGAGGCAGCATAACATCGGGTATTGGATTTATCGACATGGAGTAGGTCAAGCGGTAGCATTCTGTTCTGAAATACTTCACACAGTAATCGTAAGGGCAGTGTCCAATCCGCTCTATTACTGCAATTGCATGCATGCATGGCAACCCAGAAACATGCCACTTTCGGCAGGTACACTCCCATGCATCGATATTGACAACATTAACAGAATCATCACACACCTTGAACATGTTGCCATTTTCATTACTTTCAGTGGGGATGACATTCAAGGTGTGGGCTTTGCTCACTTCTTCCTGCAATTTCTGATTAGCTGCAGGTGTTAATACCTCAGCCCAAGCATTAGAAGACTCCCTGCGTGTGTACATCATCTCCATGAGCTTGCATCTTATTGTGTCAACTAACTGGACAATTGAAAGCTCATATCTGGTGGGGATCCACTCAACAATAATGCTAGAAAAATTGCATGAATACTGCCCATGCCTTGACCCTTTGAAAAAGGCGTCTGACCATCGCTCGGGTTTAATCTCCAGAAGCCATTCAGCAAGCTTGTCGGATTCACCTTTGATTAGTTCAATATACTGATTGAACTCGTCAACTGTGCATGCAAATATGGCCTTCTTAAGATGCTCAACCATGACATCTCTTGCTTCTTCGGTCCATGCATCATCCAATTGTGTCTTAAATTCTTCAATAAGATAGTCCACACAGTATCCTTGGTGACTGTCAGGGAAAACCAAAGGCACTTCATCCCATAATCCATTTTCTCCATTCGATATGAATGTTATGGCACGAGAAGCTGACACTGAAGATTTAAGTTGCTCAAGAAACCAATGCCAGTGTTCGCTGCTCTCATCATCCACTACAGCAAATGCAACTGGGAACACATCACCTTCACTATCGACAGAAGTGGCACTAAGTAGCTTCCACTGCTTATTTGGTTTTGTAGATATTACATCAAGAAAAAGTAATGGTCTGCATCCATGCTCAAAACCATGAAGCGATGCATGGAATGCAACAAACAAACGAAATTTTGAATCTTCCATAGGTACTACTGTGGCCACACTTTGAGGGTTTGTCTGCATGATCCGTCCACAAAACCAAGGTAGCTGACTGGTTACCTCATCATGTGTGCTATGAAGTTCCTTTTGAGCAATTGATCTTCCACGCCAAGCCTGAGAGTAATTCAGGCATAGTCCATACTCGCGCTGAAGATCACTTGCAATATCTCTTGGCCTGTAGTTTGGACTATCGCGTAACTTTTCTTTTATAACACTAGCAACCCATCGCTGAGAAGCCAGACGATGACTTTTGACTGTTTCTGATTCACAGGTGTGGCTTTCAGATATTTTCTTGATCATGAATTGCTTCTTGGCAGGGGATTTGGAAGCATGTATTCGCCAAGGGCAATCTTCACCGGTACATTCCGCAGTCACACGAGATGAATCATTCTTGATAAATCTGTAATGGAATTTATGGGCAATGGCATACTTATGTAAGGCATCACGGAAATCCTTAGGACCGTCAAACACTTGGCCAACTCCAGTGATCACATTCTTCCATGTTGCACAGATTTTCTGTCTCTTAGACCCATCCTGAGTCGTTGGCACGATTGCAGTGGCATCTACAGAAGTACCAGAGTCAGCAACAACAATCAATGCCCTGCAAAGATGTCTTGTGTCAATTTGGCAAAGAAATTGCCAAGAAATTTACGACAAAACTAGATAGGTACCTGTTGTCAACCTTCTTTTTCATGACATAGATGTATGTAGTCTCTGATTCTGCATGGAACTCAACCATGCGGTGTAGATCCTTGTCATTGGAAATAGAAATCAAGGTTTTCTTATTTTTTGGAAGGAAATACTTGAATACAAACTGATCGACTCTGATATTATTCAGCGTTGAAGATATCTCGTGCTTGAATGCACTGAACGTCCAGTCACTTTTGACAAGCATTGCATGTGCCTCTCCACCAGAGTAGGACATAAGCCCATCAGCATCTGTGCTGAATTCTCCACCTACTTGAAGAACAGCCACGATTTCTCCCTTCCCCATGAGCGCTTGTTTTCTATAATTACAAGCAATCAATCCAACAGTTAGGCTTATATAAAAAGTTGTGACTTTCAGGAAAATGAGATCAAATGAGTTAGACTTAGTAGGAAAAACAACTTTTTGCTTAGAGATTAATAAGCACGATACGAGAATCCTGAAGATTATATGAATGTTTCAACAGAGCAATTTACCTCAAGCCTTTCACAATCAGGCGCAGATCTTGTGGTTTCTCTTTTGTAAATTCAAAAAAGGGCAGCCATGTGAAACTACTGGGGTGTAAACATTGTGGTTGTGACTCCGCCTAGTGTAATGATGAACAGTAAAACTTTTAAAGGTTGGTTTAGCTGGTCTGACGTGTCCAAATATGATCAAATTGGTGGGTGGCCTGGACCCAGGAATTCAGGGCTTTAAAGAAAGTTTAAGCCTAGGTGCCCTTCTAATTTCGAATTCAAACAATGCAGGAACTGTGTACCTTGCTCAGCCCTGTATTCAGGCATAATAACTATGCATTCCCGCTAATTTTTTCAAATCATGTAGTGAACAAGGTTTACCAAGAATTCATAATGGTCATTTTGCGTAACTAGATGGCAGAAATTAGCTGAATTTCAGAGTAGAACAAGTAGCACTACCACTCCTGCCAGAAACCTAAACTCGCAAGCAGCCGCGGAGCCGGAAACACTAAAACTTATTCATCGGAGGGGCCCAATAATACTAATATTTTGAAACTTTACAAAGGTACAGTAACACCAGTGCATATCTTTACCGTGAGTTGAAGCATCGAGTTTTGCCGAATTTGGATTAACCATGATAACTTGCAAAGCAGATGGAATCAAAACAACAAATTCGAAACCGTAGCAGGCGCACTTCGGCGTTACCTGTCAACGCCGATGGATCTGCGGCCCGCCCTCGGCGGCGGTGTCGCTAGGCGAGGGCGACGGCGGGCGGTAGCGCGGTCAACGGAACCCCGCGGCGGGGCCCCCAACCCTGATGCGGGCGAGGAAGTGATTCTCTCTCCCGGCGACGGCGACGGCGGCGGCGGGATGGCCGGCGGCGACGGCGGGTACGACGGGCGGGGAGAGAGATAAGGCGCGTCGTCGTGTCAATCTGCGGCGGGTGCGCAGGTGGCCTCGGATCTAGGGTTTGCGCGCTGGCCCTACTTGTCATTCACATGTAGGTAGACTAGACTAGCTGACCAAATGAGCAAGGCCGGGGCGTGCCGGCCCAGGCACAGCACGGCCTGTTTAGCAGTGCAGGCTTGGACCGACGCTTCAGCCCGTCGGCCGGCACGATACGACACGGGCCAGCACGGCACGGCCCAAAAGGCCCAACAATTTTCCCCAATTAGGAAGTACCGCAGCTGGGCAAAATTCTGCATGGACTTTGATTCGGCCCATCAAGAGGCCAGACAAGAAACGAATTTTTTTATTTTTAATTTTTTTTATTAAAAGTTTTGCAAAATTAATTTTTTGTTTGAAAGTTTGACAAAAGTAGACTCCCGCCATCCTCTGGGAGGGCGATTATTAAAAATCGCCCATCCAAAGGGCGGCTAAAGTGACGTGGCACACGTCCTTTGGCTCTCTGCCGACGGCCGTCTGCACATTTTACAGGCGGCCCCCTTGCCGCCCTAGCAGTGGATGGTTTTCACTGTGCCGGGGGGCCGCCTGAAAAAAGGCGGCGGGGGGGCCTGGAATTTTGCAGGCGGCCCCCTTGCCGCCCATTGTAAGGGCGGTTTTTAGCCTGTCCCCTATAAAACCCTTCCCCTCTCTGAAATTCGCATTTTAATCACTCGTAATACCAGAAAAAAAGAAATAGGGAGGGGTGAGGGGGGCAGAAGGAGAGCGACGAAACCCTGCTGGTTTGCGCACTTCATCACAGGTAAATACATCACATTACATTGTGTTGTTAATTTATATTGAATTGCAGTTTTAGTTCATAATTTTCAGTAGATCTATAGAACACAACACATTTGTGTAGATCTAGAACACAGTAGATTTTAGTAGGAATTGAGACTTAGGCCATAGTGTAAATTGAAAAATGTAGTTTAGTTCGATCTGAAGCACGCCATCTATTTGTAGAATTGTGTATATAGGACACAGAACAATATTGTAGAAATTCTAACTTAGTGCGGAGTACCGATGAACATGATGTTAGATCTTATTAGTACGGTATGAACTTAGTTAACCTAGTTATTTTTTTTAATCAGACACAATGTCAAATAAGGTCCTATTTCAAATAGTTCACGGTGAAGAGAACCTTAGATTTGGTCCAGATGGTGTTGATCTGTCAGATTTTGTAATGATATCTAAGGGCATCGATAGGCCTGCAGAGAGAACATTTCAGTCAATTTATAGTTGGTTGTTGAGAGGATTTAGAATAGACCCAGAAGTCAACACAATGTCAGTATCTGTTGTAGTGAGTCGTGCAACAGAAGGTTATTTTTGGGAACTAATGCCGATGGATAGTACTATTGCATGGAGACGATACGTGGAGATGGCTTTTGAACGGTCATGGCCCCTTGTTATATTTGTGTCGGTGCAAGAGAAAGATTCAAATGTTTCAGTGGGAACCGAAGATGTCGAGGGTCCTAGCAATGCGGGTGATGTTGTTGGACCATCAATGCAAAGTGAGCAAAATCAAACAAGGGTAGAGCAGGCCATGGGCATGGCGGATGAGGGGGAGAGAGTCGGTACAATCGTTGATGAAATGGAGATGGAAGATTCGGATAATGAGTAAGCAGAGGGCGACGCATCATCGGATAATGGGAAGTGTCACCTTCACTCCTGCCGCCCCTGAGCCGCATCTTCCCGCTGTGACGGACGTGTATCCCACGCACCGTCACCGAGACTACTTCATGGGGGTACGTCGCCATTGTATAACTTTCTTCAAATCTTTAATTTGTCTTAAATAAGTTGTGACATGAACTGCACTTTTTACTTTCACGTTGCATATGCCGACGCCGCACGGGCTATCAATGTTGATATCAATGCCATCGCACTGAGGTTGGACGCAGGCGTGTACTTGACTGAGTCTGAGCAGAGGGCCACGTTCTACCGGATGAGGGGCAAGATGCGCTCGGTCATGCGCGTCTTCTCCTGTCGCAGCGCACTCAACGCTGTTCCTCCACGTGGTCCTGTACAACAACATCCACGCGCCCCTACAGGCGGTCCCACACGAGCTACAGCAGCGGGTTCTCACGGTACTGCTCAAACAAGAGGTTAGTTCTATTATGTTTTTGCTTTCGTAGAAAAACGTAACTACATCGTGATCTAACATTCCATCGTCGCCGGACCTCGTATGCCTTCGGGCGGGTTCGCCGGCTTCGACACCGGCTTCGCAGGCACGTCCTCCGCGTTCGGAGGCACGTCCGGCGTGTTCGCAGGCTCGGCCGCCACGTTCACCGGCACGACAGGCGCGTTCACCGATACTTCCGGTGCCTTCGCCAGCTCTTCCAGTAGATCGTCGATCCCTTGGCCACACGGTAATGATCTTTGTTAGTACTATTAAATACCTATATGAAATTGATGGTCATTCTCCAGCAGGGTTTCACGCGGGGATCTTCGGTAGAGGTGCCTCCTCCTCTCACGCTGGTGGGTCAGGTCCTACTGGCCATTTTTACGACGACGACTTGGAGGGTGAGCAGGAGCAGGACATACTAGGCTCCTCTCTGCTTGGAGGAGCTCCAGAGGCGCATACCAAGGAGCAGCTGGAGGTCACACCTGCACAGGCTGGATGGGTAGGCCGTGCCGTACCACCGGACCGGCTGACGTACTCTCAGGGACACGTTAGGGCGCAGGGTAGGAGGGACAGGGGCAATAGGCCTCGTCAGTAGTGTTCTACCTCTTTACTGCTTATGCATTACATTTTTTTTGCCTTATGTACCTGTAAATCAGTACTACTTTTGGTTTTACTACTACATGTGATTCTCTCCCCTATATCGTCCTTGTCATTCGTACCATGGTAGAATAAATTATGCGTACGACAACACACTTTCGACGCATCACGGTATTGTCAGTTCCACTAAAGCGCACAATCCACCACAGCACGAGTTGTCACGATCAACTTTTGGCGCTGCTTACTGACATAAAGTGAATCATGCCCGTGCGTGCTCGTGTTATCACATCGATTGAAATATACAACTTTCATTTAGTGCAGATATATTGCACTACGTGAGGGGCTATATAATTGACAAGTCGAAGATAACCCGTTCATATCTTCGTTCCACCTATGGCACAAATTTAAGGAATGGAACCACCATTACTTGAGCGTCTGAACTAGCGAAGCGATCCTTTCGCCGGTTGGTTTCCACCATGGTGTGACCGTCCATTGTGCGATTGTGGGAATGGATGCATACTCAAGTCATCCCTCATGGTACAAACTCGGGGCAGGATATTCTTCCAATGCGCGAACGTTGATCAGGTATGGTTCATCTATTCACAGTTCCAATAGATAGAACACTAACCGCTTTGTACAAAATCGTAACATATTTTGCAGTCATATCATACATTGTGCAACTTCATTGAGTGGGTAGACATGTAGAACCCACGATTCGATGGAACACGTCCATACCCACGTAGTGAAACAAGATCGGAGTACCTAAGGTGGAAGGATGAATATGAACGCCGAATTGCTGCTAAAACTATAGAATGGTGGGTAAATCCCCTGGGACTCTCCACATGGCGTGAACATCCAGAGTGTCATTGTGGTGACCGTTGTCAGGTCATACGGTCCATAAGGCACCGAACTCGAGGACAACGATGTTTCGGTGTCCAAACATTGTCGATGATGATTTCGTCGTAAGTGCAATTCTTCTTTTCATCACTCATCGCTATTATCATGACCTTAGATATCCCCACAATGTGTGTACGTAGGAGGATGTAAGGAAATGCCAATTCATACAATGGATCGACACGGCCAGAGTTAGTTCCAATGGCAGGCCAATAACGCAACCTGAACCGACCACACAATTCATTCAGGCTTGGATGGAGTACGAACGTCGGGTAGAAATTGCAAGCTTAGACTGGAGGAACAATCCATTAGGGTTACCTAAATGGTCGGAGCGTCCCAAGTGTGGTTGTCGAGATCGCTGCCAGGTGGCTACCTCCTTTGCAGAACAAACATTTGGCAGGAGATATTTTGTCTGCCCCAATGTAGACAACAATTTCGTTGTATGTCTAACTTTTTTCAAATTCCCCTACGATTTGCACAATATTTCTACCCTTACTGACTAATCTTATTAATTTCGTAGGGCAATCCAAGGATGTGTCGATTTACTCAGTGGATCGACATTATTACTCCATCCTACCATGGCCAAAAGATAACAGATTCTGAAACAGAAAGATAGTACCAACGATTGAAGGACCATGAAAATGCAACGCATATTGACCGACCTAGAAGGGGCTAGTAGGTTAGCGCAATCTACATTCGTCGGGACCGATAAATTTGTATCGTGTATTCATAGCACTTCTTTCATATCTTATCATTACAATGTTTAATTATGATGGTGTATTGCATGCGTACAAATAAAAAATATTGGATATATTAACATGGTTCTTTGACACTCCGTTACGCTCATTTCCTTACAATTGTACGCAATGCAAATACCTAACAATATATCATCCGATACTTACTAAATTTTACATATTATTCTTGTTTCTACAAGATCATTAACCTAATGCTTCAAAATCACACACCGCATCCTCGACCTACAATTTGACCTCGTCTTTAACTTTATAAAATATACCTGATTTTTCTCTTCTCAGAGTGAGTGTTTACCTACTTTTATTCGTCCAAATATCATAGTTTACATCAAACAAATTTACAATCATTACTCCTGTTTTATTAGTTTTCGATATGATGATTTACTAAAATTTTGTACCGAATGTTTCGATAACAAACATAATAAAACATATGGAAACCCTAATCTGAATGAACAGTTAAAAACCGCCCATACAAATGTCGGCAAGGGGGCCGCCTGCAAAATTCCAGGCTTCCCGCCGCCCTTTTGCAGGCGGTCCCCCGGCACAGTAAAAACCACCCTGTGCTAGGGCGGCAAAGGGGCCACCTGCAAAATATGCAGACGGCCGACGGCCGTCTGCCCTGCCATGTCACTTTGGCCGCTCTTTGGATAGGCAATTTTTAATAATCGCCCTTCCAGAGAGCGGCGGTAACCTACTTTTGTCAAACTTTGAAAAAAAAATTATTTTTGCAAAACTTTTAATAAAAAATTAAAAATAAAAAAAATTCAACAAGAAACAACTTTTCATCAGCAAAAGCCATTTTCTCCACACAAATGGAAGAGACAAAGACAGAGCTCTTCTGGCTCTGCTGCCACATCGCTCTCCACTCCAGTCTGAAACCGTGCCAATTTTTGCCTCCTTTTCACGTCATTTTGCCCCCAACACAACACACACCACACATCACAAGTTCACAACGATAGCATCGCGTGCATGCGCGGCGTTTATCACGCCGGAATCGCAAGGCGGCGCCGACGATGAATCGGCGAGAAATGCACGGCACGTGTCGTCGTGCAGGTTAGCTGTGTAACGTTGACCTCAACACACAATGTACGTACTAGAATTTGGGATGATGGAGATAGTGATGATGGCTGTCAGTCCAAGGTGGCAAGAATTTGTGGCGTGATTAATTATTGGTTCGTCTAGTGTTACTGTTAGTGTAGTGCCGGTCGAGCCACCGCATCGCAGATCGAGATGAGAGCGACGCTGCTTATGTTCGTCAAAGATCTGGGCACTACTAGCTAGCGATTGTCCGTTAATTTTGCCTTTTAAGTACTCGCGGTGGCTAGCTTGGCCATGGAAACATGTGCCATTCATGTTGCATTTGCATCCATTCATCCTGGTGAAATGCATGCAACGTTTTTAGGTTTATTTAATATAACCCCTTGGAGAGAGTCATCTTCCATGCAACATTTGTTAGGTTTATTTTAGCTAGTGTTGAGCTCATTCTTATAACTTATAACTGTGAGGCAACACCGTAGGTACTTTGTTATCCCTTCCATCCACGTACTTAAAATTTTTAGCAATCTTATACAAACTCATCGTATACTCTATACCTAACCGGATATATACAGCCTTTTTATAAATTAGGAACTTAGCTCCTAAAAAATTCAATATAAGATTAACTCATACAAAGATTTGAACTTAGTATTTTAAAGTACTAATTAGATCACTGCAATCACTATCATATATACCCTTTCGCATACTCATCATAGCTTGTAACTAGTTAACCATACTTTGTCATGCGCATGTCACACCTTTCAACGGTTGGTTAATTATTACGGCAAAAGTTAAACGTTTCTTCCAGAGTGGGACGAGAAATAATCCAGGAAATCTCGTCTCCCTTTTCATACCGACACTGCGACACAGAGAGGCAGATCTGGCAACATTCGTCGTACATTCGGATGAGCTCAGAACTAACTTTAACTTCAGCACAGCACCTGGTTTACGAACTTTTTACCCAAAGATGGTCAAGCAAACTTTTACCAAAGGCGTGCTTAATTTCCCCCCAACAAACTGCCTTTCGCACTGGCCCATGCGCCATTAGCCCATTAATTAGTTAATTACCGCCACTAACGAAGTTGTGAGCCCGCTCGAATCTTTCCCCGTAGAAATTAAGAAAGAGAGGAGAGAATCACACGGCGACCCGCGTGATCGTTGTCAAAAGTTTCTCAGGTATAAAACCGCTCCACCACCTCGCCGCCGTACGTTGTCTCGATTGGCCGGCCGGTCTCTTCTCCCGTCTAAACTCTAAACTTTTAACTTTCTTGTTTTTCATTAGTATATTTCTCAAACGATTAAATGATGTGCTTTTAGCAAAAGAATTTATATGAAAGTTGTTTTTAAAAAATAAATAAATCTATTTTTTAAGTTTATAATAGTTAATATTTAACTAATAATGTGTTAACGAGTTTTTTTGGTTTCGCATGTATGAAAGATTCTCCTCCAAATTTAGGCAAAGAACGAGAATTGAGTAGCAAACAAACAGCAGCAGCGTCTAGCTAGCATTTGCATGCATTGGACCGACGCGACCAAAAAAGAGCACAGCTGGGAATCGCAATTCGCTAGCAGGGAAGGTCCCCCAAGCCAAAGTCTATCGGCTGACGACGCGCTCGTGGGCCGGGATAACTGGTTCCTGGGCTTTGACGCGGCCCATCAAGAGGCCAGACAAGAAACAACTTTTCAGGAGAAGCCTCCAAAAACAAAACAAAACAAAACAAAAATCTCCACCCGAAAATGATGTGCAAAAACACAAATGAACAGACAGACAGAGGCGCACAGCCCTGGTGCTAGCTGCTGCCACATCGCGATCTCCAATGTGAAACCGTTGCCTCTTTTTGCCTCATTTTCACGTCTTTTTTTTTTGGCCCGGCAACACACACCACATCATCGCAACGATCGCATCACCACCGCCGATCGCGCGCACGATCGATTAACCAAACCGGCCGAGGCGGCGTTTTTCACGCCGGAGTCGCAAGGCGGCGCCGATGAATCGGCGGAAATGCACGGCACGTGTAGGCGTTGAAGCCGTCGTCGTGGTTAATTAGCTGAGTAATGTTGACCTCAACCACAAAGTACGTACTACTACTACCAGAATTTGGGACATGATGGGAGATGGTGATGATGGCTGTCGGTCCAAGGTGGCAAGAATTTGTGGCGTGATTAATTATTGGTTCGTCTAGTGTTACTGTTAGTGTAGTGCCGGTCGAGCCACCGCATCGCAGATCGAGCTGAGAGCGACGCTGCTTATGTTCGTCAAAGATCTGGGCACTACCGATTGTCTCTTAATCTTAAGTAGTACTAGCAATAGCTAGCTTGGCAATGGAAATATATATACATGTGCAACAGTGCAAGTCATGTTGCATTTGCATCTATTCACCCTGGTGAAATGTTCGTTAACTACACAGATTTGAGTTCAGATCATATATATGGTTAACCCTTTTTTTTTTCTCTGGAGCAGAGAACTTCACGCTTCCTCTTGTGTTTTACCTCTTCTTGTTGGAGACAATATAACCCCTTGAAGAGTGTCATGTTCGATGCAAAGTTTTGTTAGGTTTAGCTAGTGTTAACCTCGTCGATGTGGCAATACGTACCGTACTTAATTTGTTAGCCCATTCATCCATTGAGCCATACTGAAAATTTTAATAACAATCTTTTACATGCTCATCATATAAAGCAACTAGTCATGCGCATATCACACATTTAACAGTTGGTTATTACGGCAAAACTTTTAGCTTCTTCCAAAGTGGGACGAGAAATAATACAGGAAATCTCACCTCACTTTAAATTCCTACTTACTCAAGAGACAGATCGATCTCACAACATCCGTAGTACGTACGTACTTCCGGATGAACTCAGAACTAACTTTAACTTCAGCAACTGGTTTTATGAACGAACTTTTTACCCAAAGACGATGGTCAAGCTAAGCAAACTTTACCAAAGGCGCGCTTAATTTCCCCCCAACAAACTGCTTTTCTTCGCCCTGGCCCATACGCCATCAACTAGCCCCATATTAGTTAATTAATTACCCCCACTAACGAAGTAGTGCGTCGAAATCTTTTCCTTTAACCAGAGAAGGAGAGAAACCAGCTGCTGATCGGGATGATGATGATGATACGCACCCGCGCGTGATGTCAAAAGTCTCGCAGTATAACCGCTCCACCATCTGTGTCGCCGTCCACCTACGTCTTCGTCTTCATCGTCGACTCTTGGCTTCACCTTGAGAGTGTGACGGGGTAAACGTACCAGCTGACCGGTCCACGCATGCCCGAGCACACACGTACGGTACATAATTCATCGTCGACTCTTGGCTTCACCTTGAGAGTGTGACGGGGTAAACGTACCAGCTGGCCGGTCCACGCATGCCCGAGCACACACGTACGGTACTTATGTAGGATCGAACACAAGAACTAAACTAATCAGAGAGGGATGAATGGTTGTAACACCAAAAACCAAAAAATTTTAGTGAAAATAAAAGTTACCTTCAAATCGATGAAGTTGGTGTAATCGATCTTACCGTTATGTACACACCGATCTAACCGCTCGTGTTGTGTCTTGGGTGTTCTTCCGGAGGAGCAGAGTAGATCGATCAGTAGAGTGTTGCGTTCACGCTGTGGTAGCTGTAGCAAAGTTTGCCTTTCCCCTAGCCGTTCCGTGCACACGATCGACGAGATAATGCATGCATCGATATATCTCGGTTGAGGTTGATCAGAGGAGGATGTATCAGTGTTAGTATACGAACGAACTAGCTGGCTGTATAGTACTAGTACTATTCGTAGTTGTCCACAATTTGTGTTCGATCTCTCTAGAAGCTACTAGTACTAGGAACGAAAATGGAGTAGTAGCAAACAAAACAGACAGCAGAGCCAGCCAGCTGCCGCTAGGTCGATTCAGCGGCTCACGATGCTCACACGTACTACGTACGTACGTACGTACTCCTGCATGACGCGCTTGCTTGTCTCGAGACGCACTCGTACGCACGTACGCCACCTGCAGCTAGCTATAAATGGCTGCCACTTCCCGATACACACGAGACGAGACGACACGGCTTAATTTGCGCGTGCGTTCGTTCGAGTGTTCGATCGTTTTCTGCGTGGCGTACGTGTGCGTAAACATAAACGGCCGTGCGCGCCGCGACTCGGAAACGCGAGCAGAGCCAGCTCATTCCTCCCCCCGCTTCCCATGCGTGTGACGCACGCCGCAATGCCGCGTTCGCCGCCGCCGAGCCCAGCTACTACGCAATCTGATCAGTGATCACAATATCTCTCTCGATCGTCATGATTAAAGCCGCCTAATCTTTTTCCGTCCATCGTTCATACGGTACTAGGCTACTAGCTCTACATGTCCATATTGTTCAGTGAAAAAGACATGCATGCACTACTGAGAACCTATTTTTAACACCGATTAAAAATCCTTTTTAAGTATTGGTTGTAGTAAATCGAAACTAAAAATCTCAAAATAACCAATACTACGTATGCATACGAAGTTAAAAAAAATATGTAGGATTTGGGATCTAAACTCAAGATTTCTCACCCTAACTCTCACTTACATTACCATCTCATCTACTACACACGTCTGACTTGAATAGAGATACTTTCTTTTTAATTAACCCTGTGGGCATCTTTAGTATCGGTTGGTGTTGGTAACATCAATTGGTACTTAAAATATTTTTAGTACCGGTTGGTAACACCAACCCGAACAAAAGATCTTCCATTTTTAATCTCGGTTGGTATTACCAACCGATACTAAAGATGAACTAAAGATATTTTTGAGACTTGGAGTTTTGTAACCGGTATAAAAATATCTTTAGTACCGGCTCTAAATCTAACTGAAATATTTGTATTTTTGATACCACCATAAAAAAATCAAGTTCTGTAGTATTAGTGAGGACCAGTTGGTCGTCTGCTCAGTGGAGCACAGCTAAAATAAAAGAAATAAAAGGCACGACGAGAGGGCCAATTAGTGACAAAATACGCGGCTTACTAGCTAGTAGCAGTGTAGCACGCACTACTGTAGTGTGCACCACTGCTGCTGCTGCCACAGTTGTGGATATATAGCAACGAACGTTGTACACAAGTTACAACGGCGAGCCATATGCAGTACAATAGTACGGTGTACTACGAGACTGGGATCGAAAGTTCGGAATGGATCATCCCAAGCAACCCGGGTAGGTTCGTGACTCTTGGCCGGCCGACGTTTTCCTGCGGCTAGGTTCACTGAATCCATTTAGCTTTCGATCGGTGGACAGTGAACAAGGCCTACAGGTGTGTGTTCTACGTAGGTTACTTCCTCGTTTATTCCTGAGTATATGCCTCCGAACTACTCATTTCGTCTTAAGAAACTCAATACTATACACATCATAATATTTCGAATCTCCGAATCTGAACAGAACTAAAATATATCAATATTTAGTAGTGGATTGAGTTATTTTAGAACAGAGAGCACTAAGCAATGTAAATAGTAAAATTATATTTTATATGTAGGTTTTTTAAAAATATAAAATAAATTTATTTTCTAAGTTTATAAAAGTTAATACTTAATGATTACATCCATGCTTGTTTTGCAGTATCAAATCAACCTAAAAGATTTTTCGAATGAAGCCTAAACTCATCGTTACTCAACTGTTAAGCGTTTTCTCTAAATATTTTGTGATGATTTAAGAGATTCTATGCATAATTATAGAGATGAGTCTAGGCCTGAGCTCTGTTTGCATTATGCTTGCCTTCACGTACCCCTGAGCATACTTACACTTAAGTTTCCACTTTCCATGTTACCAGGTGGGGTTGCAGGTGCTCAACCCCATTAGTTACGTACAAATCTTTTTAAAAAGAAATTATTGTTTTGGCTCATGTTTCCTCTTCCTTCGAGAGCTTAATTAGAATCTCTTTGGAATATATATAGATGTTGTTACAGAATCTAATTCAAATCTTTCAAAAGATCTTTGTCTTAAGGGAGGCCTTAAACCATTCTCATTGCAGGCTTCATGCATGAGAGTTTATATCTCATTAAATGAGATGTTGTATACGCTAAACTGATGACATATGTCAAGGGATTTATAAAGATAAATAAAATGAAAACCCAATGTGATCGAATCGTTGAAATCTGATATACACACTTACATGTGCGTTGGAAACAAATTAAATCCCACTTTAACCGAATTATTTCATATATGCCTTAAAAGAAGAAATAAAACTTCATGCTTACCGAATCGCTTTACAACACAAGTCAACAATTAAATGCTATGACTAGCTTTTATGAAACCTTGAATTGAAACCACACATTCAAGATCTTTGTTTTGTTCCATTTATCAACTCAAATATCTTCAGATGATACCACCCTCTTAAAAACCATGAAATGGAACCCCTCATTAGGTACACTTGATGCTCAAAAGTAGAAACAACTTATTTAAAATTCACATTAAATTCTGCAGTGCCATGTCTCCACAAGAAACTTACAGATTCACAATAAATGACACTCCAAAACACCATAAATCAATTTGCAACTTGTACACACACGCCATACACAAGTTCTTGATTTATGACGTCACAAAGGATGCATATCCATATACACGTTCATGATTTATGACATCATAAAAGATACAGTAAATCCCTTAGTTTCAAAATAAAACAAACTTGTTCTAAGATACGATAAATTTTAGTAATACAATTTATATCTCTATCTGACACCCACACACACTCTCTCTCTCCACTGGCTACTGTGTCGGCCACCTGTCACCCAAACCAAGCAAAAACCAGGCGGATTCGGCCTCAAACCCGGCAGCTGGGCTGGGCACCGAACCGAACCCATCCAAGAATCCGTTGCCGCGCGACGCGTCGGCGCGTCTCGCCATCAAACCCAGCAGCGGCTAGCCGCAACCGCGCTGCCCTCCTATAAATACAGGCCTCCCTCTCCTCCTCTCTCCTCACCGCCGCAGCAACCAGACGAACACAACGAGAGAGAGAGAGAGAGAGAGAGAGAGAGAGAGAGCTCGGGAATGAGGGGAGGAGTGCATCTTGTGGGCGGAGGCGGGGTGGCGGCGTCGTCGTCGGCGGGGTCATCGGCGGCGGGTGGGCACCCGGGGATGTGGAGGACGCCGACGCCGTACCTGTTCCTGGGGTTCGCGGTGATGATGGGGCTCATCGCGGTGGCGCTGCTCGTGCTGGTCTGCACGCGCCGCAAGAACCACGGCGACGCGGAGGCGGCGGCGTCGGTCAAGGTGATGGTGCCGCTCGACAGGGAGCCCAAGGTCGTCGTCATCATGGCCGGCGACACCGCGCCGTCCTTCCTCGCCAGCGCCAAGCCGCTCGCCCCCTTCCTTCCGCCGCCACCACCGGCCGCCGGCGAGCCGTAGGGGAAACCAGCCGTGCTGCTAATTGCGCGGGGCGGGACCAATTTTGTTCGTGAGATTTGCTACTAGGAATTTTTTCCCCCTGTAATCATCGGCTGCTAGCTCTAGCACACATGGAGAGAGGACAAATTCGGTCGAATTCTTGGCCGCCTTCGGCTTTGGAATCTGTAAATTCAAGTCTTTGGTTTGTTGTTGCAACTGACAAAAGCTTTGTGCTTCCAATAAATGCATGAGGCTTTTTCTTTCATTCCTTCCTTCCGCCATGGATCCATCTCCAAACTCCAAGAAATTCTTCCTAGCTTCTCCACTCATCTCTCTTTCTCTCTTTTCTTTTCCGGTGATTAATTTCTGTTCATTATTTTTCTGATTGATAAGTAGTACTCCTCCTAGCTTGCTGTCTGAGTGAGATGAGATCATGGACAACCTCTCCTCCATGGCAATGAGTCACCGAGCACTCATCGCGGAATTCAGATTGGTCACAACTCACACCAACCTTTGTGGTTGGGGCAGGGCATGCAGAGAGTAATCGTGTCTGTTGAGGTGCTTGGTGCAAAATTCGTGTGAAGCGACAGAGCAGAGGCGCACCCTGACCGGTAGTACTCCTGTAGTATACTAGTAGTAGCTGGCTGGCTGCATGCACGATTGGTTTTGGAAGTTGTGTTTTGCTCTTCAACTGCTACAGTACAAGGTAGCAAAGGAAGCTGCACAAGCACAAAACAACAGATGGTAGTGCAGATGGCCAGACAGTGACGAAGTTGGAATAAAAGTTACCGAGATCCGATACATACTAATTATCTAATTATTAATTAATATAGTGTAAATTAGTAAGAACTGAGTAATTTACCCGGGGTCCAGTAATCCCGTGAAGCAAAACGTAGAGATACCCCCGTGGCAATGATGCACACATCGGACTATCTGTAGTTCTATACCAGCTGAAGTGGTGTTGTTGGAGCTTCAAATAATGGGGGATCGGTCACTTTTGTTGATTAGTATGGTCACCGCGAAAATGGGTAAATTTTGGATATGTTTGGCTTAAAATTTATAAGGGTAAATTTTGGATAAGCTGGCGTGTGTTTTTTTTAGTTATGTTCTCTAAAAGACTTTGTTATGTTTTAGGCTTTCTAAAGAGCTGGGTTAATATGACCTATTTAAAAAAGAATTAAGAGCAAAATTTGCCGAAAGCTAAAACTCTAGTTTGTTTTCCATTTAAATTTGACCGGTTTATCGAGCGATTTCTCAATGCTAATCAACTCACTAAGATAGATATCCACAGTTATCATCAAATCAACTTCAATAAGGTAAATAACCTCGATTATCACACCAGTTATTTGAGAACGTACATGGATAAGATAACTTTTCGGTTACCTCCCATCACATCGAGAGGTAAAAAAAGTGAGACATTCCATATATTACGATTGCCTAATGTATTTTCTTTCTTTTTTTTAAAAAAAAGGGTTAAGTTCATCAATAAAATTATCCTATGCTTTCGATGTATGCTTTCGGTGTGGTATATGGAGATGCTAGAGTTCAAATCTCTCTTCGCATTCTATAACCTTACCACCCACCCCCTCATGGTGATGCCAAACATGCTATACAAGCCGTATATAGATTAACCTCTGAAGTTAACTGATTATACGGGTATGCATCAATGCATTCTTGTGTCAAGTAAACTAATTATAAATCAGTTTATTTTGAACATCAATAAAGTCTATTGAACCTCTGAAGTATTAAAATCTCAAAGCATAAAACCGGTTTGGATATCCCTTCTAGCGGCTTTTGTTGTTTAGATCGATCAAACCACTTTAGTTAGTTTAATTACTTAGCACATGAAAACAGGTAATTAAAAATAAGTGCAATTAAAGTGTGTCGCGACACGTTGCATGGAATTCATGCAACGGCGGTGATCATACAAGCTGCACTATATACTTAAGCAAAACTATGGGCCATGCATGCAAGACCCTATATATATTATTGAGACATTTGAGTATTGACTTTTGTTGCAAAGTAATAAGAGTACTTCTCTCCCCCAAAAAATAAGATAACTTTAATCAAAGGAGAGATGAGGTCATATATATCTTCCGTTGCCACTTTGTACGATCAGGTGCATCCATGATCCATTTGTTTGTATGTCCATTTGTCTCAAAAAATTGGCACTGCTGTTCTTTTTTTAAAAAAGAGATCTTTATTATTAATTATTGAACAATTAGGATATATTCCTGAGCAATTAGAAACTCAACAAAAGGGGGAAATTCTCACCAAATTGATGTGCTTTTGTTCACTTTAATTTGTCAACCATACCGAATTCATGATGTTCTGAATTATTATGACAACTTATCACAAACATCTGTTAACTGGCTTGCATGGCTACTGCATTGCTGAGTTCTTTTCCCAACTTTCCCAACTCACCTCCATCGTGTTTCGTGTGCACGCTTTTTAAACTGCTAAACGGTGCATTTTTAAAAAAAAATTCTATGTGAAAGTTACTTTAAAAAATCATATTAATCCAGTTTTTTTAAAAAATAGTAAATACTTAATTAATCATAAGAAAGTGCGTCGCTCCGTTTTTCGTACGCGGGAGGTGAGTTGCCAACCTCACATCCCGAACACAGCCTTACACTGCATTTAGGGGTGCGTTCTAAAGTAAGTTTTTGGGTTATAGGCTAATCCCTCGTTTACTATGAGTATATTTTTTAAAGTGTTAAACAGTATATTTTGTGGAAAAACTTTTTATATAGAAGTTCTTTTAAATATAAAATAAATATATTTTAAAAATTATGATAGTTAATAATACTTAATTAATCATACGTTAGCTAATGGTTTCCTCGTTTTTCTTTCTGAAGTAAGGAAAACAATATACCAGTGGCAGAGTTTTATCAAAAATAAAACATCTCTTAATTAATTGGCATTGTTAGCCTTTTACCTACAAGCTGGTATCAGAAACAGGGCCAGTGTGCGAATAATTATCGATCCATCCTATCTCATATATGCATTGTATATATACCTCTTTTGCCATTAAGTTGAGATCGACCATACGTTTGGCTTAGCTAATCCATTATCAATGGCTAACACACCTCCATCTTTTGCCAAAGGTGCTTTATTATTATTTGTTTGATGGCAAGTAATATTCCTTAGCATAACTAAGTAGATTGGCAATTAAAGTGACTGGATATGAGTGACTGACTGACTGATTGATCGATTCCTCCCTCCAGTTCAATTCCTTCCCATAGGTTTCATTTCACCCCCAAAATCTTTTTCTTCCAAAGTGATCATCACCCAACAATTCCTTCTTTTTTCTTGAAGGAAAGAGAAAATAAAGGGGAGAAAGAAAAGGGGGAGAGGTGTGTGTAGAGTAGAGAGGTCCAAATCCAATAGCGATGCTAATATGATATCCAAGTCAAGTCACGTCAGGGGCCTACGCTACTTTCCAAAAGGAGGCGTTTTGTGTTTTTCTTTTTTGTTGCGGCTAGCCTGGAAGCGGCGCCTCGAGCGTGTAGAGGGTGGTGACCAAATGGAAGGGAGCTTGTGCACTTCACTCCTCCTAAATCATCTTATTTCGTGCATAGCCACTTTTAATTCCGAGGAATATAATTTCACTCTAAAAATATTATCATCTTTGGTTATATTGCCATTTCATGATGATAGCATGCATGATCATCTGAGCAAAATAACATGTGCTCCCCCCATAAAAAAACCAACCTAATACTGGATGAAACATTTGCCAGTACAAAATTGGTTTTTTGATGGAGGGAGTAGACTAGGATGGCAAATAACCAAGCTATTCTGTCGAGTGGCAAAAAGCATTAAACAATTATATCCATTTAAAAATATAATTCACTGATGGTACTTATTTCTTAAACTTGTTGAACCATGGTATTACTCGGTCCGTAAACTTTTAAATCCAAATCCAGCCCTTAATCTTGCCAAATGTATCAGCAGATGCCACTTAGTTTGCTAATGAGATTGTCGACTTCATTGCCACCTAGATTTATCTTAGCTCGCTCATCCTTACATTCTTTTTTAACCGAAAATCTTATTTTAGACATTGACACAGTTCAACCATTATTTTTTATTTAAAAAACTGGAAACCTGATGAAATTATAGTATCATTAAAGTACTTTATGAGGCAAATATACGTATTTGATTTGCATACATCAAATCTACACACTTGACAATCCTCCGGAAATAACACTCCTAACCGTACCGTTTTTCTCATTTTTCACCATTGTTTTTGGCTCCTCGGAGAGGTTTACACGTGGTTGGCCACTTTGCAAAAAACTCCTCATTTTTGCATGGAATTGCGCACACGTGCTCGTACCACCTGACACGCTGTTGTGTTTCTTCTGAAAAACCCCTCATATTTCAGAGAAATACAACGTGAAGAAGAGAAAATTCCGCTTTTAGGGGTAGCGCTGTAAACACGAAAACCACATGGGTTTTTACGCAAAATAACCATCTCTAACCCCCATCCAAGCCCTAACCCGCCGTCTCCCACCTCCTCCCCACTGCGCGGCGCGGGGTTGCTGCCGCCGCCGTTCGCCATCCACCCGCCGCCGCCGTGTGCACTCTCTCCACCGCGCCGTCATCGACCGCCCTCCCTCCGTCGCTACTGCCTCCCCCTAACCATCGCCATCACTGCCTCCCCTCAAATCCGCCACCCGCGCCGACGCTTGCCCTCCCCACCTTCCGTCACCTCCTTCTCCCTGGTGGTGTCTCCTGCCGCCGTCCTCACCTCGCTTAGATCGGGGGAGGTGGACCTCGGCATGGATGAGGTCGACGGCGCGGAGGAGCTCGCGGCCGTCGAGTCGGCGCAACGACGGTGCAGAGCGCTCCACGGCGACCTCCCCAATCCATCCAGTCTCGTCGCCCAGCGCCCTCGACTCCCGTCTCCTCGCCTTCTGCCGGCGCCAATCTCCATCCTGCGAGCAGAGGTGGCATCGGCGTTCTCCTGCTTCCCCCACATCATCGCTCACTGGTGAGCATCCTAATCCATTCCATCCGGCCTTGGCTTCGGCCTCGAATTCCCATCTCCTCGCCCGCCGTTTGTGTCGATCCCCATCCCGCGAGCAGAGGTGGTGCCCGGTGTCCTCCTGCTTCCGCCGCATCGTCGCTCACCGGTGAGCATCCCTCCATACCCACACCTCACCAGGCATTTTGCGTTAGTATACAAAGTCAATGCAAATCATTAAATGGAATTTATGTCTAGATCCGCCTCTGCCCTGCTCCACCTACTTCCAAGTTGTTAATTTTGATTTTTGTTTTTAGTAGATGTAATTTTGTTACTAAATCTCATCCAAACACCCTTAGAATAGTTGCATTAGAATGAAAAATGTAAGGTCACATAATTTGTACTCATCCAAACTCACATAAGTTTTTTAAGAAGAGATTTGTATACATTATACATGTGCTTAAGGAAACAACACCATATGTTATTTTGTTAAGTAGGATAGTCAAGTTGCTTATTACATTGGAGTGACACTAATGCTTGATTAAATTGCAATTTTTGGGCTTCATGAATCCCTTTGCTTACCTACAAATTTTTTAAGGGAAACTATTCACCTCTACAATGAATAATCCTACATGATATGACATGGTAAGCACCACATGAAGTACTCATTTAACAGAGAAAAGGGATTAAGAGCCCTCCACCACGAAGCAATTCTTTTAGTTTGGTCTCTTTGTGTCTTAATTAACCTTAAGTCATCTACCCTTTGTGTTTTAATCGAAGGAAAGGAAATCCTCCACGGAAAAGACAAGTGAAACATATTTGCACCACTTCTTCGTCTCCGCCTCTATTCCGAACAAGTCCAGAGACCCCTCCGGATTACCCAACCACCGCCTCCGCTCTCTCAAGCCTTGGCTCGGCTCCTCCGATCCGCGAGCTCCCTGTCTCCTCCGGTGGATCCATGATGGAGCAGCTATAGCCACTGCTCGAGGTTTGCCCATCTCCCCTTTTTCTTTTGCCATGTGCTTTGGTGGCATTGCCTTGTAGTGGTTTCGTGCTGGTCTAGTGCTCTTGCGTCGAATTAGGTCCATGATTGGGAGCATCATTGCATCTGACTTGCACCATTGGCTTGTTCTTGCCTAAGTTTCGCAACCATCTTTTTGGTGTCTGTTGCCAACACGTGAGGGAATTTCTAGCCTAGCATAATAATGGGTCGGGGCATCGCCGTCTGCCTGCTATATAGAGGTGATATGTTTCTTGGGTAATCGACACATCCAGTTGGATTATGAGCTTGGGATTTATCTTTTTGTGAGCTTGGGTTTCTATTATCGCTAATTCAACAGGGTTATTTTGTTAAGGAGACGTTTGATACCTGATATCTGGATTATTTGTAGTATGCCAAATGCTCTGGGGAGTAACTGATATTTGACGAGCAAACCTGCACAGCCTTACAACGCTTTGGTCTAAATAGTGATTTGGCTTTAGCCTTATAACTTTTTTTTGTCGTTTATAGATAGAGAGTGTCGGCTAGGGAGATTCCAAAGTAAGGGGACTACTTGGAGGTAAAGCAATTCTTAATAAGTGGAGTGGAAATGCATTTATTTTTTGTGGGTTAGGAAATAGGACATATTCATTCAAGTATTATAATGTTTCTTGTGAGGTGTTGTATAACAATAAAGAGGTGTTATAGTATTATAAAGTTGCCAAAAATATGTGACTTATTGAATCTGTACTTTTACGTTAGTTGAATGTAAATTGGTGAATTATGGAAGAAATCAATGAGTAAATGATGGTTGTTGCGTTTCACTTGTGTAAGATGATGTTTTATTTCAGTTGAGAATTACGAAGAATGTGATCTTGAGTTGATATTAAATTATGCTACGTAAAAAGAATGTGTCCTTTTTATTCATGGTACCCTTTTTATTCATGGTACCCTTTGTATACGCATTACCTTCCACTTAACTCATGCAAATATTGTTGTGCGCGGTGTGGCGCCGCGCATACCCTTCTAGTATAATCAATGTTCAATGTTTTTAAAGTGCAAATATACGTCTCACTAGTGTGTTTTCTGTTGAAGGGAGTAAAATCTCCAGTGCAAAACTAGTAGTCTAGTGAGATGTAATATCTCAGTGTTATCGGGATTAACGTTGAAGTTACAATTCGTCTATTAAATTAGTTTTTGGCATGGTTCATTTTTGAAATAAGTTCTGTAAAAAAGGTTGGTTAATTTATCAAAATTTCGGTCCCAATTCATTGTAAGAAAGTTCTAGTAGTTACCACTACCCATCTGTCATCCACAGAAGCATCCATGAACCGCAATGTTGTTCTAATTCTTCTTTTCTTTTTCTTTTTCTCTTTTCAGAGAATGGTGTTCTAATTCTAGTGAGATACATAAACGAAAGTACTCTAGTACTACCACTATTTGCTAGCTAGTGGAAGCGGCGGATCGTCCGTGTGCAACGCCTTTTTTCTTGAGAAGTCTACGAACTAAAGAGCTTTTGGGAGTGGGGGCCTAGTCAGAAACCAAAGGCAGAGGCAGGGAACAACAGACACCAGCTTGTACCCTACCCTGCCATGATTGTCTCCACCACCAGGAGCTCACCATTTCCATCTCCTTTATTAGTTTCTCTAATCTCAACCCGAGAATATCCTGGAGCATATGACTCTTTCATGTCGCCAAGTCTCAACTTTGCCATGGATGAGCTTTTTCATGCTCATTGTTGGATTTGTTGCCATGGAGAAATTAAAGAGCTCTGGCTCTGATTTGCCCAAGTCACAGATGCTGCTCTGGGTGTAGCTAGTTGTGTGTAGTCTAGGTTACCACTGCAAGAAATGGCACATGGAAACTATAATTCTGCGTGTTCCAAGTAAGCGCTTAGTATTTATGATTGATAATTTATCGGTGTAATGGAATATAAATTATCTCGGATATGGAATTCTCGAGCCTTACTATGAATTTTTGGTCGGATACAAAACAAAAAGAATAAGTTGGATGCGAAAACAAGTATCACTTGCCTCGAATACAAACAAGGATAGAATATGATCAGGCACAAATAAAAAACAAATATTTATTTTAATATGAAAACCGCCCAAAGCGCTAATAGAAATGAATAGCACCGCACACAATTAGCTTGTTTCATATAAATAGTTTAATCATGGACTAAACAATAATAATAACATGAACTAGTGTTGTTGTCTGAGCTACAATTGAAATATGAAGAAGGGGGCGGTAAACTTGTGATAATCCCTGCATTTCAAATAAGTCTGTCGAAGGGTACACTTGTGATAATTGGAATGCATGTATGATCAATTAGAAATTCTTAGGAAGAAACACACATGATCCATCCAAAATTCTCCCTGTAATCCGAACTGCATTAGCCGGCCAGTTAAGATGAAACAACATGATCAAAGGCAGAGACAGGGAACACACACATGACACAGCTTGTACCCTGCTATGATTGTCTCCATCACCAGGGCTCAGAATTTTAATCTCCTTTAAATAATTTATCTTCCCTAAGCCTGCCGAATATCCTGGAGCATATGACTCTTTCATGTCGCCAAGTCTCAACTTTGCCATCGATCATAGTTCATATATCGTCATGGCTAGCTGCACTTTTATGCATGCTCACCGTTGCCATGGAGAAGAAAAGCTCAGGCTCTGATCAATTCAAATCTCTCCTAGTCAGAGATGCTGCTAGATGTAGCTGTGTAGTAGGTTACCATCACAATATTTCCCTTCAAAAGGTTGCCATTGCAATATAGAAATAGCACATGAAAACTATACATGCGATCTCTTCAACGTGAGAAACATATCAATTCATGCGTTCAAAAAAAAAAAAACCCTCAGCATTCACTAACGATATGTCGATGTAATGTTATACCTATGATAAATACACCCTATTGAATGAAAATGGTCGAAAACAATATCATGTCTGAAAAACAGTTCTCAATCAGTTGGAAATTTTTCATATTTATCAATTTAACTATTTAGTGGTACCATCTACATGATGATGATATAAATTAGAAAAATTAAATTTTATATATGGTATCTAGTATCGAGAATATTACTGGAGTGATACTCGGTTGGTTGGGAATTTCCACCACCATTTTCATTCCTAGTTAATACATATGAATGATCAAAAGTGATTCTAGTAGGTATTGTACGTAGACGGTTCATATTGGTCCCTCATAAATATATATGTATCCTTCGTAAAAAAACTTCAGCTATAATGTTAAGATTCGTAGTCGAAGTTGGTTTTCTTTTGGAAGGAGGGGAGGGAGTATGTATCGGCCTCTTGGATGCGAACTAATGAAAGAACAGTGCAGAGAATGTAACGACTCGGAAGAGCATGCACAAAATTCTCCCTGTAATCCGAGCTGAATTAGCCAGTTAAGATGAAACAAAACAATCAAAGGCAGAGGCAGCAAACACACACAGCAGCTTCAGCTTGTAACTGCCATGATTGTCTCCACCACCAGGGCTCAGAATTTCAATCTCCCTTAAATAATTCTCTTGCCTAGCCTGACGAATATCCTAGGGCATATATCACCATGAATGCACTTTCATGCTCATTGCTACCACGGAGAAAAAAGCTCAGGCTCTCATTAGCTCAAATTTCCCCGAGTCGTCAGAGATTCTGCTCTGGTGGTAGACTGATAGCTGTGTGGTGTACTGTAGGTTACTGTTGCAATGTAGAAATAGTACGCGTAAACCATGCGATCTTCAATATCGAAATACTGGTCGTCAACCAATACATTACATGTTTACATGTGCTATTATTGTTATTGATTTTATAAATATATTAAATATATTGCTTATATTTTTTAAAAAAATGTTTAGATTAAACAGGATTTCACGTCAATTACGACTTTTCCAAATATTAATTTTTGTTCGGATTTAAATTAATAACATGCTAACTGAGAGTCCAGATACAACTTCGTATTTATATTAAATTTGAGTCCATAAATTTTTCTATTACATGTTTTATTTAATATAAACTTGATACTATATTACACCTAATCCATATGTTTACAACCAACGCTGTGTCGATGTAATTGCAGTAAAATCCTGCCGGAAATGGAAAGCATGCATGATCAAATAGAAATTATGAGGAAAAAACACATATTTGATATGTCCAAAATTTTCCCTTTAATCCTAATTGCAATAGCCCATAAGATGAAACAACATGATCAAGCAGTTGGTCGATGTTGGTCCCGCGTAAATACCTAGTACATACATACTCCCTCCATTCCCAAAAAACCAATTTCTGATTATGTATCAGATACATAATTAGAAGTTGATTTTTTCAGACGGACGAAGCATGTGAACTCTGTACTCTTCTCTCTTGGACGCCAACTACTGCAAGAACACTGCAGATAGGAAAAGCATGCAGAATTGCAGAGATTGGAAGGACTTGGAAGAGGCATTATCCTCACGAATATTCTCGCCACGGTTGGAGCTAAGCTAAGCCTTAGCTTGCTTTCTCTCTAGCAACACATCTGCATGCAGCTACCAGCAGCAGCAGCAGCAGCCGCAGAAGCAGCATACAGTGCGAGCTACTCCAGCTAGCTAGTTGGTGATCTTTTCGATGAGCTAGCGCCAATGGCAGCAGCAACCCCCATGATGCCGCTATGCTGAGCGTGATCTGCGTCAGATATTCAGATCAGATCAGATCAACACGTACGTTATCTACAGTGTGCCAATGGAAACGGGAGAACGATGGGCGAGCGAATGATCAGCAAACAGTTAACCCGGAGACGAAGTTTTCTACCTCGCCGTAGGTTTTCAGACGATAAAGGAGGTCGATCGATCGTTTCTTCGCCGTCGTCAACTCTATCTTTTCCTTGTCTATCCCATGTCACACCTTTTTCTTTCAGCTTGGTGGTTTAGTTGGGAAGAAAGAAGATATAGATGTATATATGTATATCCATCGATCGAATTCGTCGTCACATCTTTTCTGCATTTTCTTTGACGTACGTGCATCGATCATCATCCTTTACTGCATCTGTCTCCGTCCTTTAAAAAGCGATGAACACATATATATGTAACCGATCAGTGATGATAATGCGTTAAGTGTAAAGGTTTTGAGAGACCAGACGAAGAGATGGATAGAGGTGTGGTGATGCTGGCTCATGATGTCGACACTATCACGCACACTGCACCAGCATGCATGTTGTGTGTAAATCTGCAATAATTCTGCATCGTGCTGTGATTTTTCTGAATGGCCGGTTCAGACTTTCAGTGTTTTCGTCGTCGATCGATCGACCAATCGCAAGCAGATATTGGTATGGATGGATCGAGTGGACGTACGTGTGCGAGCTGTTGCCAGGTCAAAAAATGGAGCTAGGAACAGGACTACAAAAGGTGAAAGGACCATACATATGTATGGACGATGGAATCAAGCTAGCTAGTAGCTTGGAAGAACGCTGGAAATTGCAAACGTGCTTGTAGAATGGAGGTGGATGTCTTCCGGTGGGAAGCTTATCGACCAGGGTTCAAATCCTGATCCCGCGGAGAAATTCCGCTTGCTTGTTCCACCAAAAACATGGGCTAAGACAAGGGTCTCGAAGCACGAGTTAAGACCCGATCCGTAGGCGATGATTCCTAGTGTAGGGAGGATTGGCTTTCGTGATATTTCTTGACCCTGGGTTTTGTGTGCTTCTTTTTAATTGAAATATCTTGGTGCCGAGATATTCTTAAAACGCAAGAAAAATTATACTGGTAATTGAGATCATCGACGTGAGATCCGTTTTTTCCGTTTCTTTTCCTTTTGGTTTGGACGAGAAAATAAAGCCACATGTATGAGATTTTTTATAGAAAGCAAGCTACCCAATCGGTTATGGCCTATTATCGGGGGGGGGGGGGGGGGGGTGGAAGCTCGGCCGAGTGCTGAATAAATTTATTTCTGAAAGAATCCTGCAGAAATAATGTTCAAGTAACCGAAATGGTGGGTCTTGTGGGCTGAAACGGTTCGTGCCCGAATTGGTGCGAGCCCACTTATACTTCCAAGTTCTCTGTCTGAAAACTCACTCTGTTATGCTCTTCTTCTTGTTGTTGTTTTTTTTCTTCCATGGTGGGCTGAGATGGTGAGGGCCCAATTTATGATCTCGACAATATTATCAATCTCTCTGCGTATTAT
This sequence comes from Oryza punctata, assembly GCA_000573905.2. Classification (NCBI taxonomy): domain Eukaryota; kingdom Viridiplantae; phylum Streptophyta; class Magnoliopsida; order Poales; family Poaceae; genus Oryza; species Oryza punctata. The sequence continues at coordinate 32,376,119 of CM002493.2, forward strand.
GGGCATTGAGTTTTAAGCAAATGAATAATCAAAATTAGGTTCCCTTCAAGTTCTTCTCAATCTATAATCTCTTCTCATCCCAACTAAACTATCTTTTTCTGGCGGTGTTTATCCCAAATTCCCAATGAAACCCTGCGCATAACACTGCGTTACTGCATTTCTTACAGAAAGTTTCTGATTGGGATACATCAGAAGCTAGCTGCAAATTAACTGTAAAGAGAAATTCAGATTCACCATCATGCATGCATTGTGCATTCTCCTGAAAGCAAAAAACGAGAATGGAGTACAGAGTGGATATTGTAATAGGGAAGTCCTTTTTTTTATTGCTAAATTACAGGGATCCTGAGAGGGTAGTGCATGCTCTGCCATGTCTCGCAAAACCACAAAAACTATCGAAGATAATTATACAGTGCAACACTGACCACTTCTGCACAAATTGGGCTGAGTTGGGATTTGCCTGGGATTTAATTTAATTAGTTCATATGCTAAATCCCAAGAAAATCCCCTCTCCAAACGAACAAAAGGCGCGCAGAAGGTATAGCTACTAGTACTACTAGTTAAATCCTGAATGAATAGCCATTAATTATGGGTTTTTGACATCTTGGGTGTAGATATAATCCGTGTGGAATTCTTCCCATTTAGATGAATCAAACTGCAGCTGGTCATTATTATTGGCACCTGTACTTCGTCCATTCTCTCTGTTTGGTTCCTGCTTGATCAAGATCATCATACTGTTAAAAAAAAAACTTTCAAGAAAGAACGAAAACAGAGTGGAAGCAGAAAGACGTACATGTTGTTTTAGACGTGTATTGAGTCAAACTTTGATCAATTTATAGATTGGATGTATGGAAATCATATGCTTAGATTTGTCTTAAAATGTAGTACTACTTCTATAACATTCTCATATTATTGGGTTTTACACATATATTGTAATAGAAACTAGTGATCCTATTATTATTTTTTAAAACAGTAACGATGTTTTAAAATTAAGACGATATCTTTCTTTGGAAAATTAAAACGGAAGTATGTTTTAAGACAGTGCTAAGTAACATTCATGGATGTCTGCCTGCCATATGCATGCAAATAGCATCTTCAGACACATGGAGGTAACATGCATGGATGGATCGATGCAGCTCGGAGCATTGTACCAGGATTCCAACGATAAACATGTGGTTAAGTACTTCTATTATGTCATCAAGAATGGTGCTACTGTTCCAGGTGTCACAGATTCAGATTAGAGTGTTTTCCCATGCTATTGCCCTCCAACAATTACACAAGCTGAAAATAAACAAGATCATCACGCCATTTCAGAACACGATGCGCCTGTCATTTTAGTATCTTATACTCCAAATGTACATATAATACAGTGTATGTATGAACTCTTTTCTCAATGCATATGCGTGCTTGCAAGTTGCAACCAGAGCCAGCAAAAAGTGTGCAAAATGCATGCACTGTTCACTAGGAAACTAAGTTTCTTGTCCTGCATGCATGAATGACACTTACTAATGTATGATGCATATGATGACCTGTAGAACATCTGAAGGAGATTCAGTGCAATGGTGCAAATTCAGACAGAAATTATAAGCCGTACCCCTTATTAGCAACAAAATAATTTGTTGGTAAAACTTTTATATAATATATGTTCTTAACGACTTAAAAACCAATACTGAAAAACAAACTACGTTTAAAAAACATCATAACCAACTCTGAAAATTAAGTTCTAAAATTTAGATTTTAACTACGACTGAAAAGCTAGAGAGCAAACGATCGATGAAGCGGCTAGTGTACCGACCTGGGTAGTGGTTGTGCCGTTGCCGACGCCATGGCCATGGCTTTGCTTCTCCTGCAACAGGAGCTTCCTGGAATGGGTATGTTGACCTAGCAGGAGGAGAGCAAGCCATAGGAGGCAGAGTGCCCTAGCTGTTCTTCTTCCTGCATGCACCATTCTGAAATATCTCTCTTACCAAAAGAAAGAACACTTGCTAACTGAGAGATTTTTTTTTTTTTTTTTGCTGCTGCCTCTTCTTCTTCTTTGTTTCTGTGGCTTGCTTTGCTGCCATTAGCAGCATAGGAAGGAGGAACATATTTATAAGCAATGGAGGCTGGAGAGAGAGAGGCATCGTTTCCTTGGAAAGAGTAGCATCTCGTACGTGCGCAATGCGCATGCTGCAGCGGCCTTGAGATGATAGCAAAAACAACCAAAGTTTTGTAGTAGTACGTGTGCATCGCCTTGGGGGGCTAAAATGATCTCAAAGTCCAATTTCCCGGCAATTCGACGAGTAAATTGTATACGTTGGTATCTCGATAAAGTCAATTTACAACTCAAGTGCCCATGCACTCGCTATTTTGAGGCATGTCTTAACCAAACCAAGATGGCTATTGGGATATCTCATCAATATTTATCCTAAATTTAAGTTTTCTAACAGTTTGATGTTGCAGATATCAGCGCATTTTCAATAAACTCTATCTAAGTTAAGCAAGTTTGACTTAGAACAAAATTAAAACGTCTTACAATATGAATGAAACAGAGGAAATAGTTTATTTGCACGGTGGGAAGATTTACCATGTCAGTATAGTAACTCGATGCATCGTACCGTACATTTTGACTTTGCAATGTTTGCACCAGGCCTACACCTTCAAGGCCTTTGCACATACCAATGGAGAAATTTAATGAAGTTGACCAAGTGGAGAGAAGAGCAAAGGGAGACATGAGCAAGGAAGACTGAGAAATGGAAGTAAATGGTGGGCATTGGGTTTTGCAAGAGCTAGAGGGAGACCTCTGCATCGGGGGTGCTGCATTGAGCGGCTAATCAATGGATTCCAACACAAAGTCAAGTGTCAAAGTGTGTGTTTAGACCATGCACAAGCTTCTATTCCCCTTCTCCCTCGCAGAGTTGGCAGGGATTGGACAGTGTTGGGAACTGGCCTCCATGCCTTTCCACAGGAAACAAAATAAGCACATGTCAATGCATGTGTGCGTGTCTTGTGTGGAGGATATGGTTCTAAAATAACTTGACATAAATAAAGAGGAAGTGGATCCTCTGCGATATTGTTGTATAATAATTGTCACTAACATATGGGTCTATAGAGAGAATGAGCTCACATGTCAATTATGATTAACGCACGACAGTAATCGCGAACAATCCCTGTTGAGAAAAAAAAAACATGGTTGTATAAAAAGTTTCTCTAGGAAGGACATAGAACAGATGATATAGTATGTAGTTTTTCTTGGTTGAGTCTTGCAAGGTTAGTTTGGAATATGAGTTTTGCCAATTTTTTATGCTTAACAAATGACTTGAACTAATTCCATACAGAATTCTTATGTGCCAAGCGTGCCCTTGATCTTTATTTTTGTTGTAGATATACTACTAGAATATTGTACTGATGGTACCTTAAAAGATTGTAAAAGAAGTCATAAAGCAAGCTATATTTTCGGTTTTGTGTAGTTATATGGTACAAGTTTACCTATCAAGATTTATTTGGATGGATGGAAAAAAAAGGTGCGCTCATAAATTTGTCTCGAAAAGTATTACAATGGAAAATGGTGCAAAAATGACTTCTTATCGTGGACTCTTTCCATTTCGGTCTGTAAGGTACACATTTTTCTATAGCTTATTCCATGATATCAAAAGTCCAAATGAACTTTGCTGTTTTCCCTAATTACCTTAGTATATTTTATCTTCCACATTCTTACTAATCATGTTCTCTGTATGCTTTATATGCTTCTCACCTCAAGGTATTTAAGTATGTTAGTATGGTGGATTTTCCTTGGTTTCAGTTGGTTTGACATGGTTTTTTCTAATTCATCTGCAATACACACCTTAAGTTTGAGATTGCTAGACTACTTACCAATGGTTAAATTTCCGTCACAGGGACAAATTTGAAGTTATCTCCAAACTAGTATAATGTTTTTTTCCTTGAAGTAAGAAGATGCCACTATCTGAAGAAAACTGCGGTTTGTATGCAGCTTTAACTTTTTTTTTACAAACCACTATACGTATGCAGTTTTTTTTTTTTTGCTAGATATGGCCTTTCTTTTCTTTTCTTTTTGTGAATGGACTGCTTTAACTCACCACACTTATCAGGTATTCTACAAGGGGATTGCACATCACAATCCTGGATAGGTTATTATACTCTTAATATCCATCATTAGTAGTCTTCAGGAGCACAAATCTTCTTAATTGTCGTCATTCATTGCTTTACCTGGAGAGATGACGTTTCCAACATTGTTTTGATTTTTGCAAACGTAACAAGAAAACATGGGTGCATTGAAAGTTGAAGGCACTAACAATTGTTGATGATAAAGGGTTTTTAGCCCACAAATCACATCCATATCTTCTCCATTTGTATAATTGAAAGGTTTCTCAACTAGATGGAAGAAATTATCCATTTGTGTCATCAGAGCCTTTTGATTAGCCATTCATTTTCAGATGATAAAAGCCAAATTACAGGGTGTGACAAATTGAACCTGTGTTGAATCTTAAATACAATACTGCAGTCATGATCTTGTGCCCAACTAATAGAAGAAAACTAAACCAGGAATTCAGGATCACAAGAAATTAAGTTTTACTTGGGTAAATGTTGCTTTCATTGTGATTGATGTGCAGAGCAATTTAAGCATATCTCATGAACATCTGATGCTAAGAAGCATTTCTACTAGAAAGCACAAAAGCAAGAGCCATTTGTTTCATACGGCAGCAAATTAAAACAAAGTTTGCCTAAGAAATATGCATGCATCTTGCATGTTTCCAAAAGTTGATGGTCAACAAGAGTCACCATAAGAAATTATTGCCATCTGATTGGTATGTTCTGCTTTAAACATGTCTAAACTGTCCTAAACTTCTTCATCACTCAATTACTTTCTGCTTTGGACACTCCAACTGCCTTGAGTGTCTCCTAGAAGTACTAGCATAAACCAATTTGGAACAATTATTGCCGCTAATGGCATTGGTAGGTAAGCAAATAAAAACTTGTTATATAGTACCAAAATTAAGCCTATGTAGGAGACCTAAAGACCTATATATAATATCTTATTATGCGTAAGAGGTCATGTCATGTCCAGAGTTTTATTTATATATAAAACAAATTGGACAGAAGCTAATATCTTATTATGCATTCACGGAAGGAGGTGCGCACCTGAGTCAGTCGATAGGATTTCAATCCTGATGGCCATTGAACTGTTTCTCATGTCTGAAATCGAAGATAAATTTTTTGCCATAATCCAGAGTGGCACACAATCTTGAAAGGAACCAATGTTCAGACTAATGCAGTATTGCATCTATCATGTATCCATCTGAAGATTCATGGTGATGTCAGGGTATTCAGAAATGTCACCACTCACTACATTTGCATAATTGAATTGAGCGTGTAGGAAGAACTGGAGTAGTTCTTTGTGAACCTGAACAAAAGACATCAAATCAAACAAAGACCTCTTATATAGGGATTGACCAAACAGTACCTGAAAACATCCAAGTGGACCAAATAGTTGTGCTACTACTGGCATTTGCCCTTGTGCTTATAATCCTTTGTGGCGCCACTATACAATATATGCATATAGCTGTCATATCTTGACACAAAAAGGCCTAAAAAGCACTGCCATTACTTTGCCAATTGCCACAACAACCGAAAAGGTTTAGCCAAATGACCTAATACTCAATTCTCTCTGCCTTTTTAGCCTGCTATGCTGCTACCTGTAAAAATCCAGCAAGATGAGAACTAGCTTACCAAGGAAAGAAAGGTGAGATCTTGACAAAGTTTCAAATCAACCTCCACAAGCAAATGCATTTCAGACTTTGCTTCCACGGTTTCTACATGATCCAACCCATGCTCAGAAATTTCCCTGAACAAAACAAGAAAGTGTTGTTACTTCCTGACAGAAGAATTCTCCACAAGACGAACATTTCTGAAAATGAAACAGGCTACATATATATGTTCTCCCTGTGATGATGACATGTGCATATATACAAAACTAAAACCAAGAGGACAGTGGCAAATCCCCATAATCAACAGGATAATCTCGATAGGATGCAGACGCAATGAGCTGCAAAAGGCAAGTTTGCTTACAGCATAACCGGGCCAGTGGTTTCAGCTTTTAGGGCTCCTCTTTTTTCTGCTGTTTAAAGGAGCTAAACTCGTCTCAATCTTTTTCCCTCCAGTTTTATATAAAAAGATAGCTAGTTCTTGCTAATCATCTACTCCACATTGCAAAATTTTTGCATCCAAACCAATCATGCAGCAAGACATAGCAGCCATGGCGTACCAATCGTTCGGTGGAGTGGACTTGGCAGCGAGCTTCTTCTTCTCCTCCTCGCCGCAGCCTGGCTCGCTTGGTGTCCATGGCGATCAGTTCTTGGGCGGCGGCGGCGGCGACGGCGGCAGCGCGTTCAGCTACGACGGCGGCGTGGGAGGAGCGGCGAGCGGGAGGGGGATGAGGCGCGACGAGAGGAAGGAAAGGCGGCTGGCGTCGAACCGCGAGTCGGCGCGGCGGTCGCGGGTGCGACGGCGGCGGCAGCTGGACGAGCTGTCGTCGCACGTCGCCGAGCTCCGCGCCGCCAACCACCGGCTCGCCGTGGAGCTGAACCGCGCGGCGGCGAGGCACGCGCAGCTGGCGCGGGAGAACGCGCGGCTCGCCGCGGAGGCACGCGCACTCCGGGAGAGGCTCCTCCGCGGCGGCGGCGGCGACGGCGAGGCGGAGGAAGCGGGAGGAGGCAGCAGCGGCGGCGCGGAGGCAATTTTGGCGCCAATGGATTGAGATTAAAACCAGTATCTGTGTTTAGCATTAGGTGATTAATTAGGAGGAAGTGATTGATTACTGTGCATAACTACTGTGCCTTAATCGAGATTAATTAGGATTGCCCAATCCAGCTCCACGAACTTGTTATGGTCGTCCACTAATCTTTATGAACTAGGAAAAAAACTCATCGGATCATATTTGAAATTTCAAAAAAAAAAATCATAGAAATTTATAAGAAAATGTTCCAAATACCTCAAATATCCCGCAAATTGGTCGAACAGTGGTTGATGGTTCAGGGTTGTTACTTGTGAAAGACTTGAGCTAACTACTTGTATTGGGTTGCCAGAAATGAAGGCAGAAGCAGCAGCATCAGTGAGTGATCAAGTGTCACCGGCGGCGAGCCGGCGACGGCGAGTCCACAAGCACCACCAACACCGGCGGACAGCAAATTATCACAGGGGCTTTGGAGTTTGGGCTTTTGCAAGACAACCATGAGTCCATGAGCTGCAATTGAACTGAAGGCCCAAGGAGGAAAAATGGATATAGATGCTCATTTATCAGTTGTGGCCACCTTTTTTTTTTCTTTCTCAAAAATAAATTCACCACCTTTTTTTCTGCTATGAAGATGATAGCAACATACCACACTCCTGTTCTTCTCAACCAGGAAAATAAGACCACCACCTTCTGTTAAGCTCTCTCTTTCTCTGCAATTCTGACCACAGTGATCATCTCCTCTCATGTCTGTGTAAAAGGAAAAAATGAGAGGCCTGGAACAACAGAAAAGGTAGGTAACAACAGCCTCATCTAGAGTCAAGTCAACAGGCACAGTAACCTGTGTCAAACAGGTGTTGTATCATCTTCTCTTGTTCAACCATCAGGATTCATCAGTTCTCCTAGTTCTACAAATTTCTACAAGAGTATCCCGAATATAATCCTTGCTGACTGGAGTACTCAAGGAAGGAACCATTATGTGAGACATGAATAACAAGAGATTTAAGCTGATCATTGAGTAATAAAATCACTGGCTACTGTCAATCTGTCAGACATGAACCACTGCCTACTGCTGTTGCTCACACCCCTGACGTGTTGCTACTACAGTGAAAGAAATTATATGGCAATCAGACTCGAAGTTTCAGTGCAATCGAAGTGCTTTCTGTACCCTTGACCATACAAAAAGGGTAAACGAATGACATCTTGACATACACTGAAAAAATAGCAGGACAAAGTTGCAATACATCTATATGCGAATCTGATCAAGGCATGCAAAAATAATGAGTACATATCTGAAGCGGCAATGCAAAATGAGCATGTACCAGAAACTTCACTCATCTTGTGCATCACAGGGATGTCTGCAATATCAACAGCATAATAGGATACACCTTCAGATCTAGCTCAAACAGAATTACGAAACAAGGCCAAAGCAAAGGATGTGAGCAAGTAAAAAACTTAGGAACAATCATCCAGTTGGTTAAAAAAAATGAATACTAAAAGCACTCAATATCATCCATAACCAAAATTTGCAGATAAGTTCTTCATGGCCTGACAAATCTGTTTCTTTAATTATATATACCCACGGACCGCACCATGATACACTAGCTCAAGTGTGCATTATATGCGGGCTAGATCCACATTCCACAGTTCCAAGGGGGTCCCTGTGACTCCAGCTACCTTTGGCCCAAATCCATATCCACAGCTATACATGTATGAGTTTAGTGTTGTTACTAAATGGTGACTCCAGTGGCTTGTTCTCCTAGATCCACTGTGTGAATGCGTTGAAGTATGGGTAAATAAACGGTTATGAAAGTTTCTAAGCAATACTATGCAGTCTACCAAAGGGGCAACATATTAGCAAATAAAAGATGGGAGAATATTTTACTTACTGGACATTAACAGTGACTACAAATGTAAACTATGGCATCTACATCAATGTTCCAAGTTTTCATAAGCAAGTTACAGTAAACTTCATCCCACATACGAAAAAAATACATGTTTTGCCAGTTCCCCGCAGCTGGATCTAGCTGTACTTTGCCTCCAACATGTTTATGGGACATATGACCTTATTTTTTAGTACTTGATAGTACTGACCATATATAAGACCCAAAAAAGAATGTTTTCCATTTTTTGGAGGACCATGATGATTACCAGCAGTCATCTATTAGCTACTACTTACTAGCTTATGGCATGCTGCAATATCTTCCTTGGAACCTAAAAGTTGGTTTAAGACTTTAAGCTTTATCTGAGAGAGACTGAATTTATGAAGAAAAATAAAATGCTATACTGTTATGTGATAATCTCAAAACAACAGTATTTATAGTCACAAGTAACTGCTAAAAATGGTATTGATCATAAATAGCAGCCTACAGAAAACTTTAGCATCTATAATCACTTCTGAATAGTTTCCTAATTAACACAAATAAGCACCACTGGGTTGAGTATTCTAGTACAGAAGAAGACAATCATTCAGTGTAGTTTCTCAAATTATGATTGCCGTTATTCTTGCAGTAAGCGAAAAGAAGAAAAGGCTAACAATTTTGTGCCAAACATTGAAATAGTGCAAATAAAACAAGCATGGAGTGCGTAAACAATTTTATGTGTTTTCCCATCCACCCAACTAAACACTCAACGTGGATCGCCCCATCAACAGAACTGGATCATCCCGTCCCATCCAACCTCGCCCTCAAACCAAACGCACCATAAGTGACATTAGTAAACAGTGACTCCAGTGTCTTGTTTTCCTATACCTGCCCAGTGTGAATACGTAGAAGTATCGGCAAATAAATGGTTATGAATGTTTGTAAGACATATATGCAGTATACTGAAGGGGAAACTAACATATAAGCAAATACAATATGGAATAATCTTTTACTCAATGAACATTAATAGCAAGTATAAAGGAAACTATGGCATTTATACCGTTTTTCCATGTTTCCAATAAGCAAATTATAGTATTCTTCATCCTGCATGCTAGCTAATAAACACCTGTTTTGCCAGCATGTTCCCTGCAAATGGATCTGAGCTGTACTTTGCTTCCCACATGTTTATGGACCATATGACTTATTTGTGAGTACTGGGTAGTACTGCCCATATATAAGATAAACCAAAACAATGAAGTTTACCATTTTTGGAGGACTATGCTGATTTACAATAGTCATCTACTAGCTACTGTTTTACTAGAAATGGCATGCTTTGAGGAACCTAAAATGCTACACTGTTGTGTGATAATCTCAAAACCACAGTATTCGTAGTAAAAAGTAAATACTACCTCCGTCCCAAAATATAGCAACTTTTGGCTATGAATTTAGACAGACAGTTGTCCAGATTCATAGCTAAAAATGTACAGAGGGAGTAACTGCTTATAAATGGTATTGATCATAAATAGCACTATAGCAGCCTAAGCTTACAGAAGAGAAAACTTAAGAACCTAAAATCACTTCCGAATTGTTTTCTTTTTCAATGAACGCAAATAAGCAATACTTGGTACAGAAGGAAGACTACTGTCCAGTTTGGTTTATCAAATTATGATGGCCGTTACTCATGCAGTAAGTGAAAAAAAAGGCTAACAATTCTGTGGGAAACATTGAAACGATTTTCTGTATTATTGAAGCAGCACAACGTATTTACAGAAGTTCTAAATTCTAGCAATTGTTCTTACCGTTCAATTACCAATCATAACAGCTACGCACTAAAAAGTTTTGAGATCAAAGAGGTATGACACTCTCGAAGCATCCCAATGAGCATTCAGAGAGTGATGAAGTTTCTCACTTCCACGGAATTGCAACCAACACATAATACTAAGCAATCCTAGCTCAAATTTGCATAGGAGTACCCAATTGCGCTGCGGAGTCACCAGAAGAACGCCGCTTCACCCGCCGCTTCTCGTACTCGGGGTCATCGGTGGGCAGCTCGTACCGGCACACCGGACACGAGTTCCGGATGGCGAGCCACGGCTCGATGCATGCCCCGTGGTACAGGTGTGCGCACGGCAGACGCGTGGCGAGCTCCCCCTGCGCGATCCCGTCCTTGCACACGGCGCAACCCCGCGACGCCGCCGCCCCCTCCTCCTCCCCACCGCCGACCGCCACCACCTGGAGCCGCTCCACCGCCGCGCGCGCCGCGGGTGGCGCCCCGCCCGCCGCCGCGTCCGCCACGTGCCCCGGCAGCACCTCGAAGTCGTCCTCGTCCAGCGGCACCGGAAGCACCTCCCACCCGACGCTCCGGAAGATGTCCCCTATGTCGTCCCCCTCGTCGCCGAAGTCGAACGGCTCGTCAGAGAACCCCGAGTCGTCGTCGCCGCTGTCGAGCCCCTCCATCGCGCCGAGGATCTCCCCCTCGTCGAGGAATCCGAACACGTCGCCGTCCCCCACAATCCCCCCATCTCCATCCCCTCCACCACCAGCGACGGCTCCGGGAGCAGGTGCAGCGGCGGCGTCGGCGATCTCCTCCCACTCGAAGCCCCCGACCACTTCCTCGTCGGCGAGATCGTCCTCGAGGCAGTCCCAGAAGGGAGGGGAGCGGGAGGAGAGGCGGAGCTCGAGGTCGATGTCGGGGTCGGGGTCGGAGTCAAAGGAGAACGGGGAGCCGGGTGCGGGCGCGGGGGCGGCTAGGGTTTCGTCGTGGTCGAACCCCGCCGCGTCGTCGTCGAGGAGGAGGCGGTGCGGGTGGTGGTGGTGGCGCTCATCCTCCTCCTCGAAGGAGGCGAAGTAGGAGGAGGAGAAGCCGCCGGGGTGGTGGTGGTGGTGGCCGCTGCCCTCGTCGGCGGCGTCGAGGAAGAGGTCGTCGGCGATCTCCTCCTCCATGGAGGCGTTGCGTCCCCGTCTCGAGTTGGTTTGGTCGGGCCCGGCTCAGTCGACTTGCGGGTTGCGCCCACTTGGTCTTCACGCCGCCCGTTCGGCCCGGTCACGCACGCCGCCCGCGCTGACGTCTTTTCGAAATACGCCTTCGTGGGCGGGTTACGTAGCCATGATGGTGGGATGATTCCGTTTTCCGTACTGGTTAGCACGAGTTTTTGGTTTGGAAACTCTTAAATTTAACTTCAGGAATTTGGTCTGGAGTGGAGTTTGAGTTGTGGAGCTGTCTAAACCCAACTCCATCTCTCTAGTTCATTTTATGAGAGAGTTTCACCCAACTTCACTCCCAGTTTAGGTGGAGCTGAAATTATTTTCAAAAGACGTGGAGCTGGAGCTGAAGCTGGAGCTGTACTAAACAGACCAGACCCTTAATTGGATTGGGATTTGGGAAGGCACTATCATGATCTACGTTTTGCAAGATGCTTGTAACTTTTCCATCTTTTAAGGTACAAGGGGGTGGAAATGGAGGTAGAAATTCCTAATTGGCCCACGCTAGATTTTGATTTGTATCAACTGGATTGACTGGAAACTGTAATAATAATTGTTGGAAACGGTAGAACCGGTTGAAACTAGAAAACAACAGTGGAGATGATTTTATTGCTTTGGATATGTGAACACTGTTTGTTGTAGTACGGTGTTTTTTAATCATAATTGCTTGGTCTCGTAAAAAAAATCAATTTCGAATATGGGAGATCCATTTTCATCCTGTCTATTTTCGGTATTTCAATGCTTCCAAATATCATATGCCATTGTTGATTTCAATTCTAAAGAATAAAGGATTGATGAAACAGTATCTTTTTTAGATGCCGTGTTAATATCATACGCATCCAAATAGTATATGACCATGGCTAAAGACATTAGCGAGATGTGTTGTATTTTACTATCATCCTGCTTAGGACATGTTAAATGGTAAAGACTAATATGGTCTCTTAGGGCAATCACAAAGTTGCACGGAAAATAACCTTAAGAAATAAAATTTCTTAAGTAGTATTTTTATTCTAACTTTATACATTGGAAGAGGAGAAATCAAAGAATATGGTTACGACCAACCTTAAACTTAAGGCTAGATCATAAGAAATAAAATAAAAAATTAGTTCATACCTTTTGCACCATGCATGATGCTCTTTCATTTATGTTAAATATAGTTTTTTCCTGAGTGGGTCCCAACTTAAGATAAAAAACTATATACATTGTAGCATATGTTATACACAAATGAATATAAGAATGGAGTCTCATCTTACTACTCTAGTGACCTTAAACATTGAGGATACCCTTAGACAATACAAGGACCCCTTCAAATCAAAGGATTGATGTAGAAATTTCATATGGTTTAAATTCTATAGGAAATTTTTCTATTTGGTCATTTGATTCAAAGGATTGAAGCCTTTCAAATCCTATGAAATTCCTATAGAATGTATTACATGTAGATTTTGGAGAAAACTTCGCAATAGTTTTAATCTCTTGGAAAATTTACTTTGAGTCGGATATGGATTTTCATCTCTCGAGGGGATATCCCCTCGTTATTTGCATGTTATCTAAATGGTTATCAAAAAATTTGAAAAAAATTAACAACATAGATTAATAGAAATATATCACTCCACAAACATGCAAGACTAAATTCAACTTCTACAAGTTATAAAAAAACAAATTAAAATGAACATAGTTATCGTCCATTCACATATATATTTGTTATTTTTGTTACAACTTAGAAGTTGAATTTTAATCTATCTAGCCAATTTTTTCAAACTTTTTGATGACTATTTAGGTGGCATGCACAAAACGAGGAGATATCCCCTCGAGGGATGTGTTGATGCAAAAAAACATACACTGGCCTGAGAAATTTGCTTTACTCTAGTGCAAGTCCTAAATGATGATTAAATGCGAACGTGCCAATTGATTTGATCCTACAAGGAACAAGATAAAACATGCAAACGTTATTAGTAAACAATAATCAATCGGCTAGGAAACCGATGTCATACCATGATGTAATCTATCCGATGCATTGTAATGTGAATCGGTTGTAAGGTGTATTCCCAATAATAAATCAATCCTAAACTTGATCCATTGGCTGTAAATATCAATATTATATAATCTATAAATCAATATTATTCTAGAAATCAGTAATTGGGATAGATCGGACTTAACCGAGATAGTATAAATTGCCTAGATCTAAAATAACATGAAATAACGATTATATGTATTCATATCATAGCCGATGTTCAGATTTAAGCATGTATCAGATATAGCTCCGATACTACCTTGTACTAGGATATCCTCTTGCAACAAATATATTAAACTATCGTCAATTAGATTGGTGGTAAACTCAATATATTTATATTAGTTAAGATCCTAATATAAGGGGCAAATATAGTATATTAGACAAAGCATAAAACTATGTAAAACAACTATACCAGGTAAGATCGGTTGAAACCCCGATATTATTCTTATTAACAATCAAGAAGCAGGCTAGAGATTATAATTCTAAGCATGACTTAGTAGATCAAACTTAATTGATGAAGCACTAAGTATAAAAAGAAGCATAATATGTAGACAATCAAGCCGATAGTTGTCTTTTCAGGATGGTAGATATATTATATAATCCAAGTCAACAAGTCAATCTAGCCGTTAACGACAATACCATAAACAGAGGTTGGTCGATGCCAGTAGAAAGCATTATCAATCTAGATTATATAACATATATGATAACTCGACGGATTACATGATCAATATTAGAGTGTCATAAAGATGTAAGACTAATCCCGAGAACACAAACCGTCATAACAAGTAATTACATCGTTATCGAAGATCGAAACCGATGCAGCTCGACTCGAAAGTAAGAACTCGTCGAAATAAAGTAATGAGAAAAGGTGGCGATGCGCAGAAATTGGATTGAACTGATATTAATTATTTACAAGACCTCGGGCTCATATTTATACCTGAATATACAAACTTGCCCGTAATGGACACGACTCATACTTACCTAACACAACTCTAATCGACAAACAAGTCCCTTAGGCAGACTTTTACTGAAAATATCTATAGGGAAATTACATAAAGCCCTAATTAATAGATACAATTACCTGTCCTGGACTCTATCCTTACCTGGCAACGTCATTGCGATCCTTCTTCCGAATTTGATATTGATTACATAACCGAATCTGCTACTATCGGCTGCATCGGCTAACTATGTTGAATTCGGTATCATCCGATACAGACTCCCAGTCGATGTGCATTCTGTTTCCAAGAATTCCGCATATCTTCAAATCCACTTCGGATTGGATCTCGATTCCGATTTATATACTTACCAAATTCTATCGTCAACATGATGAAATCACTTCCCCCTTTGAGCCTATCTCTCTCATCTAATTCCTGTATTTTTCCTGTGATCCAATCAAACGATCACTGCCGTGTTTTTCCTATATTTTGTAATCATCTGTTTTGTCCTTTCATTCCAGTTAGAATCTTGTGTTTTTCTATTCCTCCATTTTTCCAATCATGTTATTCAAATATGCCTAATTAGATACTGTGTCTTTACAAAATTTGAGATCACAAAAGCTCTAACCATTAACTTGCAACCGTGTTTCTATTTTATAGAGGTTAATAGTCACTGTTAAACCGTTGTTATCCACAACAATGATGTTTTATCTCTACTCTTTCTCTCTTTTCTATATCAGCAAATATTTCTTATTAGCAACTAAGAAACCTTATTAATGCATACCCTTAGGGGTTGTTAGATCGAGTAACTTACTTTGTTAAGTCTGTCATAATCTTTGTCTAACGTGCCTAATAATAGAATGTGGCTACTAAAATTGGAGCCACTTTTAGTTAACACGATGACACGTGGATCCTACATGATAAAGAAATAATCATATACCACTTGTGTAATACGAATTAACTCGGTTAAACTTAGTTAACCTGTGATGTAACAAACCAAACAATCATTATTCCTTAAGTTTGCTCGAACTTGTTTTTCCTAGAATACACGCTATGCACACTATGAGTGCACGTCTTAAACACACATCCATAAACGAAGTGAACGTGTTTAAACGGGTTATGTTTCTCGTAGTGTAATCATCCATTCAGATTAGTTATAGACTTGATATGTGTATTTATATTTATGGTTAATTTTTCTTTAAGTAATAGGTGTGTACGTTAACACGTTAATCTTAAAATATTACAACCTAATCTGTCGGATATGCTCACAAGAATAGATCATGTGTGTACGTTTATAGTAATAAATGTGCATTGTTAGTACATACGTTTGTATTATGTTTCAAGAAACACATGCATCCAAATGCCAGACACATCTTTATAGAAAAACATTACTACATTTCTACCATAACGCGTACAAAATTTCTTCCAATCGAGAGGTGGGTCCCTCTTGCAGCTTCGTCTTTTGTTTAAGACCTCGCCATTTTTAGGTCCTTTAAAAGTATAAAACATATGATTAGAAAACACAGAAAATATCGCTTAAATGGACCGCATAAAAAAACATAGGAATTAGAAGAGAGATAAAAACTTGAAGGAAAGTTTCCAAGGCTCCACCTCATATTAAATTTTCTCCAAAATTTATATAGCAACAGACATTTCATAGGATTCATTTTATCACCATTCCTTTTATTCAAAGGGTTATCCAGCTAAAAAAAATTCTATAGGAATAAAATCCTCCAAAATTCATACAACTTTCCTTCAAATAAAATGGAACCTTCTACCATAGCTATCACCTTTCATAGAACACAAAGGGTTTGTTTAGGGGAGATTTTAAGGGTTTATTTAGGGGAGGTTTTAACTGCGACAGCTTATCTAGAATCAGAATCTCTCGCTTTTAATTCAGATTCTGATAAGCTATAACTATATAATCCAGAAAACTGTACAGCCGCGGCGGCGGAGCCGCAGTTGTACCCGAGCAAGAGCAACAAAGGGAGGGAGCCGGAGAGGAACAGCAGCAAGCACGGTCCAACTCCAATCATCGGATACCGCTACCTCGCTGCCCCGACAAGATTCCGACGACAGCAAAGACAGCGACGGGAGGGATCGCGCGTTCCCGATTCGCAAATCGGCATTCTATCTTTTCTTTTTTTCATTTTTTACCCCGTCGATGTCGACAGAAATCACAGTGTGGAGAGGTGGGGGCAAGGAGAAGTGCTGTAGCTTGTGAAAGCGAGAGGTTTTGGATCATCTGGATCCCATCCCAGTGGTTGATTGCCTGGAGGGAAGCTCTTCGTCTCCCCGGTCTATAAAAGGAGCGGGGCCGGAGCCGGGTTGCGGCGAGGCCGCCCTCCACAGATTTCTTGGCGATTTGTCTGGTTCTATCTGCTCTTACTGGTTTCAGATCCGGGAGGGGACTGAGCCTCCAAAGGTATCCCCTTTTCTTTCGCTTCAGTTTTGAGTTCTTGGGTGAGGATTCTTTGCTTGGATTGGAAAGATCGTTTCTTCTCTTGGGGCTTTGTGTCGGTAGCGGGATTACTCAAGGTGATCGATTCTAGGAGAAAACTGGTTCTGAGTAGCTGGTTCGTTGGGTCGCAGTGATTTTGGGGATAAATTTTGGATATGTATGCTGATTAGGATTGACTTGAAGTATCATTCGTACAACCGTGTCGTATGTTTATGCCCGTGGTTGTGAATTGTGGTGGAAAAGGTTGGATTTTGGGCTGAGCTTTAGTTGGTCTAACATAATCTTGCAGCTTGTTTCTCTGTGCTTTTTGTCTCATATTTTGGATATAGTTTGATTTACTTTATGTTGTGACTTAGAGAATTGCGTTTTCTTTTAACTCTTAAGTCGATCCTTTTAGGCTTTTGGTAGAAGAGAGAATGAACTTCTTGCTTCAAGGGAGTACTATTATCAGAACTTTCTTCTCTCCACAAGTCCATACTTGCATTAATTCAAAATGGGATACATTTATTTTGGGGAATATTAAAGCTGAACAACATAAGAAATGGAAACCAAGTTAAAACTGTCTGATTCAAAGAAAGTTAGATGCATGATAATAAGGGTTCAACGCAAAGCATACTTTGTTTTTTCAGATAAAAATCTGACAGAATCCTTGCTATCCAGGAGAGTGAAAAACATAATGGGGATCAGCAGCGAATCGCCGAATGGGAGCCAGCAGATTGTACAAAAGGAAATAAGAGATGAGACAACACCACTTCTGCCAGTCAAGGTGGAGGAGGGGTTTCATGAGTTCAATGGAGCTTCATTTTCCGGGGCGGTTTTTAATTTATCGACCACTATTGTTGGGGCTGGAATTATGGCCCTGCCAGCCAGTATCAAGATGTTGGGCATTATCCCTGGGATTCTGATGATCGTTGTTGTGGCGTTGCTCACAGAGGCATCCATTGACATGCTTGTCAGGTGCAGCCACCAGGGCAAGATTACGTCTTATGGGTGGCTAATGGGTGAGGCTTACGGACAGTGGGGAAGAATTGCACTGCAGGCCTCTGTCGTCATAAACAACATCGGCGTGATGATTGTTTACATGATTATCATTGGTATCCCTTCTAGGCTCTGCTGTTACATTCAAACATTCTGACTTTTTTAGATGTTCAACCAAAATCTGCTGAGCAGCTGGAGTTTATGCAAATAATCTAGACATCAAGTAGAGCATCTTTTATTCTTAGTGTAGTTAACTCAGGCCAAAAGTTTGTAGTGGAAGAAACCCATTATTTTGGTGATTTTTTTATCTAGAGGCTTAGAGCTAGCTGTTAGGCTTGGATTTCTTAGCACTTCACTCTCAAGCAAAAACAATACAATTTGGCATCCCTGTCAGCTAGTTGATCTGTTTTTTACTACCAACTGGAATCTTGCTTCTCCAAAAAGAAACAATTGACCTATCCATTCTAAGCTATGTGGTAAGAGTCATAGGGTAATTCTCCTAATCAACACCTGCCTTGAGCCTTTGACAGACAGCTTTATTTGTCCTGGACTGAAATTGATATTGGTTCTTAAACTTGTAAAATAGGTGATGTATTATCTGGAACATCATCAACTGGTGTTCACCATCGTGGTATACTTGAGGGCTGGTTTGGAGCTCATTTCTGGAATTCACGTGCCATTGTTCTTCTTGCGACGACTCTTTTCGTGTTTGCTCCATTGGTGAGCTTTAAGCGTCTGGGTATGTCTTATTGCTTTTATATTGGTAAAGAAAAAGTATCTTTCGTTGTATTTGATATTGTTGGCAACATGATGTTACTCATAGATTCTTGTCAATTGTCATGCTTTCTAGATTCATTGAGATACACCTCTGCCCTATCAGTTGCTCTTGCTGTGGTTTTTGTCGTCATTACTGCTGGAATTGCTATCATCAAACTCTTCAATGGAACTGTAGCGATGCCCAAACTTTTCCCAGAACTAGATGGTCTTAGTTCCATCTGGAAGCTCTTTACGGCTGTCCCTGTTCTTGTCACTGCCTACATCTGCCATTACAATGGTATGCACTTTCAATGCTCAGACTTTATTTGAAGTATTCAATAATCTGATGTCTAAATGCACGTTCTCATGATTCACAGTTCACAGCATTGACAATGAGCTTGAAGACAGAACACAAATTAGACCTATCGTGCGAACATCCCTGTTCCTCTGCTCCAGTGTTTACATCGCTACAAGTTTCTTTGCATATCTCCTCTTCGGCGAGGGTACCTTAGATGATGTTCTCGCTAACTTTGATGCAAATCTTGGCATTCCGTTTAGCTCTGTCTTTGATGATATAGTGCGAGTGAGCTATGCTGCCCATGTTATGCTTGTCTTTCCCATAGTCTTCTTTGCCCTTAGGCTCAACTTGGATGGACTGCTTTTCCCCACATCAAGGCACATTTCTCGTGACAACAAGAGATTTGCCATAATCACTATCTCACTCCTCACAGTAATTTATCTTGCTGCCATTTTCATACCGAGCATTTGGGATGCATTCCAGTTTACTGGTGCGACTGCTGCTGTCCTGATTGGTTTCATCTTTCCTGCCATGGTTATACTTAGGTAACTAAATTATGTCTCATTGTGTTATATATTCCCTCTGTATTCATGCATTTTCATATTGACACATAACATTTTGGCTTTCTTTTTTCTAGGGATCCTTATGAAATCGCATCCAAGCGTGACAAGATCTTGGCTGTGACCATGATCGTGCTTGCTGTCCTCTCCAATTCTGTTGCTCTATACAGCGATGCAATGAATATCTTCCGTAAGAAAGAGGAGGCCTGAATGTCAGACTCCAAAGGAATGTCGTCCAATATCAGTGATGCAGGAAGTGTGGCTTCATGGTACGAGACACAGATGCTGTGAAGGGAAATGATTTCCTGGAATCCAGCGAACGAAGATTTCTTGGTCACTGGTTGAGGTTCCAGTCACTAGAAAGAATTGGATGGTTGAATATGTGTGGCTTCTGTGCAAACCGGCTCAACATCGAATTGAGCTGCTCGTGATATATGTATTGTCAGCGTGCTTGTATTCACAAGCAATGTATGGCTTCAGAAAGCCTTCTTTACAATAATGTACAGTTTTGGAAATATTTCAGATGAGTTAAATGTCTATATGAACCTGAACTCGGTGTCGTTTTAAAATTGGAATGGGTGTTGTTGCCATCTTTCACTTATGTGTCAAGTCTGTGCCTGTTTGAATTAAGGCAATATGAGAATTTAATTTACTTTTGAAAAAATCTGGTTTTCAAATGATGTTGAAAAGTAGCATTGAGGTGATCAAATATGATACTACAATGCTAAATTTTCATCACACTGCATCAGAGTGTCTACCCTGGACCAATCTTAAAATTGCACATAGAGTTCAGAAAGAAAGATCCATAACACTACTTATTTTTGCCGCCTTCCGGTGATCAGGAGGTACCAAGCTCAGCTGATACTCTTTGCATCTTGAAAGGTCAAGGCTCCAAGCAACCAACAGAGCAAATTATGCATAAGAGCAGTAGCAAATGTGAGGGACCCTTGAAAGAAACATTGCTGTTTGTCTGACGTTTTCTTCGCTAATATTCTTTTGTTAGGATACTTGGTATCACATCCAGCCAATTGGGCACAATGACAGAATCCTCCTAGTTGTGATAGGCTTATCTTTTCAGTCACTGGCAAAGTACTTCTGGCACTAGCAAATTTGCATTCTTATGTTGACACTTAATAAATGAATGATGAATTTGAATCACAGGAAATTCTTGGCATGACGACAATTAATTTAGGTATGATTATGATAGACAGATTGCAGATGGAGGGTTTAGAGCCACAAGTTTAGATGTTGGTCAGGAACCATTCAGAGATCAATTCATAGAGGGCCCCAAATGATATTTTGTTGCACAATAATTTACTCTGATTTGCAAGCTAGCTGAGAATTGTTTAAGGTTTCTTGTCTACATCAATTTACAGCACTGAGTTGGCCAAAACAATCATCTTGTTTTCATTACGTCACTTGGAAAAACAATTATGCTCCCACTTGTCCACCTTGTCAATGTTGAAGATCTTGTCAAAAAGTAAAAGAAAAACGTTAGGGAGTTTGAGCAATTAGAATGTGACTGTGTAAGTGTTGATGTAAAAACACGACGGCCTGAAAGATCTGCTTAGCTCCAGTGCAGGTCCAAAATAATAATGAGATGCGGGCGTGCCAGTCAGTTTGATCCTGCAACTGATAAGACATAAATTGAATATCAAAGAGCCGATCGGCTGACAAGCTGATATAGTAATTCCAGCCGATATCCAGTATAGATCTTAATACTTGAGTAAATAATGACATAAAGATAGTCGGCTGATGATAACATGATAAAACAATAATATAATCCAGTAGAAACCAGTCGGCTAGTAATGATAGATTGAATAAGTACTGATCCGAAGGTTAAAGTATACATCGGCTGGAGATCCGATGTCATTAAATCCAAACGATTATATAAACAATGAAATCTTTGTTGTCATCGGCTAAAACCAACTTGTAAGTAATCCTTGTAAACCGATACAACGTCCAGATAACTCATCGGCTGAAACCCCGATGAAACCCTTATTGGCAATCAAGAAGCAGGCTAGAGATTATGGTTCTAAGCACGACTTAGTAGATCAAACTTAACTGATGCAGCACTAAGTATGAAAAGAAACATAATATCTAGACAATCAAGCCTTTGACTGATTTTCAGGGTGGTGGATACATTATATAATCTAAGCAAACAAAACAATCTAGCCGATATCGATAAAACTCTAGATGGAGATCAACCGATGCAAGTAGAAAATATTGTCAATCTAGATTATATAACGTATATGATAACTCATCGGCTAGCACTCCGATAAGATATTAGCATGAACCTATCGGCTTAACAAGATTTATATTATCAACAACAATCTAGTAGGTCGAACCTAACCGATGCAACACGAGATTGTATATGATAATCTAATACTTGATGAACCGATAGATCTATCTAATGTGATGAATATAACAAATCTATTTAAAATAACATTGTGATTGTAGAGATATATCGGCTAAGACAGAAGACCAGACTTAACCGAGACAGTCCCAACTAAACCGATGCGTCTCTAAACACAATGCAATTAAGATAGAATTGAGATATCAGGTAAATATATCAACCGAAACCAGAGCGATCCAAGAGATCGAAGCAATGTAGCCTTGAACAACACCAATGTTGCCGATAAATTCACCAGGACCCGACGGAACATAGGGCTTACCCCTTCCCGGAGATCGAAAGCCAATGCAGCCTCGCGTCAGGTGCCAAATTCCGCCGGTTGATAAGTAAAAAACCTCATAAATAGGGTGCCGACGCGCCGAGAGTAGTTATATTGATCGAGAGATAATTTACATGGATCCCGGGTGTACATATTTATACCCGTGGGTAGATACTAGTCCATATCGGACACGACTCAAACTTTCCTAAAGATAAAAGGAAAACATAAAGTGCTTATCGGACACTAAACACACTTTCCTAAAATTTAAAAGAAAACTAACGACTCTGTCTAATTAATAGATAAATTGCCATGCCGCATCCTCCTTGAACTCGGTCTCTTTTAGATAAACTTTTTTAATAGATTAATTTTCTTAACCGAATTTGGTAAGAATCCGACTGTTGGCGATTGATAGCTTCCATTGGCTGATTTCAGGACTCTGAAGCCGATATTGACTTTAGGCTGATGATGACTTTGAGGCTTACCAAATTTTATAGTTAACAGTAAGGCATTTAGTAAGTTAATTCTACCAAAACTCACAACTAACATCTGAATGCAGATTAACAACCGGGTAAAGCAGATATAACTTCTACTATATAGTTTGGCAAAAGCTTGGACCTAAATCATTCTGTAGTTAGTATTAACTGTGTCCTTCAGAAAAAGCAAACTTAGTAAAAAAGAAGTACAGAACAGTTGACAGATTAGAAATGGGGACCTCACTGACCATACTAGTATCAGTGCACTGAATGTGGCAATAGGCAGATTCTGCTTAATTGGACCTGCAGATGCAGATGATTCAACAGAATGATACACTCATCTGCATTCATCAAGACAATAATCAATTATATGATCTTGTTTACTAGGACAAGAATTTTACACATGTATCCTTTCCTTTCATGGATTAAGACACAATTATTGCTTCTTGAGAAAGTGGGTCACTGCTTAGCAGTGTTGCTGCCAGTTGAGATGTACTTCCAGTAAGAGGTAACTTTCATTCACTTTGGAGAAACAAGTGACATCTCCAACTTGTCTGTCCTACTGTCACCTTGACTCTGAGGGAATTTCTGTCTAGTAACAGATGTAAACTGATTTTTATGTGTTCACAAGATCCATAATTGTACTTCTATAAATTCACATCAATGGTTCAACTGGAATTGGACTGTACATTTTCAAGTGCAATCATCCCTCGTTTGTACTGTCACTGGCATGTGAATTTGAAGTCCCTCATTCCGAGGAACCGAAGTTGAAGTCCCAGTTCTTTTCATGTTATTTATCGGACTGTTGAGACGGATCATTTGTTTCATGCTTCAAAAAACGAATTCTCTTTTTAAAAAAACTGCTATATTATTTAGTTCACTTATTTTAAGTTATTTACCGGTGTCTTTATGTTCACACATTAGGCCAGGTTTGACGGATCTAATCAAGGTTTCCCATTGAAGTTTAGTAGTTTACACTGTCTTTGAGATCACATTTACACTGTCCTTGAGATCACATTAAGAACTAATAGACCTGTAAATCCTTTCATCTAGCAGGATGATGCTTTGGGTGATGAGCTGGTTGTTGAGATGTGAAGTGTCTGCCATTAAAAATGCTCCTGAATATATCTCCAACAAGAGACGCGTGGCAGTAACATGCATCCCCGTGGCTTATGCTTCACATTACACATTTGTTTATACCTAAACCTAAGCTTAATTACTGCATTAGCTTCCAGATCAACGCTTTCAGGATGGATGAGATGCGTACGTAACATGCGAACCTCGTTACCGGATCTCATTGCCAGTTAAAGCGTAAACAAGTCTCCTTAAAACCTGACTGTTTCTTAACTGAATTCTTTTTATATCTAGCTGAAAATGACACCCTGTTTTGAGAGTTCAGAAGGGAAGAATAATTACTTGGTTTAGCTTTAAGGCTGAGTTTAAAATAGATTATTAAGTGGGTTGTTATTACGGATTATTTACTTGATTATACTAATCAATTAAATATTTTAAAAAATAACCTTAGAAAATAGCTTAAAACATAAGTGGTATAAGTAATACGATAGAATAAAGTATACTTTAAAGTTTTCTTTAAACGTGGAGCATATAATCCGCTTCAATAATCAAAAACAACAAAGCTCTTTAACCTGTCCAAATGGGGACCTACTGAACCGCAGAGACATCTGTCAGGTGGGGTCTAGCGAGGGTGGGCCCCAACTGGCAGTGAGAGATGTTAAGCTGTAGTAGCTTGCAGTTAGCCAAAGGCGAGAGTGTCCTTTTCAGAAAGCAATAGCGTAACGCCCCCACCAGCCGCAGCCTAAGCCTAAGATTAGGCTTAAGCTAAGCTAAGCTTAGTTTAGTTGCTTCACATGCTGGCTTTCCGCACCTTTATCATGGCTGTCGCCAAGATTGGCGCCCCAACTTGCTCTTGTTTAGAACTCGCCTTCAAAGTTCAAACTTCTTTTTCTTTTTGTTGGTGTTGGAAATAATTCCCAAGTCTTATATGTATGGGCATTTTCTCCTTCAAAGTTCAAAACGGGTATGTTGATTGCACAATAGAGAATCATCCAACTAGAATGACCAAATTTCTGTAGCAAACAAATAGCCTGAGGTTTTGCTCTGAACACATGAATTTTAAAGGATTTTTGTGAACGTTTCAGGGAGCGGTCCGAATTAATTTCACATGAGAATTCTATACAATTTTTGTAACACGCTCCGTATGCCTTCACTAGTCCTCCTGTTTGCTCATACTCCCTCTGATCATAAATAAGTGATATTTTGAACACCAACATGGTCACTAAGACACTAATTTGATAAATAATTACTAGTGTAAAACCTATGAAGAATATAGCAATGTTACAATATTTTGAAGCTGAAAATTATAACCATATTGTTTTGAAAAGTTAAATCAAAATATTGAGAGAGAAATTTTGATGATCAAAGTTGGAACAAATTAACCAAACGGAAATAGATCCTTGACTTGACTTTGTGCAGTTGTGCCACTAACATAAACTACACAGAGTTTAGGAAGCCTCATCATCCTAATCCTAACTACACTTATTTGAGAATGTCACTTATTTATGATAGGAAAAGAATTACAGTAATTTGTTTCTTTGAAGCTTAATCCCTCTTTTAATCAACATCATTAACCTTTAATGACTATACATGCCACCAATGCTGCCGTTCTCGCCGTCACCCTTTTCTCCTCCGATCGCCGCAGCTTCCGCGAAGAAGCCGCCATTAAAAAACCGAGCTTTCCTCGCCCCGGCAAACGCAGCCACCTCGAGCGCCACCGCCGCCCAATCTCCAGCGAGCAGCAGCAGCAGCGCGCTCTTCCTCCCTGACGGGCGGCGAGGAGGGGGGATGGGGGCGGTGGCGTCCACGGTGGCGGCGCGTTTCGCCTTCTTCCCGCCGGCCCCGCCGTCGTACGGAGTCGAGCCGCCGCCGTCGCCGGCGGCCGCGGCGGCGGACGGGGCGGTGGTGGAGCTGAGCGGGGTGCCGCGGCGGGGCGGCGTGGAGGCGCGGCGGCTGCCGACGGGGCGGGGCACGGAGGTGGTGGCCATGTACGTGCGGCAGCCAGGGGCGCGGCTCACGCTGCTCTACTCCCACGG
Source organism: Oryza punctata (assembly GCA_000573905.2). Classification (NCBI taxonomy): domain Eukaryota; kingdom Viridiplantae; phylum Streptophyta; class Magnoliopsida; order Poales; family Poaceae; genus Oryza; species Oryza punctata. Next base: position 32,401,941 of record CM002493.2, read on the forward strand.
CAACGCCGCCGACCTCGGCCAGATGTACGAGCTCTTCGTCGAGCTCAGCTCCCACCTCAACGTCAACCTCATGGGGTACGTCACGCCACGTCACTCTCTCTCGGGTTGCATTTGCATTGGAACGTGATCCTCTTTGTTATCAACTTATCATCGCGTTATGATGCTACTAGGTTGCTTAATTCAGAAGAAAGTCTGGATCTTTCAAGTATAGTTTGTAGGAAAGTTCATGATGGCATCAGGGGCCTTCACCTGCTTTGAATTGATCATTTGATTGTGCATGTTTAGGATCTTGTGATGGATGGGTAGGAATGTTTGGGTCTCCACTACTGTTCTCATTTTGCATTTCAGTTTAAGAGTTATATATGCAGGTATAGTGCCGTTGGCCTTATTTTAGTTCGGAGCGAAAAATGCGTGATGTAGTGCTCTCTACTTTTAACTAATTTGGGTACCTGGCGAATTTGATGGAATCATGGAAGATTTCATAATGTTCAAGGCTGTGGTTGCGATTGGTTTTGTCTTCGCAGAAGGTGGCGATAGTTACTGTTGCTATTCATTATTGTCTTCAAGTGTATTGGGTTATGAAGTGTGGTGGAAGATTCATGTGTTATTGTATCAGTGGGAATGTCTGATGCGGCAGTTGTTATCTGGCTGTGTGGCTCAAGAAAAGTGAGGCTATCGTGCTGGATAATTGGTAGATTTGATTGAAGTTGATGATTAATTTTTGTACTAAGCTTTAGAGCTGACTGGAAAGTTTGGATGTTACTGTGCTGTCCTAGCAATAGGTGGGGATGTTTGCGTCATATCACTACTAGGCTGTTAGGACCCTCTGATCTGGTGTTAAATGTCAGTGGATATTATGGAACTGGTACAATTAGATGTAGTGGAACCCAATGTAGTTGCCACAATTAATAAAAATCTGAACACCTCATTGGCTTATATCAAAGGATTGGTAAGATGACGAGTTGTTTTATTTTCTGATATTTTTTTAGATTTTTTTGTTGATGTATGTGCCTTGTGGTGTTTTCAGTGATGTGCAGTGATTGAAACTGAAATTATTTGTATATGATTTTTATTGGACTCAAAACTGTTAAACATTTGATACTGTATATCATTCTGGTTTTTTTATACAGAAGTTGATTGCCCAAATAAATAAACTTAAATTATGGATCTTATCGTATTGCAATTTGCAAGTTGTGTGCTAACGTTGGTCACAAATCAGGACATTTGAGACCATTTACACCCATTTAGAGGTAGGGTAGAACATAGTTCGATTCTTAATTCTTTTATTTACCATTTTTTCGATAGAAATACATGTTCCGTGAGAGGGTTCTTTGATGAACTTTCATGTTGGCCTACTTCGATTAAATCTGTTGCCCACTGGCTCTTCTCAATTAAAGTCTGGGTTTTTATTTCTGGTTTAGGTGTAGTAGTGAATAATAAATACTGGAAATATTATCTATAGCTTCCCTTCCGTACTTACATTTTAATATAGAGTACTAGGTTTTTAGTGAAGGAATTAGGCATATTTGATCCCATGACTATGTTCAATGGATAGGCTGGCAGATGAGCTGTTTGTTGGATAGTCATGGGTGGTTACCTGGATCTAACACAGATACGTTATAGCCAATTTCTGATCTTATCGTGTCGATCAATTGCTGTGTTCTGCATTCCCATTCAACTACTCAGATTGGTCATTTTGTTTTCTAGTTAGTAATATGAAAATTTTATCACCATGTTTTTTTGTGGTATCCTGGTAGGGACCTAGTTATGGTCTACTATGCTATTACTTTGACATGATGGCAATTAAAATTTGTTGATTTTGATGATCATTCAGTATCCGCATAGCTTTCTTAAATCACTGGATTGTGATTATGATATAAGCTTCATTTGATATCTCACTAGTCATGATTCCTTCAATGTAATAAGCCTCGCTGATATCTTAACATAAAGTAACTTCATATTTATCTTTTTACAGTTACGATTATTCCGGTTATGGGCAATCATCAGGGAAGGTATAAAATCATCCTTTTTAGGAAAGTGTTTTTCCTTCTTTTTTTTACCATTTCGTTTTCTTTTTAGTGAATTCCATCCCTCCTAAGGCTCTGTTCTTTCCCCCATTTTCCCAACTCACCTTCCTCGATTTCCGCGCGCACGCTTTTCAAACTGCTAAACGGTGTGTTTTTTGCAAAAAGTTTCTATACAAAAGTTGTTTTAAAAAAAATCAAATTAATCCATTTTTGAAAAAAATTTTAGCTAAAACTTAATTAATCATATGCTAATGGATTGCTCCGTTTTCCGCGTTTACTGTGCTGGTTTGGAACCTGCTGCTGCGAACGCAGCCTAAGTTTGCATAACTGATGGATTTGTTTCTCTTTGGTGCTGCAGCCAAGTGAGCAGAACACTTATGCTGATATAGAGGCTGCATATAGGTGTCTAGTAGAAACTTATGGAGCCACAGAGGAAAACATCATTCTGTATGGCCAATCAGTTGGCAGTGGTCCTACTTTGGATTTGGCATCCCGTTTGCCTCATTTGAGGGCTGTTGTTTTACACAGCCCTATTTTATCTGGCTTAAGAGTGATGTATCCAGTAAAGCATACATACTGGTTTGACATATACAAGGTGATAACACTTCTTTGTTTATGTTAATCTTAACTTTGCTAGATCTAATATACACTTATTTATTTGCAGAATATCGATAAAGTTCCATTGGTCAAGTGTCCTGTTTTGGTAATCCATGTGAGTATTCTACTAATATCATTTTTAGCATGAAGCTTTTAAATCTGACCACTACACCATTTTCCTGGAGTACTTCAATATGCACTTCAAATTGAAAATTTATTATTTTTTCCTGACCTTATTAAACCCTTTTCTTGTTCAATTTTGTATGTTAACAACAAAAGTATTTGCTGATCAGTCATAATCTTTCATCCATCATCACACTTGTAATTGTTGCCTGATGGCTGTTCTATTTTGATATTCTGATCATGATGTTCTGGACAAAGATGACTATTGAGTAGCTATGTGTACAATGTACAGAAATATTTTCTAAAAGAACTAAAATTTTGTCATCTGCAGGGTACAGCTGATGAAGTTGTTGACTGTTCTCATGGGAGGGCACTGTGGGAACTCTCTAAAATAAAGTATGAGCCTTTGTGGGTGAAAGGTGGAAATCACTGTAATCTGGAACTCTATCCAGAATACATCAAGCACCTAAAAAAGTTTGTCACGGCCATTGAGAAATTACCACCTACAAAAGATGAATCCTCAGGGAGCTCAGATCCTTCAGATCCTAGTGAAATAGGGTCAGAAAGTATGCAGAGCTCAAGAAAAAGCACGGATGTAAAGGATAAATCTAGGTCAAGCATTGATCACAGGCATAGCGTTGATAGGCGGGAAAAGCCAAGAGGAAGCATAGATAGGAGAGAAAAAAGCAGAAAGAGTATAGATCATCCTGACAAGCCAAGGGCTAGTGTGGATCAACCTGATAGACCACGGAGAAGCATTGATCGGTGTGTATTCTTATACTCTCTCGTTTTGTTTTCACGGTTCTTTGCGTATTCCTGTTACCAGAAGAGATTGACTCTTGCAACCCATTGCTGTGACAGCTTTGGAGGGATGATGAGGTCAGTGACGTCCGTCAAATTGTGCAATATTGACTGTTTCAAAGTAACCTATGCTTCTGGGAGCTGAGAATACTGAAAGGTTAGTGTTTGTGAGTCGTCTGTAATTCTGTATTTACTCCATTTGCATTCTTTGTTCGTTTGTGGCTGTGGAAGCCTGGAAAGTGTATTAATTTGGGTGAGGGCTTGTCTTCTCCTTGAGTTGTTTCTTGAAAAGAAATGGCCGTTCTTTCCCAACCCTTTGAGTTTTTGAAGCAATTCTTTTGTTGAGTTCAAGAACGACACTGCCGTGGAGCAGTTCTTACATAGATGTCATGTACATATTTGCTGTATAATTACACTGTCCTGGTTTTCTTTTCACACGGAAACATTACAGATGTGATCTAGGAGTAACAGAACTGGGAATTTTGTTGTCCCCCCTGTGAGTCTTATTGTCTTGAAACATGTTATGTGTTGTCTCATCATGCAATTCCAAAGAAAATGGGCTATGTACACCACTCGACATAATTCTGGAGCTTTGAGCCTGAAATGGACCATGTCCAAAGTTATAAACAAATAAACAAGGTCTTTGCGCTGTGAAGCCAGTTTTTTTTTTAATATTTGTGTTTTGTTTTAAACATAAGTGAAACCAGATTTTTTTTGAAAAAAATAAGTGAAGCCAGATATAATCCCATTCAATTTCTGCATAGGAGCTGTGTTAGTACTTGGCTTTATAAGCCATTCAGGGATTCGTTCTCTACTATCTGGTTAATATGGAACAAATCTTATTGAACATGTGCAATTGTTAGTCGGTAACCCCTAGTACTCATGGTAATCAGTTGCATGTCCATACACTTATAGTGCTGTTATACGTTTTTTCGGCCCAAACCTGATCATGAACCGAGCTTAGTATAATCCTCTAGATTTGGCTTAGGTTGCGTTCTAAACCACGTTTTCGTTTAGCTGCTTTCTCGATTTCGTTAGCCCGCTTTTTAACCGCTAAACGTTATGGTATGTTTCGTGTAAAAACTTTCTATATATATAGAAGTTGCTTTTAAAAATTAAATCAATCTAGCTTTCAAGTTTTTTAAAAATTAATTTCTCGTTTTGTGTGCTGCTAATCATCCCTTTCAAAAACACACTTTAGAACACTATGTAAACAGGAAAGGGCAGAAGCTGACTGAACAACTTACGAGTTAAGACCCATGCTTGTCTCAGGTCAGGTAGCTTGAGCTTTCGAGTTTAGTTCACCTGCTATCCCTCAATTTCAATCTTACGCCGAGTTTATTTGACATCCTTTATTCTTAATACCAGAAATCTTCACCCCTAAACTATACAAAACCGTCCAATTTAAGTCCTATAGTAGTACAAAGTTATCTCCAGTCACCAACATTAGCATAAAAAAGTAAAAATGGATAAATAACACATAAATCGAGGGCGCGGAAGTTCTTTCTTCTCACCTGATCCGCACAATGCCACCAAAGGTAAGGATCATCCCATACAGAGTAATGGGCTTCACCGCTGCGCGCCTTTTCCCTTCGGCCAATTAAAGCTCGCTAAGCTTCGCTTCCCCCCTTATGAAAAAAAGTAGTCGGCATTCTATAAGCGACTTGTCGAGTTTACAAAGCTTTGCTTCTTGTAGTTGGCCCTCTGAAGGGACGGGAGGAAAGAAAGGGCGGTAGATGATAATGCGAAAGGGCGCCGCGTCTGGGTGGGCGGGCTGAATGGATAAGCGAAAGATGCCATGGAGTGGGGAATATCCCGAGTCTAAAGTTAGACAACTAAATGCACTTCAAGGTGCAGCCGAGGAACTGGGGGACCGCCTCTCAGGCCTCCCCGACGGGTTCTACCATAGAGGCCAACGATAGACAATAACTCCCCCCCGAACACAGCTTACAACTTTCAGTTCATAGTCTGCACACCACCAAATCAATCTTCAGCTAAAATAATATAGATTGCTTCAAGACAATGAAAGAGTTTGATGTACTACATGTGGATGCCCACCGTATATGAGAATTTCATCTCGTACGGCTCAAGCAGAAACACACAAATTTTCAACGGATATTAGAAAAAAAAGGTTCAAAACTTAACTTCATCAGCAGAGAAGGCTTCCTTCTGGGCTTTTTGATTTGAGTGTCAGGGCTTTTCAACGATTATAAAGCTCTCTATGATGGCGGCTAAGTCGAGGAGTAGGCACACAAGAGTGCTTTTCTTAGGGGCTCAACCTGTATAGGTACTGTGTAAGGTTAGCTCTATTGGGCGCCGCATAGATGTATAGGTTTTGTTCCTATCCAAGTTTTCTTTTCTTCCAATCTATTTTAGGAGTAAACCATTTCACGCTTCTCACTGGCAAGACCCAGTGTAGTGCGGCGCACGCACGTACCGCCTACGAATAATAGGTAGCCCCCACCCCAGGCAAAGTTTGTGAGCCGTGTAATAGGCGACCATTTCGCGTGGTTCGGGGGGCACTTGAATAAGCCGCTGGCCCCCGGCTGCGTCTTTACCCCTATCCAATTTTTGGGCCAATTCCCCCTTCGGGGAAGAGTTTGGGGTCCAAAGCCACACCTTCTTTCTCCCATAGGAACAGAGGTCAGGAGCTGCCGGCAGGGCGCTGCTTTTAATCTGCCTGATGGCTCAAGATAAGTTGGAGATGTACTTGAGATAGATAATTTATGTAACTTTCTTACTGGAGGTAAGGCCTGGGACTAAGGTTTTTATAAGTCAGTAGTAGTAGTTGTTGCTTTCTCGGCTATTCCAATAGAAATGATTGAAATTCTCGTATACGTATAGTAGTAGACGGCAGTAGATCCGGATGAACTCCATCTCCTTGGAAATAAGGAGTGCATCACTCTTAGTTTTCTCTTATACCCTTATCATGTCTTGAATGATGGTATCGATTTGATCACGCCGGAATAACAGCTCGACGGAGGATTGGTACGGGGAGCGACACTAGGATCTGGACGTAAAACTGGATCCCGAGGCACAAATATTAAGTTATTTTCTCGCGAATCGTCGAGATTGGAAGATTCCATAGAATTTAGGACATTAGAATCTTGATTAAAATAGACTTCGTTTGGTAGTATCGTTGCGAATTTTTTAACAAAAAAATTCTTGCTTTGCCCAATAGAAACAAAGTTGGACGGGGAAGGGATATAACTCAGTGGTAGAGTGTCACCTTGACGTGGTGGAAGTCATCAGTTTGAGCCTGATTATCCCTAAACCCAATGTGAGTTTTTTCTATTTTGACTTACTCCCCCGCCACGATCGAACGGGAATGGATAAGAGGCTTGTGGGATTGACGTGATAGGGTAGGGTTAGCTATACTGCTGGTGGCGAATTAGCATGGGATTCTGTAAGAGCATCTCTAAATAATAGCTAGGCATCAGTTTGAGTCCGAGATTGCCCCAATGATGGCCTTTCTGATTTCATTCGTTTTCCGATCACATATTTCTTGGTGTAGATATCTCTCTTTGCAAATAGAGATACCGAGGCCCCCCAACCTACTAGTTGTTGGTGGGGGAAACAAGAGTGGGAACGTGGGCTTCTTTCACAGTGCGTACCTCTCTTTCTCTTCTTTCTCGCTCTGGTGAGAAGGTGAATTGTGTTCTCAGTACAAAAGGAGTCTTTCAGAAGGTTCAGCGAGTTTGAAGAGAGAGAAGATCAGTAGAGCAGTCCGGCAGCCAAACACGACACCCAGGGGAATGGAGGCTTTGTACATAGTTGCAAGACGTTGCTCTACAATGTGTCGGTGTTGACGCTCTGCGAGGCCGGAAAAGTTGTTGACACCTAGTAGCGAAGAACGAAAACATAGTTAGCGGCGGGTCTTTCTTCTGATGGGCGAGCTGCGGAGCATACACGACGGACCTGAGACAGAAGAGTGAAGGTTCATGTGGTTTTTAGAAGACCCTACCTACGATGTAGACCTCAAACTCAAGCCCAGCTTTATCGGGTCTCCGAAACAGGAAACAAGAAAAGTAATAGAAATCGTGTGCCAGCGGGGATACGAAATTCACTGGATTTTACTCTCAATCCACAGGTGGAGATACCTGGGGTGGGTTTTCATGGCCTAATCTACTAAAGTAGATCATATGGATGTAGAAAAAGCTTTAGATTTTGTGATGAATTGGAAACATCTCTTTAGGGAAGGAACAGTTGGGAAATCCCCGGTCTCAAAGAGACAAGAGACATACAGACTTTAGGGACTATGGGCAATGAGGGAGGAGCCGAGCGGCGAGGATGTGCATTTACTAAACCTTCGATAGGGGTAGTGGAAGGAGTTCATCCTCTAAAAAACCTATGAAATATGGTTTTGGCCTTTGGTTATCAGGAGAAGGGGATGCATCACCCGCAAAAGATCGAGAGGGGCCCAAACCAAACCGAGAACGTAAACAGAATTCGACTCACTCTCGTATGGCTCGCCCTCGAGCCCTGGGCGAGTCGGCTGGGTCTTTCCCTCTTGTTCTGTTTCCGCCACGATAAAGACGCACGGAAGAACTATGGTATGCCCAACGCAGCGCGTGGAGGATCCGTTGAGAGTGTCCCTTGTCTCGGTAGGGAACAAGGGGACAAGATTCGAATCTGCAGTCTTCAAGTCATGAGCCTGATGAGTTGACCAATTCCTCTACCCCGCTTCTTCCCCCTGGTCTTTCTTTCCCACCGGGGTTCACCTTGCTTGCTTGGCCAGGATAGAACCAGCGTTTAGGTTCCTTGCGGCTAGGCGCGGAGGTTGGAGCTCCTAACGACTGGGTGCAGCCGAGGAACTGGGGGACCTTCTCGAGTACAGGATAGGCAATTGAGAGTAGAATGACCAACTTTTACACGAATTTTCAAGTGGATGAGATCGGTCGAGTGGTCTCAGTTGGAGATGGGATTGCACGTGTTTATGCAGCTCTCTGGGTCCCTACCGACGCTGGGGTGCGAAAGCATGGGGAGTGAACAGGATTAGATACCCTGGTAGTCCATGCCGTAAACGATGAGTGTTTGCCCTTGGTCTACGCGGATCAGGGGCCCAGCTAACGCGTGAAACACTCCGCCTGGGGAGTACGGTCGCAAGACCGAAACGTGTGGAAGGGCTCTCGCTCAACGGATCAAAGGTACGCCGGGGATAACAGGCTGATGACTCCCAAGAGCTCTTATTGATGAAGTCGTTTGGCACCTCGATGTCGACTCATCACATCCTGGGTCAAACCAACTCTCATACGAGCTCCTGGCGGTTCATTCATTTGGCCGTAGACTAGAGCTACCTTTGATTCCTCAAGATTTTTTTCATTAATTACTCCAGATTCCTTCATTTCCATATAAAGATCATTTCCTTCACGAGTCCGTCTGCTCCCTCCTCGTGTCCATTAGCGCTCCTGTCCAGAGCGAAGAGAAGGCGAAAAAGCGCCGCCGAAGCTGAAAAGCTAGTTTGAATTCGTTGATCGGCCGATACCGGTGTATGCCCCATTTCACTAGCCAGCGAGCTTGTGTATTACTTTGCAAATTATAGTTAAGGGGCCGCGTATCTCTTTTATTTACTTCTGTTGACGAAAGCGTTAGCACGCGCATCCGTTTTCTTGCTCCTTGGCTTCAAACAATCGATTGAATCTGGATTCCTTTGCTTATCCTTCCTGGTGTCAACTAGTACATAGCCATAGCATAGCTATGATGAGTCCAAGGTTTACGCATCCAATTTGCGCCATCGAACGGGTTTTCAAAGCACAAAAACGCATCCACATGTCCGTTTTCAAAGTACAAAGAGTTCTTGATGAGATTCGTTGGCGTTACTACGAAGAAACTGTTATGATATTCCGCTGGAACAGCTATGTACGTTTTCGATTTTCTATTCACTCATGATCGGGCCTGACCTGGTCGACCCGATCAAATTCACTTATGATCTGGCCTGGTTGACCAAGCGAGCACCAGCATTGACTTTCTTGCTTTAACTAACCTGACGCCAGGCCCTTTTGCTCTAGGCTCTACTCACGGTATCCTAACCTTGCTTCTGGATGGTCTGCTTTCTCAACCTATCCCTAGCCCGACCGGATTGATTGAGTTCAGCTGACTTGCACAGAAAGACCCCTATTGTTTAGTAATTTGGTGCCCCATATTTTTTTTGATTGACGGTTGTCAACTAATCTTTTCAATGTTCGATTCTACTCTACCTCGGATAAAAGCACGGACGAGCCACATGCAGGGAAACTTGCACGTGTGGTTCTGGCCCCCCACGTCTGGCCCGTCTTGGTCTCGCTCACTTCGCCCGCCTATCGTATCGGCCGAATCGAAATGCCTCAACTTGATAAATTGACTTATTTCTCACAATTCTTCTGGTTCTGCTTGGCGGTCCCCTGGACATAGCATAGTCCTTTCAGGCAGTGGCCGTTTAGTCCATGGTCCATTGGATGGTTGGTGCAATGCCAGAAATTGGAACACATTAATTCCGCTCATTCCTGTCCTTCGCTTCAGGGCCTGTCCCTCGGTGTGGTCAGTACTCCATACTGGTTGCTAGAAAGCAGAGAGACTTGGTTCCATTCAGACAAGTCAAAAAAGCTGACTTAGATGTTAAGTGGTAATTTTATGATAAATTCAGTCTTACACAGCTGTCCCCAAGGATGTCCATTCCATTCGGCAGGGACTCCATCTCGCATTCGATCCCACTCCTTTCCCTGAAAGAGTTGAGGTCTCTGATTCATATCGTCATCGTCAAGTATACCCGTTTCAAATTTCATCCCAATCAAATGATCCGTAGCGGCCAATACATCTCGAAACTCTTATGTGGCATTCTGACCTGTTGATACTTGCAAGAAGAGCTTCATTCTTAGAAACCGCTGCGCGAAACTCATTATCCGGAATGGCCCCACGGTGTTGATGTCTAGTGCTACATCATACCTGCAAGTTTCAACAACTTGCTGAATTCTAAATGAAACAACCTTATTTTCAAGTGACAGGCAATATCCATTTCAACCAATTATGAAAGATAAATGGGCTAACTGCACAGCTAATTGAATTCCTTTTCGAGGTTGAGTTCATCTTGAAACCACATTTGCTTCCTAATTAAACTGAGACTAAATCCGAATATTAAAAAAACGAAAGACTCCACAGAACATGAATGAATTCAGGTACATCACTTTTTTGATATGTGCCGGTATCATACCTGTTTCAAGATTCTTGCTAAGCCCTTCTTGTTGCAACATATCCAGTTTCTTCTAAGGTTTATTGAATAAGGAAACGCAAAAGACACAGAGTAGGGGTAGTCAGAAGAAAAAAACCGAGAGGTGGTTGCAACAATCAAAAACCATAGAAAAAAATGCATATCCCGTGTGTGCTCTAGTTTCGGGTTCTCCTAGACCACCATTATGAACCAAAAACAATCATACCTAGTGAAGTGATGCAGTCGGTTTTTTGGTAGTTATAGAATTCTCGTATTTCTTCGACTCGAATACCAAAAGAAAGAAAAAAAATTCTCTTTAATAAACTTTATGTCTCGTGCAGAATAGAATACGATTTCATCTTTCGTTTCATCAGAAAAATCTGGGATGGAAGGATTCGAACCTCCGAGTAACGGGACCAAAACCCGCTGCCTTACCACTTGGCCACGCCATAGATAAGTGTCAACCTCAAATTGCTACCAATTTGGCTTGCTAGCGAGGACTTGCAATTTATGCTTATAAAGAAAATGGATTTACAGCAGGCAAATCTCTCACTTCAATCTTTCTGGGCTAGCTATGTTCTCGGACCCCACCAGAGTAGGTTTCACCATCGAGTAATGAAGATGTTAACTTCTAGTACAAGCAAGCAAAATCTACTACTGGCGCTTCAAAGGGCTTAGATTCTAAGGTAGGGGTGGAAGCCGTGAAAGCCTTTGGTACTTTAGTCAGGCGAGCAGTCCTTAAACAAAATCAAAGGCGCGACCATCCCCCCTTTTGAGATAGGAAGTTTCGATGTGTATGTAGATTTGGTTCTAGTGCCCCCACCCTTTTCGAGATCTGTCAGGATTCGCAAGATGTTCTGGTGTAAACTATAGAGAAATGGAATGAATGAAATGTATCTAAGAAGAAAGGAAGGTTTAATAGATAGAAGTAAGTAACAAGTACCGGTTTAGCACAGTAAAAGAAACCATGATACTGAACAGAATCTATGGCATTCCCCAATATCTACCCAAATAAGTAGTCCTCGTGACCACCTTATACATTTCCCAGCAAGCCCAACACAGGTTGAGAAAGAATAAGGGAACTTGAGAAATTCAATAAACCTTAGAAGAAACTGGATATGTTGCAACAAGAAGGGCTTAGCAAGAATCTTGAAACAGGTATGATACCGACACATCAAAAAAGTGATGCCACAGTGTCTAAGATTGAGCAGGGGGTACGGTTTCGGAAATGACATATTGAATAGGTCTGTATACCCTCAAGGGAGTTCGTTTCATAGAGATCAGACTTAGAAAAAGGAAGCTCTGCTAAAAGCGTCAATGCCAATTGAATCAATGTTATTAGCTGTCAATTTGAACTTTTTGGTATTTTCCGTTTCTTTGGATGATATGATGGGTCAATCATTTGCTGCCTCACCCGAGAGTCAACGTAGGAAGGGGCTCTTTCCTTCAACAAATGGAACTGGTGCAAAAGGAAGTCGATCTTGTCTTACGGCCCTGGATCGGTTCGAACGTCGTTCTTGCCAAGGTTGTATGTCTTTTTTCAACCTACTCAAGTCCAAACCGTTGGGGCCCCTTAGAGGTTCTAACCATGGTGGAAGCAAGACTCTTTCGTATCCACTTTGCCGAGGGGAGAGAACTAAAAGATAACTCAAGCTAGACAGAAAGGTGAAAAAGTTCACAGTTTCTTAAAGATCCTGTAAGCCCTGGATATTATGGCAGACCAACTCAAAGTGTTGAAAGCATCTATCAGGTAGGGCCAACAATTCTGGGAAATCAAAAAGATAGTGGATGAATTGTTGCAGCAGGGCTTCGCTCCTCAACTAGCCCCTATGCATCGCCTATCCTCTTGGTCAAGAAGAAGGCTAGCAACAATGATGTCATCAACATATATCAACACAAATATGGAGATTGTACCTTTCTTGTAAAAGAAGAGCGAAGATAAATAGCTTTTGCCTCAACTTCACTCTCCTTTCGTTTGTCCTTACCAGTGGATGTCTTATTTAAATACTTTGTCGACCTACTTGTCATTTCGAGAGCGTTGAAGATGACTTTGCTCGACCCTCAAACTTCTTTCACTTTTATTGACTTTAGGCATGCATAAAGGGACCCGTCCCTTTATTTATCTTTATTTTCTTTATTAGGACAGGACCCTACCCTATTCTCGAACCCTCCGCCGAGCTCTACCCTGCCTGGATCTGCTGATGAAAGTGGGCCGGAGATCCACTAGTGCAACTGAAGTGAAGGAATTACCTATTCTGGACCGCGGGCACATCGGCGTCATTTTAAAGTGCCTCGGGATCCAGTTTTACGTCCAGATCCTAGTGTCGCTCCCCGTACCAATCCTCCGAATTAAACCTTGCTTCTGTAGTTACCTTAAAAATGACCACCTGTTCCGCCACTTCTTCCTTTTCTTCCTTCGACCCTAGTCAGATAGAGGAACCAGAAGAGGCACCAAGGATGAACATCGGTGATCCACCTGAACAAGGTGCCTTTTTCCCGCTTCAGATTGGGGATAAACAGGATCCATTGGTTTGGCAGGCGCTATTCTTACTAGTTCAAGCTTCATCCTGGTCATGGATAGATCACCCAGGTTCGGGTCCATAAGCAGTGACAACCGCACTATGAAGACTCGCTTTCGCTACGGCTCCGGTGGGTTCCGTTCCAGTTGAATGCTGAGATTTTTTCATTATCATCACAAAGAACTGGATTTTTCTTATTTCATATCTTCAAGGCAAATCGACCCAATCCCCAAGAAGCTTAGTGAAGGCCTTCTGCTGCCAAGGTGTAGTCGTTGATCTTCTAAATGCACGAGACTGCGCTGATCAGTTCGAATTATGAATTCAGAATGCTGCAAGTACGGGCACCAAATTGATAGATCTAGATGATTCAAAGAATGATTCTTCCCTGGGCCTGGTACCATTATTTAAATTGGAGCTTTTCAATTCCATTTTGGAGATTGAGGGGACCGCTCGTAACGATTTTGTGCTTTTTATGGGGGCAAGAAAAGGATTTGACTCGTCATTTCATGTCCCTACTCAATTGGCTAGGTTGCCTCCGAGGAGCTGTTGATTGTCATTACCGAGCCCCTCTTTTTCTTTCTTTCAAGAGCTACACCGCAAGCTCGTCTCGCAAGTCGACGCATCTAGCAATGCCTCTGAAATCCAGGTACTTACAGTTCTGGAACTTCCAGTTCCAATCGAAGCATATAGATCCGTAAATGGATTTGTATGTATAGCCACTTAAGTCGTGCTCCTCGTTTCTCGAATGGAAAAAAAGGTTGGCGTCGGTTTTTCCAACGAAACGAAGAAGTTTTTTTCTTTGATCCACTTTCAAGTGAACACTTGTTTTGATCTACGAAGAGTTGAGTTGCTACCTCGGGGTGTCGACTTAGCTATTTGCCTCTCTCTCTTTGAAAGGAAAGTTCTCTACAAAAGGTCCACGCCTGTCACGCCCAGATTCTGGACACATTGCGTGATATTAATCTGAAGAATGGAGAGGAGCTCCGTGAAGAAGACTATCGCACCATGCTTGATTTCATGTTGAGCTGACTCCAGTCCGACGTCAATCCCCGGGCGCTGAAGGAGCTCCTGAACAGACTCCAAAACGGTCGGGCACGATCTCAAACTTCTAGGGCGACAAGGAGATTCCTTGACGAGGACTAGTGAGGCTATAGTACTGACTATGCATAGGACTACAAAGGTTCAAAGACAGGATGTATTCCGACCCTTGGATGTGATCGGCAAATAACCATCCCACTCAATCTTTTACACCGATGTTTCATACTCTCTCGACCAGGCCATCATAAGAAAATACTGCCAAATCTTTCCGAAATGAGAGAAGGAGGGAAGGCCAAAAACAAGGTATAACAGTCGACTTTCAGCATAGAACCCCATCTTAAATCAACCGGTGAATCAAGAATCAAAGTGAGGAGTCTGAATCTGAGGAAAGTGTTCGTAGGATAAGTTTCAAATTCATCCTTTGAAATGCGCCTTTGGTGTCTCGGCTGGTAACTTTCTCGTATTCTTAGTCCGTCAGAAGGGGATCGAGAAAATTGACCCGGACGCTTTTGGGATGCTTCTAATAACCAACGAATGGCAAGTGCTCTTCCTTGTTTAGATCCTATTTCAATCGGAACTTTCCGCGTCAATCCTTTTTTTATTACGTCTTGTTTTTACTCCTATATTGGGAGCGCCAGGCGCGCCAGCATGGAGATTTTGTACCCATTGAGCAAAGATCGGTTGTAATTGTATGGCGGCCCAGGATCGGGTGGAAGGTCGGAGAAGCCAGTCTTCAGACAGACCTGTCATCAGTAGTTCTACTTTTGTAGATGAAGCTTTTATAAGGCAGGAATGAGAGCAGCAAAGGCAGAGATAAAGCCAGTTTCCTTTATTTTTATCCCTTGTAGCCGTTACCCGAATTCGCGCAAGTGTGTCCACACCCCCATGACTTGACGAGGAATCCATTCTCGCGAACAAACACACCCCCGGCCTAATGAATCAGGTGTTTAAGCAATATTTGTCCCGTGCTGGATGTCACTTTTCCCCCGGGCAAGTTACCTTATATTTATAACGCTTTGGTAGTCAAGAGTCGAGACACTGACGGTAAGCAAATTAATGTAACTTGTGGGCTGCCCCTTTTTTGGCTTCTTCTTACTTTGCTCCTTCCTCCAGACTTTCTTTATTGAGACAAGTTGGATTTCTTGATAGATACATTTGGCCAATTCGGTTTACTCAACAGCCTAGATTTACACGCCTATTGGCCGGCTTTAAGCAACCTTCACATTTCCTGCTGAGATCCCAAGTCTCCAAGTGGGCCCTCTTGGCCACCCACGACCTTGGCTTTTTAGAGAATCCCGCTCCTGAAGTAGAGCGCATCGCCACTCAGAGATTCTACGATAACCCGCATATTCTACCATTTGTTCCCCTTCCTCTGGCCCCAGAACTCTGTTCGTCCCTAGTAGCACTCCCGTCTTCTTCCAAGGATGAAGCCTCAATGCCATTCCCTCTTTCTCGGGCACTAGATTTTGCTTGCTTGTACTAGAAGTTAACATCTTCATTACTCGATGGCGAAACCTACTCTAGTGGGGTCCGAGAACATAGCCAGCCTAGAAAGATTGAAGTGAGAGATTTGCCTGGAAAAGAAAGGTTTAGCGACAAAACATCTTGATTTATAGGAATCAACGACCTCGCCACTGCAAAGGAGGAAGTCGAATGATTTGGATTCGGATAGGGGACACATAGTTTTGCTTATGTGATATCCTAATCAGTAAAAAATAAAATAAAAAATTATGGGACCCACATGTAAGCGAGAAGGAAAAAATGTGGGACCCACGTCCTTTCTTCTTCTCCTTTTCTTTTCTCCTCTCTTTTCTTTCTACTCTCCTCTTCTCTTGTCTTCAACCGGGTGACGGGTGGGTGGCGGGCGGGCGGTGGGCCAGCGGAGCAGGAGGGGCGGAGCGGCGACGGGCAGAGGAGGAGCGGATCGGCGGCAGGCCTGCTTCGCCTGCCTACTACGCCCGTCGACCGCTTGCCGCCGTGCTCGCCCACCGCCACCCACGCTCCGCTCTGCCGGTCGCTCCGCGCCACCCGCTACCGCGCTCACACGCCGCCACTCTGCTCTCCGCTGCTTCACCCGTTGCCCGCTGCGACGGCCGCTCCGATGGCCGGAGCGGATGGTCACTGCGGGGCCGACGGCTAGTAACCGGGAAGAGGCACACGCAGGAGCTCACGCGGAGGTCAAAGGCTTGGGAGTGGCGGCAGCTTTCTTTAGGTCGGAGGAGGCGACGACGCTCTGGTTTGGTTCGGGGGCCAGCCCAAGCCGTTGACCATCGTTGGCTCATCGTTGCCGCAGGCCCTAGCCGACACCCCCACGCCACCTCCTCGCCGCCTGGCTGCAACAGCCACCGCCACCATCACCTCGTCGAGGAAGGAGAGACCAAGAGCAGGGAGAGGGGAGGGAGAGAGAGCAGGGGAAGATATAAGGTGGAGACTGAGGATGACAGGTGGGACCCACTTTTGTTTTTGCCACATCAGCGTCTAGTTAGCACGAGTGGACCGGGTTAAATTGCCACGTCAGTGAAACCAGGTGTCTATACTGCTGTAGGATCCAAATTAGACGGTTTTGTATAGTTTAGGGGCGAAGATTTCTAATATTGAGGATAAGGGATATTAAATAAACTCGGTGTAAAATTGAGGAACGACAGATGAACTTATTCTACCAAATTAACATGCCCTAAGTCCGTGGTGTGTTTATATAGTTATAGTTATAGCCCAGAATTCAATCCAGGCAGCCTCTCACCACGGCCGGCCGTATTTTTGCATTCAGTGGAATGAGCATGTGTACCAAAGGGTCCAAAATCACCTTGCATATTAGTAGTACAATACTAGTTTTTTTTTATTACACAAACAGATGCACACATAGACCCCACGGATGTGCTTTCTAACACACGCTTAAAGAGATGGAAACTAGCAATATCCCTAATCTCACTAAAATCAGTGCTAAAAGTTTACTTGCATGCTGCACATGTGTAATATTCGTAGACAACAGAATATAAATCCACGATTTCACCACTACACCACTGATGCTTCCCCATATTAGTACTAATTTTTTTCGCGTGCATAGAGAACATGTTAGAGCATCTTCAATAACCTCTCTAAGTCTCTATCGCACTCTCCAAGCCAAATTGTAGTAACTTCGGGTGAAAAATACACTCCACCAGTCTGACCGTCTCACTTGCCAAAAGATACCAATGACCAAACATGGGCTCAAGCCATCTTTGGGCCCCACCGTCCATCTCTCTCATCTCTCTCACATCTCCATGATTCGCTCTCTGCCCTGTGCCTGCATGCCTCCAACGGCCATCCCCACCTCTGCTCGTGCCCGCGTGCCTCCGCCGACGGCTATCGCGCCTCCGCCTCCCTATCACGCGAGCCCACCTTTGCCATTGGCTAAGGTCGTCGGAGTGCCGTCGGCCGAGCCATCTGCCTCCTCCCCCTTCCCCCAATTCCTCTGCTTCCCCAGCATCACGACCAAAGCCTCGCCACCATCCGCGGTAGCCGCAACCGCCCTGCGTCCCTACCAACGGCTCCTGTCCCCCGCTCGCCCATCCCACCGCCGTCTGCCAACATCCCTATTGTCGTCGTCCACCACCACCCCGCGTCCTTGCCGCCATGTCCCATCTCCTGCTTGAACATCCCCCAGCGGGAGAAGAGAAAGAGGGGGAGAAAGAGAAGAAAGAAAGGGATAGTATAGGCTAATAAATGGGTCCCAATATCATAGATTTGGAATGCAGAGTGTAGATGAAGAGGTTATTAGGGTGAGCAACGGGTTTGGCTTAGTAAATTAGCTGAAGAGCTAGCTATACGAGTATTTGGAGAGTCTGATTTGGGAAGTCTATTAGCAAGATTCTCGTGTGGTTGGGAGGGTCGTTATGTGCAGTGTGCTAGTAGCTTTGGAAGGTGATTCAAGTGAGAAAATGTGTCGCGCTCGCCCGCGGGGTTGGATGGCACGCCCTCGTGCTCCCCTCCGGCTACCAATGCCAAATGATGCGGTCGCCGGAGCCCGAGGCCGGTGCGCACGTTCGCCCGGCGCCCCGTCCCATGCACGCGAGGGGTCCCCGGCCCGAAATTGGGAGCTGCGCAACGGCCTCGCCACGGACCTCGCACAGACGCACGTACAAGACGCTCTTACCTGATTTCTTAGCACATCATGTAAGTACTACGTGCTTTATTTATTTTTTTAATCAAATACTACGTGCTTTATTACCATTAGACTACACAATTAATCTTGAAGGTTATTGTTATAGTCTTGATATTTCTCGGTTTTATCTTTGTGATGTTTGAGACAGAAAGACTGGAAAGGGATTATATTGAACTAGAAACTTTATAGGCATATAGGACCAAAAAAATGTAAGTTCTCCGAACATAATTAACATCGACAAGAAACACATTACGAGCAAGGCTAAAAAATCATAAAAAAAAGAACTACGGAATACCATTGTACCAACAAATTACGGTTTGTTCAGTAGACCGAAAGTTGTGACTATATTGGTACATATTTTCTGGAGATATTGCCAAGTACTATGTTATCCAGCGAAGCGGGGAAGTTTTTTATGGTATCTTCCAAATTCAAAATCCCACCCATGCTCTGAACTGAAATTTCTTAATACCTGTACTCCTTTAAAATTTAAATGACTCTAATAATAATAATGAGTGGTGAATCTATCACCATCCACTTCATCACTATCATTTATCATCATCACTTCCTTTCCTTCCCTAACACCAAGCCATCAAATAATGAAAACTTTTTTTAAGTGAGGTACAAGATGATGATAAATATAACTTAAAGATTTTACAATAGAAATAATTTTATTTTAGTCTTTGAGGCTTTGAATTGAACACTGTGGGTTCTCCTTTTTAATTCATGTTGCGCGTTCAGCTAGTATTACATAAATCTACAACATTATATCAATAAATTGTGAAAAATAATAGACAAAATGTTTGTACCATTGTCTTCGCCACTAGAAACTTATAATCCGCCGACAAAATTCCCAGATTTTATTGGACACATACCTGTGCTTGTACTGTGTCGCATGAATGTGGTGTGCGAAATAGCCCGCAACTGTTTGCACCAAAACATGTGAACAACATCAAGTGGCAGACTGCTTGTTGACGATGAAATTGCCAACTTGCTGTTGCTGTTTACATTAGTACAGCCTTCAGCATCGAAATCCAACACAGACTGCATTGTTATGATACATAAATTTCTATTAGTGGGAAATTCAAATCTGCTTATATTTCAAACGACCTTGATGTTTAAAAACAGCCACCAATTTGACTAGTGCATATGAACTGATAGACTTCAGTGAACAGACACATGAGAAACAGTTCGAATCTCCAAACCTTTTCGCGCAATGTAAATTGTGAAGGCAAGAGCGTGCAGCTGGTACATCTTGAATCCGGAAGACCGAGCTGACTGTCTGAGATTAGTACATTCCAGGTACAGCAAGAATCCGCACACCAGGAGCAGGGTCCTAGGGCCAATGCCCTCCAGCAGCAGCACCAAAGCTCAAGCTGGCATCCTGCCCATGCTTTACGAGTCACTTGCCGTGATCAGCACCTGAAAAGAGGAACCCTCAAGTTAGTCTATGCTTGAATCATGTGTTCCCAAACTATGAAAATAGATCAAATTTAACCAATTCACTGGAAAATGCATTCACCGTGCATCAAATCCGAAGCCACCCCTCGGTTCAATGCTACCGACAACGGCGGTAGAACATGGTTACACGGGTACTGCTCTTTGCGTGCCGAGGGCGTCTGATTCATCCCCACATCACAAGTAATTTTTAGTTTATCACCTGGGAGTCTGATGCATCAATATGGTTTAAGGTACATGTGGGGTGGTACCAAGAGCATACTTTAGATCAAAGGGAGGTGAAGCCCAAGGTTCTGGCATTGGTCACTGGAAACCTTTCTAGTTGACCACTAGACTTTTGCCTCTTCTCCATCGTTCCATGCATCGACAGGGCGACGTAGGGCAGAATGCTGAATGCCCAAGATACTCAAAATCTTCTATCCCAAGCAATGGTAGATCCTTGGAGCACTTTTACAATACGTGGGATCTTTGGAAAGAACTGCTTGGCAAATGGCAAGGGACAAACTTTTAGTACTTCCAAGTACATGAATATACTAAAGCTAATAAAAAAATGATGAGGCTTCATATTATTGTATGAATTAAAAGTACAGGTGCAGCATTCTATGAACAGGAAATTTATATTGCAACTCTAACTTTGACCAATAGATTGGTAGAGTACCAGTGCTCATATAGCCCTATAAATCTACCCCTTCTTTCTTTCTCCTGCTTTCTCCTTCCCTTTCTGTTAGGCTGCATGACAGACATACCTAAAAGCAGGGTCAGACAGTTAGTTATGCAGCCGTTAAACTGCGTAATCTTCCTGCTTGGGCTGGCCATCCTATCGGTAACATTTGGACCTTTTGTCACCATTGCACATAGAGGTACAAGCTGATTCATTTCCTCTTTTTTTTCAAGTTTATTTCCTCCTGTGTACATAGCATGTGTGAGAACTGACATACTTACATATTACCTGTTTTCAGAACTGATGATGGTAACTAACGTTGAGAAAGGCCCAGAAAACAAGCTGGTAGGAACTAGACTTACTCAAAACATTGCTTGTGTAAATTTACTTCTTTTACTTAATGAAATTTAATATCCAAACTCATTTCTAACTACAGATACTCTGATTGTAGGATCATGGTGTAGATAAAACCAGAACATATGAGGAGATCAAAAGCAATGTATTTGCAGGACGGAAGATGGCTTTTGGAGTTGCAGTCATGGAGAACCACCCAAAGGATGCTAGAAGCAAACCAAGCTCAGGTGCAAAACATTCTGTTGGAAAATGTGGGCATGGAGGAAGAAAGGATTTGAGTATGAACTGTTATTTTAGAAGTAGAAAATTTCCTCCAGGGGTTAACTTTGATGGCCACATACCCTTCACAGCTGATTACCGTACACCCCGGCACCACCCGCCCAAGAACAACTAGAAGTATATAGGGTACATCCAAGTATCTAGAACTAGCATGTTTTGCTTACCCTTCTGTTTTCTGTTTTGATTGGCCATTGTATTTGTCAATTTATGGCCTTCCCTCTTGTTAGATATAGGTGTTTAATAATCATGATATAATAGTAATCTGTTCTGTTTTCCCTGTGTCATAATAGTAATGTTAATGCTCCTTCAAAAAGACTATTTCTTATGCTCCAAGTGCATTCAGTATATACTCATGCAATCATACTTCTTTAGTTCTTACAAGCTTGAGTTCATCAAAAGGGAAAGAAATATCCATAAAGAAAAATAAGTCCTAAAGGAAACTTACTGTTTAGTACACTAACAAATTCTGTTCGAATTGAATATATTCTTGATCTTGATGCAGGAGAGATTAGCAACTACTCATCCAATTCACGTGTACCTTCAAGCTTAAAGGTGAACTTTTCTTCCTTCATGGACACACTCCATGTTTTATCTGTCAAAGGTTGGCATATTTACATTTTATCATAGTGACATAGAATAGAGACAGAACTGAAAATTCCTACATCTACATTTGCTGGTATGAGAATGTTATGTACCAGCAATATATGGACATGCACATGTAAGATAAAAAAAATGTCTAGGTGTTAGGTAGGTCAAAACTTTATGCAATATTGTCAAACAACACAGTGCGAAATGTACTTGGTGCTAAAGCCTACTGTCAACCTTATAAATTCAAGAAAACAGTCACACACGTGCAAACCCACTCTATGACTCTATGTTTAATGCTTTGCAATAGAAAACATGCCTAAGAAAGTCATGCCCAACCATATTGCGCATTCCCTATGTTTCTTACCCTTATTGAGTAACTAATGGACTATAGGAATTTATGCCACTACTGATTTCCTAGCAAAATCTCTCAGGATAGTAGCAGCTCGACGATGAAGGCAAGACCATCCGTGGACAACATAAAACTAGAAGGAAGCACATCTGAGCAGACACTGAACATACCAAATCCCCAACATATCAGAATACTGTCATTCCAGCCTTATTACAGGCATCTGAGTTTGGGCTCCAAAAAAGAACAAAAGGGTTCGATTATTTGCGGCAACTCATATAGAACTAATGAAGACTTGAAGGAGAAAATGCTGGAGTCCAGAGATGAAGTTCTCAGATTGCTTAACAAGGATTACCATGCCAATCCCCATAAGAGGCGACCAGTTCATAACTAAGAAAGGGCAAGGCACTCAAGCCTGAGTCATGTCTTGTGGCCCAAACTAATGTCTGGTGGTGTCTCATTATAACTGTATGATGTTTTGTTTTGTAATGTATCATAAGGAATAAAACAATTGGGCCGCTTAACTTGATGCCTCAGATTATTTAAAGCAGTTCAAATTTTGAATCATAGGCATCAGAGAGGACGTGGAATAGTCAGCCCCATCAAGAGATCAAATGTGACATGAGTTTAAACAGAAGGCCATCGGTGGTTTACGTGACAGCTAAATAGAGAAGTATGCAAGCTGAAAACAATGGTTTACCGTAGAAAACCAAACCTTGCCAAAGTCCATCGGTTGCCTGCTACTGCCTCATGTGAACATGAGAACGCTGTTCTGTCCTAGTATGAAATTCTCTTGGTGGATAAGACCAGCTCTCCACCTACATATTGACATATATAATCAAAACTGTGTCTATATCCAGTTAGGAATTCATCAAGTAGCTATTTTTCCCTCCCATGCATATTAGTGAAATTAACATATAACCAATGAGTTGATGTAGCACCACTTTGCATAATTACATTATAACAGCCCATCTAAAGCAGATGGATTTCATTAGCTATGATGGATCCTATATAAATGCAGGGAAAACTAGAATATACTAAAACATAATGAAATGGCTTTTATTATTTTATTACTTATTATTTATGCTGATGGGATTATTTTGGTTTCTTTAAAATGAAATATCGTGAAGCTGAGATAATCTTCATTTACTCATACCTGTTATCGTACAACTAGATGATATAAATTGGTATTCGTGTGTTGTTGGTACCATCACATTTATAAAAGAAAACATTGATTAGAGTGTAGTGTCACATGGTAAGTACTGGAGAACGAGAATAATGCAAGCAGGAACTCAAGATGTTGTAAACTCAGATAACAGGAACAACAGACCATGGTTAACGTAGGGATCACATTAATGACTGAATCCACAAACATGTCAGTTGTATACATGTACAACAAGAATAAACAATGGACCATGGTAAATGCAAGCATACCTTTGTCCTATGAGATCAAGAGAGGAGTGTTATTGCCACCAAGTTCTCAGCTCAGAAGGCAATACATGTATGAACAGTAATATCACTTATTTGTAGCCATGCACAACTGTGTTTTCTAAATAAATCTGCAGAAATCTTAGAACCGTTATGATTAAATCATAAATACTAGTGTTCGTTCAAAAAAAAATACTAGCATCTGTAAACATTGAATACACTATTTTGCAAATCTGTACAAAGTCCTTCATACTCGAGCTACAAGAACTTAAGGTATTTTATTAGAGTCATCTATCAGCACACCAAAATCAACTGACTGAAGGGAGATGTGTCCTAGATATAAATCCTTAACATGTTGAGTGCACAACCCAACCCGTCTACCATCCAAACTGCCATGAATTGATGATGAGAAACCTGTCCTCAATCCTGGAAACCGCTGTCTCTCTTTGACATGAAGAACATACATACTCGGCGATGCAGATTGGCATCCCATGACAAAACAGTTAAATTGCCGAGAAGGAACTCTAACTCTTGAGAGGGTGAGCACAAACAATCCACTACTAGAAATGCCATACATCAGAGCTTCATCGGTGCACACCAACAAACTAGATTCTAAAGGTGCCATTATTGCCTCAAAGTCCTCGACCATTGGAATACCATAATCATCAAGTTCAAATCGCTTTTCTGTTATTTTCTCGTACATTCGGTACTTTGCCGATAATGTCCTGATGCAGGATTTCCTGACACATTCAACCAACACAAGCTTAAGTTCTTTAAAATTGTCGACCTCTGAGAACCATCTCATCCAACGTTGAATTATTCCTGCAAACCAACTTATGATTAGCTCATCATCTTGCAAAACAAGGGTTGAAACATGCTTAGGGAAACCTTCAAGATTAATTAGACCATAACGATTAAGGCACTTATGGATATAGCTAATAGGAGCATGGATCTTAATGACAGCACCATCAGTGCAGGTAATAGCTGATTCTTTATTCTTTAAGCTGGACAATAATGCTTCTGTGGCAGCAGTTTCTGATGAGATGTAATCTTTGGCTTGCTTCTGAAAGTTATTGAACGCATCTTTGAGGTCCTGTGGAAGTGCTGGTTCAGCAATGTATTTTGACAGGAGTATACTCTCATCAGCTTCGCGTTTAGCACTGATATCCTGCATCCATACCTTGAGTAAAGTTTTGAACCAATGATCTGTCTTCATACCCTCTTTCCTAAACTGTGCAATGTGATCCAACAAAGGCGTGCTAAGACCAAGTGACTTGATCTCAGACTCCTTTACTCTTCTCAAACCATATGCCAACCACTTCTTTCCTAACCTAAGATTCATAGCATCCCATATCTCTTGCTTCTGAGAAGCAAATAAATGAACCTTTTCCTTCAGCTTATGCACAGCTTTTAGTGCAGCACTTTCCTTTGTTGTAACTCTTACCATAGAGCCAGCAAACTGTAAGCCCCGGGAATTACTTCTGACCGGCATAAGATAAAACCTGTCATCAACTTCCAAGAATAGTGTTTTTCTTAAGTAAGTAATCATTTCCGATTTTATATCTTCTGCAACATCTCTGGATCCAACAACTGCAACAAAGATTTCGTCCATGTATCTACAAGCATATAGTTTTGTTTTTAGTGGACAATCTGTTTGATTGTCACTGTTTTCCTCCCTATCCTTCAAGCCTGAAATTTGACTTCGAAACCAGTGGCGCAAATTTGACTCCTGGTTGTCTGAAACATCTGCTGCCTCTGAACCAAGGCCTTCATGCCTCATGCAAATCCTAAACACCTCGTGGTCAAAACTGTCAAGGTATATGTTCATTAGGATTGGTGCAAGTACTCCTTCTTGAGGAAGTCCATGGCCTTTAGGAAATCCCCCAAATACCAAATTGATCACCTCTGCATCAAACATGTGTTGCATGAATGTAACTAACTGATTGTCATCAATCCTTTCCTGTATTAGACAGATAATCTTAGAGAGAACATTTCTATCTACTTCTTTGTGCATGGGGATAGTAAAGCACCAATCTGGAACCCCAATTTCATTGGAAATGAACCTCAGAGCTGACTGATGCCCTCGACCGCTCCGACAGCCATGTGATATCTTTGAGAAATGGGGTCTGTAAACAACCTCAAGCACCACCCTTACTGCTTCCTGAATAATTTTCAAGTTCAACCGTGGGAGAACAAGCCTCCCTCCTTCTCGCCTCTTTGCAACCACTGCATAAACATTCGCTCTGACATCGAACTCACCAGTCCTGAGCTGCTCCGCCAATGTAGCAAAGCAAACATCATCCTTCACTGATGATAGGTCAATATTTGAATTGAGCCGAACAATGTCATAAGCATCCTCCAAAGTATCAGTGCTAGCCACCACGTTAGCCATGAGATCATGAAACTTGCCGTTCAAATACTGCGCCTTGACCCTCTTCTTGATCCTGAGCTCAGCCAGCCTCTTCCGCTCCATCCGCGACAGGGGTTTCCTCTGCCTCTGAGCGGCCACGGTCGACTCCTCGGTGAGACAGGCTAGGCTCTTCGCCAGTGACAACGGTGGCCGCTGTGGCTCGCCTGCGCTCTCCGCCACATCCTCGATTCCATCGAGCAAGAAGTGCGCCTTGCACCGCCGGAAGCACGCCGCGTAGCCTCCTGGCCCCCATGAACAGCAACAACAACAACAGAACACCATCGTTAGAGGCATTCTTACCCCGTGACGGAAACCAACGGGAGGCAGGGAGAAGGTCAGAAGGTGTGGCGTACCATGCGGCGGCGGAAGACGGTGCCGCCTTATTGGGAGCAGCCGGAGGAGGCGGCCGCGCCCGGGAGCCAGAAAGAACATGGGATCGCGCAACCTCTGTCTAGCTGGTCTAGCTGCGCATTGGGTCGAACAAGTGGCGTGCGCGGAATGCCGAAGAGAGCGGGGTGTGCGGCGAGGGCCCGGGCCTTCGCTTCGCGGCGACGGCTAAACCGAGCGGAGCTTGTGGCGCGCCCGCGCCGCGCGCTGTCCAGGCCTCTCCAAGGGCGACGAGGCGTCGCTCGCGCCGTCGCCGCGGCGGCGAGCGAGCGTGTTTGAAGCTGGAGGGGATCTTTGATTCTTGCGTGGCGCGCGCAGGTCGGGAGAGTCCGTCGAGTAGGCAATTTTTCGGGTGTTTCGCTGCAGGGGGGAGAATGATGTTCTCCAATTGATACAGGACCAGGTTTAAAAAAAGCCAGAAAAAACTCTTTTTGGATTTGTATTCTTAACCCCTTTAATTTGAAGCTTGAATCAAGCTTTTCTGTATGGGTTAGGCTTATAGGCGAGAAGTCTATTTTACACCCTTGAATTCTTATGGTTATCTAAAACATAACCGAACTACGGAACCGGGTATAATACATCCTCCAACTATCAATACCGGATAATTTAACCCTCCGGGTTACTTTTACCATGGTTTTTGCACACGTCGGATTCCACGTTAGCCTTTCACCACGTCAGCGCGTATGATTGTTTTGACCTAACCTTCTCATGAGCGGTGGCAGTGGTGGTTGCTAATGGAAGCCACACATGCCCGTAGAGATGGCTGAGCAAGGAAGAAGCAGCTCCACGTGGGGAGGAAGAAACGACGAGCGGGTGAAATCTGCAGCAGG
The DNA here is from genome assembly GCA_000573905.2 of Oryza punctata. NCBI lineage: Eukaryota > Viridiplantae > Streptophyta > Magnoliopsida > Poales > Poaceae > Oryza > Oryza punctata. The sequence goes on from CM002493.2 coordinate 32,429,108, forward strand.
TGGAACAAGCAGATTGAGCGACATGACTAGTTCTGGAAATGGATGCAGATCCAATCAAGGCGGGAGCAATCCACCACCAATTTGATACAGGAAGGGGTCATTTGATTATTCTCCAGCTGTTATATGCAAGTGTGGTAGAAAGGCGGGAAGATGGATTTCTTGGAGTGTGAATAATCCATCTTGGACGTATCTGACATGTGCGAGAGCTCAGGTGAGTTGGTAAAATATTAGTGTAATACATTTGTTGTTTAAATGGATGTAATATTATGCGATTTGTCTTCTGTATTGAGCAGATGGTTGTTGTGCATTCTAGAGATGGTATAAGCCCAAAACTACACCATATTTGAGGTAGGTGTTAAATGATTTGCACAACGTTGTTCGTGGTTTGAAGGAGAACTCAGAGATGAGAGCATTTCTTGTTACTGCAAGAGCACAAATTGACGAGCTAACGCCTGCGCGCAATGGAGATATGACTGATTGGATAAGAAAACTTAAGGAGAAAGATGATTCAGCTTGTAAACTTAATGCTAGAGTTGTTGAATTAGAAGAGGGAAGAAAATTTCTGTTGTCAATTATTGCTGGATTAGTGTTGTTGATAGTTGCATCGTGGCTTAGTGGATAGGTCTGGTTATGGTTTCATTCAGCTTTTCAGAGACAGTGGTAAATTCTTATGGGTGTAATCTATATCTATGTTATGTATGTGATGGCAATGATCTTTAGTTGTGTACTGGGAAAGTGTTTTCATCCCTTGAGAGAATATCCTCTCGTTTCGTGTATGTCACCTAAATAATTGCAAACTTTTTGAAAAAAATGACAAGTTAGACTAATATAAAATATATCCCTCCACAAACATGCAAGTTAAAATTCAACTTCTACAAATTGTAACAAAAATAACAAATATAACCGCGAATGTACGATAATTATTTTCAGTTTAATTTGTTTTTTGTTGCAATTTGTAGAAGTCGAATTTGGTCTTGCATGTTTGTAGGGTGATATATTTCATATTAATCTATCTTGTTAATTTTTTTAAAAAAATTTTGATGACTATTTAGGTGATATGCACGAAACGAGAGGATATCCCCTCGAGGGATGAAAATTCTTATCCGTGTGTACTCAATTGATATGTCTGTCAACATATATTTTGCTGGTCTAAGCAACACTTAAACATGTTCAGGAATTTGATCTGTGTTAATTTTCTGTAAGATCTATCTAAAATTTGTATTAAATTGATTTAAGCAACACTCAGACAGGTTCTAGCAAATGAACTTGAATTTCATCAAACTCAGGCAAAGGGCTGACGTGGCATCCGACATGTCATCCACGTGTGCAAAAACCACGGTAAAATAGTCCAAGGGGATTAGATGTTCAGTATTGATAGTTGGGGGTATATTATACCCGGTTTCGTAGTTCAGGGGTATACTTTAGACAACCGTAAGAGTTTCAGGAAACATAAGAGAAGAAAGGGTTTAGAGGAGTGGGCCAAGGTTACGCTCTATGTATTTCAGATTTCCTCCGATGAAACACGCTCAAAACAAAGAAAAAAGTACAAAAAGAAAGGGAGAAAATTCTAGTCAAGTCCAAGTGTCCAACAAATGTTTTTTCATTATTTGTAAGCCTATAAATATTCAATACAAATTCATAGGTAGAACAGTTTCAGCTGTACTTCTGAATTGCTGCTCCTTTTTCTGAATTACAGGACTGGTGAAGCGGCAGCATTCGGTCAAAATCAGGTGTAGAAACTACCAGTATGAAAACTACAGTTTTTCCATGAACAAAGGTTTTTCAGTCTTTTTCTGTGTACTACTGGATTCTGAGGCCTTGTCCAGGTCCCTCCTGTTCATGTAAAAGAACGATTTTTTGTCTGTGAATGCGGATTTTATGAGGATTGGCGAAAATCCTGAATAGTCCTTGTCAACCTTCGCCAAACCGACTTCAAGAATGTACTTCACCAGCTCATGTTTCTGGACAAATGGTTGAGCAGCAAATTCCTCCACAGGCATCCACTACATTTGAGACGTATGTTAACAGGGCATTTACATGAAAGTAGTTCAAAGGTTGAATAAGAAACTGTCAACAGATGGCCCTTTTCTGATAGGTCAGTCTGGTGCTAGAATGGAGGTTCCAAATACCTGAGCTGCCTCGATTTCTGAATCTTGCTTGGTAATATCAAAGGAAAGTGGCCGTAATATGCAAACAAAAAACAGATCTGATTTATCAAAAAAAGCTTTGTGGCTCTGCCTGCACATTGGTAATTGATCCATATGAGAGAGAGAGAGAGAGAGAGAGAGATTTAACTCAAACTGTACATGTAAAAACAATTGAAATACTTGCAATAAATTAGAAGAATGAAGGAATGGTGTAAAACTGCATAGTGAATGGAAATGCAAAATAATGGACTGGCAGTTGAAAGTTGAAACCATACTAAGTGAAACACCATCAAAGGTGAGGAGACCAAAACAGGCACGACGGGCATCGATGGATATTACTAATTCGTAACTTATCCATTTGTTTCCTTAAGTAATCTCTCCAACAGTACGTCATGGAGTTCATTAACAGGTCATACTGTTATTTGGAAAGTAGCTGGTATGGGCAAATGAGGCAACAAAGCTAGCCAGCTAAGGTGCCACATAAAAACATAATAATAGGTAAGTTGGCATTACTATAACTTTTACTAGTTTCTTTAGATTTTTGGGCATGGATAAAATTAAATAAAAACAGGAAAGGTGGTCCAGCGGTTACCTGAAGGCAAGAACTTCAACAAATTCGGTATCAATCTGGAACGATCCAGGAAGAAAAATAAAAAGGAGTATGAGTAACCAGAGCAGTATTTTGAAAGGAATTATTCTCAATATGCTAATAATTACCCCAGTCTCTTCTTTTACTTCTCTTACAGCTCCTATGTTTATATCTTCTCCCTGAAAGAATCAAGATCTTGTAGTCATTAAGTGCTGAGGTGGTGAGGAAAAAAATTTCACGGATAACATCTCTACATGTCAAGAGCAGAAATGCTTACTGGTTCAACAACTCCAGTTGGAAATTTCCATACACCTAGGCCTCGAAGTACACCACTCTTTTCTTGGACAGCCAATACCTGCATAATTAGAAGTTTAAGTAGTAAAAAGCAAGCAGCATACTTAGAAAGATGCTATGTAACAGGGTACCTAATTGTAATATCACTAGATAAGCTTTTAACATTGATTTTAAGGATGATGGGAAGATATAACAGAACCATGACTATCTGAAATTCTGAATCCCTGAAATAGTGCTTTTGTATTCAAATTCAGTACCTCTCTTTTGTCATTCATTACAAATGCTCCAACACCCACACGATGAGTAGCATTTACAGGTAATGTATGTGTTGTAGCTGGAAGCCAGTATGCAAGCATTAAGTAAGTTTCCTCTGCATGGTGGTACCAGAACCCTTCCTACATGAAGATGAAGTAAAAGTGATTCGGAGATCAATCAAACAGCTTCCTGTACAATGTCTCATTTCATTCATACAGTAAGATAATCTCTTACTGTCTCATCCATAAAATGTCCAAACAGATTTATATGGTATGAGCATATTAACTACCAAAAAAACTAGAATAATTGCTATTTCCAACTTAAAAAATGCATAATTCTACTGAAGCATCTCAATTTGGAAAATAATAGCACCGTGGCAAGTTAAATTGAGAATGGGAGGATGAAAGTAGTTTTGCTACTAAAGAGATGTAAATATGTGAGTTTAGCTACCTCCACTGCATATTGAATAAGGTTGGCAAGGCTGATTGGCAATTTTATCCAGACACCTCTTATTCCCTGCAACAAGTGCAGCCAAAGAAAATGGTAAACAATTATAGAGATACCAACGGGAATATCATACAGGAAATTATATTTAATTAACAAACTGTATGAAGGCTATGCGTCATAACATTATCTCCTTCAGGGCACCATGAAAAGTGCACTTCGGTATGAACATTAATAGGTTTTGCTGATCTGTGGCATGCATTGGGTACCATGATGGTTCCCCAACCCTCATATACACTATGGGCCATTGCAGCCACATGTGTACACAGAACATTGCATGGGATGCATTTAAATGATCCATACCAAATATCAATATGTATTCAGGTCTTTTTTTTTTTGCACATTATTGACTTCTGTGTAAATCTTAAGAGTATTGAATATTAACTTAAATATGTACAGTGCACAGGTGCCATTATGAATCTTAAAAAATTGGACACTATTCAAACTCGAACTGTTTGTAATTTATTAAGTTGCATATATAAATATGAATATTAAAGGATATTTACGTTTCTAACAAATCATCCAGGACATATGCTAACACCCAAATAAAATCATACGCTTGTACGTGTATACCCCAGGGTTCTGGAAATTACCTGTTCCCTCCATTTTGACAATGATGCTTTCAAGGAAGCTGAGAACAGTTGGGGATCCATCGGGGTCGTCATCTCAACGATCACGCCACCATGTTTGTCATTCACAAAGGGTAGAAGCTCAACATCCCCTGAGCTCCCAGCCGCTACCGACTCCGCCAAAACCGTTGAATTCGTGGAACTTGACATGGCTGTGCTGCGCAGCTCGCCTCTCAGTCTTCTCCCTGCACCAACCACACTTCAGCAATCAAACACATGGACTGCCATTACCTGAAGCACATGTTTATTATATAGAACTTCAGCATAAGCAAACGTGCACTAAAAATGATTGAAACACAGTACTGAAAAATTTTCGATTTCCATGGGCAGATAGATAGTCAATGATGTAAATGGGAACGGTATGGTGAAGGCGGAGCCCAGTGGCAACCACTGAATTGTCTCCATATCCCCTCTCTTTTTTTCTTTTCTTTACCATCGTGACCATCTTTTTCATCCTTTGCATCCATCTTTGTTCCTTTCTCCCGGTCTACATCCTGTAACCGGTAACCCCCAGCATCTGGGAACCAGCCGCTCCACGTTTATCCACTCCCCACCTCAAACTTTTTTTTTCCCCTTGTCCTTTTTTATTTTGCGGAGTTGTACGGATAATCCGAGCGATTTCAGTTCGCGTTACATGGCAGCGCAGCCTTGGTAGGACGCGCAGAAGCAGAATGAAGAAACAAACATTGTAAATCGAGGGAGAACGTCGGTCGGCGCGACCGAGATCATCCTCAAAAAAAAAAAAAAAAAACGAGTTCTAGGCGCAGGTCTCGGTTTCTGAAGCTGTCGGCAACTTACGCGAGATGGGATCGTGGATAGTGCTAGCTAAGCTAAGCTAAGCTAGCTGGATGGAGCGGAGCGGAGCGGAGCACGCACCTCCGGGTGGGTGGGGCTGAGGCGGCGCGGCGGGGGAGGAGGAGGAGGAGGAGGAGCGGAATCGGCGGGGGGCGAGGGTAGTAGGGTGGCGGCGCGGGGAGAGGAGGAGGAGGCGGCGGCGGAGCAGGAGCGTCGTGGCTAGCGAGTGCGCGGCGGCGGCGGCGGAGGAGGCCATCTGGCTCAGCGCATCACATCCCGCGTTTTGTTTACCCCCACCACGCAGGCAAGCCCGCGCGCCGGGCCGCCACGCCGCGTTATTTATTATTTTAGGCAGGCAGCGAGCGGGACGCGCCGACGCTGGTGTGGTGGGCGTTTGCGTGGGTGGGAGAGGCCGGCAAGGGGAGCCAAGTAACGGGCGGATGCTGCTGGATCGGCTTTGCCGTGGCACAGGGGATTTCGGCTCTGTGTGAGAAGCTTAATATTTTAAAACTAATTAGTTGGTAGTTAGTTTTTAGAATTTTTAAATTATTTTTGGGAGTATATTATATAGCTACATATTCTTATAATTTAGATGAGAAACTGTACTGTTTGGAGAGCTGAAACAGTTAGAAACTCCCTATAACAAGGCCTTTGTGTTAACGGATGGAGGGGGTGGATGGATCGGTGGTGGGAGGGAGGGAAATGTGTGATGAAAACTATATATGTAATGGAAACTTGAAAACTATTATTGGAACGAAAAAAATAGATATATGAGATTCGTTCATGTCAGACGCGGACGGATCTCAGACGTCCATTGTTCGATATAACGATAATTTCTAGATTTCTACTATATATGTGATTTGTACTAATTTTTTCCTTAAAAACCTTAAAAATTATCTTTTTTATTAGAACAGTGAAGATTCATCTGGAAAAAAAAATTTACAGAGGGAGTATAGTTTACGCGGTGTTTGCTCAGAGTAAGTTTTAGGTTGTTTTCATTTCTCCTCTTTCTCACCTTCTACATCTTTATTTTCTACACCCACATTTTTTTACGACTAAACAGTGTGTTCTATGTAGAAATATTTTTATAGGTAAGTTGCTTTGAAAAAAATCATATGAATCCATTTTTCAAGATTTCTAGTGATACTTAATTAATCATGTTCTAATGAGTCACTCTTTTTTTTGGATAAGTTCTCAACTTGAAGTAACGAACACAACTCTGTAGTAGAGATGATGGTCACATTTAATTTTGTTCACATCATCTATGATCTGCGCGAGGGTGTTCCGATCTTTCGATGAGAATGATAAGTCGATTAGATGGAGCGACGTTGGTAATCCGACTACAACTATTCAGGGATGTTGCACCTTAGCAATCATTACACCAACTCCACAGGTGGTCGTGAATCTTGACGGATGCACGATTAGCCCAACCACGAGGGTATTTGTTCTGCAAGCAACCGAGAACTGGCAAGAACAAGATGAACAAGCAACTGAATTTGCGAATCAAAATAATGATGGATTGAATCAACAAAAGTTAAACAAGTGGGGTTCCATAACAAGTAATCTGGCGATCTAACCGATCACGGGATGAACTCCGCAAAGTAGCGATGCTATACTTTGATCTAAACAAAACCCAAGAATAACCCAAGTATTCTTGGCGGCGGCTAAAGCTATAAGAAGAGGGGAGGACCGACCACAGGGGTGCTGGGGGCGTTCTCTAACCCTAGGACGCGTCCCAATTGAACCCAACTTGATACACGGCCCATTGGGCCCAAAGAGGTGACGCAGCACTGTGGACAGAAAAAGACTCGGTAGTAAAATGCAGATTGCGGCCATTCCAGAACTGATATGGACATGAGGTTGGATCCATTTGAAAGTAGACTTGACAAGCTTTCCATGAAATACTTGCACGCCCAAATCAGAGCTCGCATGAAGTCGTGGCGGTCATCAGAAGTTGACGCTGTGCTGCAGTCCGAATCCATCCCGCGCGAATCCTCTCCCCGTTAGATCCTCTCCATTATTTCTGAGTAAAACAAGAGTGCGCATGTCTCCGGGGTATAAATAAGAAGCACATGAATTTAAGAATGAACGCACCTGGTAGTTGAGTTGACGTGCATGAGCACGGGTAATAGGACCATGAAGTTGTACTTATGGAGGCGTGGATGTATCGTTGGTGTTGATGTCTTCATCAATCTATTCACTAATTATGAGTTATGAGGTAATGTATGCAATACATTACCTCTAAGACACTTGTCCCAATATATTACTTTATTTATTTCCATTTAATATACTTGCATCTTTCTCTCATCTATTTAATATTATGCCTTACATGAGGAGTGACTTCTCCTCTCTCGCTTCTCCTCTTCTCCCTTCAACCTCATCACGTGATCTTAGTGTCACTTGAAGCAGGAGCTTGGATGTCTATAGTTCTTGCTGACTTGCTCTTGGGTTCAGCCACTCAGACAGCGCACTTAGCATTTTGTGATCTTCTCGGGCGGCGTTGTCGTGGAAATGGTCCTCTGAATTTGAGTGTGTTAAAGTCAAGGGGAACATCGATATAACTTCATGTGTTTGGAATTTGGAGTCGTTTGATTTAGTTAGGACTGATGGATAAGGTCAACGTGCTATAGTATCATATCAAGTTTAATAGTAGAGCTATTCCCTCCAGTTTCAAAATTGCTGATGTTTTGGACATGATCTCACATACTAAGGAGTGATTTATTAGGGTGTCAATTTACTATTTTACCCATATTAAATATAGTCTTGTGCTAATGGTAATCACTATACTGCTGCTGCGTCGTTGGTTTGAACCAATCACCTGTATAGGTGCTAGCTAAAGGTCCAATTCCCTAGCTTTTTTTACTCGGTTTTTAATTGCGTGCATGCAGGGCAAAGCGGTCCAATATAACATGCTCAGAAAAAAGCGTCAACAATTAGCAATACGGCTTACATGGCTAAAACGTCAAGAAATTTTGTACCGGGGAGAGTAACTATTAAGTTTATATTAGAGTTAACTTTTTTATAATAGATGAATTATAGAGTTATCTCTATTTTCTTCTCCTCCCTCTTTCTCTTACCTATGAATTTAATCCATTCATTTTGAAATCTCTTTTATAAAAGCTAATACTCTTTGCTTTTCTAGTTCTCTGTAATCTATATAAGTTTATAGCTAGCTTATAATTTACTATTATTAAATTTGCTCGTATTGTTCGGTCTTATACTTCATATTTTCCTAAATAGATCAATCTCTTGCATTCCAACAGTACATTTAGTACAAAATATTTAGTAGTGATGATAAAAGATTAAAATACTCTTCGTTAATAAGAAATTTACATACAGATAAAGATATTCCATGATACAACTTCTTGATTTGTGGAATGATAGATATACATAAAGGTAGGAATTGATTTGTATGGGGACAAACTTTGAGCTTTTAGAATTAATTTGTATTTTAACATGGATGGATAAATTTTCGGCAACAGTGTCTCACACCCCTTTTGCTACAGTACCTGCACGGTTCATACTGCACATCATTATGGCACCAGTACTCGATGTATATCTGGCTTTTCCTTCCAAAGTCAGGATTTGTTCCGTCGTTGTCAATTGGTGGCGGCAACATACGAGCGAATCATTTCATATAGAAAAAAAATCATACTACCTCCGTTTTTCCAAATAGATTATACCATTAATTTTATTTTATACTTTTGATCATTCATCTTATTAAAACAATTTTACGTGATTATAATTTATTTTGTTGTGAGTTGTTTTATCACATAAAGTGTTTATATTTATATCTTATACATTTGCATAAAACTTTTTAATTAGATAAATGGCTAAATATGTTGTTTAAAAATCAACGGCGTCATCTATTAAAAAACGAAGAGATCACACTGTATTGTTGTACAGAGCATTTCACATTTAATAGGGATAATTAAAGTAGATAGTGATTGTCTTCCTTTCTTATTCATAGTTTTTTTTTTCAAAAGAAGAGATGTGGTTATTTTCCTTATCGATATATCATGGCTGATCCTTCTGGCAACTGCTGGTATGTTATGAACTTATGATGAAGATATTTATACATACTCTCCTGACCTTATATATCGATAACTTTAGATGACCCTGTATCAGTGGTACAAGAGGATAAAAGCGAGTATATTATTAAATAGATTGGCTAATTGGTATGGGAATTATGGATGCATTTTTTTTCTTTCGGTTAGGTGAAGATGACGCAGCTAGAAAGAATGTCAAATTTTCATAGTTTTTTTTTCCAATTATACAGAAGAGACATAAATACATACAAGTACGTCAGTAGCACACACAAACACATTAAGAAGACGGAGACCAGTGAAAACTTATTAGCCTCACTAAATTTCTATTGAAAGTGCATTTACATGTAGCCATGTGCAGTGGTGAAGCTAGAATAAATCAGAGGGGATGCACACTCTAGTACATACTATAGTATATAGTAGAACAGTGTTTTGCTAACTTAGACTTTTATACTACTCCTATATAATAATATTTCTATGCCTCATTTAATGATGGAGATGTGATTAGATGTTATTCTATACCCTAAAGCCCAAAAGTGCAGATTTTACTAAGAATATGTAAGCAAACCTTAAATCCCAAATAAAAAGCCAATTATTCAAACGTGAACCTGCCATCTAGAAATGGTTAGGAATAATTACAAAAATTGAACTCTAGAGCAGACAAATTAAAGAAAGATTAGAAAGTTACGTACCCTTGCTTCTTTTGATCTCTGGCCATAGAGGCATGGCGGTGCTGCCAGTGACCTAACGTGGACGCGTGGTTCAAAGGGCAGGTTAGATCCTACTACATCAACTGAACCAGCAAAGCAACTGCGCCATGATGATCCAAAATTTATTTTTTAACATGTTACGATCTGAGATAAGATGGGAAAGATGAGCTAGGAACGGAGGAAATTAAAACAAACAGACGGTAAACTCAAAGAAAATGAAAAGGAGAAGGGCAGGAGCTCGATCGTGCGGCAATGCAAGCCCATCAGGGGGTGCACGGAGTGGGCTTCGAGGGGGTGTACTCGTGGTAAAAATTTAATATCAACAACTAAAAAGAAAAATAAGAGGGTTCCCGTACACCCTCCTAAGGTTTTTTGGCTTTGTCCCTGATCATATAGGTAATATCCATAGTCACCGGACTAACCCTAATATGGGTAAAATGCACAATCATAATGTTAAGGCTATACTTTTTAATAATTATTTGATAATAATGTTACTTTCTCTATCTATAAAAAATTTCTATACAATCTTATGAACATAAGCTATTTGTACATAGAAATTAAGAAGTATGTCATTTATTATTTGTTCCTTACTGGAGCTGTATAGATGCTTTATCATTTGTTCCCTACAGGTTGGTTTAAAGATGTTTAAAAGAAAAATCTACTCATAAATCCTGCATTTCTCCCACTGCATTAATGCTGCTGCTCTAAAAATGGATATTCCGTAGTCTCGTACATGGCGTGTGGAGTGTGATCGCATGGTGATTAGACGCGCAACTAAACCTGACCCGTCGACGTGACCATCTGAAAGTTACTCCTATCTGCTTCTCCCAAAATTAACCAAATGGTTCACGTGGCCGACTAATTTAACTTTAAAAGAAGAAATAATATCCCCATTTTATTAGTAGAAGCACAACTTTTCGAACGGAGCAATTTCCGGTTCAATGCACACAAGATGACTCACTAAACAGATAACATAGCCAGAATCAGGGAATAGATCAAGATGCCTTCAACGTCAAATCGCATCGCCATCTCGCGGTTTGACATTAGCACGCAAGAGGACACTACAGGAGTAGAACCTCCTACTCTCTCATCGTTTCTTATACAGCTGATTATAAACTATAATGCTTTAAATAATAATTTATGAATAAAAACTTATATATATATATATATTAATGATTCAACTGGTAAGATTAAAAAATAAGTTAAGATGAAAAGGTACATATTGAAAATAATTTTTTAAATTAAGTTTTAAAATTTAAATTTTGGTTGTACCTAATACTAAGCTGAATAGCAAACGATGGAGTTGTCAGCCTCCTGTTTCTGAATTTAAATTGCCATGTGTTTGCAGACTTTGCATGATTGCATCGCAATTTGCAGGCAGTCGACATGCTGTAGTCATCCGTGGCTTGACTCACCAACAAGGCACAGGTCTCTGTCATGAGAAATTCACAGCATTTCTTTCTTTTAAGACAGAGGATGAACATGATGATCATGGATGCACATAGTCGTAGAGTACGGTGGAATCTTATGGCAGGACAAGAATACAAGACCCTAAAATGAGAAGAATACCAACTACTCCCTCTATTCTAAAATATAAAAATATAAAAGTATTTCTAACGTTTGAAATTCGTATCAAAATATAAACACTTTTAGCATTGTTCAGGGTATTACTCCTCTTATTTTCTACCGGTAACCTCCTATTGAAATTTATTCACATCTTACCTCCCAACCATCTATCACTTAATAAGGGACACCAAAGTTTTTTCTCCCCAACTATAATATCTGCTAAACAACATATAAATACTTGTATTTAAAAAAAAGGAGGAAGTGCTCGAAGAATGTAAATACCGTTAAAACTAGAGATCTCTTAAAACTATAAGCATGTACGTCGAAGGTGGAATGTTCAGTTGTTGACAGTAGCAGTGCACAAGTCCATAAATATACATGTATCTACCTTCTTTTCTTATCTACTATAAATCAATTAACAAATACCAAAATACCAGCCACCTGAATACTATACAAGCCATTCACAAAGTCCCAGTAGAGGCCCAAAATCCACATACTGTAGTATACAATCTGGACAGATACCACACAGAGAACAGAGTGAAAAAACTGAACACTGAACAGCTCATGCCAAACTGATCATTCTTTCTTTTCTTTTCTTCTCTTTTCATTCTGTGCAGGAACAAGTGATCTGATCCATAGCTTTGGAGATCCTGGGATGTTGCCACAGTCCCAGCTTGCTTTCTCTGAAACTTTTGTAACTCTGCATAGCTGAGAGGCTGAGAAGAATTTGGTCTCAGATGGCGTCGGCTGTGCCTCCCTCACGGTCAGGGCCCCTGTATGAAAGCCCCAAATCCTCTCCTGACTGACGCCTCACCATGCTTGCCCTCTGCACCAGGCGCACCAGTTGCTGGACAACCTCGGACATCGGTGGACGGAACTCTGGTTCAGGCTACAAAGCATTGACAACATTATGGTACAAACTGAAAATGATGATCGATCTTAGCGTGCTTCTGAATAGTATTTCTAGTAGTTCATATGTTAGCCAAAACCAACTTTAAGATTGATAGAAATGAACTGTCTGCTCAGTGAGTTGTTCATATTAGAAGCTGTAAGAATAATTCTGTGCGAACGAGAAATGGATGGTCATACGTGGGACAAAGAAATGTGCAAAAAGATAACGAATATTACCTGGACACACAATGCAATTATGTCAGCAAACCGGGAGAGAGATTTTGCAGGGTACATCCCATCCATTGCTGGATCAACCATCTTGGCAAGCGCATCGATGTCGTGAAGCTGTGGAGTAGCCCATGTGACAAGAGACTGTTCGGACTTCTCTCTAGAGCTGCAAATGATTGGTTCACATTGCAACGCAAGAATGAATCGTGATCTTGAAGTTACTAAAGCAAAATACGTTACTTACTAGACGTGAAATAATAAGGTAGGTTACCTGTCTAACGGTTTACGCGCTGTCAATAGTTCTAACATCACTACTCCAAAACTGTACACGTCACTTTTTACAGTATAGATTCCTGACATGGCAAACTCTGGGGCGCTATATCCAAAAGATCCAAACACTTCAGTTGAAACCTGGCATCATAACACATGGTTTAGCCCAAAGAACTACTACAAGAGCTAAAAGATGAAATGTTGGAAATAACTACCACTGATAGAGATGTGCTACTACATTGCTTACCTCTCTCTCAGGATTTGGTGTCAGGGCAGCAAGCCCACAGTCAGACAGATGGGGACTGTATTCTTTATCAAGCAGGATATTCACTGACTTTAAGTTTCTATGTACAACAGGGGGCAAGCACACCTCATGCAGGTACCTGAAGAAAGGTTGGCATTGCATTGTAGCAGCATACTTGATTAACATAACCTTTTCATAGAGTGAAAAACACTAGAGTGCTGAAATAATAACATACTCTAAAGCTCGCGCGGTGCCTAGTGCTATCCTCATGCGGTGGTTCCATGTAAGGATCTTGCTTGTATCATCAGAAAAATGCAATATATCATGCAGTGTCCCATTTCCAATGTGCTCATACACAAGGAGCCTTTGTCCATGTTCAACACAATAGCCTGCAAGCGGCACAATGTTTGGGTGCCTAAGTCGTGAAATGCTCGATACAACCTCAAGAAAGTTATCTTCTTCATACAAGGAAAGTGAAGCACTGTCTATCTTCTTCACTGCAAGTACCTGCATTCAAGCACAGAATTCAGTTCCACTGTGTCATAGCTATGCAAATAAACCTCTGTTAAACACATACATGGGCATGCTAACCTAAGTCGAAGTAAATTTCTGAGGATAGTTAAGTAATTATGTATAAAATATATTCCACTGCAGATCTGAATTGTACAAAGTTGTGACCAAGAACAGATTACTGTAAATGATATTTTTACCTTTCCATTGGGGAAGTCTGCCTTGTAAACACGACCAAGTGAACCCTCACCTAGGAGCGAATCTTGGCAGAAGCTGTTTGTAGCAACTTGGAGAGAAGCAACTGTATATGGATTCGCTGTGACAGAGACCTTCATCTTCTTTGTCATAGAACCGTTTGTACCATATACCCTTTCAGGAGTCATTTTTCCCATAGGTGGGAGCACGGAACTTGAAACAGGTGCATCTTGATGGGTGTGATCCCATATTTCCCTGTTAGAAGCTGCAAAAGAAAAGCACCAAAAATGTAGGTAATATTGATTTATTTTCAACTTTGGGGAATGAACATCTGGGCCTTCTGCAGTTGCTTCAGTTTCATTTTTTTTTTATTATATATTGGTAACAGCAAACCACAAAGTATTGTTACACTTTAACTTTTTCTCAAAATGGCAGGAGCACTGCCAATAAAATAAGCAGAAACGACACTAAGGTACAAAGTTTATTATTCCCATCTCCCAAGCATACCAAGCCCCTAATAGCTATGATGCAGTTGCAAAGAGCACATCAATAAAGGAGGAAGAATGCTAAAAAGCTAGTCATCAACAAAGAAAACAACATGTTTGAGATATCTGGCAGAATAAGATGTTTTTCTAATCCCAAACAAGTCTTTATTTCTTTTCTATTTATATTTTATCTGATTTGGAGAAAAATTGATATTAGTATCTCACTCGCATGTTTTTTCGTAATGCCTGCTCATGTCATCTGGTCTTAGTCAGATGTCAGGCAATGGCCTAAATTTCACGATTATCACCAGCCAAAAGAATTATTACTATTCTTATATGGGGAAAAAAATGTGAACCACAAAATAACAAATATTAATGGTATGATGAAATGAAAATATTGTGCACAAATATATAGGAGCATACCTCTATCTATGTTTACTGCAAAAGTGTCTGCGACGTCTTTTGATTCACTGATCTCACCATCTTTACTTTTCCAGACATTGTGAAGGCACAGTACCAACGCGAAAAGTACACCACAGGCAGCAGCCATTGAGCCAACAACTATCCCTATAACCAGACCAGTTCGCAGACGTTGCTTCTTGTCACTCCCTTGATCAATAGGAATCTCAGGGATATTCGGAGCAGTTGTTGGTCCTTGAGGAAAGTCTGGTTGACCCTGAGGTGGTGAAGTGATAGTAGACGGTGGAGATGAAGGTACATTGAGAAATGAGTTTCCTCCAAGTCTATTATTGAAATTACATTATCCCATCAGCATGCAAAAAATGATGGTTTTGATACAAAAGAGCATTAAAACATGTTGGGTTTTTGGTGCGTACATCAAATGTGAAATTGAACTGAATTCTTGTGGTATCGAACCGCTGAAATTGTTGTTTGCTATGTTTCTGTTTAAGGGCACAATAGTTCACATAAGTAGGTGAAAATCAGGGAAGGAAGATTAGAATAGAAGTTGTGTCAGCCTGTACAAAATCACTTACAGTGTAGTAAGGCTTAGGTTGCTGAGTACATTGACTGTGCCTGATAGTTGGTTATTTTGCACATAACTACACAATTGGTCAGAAGAACTATCAGAACCATGAAATGAAATACGAAATTTGGAGGTTTGAACTGAGGATTAGTAAGAACTTACATGCCAGAAATATTTGACAGAGAGCGTAAAGAAATAGGCAAGTTGCCAGTCAGGTTATTGAAAGATACATCTCTGTAAAGATTTCAAATTGCACAAGATCATGTCATGAAACCAAGAGATTCAACACTCAAGATAACAAGCCTTGCAAATGCAAAGGTCCTGTAGGACTTACAGTTCAGAAAGTGCAGTGAGGTTTCCAAACATTTCACCAATTTCCTGAAATAGTAAGTTGTGGCTGAGATTGCTGCATGTAGATGTGGTGGTTTTTTACAGTTAGACTATGTCAACCAAAATAACAATCTCCACCTAATGAATTGCACATTTGCAATGGCCAGCAACTTACAGATAGTTGAGTGAAACCATGTTGGATATCGAGTATGGAAGGTTACCGGAAAAGTTATTTCCTGCCAAATTCCTGCATCGTAACTGTCATTGAAGATGCAGGCATCAAAAACTACTTGAATCAACTTGTGCAAGCCAGTAAGCATTACAGATAGGCGAGATTTGGTGGCAGCTGATAAGGAATTGAATCATGCAAGTTGTTGCTACTCAAGTCCCTGTAAGCAAAGAAATGAAGGACATAAATTAGGGGCAAACAAGACAATAAATATTTGTGCTCAAGCATTAGCTCATACATTGTCTTCAATGCTAGCAGATTGGATAGTTGGTAGCCAAGAGTGCCACTCAGCCCCATACCAGAAAGCTTGCTGCAGAACAAGGGAACAAACAGAGTGGTTCAGCATCGAGCATCTCCATTTGAGGCGATTTCATATACCAAAAAAAAAAAAGGAAAATAGCAAAATTAAGGTATGGTCTTAAAGATAAGACACTCTCCAGCCTCTTTTGTATAATCTATATTTTGGCCAGAATAGATATATTTCTGCTTGTTGCATGTTATCCAGACACCAGATTTTGAACGAAAAAATATCAAATATTTTTTTATGCATACGAAAAAGCCCTTTTTCCTACAACTGAAAGAGACACGGAAAACCAGCGGAGCACCATTATTTGCCTGGATGGCTGGATCCAGTCTCCTAAACCCTGAGCTGGCAAATTAATCGATGCAGAGAGCAGAGTAGAATTATATTAACACCTCTTGACATCATGCAGGGAGAAAAAGAAAACTTTCTATCTCTTAATATCCTAGGCATCCAATGAAAAGTTTTGGACAACGCTTTAGCTCATGATAGTAGAATCAATCAACTACCGCAAAGGATGTGAATTTCCAATTATCTATCCTAAATTTACTGAAAAACAGAGAATGTGAAAACCAACACACTTCAGGATTTCATCAGCGGCTTACAATGCCCACACATCAAGACAAAGCCATGCTAATTTTTTTTATGAAATGCAGTGAAAAAAAAACAGCAAATGACTCCTGCTTTCCACAAACATGCAAGGCATCAACGCAGAATGTCGCAAAAAAAATGTTTGCTCTTTCCATCACTCAAAACACTTTTGGGGATTTTAATCAGAGGTTCTTTACTTACATCGAGGTGACGGCAGAGCCAACGCAGGAGACGCCCATCCACGCGGCGCCGCAAGGGTCGCCGCCGCCGGCCGACCAGCCGGTGAGCTGCGCCGGGCTATTCCAGGACGCGTAGAGATTCCCCAACGCAGCGACTGCAAGAACCAAAAGCAATTGATCATCCGTGCAGACATATCATCATACAGTACGCATGCGTTCCAAGAAACCAAGAACTTGGGGTAGAGTTTGGGTGAATGCGGCAACATTACCGTCGCTGCCGTCGGTGTCGGCTTCCGCCATCGCCGCGAGGACGAGGAGAACGCCGGCCAAAGCGGCGGCCAGCGCCGCCATTCTTGGCCTCTCCCTCCTACCTACCTTCGCCCCCCCTGAAAAAAAAAAAAGAAGAAAACTCTCTCCTTTGCTATCTCCTTGCTTATAGTAGCAATCTTGGCATCACATATTCACATATGACCATGGCGATTGATCACCATGGACAGCCAATATAAGCCCAAAAGGCAGGAGATGCAGTGTGGTGTCGGCAAAGAAATTCTTGATTTCTTAGCTTCTCCCCACTCTCCCACTCTCTCTCGCTGCTGCTGCTGGTCCGCAGTGGGGTGTGGCAGTACAGCGGCAGTGAGCGAGCTTTTGGGCTTGATAAATGTGGGAGCGGAGGAACTGTTTGAAGAAGACGCTGATGGGAGCCGATTATTAAGAGAAAACAACGTGCTTCTACTCACACACACTCTCTCTCTCTCTCTGTCTGCACTACAAAACACTTCACCGTGAGCTCTAATTAACAAAAATGCTATAGAACAGTATATCCTATTCGGACGGGATGTATCATGTGATATTTATGAAGTACGCCTGATAGTTGAATAGGTATTATCCTGTTCGAATGGGATACCGTTATATAGTAACTCCTTTAATTAATCACTGCACATTAAGAGACTATTTTTTTAACGGTTACAAGTAGGTATAAACAACGGTACTCACTCTGTCTCAAAATATAAAATATTTTGGACGGTTATGATACTTCCTAATGCAACGAATATAGACTTTATTCGTGGTAATAGAAAGTGTCTCATCCGTCTAAAATCTCTTATATTTTAAAATTGAGGGAGTGTATTTTTACAGAAATGATTCTTTCTGCTAGGGAAAGGTTGCTATATTAATTAATGAGGAAATACAATTTTGAATGACAAAATCATGAGCATAAGTCCTTCTAGTTAGATTAGCAAGTCTATAGACGCGCGGAATTCTGAAATAGTCGCACACCACCGGGATCATACGTCACGGAAACGATTCTTGATGAAAAGGAGTTAACCATATTTCTCAATTTAACCATTATATTTCTTGACGATTGTAATATAAAGTTAAAAGAAAATAGAAAAATCAATTTTTATACATGGCCTGAAAAGAATACGGTCATGAACGGTACCGGTTCTACGGAGATGATGCTCGGTTGGTCAGAAACTTGTGTCACCGTTTTCATCCCTGGTTAATTAACACTATTTAGGTAGCCAGCATGTAGAAATTGTCCAAATTTATCACTCGTTAGTTGGCATGATCTTTTGCTAGGACACACGATGGTCTAATTAAAAAATCACATGGGAAATCAAAATTTGGTACGAGTGTGAACTGTGAACTAAAGGTTTGTAAGCAAAGAATATAGGGAAAATGTATTTTTCAGATCTTGGTACATATCAGTTGTTGATTTAATAGGTTTACTGCAAAATGAGGTAGTTGATTAGTTAGGAGCATTAGCCATTAGGGAACCATTCGTCAAACATATCACCACCGCCCAAAATCTGTGACGTGTGACCAAACTGAGTACAGTGTTGTTAGCTAATTAAACAGCTGAGAGGACAGGAAACTGTTCTGGTGGATGGCTACATGTGTTTGACAGGCTGAGAGCCCTGCTAATCAGAATGTTGGCAGGAGAAGTTAATCCAACCATTTGGAAATATAAAGGGAAAGAAATCAGCACATATTGTATTTCAGTGTCCTACAACATTTATTGAATTAGACCAGAGCCAAAGGTTCTTCTTAGAACTAGTACATATACTTATGACAACGGAATAAACAACACACAATTAAGTCAAAACCAAGAGACATAATGCATCTCGTTAGGTCGAAACCAATAGACATACGAGGTCCCATTCTAACCTTCGACCTAGATAATGCATTATGTGAATTACCAATAGTTAACCATGGTTCCGATCTTGTTTGTCAAAGCACATATGAATTACCTTCTCTTCTCAACTAATTTAGATTTTAAGTGAAGTAAATGTAACTCAGGTTTTGTTTGAGAGAGCGGAAGATTCTAACAGATGGTTGGTGAGTATTTAGGGAAGTTGAGGTGTGCAACTTCTAGTAACTAGTTCATTATCTACATTTTGTAGCTACCTAATCATAGAATTGGACATGACTTGTGTGATATGGTTCATACTCCAAAAGTTTTATCCTTTTTCTAAAGATGTACCAAACACTATTAAGATCTGCGAGAATAGATAGTGGAGCACCGTGATGATAGAGCGGTATCCCTGCCGCTCCTCGTTCCCGCTTCATCTTCAGAGTAGGAGGAGCCACAAACTATAGACTTTAAACTGTTTGAGAAGCTAAAGATTTTTTTTAGGAAAATTATAGTTACCCGATGATCCTTAAACAATGCGTCAATAAGCTCCCAACGACCACGTGAGCGGTAACGCCTAGCCACACAAGTTGAAGCCTTGAAGGTGAACAAACGTTGAAACCGAATCGATCTTGGACACTTCCCAAGCTTTCTTAGTTTAACCAAGTTGGAAGCTCCCAGTGTCATCATGCTCACTGCCAATCCGGTTTCTCCCCGTATATAAATCAAACAAACCCCATCAGATCTCACCCAATAGGCAACACCCGTGACTGACTGACCTGTGAGAGGCAGCGCTCGTGGCCAGTAGGCCACACGATTATTCAGATCGCTGATGCAGAAGCAGTAGAGAAGAGAGCAATCGCTCACCGCATCCGCGTCGGCGTCGCGCCACCGGGATCGAGAGCCCGGGGGAATTTTTTGGGCGTTTCTCACGCACTTTTACAGCTCGAAACCGCGCGTCCGGTTTTGGGGCCTCATCGATTGGCTTATTTCCTAATAAGGTAAAACGGTGTATTAGGAAATAAAAAATAATTTATAGGTAAAACTTTTACATATTTATTCGTAACGATTTAAAAGCCAACGCTAAAAAAATTACGTTAAAATTATCTTAAAATCAACTTAAAAAAATCAAGTTTGAAAATTTAAATTTTAATTTTTTCTTTGACTTATTAAGCTAACCGATAGGGCTATTTGGTTTTTTTGTCGGCGTCTCTCGTTGTCGTCACGTCGCGGCGATGGACCGAGGGTGAGTGAGTGAGTGAGCCCACGGTCCAGAGCACACAGGTGGTGGTGAGGACTGAGGAGGAAGGAGAAAAGGACGAAATCGTTGGGGGTTTTTCTGATCAGGCTCACCTACTTGTCGTCAGATGTTGGTTGGATCGACCAATCCAATTAGCCAAACCGACAGGTGATTTTACATAGTAGTAGTATCGTCTTGCCAACTTGCTCCCATTTATTTACATCTGTAACAAACACACACACACGCGCACGCATAAGTAGCTGAGCTCGTATAAAACAATTAAATGAGGAAGAGGGGACGAGATCCATTTGTTTAGGCCACAGCAAAGAAAAACCAAAGTTTGCAACAGCTACCCTCTCTGAAAGAGAGGAGACAGAGGGAATGAGGCCGTGGTGATGATGACCACGATGAAACATTTCCAACCACTTTCCATTCATCTTGGAAAAGCAACACGTAACTCCTCCGGCCTGTCCTCGTACTCTCGTCATTTTTTTCTGACACCAAGTTTGGATTTGTCACTGCACACAGTACAGTAGTAGTACACCGATCGCCACAACCTGTGACAGTGGGACATCAACCCAAGGACAGAAGAAATCCAATTCCGGTACATAAAGTTTTTGTTTTTTCTACCAACTAAAGACATTCTTGACGTATGTGGCTGATCGGCTAGCATAACTTTAGGCTTTTTATCACTGGAAAGCCGACGAAAAGCTGGAAAAGATTGTACTAGAAAAAGTGAGGCTTTGGCCAAACAAGAAATGTTCTAAACAATTCAATTCACGTCGGTTGGGCTCAGATTCTAATTAGCGTAAGAACATTGGAAAAACAGGAATTAAGGGCACCCGTTGCAACTAACTTTGTCCATAAGTACTACCAACATTCTAGTACCAAAGAAGGCGTTAGATAAGAACAAAGGAGCACAGTTAAACGCACCAAACGTGATGTGGACTGGGCACGAAACAGACATGTAGAGCAAAAGTATAGCACTATAGATGAATAAGGAGGAGATACCCAGATCTCACTGTTTTACACTCTTCATACCTGGAGCAGCTATTGGTCGAAGCCATGGAAGGCAGAAAAGGGTAGATTCAAGGGGGAAAAAAACTTGGCATGAAAAGATAGGGGGGGAAATTTGCACGCTTCAGATGTGATAGTGTGCTTTGTTGAAGGGGAGGGGGTCAACAAACTGTTTTCTGTCGAAGCTACGCTGTCTGAATGATTACCGAGTTGGCGACGCCAGCTTCCTCGATAGTCTTGCTCATGTCATCGAGCGGCTTAGGGGGGAACCCGGCCTGGAGCGTGTAATCACTGGCTTCTCCTGGCCTTGTTGTGTCGATGAACGCCCGCACATCCGCGATTGTGTGGCTTGTGTTGAAACGCGCGACCATGCGGCTGCCGTCTACGAACCTGATCTGCAGAGAGGTTGATGGCAAAGAATCGTCCACTGTGATTGTCACAGTCTTGGAGGCGGTCTCTATACTGGAAGCAGGGGCTGCTGCAGAAGTAGCATCCGGAGGTGTGGAGTCATCAGAAGGCGTCCCTAGAGTTTTTGCCGCTCCCTGGAATGGAGCTGCGCGCTTGACAGGTTCCTATATCAGTGGAGCAATGGACACTGTCAAAGTCAGGATCGTCTAAAACGATTGAAACAGTAAAGAGCAAGGCTGATAAAACTTACAGGACAGTTTTCCTTTTTCTGAATAAGATTCACATTCACCTGAGACTTCTTATCAGCTGGCTCAAGCTCAGATGGGCATTCAGAATTCTTGATGCTCTGTGCAATTGAAAAACGAATGGATTGATTTAATTCACATTCCATTTAGCAGGAGAACACATAACCCAAATACATAAACATGTAACACAACAAAGAAATGGCCTGCATAGCAAGTTACAGAAGACTTGAACATAAAGTGCTAAGAATAAGATCAAAATAAACAACAGATCAAGCAACAGAATAACCATACAAGAAAATTGGTAACACTAAACTGAAATTTACCAATAAATAAAAAAGGTCAGTGCATTTTTTTAATGTTGAGATTAGTTTTGTGTAGTTTTACTGAACAAGCTACCGAACAAGCTACCTGTGAAATGTGAAATCTGACTATTTTTACTTGGTCAAGAAATTTTCAGATAGATTTTTCTTTTGCAACGGCAAAATTGGGGGGACTTGCCCAGTACCCTTCCTACCAAAACAGATCTTGCCCTACATCAATTGATGAGGACTGGCCCAAAAATGAGATAAAGGTTGTGAGACACTGTGATGGAAGCCAGCTGAAGAACATCAATGGCTACTCTCAATGGAAGAAGACCGTTCCAGTGATCTGCTTTCATCATGAGGAATTTATTTCAACTAGCCATTACGTTAAGCACAGCAGGGTGCATCATGATGACACAAAATTGCAACAGCTACCACTCTAGGTTGGAAACAAGGTGAATTAATATATTCCAAAACAATAAATGGTATATGTACATAATGGCACATGAGACAAACATAATAAGCAGATAAAACAGGTACACATTTTGCACACGTCAAAGTATTTACCTTTAAAAAGGAAGCATTTGCTGGATCATCAAAACTTCTAAGTGGACCATCATTTACTGTGAACCCATTGGTCCAAAAATAGATGTTGTGGACAATATTTTCTGGTGACTGAGGTGGAACAGGCTCTGCAGATTCACCTGTTAGAAGTCTGCCAGTCCCAGCAAAGCTCCTTGATTTCTGGCAAGCCTCAAATGGACCTTTCTTTGCTCCCTTCCTCTTAGCTTCCTTAAAGATCTCATCCGCACGGTTTTTACGCTTAGATCGATCTCTAACGACCATTCCACTGCACACGGTAATAACAAGATGTAAATGTAGTTTGGAAATGTTAATTCACTCATAACTCAAACAAACAGCTAGCTTATCACGAATTCACCGAACAGGGGATCATGTGTTTTGCTTTCTAACAACAGTAATTAGCAGGTATTAGCCACCCTAACAATGTCAATAGATCTGATTATGATCATGGCATTAACAACACAAGGATTTCAAACTCTACAGAATATACTTTCCCTACTACAAACATAGTTCCTTGTATCTGTGTTTCACATGAAAAATTCTATGGCATTAGTTTTCTACAATTCTCCATTATTTTGTGATATATGTTAGCCTAAGACTCCACGTAGACCAAGATGAGGAACCACGCCTAAGAAGTTATTGAGTACATGTGAAAGCATTACAGTTACTACAATTTTGACTTCCTTTATATACAATTCTTTAAAAACAATATACTCAATGAAACAGGAAAACATTTTAAATGGAGAGAGTAACAACAGAAGACGTGAATTTATTTGGAACTACAACTAGAAACCGGAAAACTGCAACTGTCACATTTAAGTTGGATGCCATCGGATTTAACTAATCCTTTGCCATGTGAATATCATATACTTGTAGCTAAGGTAAAGCATTGCATTTTGGTGCTGCATTGAATGAGCTATAGAGTCTAAAAGTTTTCAACATATTGTGAGTACAAACTACAAACTCAAGATACAGGCCATTAATGAACCACTTCTCTCATGGTTCACAATCAACTCATGTGCTCCAGAAATGCCAACTTGCCAAGCATAACTTGTAACATAACGTATAAATCCTGGTGACACCATATCATTATCACAAGTACTGCAACATGGATCAACAATTTGTGGCTAAATATTACAAAGGGTAAAATCAGGGACTACAAGGGCCAACATCTAGGCATATAATGCAGACTTAGCACTCTCCATATTGAAAGCTTCAATCATTTAAACACATTTGATACTTGTGCATCCAATCCAGCACACCTGGTCTTCTTCAGCATGCAAGCCTACTATCTTACAAAATTTGGCCAAAGCTTAAGCAAAACAACCTAAAACCCTACAAAATTGTTCACCCAAAATAATCTAGCTAGAAATGAAATGAACATCACAGAACCCTACTCATGGTTAAACTTGACAACCAATTTATGTGTCTCCAGAAATGCCAATTTGCCAAGCATGACTTGCAACACAACATCATAAATTGTGATCTACACGAGGACACCATAGTACCATACCATTATCACAAAGATTGCAACATGGATCAACAATACGTGACTACTATTACTAAAAGGGGAAAAATCAGGTACTCTAAGGGCCAACATCTAGGCATATAATGCAGACTTAGCACGGTCCATACTCAGGAAACATGAAAGCTCCCATCATTTTGAACACATTCGACAATTGTTGCATCCAATCCAGCACCCCTGACCTAGTTCAATGCAAGCCAACTCAACTAGTATCTTACAAAATCTAGCCAAACCCTAAGCAAAACAACCTAAAACCCTACAAATGCGTTCATCCAAAAAACAATCTAGCTAGAAATGAAATGAACAACGAAGAGCCCAAACATACAAGGCGAGTAGAGCTCACCTCTTTTCGCCTCCGGTGTACAATTCCTGTGGCGGCTTATACTCGTCGTCGTCCGAATCCTCGGACCCCGCGCTGTCCTTGCCACCGCCGAGATCGGAGAGCGTCCTCACATTCCCCTTCCCGCTCCCGCTGCCGCTCCCACCCCGCGCGTTGTGGCCCCTCTTCAGCCTCTTCAGCGGCCTCCTCCGCTCGTCCGACGCCGCAGCCACCTCTGCGGCGAGGGCAGCGTCCTCGTCGTCATCCTCCCCCTCCCCGTCCCCATCCCCGACGTAGTCCTCGTCGTCCTGATCCTCGTCGCCGCCGCCGACGTAGTCCTCGTCCTCGGAATCGGCGCCATCGTCGGCGGGCGGGGGAAGCGGGGGCTGGCGGGGAGGCGGATCGGCCTCGTCGCCGCCGGCTTCGCCGACGTCGCCGTCGGCGGAGTCGTAGAAGGAGCGGACGGCGGACTCGAGGGCCCAGTTGTGGCTCTCGAGGAAGAAGGCGGCCTCCTGGGGTGTCGCGGAGGTGACGCCGCAGAAGGACTCCACCAGCGACTGCGCCTCCGCGGCCGGCGGCGCCCTGGCGGCGTCTCCGGCGGCCATCTCGGCTGCGGGCGGCGGCGGCGGCGGCCGCGCGTCGTGGGGATCCGGGGTTTGGGGTTTGGATCCTTCTCCTCCTCTCCCCTTCGGCCCCTTGCGACTTGACCACCACCGCCTCGGCGTTTGGGCCGTGACGTAAGATGATGGCTCGCGCTGTGGAGTGGGGAATTAATTCTTGGAGAAGAAGATTTGGGCTGAAAAGTGCGTTGATATTTATCGGGGATTTTCTTTTGGATAAAGTTTGGGCTCCATGTGGGTTGTAGGACTAAGAGATGGCTCGTGATGTGCGCTGTGGCCTGTGGAGGGGGGAATTCTTGGGGAATAAGTTCATCAAAGGTCCCTTGATTTGTCGAGGAATCCGATTTTCGTCCTTCAACCAAAAAAATCAGATACAACGGGTCCCTTAACAAACAAAACCAGTGCAAATGTGGTCCCTCGATGGTTTGGAAGGCTGTTTTGGTTGACGTGGCACCTACGTGGCTAGTTTGACTAGGTCTTCGTCCTATGTAGCATTGACGTGACGCTTACGTGGTAATTCGATCCCGGAAAAATAATAAAAATCATGGGCCCACATGTTAGCTGCAAAAAAAAATTAAAAATTGGTGGGGCTCACGTGGGCCCACATATCATCCTCACACCTCCCTCTTCTCTCTATCATCTCTCTCCCTTGCAGATGACGGGCAAACGAGGCGCCGGCGGGCGGAGTGGCGGCGGGCAGAGCCGACCGACGGAGCGGAGTGGGCGGCGGGCGAAGGAGGGGGCAACAATGGCGGAGGGGTGGGATTTGGAACGGGAGGTAGAGCTGGGTCTTCCCGGAGGCGGACTCACTAGCGATCTAGGTGATGGAGGCGAGCGGGAGGCCACTGAAGAGGAGGCGGTCGAGGATGGGGCAGCTGAGGACGAGCGTTGACTCTAAGTCCCTGCCGCAGTCGGCACCGTCGAGGGGTGAGATGGAGGCCTTCATCTCGCAGTACTTCGCGTCGGCGGGGTCCAACCTTGTGACCGCTGACCCGGGCTCCTGACGAGGTTGGTGGCACCAACCGTCATGGCGCACCCTTCCTCCTCCCTCCCCGCCCTACCCCCGCTCACTGTCCTTCTCGCCTCATCTCTCTCTGCGCCCGCTCTGGCCGCCGCTCGCCCCGCTTCACCGCCCAGCAGATACGCTCCGCCTGTAGCCCGCTCCGGCCACCGTTCGTCCCACTCCGTCGGTCGCCCGCCCACCCCGGCCGTTGCTCGCTCCGGCCACAGGGAGAGAGAGGATAGAGAGAGATAAGATAGAGAGAAGAGGGAGAGAGAGGATAGAGAGAAGAGGGAGGTGTGAGGATGACATGTGGGGCCCACGAGGGCCCCGCCAATTTTTAATTATTTTTCTGTGCAGCTGACATGTGGGCCCACAATTTTTATTATTTTTCCGAGATCGAATTGCCATGTAAGCACCATGTCAATGCCACATGAGACGAAGACCTAGTCAAACTAGCCACATAGGTGCCACGTAAGCCAAAACTACCTTCTAAACCGCCGAGGGACCAGGTTTGCACCGGTTTTGATTGTTGAGGGACCCGTTGTATCGGGTTTTTCGGTTGAAGGACGAAAATCGAATTCTTGACAAATTAAGGGACCTCAAATGAACTTATTCCAATTCTTGGAGAAGAAGGTTTCGACCGAAACAGTTAGGCCTGCCTTTCGGCTATTACTTTGTAGAAGCCTAGATTTTCAGGCCCACACTCTAACAAGGCCTTACTCTTATGAATTAAAGGGGAAAGAATAAGTTTATCTGAGATCCCTTAACTTGTCAACGAATTTGATTTTCATCCTTCAATTGGAAAACCAGATACAACGCGTCCCTCAACTATCAAAACCAGTGCAGATGAGGTCCCTCAGTGGTTTTGGCTGACTTGTCACCTACGTGGCTAATTTGACTCAGTCTTCATCTCACGTGGCATTGACATGACGCTTACGTGGTAATGTGATCTAGAAAAATAATAAACCCGTGGGACCCACATGTCAGTTTCACACACAAATTAATAAAAAATGGTGGGGCCCACATGGGCTCCACATGTCATCCTCACTACCTCTCTCTTCTCTCTCTCCCCTCTTATCTCAATCCTATCTCTCTCCACTGGGAAAGAAGCGGCGCGCGGGCGCCACCGGCGGGAGGAGAGCACCTCCACCGTGCTCGCGCGGGCGCCGCCACGGCGAGCGGCGGCGGCAGCCACCTCCTCCATGGAGATGCCCCGGAGCTCCCTCTCGTTGCCTCCCACATCCTTCTCCCCTTCCTCGTACGCCCGCGTCCTCGGGCACGTCATGGGGTTGTCCCACGCCTTCTCGAAGTGCAACGATGAGAATGTGGCCACCACCACGATGCGGGTGCGATTGCCGGCACCGGAGCCGACGAGCCGCTCCAGCGTCATCCGTAGCATCCTCCGGTACGACGTGAAGAGGCCGATGTCGTCGGTGTTCTTGAGCCTGGTGACGTTGTGCATGCCGCGGACGGAGCGGCGACAGTGGTAGGCCGCGGGCGGCGGAGGTGGTCGGAGGAGGAGGTCCGTGGCGAGCACGGTAGCAGCCGTAGGAGGGTGTACGTCGTCGTTCTCCACCACCACACTTGCCGGCGCAGGCATCGGCTCTGGATCCACGAGCTCCCCGCGACCTCCTCCTCCGGCCACCTCCGCCGCCCGCCACCTACCGCCGCTCCGCCCGCGGCCTGTGACTCCTCCCACCCCCGTCCAGTGTCGTAGCCGCTGTGTCGCCTGGAGAGAGAAGAGGGGAGAGGGGAGAGGGGAGGGGTGAGAATGGCATGTGGGGTCCACATGGGCCCTATCTTTTTAATTAGTTCTTTTGCTGTAACTAACATGTGGGGTCACTGTTTTTTATTAATTTTCGAATCAAATTACCACGTCAGATGAAAACTAGGTCAATTTAGCCACGTAAGCTGAAATCGCCGTCGAAGCCACCATGGGATCTATATTGCACCGGTTTTGATAGTTGAAGGACCCGTTGTATCTGGTTTTGTGGTTGAAGGTCTATAATCGGATTCATTGACAAGTTAAGGGACCTCAGATGAACTTATTCCAAAGGGGAATGGGTCAGAATTTAGCCCATGTAGAATAATTTGGGCCTTTTACATAGGGAACCGCTATGGTAAAGGATCTCGTCCCCCGCATGGGACACCTAGTCTCCAGCTCACGAGTCATTTGCAGCCAACTAGGTTGCGTGCGATGGAGGTGGACCTGCTCCTATGGGCAATAGCAGTGCGGCAAAGGAACTTTCCGGACCTCACATGCCACATAGACTAAGAACTGTGTTAGCTACATACTCCAGAGTGCATGTTACTTATAGTGGATTCCACCAGTCTCTCTCTCCTCTTACTTTTCATCTCCCCCTTATCTCTCCTCTCACTTTTCATCTCCTCGGGGACGGTGAGCGGAGCGGCAGCAGCGGTGGCAGCACCAGGTGGGGCTTCACCTCTCCTCATCAGGGTTGGAAGCCGCGGACGATGGTGCCGCTGAGCTGCGGATCTTGGGAGGCTCCTCTCCTCTCCGTCGCCTCCCTCTCCATCTCCGAATCTACCTCGGTGGTGCAGCCTTGACCTCGAGCTCCTCTCCCTCTCCTCTCCTCCCACGGTCGACGACAACCTGCTACCCTGGCCGGCGCGCCAACGAGCTCGGCGGTGTCGGAGGGGCGGACTACCATGAGCTTGGCAACATCGTCGCCTCTAGCCTCTACTCGGTAGCAACGATTATAAGCGGCGAGGAGGTCGAGGCGGCCGTCGTCCAGCCGCTGCTACGGACGGGTCGAGGCGGACGTCATCGGGCTACTGCTGCATGGGTCATCGATGACGACAAGCAACAACTTGGATCAGGGAGACGATGGGTCGGCGGCTTAGAGTGGGGGCCGATGATAAGCTCGGTGGGGTGGAGCGAGGACGATGGTGAGGTTCTAAACACCAGATCTGATTCTCCCAACACTAAACGCTAGCTGTTAGTATCCTCCAGGATTGGTGAATCGATGTGGGAATTGATTCAAGAGTACACAGTATAACCGTGTAGCTCATCCAGAAGATCATCAATGACCGGTATCGGGTATTTCTTTTTTACGGTTTGCGCATTGTCGTCCAAGAGTAGCTCCACCGACAGGAACACTGAGAGGAGCTCCCATGTCAATCACTTCCATTCCTCTCATCAACCCATCTGTAGCACTCACCTGAGAACCGAGAAAACTATGTAAAAGATCTGCTCTCTTGAAATAGAAATCCTTTAACTTTACAACGTTAAAAAGAACTTTAGGACATTATTGCAATTCTTGGGTTGGATAAATTATCGGAGGAGGATCGTTTAACCGTATCAAGAGCACGAAAAATTGAGCGGAGAAAAGAGCACGGAAAATTGAGCGGAGAAAAAACTCAGCAGTGACAACGTCTGGACGGATGAGCCCCATTTTCATGATAGTTTTGTAATTAATCAACAAGTTCGTTCATGATTGTTTTTTTTAAATGAGCTTTTTGACAGCCTTGTTTTCTCTCTGGTACCGATATTCGATTGGTTATCATCATTGACAAGTATCAGGTACTTAGGTATCATGTCTGATTCCCTAGGGTATCAACGGGTATTGATGGGGTACTAAATCTAGTATATTTGGGTATTAGTCGGTGCCAGTTGGACATAAGATGTAATACCCATATGGTTTTATACTGTTTGAAATAAGACACCATTTAATAAAAGTAGATGGGCTTGGATGTGAATGGATTTTAGCTTTTTAGTTTGGTCAAATTTTTGGCCCATCTACTTTTAGGTCAAACCGATCCATCCAAACAAGGCCTTAAGTGGGTTGAAACTACCTAGTAGTCCAAATACAAAACCGAACAAAAGATGTTGCGAATATCCATTTCCTTTGTTTCGAATCTGAGTTCACTCCCATCACAGTAATAAAATAAAAAAAGGTACATTTCCTTTCCTCTAAAATAAAAAAAATCTGCTACATACATGTATGATGTATCTCAATTCAACAAAAATAAGAAGAAATACAGAACGATAAAATCTTCTCCAAAACAAGGGAAATTTTAAATTGAACTGTAAATAAAATTTGCTCTGCAACTTTCATCGACTATACAAATTACAAAACCGGATGATTAAGCCTGCAACTTAGCAAACAGGAAGCCGCACGCGTGCAACCGCAAACTAAAGCAGCAAAAGTACATACAAGCCCTGACGCTCTACATATATAGCTCATTTACAAAGGTGGTGTTAGCACGAACGAAGCAATGGACTCAAAATCTATACACCGCTAACACCAAATATTTTTTATACAAACATCAGTACATACGTACGTATACACATACACATACACGTGCACGCGATACCATCCAAAAATGATGACTCCACCCACGAGGATCCAACTGCACAGCCACGCATCCGCAAAATTGCAACCAACCAAACATACATGTGTTCCAGAACAACCTGAACTTGTTGTATGC
The DNA here is from genome assembly GCA_000573905.2 of Oryza punctata. Lineage (NCBI taxonomy): Eukaryota > Viridiplantae > Streptophyta > Magnoliopsida > Poales > Poaceae > Oryza > Oryza punctata. The sequence goes on from CM002493.2 coordinate 32,459,925, forward strand.
AGCAAAACTTTTTTTTTTTTTACCTCGCCTTCACGAGAAACCGATCGTCTTGCCCAGCAGCCACAGGAAGAGCGTCCACTCGAGCATGAATATCGTGTGCAGGTACGACCTGTCCAGCGTGAACCCGAACACCGTGATCCCTGCTCTGTTGTTCTCCAGGTACGTCACTGCACCGGACAGAAGAGCATTTCATTATTATCAAGTTGCGTACACCAATCAATTCACCCAAAAAATTTTAAGCTGATGCAACAATGTATAACTCACTTAGACCCAGATAAACTTTGGTTTTTGTTAAAACGCTTTTCAAATACCAAACGGTAACATACATGGGCCTATTCGGCTGGCTGATACAGCCACTGCACATAGCCGTAGTTACTGCAGCTGCAGACACAACACACTGTTTGTGTTGGCTGCATAACAGTGAAATTAAGTGCAGCCGAACAGAGCCTGTATATGTTACTTTAAAATACCAGATAAATCATTTTCAAGTTTTACAAGCATATAATGGTAGCTGATACTTTAAAATATCTGATAAATCATTTTCAAGTTTTACTAACATATAATGGTAGCTGATAAATAGAGAGCGGATTGATAATTTACACTAAAAGCTAATTGGTCTCACGTTCTCTAAAACATCAATCTTTGGGGGACGAAGAAAGAGTACGCTAACGTTTTTTTTTTCTCGAGTAACGATTACTACCGAAGTAACTGGATGGATCGTGAAAATGTTACTGTTGTAAACTTGTACAGTAGTACTAGTAGTATTACCTAGGGCCTGTCTTTTCTGGAAGGAGATGACGTGTGCTTGGGGCAGCATGATCTTGGTGTTCTCGAGCAGGTCCTCGTCGCCGGTCTCCTCGCTGGACTCGCCGTCGCTGTCGCTGACGGGCTCCACCTCGAGCATCGAGTTGTGGTTCGACCCGGCCTCCGCCTCGTCGTCGGGCACCGGCTCGATGGTGCAGCAGGCGTGCCATTTCGTCGTCTGCCCGGTCAGCGCTTGTGCCTGGTGCGTGATCTTCGCGGCGCTGCTCAGGATTATGATCAGCCCTGACATGAGCACCACGGAACACAGCTGCAGATTTGCGCCAGAAATGTTGTTAGGAGCAAGGGTTTCGCAGAATGCAGAGAGAATTCCCATTTCGGAGTATAAGTAGTACTGAATTAGCAAGGTGTCCACCCAAATTGTTTAATAATTGTAACTTTACAGGTCAAATTGTGCTTTAATTTAAGCATTGAGAAATGTTGGTTCCGTGTAAATTAAGACAAGATTATTGTCTGCAAGTTTCGTCCATGATTGGGGATGATTGATTGCTACTACATGGGATGAAATCGAACTTTGGGAACCAATTTAACCTGAATGGAGTGTTAGTGATCAAAGAATTTTTGGCGATTTGAACTCACCGCGAGCTCGCTGGTGTTGAGGAGATCGTCGACGGAGTCGTGGCGGGTGGTGAGGAGGACGGAGGCGAACTGGCTGGCGGTGGCGATGAGGAGGGAGGCGACAATGAACTTGCGGAAGCGGTGGCTGATGACCTTGAGCTGCTTGCGGATGTCGAGGTGCTCCCGGAGCACGCGCTCGACGCCGGCCCTCCCTTCCTCCACCTCGACGAGCAGCGTCCCGGCGAAGTCCTCGAGGCGGAGTCCCTGGAGGTGGCAGATGAGTCGGAAGAGGACGCAGGTGAGGAGGTAGATGGCGCTGCGGTACATCCACGCCGCCATCTCGACGGAGCAGGCGAGCACGTTGCTGAGCACGTCGTTGCCGAAGAACGGGACGCGGTCGCCGGAGGTGGCGTACCACCACACCTTGTAGGCTGCCTCGGCGGCGAAGCAGGGGGCGACGAGGGAGGCGAGGAGGCGGAAGGAGAAGGAGAGGCGCGCGGTGTAGTTGAGCCTGACGCGGTCGCTCTTGGTGCGGAGCTTGTCGAGGTAGAGGAGGCGGCGGAGCCCTATGCGGCGGAAGGAGGAGGAGAGGCAGAGGAACCCCGCTGCCGACGCCGCCGAGAGCGAGACCTGGACGACGGCGGAGAACGGGCGGCGGGAGGCCCGGAACGCGAGGAGGAAGTGCGCCGCGGCGGGGACGGCGACGGCGAGGAGGAGGAAGAGGAGCCACGACAGCGCGGCGCCCCAGGGGCCCGAGTGGTCCATGCACACCCACCGGAGGCACGACCGGAACCACTGCAGCTCGTCGTCCGCCCGCGACACGCACCGCTGCAGCATCGCCGCCCGACCTCCCCCCTTCAGCGCCGCCGGCAGGAGCGGCTCCGCCGACGAGGCGCTCGACCGCCTCCCCATCGAATCAACCAACCGATCGTCTTGCTCTCGCCGCGGCGGCGGCGGCGGCGAGCTCTCTGCCTCCCTTGGGTGGTGGCGGTGGGGAGTCCAATGGCTTCCAGGTGGAGGAGAGAGAAAGACGAGGGGATTGGCCGCTTGGGCTTTAGCTTATATAAAGGGGATGGGAATGGGAATCAGGGGGTGGAGATGTGGGAATGGGATTGCGTGTGCCTGGGATCTGGGTATCTGGTGGTGGTGGCGTGCAGGTGTGTGGTGGTGGAGGAGCAGGGCGGCGAGACGAGCCGGCAAGGGAAGCGAGCGAAATATTCCAGATTTTTTTTATATTCTTTTTTGAAATTTTGAAATTTATTTCAAAATTAAACTCTTCTAAACTTATTTTCAAAATCTAAATCTTTTAACCACGATGATCCGCCTATAGCAAAATAATATTGTTTTGCCACGTCAACCAGATGACATGGTCAAAATGCACCGCCACATCAGCTAGACTAATGTGGCCAAATTACGTTATCATGTCATTCGGACCGGTGTGTTAGTGTTGTTTCGTCACGTCAGTCCGATTAATCAATCCGGCTAATGTGTCCAAAAGGTTCGGATTGAAAACAAATTTTGGAAAAGTTTATTTTTAAAATTTAAAAAGTTCACAAAATAATTGAAAAAACAAGATTCGAATGCTTACTACTTCACCTGCAGGGAGAGGAGACAAATTGCAATTTCTTATCAGCAAATTTTAGGATGGCGTGAAAATGACAGGTTTTGATTTTATTTGACATTACCTTGTTGAGCCGCAATTGGTTTTTCATTACCCTGTTTCCGCCGATGAATTGAAGCATGCGTGACCAGAGGGTGAAGGTTTTTATACTACCAATACTAGTACCTAGTTAAGCCGCTGTTTGGAACGTAGGATGATCCGATCCCCTAATATAGCATGCTCACCTAGCTGTTGTCCTGCGTGTGTTTGGGGTTGGGGGCAGTGTACACTTTCAACATAATTTTAGCGAGATTTTTATTATAATACATGTTTAATAAATGAGGTTAAAGATACTCCGTGACCTCATTAGAAATGTGCTCATGGAAAATTTATATGTGTTAGAAGTGAAGTGCATGCCTATGCCGTTTATATGTGTGTTTTTCATGCAATCGAGAAAAAGATAGGTCCATAAGGAAAAGAAAAGGAAAATAATAAAAATTTGAAAAGACAAAATTTATGGTCAAATCAAGCACGAGAACTCGCTTTCAACCCAAGGAAATTATTGTGCCCAACACAAGCGGTAATCCACAAGCGTCACCTGATCAACGGCATCCCGGCGAGGGCGGAGGGCAACCGCAACAATGATCGCCGGACCTACTGCGACAGCGGCCGCGTTAAGTTCGTCGGCGTCGCCCACAACAGCAGCATATGCCTGCAACTCTGCAAGCAGCCAAACATTTTCTTGTGTTCTTCAGACTTTCTGCATTTCTTTTCTCTTTTTTTTCTTTCAGTTGGGGAATTCCCAAGTCCAAACGACACATGAGGCGTTGCCGTTTTTTTGAGGATATTAGTACGAAGGAGTGGGATGATAGCTATAGGTTGTACACATCGTGATCATGAGTCCATGGAGGTGTGATAACTTGGAGCAATTATGCAGTTCCTTTCGTTTTCAGAAATGTTCAGGAATCTATCAAGATCCGAGGGGGATTAATTAATATGCCACTAACTGAATCAAAACTGCGCCAAATTGCAGATTATTTCCATGTAGCATGTGTGCGCGGTAATCATCCACCACCTGGTACATATTATGGTTCTACATCTTCCAAATTCAGAGAAGATATCTCAGAAACGACTAATTGTTACAGTTGTGTGTAGCCAGCCGATACAGTAATTACTCTTTCAACGAGTTCAGACGAGAAGCTTCACGAGCTGACGAATTATGAATTTATAAATTTATAATCGCCAGATGCAATGATTTGCAAGGAAAATCAAAGAGCAGCAGACGGTGCGGCGAAGAACCCGGGCCGACCAGCCAAGTGAGATGATTAGCAGTAAACCACCGTGATCACGACCAATCATCCATGTGATCCAGCCTGACTCCTCTCACATAACCTCACACTCTGCTCATCTTCTGGGCTAGCTGGACATCAGCAAGCCATCCTCCTGCCTGTGATCTAATCTAACCAGATGATCAGAAAGCGACCGGATAATTAACAATTCAGCGAAAACTTATCCAAAACATATATTTCAAAACATAATTCTCGAGTTGATTTTCATGTTTTTATATAGTAGTTCATTTTTCAGTATTAACTTTTAAATCGCTAAAAACACATACTAAATTTTAATAAATTATTATCTGATCACCCAGTTATAGGCGAAACGTCGGGTCTTTTGCTACATCTGATGACTGCATTCATTATTGCAGTTACAAGGTTCTTGATCCGGCACGACGTGTCGTCAGAAACCGCGGTTGATATCTCCAGGTTGTAGTGTGACTCCAGATTCTTTAATTAATCAGGTTTACTTAAGAAAGATTCCTTAATCAAGTGATTAATTAATCGTAATTGAACTCGGAAAGCTGTCGCTATGCTTCCAAGTGATGGTAGTAGCACTGTAGTTCTTTGGCTCCTGAAGGGACAAGAACAGATGCTGAGTCACTCATGGTCGAAAAGTAAAGAACTGGCAAGTTCTTTTCATTCCCTTTTGTGCTGTCCGATTGATGAAACACGGAAGCCAAGTCACCTTGATCACTTGGCTTTCTTCTTTTCTTTTGGACTCTTGGTTCTCCTATAGGTCATGTAGTACCACATGACTAGGTATAGCCTGTGTTTGCTTATCTGATAAGAACCTGTCAATTAATACATGGCATTTTTATCACAGCTAAGTGTTATCAGAGTACTGTACTAATTGAGGAGAAAATGTCAGGCTCTTTTCATTCAAGGGAAGAGACTAAAGAGAAATTCAACAGGAGCAAGAGACTTGGACGCTTCTCAATAATTTGATATTTTATATACAAAATTAACCTGTCTAAAATTATTTGACTAGAGCATTATTGCTGAAAAAGATAACAATGTCAATGCCAAGCACTTGTCAAAGCCTTTTTCCTGTCCCTTATTTGCAGCCAGATATCACACATAATTCCCTGGAGGCAAATAGGGAGAGCCACATGAACATCTGGCTCAGTTTGCTGCCAAGTTCTTGGCAACCCTTGGCAACACAAGAGGAGGACATGAATAAAAAGGAAAACACCTGGGGAAAAAATAAGTTCAGTTAATTTGGGTCTCCCTCTTACTTTTTTTGGGCAAAATCTTCTTTTTTTTCTTCTTGTTTTTTATTTGCAAGAAAGCTCTGGCTCTCTGTCATACATCAGAAGAGGAATAAAATATAAAATTTTACTTTGTTTGTCTTGTTTCCACATAAAGCTACTAACCTCTTCTTTTCTTTGGTGGCACTGCATATGCAAGAAACGAAAATCATCTATCTATATAAGTAATTCTACCTTTCAGCTCAACAATTATGTCAGTAACCTATTTTAACCTCACAAAGGTATGAAATGGCAGGTACCAAACTGAATCGCATGCATCTCCATGACCTCAAAGCTGTCAAATATCTCGTCACATCCCATCAAAGCTAAGTCAAGCAAATTACCACCATCCAGCTCAGCTGCAGTGATGGCTGCCGCTAGAAATCAAGGGGGAAAAACCAAAGACGATTCATCATTCATGCGATTTTCTACCAAAATAGTTGGAAAGGAAAAGGAAAATCCAGACAATTGGGACTTGGGACACCTGGGACCTCCTAGCAATTCTGGCGGCTGTAGCGCCCAATTCAGATACTCCATCTCTCTTTTTGATGGCAGCATCTCAACTATCAACATCACAACACATCTGATTGGATTTGTTGCTAAGAAGCAATAGGTCTGATAGACAATAGAGAATAAGAATTAATGGTACAAAAACAAATTAGGTTGGCCATATTCATTTTTTGCAAGAGGGCAATGAATCAAGAACATTGTGATTACAACGAGACCAAGTAACAATTTATCAAATCCTCATGAGTGACTCTTTATTCTCTTGTTATCTAGCATGATGGAACTGACATATAGTCGGACATGACAAAGATGTACTGATGGATGCAAGCTCCGTGAAACTGAAATCTTCAATGCTGAAACTAGTCATACAGCTGCTACTTTGGCAATGCATGCAGCCAATGGTGAAATCTGATGTAGCTGTGGTTTCAGTGCTGCTTAAAGAACTCAACCATCGGTCTGTATATGAGTTGTGGAGCATTGTAGGCCATGATAAAGTCGGCATGCGCATAGTCGGGCACGTAGAGCACCTCGATGTTATCACTGTCGTGCTTCCTGACCAGCGTCCTCAGGAGGTGCCTTGTGTCAGGGACATCACCGAGGTAGTCCTCGCCGCCATGGGTGAGGAAGATGGGGAGATGATTCGGAATGGAGGAGAGGTTGTACACCGGTGGGCGTGGCTGGTTGTAATGCTTCATGTTATCCTTGGCGTTGCCGTAGTCGAACCTGCTGACACCTCCGTTTCTTACCACTGTTTTGGAAGGCAAATGAGGAAATAGAAGAGTGAGTGATGTGACAGGTTTGAAGAATAACATCCTTAAAAATATTTCTGATAAGAGATTCTTACGTTGTGACAAGTGAATGAGGTTTTTGATGGAGGTAGATTGTGGAGCATGCTCTAGAAAGGCACAAAAGGTTGAAGTATTGAGGCAGCAATCTGGTCCTTCAGCCACAAAATCAAATCCATGCAATTGGTGTTACTAGGATGAGATTAATACCACATATTGTTTAGGGCATGGTAAATTGGAGGAAAGAAAAAAAATACCTGCTACAGCCGAAAATAGATCATAGCAATTAATTTCAGGATCATCGCATATCTGGCTTAAAACTTCATGTGCAACTGGCCTGTCATGCAGCAGGACACTCATAGCAGTCAATACTTGTGACTTTAAGTCAGCACAATCATATTTGGGCCTAGTTACCCAAAATACCAGCATAAACTGTACACTATCCCTATATAGCAAATTTGGTGACAGTGACACATCGAGTTCCATGATACGATAGTCACGTTATGACTTAAGACGGACATCTCTATTGGTAATTAATAGATTTGCTGTGATATGCAAAAACTACAAGCAAGAACTTGGCATTGGAGTACATTTACTGATTATTTTTTACCAAGTACATTAGAAGTTTTGTGGAAGTGCCTACCCAACAGGATTGAACTCGTGAAAGCCTAGCCAGTGAACTATCTGCGCAAGACAAACAAAGATATAAATAGCATCGACCATGATCTGTCAGTAACAATACAAACAAGAAAGTTTGCAGCATTTTACTTCTGCAAGGAAGATGTGAGCAGCAAGCAGAATGAATTTGGATTTCGTCCTGCTCAGATAAGCAATTGGGCAAAGCAAAACAGCTGATTGCACTACATCTAGTAACTTGTGCTCAGAGAAGGCTGCAAGAATCATCAAGGTTCCCTAGAAAAATGCAAGTAACAATTTTTTTACAGCATCACTGAAAAGGCTGAAGTGTCTAGTAATTGACATCTTCAAGTGGCACATATGAGCTCACCAGGGAGTGCCCAATATAGTGGATTTTCTCGCCTGTGTGATCATAGGCAAACTGCAGCACTGCAGGAAGATCGTAGGAAGCAAGTTCGTCCCACGACCAATCCCAGTAAGCCTGAAAAGAGTACCCAACATGCTTTCAGTATAATTCTATGGCAAATTAAATCTTCATGAAGCTTGAGATGAGAACCGGATCTTTTGTGGAGAGTGAGGTATGGTTCCGGCTGGAATTTGTTCCACGACTATTGGCGATCCAAACGTCAAATCCATTGTCTGCCAAAATAAATCCAAGCGATTGTTTTGGAGTACTCATTACCCAAGTAGCGCCATCCTGTCCAAACAACACACTTGATTCAGGTATGATGAGAGCTCAGATGGCACAAGATTGGTACAACAATGTCCTTACCACCATAAGTCCATGGAAAAGCAGTACCGGTGGCCTCGCCTCAGTCGAGGTGTTAGAGTCATAACGACCATGGGGAATCCTCTTTAAACTAAGAATGTAGCCATCTTCTGTTGTGACCTGCAAGTCACTCCGTATACTTTATAAAAATGAGTTTTTTCTTACAGAAGCGAACCATATAGGACTAAGATGTATTCGTACCTTGTATTCTTCACATGGATAGCCAAAAGCTGCTACTTGTGACTGGCACATACCTAAAGGATGGGGTGAAGGGGCACATCGATCAGCGATATCATTCATGTAACTTTGGTTCCTCCATGAGAGAGCTCTGTGAAGATTAGAACCAAGGAAAAGAACCACCAAATCGATTAGATAAAGAATCCTAGCCATGAAATTATGTAGGATTTTATGTTACTATGGTGGGTAGCCTAAGGGTTTCCAAGAATCGAATAGCTATCGGAGGAGCACAGAAACAAAGTGCACGGTGCTATTTTGGGCATGTGGTTTCTTGTCATGAAGTACTTAAAAAGGTGAGGCCCATGACCGACATCGTCCATTTTGGCCAACTTGTAGGATGGCATTTACATGTGAACAAGTTAAAAAGAAAATGTGTACAGGAGTACTTTCGCTACTTATGGGAACATATTTTTTATGAGAGAATCATGAGCATGCAACAGGTTATATTAATTCTTTCCAAAACTAAATTGTATGAGTGTGTTAGCATAAGCTATCGAATAAAACAGAAGAAAGAACATGTGTAAAATGAATCATGCCATATTGATGATCAGAAATGACACTCCTGTACGAACACTTCATCCCTATCGTGTGAACCGAAAGTCTGTTGCAGATCACTAACAATGTTTGAGAAGAAAACGCAGCCTTCTTTGATGCACTAGCAGAATGGACAAAATTTTAGAAGCTGCCAAACTACTGGCCTGCATCAGTTGCACAAGTATGCCATTCAAATACATCAGCATTTGTCAGTTCATCCTGGAAATAGTAGGATGCTATGCCATGATATTCACCTTCTGTCAAAGGGAAAAATATCTCTGTGGACCAAGGACATCGTGGGGGCATTCTTCTTACAACCTATTTGAAATTTATCCAGCAAATTCTGGACCAGCCTGAGCAGAACTACACCTACTGAAGTCGAAGTAACCACATGGTCACACTGTTTTTTTTTTTTTAACATTTCATTATTCATCTGTAGTAACTCAGATTTGCAACGAATCCACACATGAAATACATGCATCTGCCACCCATTTGTGAGATCAGAGATGACGGAGAAGAGATTTGTCATACTGAGTTACTGACCTCGTCGGCGGTTGCGGGCTAAGGAGGCTTCAGCCGGTTCAAGTTGGGTCGGATCTGGCGCCGGCGGCGGGGCAAAGCTACCTCCGGCCACCGAGGCAACGATCGGAGAAAGCCGGCAGCCGTGGACCGTATTGGGGAAAAATAGCAACGACGCATTTGCTCCTCGCACGCCCTAGCTCGCCATGGAAATCCGGTTTGGGACATTGCGCTTACAGAGGATGGGTGGCGGCGAGGCGCGGAGGATCCGTTCCGACAGAGATCCATGGCGAGCGCCGCCTTGAACGGCGGCGAGGCGGCCGGCGGCATCCGTCGATGAGCGGAAAGAGGGGAAGGGAAGAGCGAGAACCGAAGCAGCAAGGACCTGGATGCAAAAAATTCGGATCGTCGCCATTCGAAACACAAACAGGGACCAAGTGAAAACTTCATATTCGCTAGCAATGATTTTCTTTAAACGCCCAAAAACTTTCCACATTGGAAAACTAATACATCAATATATTAGTATGAAAACTAATACGTCAATATATTAGTATAAAAACTAATTTATCTAGATCGTTACTAGGGTATATATTGGTAACAAAGCCAAAACTAGAAAAAAACCGTTACAGACAACCGGACTACTAGAGAATGGGAGAAGCTAGCACTGAAAAAGACATAAACAAAACTCCTAACGGGATAACGTTAGCTTCCATCCACTGCGCCCCTTGTGAGTAATCCGATCAATCACTTGCAGCACTTGAGAGGGAATACCGTCAAAGACGTGAACGTTTCTACCTATCCAAAGATGCTAAGAGACGAGGACGACAGGAGTATCAAAATCTCGTTTGAGCTGCTCGGCCAATCGACACCCCCCTCCTGAAAGGTGCCATGATTTGTGAAGTAGAGCATATCAGTCCTACCAGGTAGATCGCCTCTACCAATCAAGGTTAGCACTTGAAAACCAAACTTGTTGAGCGAAGACGTACTTGATCAGGATGTGGTTGGCCGTCTCCTCCTGTGCATAGAAAGGGCACAACGAGTGGCTATCAATCCCTTTGCGTTGCATCCTGTTGATCATCCAATAGCGACGCGAAGTGGCAACCATAAAAACAACTTGCACTTAGCATAGCCCTATTATGCCCAAAGTCACTCAACACTGGGGAAGAAGTGTTGGCCAAAGAAGAAGGCGTTGTACATTGAGCTGGCCAAGTAAAAAACAAAAAATCGGTCTAAAGACCAAATCATTTGGTCCTATGACGAGACCGACGAGACCTGTAGGACGACGCTTTGGACGTGGCCTCAGATTCATAAGGATGGATGAAAAAAAATCCAATATCAGATATTAGGTCCATGCCCATGATGTCCTTAAGAAGCAGGTCAAGAATTGTTGGATAGATTTCTTTTCCTTTTTATATATAATTGAAAATGTGTTTTCTTTTTATTTTGGTTGGAGTACGTAGTCAATAGTTTCTTTTCTTCTTTTTATAGTTGAAAAAAAATGTGTTTTTAATTGGTATCCCACTAGACTTTAGTATGTATCTGCGAACTCTACTGTGCAACACAATATCCTATGAAAAATGGAGTAACTATATGATCGAATTTCTGTAGAAACTTAAATATATTAAAAATTATCTCTACTCCTTTTATGGAGCTGTCCTACTCCCACTCCTCTCATCACGCACTTCCATTTCCACTCAAGCAAACCTCTCTCCAATAAAATCGATAACAAACCACTTCATTATTAAAAGAACAATTATAAAAAAAGGGAATATCTCGATTCATCCTCCTTCCACTCGTCCCGTAACATGTCAGTTTCCTTCTCCATGAAAACAAACCGCCAGTGTTCACCTAGATACTAGACGGTAGACGGACGATGACCCATGATCTAGTGTCTAGATGTATCATATAATATACTATTGGTATTTTTTTTAGCACATATGTAAATACATTTGACATGCTTCATATAATATTGGAGAACTAGCGGTGTTGTGGTAGGTGCAGCCACTTGCATAGAGCTGCGGGCTAGATAGAGAGGGAAGCAATGTCCACGTGGCGACTAGCAAAGGAGAGACGACGCGACTTCACAGCAGTGCGAAGTTTAGAGCAGAGGAGAGGGGTTAGAAATGGTGTCAAAAACCCTAAGCCACATGGACCTTGGATGGGACACGAAGTTTTAGCTCCGGTCACATAAAAAATGCATCGGTCCATTACCTAGACCATAGTTTAAATGATGGTTTTATGGTCTACACTCATCTTGTTGTTGTTTAATTGTATGGTCTAGATAATCTAGGACCGTCTTCAACTATTGAGATGGTTAAACGGTCTAATTCACGGTTTAGGCCCTAACCTAGATGATAACCCTTTGTCTAGTGTCTAGACTCATGTCTAGACTATGGTCTAAGCGAACATTGCAAACTGCTCTAACAAAACGATTGATCCAACTAAAATAAGTCAAACAATTAAAAAAACACCATGAAAACAAACCGTTTCCTAAGTAAACCGATGATATTGAGAAAAACATAGTAGAAAAAAAATGAACCAGATGAATCCTTTGCCCCTTACGTTTCAAGGCACGGGCATGTGCATATTTGATGGATTATAAAATCAATTGGATGCAATTTAAAATGTCATGTGTGAAAAGCAAAGGCGTTTTCATACAAACTAGTTTGTAACATTTGGTAAAATCGTAAAAGAACTGTTTTTGAAAGAAAAAAACTAGTTTATAAGGAATTGTTCTAAATTGGTTTTGTTACGAAATTTCTTACGGTCCGCCGAGTTTGCCTTATGATCTATATGCCCATGAATTTTCATTTTTATATCCCCTTCATACTAATTATATGCTACCTACTTTAAAAAAAATAAATCTCATGTGAAAAACTTTAACTTATAATCAAATTAAATAGGATAGAATTATTTGATGCCAAATTAAAAAAAAATGAAATATCCAAACAATTAATTAAATCCATACAAAGAGTTTCACCAAGTGATTTATAACCAAAAATATTTTGGGTTTAAATTTGGTCAAATTGTTGTACAAATTTCATCAACTTTCATTTGAAATTTATTTCAAAATTTTAAATGTTAGTTTTAAAATTTGTGGTCAAATAATTCTATCTCCTTTGTCATTTTTACAACTGAACCTTTTCTCCACTTGGGAATTACAGTTTTGTCCGTAACCTAGCAAATAAGTATAGGACTGGGGCAACATAGTTATTTTGAAAAAAATAACGGCTGATTACCAGAATAGCTATAGAGGAGACCAAAATGAAAATACATAATGGATGAGGAAAAACTCAGGGGAGGATAAGAGATTGAGTGGATACTCAGGGGCACACAAAGCATTTCCTCAATTACTTTCACGATGCATAGAAAAATAGTTTTTACTCCAAATTTTGGGTACTTCAATTTTACTACAGTTATGAGACTTCATATATTAAAAATAAATTCTATTAATATTTTAGTCATAATTTATATTTTTCTTGTGTCAGGAATTTATTTACATCATAACCACAAAATTTTATTATTTTTTGTTCCATATTTCACTAGGTTCTAAAACTTCGCCACATGCTTTCTAGAATGACTCCTTTCGACCACATGGTGCTTCAAATCTTCTGCCTTCCTCTCATCTCTCTTTCATCTTCAGCACCAACTCCGGTAGCCACCCCCTCCCCTCCCCCCACACCGGGGCAAGCTTTCCTCCACCTTCACTTCACCCCTTCCGTAGTACCGCTATCTCCATAACTAATGTGTTTGCCGCTCTTTAGTAATACTACCTAACTTGTGTCACCAACACTATCTCTAAATTACAATTTGAGTACTCACTGCCTCCATTCCCATTGGTACCCAAACATGACGAATACGCAACTTAGAGTCTCTAAGGTGATGTAAGCGGTTTGTACAAATTACCACATCATATTTGTGTTTATGTGGAAGAGAGAAGAGAGGAGAGAGAAGAAAAATGGGTTATAGATTTTTAACCAACTACAGCACAAACTCCAATAAACTATGTGAGAAAGATGGGTTCATTAGGTATTAATGATGCATCATATATTTATAACTAGCTTGTATGAGTGGGCTATTAGGGGCTTGTTTAGATCCTTCAAAATGGCAAAACTTTTGTCATTTTGAAGCACTTTTTGGCAAAATGGATCTAAACAGCATGGTGAAAAAATGGCAACTTGCCATTTTGCATTTGGCACTCTAGAGTAGCAAAATTGGCCAAAAAGTGCATAGGGACGCGGACCACCTCTCATGGGGCATGGGAAAATGACAACTTTTGCATGCCTCTAAACACCAACTTGCAAAAATGCAATGCCAAAACTTTTGCCACCAAAACTTTTGCTATTTGCCATTTGCCATTCCAAATGGATCTAAACAGGCCCTAGGTTAGCTATATTATTAAACTTGCTCTAAGTGAGTAGTAGGAAATGGAGCCGATAAATACATTGGCAACACTGCTTAATGAAGCACCTCCCTTACGCACGTAAAACGGAGCAATAGATTAACGCATGATTAATTAAGTATTAGTTAAAAAACTTTAAAAATAAATGGATTAATACACCGTTTAGTAGTTTGGGAAACGTGCACGCGAGAGACGAGAGAGTGGAGGTTGGGAACCTTCGTCAGGCAATACTCAAGGATAGAAAACAGAGCTAGTGGACATTTGACGTTGATAAGGAAGGGGCAAGGTGCAAACATAACATGGGGTGGCGGTGAAGATGGAGGCAGCGATGGCAGTAAAAAGCAAAGGAATAGAAGTACGGTAGGGTCAAAAGCATGCATTGTGGCAAGTTAGTGGTGGAGATATAGAAACAAGTGAAACACAGAATAAAAAAAATAACAGAAGGTTTGCAAAGAATTCAACTCAATTAACTTGTACATTAAATACTATTATCAAATTTAAAACAAAATTTTATACACATAATTTTTAATACACTTAAACAAAAAAATACACCATGTCATCTACTATACCAAACACCAGCCATGTGTGAGAGGAGCAACATTTTATCTGGTGTGCCGACGCACTCAAACCTCAAAATAGTGCATCGCTTGGCCCCAGCAACACACCAAAATGCACTTCATTTAAGCATATGCTACGCTGGGTCTTGCCGAGAAAACCATACCACAAAACATCAAAGTTGCTTGGCCGTTTCTACTTAACTAGGGTTAGGGGTGAGGTTGGGGATGGGTGGAGCCATCAATGGAAGGGAGGGAAGAAGGGGAGGACACGTGAGGAGCTGGGAAAACGACGGCGACACTGCACGCCAGCAGCAGGCGAGGCGTCGAACTTCTGCCGCTGTTGCCACCTCTCGCGAGAGAGAGGCGAGGAGAGCGAGGCTGGCTGGGCCGGGAGTGCGGCTAGGGTTTTTGTCCCTGGATCTGCTCGAGGATCTGAACCGTCCATTCTAACCTCGCCGATCCTATGGCTCCGAAAGAACAGCCACGCTGGGCCACGTGGACGGCCAGATCAATGCTAGCCCGAGATCGAACGGACCTCGATAGCCTGAACCTAAACACAATTAACCAGAGATGAGGGGTGTTTCTGAAAATATTGATGAGGTGGCAAGCTAATCTTCCCGTATTCCCACGGTGTTTAGAGAGAGTAATATTTAAGCAAGAAAGAAATGCTAACTCCATAAAGAAAAGGCCGGGACAAGTAAAAGCTAGGAGTGAGAC
This sequence comes from Oryza punctata, assembly GCA_000573905.2. Taxonomy (NCBI): domain Eukaryota; kingdom Viridiplantae; phylum Streptophyta; class Magnoliopsida; order Poales; family Poaceae; genus Oryza; species Oryza punctata. The sequence goes on from CM002493.2 coordinate 32,475,152, forward strand.
AAAATAAAGAGGGGATACAATTACAAACAAAACAATTTAAAGCTTGTTCTTTAGAAAAAGAATATTACATATACATTGTTCTTGGCACCTCTACAGTTTGGTGTAATTAAGTTGATCATGTTGGGCTAAGTTTTTAGAATCAAAGTAAAATTGGTAGGACAATGCATGTATGTGAGAAAAGGTTGTATTTGTCGTTTGTTTTTAGGTGTCTACTTCTATTAAGGTTAAATTAAAAAAGAAATATACGCTTATTCTAGCCAGTAGACATTAGCAACTTCAATTACTCTTATTTATGACATGGTTGGTTGTCATCCTAATGGTATATCATTTAACTGTGATACGTAGCAGTAGAAGTATATTGAAAATTATAGAATAAATTCAAACCAAATCACACCTTAGAAGATAAGATAAGATAAGATAAGATATATGCTTATTTAATGGAAGAGATATGCAGATAAACCTACAATATAGTACATCTCGCAAATATCATTGTGCTATATTATTATTTTGTTGGTTGTTGAATAAATTTGTGGTTATACGCATAATAGATAGATCGAGTTATACACATGGCGTTTTATTTCATAAAATTGAAGATGTAACTTTTATGGACAAAAAAGTATAGGAACATTCATGTCCCATCAAAAAACTTGGAAGATGATTTTGAAAGATTTTATTTCATGAGTAAGCACGAAATTGAAACCAAACAATAGTCAATATACTATCACCTCCAACCCAAAATAAGTTCATTTCTAGTCATTATGATTCAAAATTAGTATGAAGAGAAAAAAAAACAAAGTGACCCTCATTAATAGAATACTATTTGGTTAGTAGATAGATAAGAAGGTAATGATAGAACTCATAGATTTGTGTTCGAGGGTAGGTAGGCGATATAAATAACTTATTTAGGGAGAAATGTTAGAAACTAAAATTAACCTATTTTGGAATGGAGGTAGTAGATTTTTAGAAATCCCTCTATGCGAAAACAAGCAAGTCAAAATAAAATAAAATGAATTGTGTTCTCATCGGTTATGTTGAGATTCATACCATGCACTTTCATTCGTTGATGGATGATGGGGAGCTAAGATTGCATGACCTCTTTGCATCTTGTCATCACATGTTAAATTTAATTTGAACACCCCATGAGTGAACACTGGGATAAAATAAACCACCCATCGCTAGCGCCCTTTTAACAACAAAGATGATTCCTATGGTATCGATGAAAAATTGAATGAACAATGTGTAAAACGTGAGGAGGATGAAAGGGGAGGAAAAAAAATTGAATGAACAATGTGTAAAACGTGAGGAGGATGAAAGGGGAGGAATGGTGGATCCTGCAGGAAAGGAGAATGCCGGTGATTGACATTTTATACAAACATAACTTAATATGCCACACACATAAATCGACATCCATTATTTGTTAGTAATGGAACACACACAACATTATAACGCGATGATGACTACGAATCAACTTATCTATCACCCATTGCTCATATTTCTCAACACTATCGTAATTCGCACAAAAAAAGAAAAGAAACAAGTCATCAATCTACACCCTCTAATCCAAAATAAATCAATTTCTAAATATAAATGAATTTGGATGTGCTTGTTCATATTCATAGCTAGAAATTGATTATATTTTTTTAAGGAGGAACTATATTGAATCTTATGAAAAGGAAACAAGAAAACTATGTTCTCAATCCGATCAACGATACTACTCCGATCATCAGAACAAAACTTGCCCATTGTGCACCATCTATAGTTGAACCCTTCTGATCCAAGCAGCTAATTACTGCAGCAGGTCCATGTTTAGCAACACATTCATAACCCCCACCACATTAATTACCTGCCCTCACAATCTCCTGGATAGATAGGAAGATAGGATTATTCCTCCCATCCATCCAACCCCCTCATGCTTCCGGCTAAGCACATTTTTGCCGTAAAAAAAAAAGGAAAACGGCAATCCAAAAACATCACCCCTCACCATTCCCTCCACGATCAACGGCCCAGATCGAATGAACTGCACCCCCTCACGTTCCTCCTAAAGCAGAGAGGAGTCACTGGTTGACGCATGCAGCCATGCAACACACCACAGCACAACCCACGCTAGCTAAGCTGTCGTCCGCATCCGCGTGCGTCACAACGGCTTGAAGACGCCGCGACGACGGTATAGCAGCAAAGGCAACCAAGCGTGACCTAGCTAGCTCTCTCTCGCCCGGACACGCTCCTCTCTCCCTCTTAAATCCCTCACGCCGCCGCCCCCCATTTCGCCATCTCCATCGCCATCGATCTCCAAAAGGCAGGAATGGATCCGGTGGAGATAGGGGAGGCAATGAAAGATTTGCTGGTGGACTACTCCCAGCAGTCGACGCGGCTCGCCGTGAAGGTACGGGGGAACAAGTACCACCGGGCAGCCGCCGCTGGTGGCGGCGGCGGGTTGTTGTCGCCGGGGGAGAAGGAGAGGATGAGGGCGGGTGCCGGGTTGGAGCTCGTGATTGTGCCGGTCGTGGAGGCTGGGGAGGTGGTCTCCGTCTCGGCGGCGGCGGCGGTGGCGGCGGTGGGTGGTGGTGTCGCCGTCGGGGAGGTTTTGGTTACGCTGTTAGTGGAGGGCGAGGTTTGTGTCGTCCCCGCCGTGGAGAGGCGGCGTTGGCGTCGTCAGGCGGAGGCGGAGGATGGGGAGGGAGAGGTTTGGGAGGAGATAGACGCGGAGACGAAGTATCGTGGGGTGAGGGTGAGGTGGGGGACGAGGTATGTCGCCGAGATTCATAATCCAACGGGGGCCGGGAGGCTGTGGCTGGGGACGTTCGACACGGCGGAGCAGGGCGCGTGGGCGTACGACGCGGCGGCGAGGGTGCTGCGTGGGGAGATGGCGGTGACCAACTTCGGTGATCCTGCACCGACGCCGTCGCCACTTTCGGTGGAGATGAGGTCCATGCTGGCGTTTTTCGAGAGAGCTTGCCGCGAACGTGAAGTGGAGGGGCAGAGGCGCGGCGGACGTGGGGCGGCGGCAGCGGTAGTGGAGAGCGGGGCTCCTGCTCCTGCTCCTCTCCTGTTTCTGCCCGCGCCGCCTCCGTCGTCGTCTGATTCATCTCCGGTGACGGTGCAGGTGCCCGTGCCGCCGTCATCTGATGCAGTGTCGGTGCTAGCGCCGCCGTCATCTGATGTAGCTCCGGTGCAGGTGCAGGTGCCAGCTCCGCCGTCATCTGATGAAGCTGCATTTGCTGGTGGACTGGGACGCGGACGCGACACCGGTGCCGGTGTTGGTGGCGGGGGTGGACTTGGCCGCGGTGGAGGTGCCGGACGTGGGTGCAGTGGCGGTGGGGGGCGTGGGCGCGGAGGCAAACGCGCTTCGACGGCGGTGACCGAGGATGCTCCACTGCCACCGGTGCCCACACCTACTGCATCAGCACCTACACCGTTGGTGGAGCCGAATGCTGTCGTTTCTCCGGCGGCGTCATCCACACTAGCGCCCGCTTATGCTGCAGCTGCACCGGCACTGACGCCGCCACCTGCACCCGAAGCCCTATCTGCAAGCGGCGGAGTGCGCGGACTTGGACGGGGATGCGGACGTGTTGTCGTCGCCAACACTGCCGTTGCCGATCGCGGCCGAGGGCGTGGGCACGGAGGCAAACACACTCCCATGGTGGTGACCGTGGGTGCTCCACTGCCGCCGGCGCCCACACCTTCTTTAGCATCTGCACCGTCCATGGAGCCGAATGCTGTCATTTCTCTGGCGTCATCTATACCCGCGCCCGCCTATGCTGCACCTGCACTGGTGCCGGCGGCCGCTGAAGCACTCGCGCCGCCACCGTCTGCACCCGCAACCCTCTCCGCAAGCGGTGGAGGGCGCGGCGGACGTGGACGGGGAGTACGGGGACGCGGAAGAGGACGTGTTGTCGACGCTGCGGTTGCCGGTCACGGCAATGGGCGTTGCTGCGGAGGCAAACGTGCTCTGATGGCGGTGACCGTGGTTGCTCCACCGCTGCCGACGCCCACACCTACTGCAGCTCCGACGCAGGCGCCCACACCCAATGCTGTGATCTCGCCGATGTCGTCCACACTCGCAGCCAGCGCCTCTGCTGCAGCTGCATTTGCACCGGCACCGGCGCCAGTGGCGGCTGAAGCGATCCCGCCGCTGCCGCTTCCAGCACCTGCACCCGAAAGGAAAAGGAAGCTCCTGAAAGCCTCAAGCCTCTCCGCAAGCGGTGGAGACCGCGGACGTGTTGCCGATGCTGCCGTTGCCAGTCGCTGCCGTGGGCGTGGGCGCGGTTGCGGACTTGCTCCGACGGTGGTGACCATGGGTGCTCCATCGCTGCCGGCGCCCACACCTACTGCAGCTCCAGCGCCGGCGCCTACAGCGTCGTTGGAGCCGAATGCTGTCACTCCGCCGGTGTCATCCATGCTGGCATCGCCGGCACCGGCGCCTGAAGCGATCCCGACGCCACCGCCTGCAGCCGCAGTCGCAGCTGCTGCAGCTGTACCCAAGAAGAGGAGGCTCCTGAAGGCCTCAACCCTCTCCGGAAGCGGTGGACTGGGACGCGGACGTGTTGCTGAGGCTACCTTTACAGGTCGCGGCCCTGGGGTTTGGTGTGGCCGCGGACGCGGAAGCATTCCGACGACGGTGACTGAGCATGCTGCAACGCAGCCGACGCCCACACCTGCTGGACCTCCGGTGCCGGTGCCTGCATCAGCATCTGCAACTGCACCATCAGTGGAGCCAAATGCTGTCATTTCCCCGGTGGCATCCACACTCACCGCCTCTGCTGCAGCTGCACAACCACCGGCACCGGTGGTGCCTGAGCTCGCAACCAGAGTAGCTGTGCCTTTACCGGAAAAGCCGGTGCTGACAGCCCACGATGTCGCAGGGCCATCAAATGTGCCACCGTCGCCACCACCGCGACCGCCGGCGGCCAGCAGTTCCTTCTTCCAGGTGGTGATTCCTCCCAGTGGTGTGCAGACAAACTACGCCGTCCACGAGGCTCCTGACTTCGACCCAAACATCTACTTCGCCGATGTGCCCGATGGTGAGCAGGACGAGCTCATGCTGCTGAGCTCGACGCCGACGCACCTGGGCGTCGACACCCCGCCAAATGTCACCACTGAACAATCCATGGAGGTGATCATCACGCAAGACAATCCTATTCCAATTCCCATGGATGTCGATGTCGATGCCACAGCCACCTCGTCATCTCTGGTTGCCGACGTCGTATCCTCATTGGCTCAGGCTGCTGTTGACGTTGCATCCTGATCAGCTCAGGTTGCCGTCGACTTCCCTTCCTCGTCGGCTAAGGCTGCCATCCATGTCACATCCTCGTCGGCTCGAGCTACCATTGACATCCCCTCTTCGTCGGCTCAGGCTGCCGCCGACGTCGCATCCTCATCAGCTCAGGGTGTTGCTGCTGCTGCTGAAAATGAGAGGCCAGTAGTGGTCAACATCGAGCTCAACGAACCTGTGGTCGGTTATGAATGAAGACGATGATTCACAGAAAGCACCGGCTTTAGATTGACGAGCCTGTCGATCGATCGGTTGGATGATCTGCTGCTGTGATGAAGACAGCGAGAAGGATCGTTGGTTTACAGGCCCTCGTGGCCCTTTTGCTTTATTGCATGATCTTGCTGATCTGCTATGTATCCATCAATTTAATTAGTCGTTTGTTTCCCTCTTGTAATGACGTTGGTGTAATTTACTTGAGTTATCATGTAATATAGCAAATATGTTTGTCTAGTTTCTTGTGATCAAACAAAAACTCAGCCAACTGAATCTATTCCGGTCATTTATACATTTTTCTATGTTAGTTGTTTACCATGAATTTATCATGTGTTTTACCCATACTTTTGTCTTGTTTAGAACTCCCCAACCATGTTGTGTGTTTTACACATTAATTATGTTGACATGAATTAATGTGTTATTATTGTTGCTTGTGAGTTCTTTTGATCATCAAGAATAATCACCTAAGAGCTCAAAGTTGCATAAAAATGGTACCCTGTTTATCTAGTATCTGCACCTGCACCGTCACTGGAACCAAATAGTGCAATTTCTCTTGTGTCATCCACACTCGCCACCTCTGCCGCAGCTGCACCGCCACCGGCACGGCGATGCTGAGCTTGAAACCGCAGAAAGTTGTGTCATTACCAGAAAAGTCGGTGTTGACAACCCGTGAAGTTGTCATGGCAACCCTCTTCCCCAATGGTGTCTTCTCTTGCATCGTAGGGCCATCACATGCACCGCCACCACTACTAACATCGGCAGCCAGCAGCGTGCAGACAAACTACGCCATCCATGAGTCTCCTGACTTCAACCTAAACATCTTCTTCGCCGACGTGCCCGATGGCGAGCAGGATGAGCTCGTGCTGCTTAGCTCGACGCCGACGCTCCTCGGTGTCGACACCCCGCCAAACGTCACCACTGAACAATCCATGGAGGTGATCATCACAGAAGAAAATCCTATTCCAATTCCCATGGATGTTGATGTCGATTCCCTGGCCACCTCGTCATCTCTGGTTGCCGACGTTGTATCCTCATCGACTCAGGCTGCCATTGACATTGCATCTTCATTAGTTTAGGCTGCCGTCGACTTCCCTTCCTCGTCGACAGAGGCTGCCGTCCACATCACATCCACGTCGGCTCAGGCTACCATCGACATCTCCTCTTCGTCGGCTCAAGTTGCCACCGACGTCGCATCCTCATCAGCTCAAGATGTTGCTGCTGCTGCTGAAAATGAGAGGCCGGTAGTGTTCAACACCGACCTCAACGAACTGGTAGTCGGTTAGGAATGAAGATGATGATTCATAGAAAGCACCAGCTTCAGATTGACAAGGCTGTCGATCGATCGGCTAGATGATCTGCTGCTGTGATGAAGACAGCGAGAAGGATCATCGGTTTACATGGCCCTCTTGTAATGATGTTGGTTTAATTTATGTGAGTTATCATATGTTTCTATGATCAAACAAAAAACTATTGTAAGCCAATTGAATCTATTCCGGTCATTTAGACATTTTTCCGTGTTAGTTGTTTACCATGAATTTATCATGTGTTTTACCCACTTTTATCTTGTTTACAACTCCCCAATCATGTTGTGTGTTTTACACATTAATTATGTTGTCATGAATTAATGTGTTTTTTTGTTGTTGTGTGTGAGTTCTTTTGATCAACAAGAATAATCACCTGAGAGCTCAAAGTTGCATAAATTAATGGTGCCCTATTTATCTAGTATCTGCACCTGCACCGACACTAGAACCAAATACTGTAATTTCCCCAGTGTCATCCACACTCGCCTCCTTTGCTGCAGTTGCACTACCATCGGCATTGTCGACGCTTGAGCTCGCACCTGCAGAAAGTTGTGCCATTACTAGAAAATTCGTTGCTGATAGCCCATGAAGTTATCGTGGCAACCCTCTTCCCCAATGGTGTCTTCTCCTACATCGCAGAGCCATCACATGCGGCGCCGCTCACCACCAACAACCAGCAATTCCTTTTTCTAGGTAGTGATCCCTCCTGGTGGCGTGCAGATAAACTACATTACCCACGATGCTCCTGACTTTGATCCGAACATCTTCTTCGCCGATGATCCCAATGGCAAGCTGGACGAGCATGAGCTGCTAAGCTCGACGCCGATGCTCCTCGACATCGACAACCCGCTGGACGTCACCACTAAACAATCCATGAAGGTGATCATCAAGAAAGACAATCCCATTCCCGTTCCCATGGATGTCGACATCGATGCCTCAGCCACCTCGTCGTCTCTGGCTACCGACGTCGCGTCCTCATTTGCTCAGGCTGCCGTTGACGTTGCATCCTCATCAGCTCAGGGTGCAGTAGTTGCTGCTGGGAATGAGATGCTGGTAGTGTTCGACTTCGACCTCAACGAACCGACAGTCAATTATGAATGAAGACAAAGATTCACAGAAAGCACCAGCTTCAGATTGATGAGGCTATCGATCGATCAGCTGGATGATCTGCTGCTGTGTTGAAGATGACGAGAAGGATCATCCTTAACTTGATCTCTCGGTTTACTTGACCCTCATGGCCCATTTGCTTTATTGCACGATCTTGTTGATCCACTATTTATCCGTCAATTAAGTAATCCTTTGTTTCCCTCTTTGTAATGACATTGGTTTAATTTACTTGTGTTATCATGTAATGTAGCAAACATGTTGATCTAGTTTCTTATGATTGAACAAAAAGTATTGTAAGCCAATAGAACCTATTTTGGTCATTTAGATATTTTTCTGTGTAGTTGTTTGCCATGAATTTATTATGTTTTTTACCCAAACTTTTGTCTTGTTTAGATCTCCCCGATCATGTTGTGTTTTACATATTAATTATGTTGACATGACTTAATGTGTTATTTATTGTTGTGTATGAGTACTTTTGATCATTAAGAATAATCACCAGAGAGCTCAAAGTTGCTTAAAAATGATGCCCTTTTTTATCTAGTATCCGCACCTGCAGCATCACTGGAACCAAATACTGTGATTTCCCCGGTGTCACCGACACTCGTCGCCTCTGCCACAGCTGCACCGCCACTGGCACCGGCGACGCCTGAGCTCGTAACCGCAGAAAGTTTTGCCATTACCAGAAAAGTCGGTGCTGACAACCCATGAAGTTTGCATGGCAGCCCTCTTCCCCAACGGTGTCTTCTCCTACATCACAGGGCCATCACATGTGCCGCCGCTGCCACCGTTACCACCACCGGTGGCCAGCAATTCATTTTTCCAGACAGTGATCCCTCCCAGCGGCGTGTAGACAAACTACACCGTCCACAATGCTCCTGGCTTTGACCCGAACATTTTCTTCACCGACGATCCCGATGACGAGCTAGACGAGCCCGTGCTGCTAAGCTCACCGCTTATGCTCTTCGGCGTCGACACCCCGCCGAACATGACCACTAAAAAATCCATGAAGGTGATCATCGTGCAAGACAATCCCATTCCTGTTCCCATGTATATCGATGTCGATGCCCCAACCACCTCGTCGTCTCTGGTTGCCGACGTCGCATCCTCGTCAGCTCAGGGTGTTGCTGCTGCTGCTGGGAATGACAGGCTGACAGTGTTCGACTTCAACCTCAATGAACCAATAGTCGATTATGAATAAAGATGATGTTTCACAGAAAACACCAGCTTCGGACTGACGAGGTTGTCGATCGATCGGTTGGAGGATATGTTGTTGTGATGGGATGATGAGAAGGATGCTTAACTAGAACTCAATTGACTCTTGGCCTCATGGCTCTCTTTGCTTCACTGCATGATCTAGCTTGTTGATTTGCTATGTATCTTTGATTACCCGTTTGTTTATTTCTTAGAATGATGTTGGTTTAATTTAATTTGGTGGTCATGTAATGTAGCCTAGATGTCAAGTTTTATCTAGTTTCTTATGTCTAAAGAACTATTGTAAGCCAATTGAAGCTATTCTAGTCATTTAAACATTTTTTTAGTTTGTTTACCATGAATTTATCATGTGTTTTACCCATAATTTTGTCTTGTAACATGTTGTGTGTTTTACACATTATGTTGACATGAATTAATGTATTGTTTGTTGTGGTGTGAGATTTCTTTATCATTGTAAGCCAAGTTGAGTTATTCTAGACATTATATTCAGTGTTATCCTTCTTGTTGTTGTTTACCATGAATTAATCATGTTTTATACATACCTTGATATGTATTCATGTTTAGTTCAAGTTGTGGTATATATAATTACCGATTTATTGTATCATTGTGGCTTTCCCCATCATGCCATCATGAATTGTGTTGTTATATTGTTCTTTTGCGTCCTCTTCTGATCAATGTGAATAATCATCTTCGATCTCAAAGTTAGGTAATAGTTTTGGCTGCAGTATTCCTCTTGTTTCTCATATAATGGTATAATAAAAAAAGAACAATGTAGCTATTCAAATATATCATGTTTGGTGCTTAAAAGTGACTACAAAATACATGCTTGTAGCAATACTATACTCTAAGAACTTATCACAGGATGGTGTAATGGGCATCTAACTGAATTCGGGAAAATATGTAGTGAAAGTTAACCACGTATGTACTGAAAACCTAGAAATTACCATTGGATCCAGAAATGGATGGTAGAAGCCCTTTGTGTCAAAATCTGTTCATACATATACCTACATATCTTTGTATGCTTGCATTTTTTTATAATTGACATATATAGTCAATTCAAATAATTATGAAATGAAAAAAAGGTGTTTCAGCATAATTTATTTTTGATTATTAGGTTATTAGCACTGAATAATATATGGATAACCTACTAATAATCTAATCAAGAAAAGTCATTTTCCCTATTATTTCAAAGCAAGCATGGTTACACATAATTTGAGAGGATTTAATGATAAATTGATTACTTCTCTTGTAGTACCACTATTAGTTGTAATTCCTACTTTATGGGTCATGCTATGCAACCATCATGTTTGCCTCTCGCAGTGATGCTGGTTTGTCATGTAATGCAGGCATATGCAACCAACGTGTTTATCTAGTTTCTTATGACCATCTTATGACCAAAGAACTATTGAAAGCCAACTGAAGCTATTATGGTCATTTAGACATTTCGCTATGTTAGTTGCTTACCATGAATTTTTATCATTGTTTTTACACATCATTTTGTTTGTTTAATCATGTTATGTGGTTTTGCCCATTATTTTGACAAGAATTAATATGTTGTTTTATTGATGTGTGTGAGCTATTTTGATCATCAAGGATAATCACCTGAGAGCTCAAATTAAACTGAATAGAAATGATGCCCTTTTTATCTAATACTCCCTCCATTTCAAAATATACGACGCTGTTGATTTTTTATATAACGTTTGACCATTAATTTTATTAAAAAATATAAGTATCATTTATTTTGTTGTGACTTGCTTTGTCATTAGATAAGAACTTTAAGAAAAAGGATATTGTTTTAAAACCTCTTATTTCTAAAATAATCTTAACTTATACTTTTACACACACACATATATATATATTAAATTTTTGAATAATACAAATGGTCAAACGTTGTGCAAAACGTCGATGGCGTCATACATTTTGAAAAGTAGGTAGTACTTTCTTTGTGGAATTGTACAATACTTCACTAGTATATTCCTCTAGTTTCTGATATTATAATGGTAAAATCAAACGAATAGGATAGCTATAAATATATCAAGTTTGGTGCTTAGAAGGAATCATAGTATATCCTTGTAGCAATATACTATACTCACTGTTAGATCTTATAACACGAAAGTGTAATTAAAATGTAACCAAAGTGTACAAGACATATTTTGTACAATCTGCTCCAAAAGGTGTTAGATCTTATAACACGAAAGTGTAATTAAAATGTAACCAAAGTGTACAAGACATATTTTGTACAATCTGCTCCAAAAGGTAGATTAGCCTCTTTGGAATTGAGAAGAGATAACCAAGATATACAATATGGTGCTAGGTAATCAATATCTTAATGACAATCTACCAGAAGAACTTATTTTCTTAAGCCAATGGTGTAAAAGGAAATCTTTTATCCAATGGCCTGATTATTGGGAATCATATAGGCTAATTGTTCAAAGTTAAGGAAATTTGGACTTGGCACCAAAACCCTAGAATTTATTGGGGAAAAAGCGTTGCATACGAGAAAAGTGTTCCTTATGTAACATATTCACTAGATATGCCTTAAATGTCACAATATTTTCTTTTACTTGGTGCTAAAACTAGTTCGACGTAAGCCCTAGCTAGTTTGTTTTTTCCTAAGAAAAGCCGTAGTATTCATTGGCAGAAAGTGTTGCATGCGTGAAAAGTTATTAAATGCAACTAGCTAGGGACCCTTCATGTCAAAATTTGGTTGCATAACTAGATTGACATAAGCCCTAGAATTTACATAGAAAAGTGTTACATACTTGTAAAGTATTACTAGAATGTGACGTAACATATTAGAGGTCTTTCATGTCAAAACCTGATTAGCTTATTTCCTATACTTACAAGTATATATAATTGACTAATTACACGTCTTTGCATGGTTGTATATTTTTGCCACTATATTCCAGAGTCGTAGCTGAGTTGTCTTCTATCTCATGCTATTCGGAACAGTAGCACTATGTACCTCTATGCCTCATCTGCTGCTTGCACCATAGTGTTGCTGCCTCCCCCATGCCTAGAATAGTGTTGCTACCTCACACGCTTTTCCTAGCAAGGTTGGATGCTTCTATACTTATTTTATTTAGCCAACTGTATAAGGAAAATCATGTGCCCGATGCTTAGATTGTTGGAAAACATATAGGTTAATTATTCAAAGTTGTGAAAATTTGGATTTCAAGCCTAAATTATTTCAGCGGAAACCCTAGATTTATTGACAAAAAAGCTTTGCTTACATGGAACGTATTCGCTAGATGACTTATGTCACAATATTATTATTGGCGCCAAAACTAGTTCGACGTAAGCCCAGTATACGCCCAAGTATTCATTGGCCAAAAGCTTTGCTTACGTGGAAAGTTATTATATGTAACACTCTAGAGACTGTGTCAAAAGTCGATCGGTTCCGTTGACATAACTAGTTTGACGTAAGCCCTAGAATTTAGTTGGTTTAAAAAGTGTTACGTACCTAGAAAGTATTACTAGATGTGACGTACTAACATGGTTTGTTCCTATATAATAGTATACATTGATCATCCAATTAATGGACTACTTACACATTTTAGCATGATTGTATTTTTCTACCTCTATTTTCTAGAGCTGAAGCTAAGTTGCCTTCTATTTCATGTGTTTCTAAGCAATAGCACCAGGTACGTAACTCTCTGCCTCACCCTAGAGTAGTGTTGCCGCCTCCCTCATAACTAGATCCACCTCACGCACCTATTATCTGTACGGTGGTATTTTTTTTGGTGAAAAGTTGAGGGCCCATTTGCTCTTATGAGGCTCAATGATGACGAAGATGAAAGACAAAGTTGCCAAGTAGCCCCGAGATGATAAGGATGTACCTCTTATTTTGCAAATAAATAATAAGGATTTGCATCTTAGGAACATCTTTTCTATTTTATCTCTCTAATGTTTAAATAAAAGTTGGATTTATATTCCTCAGCAACATTCCTCATAAAAGTATTTTGGCATATCAAAATTAACACAATACTAGCTAGAGTACAATTTAAATGTCAGAATTATTTACTTTTGTATATATACTTTCCTTATCTACCCAGTAGTATCGATAACTGAAAACAAATGGAACTAGACACACGCACAACATAAATATGCAACCACAAGCCACCACAGCAGGGAAAGTGTTTTTCACTTCTCATCCCCACCTCAACATACTATACACACTCCGTTCATTTTGAAACGAGCGACCTTGATCTTATAACAACTGCATGCCCTCCTTGCGCCTTGTGCGCATTTCCGTCATCAATAAGAGGATGTAACTTTGTTCTTCTTTTAAAAATAAAGATACATATTTTATCTCGGTTTTCATTAGCACGTTTTTTAAATTACTAAACCGTGCATTTTGTATGAAAGCTTTATATATAGAAGATACATTGGAATCAGATAAATCAAAAATAATTAAAACTCAATTAACCATGCGCTAATGGTTTTCTCGTTAATCGTGCTCTACCGGTCGCCTCCTAGCCACTACTCCGGTCTTCTTCCTCCCCTCACGGCTCTAGTTTCCGTCGTGGAGCGTCGAATGCAGTGGGGAGAAACTGGTAACGCATTGCAGTCCACCATGGTCCGTACGGCACAGGTGTGGTTCCCCAGCCAGCCAAGCCCAAGCCCACCACCGGCACCGGTGGCTGATGCTGCTGCGCCACAGTGCCAAGCTAGCATGAGCACACACACACATGCAACTGATGATGATGCAAATGAGGGTGAACAGCTAAATATAAAGATATCATGTAATTAATTTGGTGCTTAAAAGGGATATTACCACGGTGTGTAGGGCGGAAACTGTTGCTTTCTCGGTGTGTAGGATCAGCACGTAGCTTTGCAGTTTTGCTGTTGCAGCATTGGAGAACTGGACCTGGAGCTCGTTTAATTTGGGCACACATTGCTGATGGGTCATGTCTGGTGCCCTTGTATGTGGATGTTTATTAACTGGGTTTTTACCTGTGCTGCTGGGTTAATTTGTGCTAGCTAGCACCTAAATTGTTGTCCCGGCCTGCATCCATGATGCATCAATTAATTAACCAAAACGATAAATTGAGCAGATAAACTAGGGATGCAAGTGAGTAGTCTCGTTACCCATGTAAAAAATCGCTTGCTAGTTTATTTTTCATATGGTAGTACAAAATTTAGAAGATAAAATAAACTAGAAGTGAGATAAGCGGGCTAAAAAACCGGTTTACCCGTCCCGCTTGCATCCCTAGGATAAACCCATCCCAAACGTTTGCCTGCTTGTATTTGAGCGGATAAATTTAAGCCCGCCCAATCTATTCAAAACCTATTCAAGTGAACGGAAATCATTTATATTTGAGAAAAAAATCATATAGATTCATTATTTAGAGTTGACAAAATTTGTATTCCACTCCAAAATTAGTTCAATGCAAATCCTAGAATTTACCGGCAAAAAAGTGTTGCTTGTGTGGAACATATACGAGATGACTTATGTCATAATGTCATTAATTATTGGTGCCAAAACTAGTTTGACGTAAGCTCTAGATATTCGCTCGAGTATTCATCAGCCAAAAGCATTACTTACGTGGAAAGTTATTAAATGTGACACATTAGAGACCATTCATGTCCAAATTTAGTCGGATTTTTTGCCTAACTAGCTAGTTTGACGTAAGCCCTACAATTCATTGGTAGAAGGGCGTTGCATATTACTAGATGTGACGTAACATACTACGGGTAATTCGGGGCAGAACTTAATTTTTGGTTTGTTCATGTACTAGTACCAGTCAATGGACTACTTACACGCATCTTTGCATGACTAATTTTTTTAATCACTATTGCTAGAGGCGTAGCTAAGTTGCCTTACATCTAATGCTTTCTGCCATATTTTGAACAATATAGACCAAATATATATCTGCCTTACCCGCCGTCTACACCCTAGAGCAGTGTTGCTGCCTCACCCTAGAGTAGTGTTGCCAGCCATCTCACATACTCCACCTAGCCAATCTCACCTTACTATAACCCCTATTATCAGAAGCAGTGGTATTGTCTTGGTGAAAAATTGAAAGGCCTATTTGCTCCTCGAGTCTTGACGATGAAAAAGAATGTTGCCAAAGTAGCCACACGGATATGAATCTTGTTTGTAAAATGGTTGATTGATAAAGATGGACATATCTATCTTAGGAATGTCCTTTTCTATTCTATCTCTGTTTTTTCAAATAAAAGGTGTATTTATTTTCCTCACCAGCATTCCTAGCAAAATCTTGGTATATCAAAATTAATAAATACAGTAGAGTACAATTTAGATGTCACAATCATTTACTCTTGTGTATTCCCCTTACCTAACAAGTAGAATCAAATCATATTGAACAAGACAAACACAGCATAAACCATATGAATCCAAAGTATCATCAGTCTAAGCCACCGCAACACACTACACCCTCGCCGTCCCTTTCCAGATGAGCGATCCAGATCGAAACAATTGCAACTCCTAAAGTACAATCTCCAAACACCCCCTTCGCATTTCCGTCGTGGAGCACCGAATACAAGGGAGAGAGACTAGTAACTAGTAACGCATGCAGCTAGCCCGGCCACCGCACGGCACACGTGGTTCCCGCACCACGTGGCCGACGATGTACGGCTCATTATCTCCGTGAAAAATAAAGATCTATTTGTCCCTCTGATCGCTTGATGATAAGAGAGATAGTTGCAATGTAGAGCCCAAAATAATAAAGATGTGCATCTCTATCTTAGGAATGTTTTTTCTATTCTATCTCCTCCAAAAAGAGCTGACTTTATTTCCCTCAGCAACATTCCTAATAGAAATCTTAGTATATTAAAATTAATAGAATACTAACTACAGTCCAACTTAGGCTGCGTTCGCTGGTAGAGTTCCCAACCTAGAACAGTAAACACGAAAAATAGAGCGATCCATTAGCGCGTGATTAATTAAGTTTTTGCTAATTTTTTTTCAAAAATGGATTAATTTGATTTTTCTAAACAACTTTTGCATAGAAATTTTTTGCAAAATATATACCGTTTAGTAGTTTGAAAAACGTACGCGCGGAAAATGAGGGAGAGGAGTTAGGAAGAGGGGGAGAAGAACACAGCCTTAGAGATGTCAGAATCATTTACTCTTGTATACTTTCCTTATCAACCCAGTCTCTCTGAGAAACCAATTGAACTAGACACACACGGCTTAGCATAAACCACGAGTATCCAAACATCATGCAGTCGTAAGCCACCGCAACATACTATACACATGCTCTCTCCTCTGTTCCTTTCCAGATGAACGATGACTTTGCTCGTATGTAACAACTGCATGCCCACCGTGCGGCACACGCGTGAACAGGGAGCGGCGTAGTACACCTCCCGCAGCCAGCCAGTCGTCGGGATCCACTCGCACTACTCTGGCTGCTGCTAGCTGCCTGCATGCCGCAAATTAACAACTACGTACCATCTCCATCCAAAAATAAATTTTAATACTGAATGTGATACATCCTAATACTTTAAATATGAATAAGCTCTCGTTTAAATTCGTAGTAGTAGGATATATCACATCTAGATTAAGTACTTATTCCTGCAGGAAGGAAGTATCAAGCTAGCAAGGTAGCCGCAACTGATGATGCAAGTGAGGGTGCATAGATATAAATATACGTGTTTTTTGTGCTTAATAAAAAGGGATTATCACGGACGGTCAGGATGCAAACCGTTGGTCTCGGTCTGTACTCTATAGGATCAGTAGGCTTGCAGTTGCTGTTGCAGCATCGGAGAACTCGTTCTGGAGTTCGCATTGTACACACATTGCTGGCATGTCTGGTACCGTGTGGATGTTTAACTGGGTTCTCACATGTGCAACTGGGTGAAGAACTTTTTTTTTTTTTTAGCCAACGGTATGTAAAGGAAAATCTTGTGCCCGACCGATGCTTTGTTGTTGGAAATCATATAGGTAGCTTAATTGTTTAAAGTTGTGAAAAAAATAGGATTTCACGCCAAAATTAGTTCAATGAAAGCTCTAGAATTTATTGGCAAAAAAAGTGTTGCTCACATGCATGGAAAGTATAATTAGTATTCGCTGGAGATGACTTGATGTCACAATATTATTATTAGCGCCAACCTAGTTTGCTGTAAGCCCTACTATCCGCCGCACTATTTGCAGAAAGCATTGTATAAGTGGAAAGTTATTAGATGTAAACACTAGACCCTTTGTGTCAAAATTTGGTTGGTTTTTTTGTCGAAACTAGTTTGACGTAAACCCTAAAATTCATTAGCACAAAGGTGTTATTTCCATACTAGATGTGACATATCATTTTAGCCTTCGTGTCCGAACTTGATTGTTGGTTTGTTCCTATAATAGTATATAGTATTGACCATCCAATGGACTACTTCCATGTTTCGTCATGATTGTATTGTTTCTGCCACTTGCCTAGCTAGAGTAGCAGGGGACATGTAATGCTCCTAAGGTAAAGCTTCTTTGGTATTAAGAAGTGGTAACCAAAATATCAAATAATGAATTATCTTAATGACAATCTATCAGGTAGGTTAAGAAGTTATTTTTTAAGCCATTAATTTGATTAATAGTACCAAGTACCTCCTTACCTTACCCTCCGCCTACACCGTAGAGTAGTGTTGCCACCTCACATACTCTGCCTAGCCAGGCTCAGTGGCTCACCCTACTACCCAGGGGCGGGCCCACCATGATTCATGGGTATTCAGTTGAATACCCAAGATTTTTGACAAAAAAAATTCATATATGCAATATATATTTCATATGTATGTGGAAAAGTATGCAAAATAGACTTGTTCCTTCGGAGAAAGCCTGACTTAGCACCATCCCACCTTCCTCCTCTCCTCGGCCCATTGGCCCAAAATCCAAATCAGCCCAAAATGGATGTAACCCTAACCTCTTCAGCTCTCCTTCCCAATCTCCTCCCTGGTGTTGCAGCCGCAGCCTGGTCCCCTCCCCGACCCCGACGCGATGGCGCAAGGGCCACGGGTGCGCACGACGTGTTGCCTCCCACCCACCCCCGAGTCCTCGATGGCTGCGGCGCAGCGGCGGCTGCCCAATCTCACGCCGCACGCCCGTGCCCCTGGGCCGGCCGCCGCGAAGGCCACCATCGCCCACGCACCGCCGCCCCTGTCCCCGCGGCACCCTGGCAGCGGGCCAGCTTGTTCCCGCACTCTGTCGCCCGCGCCTCTAACCTCTACCTCTAATCCCCACGCGGGCCACGCTGCAGGAGGAGACGCCGAGACAGGACTGGAGACCGACGCGCCGGCGATGTCACCGGTTGCCCTGCCCCGCCACCCGCCCGGCCGGCGGCCACCCGTCACCCCCGGCCCCCGCCCCATCGCGCCATCGCGGTCTCGCGTCGTGTCGCTGCCACAGCCCGCCGTCCCCAGTCCCCGATCAGGTCCTCCACGCACGCGCCGCCCCAGCGGCCGGCGCCTGCCAACCGACCACGCCACGGCGCCAGCGCCAGCAGCGCGGCAGCGCGCCCCCTCCAGTAGCACTGCAGCAGCAGGCAGGCTGGCAGGCTTTCACCGGCCACGTGCCAGCGACGTCGCCCGGTCGTCTGAATCCGACGAAGGTAACTCTTCCCTAGTTCCCTTCATCCCCTGCCCTGCACCCCTGCTGCACGTAGTCCGTAGATGTTATATCTAGATGGTTAAGAAGTAGGAACATTTTGGATTAGGAATATAGGATATTAGGATTTACTTAATAGTTGAATCCATCGATCCAGGATGGTTCAGTTGATTTAGGATTTAGGATTTAGTTCATTTGAATTCAGGAATGGTTTATGGTTGAATATAGTTTATTATTGTTTCGTAGGTTTGAAAGATGAAGAGAAAAAATACTCCCACGGTTAATTTAAAGGTTTTCTTTAGAAATTTGATATGCTCTATAAATTTAATATGTTTTTCAAATCAATAGTTTAGCATTGTACTCTAATATGCTTAACGCATTCAATTTATGATCAATTCTATTAATCTATGATTTTATGAAATCGTGTTTATACCATTATATATTATACAACTACTCCAGACTCTGGGTTGAAAAAAAAATTTCTCTCTTTAAGTTTCGAATACCCAAGTTGAAAATCTTGAGCCCGCCCCTGCTACTACCAGCCGTATTATCTAGAGCAGTGTCATTGTCTTGGTGAAAATTTGAAAGTCCCATTTGCACCTCTTGAATTGACGATGAAATTTAAAGTTATCAAAGTAGCCACAAGATGATAAAGATATGCCTATTCTTTTGCATATAGTTGATAATTACATATGTGCATCTCTATTCTAGGAATGTGTTTTATATTTTCTCTATTGGTAAAGCGATAATTTATTTTCCTTAGCAGCTGCATTCCAATAAAAATCTTGGTGCTGTATCGAAATTAATACAGTACTAAGAGTCCACAAACGTATAGATGTCAGAATCATTACTCTTGTAGACTCCACTCCAGTTACCTACCCCAGTAGAAACAAACCGAATTGAACAAAAAATGCACAACATAAACCATGTGAATCCAAAGCATCACGATTCACGCAGTCCTCAAGCCACCGTGACATACTACTACACCCTCGCCGTTCCTTTCCAGATGAGCGATCCAGATCGAAGCAACTGCACCTCCTCCAGTATAATCTCCAAACGGCAGAGAACGTATTATCCACCCCCCTCACGAGGGAGGGAGAGACGATCAGACGACTGGTAACGCATGCAGTGCAGTGCAGGTGCAGCTAGCCCGGCCACCGCGCGGCACACGTGGCCGGCGACGTACGGCTCGCGGCGGCGCATCCACCCACGCACCGGCGACGACGGCCGCTCCGCCTGCCAGCGCAAACGGCTAGTGTCTTAGCTAGCAAACGCGAGTACACGCAAGCCGTGACGGGAAAGCCCTTGAAACCCGCGCGCGACAAAAGGAAAGCTATTAGGGCTCTGGCTGGGCGCCGCGCATCCAAGTGTGTCCAAATCCTGAGAAGCGTGAGGCGAGAGCGTGCGAGCGAGCGAGCGAGAGGGGAGGAGAGGAGGGAGAGAAGGGATTAGGGCTAGCGCGGAGTCGCCGCCGGAGTTAGGTGAGGAGGTCGTCGCGAATGGGGAGGCCGGTGAAGACGACGACGACGTGGCTGGTCGAGCTTCTTAGGGAGTACTGCCAGCGCGCGGCGGCTCAGGCGACGGCGAACGGGGCGGCGGCGGCGGTGGAGGGGGAGATCAACACCGAGGGGTTGGCGGCGCTGGCTGCGGAGGCGGCGGCCGTGGAAGGGGAAGAAGGTTTGGCGGTGGAGCCTCCGGTGGCGGTGGCGGCGGGAGGGGAGAAGAAGTACAGGGGCGCGAGGAAGAGGCCGTGGGGGAAGTACGCGGCGGAGATCCGCATCCGCAACACGATGGGGGTGAAGGAGAGGGTGTGGCTGGGCACGTTCGTGACCGCCGAGGAGGCCGCCTGGGCGTACGACACCGCGGCGATGGTGATCCACGGGGAGGCGGCGACGACCAACTTCCCCCGTGCGCCGTTGCCGCCGCCGACCACACCCATGATGCGTTCCATGCTCGTCTTCTTCGGATTCGCCCACCTGGTGCGCTCCCTCGTTCCAAGGGCACGTGGTGGTGCCGGTGGACGCCGCAGAAGCCGACGCGCGGCGGCGGCGGCGGCGCCGCCGCCAGCAGCCCCGGTAAGCGAGGCTCCTCCTCCTCTGTCGGCGGCGCTGGTTCCTGAACCCGGATCTGAGCCCGAGCTACAAGTACAAGGTGGTGGAGAACGCGGGCGGCCCGGTCGCGGCCGCGACGGGCGAGGGCGTGGGCGCGGACGCGGGCGCACGCCGGCGAGGGTGGCCGACGAGGATACTCCGATGCTGGAGGTGGCTACACCCGCTGCAGCTCCGGCGCCGGCGCCGGAGCTGGCACCTGCACCGGCCAATCATTCCATCTTCCAGCCGATGATCATCCCTCCCGGCGGCGGCGTGGTGGCTCCTGAATTCCTGCCGGCCATCTCCGACGACGAGCCCGTGCTGCTGCGCAAGAAGCCGAAGCTCCTCGGCTTTTACACCCCGCCGGACAGCCCTGAGCAGTTCATCATGGAGTTCTTCGCGGATATCGGCGAGGATGACGTCCCTAGCTCCTCGCTCTGGCAGGATCCGGCCGGCAACGGCGAGGTCCACAGTAAACAGCCAGAATGATCCTGAATTATGGTGTGCTGCATCGAAGGGATTAATTCATCATATCGACGATGCTGGGAGAACTGCAGTGTGTTGTGATGAGATTAATTTGATCTACATTTCGATCCTTGGCCTCATGGCTCTTTGCATATCATCATGGTGTGATCTGCTATGTATCTGTACTCAGTTTAATTTACCTGTTTTCCTCCTGTTGTGTGTTTTGATGCTGGTTCGTTCATGCAATGTAGGCATGAAACCAGTATGCTGTTTACCTAGTTTTTTATGGCAAAAGAACCATTGTAATCCAAGTTAAGTTATTTAATTTAGACACTATATTCAGTGTTATCTTTTTTCTATGGATTATATGTCTTCATGTTTAGTTCAACAATTAATCAACGTGAATGATCAGCTAGGAGCTCAAAGTTAGGTGATAGTTTTTCTTTAATCGAGTATAACTGAATTTGTTCCTGAAATTTGCTGTATGTATCACTCTTGTTTCTCATATAATGGTATAATCAAAAGAACAATGTAGCTTAAAAGGGTTTAACATAGTATATGCTTGTAGCAATATTATACTATGAGAACTTGTCACATGATGGTGTAATGGGCATCTAACTGAAATTCGGGAAAATATATAGTGTAAACCACACATCTAGTGTAAAGCTTGGAAGATCCAGAAATGGATGTTTGATATTTGTCCACGTTACCAAGAGTAAAACTTTTACTCATGGTTAAAATTAGGAGTAAAAGTTCAACTCTTGGTGATGTGAATAAATTTTAGACGTTCATTTTTTATCCAATAGTAGTTTTAATCAGGTTTCTACTACATATGTAGTATGCACTACATATTTTTCCTTGAAATTCAGTGGATGTACAATGGTTTATCCAAAGGTGAATAAGTCATGCAGCATGGTGCCTTGATAATTAATTATCTAAAATGGACAATATAGCAGGGTAAGTGCGAACTTTGTGTAACCAACCGTGTAAAGAGAATCTTGTACTCGATGCTTTGATTATTGCAAGTCGTATATATTCAATTGTTTGGTAATTGTTCAATGTCGAGGAAATCTGGATTTGGCAAAATAAAAGTTCCACGAAAATATCCTTGAATTTATTGGCAAAAAGGAGCTGCATATGTGGAAAAAAGTACTACTTGGCATAATGTAAAAGAATTAATGCCAAAATATCATTGTTTAATTTCATTTGGCGCTAAAAATTGTTTGACGTAAACCCTACAATTCATTGGCGAAATTTGTTGCACACGTGGAAAGTGGACAATACGTACTAGAGACCCTTTGTGACAAAATCCGAGTGTTAATTTTATTTGGTATAAAAAATAGTTTGATGTAAGCCCTATAATTCGTCTTCGACGATAAAATAACCTAGTAGAAGTCCTTCATGTTAATTAGAATCTGTTTCTATACTAGTACGTCTTTTGTATGCTTGTAGTTTTCACAGATTGACGTATATACCTCATATCTTAAAAGATGCTTGTATTTTTCACAGATTGACATATATAGTCAATTCAAATAATTATGAAATGAAAAAAGAAGCGACATAATCTTATTTTTGTTGTTAGGTGTGAATAATATCTGGATAACCTACTAATACTCTAATCAAGAAAAACCCATGTTTCCATTGATTTCAAAGCAAGCATGGTTACACAAAATATATATGAAAGGATTTGATAATAAATTGATTAGTTCTCTTGTAGTACCGCTCTCAGTTGTAATTCCTACATTATGGAAGAAGCATGGTGTTTATGCTTTCATTTGAAATTTATCTTATGACAATATTAATAAACATAGTCGAATTAATGGAATTCAATGTTGAAACTGTTTCTTGCAAGGATACTCTCACTAGTTCATCAAGATATTTCAAAATATTGGATTGGTTGCCCACACATGTTTCTAAGGTGTGATGATCTGGTCGTACTAGAATGACACTGTTTAGAACTGCATGCAGTTTTAGTTAAATTCTATGAAAGATTACGGGATATAATAAATTATACTAACGGTGTGGCATTCCTTGAACATGGTTTTTGTTCATATATATAATTTGACCATACGATTCCCGTGCATAATCAAATAATGCTGGCAGACGCCGTGGGTTATGGAGGTTATAGAACATCGGCATATATACATAATATGTATAAATCTGGAAAATGTACTGTATATATATTTATATATATACATACATATACATACATACATACATACATACATATACATATACATACATATATATATATATATATATATATATATATATATATATATATATTATCTACAAGATAAGAAGTCAAAATAGTATACTGCTAATTCATCTGCTATATATAAATTCAGATGATCTTGGAGCGGAAAACATATTATGGATGGCTAGATAAGAATGTAATTATGAAGAAATTAAATTCAAATTGAATATTTTGATTTGAAACATGTGATGGCGTAATATAACTAATCCTGGTATAATGTTATTTCAATATGCACACATGATTACTTGCTGTGAAAAGCAATAATTAATATATTGCACACTTCTTTAATATTTGATTCATCGTCTCTGACATACATATACACACACACTTAAGGGGGAAAAAGCAGTGTGTAGACTACTCTTATTATAGATTTTGTGGTTCTCTTAATGGTATTCTTGATTATGTGGTTCTATTCTATCAGAAAAAAAGCGGTCTTTGTGGCATGCATTTGGTTTATTGCATGCGTGCATCCTAGCTAGCACTCAAAAAATTAAGGGAAGCATCCGAGTTTTATGTTGCAAAATAATATATATCTCAAAAAAGATGTTCTCTTTCAGAGAAGACCATATTGAAAGTTATGTAGATTTTCTTATCAATGAACGCAAGGCGATCTGAAAAATAATAAGATATATATATATATATATATATATATATGTGTATATATATATGTATAGCTTTTGGATGGTCATACATACAAGGTGACAGGAAATACTGATCGTATCCTTCTATGGAAAAATATGTATTGAAAATTTGAAAACTACCATAGGATAAAAAATAAATATCTAATATTTATCCGTGTCATTCAAAGTAAAGAATAATATGATATTGATCCAGCAGTTTTTAGGTTTCCACTATATTTTTTTTCTTTAAAGTGGTATCAGACCACTATCGGAGTATGAACTGTACTATCTAGTATAGATAGTATTTGAATGTCTCCTTTCTATGGTAGACTGGTAGTATAACACGAGCATCTGAAACGTAGCAATCATAAGCTTGAAATTAAAATACATATTCACCAGGGTAAATCAGAGTTTCAATTAATTGAGACCAAGGCAAAGCAGTACGTAGAAACAAAGAAACTTGCAGCTCTAGCACCAGCCATGCATGCCGTGTGCATGTTCAAATTGACCAATTTAAAATAGATCACCACACGCATACACCCACTCGGCCAAGACGTACGACGACGACTACGATTCTCTGAAGACGATGTCAGTGCAGTGTAGGCAATATATGCCCAGAAGAAACAACGAAAGAGTCGACGACGACTACATATATGTCTGCAAGAAAGGCACGGTTGGTAGTAGGTAGGAAGGTTTGAGCTGTTTCCTCTCCCTTTTGCCTATATATATTCAGCCATAGCCAGCCGTTTGCTAGCTAGCTTTCTTTGTTGCTCTTAGTTATTGTCGCCATCTTCTCAGCGTACTCGGTTGCCACCATTTTGCAGCTTGATTTGCTTGATGATATTAATTGCTTTTATTAGGAGAGGCTGTCAAATTTAAGCTCCTGATAAACACAAGCATATTGCATATATAGAGGGGCGTTTTTTTTGGGGGGTGTTTGAGGTTGGCCTGCCTGTTTGCCACCTGCGTTCTCCTTGCTTTCTCTCTCTCCTCTCTGAAGGGGAAGGAGAGAGAAGTAGCTAGAGCTCGCCGTCGTCGTCGCCGCCGTCTTCCCGTCGATTCTCTCTTCAGGCGAATATATGGCCGTGAGTGCTTCCTCCTTGCTTGATTAATTGCCTGGTTCAACTAATTTCTTCCATCAAAATTGTGTTCTTTTGGCTTCTTGCTTTGCTTAATCAATGTTCTTTAATTTCCTCCCTTTTATTCCTTGCATGCATAGAATTGTTGCCTGTTTTTCTCTGACGACCAAGCTAGCATGTCGTCGATCATGTTGCTAATTTACCTTCATAACAAATCATCCTCCGAAATACCGTAAGGCAAATTAATTAAGTTGGCAATGGTAGGATCATGAATCGGCCGGAGAGGACGAGTTATAACATATGCATGCCGGAAACCGTCTCGCCGAAACGAAAGAGTTGGAAGCTCGCCTACGTACGTAGATTCATTCTCCTAGCTAGTTCAAGGAGAAATGATAGAGAAATAATTAAAGATTCCTCTCTCCAAGCTTCTTGTTGACATGATTGAGATGATCATATAGGAGACGCGTTCAAAGAGATCAATTTGCTTCTCTTTGAAGATTTATGCACACATTGATCAGAACGATCGAGTACGTCTCATTGAATATATATCTTGACGTTTATGATTATCCGTTTATTATAAAAGCAGTGTCCTCAGAGCGATCGATCATCTTGGTTGGAAGCTAATTGTTGTTCTTTACTTAATCTTGTTAATTTACCCATTCAAACCACTTCCAGAATACATGATTAACTACAAAGGCAAACGCGGTTTTGTTTAATTTATAGCTACTTAGAAGCACGTAGCTTTCAAATACAGGAGGCGGTTCGCACGACTGTAACAGGAGCCGTAGCAATCCAATACTATAGCAGATACAAAGTTGACCAGAAATACAATACCCATCACCTCTTGGCTCACACAGAGATTAGAAAAATAAACATGGGATAATTATTTACAAGAGAGATAACATAAGAATATAAGATACATGCCAGGTACCCGATTTTTATTTTGCTAGCTTTTCCTTTTTTTTTATGAGGGTCACTTTGCTGTTTGGGGCCATTTTGACTATGCTTTTTCCCCCTTCTAAATCTCGCGCGGGACAGCTAGCTTACAGTACAGGTGCTAATCATTTAATTGTACATATATTTTAAGGACCCATTTGATTTTACTTTTAAAAAATAAACTGCAGCATATATATCCCTGAACTTAATTGTTAAGTTGTGTATCTTAGGTTCCTGACAAGGGAGTTGAACATTTATGTCTAAGTTATATATTAGTATGTTCCATTGACCATTTATGTGTAAGCTAATCTTTGATCCCACATTTGCTAGCACGGTAATGGGTTAGGTAACCTAAAGGTAACCAGCTACATGTCATTTTAGCTAGGCACATTTCAAGTCAGACTTTCAAGGCCTTAATTAAACATCAAAGTATTTATATAATTAGATTGCATGCATTACTCAAAAATAATTTATGTAGATTTTTCTTGTAAAGCACCATGTACAGTTTTGTAGGTTTTTAACACATATGTTACAGTAGAAATTTGGGGTTAAATTTGTATTAATATTTTCAAAACTGTATTAATGTACAAAATAATATGCTTTTTTTTAACCTTAGTACATATGATAACACTCTGAGCAATCACTGAAAAATTAAGACAGAGAAAGCGAGAAACAAACGGTGCTCCCATATCTCAGTGATGGTATACCAGTCTACCACACTATATTAATTATCACATTATATACAATCAAGTCAACCTAAAAATAATCTTGGTAAATGAAGTTCTTGCCTGATTTTGTCACGTTTTTTAAAATGTCCATGAGACCATGAGCTCATGAGTCCATGACACGACTGACGAGTGTGTGTGATTTGTGCACTTGCAGAAACGGCCCAGCGTGCCCAAGTTCGGCACCTGGGAGGGCGACAATGTTGGGTACACGGTCTACTTCGACAAGATCCGTGAGAACAAGGGCGCCACCGCGCCGCCGCTCCACCGACCGTACAACCCCAACGACCCCACCGACAACCCTGGCGTGATCCGTGCCGCCACCCCCGCACCGTCTTCCCGGCCGGCGACGTCGAGCGGCCTCCGTGAATCGCAGAGGCAGCAACCGTCGAGCACGCACCAACACCGGCGCTCCGGCAGCAACAGCAGTGTGTCGTCTGACCCGGGCGGCATCCAGAGCAAGTTCGCGCCGCCGCCGCAATATCGTCCAAGCCCAAGCCCCCAATACGATCACCATAGCTACGACCATGGCCGTGGCCATGGCCACGGACACCACCCACCTCCTACTGGGTACAATGGCGGTGGCGGTGGACGCCGCGCGCCATCGCCATCGCCGCAGGTGCATGCCGTGCCGAGGCACCACCACCACCAGGTGGCGCCCAAGGCACGGTCCGCATCCACCTCACCGCAGCACAACATATACGGCCGTCAGAGGGCATCGGCGGTGCCCAAGTTCGGAGTGTGGGACGAGCAGAACGGCGCCGCGGCGGCGCAGGGGTTCACGGTGATGTTCGACAACGTGAAGCGGAACCGGGAGGCGGCTAGGGGAGCGGGGGCGGCTGGCGTCGTCCCACGCTCGCCGCCGCAGGAGATAAACGCCACCGCCGTGAAGCACTCTCGGGACCACTCCCTCATGTCAAAGGTACGTTGTTCGCCTCGCAGCAGCTCGGTGCTTACTTCGTCCGTCCTATATTTTAGGATTTAATTGAACATATCTTAATACTACTAATTTAGACAAGTCTAAATTTATATATTATTAGGATATATTTAATTCGGTTATACATTGCTATATTTTGCGGGAAGAAGAGAGTATTAGTTAGGCATGACCAATCTTCCCGTGTGTTTTTCTGGCTTCCTGTGCTGAAAATCCTGCTTTGGTTGTGCTGAAACATGCAGATGTTTGGGTGCTTCCAACCAACCACAAGAGAATGAGAACGAACGGCGATGTTTCTCTCCCCTGTACATGTATCAACGTATGTGACCTTGACCTAGCTAGGTCTTGATCATTTCCCTTTTATTTTTTTTTCTGTGTGGGGTCTCGGGATGGTGGTTTATCACAATAATATATTGGTCTTTCTTTCTATATTTTTTCCGGATTGGTTTTTGACTTGAGAAAATTCCAAAAAGGTTGAGTGGGAGCTATATTATTATATTTTTATTATCTAGCAACTGCATGCACATATGTTACATGGGATGTATAAGTAAGTGTGAGTACATTATTGATCTATGATGTGTGCTTCTTTAGTTTTCACTTGTGTCTCTTCTCCTTTTGATGAAGAAAATTAAGCAGAGAGATAGAAGTCACCCAGTCGTGGTCACCAACGCAGCAGCAGCCTGCGTACCACCCAAATCACGCACAGGCTCCCGATCTCCCTCGCAAACACGGCCAGCGCAAGGAATCGGCCGACGGGCCGAGATTTGGTGCTCTAATGTATGCGGTAGTGAAATGGAATTGGAATAAGTTTATTTATGGTCCCTTAACTTTACACCAAATCCGATTTTCATCCTTGAACCCAAAAATCAGATACAACTGATCCATGAACTGTCAAAACCGGTGCAAATGAGAGATCCCTTGTGGTTTGGAAGGTGGTTTTGGCTAACGTGGTGCCTACGTGGTTGGTTTGACTAGATCTCCGTCTCACGTGGCATTCACGTGGCGTTTACGTGGCAATTCGATCTAGGTAAAAAAATAAAAAATCGTGGACCCGCATTCGTTCGGGTTCCACACGGCGGTGGAGGTGGTGCAGCAGGCCATCACCGCCGGGCACGTGGAGGCTGAGAGAGCGGCGAACGGCGTCGGCCTCATCAAGCTCATGGGCCAGAGCACCGACCACATCGCGCTCTACGCCACACTCAGCACCCGCGACGTCAACTGTTGCCTCATCCTGGTGGAGGACTTCTACCTCCATGGCGCCGGGGGACTATTCGACTTCCTCTACCACTGCATCAAGAAGAACGGCCACCCCATCATCATCCGAAAGGGGTGTCGCCTCTCCGAGGTCATCGCTTGCCGTTGGTACGCTTCGCTCGCTGCCTGCCTCGCTTGCCTACTCCGCCATTCTCCTCGCTGCCCACCCACCCTTCTGTCGCCCGGGCAGAAGAGAGAGAGGGGAGAAGGAAGAAGAAAGGAGTGAGGATGAGGAAGGAGAGAGAAGAGAGGGAAGGAGTGAGGCTGACATGTGGGGCTCATGTGGGCCACACCATTTTTTAATTTTTTTTGTGTGTAGCTAACATGTGGGACCACAGTTTTAATTTTTTCCAGGATCGAATTGCCACATAATCGTCACATTAAATACCACGTGGAACAAAGACCTAGTCAAACCAACTACATTAGCGCCACGTCAGCCAAAACCACCTTCCAAACCACCGAGGGATCTCGTTTGCAGTGGTTTTGATAGTTTAGAGACTGGATGTATCTGATTTTTGGGTTCAAAGATGAAAATCGGATTCGGTGTAAAGTTAAGAGACCTCAAATGAACAGTAATTCACGAGGTGGGGATGTCATGACTCGTCGTAGTGCGAATGCAGCAAGTCCAGCCCACGTAGTTGAGCGCCTTACCCCTTTTAGCCCACAAGTTGGCTGGCTTGTTCGTTTTTGGCCTACAAGTTGGCTGGCTTGTTCGCTTTTGACTCAGTACATACAGTCCATATTTTGACCATTAATTTATTTCATGTTATGTTTCAATAAATATGAAATTAGCATCACATGAAAGTACTTCAAAATATGAATCTAGCGATATAACATACATAATACTTAGCATAGATATGATTAGTATGATCATTAGTCAAAAGTTATCAAATTTGATTTTCCTAGAAAAGGGAGCATCCTCTAATTTAGAACGGAGGGAGTACCAATCAGGTCATATATATACCATGGTATTCTCTGTTTTCGTTAACGATCTCTAGCTAACAAGATTTTCTCGTTGTGATTCCTGTGATTTTCTCCAAGTCGAAGGTGGTTACTGTATCAACTTGGGTAGTAATATGCAAAATTACAATTTTACCCCCGCATTCATATTTTTTTAGATAATTATACCCCCACTTTTCTACTACTATTAAGTGTGGTGGTAGTGTAGATAGATCTGAACCCTTGAATAAAACTATATACATGGTTTAGATTGTTTTCTACTAGAAAGCACCGTAGTGGGACTCTGATAGCTTTTGTTTATAATGAAGGTCATTCTACTTTGTTGTTGGTGAAAATGAAGTGGAGGTGAACAACAGATAGTGGCTACCGAGGGGGCTAGCTGTGGGCGGTCAGCTCCGATCCAATAAGGTTTGCACCGGTTACGGTTCATTAAACCAAGACGGTGAACCTCGATGCGTAA
Organism: Oryza punctata; assembly: GCA_000573905.2. Taxonomy (NCBI): domain Eukaryota; kingdom Viridiplantae; phylum Streptophyta; class Magnoliopsida; order Poales; family Poaceae; genus Oryza; species Oryza punctata. Next base: position 32,505,581 of record CM002493.2, read on the forward strand.
TTTTTCAATTTAAGAACCTAGTTAACACCCTCTCTTAAGTTTAAGAACCGATCATATATTTTACTCTTTTAAAAAAGAACACATCTTGACACCGTTTTGCAATACTAATAAAAAGGGAGAAGTGGAGGCTTTGAAATGACGGTGGTGAGAGAGTTTTTATATAAAACTACAGAGTCAAGTGAGAAAGTAAATAATTATTATGTACATAACCCTTCAGCTGACGAAGCTACTTTGGTGCAATACCTATACTTAAATAGATGACTGGTGGTTATGATATAAATGAAAAACATCTGCCGGTGTCTCACTAATAGTGCCTCTGCAATCACACCAGCAAGCATGTATTACCAGGTTTCCACGACGCGATGACACTGTCAGCTGCAACAAGATGCCTCACTTAAAAAAGTTGCGGTTGTCATAGGTTTATTCCTTGAATTTTTCACCTTTTTATGCCATTATTTACATCATTTTGCCATAAATGACAAATGATTGTATGGCAGCCTGAGCATGCCGCTAAATCAACCAGACATCGTAACCACCAGAAATTGGGAGGCCTGATGTGCACTCCGTTAAACGGGGAGACAAAACAATGGCCTAGTAGAAATGATCAAATGAAAAGAAAAACCGATCACTTATACAGCACACATAAAATTAATATGCTTCTCAGTGAGTAGACAAATCATATGATGAATAAATAGATGTATAATTACACTAAGAAAATTCCTTCTTTTCAGTTCGTAAATTATGTGCGGTAAGTGTTTCTTTAGGAACATGTAGTATTATGGAACATAATAACGAACCTAGTGTTCTTAGTGGGTATTAAGCAGAATATCGAAAGGCAGTCCCGGCCGGAAACTAAACAACAACTGAAATTGCAATCCAGAAGGAAGAAAAAGATTGCGTAAAATGTTGGTCAGTGACAGAATGGGCACTCACTCTTGGGCTTCAGAAGCAACATCATTTGGAGTTGCGTCCACTGATCCAGATTTAGCATGCTATGTCAAAGAAATTTAAAGTGTAATTAGTTTTTACTGCACCGCAACTAAAAATTGGCAAGCTTGGGACCAGTAGAAGATGAGCGGGGCATGGCAGTCATCTGTTCTGCATTCACCATCTTCTCCACAGCCCGCCGCCCTACGTTTCCATCCAAATTCAGTAAACACAACAGCAAAGAACAAACCCCCTACTAACCGGACGCATTGTCCGATCGGTTGGATACAGCGACACCCTTCCCCTCCGTTTTGGCCTAGTTTCTTGGCAACCGCCCCTCTCGCAGGAAACAACGTGCTCTGCAGCAACAATGGCTTCTTCCCCCGCACCGCCGAGGAAAATAAGGCAGTGGCCACTGCACTTTGCGGTTGGTTCAGACGTTAGCCATCTTTTCAGGATCCTTGGAGCTTTCACCCTGCCGCAACTCTGCGCACACGAGGTCACCCCACGCGGCCCCGCGAGACGGCAAGAGGAAGCCGGAAGGAACGAGCACCTGGGCCTCGCAGTCAGCAGAGGCTATATATGCCTATGCTTATGCTAATGATCATCTATACAACTTATTAGCAGTCTAAAAATAAATTTGTGTCCTTAATGATTTAAAAGTAAATGCCATATCATATAAGTAAACTACTATTAAAAACTGCAAGATCAACTCTAAAATTAAAATCTAATTTTGACTTGTAAACATAATTACAAGTGAAATGATGGGACTGCGATTGCAGACGTCTCGCATCAAGAATCGGCTCGGGCCGGTGCTCATGTCTGCAGCGTGTCGTCTGCCCATGCCTACGCCGCTCCACATGAAAAACCTATTCATTGACGAGGCGGAAGGTAACGAATGCATGACTATGATCGTTCAGCACTATAAATTAATCCAATGAGTTTTTACATTACTTATGAGAGTAGAGTAGTCACCGAAATGACAGAAATGATAAGTCAAATTGACTTTCTTACCACTCGATGGAGAAGTGTGTAATACTTAACTTATAATTATGGATTGTCATTAGCAACTTCGATAAGAAATGATAGTCCAATTATAGGGAGGGAAAGATTCTACCATTCTAAATGTGATTTTTCTTAAGGTAAACCTTATAACCTTATAAGTCATAAGTCACTAGTCTTTCTATTATATCCCTATAACTCACTTTCGTACAAAAACTTCTATAAATTCAATTTCTCTTTAATTTTCCCATTTTCACTAGTTTTCAAATGATTTTATCACTATTGGCTCAACTCCTCGACTCCTCGTGTCTGCTGGGTTTCCAGCATGGTGATACGAGGTTACCACATATCGTTTCATCTACCTTCTAGTCAACTAGGGATCATGTTTAGTTGTAGATGTTCCGAATAGCCATGTAGTGTTTTGTGTCGAGGTTTGCTGTCGCAGCTGCCGTGTTCGTGGAAGGCAGGAGGTCAAGATGGCATGGGGCCACTCCATTTCTCCATGTTGAATGCCCCATGGCACACAAAATTGAGAAAACTAGCTGCATGTGAGAAATTGGAAGAGAAATTAAACTTGTAGCACTCAAAGTGAGTTTTAGGGAAAGTGTAAAAAGACTAGTGACTTAATTATTAGGGTTCACAGCGCAGTTCAACTACGTGAAGCGGAACCAGGAGACATCCAGGGGCGCAGGGGTGGCCAGTGTCGTACCGTGCTCACTAGCTGTCTCCGGAGATAAGCGTCGTTCCCGCGAAGATTCGACCAATCTTCCCGTGTGCTTTATAGGGCTTCTTATACTGAAAATTTCTGAGACGACTCCTGATCAAGCGTCAGGGTGGAGCCAAAATATCGGACGCTATCCTATAACTGTGTAACTGTGAGGCCTCTCTGCCTTTGTTCACGACAGAAGAGTAGGAGAAACATGTGAAACTAAAGAATCACAATCATAAATCAGCAATGTACTCACACTTAGCATACGTCATGTACCACCTGAGCAAGTATAGTTGCTAAAATAATAACAAAATTAAACATCCCCAGTCAAGCCTTTTGGAATTTTCTCAAGTCAGCAAACAATAGTTTCTGGAAGAGAGAAAAAGGAATGTTCTACTAGTCGCATATCATATCACAAAATCTCCATCCTAGTCACCAACGCAGCAGCCTGCTTGACATTTAAAACCCGTGATAGGATACTATCCAGCCCACTGAAATCTCGCGCAGTCCAAATGTAAGCCGTACTTTAGGGATAAAAACGGTCGAAAAAGATACTCTTTTAAACTATATTTTCAGGAACAATATTAGTATGATCGTAATTTTTTATATTTATAAATTTAACTATTGGTAACTTCTATGCGACGCAGGTAAAATTGTAAAACACTGATTAAAAATTATATATATAAATAGAGAGAGACGGTATCAGTACAGTCGGAAAAGTTCCATACCACTCTGCTCCCACCTGCCACTGCCCATCCCACGGCCCATGTAGGTCCCTTGCACGAATGGGCACAGTCTTTGCGGTGGCTGCTCGCTAATCTGCTTGGGCTGGCATGGCGTGCCCAGCGGCTACACGTTAACCATTGCCTCTTTATGCACAATTTTGCTAGTGAAGTGAAGAGCCTGTTCAGATTAGTACCATTTTGAACCATACCAATTTTTGGTAAAATTGATAAACATGTGCATGCATTAAGTTTGTTACAAAGTTTATTGGTTCTGTCTAAAGAATTTTGGCAATAACTTATTTAGTTTATCTTACCAAAATTTGGAAATGTTACCAACTTGCCAAAATATTGGTATTGCTAAATTTTGGAAAAGTTTATTTTGGTAGCAATCTGAACACGCCCGAAATTGACAACGCGGGAGGCACGAGTGCATGACTATCCAACCAGTCTATACCACCTTAACAGACAGAGCTCATTCAGCACTACAAATCAATCCACACCGCGGTGGGGTGGATAGGCTGTTAGATTGGCGATCACAATTTCTAATCAATGCCAAGCACATGATGAGATATTTGTGGGAACCAATTCACATTTTTAAGATGACTGAAAACGCCAGTAGAAATATGCAAAATATGGTCTCACTCTCCTATAATCTTAAAACGGAACAGTTTCTAAACTTTAATCCATGACGCTTTGATTATTTTACTACTCCGCAATAAACTTGTTGAGTTACTTCTCTTCAATAGCTCGGATGATAATATAATTGATTTTATAATACCTCATTTGGATTTGTTTCGGAAGATAACTTCCATCTCCCTTTTCTCACTCTTCCTGTTAATAAAGTTTACCATCGCGTGTCACTCTTTGTAAAAATGTTATCTTCCCATGCCAATTACTAAGTAACAAATTACATGCATTACCCGTGCAGGCAAGATCTATGAGACGATGGAATAAACAAAAACATGCCCAAGTAGAACCAAAATAAGCATAATGTAAGGAAATTTTCAAAAATAAAGTTTATTAGTTATTATTATCTAAAAAAATAGTTGCTAATAACATGCGGCAGCAAAAACGAATTGACGAGGCAAAAAGCATGACTGATCACCCTATTAGACCATGGTTTACCCTTAACATGAATAAGCTATATCTGAGCTCTCGCTTCGTCAACACTATAGATCAATCCACAGAAATTGACGGTGAGGTGTATGTGACCACGACAACATAGAGTAAGGATTTGAAATGAATTTGAATTCGGAGATTTAAGATTGAGAGATGCAGTTCATCGATATCATTTGCATATTCCTTGAGCCCGCGCACCCTGGCTATGGCCCCCTTCCTCTCTTCCTCCTCCTCGTTGCAGTAGTCCTCGAAGGAGACAAACCGCCATCGGATCGGAGGAGGTCGGTCACAAGGCACATCGGGCTGGCGGGCGAGCGGGCGGGGGAGTACGGTGTCAGTGATCGTGGCTACGGCGCGGCGGACTCGGCGGAGGCGGACGACACGCCGGAGAAGACGTCGTTGCCGGGGCGGCGCGGTGGGAGAGGTCTCGCGCGGAGGACGTACGTGAGCCGGGAGGTCTCTCGCGCAGCTGCGCGCGGAGCACGCCGGTGAGGCGCGCCCCGTCATGGCGTCGTACGTAGTGCCGCGTGGGCCTCAGCTAGGAGCTTCCTGAGCGTGACGAGCGACTCCCTGAAGCAGCCGTGGAGTGGGCGAGGAGGAGGAGTGTCAGCGGGAACCCTCAATTCACTCGATTTCACGTTTGGCTGGAGGTTGAAGACGATGAATAGTAGAAACACCAGGTGTTCGACACGGGAATTTTTGGTGCTGCGTAGGAACGTTGCAGCTTTTCTGGGTTTACTTCTTGAATATAAAGCAAATTATATGCAACTAATCAAACGAAAAAACCGGGAGTGCCGTTGTGGCCTCCGCCATGCGCGCCGATGCTCCATGAGACGTGCTAAGGACGCTTTCCGGGCACGAACGTGGCCAGAACACACGATGCTCACGCTGCGACGTGCTCATGCAAGAACGAAAACAGACGAGCTACAGTACAATACATTTTGTCAGCGAAGGATTATAAGCTCTAAATCTATCAAGGAGGTCGTCGAGCAGCTGCTCCGTCCACGGCCGCCGCAGTGCGTCCTGCGCCTGCGGCGGGCGGTGGAGTAGGTGGCGGGTTCGGTGCGCCGAACCACGCGCGATATGATACGGCGGCCTAAGCTGCAATTGATGGTGAACAACTACGAGCGCACCGTAGCCAGTGCATCATCCGCAACAGAGAAGAACGCGAGGAGAGAGAGGGAGAGGTGGGGAAGAAGACAAGGGATTGACACGTGGGTCCACCTCATATGTTTTTGTCGTATCTTACTGATATGTGGGCCCTGCATGCAGAAATTGATTTGCACTAGGAAGATAGAGTAGTCGTTATGCTTAGTTTTACGGTTCTGGAATGCGATTTGATTAGGAGCAAGAGCACCCAGTCACCCACTAAGTAGCCTGTTCGACACCGTGATGGTGCTATGGGATAGGAATAAGTTAACTCTGACTCCCTTAACTAATGGTCGAATATGATTCGTACCCTGAATCACAATATTGGATATCTCAATCTCCCAACTATTAAAACCGATGTAATTTGACTCGCTCGGTGGTTTGGAGGACAGTTTCGCTAACAGGCACCTACGTAACCATGTTGATCTGGTTTTCATTCCACGTGACGTTGACGTAGCGCTTATATGACATTAAAATTAAAAAAATATGTGAAATCTATTTATCATCCAAAAAAATATGGGATCCACCTATCATCCTCTCTTCTACCCTTCTACCCTTCTTCTACCTTGGCTGCGACGTACCGTTCGTTGCCTATTCATGCGCAGTTGGCCAGTAAAGTGAAATTGACAGCGCGGAAGGTATGAGCGCAGGACTTTCAACCAGTCCATAACCCTATCATATCATGGTTTACCACCTTAACAGACAAAGCTCGTTCAGCACTATAAATCAATGTACCGGGGTGGGATGGATATATTGACAGTCGGGTTGGGCATGACAATTTTTAAACAAGAACAAAAAGATATTTGTGGAAACCAATTTAAGTTTTTATATTAATAAATACACTACTAGATCATGATCGTAGAGGAGATGATCGTAGAGGAGTTATTCTTTTCTAAATCAACATTCACCTGTAGGTTTTTATTGATGCCAACTCATATCAAATTTGCTACCAATGACCAATGATCATGCCTCATGTCTAATTCCCTAACAATTGTTATAAAGGAGCTACAATATCAAGGTTGCATGATGGAATAATCCCTAAAAAAGAATACTTCTATTACTAATTCCTACCGGTGATTGATTCTGTTAAATATGTAATCCGAATTTGAGCCACAATATATTCGGATTAGTTTTCTAGTAGGACTTGGATTAGTTTCCTAGTAGGACTCCCTGCCGTTTCCTAGTAGGTGTCTTTTCTTTTATCTCCTATATATACTCTTGTAAGCCGTACGGGAAGGGAGAGAAGTTCTCACTGTTATTCCCTACGTTTGTAATCAACTCCTCAATAATGATCATTACCGGTCGGCGCCCGTGGTTTTTCCCGTAAGGGTTTTCCACGTTAAATTCGTGTCTCCGTTGTGCATCTATTTTCTTAACAAGTGGTATCAGAGCATTGGAGATCCGATCTACTACTATCCCCGCCGCCGGCATCATCGTCTCATCACTTCGTTCGGCAAGATCATCTGTCGTCCTCCCACATCGCGCGAAAAGAAAAGCTTGTGCACCGAGGAGTTTTTTAGAGCTACGCTACGTGCACACGAGGAAGTGCACCCAAAGGTTCGCCTTTTTGCTAGGTTTACTCCAATTTATTACCAGCAAATTCAGGATTAATTTCTATGGCGAGTTCGAAGTATGATCTACCGCTCCTGGACCGAGACACAAGATTCTCACTATGGCAAGTGAAGATGCGAGCCGTTCTTGCACAGCAAGACCTCGATGTTGCGCTATCTGGATTTAACAAGAGGACTACAGATTGGTCCGACGATGAGAAGAAAAGGGATCGTAAGGCTATGTCATATATTCATCTTCATCTATCTAACAATATTTTGCAGGAGGTGCTTAAGGAGAAGACAGCCGGTAAGCTGTGGTTGAAGCTAGAACAGATACGCATGACTAAGGATCTGACCAGTAAGATGCACCTGAAGCAAAAGTTATTTTTGCACAAGTTTCAAGATGATGAGTCTGTGATGGATCATCTTTACACTTTCAAGGAAATTGTTGCTGACCTTGAGTCTATGGAGGTAAAGTATGATGAAGAGAATTTAGGCCTTATTCTATTATGTTCATTGCCTAGCTTATATGCAAACTTCAGAGATACTATTCTTTATAGTCGTGATACTCTAACTTTGAAAGAAGTTTATGAAGCTTTGCATGCCAAAGAAAAAATGAAGAATATGGTACCCTCTTGTAAGCCCCCGGTTTTGTATACCGGAAACCCCATGTGTATTACAATATCATTCTCTGGATCAATAGCTGGTACACACATGGCACAGTTGTATATCAAAGGCTTACATCATCATACAGGTCTTACAATAAATTAATAATACAAGGGTAACCCAAATGGGACCCAATTAGACCAAGCATGGTCGTCAACAACATAGAATACCAAAGAAATAAATGCGTAGCGGAAATGAAGCAGTGGCGGTCCATCTTATCCCACACGCGTCGACTGGTGAACCTAGGTCCCTATTCCACCGTTCTTGGTAACTCTTTGCCAGCATAGCACATGTACAGGTCGACACCAATACCTTCCTAAAAGATTTAAATAAGCAAGAGTGAGTACCAACCGTACTCAGCAAGCCACCACTACAGACTGCATATAATGTTCATAGGGTTCAAGGATGGCTTGGTTTATTTGCATAAAGCTAGTTTTCGCAAATTATTTCACAAGCCTATGACGTAGCGGTTTTAACTGAAAACAATCGTTAGGTTGAAGTTGTCCTTAACCTGCGAGAGTTCATCCACCTTTTCCAAGCCTCGCTTGGTCCGGTTTACCCTCGCGTCCAATCTCCACAGTTTTCACCATTACGACATTCCCGCACATCGGGCCAGGTCACACCATCAATTCCAATCATATTTTAAGCAATATTAAAAATTGATGAGGCTAGTCAAGAGTAATACAAGTCCCGGCGGTCATTAACCGCGAGCACGGCTATTTGAATAGTTTAGTTTACTCACACTACAGTGGATGTACGTTTTTAATCCCACACTCCGTGACGCACCCAACACATGAGACTTATCACGGCCCTGTTTTTCGGTTACCCTCGCATGGCGGCACCCGCTCCAAGGACTACGAATTCCCATTGCACTCCCGGCGCCACATTCCTACCTCGAGCCGGTTGTGAGAGGAGTCCTGGTACTCCCGAGATTTTAGGGGGGTTACATAATATATACTTAGGGTGCATTTTAAGTTTTTGTCGGCGTTCAACAGATCGACCCAAGCGATCTAAACCATAACACTTCATCAACATAACAACGGATGTCCAGAACCTACCATGTCTGGGGTGCCACCCCACGAGAGTTTCCTAGTCCACCGGGTCATACCCCACTCGAGAAATGCGGTCGTACTCTGTTCGTTTCTCGCATAGCTTCTTGACTCAGTCCTTAATTGACCAGGGTCGGCGGCTTACCGTTCCCAGAACCACCCATATTCTATTCATGCCGCCCCAGTCGAAATAGTTTTGTTTTATTAAGTTTTTGGTGTCCGCAATGGTTTTAATGTTGCGGGTGGCGCTTATGTCTCCACCCGTCGCCGACAATCACTCCCACTGAGTGATCGCCACATCCACATCCATAGCCATATATCATAAGTATGGAGTGTACAAACGTCTACACATATGCAACGCTAAGCGGTATAGATAATTAACCGCGCATAAATAATAGACTCAGGTAACAAGGGAGTATAAGTACATAAAGGTAAACAATATCAAAGGTAAGGCTTAAACAAATATAGGTACGCGTTTTATAATTAGCATGCAATTTTATTTGTCATCAACACATTTTTATAAAATTAGGATCAACATGTTCGAGGAAGGGGCGTAGTGACTTGCCTTGCTTTAGGTTCGTATAATCTTCGAGAAATCCGCAACAGTTAGAATAACTGGAATATCCACGATCAAAGAATAACCAGAAAACCCGAACATCCGACCAACGACCGAAGAAAACCTCACAAAATCCTAAAAATAAAATAAAATAATATTCAAAACAAACTAATGGTGCCAATAAATAGATCATGATTTCAGAGAGATGATGGAAGTTGAACGGAGTTAATCGGAGTTACGGTTAGAGAGATACGAATTTTGGAAGATTAATGGACTTTATGGAATGTGGAAATGCATCTATTAAACTGAAAGGAGTATTTCCAAAAATATTACCTGGCTGTGGGAGTGAGCAGAGGGAGGTATATTGGACTTTCTTTTGAGTGAGCTTGAGTGTGTAGAGGGATATGTCATGGACTTTTGGTGTAAGGAGGCAGACCGTTGGTGGGCTTTGGCCCAACGGAAGATGAGGGACTCCATATAGACTTTTTGGATGGCAGCCAAAGGAATGTAGAGGGGGAAATGTAGACTTTAGAGGGAGAGATCTCAGGAAAAATCTAGAGTGCGGGCCCCACTGGTGGGCCCCACTCATTGCCCTTTTCTTTCTCTTTTCTTTTCCTTCCTCCTTCTCTCTCCTTTCCTTTTTCTCTTTCTTCTTCCTGCTTCTTCTTTCTTCTCTCGTTTTCTCTCTCTCTCTTTCTTGCCGTGCCGGCAGAAGGAAGGGGAGGGAGGGGCGCACGGCGGCGGCGACTGAAGGCGGCGGCTGGCGGTGGCCGGCCAGGGGCGCCGAGGATGGTGGGTGGCGGCGGTCGGCCGGGTGAGGGCAGCGGTGGGAGCAGGTGGCGCCGGTGGTGGATGGCGGCAGGGGCGGTGGTGGAGGCGGCGGTGCCGGCAGCTGGGCGTGGGGGCGGGTGGTGGAGACGGCGGCCGGGCCGGGTGGCAAGGGCGACGCCAGCGCGGGCTGTGGCCGGCCCAGGTGCGCGGTAGCGGCGGCCGACCAGGGAGGGGGCACCGGCGGTTGGGGCGGCGGCGGCCTCGGCCGGGACGACACCGGCGCGGCTGCGGCTGGCCCAGGCGCGTGGCAGCGGCGGCCGGCCGGGGAGGCGGCGCCAGCAGATGGGGCCGGGTGACGTTGGCGCCGCGGCGGTGGTGCGGCCACTCGGTGGCGTAGCCAGGCGCGTGCACGGCGCGACACGGCCAAAGCAGAGACGGTATGTTCGATAGTCGTTGGCTTTTGTAGTCGCCACTGAGAGGGCTCGCATTGATTTGCATTCAATCCGGCCCCATGTCCGTGCAGATGTTGGTGAGGTCGGTGACGAACGGCGACGGCAGGGACAGGGTTTCCGTCGGCCTGGGGTCATGTGGCGGTCGGGGACGGGTCGTCACTGGCCCTGGCGGCTGTTGCCGCTCGACGCCGTCGTGCGGACGGCCACCGGCCGTGCCCACCTAATCTCCCTTGAGGAAAACGGCTGTGAGCAGTGGGAGGCGGCGGCTAAGCAGCTGGGTTAGCTGCATGCATGCATTGCTTACGACTGCTAGCTAGCTACCTGCATGCATGCCTTCGCACGGCTAGCTAGCTGCATGCATGCATCACCGGTGGAGACACGAGGTCGGGCGCACGGGGCGCGGAAACGGACGGTGAAGCCACTGGCGAGATGGGAATAGAGGGCAGTAGCTGGTGATGGCGCGGCGCGCGGCGATATCGTCGCTGCTACTGTATGGGGGAGGAGAAATAGACTTCTTTTTTTTTCATGGAAGTGGCTTACAGTAAGGAGGCCTAGGTAGAGGGAGAGGAAATGAACTTGTGTTGTGGAATGGGTTGTGCTAACAGAGGAAAAAAAATGTGGTCCAAGGAAGTAGGATGCTTGAATATTTTCTTTGGAATATGTAATTTGGAAATTTGAAGGGGACTGGATATGGAATTTGTAATGGACTGTATTTATAATTTGGATTGTTTAATTCAAACATTTGAATTGGATTTGGTACACTTGGATGTAATTGGTTTGTATAAATGGACTGTATATTCAATTTGAACTTGTGAATGGACTGTATATTCGGACTGTATATGTGGACTGTAGAGGTGACATTTGGATTTGACCTGCTTTTGTACTCTATACTGTATGATTATGTTTGGGTCGCCGAATGAGACATTCGGATTCAATTTGGCTAGTAGAGCCGTGGATGATTAGAGTTAGGATTTCTTTGCGCGTGCTCTGACGATACTGCAAAAGGAATTTTTAGGATGACGCATGGCATACAAATCCAACCATCGCGGTAGAAATATAATTCGGGATATTCAGACCAACGTACGATAAATAAATACGTCGATCGATTATAAATATTCAAGGGAATTATCGAGTTTGAAACGATAGAACGGTTTTAATTTAACCTAGGGTTCCGAGAGTTTGAGGGAAAGGTATCACTGCGAAGAAAGGAATTTCGGGGCTTTAATTCGATTAGTACCGAAACGATTAAATGGAACATACGGCGAGGATGAGGAAAGGAAGGTCATCGAACAGAGAACAACCTCTTTAGAGATAAGATTAAATCGAGATCTTTGGCACAAAACCTAAACACACGCAAATAAATAGCAAATTCTAATATGCAAACTAGGCTAGGCCTTTCCAGGAGAAAAGTAGACTTTAACTGAGAATGCCATTTACTTTAAAAACAGTCTTTGAGGAAGTCCTTTCACCAATAGAATTCCGATAAATAATTTACCGATAGATTTTATTTGCAAGTTATTTTCCAAAGGGCTTACTCCTTTTTAAATAATCTTTGAAAATAATCTAAGAAATATTTCCTTTGTAAAATATTATTCATTTTAATGAACTCTCCCGCGGAGGGTGTCCAACCAAATAGTAATATATAATTTTATTTAGAGAGCAAATATATCGGAGGGGTTTAATACATGGAGAAAGTTTTATAAGAAAATATTTGGTATCTGTAAATATCTCCTAATTATGATTCCGAAATAAATAATTTTTCTGAAATCAAAATATTAGCATATTCTCAGTCGTCCGTCCTTTTAGCCCATGCATAGAAGAAAAACGTCATATCGAAGTAAATTAATCCCGGCATGAATGTATTAAAAAAGATTTTTTTGATTATTCCGAATTTTTGATTTCGTATTTCAAAGTCGGAATTTTCAGGGTGTTACACCTCTTTAAGTTCACAAGCAGAAGGTTTGGTTGTTCGGGGCAGGCAACAGGAGAAGAACACAAAGAACCAGTCAGGAGATAAAAGTTCAAGTAGCTATCGTGGAAGATCAAAGTCCGGAGGCAGGTATAAGTCATGCAAATACTGCAAGAGAGATGGACATGATATCTCTGAGTGTTGGAAGCTACAAAACAAATACAAGAGAACCGGAAGTTATAGACCGAAAGGTAATAAAGAAGAGGAAGGAAAAGCCGCAGTTGTTACTGATGATAAACCTGGTGTAGAATTGCTTGTTGCTTATGCTGGTTGTGCACAAACTAGTGACCAGTGGATTCTTGATACTGCTTGCACCTATCACATGTGCTCGAATAGGGATTGTTTTGCCACCTATGAGTCTGTGCAAGGTGGTACTATTTTGATGGGTGATAATACACCATGCAAGCTTGCAGGTATTGGAACAATTCAGATCAAGATGTTTGATGGCTGTATCAGAAAATTGTCAGATGTGCGGCATATTCCAAATTTGAAGAGGAGTCTCATCTCTTTATGTACTCTTGATCGCAAAGGGTACAAATATTCTGGTGGAGATGGAATTTTGAAGGTAACCAAAGTATCTCTTGTTGTGATGAAAGTTGATATTAAAATTGCCGACCTGTACCATCTGCGAGGTACAACTATATTAGGTAATGTTGCTGCAGTTTCGGATTCATTATCTAATGCCGATGCTACTAATATTTGGCATATGCGTCTTGGGCATATGAGTGAAATTGGTATGGCAGAATTGAGCAAGCGAGGATTGCTAGATGGACAAGGCATCGGGAAGCTCAAATTTTGTGAGCATTTCATCTTTGGCAAGCATAAGAGGGTGAAATTCAACACATCTACACATACTACTGAAGGTATTCTTGATTATGTGCATTTTGATTTATGGGTGCCTACTCGTAAGGCATCTTTTGGAGGTGCTTGTTATATGATGACTATCGTTGATGATTATTTGCGAAAAATTTGGCCTTATTTCTTGAAACACAAATATCAAGCTTTTAATGCGTTTAAAGAGTGGAAGACTATGGTTGAAAGACAAACTGAAAGTAAGGTGAAAATACTTCGTACTGACAATGGGATGGAGTTCTGTTCTAAGATATTTAAATCATATTGCAAGTCTGAAGGCATTGTGCGTCACTACACCGTTCCTCATACACCCCAACAAAACGGCGTAGCTGAGCGTATAAACAGGACAATTATATCAAAGTCTCGTTGTATGTTGTCTAATGCAGGTTTGCCTAAACAGTTTTGGGCAGAAGCTGTTTCCACTGCTTGTTTTCTTATTAATAGATCACCTAGTTATGCTATTGATAAGAAGACTCCAATTGAGGTATGGTCTGGTTCCCCAGCAAATTATTCATACTTAAGAGTATTTGGTTGTACTGCTTATGCTCATATTGACAATGGTAAATTGGAGCCTAGAGCTATTAAGTGCATTTCTCTTGGTTATCCGTCTGGTGTGAAAAGATATAAGTTATGGTGTCCTGAAACAAAAAAGCTTGTGATTAGTAGAAATGTTGTCTTCCATGAATCGGTTATGTTACATGACAAACCTTCTACTAATATTCCTATTGAGAGTCAGCAGAAAGCAAGTGTGCAGGTGGAGCACTTGATCAGTTCAGGGCATGCACCAGAAAAGGATGATGTTGCTATTAACCAAGATGCACCTGTTAGTGAAGATTCAGATTCTTCTACTGTTGAGCAGTCTCCAAAACATTCTATTGCAAAAGATAAGCCCAAAAGAAATACTAAACCTCCTCGAAGATATATTGAAGAAGCGAATATAGTTGCTTATGCTTTGAGTGTGGCTGAGGAAATTGAAGGTAATGCAGAACCTTCTTCATATTCTGAGGCTATTATTTCTAATGATTGCAATAGATGGATAACTGCTATGCATGATGAGTTGGAGTCACTTGAAAAGAATCGTACTTGGGAATTGGTGAAGTTGCCAAAGGAGAAGAAACATATACGTTGCAAGTGGATCTTCAAAAGAAAAGAAGGTATATCTCCAACTGATGAGGCAAGATACAAAGCAAGGTTAGTTGCTAAAGGTTATAACTAGATTCCAGGTATTGATTTCAATGATGTCTTTTCCCGTGTTGTAAAGCATAGTTCAATTCGCACATTACTCAGTATTGTTGCAATGCATGGTTATGAACTAGAGCAAATGGATGTTAAAACTGCATTTTTGCATAGGGAGTTAGAAGTGGACATTTATATGGAGCAACCTGAAGGTTTTGTTGTTCCTGGAAAAGAGAACCTAGTCTGTAGGTTAAAGAAATCTCTTTATGGGTTGAAGCAGTCGCCTAGACAGTGGTATAAGAGATTTGACTCTTTCATGCTTTCTCAGAAGTTTAGAAGATCCAATTATGATAGCTGTGTTTATCTCAAAATGATTGATGGTTCAGCTATATATTTGCTTCTTTATGTTGATGATATGTTGATTGCTGCAAAAGACAAAGCAGAGATAGCAAAGTTAAAGGCACAATTGAGTAGTGAATTTGAGATGAAGGATTTGGGTGCAGCTAAGAAAATTCTCGGTATGGAAATTACTAGAGAAAGAGAGTCTGGCAAGTTATATCTTAGTCAGAAAGGTTATATTGAGAAGGTCCTTCATTGTTTCAATATGCATGATGCAAAACCAGTGAGTATTTCTTTAGCTGCACATTTCAGATTATCTTCAGATTTATGTCCACAGTCAGATTATGATATTGAGTACATGTCTAGAGTTCCATATTCAAGTGCAGTTGGTTCACTGATGTATGCCATGGTATGTTCTCATCCTGACTTATCACATGCATTGAGTGTTGTCAGTAGATACATGGCTAATCCCGATAAAGAGCATTGGAAAGCTGTTTAGTGGATTTTCAGATACCTACGTGGTACCTCTAATGCTTGTTTGCAGTTTGGGTGATCTAGATATGGACTTGTTGGTTATGTGGATTCAGATTTTGCTGGAGATTTGGATAGGAGAAGATCACTCACAGGTTATGTTTTCACTATTGGAGAATGTGCTGTTAGTTGGAAGGCAAGTTTGCAAGCAATTTTACCTTATCTACTACTGAAGCAGAGTATATGGCTATTTCTGAAGCTTGTAAAGAAGCTATTTGGCTTAGAGGTTTGTATACTGAGCTTTGTAGAGTAACGTCTTGCATTGATATATTTTGTGATAGTCAAAGTGCAACATGCCTTACAAAGGATCAGATGTTCCATGAGAGAACAAAGCACATTGTTATGAGATATCACTTTATTCGAGGTGTGATTGCTGAAGGTGATGTCAAAATATGCAAGATAAGTACTCATGATAATACAGCTGATATAATAACAAAGTCAGTTCCTGCTACTAAGTTTGAGCTTTGCTCAAGCTTGGTTGGTGTTACAGTATAGTCCTAGAGGCTATTTGGCGCGCGGTGATTTTACCTACATGGGGTATTTTTTGTTGATTGATGATTTTTATGCTACAAGAGAAAATTCGTCTCAAACTAGAGATTGTTAAATATGTGATTCGAATTTAAGCCCACAATATATTCGGATTAGTTTCCTAGTAGGACTCGGATTAGTTTCCTAGTAGGACTCCCTACCGTTTCCTAGTAGGGTGTCTTTTTTTATCTCCTATATATACTCTTGCAAGCCGTACGGGAAGGGAGAGAAGTTCCCACTGTTATTCTCTACGTTTGTAATCAACTCCTCAATAGTGATCATTGCCGGTCGGCGCCCGTAGTTTTTCCCGCAAGGGTTTTCCACGTTAAATTCGTATCTCCGTTGTGCATATATTTTCTTAATAGATTCTAACTATAATTGATGAATGGAGTACGAAGCTTATTAGTTGCTATTCTTTTAAAAATATACTTGCTAATAACACGTGATGCTAAAAATAAATTGACGAGACAAAAGGCATGTCTCATCAACTTATCCCATCATATTGTATTTACAGTGTTCTCTACCAGTAGCAGACCCTCTTTATCATTCTTCATTCAAAGCTTCATATCTCCTGCATACAAGTACACTCTCCCGGATACAAGTACCCAAACGTCTCACCCCACCCCTACACCTCTGTATGTATGTAACGCCTCGACACTTGTTAACCGTAAACATCAGCTAACTTATGCTGAGAGTTACGCATTACCTGTGAGATAGTATCAGTCCCAGGACACACTAGCTGGTACACACAGAATAAACATGGAATCAAAATAAACTACTTTATTACATCACTGGAATTAGTCCTTACATAAGTTGCCATCATGGACAAGCCCATAAATGAGCAACACAGCAGTACAAAAGTCAACAGAGCGGCAACGCGGAAGCTAAAAGCAGCGAGAAACTAAGCGACTAGGCACTAGGCGACACGCCTAGACAACTAACTTATTCTACAGGCGGGGCCTGGGGCTAGGCACGAATCTTCTAGAAGTCCTCGTACTCGGGTTGCTCCTGGAGACACTCCTCGGCGGTAGGATCGACGTCTTCATCTCCAAGCTCTATAAATATTTTTATATAGCAAGGGTGAGTACTTTACGTACTCAGCAAGCCGGGAAAAGAATGACATGTTGGCTTAAAATAAGGAGGCTAGGGTTTTATTTGCGAAAGCAACCTTTTCGGCGAAAACGATTTATTTCACAAAAGCTCTAGTGAGTCAAAATTTTAGTTATCGGGAGAAGGCTCACGCCTCGTCCCATTCCACAAGTTGCTTTGCAACAACTTGTCACAAGAGTAACAATCAATAATTAACTGGTTACCTCTATTAGTTTCTTCTCACTTTCACAGTAACTCAGTTCAAACCATAAAATCACCACGACACTATTCGTCATAGTTAACCTAGCTTTCTCAACACAACAACACCTTCTCGGCCTTAACCACACCTTGGTGCCTAACAACACCCAGGTTACAAGAACCCGTTCCTAACCACAGAGGTTAGCCGTCTGCCACACAAGCGAACTCTGGAAACGATCACTTCCCACCAACCATTTTCATCAAACATTTACCAAACAAATCTACACTATGAGAAACACCTTACACTCGCCCTTGACCGTGGGCACGGCTGTTCGAACAGTCCATTAAGCTCTGCAGAGGTTGTACGCTTTACCCACACGACACGAAACTGACATCGTTTACTCGTCGGCAACGGAAGTTCGTGACAAGACCTTTCCAAAGCTAACCCATGAAAATCACATGCCACCTAGTTAGGCCAAGTCTCCTAGCCGAGCATCAGGCAAGATCAGCCGTCATTCACTCAGGAATACCGAGGATACCTCCTACTCCTACTCGGTACAGTGTGCCACATTAGAGGGATTAGAACACCCAAAAAGGGCTATAAAGATCAAAACTTCATCTCCTCATCCTCGGCATCCCACAACCATTGGCACACCAAACTCCCATGCGATAACTATTTACTTAGCCAGAGGCATCCCATGAATACCCATGGGATCGCACTATAACGTGTTTGGATGGATTTCCCAAAGGAAACGGTCCTTAACGATAATACGTGACCAAACCACAAAGACATGCCCTCGCATCATCCCTATTTTCGCATTTCATTTTTTTCGCAACACATCGGTACCACGTACCAGATTTTTAAGCATAGGTTTGGAAATACTCTAGTTTCCCACACGACAGTACAAATGTAAGCACGGCTAAGAAAACTACCTTGGTAATCGTACCCAAAGGATAGCGATACTAGCGCAAACATGAGTGGAGCTAACAAAGAAAAAGGATTAACAACATCCTATGTAAAGTGAGTGCAACTACTAGGTCAATCCGTCGGTTGCATAAACATCCGAGACCTAAACAAGTTTATCGTGTACACTAAGCAATGCATTTTTCAAATAAAATAACTTGCAAATATAGGGGCAATGTGATCAAAGAGGCTCGCCTTGCACAAGATGCGGGTCTTCTCCTTCGAAAACGGCGTCCAGAGCTTCCTCGTACATGCGCTCTATACGCGAGAAGGAGAACAAATGAACAAAAGACAATAAAACTTGCTCAAATCAGAGAAACAAGTGTGTCACTGTGTAGATCTCATTTTTAGAATAATTTGGAAAGTTGAACGAGGTCAAACAGAGTTACGGTTGATTTTCTATGAATTTTTAAAGAATAAAGAATTTTCTGGAATTTTTGGGAATTTATTTTAGTAACAGAAAAGGAATATTCCGTTGGAATATTCCGTTATCTCAACGGCAAAAGGGGGGTCCACCTGTTGGTGCAAGAGGAGGGGAGGAGGAGTGGGGCCCGCCTATCAGCGGCTTGGGGAGGGTTTTCTTCCTCCCCTTGCTTGCTCGACTTGGGCCGACGGTGGCGTCGCGGCAGCGTGGCACGGCCGGCGGCCGGGGGGGAAGAAGCGGCGGCGAGGGCCGGTGAGGCGCGGCCGGCGGCGCCGGACTTCAGGCAAGGCACGGCCGGCGGCGGCGGTGCTGAAAAGGGAGAACGGCGACGGCGACAGGGCCGGCGGCTTTGAGAGAGGGAGAGGGCGAGAGAGCGGCAATGGGGCGGCGCGGCGAGGAGAAGGGGCTCGGGTGCTCCTTTTATAGCTGGCACGCGCGGGGGCGGAGGGCGGCAACAAGACGGTGACGCGGCGGCGCGGGGCTCGAGGCGGGATGGAACACGGGCGCGGCGTGGTGCGGCGGCGGGACGCGGCGCAGCGCTTGCGGTGCAGGGCTCGTGGTGGCGCGGTGCGCGTGCAGCCGGAAGAGGGAGAAGAACAGGGATGGGCTGGGCCAGGCCGAGAGAGGGAGGGGAAAGATGGGCCAGCCTGCTCAGGGGAAGGAGAAGAGAGAGGGAGGGGGAGTTGGGCCAAGGGAAAAAGGAAGGAATTGGGCCCAAAGTGGATTTTTTTTGGAATTGAATTTGAGGGAAAGTTTGGGGAGTTTGAATTTGAATTTGACCAAGAGTTTGATAAAAATTGAAAGGATGCGTAGGAGGGGATTTGAGATCTATTTGGCACAAAATCAAATAAAATCCAAATTTAAACCCGAAAGTTTTAAATGAAGGGGATTTTAAAACACGTAAAATTTTTTTAAGGGTGCTTCAATGTAGTGGTATTGGAAGAGATAAATTCTATCTCTACTCTGTATCGGATTTGCCACAAGAAACGTATCTCCCATAGATTTGTTTTACAATACTCTTCCATGGATCTATCCGCGACCAATTCATACCTCATCGAAACTCCTACCAAAACCAAACTGGATTAGATTGTTATAATTTTTTTCTTTTTCTATAATAAATATCTTTTAGAGCAGGAGCCTCTCCTACTGTGTTTCTTTAAAAAAAATAGGAGAGGAAAAGACGGGGACAAAAAAAAATACATAGTACCACTCATACATGGTATATTGTTGTCTCGTAATTAAAAACCTTATATCCAAAACAATAACTCCATTTACTCGAGGAAAAAAACTTAGGCATTTAGCTTTGAATATCCTACATAATCAATCGCATGCAGATAAGCTAGCTAACTATGACCTGCAGGATGACGACACTTACACTCGGTTGCCATCTCTTTGTCACCAGTCACATGTAGAGTAAGAGCACGTCAAGCAACCATCTGTGTTGGATAGTATATGGTAATATCTGCAGACAGTAGTACCAAGGATAAATAAATTTAACTTCGATTGTGAGATATAAAATTAAGAAACATAGGAGAAAAAGACAAAAACAATAATAGTGTTATTTTATTAATTTTTATATCTCATTAGCGAAGTTGAGTTTACCCAGTGACGGAACCAGCACTTTCGTAAAATCCGGGTAACTAATAGCGTTTTCCGGTGATCAATTGATTTTTATAGGTGTCGATGGCTAATGGCAGTGGAGACGGTAACGGTGGAGCCCGGGCGACCGCCCGATCTTCCCGGGAGCTGTCTCTGCTGCTGAGTTTACCCATAAAACTTTGTAGTGTTATTTATCTAAATATTATCTGCATGTGTGATTCTTTTGAGATTTCTTGAGAACTTTTTTAATCAAGAAGTGGGTTTCCACCGTATACTTTTCCAAGCTTATCTTTGTCTAAAAAACCATCAAGCTGTACCGACATGTAGTAGCCAATTAGAGTGCATTACAACAACAGGCAGTGAAATGAATACAGAGAAAACTCCAAGAGAAGTTTGGTGGGCTATTCTATTATTACTAGTATTATTTTGCAGTTGCATGCGCAAATCTCAAATGTTACAAAATGTACATTTACATTGTTGTACTGCAGAGAGCGCCGGTGCAGGCAATCCCACCGTTGGTTTTGCAGTCCACCCACATCGCGGCCTGATCGGCTTCCCTGCCCCGCCTGTTTTCCGTGCTGTGCGCGCTGCTGGACATCTTCAGCCCACCCACCGAAACCCCACGGCGTGCAAACGGCAAGCTCAAGGCGCTTCGCCTGCTGACCGACGTAACTGATCTCGCCTACGGCTACGCGAGCCGCCGGATGGTGAGAGGAGGAAGGAATCGGTGCAGTCCAGAGTCCACACAGGCTGCGGCTTTGCCCTGCCCGCGTGCAATGCCCATCCCCTTCACACCTCTGCTTACTCATGCATGAATGTAAACGAGATGCTACAGTCATGAGAAATTGGTAATGCAGCGGCCCTGCTTGATTTGGAATATTTGACAAAATCATTGTCACGGATTATATGGATACTGAAATACGTGAATCACTAATACTAGTACCACACATACATATAACAACCCTAGAGAAAATGTTACAGCTACGTGAGCCCACTATCTTATCTTGTCTCATGTTCTATTCCTTCCTCATTTCTCTTCCTTTCTCGAAGTACTCTCCCAGTCCCACCAGCACTTTTTTTCATTTTAATCGCGGGTTTTAATTACATCTTTAGGAGATATTTATATGTGCAAATAAGAGCAAATACAATAGCATACTTACATAAAATTTTAGCATGCGTGATAGGGGAGAGACTGGAGAGAGAAAAGCAGACAACTATTTAATCACCAGTTCAAGCGCGTGCGCCTAGGCACTCTTCCTGACACATCCTGACACGAGCCCACTGTAAGTGAGAACATTGGCAATCAATAGAAAAATAGAACAAACAATGTATAGCACTGTCCAACCCTTGACGTGATAAATTGGTTAAATCAAGGCTATAGCCTGTTACTATACTTTTGGTGATTTAGTTAGCTCTTGTGACGTGGTGATTTTTAGTCTTTTAGAGCTGCACCTGCCTACACTATTAAACTTGCTCTACAATAACAAAAAATAAGTTTAGCACCCATGTGATGTGACTAATTAGCAGCTAGCGATTGGCATTTCCTAGTGTGGATAGAGGGATCTCACACTAGTCATGCATAACTCAAATTAGACTAAGCCATGAGTTATCCTCAAGTAATGGAATGGCATGAGTTCTCTTCCGCTATAAAATACATGTCATAGGTTTGATATGGGGTGAATCTACTATAGAAGATGAAGACATACTAGTGATATATTTGGGGAACCAAATTAATTTTTGTATACAATGGTTGTTCATATATAGCAGTTTAATGAAGAAGATAGGAAGATATATTTGTGGTTATAAAAAACCATATATTAATAAGGATATAAAGAAGAGTGAAATATAGATGGATTATTATCTTGCATACCTTGCAACTCGTCAATAATAGAAGAAGCTAGCGCAACAGACAAAACACATACGGTGTTCCATCGGTAAATAGATATAAACCTAACTCTCAATTGGACTGCTAAAGATAATTACTAAATAACCTTAGCTTTTGTCAAGTTGTTAGAAGCAGGGTGGGTAAAAGATTTTTTTTTTGATATATGATTTGCTCATAATATGTAATATGTTAATTCTCTCTTTCATTGGGAATTGGAAATCCTACACCCTGTCTCTCAATCATCAAATAAAAACATGTTTTAAACAATCGTGCTAGCAATCATGTAAATATCAGTTCAATTTACGCCAGGTAACTAACCTAAAACTCCAAAAATTTTGAGGTACTAAAACGTCCTCTTTCCATGTAATCTATAACAAACTAGAGAAAAGCAAAAGTGTATAAGATCTAAATGGTTGTGAAATGGAGAGTGGATAGGTGGAAGGTCAGTCTAGCTTTGCATGCAGTTTTGCAGAGCAGCAGAAGAACACACATATGTATATTCAGAGTTCGCCAGGCCTGGAGGCCATATACACATAACGCATTCTCGTCGGGGCCTTCATCTTCCATCAGTATCAGCCCATCGACGAGGACGGTGAACATGCACCTCGTTAACTGGCAGCCGGTGGTTACCATGCCAGATGACGCATCGATGATGTTGTAGGCATGGTGCTTCTTCAGGACATCGATCACGCTAGGACGCTAGCAGTGTCCCCTTCCCTGATGAACCTGCAGAATTTGTTGCAGTCCCAATGAAAATTTTGTGTGCGATGCAAAGTAAGATAACATGATTTTCTGAGGACTGCAAATATGCATGACAATTCATGCATGTGGCGGCAATCCATAGTTTTTGTCTGTGTTCAACTTTACATGTAGTGCAGGAACGGTGTTATGTATATGAAGTCTCACGACCTTACCGTCTGCAGTTGAGTTATATGTATATGTATATGTATATGTATATATATATATATATGTATATGTGTATATATATGTATATGTGTATATATATGTATATGTGTATATATATATACACACACACGTGTATATATGTATATATATATATGTGTATATATATAGGGATGCGCTAAACCGCGCTTGGGGTGCGCACTAACTAAACTACTCCCCTCACAGCACCCCCTCCCCTCACACTCTCCCATCCCTCTCTCTCCAAAAAATTCTTTCGTTAAGTAAATCAATTACTATCAGTGGTTTTAATTCGATAAACAAACAAGTTACTATCAAAATATTCCTCACACCATCAATCCCGCAGAATTAGCCCGTACCTTTTTTCTTTCCTCCCGCACTTCTTTCGTGATTGACCCATTAGTAACAAGATTACTGAGTCTATCAGACTATGAGTAAATGAGTTACTAACACTCCGGGGAGTACGGGTTGGGGGAGGGGGGTGTTGGGAGTGGGGGTGGGGTGTGATGTATTATACTACACCCCATGTGTAGGATAGTATGTCTATATATATATATATATGTATATATATGTATATGTATGTATATATATGTATATGTATATGTATCGTGAACAAGTACTAGATTTTATATCACTAACTCATTGACAAATACAGGTAATCCGTTAACATTGGAATTTCTGTAGTAAGATGTTTACACCCAAATTTGGCACCTAGGGATGAAATAGGAGAAAATTGCCAAAGTCTGTCGGTTTCCTCCGAGTAGGGCTGGTCTGACCGCCGTATGTTGGGCGGTCAGACCGCCGGTTTAGGGTCGGTCACACCGGCGGCATGTGGCCGGTCTGACCGGCAGGTCCGAGTCCGACTGTGTTTCGTCGGGTCTCGAGGTTTCCTTACTCGGGAAGGTATGTTTCGGGTTTCCTTTGGTTTCTACCCCGAGTTGGACGTGGAGAAGGGCCTGTAGAAGGCAAGACCAACCCCTATATAAGGGACATGGCCGATTCAATTGTAACTAACCAATCTACAATCAAATAATCGAATCGTTTTTCTTATTGCTTTAGTTTTTTCTTAGTTTGTCCATCTTTATCGATTTGCGCCGTAAATCATCCGCCGCCGCTGCGAGAGTGCGACACCTCTTTGTAGGTTTGTCCTGAAAACCTTCTGTTTTGCCCACGAGACGGGTAGTTATCTAGAAAATTGGCTCCGCTAGCCGGTTTAGTTATCAAAACCCATCTTGGTCTAGTTTTTGCTAGATTGAGGTGGTTGGCGACTCTAGGATCACCGCAAGGCGTAAAGTGCTGCAATCGTGCTTGTCAACTTGTCACAAAAAGTTGCCAACACGATTTTTGACGACTCCGCTGGGGAGATCTATTCAACGTCAACTCAACTTTGACTTCGCCATGACGAAGCCGCCATGATTATTTCTATACTAGTGAAACTGAGCTTAGGTTATCTGATTTAACATCGGTTAAGCAGAAGTATAATGAATATGTCATTGATTATGTTAAGAGATTTAGAGATGTTAGAAACCGATGTTATAGTTTGAACATAACTGATAGAGATTTGGCTGATCTTGCTTTTAATGGTTTAATTGCTCCTATTAAAGAAAGATTAGATGGCCAACAATTTCTTGATGTTAGTCAACTCATGCAAAAAGCTCTGGCTCAAGAAAGCCAGGTTAAGGATAATAAAAAATTTGTTAGACCATATGAAAAGAAGCCTAATGTTAATTTGATTGATTACCCTGAAGCTAGTGATAGTGAAGATGAGGGTGGTCATGATATATATGTTGCTGAGTGGTCATGGACTAACAAAAATAAGCCTTTCGTTTGCTCTAATCTAATGCCGACTCCTCGTAAAGATCGGCAAAGTGAAATTAAGTATAGTTTTGATGTGGCCAAATGTGATAAGATCTTTGATTATCTTTTGCAAGAAAAACAAATTAGATTACCTAAAGGCCATATCATATCATCTCAGGAAGAGTTGAAGCGTCGAGCTTATTGTAAATGGCATGATTCTCATTCTCATTCTACTAATGATTGCAATGTGTTTCGATGACAGGTTCAATCGGCCATAGATGAAGGACGATTGAAGTTCTCCGATGGTTCCAAGATGAAGCTTGATCATGATCCTTTTCCGGTGAATACAATTAATTTCAATGATAAGAAGGTGTTAATTCGGCCGGAGCAAGCCGAATCTACTAAAGGAAAGGGAGTGATCATTGGTGAACCTAGGCCAAAGATGATAGTGCCAAAGAAGCCGAAGGTTGGAATGTGGAAGGAAAATAAGAGTGAGGCTTCAACTTCTAAAGCTACTAGGAAGACTAAAGTAACTTTGGATATGCTTTTGGAGAAGTATGAGAAACAAGGTGGTAAGAGAGCTCGCAACAAAGGAAAAAGATCAAGATCACCTCCTAGGGAGCGATTTGGTCATTCACCAAGACGGTCACAATCACCTCCATATCATCATTCACAAGATATGTCATGGGGACCTTACCCAATGCCGCCGCCGGGTTATCCTTATCCTTACTTCATGCCATGGGGGGCAATACCGCCAATGTTCAATCATATGCCTCCAATGCAATTCAACCAAGGGTGGGAGGACCAAGAAGGCTAATTCATGAGCGTCTGTCTTCATCAAATGATAGCCGGTTTTATGGAAGAAATCGGGTTAATGAAGAAAAGAGAGAAGGAAAACGTGTTAAGGTAGAAGCAAGGTCTTCGGAGGTGATTACTATCAAGGTGAGGTCTCATGATGTTCCAATACCTTTTAGAGATGGAGTTGGGGAGTCATCAAGCAACAAATCCGAAGCCGGAACCAGTTCATCACAGTCAGCCGGTCTGACCAAGCCCTCTGGCCGGTCTGCCCGCCGCTCTCTGGACGGCCTAACCGGGCCATCAGGCCGGTCTGACCGCCGACCCCATGTCGGTCTGACCGGTGCATCTGGCCGGTCTGACCGGTGGTCTACGTCCGGTCTGACCAGGCTTCAGCGCCGGTTTGACAAGAGATTTGAAAGGGGTAGTACGGGGGCTTCATTGTATTCAAGCAAAATCAATAGGGGGCATTATTTACCTCCTGGAACAGAGCCGAAACCTAGGTGGATACCTAAGGATTTAACGGCTACTCAAAGGAGAAGGTTGCAACGTCTTCAGGCCCAAGAGATAAGAGAGAAAAAGGCCGAAGAGCAAAGAGATAAGAGGTTCAATGAGTTACGACCACCACCAGTTTGGAGGCGTAAATCCGTAGAGAAGGAAGAACCGGTTGTTGTAGAGGAGAAAGAAGAACAATCGGTTGCTAAAGATGAGTCATCTCTAAAGGAGGACATGGATATCAACATGGTATGTATATTGCCTATGGAGTTTTGTGCTATGGATGAAGCCGAGGTTGCTCAATTTTCACTAGGTCCTAAAGATGCGATTTTTCAGAAGCCCGATGAATCGAACCGTCATATGAAGCCTCTCTATCTAAAAGGTCATGTTGATGGGAAGCCGGTCTCTAGGATGCTAGTAGATGGAGGTGCCGCAATGAACTTGATATTGTATTCATTGTTGAAGAAGTTGGGGCGTGAGGATGATGAGTTGAAGAAGACCAACATGATTCTCAATGGCTTCAATGGTGAACCAACGGAGGCGAAGGGTATCTTTTCGGTGGAGCTCACCGTGGGAAACAAGACGCTTCCAACCGCTTTCTTCATCATTGATGTGCAAGGTAATTACAATGTTATTTTGGGACGTTGTTGGATCCATGCCAATTGTTGTGTGCCTTCTACTTTGCATCAATGTTTAATTCAATGGGACGGTGATGATGTTGAAGTTGTTAAAGCGGATACGTCGGCCGAGGTTGCAATGGCCGATGCTACATTTGAATGGCGTCATGGGAATATCCAATGCTTATCGGGAAGAGATCTTTCTAGCTATGATTTCATTAGTATTTCCAATGGCAAATTTGTACCTATTTCTGTAAAGCCGGCTAGTGTAGCACGGCTAGGCCATATAAATTCGTATAATGAGTAAAGAAGCTAATTTAGAGTGGTTGCAAAAGAGGGTGCAAGAATATCGGTCTATAAAGAACGATATTGGTGAAACTATTGAAGATTTTGATGAAGTAGAGAAGCTTGGACAAGGGTTTACATCGGCCGATCCATTGGAGGAAGTAGACATAGGTGATGGAATTAAGCCAAGGCCGACTTTTGTAAACAAAAATATGAGAGCCGATTATAAGGTTAAAATAATCGAGCTACTTAAGGAGTATGTGGATTGTTTTGCATGGGAGTATCATGAGATGCCGGGTCTTAGCCGTGAGCTTGTTGAGCATTGGCTTCCAATCAAACTGGGTTTTAGGCCTTATAAACAACCACCTCGTCGTTTTAATCCTTTACTATATGACCGAATCAAAGAGGAGATTGATCGGTTGTTGAAGGCGGGGTTTATTAGGCCATGTCGTTATGCGGAGTGGGTTTCTAGCATAGTCCTGGTGGAGAAGAAGGGGAGTGGTAAGATTAGAGTTTGCATAGACTTTAGAGATTTGAATAAAGCTACTCCCAAAGATGAATATCCTATGCCTATAGCTGACATGATGATCAATGATGCCTCGGGTCATAAGGTAATTAGTTTTTTGGATGGCAATGCCGGTTACAATCAAATCTTTATGGCAGAGGAGGATATATATAAGACGGCTTTTAGGTGCCCAGGATTTGTTGGTTTGTTTGAGTGGGTTGTTATGACTTTTGGATTGAAGAACGCCGGTGCAACATATCAAAGAGCAATGAATTTGATCTTTCATGATTTGCTAGGTATTTATTTTGGAAATCTATATTGATGATATTGTTGTCAAATCGGATGGTATAGAGGGACATATAGCCGATTTGAGGTTAGCTTTTGAGAGGATGCGCCGGTATGGTTTGAAGATGAACCCACTTAAATGTGCTTTTGGTGTGTCGGCGGGGAAGTTCTTAGGGTTCATGGTGCATGAGAGAGGAATTGAGATTGATCCTAAGAAGATAGAAAAGATTCGTGATTTCAAGGCACCGACATGCAAGACGGAACTTCAAAAGTTGCTAGGTAAAGTGAATTATTTGAGAAGATTTATTTCTAACCTAGCAGGTAAAATCGATGCTTTTGTCCCTATACTTCGTTTGAAAAAAGAAGCCGATTTTACTTGGGGGGCAAAACAACAAGAAGCGTTTGAAGGGTTGAAGAAGTATTTGTCTACTCCACCCGTTGTGCGAGCGCCTAAAGCCGGAAAGCCTTTTCGGTTATATATTGTCTCCGAAGATAAAGTCATTGGTGCCGTTTTGACGCAAGAGGAAGATGGCAAGGAATATATCATTACATATTTGAGTCGCCGTCTTTTGGAGGCCGAAACGAGGTATGTCTTTATAAAGAGGCTTTGTCTATGCTTATATTATGCTTGTACCAAATTGAGGCATTACTTGTTATCTAGTACATGCATAGTTGCTTGTCAAGCTGATGTTATTAAACACATGTTGCAAAGGCCAATTCTAAGTGGGAGAATTGGCAAGTGGGCATATGCTTTGATTGAATATGATTTGGCTTATGAACAGTTGAAATCTATGAGAGGTCAAATTGTACGTGATTTTATAGTAGACCATCATGTAGATGTTGCTTATGAGGAAGAGGTTTGTTTAATTGAAGTTATACCTTGGAAGATTTATTTTGATGGTTCTTCATGCAAAGAAGGTCAAGGCAAAGCAGTAGTTTTATTTTCACCTAATGGCGTGTGTTATGAAGCATCGGTTTGTTTGGAATATTATTGTACAAATAATCAAGCCGAATATGATGCTTTATTATTCGGCTTACAAGTAATGGAGATGATTGGAGCTAAACACGTAGAAGCTTTTGGTGATTCGGAATTGGTGGTGCAACAAGTCGCCGGAGTCTACAAATGCTTGGACGGATCACTAAATAGGTATCTTGATTCATGTTTGGACATTATTGCCAATTTTGATAGTTTTGATATTATACATATTGCGAGGCATGATAATTCTAGAGCAAATGATTTGGCACAACAAGCATCTGGCAATAATGTGAAGAAAGGATTGTTTCTGGTATTAGAAGAGCCGGTGCTTGATTTTAAACCTTTGTGCAAAATTGGTAAAACTGGAGATCAAGAACGGTCTGATCGGCGTTGCACGGTCGGTCTGACCGGTGACCAGGGGCGGTCTGACCGGCTTTTTATGGCCGGTCTGACCGGTTTTGAGCAGAGCACTAGGGGGCACGCTACAATTGATTCAAAGGCCGAATTAGTTGTGAATTCGGATGTTTGTGCCCAGGAAACAGAAGAGGATTGGAGAATTCCTTTGATTCGATATTTGAAAGATCCCACACTTAAGGTTGATCGGAAAATTCGGCGGCAAGCGTTCAAATATACATTGCTTGATGAAGATCTATATCGCCGAAATATAGACGGAGTTTTATTGAAGTGCTTAGATGAAGATCAATCTAAAGTGGCTATGGGAGAGGTACATGAAGGAATTTGTGGGACTCATCAATCGGCCCACAAGATGAATTGGTTGCTTAGGAGAGCGGGATTCTATTGGCCAAGGATGATTGATGATTGTTTCAAATACTATAGAGGATGTGAAGCTTGTCAACGGTTCGGCAATGTTCAATTGGCGCCCGCCACCGTGTTGAACCCTATCATCAAACCATGGCCGTTCTGAGGTTGGGCTTTGGATTTTATTGGTCAAATTTATCCTTCGTCATCAAAAGGGCATAGGTTCGTGTTAGTTGCTACGGATTACTTCACCAAGTGGGCCGAAGCTGTGCCGCTCAAGAATATAACTCATACGGAGGTAATTGACTTTATTTTGAAGCATATTATACATAGATTCGGTATTCCGCAAACATTGACTACGGATCAAGGTGCTTCTTTCATGTCTAAGGAAGTGAAGAATTTTGCCAAATCTTATGGTATCAAATTGTTGAGTTCTTCTCCTTACTACGCTTAGGCTAATGGACTAGTCGAGTCGAGTAATAAGACGTTGTTGAAGCTAGTAAAAAAGAAGATTGAGGAATACCCAAAGAGGTGGCATGAGGTGCTCTCCGAAGCATTGTGGGCGCATAGGATATCCAAACATGGTGCCACTAAAGTCACTCCTTTTGAGTTGGTTTATGGTCAAGAAGCCGTTTTACCGATTGAGGTAAATGTTGGTTCTCTTCGTTAGATCAAGCAAGATGATTTATCAAGTGAAGATTATAAGATGTTAATGGGAGACAACCTTGATGAAGTCATCGACAAGCGTTTGAAGGCTTTGGAAGAGATAGAGAAAGAGAAGAAGAGGGTGGCCAAGGCGTACAACAAAAGGGTGAAAGCAAAGTTGTTTCAAGTTGGAGACTTGGTTTGGAAGACAATTTTGCCTTTGGGTACTCGATCCAGGGAATTCGGTAAGTGGTCTCCTAGTTGGGAAGGTCCTTATCGAGTATGCGGTATTGTTCGAGGGAATGCATATTTTTTGGAGACACTTCAAGGGGAGCGTTTTCAGCGAGCAATCAACGGGAAATATTTGAAGAAATTCTTCCCGAGCGTTTGGCTAGACGCTTAGGAGGTGCTATGGCCGGTAATTGGATTATCGCCCTAAGACCAAAGACATGTTCTATGCTTTTAGATTCATGTTGTTCATCAAAAAGGCAGGGGGGCATGTGTTTACACCCAAATTTGGCACCTAGAGATGAAATAGGAGAAAATTGCCAAAGTCTGCCGGTTTCCTCCGAGTAGGGCCGGTCTGACCGCCGTATGTTGGGCGGTTAGACCGCCGGTTTAGGGTCGGTTAGACCGGCGGCATGTGGCCGGTCTGACCGGTAGGTCCGAGTCCGACTGTGTTTCGTCGGGTCTCGAGGTTTCCTTGCTCGGGAAGGCATGTTTCGGGTTTCCTTTGGTTTCTATCCCGAGTTGGACGTGGAGAAGGGCCTGTAGAAGGCAAGACCAACCCCTATATAAGGGACATGGCCGATTCAATTGTAACTAACCAATCTACAATCAAATAATCGAATCGTTTTTCTTATTGCTTTAGTTTTTTCTTAGTTTGTCCATCTTTGTCGATTTGCGCTGTAAATTGTCCGCCACCGCTGCGAGAGTGCAACCTCTTTGTAGGTTTGTTCTGAAAACCTTCCGTTTTGCCCACGAGATGGGTAGTTATCTAGAAAATCGGCTCCGCTAGCCGGTTTAGTTATCAAAACCCATCTTGGTCTAACTTTTGCTAGATTGAGGTGGTTGGCGACTCTAGGATCACCGCAAGGCGTAAGGTGCTGCGATCGGGCTTGCCAACTTGTCACAAAAAGTTGCCAACAAGATATTGGAGCAAACCAATCCAAAACTTTTTTTATCGGATTGACTAATATTACCGAGTAAGATAACATGGAGTAATCTCTCCTATACTCATATATGTGTACTGCTACAGTAGATGTGGTTGTGACTGTATTATTGTTTTGGTTAAAATTTATCTTGTGGTGGACGTCATATATTTTATCGCTAGTGTTGGATTGTTGTCAGCATTTCTTAATGTTTTGATCTAATTTAGAAGTATGTTTCAAAATTCAAAAGTTCAATCTTAGAAAATTGGTTTAGGATCTTCAAATCAGGTTTTTTTTATTTTCATTTGCTTACCCTTCTTTGGCACACACAATGCCATCACACGATAAATCTTTTGACACGTATAATACCATCGCATGACAAATTGTTGCTTGCCATCGGACAAAGATTTTCTACACCTAGATACTATTACACTCATCATTTGCATGTGACTTAAATAGTTATAAAAAAATTACAAAAAATTAGTAATATAAATTGTGATGGTATAAGTATATACACCATGCAAGACTATATTTGATCTACAACTAGAAAAACAAAAATATAGTGAATAGTACCCGTACAACGCAGATAAAATTTGTTATTTTTGTTTCTTCATGTGTAAATCCAATTTAGACTTGCATGTTTGTATAGCGTCTTATATTATCATAGTCCATTTAATTAAATTTCATGAAATTTTTAATATAACTGTTTAAACTACATGCATACACCTAGGTATCATTGCACCTAGGTGTAGAAGATACTTTCCCGCTTGCCATCCTTTTGAGGTTCCTGATGCTCCCATCCTCTTGCTATCGATGTTGATTGTTTGATCATCCAAGTAATCTTAGCACCATCAACGGCTCACACGTAGAACCTCCTCCCTATGTTTCTATCAGAGATGTAGAAATTTGCCATCCGGAAATTTGCCTCCTCCATGCCTGCATTGCCCGGTCCAAATCCATGAGAAACTTATCATCGCCGCCATACATACACAATGCACAATCCTACCAAAAAAGCAAAAACCATTTCTGCACTGGTGAACTGATAGAAATTGTGCAGCCTCTGCTACTAGCTCCTACCTCAGAGTGCCTCTGTTGCCACCAGAAGTATTTTCCATGGTGCTTGTACAGCTATACTGACATGAAGATGCACCGGGTTGTGTCGTGGAAGTGAGCTCCGAGAGGGTAGTGGTCGTAGGTGATTTGCTGCACGACATGGTCATATTTCAGCTTAAACTTTTGAATAATTAAACTAGACGAAGAACACAACATAAACAATCTTCATTGCAAGTTCTTAGCAGAGCATGCCAACAAGTCTCAAGATACATGAACAAAAATGCATAGTAATTTCACCCATCTACACGCATTGGTACATTCTGTTTATTTATTTATTTATTTTGGTATCTGCTGTTGCTTGCAGATGAATGGTAGTAAGATGTATAGTGGCATGCATGTGTGGTGGTGTGTATGGATATATATGTCTACCGGGTAATTGAAAAAAGGTGCTATAAAAAATATGCGAATGCTACTAACGATCCAAAATTGAGTATATTTGAGTGAAATTGGCACACTCTAAGTGCCAGTTTGTTTAAAAAAAAAAGTTAAGTGTATTTGCCAATATGAGACTGGGTAACCCATTGAATAAATGGGTCCACAGTGGGGAGCCATGGATAAAGATTGAGGCACGCATTTTCGCAAACTTCCTCTCATTATTATGTATATAGGTCATGCTCTGCTCATCTTCACAATTTCCCTGTCTCACCGGTGAGGCGGCCTGCGTCTTAAAGCTCTGGCAAGAAAAGCCTCCGATCGATCTGTCTGCATCCTCTGCATATATCATCAAGTATCCGTCATGACACCTCTGCTTAGGGGAACTTCCATGCACTAGAACTGGATCTAGGATGCTATTAGAGGTGAATGAAAAGCTCATGGCTCGTGATCAACTTGGTTCGACTTGGCTTGTTACATTTTTCTAATGAGTCGAGCTGTCATTTTAGCTCGCTAGAGATAACGAGCTAGATCAAATTGCCTCGCGAGCTTAACAAGTTAGGACTGCCCATGAGCACCTACCACCATAGTAAAAAAAAAAAAAAGACCAGACCAATGGTTGAACCAAGTATTTGTTTAGGTTTATAGGTAGGATTTAAGTTTTTTTGGATGGAGGGTGTAGTCGTTCTCTATTTATAGCTCATTTTTTTTTACCTGATATAGCTTTATAATTAGGATTTAAGTTTTTTTATAGAAGGTGTAGTCGTTCCCCATTTATAGTCCATTTCTTTTTTTTTTTTACCTGATATAGCCCATGTCTTTAGAAGGCCCAAACAAAAACCACCCAAACCGTAGCCATCTGCTATCTCAAACTCTCGAATCGATATCTCTCTCCCGATCCCCTTTTCTCACGCATTCATGCGGTCACGCTGTCTCGATCCTAGCCGCCCTCGCCGCTCGCCACCAACCGCCGGCCACCCTCGCCGCTCGCCTCCCTCCGCCCGGGCCACTCGACGCCCGCCGCCGGCCTGTGTGCACCATGGAAGAGGAAGACGAGGTGCTTCCAACACTAGCAAGCTTGGCATTCCAAAGCAAACGCCTGTCAATCTAACATCGTCCTCATCGTCAGCAAATGCAATGGGTCAAAGGTTGGACTGGTTGTGCTGCTTGTGCACTTATGCTTGCGGAAGTGGTGCTCCTTTGTGCTGAAAGCTGAAGTAGTACGCATGGATGGAACTTGCAGTGTTCTTGTTTATTTATTACTATCGTATTAATTCACCAATTTACCTGCAGTTGTGTTTTTAAGAGTCACAGCTCACGAGCTAAGTGAGCTAGCTCGAGCTATCCAACGAGCCGAGCCGAGCCAGCTCGTTATCGTAACGAGTCAGACCGAGCCAAGCCAAGTTAGCTCAATATCTATCCCTGGATGCTATTCACGTTAAGATCATCCCCTTTGTATTTATCAGCTCTTACCCATTTGCCAGTCAGTACAATATGTGACAGTAATGAGAAGGCACAAAAATCATGAGTCTTAAGAGCATGGTTAACATGGACAAGGCATGAATTCTTGCTTCTCTGCCACTATAAATCAACTGATATGGGATGGATATACACGATTGAGTAAAAAAATGGTATACAAAAATATAAGTACGAGTCTAACAAATAAACCGAAGTTGGGATATTTGAGCAAACCCAATTAAGCTTGAGTTTATGGTTGTTATTTAGAATTAACAATTAAGGTTAAGTTCGTTTTTATTATTTAGAGTTAACAGGTTATAGAGACAATTAAACTTGAGTTCGTTTTTATTATTTAGAGTCAACAGATTATAGAGAGATAAATAAATATGGTAAAATTGGCAACTACCCATAAAAAAAAGAGAAACTTGAGTTCGTTTTTATTATTTAGAGTCAACATATTATATAGAGATAAATAGATATGGTAAAATTGGCAACTACCCATAAAAAAAGAGAAGGAAAAAAAGAGAAGGATAAAGAGAAACTACTAGAAAAATATTTTGAACCAGTATACTAAGGATTTTTGTGTGGTGCCAGAGGTACCAATTAGATGGAAAGAAATGAAGTATATGTCTCTCGAATAGTCAATTTTGTAATTTTGTTGGTGTTTTTGCAAGTACCATGTTTGTTGCTTCGTATGGAAATCCTCTTCCATCTCCAAACATAAATGGGATCTTTCTATATGAAATTAACTCTAACTAACTCTAACTAGAAAGTAAAATATCTTCAATTGTTACACGACTTAAGTATGCCGAAAATTTACTCAAAAGTTTTAAACCTTTATACGTGAGAAGGTACCGGAAGATATCACAACATTTTCTTAAGTATGCCTAAAATGTACTCAAAAGTTTTAAAACCTTTATACATGAGAAGGTATTAGGAGATACCACATTTTCTAGTGTAAAATTTAAAGAGATATAAAATTTACACTAAATTTTTGGGTATATCTTGGTACCTCTCAGGGAATGCAACATTTCTATTATATGTTGTGTTTGCAATTCCTGTGTCCCTCCTCACTCACTTATAAAATAAAATAACGATCCAAATTGTCCTGCTGGCAACTGGCAGGCCTAAGTGTCAATTTAATTTACACAACTAAAATTTGAGGTACTAAAACACCCTCTTTCACTATAATCTACCATAAAACTCTGAAAGACGAATAAAAGTATACAGCATAACTGCACAATATCTAAATCATTGTGAAATGCAGAGTGAGTTGTTGGAGCCCTGGATGTCTGTTTCCACATGCGATTTGTCCAAAGCAGCAGAGGGACATACGTATATTCAGAGTTCGTCAGACTATATAAACTTCATCATCAGGGTCTTCGTCTCCTACAAGTATCAGACCCTCGACGTGGACTGGAAACATGCACCTCGTGAACTGGCAGCCAGTAGTTACCACGCCGGACGGTGCGTCGACGATGTCGTAGGCGTGGTGCTTCTTTAGGACTCCAATCACACTAGCAGTATCCCCTTCCCTGATGAACCTGCAGAATTTGTTGCAACCCCAATGAAAATTTTGTGTGATCCAAATGTCAAGATAACATGATTTTCTGAGGATTGAATGCAAATATCCATGATAATTCAGGAATGTAGCAGCAACGCATAGGGTTTTTTTTTTCTAAACTTTGCATGCAGTGTAGAAACAGTGTTGTGCATATGAAGTCTGACACTATTTGTGGGATCTGTAGTTGATTTATATATATTGTGGACGAGGACTAGATTGCATATATGGTTAACTCGTTGAAAAATCGGGGGGTAATTTGTTCATTTTCATTTCCTTACCCTTCTTTGACACGCACAATGCCATCGCACGACAAATCGTTGCTTGCCATCCAGCTCTTGAGGTTCCTTGACGCTCCCTTCCTCTCGCCGTCGAAGCTGATCGTCTTCGGCTTGATCATCCAAGTGATCTTGGCACCCTCACCGGCTCGCACGTAGAACCTCCTCCCGGTGTTCCTGTCAGAGATGTAGAAATTCGCCGTCTGTGCCTGCATTGCCACCCAAATCCACCAGAAACCTCAGTGCATCACCACTATGCTCCATGTATACACAATTGACAATCCTACTGAAAACCATTTCTGCAACCGATGAACTGACAGAAAATTGTGCAGACTCTGCTAGCTCTAACCTCAGACTGCCTCTTCTGCCACCAGAGGCAGCGTCCATGGCACTCGTACAGCTGCACCGACGTGAAGACGCACCGGGCTGCGTCATGGAAGCGGGCTCTGAGAGGTTGGTGGCCGCAGGTGACTTGCTGCGCGGATACAGTCATCTTTCAGCTTAAACTCTTAGGTAAACCAGACGAACAATGTAACTGAACAATCTTCGTTAAAAGTTTGTAGCAGAGCATGCCAGCAAGTCTCATGAAGTCATAAAACCATCAACAAAAATGCAGAGTAGTTTCACCCATATGCACGCATGCTGTTTATTTGTTTATTTTGGTTTTTCATTTATTTGTTTATTTTGCGAAACAAGATGTATAGCAAGGCAAACATGGTGAACAAAAAGTAGTTTGGTACCTTGCCTTCCACAAGGAAGTCATTGACCACACAGCATGGGAATTAAGCCATGTTGACATTGTTTTTTTTTTTCGAGAATACACGTAAGGCATGTGTATCTTTGTATTTTTGACATTGGTTAACATTCTCTAATGCATAGCCAAATGCAAACAACAATTTGGACCTGTCGATTAAGCTAACAGGACGCAGCAGTAAACAGAAAATAACGGGGCAGAAATGCATGACTCGTTACACTACCAGACCTTGCATGGTTTACCCGCTTTAACATGCTCAACGCATGAGCTCTCGCTTCTTATGTTATTCAGCACTATAAATTAATTAATCCAGTCACGAATAACCAACATGCTAGGGTTTGGGAGCGGCAACAGGGAGATGCATTATATAGTTTTTGAGGAATAGAAGCATTATATAGTTTTTGAGGAATAGAAGTAGTAAATAGATAGGTTTGGGAGGAATAGCGGCCAGGAAAGTTGAGATATTTGGGTAAACCAATTTACACTTTTACACAGTTACAATGGTAAGAGATGTGAAAGAGAATATCGGTGACAATAGAGCAAGAGGTTCATATGTGAACGTCCATTAGAATTCGGGTAATGCAAGCTTGTGACTTGCACGAAAAGTTGAGAGATTGAGGAAGTGCTCTGAACCATACCAACTGCTACAATGTTGGAATCGATCTTGAGAAATTACTTTCCATTCACATTACGAAGATGAGGAAAGCTACTTAGAGGTGGTGAGTTACTTAGGGTTTGTTCTTCCCCCTACTTTCCCAACTCATCACTCTATTTTTCCGTACGCACGCTTTTCAAACTGCTAAACAGTGTGTTTTTTTGCAAGAAATTTCTATACGAAAGTTGCTTAAAAAATCATATTACTCCATTTTAAAAAATTAATAAATACTTAATTAATCATACACTAATGAGTCGCTCCATTTTACGTGATGGGAGGGTTAACTCCCAATACAAAAGAACGAACGCACCCTTAGTGGTTATGTTACAGATATCATTGCTTTTCTGAATTCTTTTAACAACGAAAACAAATCATGAAAACGAATATGAATGATAATATAATGGGAATGAATTCCGTGACCCATGATCTAGTACAATAGTGAATAGTCGGAAGTCAGTAATCTCCGAGAGGTTGGTGGCCGCAATTGACTCTTACGCAATACAAACATCTTTCAAACTTTCAGCTTAATTTGTTAAGTGAACCAGACGACCAATGCAAACGACAAATGAGTAAATCTTCGTTACAAGTTTGTAGCAGAGCATGCCAACAAGTCTCGAGATGCTATATCAACAAAAGATGCAGAGTAATTTCACCAATATGCACGTATGCAGTGGTAAAAATATTATGTTTATTTATTTATTTATTTCGGTATATGCTGTTGCCTGCAGAGCAATAGTAGTATAAGATGTATAGGAAGGCAAACTTAGGTGAAGCAAAAGTGGTTTGGTACTATGCCTTCCACAAGGAAGCCATTGACCACAGCGCATGGGAGTTTTAAGCCATTTTGACATTGGTTGACATCCTCTGACGCATAACCAAATGCAAGCAACAATTTGGACCTGTGGATTAAGCTAAGCCGAATGCCAGCAACACAGCATACCGGCGACTTCAGCAACGCCCGGAACGCCGCATCAGCTGCCAAAATATTTAATTGGCAACGGCAAACGTTTCCCAATACGAAAATAATTAACGCAACCATGCGATTCTTCTAAAAAAAATGCGTTTTTTTTCTTCCATATGGATGGACACTGACAGAGAGGTGTTGCATTCAGAACGTTAGAATTGCTGCAAGCTGAACAGTTGATTTGATTTTGATGAGAAGATAGTAGATGAATGACAAGGTTGCTCACCCCGGTGATCTTGACGAGCTCGCCGATGGGCATGTCGCTCTGGTCGAACACCGTGTCGGGCAACCGCCGGAAGAACCTCTCCGCCTCGGCCTCGCGCCGGTGCACGTTCCACGCGAACGCCGCCGCGACGGCGGCCACCGCGCCGCCCGCCGCCGCGAGCACCTCCCACCGGTGCCACGCCACGAGGAAGAACGCCCCGGCGCCGACCCCGGCCGTGGCGGCCACGCTCACCACCACGTAGCACGCGACCGACACGCCCAGCCTCGCCCGCCCGCGCGCCACCACCGGCGCCGCGGCGGCCTCCTCGTGCCCGGCGGCGGCGCGCCTCCTGCTCGACTTCCTCCACGACCCCGCCGGCGACTGCGTGGTGGGCGGCGGCGACGGCCCGACGAGCAACCCCGAGTGCGAGAGCTGCGACAGCGGGCCGGACGCCGGCGACGGCAGCAAGGGCCTGGGCAGCGGCCCCGAGCTCCGGCGCGACGACGCCGGCGAGACAGCCGCGCCGCCGATGTCAAACATCCGCCCCAGCTCCCCGGACCTCGACACGTCCCCGCCGGTGTACGGCGGCGTCGCCACTGACCCCGACGACAGCTGCCGCCGCTCCTTCCCCCTGTCCGGCGCCGGCCCGGACACGTACATCCCACTCCCTATCTTGTGCATCACCGATCCCAACACGATCAAGATTCAAGAAGCAGAAGAAGAGGAATCGTAAGCAGCAGCGAGAGGAAGAAGACGAAGCAGAGGAGGAGTAGTAGACTAGTAGTGCTGCTTTAGCTCGCAACGTGATGTCGTGATCAACTTATCAAGAACAGAGTAGGATGCACTGAACTGTTTACCGAAGTTTATTCCGCGCGTTTGTTTGCTTAATCCCGAATTAATTCGAGGTCTGCTTGACTGGAAACGATCACTAATACAAAAATTACAAAGTATCTAAGTATATTTAGTACAAGATTAGCTTGAGATTAGTGGAAGCGTGCAGATAATCGGGTCGTGGCAGAGTAATACCGACGGAAGTGGCGGTAAATCTGAGGAGGCCACTGCTTCCCGCGCTTTTCGCCGGCAATACCTGTACGTGGCATATGATACGTAAAAGAGAAGTCACTGTACGTTTATATAAATTTAAATTCAAAATCTCGGCTTTAGTCACCGTCATGTGGGGCCCTAGGTATCGATGCTTTCCTCCTCCAGCGTTTTCCGGTGCACAGAACTCAAATCTTAAAAAAAACAACTGATCTTAATCGGACACCAAACGACCGTATTTTAGGCGGTGTTCTTTCTCTATTTTTTTCAACTCACATCCCTCATATTCTGCGCGTACGTTTTTCAAACTATTGAATGGTGTGTTTTTTTAAAAAGGTTATATATGAAAGTTGTTTTAAAAAATCATATCAATTTATTTTTTAAAAAAATAGTAAATACTTAATTAATAATGAGAAAATGTGTTGTTTCGTTTTACGTACGTGGGAGGTGAGTTCTAACCTCACCTCCCGAACACAGCCTAAATGATTTTGCTTACCACTATCAGTTTAATTATCACGTGTTTCCCTGATTAATACTAATAGTTGCTTGTGGAGTGTTTGAGTTGCTGTAGTACAGTTTGAAAAAAAAAAAGTCTAATCACGGTTTCAATGAACCCCGTGACGATATTGGGTCGGCTTCTCGATTTCCATGGGACAGCGATTTGCAAGCACTCGCACAATCGCACGCATTTAAATTAAATCGAGTACTACTACTTACATATTCGGCACAAGTGGAGTACACGGGATAATGACACCATTAGCAGCAAAGAGGATAATTAACCGGGAGTGATTAATTAGCACGCACGGGATAATGATCGTCGCGGGCGACGTGGCGCCGCCAGGTAAGCCCGCGGCGTGACACGTGTCTAACTCCCGCGCCGTCCGCGTTGGCCACGCGGACGGGGGAAGCGGCTGCCGACACACTGAGCTGGTGGGGAGATGGGGTGGACACGTGGACGTCAAGGATGGGCCGGAATGGCGCGATGAACGGCTGGGATTTGATGTATGTGGATGTGGGGACCTCAGGGTGGGATGTGGTGGGCCCGGGGCAATGGGAATGTGAGCCTTTTGACGGCCTCGTGACGTGTCGTCGTTTTCGGGAGTCACAGGTGACCTGAAGGGAAGTGGGGCCCGCTTTTGGTTCGTGCTGCCGCGAAGCCGACTGTCAAAAGCGAGATTAGCGAACAATGACGTCTGGAAAAAAGAGATTAGTGACAGTGGCTCAGGTGCAGTTAACAGAGTCATCTTTTACGCCCTCGAATATCATCTATGAAATTTTGTCTTGATCCTAAGATTGGCTTACAAGATTCATTGTATTTCTCCTGCGACCGGAAGTGTCTCGTGTAGCATCGATAATTCTATGGGGCATGGGCATCCATGGAATCAGTCTAGGTTTGTTAATCCTGAAGAACACGTTCTTCGCACTGCCCTCCCATTCTTTTAAATAGCTCCCTTATGAGAGGGGTGAAAATGATCATAAAAATTCTGGACCAACGCTTGTTTTTATTTCTACCAATCAACCATGTGAAAATGGTATCCGATAAAAATAAAAATAGAAATAGTAAAAATATGAAAATGGAAACAATTTTGTGGTTATACCGACCGTCTTCAAAATTCACCATATTTTGTGAAAACTAATGTTTTAACAATATGGTAATTACCATATCTCTAAATACCCTAATATCTAGTATGGTGCATGTCTCTATTTGATAGATGGTTTAGATAGCAATCTTTCAAAGAATAGAACACATCATCCTAGTAGCACATATCTAGATTCGTAGCATTATGATGTGTCTCAAATGTTCAGACGTTGTTATATTTTAGGATAAAGTTAGTAGACATTTTCTTAAGTTTACCTAGTGTAAGCTGGATTTATTTAGTCATATTATTATATACTTATGCTAAGTTAAATATGTAATTGTACATATCTTCTTTTTATCAACATTTATTATTGGTTTCTGATTGATACCGGTATGTTTTTGATTGTTTCCATTTTTTATATTTTCTATACCGTTTATGTTTTTGACTTCACTGTTTTCGATTCGTTGCCAAGAAAAATATGGTTAGATAAATGGAAGACGCTGTATTCCGGCCGTTTCCAACCGTTTGCATCTATTGGCTGATACTAATCCACCCCAGTCCTCCTAGTCTTAGGACGTTGTTTTTGTCTATGAGCCAAGTAATACATAACAAAATGTCAACATTCACATCTATGTGAAATCGTCTTTAAATCCTCGTCCTCAGCATGTCCATGTTCTTAGGGGCTTGTAATTTTATATCTGCATCAAAATCTTCATAGTATATTTTCTTTTCGAACAACAGGTGTGTCATTTTGGGCCTTCATGCAGAAATGAATGTGGATAACCCAAACACGGGCCTGACGGCCCATGAATCTAGGCCACATAATGGGCCAAACAAAAATATTAGGCTGCCGAATTTGGCAATAACCACTCCTTTTTTTCTTTGCTTTCCGGGGAGAAATGACGCATCTGCTGATGTCATACAACCGGCGGTGGGTCGTTCGTACTAGTAGCCACAAAAAACGCCTCCATGCTGCTCAAAGCGTAAACCACGTCTCCCTCCCACATACAGCCACTAATGCGCTTTCCTGATGTAAAAACGTTCCTTTCAAAACTCCACCTTAATTAATAATTTCCTAATGCAATTTCCTCCCCTTAATTATCCTTCTCACTTCGTGTCATGTCACGTCAAAACGAACTTTTTTTCTTCTCAGATACATTTTCTGTGCACTTTTTTTTGTTAGAGATCGAGATAGTATTTACACGAGAGGGAGATGATGACGATGAGCATCAATATGGATGGATGCATAAGAAAAGTGTTTTCATCACTCAAGAGCGTATTCTTATTTCGTGCATATCATCTAAATAGTTATAAAAATTTGAAAAAAATTAACTACATAGATTAATATGAAAAATATCAGTCTACAAATATGCAAGTTAAAATTCAACTTCTATAAATTATAAAAAAATAATAAATATAGCTGCGAATGTACATTAACTATTTTTCGTTTAATTTATTTTTTGGTACAACTTCTATAAGTCGAATTTGAACTTACATATCTGTGGAGTGATATGTTTCATATTAATCTATATTATTAAATTTTTTTAAAAAAATTTTATAACTATTTTGATGATATGTAAATAATGAAGGGATATTCTCTTGAGAAATGAAAATCATATCTTGGATGCACGTATGTATAGCTGCTGGAAGAAAAATAAAAGGTGATGCCCTGCCCGGCGGATGGATGCATGCATGCCCTTTTCTGAACTGCATCTTCACGAGACATCCTTGAGCAAACTGCAACTTTAATCCTTTCTAGCTTATCTCTAGAGTCAACAGCTAACTCTGCTTCGTCGTCGTCGTCGTCGTCGTTGTTTCAGCTTGCTTCTCAACGCTACGAAGCATCTCCATTCTTGCTGCTGGCTAGCTGGGTGTGCGTGCTTTTTTGCCATTTGTGTCGATCCGCCAAGAAAGCAGTAGACGAGCTGACAGGTGAGTGGCATCCATGGTGGATTTGGTAGGGTAGGGTTGGGTAGGGATGGGGATCTGAGCTTGCTTTTGGACATTGTGCGCAAGTACGTGTCGGCGTGGATATACTTTGCTTTGGATCGAGGAGGAGGTGTTTGTTTGGTTGGTTGGTTGATTGATTCCGGCGTGGTGGTGTGGTTCCGGTGAGCAATGCGCGTGGCGCGGCGAGTGGCCGCCGGCGTGCCGCTGCGCCGTCGACGAGGGTGGTGCCGTGCGGCGGCGGTGGCTGGCATGCTGTGCCGCGATTCTTGATCGGTGACGATCGAGAGAGCGGGTAGCTTCTAGCTCTCATGCTTTCTTGCTTCCGGCTGCCGCGGCAGGGCGGGGAGACGAACGCGGCGGCGTCGGCGTCGGCGTCGCCGAGGCGGCCATCGCTGCCGTTCGCGTCGAGCCTGTTCGCGGGGTCGCCGTCGACGTCGGGGAAGCACCCGTGGCCGCCGGACGCGGACGACATGGAGAAGAAGCGGTGGGACAGCATGGAGTCGTGGTCGATGCTGTTGGACACGGCCATGGGCCCTTCCGGCGAGGGCGGGTCGTCGAGCCGTGACAGCGGCCGGCGGGAGGAGTGGATGGCCGACCTCTCCCACCTCTTCATCGGCAACAAGTTCGCCTCCGGCGCCAACAGCCGCATCTACCGCGGCATCTACAAGCAGCGCGCCGTCGCCGTCAAGATGGTCCGCATCCCTGAGCGCGACGAGGCCCGCCGCGCCGTCCTCGAGGACCAGTTCAACTCCGAGGTCGCCTTCCTCTCCCGCCTCTACCACCCCAACATCGTCCAGGTCACTCTCATCTCCTCCTCTCAATCCTTTCTTCCCCAGCGATTCATGTCTTACAAGTGTTCGTCCGGTGGCGAGCAGTTCATCGCGGCGTGCAAGAAGCCGCCGGTGTACTGCATCATCACGGAGTACATGTCGCAGGGGACGCTGAGGATGTACCTGAACAAGAAGGACCCGTACTCGCTGTCATCGGAGACGATACTGAAGCTGGCGCTGGACATCTCCCGGGGCATGGAGTACCTGCACGCGCAGGGGGTGATCCACCGAGACCTCAAGTCGCAGAACCTCCTCCTCAACGACGAGATGCGCGTCAAGGTCGCCGACTTCGGCACCTCATGCCTGGAGACGGCGTGCCAGGCCACCAAGGGCAACAAGGGCACCTACCGCTGGATGGCGCCGGAGATGACCAAGGAGAAGCCTTACACCCGCAAGGTCGACGTCTACAGCTTCGGCATCGTCCTCTGGG
Organism: Oryza punctata; assembly: GCA_000573905.2. Classification (NCBI taxonomy): domain Eukaryota; kingdom Viridiplantae; phylum Streptophyta; class Magnoliopsida; order Poales; family Poaceae; genus Oryza; species Oryza punctata. The sequence goes on from CM002493.2 coordinate 32,550,232, forward strand.
AGCTCACCACCTGCCTCCTCCCCTTCCAGGGCATGACCCCCGTCCAAGCCGCCTACGCCGCCTCCGAGAAGGTCATCAAAAAAATTTTACCATCTTTGAGAGGATACCAAAAATTTTAGTGGCAAAATTGGTACCTCGTAGTACTGAAGCTACCAAACTTTACATTGAAAAATGTGGTACTGTCTGGTATCTCATCGAGGACCGTCGAATCACTTACTTATTAATTACTATCAACCTCCTCTTGGTTTGGTTTTCGTCGGGATTGATTACTGATCATTGTTTCTTGTTCATGTGATGTTTTGTTGTGAGCAGAATCTGCGCCCGCCGTTGTCGAGCTCGTGCTCGCCGGTGCTGAACAACCTGATCAAGAGGTGCTGGTCGGCGAATCCGGCGAGGCGGCCGGAGTTCAGCTACATCGTGTCGGTGCTGGAGAAGTACGACCACTGCGTCAAGGAGGGGATGCCGATAATGGCGCACCAGGAGCTCAGGCTCTGGAGCTCCTTCGCCAAGATCTTCAGGATGGGCTGCATCACCAACAACTTGTCCATACCGGTGCATGCTTGATTAATTCGAATCAATATTCACCATACGTATATACTGGAGTAGTATTAATTATACATGTATGTTGAATTAATCTCTGATTAAGATAGACACACATGCTGCTGCTGTAAAACATACATTGCATATACCTTGCTACTGAAGACCTCTGTTTGCGCTTTGCACGACAAGTATCTGAATGGCATGAACAATGGACCAAATGTACCTCAAATGTGTAAATTTTTATCTCCTCTTTAAAACCACCCAAAGAATTGATCATCATTACATTGGAAAGGTGTACAAGTTAGATCGCCCGCGACGAAACCTATCTACGACGGCAGTCATCGACACAGAGACCATAGTGCATTTGATCTGAATGTCTGAATATTTGGTGCATCCAAATTGGATGTCAGATATTGTGCCTTCATGAGAGGAGCTCCCTTAAGCAGATCTGCAGAGTGGAATTGGCGAAGAACCGGTTCACCTTCTCTGTCGGATGGAAGGAGTCCCAGAAGAAGTACTTGTCGGCGTCGGGGCATGTCAGGGGGTTCTTCTCGTTGCAGAGATAGCTCATCTCGAACATCCCCGTAGCACAGCAGCCCTGCTCTACGTTCTCCAGCCCTGCCATTTGCATCACAATTGAGAAACTTTGTCATATTGAACACCATTCTGAAGCCGAATTCAGTGATCTGTTCGTGTGGAAATAAAATGTTCTTGACGTGCATTTTGATGCTGAATTCAGTGAGTTGTTCATGTGGAAATTAACTGTACTTTGTCGTACATGCAACAGTTCTTAGCATTTTTTATCAGATTTTTCATAGGATTATTACCACCGATTATCTATTCGATTATATGGATAAATTAAATGTTTTGAGAAATAAACTTAACAAATAGTTTAAAGTAAGTGTTCTAAGAAACAATGCAATCAAAAAAAATTCTTAAAGAAATCGAATTTCACAAGTGTGAAGCAAATAATCTGCGATAATAATCCGGGGAAGAAGCTGACAAGAATAGCATGATATATAGCTCACCTGTGTGAAAGGATTATTCGTAGGATTATTGCCGCAAATTATCATTGTCTATTCGATCGTATGAATAAATTAAATGTTTTGAAAAATAAACTTAAAAATAGTTTAAAATAAGTGTTCTAAGAAACAATGCAGTCAAAAAAACTTCTTAAATATCAAATTTTACAAGCTTGAAGCAAATAATCTGCGATAATAATCAGGTGAAGAAGCTGAAAAGAACAACACCATATATGTATATATAACTCACCTAGTGTGGAAGGATTGTTGATGAGGTTGAGCATGTCGTCGTAGACCGGGACGTAGGCGATCTTGAGGCCGGGGAGCGAGCTCTGGAGTTCGCCGATCATGGCGTTGAGCTTGACGTTGTAGTCCCTGGCCACCTGGTTGTACTCCTCGACACAGCCACCGCGGAGGACGTTGAGCGTCCGCTCCAGCGGCAGGCAGCCGATGGCGCTGAGGCCGGCGAAGGCGACGCGCCGCGCGCCGAGGCGGTGGATGGCGGTCAGGAACTCCGCCGCCTGCGCGACGAGGAAGTCCTCGAACTCGCCGACGGTGAACTGCTTGAACCTCCCCGTGACGAAGAGGAAGTAGTTCTCCAGGAAGTCGTTGGTGCCGATGCTGACGACGTAGAGCGCGTCGCGGACGATCCGCCGCGCCGCCGCTCGCCCGGCGTGCCGCCGGAGACGACGCTGGTACTCCTTGAAGTACTCCACCTCCTTCCACAGCGGGATCACTGCCTTCAAGCAGACAAAGAATGTGTTCACTTGTCATGTCAGTATTGAGAATTACTTTTTTCATCCAAAAAAAAAACTAAACATAGGATATGATGCAACTTGTCCTAGTCCAGATTCGTTGTAATAGAACGTGCCATGTTCTATTTTAGGTTTTTTTATGGATGAAGTATTATTCTTGAAATGCAATTATACTCATTTTATTTTATTTTTTGTGAATTTTAGTCCTATAGTTGCATTGATGTTGGCTGCGTTCATCCTTATGTAGATGTAAGAGGTTTTTTATTCGCTAATGGAAATCGATCCCACCTATATATCAGATATATAATATTTGGCCATTCCGTTATCCAAAAATCTAATACAATGCATAGAAGGAAGAGAGTTATTCAATTGCAACTTTATTTATTGAAAATCTTGAATCCAAATGGTCAGTGAATGAAATATTCCAGAAGCCTATCTCTGAAGTCTGAACTTTGAACAGTGGTACCAGTCCTGAGTACTACTAGTAATTGCTGAGGTTCAATGGCTCTGAATCTGTACTGTACATTGTTCCATTCAATTGGCAGAACACTTCCGGTGGTTGGTAGATCATTGCCCAAATTACTCCTACACAAGAACACTTCTTCCGGGCTACCAAATTTTGTTGAAAAGGGAGAGTTAATTCTAAGAAAACTAGCTGTGCACCACCTTAAATAAGTGCTAGATCAGCCAACAACTGTCATCAGCTTAGTAATTGTGCCTAGCATAAATGTGTCTCTTGAACATGTGAACATTGTTTTTGGACAGATGAAGGGAAATGAAAAGGAAAAAGGTGAGAAGGAAAGAAGATGCATACACATTCAAACGAAAGCTATTCACTAGGTTCAAAAAGTGCGATGGCTTAACGCATAAAAGTGATTAACGGAAGTTTTCTCATGAAAAGCTGTACCATCATAATTCCAATGCACCGAACATGAGCATGCTAGAGCAGGACGCGGGGTACGTACAGGGAAGAACACAGTGATCTTGCTACCGGTTGTTGAACCAACCGTTCCAATAAATCTCAAGAACACCAGAGTTCTGAAGAATTATAGCCTAGAGAGCATGTGCAGTTGCGCACACACAACGACTCCAAGCACTAAATGCAGAAGGTTTTAATGCCTCTACAGTTTGGCACCGGAATGTGCCACTTCGAGGAACACTAAGTTGTAGCAAATCCCATGCCTAATCCTGGATCAACAACCACCAGACAATAATCTGCACCATCTAATCAGGTTTACAGAAGAACATTCGGCAAGTCAGAACTAAGAGACAATTTGTACACTACCAATAATTTTCATAGTTCTACAACCTTGATAAGTTGAGCGCTACCAAATTTGGTAGATAGAGTTGGTACTAGTGTGCGTAAAGATTGGTATTAAACCAAACATTAATGTGGTTCTGTTAAAGTTGTTAAAAAATTGGTAGAACAAAAATTGGCTCCAATCTAAAAGAGCACATTGTTTGAACAAGTCAGGTTATACTGTCTTCAATTCATGAATTGCAGGAGCCACACCAGGTTAACAAAAACGATCGGGTTTTTGAACCGCCCGCAACTAGTTCATAAAAAACTATAGGTTTTACCTGGTTTTCGTATGTAGTTGACTTAGAACTCGTTCAACAAAACCGATAGGTTTTATGGTTTTACCAATTTTTGTTTGGTTTTGGGCAAACCGGTTGGAGGACTTTTCACTTTTGAAACATGAAGGTAAACCCTGAATCGCACACTTCACGGGCAGTTCAGACTAGGGTTGTCAACAAGCCAAGCTCGTCTGCCCAGGTTCGAGCTCGACACAAGCTCGAGCCGAGACTATTGCACCTTCGAGCTTTTAGGCAAGCTCGGTTCGAGCTCGAATTCAGCTACCGAGTTCGGTCATTAGTAGTATAATATATATTTTGCTGATAATCTCTTGATAAGTATAATAATTTTCTTGTTAATCACACTAATAAAAGAGTAAAAATGATTAAAATAAATATATCGTGCTAACACATGGTAATTTATTGTGTAAATAGATACTAATATATATAAATCAATAAAGTGAATAAACAATATAAATTATATACAGTTAAACTCGGTAGAAGCTTAAGCTCGGCTCGGTAAAGCTCGCAAGGTTTTGCTCAGGCTCGGATTGCTGGTGCTATTTTTTATGTACTCTCCTCCCGTGCTATTTTCTACCGTGTCCTGCAACTGCAAGCCAATAGTAAAAAGAGCAAAACAGTTTGGACAGGTTGTTGGCTTGTTGCCATATGGGACACTACTGCACATAGCTCACGGGATCTCTTCTACTACTACGTACACTGAGTACCTGATTACTTTCCTTGTCATCGATCTCGGCACGCCGCAACAAAACTCCATGGCTGCAAGCTTTGCCGTTATCAGATGTGCCTCCAAAAAGACCATATCGAGATGACGGTACATATGTCCCCCCCTCCGCAGAAGAGCAGACATGTTGATTTGAGATTTTGTTTTCTCACGATAATTGGGAATATATTTAGTGGAAGTTATGATGAAAAATGAACGTCTAAAATTTGTACAAATCGTATAAATCTCTTTTTATATCCTACCATAGTTTTCGAATTTCTAATACGAATGTGATTTGCATTACATATTTTTTTTCCGTGATAATTTGATGCGATGCGAGATGATAGTTACTAGTATGTTCTCCTGAGGTGATCACTCCCAATTTCTTAGGAGCAATAAGAAATAATTAAGGTCATGTCTCTTGGATGATACGTCTCTATTCTTGTGTCTTTTGTGCTTCAATTGGATGGGGCACAGATGATGAATGATGCCCCCCACTTTGCCTGGATCGCAGTATTAGAAGAGTACTAGCGCAATCGTGCGCAACGAACACTGGCCCCACCTTTTCACCGACTAGAACTCGATCGCAATCGAAATTCAGCGAGGCTATGTTAATTTTGGCTAAATTTCAGTCAAAATCTTATGCTGTACTGGTCAAATCTTAACTAAAAAGCAAATTTTCTATCAATATTTCTGGAATAATACAACTGGCAGTTTGAAAATAGGAAAACGTGACACTTGTCCTTAGGGACCGTACTAGCTAGCGGTAGTCACATGACCAAATTATAACGGTAAAAAAGTTAGAAACTTTTAGTGAAGAAAAATGGGTAGAAATTTCCACCATGAAGGAATTAACACATATCTTCAGCTCTCATAGCTCGGTAATAACTAAGAACCGCGTAATTAGCGTCAGACTTTTTACAGTTTACGACTAATCACTCACTAGTAGTAGCTGCGTGCGTGAGAGTTGAGACTGATGGGGAAGAAGATTAGGTTGCAATGGCCGGCGTGCGTACCAGGACGCCGGCGGTGGCGTTGTCGAGGCCGGTGCCAGCGGAGGCGAAGCAGACGCCGGTGGCGAAGTCGGCGATGCCGTAGGCCGGGTCGAGGTAGGCCGGCACGAGCGGCGGCAGTCCGAGCGCCTCCGAGATGAAGTCCGGCGGGAGCCGCCCGTTGCAGAACCTCCCCGTGGCGGCGCCCAGGTCGCGCCCGTACGGCGGGAAGTTGCTCTTCAGCATCGTCGCCACCACGTTGTTGTTCCCCGTGTCCACCGTCGAGTCCCCGAACACGATCACCGCCGGCACCTTCGCCTCCTTCGCCGCCGCCACCTTCTTCGCCACCGCAGACAACCACGCCTCGCGGGCCTCCACGCCGCCGAACGCGGCCAGAACAAGAAGCGCCGCGGCGAGCGCCGCCGCCGCCGCCGTCGACGACATCGTCGAGCACTCTGAGGTGCGGGGAGTGTGTGGTGTGGGTGTACGTGGTGGTGGTGGGAGGCGTGGCTTGTCGCCATTAAATACAGAGGCCGCGAGGCGAGGCGAGGCGAGGTGGTGGGGCCACAAGACGGAGGGTCCGGGTGATGTGCGTGTACGGTGTACAGTATACAGTAGAGTGGCTGCGTGTACAGTACAGTGGCTGCTGTACACTCTGACGTGTGTAAGTGATTGAGATGGCTTTCAAGGTTGCGTCGAGGGGCGCATGATCGCTCTCACTTTGTTAGATTTTGTTAGACGATGTGTACGAAAATCTTTGTTTAGAACATCCGAGCGAGTAAAATATCAGACACCTTCTTATCCATAACTCTTAGCCATCTTCTTCCACCACACTTTCTCTTCTCTTATTCTCTCTCTTCTCAAAGTAAGTCATGAGAGATGGCGAGGTATCCTCGCCGGCGGCCACACGACGGCATCAGCGGTCAGGCTCAAGGCGGCGCGTGATAGGGAGGAGTGCTCGACCTCGCCGGCGGCGGGGCAAGGCGGCGCGTGGTAGGGAGGAGACGCTGAACCTCGTCGGCGGCCACATGGTGGCGGCAGGCAGCAGAGGTGGTGTGGCAGGGGCGTAGGGTGATGTTGGATAAGGTGGAGGCGTTGGACCTGCCAGCGGCGACGGTGGCTAGGCACGGCGACACGGGATCTAAGCGCTCTACATCTTCGTTGCGTTGTCATCTCCCTCCGCCGCATTGGTGGTTGCGGTGGCCGGAGTAGAAGTAGAAAATGGAGGTGGGTTCATTTTGTCGGAGTTATTAGCGATGTTGCACCCTATTGTTTTTCGTGTTGCACCTTATTGCATCACAATGTTTTATTCTATTTTGATTCGATGTTGCATGTATTGATTCTTCGTGTTGCCATTGGTATGTGTTTGAATGTTGTATTTGCCCTCGTCCTCGTCTAACACCATCATCTCATCTGTCTCTCCCGTATCGGTCGCGTGTTTCCAGTGGCCATAATAGAAGAAGACATAGGTAGGTTTTTGTTGGGAATTTTTAGTGATGTTGCAGCCTATTTGTATTTTTTGTTGCACTTTATTGTATTAAGGTGTTTCATTCTATTTTGACTTGATGTTGCATGAATTGATTTCTTGGTGTTACAATCAGTATTGTTGAATATTGCATTTGGTTGAAACAAATTTGCTCAAGCGCTAAAACATTCTGGTTGTGAAACATTTGGAACATTTTCATTGAAACAATTTTTACCGAGGGGTGGAACAAGTGAAACATTCCTCAATAATACGGTGCAACACCATCCGACCAAATTAAACATCCGATCTATAGCCGCCTCCGAAAAATTATCGATTGCTAATGGATTTTTGGGAAGTGCTAAATTTGCATTGGTAGTATGGAACTCATGAATTTCATATAAATGTAAATTTAAATTTTTCATAGTAACTAGCTGGGTGGCCCACGCAATTGCCCGGCTAACGCCTATATAAAATTATCTAATTTTTTACATATGATTTTACTTAAAATTTAGTATTTCTTAGAACTTTTAAAAATTGAACCTCATAGTTTGTAGACTTCATTGTCTCATCAATTTTTAAAATTTTTAATTTGTTTTTAATAATTTTTAAAAGTCCCATCAAACATCTTCACCGTACTCCATTGTGATCCATCTATTGCCTCCTCTCTTTACTGTCATGAGATTTTAAAAATTGAACATGATTATCGTTAGGATTTATTTTTTACTTTCTAGAAGTCTCGCCAACCGCCATGAGATTCTATTTGGGGTTTTGTTTATAGTTTTTGATATCCCATCAACCGTCACCACCCTACTTTTTTACGGGTTTGTTGCTTCTCCTCTCTTTTCAGATGGACTTTTTTTTTGAAAATTCCACATATTTTCATTCCGATATATTTTTATTTATAAATTGCATTCTACTTGAAGTCTTATAACTATTTTTCTATTTTTTCGGAATTTATTTTATTTTTTATAAATTGTATTCCTAGTTGAATTTTTATTTTTCCTTTCCTAATTTTGGAATTGATTTTATTTGTTATTTCGAATTTTAATTAATCTCATATTGTGTTCTATTTGGATTATTATTTCAATATTCCTTAATTTTCATTTCCAATTTCAATTGTTTTAAATTTGTATTCCTACTTGAACTATCTATTTTATTTTTCTAATTTTTTGATTTTTTATTTTTATTTTGAATTTTAATTAATATTTTATTAGGTTTTTATATAGACTCTTCTTCCGGTATGACTTTATTTTAATTCCGAATTTCAGTTATTTTTTAATTGTATTTTTTCCTGGACACTTCTTTTTTTTTCTATTAATGTGAGATTTTTTAGTCTCCATATCGAAAGTGGTGTCTCCTTTCACGACTGTGTTAATAATATAATAGATAGATTAGAGTAAAGCTGACGATAAATAGTAATGTGTGAGAAGGACCGGGTAAGATGCACGAAATAGTTGAGCGGCATATAGGAGTTAGCTGTACTATAGTAACAACATCCATCTAATTCCGTTGTGTGGTAAAAATATAATGCAGCGTCTCTACTGATTTGAATTGTTGATTAGATATCACATAGTGTATTGTCTCTGTATTGCGATGGTTTTCGATAGATGTGATATTATATTGTAAAATGTTAAAATTATAATTCTCAATCAAACTAAATAAATCACATTTTTGAGGAAAAAATGTAATCTCGAATAGATATTTGCAGGAGCCTTTAGGATCGAACCGTGTCTAGTTTAACTACATATTTGTTGAAAGTTTTTAGAGGCTCTGCTAATGTTTTGCTCCAACATCAATTTAGTCATTGGCATATATAACCTTTTATCTATACATTTATCAAAATTTGTTTTATGGCCTGTCAATATAGTCCTTAGAACTGCACAAAACGTCATACATGCATGTGGATGTGATGTCCCACCAAATATCTAACATTCCCATGATCCATGAGATTACGAAAGTATTGGTCAAAGGACTATATTAGGCCACTTGACAAAATGGAAGCACGTGTCATTTGAACAAAACAGAACGTCAGCAACCAAATTGAACATAAAGCCAAACATTAAAAATGACTAATCTCCCTAAATCAAAGTAGACTAATCAATCATTAAACAGTTGTAGCATATTCATGGGAAATTAAGTTCAGTTCACTTAATTGATTAATTCTTTTCTCATGTACAAAAGTGAGTACTACATATATACTATTCCATGGCACATGCTTCGATTGAATCTTTAATGTTCTAAAACTCCTAACTGAATAAATCCAATGTACTCCTACCTACAGTATGCTCATTGTAGAGACCACGGATGTGATTTCTATGTGTCCGTGTCATATATATGGTCCTACATATGATTTCCTGTGTAATAAAGGATACACATGCTATGCTCATGGGGCCATCCATCCAACAACACTGACCCAGATGACCAACAGGCCAGATCATATATATCACCACACACTGCGCCCACACAAAGCTCTCTTCTCTCCTTCATGCATGTGACAAACTGACAAGAACTTCAATTTGTCAAACATCATGCATGGCTTAATTCTTCTTCTTCCTTTAAAAAAAAAAGCAGCCAAAATTAACACAACATGAAAACTCTCTCCATCCCAAATATCGTAAACTGAATCCAGATTAGATATTTTTTAGTGCTATCAATCTAAATAGATTAAAAAATATTTAATTCGGTTCTAGATATTATTGTATTTTTGGATATGGTACTACTAACTAAATCAAGTAATCAGTCAGTTCTGTATCAGTGTATCAGTGTTCATCTCTGCATGATCAATGGGTGTCAAATCAAAGTTGATCGACTGCAGTCGTTTCAAAGCTGATTCGACTACTGCAGTCGATCGCTTTCCTGCGCCTCACTTCGCATTAACCGAATTTTCTCCCGACGGATCGATCAAATCCAGGAGCATCACATCACCGTCAACGTTATCTCCTTGATCAATAATCCATCCTAGAAAAACTTAATCTAGAAAGTGATGTATCTTTCTACCACGATGAATCTGAATATAGAACTATCCAAATTTATTGTATAGAAAAGATCAGGTTGGTTTTTTATATAAGGGTAGGAGCATAATCTGTCAACGAGATAATATTGTGTGCGATAACTCATTGGAATACATAGGTTGGAAATTAAACCATACTAGCTAGGATCATGCATCATGTATGCGCGCAGAATCAGTGGGTTGATGGTTAAGTGGCGCCAACTGCCGGACATAAAGGTTGTTTTATTTGGTTTCGTATCGCCATCGCAACTTATTGTGCAGTTAGCCGCGATCCAGATGACACCAGCGAGCGGCGTATGCAAAGGCTTCAGGTAGGCAGCGACGTACGAGTACGATCGACATGCGTGGCCATGCCAGCATGCATCTTTAATGGGTGATGGCTAGCTTAGCTAGTGTACTAGCTAGCTTCACAGAGTTTGTACTGTTATCTTTCCTGTTTGATTCTGATGTGCTCTTTTTGATGAATTGATTAGCAGGTTAAGCGATGAATTTAAGTGTCTGTTTGCAGGGCCGTAACTAGGAATTCGAGGCCCATGTACGAAACATATAATAGGACCCTAAACTATGAAAATGGAGCATAACGAAAGCGTAAAACTTCAATATATTTTTCTTCTTAAAACATATAAAACATTAATACTAAAACAATAAAGGTAAACTCAAGCAATGAACTGATCTCATGTTTTGCTGAAAAGCATAATCCTTCTGGTATTCTTTGAAATAAAATCTTGAATTATATCTTTGTACTTAATCTTCTCTAAAACATCATTCTCAAGTGATATGGTCACCAATCCGTTGAGTCTTTCTTGTGTCATAGTAGATCTCAAGAAAGATTTCAACAACTTGATTTTAGAAAAGCTCCTTTCCGCAGATGCAACAGTCACCAGAATGGTTAACAAAATTCTATATGCAATAACAACATTAGCGAAACAACCGTGTTGTTTCAAATACTTCAGCATATCAATAAAGCTCGTTGATGAACTTTAACTCCACGTACAATTCTCTTCCATCATGTTTGAATGCTCTGCACTCTTAAGTGCAGCCTCTAGATTAACACAAGAAGAAAGCAAACTCTTATCATCCAAGGAGCACATCTTATCAGAAGTAAACAAGAAACCAAAGGTATTTTGGAACTCTTGATATTGTTCAAACCTCCTAGCAAGTGAAGCTATATCTCGATCAACAACGGCTATAAAATAATTGACCCTAAATGAATCCTGTTCAGTTTGTGGAGCAATAGATGTATCATCTGGGCTCTTATCGAATTGTCTTTTTCTCGTGATTTTACGCTTGATGCGAAAATTTGGATCAATATGCATCTCAAGTGCAATTCCTTTAGCAACTTCTAGTGATTTTGAAAAGCCGGATTCTCTGTACTTCTTGAAAAAGGAAATTAGCTCATGTACTTTCTCAACGGCAATGTCAATAAGCATATCCTTTGCTTGTAGCTGCTTGCTAACCAAATTAACATCAGATAATATTTCATACTAGATAATTATTGCTACTAAAAATTCAAAGCTACCAAGTTCATTTTCCGCTAAGGATTTAGCTTCACTACTTGGCAATGGATCATCATCACTTTCAGCCGCTTGTAGTAAATCCTCCCTTATTTCCTGAATCTGAAACCTTATAGCCTTAACACTATCAACACGGCACTCCCAACGAGTAGATGACAATGGCTTGAGAGTTAATCATATTATGTAATCCATAAGAATTTACTATTTCTTAGTAGATTTACCAAATATTGTATAGATACGTTGTATGACTCCAAAAAAATCTTTTGCTTTGCTACAAGACTTGGCCATATCACATAGTGTTAAATTCAGACTATGACAACCACATGCTGAATAAAAGGCTCTAGGATTTTTATCCAAAAATTTCTTTTGTACCCATTGATGCTTTTCTTTCATATTTGACCCATTATCATATCCCTGTCCTCTCACATTATCTACATCAAGGTCCAGATTCTTGAATTCATTTTGTAGAACATCAAACAATCCTTGCCCAATTGTATCATTCACATCCAAAAAGCCTAAAAAGGATTCTTCAATGCAAACATAATCTGAATACATGTCAACATACCTTATGATCAAAGACATCTGCTCTTGGTGGCTTACATCCGGAGTACAATCAAGTATAACTGAGAAGTACTTTGCTTCTTTTACCTTTATAATGATTTCTGACCTAATTGCAGTAGCAAGCAAATTTATTAACTCATTCTGGATGCCATGACCAAGATAATGAGTATGAATTTCATCATTCGTGATGCGTCGAATATGTTCTTGGATAACTGGGTCAATTTCAGCCAACATCTGAACCATTCCTAATAAGTTGCCATTGTTGTCCTGGTACAGCCTGCTATTAGAGCCACGAAGTACAAGATTATGTGATGCAAGAAATTTTACAATCAAGATAATTTTAAACAAAACTTTTCTCCAATGCTCCCTTTCCTTTTCAAGTTCTCTTTGAGCTACTTTATCAATTGTTTGATTATTTTGCAACCTGAGCCGCAAATCATACCAAGTAGCCATATTCAAAACATGTTCTAGACTAGTCTCATGCTCTTTAAGTCTAATGCCAAGATGATTCCAGTCACTAAAGCCCTCATTTGCTAACTGGACTTTTCTATGCCCCTTCCTCAATAATTTACAACAAAAACAAAATATTCTATCAAGAGGTTTGCAATATACAAGCCATTCTCTATCGCAAGCTTCACCACTTAAGAGAACTCTAGTGTAAAATTTTGCAGAAAATCTTCTAGAGAATCTATCTTTTGGACCTTTTTGAATAGACAAGTCTCTTTTAGGACCCTTTTGCATCAAAATATCAACCATTTTAGGATCAACTGCACCCCAATATCTTGGATCAAATATGTCGACCTGAAAAGAATTGTTGATGTCGTTGTTACTTTCATTTGTAATATTATCATGATCAGGCCCCTGAGCATGATCAATTTCTGCAGAGTGTGTCTCAACTTCTGTTGTGTTGATAGCATCACCCCCCTTAGCCTCATCAACATTATCAACAGGGGTTTGATTTTCATCAATAGTTTGAGATTCTTTCACAACATATCTATCAAGAGCACCTTTCTGAGTTTGAGCTGCTGCTTCTAATCTTTGTCTCTTCTTGCGCTTTTCATAACCAGAATCATATCTCCTATTTCTAGAAGACATGATGATTGATGTAAACAAATAAACTTCACCCTATTTTTTTAAGGGATAAACTTCACCCTATTTATAGATTATAACAAATGAATTTTAGACTTAGCTCTATAGAAGGAAAAAAAACAAGAGAGATTAGGGAATACCTTTACTCGCTTGTGTTCCAATCTGAAAAATGCTTCTTGCTGCTACAAACAATAGATTAAGAATTGTGAATACTGAATTTGTGATTAGGGATTAGGGAAGAGGCTGTTCTGGTGATCTGGTCTATAGAGACTGGAGTTGAAGAGTTACATGTTTGTGGACGAAAGCGGCGTCGATGAATCGGCAGCGAGCGGTGACTGTGAAAACAAAGCGTCAAGTACTAGTCTACCAGCATGGGATTGTACCTTCCGACCTTTCATCTTCCTGGGCTTTTCTTCTATCTATTGGGCCTGTTAATTAGTTGCTAATTAAGTATATACAATTAGTACTAAGTGTAGATTTGGGGCCCCTAATTTTGGGGGCCCTGAACAGGTGCACATGTTGCACCGACCTAGTACGAGCCTGTCTGTTTGGGTAGTGTTAACGGGCCATTGTTTCTCCTACAATCTCCAACTATTTCAATCATTGCATATTCTCACATAAATTTTTCAACTCCTAAATTTAACTTTAATAATTAAATGTGGAGTAAAATTGTGGAGAAGTCTAAACTCAACTTCATCTCTCAAGTTTATTTTGTGAGAATACTTCGGCCCATTCAACTCCTCTTTTGGATGGAATTGAAACTTTTCCCACTGGACTACACCTACAAAAGAAGTGAAGCTACAGCTAAAACTCTGCCAACGTAGGGTCTGTTTGGCGCAGCTCCAGCTTCACCTTTCCTGGAGCTGGAGCTCAGCCAAATAGTTTCAGCTCCACCTAAAATAGGAGTGGAGTTCTCTCACAAATTGAACTAGAGAGGTTGAGCTGCATTTAGGCAGCTCAGGCAGCTCCACAACTACACTCTAAATCCAATTCCTGAAGTTAAATTTAGTAATTGGAGCACTACCAAGCGGACCCGTAATACAAAAACTATGACTCCAGAATGTTAGCCTTCCCTAAACAGGGCCTAACACTGTGATTAGAAGCTAGAATCGAAATAACTTTCGAGCTAAAATTGGCTGCATCAATGAAGGGAAGTGATCTGACGACCTCACGTTCGTAGCTTCTCCACTGAAAACCAGGGCAACCACCCAGAAATTTTCCTTCGCCATGCAGAGTTGCAGCCTTATAATCTCGCCGTCTCGCGTAGATTTTGTCTAACTTAATTAACAATCGCGCATCGATCGAACAGCGAGTGGTGGTGGTATAGCTAGCTAGGCGCATGGCGGCGAGCGTGCGGACGTGGGTGCTGGTGGCGGCGCTGGCGCTGGCGCTGGTGATGCTGCCGCGGCGACCGGCAGTGGTGGAGGCCGAGGAGTCGGTGGCGGCGGCGACGGCGAAGGCGTCGCACGGGATCGGCGGCGCCGGGAAGCCCAAGTGCCAGCCGGGCGCCGCCACGGGGCCGTGCCGCGTCGGCGCGGTGCACGACCCGGAGAACTCGGAGGAGGAGGGGCTATTCAGCATGAGGGCCACCGCGCCGCCCACCGGCGCGCCCGACGAGGACTACTTCGACCCCGACCTCTCCAAAAACGACGACCTCGTCGTCCTCGGCCATTGAATGGGCCGGTCGATCGATCGGGCATTCATGTCATGCGTCGATGTGGTTTTTGATTGTGATTGGGGATGGATGGATCGATCGGCTGGTGCTAACTGGGCTTAATTTGTGTGCTTGTTGTTTAATTAATTTGATGAATGTAACTGATTGTTTGTTGTTAATTATGTTCTGTGTACTAGTGGTACTTATTAGTTAGTGTTAATGACTAATTGTGAGCTTCGAACGATTGTTCGATTAGTCATCTGCATTGTGGATTTGTCAAGTAGAAGTAAACACTGAAAATTTGATAAAATGACCCTTCTACAAAATTTATTTTAAGAATAGATTGTGTTAAAAATTTATTTTAAAAATAAACCTTGATATCAATATCAATCCAAATAACATTGACATATAACCTCTCATCGTCCACGGGGTTAGCGACGAGATGTTGTTCGAGGTGGCACACAATAGCCAAGTCATCAATTCTCAGTGTCACATTGGCTGGCAATGAGGTCTTATATGTTAAATTGCAGCGTATGCAACAAATCACACTGCAACAACGCTAACCTAGTAGTGGTGAACTTAAGCTGCAACTGCAAGGTCGTTCGATCCTCCATTCACATGTACCTGCAGCATTTTACTATATTTTTTCCTCTTTTCTCGTACTCTGCTCTGATAAAATATGAAAACAAATATATCATATCACAAATTATATAACATGTAAATTAATATCCATAAGTTGGTGTCACGAAAATTTGAGAAGTTCACACGATTTATAAGTTTGTTTTATTTTTAGATTAAGATAAAAAAGATGTGAATTTATAGTTCACGTGATTTATAGCTATTTGTCGATATTGTAGATCACGACTACAAAACAAATATATTGTATCACAAATTATATAACATTTAAATTAATATCCATAAGTTGATGTCACGAAAATTTGAGAAGTTCACACGATTTATAAGTTTGTTTTATTTTTAGATTAAGATAAAAAAGGATGTGAATTTATAGTTCACATGATTTATAGCTATTTGTCGATGTTGTAGATCACGACTACGGTATTTGCATAGTATGGGGATCGTTGGTACTAGGGTATACGCGAGATTGAGGTAAAAAAGACAAGAGACAAGGATTTTTATACATGTTCGGACCCCTTATTTGACAGGTAATAGCCCTACTCCTGTTTGTCGAAGCCGATGTTTCTATTATATATCAATATCACTCAAGTACAGTATTTGGGATAAGCTATCTAGTCATCGTCGACGACACAGCAGCATGAACCAACACTCGTAGTCGACGACGGGGTAGTCTTCCTCCTCGAATATGAACTCGGTGAGATCAGAGATATCACTAGATCCCTCTTGTCGGTCTCCACAGGTACTAGATTGGGTATGTCTAGACTTATCTCTGATGTCAATGTCTGGTGACGTATATTGGTGTCTATTCTGACTGTTGCTTCCCTCTAGCTGGGCTTATCGCCTCTCCTCCTAGGGGTCTTGTATTTATACCCACAGATATCCCCTTATCCAAGTAGAACTAGGGAGATAAGTATGGATACGATCTGTATGGTTCTTGTAGTTTCCATGTAGAACTCTACTTCTCCTTCCTTATTCGGAATACCTTCCGTATGCGAGGCCTGATTCCGTATAAGAGTTGGTATATGGTGGGTCCTGCCGAGCTTAACCCGTGATCATAGGGTATATCTTATCCATAACCCTGACAGTAGCCCCTGACTTCAATGTAAATGAACGAGTTGGTGTTCTCGACCAAAGATCATAGAACAACAGTTGTCGAATCCACTTAACCGTTCTTGGATGATCGAGAAGGCGTGGAGTCTGTGACTAAGTTCCCTGTCTAATCTTGATCGAGAATTTGGATTGAAGTCAAAGAATTCCATCTCGGTGGGTACACTATTACTTTATTCCATAATCCTTGTCGAACCGCAACATCCATTCTCGAATAATCGAGTAGTTGTAGAGTCTGCAACAAAGCCCTGAAATCTGACTTGGCTGTTCTGATATCTGATTTTCCTGAAATCAATTCTCAAACCAAATTGTTAGATAGAAAAAGCCCCCAAGCGAATGCTTAGGGTTAACATGATATAATATGGATCGGAAATAAATTAAATTTACACATGACAATAAAAGAGTACTCTCGCTAGAGCTGCCCTCAGCAGTCAAGGAGTTGGATACTCTCCCTAGCCCCCAGTTATGCCCTTGGAGAACTCGTTCAAGGAGGGTATAGCTTGAAAACCTATAACCTAGCCTAAGCGAGCTGTAAATACCTCGCCCCCAGCTGTGAAGTTGGAAAAACCAATTCCCGGTTACACAACTTAGTTAATACGCTACCGATAAGCACTCTGACATGACCAGATATGACATGGTCGCTTGGCTCTATGATGTCTGACATCACCTTATCCGCTCTGGGCGTCCCCAGCCGAGGACCATGAGGACCTCGGAGGTGTGTCAGACTACCGTAAAGGAACATTAGGTAAGACTTCGACATAAGGTGTTATACGGGTAAGAGGTCTCTGGGTAAATATTGCATGTTATATATATATATATATATATATATATATATATAAACATTTACAGAGGTTGATGCATGGGAGGTGATGAGATGACCACCACACTGGGCGAAAACCGGGTGTGCAGTCGTATCTCGATCACTTCGTGGAAACGGTGGGAGAATCGCTACCATCGCTAGTCGAGGACTAAGTATGTAGACGTACTCGACCACTCGAAGATGTGGTGCGAGAAACGCTACGCCATTGGTTAAAAACCAGTTGTAGTCGTATCTCGACTATTTAAAGTCGTGGTGCGAGGACTGCTACTCCGCTGGTCGAAGACCAGTGTAGTTGTACCTCGAGCACATAGAAAGATGGTGAGATAGCTACCGCCCCTGTACTCAGACCAGGTGGGTAGTCATATCTCGACCACTCGGATGTATGGTGAGATAGCTATCGTCCCTGTACTTAGACCAGGTGTGTTATCGTATCTCCACCACTCGGATGTCTGGTGAGATAGCTACCGCCCCTATACTCTGACCAGGTGTGTAGTCATATCTCGACCACTCGAAGTCATGGTGCGAGGACCGTTACTCCACTGGTTTCGACCAGTGTGGTTATGCCTCGACCATTTTGAAGTCGTGGTGCAAGAATTGCTACTCTGCTGGTCGAAGACTAGTGTAGTAATACCTCGACCACTCGAAGTCAACTGATAGGTAGCGAGAGATGACTACAACCGACTGGTCGATGATCAGAAGTAGGCGTCTTCTCGACCGCCTGAAGATAACTGATAGGTGGCGACAGATGGCTACAACACGACTGGTCGATGACCAGGAGTAGGCATCTTCTCGATAATCTGAAGGTAACTGATAGATGGCACGATATGGCTATAACCGATTGGTCGATGACCAGGAGTAGGCGTCTTCTCGATCGCCTGAAGATAACTGATAGGTGGCGAGAGATGGCTACAACCGACTGGTCGATGACCAGGAGTAGGCATCTTCTCGATCACTTGAAGGAGCGCTAGAGTTGGTTCTTACATGTGCATCTCATGTGGCCATTATGATTCACATACCCAACTTGTAGCATATCCGGATGTCCGCTCGCAATCATGCCGGGTGATCAAGCCGATAGTATTCGCAGGGAATTATCCATTGTCAACCTGTTCTCAGATAGTTCGGCTACGGTCGGCGCTATATGTGAGATAGGTCATCAGTCTTCGTCAGTAAGTTTGGTCCAATAACTCCGTATTTATCTAAGAACATTCTCGGTAATAGTGTTGTACCCCACTGCTGCCTACTCGAGTGCTCGATTGTTCCTGAAAAATATTTTCTAGAAGGTAAGACATATAGCAAAGGATATCGAGTATATACTTGAAAAACTACATGAGACTTCTAGCATTATAGGGATATAACGAGCAGATTCAAGTTATATATATGTAAACCATAAATAAGCATGATTTATATAGAACAAATAGAGTGAGAGTCCATAGTATTAGACCGTAGTCGGTCTCACATAGAAAATACTCTCACAATAGATATCGTATAAAAAACATGTTCTAAGTAATCATAATAAATTATTATGTGGTAGTATATAAAAAATATGCATACCTGTGTAGATATATGCTAGATATATCTACAGAATTAGTAGATTAATTAGAAATCAATCTAGCTAAATACCCTTGTTGATGTAATCTTGACAAATCAAGGTTGTAGTGGCTGCTCAATGCACGTAGTACCTGTGATTTGTGCCCACGTGTGCATACTCTTGAGTGTAGACATATTGGCAGCAATACCGAAATACGGATATGTTGAGTACTGCTGCAGCGTGGTGTCAGGGCCTCCGCGATGGCTTACTGTATCCAAGTAGAAGTATAGGCAGGGAGATCAAGGGCTGTCCGCTAGCCCGATGCATGCGAGTGTTGGAGCGGTATACAGGGCGGCTCGTTGTCCTTTTCGTGACGTCCTTGTGCGTCTTCGAGAATCAGCACGAAGCCGACAAGGACAGGGCCTAAGCGAGGAGCACTCTCATGACTAGATTTTTGTCCGCAATGTGGTTTCAAAGTAATCGATCGGACAGAGGTCTCACAATCGACAACGTCGAACCGTTGTTCTCCGCGACGGCGATATCTTGAAACTTAGTCGATCATGATGGATCGAATTGTTGGTGGTGGTGATTTCAATCTAGTCGGGAGGTGTACTCTGGTCGGATCAGATCTCTCAGGGTGAAAGTCGTTAAAGTATTTCTCGTCGAAAAATCTGCGAGAGCGACGTCTTGACGAAGCTTGAGACGACGATGGTCCCGGTTTATCGGAGAACGCACTTCGGTTAGGTTGTATCTCCCATAGTCGAAGTCGTTCAGTAGTTGTTGTCGGAGAATCCTTCTTCTTGAAATCATTCTCGTCAAAACCTTGAAGCAACAAAGTCTCCTACCTGACGCGTCACTATCGATGTTGTAGATCACGACTACGGTATTTGCATAGTATGAAGATTGTTGGTACCGGGGTATACGCGAGATTGAGGTAAAAAAGATAAGAGACAAGGATTTTTATACAGGTTCAGGCCCCTTATCCGACAGGAATCTTGTTGGCCGAAGCCGGTGTTTCTATTATATATCAATATCACTCGAGTATAATATTTGGGATAACATATCTAGTCATCGTCGTCGACACGGCGGCATGAACCACCACTCGTAGTTGACGACGGGGTAGTCTTTTTCCTCGAATATGATCTCGGTGAGATCAGAGATATCGCTAGATCCTTTTTATCGGCCTCCACAGGTACTAGATTGGGTATATCTAGGCTTAACTCTGATATCGATGTTTGGCGATGTATATTGGTGTCTATTCTGACTGTTGCTTCTCTTTGACTGCGCTTATTCCTTCTCCTCCTAGAAGGTCTTTTATTTATGCCCACAGATATCCCATTGTCCAAGTAGATCTAGGGAGATAAGGATGGATACGATCTGTATAGTCCTTATAGTTTTCATATAAAACTCTGCTTCTCCTTTCTTATTTGGAATACCTTCCGTATATGAGGCCTGATTACGTATAAGACTTGGTATATGGTGGGATAAGAAATATCTGCCGTATGCGAGGCCTGATTCCATATAAGACTTGGTATATGGTGAGTCCCGCCGAGCTTAACCCGTGATCATATGGTATACCTTATCCATAACTCTGACACTATTAGCTCCCGAATTATTTTTAAAAAATTTTATAGTAAAATTAAATTTGAAGAACATGTGTTTTTTTCTTAAATCAAAATAATAGAACAAGTAGTCCAGAAGGGAGGACAAGTAGAAAATACAACAAAAAATCTAGTAATTGTGGGAATCAAACTTGCACCGTTGAGGTGGAAAGGAAAAAAAGCATTACCACCCTGCTATAGTTAGCTTACTGGTAATAGTAGTCGTATGCGCACCCTTTTTATCTACTGTGCATAGGTCAGTGCTAGCCAATACAAATGACTAGGCTATTACGTGCCATCTCAGACAACAACTCAGCGCTAACCTCGCTGGCGCTAATATGTTATATCTCAGCATCATTTGAGTTGGCACTGAGATCACGGTTTATTCTTAAAATTAGTTTTTGTACGATCTATTCTTAAAATAAATTTTGTAGAAGGGACATTTTATCAGATTTGCGGAAGTAAACCATCCTTGTTAGTGTTTAGGGCTAACATGGATATGAAGTTGGTCCAACAAAATGGTCTAAGGTAAGGTCTAACTGCAAAATATCCTTGAAATAGTCCATATTGTATCTCTTGACTATGGATCGAGTTTGATTAGCATACTTAAACGCAATACCGGGTATATTTTGTCCCTCAATTATTAATACATGTTCATTTTGCATCCCAAGTGATTTCGAGAGTTGTTTTGTCAACATGGCTGAGTGGGGCCTACAAGTCGGTCACATGAGAAGAAAAAAAAGAGAGGTGGATACTAAATGACATGGCAACAAGGACCCCATCGCCGATTCGCCCTCCTACCCGTGTCGAGCAGTGAGGACCCTGTCGGCACTTCACCCTCTCGCTCACAGTCATCGTTGTCACCGACTGTCCAATGCTTGCGCAGCCAAATTCGGAGATAAGCAAGGCAAGCTGTCCACCGATTTGGAGCTAGGCCGATCATTCCTAGGGTAGTCGAGGGATGAGCTTGTGCCGCTATCCTGTACCCAAGCACATGACAAGGTGAGAGGAGGGTGGTGGTGGAGAAGGGATCCTTGTCTGCTCTCATTGACACCTGGCTACTGGGTGTGCACAAGCGACACCAAGATGTTAGGGCAGTACGTCCGCTAGGCACACGAGGATTCTGTCAATGCAGCAATGCGGCCGTCGTCAGCGCCGTGGCCGCTGGCCTCCCCGATGTTGGACCTGCTAGCAGTGTTCCTCGGCTCGTGCATGCCGATCTCATGGAGCATGACAATAGGGACCAAACACCCTTAGCGCTGGACTCGTTGGCGGTGGCGCCAGGTGTACGGCGGAGACGGTGACGCTGCCACCAAGACATGGGCAGGGCCAAGCCAAGCGACCAGCCAACCACTAACGAGAAAATTGTGATTATAGGACTCCAAACAATGCGCTTCGCAGTTATAGGACTCCAATCGTCGACTTCATTAAAACGACCTTTGAAACATTAGCACTTTGTTTTACATGACATTTGCTCTTTTTAATCACTTATCTCAACTGAAATACATGTATTTTGCCCTGATGTGACCGTATTGCCCTTCTCGCGACGACGCTGCCGTCCTCCTCGCGACGACGCCACCGGTCGTCCTTCATCCAGCGCCGCCGTTCCCCCAACGAGCGAGGAAAGGCCTCGCGACAACGACGCCATCCTCCTCACGATGACGCCACCGTTCGTCCTTCATCCAGCGCCACCGTTCCCCAGCGACCGAGAAAAGGCCTCGCGACGCCGCCGCCGTTCCTCCTTCCTCGGTTCCTTCTTCCCAGGAGCGCCAACGCTTCTTACAGTGTGACCTCGAGTGGAAGTAGGGCACGCAGGTTAACAGGTTGCCGACGGCATGGATGCGCCCGAAGATGGAGAAGAACGCCCGATCGTCATGGATGGAGCCTCTGCCCTAGCTGCTCTGGGACTGGTCTCGTCGGCTGACGCCATGGCCGCGCCGCCTAGTGGCATGGGCGCCATGGCCGCGTCGGCTGACGCCATGGCCGTTCCAGTCGATGGCCATGTATAGTTGTTGACGTAAAAACACGATGGCCTGGGAGATCTGCTTAGCTCCAGTGCAGGTCCAAAATAATGATGAGATACGGGCGTGCCAGTCAGTTTGATCCTGCAACTGACAAGATATATAAATTGAAGATCAAAAGATAGCCGATCGGCTGACAAGCCGATGGAATGATTCCAGGCGATGCCGATACCAGCCGATATCCAGTATAGATCTTGATACTTGAGTAAATAATGACATAAAGATAATCGGCTGATGAAAATAAAATAATATAATCCAGTAGAAGCCAAACGGCTAGTAATGATAGATTGAATAAGCACTGATTCGAAGGTTGAAGCATTCATCGGCTGGTGGTCCGATGTCAATAAATCCAAATGATTAGATAAACAGTGAAATCTTTATTGTCATCGGCTAAATCCGTCTTGTATGTAATCCTTATAAGCCGATAGAACGTCCAGATAACTCAATGGCTGAAACCCCGATGAAACCCTTATTGGCAATCAAGAAGCAGGCTAGAGATTATGGTTCTAAGCACGACTTAGTAGATCAAACTTAACTGATGCAGCACTAAGTATGAAAAGACATAATATCTAGACAATCAGGCTTTTGACTGATTTTCAGGGTGGTGGATACATTATATAATCTAAGCCAACCAAGTAATCTAGCCGATATCGACAAAACCCTAGATAGAGATCGGCCGATGCAAGTAGAAAATATTGTCAATCTAGATTATATAGTGTATATGATAACTCGACGACTTACACGAACAAGATTAGAGTGTTGAAGCGATGGAAGCACCAATCCCGATAACGCAAGCCGCCATAACAAGCCTTACTCCTCGTCGGAGATCGAAGTCGATGCAGCCCAACTTGAAACAAGAACTCGTCGAAAGTAAAAAGGTAAAAGGTGGCGATGCGCCGAAATTGTATTGATCGAGAGATAAATTACATAGACCCCGGGTGTACATATTTTTACCCATGGGTAGATACTAGTCCATATCGGACACCACTCAAGCTTTCCTAAAGATAAAAGAAAACACATAAAGTCCTTATCGGACACTAAACACACTTCCCTAAAGATAAAAGGAAACTAACAAACTATTCCTAATTAATAGATAAATTGCCATGCCACATCTTTCTTGAACTCGGACTTTGATCTATCTCCTTAACCGAATCCATCAAGAACACAACTGTTGGCGATCTAATAATACCCATCGGCCGATTCCAGATCTCTGAAGCCGATACTGACTCTAGGCCGATGATGACTTTGAGGCTTACCAAATTTCATCATCAACAATAGCAGAACGCCAACGCCGGTGCTCTAGCCGCCGCCCGAACATTGCTGCCCACTGTTCCTCTTCCAGCAATAGAGTACAACCTTCCTGTTCTTTAAGTGCAAAGGTATTGGCTGCACTAGATTTCTGTTTTTTTCTTACCACGATAGTAGTAGACAGTAGTAAAACTTGATTTCACTTGTTTAGGTCCCAAGTAGATCATGTGGAAAATATGGAAAGAGTTAATTGGAATAACATACACATAGTGGAGACACATGATGACGAAGGTCGTATTGCACTTATGAGTGAGTCGCAGATTTGTGAGCTTTTAGGCGTGATAGAGGAGGACACAACAAATATACCTGCACAGGGCTTTGATTGCGGAATCTATGACCAGGGGCATGATAATGAGCTTGGGCAAAATAATGATGCTGCTGCCATTCCTACTAGTGATGAGGTACCGGGTGAGATGGTCATTTCATATGATAAGAACAACCCATCCATGGCTTTAGGAACAATGTACCCAACAATGGAGGAGTTCAAGTTGGCAGTGCGGCAATTTGCCATTAAGGAGGAGTTTGATTTAGGTGTAGAGAAGTCATGTAAGACGAGATATAGGGCTTATTGCAGGTCCGGATGAAGATTGCCCTTGCACTTGGAGGATAAATGGCACCAAACAAAAAGGCCAAAACACTGTGGAGGTAAATAAATTTATTTTTTTCTTTCATTAATTCTACTTTTTATGTAAATAACATGAATCTCTTTGATTTCTTGTTTTGCAGGTAACTATCGTAGTCGATAAGCATACATGTGTGTCTAGCATGAGGCAGATAACTACAACTCCAACTCTGAAGTGGGTAGCTAGCAAGGCTGTGAGTATCCTTAGAGATGATCAAAATATCGGTGCTAAGAGATTGCAAAACAGGTTGCAGACAGATCACAAGTGTGAAATTTCATATGACATTGTATGGCGGGGTAAAGAAAGAGCTCTTGAAGAGGTTTATGGCAAATGGGAAGAGAGTTTTGAGTTGTTGTTTAGGTGGAAGGCCGAGGTAATGAAGCAGTGCCCCGGGAGTGTCGTTGAGATTGAGGTGCTTGAGGTGGATGGTCAAGTATATTTCCACCGTTTTTTCTGTGCTCTTAAACCTTGCATTGATGGTTTCTTAGAAGGTTGTAGGCCTCATTTGAGCATAGATGCTACAACACTTAATGGAGGGTGGAATGGTCACTTGGCCGCAGCTGTAGCAGTTGATGGTCACAATGGGATGTATCCACTCGCTTATGGCTTCATAGCTTCTGAAACAACAGACAACTGGACTTGGTTCATGGAACAATTAAAAAGGCAATAGGTGATCCTCCACTCCTTGTTGTTTGTTCTGATGCTTGCAAGGGCTTGGAGAATGCAGTGAAGAATGTATTTCCAAATGCAGAGCAAAGAGAATGCTTTTATCATCTTGTGAAAAATTTCACGAAGAGATATAGAGGGTTTGGCCAGATATATCCTGCGGCAAGGGCTTACAGAGAAGACATATTCTATGACAATATAGCAAAAATGGTAAGTGAATCAGCAGATGCAGTGAAATGGTTACATAACAATCATAAGCTATTATGGTACAGGTGTGCTTTCAATCCAGAAATTAAGTGTGACTACATAACTAGTAATATTGCTGAGTCATTTAATAACTGGATTAGAGGCCACAAAGACTTACCTGTTGCTAACCTTGCTGATAAGATTGGAGAAATGATCATGGTACTTTGGAACAAGAGAAGAAATATTGCATACAGGCTACCTGAAGGCAAGATACTTCCAGCTATAATGCATCAGCTAAAGGCAAATACTAGAGGCTTGGGACATTTGAAAATTGTACCATGTTCTAATTGGAGTGCAGAGGTGTGGGACAAGAGTAGCAACGTTGAGAGGCATATTGTCAAGTTACACCAAAGGACCTGTACATGTCTTGAATAGCAGCACACTGGCAAGCCATGTCAACATGTATTGGCCTATGTAACCCGCCAACAAGGAGTTGACCTTGAACAGTTTGTGCATGATTATTACTCGGTGAATAGATTCAGGGCTACTTATGGAAGAGAGATTGAGCCGATGACAGACAAAACTCAATGGCCATAAGTTGACCTACCATTTTTAGTTGGTGCGCCTCTTGCTAAATTACCTGTTGGAAGACGAAGGAAACTAAGAAGGAAGGGATGGATGGAAGGTGGCCACAAGAAAAATGGTTCTAAAGCTGTTGCATTTACCAACGAGGGTGAAGGTGAGAATGGAGGTGACAACAATACTCCAACAAATGGAAAGGGAAAGAAGATGATCAGAGGACCAATGACTTGCAAAAAAGTGCGGAGAAAAAGGCCACAGGCAAGCTAGTGCCAAGTGCCCACTCAATGGGACAGCAAAAAAGAGGTAAGGACTGATTTTATTTATCAAAAGACTTAAATGAAAATGCCAATATTAATTTATTTGATTACTTGTAGGAAGCGTAAGCAACCTAGGAAGAATGTTACAAAAGCTGTGGCAGCAGAACCTAGCACCCTACGGAGGTCGACTAGAGAACAAATCTTACGGGATAGTCCAGGAAGGGTCACTAGAAGGTGAAAAATATTAACACATTTACTGTATATTAATTTTTCCAAACATCTAAATGTCGTATCCTATTTATGTGCAGCAAGCTTGCGATGTTACTAGGAGAGGAGAGGGTACATCTTCACAAACCGACACCACTAGTCCCGTGAGGATGCCTACCCGCGGCAGCACCAAAAAAGATGACTCCAAAGAGAAAGCTACACATTGGTTGAATAATTTTAGTTGTGATGAGATGTAAACTCATACTTTATTTCATATAACTTGGATCTCATTTGGAACTAAATTATGATCTTCTGAGATGAACTTGTTTGTGCTAGAATCTTGATTTTATGAGACAAGCTTATTTGTGCAAAATTCATGGTACTGAGATCTCCTTATAATTAAGTATGTATCATCTTTCATTTATTCATTGGGTTAGTGCTGCAATTTTTGTGCATGATTGACCATGGACAGACGGTGGCCGGCCAGCCATCCCAGGCTGCGACCAGGTACCAGCCAGTGCGGCCATCCCTCCCAGGCTGCGGCCAGCCTGCCAGCCAAGCGAGCAGGAGCACGTCAATTCATGAGAAGGGCAATACGGTCACATCGGGGCAAAATACATGTATTTTAGTTGAGATAAGTGATTAAAAAGAGCAAATGTCATGTAAAACAAAGTGCTAACGTTTCAAAGGTCGTTTTAATGAAGTCGACGATTGGAGTCCTATAACTGCGAAGCGCATTGTGCGCATTGTTTGGAGTCCTATAATCACAATTTTCTCACCACTAACACGACAAGGCCCACGACGACAATGCCCAAGAAGGGGAGGCGCATTGGTTGTGATCTTTTGGAGCGGTTGGGAATCCCTCCTCTTCGCACGTAAAACGGAGCGACGAATTAACGCATTATTAATTAAGTAATAACTTTTATAAAATAAAAAATAAATTAATATAATTTTTTATAATAAATTTTGTATATAAACTTCTTTAAAAAGTATATTATTTAATAGTTCAAACGTGGGTACGAAAAACGATAGAGGTGAGCTTGGGAAGGCAGCGGCACATTAGTCATGGCCGACTACAAAAGCTCCTTGCCAGTCAGCACCAACGTTGTCACCTTTTCCAAATCAAACTGTCTAAAATTATCCATATTTTTCTACCTTTAGATTTACATCTAACGGACTACAAAAGAAAAGTAACAAATATATATTTACTCACATAATATTTTTATCAAAATTATAGTGCACTTATATATCACATCAACTGAATTTACAAATGTAGTTTCAGTTATATAAAACTGTAATTTTATATTTTAAAGGAAATAATAATTATATATTTACTTACACAATATTTTTTACCAAAATTACAGTGCACTTATATATCATATCAACTGAATTTACGAATATAATTTTAGTTATATAGGTTGTAATTTCCTACACTAATCCTAGTGCACGATCGTACACGAAAACATTAAATATAAGAGAAAAAATCGCCCGACAAATATTTAGCAAAATCATTTCCAAATATCCTGGCCGCTACAAATGCTCGAGGCCCATCTGAAAAATACTGTAGCCTTCAATTGGGACTCACGACGAAAAAATACATCGTGGGCTATTATGGGCTGCCATGGGCTCTAGGAAAGCTTTGGCCTAGTCACCCAGAGAATGCTCCCAAAGAGAAACGCCCATTCAGTTAATTAGTTGGCTTGACGAATCCCAACCCAACCGGCCGTCCGACGGAGTCACTCGCGCGGCCTCGCGCATCGCGAAAGCCGAGCCGCGTCCGCGCGCGCGGGGAGGTCGGGAGCGTGTCGCCGTCGTGCGCGCGCGCCGCGGCGCGCGGAGCGGGGCGCACGCGCGGCGCGGCCGGGGAAACAGCGTAATCGATCCCGCGAATTGCGTCGTGGTGGGGAATTTTTTTATTCTTTTAACCTTTTTAATTTTTAATTTTACAAATAAACTTATCGAAAACATTTTCAAGATCTGAACCTTTTTGGCATGGCAAATAATACTGTCACGCTGCTCCTGCTGGTGTGATAGAATTATTTGGCCACGTCGGTCTCGTTAGCATGATAGCGTTATTTGATCACGCTAGCGTGGCAGGATAAAACTATCACGCCCACTACAAGTGGTGTGTCAATGTTGCTTTACTACGTCAGGTGAGTTAGCGTGATCAAAAGGTTCAGATTTTGAATATATATTTCGAATGGATTTATTTTTAAAATTAAAAATTAAAAAGGTTAAAAAAAAGTTCCGTGGTCGTTGGGGGGATAACGTACGGTGGGATTAAAGTGATTAACGTACGTTTAAGTATATTTTTCTTGTTTGGTAAGTGTCATGTGTAAACATTAATTTTAAATTGCAACTTATATCTTGGTGAATTGGTGTTATACTACTATTATTTGTTGGGTTTTGTTGTTTACATTTAAAACATGTCCTAATTAAAACAAGCGAAATGTTGCCAAAGTTCATTGCTGATTGTATGGATTTTTGGTATCTTGGCATTCCGGCCATGACCCAAAACGAACTAATTTAACCTAAACCGAATTAATCGATCTTTAATATCTGACAATGCATTTATATATGTCTCGAGTTTTAGATAACCTAAATTTTTCAAAAACAAAAACACTTAACCGAATTACTCCCTCCAGTTTCATAATTGTTAACGTTTTGAACAATAACACAAACTTAAAAATAAATTTACTATGTTTTTACTTTTATATAGCATACTTTGTAAGACAAATATATATGTTGTTCTAATGTATTTAAATTAAATATTTTTAAAGTTATTAATAGTTAAAGTTATAAAAGTGATTTTAATTTTGTTCAAAACATCAAGAACTATGAAACCGATATGGAGTACTCAGCGGAGCTAGGAAATTAATTTATCAAGGTTACCGGGATCAGAATACACTAATCTTACTTAATTCCTGATGTTATCTTAACTGCCCAAATAATATACCCATGAATTCTATCGTAGGTCATCGGGATTGGCTGACCCCGGTAATGGTACTGTAGCCCCATCCAGACCGGATGCCCACCACCACTGGTCCCTGCATAACCAGATTAGCTAGGTTTCTTGGGTGGTGAAGAGAGAGGTGACCTGTGTGTTCGAGGGATTGCCGGCCGGCGGCCGCCTAATCCCCTTGTAAAGGAAAGAGCGAATAAAAGCGGGCCGGCCGGGGCAAAGCAGGGTAGAAAAGCGTATTTTTGACGTGCGTGGATTCGATCGGTTACAAAGATGTTGGCCAAGAGCAAAACATGCATGAATGTCGCCGGCCGCCCCCAACTATCTCGATCACTTCTCCTCTCCTCCCTACTCGATCTCCGTAGCTCTCTTCAATTTTAATATCTCTACACGCATGGGACCAGGTAAAAAAAGTTGTGCTATGCCTTCTTCTTTCCATCTTTCTCTCCTGCAATGTCCCACTATTATGGCCTGTAAAAAGCTACTCTCATCCATGCTGTTACTTTGGGTTTTTCTTACCACGGTTTTGCATGCCTTTGCTCGGCATGCAGGGGGTTAAAAAGTTGAGTAGTAGTAGATGGGGATAGAGATGATGTGGTTGGGTTAGCGCGTGGGAATCTGATTAGTGCACCAACTGGCACGCCGGCCACCTGATGACCTGATCAAGCTCTAGCTCCTCTTATCATAACGTCAACCAGTCCACTATACACACATACACCTTGACATGCACCTAGCTAGCTATGCATATGCATATGGCTGCTTCTCTTCAGCTCATCCATCCAACCATTCTCCTTTAGTTCTCTTTGATTATCTGCTTTTCGAGCTTGTCCCCCTGGCAAAGAAGCAACTAGCTAGGGGCCCATTAGAGTAATATACATGGGTCATGAGACACGCATAATTATTAAAGTGTAGCGTAGTTCGTAGCCAGTAGTACTAACTCTTAAAACGGAGAGAGACGATCGAATATACGCACGCGTCCAACTACTCATTTGATCGAGTTGTGTAACTGATATTCTTTACACTTGTTTGTTGTGTGACGAGAGAGAGAGAGAGAGAGAGCATGATTAAGTATGGTGATTCAAATGTCTAACACTATATAACTGCTTTGCTCCGCAATTTAATTTAGCGAATTAATTAACCTTTCTTTTTCTTTGGCATGTACACATGTGCGTGTGAAGACATTTTTGTCTACCTATACCTCTATACTAGTTTGGGCATTGTGCCTTCTGTGTGAAACAAAAGATCTAGCCGTTGATCAGGTGACACTAAAAATAATTTTTCATGGTGGTATCCTAGTTTTTGACTGGCGGTTATATGAGAAATCTGTTTGTGAAATTCTAAGAGGGTTAGGACCGCTAGTGAAAATCCATTTTCGCTGGCAGTGAGTTTAGGACCGCCAGTGAAAATCCATTTTCGTTGACGGTTGCTTAAGAAGTCCGCTTGCGAAAATAATCCTATTTTAACTAGTGGGCCTCTTAACCTACCGCTAGCGAAAATCCTCGGATTTTCGCTGATGGGTACTAAAGAGCACCGCCCTTGAAAAAAATCACGCGCTTAAAAAAATATCACCGTCCATTAAAAAATACCTACCACCCTTATCCACCTACTAGTCCTTATCCTCTCGTTCCTCCTCCTCCCTCCTCCCTCCCCACAGGCGGCAATGGCTCCGGCGCGGTTCTCATGCGGAGGCACGCGGCGGCGACGGCGACGGAAGGCAAGCGCACGGCGGTTCTCAGGCGGCAGAGCACGGTGGCTCCAACAGCGGTGCATGCGCGGCGGCGACGGCGACGAAAGGCGAGCGCGCGGCGGTTCTCAGGCGGTAGAGCGCGGTGGCTCCAACAGCGGTGCATGCGCACAGTGATGGCGATGGAAGGCGAGCGCGCGACGGTTGTTTGGTGGCGGTGCACGGTCCCTCCACCTCCCTTCTCTCTCCACCGCTGTGAGGGGAAGGGAGCGGCGGCACGGGGAAGGAGGTGCGGCGGCGGTGCGGGGAAGGGGGTGGTGGTAGTTCTCGGTGGCAACAGCGTGACAGAGGGGGCGACGAGGTGTCGATCTGGCGTCGGTGAGCCTCGGAAGGGTGGATCCGCTGCCGCTGGTCCTCCAGAGCGGCACGGGGGAGGGGGCGGTGGCGGCGCTCGGCGGCATCGGTGCATAGGAGGGGCAGCGGGGAGCAGATTCGGTGTAGGCGAGCCCCGGGAGAGCGGATCCACCGGCGGCCATCCACGCCCTCCCTCAGGAGCAACAAATCCATCCTCACCTCTTAATCTTTGTGATGTAAAATTTTTGTGCTCGATCTGTGATGTGGAATTTGTAGAATTTGTGTTGTGATGTGAATGTGGCATTTTGTGGAATTTGTGCTTGTTGTGGATTTGGGATTTGAGATATGGATTTGGGAATGCAGGGCAACAGAATGTGGGCATATTCATTTTTGCTGGCAGCTAGTGGGCAGCTACATGGGTTTTTTTTTGCCCCAACTTTGATTATCTCTGGCGGCTGGTATAAGACAGCCGCCAGCGAAATTGAATATCGCTGACGGCCGGTTTTACAAAACCGCCAACAAAAACGATTATCGCTAGCAGTTGAAGTTTCTTCGCTTGTGAAAATCTTAGGCAGTTGAAGTTTCTTCGCTTGTGAAAATCTTAGATTTTCACTGGTCTTTAGCCGCTGGCGGTTAGCCTAGCCGCCAAGAAAAGCATATTTTGACCGTCAGGAAAGATCTTTTTTCTAAGTAGTGTGAATCGTATTGTTGTGATTGTATGTCATATTGAAAATTTGTGTTACATAAAAATTCAATAGAGAATCTATATCTATACTAATTGGACGTTCATAGAAAAGCTTCTGCATTAATCTAAATTATCTCATTAACCAGAATTATCTGTTAATTGATTAGTTGTATCGTATCAATTTATGTACCCATCACTTTTATACTAATTTGTCAAAAAAATAAAAGTTAATAAATATGAAGTTGCACCAATATAGGACTCTCAATTTAGTATATATTGTTGAATTAATTCCAATATGCAAAATTAATGATCGAGAATTTTTAATTTCCTAATCTAATACACAATATTTGAAAAAAGAACTACTCTCTCCTTTCCAAATTATAAACATTTCTAGATTCAAAATTTGCAGTACAATACAAGTTTTTCTATGTAACTGATTCCAATATACAGAAATCCAAGCATTTTCAACCAATCACAAAACTTGATAAGGGAATTTAAACAATTCAAATTTTAAATTTTGAACAAAGATATGACTGAAAAGGAATATTGTTTTGGAATGGAGTAATATAATATCAAGAACAATAGTTTGTGCAATGCGTGGATTAAAGCGACCAGTAAAAGTATAATGCGTGTATGGCATCCAACCCAATTTGAATGGCCCATGAGAGCTATGTACGCATGTTTATTATTGCATTGTTAGTTTAGCAAGGACATAACCAATATATAAGGTTTTATCGCTCCAACCATATTACTTCTTGGTAATGTTTTTACGCGAAGTGAGAACGAAAATGTAAGTAATGTGATATGTGTAACTGGGCTCACCCGTTGGATAGGATAGGCTGTGCGGTTATAGAGGGTAGGATGTTACAGCATGTATTACCGCTAGTATTATTCAATGCAATTATTTTATCATTGATTTTCGTCCAAGCTGTCTTCAACAAATCCGCTTCATTTCCACGTGTAAAATATCAATTCCTTTTTGCGCGTACGTACACAACTCATTCTAAAACAACATTATTGATCAATTTGAGAACGTGTCTAGCTAGAGGGAGGACGATCGGAGTAGCTAACATGCATGATCGATGCACCAAATACAAAAAGTCTAGCCCTTTTTATTTAAGCGTTCAAGAAAGATGCAAAAAGCAGGAGAAGGCAGCACCAAAAGGAGACAATAATTGTGACAGGAAAAGATGGCAACGAGCCAGACAGCCAACCCAGCCTGCAGCGATCGATCGATCATAAACCAAACCCACACACACACACGAGAAAGAGAAAGCAAAACTGAGAGAGAGAGAGCTAGCAACACAATGCGATGCAACGCAACGAGGCCCTATGCGCGAGAGCTCGCCGATGTCCCCTGGCGCGGCGCCACGGCAGGGCCGCTTTGGCGCCGCTGTCCCCGCTCGGCTCCGCAGGTGTTCGATCCCCATTGATTACTGCTGCTGGCCACCACCACCAACACCACTAGCTTGCTGCCCATCAGTTCAATTTGGTTAAGAAAAGGCGAGAACGCCATTAAGAAATTACAAAGATCGATTCAGAGATCGAGAGAGAAGGAGACGGATTTACGTGCAAGCTGGTGCTCCCGATTAAGAAACTGGCCGCCTTTTGTACGGACACTCCGATCGAGCTGAGCATTCTTCAGTTCTTCGTCGTCGTCGTTCTAGGCACACACATTCTGCGCTCCTGCCCCCGATGCGCATTCCCTGTGTGTCGTCTAGCTTCTTCTTCCTCCTCCTCCTCGGAGTAGTACACGATTTCGAGCCTGTTTGGCACTAGGGGACGGATCTAAAGTGGTACCAGCGGTATCAAGTGACACCAATAACTTTTGATAAAAGCTATGCTTAAACTGCTTATCCATAAATTATAACATTATAATCTAAATATAATTAGTATGTTATGACACCGATAGATACATTATGACACCAACGAACTATATTTTTGGATCCGCCACTGTTTGGCACCGCTCTAACTTCAACTCCAATTCTCCTGGAGCTTGGAGCTGAAATCCAACCAAATAGTTTTAGCTCCACCTGAAATGAGAATGCGGTTGGGTGGAGCGCTCTTATAAAATGAACTGAAGAGGGGAACTGGGTTTAGATTGCTACACAACTCCACTCCAAACCCAAACCCAACTATTGGAGTTAAATTTAGGAATAACGGATCCTTCCTCTATATATATATTCACGTAAATTAAAAGGAATTTGATGATTTGACCGATGGTTAATTTTCTCTTTATTTTATGTTTTTTATTCTCTGAATTGATTGGCATTCTTCCCAACTGTTTTCGCCCGCGAAACGCTCGACCTACCCCACTATTGTATGCATGCTGACCATGCACAGAGAGAGAGAGAGAGAGAGAGAGAGATCTGTATATATCTTTTGGTCTGCTCGTCTTCATCATTCTGCTCACTACCCCCTCTCCCATGGAGATCGAGCCCGGAACGCGTGCCTCTCTCCGAGCTGCCTCTGCTGCCTCCTCCTATTTCATGGCCCCCTTCCCCCTTCGCCATCTCCGTGCCCTACCTGCAATCCACTGTACATGCTAGCTACCTCGTCGCCTTCATTCTCTAGCTCCCTTCTGATCTCTGATCTGTCTCCATCTCTGCATGACTTCTGAATAATGCAGATGTGTGTGAGACTGTGACTAGCTAAGTTAGCTAGCTAGTCGTCATCGTTTATGTCAGTCGTCGCAGATGGAGATAGATAGAGTTGCTAGCTGCACCAACAACAGTGACGTTATCTGTTGTGAGATCTTACATGTAAGTCATTTGGGAGGATAGTGCGCTACATGAAGCTTCCAATTAACCCTAGCAATAACGCACACCACTTCATGCACAGACAGCCAAAAGTTGCTTTGGTTCGCCACTAACCATTTCTATTGTTTCTATATGTTATCTGCTTGCGTATACAAACGTACAGCTGATGGAGATTGATCAGCTAGAGGCCTAGATCAGCTATCCGCAGATCGATCCGGGATATATATACATGTTTTTGAATTGTATCTAGCTTGACCTGATTTCCGGTGTTTGATTAATTGTTCTCTCTTCTTACATTTCAGATCAGTTGATGAATCTGAATATCTGATTATTTGTTCTTCCTTCTCACATTGCAGATCTCTTCTTACCGGAAGGTGCAAATTAAAGCTTCTTTCTTGCAACCATGCATGAGATGGATCGTCCAAGTATTCGCAAAAAAAAGATGGATCGTCCAAGCTTGCATGGCCTTCAGAAGTTGCA
This sequence comes from Oryza punctata, assembly GCA_000573905.2. Lineage (NCBI taxonomy): Eukaryota > Viridiplantae > Streptophyta > Magnoliopsida > Poales > Poaceae > Oryza > Oryza punctata. The sequence goes on from CM002493.2 coordinate 32,585,599, forward strand.
TGCATGGTTGATCAATGGAAAGAGCGATATTGGTGAGGTTCAATCCGATGATTGGTTTTACAGCAGTGGTAAAACCAGTATCTGATTGAGCCGCGCCAATATCTCTTCCTCCTATATATATTATATCCTGATTCCTTTGCCCATGAAGCTCATTGATCTGTCATCAGCCATGGCAGGTGAACACCCTGATCTATATTTAATTTGATAGCTGTTGCTAGTTTGATTGCTGTAAGTGCCAGATCATATATTCCAGACAAGAATGATATATATATCACGGTGCTGTTTTGTAATAAAAATCTACTACCCTTTACTAATTTATTTCGACACATTACTTACGTAATATCCACTACATTTTTCCTAAGTTTATGTACGTGGTTCGTAAATGTGTTAGATTATACCGGAAATGTGATTCGTGCACGGAACTAATTTAGTGCACTTTTAGAACAAGCCTTCAAAAGGATTTTTACGGAAAATAAACTAATTACTGTAAGAAAAATCCTACAGAGTTATGTGTTCCTACTTCAATTAATCAGGGGTATCATATATATAGTTAAACAACATTGAGTATTTAAGTTCTCTTTTTCAGGGTGTTCGGTAGATAAGTTAATATATGCATATGCTGCCCTAGAAAAGCATAATATATATGACTTTATTGTAGTTAACATGAATTTCAAATCATATATTTGATGCCGCATATGTAGTGCTCGCTGATGTTGCGGGGCGTCAAATATTAATTGCTAAAGGTGGTACCATATATAACGTGGTTAATTCACATGTGATCTGCTCTTAGTAGTTGATTAAATTTTATGTTCTCGCTATTGTTGAGGTGTGCTTGCTCTTACCCGGAGAAGGTAGTTAGTCCCTTGACATAGCCCATAAACTCACTAGAGTGGCACCATTACACCTAGGGATAGATATGGGCTATACTTTGTACATGCTTCTTGAACCACTCTTTTTTTTTTTTGAGAACTTCTTGAACCACACTCTAGTTTTATTTGATAAAAATAACTAAAATATACATTGTATAATGCATAATTATGTATCTAGTTGAAAATTAATCCTAGCCTATATATGTGAATGGGCCAAGATTTAGGCCCACTACAAACAAGGCCGAAAGTCATCTGTTGTGTTATGAATTAGGAAAAAGTCCACATTTGGTTTCTTACTCTGGCCTAGCTAGCTGGGTTCGATTTTGGTCTCTCAATAACGAAAGTTACTATTGATTCTTCACCTCTTTAGACCATTCATATCTCATCCTTGTACCTAAACTGGAATAACTTTCAATGATGTGGTGCCATGTGGCCTCCTGACTAGTAATTGAAAATAAATAACATATAGGATTAGGGGTAGAAGTAGAACGAGGAAAAGAAAGGAAAGTTGACATATACTGTAGTTTATAGTATTTTCTTGTTCTTTTTTTTTTTATTTTGCTGTTGTTTACCATTGATTGTTATGTTGATGTCTTCACTCTTCGCCCACACATAAACTCTATGTAGGCTTCACGCGCCATCGAAAACCACCCTGGTTTAGGTCCATTCAATTCAATAGTTGAAGGACCAATCATAGACTTTTCTTAATGAATTAATGCATCGATTCGATGCACTGGGAAGCAAAATTAGTTGTGGTAGAATATTTTATTAGTGATATATATGTGTGTATGTTGAAAAGAGGGGATGCTTTGTTGCTGTCAACGTTGATGATTTTCTGTTTTCCATTTCTCGTTCGGCGGCGACAACAGTGGAGTGTAGGTGGTGGTGAACTCTGCTTTAAGATTGGTGATGTGCTGCTAGTTGGCAAGATCATATATAGGCACTTTAGGGTGAAGGGCGGAAGGCCCAGTCTGATACTCTTTGATGGGACTTTCTTTGATACTCCATGCGTGTAGCACTTACTTATGACTCCGTGCAGTGATCCAAATAATTGGATCACTTCGTAATCCGCCTAGGATTACTCATTTGTTCTGGTATAGATTCATTTCCTTGATCCTATATAGATTGTCGATCCTTTGATCCAGCACGGAGCTTCGACGGCGACAGTACGTACACAGGGTAAGTAGATGGCCACACACCCGGTTCTGGTGATCCCCTGAAGATCACATTTCGATCATGCTGTCGCTGATCGTTGCATACCATTGACAAAAAGCAATGGAAATTCGTTCAGGGATGTTAGGCGGCAGATTTAGTATGCGTCTTTTTCAACCCACGTGGCATTTAGCTATGGACTTTTCGGCTAGAATACACAATTAACACGCATGATCTCGATTCCTTCATGTGTAAATCTGATCACACGTGAAGCTCTGATACAGAAATTAAATCTCAAACTTCTAAATTTAACTTCATGAATTAGATCTGAAAAAAATTGTGGAGCTACCTAAGGGTAAATTTTATAGGAAGTGGTTGTCACATCTAATATTATCCACATCATCAAATAATTTATTAGGGGGCAGCTCATACACCACATTTCCTCTAATATACTAGCCCCGATGTAATATAAGGGCAAGTATTATAATGCTTCATATATTGCCCCTAAAAATACCACATAGGATTGGATAGTGAGGTGGAAGAAATAAGTGAGGAAAGAGAAGGTGAGTCACCCTTCATACAAAGGGCAACCTTCACACAAACTCCAAGAAAAAGGAGATGAAAGAAAGAGGGGATTGAATAAGTAAATAAAATAAAATCATTGTGGTTAGTATGCTAGAGATAGTGTAGATGTGATGTATTGTATATATCACATCTTATCTTACATAAATAAAATTAGATGCGGAAACTACCCCTTCTATAAAACTTGCCCTAACTATTTATTTTATCCACTCTCATCCAATTAACCCCACTCTTTTCTCTTTCTTCCTTAAAGTTTGTGAAGATGTTGCCCCTTGCATGAGGGGTGGTTCATCTTGTCTCCTCTCCTCCCTTCTTCACTTCATCATTTAAGCTTAGGTGGCACCTAAGGGCTTGTGCTTAGATGCTTATAACACTTGCCCTAAACCCAACTCCACCTCTCTAATTTATTTTGTGAGAACACTCCAACCAGTTTCACTATCTTTTTAGGTAGAGCTGAAACTATTTGGTTGGGCTCCAGCTTTAAAAGAAGTGGAACCGAAGCCGAAGTTGTGCCGGATGGGCCCTAAGTAAGCCTGCCATTAGGGAGGGTATTGGGTAACCTATATTCATACCCAATTTTACACATCCCCATTCATAAAAAGATTACCCATACCTAAATTAAGTGGGTATTATCCAATGTACATGGATTACCCAATGGACAAAAGAAGAGACATATGTGGATCCCTCACGTAGAAATGGACCAAAATTTATACAAAGTTGCTCTTCATATAATAAATCATCCCTCCAAATTTCAGTCAAATTTGATAAGTTTTTTAAACGTAAACACGAGTTTAAAAATTTTAGATCCGAGTTTTACGCGTAGCAAATGTGTATAGATAAAGTGGGTAAAATGGGTAATACCCTCCCCATATCCAAAATTTAAATGGGTTTTTTTTTCCTATATCCTATCCAGATAATGTGGGTATGAATACAGTGATAGAGAATGGATAGCCAGTGGTAGGCCTAACCCTAAGCCTTGGAATTCAGGCACCGCCACACATCACAATTCACACCTTACTACCGTCGTCGTTTAAATTGACTGGATATATATCGAGCTGTCACGGTAAAGACCGACCGGCTGGTCGTCGGCAAGCAGATGGTCCCGAAGATGTACGAAATCCTGGTGAAAATCAGGACGGTACATAGCCGACGAGGAACCACCAACCGTGTCAGAGTTGGCTCCGATCCTTGGGTCGGTCATCTCAGTCACAGTTGCAGCACACGCGTCAGGTCACAGGTGTACGCACCTGCCCGTGTACGCTCTCTTCGCTGACTTGTCGCCTCAAACTTCCCGGTCGCCATCGACGTCGCCGCCGGCCGCGAGCGTCGCCCCCAGATTCTCTGCGCGGATCACGCAGCCAGCCACAGCAACTCAGCTCAATAACGTACGGGTCTCGCAGTCGCAGGCAGCTGATCGATCGATCCAACCGTTCGTTCTCGTTGCTCGCCTCGTCGTCACCACGTCGGCTTCAGCAATGAGATTTCAAAAAGTCCACCAACACCAGCCGGGGCGCGGAAACTGTCGCGCGGCGTACGTACGTGGTCGTTGCTTCCACGCGAGAATTCCGCCGCGTGCATGGTGCGACCCTCGTACGCTCGCTCGCTTTCCCCGACGCTTCCGCCCATTCGACACCTCGTGCTCCACCTGCTTGGCTACGGACGAACACCTCCTCCAACCCCTACATAAACCCCCTCAAACCCAACACACCGAGCAGCCAGCTTACACCTGATCGACACTGTCCGTGCAGGGCACAGCAGCAGCGAAAATGGCTGAGCAGCTAAGGCACAGGGTGATCGTCTTTACACTCCTCTTCGTCGCGTGCCTCGTCCTCGCGACGACGACGGTGGCTGATGCGAGGCTGCTTAAGCGGACGGAGAGAGATGGGGACGCGGTGGAGTCGCCGGCGGTCGATTTCCAGGCGATCGTCGGAAGCACGGAGGGCGACGGCGACGGCGCCGGTGACGGTGGCCTGCAGTGGCTGAAGTCAGTCAGCCTCGACATGCTCGGCGCGATCAAGGACTCCGGCCCGAGCCCCGGCGCCGGGCACTAGACGCCGGCGGTAGCAGGTTAATTTTCAGAAGGAGCAATGGAGCATATGCATGCAGGGCTGAATTGAGGAAAAGCCTCTGTTTTTCATGTCCCGTTGCTCTGTATTACATTTGTTCTTTAATTTATTACAGGTACCTTTGCATACGACAGAGCAAATGCTCAACTAGCTATTGTGATGTGTATTTGGGTTATACTCCTCTTAGGTTATATGGTGAGGTAGTGAACATGTAGTTGTATAGCCATAGTAATCTGTACGTATTTATATTTGTACACATGCATGGATAGATATATAAATATGCAGATATGATATGTAGTACTACGTACAAATCGAACAAACGCTTACAAACGGTGGCGGTAATCATTACTGCTACTGTTCAACATGTTCTAATTTTCTTTTCTCTTTTTTATCTTCATGTTCTATTTTTCTTGATTGAATTTGAGGAGTTTCTGACCGCTATAGTTTATTCCAAAATCAATCTTCAGCTTGACCAAATAATCTATAATCCTATCCAGATTTTAAGAATTTATAGTTATAAACTTCAGAAAATAAAATATAATACAAAAGCTATCCAACTTTTCTAAATACTTACATGTTGTCCTACAAACTACTCACTAACTGCTTACTAGAACTTCGAGGTTCTTCCAACAGGACTTTTTAGACACATCAACAAGGTCTCCTGTACATCTATTACCATAAGTTTTGTAGTACTTCTTTAACTATTCGCTTTGACATTACTTCCAAAATAACGGCCAAAATTTATTTGCTCTCAGTAAAATAAGAGTATTAGTTACCGTTTCAATACGGTTAGTCCACATGCACACACAATACATCACCGGTTAAGATTTTCAAAGTAGAATGACAACCTAGGAATATTCACTACAGCAAGTCCATGAAACTTCTATTTATAAAAACGCCAGCAGCTTTGACACACCTTCGGCTTGTGCGAAGACCATGTGAATGTGACCTTGTTCTGCAAGAAACTGACGGACAGTCAAAAGCAACTCCTCCCCAGTGAAATCTGAGTCTAATACTACTTCAATCCGTGAGAAAGATGAACACCAAGTCTATATATGGGCCGGGCTGGCTGCACATAGGGGGCTTCGCCATTGTACACCAGTCATCGTGCAGGTCGATGGAATAGGTTTACTTTAGGCCCCTTATCTAGACGTCGAGTTCGATAAGCTCGTTGATCTCGTCCTAGATAGTGCGCACCCTATGCCACTGGCAGCCGAGGTATCCCGCGCACCTTGCAGCCTCAAGTGCACGGTCGCTGCCCTAGGGGCCTGATGACTAGGGATGTAAGTTGGCTAACTCGTGAATCTACTTATAGGTCAAATAATTGGATAACCTGTAGATTCCCACTTCATGACCCAGCTTGCCGCACCTAAAGATACAAGTGAGCCGACCCGCAAACCCACTTATAGACAAAATTAATGGATTTGCGGGTTACCCCCTAATTTTACCCATGAGTGGGTTCGTGGGTCGGTTCACTTGCATCACTATACTAATTGACGTTGGCCAAGTGCGACGCAATGCGGGGTCATCGAGGTGGGTCAAAGAACGACTATCGAGGTCATCACCGCCAGCTCCGTTCTGGTGCACCGGAGCGCCAACTTCCTCCGCTGGAAGCGGAACATCATGCAGATGCACTCGTCAGCGTCATCCCCATCTTGGAGTGCCCAGACTTCTTCCCGATGGTGGGGCACGGCTCCAACAGCCTTGATACATCGGTGAACGGGTCAAGCGCGAAGCACATGCTCAAGCTCAGTGAGCATCGACATGCACCAGGACTTCTACATGGTGGGGCGGTATGATGACGAGGAGGACACCTTGCTGAAGGAGCCTGACGGGGACGATGCAACACGGATAATGGTGCCCAGGACGATGGCAACCCGCCACCGACAATGCGGAACGGAGGGGAGATGGGGAATAGAAGATGGAGAGGGAGATGAGGTTAGTGGAAGAAGGCATGACATGTGGGGCCCACTTGGGTCCCACTTGCTACATCAGCCGAAATTGTACGCTATACTACTTGGGATCTTGAGTACACTGGATTTATAAGTCGAGAGATTCATTATATCTGGTATTACAATTTGAGGACGAAAAATTCAAACTCGTCGTCAAGATGCGAGACCTAGGTTGAACTTACTCCGCAGGTCCATTGTTCACATTGTGCACGCGCATTGATAGAGTACTATTTGATCCAGCCCAGGTAAGATGGAAGTAATATAGTCAAGCCCGAGAAGCCTATTATGCAGCCTAAACAAGTTGCGACGCAAGCATCCGATGTGAAAGTCCTAAACTCAACCTTTAAGTGTCAAACTCAAACAGGGCCCAAGAGAAAAGTAGAAGTCCGCTACGATTAAGCCCAAGCAAAACACAATAACAGTAGCATCAAAATACAACGCACAAGGATGTACACGCGCCACCACACATACACATTCCTTCTCAGTTCTCACGCCTTGGAATTGCGTTGCCAAACTATGCCTTTCTCGACCGAACTGAATGCAATCCCGTGTCGTAGATCTCGCTACACCGGCTGGTACGATACGACGTGCCACTTTCCATACTCCATAGAGGCAACTTTCCCGGCTATACTCCCACTCCCGAGCAAAAGCTAAGCGATTGATTTCACCGGCGCCGACATGCATCCACCACATTTTCCCGTGCCAAGCAGCAACGAACCGGAGTATCCAGGGACAGATCCAGCATGGGTGTTGGAGGGACTGAGTCCCTACTACCCCACTGGATCACCATTAATAGAAGAAGAGAGGAAAGGGAAAGAAAAAAAGGAGAAAACGAAGAGTAGGAGAACTGAAGAAGGAAGGAGATAAATCTCTATTCAATGTTCTAGATCCGTCTCTAGAAGTACCGGACTGCGTTTCCCACAGGGCCTGGGCCCTCGTGCGAAAGCACCACTGCCCGCATCCCTCTCCCGTCGTCGCCGCATTTTCTCCACTTGGTCGAATCCCTTCCCCTCCACCGTTGATGAGGGAGGCGAAAGCGATCGCTCGATCGATCGTGTCAGGAGGTATCACGCACGCTACAGCCTACTACAGGACGGCTACTCGCAACCAAACCGGTCGCGATCGATCGATGGCGAGTTGGCGACGATGGGTAGTGGTGGGCGAGCGAAAGGAGAAAGTTTGGCTGGCCGTTTTCCGGCTCATGACGACGAAGCGAGCGAAGCGGTTGATCAACTGGACCGACGTGCATTTACGAGCGGTTGCCTCTCCATTTCAGGGAGAGATAGATCTCCATCGCACCGCTCGCTTTCGGTTTCCCCGCTCGTGTCAAATGTGGCTGCTGGTAGTAGTAGTAGTAACTGCAAGCTGTCAGCACAGATCCAGCAGATCGGTGATCACTCATTTCATTCAGAGCCAGATCAGACGGTAGCACTAGTAGTAGTAGCAAAAATGGTGAATTCTGATTTTTTTCTTTTTTGCATGATTCACCACTCAGTTCCCCATTTGCGTTTCCATTTCCTGTACATAGGTAGCCGAGCTTTTCGTTTTTTTCCTGTAAGCTCGCACATTTCTTTCCCATCTCTCCTCACATTCTTTTTTGTTCTCCTTCCGTTTCGGACTGCTGTTTCGGTTTTCACAGCAGTTTTGGAAACAAATTTTAAGAAAAAAAAATTGAAACGACAGTAGAGATTCTAACGGACGCTAGGTTGATTAATCCCGACGTGGTTTCTGATCAGTGCATCCTCCCGACGCGCTCCGCCGCGGCGCGCATCACGCCCTCCACCAGCTGCGGCATGTGGAGGTCGGCCCCGCCGGCGTCGCCGCACCCGGCGCGGACGCCGACGCTCGCCATGTACTTGTGCACCTCGGAGCGGATCATCTCCTGCATCGCGGCGGCGAACTCCGGGGTGAACGGGTACTGTGTCCTCGGGGCGCCGGCGGCGGCGGAGGGTGGTGGTGGTGGTGGTGGCGAGGGGGACGACGGGAGTTCTTGGAAGTGGCTGTGGGCGCTGTCGTGGTTGAACCGCTGGTCCATTCCCGGGAGAGAGAGGGAGAGCGAGGTGAGGGGATCCTCCTCCTGCCGCCGGCTGATGGCGCAGTCGACGGGCTCGAACGCGCCAGTCCGCGCCACCGGCCGGAAAATCTGCCCGAACCCGCCGCTCCCGACGCCGTGGCTGAGGTCGCTGCGGTCCGACCCGGAACCAGACCCCGACGGGCTGTCCGGCGTGGGGCTGAACCGCTTGCACGGCCGCTCAACGACCTCGGCGGCATCGGCGACGACGCCCGTCGCGGCGGCGCCGGTGGTGGTGGCGACGGCGAGCTTGCGCTTGAGGGAGCAGTTCCAGTGGTTCTTGACGGCGTTGTCGGTGCGACCCTGGAGGAGGCGCGCGATGGCGGCCCACCTGTTCCCGAGCCGCGCGTGGGCGCGGAGGATGGTGGCGTCCTCCTCGGCGGTGAACGGCCGCCGCTCCACCTGCGGCGAGAGCTGGTTGCACCACCGCAGCCGGCAAGACTTCCCCGACCTCCCGGGGATCTCCCGCCCGATCGCCGTCCAGTTCCGCGCGCCGTGCCGCTCCACCAGCCGCCGCAACGCCTCGTCCTCCTCGGGGCTCCACGGCCCTCTGATCCTGTCGCAATCGGCCTCAACTCCTCCCATGGCGTCACGCGAAGACTACTACCACGAGGAGTCGACGACGACGACGAGTAGTTGCTACTTGCTAGTGGAGGAGCCAAAAGGTGTTTGGTTTCTTGCGGTTTCTGTCTAGTTCGCGAGTGGTGGTGGTGGTGGCGATGGGGGTTGGAGAAATAGTGATGTGGAGGAGGACGATATTTATAGCGGCGCGTCGACCGGTGACTGACCGGCAATACAGCTGGCACCCGCTGCACACGTCGCGTCCCCCGGCACCGCCTCCTACCCGGGGCCGTTGTCGTTTTCGTCCCACTCAGTGACATGTGGGCCCTGCTACAAATGGGACCCACCTATCAGCGAGTGTGTAGCCCCTCGCCCCGTGGTTTTAGGTGGGGGCGGTTTCTGCCTCGCTGGATTCGAAATTTGAACCGTGTCTTCTGTTTTCGTACGTGGGAAAGTGGGAAACGGCAGTTGCCGTTGAGAAAGATCAGTGAGAGGTGGCGCCGAAACGGCCAACGGATTTATGAGCGCGGTCACCTTTCCCAGGGAAGTGAATCGGTCCCAATTCCGGTAATTTGGGTAAACCTAACGGTGTCTGTTCAAAATTCGAATTGACCATTTTTACGTGGGTTTATTTTTTCAGCTTGAAAAAAAAAACCTCCGGACAGGATTGATTCACACGTCTATCAGGTTCGTTGCTAACTTGTCGTCTTGTACAACCCAGCGACCTCGATAACACGACAAAAATATACTAACAGAGAAAGGAAGTGGAGTGGACTCGAAACCACCGTGAGGAAAGCAACGGCAGTGGAGTGATGTAGTACTCGTACTCGTGCGTAACAAACCGACACGAGGTGTGCGGTGTGTTGTGTTGTGTGTACGACCACCGATGCGCTGTGCTTATCCCGTCCCACGAACCGACGAGACCGGCACGATCCACTCCCCTTCGACGTGGCGGCTCCCGCGCGTGCGGTGCACTGCACTGTTCCAGGATAAACCAATCTAGCATTCGAATAAACTTTTCCCGATACAACTAATAATAACAGGTTTCTAATTGATTTTTTTTATAGGATGAAGAGAGCACCCTGCAGCCCGAACCGTGGGCCGCCCATCACCATCTCGCAGTAAACCCCAACCGTCCGATCCCGATCCGGGGGGCCCAAAGCCGGAGCCGTACAGGTGTACCGGCCGGGTACGTACCCCCTTCCCCGCGCGGGGGTTGCGAGATCTGGGGATGGAGATGAACCTGTCCCTCTCCTGCCAGCAGCGGGGTCACCGGGGAGAGGTGATACCCGTGCCTGTGACGGGTGGGGTCGGGGGGGTGGGGAGGCAGTTAGGGCGCTGTGCGAGGAGGGGATAAGGACGGGTGGGGCGGTCCACGCCCAGGCTGGAGCGCATGCGGTTGCAGCGGCGCGGTTTCGTGGGAAGCAGTTATGGGTGGGGGCCACCCGTGAGACGGACGGGTGCGGAAGAGGAGGGGGGGGGGGGGGGGGGGGCACAGCTGTGAGCTGTGCCTGTGTGCGGACGTGCCCGCGCACGCCACGTACGCGGTCGTACGCGCGCGCGTACGTACGGGCTCGCTCGTTCGTCCGTTGGTCTAATCCGCTGCTGGTAGTACCCGTTTTCCCCGTGCCGCCCTGTTACAACTTACACCGCGGCGGGCGGCCCATCCCAGCTTCATCACAGCCGCAGGACGGCAGGAGCTGTAAATGAAAGCAATGTCACGTTGCAGTGCAACGCCAACTAGCTGTACTAGCCTGTGTCGTATAAAACCAACTACTCGGTACAAATATGTAAAAAAAACAGAAGTTTATTTTCTTAGACGGAGAAAGTAATCTAAAAGCAATATTTTCCCCGACTCTCAACCTTGTATTTTTAAATTGAAGAATCCGTAGCCAGAAGTTCATCCTGGAGTAAATTTATCTGCTGAGCGATGGTCCTTTCACTCAGCTCTATTTGATCACTAAGGCAGCGTTAGTTCCCCCTCTTCCCAACTCCACTCTCTTGTTTTCCGCGCGCACGTTTTTCAAACTACTAAACGGTGTGTATTTTGCAAAAAATTTTCTATACAAGAATTGCTTAAAAAAATCAAATTAATCCATTTTTGAAAAAAAATTAGCAAAAACTTAATTAATTACGTGCTAATGGATCGCTCCGTTTTTTATAATAACTGTGCTTCCGATCCTCCTCTACCGAACGCTGCCTAAGATGGACTTTCGCCTCTGCTCGATGGATGTGTTTTGCCGTTGATGTCCCTTCTACCTTTGAATCAATAATTAACAAAAAAAACACTAAAATTTGATTTCCAGAGAGAATAATGGTTGATATTATCATAAGTGCAACTTTTATTTTGGGTATTCTATGGAGCAAATAATAATAAAAATTGGTACAAGTAAACAATATTTTCATTACTCCTATTCCTCAAAAAAAAAAACCCTACTACTAGTAGTAGAACCTTTTACTTGTAGTGTGCATCTGGGTGCTGACTCGGTGGGGCCAGGGAGAAGGGGGAAGGACGGACGTGGTGAATGAGTGTGCAGTGGAGTCGTCGACCGGTCAGGGGCGGGCGTGGGCGCGCGGCTCCCGAGACGATGCCAGCCTGGCTCGGCATTGAACGGCCCCCCGTCCCACCGACACGAGCCGCTACTGCGAACTGCCGTTGCCAACCACCCAACCCAACACACACCCACAGTAGTAGTAGTACTACTCGTTAAAAAAAAAACACGAGACCCTGGCGCGCTGGCTTCGATCGGGCGGTTGGCGCACGCGGCGGGCAGCTTCCTCGCAGCTTCCTGGGACGCTTTGTTTAGCGCAACCGAGGCGCTCGCTCGCTCCACGCCGACGACGAGATCTTTGCCCCCGCCTCCCCGCATGTGACGCTGGATTCCATCGCGCTGTCATGCCATTTGCCACGCTACAAGTCCTACTACTACTACTACTACTCCTGCTGCTGATCTGCTGCGATCGATCGATCGCACTCGTGCAATAGGATATTTGTCAAATGCCCCAGACCCGCACGGGGCACGAGGGCCGTCGCGCGCGTCGTCGCTGCCGACGTCACACACCGGACGGATCCGGTGGTGCCCGTTAGATAGAATACGGGTGCTTTGTCTCAGCTGTCACGCACGCTGCTGCTTCTGCTTACCGGTGAGCTGCTCCATCAAGCCAAGACACCCAAAAATACTCTAGAAACGGTGCGTCCGTGCGTGCGCGTTTGGATCTAAAACGAGTAAACGAGGAGTTGAGGTTGTTAGGTGGTACGGGCGCGTCGCGGTGGCCGGGCCGTCCGTCCGTTGTTTGGTTCCGTGAATAAAGATTGCGGCGGTTTTGTGCTTTTTGAAAAGCGGAGGTGATGAGGTGGTGGTGGTAGTGTGACGGGCAGTTGGTCAAGATCAAGGCCGGTAGATTAGCTTAGCTTAGGACGATGGCCACGTAATCCCAGATTCCTCTTGTGGATGATGGGCCACAGGCCACCATCCGACTTGTGATAAAGATATATCTCTATCTGCGGGTGAGGCTGTCAGGTGGAGACGGTGGGATGGAAGGAAGGAAGCCACGGCGAACCCCGGGAGGTCGAGCTCGCCAGCTGGGGAGGAGATGCGCTCAGATCTCGCTCTGTGTACGGCGGAGAGAAAGAACGGCGTGTACTTGTGAAGATTTTGTCACGAATTTTGACAAATTGACCCTTTAAGAAACCTTATTTTAAAATTAATCCATGCCTAAAATTAAAAGTAGAAATGAGCCGTCGGCTCAGCACCGATGGGATTAACGCTGAGATATAATGTTCCACGTGATAGGGGTCAGCGCTAAATAATTTGACGCTGACCCTAAGTACCGGTTAAAAAGTAAAGCAACAAGAAATAATTAGTTATGCAAGTATAACCTAGTGGTGGGAGGTAAGCTCTTGCCGTCCAAGATATTGTGGGTTCAATCCCCTACTATGCAATTTTTTTCTTTATTTTTTCATTGGTCTATTTCTCTTTATTTGTTTGAATTAGTGTTGCGTTCATTTTATTAAAATGCAAACCATTGAGAAAATAAAAAAGAACACATGTATTTTATTTGAAAAGCAACCAGCTGAGAGAACAAAAAAGAAGAGGTAAAAAATAGTGAAAATAACTTACCATGTGACCGATGGGAATAGAATATAGGACCCTGCGTACACAAGGTAAGCAACCAAACCATCCAACCACTACCTCATTTCCAAACTAAGCAATACAAGGCACAATTTTAATGCTAGTACATGGGGTCAGCACTAAATGCATTGGCGCTAACCCCTACCACTTGAAATTTGTTGTCAGCTCAGCTAGGATCTCAGTGCCAACTTTACCGGCGCTGAAACGTTATATCTCAGCACCAACTTTGATGGTGCTAGAAAAGCTGACGGTTTATTTTTGTAATTAGTTTTTGATACGGTTCAATTTTAAAATAAGCTTTCTAAAAGGGTCAATTTGTCAAAATTTCGGAGATTTTGTGGTAGTTGCTGTCGTCAACGTGAGAGAATGGGTTTTTTCATGGTCTGAAAAAGGTATGGGCTTTTTGTACTTTTTGATGAAGGTACCCGAGGTTGGTTTTTCTCTGTACCTTGTGGGCTGTGGGCACATGAGAGGCCATGAGAGGCGCGGTGAACCTTAAGGTTTGTGGTGCAGGCCCAAGGCCCAAACGACCATCTTTCCTTGGTGGCTTCTTTGTTTGATCCATTGAGAAGTGAGCTAGTAGGAGGTTTTAGATGGGCTTTTGGAAAACGTGAGGCCTGTATCTCCGAGGCTAGCAAATTGTGAAGCGTTCAAGTAAGTTGTGGCCCCATCGTTTCATATTTGCAAATGAAAAGTTATTTGTGAATAGAACTTTTATATACGTGTTCTTAGCGATCTAAAAGTAAAGGCTAAAAAACAAACTTTGATAAAAAAATCCCAAAATCAGCTTCAAATTTAAGATTGAAAATTCAAAATTTGGCTGATAAGCATAAGCATAAGAAAAAGATGAGGCCGTTAATTTTGCGTAATGCAAAAACGACAAAAAAGAAGTTCTCCTGAGATATGAAATGGATTATTGTGGGAGTAAACAAACACACAGTTCAAAATAGACTAGCCTTAGTATTTGGGTTAAAATTGTAGACCATCTTAGCTTTATGGGAGATTTGGGGAGGAGCCCGATCATACAATTTCAACATTTTCATTACATATATAGATCTTTGTGAGTGTGGATTTGGAGTTTGGGAGCCTAGTGTGTGTTTCTCTCGATCTTGAGCACTAGGATTTATCCAAGAGTTATGTGATGTTTATTACTTTTGGAGGTTGAGGACTTCTAAATGGCTAGGTATCGTTCTTGGGTCACCGATCTACTCGTGATTGGCCAAGAGAAGTTTATGAAGGCTGGATCTCACCTCCGCAAGGAAAGAGATACCCTTAGTGGAAGGAGAAGTGAATTTGTGCAACCTCACAAGAATAGAGTTGAAAAGACCCGGCTCTTTGCGAGCTTCTCAACGGAGATTATAATCCCCTTAAGGATTTGAACTCTGGGAAATATATCATCACGTAAACCTCGGTAATATCCTCACTTTCTTTACCTTCTTGTTGCATTGCTTTGTGCCACGCTGATCTTGTTGTTGGTTCAGCTCACCTCCTTGCTTGTGGATTGGATCTAGAGCTTTTAGATTGTTGCTTGGTTGGTTGTTGTTTTGCAAGTCAGATAGCCCGATCTCAGTTCAGATAATCCGATCTACATAGGACTATCCAACCTGGTATCAGACAATCCGACCCTGTTTTGTTTTAGCTTCCGCATTTATTTTTAAATCACCTATTCACCCCCTTCTATGCGACATCAAGGTCCTTTTATCCAACCACAAGAGACAACCAAAGAGAGAAGAACAAAAATACTGAAAATGGGTGAAAGAATGAAGCTGCAGGGATGGGGGAGGGGTGGAGGGGAAATGAGCAGAGGAATGAGAGGGGTCAGATGAACTTACCTCAGAGCTCACCGATGGATGGAGCTGACCGACGGTGAGGCGATGGAGTGCGGGAGGGAGGAGCGACGGTCGAGAGAGTGAGCCGGACGAGCACACCCGCGAGCACTCCCACCGGCGACGAGAGCTTGCAGCAGAGAGAGCTCCCACGATGGCGCATAGGAGGAGCCCCTGAACCCTAGCTTTTTCTCTTGGGGAGTGAAATGAGGAGGGGGTGCTAGGAGGTAACCCTTCCCTCGCCCTTTGCACGCGCAGCTGCGGCGAATGGGCGCGTGGGTTCAATCGCGTAGCACCGATTCAGCGTGGCCGCGCAGCGATGCTCCCCCCTCGCGTTTCTTCTCAGCTTGGCCTGGAGGGTGATTTTGCACCCGCCCAACCTAGCTTGCGGGCTAGCCCAGCCAACCAAACGAGCCGAATTTTACTGGCCTGATGCGATGTTGGTGCGGTGCACCCAACCAACACACGCCCATAGTAGACTGGTGGAGGCGTGCAGGCGGAGCAGATGCAGACGAGCAGTTGGATGGTCATGTTTGGCGCAATCAAACAACACGCCATCGCAGCGGTAGCTCTGTATACATACAGACATACAATACACCTCCTATACATACCTTGGTATGTGACCCTATTTGGATTGGGCCCTAGGCCATCGCACTCCTCGTCGTAGCCTAGAGTCGGGCCTGGATAGAGGTTTTAAATGGTAGAAGTTGATTGATTTCTACCATCTTTTTCTAGTATCCACGTGAGGACAAGTGTCGGTTGATATATGTGCAACAACTAAGAAATGGCGAGAGGATGAAATAGTCAATTGATTCCCACCATTTTTACTACTACCTCCGTTTCATATTATAAGTCATTTAACTTTTTTTAAGTTAAACTTCTCTAAATTTGATCAAGTTTATAGAAGAATATATTAGTATGTTAAACCCAAAACAAATATATTCTTAAAATTTATTCAATGTTATATTAAATGAAACTAATTTGATATTTTAAATGTTGTTAATTTTTTCTATAAATTTAGTCAAACTTAACAAAGTTAAAAAGTCAAACGCCTTGTAATATGAATCGGAGGGAGTATTATCTTATCCATGTTGTGACGCAAAAACCCTTACGATTGATGGATAGGTTTATACAATAAGTCATACATTTAGTCTTAGGTGGTGTTTGGATCCACAGACTAAATTTTAGTCCCTGTCATATCGTGTCACACCCTGCCCCTGCGCCACTGTACAAATGGCACCAAGGAGGGTATGCCGCAGGAGAACGGTGAACCGCTTTCCCACGGAACCGCGGAACAGGTACCAGTCCCACGATAATGATGCGGGTACCAGCGATAACCTGATGAATCAATGCAGGATTTAAATAAATACAATATACCTTTACGTTGCAGCTTCGGGTAATCCCTGAGTTGCAACCATCAATCAGAGTCAACAACAGCGAAACTTAGCGAAGCTAGGGCACCAAATCCACTAGCAGTAGTTTGAGTTTAGGGACGAAACTCCAACCTTTGTCTCCCGCCTGAACTTAAGCCAAGGGAGAAAAACAACAATGGGGGACTGAGTATATTCGTACTCAGCAAGCCACTAGGAAACGTGTATATGCAAGCTTCAAAGAAAGGCTGGGTTTATTTGGCAAAACATTTATTTTAAAACACTTTTCCAAGGTCTAAGTGTAGTTTCCAAAAAAAAAACTTCTCCTTCGGAAAGAGGCGTCACACCTCAATCCAAAACACGAGTGCTTTGCAACAACCCGAGTGGAAAAGCCAAATTTTAGCATTCAAAAACACTTTCCCCTTCATTAGCTTCCTCTCATAAACCAGCATTATCTCCACAAATCATCCGTTAACCAAGTCTCAAGGGTAACAACTCCAGGTACGGTCCTCCCAACCTGCCAACCCAAACTCGGCCCTCTCGGCCCCTATAGTGCCAAACAACACCCCAGGTCACACAGACCTGTTCCCAACCACGAAGGCTGGCCGTCCATCACAAAGAAGGACTCTGATAACGGTTCCCATCCAAAGAATCAATTTAAGAAATAATTTTTAAAACAAATCTACGCTGTGAGACTCACCTTACATTCGCCCTTGATCGTGGGCACGGCTGTTCGAACAGTTCAGTTAAACCTCTGCAGAGACTGTACGCTTTACCCACAAGACACGAAGCTTACACCGATACTGGCCGGTACCGGAAGTTCGTGACAAGGCCTTTCTCTAGCCAACCCATAAATGTCCCGTGTCACACAGCTGGGCAGCGTCTCACCGCCAAGCATCAGGCCAGTCTCAGGCTCTCATCTACCCAGGACCCACCGTATGGACCCCGACACATCCCCACTGCAGGAGATTGTCACGCCACCATACTGGTGCTCCTCAACTGCCAACATGCTAGACACCTACGTTCTAGCTAGTTACTCATCCAGGGGCATCCCATTCTACCCGTGTGGTTATACTGTAAGATGCTCGGATGTTAAATCCCAAGGAATCGGTCCTTATGCGCGAGTACGAAACCAAACCACACTGGAGAGGATTCACACCGCAAGTTTTCTCCATAAAACCTTTTTATTTTCAAAAGACACCGACTCCCTGAGTCAGGTTTTATAAACCTTTCGCAACCCAAGTTTTCCCACATCGATAACCATGTATAAGCCTGGTATAAACAAATGGTGAAAAAGGACACCTGCACCTAGAGAGCGCAAGTATCGAGGTACTGCTGTGGTGGAGCGACAAGGGTTAAGTTTAACCAAGTCCAAAAGGAAATAATGCAACTACATAGGTTGGTCTGTCGGTCATGTGCTCGTAGACCGATGGCCGATCAAAATAGGTGTGTACGCTAAGCATGCAATTTCGCAAACAACACATTTTATAAATTAGGAGCAATATGATCAAAGAGTGGCTTGCCTTATTGTTGGTCTTCAAATCTTCGAGAAAATCCGCATCCGTTGCATCTCCGAAATGTTCACTACGCGATCGAAAGACAAAACCATCCAAAATCCTATAAAGTAAGTAACAACATTATAAACTAATAGTGCCGTTGGATAGATCTCATTTTTAGAAAGATTATGGAAGTTGAATGGAGTCAATCGGACTTACGGTTGGAGAGATACGAATTTTGGAAGATTAATGGACTTCATGGAAGGTGGAAATGAATTTATTAAATTGGAAAGGAATATTCCCAAGAATATTCCCTAGCTGTGGGGCTGAGCAGAGGGAGCTATATTGGACTTTCTTTTGAGTGAACTTGGGCTTTAGCCCGGAGATAAAGGAGTGCAATATAGACTTGTAGTCGGGTGGCCCAATGAATACGGAGGGAGGTAATGTAGACTTTAATTTTTTAACTGAATGGGACTCATGGAGAGAGAGTCAAAGGTGTGGGCCCCACCTTCTTTTCTTTTTCTTTCTTTTCTTCCTTTCCTCCTTCTTCTCCCTCCTTCTTATCCCTTCTTCTCCTTCTCTCCTTCTCTTTCTTTCCTATGATTCTGTTGACGTAAAAACACAACGGCCTGGGAGATTTGCTTTACTCCAGTGCAGGTCCAAAATAATAATAAGATGCGGGCGTACCAGTCAGTTTGATCCTACAACTGACAAGATATATAATTGAAGATCAAAAGATAGCCGATCGGCTGACAAGTCGATGGAGTGATTCCAGCTGATGTCGATACCAGCCGATATCCAGTATAGATCTTGATACTTGATTAAATAATGACACAAAGATAATCGGCTGATGATAATGATATATAACAATAATATAATCCAGAAGCAACCAATCGGCTAGTAATGATATACTGAATAAGCACTGATCCGAAGGTTTAAAGCATACATCGGCTGGAGATCCGATGTCATTCAATCCAAACGATTAGATAAACAGTGAAACCTTTCTTGTCATCGGCTAAAACCAACTTGTAAGTAATCCTTGTAAACCGATGCAACGTCCAGATAACTCATCGGCTAGCACTCCGATAAAACATTAGCATGAACCTATCGGCTTAAGAAGATTTATATTATCAACAACAATCTAGTAGGTTGAACCTAATCGATGCAACACGAGATTGTATATGATAATTTAATACTTGATGAACCGATAGATCTATCTAATGTGATGGATATAACAAATCTATTTAGAACAATATTGTGATTGTAGAGATATATCGGCTAAGATACAAGATCAGACTTAACCGAGACAGTCCCAACTAAACCGATGTGTCTCTAAACACAATGCAATTAAGATAGAATTGAGATATCAGGTAAATATATCAACCGAACCAGAATGATCTAAGAGATCGAAGCGATGCAGTCTTGAACAACACCAATGCAGCCGATAAATTCACCAGGACCCGACGGAACGTAGGGCTTACCCCTTCATCGGAGATCGAAAGTCAATGCAGCCCTGCGTCAGGTGCCAAATTCCGCCGGTTGATAAGTAAAAAACCTCAAAAAGAGGGTGGCGATGCGCCGAGAGTAGTTGTATTGATCGAGAGATAATTTACATAGACCCCGGGTGTACATATTTATACCCATGGGTAGATACTAGTACATATCGGACACGACTCAAACTTTCCTAAAGATAAAAGGAAACACATAAAGTCCTTATCGGACACTAAACACACTTTCCTAAAGATAAAAGGAAACTAACAAACTATTCCTAATTAATATATACAATTGCCTTTTTCGGACTCAGTCTATACATGGCAATCCTCATGAAGCACTTTAAACGAACCCGACATTGGTTCCAACATCCTCTTATCAGAATCGGCTACATCGGCTTCCTTGTCCGATTCAATATCAGCCGATGCACACCGTAGCCGATGCAGTTCCGAAGCCGATTTATACTCTGTTTCTGTTACCGATTTCCTTCCAAATCCGCTTCGGTCTTAACTCCAAATTCGATGCATGATTTACCAAATTTCGTCGTCAACAGCTTCTTCTTCTTCTCTCTTCCTGAGAAAGGAGGCCGAGGGGAGATGGCATTGGCGGCTGGGCGTGTGGGCGGCACTGGTAGGGGAGGTGGTCGGGCTCGGGGCGGTGGTGGCGGTAGGGACCGACGGTTGGGGCAGGCGCGGCTTGCGCAGCTGGCGGCGGGACGGCGCGTGGCAGCGCGCGGCGGGGCCGGTGGCTAGGGCGGCGCCGGCCGGCGATGGCGCGGCAAGGGCGGGTGGAGCGGCGCACGGCTCGCGGGTGCCGGCGACTCGAGCCGTTGCAGCGGCGCGTGGCCAGGATGGCTTCACAGCGCCTCGGCTGCGCGCGGGGAGGATGGCCGGCGCGTCGCGTCGGGTGGTCCCGGCCAAAGCGGCTCGGTGCATGGCTAGGCCACTACGTCGGCCGGGTGGACCCCGAGAAGGCTTGTGGTCGTCGGGCGGCTCAGCCGGATGATGGCCGGGCGTGACGACGACGTTCGGCCATGGCAATTTGAGGTGGAGGAGAAGCGGCGACAGTGGGTAGAAGATGACGGCTTTTATAGCCGTCGCGGCCGGCGGATGGCGACGAGGGCGACTCGGTGAGCTCGGTCGAGCGGGGCTAGCTGCCCTGTTCGGCTGTCGTTGTCGGCATGGCGGCACAGGACAGCGCACAACGACAGTGCTTGGTGGTACGCGGCGCTTGCTTTAGGCGTGGACCGCTGCCTCTGTGTTTTCTTGGCGTGCTGCAATCGAGCACTGAACAGGGAGCACAATGAGGCTGCCATGGGGATAAGCTTGCTTCTGTGTTCTCTTCTTCCTCCATAGTTCTCTTCTGCTGCCTGCTAGGCCTGCTCGGCGAGGCGTGGAGCGGTGCCTAACTTTAGCGGAGAAGGCGGAGGCGGTGCCTAACCGCGGGGTTTGCAGCTTAACAACGAGGAGATAGTGAGGCAGAGGAACAGAACGGGTGCATGCACGGGTGCTGGATAAATAGGTTGCTTGCTTGTCTCAGTGAAGAAAAGGAGTGCATGCATGCTTGTCACATGCTATTTTGCCATGTGGGCCGTAGACTATTTTGAACTTGTAAAAGAACTGTAATTGGACTGTGGATCATGATGATTTTGTTTGGGATTTTTGAACTGATAGGGAATTTGGGTTGGAGGGATTTTGGCTTTTGAGAATATTTGCAATAATGGGAATGAAGGGAAAAATAATTTAGAATGGATAGAAATTTGGAGAAGTGATTTAGGACGTGATTCGAATTCCAAAATCCGAACATGAGGATTTTGTTTGGGAGATGATGATAGGAGGAAAAACTTGACTTTTGTTGGTTCCAGCGGTGCGCAATTAAATTCAACGAGAAAAACGACCGTTGATTTTGTGCACAAAAATATTGGTTTTGATATGTACACGTATAGGAAATATTTGTTGGACGGTCGAAGTCTAAAATAAATATTTTTAGACTCCTTGGATGGAAAGAAGAGTGTTTGTCGGCACGGTAAAAATTCTGAAAGCGAAATTTTAAGCGTACGACTTTTGGAAGTGTTTAGGAGGAAAATTTGAATCAGAAGAATTTAATGTAAGGAAAAATTTGGCCAAGGATTTGTGTTTATAAGGAATGGGTTAATTGAGATCCTTGGCAAACAAACCTAGATACACTCAAAGAACCAAATTTTTGAACATAGGTTTTTAATAAAATATATTTTTCGACGCGGCAAAAATCGAGGCGTTACACATCGGATGTTTGGACGCTAATTAAGAGTACTAAATATAGACTAATAATAAAACTAATTTCATAAATGAGAGCTAGTTCGCGAGATAAATTTTTTAAACCTAATTAATCTATAATTAGTACATGTTTACTGTAGCATCATATAGGCTAATCATGAATTAATTAGGCTCAATAGATTCTTCTCGCGAATTAGTTCAGGGTTATAAAATGGGTTTTATTATTAGTATATATTTAATACCTCTAATTAGTATATAAACATTCAATATGACAGTAACTATAATTTTTAATCCCTGATCCAAATAACCCTTAGTTTATCAATGCATATCTCAAACATAAGCATCCCATATGTATATGTATTTATTACGAGTTATATGATCTATCGATTGTCGTTATACATGCTTACAAGCACTACTCGTTCTTACAAACTAGTATTTATAATATTTAGACATCCTCATCAGCATGGGTGTGCTATTCTTGTACTACTTTGCCTGACAATAGTCATGTTTAAAGGACCGAGGAGTAAGAAACCCCAAAAATCCAATTATAGTTATTTTGTTGCATGACAAAGAACACAACTAAACGGTCTTTCCGACCTAACCTAGTTCTCCATAAGGCCATGTTCTGATGTCCGGTTAATCCCCTATAAGGGGATTGAAGATGATTTGAAGAATCAATTCCCCTCAATCTCCCAAACCCTCTTCAATGGGGATTAACTAAACAACATCTAAAACAACTCTACCGATCTACTTAAGACGATATATATTCATTATTCGCCTATTTGGTATCTACTTGTAGCGACTGTGATGTATAATGTAACTTCAAAACAGTATACATTGATTTTGATTGAGACTCTTTAGCATTTCCCATCCAAAGGTGAATAGAGATTAGAGTTAGATAACACCCATAAATAAAATATCTTATTATGTAAGCCGCGGTCCGCGGAGATCACATCCATGTGGATCACACGTTGCAGGTCCACACCATCTGATCCATCCTAATTCCTATCTACCACTCCTCGCCACTCGAATGACCGACCTGCCATTGTCTAATCTTTTCTTGTGTAAAAAGGGAAAAATAAAGGGGACAAACTGTTGGGTTCGTGACGTTCGTCGCTCGTGCCGGCCAGCGCCTCCTGGCTGGTGGGCCCAAACGTCGAAGCAGATGCTAGTGGAATACCACCTGAACCGTCGCCCGCAACCAACACCCCTCACGTACGCGACGTCACGACTCCACGAGGCACCCGCGCGACGCACGCAGCCACCACCGCCGCCGCGATCCACACAGATCCCAGCCACCCAAAACCCGTCCAGATTCCAGCCGATCGAGCCGCCGTTGCCGGGCTCGGCAAGCGAAGGATCCCATCGATCATACTCTTCTTCCCTATCCCCCACGCGATTCCCGCAACCCTAGAACACCCGCCTTCTCCTTCCCTCGCCTCCAAAATCGCGATTCCTTCCTTCCCCCCCTTCCCCCCCACGAGGCCGAATCCCTAGGCCGCCATGGATCCGCCTCCCCCGTTCGACCACCCGCTCCACCGCCGCGGCGGCGGCGGCCATCACCACCACTTCCCCGGGGGAAGCGGAAGCAGCGGCGGCGCTGCTTCTGCGGCAGCGCGCTCCAGGTACGAGTACGGCGGCGGCGGCAGCGGAGGCTACGAGCCTAACCCTCACCTCCAGTACCACCTCCCCGACCATCACAGCCACCACCACCACCCACCACCGCGCGTCCACCACCACCACCACCAGCCGCCCGCGCCAACGCCGCCCCCGCCTCCGCCGCCTCCCCTGCCGCAGCACCGCCTCGAGCCCCCTCCTCCTCACTACAGCTTCCCTCCCCGCGGCCATCCCGACGCCTACTCGCCGCCGCCGTACCACGACCCGTCCCCCCACCACCACTATCATCGCCACGGGGGCGACGACTTCCTCCCCGCCGACGAGATCCGCCGCGTCGGTGGTCACCACCACCACCACCACCACCACCACCACCATCCGCAGCTGCAACAGCTTCTCCCGTGGGAGGAGGCTGAGGAAGAGAGGCGCCGCTACGGCGCCACCCAGCAGCTCCGATTATCGCCGTCTGGTTCGTGGAAAAGGCAGCGCTGCGCTGTGCACGATGCTGATGTTGAGAGCACCTCCAGTTCTGGCCCACCTCCCCGCCGCCAGAGGCAGCAACCCCACCCGGACTATGCTCTGGATGACAGTTTTGTAGATAGGAACAATGCCCATCCTGGTTACATGGGCCACGAGGGCTTCTCAATCCACAGCGATAGCAAGGTTAGCAGGAAGATCCAGATGCCTACGCAGATGGCACTGCCTGGCTCTCCCCATGGCACGAGTGCTGGGTATTCGAGGCGAGCCCCACAGAAGGTTGCCCCTTCTAGAGTGTCTGTGTGGCACCGAATCGAGGAGAACCCTGCAATGTATGAACCGTCTTCTCCGCCGTCGCATATGCCTAAGGAGGTGCACGTCTCGCCGTGCAAGTCGAACAATGTTGTTCCTGCTTCGAAGGAATTGGCCAGTGTGATTTCTGTGGATTGTAGAGGGAAGAGTGCTGATGGTAATGATGGTGATAGTAATACAGGAACAAAGAAGAATCCTGTCAAGAAGAATGAAAAGGTGTTGGCTTCAGTGCTTGTGAAGCCTTCAATGGAGCCCAAGGAAAAGGAAGTGGCTGCTAAGAAGATGCTCAAGAAACCTGATAAGGTTCAGAAGAAGGCGGTGGATTCCAATATTAGAAGCTTGGTCTCAACTCCCTGCCCTGGTGCTGGTGTGAAGAAAGTGAAGAAGATAGTTATAAAAAAGATTGTTAGGAAGATCAATGGGAAAGGTAATCAAATCAGTAGCCCGATTGTCTCAGAAAAGAGGGATAGTATTGATGCTAATGCTTGTGAGAAAGAAGAGGGTGAGATCACTACGTCATCTTTTGAGAAGGATGCTATTTCTGCACATGATCCGATCGCTGTTAGTGACACAGCTGGTTTTGGTAATGGTGTAAATGATCAGAAGGAAAAGAACACCATCTTCACAAATCCAAGTGGAAGGAATGCTGCTTCAGTCATTGGATCTACGGAAATTCCCGTTCCAACAAATGGTAGTGGGAGTGCACATCCTGGAAAGGAAGAGGTTAGAAGCCCTAAGAATCCAGTTGATAATAATAATGCTGCTTTAATTGTTGAACCTATAGAAGTGCTCGAGAAAAGTGGGACTGAGTATCCTAGGAAAGAGCACGATATGAGCTCTATTGGTTCAAGTGTAAATGATGCTTTTGCAGATGAGAACAATCATACTCAGAAAGAGGTGAAAATCCCCATTCTTTCAGGTGAAATGAATGTCGCAGTCGTGATCAATTCTGTGAGAGTTTCTGATGCACGGGAACTTCCTAGGTGTGATGATTCCAGCATGGAAGAGAGCAAAGTACCTAAGGATGTGGATGCAAACAATGCTGTTTGCGTGGATGGAGTTGCTTCAAATTGTGATACACCAGAAGTCTGTGGAAATGAAGATGCTAGGAGGGAATGTGGAAAAAATTTGATTGGCATAAATGATGAGAATGCTTTTCTTTTGAACAATTGTACCAGAAGTTCTAGTACAGCAGATACTTGCATGACTGCTGTAGAGGGTGCTCAGAAAAAAGAGGGTATAATTCTCACTGGTTCAAGTGAAAAGAGCATCTGCTTTTTAGATGATTCTGTGGGAATTCGTATGACAACAGAATTTGGTGCCAGTAAGGATGCCCCCAACGAAAGAGATGACATTCCAAGCCATCCTAGTGAAAAGGATTTTATGTCATTGAACACTAGTGTAGGTCTTAATTATACAGAAGTTAGTGAAAAGGAGGATATCCAGGAGAAAGTGGACCGAATACCCATGGAATCAATTGTAGCTTGTACTTCTAGTGGAAATGAGGACATACAGGTGAGTGAGGGCAGAAAACCCATGGAATTGAGTGAAGCTAATGTTTTTAGTGGAAGTGAGGATATCCAAGGGAAAGAGTGTAGAATACCCATGGGTTCAAGTGAAACAAATACATCTTCGGTGAACCATGTGAATGCTTCTAATGAAAAGGATGTCAGCTTGAGTGTGGACACCCAGAAGAAAGAGAGCCACAGGCCCATAGAATCATGTAAAAATACTACTTCTGAAATTATGCACCATGAAGAAGCTCCCAGTACAGAAGAGGTTATTACAGGCATGTCACTTGGGAGAAAGGTGGCTGAAGGCCCTGCGAGGTCAAACGAAAGATGTTCAGGTGCTATAGGTAGTTATTCTGCAAATACTTTAAAATTTGGTCTAGTTTGTGCAACTGAAGAAAATCAAATGGAAGATTTACTCAATGACAGAACTGCTTTAAATGAAACAGATGATCCTCTTCATGCTGAGGATTCCTCTGCCTATGTTCTTCCATCTTCCAGAAATGTAGTAAGTACATATGCATCGCCATTATATGATCCTATGGAGGATTCAACCAGTGATGGTATTTTGAATATTGGTTTCGGAAGGAACGCTATATCTAAGGCAGCAGAACTGTTGGATCTTCATAGAGACCATATGTCTTTTGAGAATGATTCTTTGATACATTCCCGGGGCTCTCCATCTGTATCTGGTAACTGTGAGCAGTCTGTCCCTACAGCTTTGACACTTGGCAGCAATATCTATTTTAGTACTGCGGAAACTGATGATCAGCCTGAGGAAAGTCATGAGCTAGTAGTGGAAGGTCAGCGAGGATTAACTGTTGAGACAGCAAGGAAACTCGACAGTCCTGGCAAAATAGAAGTCCTAAACAGTGAGGGCTTAATCAGTACAGGTATTCAAAATTGGCTGAGTTTACCACCATCAATCAACAGCATGGAAATGTCTGGGCAATTTCTGAATAATGGTTTTACTGTTAGTAAGGGTAGGCTAGGTTTAATGAGTCAGGATCATGATATTACACAAGATATGGATCAGTGTGGAAGTGAGGATGCTTTCTTTAGTCAGGATCACAGCATTAGGTTATGTGGTAGCGATTTGCCTCATTCACATTTGTTGGCACCCAAAGAGAGCACCATGAATGGTGAGGATCAGAGTGGCATTGTTCTCACAGGTTTGCACGCTACTAGTTCAGTAAATGTTTTAGGTCACCATGATGACCAAACAGATGATATTCCTGTGGATAACCTGAATAAACCTCCCTCAGCTTTAGAGTCTTCTGATGCTATGGATGCAGATCAAGTTTCTTCTCAGGTATGTGTTGATCCAGATCAGACCAATGACAGTAATATTGAGAATCCTGGGGTCGAGTCAAATGCAAAGCAGGATCTGTTGTCTTCTTGGATTGAAGCCATTGTATCAGAGGCTAAAAAGGAACACCTACCATGCAAATCCACTCCACACGCTGTTTGCTTGCCAGACAAGTTATTGGAACCAAAGGACGGCAACAGGAAAACAGTACTGGAAACAGTGGTGCCTTCTGCAGTAAAATCTCCTCAGATAAATTTTGCTAGCTCAACGCTCCAAAAGGTAGCTCCTAAACAAATAACTTTGCCTAGTTCATCCCGAGAGCCCACTCGAGCAAATCAAAATGCAAGGCACAGGACATGGCATCGTGGCAACATAGCATCTTCTAGTTCATCTTTGCATGCTTCACAACCTTTAGGATTACCCCCAAAATTACCACCCAAGAAGAATGACAAAGCCCAAAACTCTTATATACGGAAGGGTAATGCTCTTATCAGAAATCCATCAAATGGTAATCATCCTCATTCTTCTACAAGTCAGGATACTCAAAATAAGTTGAATAAACCTGTGGCAAGGAGAAGCATGAACTTTGTAAGGAAAGCTGATACGAAAGACTTAGCAAATTCTAACATCTCAGTTGAAAGACCCAAGACTCCTCCTTTACCACTTCACACAAAATCCATTAGCTGCCCTACAACCCTTTTGGAGCCTTTGTCTCAAACTTTGCAGAAACAGCATGGTCATGAAGCTGAAAAGGAGGATCCCATTCGGCAGCCAAAGTCAGGCGTTGATAACTCAAGCATCAAAAGTGCACAAAAATCTGAACCCTCGGATCCTAGTAAAGTGGTTTATGTTAGGCCCAAATCAAACCAACTGGTTGCTGCACAGAGGCAACACCCTGTTGATTTAGTTAACAGTTCCACGGATAAGATTCTTTCTCTGCAGGCACCTGTAGCATCTGATCTCTATTTAAAGAAAAGGAAAAATCAAATTGTTTTGAGTTCCTGCTCCCCTTCTGATGGTCTGAGTACCAAAGAAATGTTACCTGCTGAGAATTCAAATTCAGACGAGATTAAAGATCTAATGATTGCATGCTCTATCAGTGGTATCCCTGGGGTAAAGGACACACCACAAAAAGGTAATCTACTGTACAAATCATTTGCTACTTCTGCTTCTTTTGCAAACATTACCATCTAATGAAAACCCTAAAATTTTTAAGTTCACTAGACTTTTGTTTTGGAACCATAAACAATAACCACCTTTACACCTTTGGAAAGCACTTATGATCATCTTCCATTTATTCAAAGTTCAATCAATGAACAGTAATTATTTCAGTGTAAGGAACTTTATGTAAACTTAAAGATATAAGGTTCAGAACCATACTCCAAATGTGAGTTAGAGCCTTAGAGGTTAATAATCAAATCAGTATAATTTGGTTTTGAACAAGCCATTTGTTTAATATGGCCAGGGGGCACTATTCTGGTTATGCTTATTAAATGATGGTTTTCCATTTTGCTTATGGTTTGATCATCCCATTTCTTTGCCTTTTATGGCGTAGCATATGTTTGTTTACTACTACTATATTACTTTCTTTTGCTATTTGTTTTTACCTCTTGATCTGTTACTTTGGAGGGTACATCATTATATAAACTGGTAATGTAATATTGAAGCAATGCTAATCCCTTCGAACTAATGCATATACTTCTCTCAACGCAGCTCTTCAGACAACAAATAGTGTGGGGCGTTTCTCTCATGTGTGGACACTCAATGGGCAACAGCCACAGAGGAAAGGTTTTATGGGCAATAGTCATATGAATGCATTACCACGTATACTTCCATGGAAAAGAAAAATATTCTGCAAGAATTTTAGAAGCAGTCACAATACATTGTCGAATATGAGCTCCATACGAATTGTCAGGTAAATATTTCAGATTGGTCTTTTCTCTGTACCTATTCTATTCATTCACTTTACTTTATTGAATTTTCTTACTGGCATGTCCTGATCCTCTATAATTTGACAGAAAATTGTTGCAAACAAGGAAGAGAGATATGATTTATACTGTCTCAACTGATGGGTTCTCTCTACGGAAATCTGGTGTGTTAAGTGTTGGTGGATCAAGTTTGAAATGGTCAAGATCCCTTGAGAAGCGTTCTCAAAAGGTCAACATGGTAATTCACTTCAGCGAAATTTTTGTTCCTAATTTCTTGTTCAGTCATCAACAGAAATGATTTCTGGAGTTCTATAATTCTATTCATCTGATCATGATATCTAGAAGTTTTCAGCTCAGGTTGTGCTGGGTATACACTTGAGTTATTAGAACAACTATACGATTTGAACACTCTTTCACTGGTTAAACTGTAAGCTCTAAAGACAGCGATGTTGCAAGAATGTCCTTCTGTTGGTGCTTTTTTTTAACGCCTATATCTATAGCTTTTGGATCCATCACAATCATATTATGATCTGGAGCATATGACCTGAAGAAATTTTGTTATCTGATAAATGATGTTGCCCTGCTAAGACTCATTCGTTTGATACTTCATGAGCATCTGAATTTTAAATAGTGTAACCATGGATGGCCTTTTAAAAGACCATATACTAAAACACTACAGGGTAGAGTGACTGCCCAATTGCTGTATTTAGAACATCAGTAATAACCTATGGTGCTTTAATTCTCATTGTTAAACAAAAATCAAATTGCAATCTGGATTGCAGGAAGCTACATTGGCACTCGCAGAAGTTGAAAGAAGGAAAAGGGAGAAACGGAAGCGGCAGTCTCTCCATGATAAGGGAGGTAATGGTAATGTGTTAATTTGTGAATTAGACATGGTTAAACTTTTCTTATTAGTACTGAAGAAGATTTAACTAGTTCTCAAGTAAAACACGCATGCTCCTTCATGTTAAAATTTAAACTTAAGTTCCAGCTTACCGAATAAACATTCAAGCTGCTATAGACAGAATTACATCACGGCATTACTTTATAGAGCACAAGGACACCTGTTTTGTTATCCTAGTTTGAGCACTGCGGCTTATTGATCACCTTTTTAGGTGCTTACCACCGATGAGTTCATATTTCTTGTGGAAACATGACAACCTTGAATTGCCTTTCTCTGCAAACATGTATTTTACCGATTATTCATTATTTTCATTAGCTTTTATTTGTTTACGCTCTATGTTGTCTAATTTTGCAGATCATCAATTTGAATCTGTCACTGGCAATCAATTAAGAAACAACCACCAATCGGCTTCTGATTTAAGAAAGCCATTGACTTGCAATGAGTATGTTAGTTCATGTGTTGAGTATGTTATGAACCTGTTACCATAGATATTTTAATTTGACTCATTACCTTGTTTTATCTTTGAAGCAGATATGTGCGTGTTAGCAAAGGTAACCAACTGGTTAGAAATCCAAAGAATGTAATCCGCATGCTAGCAAGTGACAAAGTTCGATGGAGTTTGCACACTGTGAGATCACGCCTAGCAAAGAAACAACAGTACTGCCAATTCTTCACTCGGTTTGGCGAATGCAAAAAACCCATGGGCAAATGCCCTTATATTCATGACCGAGCTAAAGTGACTATATGTACTAAATTTCTTAAAGGCTTGTGTTCTAATACTAGTTGCAAACTGACTCACAAGGTAAGGTCTTCCTTCTTGATTCTATACTAATCTTGCGTTGACATTTTTTTTTTCATTTCAAGAGCATGTATTGCAGGTCCTTCCAGAAAGAATGCCAGATTGTTCTTATTTTCTGAGAGGTGATTCATTCCAGTCTAACGTCATTACTTTCTCTTTGTTCTGCAAAAAATGTCTTGCTTACATTTTGGCATCACATGCAGGACTCTGTACCAACATAGCCTGCCCCTATAGGCATGTGAAAGTGAACTTGAATGCTCCTGTTTGTGAGGACTTCTTAAAAGGATATTGTGCAGATGGTGACGAGGTATGTGATGCTATCACTAGTAGTCTGCTGATCTTTATCAAATTTCTGCTTGCAGAATCGTAAAATAATGTAGAAGCTTGTTCAGTTTTCTACATTTTAGCTAAAGGAGGAATACATGCATCAGATGCACAAAAAACTGTTCAGTGCAATAGGCTGTTCTCATTTTTATTCCATCAATCAAATAATAACTCCTTGCGCTTTAAATACTTAGTTGATGTAATCCACTGCATGAGATTATAGGAGTTATTTTTCCTGTAATCCAGGAAGGCATGCATCTGATTGTTCAGTCTACATGGTGTGTCTAGTGTTATTAGTGTTGATATATATACGCAGATGAAAATGATTTTGCTGGTAGTTTTTGCTATGTACCCGTTAGCCTTTTGAACTTTGGGGGCTTTCACAAACCTTTATTTATTTTGAATAAAGATCACTAATCTTTTTCATGATCTTGAAATAATTTCTTTACGAGCAGTGTCATAAAAAGCACAGCTATGTATGCCCTGTCTTCGAGGCAACAGGAGAGTGCCCACAAGGATCTAGATGCAAACTTCATCACCCCAAGAGCAAAGTCAAATCCAAGAGCAGAAGACCAGATTTCTTGCAAAACAGTAGTTGGGGCCGGTATTTTGATGCCAGCATTGACCATCAAGATGAGACAAGGAAAGTTTCTTTAGACGAAGACGAGAGAGAGAAACCTCAACGTGTTTTCTCTGATGGGGATTTAGGCTTTATCAGCTTGGATGGTGATGCGGATGAAGATGTTGCAGCTTTAGATGCGTCAGCTGACATACCGCTGATGGAATTGGACTCAGGGGATTTAAGTGCGCAGACTGATAATCTTGATGCACTAATCAAGCCACTTCGGATCATGAGAACAGCAAGAGTTTGACAGCTAATGCAATTAGAGGGGATATCAGGTTTTCAACGCGAAGACTTACCATCTCGACGAACTAATCTAGCCGCTTTGGATCATGGTAACAGCAGGAGTTTGACAGGTTCTTTGATTGGCCGAGACACACTAAACCTGATACAAGATAGGTGCAGTGTTAGAGACAACTGTATATAGATAGGGAAGGAAAACATGTTTCGTTTTCTTCATTGTTTTTCTACCCTTCTTCGGAAGTTCCATTTTTGTTTGTCATGTACATATAGTTCTTTTTCTTGTTTGTTTTAGGTTACCTATATGACGTGCCAAGATCATCCAGAGCTAAGTGTAACGAACAATAATTTACATTGCAAAAGAAAGAAATGGCAATTTATTTAGAATTGCATTGTGCTTGTGCAAGTTTTCTATGTTCTTTTGTCAGTTCTATAGTCTGGCGTCCGATCGGATTGGATTATGAAATCCTCGTATCGATTGTTTTGATGGAGAAATTGTTGTGTTCGTACTTTGTAGTATTCAAGATTAAGGTGCTGTTTGGATCAGGGACTAAATTTTTTAGTGTGATAGAATGTGATAGAATATTTGGATACTGATTAAGAGTATTAAATATAGATTAATAATAAAACTAATAGCATAGATGAGAGTTAATTCGTGAGATAAATTTTTAAACCATAATTAATTAATAATTAGCACATGATTACTGTAGCATCACATAGACTAATCATTGATTAATTAGGTTTAATAAATTCGTCTCACAAATTAGTCCAGAGTTATGAAATGAGTTTTATCCTTAATTTACATTTAATACTTTTAATTAATTTACAAACATTCGAGGACTAAAATTTTAATCCATGGTCCAAACAGCCCTTAAGCATTGGAGAATGAAGATGGTCATGATCTAATGAAAAAAGAACCAAGCGCAAATATGCGGGCAACAGCAAAGAGTAGAATCTGTGTAACTTCTTTCCAATTCGCAGAACAGCAATGAAGTAGCACCGCACATCATAGGAATCATGAAACTTGCTCACTCACTTCTCACAGAAACTTCTCAGATGCTCAGCAATAAACAAAGGTAATAAGAAAAACGAGTAGATTTGAATGCGTCCTTCAAATCTGCACTCAGCAAAGCCAACGCAACTAGACTGATCGAAGCTTATCACCAAAAGAAAGTTCTAAGAATACACAAAGCAATTGCAGAGAAAAATACAACCAAAGAAAGAAGAGAAAATTCTGAAGCTGAGGAACATTGGTCTGGACTCTGGAAAGCTTAAGCTCATGCTGGTTGAGATTGAGGGGTTGGGGCAGCTTCTACTTTTGTCAGGGTTACAGATCGCAGTAATTCCAGTGTGCTCGATAATCCAAGAAAATGTGAGAGGATCGTATTGGCTGAAGCCTGCGCAGATTTAGAAAGAAACAAAAAATATGATTAATTGATGTTCTTGTGATACAGTTATATGATTAATGGAATACCAGAAGTGAAATGTCTAGAGTTAAATAAATAAAGGGGCTGGATCTGGATGTCATACCTGAACAAGGAAAACATCTAAAGCAAGAACAGGGCTCTGGCCAGGCGATATTCCCTGGTAATACGGCACTGCAGATGTAGTGAGGGCTTTTGCTACCAATGCCCCTACAGTTGCCTGCATCCCAAGAATTGCAGCACCCATTCCGAGAACGTTAAGCACAATACCATTTTTGAGATTTTTTACCACATCAGCACGTGGAGGAGCCTGTAAAAAGAGCCAACAATTTTAGTTATGGCTGGAAAACAGTTTGACATGACTGCTATGAGTGACAGAACCAAATACTATTACTATGTTAGTTTAAATTAAAACACGGCGAATAGTAGTACACTCCTGGGCATAATAATATGATACCACCATTCAATCAGTCTGTTCGGTATTATGATATCAAGATGATTATGGGCAGGTAAGAGAGGGGATGCCAATATTAGTGGGCGCACAGGAGCATCAGTTTTTTTGAGCAAAGAGATGATAGCGAAGTGTTATATATATTTTAGGAAATCACAGTACCTTTGCAGGTTCCTTTGCTGTTCTCTTAAGCCTTTCTGAAAGACGGATATAACCAAAAGCCCAAAAGACTGAAATAAATGCCGCAACAATACCGATTGAAGTTGCAAAGAATGTAAATGGAGATGTTGCATTCCCTGTAGCGACTGCCGAGAATGACAAAATTCCTGCTGAGACAGTTGTGCACACTAACTGAGACCAGAATCCCAGGGTGCCCAAAGTCTTGAAATATTGTGCTGTTCTTTCTAGTCTTTTGCTAACCTGCAAAATATAGAAATGGGGAGAAGCTAATACTTGAGGATCATAGTGTACCAAGTAAATACACTTGCAAGCGACAGTACAAGTGTATGATGCAAACCATTGGGTTAAACAACCTGATAATCTAGTATAAACACTTAGTTTACAGTTTAAGCCAAAGATTATACTGAGAGTAGAATACCAAACGAGACTTTTACTTCATGGACACCAAAGAAATTTCAAAAAAGAACAACTTCAGGACTTATTAATAACTGATAACAAAGTTTAACGTATCAAGTTGATCTCACCTCATTTTTTAGACAAGCAGGAAGTTCTTGTTCAACAAAAACATGGTGCTAGATCACAGTAGAAAAGTGCAGATGGAGTATATGCTAATGTAGACAAGCAACAAATGGAGTGGTGGCTAAGGGCATGTACAATGGTGTCTAATAACGGGCTCTCTTCGTTGTCATGCAAGTAAATTTGGTGATGTGGAAGAAAGAGAGGGAAGGAAAGAGAAACATCGTTGGTATGCATGACAACGGCTCAGAGTCAACTCTTAGCATTTATTAACAGAAAGTTTGTTGCATGAGGATGGAGAAAAGGAAAGAAGTATAACAAAAAAATTTAGTGCATTAATGGTTAAGAAATCTTATTGTCTCTACTATTGTAGGAGGATAGTCTCTAGTGACATGAATTAATAAAAAGAGCTCATATTAGACTCTACCTTTGTACATGTCCTAATAGAACACACAATCCAAATGCTTAAAGTTGGAAGGTAACTAGATGGTGATAACTTGAGGTCCATCCCCCAAAGCCTCTAGTTTTAAGTTTTAACTCACCAAAGGCCCGTGGATTCGGCGTACTTTAAAACAACAAATGAACAACAAAAGATGTCAATGCCCAATTACGTGTGTATTTTGCGTGCACACTCTTGATCAACTCTACTACTCTCAATTATGAGTGCCCGAGTGCCAATTTCCCTCTGCTTCCAATTTAATCCATCAGGCAATCAGGCAAATGGGCACGCATGACAGGATGCAAGAACCTAAATTCCCTTTCTTTTCTTGAGAATCAAGAACCTAGATTTCCAATAGAGAGCTACTATTAAGAACTCTATGAACTATGATCCTGTCCGGACAGCAGACATCCTCCCCACCTTCACTGGCACTGAGCTGAATAGACGATGAAAGAAAGCGAGTGGGCACCTGGGCGAGCTTAGCGCGCTCGGCCTCTTCCTCGGCAGGGGAAGGCGCGGGGTCAGGAGGACCGGCCGCCGACGCCGATGATGCCGCCGTGGTGGCCGCGAGGTGCGACGAAGCGCGTCCTCCGCGGCGCCCCGCGGAGAAGGCCGCCACCACGCGCGGAGCGGAGGGGCTCGGCGCCGGCGCGAGGATCGAGGTGGCTCCATACGGCCGCCTCAGAGTGGGGAGGGGCGGCCGTGGCGCCGCCGCCGGGGAGAGCAGGAGCGCCTGCATTCTTGCGTAGGTTTAGGCCGGTGCGGAGAGAGCAGGGGCAGGTTCGTAATTCCATATTTTTCACGATGGTTACATTTGCAAAACAAAAAAAATGAAGAGAGAGAGAGAGAGAGAGAGAGAGAGAGAGAGAGTAATTTCGTTAAACCCCAAAATATCTGAAACATTTTGTCCCAGAGGTCCCTGAAATAAATAGCAATAAACTGGTTTTATGTTATGGATGGCTAGCAATGAAAATAGTAGGAAATTCCATGACCGTATAGGCTTATAGTTTTCGTTCGTGCCGACTATTTTTTTTCGATTCCATATTATCTAAAAATAATAAGAGAATGGTAGAGGGTATTTCAGACCGTTTTAGTGATACCGTCCTTATCAGGGATTTCTAAAAACAATACAGTACCGACAATGCAACAAAATAAGAAAAAAAATAACCATAATATGTTGTTGTAAATATAATACTATATCATTTAAATTAGTTGTTTCATACTTTAAATATTCTCTAATAGTTGCATATAGTGTAAAATTGTAATATAAATATGATTATTCTTTGCTTCCTATTAGTGAACTTAGATCCTATGATAAAAAAGAAACAAATATATACCAAGCACTAATTGCTATTTTTCAATATCAACTTTACGTACTAGTGAGTAGCCTATTGAAGCGGGTATGGGATATGAACGATCTTGACCCACGAGTAGGTTAGCTCGAGAGGGTAAGAGGCCCTAGTGTACATTGCCCAAAGTCTTTCAATCTTTAGACTCTCACTGTTAGCCTCTCACCTTCATTCTTCTAACGTGCCCCTACTCCAACTCCCCCTCAGAATCCCACACCGAACCGCCCGACGTTCTTCTCCACGTCTCCCTCTTTCCCCTCTCCGCCAGCAATGGGCTCGAGCTCTCTCCTCTCTCCACCACGAGATCAAGCTTCTACCCCCTCTACTCCCAGGTCGTTGTTGCCGGCACGAATCGAGGTGCCGGTGTGGCGGTTTGGACCTCTCCGACGATGGTGTGCTCGTCCCTCTCCGGCGATGGTGCATGCGACAAGCTCCCTCCTAGCCTCTCTTCCCTCCCCGTTGCAACGATAAGCTCCTCCCCGCAGAAGGCAACGAGATTGGCATCATCGAGTTCCGTGTGGCGACACTCGATCTCGAGTTCTCTCCCCTCTCCACCGACGAGATTAAGCTGCCGCAGCCTCTTCTTTGGTCGCTGCTGTTGGCACGGATCGAGGCTCTCTCCCCGGTCGCCGTGATGGGATCCCAGGCGACACGAATCCGACCTCGGTGGCAGCGACGACTGTGGCAGGGTGCGCTGGCTGTGGCGGAGTGCAACGATGACCTCGGTAGCGAGCATGTTGTCGGCGGCAACAGCATGTCTTACCGTCGGCGGCATGTTCCTCTTGCTTCTCTCCTGGACCACACAAACCCCCTTCTCTCTCTAAAACCACTGTAAACCAGGTACCTCTGCAGGCTCTTCTACCACATTACGATATCATTCTAAACCTCCAGCGTGGCATCCAAACTTAGCTGGAATTTAATACCATAGGCATGAGGCACTATACTGTACGGTCTAATTAGCTGACATTATATTTTCGATCATTTTCATCTTTAGGATGACCAATAAAAAAGCAGAAATAGAAATAATTATTTTACCAAATTTAAAACCAGAGAAATTATTCAAGAAAAGAGACTGCAAATAAGCTCAGGCCCACACAAAAAAAGTTGAGAAGTAGAATCAACCGTGGCAGCTCGACGCAAGTCACCACCACACACCAGCCAGGCAGCCACGCCCCGCGCCGCCGCTCAATCCAGTGATGCAGGCGGCAGCACCGGCGTGGGCTCCGGCCATCTTCTCCTCGGCGTCAGCCGTCTCCGTGCGGCCCCGCCGTGGCGCGCGCGCCGGCGCCGTCCGGTGCGAGCTCGCCGCCTCCGCGCCGTCGGCCCCCGGCTCGTTGGCTCCCCGCTGGGCCCAGAGGACAGTCGTCATCCCGCCGCAGCGCCGCGGCTGCCACCTCATCACCCCCAAGGTGCCTCCGCCTCTCCACCCCTGCGTCCCCACCCACAGTTTTGGGTTCTACAATGGTGTGAGGATTGGTGCTAACTGCTATCCTATTGTTGTTTCTTGGCCGTTGCAGATTGTGAACGAGATAAGAGACGACCTGTTCGAGTTCAAATGCGGGATGGCGCATCTATTCTGTATGTATACATACGCACACCCGATGCAATTTGTGTTTTTGTTTGCCTTGTTCTTGTTGATGGTATAGAGTAGTGCAAAGGGAAATTTGTGGATCAAGCACGTAGGAGAACCATGGGTATTGATCTAGTGCATAATGCTTATTTGATCAATCATCTATCATGACCGTCCTACCAAAATGGAGACCAAAGATAGATGTTATAATGCTTATTGAGCTGTGTTGAACTTGCATTTGTATATAGGGGAGAGTTGACATGGATTCAATTGAAGAGTTCGTTGGTGCTTACCATCCTTGTCCTCTCAGTACAACAAATTGGGGAAAGGAGAACATGTTCATGTGTGTATTTGTGATCTTGGTAGTATATGGAGGTGTGCGTGTAGTGAAAAAGATTAGTATGGATGTCCTATGTACTTCTTACATAGAATTGTAATTACATATATTCCAGGTTAATGAGGGAGAAAGTTCTGTTTTCTTTTAAGAGAGCATAAATGAAAACTCTAAATTCATATCAAGCGAACTTTACAGCATAATTGGCTAAATTTTCAGCCAAGGAATACAATATGGGGTGTCTAGTTAGTATGTTTCTAGAACACAATTTCCATTGTTTTTAGCATTTATTAAATGGTTAATTGGTTATGCTCTACAGTGCAGCACACAAGCGCTTCATTGACTATTAATGAGAACTATGACTCCGATGTCCAGTTTGACACTGAAACATTTCTTACTCGCATTGTCCCAGAGGTGAATGACTAAAAAAATATTATTTGTTTCTACTCAAGTGGATCTAATTGATATGGCTGATTGATCTTTATTTTATTGTGATCAGGGTCCATCTGCTCCATGGAGGCACACCATAGAAGGTTAGTTGTCTGAACCTGTGAAGCCTCATAATACTGGCATATGGTGTTTTTTATTACAACATTTTCGTTTAAGTTAATATACTGCTAACAAATTTTAGTACTTTAGAGTGCATAGTGAGCATTTGATCACCGAACTTTTCTTTGACTCACTATACCCTCTGAACTACCATTGTCCACTTTACTCCCCCAATGGCATTTCTCTTTTGTTTATCCTTATACAAGTTGTGTTTTGTGTTAAAATTTTGTGGGCTAGCAGATGATACCATACCTCATGTCTAGAAATATTTTCAAAAATTTCATGACTGCATGCATTTTCATATCTAAGGATTAAATTGGTCGTAGATGCCCTCATTAATAGTTGTGTTCTGATTGCAGGGCCAGACGACATGCCAGCGCATATTAAATCGTCGATGTTTGGTTGTGCCCTGACGTATGTGCTCCCTTTTCCCTTATGCCCATAATCTGTTGTTGCGTCCCCAAAATATTTGTAACATCTTTGTCATTGCATCAGGATTCCTATCACTGACGGGCGTCTCAACATGGGAACTTGGCAGGTGCTGGAAAATATTTACCCCTTTAACTATAGAGCATCTCTTAGTATATTTAAAACTTTAGGTCAAACATCTTAGTTTCCAGTTTCCACTATTTTTAGTGTTTAAGGCTCTATTTATAGTTGAACCTGATTGAAAATCCATTGGAGCCTCTAGATTCCAGATAAAGAATACAGTACAGTTCTAGTTATTAACCGCGATATAACCTGTCATTCGTATGTTAAATTTGTTGGTCAACCTCATTCTAGAATGGTCAATAGCCTGCATTTTTTAACCGCTACATAACCTGCAATTTTTTCACCTCATATTTGGACATTTTGTTTCTTTCCAGGGTATATGGCTCTGTGAACATCGAGACTACGCTACTCCTCGTCAGATTGTGATTACGCTCAATGGGATCTAAATGGTCCATGACAATAGTCAATAGCTGTAAATGCAATATGGCCATTTCGACATCTAGATCGTATGCATTAATACTGAAACCTTTCACTAATTGTGATATAAACTACAATGGTGAATCTATTTTGCCATCTTGTATCTGCGTGAGAACTATTTTTGTGTAACTGTATTATGTATTTCTCCCTGGGTGCAATTTTTCACTGTTTGAAAATGGAGCAATATGTTTCAGCGAAAATAAGTCTTCATCTCAGTAATTTGTTATTGTTTGAAAATGGAGAAATATGTTATAGAGTACAAGTCTTCACATCAGCAACTTATTGTTTGAAACTTGAATGACAGAAAATATGTAAAAAAAAATCTACCCAAATTTTTGTAGTTTACAAAAATTTGCGTGAATTTTCTTACAATCCTACTTTGATTTTCAGTAATTAACTTTTATGAATAACCCCCTCACTTACCCATCCCTTCCAATCTACCCCTCCATCACGCCCTCCACTCCACCACGGGAAATTTAACTATTTGCCACTATTGCATTTGTCACTTATCCAAATGTCATTCTTAGATTTGCCCTTCTAGGGTGATGGCTTCTTAACTATTTGCCACTTTTGCCTACGTGGCGTGCCAACGTGGCTTGCAACCCTAAAAAGCAGAGTGGGACCCACAAGTCAAACTCTCCCCTTCACTTCATCTTCCTCCTCATACTCCAGCTCGTTGACGGGGAGGAGCCTGCTCCCAGACCAGCGTCAGCGAGCTCCCGCTCGCATGCGTCCCTCCCGGCACCAGCGAGCTCCCGCGCGCACGCCTCCCTCCTCTTGGCGGGTTCCCTACCTTCCTCCAAGCCTAGCGCCGGTGAGCTCCCACTCGCATGCATCCCTCCCGCGCGCACGCCTCCCTCCTCTCGGCGAGCTCCCTTACCTTCCTCCAAGCCTGGCGCCGTCGAGCCATGGTCCTACCATCGCCAAGCACCGCCGCCCCATGGTCCCGCCGTTGCCAAGCACACGTGTCACCGCCGAGAGGAGGACAGTGGGGTTGGCCAGAGCAGCGTCGGCTGCCGGCTAGGCTGGCGGGCCGAAGGGAGAGAAAGGAAAGGGAGAAATTGTGAGACTAATAAGTGGGTCCCACATTAATACTTACACTGGGTTGTGGCACGTCTCGTAGGTAAAAGTGATAATAGTTAAGAAGCCATTACCAGAGAAAAACTAAGGGCAAATCTAAGAGGGCATTTGGATAAGTGGCAAATGCAATAGTGGGAAATAGTTAAATTCCCTCTCCACCACCACCCTCTCCAACTCCGGCGATGGCTGGCCATCTCCCCGCCGTCGCCGCGTCATCCTCCAAACTCCCACGAGCACTCCTCTTACTATCTGCCCTGGCTCTCTTCTCGGTCTCCTTCCTCTCCCTCCGCCCCAACGCC
This sequence comes from Oryza punctata, assembly GCA_000573905.2. Classification (NCBI taxonomy): domain Eukaryota; kingdom Viridiplantae; phylum Streptophyta; class Magnoliopsida; order Poales; family Poaceae; genus Oryza; species Oryza punctata. Next base: position 32,626,623 of record CM002493.2, read on the forward strand.
GCCCCTCCTCTCTCCGATGCCCGATCGTTCTTCCCCTCCCCCTGGTGTTTAGCAAATCAGTGGTGGATTCTTGGATTAAGTTGTTAAATTTGTCCGTCTTTGGTAGTTTAATGCAATATGTTCGGCTTTGGTGCTGTGATATTTTGTATTTCCTACTGCTTTGATGTTACAATCTGTTACTTAAGCTTGCGTGTTTATTTCCTTTCCAATGTTGGGGTACTTTTGTTAAAGCGATTTGGCATTGTTAATATATGTGCCATCTTTAGCTTTGCAGGGTACTTTTTAAGAGAATATGAAAATAATAGTTCAGAATTATGTTGAGAGCTTGATAAACAAGTACCCTTACTCTGGAACAGGACACTGGGAGCTGACCGCTTTTTTGTTACATGCCATGATGTTGTTAGAGCATTCGAAGGGCTTCCCTTAATCATTAAGAACTCTATCAGAGTTGTATGTTCACCGAGCTATAATGATGGCTATATCCCGCACAAGGACGTCGCTCTTCCGCAAATATTGCAGCCATTTGCTCTTCCTGCAGGAGGAAATGACATTGAGAACAGGTCGAAATGATACTTTGTTAATTTCTATTCATGTAACTCCATTACAGTTTTGAGTAAGATGCTGAAAATGCTCTTTGTTTTTTTTTTAATGTAAACAGGATAATACTTGGTTTTTGGGCTGGCCATCGCAATTCCAAAATAAGAGTTGTTTTAGCACGGATCTTGGAGAATGACACTGAGCTTGCTATCAGCAACAACCGGATTAACAGAGCTATCGGAAATTTAGTTTACCAGAAGCAATTTTATCAGACTAAGTTTTGTGTATGCCCTGGTGGTTCTCCAGTTAACAGTGCTCGTATATCTGATTCCATACACTATGGTTGTGTGCCAGGTTAGTGCTTCTACAAGATTTTCATTCGACCAATCTTCCCCCTTTTACTAGGGAATTATGCTTTTGAGGAATTTCCTAGATGTTATTTCTAATTTGGAAAAAGTCCAAATACCCCTTAAACTTTAAATTAAATTCCGTTTAGCACCCTGAACTTTTAAATCGGACATCCAACTCCTTGAACTTTGTAAAACCATTCATATTACCCTCTAAGCTGATTTTGCATAGTAGTTTTTATCTAATTTATATATAAATTGGATGAGTTTGATCACGCGACATACACATTGGACATATATATTGATATCTCCACTTAAATCTTCTTTTTACCACTTGCCAGCTCTCATTTACAAATAATTACCAATATAATGATAGTATGGTATCACTATATAAGTATAAATTAATGACTTGCAACCGATGATACGCAGATATGTTATATTAGTTATTTAAAATTGTTCGTTTAAGCTTCCAAAATATGCAAAAACAACAATCCAAAACCATATTAAACGGTAATATGAACGGTTTTGCTAAGTTCAGAGTGTTGGATGCCCGGTTTTAAAGTTCAGGGTGTCAGATGGACTTTCATGAAAAGTTTAAGGGAGTATCTGTACCTTTTCCTTTCTAATTTTTCATTTTCATCCTTCCAGTTATTTTGTCAGACTATTATGACCTATCTTTCAGTGGTATCCTTAACTGGATTAAATTCGCTGTTGTCCTGAAGGAGAGCGATGTTTATGAGCTAAAGAGTATCTTGAAGTCTTTATCACAGAAAGAATTTATTTCATTACACAAGTCGCTAGTTCAGGTTGGTTCGTTACTTTTGAGTAGCAGACAAATACACATGAGCCATGACATCAGCAGTCAGTAGTGTATTTAAATAAAGCCACTAGTATCAGGAATGGCCATGTTCTTTGTCTGAGATTCTATCTTGTTCTTGTTGTCCTGTTGACTAGAGAATATCTCATTATTCTAACGTGTGTTGATCTAATAATAAGCTAATTAATTAGGAGCACTCACTGCGTTTATGCTTTGAGTTGAGAGATATTAATGCTTAAATCAAACTCGATATATCACTGAAATATCTCTCAGATTGCAGGTTCAGAAACACTTTGAGTGGCATTCACCTCCTGTTCCATACGACGCATTTCACATGAGTATGTATGAATTGTGGCTGCGGCATCATGTGATCAAGTACTAACCCAAGGACATCACCTGATGATTTTCAACTGAACTTACCGATCAACTGACAAGGCGATGTCATGCTTGACCACTATGCTGGTGCAGTCTGTTTTTTATATTTTTTAATCAGAAACCTATGCAGTTGAATCCTGAACTGATCGCATAGCTTATGATAACAGAGACATATGTTTACTGAACCACAGAGAATATCTGCATCAAAGAAATAGGTCAGTGTTGAGACAGATTTCTACCTTGTATATTAAATTCTCCTCTATTTTCTTTTCTGGTGTAGATCTGCTTAAAGCTTTGCTCATTCTTGTAAACAGTGCATGATTATGTTGATGGTGCAGTAGAGATCTGAAACCTGGATTTTGCTCTGACAGAAGTTATGATATCCTTTATCAAATCAGCCCTTCAGACCTCCCATCTTGATTTGTTCTGTTTGCACCCTACTGTCGGATCTAGCTAGGTTAACATAATTCACAGCTGTGTAACTTCATCTGGAATATATGTTTCTCTTGACTTATTAATGAACTTCTTTGAGAACCCATAGCCATGGTCACCATTGCCATTTTGTGTTCCCGCACCAGTATCTGTCATCCATGTGCCCATAAGCAGTGTAGCTGAAGCATGCTCCTGCTCTATCACTGTACTGTACTACTGCTTGTATTCTGATCCTCTTGGACCAAAAAAAAAAAAAAAATCCATATGCTGACTTTGCTTAGCAGCTTTCGTTCTCAGCTTTGATTGCATATTGCCATATTCCTTCATTTCAGATCTGAATGCGGTTTAGAGGGAAGCGCCGTGATTAAGGCTTCCCTTACGTCTTAATCAGTCTCCGTTTGATATTAGCTACTTGTGCAGCTGCCAACTAACACATACTACTACTACTACTGGATATGTTCCAAACTTGGTATATATCTTATTGAAATGCCGTACAGAGCCTTAATTTAAGAACAAGCTGTTAAGGTACGGCATGTTAATTTGTCCATCCTTTCCTAGCATCTATTATATTCTGTACGAGTATATTCTAGGGCTTATTGGAACACAGAAATTGTATCTGAACATTGCGTGATTTTCATAGGCGTAGGTTTGATTTCTGCAGGCTTTGAAATGACGTTCCAAAGGAGGTTTCAGGGGGGACTATACAGAATGCAGTGAAAACCACATCTTATTTTTTAAGGAAACTTGGAATTTTTTTTGTATAGAAGTCCTTTTTTTAAAAACACACACACACACAGAAGATTTAAATTGACAACTATGCAAAATTATAAGAACGAACTTAAATTTGTTTATGAGATATAAGATTAACATATCGCAAAGAGAAAAGGTTATTTTATTGTTAGTTTTTGTCTTTTTCTCCGTTGTTTCTCATTTTTCATATCCTAGAAACAAAGTTGAGTTTATTTTTGAAACTTTGAATGGTTGTTTAATATTATCTTAGCTATATATGAAATAACTAGTTACGTGGCTAGTGTAATTACGCGTCTAGTATCCATACATAATTATCTTCTTTTACATATGAGTTTACTTAAAATTCGTTAAATAGCTATCTCGTTATTTTAGGACTTTAAAAGACCGAACCATATCATCTCCATGTTTCTAATTTTATAGTTTTTAAAAGTCACACCAATCGTTACCTCTTACTCCTTTGTCAACTCTTTATTTGCTTGCTTGATCTACTACGGCTTTTATTCACCTCATTGGAACTTTAAAATTGGACCTTCCAAATTTTAGAGTCAATTATCTTGTTGGTTTTTATTTTTATAATTTTTAGAAGTCCCATCAAACGCTATCACTCTACTCTATGGTCCGTCCACCGTCTCCTCTCTTTATTACTATTGGGATTTTAAAATTTGAACATAATTATCATTGGTGTTCATTTTTAACTTTCTAGAAGTCCCGCAAAACCATCAGCGATATCGCTATTATACTCCTCTACGGTCCGTCCGATGCATTTCCTTTTAATTATCATTGAGATTTTAAAAATCGAACATAATTATCATTGTGGTTTATTTTTTCACTTTCTAGAAGTCCCACCAACCACCGTGAATGTGTTGCTTAACGGGTTACCCGTCATCTCTCATCTTAATCATCATTGGGATTCTATTTGGGTTTTGTTTATAGTTTTTATGCCCGTTGCCTTCCTTATTATTGAGATTTTACAAATCGAAAGTGATTATCATTGGGGTTTATATTTTACATTCTATAAGTCTCGCCAACCACCGTGATCGTGATGCTTTAACGGCCTATCCATCATCCCTCTTCTTAATCGTTATTGGGATTCCATTTGGGGTTTTGTTTATAGTTTTTAGATGTTCCATCAACCACTATCACCCTACTCCTTTATGGCCATGTTGCTTCTCCCCTCTTTATTGTCATTTGTCATCGTTGTGTTTCTGGATGGATTAAGTTTTTTAAAAATTTAATTTTTTATTCCTACATGAATTCCTATAATTATTTTTATTTTTTTAGAATTTAATTTATTTTTTATTCCAAATTTTAATTAAACTCATGTTGTGGTCTTCTTCTTTCGATATTGCTTATTTATTTATTCCGAATTTTAGTTGTTTTTAAATTTTGTTCTTACATGAACTCTCTTATTTCCTTTTCTAATTTCAGGATTTAGTTCATTTTTTATTCGGAATTTTAATTAATCTCGTATTCAGTTCTATATGGACTCTTCTTCCAATATTGCTTATTTTTAATTTCGAATTTCAGTTATTTCAAAATTTATTCGTACTTGAAATATCTTTCTTTCTTTTATAATTTCAGAATTTATTTTATTTTTTATTCCTAATTTTAATTAATCTCATATTTGGTTATATACGGACTCTTCTTCCAATATTACTTATTTTTAATTCCGATATTTCTAAATTCTATTTCTAGTTGGACTCTCCTTTTTCTTTTTTTCTGATTAATGTGGAAATTTTTAACCTTCACAGCGAACAGGTACTTACTTTCAAGATTGATTTAATAATATAATAATAGATAGATAGATAGATTTTTTTTTCAAATTTGTTGCGTGGTTTACATGTTTTTCATCTAGATGTTGTTCCACCCTATATTTACCCTGTTCTAGATAAAAGGAAGACACTGACCACAAGAATGGGCAATATAGATTATATGGACAAGCATGACCTTCTAGATGGCTCCACTGGTTATTAACCACCTTCACTAGTTGTATCATGCAGCCATTCAAAATGCACAAACCTGGTAATAATCTCTCAAAACTGATCCATTTCGGATGAAATTTATGAAAACTGTTTACTACGTTCCGTATACGGCTGGTCAGTTTGGGACAAGGAAAAGAAACCCAACTTGTTCTTGGCACACACAGACACCAATACTCACATGCAAATAGGAGGCATGCAACATATACCCTGCAACCCGGCAGACACGGCTGCCTGTTTATGTGCTCGAAACGCCAAAATCCTGCATCATCTTCCACGGCTCCCCGCCCCCAAAAAATTCAGTCTCCTTCCTTCCTTCCCGTGGTCCATCTTGGCAGCAATGGAAGCAGCAGCAGCGAGCTCGCATTCCCATGCATGGTCTGGTCGCTGAGATGAAGATGAAGAGGGCACCACATTTTGCCGTGAAGCCGACCGGCTGACAACGCCGTGCTGCCACCGCAATTCGCTACTATTCTGAAACTCTGAACAAATTTCAGAGAGAGAGAGAGAGAGAGAGGATGCGATTGCAGGTTTGCAGTGCAAAGGGTTGTAAGTGTAACAATCACATTACAATCAGAGGGAACAGATTACAGATCACTGCTAGATCAGCACTCCATCAGCTAAGGTTTTTTCTCGCGAGGTTAATCACAGGGATCAAAATTAGTGAACACAAATCTACACACTCTAACACACAAAGATCTCGTTCTTTTTTTTGGGTGGTTGTTGTTTTGGACCATCCAGCCCTCCTTGATTATTGTCGTCAGTGGCATTCAATTCACTTGCTTGCATATGGTCTCTGGATCAAGGAATGGCAGCAGCGCTGGTGGTGGTGGTGGTTGAGGCAGATGAAGACGAACAAGGTATTCGATCGAGGACCACCACGGCGTCCCTCATGGCGGGCCTCTTGCCTGGCGCCATGGCGCAGCAGGCGAAGGCGAGCTTGAAGCAGGCGAGCAGGGCGTCCTCCTTGCCGTCGGCCTCGCCGCGGAGCGTCGGGTCGGCCATGCGAAGCAGCCGGCTCCGCTCCTCGACGACGAACCCGGCGTGCCACTGGCAGAGCTCCACCTCCGAGTAGACCCTACCGGAGAGGAGCTCCAGGAGCACCATGCCGAAAGAGTAGACGTCCCACTTGGTGTTCGGCCGGAGGTTCTTGAGGCATTCCGGCGCCTGGTAAGGCGGCGGCGCGGATGCGGCCGCCGCAGCCGCAGCCGACGTTGCCGCCGACGATGACCCGCATGGGCTGGCGCCGGCGCCGGGCATCTGGGACAGGTCAGGCAGGCTGCTCGTCGAGTGCATCGAACGCTTGCTCCCGAACAGCCTCGCCGACGCGCCCGTGCTCCGGTGCACAGCCTCGCCGGAGAGCAGCCGGTCCAGCCCGAAGTCGCCGATCCACGGCTCCATGTCCGCGCCGAGCAGGATGTTGCTCGGCTTCACATTGCCGTGCACCCCCTTCTTCTCGTGGATGAACGCCAGCCCGCGCGCCACGCCGCGCGCGATCCGCAGCCGCGCCTCCAAGCTCAGATGCAACGGCGATGATGCCCCGAACCGCCCTGCACCATTGCATTCAAATTTCTCATCTTTGCACTTAAGTTTTTGCTTAGTTTGCAAGTGAATTGGACTAGTAGCGAATGGGAGCCGAGACCAAGAAGAGGAGTTAGTGCTAAAAGTTGTTCTACTGTTTCTGCTTAATCAATGCCAAATTACGAGCTATCATTACCATTTGCCCGTACGATTAAGCTCTCAAGTACAGTACTGTAACTAAAGCCTAAAGTTGACACCTTTGATAAAGGATTCATGACATTATACCGTTGGAACCAATTTGATCTTGCTTAACACTGTCACCCGTACGCTATCTGTTCAAATCAAATCAAGCTACGGATACCTAATGAATTCTGTGTGTGATATACTACATGACTACGAGTACAACAGTACAAGCACAACAAATTCACCAAAAAATGGTAATGTTTGTAGATAATCAAATGAAAATTTAAGCGAAACAAATGCAAAACTGGAGGTGTTATAGCTTGTGCTTACTGCTGAACGCGATGTTGGCGAGGCTGCCATTGGTGGCGTAGTCATGGATGAGGAGCTTCTCGTCGGCGCCCCAGTAGAAGCCACGGAGGCGGAGGATGTTTGGGTGGCGGAAGCGCGCGACGGCGCGGACCTGCGCCTCGAAGTCCTTGAGCTTGTCGACGCCGCCGCTCTCGCCGATGCGGCGGACGGCGAGCGCGGTGCCGTCGGCGAGCACGGCCTTGTACACGATGCTCGACCCGGTGGCGCCGAGGATGTAGGCCGACGCCTTCAGCAACGTCTCCATCTCGAGCTCGCCGTCGCCGTCGACAGTGACCAGCGTCGCCGGCGCCGGCGGCGCCGCCTGATGAGGCTGGTCGTGCTTCTTGCTGTGATGCTGCGGCGTGCTCCGGCCGATGAAGCTCCCCGTCCGCTTCTTGAGGTCGTCCTCGTCGTCGGAGGAGGACTCAGCCTCCGACAACACCGAGCAGTCGGAGCTGTCCGAGCTGTCGTTCTTGCGGCCAATGCAGCAGCCTGTGGATGTCGACGCCTTCTCTTCTTTGGCTCCGGCGATGTCGAGCGTCTTGACATCGCCGATTGCTCGGTTGCTCTTCTGCTGCAGCGGAGAATCCTGCTGCTGCTGATGACGCCGCTGCTGCCGCCTCTTCTTCCTGATGTGGTAGATGTACAGGAACAGCATGAAGAGGAGCCCGACGCCGGCGAGGTCGCCGGCGACGATGGCGAGAATCGCCGCGGGGCGGAGCTTCTCCTGCCCGCGCGGCGCCTGCGTCTGGGCTCCAGGCGAGGGGCGGGTGGGATTCTTGGGGATGGCCGCGAACGCCGGTGGCGAGTCGGTGGCGTTCGGCGGGTTCGACAGCGACGACGGGATCGAACACATCTTCTTCAGCGGCGGCCCGCACAGCTCCGGGTTGCCCTCGTACGCCGCCGCCGGCTGCACGGCGAACGGACCGGCCTGTGGCACCGTGCCGGTGAAGTTGTTGTGCGACAAATCGACGGTCGAGTTTGCCGGCACGACGGCGGACAGCTCGGTGGGTAGAGCGCCGGTGAGCTTGTTCGACGAGATGTTCAAGAAACGCAGCCGGTTCCCGCCGAAGTCCGACGGGAGGGAGCCATTGAAGTAGTTGGCGCTCAAGTCGACGACCTCCAAGGCGGCGAGTCCGCCGATGGGGAGCTCGCCGGCGAGGTAGTTGTTGGCGAGCCCCAGCACGGAGAGGCTCGGTAGCCTGCAGAGAGCTGGCGGGAGGCGGCCGGCGAGCGCGTTGTTGGACAGGTTGAGCTCCTGGAGGCTGCGCGAGTACGACACGGAGCCGCCGTCAGGGAGCACGCCGGAGATTTCATTGTCGGCGAGCGAGAGCACCCGGAGCTCGGTCGCGTTGAGCAGCGTCGCCGGCAAGCTGCCGTTGAGGCTGTTCCCGGAGAGGTCGAGGTGGCGGAGGTGCTCGACGCGGCCCAGCTCGGCCGGCAGCGACCCGGACAGCTGCGCGTTCGGCAACACCAAGCTAATGACCCGCGACACCGTCGCCGCCGCCGCCAGCGACGCGTTGACGCCGAGCCCGGCTGCCGTCGCCGTGCCGTTCGACGGCACGGGGACAGCGCTGCTAGAGTTCCCACCCCCCTCCGCCGCCGCCGCGGTGACATTGACCGACCACGCCGCCGCGGCGTCGGCCTGCGGGAAGCCGTTGCAGACGACCCCGTTCCACGCGCACGGCGACTCGTCGGCGTATCCCCACCCGGCGAGCGCGCCGAGCGGGTCGGCGGTGACCGCGTACTTGAACGACATCAGCAACACCCCATCCGCGTTCAGCCCGCACGCCCCCCGGCACATCACCACCAAAACCCAAAACATCACCACCCCAACTCCCCTCCTCCACCTCCCCTCCATCGCCACCACCGCCACCGCTGTCACCTCTACTCAACCACCACCACCGCCGCCGCCGGCGACATGAACGAGCCGAGCCGAGTTGACAATGTGAGGAGTAGTAGGAGAGGAGCAGAGTGTGAGGTTGGCAATGGCATGTGCGGGTTGTGAGGGGGGAATAAAGAAGGGAAGCGCGGGGTGGGTGGTGGCGGCGTTGGGGATGAGAGGGGGATATGGATTTTCATCTCTATAAATAGTTATTAAAAAAATAATATAAATTAATATACAACATATCACTTCATAAATATACAAAATAAAATTTAGCACCAAAAATAATTAAACATATAGGTAACGTGCATTCGTAGTTATATTTGTTATTTTTATTATAACTTATAAAATAATATATTTTATATTAATCTATTTTTTTATTTTTTTATAACTATAAAAGGAAAGAATATCCTCGAGAAATGGAAACATTTTATGGCGAAGAAACGGGGTTTTGTGAGGGGAGACGGCCGCTATAAATTTTCGAGTTTTGGGCAGCGGACGGGACAGTGTCGTTATCGCGAAGCTGTTGCAGTGCAAACGCTAGTACGCTGCGGTGCGATGCGATGCGATGCGAGGCTACGTGACGCAGAAGCGGTAGGTACGACTACTACTACTCCAGATGGTGAGATGGATGATGAGTTGTACGAAAAGATGTTTTGTTTACCCGTGTCAATGGATGTGTGTAGGAGTACGTTGTGGATGGCCTCGTAAAGCGTGACGTTGAGGTGCAACCTGCTGGATGGATGGATGGATCGATTTGTGATGAAGTGATGGAGCGTTATTTTGTTGGCCAGCTACTTTTGAGGGGATGGATTTTTGAGGAGTTGTGTAGGGATGTTGAGGGGATGGATTTTTGGAGGTCGTCCCTACTCCAAATATTGTGGAAAATCGATCAGTTCAGATGTGTTCGTTTGTACTAAAGATAAAAAAAATTAGGATAGAAAAAACCATTAATACGTGATTAAGATTTATCTAATATTTTAAAACAATTTCTATCAAGAATATTTTTAATACAAAAATACACCGTCTAGCAAATTAAAAAAAATTTACTGATGAAAACAGAAGTAAAATCAATATCAATACCTAATTAGAAAAGAACAGGTCTTAGTCGTTAAGAGATCATTAGTTTCGGTTGAGAGTGGTTACGGTGTATGTCATCGATCCTCTTTGTCGAGAATCAATGACGGGGTCCTAGAAACAAAACAGCAACAGGATCAGAATGTGAATGGCACTGGCAAAAGATCAATGTATTTTTCGTGTTACTGTATGGATTGGAGATAGAGTACCATTTTTAGGACAGATGTTTACACTATATATATACTTAAGTTTGTCCTTATATTAAATTTTGGCAGGATTTAATTTTTGGATCTACCGCTGGTTACGCCTATGGAAGAAATGGTACACATAGTAAAGAGTAACATAGCCAGGAATTCCAATGTTCTCGTACAAGGTAATTTAAGCTTCATGTATACTCCTACAGGTGAAATGTGAATAATGTACTAATGATTCAACCATTCCTCTGAGTCAAACAGGTGAAACCGTACGTGAAATGACCAGATTGGTTAGCATCTGGGTCCTCAGGAATAAATGGATCATCCATGCAATTAATGGAGATTTTTCCAAAATGGATGATGGAATCTTAACTGCAGGAGGCCCCTCACAAAGGAGAGAAACCAGTTGTCACATTACTGTGCAAACAGGCTGCAATGTGGTACCTGTTGCCCCCCATAGGGCTTCTTTGGAAAAAGAAAAAAAAAGAGATGATTCCTATAGAAAATTCATATATGGTTTTTGGAACAAATGAATGTCTATTCCAAATTCCTTTGAAATCCCATGGACATCTCATAGGAGTTTTGAAGGAAAAAACTAACATGAGGCTAGACCTCATGTTTTCTTTTGCATATAACTCAAACATTTTTACTATGGAGCTACCAAATAATACTTTTTACAAAATCTTATGGATTATTCTTGTAGGATTCGTTATAGCATGATACCATGACATCTTGTTCCTGTGATTTTTCTTGCTCCCGTGTTTTCAAAATCATGTGTTTCGAAGAAGCCCGAGAAAGCATCTTGCGAACAAATCTTGATGCATGCAAGCTAGCTAATTGTAACCATCTATCTATCCATCTATCATCATCAAGTCATCAACTGTCCATCAATTCATATGCATTGCATGCATGAATGCAACTACCATATGTATTAGCCGCACTTTTTTTTTCAAAAATAAAAAAAAGACCTAGCTGGACCTGGAGCTGTTCATGTGTCCCTCTAGATGACCAGTGAAGTGAACACGCCTTTGTCGTTCGTTCAGACCGAGCCGGGTGCTTTCTACGGCCGGCCATGTGTTTGTTCTTCACACACATGGTGTGTACTCTTGTTGGGTGGACAATTTCAGAGAGTAGAAATGCCCCACAAAACAGCTTGATTTTCCCTTGAATTTGATCATTGTATCTGTACAATAATCTGACCACACAATGTCAAGTCTTTTGCGGTGTTGTTTTCTCCACAAGAATATCATTTGGTTTTTTGTCCCAGAAGCTTGAAGCTTGTTGCTTATTCAACGTCATGGAACCAACAGTGTTAGATAGTATGCATGATTAATTATTGATAGATGAGATCCGTTCATGCATGTAAGAACATCCAAGTATACACATATATATGACAGTTAAGTCATTATCATGTTGTGTGATCTCTTTGTAATGGAGCTGTCTGTAACTCAACATCATAGGCACTGTATATCGTATATATGCACAAAACTAACAGTCTGTTTTCAGAACATGAAAGAAGAACATATATGTATGTACTTAGTGATGGCTTGCTAATAAATGTCTATATGCAAGAAAACAATATAAGTGCAATTTGTGGCAGAATATTTTTCATGCCAACAAAGGGGCAGATTAGGCAGAGCCATCAAACACAAAGTCATCAACTCTTTTTTTTTTGTGAGGACTATGAAACAACAGGAAACATTAGAGCCATCAAACGCAAAGCTATGATATTTGGTAGTTGGATTGGTGTAACGTCCGGGTACCAGATTTGAACAAAATTTCTTCACATTGATCATGAGATGGCATAGAGTACTATAGATGAATGTTAATTATTTGTGAATTCATGTTGCCGGTTGACCCACTTGAATTTATGCTAGACATTGTACCTTTTTCTCTTTATTGCTAAATATTTATTGCGAAAATGTGCAGTCGTTTAAAAACTAAAAAATATATAGTGGGTCGTCAAATTAGTACCGTGGATTAACCGACACCCATATTGTTACCTTGACTGATTGGATCTAGATGAATTGACTCTGTACAGTTACATTTCCTGGAACTTGTGATCGTCAATAGCAAAACATAGAACAAGGCGTTTGTTGATAGCATTTCTTACCATTTCTCTTAACTGAACTATGAACAATTTTCCTTGACACATTTGCAGCTAGTGAATATATATACAACAAATTCTTTTGGCATGAAGTGTTCATATATATTGTACACAAACAAGGTGACAATCAATATGAAAAATGCCATGATTTAGGAATGCAGATTGGGCATACATGGAAGGGGGTTTTTTGTGTGTGAATAGGGGGTGGAGCTGCTGGTGCTGGATCTATGCATTGCACGCTTTTAACTGGACCACCCATGGATGGAGGAGGTAGTCATGAGATTTTCTTCCGTGTGGCTGCTTTGGCCGTTGCATGTGATGAGTGCGTGATGGACCACATGGGGGATCATGTCATCATGATGTGAGAGTGAGAAGGTTAGTGGACAGGGTGATGTTGGCATTTGTGAGGATCTGACAAAGGTTAGTAAAAAAGCAGTCTGGGATTCCTAAGAAATTATGTCCTTTGTGAGTGCACTCACACAAGGAAATTACTATAGATTTGGAAGAGCACATCTAGGGTTTATCATTAGCTTTGGGATGTTTGCTCCTAAGTACTATTTTTAGGGAGCTGATGGTGATTTCTCAGTGTTGCCCCTGGCTAAGAACATTAAGGGGGTAAAAGGTTCTTTTTTGAAGTTACCTAATCCAAAAGTCCATCCTCTTTGGCCTCAAAAGTTGACAAAGAAAGTTCCTTTAACACAATTAACATAACATTCTAGATCGTCGGGTGAAAAGCATCTTGAATACTTCTACACACCGAGTAAATTTCATTGCTATGTTCTAAAGATATTACCAGCTTCACATCATCTTTTTCTTAAAAGATATTATCATACTAGCTAGTTTATAAGTGCTTTTCTTAAAAGAAAACAATGAGCAATGATACATCAATACTAAACCTTCCCAAACTAAGAACTTATAAAGATCTAGCCAATGGCACCAATAAAGAAGGCATTAAACAAAGGCAGAAGCATCAGATGCATACCTGGTGGAGACAAGCAGATCTCCGAGAATATATAGAGTATTAGTGTGTGAGCGATGCAAGATTACGCAAAGATCCATCCATCCATCCCTCCGAGCCTTGAGCGAGACGGTTAAATTGTTCACATGAGCTAGCTTAATTAGCTGCATGCTCTCCGTACACACAAACCCCAAGCTGTCCATGTTTAATTTATCCTTTCACGCGCGTACAAATACGTGCATGCGTGACTACGTGGTCGGTCACGTTGTCACATCTCGCTTGGTCACATACATACTCACATGCATTTTTTTGCAAAGCCAAAGCCAAGGGAATCGACAAGATCGACCACTGGATTAGTCCGTTGCATTTGGGCAGCTTCCTACAGACCGGAGATGCTGCTCTCTCTTCTTGTGTATTTCTTTTGAAACTTTGCTCTCATTTTTGTAGATAAGAAGCGTCTGGCCTTATTGGTGGTTAATTGCATATGCCTTTCGTCAGGAGCGGAGGCAGGCCTAGTTCAGGGGCTTGAGCCCTAGACCTGCTTCTAAAAATTTGCTTAAATTTTTATTAATTTAACATGTAAATTTTATTAATTCACCATGTAAATTTTATAAAAAGTAAATATCTATTAGTCGAGCTCTATCTAAATTATAATCTTCTATAATTTCTGGTTCCTGGCTTTCGTAGATAAGTGCATGGTCAGTGGTCACAAGGAGGCACCTACTGAATACGTACTGATCACCACTCTGCTCCCACGCACCCCCAGCCATACATGCATGCAGCTGGTTTCATCTGGCAAAAGGTTATACCTGCATGCATGCAGAGAATTGCAGATTACAACCTGCAGTAACAAAATACAGCGAGTAGAGTTAATTGTGCTTGCTTGGAATGTATTTATGCATGTGGCTTATAAACTGCTCCCTCCATCCATGAATATAAAGGCAATGTCAAATTTTTTTAACTTCGACTATCAATAAATAAAGATTGATGTTACTAGATTTATCATTAAACAAACTATCATAATATATAACTCTTTTTATTTAAAAATATTTTATTTTTATAGGGATTACTGATCAAAGTAACACATCGGAGACCGTGTCAAAGTCAAAAAAATGCTTATATTTATAGACAGGAAATAAAAATATGTGGTACAATGAAAAATAATTTCAGGGAAAGAATATTACCCTTTTATATCTTAGTGTTTCAAAAGACAAAGCTGAGTGACGAAAATGATGAAAAACCCTAAATTAATTCTAAAATTAAGTTCTACAACTCAAAATTGGTGCAACTCAAACAACCAGGCTTTGAGATTCATATTTCTAGAGCATGGTAAAACTGGGATGTTGTGAAAAGTACATGTCGATTACTTGTACATCTCCTTGTTAAAAAGAAACTTCTACATGTGCGTTCTAAATATTCATATAGGTAGGTATCAAGAGTTAAAATCCACAGAGTTTTATGTGACCTTATATAACTTGTACAAGAGATGCAGTACTGTAGTAGTTGGATGGACGTACAGCAATGAAATGGCCAAATCTTCATGCAGCTGGGGAGGACGTCACACACAACCAACGCTGTAGAAATCAGCCCCCAAACCTGCAGTGAATCAGTGAACCATCGCCAGCAGCAGAGAGCAGGGGTTCACAACTTCTGGATTTCACTATTTCCTGCAAAAAATATACACAAGTTCGGTGGTCCATTCTTGTAGTAGTAGTAATTTGGATCCTGCTTGCTTGCTCCCCTGTGATTACATATCCATGGACATTTTCATTTCCCCTCAAGGCCATATGTACATATGGTCCTTGGCCTTGTTTGGCAAGAAGAAGACATTGTCGGTGATGTACTGGTATTGTGTATTGTAGCAAGTAGTGATATCCAGCTAATTGCTTGCATAGGACTACAGGGGCACAACTGTACAAGCAACAGAGTAATGGCACTCCTTCAGTGAGCCCTTCGCCATGTCAGTCCTACTGGGTACCATCCTGTCTAAAAATTGCCATATGGTGCATACACATAAATGTGATCACAGTACAGACCCGTGAGCGCAACACATGGGATGGCAAAGCAATTAACACCAGCAGGTTAATTAATAGTGCATCTGGTAAGTAAAACCTGTACCTAGCCTTTTGGCTCATCTTCATCAAGAATACTATTACAATTGGATGCATGCACAGTTTCCTAAACTCAAACACAGATGACAAACTCAACATACTCCATCCGTTTCAAAAGAACAAAGGCCTTGAGCAATAATTACTCTATTAGGACATAATTTATGTGATACAATATCATAGTCATACTTTTAAATATGCATCTAATAAATTCAATTTTGTGTCACAAAAATATATCCTAATAGAGTACAATTATTAGTAAAAAGTCTTGTTCTAATGAAGCAAAATATATCTTATACTTTGAAACGCAGTAGCAAAATAACAAACCCTACAGTTTAATCTCTAGTTTTCCTTCCTCTTGCCTATTGTTTTCGCTCACATGGTCTCTCTGATCTGATCAGCATCTTTGTATATCATCGTGTAGAGAAGGCCGGACCTGAGCAATACCAACCGAGGAAAAAAGGCTGTACTCCGGTGCAATGCAAGTGCAAGAAAGCAAAAGGCCATTAGGAACAAACAGCCCAGCATTAGCCCCCAGAATGTGCTACTAGTAATTATACTGCGGATAATGCTGGAAAATATGAGCTAGTTTTTTCTTCCTAGGGCATCTGAGTCATGGGTCTACCTTGAGAGGATCCAAATGCAATGGACAAACACACAGAAAAGCAGGAACTTTTGCCCCAAACGCGTTCCGGCTTTACGCATTTGCGCTTTGGTGTCATGTGTGTACCGCGAACCTGCAAAGCGTTGCATGTTTAAGGTCAACTGACGTTATCAAATAACCCGGTAGCTGTTTTCTTGCCCAGTTGATGGTGATAGATACCCCCCAACTTGGTGAATAAATAGTACATGTCAGTTTAGTTTAAACATGATGCTGAATTCCTAGGACTTCAGTACCGATCTAAACATTCCAGGACATGTGCTTAATTAGTCCCCAACCATCAATTTTTCAAACAGTAGTCACAGATCATAAGTTTGAAGTTGAAGAAATGTGCTGTACTTGTACATGTCACTTGGAAGTTAGTAGGACAGTAAAGTCGAGGTAAGTAATGGAGAATTTTCCCAAGAAACTTAATGGGTGCAAGTTCTGAAAATGAACCCAAGGCAACTCGATCTTTATTTTCTATTTTGAAGGGAGACATGACTGCTCCAATTTGGCATGTTCCGTGTAGTTTGAAAAGATGAAAGCAGAAAAAACTGTAATTAGTTCTGATCTAACTTCAAAAGCTACTGTACAATGTAATTAGGTTACTATTTCGTCACCTAGTGGAATTAAAAGAACGAAGAAGTAGTACATGACCAGATCAGACTCAGACAGGCAGATTAGACAGATTTTGTCATATATAATAACCCAGCTTCACCTAAACCTAACCAGATTCGTTAGCCCAGCTAGGAACCTTGCTAAATGAAGTGAAGCAAAAGATATAAACAACACATCGTAGCATAAACTCATCATTAATCAATCGACACTTTAATAATTAGAAACACGGCGCCAATGATAGAAACTAGCATTTCTCACCTGTCTGTCCGAGTCCGAAGGTTAGGTGAGGTCTACCATCTTCAGTACCAGTTCATCTACAGATGGGACAAGGCTGTAAATTAAAGAATTCTAATGCCAAAGCTACCTTGGCATTTTAACCACCATGGCATAATCCGCTTGTTCTATATGAAACTCTCCATCGTCTTCATCTCCTTGTGAAGTTGTGAGCACGCGTGCTGCTGTAATCACAGATCAGAAAAGCAGCTTAGGAAGACCTGCAGGGAAAGGACCTGTCCTTGAAGAAAGGCTGACCTGTGATGATTGAATGACCAGTTAGTAGTTTCACCCCTGTATTTTGTAGTAAGATCTGAACTGTTTGGGGTTCCTTTTCTCTGTAGATGTTTGTGCAACTGGACATTGAGATTCCGGATGATCCTGGGACTACTACTTTCTGTCTCTCACTCTGGAGAAAATGGATGTGGGTGAAATAAGCAAAAGAGATAAGGGTTCATGTCTGTTCAACCAGATTATAATTTTCAGCAAGGGCATTGAGTGAGTGTGCAAATTTCAAACACCAGCAATGTCCGTGCAGTAATGTGGTCTAGTGGAACGTAGTAGTTTGATATGCAGGTTCCATTATACAGTTTCAGTTTCTGGAATGAGCTATCTCCAACTAGAAATAGAGCAATAGGACATTGGAGTACTTTGTTAACTGCAGAGAACCTAACTTTTAATAGACTTGTACATAAATAATAGTGTTGATAGTATCCTAATAATACCAGAATGGAACCAGGGAAAGTACAGCACTTGAGAGATATGATAAATATAAAATATTCACGAGTGTTGAATTGATAAAAGAGAAATGGAAGAGCAAAGAACACATACATGAAAAAGAACATTGTTTTGAAGGTATATGATCATTGAAAGCCAAATCCTATATTACACCGGTTTCTTCAGCTGGTACAGTACATCAATGACGTGATCATTTTATAAGGATGCACCTGACGGGTGAACCCTCAGCTCCAACCAGCCTTAGAGGTAAGCAATGTAACATGTACATGCCAGGTTCCACATCATCTAACTTCAGAGCTTCGACAATTACAATTTCCTTCATGAAAAAATAGCCAAATAAATAGGTGGCACATAAACTAGTAAAGAAATATCTTACTGACATGAAAAGCAGCATGCACCATTCTCTGAATCACCGACACACCTAGTGTAATGTTCTTCAGAGGAGCACTAGACAAAAGGGAAGTACACATTACAAAAAGTGAAGAGTAAAGTGCGTAAAATCATCATCTCCAACCTTGTCAGTTTAACTCTATTATTACCATCGCCTTTCCAATATAAAGCCCAAAGCCCCCCGCCAGCACTAGCCAAAAGATGCTTCTTTATAAAACACAAATCCTTTTCTTTTGTCAACCAACGAGTATACAAATGATGAATCATTGAGTTGCTTTGTCCAAGAAAGACCCCTAATTCTGACTATCTGAGTTTCTTTCCATTGCTATTAAGAACAATACAAGAGATTGAGCATGAACCTTTGACAATGCATATTTAGTACCAGATCTTGTGTTAGACGGTCATTTAGAAAGCTAAATTGGCAAAAGAAAAAAACATGCATTCACTATATAACTCGAGACTGAATCCACCACTAGTGTCAAGGAACTTCTTGCCCTCTTGGTATCACCATTAGAGTATGAGACCCTGTAACTTGGCAGTTGTTTTTGTTGCACAAATGTCCCCTGATAGATCTCAAAGCTCAGGACCCGGGAGCACACCATTATTGAATTTCTATGCCTGCTAATTTGTACTCCGAAGATTTAAAGAAAAGGAGGGGGATCTAGCTGTAGTTCAATAAATAGAAAGTGAGAAACACGCTGATTAGTTTTGGAAGGACTATTTTGGATCTAGCATTAGCATTCTCAGAGTGATTCGATCAACAATGCCTGAGACGGAAAAATTGTGCAGTACAGGCAACAAACTCAACGGTAAGAGACTAAGAGATCTTACAGGTGGTGAGAGTATTAAAGCTGATCCATAGATTTCAATATTTCATACAGAAAGTTAAGTTTCTTACCCTACTTTTCAAAAACAATACATGTGCAGGAATCATGTGTTCATACGAAGCGACTGACAGATAGTCCACCCCTACAGGATTATCAAGCAAACATGTTAAGCCCAGGTTGTAAAAGGTAAACACATCAACCTATCAGAACCATATACACGAACTGACCAATGTTCCACAGGACAGGATGGCAGCATAGCAATTACTTACCGACTAGCTTAATATCAGTGTAACCAACCAACCATTGTGCACCATCCTCTGTAAATCCAACAAAACTCAGATCACTCTCCTTTTGCCACATCAGCCCCCTGGAAATTAAATATTCCCAATCTGTTAAGCTTTCATCATATGGAGTTTAAATGATAAAAATCGTGCAGTACACCTAAGTTGTGTATTTATTAGTTACTTGTCAGTGTTCATTGTTCTGAAAAGAACTCGACGAACTCCTCTTGGGATGTTCAGGGACTCCATTACTTCAGCTGCGTAACGCAATTTTGTTAGTACTACCAACCCAAACACATGAGAACAGACATGCTAACTTAAGCTTCTTAAAGAAGTATAGAAGCAAAGTGCCAAATTGGGCTGTGAGATAGAGATAATTCAATAATGATATGAACCATGCATCAGGTCACTTATCTCTACAATCCCAGAATAAAAAAATAGATTTATGATGACATAGATGGAAGATAATTAATCCATCATTTAATGGAAAAAAGTGCTCAACAAATTTCAGAAACTACAACATCGTACCAGTTATGTTTGAGTGTCTCGGGACATCAACCAGCAATGCAGGACCTGTCCATTACAATCAGAAATTGATTGCAACTTTATAGGAATACATTAACTTTAAAATCAAAATCAAAATCACATGCGTTTCTCCTGATCACCATAATTAAAAAAACGACAACAAAAACTACCAAAAGTATATAAGTATAGATGAATATGCGCCTCACATATCTCATGATCATGACTACTCACATGGATGCTGAAAGAGTTCAGTCTTAATATCAGTTCATCAGAAGAACCAACAAAATTCGAGCTCGTGGCCTCGTGCGAAGGAGAATTAATTAGAGAATCACGCCAAAAGTAGCTTCGATAATCGATACCATTGAGGAGGTCGAGGTCGAGAGTGTCGACGTCGAGGCCGGCGTCGAAGTGCGGCTGCCACATGTGGCCGGGGGCGTCGACGTGGGTGCCCGTGTGGACGCTCATCCGGAGCTCCGAGAGGTTGGAGCGCGAGCCGTTCGCCATGGATTTCTTCAGCCGCACCATGGCGCCCACCCCGACGCCCGAACCCAGCACCGGGAGCTCCGGCCGCACCGCGTGCGTGATGTCCAGGATCCGCCTCCCTCCGCCGCCGCTGCTGTCCCCGTGCTCCTGCGGCGCAGCCACATCCGGTGCGGCTGCGCAGGTGGGGAGGTGATGGTTCACCGAGTGGTCGCCGGCGGCGAGAGGAGCTTGACGCGCGGCCACGACGAGCAGGAGCACGACGGTGGCGAGATGAGCCATGGGCGTTCGCAGTTCGAGCGAGACGTACTGTTTTTCTCTTTTTTTTAAAAAAAAACGAAGATAAGGCGTACTATTAGTATTTTTTTTAAGATAAGACTTTTTTCTCTGATCTTGTGAGAATTGAACGGTTTCCTGAGAAATTTGAGCGTTTTGAACATGATATAATTTTTTGAAATGGTTTTGATGTTGTTTCAGTGTTTAGATCCCATCTAAAACGAGAAGATTTGGAGGACAGGAAACATCATCCATTGATATGAATTTGTATTACACAAATTTTCCTTTGGAATTAAATTCCTGTTATGCAAACAGGGGCCCATGAGACTGTAGTTTGGAATCTGGATCAAGCCCATCACAAAAATAACAAGAAGTACCAACTCTAGCCCAACTTTACATAAATCAGCCATCCAAACCTAAAACGGGGGCAAATTAATGCCACCATAATCAGAGCAAAATTCAGCATCAGCAATATGATGATTGAAAAAACAAACCGATCATATTTAAATTCACCACACATCAAGAGTATAAAGCAAATTTATTGAGCATCTCAAACACCATGGTACAAAGTCGACAAGTTACTGCAACTTTTCACTGTAAACACTTATCAGGCAGTTGCAGTTAGAACTAGAATTACTGCTTCCCCCCTTTGTAGAAAGCAGTAGTTACAGTTACAGAACAGCCAAACATGACCTCAAAACAGAACAAAGGTGGATCACTGTTACAACAAACCCAAAACATATAACATAATCGAACAAATTCCGTCGTGACATTCTGCAAGCTATGATATATAATACATACCAGATGGTAACTACTACCATTGGTTGCTAAGTTGACATGAATCACTTCAGGAATGATTTCATTTGTTCAATTAACTGGATGATGAAGGCTGGATACCCTGGATAAATTTGAAAACCGATCATCACTTGTTGCTAACTTGCTTTTGTATGTGGACAACTTCAGTCCACCAAGTGCGCCATATCAATATGGTGCTGGTGGATAAGTTGCAGGATAGGGCGCTGCATAAGATCCATCATGGTAAACAGAGATTAATTACCTTATTAGTTCTTGACTAATGCTATGTGAATGGATGAATTCATGTCTGCTCAGCCAGATCTTACCAGGTGGATATGTGGGCTGTCCTTCTGGAGGTGGCGGGTAAGTTTGTCCATATGGTTGTGGTGGATATGGTTGTCCCTGCGGCTGCGGTGGGTATGGTTGTCCCTGTGGCTGCGGTGGGTATGGTTGTACTTGAGGCTGCGGTGGGTATGTTTGTCCCTGTGGCTGTGGTGGGTATGTTTGTCCCTGTGGTTGCGGTGGGTACGGCTGTGGAGGATATGTTGTAGATGTAGGAGGGTATGCCGCATGCTCAACATCGCGAGCTAGCAGAGGTGGCGGTGCATGTGGGTATGCTGAAGTAGGATATGGCGCCGGGACATGGCTAGTAGGATAGGCTTGATATGGCGATACTGCAGGGTATCCTGCAGGAGGTAGTGCGTATGAAGGCGAGGGCACAGCATATGGTACTGCTGGTACTGGCACTGGAGAGACAGAATGGGTGGTTGGCGTGGCAGCAATTTTACCCGGCTTGTTCTTCTGGTGCACATAAGAAAATCCATGAGGCAATGCTATATCAACAAGAATAAGGCAGCAAGGGTTAACCAGTCTCTCACCATTGCTGAAACATCAAAATGCATAATGAGTGTCACTTCCCCAGCAGACCTGAAGATACACTACCATCAGGAAGTTCACAAGTGCAATGAGCTCAAGGTAAAACAAATACGACTACCTCATATGGCGTGTCTGGAGGGGCCATGAGGTGTCGTCATAGCCACGCGTAAGCACCTTATGCAGCTGCACCCTACAAAAAGGCTCAGTTGACAGTTATTTAAGAACAGTAATCACCAAATGGGCGTGATTGAGGTCCACAAACCTGCCATTGCCAATGAAATCATCATGGGTGAGTGTGTTGCTGTTCCACACTGTGATGGTTAGCTCACGAAGCCCCTCAATGAGAGGTATATGAAACTTCTCGTCAAAAGTAGGGTTCCTTCCCCCATCTGGCAGAAACATCATATTCATATAAAAAAAGTGTAGCACTGGATTGTGGTAGAGAATAGAGAAAGTGGCACGATGAAGCTCAGTTTAGCAGAAGGATGCTTGTATTAACAAATAAGAAGTGCATGAATATAAAATATCAGCAAGATGAATATTATCCTAGACTCTACTCAGGAAAGGGCATTTGGTGATTGATTTCATTATTACATAGTACAGAGCTAAGAACACCTTGGAAGTTGAATAAGAAACATGTCGCAGTATTTGGAAAACTTCCTGACAATAACTATATCAACTCGAAGTTTGTACTGTAATAAAGGGCCTGGATTTTCAGTTGTAGCACAGTACTTGTAAGATAGCTGGAAAGGGGGGAAAACATTCTTCAGCACTCGTGCTTATAAAATTTGTATAGTATAAGAACAACATAAATATTGGGTCTTAACGGCACACTCCTCTAAAATTCACATAACCTAATAAACTTCTTGTTGGGGTTTGTAAGGCTAGGATGTGGGTATGCGGCAAATTTCCCATTGCACAAAAAAGTTGAATTTCTCAACTTCTAAACCAGAAAGATGATACAGATCACTCTTATAGGAGCCTTTTCCCTTTCCATTTGTGACTCTCTTTTTTCCGAAAGCATGAAAGCACTACTCAACACATGTCAGTAACTGGCAGACTTTACAAAAGGGAACAAGATTACAATCCCAATTGCTAATTATTAGCCTTGTACTGATAGCAATTAAATTCTGATAAGGTAACATGGTTCAGAATTCCTTTTTTTGTACCACATAGTATTATGGTAACTTCCTTAGCCCGAAAAGATACTTGTGTAATGGCTAATCATCATAGTAGAGTACCCTAAGAAACTGCTCCTAAATCCCACTAGCAAGGGTACTTTTGTATTCTGTTGTTGTCAACAAGAAATACTAGGCAAAGAGTGGTGTAGACCTTTACTTTTTTCTTAATCTTCCTATTATTAAATGACGCAGAGCATTTCCTTGTTTTGAGAAAACGAAAGAGTTAAGGTGACGGTGCCAAGAAGCGATAAGTAGCGGATACCACTAGTGTGTCAGACTGCCTACGTGGAAGGTATAACACAAAGGTAAAGGTATTAGTACCTCCAATCTCGGTCGCATAATTCCACCTCCAATTTTGTAAAGAAACGAGCTAAATGCCATGGCACATCTAATTCTGTAAAGAACAAGCTGAACACCATGGCGCATCGCATCTAACACATGGTCCACATAGAAATGGTCCACAAGGTACTAATACAAATTATTCAGCTAAGCTACTTCAACTATGACCAATTCGCCATTGCTCTTTCAAAGCAAAACTGAGTAACTGAGCAACCCCATTCTCATGAACAAAGGAAGAAAACCACCCCCACCTTGGGAATAACGACGTGTTTGGCTTTGACCCAATCACTCAAGGGAATCGGATGAGTGCGCCCGAAAGGCAACAAACAACGACAGCATTGACAGAAAAAAAGATGCACAGTACATACACACTACCCCAATTCGAGTGTATATTTCACGATTCAAACCTCAAAACCCTAGCAGTTCTTCTTGGCTTACCGCTACCGAATTCGAGTTCATTCACGATTCACAGCTCAAATCCCAGCGTTTTCTGGCAATCTACCTCACCTTCTCTGGATATGAAATCGTCTAATACACTAACAATATGGGAGAGGAGGAGGCGGAGCTTACCGGTGCAGGTTCGGGTGCGGAACTTGTTGGTGGCGTAGTCGATGCAGACGTAGGGATCCTGCCGCGTGAAGAACTCCGTGTCCCGCAGCTTCCTGCATCCAGTCACTAATGGATGGACAATAAACACACACAAGAGAGACTCACAGGTGAGACGCCGCCGCCGCCAAATTCGGGTTCGGAATTCAGCGAGGCAAAAAAAAAAAAAAAAAATCAATCTCGGGGGCACCTCTGACTTCGAGGATCTGGCCTTGTATCGACATGGATGGATGGCTGGCTACGGGCGCGGTCGGCTCGCGGTGGAGCGGGAGAGGGGAACAAGAGAGAGCTGAGTTGACGAATGAAATGACCTAGACGAACGGGACGACTAGGATTAAAGAGGATTTTGCTTGTTAGTACGGCAGCGTTCGCAGGAGAGGTTTCCCAGTGTGAACAGTGATTACGGAAAACGGAGCGATCCATTAGCGCGTGATTAATTAAGTTTTTACTAATTTTTTTTCAAAAATAGATTAATTTAATTTTTTAAAGCAACTTTTGTATAGAAACTTTTTGCAAAATACACACCGTTTAGTAGTTTGAAAAGCGTGCGCGCGGAAAACGAGGGAGAGGAGTTGGGAAGAGGATGCAAAGAACACAGCCTAAGTAGTGCTCGTATTGTAGGTTCGAACTTGAACAAGTTTTTTTTTTTTTGAACCACTCAGGAATCTGGACATGCCAAGACTTGTGATTCATATAACAAAGTTAGGCAAGTCTATTTATAAGATAAAACTACGAGAAGAATTGGATTCATATATTCGAAGAAAAATGCTTGCTCTGATTGGATTGCGTGAAGTCTCCGCAGCGCGCATCTTCAGCCGCGTGCCATCCCTCAACCACGAATGCGCGTTCAATTGCCAAGAGGTTTCGGATGTGACGACGATGAAATCCCAAGTTCCGTGTCTGCTGCTACAGAGATCAGGTCAGCTTGCTCTTTCAATCCCGCGATACCGTAGCGGGTGAAACAATCCCGGGACCCTCGCCAAGGCGAAATCAGAATACAAAGACGGAGCAAGGAGTAAGTAGTACTCCGTTTTTATTTAGATGTTCCTTGGCGATCTCGATGCAAACAAATGCAGACGAAGTTTCCCCGCACGTTCCGAGTCGGTCAACGGACAAATTGCACTCCGCGCTGCCTTGTGTTCCCGCCTTGTCAGCAGAGACGCGGTAAAAAAAAAAAAAGGTCCCAACACCAACAGGTACAAAAAAAGTTCACAAGAAATGAAGTGTGGACAACATCGTCTACCAGCCCTAGCTACTATCCAACTTGATGTACTACTGTAGGAGTAATTCACTGTCCATTACACATCAGAACCACAATAAATTGTGTGGGCTAGTTCGTCTATATTTACAGTCAGCAACACATAGCCACAGGGAAGTGAGCTTACCATGAGTTTTCTGGCGTGTATTCTTTTTCTTGAGCTGTTCTTCCCTTGGACTTTGTTGTACAACAATCCTTACTTTTTCCTAGCACTAACTGACGGACTCATTCCACTCTACAATGCGGATTACTAACCACAAGCAGAAGCTCCAGGGCAGAAGTCAGATCGTGGATATGCCCCTTGCTTTGTCGAAAAAAAACTCGTCCCTGCTTATGCAGCCATCCTTGGTTGTTGGTTTCCACGCATGATATGGCGCCTGAACCTCAGCCCCAGCTCTCCTTCCTGATCCCGTGGAATCAGTGCTTGCTCGTGTTCATCATCATCAGACGCTGTAGTTGTCCCAGGTTCACTCGAATGGGGTGAGTCCTCACCAAAGTTGTGCAGCCTCCTCCCAATCAGATACCGGTCATCCCTAATGGAATTGTGGAGATTGGTGAACCAAACATGGAATCTCTTGCCACAGAAGAACAGCGCGCTGAATATCAGGCAGCCAAGCCAGGCGAAACGGTAGACCGCTGAGTTCACAATGAGTGGGTAACCAAGCACTGGGAAGACACCCCTTGCAAGAACATATGGAACGCAGAGAGCTGTAAGGAGCTTGGTGACGATAGGCATTATGATTTCATGTAGAACCCATAGACCTCTCAAACGGGAGAACCCATCCTCTCTAACCCTCTCAAACTTCATCCTCCAGCTTTCATCAACCAAAGGTGCCATTTGATCCAACATAACCTGGAAACAGTATGCAAGCCAAAAATGATCAGCACAAACCTACCTCAATGACCTCTAAGGAGCACAATCAACAAATTAACTAAGGTGACAAAATGATCACAAATTTGTGTAATCTTACCAGCCTAGTCCATATCTTTAAGAATATTAATCCAAGAGCCCAATCCTGATACAACAGGAAAACCGGGCTCTCATCAATAGGCACCCTCATGGGTACAATGACCAGCAACTCAAACAGGAGTCCAATCAACACAGGAATAACAAAGATCTGAAAAGGATATAATATTTCTTGTTAGATTAAAGGTAGCCTCCAAAAGTACCCATAAACTATAGAACTTCTAGTTAAAGGACTCTACACTCTTCAGCCACAGTTCAGTAAGCTTGCCATACATACAGAAAAAAGAAACTCAGCCCAGATGATTTACCCATATTGACAGGAGAGCAGAACTCTTCACAACAATAGAGCACCACTTGCAGATTTGTTGCACTAGGAAGGCCAGTCTTCGTGATCGAATGTAATCAATTGCATATCTGGTTCCAGCTGCTGCACTCCAGATAATATAACATCCAATGCTGAAAGAGAATAAATCTAACAAAGAGAAACAATTTGCCATGGTGTTAGCAATATGTAGATAACCAACATTGCAAACACTGAAAGCTATCAAGCAAAAAAATAATTGAACATATTAACATCAGCAAATTACCATTGCACTTGATGCCATGTGTGATTGGCAGGCGGGGAATAGCCTCAAAAACCAAACGACCAAGTGAGATTGGAATAACAATCATTCCAGCATTGAATATCAGCAGAGTCATCCATGCCAGTACAAGCAAGAACACAATCCGAACGACAAAACCATACCTTGAAAAAGATCATAGAGTTGAGCCACAGTTCAAGATACTATACGACACAGGAAATTATATATAGTATGCTATATATGCAAAAGAATATCTTGAGTTCTTGACTATGACTTCTAGATTTTTCTAAATAAAAGATACGAACATCAAGGGAACAATAAACACCATATTTACTTTTTATATTTACAATTTAATAAAAGATGTGAACATTAAGAGACACAATATTTACTTTTTGTATTTACAATTTACTACTATTTGAATCATTACTCAATTATATTCAAACCAGTGTAGTTACTTTAACATATGAGATAATAGTATAATGTGTGCAAGACTGCAAGTTTAAGCATATACACAAAAAATAGTTATTCTTTTACACATATCTAGATATTATACTTACTCTGAATCTCCCTGGTCATCAACATCAGATTCTTCAGCGACCTCGTTACTGTCATTGGCATTGCCCCTGCCATTCTGATTATCAGCAGCATGTTGTATCATACGCTGCTCCAGCTGTGGGGCAACCATTTCCCGGCCACCATGTACCCTATCTCTACCTGCTCTGCCATTCCAGTTCTCTTGCCCACCATTTTCTTCATGTCTTGGCAGTAAGAAATCAGTTAAGCCTAATGCCCAACCAGCAGCAGCAAACCAATGATGCAGAAGTGCTTTAATTGTCGCACGAGGCTTGAAATGCTCAATTGCAAACGGGATGCATATTTGGAACAGAAGCACATCAACTGGGATCTCTGTAAATGGGTCAAAAATGCTGCAAATCCACAACAATATGTAGGTTTAGAAAACTAAAATGAAAAAAAAGGAACAAAATAAAAAAAATATACACACAGATGATTACTCACGTGATGTCCAGAGGAAAAATCGATGGAGCTACTCGCATGGCCAGTTTGACAGGTAAGAAGACAAGCATCACAATCAAGCTTCCATACACAGCAACAGACAGAAGAACTCTCCGGGCATGTTTATGCACAGGATCATCAATCAAGTCCCGAAACGGATTGTAATTTGGATCGGCAGGGTCCCGCAAGAAATAAAGAACTCCATTGCGCAGTACCTATCATATAAAGTCAAAGTGAGAATGAGATTCATGAGAATTTACAAATCTGATAGTGGAACTAGCAAAAGGATTGAGCAATACCCCTCGAAGAAGGCTGACAAATATGCTTATTTGAAGCATATATATAATCCCAACAAGCCAATGGATAGAGGAGCTTGCCAAGGGTGACATTGTGAAGAATTCAACTCTTTGGGCAATTGTTGCACCCAGCATCTTTAAGGTGCATACATCAAGCCACCAACCACACATAAGGGGAAAGACGCCAAGTTCAATCACCAAAAGGAATGCAACTTTGACCATAGTCATGAGATGCTTCATTCCAGCAAAGAACTGCCTGCATAGAGATGGGATAGCCTCTAAAATGGTAGCTATACCGTAGAGCCTCCCAATGGTGAAACGTTCTCCCCTAGCATACCGCAGTAAAGCCAATGATCCGATGTACAAAAACACAAGGCAAAAGATAAACATATATCCCACAGCAAGAGTTGTCAGATCAGAAAGATAAGACGAGCCAATAGCAGTTCCTTTTATCAGACTGCTCTTCCCAGTGGCCTGCATTACGGTAAGACCGGTGGCATTTATCTTCAAGGATTGAGTAACCACCTCAATGACATGACCAATGACACCTTCATTATGGCTGTCAGCAGATAAGTTCTTCACAGCATTAAGTGCACTCTTCAATGTATCATTAGCCAATGAAATAGCAGTTTCAGTAAATGGCATCATTCTTGCCAGCATAGGACTAGAGGCTGAAGAGAAGAACCATGATAGATAGTACAGGACAACCCTTCCGAATGAGAATGGTACAAAGATCACAACAATGAGGAATATAGCATTGCTGGCCAGAACCTGGACAAAAATATGCATGTTAGTTAAAAAAAAAAATTACAGGAATGAACACTCTCTAGGACACAGCACAGCTGTAGTAAAAACTTGAAAAGACCAAGTGGCATGCTACACTATTGGCATCGTACAGGAATGAACACACACTAGCACATGCCGCACTATTGGCATCATACAAGCTTTTGCAATGAAGATATAGAAAGACTCCCTCAGGTCATTCATGGCATTTTTTAGGAATCAGAAATGAAAAAAAGCCTTGAAGAAGCAAAAAAGGAAGAAAAAAAGCTAGCAAAATAAGCACAAAATGTGCAACAGTGTTGAACATCACGTCAAATGAATAAACCAATATAAACTATGCAAAGCCAGTTTGGGAACCAGTGTTCAGTAGCAGATTCAATAATATTTATCACTTCCAAATTGACCCCATAAGAAGCAAGAAGAGTTCTGCAACAGCATGGCAATGTCGTACGGTTCATCAAAAAAACAAGAACATGTTGTGGGGCAGGAAAGCAAAATCCTTACTGTTATTGCGTTCTCGACCAAGTGGAAAACAGGGCCTTGCATGCCTACAAGTTCATCAAAAGGAACATCCTCTGCACCATCTGCATCATCCAAACCATCTAGCATCTGCTCGACTTGAGCTTCAAGTCGTTCTAATCGAGCAGCGACATTTTCTGCATTTCTTCTCAAAAGTTCACCGGCACCAAGTCCTTGGGCTTCTGCTAATTCGTCAACATTTCCATCTGCAGCAGGAACCCTATTATTAGGACCAGGTAACCTTCTGACAGCTCGTGCACCGTGCCTTTCACGGCCCCCATCATCCCTCTCAGCATCATGTCCTCCAAGTTCCCGCAAGTGTCTTATATAGTCCCTTAAAGAGGTAGCTCCAAGAAATATAAGGACAATAATAGCGGAGAGAAGAAAACCATGTAAACAGTCACTTAGGATCAACTGAGCGCTGATATGACTCAAGAATAGCCTCTGTGCTTCACCAAGACTTCTCACAAATGTTAACCTCCATATCCAGTAAGTGATGAAGGGGATAATCATAAGCCAAACTGAAAGAACAAAGGCAAGCCGGAGGACAAACTGAAGCACATGGCACGCTTTCATCCCAACACCAACAATAAGTTCTTGGAAGGGGAGTCTTGACGGAGCGTTGTCAGCATAGACAGGCGAGAAAGAGAATGCATGTTTGCAAACCTGCAAAGCACACACACAAATAGTTTAAAAAATTACCTAAGCAAAGTTGCAAACTGTTTGAGATAAGCAAAACAAAAGGAGAAAAGAATAGCAATGTCCTCATTTTCATGCAAACTGAGGCACTATGTCCCGGCATCTATCAACCTAAACCTAACTGGTCCATCAATATTATGAACAGATCTAAGATGTAGATTCTTCGCAAGCTAAATAATGTGCTAGTTTTCAATCTCTTGCAATAACAGGTAGAAACCTTGTCCCTACTAAGCTTTACATCCGTAAATGTGATTGCAGAGACACGGTTCTCAAACCCTATTCCACAAATTCTATCATCTTAGAGCCGTAGAAACCTCTCTTGCCCATAAAAGGTATCATATCACTGTTATCACTTGCCCCTATCCAGCACGAAGTGATGATGGCCCATTACACCACCAGCTACATACAACACGGCAAAATTCACCAGAAATTAGATAGCAATGCACCGGATTAGCATCCAATCGATCGATTCCACCGCCGAATCGAGACAAACCAAGGCCCCTGATAATAAAGCGAGCGACCGAGGGTTCCGTACCTCGCACTGGCGCGAGTTGCTGTGGTCGAGCCACTGGAGGAGGCAGTCCTGGTGCACGAACTTGATGCTGCCGCTGCAGGCGCACGGGTACCGGAGCGGGTGCTCGT
Source organism: Oryza punctata (assembly GCA_000573905.2). Lineage (NCBI taxonomy): Eukaryota > Viridiplantae > Streptophyta > Magnoliopsida > Poales > Poaceae > Oryza > Oryza punctata. Next base: position 32,657,848 of record CM002493.2, read on the forward strand.
CGTCCCCCGGGTTCCGGCAGATCCGGCACACGTCCCCTTCCTCCTCCTCCTCGTCCTCCTCCGCCACCGCCGCGGCCGCGGATGAGGGCGGCCGCGCCTCCTCCTGCTCGGCCGCGGGAGGCCGGTCCGCGGCGACGTCCGCCATGGCTGGGTGGGGAGGAGGAGGCGGCGGCGGCGGCCGTGCGTGCGATCGCGCGGGGGGAGGCGGGTCGCGGGGTGGGGAGGCGGTGGGGAAAGAGGGGGAGAGGCGGATGGATTAGCGCCTCGTTAATAACGCGTTGGTGACGAAGGCGAGGCGAGGAGTCCCTGAGGGGTGGGGCCCGCGGCGAGGCGGTCGGCTTAGCGGGTCGCGGTTTGGGTCGGTGAAGGGAAAGGTTGGTTCGGGTAGAGGATATTTATAGCGGGGTGGAGAGTTGGTTTAGCCCGTTTATCTGGTTGGGCTCAGCTATCGCATATAAGGGCGAGAGATGGGATGGCCCATTAGAGGCCCATCTATATCCCATCACTACTAAGATGATAATGATGTGATCAGGACTCAAGAATGAAACTTAAGGTCCCACATTTCATATGGCTGAAACTGAGTTCATCACAATTATTTGAGGGAATAGATGAATGGATGAAATACTAGAAAGCTATGAAGAAAGCTTTTAGAGATTGTACCATTCAGAGCTTGGGAAGCGTGCCAATAATAATCCATAATCTAAGAGAGAAAAAGATGTGACCTGCGTGTAGAACTGTAGACGGAGGAGCAAAGTGAGAAATCCATAGGAGCATAAGATTTTTTTTTTCCTACCAAGCATGCTCATTTCATTGAATAAAACTGGAGAAAACTATAATCTTAAGGGTCATTTATGATTAATTAATCATGAGTTTGCTTGAGAGATGAAATGAATCTGGTTGGGTCAAACATATTTTTTAGAGTGCTTAGTTTGGGGATAGGTAGTATCGGATGATCCCTGAAATGCAATATGCACTTACAAATTTATCCTTACAAATGACGGATCAATCCGCTTCACTTTTCTTTGCGCAACGGTTTAAGGTTTAAGACCATTTGTAAATTGTAACCCCACAAAGACGTTTGGACGGGACAGGATAACCATAGATCATTAAGTACGTTTAAGAACGGCTCAGAAGTTAAGTATTTCATTAAAAAAAATTTGTACTGCTAGATATTCCACATGAGTAGTTCATTTTTTGCAGGAATCTGAACGACTCTACACCTTGTGTCGCAATGTCAGTGCACGTTTATTTTTTTTCTTATGCCCCTTCATTTGGAGCAACATCATGTAGAGCAAGGCAGCAAGCAGAAACGGAAGAATCAAGCATCAACAATTTGCAGGCATGCATCCACGGTAATTCCATTTCATTTCAGCAGGGAAACCCAACATTTCAAGCAAAAAATCCAAGCTTCGAATGCAATTAACCCGCTCGAATCCTCACAGCATGACGATCTATCGATCTATCTGCACATGCACTACGGGTTCTTGGAGCCCAGCCAACGAATAACTCGGCATCGGGATTGCTAATGCCAGCTCCGGCCGTGCCGGGATCGATGCACCGAGGCTGCCCTTACCAAAAACGAGAATCCGGCCATCGTCGTCGTCCTCGCCGCCGCCGCCGGCGGCACGGCGCCCGAGGGGGAACGTTCAGGTCGTCGGCTTCCTGCAGCTAGAAGAATCCTAGGCAACACGGAGTGCCCTGCGAGCGTGCAGCTTGGCAGTGGCAGAGGCAGCGAGGTGAGCTCACTGATTCAGCGGCCAGTGGCAGTGGCAGTGCTGCTCCTGCTCCTGCTGCGGCTGCTGCTGCTGGGCCTGGACGACGACGACGCCGTGGCCACCTGCGACATTGGGAATCCTGATGATGCTGCAGCGGCGCTGTCGTCGTCGTCGGCGTCGGGCAGCCGGGGCCGGGCGGCGTACGGCGCCCAATTATTGCCGCCGTTGGGCCAGCCATGGCGCGGACGCATGTGTAGCTCTGCTGCGCCCTGCCTGCCGCCCCCGCCACCGCTGCTGATGACCTGGCTCTGTTCATCAGTCAGATGCTGTTGGGTTACGCGCCAGTGCGCCACGAAACCAAAAATAATCAAAGCAAAACGACACGTCCTTCTACTCTTGTAGCCAGTGATTTAGCAATTTTAGCATGCATGATGCATCTTTCAGTGAGGTGATCAACTGATCAGTGAGTAAGCATCAACGAACTCAGAATAAAAATTACCTAAAATTTTATATATACTAATTATCTAATTTTTAGTTGATATTACTTAGAATTAAATAATCTACACGGGATCCCATGACCCGGGAAGATCATCGTAGGGACGCTACTGTTAGGAAGCATACATACCATCAGGAGCATGTTCCGGCTACTGGGGTGGTGGTGGTGATCAGGACGGATGACCGCGCCGCCGTCCGGCATCGCCGGAGCCAAGGAAGGCCTAGCCCAGATGCTCCTCTGACGGTGACAGGCGGTCGTCTCCTCCTCCTCCGGCAGCATGAACTGTTTGTTTTTTTCCGGCATGGAACAGCTCATCGTCAATGTCACTGACAGTGTCATCTAGCAATGGACATGCGAGTCTCACCGTCAAGCTCGTCCTCTGGTTGCTTGGTGCAGAGTGGAGGACCTCGACGGCGGCGGGATCGCAGGCGGCCCGTTCGCCACCGGAGCACCCGAGGCTGAGCTCAAGATCAAGCTCGCTGTCCCAAGCTGCTGCTGCAACAACAACAAAAACAATATTGTGTTCACGGAGTGAATTCTAATCCCTCGAGGATATCCCCTCGTTTATCTTTTTTCTTCTAAATTCGATATAAATAGTTATGAAAAATTCTGAAAAGAATTAGCAATATAGAGTATAGTGATATCTATCGATCTACCAAAAATCAAGTTCTAATTCGATCTACACATTGAGAAAAAAAAGAAAAATTTAGATGTGAGCAGTACGCTATTATTTATACATTAAATTTATCTTTTTTATATTTCGACGTGTGAGCTGAATTTCAACCTAAAATTTTGTGGAGTTGTATAGATATGTTATATAGGTGTTGTCAAATTTTTTCAGAATTTTTCATAATCGTTTAGATGGTTTTTAAGCAAACGAGGTGACATCCCCTCGAAAAATCAAAATAGTTTCGGTTGCGTTCAGAAAAATGCGAGGCAAAACTTGGCAGCTGCCAATTATCAGGCAACTTGTTTTTATCGCGACCATTCATCAGAGAACTTACATACTCCCTAGTTTTATATTATAAGATATGCTTTTCTTTTCCTAATCAATCTTTTTAACTTTAACTAAGTTTATCGTAAAACTTAGCAACATCAATAATATTGGATTAGTTTCATTGAATTTAATGTTAAATATATTTTAATGATATGCTTATTTTATGTTGTAAATATTATTATGATTCTCTATAAATTTGGTCAAACAAAAAAGCTTTACCTTAAAAAAAATCAAAATCAAAGAATCTTGTAATATGAACATGGAGAGTAGCTTACATTGCAGGTTAAGCTCGTCCTCGTACGCTTGGGTGTCGAAGTTGGTCACAGCCTCTCTGCCACAGCACTTGATCGCGGCTTTGTCGTAAGCCCTGATATCATGGTAAAAAATACGAAGAAATCATCAAGGTAATCACAGGCAATTCTGCAGCAGACAGCGATTATGAAACGCAATATGATGTCACATACTTGGCAGCCTCCATCTCCGTGTCATACAGGCCAAGGTATATGTACCTGCAACGATCGGGAAGGAAAAGAAACCGAATCAGAACAAAATTGAATCTTTCACTTTTTTAAACTAACAAAATTTCATCTTTTTTTGGGAAAATGAGTGGAATGATTACTTCTTGCCCATGAGCTGGCCGATCCTGGCCTCCCATTTGCCGCACTTGTGGAGGGTGACCCCTCTGAACCGTGAGCTCCCCCTAACGAAGCCAGCGCCCTGTCGCCGGAGGACCTGAACGAACTCCTCCTTGCTGAAGTTGTTCATCTGCCAATGCAAATGCCACGACAAGAACATGACAAGAAATTTAGAAAGAGGCATGTGAACACTGAACAGAACAGTTCTTGGTAACATATGTTCTGTTCTGCTCTAATCTGATCACCTTCTTTATGTCCTCCTTGTAGTCATCCAGGGTGAAGTTGATGTCTGCCTCCACGCCACGGAACTTGATTGCAGCCTGGTCATAAGCCCTGAAACAGATCATAGAAGACGAACAATTCAGATAGTTTTTCTAACCCACCTTGCTCTCTCCCTCTCTCTCCTTTCAGATAAAAACAATGTGCAGAATTCTGTCATAAACTGCTTTACCTTGCAGCAGCCTGTGCTGTATCGAATCCACCTAGAAACAAGCACAGAATGCACACATGAACAAATTCTGACACCTGATTAATTAATCATCAACAGACCATATAATCGAGACATTTTCCCACGACAAAAACACTTACCCAAGTACACCTGCTTTCCACAATCCCTGCACATTCAAACATAAACAAGAACTGATAAACAACAAAAGCAAATTGAAAATTGCTGGCAACAGAATCATTACTCAAAGATTACAATTTTCAAGTCTATATCACCAGAGCTGCATATATACAAGCATAGCAGATGTACGTATATGCACACGTATAAATACAAGTAGACAATACGAACTGACCAAATGTGGGACTCCCAGCGGCCGGTGCGGCGGTAGAAGGTGACGCCGCGATACTGCGAGCTCCTGGACCGGGGGCCCCGCCGCGTCTTCCTCGACGGCGGCCGGGCCCACTGCTCAGCCCCCGCCGCTGCCGCGGCGCCGGCGACGGCGACGTGGCACTGCTCCATTGCCACCAGCCGCTGCTCCGTCGCCTCCGGTACCACCGCCGCCGCCGTCATCGGGAAGAACTGCTGGGTGACGACAGCCGGCCGGACAAGATCGCCGGCGGCTGGCGCGGCGAACCCAAAGACCCTCCCAGACCCTTCCTCCATCTCCTCCTCCTCCACCTCGTCGTCCTCATGCATCGGGAGTGCAATGCCGCCGCCGACGCCAAAGAAGGCTCTCTTGGTTGCCGCCATGGCCTACACACCGGGTGTTCTTCTAGTTGCTCTACAGTCTACACACCATTGCCGCCTCTCCTCTTATGCTGCTACGTGATCTCTCGTTTCGTCTCCACACAGTGAGGGTGTGTAGCTGCAGAGCTCCTAGCACAGCAAGATGAAGGAGATGATGAATTGGTGAGGTTGGTATCTGAAGGCTGAAGCCAAGCAGGAAGGGCTAAGGAAAGGAAGAGAGATTTCTGAGCATATGCTATCACCTCATGTCATGCATCTTCTTTTTATGGGGAGTTTGGAAGGAGGGAAGAGAACACAGAAGACAGAAACACAGGGGTGAGACTGAGAGGGGCCCCAGGGCCGAGGCTATGTTTCTCATAGCCTCACCTCAAAAACACTATCTGACCTCGTTTAAGTGAGTTTAGCCAGGATGAAGATTAAGGTCCCGTTCTTTTCGATTAAGATACTTATATTATTTTGATATTCGTTAGCATTTTTTAACCGTTAAACAATTTGTTTTATACGAAAACTTTATATACAAAAGTTATCTTAAAATATCAAAGTTTAAAATAATTAAAACTTAATTAATCATAATTTTCTCGTTTTACATACTATCACTTAATTATTTTGAACTTGAAAAATGTTTATCTAATATTTTAAAATAACTTCTATATAAAAGGACTTTTTATGAAATGCACCGTTTACCCGTTTGGAAAATATGCTAATAAAAATCAAATAAAATCTATATTTTTATTAGAAAAGATCGAGATGTCTGCCCTTCCTTCCATCTCTACTATACTACTACTGCTAATCCTCTCTCTGTGTCCTCTCACTGTGCTTTGGGCTCCTCACCTAACAATCATCCCTCCTTTTTATGCCTCTTCATGATGCACATTTACTTGCACTGTTGCAGGCACCGATCAAAAATCGATCACATGTAGGAGTAGCACCATTGCACAGTGTATGTATGTACACTGACGCACAATGCGATGCCTATTGGTTTGTGTTGGAACACAGGGATGCATCCCACCTGAAATTTTCTCCAGACAATATCATTCTCGCAGGTATAATTGTCGTATGCTTTTGCTCTGTTATTTCAGACTAGTGTATTGCAAGTAACCAAAGCAGGGAGCAGTCCACTTAGATCTTTCCATAATTTTTTTTAGTCATATTCAGACTAGTGTATTGCAAGTAACCAAAGCAGGGAGCAGTAGATATTTCAGAATTAATTAGTAGCTCATAGGTTTCTTGTATTCAGCCAACACTACACTGGGTACTACCTCATTTAGGGCCAAGCCACCCAGCCATTGTCTGCACATTCACTTCGCTGCATATAAAGGCCCCATCGCCCACCCGCCGGTGAAAGAGGTTTTTAATACAGAAGCAATGCAAAGATCTCGTGTTTGGCCTCTGCCTGTGCAGAAGAGGAGAAGATCTCAAGATTCATATCATCATATACTCCCAGGCCCCAGCTCCCCAATACCACGTTAACCAAATCGAGAACATCATGATACGTTCATACGCATGATAAATACTCATATCCTCCGGCGCATTTGGGTCCATTACACCATGTTTATCAAACGCAACACCAAGGACGCATCCCTCTATTCAATGAAATTGACACCCTTTTCTACCGGTTCGTTAAAAAAAATATGCCATGTTTATGAGTGTAGTATATTGCCTGTCTTTTACTGATCAGTTTAAGGTTTTTGTTCCTGTGCTTATGACACTTTAACTGTTAAGAGCAGCATTCCGAATGCAATGGGTGTAAAGTATTGCCAAGTGTGCATGTTTGCTACCCATGATGGAAAATAATTAGGAGACAGAGATTAGCACTGAGGTTGCATGTTTAAAGTAGAAAAGGAGAGTGGTTGAGATATACCTAATTTTTTCTTTAGTGTTGTACCAGTACTGATTGGGATGTGGTTAGCTGCAGCTAAGATATGGATTGGAGCAATTTTCATGGAATGTTCTCATGTTTGTTATTGATTAGTTCTATTCCTTGTTGCAACACCAAGGAAGCATCTCTCTTTTGGCTGTGTTAGTACTGCTATTGGTATGATAGGAAATGGGTAGTTGGTGTAGTTTATCAGAGGACTCCATTTAATTTTCAGAACTTCCATACTATGCACGGCCTGTCAGATATTTGATATTTCAAATTGCAAATATACTTGCCGTGTAGCTCTTAAAGAAACATTAAATTATCAAAGCCAATTCCATTCGGATTTGGGAAAACTATGGTGTTGCCCTTCATGAAAGCGTCTAAACAAGCTTGCCAAAAGGGCATTCATTTTTGTTGTTGCCATAAATTGAAGTAGACAATTAAGGTTGCTTGGGATGAATTGTCCATCTAATATAGATGCTAAAATCATGCGGAGTTGTTAAACTTGTCTATAAGATTAACAACGTCATTTAGGAGGAAGAGTTAAAAAAATATTAAAGAGGTATTCAAAAAAGAAAAGGATGGTTAAAAACATGTGGAAAACAAGCAATTGGCACAATGCCTTGCCCTTATAAAACTACAGACAGAACATCAATTGAGATATCAACTTGTCCAATCCCGTCACCACTTTCCTTCCACTGACTGATTTGATGGGTTTCTGTTATCTCCAAACTGAAGGCAACAATGAAGGCACATTCAGATGTTAAATAACTTGTGAAGTCAAACATTGTGGTAGGTATCTCCAGTTATGTTCTCTCTAGAAGCAAAGCAAGAACCAGATCGACAAAGAGATCTACTCCTATAACACATTTACTCTATAAGGGACAGTGTAATGAATCCACCTACACCTTTTTTTGCAGGAAAAGTCTTCCTCAGAAGAACCAATAGGCTCTATACGTAAGAAACATGCAGTGCATACATTGCAACATGAAGAGAAAAAAAAACGAGAGAGAGTAGTAGCAAGTAAATACCATGAGTAAAAAGAGCCGCTTGTATTTATGCGAGAGATGATGATGAGGCTAGCTTTTATTGTGCTAGATCTCCAAGCAGTGCTGTCCAACCATCATAAACAGCTGCGAAGGGAAGGGGGGAATCAAATGCAAGCAAGCAAAATGTTTCCATAAGAGGCCAATCCAAGAGTACCTTGTAGGTCCTTGTTCCTCCTTTTCTTGCCTCCCCCCTCCTGTAGTTAGTTCCTGTGCTCTCTCTCCTCTATCCGTCACCCCTGCAGGGTTGCTGCAGTCCTTATTTACTGCTCATCAATCACTCTTCTTCCTCCTTTGTTGATCACAGACCAGCAGAAACAATCACTTCAATCCCATTTTCAGTTCAGTTCCCCTTGTCATGCTACCTACAACTTAGATCCAGCCAAACTGTGAAAAGAAGTAAATGAAGGCCGTACCTTTGGTATAATATATACTTGAGCACCAAACGCTGCAAATCCACCTCTTCCTGTCTTTTGGTGTGCATCCAGGCATCCCAGCTGAAGAACAGCAACAATCACCATGCACAGACAATGCTACAGCTTGTGAAAACATCTTATCTGTCTAATACTACAATGTTCAAGTTCATGACATTGTGTTGGAATATGCGTTCAGTAAAAAAAGAAATTTACTGCTAAGTAGTAAACCCCATTGTGGTATATATTTCAGTAGGATTTTGTTGGATCTGCAACTCCCATCCCAATCAATCCGATCCTCCTATCCTCCTCTTCAGCTCGAACGTGGCAAGGACCCAGGGGGAAGCAACAGTTGTCAGGCACTTAAAAACAAAGAGCAGTGTGCTTTTATGCTCCCCTGCCATGAAATGTGGCAAGTGTGTGTGCGAGGAGGGGAATCAAATGCTACAAAAGGAGGAGCTCCCCAGAAGTAGCCAATGCAACAGTACGAAGCTCCTTTATTTGTCCACCAAACCCAATGTACCACCACCACCGGGCGCATTTGGAACAAAGCAAATTCTGGTCCTCTTTGAATTTTCCATTACTGTACATATAGCCTTGAGTTACAATGATATGTAACTTCACAGCAATTCTCAACTGCAGAGAGAAGCATAAGAACATAAAAATGTTTCTCTACACCATAACCCAGGTGATTTTAGTGGATAATAAGCATATCATCCAACATTGATTTCTTGAATGAAAGGAAATATTTAAGCTGCAAAGATAGACAAAACAGGAATGAGGCTGGCATAAAAAGAGGTAAAAGAAGCTCATGATGTGCAAACAGCAAAGCAAATCAGTAATAAGACACATGCTGAAAGCAACAGCATGTAGCAATGCAATGAGAGTTCCAGATGCACATTTTATTGCAGAAATGGCAGGTGATCACATTGCGGTGCATAATGAAGCATCATTATTTACAAAAGGAGCACTCTTAGGTTTTACAACACTTATGAACCGAACCAGGGCCTACCTGTTAAATAACTAAATTCAAGGTCTCAAGCACTCACATCACATGCAGATGTCTTATGGAGGACTTAGGATTGCTTAAAGCTTACAAGAAACATGTGGGCTAGATATATCGATAATCAGGAAAAAAATACGTTGCTTCAAATACACCTTAACATTGTATGATTGAACCCCAAAGTTCATCTTGTAGACTGTAGAATGTGTGTGTGTGTGTGTTAGAAAACAACACTCACACTATTTCTCCTTGGTCATTAAAACACCTTTTTTTAAAGGAGACATAGTGTGATTACCATTTTCTCAGACTACAGTGGATCTTGGAACCTGCATTTCACTCACCCATTGGAGTTTTCGTCAGGTATGTTAGCCTTGGCCAAATATCTTTCAGAAAAGTTTGAGTTTGAAGTTGATATCAATCTGCAACCGCCAGGATATATAATTATTTATTATTAAAAATATCAAAGTTTGAAAAACACAAAAAAAACCCAAATATTTTTAATCATATATAATGCTTTCCATTTTTATTACTGTAAAATAAAAAAGAACTGATTAGAACCATTCTCACTCGCTGCAAGCATATTAATTTTTTCTTTAAAAAATAGGCAGGAGTTTTGCCTAGTATGTTAATAGAGTAGAAAGGTTTTGATAACAGCAAGGGAAGAAGGAAAGCTCCCAAGCTAAGAGTGGCGATAAAAGCTAAAGCCCAATCTTCCACTGAGGTGAATTCGTGCGCCAGGTAGGCAAGTATGAACTCCCTCCTTGATCTTAGCTTGGGAGAGAAGCACGTAAAATTACACTGTCTAGAAACGTGCCTTGTGCAGCCTTTGGTTCTTCATTTTCCTAATGCTGTTTGATCAGGGGCATATATATATAGCTTTCAAGGATCAGTATCCTGTATCCTCCGTCAAGCCCACTGTCTCCTATGGTCTTTGCCTCTCATCCCAATCTGCAACTGCAAGAGTATAGCATGGGAAGAGATTGCAGTTAGGCTGCAGAGATCAAAGTCAGAAGAGGCTATAGTTTTCTTAGACCAACAGTGTTAAGATAATTGTTGCTATGCATGCCAGAATAGGAAGACATAATGATCAAATGTTCATGAAACTACAGAAAAGAGGTTACTAGAAGGAAAGAAATGGTGTACCGCATGTATTAGAAATTTTACATTTATGCATAAAATTAAACATTTGTTGAAAATAGTACAGATGAGTCAACCACCAGACATTATTTTGGTTTCCAAAAATGTAGCCACAGACAGAGCAAGCCTTAATACAACGGGTAATTGCACAAAGTGAGACTAGCAGATGTTGAAGGGAAGAATTTCTGACAAAATTGACATGTACGCACTCAGCATTTGCTAACGCAATCAGCAATCAACATTATGTTCATCCAACCAGTTACAAAGTATACAATAGAAACACACCTAATGAAACTGTGCTTAAAACTTTTCAGACTTGGACAAATTGATAGAGATAAGGATCAACAGTTAGGAGGGCTTGATACTGCAGTACTGCACAGCTAGCTTTGGTAATGCGAAAAATTCCTGAAGAACTCACACCCTTTCTCTTTCATTACACCCAAATCACATCTACCACCTGATGATGGCTCGCTTCTCCGTGAGCGACATTGCCGTGAAATATGCTTCGTTCGCAAAACTGGGGCGAAGAGAGAACTGAGAAGAGCATACTGACCCTTCCGGAGGAGGAGTGAGTACAGCCGAGTCCAGCTTATCTTCCCGCGGGTGCCGCCGCAGCCGTCCGCCGCCGGGACAGAGCTCCGCCGGAGGAGAATCGCCGCCGCCGCGCACGCTCGCCGCTTTCCCGTTCCGATTTTCATTTTTCTCTTTTTTGGTTTTCACCCAACACGTACTCCAAAGTCTCCCAAACACTATTTACGGCCCAATACAAAAAGGCCCATTAAAAATCTAGGGTTTGAAGGTGTAGTAGATATTTCCGGCCCATTAGGCCAACGAGCTTTCCTCTTCGTAGGCTCGCGTCGTCTACTCCTCCACTCCATGTCTCCAACAGAGCAACTGCAAGGCGGCAATGGAGGCCGGAGATGGAAGAGGAGGAGCGGAGGAGGAGGAGGAGCAGGTGATGAGCGAGGTGCACCTGGGATGCCCACCTCGCTTCTCCGGGCTCTACGTCTCCCGCTTCAGCTTCTCCTCCCGGCCGCTAGGTAACAGTCCGTGTCGCGCATTCCGTCGAACACCTTGCCTGCACCGCCTTCTTTGGGCGCAAACCCGATGTGGGATGGATGGTCACAGCTCGATCCTCGGTGTGATGTTTGCAGGGACATCTGTGGGCGGCGGTAGATGTAGCGGTGTATGCGAGCAGGTCGCAGCGTCAAGCAGCTCTTGTGAGTGTGCGTGGCTCAGTGGCTGTGTCTTGGTTATGGTGTAAAGGGTGGTACTTGATTGGAATGTTGGATGATTCGGTGAGCTGATTCTTGGCTTTGTTGGGAAGGTGATTCGCCTGACGCTGTTACCGTGGATGAGGACGGGGATCTCGTTCTCGACAGGAGAGGAAGGGACAGAGAAAGTGAGGCATTTGTTACTGCATATCTGTCTTGTCGATTGGTGGTTTGTCCAGTTAATCTGACCATTATCTTGCAGGGAGTGATCGTGTGCTCACTGTTCAGCATGGTATCACCTCCTCGCTTAGGAGCGTTGGTCTCCAGGTCTGAGGAAATGCTGCTTTTTGTAATTTCTCTTCGTCTCCCTTTTTTTATGATCCACGTTTGTTGGTTCACAGGTTTGGAAGGCGGCATTGCTATTAACTGATTTTGTATTGCACAAGAGCTTTACATCGTCTGAGTTTAATGGTGTTACTGCCATAGAAATCGGTGCTGGGACAGGTGATTAGTCGATGTGAAATTAGTCAAAAAGTGTTCCCAGAATCACTGTTTATCTGTTATTTGTTACTAATTTAATGATTTTCTAAATCATGAATGTTTGCCAGGTTTGGTAGGGTTGGCACTAGCTCGAGTTGCTAAAAAAATCTTCATTACAGGTAGGTAGTTAGGCCTTCTCCGAGTCCAATTATGTTGAGTTGTTCGTTTTAGAGTTTTACTTGTTCAGTTGCATGTTCCACATCAATCCAGTAGGTATAATTTGATCCTTATGTCTGACAAACAGGGTTGATTGAGATGGCAAAACTGTGTAACAGATTTTGGTTCAAATAAGAATTCAATTCCATGTGCGACTGCATAAATCAAAATTTCCTCTACTATACATAGATCTATATCTAATAATGCATTTCCAATTCTAATCCTTAATACAGTTTCAATCTATGAAGCTCAAAGTCTTATATAATATTCATTGTCTTGCATTATTTGACTTAATTTTGCTATAAGATAAGGTAAATAATCCAACAGGAGTATTACCTACTGTTTTCCTAAGTCTTAGCAACCTTGCCTTGATATATAAAAGGTTAGTTTGGCATGACACCTGTAACTTGGTAATGTTAAAATCTTGATAACATTTTGGCATATTCATCATTGCAAATGATCAGATAGGGGCACTGATGTCCTCGATAACTGCTTGGCTAATGTCCGACTTAACTCAAGCATGCTAAAGTTTGATGGAGCTAAAGCCTGTGTGCGGGAACTGGATTGGAAAATGTCATGGCCTCCACCTGTGTTTAAATGTGATCCATCTGATCCAAGGTTATTTCTGCTTCCACACCAACTGTTTCCACTATTACAAATTTTCATACATCACAATGTGCGATATCTACTGCGTATTCATGTAAAAGTGTGAATACGAGTATCTGATAGTCATGTGCTGCTTCACAACTTTTGGTTAATTAAAAGTTCATGTAAAACTTGCAGGAGTAGTACATTGTTGTGTACAAAGGCATGGGAGTTTTACTACACTTCTTTCTGTAATACGCTTTTGCATGTTTTATGTTTTTGGCGAACATTCCCTCAGCACTGGTTAGGAACATAATTCTCCGATGCTGTATGAGGTACAAATATTTATTTATGATTGATGCCTAAGCAAAACGGTTTTTCCAATGCAGTTCAAAATACTTATGGTCTACAAGTGAAATCGAGGCGGTTGAGAAAGCTACAACACTATATGCTGCGGATGTTATTTACAGTGACGATCTCACTGATCTGTTCTTCAGCACAGCAAAGAAACTGATGTCTCGTGGTGCTGAGAAGGTATCAGTTTATCTGGTTACCATCATTTATTCTTAAAATTTGACAAAGATCTTAAGATAAGATGCTTCTCCTCTCCACACACCACACTGAAGACTTGGTATTCTCATTCGTATCTGATAGGTGTTGTACTTGACCCTGGAGAAGAGATACAACTTCAGTGTGGACGAACTAGATGTTGTAGCCAATGGTTACAAGCACTTCCTAAGTTTCTTCACGGTTCAGGATGGTAGGTTGTTTGCAAAGCATTTTTATCAGCTAAGAATACGGGGAATTGTTACCAGACTATCTCAATTATCTGTGTTAATTCCACGGTACTCAATCTTTCCCTTTACAATCCATTGTTCGCAGAAAGCAGAGCTCTGGATGATAATACATGTAGACCAGATTTTGTTGGAGAGCGGATGGACCTTGCAGAGGTTCCTCAGTACGTCAGAGAATATGACAGGGGCAAGGATTTGGAGATGTGGAAAATAATGTACAATCCCAATCCAGAATAGCATTACCTTTTACAGAAATTATCCACTTTAAATTGTACCACTACCATACATTTTTGCATGTGTGTATAACTGTATTGCATATGGCATCCGCATACCATAAACATCATAAACAAAAGAAGAGAGTGATGTTATTTCCCCCTTTTATCATCAAGCTTGTAGACTGATCAAGCAGACAAAAAAAAAAGCAGGAGAACAAGAATCCGCAGCATTTTTTATTTCGAGTTTTCATGTGAAAGAACAAATTTATTCAGAAATCTCTCCCACTAATTCAAATTACGCGTACATGATCAGTAGGACGATGATCACCAGGATGACCAAGCATGCGCAGGCTCCAATCGCAGCCTCCTAAATCACAAGCAGATAAACAGATCGATCAATTCATCCATCGTTTGATCAAAAAACCTAATCAATCGATACCTACAAATGCGTTCTTGCATATATATATATACTTACCGGATCGCTGGGTTTGCCCGTGTCGGGCTTGGGCTCGAGGAGCGGCGCCGCCGCAGCGTCCACCGTCACCGCCACCGACGGCGACGACGGTGGATTGGTTTCGCTGAGAATCTTGGCGAGAATCCGCTGCTGCTGCGGCCGCGTGTTGTCGTCGTGATCGTGGTGATGGCGATGGTGATGCGGCTGGTGGTGGTGGTGGTGGTGATGATGATGATGATGGTGGTGATGCATGTCGTCTATGGCTGGAAACTGGATGATTAATTTGTTGGTAGATGCAAAGGTTTCGCGGGTTTTTTTCGGTGTTTTCGTGTTGGGTTTAAGTTAACCTGTTGGCGAGATATATCGATCGATCGATGGACTTGGAGTTGGAGACGATGACGTATGGCGTCGATCGATGGATGATGGATTACTGCCGTGTTTGCAAGATGTATTCTATGTGTAAGAGACTAGGGGCATTACGAAAAAATTAAAGCTGAAAATCTCTACTATATTAATAACTCCGTTGTTAAATATGTTACGCTGTTCACTTCTAGACATGATTTATATAATTCGTTTTATTAAAAATGCATATAAGTATTATTTATTTGTTTATTTGATTGAGACAGAGAAAATTAATAGGGTCACGTAGGCGTTGGCTTCGCTCAAACCTCACGAAATGGGAAAGAGAGGAAGCCCATAGAGTGGGGAAGAGAGGAAGAAAGGTGAGAAAGCTCGAGCTTGAGGAGGTGACTGCCAGTGCACGTCTCCTCCTTGACCTCTACAAACCCCCCCATCCCCGACCTCGACAGTTGTCGGCACACGTCTCACGCTACAGAGAGTGAGCTCGACTAGGTGGCCATCGACTTTAGTGTTAAGCAAGAGGAGGGGTAGGGGAGATGGGAGAGAGAGGTGATGAAAGAGAGTACATTGACATATGTTCCCTAAAAATTTTTCAAATTTTTTTATGCTGACTAGATTACCACGTATGCGTCACGTTAGATTAGATTTAATTATGAGATTATTCATCCGGTTTGAAAAGTCAAAGGGTGTGTCCAGTTTTATAATTTGTGGGGTAATTTGGACTTTTGTTATAGTTTAGGGGTTAATTCAGATTTTTTTTTCAAAATCTAAAACCTCTCATTACTTCTCAAGTTCAAAGTAGAACTACTCAATAACTTGTATATACACTGGTTCGACTGGCCCGTTGGCCTCCATTGAATAATAAAAGCTCTATTTATAAAATCTATTATGACGCGATATTTCAAAAGCTAATTAACTACACGAACCATCCATATATAATGTGAAATTACATCTAAACAGTTGAAATCTCTACTATATTGATCCTAGCTAACTAATCATAACTTGACTTTCATTATTAATTAACTCGTCGCCATGCATATGTTGGTCCATGCGACAAAAAGGGCTGGATCGATCATAAAAGGATAATGAGGATGGCCACGATGGCGACGCAGACGATCCCGACGGTTATCAACGCACACTGCACCAAAGAGGGGAAAGAAAAACACAATAACGAGATCGCATTAGCTCTCAAATCAAAAATCAATGGCGCGTAATTAGTGCAATGGTTGACATCGGATGCGTTGCGTGCCACGCACCTTGCAGGCGGCATCGTCATCGCCGTTGGTGGCGCCGGCGGCGGCGGCGGCGGCGGGCTTCGGCTTCTGAACTAGCGGCCGGCGTACGAAGTCGTCTTAGGACGACGACGACGACCAGCTGGAGTTTGTTACTGCTGATGAGTCGAAGAGGATCGGCGGCGGCGGGCAATCCATGGCTGGTCGCCGCTCGCAGTCGGTCGGCGCCTCTTCGCTCCGGCGAAACGAGGTTTCCACGTCGAGGCGTGTGGTGGTGCGGCTTGTACCGCCGCCACCCACGGCGCGTCTTTGGATTTATGGGCGCTGCCGACCAACCGATCGTGCGCAATTCCCGACAGATCGATACCAAAAAGTATATCTTTAAAATTTTGTTTTATAATTTCCTAATTCGATTTTAAGATGCAATGAGATTTTTATCTCCAACAACTATCTTAAATTAATTCGTAATAATAAAAAATGGACCTACTCCTAACTACCAACATTATATATATATATAGGGTAAGACTAATCTACACCCCCGATAGAATAACTGTTCTATACCCCCTCCCCACTTCCTCCTCTATCCCCTCTCCCTCCCTCCCCACTTCCTCCTCTATCCCCTCTCCCTCCACCCCTCCACCCTCCCCTCCCTGGCGCCCTCCCCTCCTTTTTTTCGCTTTTTTCTCTCAGGAATAAATCTTTTTTCTTCTTTTTCTAGAAAAATTAAAAATAATTTAGTGAATTGAAGATTTGAACACATGATCTCATGGTTCATGGAAATCTCTCCTAACCATTTCACCCTATGACACAATGTGATTATATATCATTGTCTGTTTGCTTTGTATATTTGTTAAAATTTTCTGAGAACAAATCAATTATGAGGAACCATACCTTGTTACTATGATTCGGTAGTAACGTTATTGAAGAAGTGCAGTAACATGGTACGTTACTGCAAAACTTATAGTCTATTACTGCACTTCCGGCAGTAACATCATGATGAAAATTGCAGTAACAGAGAACGTGTAACAGTAATAGAGAACGTGTAACAGTAACAGCGGTATTACTGCTTATGTATATCTAAAACCTTTGAATCTTAATCATTAGAGAGCAATATCTCTCAAATCCTATCTTGTTTTCTAAGCCGTTTGCACCATAATGTTCATAAAAAAATGTTTAACGAAAGTAAAAGTGTTACTGCACGACAGATACACGTTACCACCTGACAGTTACACATTACCGCATGTTTATGCAGTAACACTATCCGAGAATTACAGTAAAACACTTTTTTACTGTAGAACATATAGAGCGTTACTGCACCTTTGGCAGTAACATTGTGGTGAGATTGCAGTAAACTAGGAATCAAAAAAATATAGGTTAAAAAGTCTCACATGCTAAATATAATTGATACTGCACAAAGTGGAATTGTTACTACATGGCAGGTATATGTTACCACATGTTTATGCAGTAACACTATTCAAAAATTGCAGTAAAACACATTGTTTTACTACAGAACTTATGGTCTTTACTGCACACCTACAGTAACGTCGTGATGGGATTGTAGTAAAACACACAATAGATAGTAGTAACTAATGCTGTAGTATTACTACTTGTGGAGAGTCAAGATCCAAAAAACTCAAGCTTCGAACAACAATATCTCTTATATGATGTATGATTTTTTTAAACCGTTTGCACCATGTTGTTAGAAAAAAGTGCTTATCAAAAGTAGATCCGTCATGGCTATATTTTAACTAAATTTGAATGTTGTTACTGCACGTAAGACATAGCGTTACTGCACGATGGCTGTCGCGTTACTGCACCATTCCGCAAGACGAGAGCTGAGAAGAGGTAGGTGGTGGGGGGAGTTGGTAGGCAGTTTGACCGGGCTTTGACCGACGTGGGGATGCTTTGACTGAGGTGGGAGGTGGGTTTTAAGCCCTTAGAAGGGAGGGAGGGTGGGGTTGACCCTTGGGAGGGAGGGGGTATAGAATAGCTATTCTATACCCGGGTGTAGAATAGTTTATATATATATATATATATATATATATATATATATATATATATATATATATATATATATATATATAATTCCTTCACCCATTCCTTCACCACGCGCGAACTCTCTTCCACATGTCACCTCCTTTTGTCGTGCTGAAATTGGAGGCGAGAGAGTCTCGGTCTTCTAACTCCTGGAGAAAGAAATGAGAAGAAGGAGATTCTAATTTAAATACATCTTTAGAATAATTGTTTAAGCCGTATTTTTACAGAAAAAACCCAATTTCAAAATTAGGCTTTACTTAAGAGAAAGCTACGGATTGGTCTCCTCATGCAACCATCTGCTAACTATCTACTCTATTCATGATATAGTAGTTTATAAAATATTTTTTCTCATAAACCACTCATCCAAACTACAATATAATCACATCGTTGTATTCATTGTAATCAAATCTTTACAACAAGACATCAAATGATTATATTCTGATGAAAAAATATGTGTTACAAACCGTTCAAACTAAGTTTCACACGAGATAGCAACGTGTTTCAACTTCTATTTTCACCGTGTTTTTAAAAAATTAATGTTTCAGTAGTTGACTTTTTTTCATCATGTTTCACCAGTGGCGGTGGCTGACAAAGCTACTTAATTACCTACCCTTACTCTCTCTTTCTCGCCATACTACTTACTCTCTCTTCACCCCATACATGCATGCATGCATATAATAATTTTCAAAATACTTTTTCTCCTATACTATTTATTCGATTTACGATCCGATCACAGTGTTGTGCTCGTTGTAATTAAATATTTACAACAAGATATCACATGATTATATTCCGATAAAAGAAAAACATATGTTTCTAACCGCTAATACTCATTGTTTCATATATGATAGTTAGGGGTGGGTTTTTGGTCAGACCAAAAATTTCGGTCTCTGTCTTTGGTCTTTCGATCAGTTCGGTCACGAAAAGTGAAGACCGAATTTCAACGCAAAAATATCAGTACCGACAAATTCGGTCTCGGTTCTGATCGATATTCAACAACAGTCTCATATATGCAAAGAAATCATAAAAAAATCAACACAAAAATCACAAAAAAATTTCGCAAGCACATCTGAGTAAAGACTCTTATTGGGTTACATGCCTAGAAAGAGTAGGATGTGAAAATTAGAGTTTAATCCTATTGAACTTAGTGGTTTGTAGGTTATTTTTAGATATTTTTTAATTCGGTCTTTCGGTTAACCGACGAGACTAGCCAAATTGATCGAACAAAATTCGGTCTTTCACTACCTAGGACCGAATTGATGATCGAAATTCTCGGTCTCGGTCTTTCGGTTCGGTCTTTTTTCTACCCACCACTAATGATAGTGACATGCTTCATCGAGTGTTTTCATTGTGTTTCACAAAATATTTTAAATGTGTCAATGGCTGGTTTTTCGTTTCACCATGTATAACTTAATATTTCACCCAGTAATCAACTGAAACATTTAACCGTCGTTTTTTAGGGAATCCGACGTTCGGTGTGTAGTTTCCTCCATTTTACTTAGAGGTACTGTTGACCATGCTTTATGTAGGTACTCTATCTCCGAGCCAGAGTGGAGCACGCTGCGATCGAGATGAACACCACGGCTGTATGTGTCGAGGATAAGAAGATCGAGATCGAGTATAATACGGTGAGTGATTAATCTTCAACTTATTCAAACAAACACAAGACTTCTAGATCAAAATCCAGACGGAATTGCTAAGGAATTGTCGTAAGCAATTTTTTTGGATGATACTCCGATACTCTCTACCGATAGTATTATCCTACCAGTAGAAATAATCTTAACCGTCGATTTCTAAGGGCATATTAGTACTTTGTTAGGACTATGGTTAGGGGTAAGCTTGGTATTAGGAAAATATTTGTGATTTTTCTTACGTTTTTATCTAGTATCGCATTGATCCTTTGCCGACTCCCACATCTCTCTGTTAGCACTATTGCCGTCGTTGCCCTATTCCACTGGCTCTCAGCCGGCGTTCGTCACTACCGCAACGCTCTGCTTCGCTCAATAATGCCTGCAGGCAATTTGTTTGGTGAATTTCTCGTATGGTAAATCGTTATGGTATTTTGGTGCGACTCCTTGATGGTGTTTTCGTGAACGAAAATCTTCTAGGCTTTTTTCTGAAGACCACCTGGCGTTGGCAACACTCAAAACATTACTCCTATCGTAGTACCATTATCCTGTTCAAAATTGGACCATGTGTAGTACACTACTGATAGGTCATTGGGGTGACAACGTCCAATCTCAGAAAGAGCTGCTTTTTTCCTGATCAACTGTTTTGTGGAACTGTTGACATTTAAACATGCACACGGAGCAACTGTACAGATAGCACTTGCACTCCTTCACCGAACATGACGTCACAAGGGCACCAGATAAATAAACATGTAAGCACAATTGAGATCACATAAAAACATGATTTTTAAAACTGTACAATTCAAGATCCTAGATTTTCTTATGTGCAAAATTACAATCTTATCCTAGTTTCGAGCCAACATCGAAGAAATCACAGAGGCATTGGACCAATAAACATGTAAGCACAGTTGAGATCACGTAAAAACATAACTTGTAAAATAGTACTACAATTGAAGTCAGAGGTAATATGGGACAACACTCCTTGAGCCTCGCATTGGCATCTGGTTATTCTCCTTTCTCCTCTAGTTTATGATATTATCAAAAACAGCTTCGAGCCTCCCTCAAGAAACTAACCAAATAGGAATACTTCACAGCAGTAATTGTAAAATAAGATAGAACATTATGAGCAACTAATTAATGTTAGTCGGACAACAGATCAGATAACAACTTCAGAATGTCTAGCTGTTTACCCGAAAATTGATCCGGAGATGTGTTGCAGAGGCACCGGAGTTCTAGGAAAGACATCATCCTGAATCCAATTTCGCAAATTACATGAGTAAATTCAACTCCAAACCACATGCACGGTGCAGGAAATGGATGCCGGATAAGAGGTAACAATGCTGTGAGGCTTTGCCTACAACACGACAGAATGGACGTCATCAGGGTACTCAACAGAACACATCTGTTAACTGTACTGGAATTATTATAAATTTTGCAATATAGTTCACGATTCAGTTGTGAGTTGTCGGGTACTATTATTTTTTGGTAGCATACACACATGCATAGTGGTTGCCTCCTCCTTTGTGCATTGTACTAACCCTTTATGCATTGTACTATTGTAGTTCTTTTAAAGCCTCACGATTTTCTGTCATGCGTTATCCAAATATATGTACTGAACCTACTACTAACAGCCTGAACGAATTATTTTCATTTTCCAAGTTCTTTTTTCCGAAGAGAAAACAGCAGATCAGTACATTACTAATCGATGCTAAATTGATAGTTCCGTAAAAGAACAAGCATTCATCCAATCAGCCATACAAAACACTACAGAATTTAGTTTTTGCATTCAATTACACCATTCGAATGGAGAAATCAGAGATCAGTAACTGATCTGCATGGGAGTAAATGGAAGGACAAGACGTTACCTCTTATGTGATGGAATGAACATCACTGCATTTGGGATGACGATCGACAGTTTCGTACATAAGAGACTGCATTTTTAATGAACAATACGTACAGAAAGTAGCATCACTGTTATGTTCTGGCAGAAGAACACATCTCGTAACAGATGGCTTCATGGAGTTCTCGATGCAGCATTGCTTGTCGCGCAGGCTGACCGAGTAGCATGATCCTGTGTTCCAACAGATAAAAGTGGAATTGAGAGATTCAGATTAAACCTTCTCACTAGTAAATAGTAATAGCTTGGGATTTCAGTACCGACTACCGAGAGATGTAGGGGCGTACTCACCACGTCGCTAGCCCCGCGCCGTCGGCAGGCGGGGAAAGCCGACGAGGACGGCAGCTGCAGAAGCGGCGGCGGAGGAATCGGAGGAGGCGAGGGCGGACGAATCGTCGCCGGCGGCTTAGGCTGCGAGTGCGTCTGAGGCGGTGGACACGTGTTAGAGACCTCTTCTCTGAACAAAATAACAGCAATCTCCAGCTCACAAATACACAAACAATTGCTTGAGCTGAAACTAAGGATGAAGAGGAAGGAGATACAAGCTTTAGAAGGTTCTAGAAGCTAAGGTGGGGGGCTGGTGGAAGGAGGAGAGGTAAGGGAAGGAAATCGACAAGGGGTGCCCCCGGCCACCCAGGTCGCCGCCGCCGTGTGAGCCTCAGCTCGCCAAAATGATCCAACGATGCCTCTTCCTGTGCTGTTGTTGCTTTTGTAGCAATATCTTTCTTTGGTATTGCCTTCCAGCCAGATGGGCCAATTGGACAGTGAGCCCAACCCATCCAGGCTCATGTCCCTAACAATCTCCTCTCCTTAATATTCAGCTTGTCCCCAAGCCGGTGCAAAGTAACCGCAAGTAGCAATCTACAAGTTTTGCCAATGCCACAAGGATCCCATTGTTTATGTAGATTCTTGATAGGAACTGAACACCACATGATAGCATAAATTGTCAGAAATGTGCTCCTCTGCAGAATAAAGGTCAAGAATATGTGTACTCATCCACAAGAGCAATATATGAGCATGGTGCTGATCCTGAAGTCCACTTATCTGTATTAATTAGAAACCAATGTAGGTCCAATATTTCGGTAAAAGTAATCACTGAATGCTCCAGTAAGCTCATTGTTTCTTGTATGATTTTTTGTGAACATGAAGAGCAGAGTATTTTTCACTTAAGCTACCAACGAGCACCCTTGATAAAAACTCCAGTGCTTGTACTTCAAATTTAGGAGGACTGATGTTCCTTGCCGGTAACCAGAAGAGCACACTGACTTGCAACTCAAGAGCTCCTTGCAAACAACAAACTTCTTGGCTTCTTTTGGAGACAAGCAGTTCAATAGTGGTCAAGTGCCAATCTAATAGTTCTGAGAATGAGTTCAATAAATGTGACACTTATGTTTCTATTGTCGCACAGCCTGATTTCTTGGATTACATCCTGCGTTTTGGACACACCATAGGAGAACAACCATGATATTTTCCTTGGTAACAACTGCAACAAAAGTAACCCTCAAAGCAGAACCTTCAGGAATTTCAACACCAATATCCTAGTGAATTTCCTTGGATGCCATCCAGCTCACTACTGATGCTTGGTACATGTGTCACTGATTTGATCATTCCACTCTAAGCAATCTTATGCACTGCAACAACAAGATTCCAATCAATGTATACTCCATCTATAGTAAACACAAGGCCAAATTTTGATTGATATGTTGGAGACAATGGTTGAGTTGGGGGTGGCCGTGGTGGCACTAGATGTTCCACTGGCCCACAAAAATTGAATCTCACCCATGGTGAAGGCCTCAACTACCTGCATATAATCACTCCACCTGACCAAGGACGTGGCCATGGATTCCTCTTGGGTCGCTCCATTAGCTGCCTGTTGTTACCATTTCGGCATTTCAACAAACACCTGATGGGCATGCTTGAGTCATTCTTGAAGTCAGCCATCGCCCTTGGCGAGAAGTTGTCCATCGGTTCATTAGATGTTGAAACAACCTTAGATCCACCTTCCATAGTCAGGAACGCGATCGTAGCCTGTTCGACACCACACTTGACACCGAGGCCCAACATCGAACACTTGGTGTGCATCTTCTTCGGACTGTTAGGGACATCAATGACGGTGGTGCAGATGGCGTCCGCACCAACTTCCAGCCCTATGGAGGCTAGAGAAGTGGAGGCGCACGTAACCACTGCAGCCACGGTGATGTCAGGGATGGCAGCGGGGCTGGAGCAATTCGTCGAACACATGGTGGGCATCACATTGGACTGCTCTTCCCCAACTGAAATTTTTAAGTCTTCAGCATTCTTCTAGACTTTTGGCATCCACGATTCTACCGTCGCCTTAAGAGACAACAGATCAGTGCTCCTTCTCTGATCTGCCATACTCCTAGATCCGTCTCAAAATCAAGTCGAACTTATCCTCACTTGCCATGGTAGCTTGCTTTGTGAACTCGGTGGGGATTGGTGAGCTATGATACCAGATTGTTAGAGACCTCTTCTATGAACAAAATAACAACAATCTCCAATACAACTCACAAATACACAACCAATTGCTTGAGCTGAAACTAAGGATGAAGAGGAAGGAGATACAAGCTTTAGAAGGTTCTAGAAGCTAAGGTGGGGGTTGTAGCGCCCTTAAAATTTTATTTATTTAAAATCTCTTCATTTAAAAATTTGGGATTTAAATTTGGTTTCTGTTTGATTTTGTGCTAACATAGATCTCAAGTCCTCTCCTAGACATCCTTTCAATTTTTGTCAAATCCTTGGTCAAATTCAAATTCAAATCCTCCAAAAAAATTCCCTCAAATATCAACTCCAAAAATCCCTGAGAAAATATAAAATTCTACTGTTCACTTGGGCCCCCTCCTTTTTCTTTTCTCCCCTTAGCCCAACTCCCTCTCTCTCTTCTTCCCCTCCCCGAGCGGGTCGGCCTTCCTCCTTCGCTATCTCGGCCCACGGCCTGGCCCAGCCCACTCCTATTCATTGCCTCCTTCCTCCGGTCGGCCGCACTTGCGCGCCACCTACTCGACGCAATGCCGAGCCGGGCAGCCGGCCGTGTCCGCGCCGAGCCCCGCGCCACGCCGCGTCACAGTCCCATCGCCGCGCTCCCGCCCCCTCGCTGCACCCCGCACGCGCGCCCCGCCTATAAAAGGGCCCCTGCCCCCTACCGCTCTTCCCACCCCTCGCCGCCATCCCTCTCTCTCTCCCCCTTTCCTCCTCTCGGTGCCGCCGCCCCACGCCGCCGCTTTTCCTCTCCCGGCGCCGCTGTCGCCGACGGAGCCTCGCCGGAGACCGTCGCGACGCACCGCACCCCAAGCTGAGCCGGGCGAGAGGAAGAGGGAGATGAAGGCCCGAGCCGCTGACAGCCCGGGCCGCTGACAGGTGGCGCGCACGTGCGACCGGTCGGAGGAAGGAGGCAATGAATAGGACTGGGTCGGGCTAGGCCGTGGGTCGAGAGAGAGAAGGAGGGAGGCCACTCTGCTCAGGGAGGGGAAGAAGAGAGAGGGAGAGGGAGTTGGGCCGAGGGGAGAAAAGAGGTGGGCCCCACCCCGCGCCGTCAACTTAAGCGGAATATTCCAAATCAATTCCCAAAAATTCCAGAAAAATCTTTTAATCTTTAGAAATTCCTAGAAAATCAACCGTAACTCCGTTTGACCTCATTCAACTTTCCAAATTTTTCTAGAAATGAGATCTACACAGTGGTAGTTCTGTTTCTCTTTTTTGAGCTTGTTTTACTGCGTTTTGTTTATAAGTTCTCCTTTTCGCGTATAGAGCACGAGTACGAGGAAGCTCCGGACGCCGTCTTCGAAGAAGAAGACCCGCATCTTGTGCAAGGCAAGCCTCTTTGATCACATTGCCCATATATTTGCAAGTTATTTTGGTTGAAAAATACATTGCTTAGTGTACATTATAATCTTGTTGTCACGCCCCGATCTGGCCCCGGACGGGAACTAGAGCGGGACGCTCCAAATAAACCTGTAAGTTGATACCAGTCCCAGGAAAACAGCGCTGGTATCACAGGAAGACGAAAAATCACAGCAACAACGGTCTCTTCATTAAGATTAGTCTTACAATCATCTTGGGCTAGGGACAGACCCCGTGCTCACAACTGCATTACAAAAGGGAAAAGCGGAAGCGAAGACTGGCCCAAGGCCACAAGCATAACTTGGGAACTACGACGAAACCCTAAAACTGCTCGAAGCCGGTCTGCTCCTGGTAGAACTCCTCATCAGCGGGATCCATCTCCTCCTCTTCGAGAACTGGGGGGTTATTTATATAGAGCAAGGGTGAGTATGGGGAGTACTCAGCAAGTCTTGGGAATTAAGTATGTATTGCAAGCTTCATAGAACGGTTGTTTGTTTTCGCAATTGATTTGGTTGTGATTTCTAGAGAAGTGTTTCTCAACGACTCGAGCCTGATAGTGCATCAAGCTCGGTCGGAGTTGTGCAATGTATCAATCTTTTAAGAATCAAGTGTTGGCTCCCGACCAACCGACTTTGACGGCCTTCCGGGCCTAGCTGAACCCGTCAGCCATTATTGATAACAACGTTATCCAATCCATCAATTCAAGTTCACAAGAAGTAGTCAAACAAAACTACGCTAAGAAATCACCTCATATCCGCCCATAAACCGTGGGCATGGCTGTTCGAACAATTTGTTAACCTCCGCAGAGGGGGTACACTTTACCCACACGACGTTACTAACCCGGGTCAACCAGCCCGTGCAAAACAGCCACGTCTGGTGACTTCGAGGCTTTCACAACAAGGCTTTTCCAAAGCCGACACAAGGTTACCTTATGCCAACGGGAGGGGTCATCCGGACCAACAACAGGTTAGGTCTCAGACCATACTGTGCCAGGAAGCCCAGGGGTCCTCCCCGACACCACCCCGGCGAATCCACTTGTCCCTTGGCATCAAGGTTTCCCTAGCCCAGCTAGTTACTCAGCCAGGTGTTGACGTAAAAACACGATGGCCTGGGAGATCTGCTTAGCTCCAGTGCAGGTCCAAAATAATGATGAAATGCGAACGTGTTAGTCAGTTTGATCCTGCAACTGACAAGATATATAAATTGAATATCAAAGAGTCGATCGGCTAACAAGCCAATATAGTAATTCCAGCCGATCCGATTTCAGCCGATATCTAGTATAGATCTTGATACTTGAGTAGATAATGACATAAAGATAGTCGGCTGATGATAATATAATATAACAATAATATAATCCAGTAGCAACCAATCGGCTAGTAACGATAGATTGAATAAGCACTGATCCGAAGGTTAAAGCATACATCGGCTTGAGATCCGATGTCATTAAATCCAAACGATTAGATAAACAGTGAAACCTTTGTTGTCATCGGCTAAAACCAACTTGTAAGTAATCCTTGTGAGCCGACACAAACATCCAGATAACTCATCGACTGAAACCCCGATGAAACCCTTATTGGCAATCAAGAAGTAGGCTAGAGATTATGGTTCTAAGCACGACTTAGTAGATCAAACTTAACTGATGCAGCACTAAGTATGAAAAGAAACATAATATCTAGACAATCAAGCTTTTGACTGATTTTCAGGGTAGTGGATACATTATATAATCTAAGCCAACAAAGTAATCTAGCTGATATCGACGAAACCCTAGATGGAGATCGGCCGATGCAAGTAGAAAACATTGTCAAACTGGATTATATAATGTATATGATAACTCGACGACTTACATGAACAAGATTAGAGTGTCGAAGCGATGGAAGCACTAATCCCGATAACGCAAACTGCCATAACAAGCCTTACCCCTCGTCGGAGATCGAAGTCGATGCAACCCAACTTGAAACAAGAACTTATCGAAAGTAAAAAGGTAAAAGGTGGCGATGCACCAAAGTTAAATTGATCGAGAGATAATTTACATGGATCCCGGGTGTACATATTTATACCTATGGGTAGATACTAATCCATATCGGACACGACTCAAACTTTCGTAAAGATAAAAGGAACAACATAAAGTCCTTATCGGACACTAAACACACTTTCCTAAAGATAAAAGTAAACTAACAGACTCTTCCTAATTAATAGATAAACTGTCATGCCGCATCCTACTTGAACTCGGTCTCTTTTGGATAAGCTTCCTTTAATAGATTAATTTCCATAACCGAATTTGGTAAGAATCCGACTTTTGGCGATTGATAGCTTCCATCGGCCGATTCCAACACTCTGAAGCCGATACTAACTCTAGGCCGATGATGACTTCGAGGCTTATCAAATTTCGTTATCAACACCAGGGGTGTCCCATTTCACCCATGTGGTCACACTAATTATGTTTGGATGAAATCCCAAAGGAATCGGTCCTTAAGTGCAAGAACGGGAGAGCGTACTCTCGGTACGTCCCCTGTACCTCGATTTTAGAAATCGTTTTATTTTGCAGACACTGACCCAAGTGTCGGGTTTTCCAAGTATTTTGTAAACCCAAGTTTTACCCATCGTTGAAAGTTTTAAATTTGAGAGTCCCCGATGTACGTGCCCGAGGGCTCGGACATCAGGAACCGACAGTTGACAAGGGTGGTACGAGTATTCAATAGTCAAGGAGAGTATGTGCATCAGTTGGGTTGGGCCGGCAGGTTATCTTGCAAACCACGGCCAAATACAGACAGGTGCGACCTAATAATGCATAGTTTGCGAAATGGAAATAGTTAGTTTTAAATTATGGGTACAAGATGGTCAAAGGAGACTTGCCTTGCTCGAGATCTTCAACTTGTTCCTCGAAATCTGCACACTGTGAGTCTTCGGGCTTCGATACTATACGCGAAACGAAAAGACTCAATAAACAGCGAAAAGAAAGCCCTAATAATAACCTCTAAGTATGCCATTAGATAGATCTCGATTTTTGAGAAATTTTGGAAGTGGAACGGGGTCAATCGAACGAATGGTTGAGAAGATATGCATTTTCTAAAATTAAATAATTTTATGTCTAAAGGAAAAAGGATTATTAATTCCCTTGGAAAAGTAAAAGGAAAAAAGGGACATGAATTAGACTTGCTCAGATGGCCAGATGAGGCCCGAATTCTTGGATGCGGGCGCGGCCGATTAAATGGGCCGGCTTGCGGGATGGCGGGCCAATCCGACGCGCGGGCGAAGGCAGGCCATGGGGCGTTGGGCCAGCGGGGCGAGCAGGCCGGAGAGGGGAACGGCTGGTGCGGGAAGAGGGGCTAGCGGGCCGGCGGGCGAGGCGGCCCAAGCAGCCGTGCGGGGCGCGCGCGAGGGAGAGCGGGCCGTCGAGTTAGGCGCGGCCCACAGCCGAGCTCGGAGGAGCGAGCCGTGGCCGAACAAGGTGCGCGCGAGGCGGGCCAGCAACGAGGATGCGGGCTGCGCGGGGGGGGGGGGGGGGGGGGGGGGTGGTGGGGGGGACGGCTCACGCGACGCGCGCGTGAGGCCGGCCAGGGAGCAGGCCGAGATTCGGCCGAGTGGCCCGGCGCGCGCGAGGCCGAGGCCCACGCGGGCGCGTGAGAGAGAGAGAGAGAGGGACTGGGTCAATGGGGGGTGGAGCCCACGGGTGGGTCCCGCCACCATCTTCTTCCTCCTCTTTTCTTCTCCGCTCTCTTCTTCTTCATTCCTTCTCTTTTCTCTTCTTTCTTGCTCCGGCGGTCCGAGAAAAAGAGAGGGAGAGGGAGCAACGGCGGCCGGCGGCAGAGCGCCTGTGCGCGGCGGCGACGGAAAGGGCGACGCCGAGCCCGGCCGGGCGCGGGACGGCGCCGCGCGGCTAAGGCGAGCGGCGGACTACGCGGCGGCGGCTACGCGGAGAGAGGGGAAAGAAGGAGGGCGGCGAGGGGGTTTACCGCGAGGGGGGGGGGGCGGAGAGGAGGAAGAAGACGGCGTGGCCGGCGGGTTCCGCGCCGCGCATCCGGGTGCGGCGGCCGGCGTAGGAGGGCGGCGGTGGTGTTCTTGGTGGAGAAGGAGTGGCCGAGAGGGGACGAAGGGGAGCGGGGTTCTTATAGGGGCCGAGGGAGCGCGCGGGGGGCGGTCACGGGCTCACCGGCGCTAGCGGCCAAGGGCGGCAGAGGGTGACACCGGCGGTGGAGGAAAAAGGAGAAAAGGGGAAGAGAAAGAGAGCTCTGCCCCTTGCTGTTTCGGGAGGAGAGAGAGAAAGAGGGAGTTGCAGCGGCCGCGGCTCCGAGGCTTGGTCTCATGCGCGCAGGCAGCGGCAGAGAGGGCCGAGAGGCGGCGGGCCCCGGGTGATGACGGCGGCCGGCGTGAGCGCCGAGCGGGGGCAGGGCGACGCAGGCGCGGCAGGGGCAAGCGGCAGGCCGATCGGCCACGACGCGCGCGCGCGGGCCAACGGGCGGCGACCGGTTCAAACGGCACCGGCGGCAAGTCCGGCGATGGAGAGAGAGAGAACCAAGAGAGAGAGAGGGAGGGCTGCGGGAGAGAGAGCGCGCGCTGCGGGCCGGCGGGGAGATGGGCCGAGAGAGGGAGAGTGGGCCGGAGGCCCACGGAGGGAGAAGGAGAATTTAGGAGGGGAGGGAAAAGAAGCTGGGCCGGCCGAGAATCGGCCCAAGGGACCCGGGGAGGAGAATTTAGATTTTTGTAGAGGGAGAAATTTATTTGGAGGGGATTTGGATTTCGGATTTGATTTTTAAATCGAGATTTGGACAGCGGGAAAACGAGATCTTGGCACACACACATTGTCACAATAAGAACAAATTTTGTAATTAGGGTTTCATTAAACTAGTTTTTCCCTATGGCTAATGCCGTGACGGATCGGGTGTTACACTTGTTTAGGCCTTGCATTGTTTACGCAACCGATGGATCGACCTTGTAGTTGCACTCACTTTACCTAGGGTGTTGGTAATCCTTTATCTTTGATAGCTCCACACATGTTTGCATCGGTATCACTGTCTATTGGGTACGATTACCGAGGTAGTTGCTTAGCCATGCTTACGGTTGTATCGTCGCGTGGGAAACTTGGGTTATTTCAAATTTATGCTTAAAAATCCGGTACGTTCTACTGATGTGTTCTGAAATAAAATGGGTTGTAAAAACGGTAATGATGCGAGGCCATGTCTTTGTGGTTTGGTCACGTGTTATCGTTAAGGACCGTTTCCTTTGGAAATCCATCCAAACACGTTACAGTGGGACCCCACGGGTATTCATGGGGTGCCTCTGGCTAAGTAAATGGTTATCACATGAGAGTTTGGTGTGCCAATGGTTGTGGGATGCTGAGGGTGAGGAGACGAAGTGTTGGATCTTTATAGCCCTTTTTGGGTGTTCTAATGCCCCTAATGTGGCACATGGTACCAAGTAGGAGTAGGAGATAAACTCGGTATTCCTGAGTGGATGACGGCTGATCTTGCCTGATGCTCAGCTAAGAGACTTGGCCCAACTAGGTGGCATGCAATTTTCATGAGTTAGCTTTGGAAAGCCTTGTCACGAACTTCCGTTGCCGATGGGTAAACGGTGTTAGTTTCGTGTCGTGTGAGTAAAGCGTATGCAGAGCTTAATGAACTGTTCGAACAGCCGTGCCCACGGTCATGGGCGAGTGTAAGATATTTCTCATAGTGTAGATTTGTTTAGCAAATGTTTGATGAAAATGGTTGGTGGGAAGGGACTTGTTTCCAGAGTTCACCTGTGTGGCAGACGGCTAACCTTTATGGTTAGGAACGGGTCTGTGTGACCTGGGGTATCGTTAGGCACTAAGGTGTTGTCAAGGCCGAGAAGGTGTTGTTGTGTTGAGAAAGCTAGGTTAACTATGAGAAATAGTGTTGTTGGTTTGAACTGAGTTGCTGTGAGAGTGAAAAGAAACTAATAGAGAAAACCAATTAATAATTGATTATTAATCTGACAAGTTGTTGTAAAGCAACTTGTAGAATGGGGCAAGGCATGAACCTCCTCCCGATAATAAAATTTTTTGACTCACTAGAGATTTTGTGAAATAAATCGATTTTGCCCAAAAAGGTTGCTCTCGCAAATAAAACCCTAGCCTCCTTGTTTAAACCAGACATGTCATTCTTTCCCTGACTTGCTGAGTACAGAAAGTACTCACCCTTGCTCTATATATATATATATATATATATATATATATATATATATATATATAGAGCTTGAAGATGAATACGTCAACCCCACTGCTGAGGAGTGTCGTCAGGAGCGAGCCGAGTATGAAGACTTCTAGAATATTCGTGCATAGCTCCAAGCCTCACTTGTGGAATAAGTTAGTTACCTAGGCACTCGCTTAGTGTCTAGTAGCCCAGTCGCTTAGCTTCTCGCCGCTTTTAGCTTCCGTGTTGTGGCATTTATGGCTTTATGTATTGTTACGTTGTTCATCTATGGGCCTGTCCATGATGACAACTTATGTAAGGACTTGATGTAATAAAATAGTATAATTAGATTCCACATTTATTCTGTGTGTACCAACTAGTGTATCCTGAGACTAGTACTATCTCACAGGTAATGAGTAACACCTCGGTATGAGTTAGCTGGTGTTTACAGCTATCGAGTATCAGGACGTTACAGGGGTTGGTGGAAGGAGGAGAGGTAGGGGAAGGAAATCGACAAGGGGTGCCACCGGCCACCCAGGACGCTGCCGCCGCTGTGTGAGCCTCAGCTCGCCAAAATGATCCAACGATGCCTCTTCATTGTGTTGTTGTTGCTTTTGTAGCAATGTCTTTCTTTGGTATTGCCTTCTAGCCAGATGGACCAATTGGATAACGAGCCCAACCCATCCAAGCTCATGTCCCTAACAACGCGGTGGAAGAGACAAGGGCGGCGGATGAGGCGAGGATGGCGTAGCAGGCGAGGTTGGTTGAAGCAGCGATGGTGGGGGAAGGGAGGAGCCGCGAGGCGGGGTCGCTCGGTGTCGGCTCGGGATGCAATTTGGGGGATTTCTCTTCGTGTGGCGGCATGAGGAACGAACGATAGAGGAGAGAGGGCTGCTAGGGTTAGTGAATGTAAAAGACAATTATACCCCTTTGCAAATACTTTTACCTGAACAATAATACTCTCCACGATTTTACCACTGTTAAGTGAGGGGATAGTAGAAATAGATCTGAACCGTTCGATCAAATGAGATCAGATTACTTTCTGCTACAAGTAAAGAACACCGACAGATTTTGAGTACCTGTATCTTTCCACGAAATCGTTTCTCTTTAATTTTCTCGAAATTTGGCATATCCTCAAAGTCCATCGTCCTTGCAAGCATCGAGACGCAACCTTGACTGAACTGAATAACAGAAGGTTAAGCAAGTAGCAGTGACTGTCCGATTCAGTGATTCACAGATTCAAGACACGATCTTTCTCTATCACTCTTTCATGTCTGGTCTTTTGCAGGGCCAGTGAGAGCGCCCGTTGCTGTTACTTTTGTCCTCCTGAACAGCTGAACCTCGAAGCAAAGTGGATCTGGAGTTCTTGTGCTGCAAGTTTATCGATTCAAGCATGTCAATCTTGTGAAGTAATGTCTCTTTTTTCTGTAGGACTTCTGAACTTTGACAGGAACTGGACTGTATAAGGACAAAGCTTCACCATCCAGTTGAGTTATCAAATTGGAATCTGTAACATGAACTGAGACTCTGCAACTGTGTGCCTATTTGGAAAACTAGATATTTCATCCTCTGCATTCTGTAGACAATTTGCATATGTTGATGACGGTGACGAGTGTCATTGTCATTGTTATTTGTTCATATTTATGTCAAGGCCCCAATAATACCATATTAATAACCTCTCTCTCCAACAAAGAACACTGCAGAAGATGGATACCTTGGCTCTTTTTATCTTTTATCAGTACTATGTACGATAATGTTGTCTCAGGCCATCCATTGTACTTTGCTTATCCTCATATTCATTGGGAGTTGGAACTAGGTACAAGCTTTACTTCGAGGATTCAGGCTTTTCAGCTGCTCATGGGAACACAATCTTTAATTTGCATATTGAGCTAATTAATTTTACAGGTAGGCGTTCAAGTGCAAACTTAGTTCTCTTTTCTGCTAAGCGTACATTTTTAGCATCGAAGAGCTCTACATAATTTGGTTTTTGCTAATGCATTTTGTTTGTCATTACGGTAAGAAATGAGGCGTACAAGCAGAGAACTGATGCGAAAGAGTGTGGCACCCGGAGCCATTTCTGGCCACAGACGCAGAAATCATGCAGAAAATGGAGCAGCCAAGTTCTTTCAAATTCTTATCATAGCAAGATAGTAGATCAGTAATCTAGTCAGATTGTTGTGTCTTGTTGCACTGAAGTAAACTAGTGAGATAATAGTACTAGGATTCCTTTGTTGACAGTCAGACAGAGGCTTTAGTCCAGAGCTCTTTAGAAGACAATCAACTAATCAAGTGTGCTTAGATATTTATGGACCATACCAAATCTTGACATAACCAAATCCTCTTTGGTTTGGCTTTCAGCTTTTCAGGGGGAGAAGGGCACAAAATCAACAAAATGAGTAGTAATAATTAGTGGTGTAGGTTCAGCTGTTCAGTTGGATGTCAAATCAAATCATCCATACTCTTTCCGTCTCAATATAAATGTAACTTAGAACGGATATGATATATGTTTAGATTCGTAGTACTAATATTACATCCGTTCTAGGTTAGGTAGGACAGAGGGAGTAGTGACTATTTCAAATCAAATCATCTGTTATTGCACTTACCACTAACTGAATTTAACTCTGTTGCTTCTGAATTTTCTTGCTTAGTGCCATCAATTTTACCATCTTTTGCTGTGGAAACAAGGGGCCAATTATGTAGGCAAAGTGAATCACTGAATCTTTCATCAACTAGCAACCTTTGTTTACCACAAAAATGATAATGATAGTACCACAGCATGGTCGAGAAGGATATAGAACTAGGGAACAATAATGGGAGCGGATTCTAAACTCTCATGGCACCCAAATAGTTATGAATATAAGTTAAAATTTAGTTTCTACAAGTTACAACGAAGAAAATAAACAGTGACTAGTTAACGTATATTCGCAGTTAAATTTATTGTTTTTCATTGTAACTTGTAGAAGTTAAATTTGAGCTTGTATATTTATAGAATAATTTATCATATATTAATCTATGTTGCTAATTTTTTTTAAATTTTATCATAACTATTTAGGTGACACGCAAACAACGAGAGAATGTCCCCTCTAGAGTTTAAAATAGTTTTCCGAACAATAATATTTGGCGCCCGAGAGTATTTCAACAATCTTAGTAGTTGGTATAGCAACTAGCAACCTTTTGCAGTCCAAAATGACGGTGACTGAAATAAAGTTTTGTACCCTCATCACTCCCTTGGAAAACCAGTGGTTGCATCTTGCATCAAGTAAAACTAAAAGTGTTTGGTTAAAAGAAAAACTAAAATGCTCAAAAGTGGACAAATGTGGGATCCCTGACTGTTGGTTGTATCTTTGATTTATCAGCTCTACGTTAAGATTTTACATCTGTTTATTACCCTGACATTTTAATCCAAGAATATTAGAGCCCATTCAAGATAGCTGAAATTGATTGATTCATGGATAATCTGATCTTTGTGATATCTATTTGAGAGTATAGATGAATGAATTAGCTTGTAAAATTTAAAAAGGTTTTTTTACAAACATATTTCAAGAAATTGTTTTGCATGAAAGGTGTTGTTTAGAAGTTTGGGAAACATACAAACAAAAATCAAGAATTTAAACAAAACATGGCATAATTTTTAGTATGGGTCTATTTATGTTTTAAAAATATTGTAAATTGCTTGTATATCCTTTCTCTCTCTTTTTTTTAAAAAGAAAGTTTTTATATGTATGTCATGAATTGCATGTTAGGCTTTAGTGTCGATAGCGAGTACTTCCTCTATCCTAAAATATATTTAGATCGGATAAATCCCCTTTCTATGTTCGTAGGTTGCTATATTTTAATACGAGGGGAATAGCAAACTTTATTTCCAAGTAATATTTAAATAACTCGAAAAATAAAATGACCAAAATGCCCCCCTCCCCCTCCACCGCTTCCTTTCCTTCCTCCCCCCGTCCCCCGCTTCTTCTACAGTTCTACTCCACACCTCCTCTCTCTCTCTCTCTATCTCTCTTTCCTCTCCTCCCTCGCGCGTGCGGCCGGCGAGCGGAGCGGGTCGGCAGGTGCGTGGACGGCGGCGTCTCCTCCCCGACCCCGCCATAGCCTCCCTCCCTGCGCCGCCTCCTCGCGCGCGCCGCCGGCGAGCAGGTTTGGAGGGGGGGCGACGTGGCCGGCCTGCTCCTCTAACCGAATTGAAGGTATCCTTTTCTTCTCTCGCGTAGGCAAGCCCTCCCTTTGCTACTTCCATGAGCCGTCGTAGATTGGAGATCCATCAGGGCGGACAATGGATTGGGTTTCTTGCACACCCAATTATTATTAACACGTACAGTTACTAGTAGATGGCAGTTTGCTTGCTTGAAGAGAGGATTGGGGAAATTTCCCGCGTCAGGTCCTCCTCTGCTCTCGTGCCCATTGACTTTTGTGCCTATTGTAATGGCCAATTTGGCCGGTTGAGTGATCCTTACTGGTTACTGAGCTGTTCTTGCTTGAGCTTGGACCGCATTCCCCGGCAAGCACGCTTTTGCCAGTCAATTTAAGCACTAGTGATGGAGTGGTGGAGTCGTGGGTGCATGACTGAATATCGCGCACATACAAGTGGGCTTTCAACCGGATTTTAGTGAGATCCTGATACCATGGATGTGCCGTTGGTTTTCGTATCTTAGAGCGAGTGTTAGGGGGCGCATATGGGGGGTGTGAATGTGGTTTCCGTGTGTAGTGGTGTGTGCATGTGCGTCTGCCGTGTAATCGCGAAAAAAATGCTTCCAGTACTTTACCGCACTAAAAAAGTTTTAAATTTCTGATGCTACTAGTTTCAGCCACAGAAAATTGGGTTGAGTTTCATTAGGTAGAGTTCTGTGATCCAGAAACAAGAAAATCATGGTGAGAACATAGAAAGTATTATGTTGCCAGAGTGCTTTAATGGTGAAATTGTGTTGGCAGGAAATGGCAGGGCAAAGATCTGATTCCCAATCAGATGAATCGTTTGAATACATGTTGCTTGAGAGGGACCCTGATCTTTACCGGACAGTCTTCTCAGGCCCGAGCCAGATAAGTCCGTGGATCGACCCGAGCGTGCTGACTTTGCAGCACCGGATAGGGAGAGGTCCATTTGGGGATGTTTGGATAGCAACCCACCATCAGAGGACAGAGGATCATGATCGATACCATGAGGTCGCCGTGAAGATGTTGCATCCGATTAGAGAGGACCAACTGCAAGCCTTCTCAGTGAGGTTTGACGAGATCTTTGGCAAATGCCAGGGTCTAAGCAATGTGTGCTTCCTACATGGCATCTCAACACAGAATGGAAGGGTATGTATGCTATTAGCAGTGTGTTGATCTTTCTTGTCTTGATTATCTGTGCACATCAGGCCAGCCTAATAGCTTATTTTGTATCATGAGTTTTTAGATTTGTATAGCGATGAAGTTTTACGAAGGATCCATCGGAGATAAGATGGCCCGGCTTAAAGGTGGAAGGATCCCTTTGTCAGATGTTTTAAGGTATGGTAGAATTTCCCACAGTTTATCACATGTACTAATATTGCCATGATCAACGCATAACAAATTGAACTTTAGGAATTCAGCATGTAGTTTGCAACTTTCTATCAATGTTCTGACTGCTGACTTAGTTGGTTGGATTAATTGTCTGATACCCTTTCTCATTTTAGCATTGGCACAGCTTCTTATTGATATCTGAGAGTGATTATGGTCTATTTAGAGGAATTTCGTGCTTATTTTCTTCAGAATGTTTCTTATGTATCTTTTTAATTCACAGATATGGTGCTGATTTGGCCCGTGGTATTATAGACCTGCACTCAAGAGGAATAATGATTCTAAATCTTAAGCCCTGTAATTTTCTCCTTGATGAACATGACCATGCTGTGCTGGGTGATTTTGGAATTCCATCCTTGCTGTTTGGGCTCTCACTGCCTAATCCAGATCTTATCCAACGACTTGGAACTCCAAATTACATGGCCCCAGAACAATGGAAACCAAGCATCAGAGGGCCAATTAACTATGAGACAGACTCATGGGGTTTTGCCTGCAGCATCCTTGAGATGTTGAGTGGCATTCAACCATGGCGTGGCAAATCACCAGATGAGGTTTATCAGTTGGTTGTCCTGAAGAAAGAAAAACCAATTTTTCCATACAATTTGCCTCCAGCGATAGAGAATGTCCTTTCTGGATGCTTTGAATATGACTTTAGAGACCGCCCCCAGATGACTGATATTTTAGATGCATTTGAGAGGTAACTTGCTTATTATCCTGCCTTTCCTGTTCAACAATTTACATTTTGATTGTATTGCCATCACTTGAGTTATTTTTTTTGCTTATATACTATAATTTACAATATCTAATCGGTGCTAAATATGTGAATCCATGGAATTGTGTATTTTAATACTGTATTCTGTTAGTTTGTTGTAATGTGGATTATCTTATATATTTAGATGCATTTTTTCCTTTGCATTATTCTTTACTGTCCCATAGCAGTAACTTGGATTACATGTTGTCCTAATTATTTATTTTAATGTTGATCAGTGCGAAAGATGTAGATTACGAAAATACTGACCAGGGTAGTTCTGAAAATCTAAGGATGATCAGCCCAGCCCTGCCAAGCCGCACTAACTGGTCACTCTTCAAGGACAAGTTGCAAGTGGGAGATAAGGTTCGCTCGAGAAAGCTTAAAAACACTTGTAGTCCAACAACCATGGAAATCCCTGATGGAACCATAGTTGGAATGGAGGATAATGGAGAGCGTGATGGCTACATTCTTGTAAGGGTCCATGGTTTACATGATCCTTTGAAGGTTCGCTCCTCGACAGTGGAAAGGGTAACCTATGGTTTCGCTGCTGGAGACTGGGTACGGCTTAGGGAGGATGACAAGAAGCGATCTCAGGTTGGAATTCTTCATAGCATTGACCGTATTGGTACTGTGTATGTAGGTCTGATTGGAGTGGACACCCTCTGGAAGGGCGAATACTCTGACCTTCAAATGGCTGAAGCCTACTGTGTTGGGCAGTTTGTGCGGCTGAAAGCCAATATTTCAAGCCCACGGTTTGAATGGCAGAGAAAGAGAGGTGGAGGACTGGCTACAGGCCGTATTTCGCAGATACTACCAAATGGATGCCTTGTCGTAAAATTTCCGGGCAAATTTAACCTTGGTGAAGTATGCAGTTGCTTGGCAGATCCCTCTGAGGTTGAGGTGGTGAGCTTTGACAAGTGTGAGGGGATTGTGAAGAAGTACGAGCACCTCGAGGATTTCCATTGGGCAGTGAGGCCGCTGTTCATTGCTGTAGGTTTCTTCACCGCTCTGAAGCTAGGCATCTTTGTTGGGAAGGGCATTGCTCGGCCAAGAGGTCGAAAGGTTGCCAGTGTCTGTGATCAGAGTGATCATCAGCAACTACAGCAGCAAGAAGTGCAAAACAATGCCAATGCAGCATGGCTCCCTCCAACTGTGGCAAACATGCTGTTTAGAGACGGTCCTACGCCTTCTGGATAAAAAGATCAAAACCATTGCAAGATGGAGAATTTCAGAACAACTGGATAATGTAACGCCCAAGCAAATCGTAGTTCATACTTAGACCTGAAACTTATCTTGCCACAAGACCTGTAAATATTTCCACCTTCACTCTACTGTCATCTCAATGTTCACAAAAACATGTTCTGTGCTTATGTCTGTAAATTGTAGGCTTGCAGTCCAAATCCTGATACTGTTTTTTGCTTTTAGCATTACACTGCAATCTCTCAGTATCCCTGGATTTTCTGTTCCCGATCCATCAATTTGCAGTCAAGGTGATGTACGGCATGCAAAGATGGATGAAAATTGCCATAAACGCTGGCAACGCAATCAACATCAGAGATTATATGACATCATCTGCAATTCTGCATATAATATACCTCCGTGTTCCAAAAGGACTTCATTTCTAGTACTTGTCCAAATTCATCGCTAGAAATGAAGTCTTTTTTGACATGGGTAGTACAATTTCAACCTGACCGACAAAAGGTTTGTATAGCAGAAGTCCACCACTGAACCATACATGGGATTGGACTTGGCTGATACTATCCAGCAAACTGCCTAATTTGTAAAGAACTAAACCTCTACAAACTACATATTTGCAGAGAGCAACCGTTACACAACACCAGAACCTTCTGTGTCAATATTTTTTTCTGAGCATCCTCTCAGCTGAAACATGGAAGGTAGTCATCAAGTAATGCTGTGAAGCTCATGTGAAGGCCTTCCCATCTTCTGTGAAGGCCAGGTTCAGCATCTGAACTAGAAATCAAGCTGTGAAGCTTGTGAGGATGATGAGCAACTGCCAGATGCAGCAACTGAAGGACCACCCGATCCATCCACTGGAGCCTGATTCAACCGTTCTAACACCAGCGACCTCCTCTTGCGCAACTTCAGAGAAAATGTGGATGCCTCCAATATAACAGGGACCTGCTTGTCGATAAGAAAGGCATTGAAACGAGAGAGTGCAAAGTTTTTTTTACAACTATTATGAAAACTTAATTCGCGGAAAAAAAAAAACTATTATGGAAGCTTTGATACCTGGCTATTAGTCTGTGCCACCTTATGCACATGTAAAAAACCAACCATATCCTGATATCCAGTGAGGAGTTTTGCTAACTCTTTGTCCTCATCTGGTGACAAATAAAATGGAAACTAAAAAATGATATAGTTGGTGACCAAAATAGCAATCACAAGACATACTTTAAAGGGCCATGCTTGCTTACCTGGAATTGCTTTGATTGACAGAAGTGTATCTGCCAGGTGCTGCCATCTCTTACAAAAG
This sequence comes from Oryza punctata, assembly GCA_000573905.2. Classification (NCBI taxonomy): domain Eukaryota; kingdom Viridiplantae; phylum Streptophyta; class Magnoliopsida; order Poales; family Poaceae; genus Oryza; species Oryza punctata. The sequence goes on from CM002493.2 coordinate 32,698,248, forward strand.
GAGCTTGATAAAACTGTATTTGGAAATGTTATAACAGCAACTGCATTAGATGTACGCACCATGGCCTTCAGTGATCTGATAAATGAGACCATGTCCCAGTCCTGCAATACACAAATATAATTAGTTGCAAGTACATAACAATGATATTAGAAAGGTGAAAAATATATAAATTGTTCTGCAAAAAGATTCAATGCATCGCAGTAACCAATCAATACATTTACATCAGTCGCATTAAATACTTTCCTTCTCAAAGTATCCGCATTGTGGTGCACAGAGTGATTGTATAGCAATCCGTCCAGCATTCGCATTTCCACCATCTTTTCTGAACACCAATAACAAAATAAATTCATGAGTAATACAGAATATGGTACATGTCATCAAATTTTATGTTAATAAAAACAATAAATATTATGGTAGACTAAATTATGGTAACATGCATTGCAATGTTAGAATGATTTTCCTTCAGAAAACCCGTCTGAACATACAGCCAAGAACCCTTACCTTGGAAGTTTGGACAAGAAAGTGGAACAACGGTCCTGGAGGACACCAAGAGTGTCTCCTTCTTGAGTGCTAACACATTCAATATTCTGAGCATTAAGTAAATGCCTTTCCAAGGGCTTCCGTAAATCAAAATCATTGCTAAATTCTTGTTTGTTGTCTGCAATTTTACTAAACTGAGTCAGAACTTTGACAAACATCTTGATAGACACTGATGGTAGCTAATAGATAACACTTATAAAGCAAACTGATAGGTATTATGAATATCGCTATTATCCTGTCAGCTCAGGTGTCAGTGATAACAATGGTGCTCAGAAATAAGTAGATTATAGAAGCTAAGGGCTCAGATAAAATCCATTCACGAACAATATTATTTCTTTTGTTTTCTTGCATATCCTCAAAGAAGTTTACAACCATGCTTTTTGCGTACTCTGAAAATTAACCAAGAAGGATACAAAGGGAAGAATAGTATCACCTCTGAGTTCAGCATGAGAAGTCTTCTCTTCCCCAAAGTATTTCTTGTACTGCCAAGCTATCCTCAAAGCCTCGTCCTACACAATTATATATCCAGATTAACATTACAATAATAACGCTTTTCAGGGCTCAAGTTGACTGTCAAAGATTCTTCCACGAGACATACACTTGCTCGCCCATCACTACTTGTTCCAGCCCCCATCCCTCTTTGTCGTCCATCCTCCTTTGAAGATGCAACAGCAGGTAATGTACCAAGGAACAATCGGGGTTCCTTCATAGGCCCTGCGAAGAGCAGTGGTTGTTTGTGCACAACACCCTGCGCCATGAAGCTCCGAAGGAGGAGGAGGTGGTGAGGCCCATCAGAGTCCTCCATAATCATTACAACTGATCCAATAAGAAAACCCCCACCCAGAATCCCTGCATCCGGAAAACTAGTAAATTATGGTGAACTGAATTGGACATCACCATAACTCATAAGAGCATCAGTTTAAAGGTTTTGCCCCAGTAACCTCACCGCAAGAACCAACTTTCCTCACGGCATCTATACATGGCTAAACACAAAATATTGAAAGGAATTTGTACTCCTAAGATAACAAGTAATGCAGGTGATCAAGATATATCATGGAAGCAAATCTTATTTGATTCCTAACGAAACTACGCACGCACATTGGCACATTGCATTTGCAGAGATAGTTAGTAGCATATATTGTACTACGAAATACTACTCCAATAAGCACCCTTTCCCTAATCAACTCCTGGATGATAACCAAACATGTGAAGTGGCCTAAACATAAAAATTTTTTAAACAGGAATAATCGCGTTAGTAGAAAAGAAAAGAAAACCGCAAGATTTTAGCAAAATAATAAAAGGGTCTGCAAGCAAGAATCTGCTTACTGTCGAGGTCGGGGATGCCCGAGGAGACGAAGGCGGCGCCATTAGGACCAAGCTTGACTCCTGCAGCGGTGGATGAGGACGCCACATGAGGTGCCGCTGCTCGAGAGAAGCTGCTCCGGCCGACGGTCTGGCCTCCGCCGGCGGCGGCGGCGGCCATGGAGTTAGCGGCGAAGCTTTACGGGGGCACGGATCGAGCTCCTCTTCACAGCGGCGGCTTAGACTAGGAGAAGGAAGGGGGATACCGCAGCGAGGACGCCCCGGCGGCGGCGCGAACGCTCGAGAACGAGGCGGAAACCCACGGCGGCGGGATGGGTCGAGGGCGAGGCGGCGACGGTGCCTCACTACGAAGACCACATGAGCTATTTGCTTGGGCTATTTCTTGTTTGGGCCAAGCCCACTAATTAATTTCACAATATTATCAACATCAGAAATATTGCAAAACGATGTCCCGTTCCAACGAAATAGTTCACTAATCACTCCTTCTATCATATAAGAAATCAACATAGAATGAGATGTGATGTTTTCTGGTACAATCTGCAAATACCCCTGTGCAGATTCATTGTATTATTAAACGTCACAAATCATCCTAGGTTAGTTTTTTATGAGACGGAGGGAGTATGTTTGTCGACATTGTTGTGATGTTAATACGGTAGTTACTAAATATGTTACGTATAAGGTATCGCATCTGGTATCCTTAGCACTAGGTGTGTTACCTATGGTACCATCAGCATCAGCATGGTAGGTACTAGAGTTTAAGGCATCGTACTTACGTCAGCGTGATACCATCACTTAAAAATGTTCCTTGGGTCCAACGGTATACCGATCTAGTCTTTCTTATCCATTTGTTAATCCTCGGTAGTTTTTTTAGAGAGAGACTAGAGGACGGGATCCTATTAGGACAGAATACTTAAGTGACTCCTCCCTCTTCCTTTTCTATGTCTAGCTGCTTTCACGTGTGTTGTCGAATGACAACCGCGCACATCGAAGGACGTGATTCACACAGTGAAAAACTAAAGCAATATGTATTAATGATGAATTTTTTTAGGGATCCCCCCATTGCATGTCTATAGGGGGCTATTTATAGCCTTAGTACAAGTTCATACACTCTAAAATTAATATGTACATGGGAATTTACATAGGTACCCTTATGACAAGAACATCTAGGAGGGTAACTAACTAGTGTCTATTTCATCTTGGGCCTCTTAATGGGCCCTACCTTGGGCCGTCTCTGACGAACGACCTTTCTGGGCCTTACGACCCCCTTGGCTCCTCGGTGAAAACACCTCCGATAGTGGCGAAGTTCCCATGCTTCGCCTCACCGTTTCGCCCAGGGTTAACACCGTGGTCCTCAACTGGCTGCTTCACGCAAGCCGAAGCGGTTTCGGCAGCCTCGATCGAAGGCCCTCGTGACATGCCTACAACAAGCCCCTCACGGGCAAGGCTGAGTAGGGAGTTTCGGCCGAGACCGTGCGAATTCTATGGTATGGCATGAGGCGCCCCCTTCCGACCGATGTTCCTACCAAAACTTCTCTTTATCTGCAAAACATAACTCATTATTTCTAAATGTTGCGAGTTGTTTGCTTTTGCCTTCACAATTCTCGGCATGATGAATATTTCTTTTAATAAAATACTTTTCCGAGAAAAGAAAATATTTGGGCCGCTTTCCTGTTTTATCCCTCTATTCGGCCTTTTACTGTTTGGCCCACCAGCCCGAAGCGGGAGTTACCATTCCTTTTCTGGGCGGGCGCCACGTGGCTAGCTTACATTGGTTGGAAGCCGAACCGTCACGAAGCTAGGGTTATATAACCCTCGGGTCACTTTCGCCGCTATCAATTGTTTTCATTCTACTCAACGCTCCCGCTTTCTGCTCTCACGCTAGCATGTTCACCACATTAGCTTTCATCTCGTTGTGGTCTTTCGCCCTTAGAACGATGGCACCCCGCAAACTAGCTTCGGCTACCGCGACTGGCTCCGATACCGGGTGATTGGGCGATGACCTTACATGCTTTCTTGGCACGTCGCTGGTCAAGGAAGGCGAACTAGCTTCGCTGGTGGCATCGGGGGTGGTCGCCGAAGGGTAGGCTAACTCGCCTGGCGAAGCCATCATCCCCCGTTCAGGCGAAGGGCAGACGGTGGTCTTCTCCATGTTTTTCGACGTAGGACTTCGCTTCCCCTGCAATGACCTCCGGCCGGACATCCTCCGCTTGTACAAGATTAAACTTCCCCAACTGAGCCCTTCCACTCTTGTGCAGATCGTGGTTTTCGACTGGATGTGCCGAACCGCAGGGTTTGCCCCCACTGCTGCGCTTTTCAGCGCGATCTTCACCGCTGCAATTCACTCCAAGACAGTAAAGATGCTCGCCGGGCCAAAGAAAACAATCTTCAGGAGTGTTAATTTTATCCTTCGCCCAGAAAGGTCCGACGTGTGGCCAATTCACGCTTCCATGTTGAAGTGGGACTGCCACTGGATGGAGAAATGGTTCTACCACCACGTCCCATACGAGGTGGGTTCCGACCGAGCAAAGGCCCTTCGTTCCCGTCGGCGAGCCATCTCTATTGAGTGCAAGCCGAACATGGAGGTGGATGGGGCGATGGAGTCGTGTTTTAGTATTATTCGCAAGATCGCTCTTCGGCTCAGCTGTCGTGATCTTGTTGATGAGTTTTGCATGCTTCGGATTCACCCCTTATCGCGAGACTGGGGTGTTTCACGGAATTCGGATGAGGAAGTTTTCGGCCTTCCACGCCTTGTCTTGCCTTAAGGGCGCCAATCGTAAGTCACTCTTCTTTTTGTTTCTTCTTCGCCTTCTTGGAAATTTCGAACTGAAACGAGTATTTCATGCGTGGTCCTTTTGTTAGTTTGCTCCCTAGAGGAGGCGAAGGATGAGGCGAAAAAGATGATCGGGGATTTGATCCCCCGTGAATATGGCATGTTGCTCTCGCGGTAGGTTGAGGGGCGGCGAACCGGGTTTACAACGGCGAACTGCCACCCTGGACGAACCCTACCATGGCTGCTATCATAGACGATGGCATCCAGCCCTGAAAGAAGCGGAAGAGGGCGGTCGCCAAAGGTGCTTCGACCATCCGGGTCAGACCCCGAAAATCGGCAAAGTCTACCGATTCTTCGCCCGCGGTCGAACGCGGATGGCGAAGACGATGAAGAAGAGGAAAAGGAGGCGGATGAAGAGGAGGAACTCTCCCGAGTTTATACTCCGAGCCCTGATCACCCCAGTGGGGCCGCGACATTAGCCTTTTCGCCCTAACGCCAACAGGAATTAGAGGGGCTAAGACCTTGGTTGCCATCGCCAATCGCCCCTCAGCTAGTGCGGTGCTGAAGAAAGGGGCTTTGACTTTTGTTAAGACGAAACCCTCGTTCATTATTACCAAGGGGGTGGGGTGAAACTGGTAAGGGATTTCAGCGATAGCGAATCCTCTTCGCCTAGCAACCCCAGTTCGCCAGCACCCCATTCGTTAGCTTCGTGCAGTGCCCCTGCACTCAACATGGTGGTCGTGACACGTTCAGAGGATGCACATCGTTCCGTTGGTGGGAGGGTGGAACTGCCATGGTGATTGCTTCGTTGGAGAGAGTTTGGGGGGAGGCCGAAGATACTTTTGCCGCACCTATCACTGGGGTCACTCTGTCCCTAATTTGACAGAGGAGCGGCAAGCAGCCAACCATCGACACCTCGAACTTCGAGAACACCCTCACCGCTCCGCGCTTCGTCCCTGCGGACTTCGAAACGCGGGCGGAGCTCAAACCCTTCGTTGGGGGATGACAACTTTTTTTGCCAGCTGGCGGGGCTTGTCCGTTCGCTGTGTTTAACGAGTTTGACGAGAGCAGTACAGCTGTCAAAAGCCTGCTCGTTCGGGTATGTAGTTTTCCTTACACTTTTGTTAAGTGCTTTTGGTATTTCCGAAGCTTGTTTTTTCTTTGAATGCCTTCACCCTCCTCCCTTTTCTTTTGTCGGGCCTCTCGGTCTATAGCAGCACGGAGTAATCCGTTCACGCCTATTTGGATGGTTACAAAAACCGTCTTCGGGCGCTAGAGGAGGAGGGTGCTCGAAAGGACCTCGAGCGCGGTGTCGTCGCTGAGGCTCTTAAGAAGGCGAAGGCCAAAAATAAGGTCTTAAAGGCTGAAAATGAGATGTTGAAGATTCAGACTGAGGACCTAATCGACTATTATAATGCTTCGGAGGAAAAGATGAAGGCCCTTCGGCTTGAGCTTGACGAGGCGAAAGCCGCGGCCAAACGCACGACAGTCGAAGCCGCCCACTCCCTCGCTCAGGCCACCGAGTCTGCCAAACAAGAGGGCTACACGCTCTGGGTGGCTTTAAGTGACCAAGGGGCGAAGGCTGATGGCGTGCTGGGTGAAGGTGCTTTAGAGCTGGACTTCTCCGAGTGGACTCAGCAGGCTAGCGGCACTGTGGCCGAAGCCGCTGGGAACTATGGCGACTGCTGCGCTCGGGTAGCCGTCAGCTTTGTGATGTCTTTGCTCCGAGAGCATAGCTGCAAGCATGTCGCCAATTTCCCTCACTACATCAAGGGGTCGTGGCCAAGGGACGCAAGCTAGGTCTCAATGGAGCTGCGCGCCTTTCGCTGTCAATACTAGGGACCTGATGGGAGGGTGATCGCCTGGAACCGCCTGTGCGAGCAACTGGCGAAGAGTGAGGCGGCGGAGCGCGCGGAGCAGCAAGCCATCGACGAAGAGCCAGTCGCACGGGATGGCGATGGGGGGGGAAGCTGGCCAGGAGCACCCTGAGGTGTGAGGCTTTCGCTCATCCTTCTTTCTCCTTAGTTTAGATTTTGTCTAGGATTCAACTCTTTCTTTGCTCGCCGTTGGCGATACGCCTCTTGTAGCCATAACGACGTTGTGTTTATACTAGTGGAAATATGATGCTTTGCCAAAAACATGCCCCAACTTATGAAGTTTGAACTTATTTTGAAGGCGATTGCTTTGATATTTTTATGTGCTTTGCAGGTCATGCTTCACAAGAGATGCGTCTAGCCCCCTTTCAAGGATTGGCGAAGGCGCAAATCCAAAGATTGCCGCGGTTAAAGGCTTGCCAAAAAATAGATATTCGTGCAGGCCTGTATACCACGAAATGATGATAAATGGAAATAGCTACGTTGTGCTAAAAGTGGCGAACTAGATGCGAAAACACCCTGGTCGAACCTTGGAGGATTACGATCGATATTATACTCGATGGCGTGAAGAGACGGCCAAATTTTGGTGAAACTTCGTTATGTCGGAACGCCAAGCTACGATTGCTCAGCATCGATATAGTCATTCATGTATTCCACCTCCTACCCCCATTAGGGTTGTCTATAATATTGATAGCGATGACGAAACTAGTTCACCTAGTTTATTTGGGGTGGAATGAGGATGTCCTGGAACGGACGATGTAATATATTTGTGAAAAGAATTTGTTGTGTTAATGTTTTTCGATCGACTATTTTAGCCTTTCTATTCTCTTGTTACAATTGTCGCTTCGGATCTTGTGACCAGATGTTTCGACCGATTTTTTAGGGACAAATGTCCGACTCCTCAACTCTCTTCATTCGCTTCGGTCGCATTTTTGTGAGTGTTCACGTGCCAAATGTCTTTTTGTGAGCCGAATGCTGCGACGATCGACATGAGATCGATAACGAGTTGTCGCAATTTCAGTGTTCGGTGAGCGTTGCTTCGACCGATTCACTTCGCCTCATTAGCGTTTTTGCTGATCAGGCGTTTGCCTTAGTGTTTTTTCACGATACATCGAACACAAGAGCCAAGACACAAGACACAAGATTTTTATACTGGTTCGGGCCTCCTATATGGATAGTAGCCCTACATCCATTTTTTTCTTTTTTCATTTTCATTTTTTTTTGCTTTTTGTGGCGAAGGCTTACAATATTGTATTTACATATGTACAATTGGCGAACGGGTGCCACCCATCTCTAAACAAAATAGTGTTTGAGCGAAGCAGCGTTCCAGGAATGGCTTAGCTCTTCACCTTCTAGGGTTGCCAACCGAAACGAGCCTGTTCTGGGCCTGTGTTTTACGAGGTGTGGCCATTCCTACTTTGATTCTAGCTTGCCGACAACTACTAGGTTTTCCTTTTTCTTCAACACAAGTCGGTCTGGAAGTATTTCTGTCGGTTGAACCCTCTTGTTATATGTAGCCGAAGTGGTCTTGGCATATTTCGCCATATGCTCTAGTGCTTCGACCCTTACCCCTTCCAGGAGTTCGAGTGACACTTCGTGCCCATCTTCACCGCCGGATAAAACACTCTTGGCGAATTAGCCCCTAGCTCACTTGGCGTCATGGCTTCGTCGTCGTATAAGAGCATGAACGTACTAAACTTAGTAGGTCTTGTAGGAGTTGTCCGAAGGGCCTAGGGAACCAAAAGCATTTCGTCTGGCCATTTACCCTTCGGCGCCCCTTCAAGCCTCTCTTTTAAAGCTTCTAGGATTTTACCATTTGCTCTTTTGGCTACCCCGTTCGCCTACGGGTGTGCTAGCAAAGCAAATTTGATCTCAAGTTTTAGCCCCTCGCACATTTTGTTAAAATTTTCAAAGTCAAACTATTTGCCATTGTCAATAATGAACTCTTTCGGCACACCAAATCGGCAAACAATCTTTTTCCTAACAAATTTCTGCACCACTGCCGAAGTGATTGCCCCAAGTGGTTCGGCTTCGATCCATCTAGAGAAATACTCTATTGCCACGATGGCACAGCGAGATCCACTCCGGGCTGTGGGAAACGGGCCAATTATGTTGAACCCCCATCTGGCGAAATGCCACACTAGAGCTATTGGTTGCAACTCATGATGACGCTCTCTCTCGTGGCCCGATCTTCTGGTGAGGGGATAATTCTCGCTTTGATCGAGTATGATGTTTGCGACATGGCTTTCAACCAGAACAAGTCCAGGATGCCGTGTAATCGCTACACCACAAACGATGTCGTACCAACCATGACGCGCGGTTGATGATCCCTGCAATGCAATTGAGAGTACACTGCAAGAACTAGATAAGATGCAATCTAAATATTGAGAATAGGTAATTAAGCACAAAGGGATAGTTGTTATTGAAGTGGTACATCTAATCGACCCAGCAAATCAACACACCAACTATTAGGGGCTCTGAATCTATAGTCGCCAACTAATCGAGCGAGGACTAGAGAAAAGATGAATGGTACTTGACAAAATTCAACTAAACAAAACCTAATTGTTCTAGAGGGTGTACATAGACATTTATAGAGGAAAATAGATCTAGGGTTAAGTGCTAATTCGTGGAGGTGGAAGGAGACACTTCCAAGATGGGCCTAGTCTATTACAAGGCCCAAGGCCCAAGTTTGGTTTCAGCAATAGCACTGTCTTGTTTTGTTCATTCCCATTGACTTGAGATGAATTTGGATATGAGGCCAGATGCGTTTGAAAGCTGACGAGACAAGATTTCCATCAAGTCCAAGATCACCCAAATCGGAGTTGGCATGAAGGTGCTAGGTCCTTTTGAAGTCAGTGCTGTCTCCGGAGGCCGAACTGGATTCCAAAACTCCTTGGACTTGAATATGTTGTAGATCCTCTATTTATCCGATGTATTCTTTAGAAATGTTTTATATTTCTCATGCTTGGTTCTATGCCTATACTTGATGATCACATCAACTCATAGAGTGGTAGGGCCTGACTTCGGCCATGCCATTGACAACCTTCGCGTTTCTTGATTTGCTCAACACAGACACACAAAACATTTGGCCAGTACACGCCTTGTTGAAAGACTCTAGATGCGATTGTCCTTGCTGCTTGATGTGCGCCGCACAAACCTTGGTGAACTTCCTTCACCACTTCTTCTCCTTCGGCCATAAGCTGTAGCACTCCCAATCGGAGCATAAGCTGTAGCACTCCCGATCTGTACAACTGTCCGGAGACCAGCCTGTACTTAGCGGCTCGAAATTGCAATCGCCTTGCTTCAGTTTCATCATCTGGTAGACAGCCAGTTTTCAGGTACTTGACGAACGGTGTACACTAGTTCTCTCGATCTTCGCCCAAAACTTCATGCTCGATAGCCATTATTTCTTCTGTGGAGTTTGGCACACTTGGTACATAGATGACTTCAAAGAAACCCCTGGCGAATGTGGGTCTCCCGAAGCTGCTGCTTTTGCTAGGGCGTCTGCCTCCTCATTCTTTCCCCTTGGTAAATGTTCGACCGTTACTCCGGTGAAGCATTTTTCCATTGACTGAACTACCTCCAGATATTTTTTTTCATGTTCTCCTTCGCCTCAAAAGACTTGTCCACCTAACCAGCTACAAGCTTGGAGTCTGTGTGGATCAACAACCGTCGAGCACCCAAGGCTTTTTCACCTTTCTCAAACCCATCAGCACAGCCTCATACTCAGTAGTATGGTTTGTTGTGTCAAACTGAAGTCTGGCAGCATAGCGGATCAGCACACCCCCTGGTGAAATGAGGATCACCGCAGCTCCCGCCCCTTCATGAGACCATGACCCATCTGAAAACATGGTCCATGGTTGCTCGATCGACTCGAGCTCTGGGGTGAAAGCTAGTGTCCATTCAGCTAAAAAGTCAGCTAGAATCTGAGACTTGATAGCAGTTCAGGCTATGAAATGCAAGTCGAAAGGGGACAATTTTGCTGCCCATTTGCTAATTGCCTAGTAATTTCTTTACCTCCGAGCACTTCGCCAATGGGATATTGCGAAGGCACAATGATTTTGTGGGCTTGAAAAATAATGCTTCAACTTCCTTGAGGCCATCACCAAGGCATACGCCAATTTCTCCATCTCCATGTATCTTGTCTTCGCTCCTTGCAGAGCTTCTGAGACAAAGTACACTGGTTTCTAGACAAATTCTGTTTTTTGCACTAAGGCCACACTGACAGTGATGGGCAAAGCTGCTAGATATAGCAACAGCTCGCATCCCTCCGCTGGGCTGACCAACGTTGGTGGACTTTGAAGATACTGCTTGAGCTCTTCGACGACAGCTTGGCATTCGGGTGTCTAGCTGAACTTGCCAGCCCCTCGCAAGGTTTTCAAAAATGGAAAACCTCTTTCGACTGCTCTTGACAAGAATCGACTGAGAGCCGTAGTTCGCCCCGTGAGCTTCTGTACTTCACGTACGCTCTTTGGTGGCTGCATCTACTGTATAGCATCGATTTTTCAGGGTTGGCTTCTATGCCTCTTTCGGAGACTAAGAATCCCAAAAGTTTGTCAGCCCAAACACCAAGAACACACTTCTCCGGAATCAGCTTGATACCTGCCGAACGTAAGTTGCCGAAAGTTTCTTGTGAGTCAGACGCATGGTCAAAAGCTGAAACCTTTTGGCTTTTGATGACGATATCATCAACATAAGCTTCGACATTCCTCCCGAGCTGTGAGCAAAGAACCTTGTAGATCAGCCTGGCAAAGGTTGCTCCCGCATTTCTCAAGCCGAAAGGCATCCAGAGGTGGCAGAAGGTGCCGAAAGGAGTTATGAATATGGTCTTGGCCTTGTCCTCTGGATTCGTGAAGATCTGGTGATACCCGGAATACGCAGCTAGGAAACTCATGAGTTCGCAACCGGATGTCGAATCAACCAGCTGGTCGATCCTTGGAAGCGGGAAATCATCCTTGGGGCATGCCTTGTTCAGGTCGGTGAAGGCTATGCACATTTGTCACTTGCCATTCGACTTCTTAACGAGTACAGGATTCACCAGCCATTCAGGGTGATCAATTTCTTCAATAACACGGGCCTTAAGCAACTTGTGCACTTCGGCCTTAGCGGCTTCTTGGCGATCGACTGACATCTTGCGAAGCTTCTGCTTTCTTAGCCTGGCATGTGGCTTGATGTCACGCCCAGAAATTTAGCCCAAATTCCCAGACTATTTTATGTATAAATCCCTGTCCAGAAATCAAGCCAAGGTACACAGAATGACAAATTAATATACAGATCCAAACGTAAATGAAACGTAAATACCTATAGAAGAAGCACTTAGTCCTCACACCGAAAAGAAAGCAGCAACAGTGGAAAGAGGTGATCCTAGCGGGGCTTCAGCTCCACTCCATAGGCAAAACTCAACTGGGGTATAAGCCTTGGTCTTCTAACTTCGTCTTCGACTCAGAAGCACTACACTTCTGGAAAGGGGGAATAATAGCAAGGCTAAGTACAACCACCGTACTCAGCAAGCCACACCAATGATGCAGACATGCAAAGGAAGTTTGTGGCTATTTGCATAAAGGTGGTTGTAAACATTTATAGTTGAAAATAATAAAACAATTGATTAATTAAGGCAAGATTATATCTTCACTGAACAATACTACCTGAACAGGCCCAACCATTCCACCTGAACTAAACCAGTTCATTAAGTCAAGTTAATTATGTGAGACTAATCACGACGAAGTTGGTCGATCGCCCATATCCGCGGGCACGGCTATTCGAATAGTTTTACTCTGGCCAAAGGTGCACAACTGTACCCACAAGACACAACCCACCGTCATGTCACCGTGCCATGCATGACACGTCACCATGCCGAGTGATCGTGACAAGACACTTCGCATAACTCCCCCTAACCAAGCACAACACGCTAAGGTTTCGCCCCCACCCCTATGTCCAGCAGTGGGAAGCCCCCCCGAGCACCGTGGTGAATCTGAAAGTCGATCAATGGGTAAGCCAACTCCATCACGCCCATCCTTGCCTTGGAACATCGGAAAGGGAAGAGCTATACTGCAAGTCCAGCAGTTGCCCATTCTTGCTTGTGGTAAGCACGGTATGTCTTCTAGGGGTTTCCCGCGAACCGGTCCTTAATTGCCATGGGTACGACTAGCAAAATCATGCACCCACAGCCCACTATTAAGCCATATTTTAGTTGGATAATTACGACCAATAAAACATGCCCAGATTTCACGAGCTTGCAGCTCATCGAGATACTAAATGTATATAGTGTGATTATCCCATACTGTGAGCTAGTGGTAATTAAGCATGGCTAAGCATAACATAATTCTAGCAAGATCAACATAAGTGACACAAGCTAGTCAAATTATCGCCCATGTTTAACAAAGGACGGGTAACAAGTAAATATGGCAGAAGCGAGCAGATAAGTAATTCCATAATCCCATGTAATTAGCAAAACATGCAATTTTGCTTGCAAGCAGTAAAACATTTGTAAACTAGGTTCAACATGTTCAAGGGGAATGTGTGACTTGCCTTGCTTCTTCAATTCGATCTTTTAAACTCTTTATTCGCGAACGCGATCTTTCGAAACGGTGGAAACTACACCCTGGTACGCAAAACGAGGAAAACTCTAATAAAAATCAAGTAAACAGTACATGAAAAATCAACAAACAAGTAGAGCTCAATTTTAGATAATTTTTTCAAGTTGCATGGCTCAATTTGGAGTTCGTATGAATTAGTTATGAATTTTAGAATTTTGAGCCATTTAAATGGATTTATGGAATTAAACTCAATTTACTATGCAATTAATAAATAATTTCAGTAAGGAAAAGGCAGCTGCTGATGTCATCAAAGGGGAGGCCAGCGTCGACATAGCGGGTCCCACACGTTAGCGGGTCAAGGGAGCAGCCCACGGTGGACTCGGTCCACCGCGGCCGGGCGACTGCACCGTGGACGAAGACCACGGGTCCAAGGCAAGCAGCGGTAGCCGACGATCGACGCGCGACAGTGGACTGCTGAGAGAACCGGTGACGACGCCCGGGCCCAAGGGCACCGGCGGCGAGCTGCAGCGGCGCGGGAGGAGGCAAAAGGGAGAGGAAGAGGAGGGTATCCTCACTGGGTGCGCGGGCTAGCGAGGCGGAGCAGGAGATGGCTAGTGGAGGCCGGCACGCGACGACGGCAAGGTGCAGCGTGGCCGCGGTGGTCCGCGAAGGCGAGGAGGCGCCCGAGGTTGCCCTTGGTGTTGCAAAGCCAAGGGTGGTGACGGCGCAACCCGGCACCGCGGGAATCAACGGTGGTGAGTAGCTGGATGCGACTAGAGACGGTGGCGGCGTAGGTTGGCGGCGGAAGTGGTGTTTCGGCGGCGATTCGCGACGAGCGACAGGTGGCCGAGGAGCTATGCAGCGCGGTGGAGGCGAAGCGGCGCAGCGACGATGCTAGCGGTGGCAGCAAGCGGTCGGAACACGACGGAGGGAGGTGGCTTCGGGTGTGCGGCGAAGTGGCGGTTCCGGCGGTGGATGGGGAAAGTGGAGTGTAGGTCGGGGTGTGGAGCGGTGCGGCGAAGCCGGAGGTGGCTTCAGTGCAATTTGGCGGGGGCTAGAATGGTGGCAACATGCGGCCGGACGACGACAGGAAGGCGGTGGAGCTCGGGGCGCACCGGGGAGGGGGTTTTGAGGGCGCGACGTCTTGATGAAAAGGGGGAAAGAGAGAAAAGAGGATGGGGAGGAGTTTTATAGTCTCGGGGCGGTGGAGATCGTGGCCGAGTTGGCGGGATTTGAAGTGGGAGTGGGCGCCGGCGACATGGGCGGAGTGGCGGTGGCTCGGCGCCGATTTCTCAAGAGGAGCGGGGAGAAGGTGGAGGTGGTGACGGCGGCCATGTCCATGCGATTGAGCGTGAGTGCGGGAGCAAGAGTTGCACAGGAGAGGTGGCGACAAGGGCTGCAATGGCGGCAACGGCAATTGCCGGCTCTGTCGGAGGTAGGGGATAACCTCGATAGGTTGTCCCCACCTGTCGGTGACGCAGGGGAGGACTGAGGCCGGATGGGCTTTGCGGTGAGGGGGAAGGCGAGCGGGCTGAGCGACTGCTGGGCCGAGGAGGGAGGAAGGAGAGAGGAGGTTGGCCCGGGAGGGATAGAGGGGAAGAGGTCGAGCGGGCCGCGAGGGAGGGAAGGCAGACTTGGGTCGGAAACAACCCAAGTTCAAAGGAGGGGATTTTTATTTGTTTTTCCTTTTATTTAATTTATTGAATGAACTTTGTTTTATTTAAATTAGTCTTGAGCTCCAAAAATTCACAGGAAATTTCAGAGGGTACATTAAGCACGGAGAATATTACAAAAATATTTTTAGCTATGATTTTAAAAGGAAATTTTTAATTCCCTCATTTAATTCACTTGATTAAATTTTTAGAAATGCATTCTTTAATGATTTTTAATCACGAACGAAAATCGGGGCGTGGCAAATCTACCCCCTTACAGGAATCTCATCCCGAGATTCGAGGATGGCTGGGAAGAAAGCTGGGGTGTTGGTGGTGCTGGATTGGTCTGCTGACTTCTGTTGTCCCTTTCTGACTCACACTGACTGGTTGACCGAATCTGCATAGCTGGCCCGACTAACATCAACTTGACTCCTTCGCGGCAGTTGCTCTGGGTTGGCCACTTGACTTGCGTCTAAATCCTTGCGAAGGTTCTGAACTTCATCGACCGCCATCACCGGCTTTCTTTTTTCAATACGAAATCTCTTCCATGTCATGGGAATTGGGCCTTGCCTTGAGGGTGGGACTTGGTTCGCAGGTTGCACAGGGCGATTCGCCGCCGGTACAGCTTTGGACTCTTGTGAACTTGCTTGAGCGGTGGTAGCCTTTTCATAATCAGCCTGAATCTCAAGCCTTCGCTTGGTGTCTTCTTCGTCGCGGGCATAGCCGTCGATGATGCGGAAAAGATGTTCGATGGTTTAGGGCTCTTTCCTTGCAATCTTTCTTGTCAACTCACCAGGGCAAAGGCCTGCCGACGTGGCATTGATCACAAAGGCTTCGGTAATGTCTTGTACTTGACATCTTGCTTGCGAAAAGAGCCTTGTGTACTCCCTTGTAGATTCGCCCGGCTTTTGTCGAATACCGAACATATCTTCCTGAGTTTTCGCCTCCTCGTAGGTCCCCCGAAAGTTCAAGACAAAAACATCACGCAATTGTTCCCATGAGTAAATGCTGCTTGGTGACAAGTTAAAGTACCAGGATCGGGCGATTCCATCCAGAGCGAGATGTATTACCTTCTCCTTGGTGTTTTCGTTGCCATGAGCTGCTTCGATTGTCGATTCATAGATCGACGGGAACTTGCTTGGATTGATTTCGCCCGAAAATCTTGTCACTGGTGGGTATTTGAACTGGGGGGAATTGGATGATTTTTCAACCCCTAGCTCAAAGATAACTTTTTTTCACCTCCTGCACTTAATGTCGTACCTTGCTGGTATTGTGGCGAAAGGCCCGGGTATGGCTGTGCAAATGGCGAAGCCATTGCTTGCACTTGAATCAGAGCCAAGACGTTTGGCTGAACAGCTTGCAAAGCGCCATCTGGACTAGTCGTCACACACCGAGGATTCACTGAAACTACATGAGCTGGGAAACGGGCGTCATGCTGGTACGGTGGCTGTCATGTCACTGCGCCTTGGCCTGATCCCCCAATGGCCTGGACCGAAGGGGTTGTACTTGGGATCGTGTATTTGTGTTGGGATGACCTAATTGTTGAAGGAACGCTTGGAATTGCGCCTAGAGAGCCGAAGCAGCTTCCACCGAAGCTTGTGGTGTGGGCTCGAATCGGCTTCACGGGTGGGATCGAGGCAACCGTCGAGCGTACTGGCGCGATTGTTGCTTGAGCGATGGGGCGCACTTGTACGATCGAAGTCGGCTACACCGTTTGAGTCGATGTTTGAGTCGCTTGCACAGTCGAAGCTTGGACTGCCATTGTGGTCATCGTGGGTGTTGAAGATGGGATTGGTCTTGCCAGAGAGGTTGACTTGGCCTGTAGGGTTGCTTCATACATTTGATGTTGCTCTTGCATTTGATGAAGCGTGTCCTGCAACCTCATCATATCTTGTCGCATGGCTTCCATCTCCGCCCTTTGTGCTGCAGATGCTTCGGCTTCCGTGTTTGCTTGGGTTGAGTTGAGCTAAGTTGTGGGGATGGTCGAAGTCATCGCTTGAGTCGTGGTTTAGGCCGTCTGCCAGGCTTCGGCCCCCGGTTGCTCTCCGGCCCCTTCGTCTGTTGGCAGCTCCAACTCTGCTTCAGTCCACTAGGCTCTTCGCTGGCCATCTCTGCTTCGCCTTCGCCCTCCTTTCTCCTTGGTGCAACTCTCTCTCTCACCGATTTCTTGGGTGGCATCAATGGTTTCGCCCTGGGTTCCCCACGGTCGGCGCCAACTGTTGTCGAATGATAACCGCTCACATCGAAGGACGTGATTCACACAGTGGAAAAGTAAAGCAATATGTATTAATGATGGAGTTTTTTAGGATCCCCCCATTACATGTCCCTAGGGGGTTATTTATAGCCTTAGTACAAGCTCATGAACCCTAGAATTAATGTGTACAGGGGAATTTACATGGGTACCCTTATGACAAGGATATCTAGGAGGGTAACTAGTGTCTATTTCATCATGGGCCCTAACTTAGGCTGTCTCCGGCGAACGACCTTTCTAGGCCTTACGACCCCCTTGGCTCCTAGGTGAAAACGCCTTCGATAGTGGCGAAGTTCCCATTCTTCGCCTTCCCGTTTCACCCAGGGTGAACACCGTGATCCTCAACTGGCTGCTTCACCCAAGCCGAAGCAGTTTCGGCAGCCTCGGTCGAAGGCCCTCGTGACATGTCTCCAACAACGTGCAAGCGAATAACAACTGTACTTATTTTTTTCCTTATCTCGCCAGCTACATCAACAGAAGGGAAGGGAGGGGCACATTGAGGAGATGTAGTGAGAAGAGGATAGGAGATGGCATCAGGGGGCTCACTGGCTAGCCTGGCGGTGATGACGTGCGCTCCCTCCTCGCACCTGTTGTTGGTAGCTTGTACCTATGGGTATCAGCTGGTACCTAGGTATCAGACCTTGGTACCTGGGTATCAGGACTAATAATTGTGGGTATCCGTCGTGATTCCCTAAGGTATCAGACCTGATACTTGGTATCAGCCATTATACCCCTACGTATCACGGCTGATATCTACAATGAAGGGAGCAACACGACGAACTAGCGAGGAGTACGATGCGACAACCTCGAGACCTGCATAAACTCCTAGATTGCCCTCACGCTGAGAACAACCGGCTCTGCATTACTGTTGTCTGTTGGTGCCCCTAACCTCATCCCCCTTGCCCTCGCCTCCTCCCTCTTCTCCCTCCCCAACCACGACAAATGGCGACCTCACCGTCACAATTTACCTTTCTCCTTGCTGACTTCACCAATTCTAACAACCACATAACCTCGTTGGACTCTACATACCTACTGATGTGGTGTAGGGAAGGGGGAAGAGGTTGGGGGATGCCATCGGTGTTAGTGATGATGACGGTCGGTCCTCCAGCGAAGGGAGGCTAGATTGATTGGAGTGGAGGAGTTGGGGGAGGGAACGAGGTGGAGGACAAGGAGAATGAGTCGGAGAGAAAGGAGGAGGAGAAACAGATCTGAGAAAGAAGAAACGAATATGGGGTAAGTGTTGGGGTGTTCGTTATATTAACTAGTATATCCCATCCCACGGAATTCCGTCTACTAGTTTTTGTCTTTTTTTTTGAAGAAATTACAACGGGATTGCTAAGTAGAAAGAGAACGATTATCGGTGTGATGGTATAGCTGATGATTCCACCTTATCCTAGACCAAATACGCGCTAAATGCAATCACTACAATTAATAAAATATATTAAATTAAGCAAGACCCGGTCAAAAGATGGAATTAATTAATTATATTTCTTTTTCAATTCAAACAAGATTATCCTGAACAATAATTAATCCCTCTCTTCTCTCTCTCTAAACCGCATATATACATGCAAGGTAGTATATATTATATATTTTCTGAAAGTTAGCGTACACATGCATGATTTTTTTCTTTTGAGATTACACATGCATGATTGCTAGCTATACATGAGTGATGAGTCAACTACCCAACCACTAAATGATCTGATAAGTGCCACATATGCCACAGGATTATGGTACGTGTCAATAAGACAATAATAAATACTAACAGTGCAAAGAAATTGAAATGTGATCGGTATGCATGTAGCTGCTAGCCTGCTACTACAGGAGAAGGAAAACTAATGATGATCAGTACATGCCCATGCTGAAGTTGCTAGCTGGAGGATAAAGCGAAAGGACGACGATGGGGGCTGCATGTGGAGTCCCCAGGTCTAGGTATACGAGTGGATTTGGGGGCTTTCTTATTTTTGCCGTAGTAGAGGTCCGTATGGACCTCTTTTTACCCCATCCACCCTAAAAAAATTGTACGAGTGTTTAGTTTAGGGGTTTTACCGAATATGCTCTTACTTTTTAACTCCCCCCAACAAGTTCCATGTTTACAAGTCCTAGTAATATACCATACGTTATAATGGATGAGGCCCATATAAACAGGAATGGATCACTAGGAGGATGATTAATTAAAGATAAAATATGGAATCTTATAGTTACGCACACGGAACATACGAACGTGCTACACTCGATGGGAAGAAGAGATGGAAGAGCACGACTTCGCTTTGAAGATAGTAAAGACAAATCTTTTAAATTTGAATGGCCCAACACTATAAAAAATAATTTTTCATGGTGTCACCCCATAATTTTCGTTGGTAGCCGTACGTGAAAACTGCTAGCAAAAATGTAACGAGGGGTGAGGGGCTACAGACCGCCAGCGAAAACCAATTTTCGCTGGTGGCCGCACTAAGAGGTCCGCCATAAAAAACAACTCTATTTTTCGAGGCGGACCTCTTAAGCGACAACCAGCAAAAATTAGATTTTCGCTAGCGGAGGCTAAAAGTACCCCTGTAAAAAACATTCACACTCTATTTAATCTTCTCCACTTCTCCCCATTCTCCTCTTCTCCTGACTCCTCTTCTCCCCAAGCTCCTCCCTCCACTTCTCCCCCACGCAGCGACGCTGATAGCGATGGCGATGGAGACGGCGGTGGCGCGACAGAGGTTGCGGTGGTGGGATGGGAGGAGGCCAGCGGCGGTGGCGGCGTTCTGCCTTCCCCTCCCCTCCTTCTCTCAGATTCGGATGGGAGGAGGCCGATGGCGGTGGTGCGGCGACGAGATGGGAGGAGGCCACTGGTGGTGGCGTTTTGCATTCCCCTCCCCTCCTCTCAGATCCGGATGGGAAGAGGCTGACGGCGGTGGCGCGGCAAAGGTTGCGGCGACGGGATGGGAGGAAGCCGCTAGCGGTGGCTTGGCGGCGTCATTCTGCCTTCCTCTCCCCTCCTTCTCTTAGATCTAGATGGGAGGAGGCCGGCGGCGATGGCGCAGAGGCCACCGGTGGTGGTGCGGCACGCAACGTTCTGCCTTACCCTCCCCTTTCTCTCTCAGATCCGGATGGGAGGAGGTCACCGGCGGTGGCGCGATAGAGAGAGTGGCGGTGGGATGGGAGGAGGCTAGCGGCGATGGTGGGATGAGAGGAGACGGCCAGCACGTGGCTTCGGCAACAGCAGCTCGTCCACGGCGCCTTCAGCAGCCTCCAATGTCATCGACGATGATGGCCAGTGTTGATTTTGCATGCTCTTTCATTTGAATGTGTTGATGTTTGCATGTTGGAAAAATGTTGAAAATGCAGTGAGAAATTGATGTGGTGATCTTGGATGATGATGTGGATTGGATTGGATTTGAATCTAGATCTGTAGATGTGGATTTGAACTTTGAAAATGAATCAATGTGCTATGAATGTTAATTATTTTTTTGGAAA
Organism: Oryza punctata; assembly: GCA_000573905.2. Taxonomy (NCBI): domain Eukaryota; kingdom Viridiplantae; phylum Streptophyta; class Magnoliopsida; order Poales; family Poaceae; genus Oryza; species Oryza punctata. Next base: position 32,718,656 of record CM002493.2, read on the forward strand.
AAGGTTATCGCAGTCGTCATAATGGTACCACCTGCGAAAATCGATTTTCGCAGGCAATCCTCTTAATGGTACCGCTTACGAAAATCGATTTTCGCAAGCGGATCGTAACTGCCGGCGAAAATCATTCATTTTCACTAGCCTTTGCTCGTTGGCGGTTAGCGGTGCCACTAGGGAAAATTGGTTTTGGCCGTCACAAAAAATACTTTTTCTAGTAGTGCAAGTTTTGGACGCCCAAGTCGGAGCCCCCTGAGCTTAGGCCACTGAATATAGGCTTGGCACGGTGGAGGAACCTATGAGGGGAGAGGGCAAGAGACAACGCCATAGAGTGGGAGGGGCCAAAGGGGTGAGAAACATTGTGACAAAGTCCACATGACCTAACAATAACACGGTATTAGATGACAATGACATATGGCCGGTGTGGTTAGAGTAGGATCTGCAGGTGAAAAAGAACAAACTTTCATAGGTTCTGAAAATTAAAGATCAAACAAGATTATGCCCCTAAACTAGATGGCCTTGGGCCAGGTTATTTCTAACTGACCGCTTGGAGCACTGTAGCGATTCAACTACAAAATTTTCTACATCAGTCCTTCTACAGTGAGGTAGATTTGGAGAAGCTCAACAAGGCCTACATCATGCTAATTCAAAAACAAGGAAAGGTGCCAAAGCCATAAAACTTTCGACCAATTTCGCTACAAGATTTCTCCCTAAAGTTAATTGCCAAAGTTCTAACAAATTAGTGCAACTGGAGATAACAAAAAACTATCAAATGTGACCAGACTAGGGTTTCCACGAGGAAGAATCATTTCATAATCCTTCTTATATGCCACTGAGTTAGTTCAATGTTGCTACAAGAGGAAAGCACCCTCAGTGGTACTCAAGCTGGACTTTGCAAAAGCTTCTGTTTCAGTTCAATGGGACAACTTATAGTTAGGATCTTATCCTGCAGAGGCTTTGGAGACAAATGGATCGAATGGATGTTAGACATGCTTAAATCTTCAAAATCTGCAGCAATGCTAAATGGAATCCCTGAGAAGTGGATAACATGCAAACAAGGTGGGTCTACCACCATATCTCTTCATTCTAGTTGTAGATGTCCTTTAACGTATGCTGCAAAAAAGTGACATTGCACATCCCCTGAAATAACACCAACCACCGTTGACTTTGCAATATGCTGATGACACATTAATAATCTGCAAAGTTTCCACAAGGGATATCACTCTAATCAAGAAGATCCTGGATGACTAAAGCCTAGCAACGAGACTTCTCATTATAACTACTCCAAGAGCACCATGTGCCGCCGCTGCCAAGAGGAAATCCCGGTACCCCTTGCTCAACTCATCCGTGGTCGTGGTCTTCTCGCCACCGAGCCACAGCCTCCCCACCTTCGTTGAGGTCCTGATTTGCGCCAAGGTGGATAGGAGGAGCCACGTGATGGCGGCTGGACATCGATGGGGGTGGCTCGGGGACCTCATGCCAATAGGCTGCGCCGCCTCCGCCTCCCGCCCCTCGCGGCTCGCTGCGCAGTCGACAGAATGGATTGGGAGTTAGGGGACGGGACAAAGGAGGGAAGAATATGCAGTTTAGCTGACACGTGGGTTCCACATGGGTTTTTATTTTTTTTCTTCTAGTGCTACGTCAACCAAAACCGTCCTCAATACATCCAATTTAACCTGGTCTTACAAGGTTAGGGACAGGTTATATCTGGCATTGCAATTTAAGGACGCTTTTCAAACTCGTCCTCAAGATGAGGGACCTGAAGTGAACTTAATCAAGGCTAAAAGTGAAGTCAAAAATTGCTTGGGACTTTAATAAATTAGAGGTTTTATATAATAACCCTAACAATTGGCATGTTATTTTTAATTGATCATACTTGATGGAAAAATGGAAACTATTTTGTTCCTTCCCTCTTTCCTGTATTTTTTTATTTCAACCTAAGTATGATATTTAGAATTCTCTTTATTTCTTATACTTTTAGAATATTAAATCCATTATTTTGATGGTTGAAAATCTTATCATTTGTATATCTACTAGTGACTTGGAGATATGAAAAGGGAGGATTCAAAGAGTGTTTTAGCGCTGAGAACTCTCAGTGATTTTCCTCACCGCAAAGGTCAATGAGAGACCAAAACCTGAGCCGATGAGCCCTAGCAGGGACAAAACGACTCACACAATTCTTACCTTAATTTTCTCTTAATCTTTGTACAACTATTTTAAATGCATAGAACTTTCATGCTATATTCAATTATATTCAATGAAATTGGATGAAATTGGCATGTTCTAAATATCGGTTTGTAAAAATAATCCACAAAAGAGATTTGATAACGAGAGGGGGTGTAGTTAGGCAACTGTGAGGGCCACATATCCATCAGTCCCATTCTTTCTCTTTCTTCTCCATCATAACTCTTTGTCAAGAATCACTAGGCAAACATGATTATATATGTCTTTTTCTAAACCGTATGGGCCAACATACGTGTTTTAATGAAGCACTTGTTTTCTTTTTCTAAACCGCATTAATTACCAGTTAAGATCAACTTTTTTTTTAAAAAAAACATTGTAGGGGAAACCCCACAGTGAAAATTATATTAAAATAGGACAATCAAAAAAGAGTTACAACATCAACTTTAAAATTTTTAAAGAAAACACTGTAGGAGAAGCCCCACAGTAAAAATTATAATAGAACAATTACAAAAAGATTTACAACATACTAGTATGTAGCAAAGAGGAAAGAAGAGATCTCTCTCATCTAAATTTACTCGGTAAAAAAGGAGAGAAAGATCATTATTGAAGAATGTCTTCTAAGACAACACAGAGGGAATTATATTATCAAAAATAAGCCCATGGTCTTCCTCCCGATTGATAGGAACATTTAGGAAAATTTTCCACTGATCATGCTAACTGACAAGAGAACAGACCGAGACCAAAATTGCTACCGGTGTGAACGTTCAAAGAGAACCGGTAGTGATAGGCCTACAAACCGGTTTTGTTAGCCCGTTCTGTGGCAGTGCATTGATCACGCCGGCACAATTCAAAACCATTGATGACCCAAACCTGTTCTCGTTGGTGATTGATCATGACGAACTCTCAACAGGACACCGGCACCAATCTGATCTCATCCTGTTCGCTAAGGGTGCATTTGGAGGGAGGGTTTTGGGTGGAGAAATATCATATGATGTTTTGCAGCCATGTCCTCTCTACTGAAAGTATGTACGTCCATCCTTAAAAGTTGTAGATAAATATCCTACTGTACTGCTTGAGGCTTCTTTCATTCCTTCGTTTCACTTCAGCGACTCACACTTTCCAAACTGTTAAATGATATTTTTTACACAAACCTTTTATATAGATGTTTCTTTAAAAATCACATAAATCTATTTTTATATTTATAATAGTTAATACTTAACTAATTATACTATCTCTCGTTTTACGTGCAGAAAAAAGCAAAAGCAAAACAAACTTTCAAATAGACCCTTAACAAATAAACTTAACCACTTTTGGATTGGAGTACATGTTTCAACAACTATATTTCATCACCTTCAAATCTACTGTGAACTCTAATGTAGTAATTCTATAATTTGACGATATATCGTATCTATCTTGAACCCTCAATTTAATATTTTATTTATTTATAAATTTAAAATTAATAATTAATGGGTTGTAAATGATATGGACTCTTCTTTTAATATAAGCTGATAGAGTTTTAAAAGGTAACCACTTTAGTAATCACATGACATGTAACACACATGTTGGCACCACTGTAACCTAATAGCATAAATATTTTTATATTTCTTTGGTTAACTTGGTAATTTTGTAGCTATATAAATATTTCTTGTTTTTTCCGATTAATGTGTAATTTTTACGTCTTCGTAGAAAGGATGGTGGCTTCTTTTCAAGATTATAAGATAATAGATGGAAAGATATGTATACATACTCATCTTGCACAAGCACGAGAGGTCGAACCTACAACCACTCACTAAATTGGTCAAGATCAAGATAAAACATTAATAATTAATGGGTTGGTATGAGGTGGGAAATGGTGAAGTAGCTAAGTTTTGGGAGGATGTTTGGAGAATGAGAGGTGCCTGTAAAAACATTGTTCTCAAGCCTGTACAGAATCAGTAGATAACCCAATGAGTCAGTGAAACAAGTGTACCATAACATTCTTAAAAAAAAAAAACAAGTGTACCATGCAGGAAACTGGAAGATAGAGCTGAGGAACAAGAGGAATGGATGGCCCTGCAGGAAGTGCAACTCATTGATACTAACAGAAATGAGATGTTCTCCTTCCTTTTCTTTTCGCTCTTTATTTGTATCTTGTTCGACTGTGTTACTGTATTTTGCCTTTTTTTCACCACTAATACAATGGTTACCAGGTAGAGCGTCTCTACCTTTCATGTAAAAAAACAGAGGTGAGATGAAATAGAAACTAACAAAATCGGGCAAATTCTCAGTCAGATCCTTGTATAAGGAATTGACTTTTTTTTTTGGGGGGGTGGGGGGATGATGGAAATTTGGAAAACTCCAATACCCCTGAAAATCAAAATTTTCAACTCAAGAAAATGAATTGGCCGGGAAACCAACTCTGCAAACTTTGTGGAGAAATTGAAGAAGTAGACCAAGTGATGTTTAGATATGCTCCGATTTCTATTGTACTGTCTGATGTGACCATGGCTCATATGGATACAACCATTGTTCACATCATGGATCAACAAGAAGACATCAAGATCAAGTCCTCCAGGTGCTGGAATCCAATTCGGCCACCTGCAGCAACGTTGAATTTAAACGGCCGCCAAATCTGCATACGAGCTCCGTTATCGGCCCATGAGTACTTGATGGAAAGCTCTCGGAGTCCTCTTTCCAATGGATCCAGCCTCTTCTCCAAATTCCATCCGAGTTGGTCGCTATTATATAAACAAGGTGCTGCGTCACCAATAATGGGCCTATGGGCTTGTAACTTCATCTGGGACCCGGGCCCATGAGGGGCCCATGTGGGGTGCGTCCCATGTAGGTGGAGCACGACCCTAGGGCTCCCTTGGTCATCCTCCCACCCCTTTAAATAGCTAGGTACCCCTTCAGGGTTTCTTGGGTTTTGTTAGATTAAAGTTTAGCCATTGCTACTTGCTTGCAGCGCGCGTGTCGGCTAGACCGTCCGTCTGCTTGTTCTTCGGAACCCCAACTTATCATTTGTATTTAATTCCTATTTGCAATTCAGATTGCTTTTATCTTGTTTTTGCTAGTTTCTTCGATTTGCTTGCAGGAATAAGGTTGATCTGCATCGATAAGATCAACAACCCACGGAGAGGTGTATCGATCGCTAAGGCGCAACACAACGTCTCGTACGGTTGTAGTCGGATCGTCAACGTTTCTCTCAAATCGTAGTTATCACAAACTCACCGAAAGATCGGGCCAAACATCAGCCGTGAGCGTATCGAGTGAAGTTCAGGGTTTATCACTGTCTGTGAGATATATGAAACTGGAGCTACCTCGAAGCAGACCTGACTTGCTCAGAAATTTGAAGGACCCTGGAGAGAAAAGCAACAAAGCTAGTATTTGCCTTTTTTCTGCAGCTTGTTGGGCCATTTGGCTCGTGAGAAATGATTTAGTTTTCAATGATAAATAAGTACATTATGAACGTTTGTAGCATTGCTCACAAGGTGGTGAATTTGCTGCAACAGTGGAGGGTGCTGGGATCGATGATGATCGCTGGAGAGGTAGACTTTTTCAAGGACTTGCTGCTTGCCAGAATCAGGGGCTTGGAAAGAGAGGAGGAACCAAGATGAATGCGGTCAGGATGGCGAAGAAGAAGATAGCTCAAGCCGAGTAGGAAGTGGAATGGCTTATGTGCCGTTTTTGCGACAGCAATGTAGAAGTAGTGTCTTAAAAAAGTCTAGTTCTGCTGCTTTTTGGGTGTGTTTACTTTTGGCCAAATGTATGGGTAGTAATGTTAGTTCTTTTGGTGCTTTGTTTGCACGTTGGTGGCCCCAACGTCTTAAGTCCTTTCATGTTACGGATTTGCTAGAAAAGTTTTGTAAGTTTTTTGTTCCCAAAACTTTCAAATTTATGATTATCAGATTTATACATGAAGAGAAAAATTGCTAGAAAAAAATTTTCACACGTTTCATGCGTAAGATCCCAGTACTATCTAATCAAAATATTATTGCATACAAGTTTTAATAAGTTATATCGTAATTACAGTGTAGTTACAATATAGTTACAATATAATTTCAAATATACTATAGTTACATCTTTAAAAGTTTTTGACCTAAAAAACTTACGATAGTTTTTTTTAGATACTCCCTTCCCTTCATGTAATGTACTCCCTGTTATGATTTTGTAGTAAAGCTGGGTGAGAAGCCTTTGATCTTAAAAAGATAAAACATAACTATCGTAATGAATTAATATTTTTATCCGGTTACACCATTAAATACAACCCCGGTCCCTTGATGGTGAACTAGTTATCTCCGCCATATATAACGATATATATGTACACACCCCCACGCTGCCAAAAACGGAAAGCATGGCGCACGACGCAAAAATGGCGGATGTATCTCACGGTTACGTCTACCTCGCCCTGGCTCTCGTGGCGCTGCTCGGCGTGCTGCTCACCAAGCGCAGGCGCACGGCGACGGCACAGCGGCTGCCTCCCGGGCCATGGCAGCTGCCGGTCATAGGCAGTCTTCACCACCTCGTTGGACAGCTCCCGCACCACGCAATGCGCGATCTTGCGCGCCGCCACGGGCCGGTCATGATGCTCCGGCTCGGCGAGGTGCCCACGCTGGTGGTGTCGTCGCCGGAGGCGGCGCAAGAGGTATTGAAGACCCACGACACGGTGTTCGCCACGCGGGCGTTGAGCGCCACCGTGATCGCAGGCACCAGAGGCGGCAGGGACATCGCCTTCGCGCCGTACGGGGACTACTGGCGCCAGCTCAGGAAGATCGCCGTCACGGAGCTCCTCTCCGCGCCCCGCGTCCTCTCCTTCCGCTCCATCCGCGAGGAGGAGGTCGCCGCCACGCTGCGCACGGTGGCCGCGGCCGCGGCGGACGGGCGCGCCGTGGAGATGCGAGCGGCGCTGTGCGCGCTCGTGGCTGACTCCACGTCGCGCGCCGTGGTGGGAGACCGGTGCAAGGAGAGCGACGCGCTCATCCGTGCGTTCGACCGTTCCATGGAGCTCGCGAGCGGGTTCAACCCGGCGGACCTGTGGCCGTCGTCGCGTCTCGCCGGCCTTCTCAGCGGCGGCTTGCGCGAGATTGAAGCGCACCTCCACACGGTGTTGGGCATCCTTGATCGCCTCATCGAGAAGCGCCTGCAGAAGAAGACTGCTCCATCGTCCGCCGCCGGCGAGAACATTCTGGACGTGCTGCTGAGGATACACAAGGAGGGCGGCGGGCTCCAGTTCCCGCTCGACATGGACAGCATCAAATTAATCATCGCTGTAAGTGACCAACTGCATGCATGCCTTCGTGTGATTTCTCATGAAGAACAAGTATTGTCCCCGCGTTTTGTGTGAACAGGTCTGGTGCTAGTCTTCTCTCGGATATGTGTTTTGGTACTATTGGTGCGTGGGTAACTGTATACATGGTCAAATAGGTCACCCGGCCCGGCACGGTCCAGACACAGCCTGAGATCGGTCGGGCCGGCACGCACCGCTCAACGGCTAGGCCGAGCCGTACCAGCTCACAAGCTCTACTTACGATCCAGGCACGGTCTAATAAGGATCGAGTCGTGCCAGGCCGGTCTGAAGGCATGGCAACTCATCGTGCTTTTTCTGAATAATTCTATTTTTCATCCCTTCTAGGGCTGTGACTTATATATAGCTAAAATAAATTTATTTTACCTCCCTCTACTTTGGGTCGTGCCTTATATATGGCTGAATAAGTCATTTGTTATCCCTTTTCCCTAGGCTGTGCATTACATATGACTAAAAATAAGTCTATTCGAGGCCCTTATTTTCATGCCCTGCTGAGCCATCCACTGTGCCAAGGTAGCGGCCCAGCGTGCCAAAGCACCGTGCCATGGGTTGGACCCTTGGGCCGTGGGCCATATGGCTATCTATAGGTGATTGGGTGGTGATTTTTTTTCTTTGTTTGCCTGGTTATGATTTGTAATTTTTCACTGGAACTTCGTTAAAAAGAATGTCGCCGCCGGCAACCTCCAACTTGCCATACGTGGAGCAATGACACTATATGATATATGGACATCTATCTACTTACATATGGTTTATTTGGTGGGTGCCAACAAAAGGAAAGCATGGAGCATTCGCACTCAAGTGAAGCGGAACTCCAACCTTGTATCATGCAAAAATTTACAATTTTAAAAATTAATTAAAATTAGTAAGAAAGACTATATCACTCCATAAACAAGAGTTTTTATTTCTACAAGTTGCATGGGGAAGATAAAAGACACCATGTGGAACTACAGCCTCTTCCACACAGATATATTCCTATAATCTATTCGATCAATGACCCCAGTCTCTTCGTATGCAGGACTTATTCAGCGGCGGCGGCGAAACGGTGGCGACGCTGCTGGTCTGGGCAATGGCAGAGCTGATCCGGAACCCGATGGCCATGCAGAAGGCGACGGCGGAGGTGCGACGTGCCTTCGCACCGGCCGGCGCCGTGTCAGAGGGCAAGGGCGCGCTCGGCGAGCTCCGGTACCTGCACCTTGTCATCAAGGAGGCGTCTCGGCTGCACCCGCCGGCGCCGTTTCTGCTGCCGCGCGAGTGCTCGGAGCCGTGCCAGGTGCTCGGCTACGACGTGCCGCGCGGCACGCAGGTGCTGGTCAACGCCTGGGCGATCGGCCGCGACGAGCGGTTCTGGCCCGGCGGCGGCTCGCCGGAGGAGTTCCGGCCGGAGCGGTTCGAGGATGGCGGCGAGGCGGTTGACTTGAGGGGCAACAACTTCCAGCTCCTGCCGTTCGGCGCCGGCCGGCGGATGTGCCCCGGGTTGGCGTTCGCGCTCGCCAACATCGAGCTCACGCTCGCCAGCCTGCTCTTCCACTTCGACTGGGAGGTGCCCGGCATGGCCGACCCTGCCAAGTTTGACATGACCGAGACGATGGGCATCACGGCGCGCCGGAAGGGCGACCTCCTGCTACGCCCCGTCCTCCGCATGCCCGTGCCCGGCGTCTAGTACTCTAGTATCGACGACGTATTGCCAGAATTAATTTCAGAGCCTTGTGTTACAAAGTAAATTAAACACCGTTATATAATTAAGTCACCAGTAATAATGTAATATCGCAATGTTCTAGGCTTGCTGTGTTAAATAAGTGGAGAAATAAATGAAGGAGAAAAGCTGCAGAGTTATGCCGCACAAATCTCCCATGTGTTCGTCCGAGTATGGGTGTATGCAAGAGCCAGGATTCGGCTGACACCTGATCTTGTTATTTGCTTTGCTTGTGGGTAGGGCGGACGCAAGATTTTTTATGTTTGGAAAATTGGATTTACAAGCAAAATACCCATACGTTGCAACAGAAAAAACTAAAATTATGATAAATATTTGCGGATTGTGATCCAATATTCATTATCTGTTTAGAAAACATATCCTACTAAAATGAACCTAGTGGTATACATTTTCGTTATCTATTGCCTATATATTTTTTCATCTGTTCTGCATTTCGACACCTTAGATTGGTTCATCGTGATTTTTCCATATCAAATATGATCAAGAAGGTAAAAGTGAACGAGAAAGTTGAGAAAACAGAAAGAAAGAGTGTATGGTTGATACCAACTACCGAGTGAGATAATGGTGTGGAAGGAGAGAGGTAGTGGTCGTTCAATGGAAAAAAGAGCAGCGAAAAGCTGGAAAGCGCGCAATTGTCTGAACTTCACTTGTTTACATCACAATACGTTACACTTTGCAGTAGACTAACATGTTCCTTTTATAGACAAAGGTAAACATACTACATTACTCTGTAAAGTGGTTTCTAGTTACAAGATTACAGCTTAAAAGTTCTATTACATTACAGCTCAAAAGGCCTATTATGTTTCCAGTAGGTCGGTAACGCCGAATGCATTCTCGGCCGGCTCTAGGCTTAGGCTGGTTAGATGGCCGTATGGCCCGTCCGGCACGGCCCGGCCCAGGCACTGCCAGGCCTGGGCCGACTTCAGTCGGGCTGGCACGGCTCGACCTACACGTCGGGTCGTACCGTGCCAGCCCACGGGCTGCACACGCGGCCCAGTAAGATTCGGGCCGTGCCAGGTCGGCCCGAAGGCACGACAGTTTATCGTGCTTCTCCACAGAGTAAGTCTACTTTTTCTCCCTAAACTCTGTGGGATGTGTCCATATAGCTGGAAAATAAATCTATTTTGTATTCCTTTTATCTTTGAGCCTTGTCTTATATGGTTAGTAAAGTCTATTTTACATCCTTCTACTATTTATTTTTCGATCGTACCGTGCCGGGTCGGGTCGGCACGAGTACGACCCCAGTTGAACCGTGCTGTGCTTGGGCCGTTGTTGGTCTCGATGTCTCGAGGGAACGAGGATGCGGGGAAAAAATTCTCTGCGGCAGTACCGCACGCAGCTTCTCGTCCAACACCATGCGAACTGGTGACGCGTGTCCGGTCCCCTGCTGCCACCCGAGACCTTTTTTTAGCCGAGCCGATGACTACCGCTGCAGAGCCCAAGCCAGGCTGCCCAAAAGCCACTCTTCCCGTCGCGCGGCTTGCCTCCCCACGCACCTTGCTCCAGCACTCCTCTTCTCCGCCCCAAAATCCAATCCTACGGCGGCGGCGGCGGCGGCGGCGCCAGGGCTCCACCCACCACCCATCCAACGGCGCATTGTAAGGGTCCTGAAGTCCTCCTCGGAGCTTGCTCCCATTGCTGGTGCCTTCAGCGTTCCTCTTTGCAGGCTTCTAGGCAGTACTCCTGGCTCCTCTTTGCAGTGTATTTTGTTGGAGTTGGATGTGGAAATTGCAGAAGGTCCTGTCGACATAACCATATTACTCACTATCTGAACCTTCTGCAAATATTTTGGCCGCTTGGGAGCTATTTCTGAATTTTATTTCTTGTGTCACTAAAGCTCTTTGAAATTGCAGTGGTAATTCGCTGAATATTATGGCGAACGGTGACTTACTACACATCCGTTATCTTTCCAGGAAAAGAGAGGAATGAAATCTAGCAGCGCCAGAGAAGCTGGAAACTCTGATTGTCTGTCCAGTGTCCACTGCAGATAGGAACCTGAAGTTCATATGGCCAATATAGCTAAATTAGTTTGTACTACTCCTGAAGGGTAGTGTTTTGGTTGTCTGTTTTCTTCTGAAATCTAGATCAGATGATCTTGCATGCTGTGAATATATGGTATTGTGAACCTGGTGTTGTAAACAGTTATCAATGAACACATTGTAATTTGTACGTGTCAGGTTGGGTACAGTGATAGAATTAGTTGTGTTTGCAGGCCTTCATGTGGTCAGCACTCCTGTATACATATGAATACATATTTCCTGATCCCATTGGTGGTACACCTTTGATCTATGTACTTCGTCACAACTAGGAACCAAAAAATGATTTGCATCCATCTGATTATAGATCTCCAAAACAGAGGAGATCTCAAAAAAACTTCCAGAATCTGATTATAAATCTCCAAAACAGAGGAATGGCAAAGTACAGTCTCATGTCGATAAACAATTATACTACTCCTTACATGTTTCCATAATTTCCTATCTAATCAAAATGTAATTTCCGAGCAGCCAAGGCATGTTGATCAAGTCCAAATAAAAGGCTTGTATATTCTCCGTGGATTGGGGGAGCAACCATGGTTGAAAAATCCATGGTAGAAAAACCTCCATGCATATTATCATCAACGGTTGCATCAAAAGAGCCCTATTAAAAAAATGAATTTATTAAGGCCAGGTGCAACTAAATATGACTAGCTAAATGAAAGGAAAGTAAGGTTGTTAATCTTACAATCAACTCATCTGGATCTTGAATCATTTCTCCATTGTCTGTTGAGTTCTTTGGATCTTCTCCTTTAGATTACACATAAAAAAAAGGAAGCATTATTATTAGCTAAAAAAGATATGTAGAAACCAGTCCTTGTAGTAGCATTGTCTGTTGAGTTCTTTGGATCTTTTCCAAATTCCCTCACGACTTATACTGAATTGAACATGAGCATTGCAACACGTCCTTGTAGTAGCATTTTCTTTTGAAGTGACATGTGATGAGTGATTTCCTCGTTCTCCTTGGTTGCTGCAAACTATATGCTTCTGATATATAGTCCTATCTGATCTCAGTCTTGTGGTGCTCTTCCTAATACTAAAACGAATCTTTCCCAGCATATGAGTTGTACAAATCATACGCATCGTTTTCTGATTTGAAAGATATTCCAACTTGAGGTACAATAGATTGACCATGATTATTATCCACCTATAATATAATAAGACAAAAAATTGAATGGATTATAACGATAATATGAAGATTCATATACACTCAATTTGTTCATGCTAATTACCTTTGTTGGTGCTATTGTGGATGGTGCAGCGAACAATGGTGGATGCCCTGTTGCCGAACCCATCGAAGCATCTTCCACAGGCTCGGAGGTAGGGATTGAGGATGAAGGGAGGGCGACATCATCAACGGAACACGGGCGGAGTTAGGGTTGATGGCAGCAAGGGATGCAACGGAGTCCCGCCGCCTATGTCCGGCTGCACGGCGGAGTCGTCCATGCTCTGAGTCCCATTTCGCATTCTCACTTCTAATCTCGCCTCCCTCTTGTATCGTCGTGTCTTTCACACGAACTTGTCGACGCACCAGCAGGAAGGAGGACGACGCGACCTAGCAAACCGGCAACGCCGACGCCCACGCGCCCTTGGCCCTTGCGCCCTTGCCTTCAGCGAGCCATCGTGACTACCAGAGCATACTAGGTCAAGGTGAGAGTCTTATGAGTTCTGATCTTATTTGCATCTATTTGTTTCGAAAATTAGGTTATAGCTTTTTTTTTTTAGAACAGCTAGCGCACGGGATCCCGTGAGAGACCGAGAGTCACGGGATAGTTAAATGAGTCTGCCCACTGCTAGCTTTAGTCTCCTAGCACTACCTTCATTTTTCTTTTTTAAGACATCGCATGTGGTCTCTTATCATAAGGCCACGTGCAGCCACCACCCACTGGAAAATAAGTCGGCGTTGTCTCTGTTGTGAGGCACAAGGCCCGACCTAGCCCATACACGAATAGGTCTGATACCTATATGTATCTGTATCAAACTTGATACACACACATATATATAAAAGATCGGGTATCAAGTATCATGTATGATACTTATGAGTTTCAAACTATCGGGTATCGGGTATCATGTCTAATACCTATGAGTATCAAACTTGATACCTATATTTATCAGACCTGATACTTAGACGTATCATGTTTGTACACAAAGGTACCGTGTATGTATCATCCTTGGTACATTGGTACCACCCCAACCCCAAAAGCAGCACAGATCCAAGCAACCCATCCACCCAAAACAACAACAAAAATAGAGAAGAAAAAGAAGATTCAAGCCTAACAACTATGGAGCTAGAGACATTGTTGTTCGCCTGGTACCTGATTGGCATTTTCAGCAACGACCATGCTATGCCCCCACCATCCATCCCAAAGAGAAGATGCAAAAATAATATCCAAATCCGATAGCAATAGAGCTGAAGGGTGTCGTCACTGGCAAGGTACTTGGCTTGCGTTGTCCTCCCTATTGCCTACATAATGTTCCATGGAAAGCTCCTACCATCCTTCATTATCACCATCACCGTCTCCATTTTCTCCCTTCTCCAAAAAAAGACAGGGGGGACGTCATCGAAGTTGGGAGAAGCATAAGGCAAGGAGAATGGGATCGAGCCCAGAGCGATGCCGAGGAGGGGAGGTCAACATACATGGTGGATTTGCACGAACATTCACCAACATGAGGGGAGAGGGGGAAGGCGAGCATGAGGGGAATGAGAGAGAGAGAGGAGGGGGGAGATGAGCTTCATGGAGATATAGAGGATAAGTCAATGTGTGCGTGTGGTGGTCTGATTTGTTGGATGGGCATTAATTTATCCCGTTGGGACGGACCAGCGTTGCATAGATTTTCTGTTTTTTTTTCGCTTGTTGTTTAACTAACTTCCTAATTTCAAGCGTTAGAAATTAGAATCTTGCCTAAGAAGCGTATGTCAGGTTCTCCAAAAGGGAACAAAAGAAAAACGGCAAGAACAATTTGTTAAATCACATAAGTTCTTTTCAGCTTCAATTTCAAATAGTGTTGTTTCCGGTGATACTCCTGAGTATGAAGATGTCAAAGTGGATGGCTCATGGCTTGGCTATATGCAACATTGAGAAGAATATCTTGGACAGAATTAATGCTGGATTGAAGATGATTTGGTGCGGATGGCCTTTACCACAACCTTCAGTGGACCAAATCAGCCCAACAACCAGGTGAGACCTAAATCCACGTCAATGACCCAATCCCCACCATTCTATTGACCGAAGCACTCTAAGTCCTAACCCTAGTTAGGCCACGCGCCGCTCGGCTCGTCGCGTCGCATGTCGTCTTCCCTCCGCATCGCCGCCTTCTACAGTGCCAGCGCATGCTGCTGCTCGTCGCGGCGTCGCCTGCAATCGCGTGGTCGCGTACGTGGAAGCCGTAAGGAGGCCACATGCTGCTTGTTGCTTGCTGATCCCACCGCACATCCGCGTGACAGCCGCTGTGCCATCGCGTGCCGTCGCGCGGCTGATTTCTGCCGTGTCGCCGCCTTCCGTCGCGCCACGACTTGTCACCGTGCTAGTGGAGATCTATCCTGTGCGATGGAGGTTTTCGGGAGCAAGAAGACGAAGATTGAAGAGGACGTACGTGCTGGTTCGGGCACCTCGGTTTAGACCCAAGACCGAACCGAACTAGCGGTTAGTAATTTTTGATTAACAACTTTGGTTTCCTGTTTCCAAAGACCGAACTAACCGGATCCAAATTTCGGTCTAGACTGAATACCCACCCCCTACTCTTACGTCCTTTTCGATGTCATGTGCTATCTGCCAACTTATCCTCGAACAGTCAAGCTTGACACTATAGCATCTCGTCACCAATGGTTTTAACAGAAAAAAGTAGGTGGTTTTTTACCAGTACATGGTCATCGTTTCGTTTACGTTCATTATAAGCCCTTACTGCTTATAAGCAACAAAATTTAATTTATGATAAAATTCTTAGCAATTTAAAATCCAATATTAAAAATAAACTATAATAAAAAAACCACAGAGAGTAATATCATATTTTGGCTACAGCTTATAAGCTGAAGGTTAAACGATAGGAGTGTTCAGAGTGAAGACGTGGTGAATAAGAACATTACAAAACCTTGGGCTGGCTGTCTCTCCATGGTTATTGTTGCCTCTTCAGCGAACTCTTCAGCGAAGGTGGATTTGAGTAGACGTCATCATGACATCTACATAGTCACATTTTATTTTGAAAAATTTAATAAGATAGATCAGTATGTGTTACATTACCACCGAATATGCAAGTTTAAATTCGATCTATACAAATAGAAAAAAATTCTACTTATATATATAGGTCGAATTTAAACTTATATATTTATGGAGTGATATGCCACATACTGTTTATATCGAATTTAAATTTAAATTTGTATGTTTATGTAGTGATAGAGATGTATCTTGTCAAATTTATAATTGAGTTTTTAAGATAATATATAAAATCGCCTCCTCGAGAAACTAATAATAAACTTCCGGTTCCCCCTCTTCCGGAAATTCCTACTCTCTGATCTCATTCCTCGGCTTCTTTTCAGTACTTCTCCCTCGTCTATGCTTCTACATTTTTCTGATTTGTGTCTTGTTTCTCGGGTTGGTTAGTGAGCCTACGGTACAAATTTGATCGCCAACGAAAGCCCAATCTGTTTGTTCTTTCATGATGGTCAGCTACGTATAGCTTCTTCATAAAAAAAAGAAAGAATTGGCTCACATGCATGCTTGCACGACGTCGGCGACGACGCTGGGGTGGGCGATCGCAGAGATGATCCGGAAGCCGGCGGTGATGCAGAAGGCGACGGCCGAGGCAAGGCAAGCCTTCGCCACGGCCGGCGTCGTGTCGGAGGGCGCGCTCGGCGAGCTCCGGTACCTGCAACTCGTCATCAGGGAGACACTCCGTCTCCACCCGCCGGCGCCGCTGCTGGTGCCGCGCGAGTGCCGGGAGCCGTGCCAGGTGCTCGGCTACGACGTGCCGCGCGGCGCGCAGGTACTGGTCAATGTCTGGGCGCTCGGCCGCGACGCGCGGTACTGGCCCGGCGGTTCGCCCGAGGAGTTTCGGCCGGAGCGGTTCGACGACGGCGAGGCGGCCGCCGCGGTGGATTTCAAGGGCGCCGACTTTGAGCTCTTGCCGGCGGATGTGCCCCGGGATGGCGTTCGGGCTCGCCAACGTGGAGTTCGCGCTCGCCAGCCTGCTCTTCCACTTCGATTGGGAGGAGCCGAGCTTGACCGACCCGGCCGGCTTCGACATGGCCGAGGCATTCGGCATCACCGTTCGCCGGAAGGCTCACCTCGTCCTTCGCCCCATCCTCCGCTTGGCCGTGCCCGGAGTCTCTTAGCTGATTGCACCATAACAGGTGTCACAACTCCTCAGCCATGTGTCGCATCAGTTATATATATATGCTCATCCAACGCAACCACTGTTATATGAGTTACCGGTAATTAATCACCAAATTCACCATGAGATATACATTTATATGCTCAGTCTGACCATTCCGCAATGTTTGTGCGTTATTTACTTAATTTGCTGTTAAATAAAGACTTGCATGGGTTTATACACTACGTTGGATCAGGTCATCAGTGACGGGCTCAAACTATCACCTCTAATGGGTAGGGTGTTGGTTAGAGATGAGTGAGTGATCAGTGATGACAAAAGTCATCTTTGACAGGTAAAGGCCCATCACTGGTATGGATCTGTTGACGAAAAAACACGACGGCCTGGAAGATCTGCTTAGGTCCAGTGTAGGTTCAAAATAATAATGAGCTGTGGGCGTGCTAGTCAGTTTGATCCCGCAACTGACAAGATATATAAATTGAATATCAAAGAACTGATCGGCTAGTAATGATAGATTGAATAAGCACTGATCCGAAGGTTAAATCATACAACGGCTGGAATCCGATGTCATTAAATCCAAATGATTAAATAAACAGTGAAACATTTGTTGTCATCGGCTAAAACCAACTTGTAAGTAATCCTTGTAAGCCGATGCAACGTGCAGATAACTCATCGGTTGAAACTCCGGTGAAACCCTTATTGGTAATCAAGAAGCAGGCTAGAGATTATGGTTCTAAGCACGACTTATTAGATCAAACTTAACTGATGCAGCACTAAGTTTAAAAAGAAACATAATATCTAGACAATCAAACTTTTAACTGATTTTCAGGGTGGTGGATACATTATATAATCTAAGCCAACAAAATAATCTAGCCGATATCGATAAAACCCTAGATGGAGATCAGCCGATGTAAGTAGAAAACATTATCAATCTAGATTATATAACGTATATCATAACTCATCGCCTAGCACTCCAATAAAATATTAGTATGAACCTATCGGCTTAACAAGATTTATATTATCAACAACAATCTAATAGGTCGAACCTAACTGATACAACACGAGATTATATATGATAATCTGATACTTAATGAGCTGATAAATCTATCTAATGTGATGGGTATAACAAATCTATTTAAAACAATATTGTGATTGTAGAGATATATCAGCTAAGATAGAAGATCAGACCTAACCAAGACAGTCCCAACTAAACCGATGCATCTCTAAACACAATGTAATTAAAATAGAATTGAGATATCAGGTAAATATATCAACCAAACCAGAGTGATCCAAGAGATCAAAGCGATGCGGTCTTGAACAACACCAATGTAGCCAATATATTCACCATGGCCCAACAGAACGTAGGATTTACCCCTTCGCCGGAGATCGAAAGCCGAGGCAGCCCTGCGTCAGGTGCCAAATTCCACCGGTTGATAAGTAAAAATCTTAGAAAGAGGGTGGCGATGCACCGACAGTAGTAGTATTGATCGAGAGATAATTTACAGGGACCTGTGTATACATATTTATACCCATGGGTAGATACTAGTCCATATCGGACATGACTCAAACTTTTCTAAAGATAAAAGAAAAAACATAAAGTCCTTCTCAGACACTAAACACATTTTCCTAAAGATAAAAGGAAACTAACATACTCTTCCTAATTAATAGATAAACTACCATACCGCATCCTTCTTGAACTCAATCTCTATTGGATAAGCTTCCTTTAATAGATTAATTTCCTTAACTGGATTTGGTAAGAATCCGACTGTTGGCGATTGATAGCTTCCATCGGCCGATTCCAGAACTCTGAAGCCGATACTGACTCTAGGCCGATGATGACTTCGAGGCTTACCAAATTTCATCGTCAACAGGATGTCCTCTGACAGATTACAAATGACAACCCATCACAGGTAATGTTAACCCCCTTGACTGGTCGCATCGCAACCCAGGTGAGTTACCTGTGACGATAGCATAATGCGGCCCGTCAATGGTGCTGGTTCCCGCTAAAAAAATAAATATTATATGTTCTTTTGCTAGTTGCTGTTGCATTCATCTCACAAATTCACACGCGAAGGATGAAAGAAATGCATCACAGAATAGGTTTACGTGTAAATTAACTTGCAGTTCTAAGCACATCATGAAATCAAACAATCTGAGCATCACAAAATCAACAAAGACATGGTGAGTAAACAGAAGATGGGGGGACTTGGTGGTGACAAGGAGATCCTAAAGCTCCAACGGAAAACTAATCATGTCGAATTCTGCAAAGGAAGCGTAATCAATCAAACCAAATCATCACAAAAGATGAATCTAGTGAAGGGGAGGAGAGAAAGACTTGACCTCCTAAGCACAGCCGTCGCATCCACCTCCACCTCCCAAGCGCCACCATCTGTCCCCACCAGATCCGACCACCGCGAGATCAGGGTGGTTAGATCCGGTGACCCCCGACCTCGGGTAGGCCGGATCTGGAGGCGGAGGGGCGAACGGCGTTGGGACCTCGAGAGGCGGTATCCACTGCGAGCTCCTTCCGACGTCGACACAGCCTCCGACCCCGAGCACCCGCCGACTCTAGCTCCACCCCTAATCTCCCCACCGGCTCCGCCTTCGCCTCCACGCTCGATCTCCCATTGACGCAATCATCGGCCCCCACTAGATCCAACCAATGTGAGGTTAGGGACGGTTAGATCCGGTGACCCCCAACTTCGGGTAGGCCAGATCTGGAGGCGGAGAGGCGGACAACGTTGGTACCTCAAGAGGCGACCTCCACCGCCAAGCTCCTACCGGCGCTGACGCGACCTCCGTCCCCGGTCTCCCACCGCCTCCACCTTCACCTCCAACCATTGCCGATGCAGGTGCCGCCTCCGCCTCCGCCCCCCACACCCGCCGGTGCCACCTTCGCCTCCGGCCTCACGCACCAGCTGGCGAAATGGGAGAAAGAGAGAAAGGGTTGAGAGGAAGAGAGAGACGGGGGAGAGATTGAGAGAGATAAGTTGGAGAGAGATTAAAAATGATTTGGTTGTCGCTGGCCTCCAGCAGTGATGGCGTGGAAAGAAAACCTGTTAGAGATCACTTTTCATCTTTAACGGGCTATATTGTTGTACCCGTCACAGGTAAGGGGTCACCTTTGATAGGTCTCTATGTGGGTCCATCAAAGGTGGGGTCTATCGTGTTGATCTATAAGCCCGTCACATATAACTAGTTACCTATGGCGGGCCATCGTCTTATAGCCTCATCTTGAACGGACTTCAATTGAACCCGTCACAGATGAGATCAGCTGTGACGAGGCACTTTGGCCCGTCACTGATAGATCGTCACAGATGGACCGATCTGGCATAGTGATATATATGTGGATCTCACTGCTTTTCTTTACTTTCTTTTCCCCAATGACTTGCATGCATGTGGGTTGTGCGTATTTATAAATTTTGTTGTTTTTTTTACTAGAGTTACATGTAGGTGCTCCGTTGTATGAATAACTGTGGAAAAGATCCATGTGTGTTATGTAGAACGAAATCACCATCAGAACCACCGAGATAGGTAACTTGATCTAGTTTTAGTATTTAAGGGTACCTCTATATCTGATTTTACAATAATGGACACGAATCTAAACTTACCCCATAGTTAAGGATGCACACACAGTTATGCACCTTTTATGGGGAAAAATAACGGCATACCACGTTGATGGAGATGCAACATGCTCCACGGCACACTACACTATGCAGGATGCGTTGAGAAGAGTGGACTATACAAGTATAGCTGTATAGGTACTACTTCTGTCGTAAACATCCTACTCCGTCATCCAAAAATATAAAAAAAAATTTAGTTGGATAGGACACATCCAGATTTATGGATATGGAGCCCGTCCAGATTTATAGTAATATGATATATTATATCCAACCAAAATTTTTTATGTTTTAGGATGAATGGAGTAAAATATAAAAAAAATTTGGGTTAGATACGGATCTTAATAACTTGGTCGAATCATTTCCATTAATAGAAACGTCATTCTTACAGAAAACTTAGCCAAAGCGAAAAGGGAGAAAAGAAAACACCTCCCCCTACTTGCTACGCTGCCAATTTGCCTTAGGAAACATAGCCAAAGAAACTATTTTGATCCCTCGAGGGGATGTTCCCTTGTTTGTTTAAAAATCATCCAAACAATTATGAAAATTTCCCAAAAAAATTGACAACACTCATACAATATATCTATCCAACTTCATAAAATTTTAGGTCTAAACTCAACTCACACATCGAGATATAAAAAAGACAAATTCAGCATATGAATAGTAGCGTACTGTTTATATCTGAATTTGTCTTTTTTGTTTCTTGATGTGTAAATCGAATTTGAACTTGATTTTTGGTGGACAGATATATATCACAATGCTCAACATTGTTAATTTTTTTATATTTTTTTACAATTATTTGTATCGAATTTAGAAGAAAAAGGTATACGAGAGGATATCCCCTCGAGAGATTAGAATCCACTCCCCTCTGAGTTTATAACGCTTCTTTTGCTTCATACTTGCAGCGAAACAGATAGAAGCAAACCACCACAAAAAGGTCACCAATTGACCCAAGAAAATCTCCTGCAATCTTTCACCCGCAGCAACAGTAAAGAGGTTCTTCCTCTGGTCATTGTAGCCTTCTTGTCTTGAAGCTCCATCCATGATAGGAAATTTGAATTAAATGGAGAAAGATTATCATTTATTAAGAAAAGAAGTTAGATAGGAAATTTAAATAGTGAAAGATTGTGATTGGTTGAAAAGAGAACATGTAGATGAAAAAATTGAATACTGTACTTAATTAATTAATCATGTGATAATTTACATGCGCGCGGGGGAGAAGATTCAAACCTTCTCACCCGAAAACAGCCCTAGTTGGGGCTCCATACTGAAACGAGTCATTACAAGCTTAAAACCAACCCCCGTGATCCACGAGCCGTCGTCTCCATTATATTTTGTACACACCCACACTGGCGAACACTAGCCGCCAAAGCATCCTGCGCGACGCAGAAATGGCAGATGGTTACTTCTACCTCGCCTTAGCTCTCGTGTCGTTGCTCGCCGTGCTGTTCGCCAGCCACAGGCGCTCCGCGGCGGCACATGGCGACGCCGGGCTGCGGTTGCCGCCGGGGCCATGGCAGCTGCCGGTCATCGGCAGCCTGCACCACCTCGCCGGCAAGCTCCCGCACCGCGCGATGCGCGACCTGGCGCGCCAGCACGGGCCGGTCATGATGCTCCGGCTCGGCGAGGTGCCCACGCTGGTGGTGTCGTCGCGGGACGCGGCGCGGGAGGTGATGAGGACGCACGACGCGGTGTTCGCGACGCGGCCGCTGAGCGCTAGCGTGCGCGCGGCCACGAAAGGAGGCAGGGACATAGCCTTCGCGCCGTACGGGGACTACTGGCGCCAGCTCAGGAAGATCGCCGTCACCGAGCTCCTGAGCGCTCGCCGCGTCGCCTCCTTCCGCGCCATCCGCGAGGAGGAGGTCGGCGCCATGCTGCGCACGGTCGCCGCGGCCGCGTCGGGCGACGGGCGGACCGTGGAGCTACGGGCGGCGCTGTGCGCGCTCGTGGCCGACTCCACCGTGCGCGCCGTGGTGGGCGAGCGGTGCGCGGGCCGCGACGTGTTCCTCCGCGAGCTCGACCGCGCCATCGAGCTCGCTACTGGGCTCAACGTGGCGGACCTGTGGCCGTCGTCGCGTCTCGCCGGCCGTCTCAGCGGCGCCGTGCGCCAGGCTGAGAGGTGTCGCGACACGATGTTCGGCGTCCTCGATGGCATCATCCAGGCGCACCTGGAGAAGACCGGCAACGGCGGCGGCGGCGGCGGCGAAGACCTTCTGGATGTGCTGCTGAGGATACATAAGGAGGGCGGGCTTCATTTGCCGCTCGACATGGACGCCGTCAAATACGTCGTCGTTGTAAGTGACTAGCAACTCCCTCGTGTGATTTCTTATGATCAGCAACTGGTTTCATGGTGTATTTTGAGAGAAATTAGTTATATGCTCGTGTATTGCAACGGGATCAAGAGATAGAAATATATACGGTTTGGTTTTACAATGGCTTTTTTGAAAGGTGAGGGAGTGGTTTTTTTAAGAGTAGTGAGCAATTTTTAAGAGAAGGAAGGAGGATAACTGCATTTTTAAAAATAGTTAAGAAAAATGTACCATATGCCAGGTTTAAGCCATCTATAAGGATACCACATTACCACCTACTATGCAGTATGTACAACGCATAGTAGCTTCAATAGGTTAGGTCCATATGGAATATTTTGAATTTTTGGTCCCTATTCCTTTTCACTTCAGTACAAACTTACATAAAGCATATGACTAGATACAGTAGTATATAGATTTTGCATTTTTAAAGTATATTGCATACACTGATATTAGCCTATAATATGAATTAAAACATATTATCTCGATGGTTTGTTAGAAACACTGATACAGTAATAATGACACTGTATTGTGGAGCCTACGCTACAAATATGATCATGCCATGTTGCCAACGAAAGCATATATAAGATTATATTTGTAGATATGTTTTAATTGCGTACAAGCCAAGATTTCCAATCTGTTCCTTTTTCTCTCTCTGCCATGATGACCAGCTCGATCCTTCATATCATTAAAGAAATTAAACACACGCAGGATGTCATCAGCGGAGGCTGCGAGACGTCGGCGACGACGCTGGGGTGGGCGATTGCTGAGCTAATCCGGAACCCGAATGCCATGCAGAAGGCGACGGCCGAGGTTCGCCGTGCCTTCGAGGCGACCGGCGCCGTGTCAGAGAGCGCGCTCGGCGAGCTCCCTTACCTGCGCCTCGTCGTCAGGGAGACACTCCGGCTACACCCGCCGCTGCCGCTGCTGCTGCCGCGCGAGTGCCAGGAGCCGTGCCGGGTGCTCGGCTACGACGTGCCGCGCGGCACGCAGGTGCTGGTCAACGCATGGGCGCTCGGCCGCGACGAGCGGTACTGGCCCGGTGGCTCGCCGGAGGAGTTCCGGCCGGAGCGGTTCGGCGACAGCGAGGCGGCCGCCGCGGTGGATTTCAAGGGCGCCGACTTCGAGCTCCTGCCGTTCGGAGCTGGCCGCCGGATCTGCCCCGGGATGGTGTTCGGTCTCGCCAACGTGGAGCTCCCACTCGCCAGCCTGCTCTTCCACTTCGACTGGGAGGTCCCCGGCATGGTTCTCCCGACCGAGTTCGACATGACAGAGGCGTTCGGCATCACGGCGCGCCGTAAGGCCAACCTCCTGCTACGCCCAATCCTTAGAGTGCCCGTAGCGGGTGTCTAGTCGTCGACATCGTTGGTAGAGCCAGCTCTATATTTTCGAGGGCATAGACGAACTCGGTGATATACAGTAGACTATTAAGGCTATATATATTTTGCTTATAATATGTACTTTATAAACTATGTATCATCTAGTGGTGGAACCAGCACTTTTGTGAAGTCCGAACGACTAGTAATGCTTTCCGGTGATCAATTAATTTTTATAGGTGTCGACGGCTAACGGTAGTAGAGATGGTAGCGGCGGAGCCCGGACGGCCACCTAACCTGCCCGGGAGCTATCTTCGCCGCTGGTATCATCTAAAGTGATACAAATAAATATTACTATCGTGATAAACACCTAAAATTCTGAATTAAATTAAATAACAACAATGAAACAAAATCCTAACCAAATTTTCAGACTAAATTGATGAAAAATAAGAAGATAGCAGGATCTCACCTTAAACCCTAGTCACGATGAGGTAAGATGTGGTTGCATGGGAGTTGGACGTGAGGGTAGGTGATGGTATCTTACTAGCTGGGTTGGTTGGTGATGGATCCCCGACCAACATGGGCCCTAGTGGTTGCACAAATGGCCTAGGCTCTTGAGCCGGCTCAGATCGCTAGTGTTTCGTTAATATGTTAGGATGGAATATAAACATCTATATTTTAGAGCTATGTTTTCTTTCGTTGTATAGATGGAATGACCTAACTTTTTTATTTGATTGGTAGGATGAGGATGGATGGTATGAAAGTAATTAACTAATTATAATATCTTAATTGCTATAATAATAGTAAGTCATACACATAATAATACAAATTAACACTTGTTACACTAATTTTACCATGTTAATTACTAATCAATATCAAAACATGCTTAATATCATTGATCATGTTTTAACCAACTTACTAATTGTTGTGACCTTAGGTCACGAACAAGTTTGGGGGATAAATGGGAAAGTGTAATTCTCCCACTTATTTTAAGAATGAGTCGAATGTAAAATGCGTAGTGTTGTTAAATGATATTTTTCTATTGATCATATCCCCTGCTACAGGATTTTGTCCAGCTTTATATAGCTTACATCGGATATGTGAGATTACATTTTTACCCTCATGGGTCTTCATGAGTTTACTATAATACCCTTGCCAGGTCATTGACCTTAAGGGTATTTTGGTACATTTTAGAGGTCTAAACAGTCTTTTAGCTACCAGCTGGTTGAGAGTGGTCCCTGTGGAATATCCTTATGGGATCTTCTTTGTTCGAGTAGAATTTTCCCTCAAGCTCCTTGGCCAAATCGTCTTTTTCATCCCGGATGTTCGAACACTCTTTTCCGCCTGCTGGTTCCTGGGACTCTACCTGCCATACACGATGGTTACCCACATGGGATAAACCACTTCAAGAAATGTTAGCTTAATTGATTCGGACAACACTCCACATAGTGCCTTCCCGCTCAGGTAATATTTTCCTGCTCGAATAGTACTTTCTAGCTCGAGTAGTACTTTCCTGCTCGAATAGTATTTTCTTGCTCGAGTAGTATTTTCCTGCTCGAATAGTATTTTCCTGCTCGAGTAATATTTTCCTACTCTACTTTCCTAGTTAGATACTTAAAACCTTGAATCTCTATTCTCTTAGTGTTTTGATCGAACGAGAAGGATGATGTTTACCTCCTACCACAACACTAATCATACAATAATTAGTATTCTAGGTAAGTTGGATGGCTTCATCCGGTAAAATGAGCCAGATCCCTCCATTCCAGGATATTTAGAGAATATTTTATTTTCATGGTTGTCCCATCCACCCTGTCAAACATCAATAAAACCAGACGACCATCTCTCATCCCGTCCCATACACCCAATCACACACTCTTAGCCAATTTCAACACCGGTTTCAAAAGTCAGTTTCCCAAGTAACTAGAACGTACCCTACGGTAAAGCCACGGACACAGTCAAGACTCAGGGTAACAGGCGCATATGAAATTTTTTTTGCCTATGTCCGATTTACAGAGATTCGGCCCCTGTCCTCTCGCCCGCGCGCGTCCGATTTCCAGAGTGAAATAGCGCGTCCGATTCGTCCGATTGTGTAGGAAGCAGCAACATCAGAATCGTTTCTTTGCTTTCATTCAGATTCGGCTTCTGTTACTGTTATTTGATATGCTTAATTTGTTTTCTTGTAATGTCACTATCATTTCTGGTAATAGAGTCTTCCCTTTCTAAAGAAAGAAATTCTTAACTCATATATGAGCCGGCGGAAGCCGGCCGACCTAGGTCACATCACTAAGGACACGTTCACTCTTGTTAGCAAAAAATATGTACTACACATAATTCACCTAATTGGTCTAGACCCCATATCACTTTGGAGGTTGATTCCAATATTCTTCACCAAAAGAAGATGGACAACTTCGATTGAACACCGTGATAGTCATCAACACAACAACACCTCGGGATCTGTCGCATGCGTCATTACATCGTGACAAAAAGAAAAACACAGGTTTATATAGGCATGATTCTTTACAATATTTCCTCTACACTAGTAGGAGCTGGTATGTGGATTGAAATACGTGCCCAGTCTCATTTGTTAGAACACCCCAGCAGATGTTCCATATGATCCTCCATAGGAGAAATCGGCCTCCAATGGATACACCATCGACTATGCCAAAAATAGCTATAGCACCTTAATTTTATTTATTTAAAATTTTCCTCAATTAAAAATTTGACTTTTCAAATTTGGATTTTATTTTGTTTTGTGCCAAATAGATCTCATATTTTTCTCCCTCCAAAATTCACCCCAAATTCAAATCCAAAACAACAACAAAAAAAAAGGAGAAAACCTCACTTTGGGCCCTTTCTTCCTTTTTCTCCCCGGCCCAATCCCTCTCCCTCTCCCTCTCTTTCTCCCCGGAGCAGGCCGGCCCGCAACCCCTCCCCTCTCCCCTCCCGGCCCATCTCCCTTCCCCGGCCCAACTCCTTTCTCCCTCTCTCCTCGGCCCACGGGCCTTTTCTTCCCCGCGCCGGCCCGGCCCACCACTGTGGACCGTCCCCTACCTCCGGCCGTGTGCGCCGCCGCCGCCTACCGCCGCCGCCGCCGCCGTTCGCCGCGCCGCGCCCGCGCCAGCTCCGCGCCCGCGCCTGCCCCGCGCTGAGCCCCGCGCCGCGCGCCACCCCGAGCCCTGCGCCGGCCGCGTCACGTCACCGCGCCGTCCCGTCCATCCTCGCGCCCCGTGCCCGCCGCCTAGAGCCGCACGCCGCGCCGCACCGAGCCCCGAGCTGCGCCGCGCCGCCGTCGCATCACCACGCCGCTCGCCGCACCACGCGCCCCTATAAAAGGGGAAAAAAACCCCACCCCCGCCGCCGTTCCCCCACCATCGCCGGCACTCCCCTCCTTCTCTCTCTCACCGGCGCCCTCACCCTCTCGGCCGCGCCCTCCCTCTCTCCCCTCTCCGGCCGCCTCCTCTCCCCGGCCGCCGCCGGCCTCCCCTCCCTCCCCGGCCGCCTCGCCGCCCGGCGCCACCACCGGCCCCTGGCCGGGCAAGCAAGGGGAGGAAGAAGCCCCTTACAGGTGGGCCCCACCTTGCTCTCCCTCTCTCTAACCGACAAGTGCCCCCCCAAACCCTAACCCTAACCCTAACCTTGGAATATTCCGTTAACTCTTAATAAAAATTCCCAAAATTCCAGAAAAATTCTTTTAGCTTTGAAAATTCATAGAAATTCAACCGTAACTCCGTTTGACCTCATTCAAATTTCTAAATTTTTCTAAAAATGAGATCTACACAGTGCCACACTTGTTTATTTGATTTGAGCTTGTTTTATTGCCTTTTTAATTATTTGTTCTCCGTTCCGCGTATAGAGCACGTGTACGAGGAAGCTCCGGACGCCGGTTTCGAAGAAGAAGACCCGCAACTCGTGCAAGGCAAGCCTCTTTGATTGCATTGCCCCTATATTTGCAATGATATGTTGTTTGAAAAATGCATTGCTTAGTACACACGAATAACATGTTTAAGTCTCGGATTGTTTATACAACCGACGGACCAACCTAGTAGTCGCACTTATATTACATAGGTTGATGTTTCCATACCTTTGATAGCTCCACAAATATTGGCGCCGGTATCGTTATACGATTACCGAAGTAGTTTCGCTTAGCCATGCTTATGTTGTTGCCGTGTGGGAAACTTGGGTTATTCCAAATTACATGTTTAAAAATCCGGTACGTCGTACCGAGGTGTTGTGAAATAAAATGTGTTGTGAAAATAGTGATGATGCGGAGTCAAGCCTTTGTGGTTTGGCTACGTATTATCGTTAAGGACCGATTCCTTTGGGAAATTCATCCAAACATGTTACAGTGCGACCACACGGGTATTTATGGGATGCCTCTGGCTAAGTAAATTGTTATCACATGGGAGTTGGTGTGCCAATGGTTGTGGAATGCCGAGGATGAGGAGACGAAGTGTTACGCATTTATTGCCCATCTTGGGTGTCTTTTGCCTCTATTGTGGCATGGTACCAGTAGGAGTAGGAGGCATCCTCGGTATTTCCTGAGTGGACGACGGCTATCTTTGCCTGATACTCGGTTATGGATCTTAGCCCAACTAGGTGGCATGCAATTTTCATGGGTTAGCTTTGGAAAGGCCTTATCACGAACTTTCGCTGCCGACAGGTAAACGATGTTAGTTTCGTGTCGTGTGGGTAAAGCGTGCAACCTCTGCAGAGATTAATGAACTGTTCGAACAGCCGTGCCCACGGTCAAGGGCGAGTGTAAGGTGTTTCTCATAGCGTAGATTTGTTTGACAAATGTTTGATGAAAATGGTTGGTGGGAAGGGATTCGTTTCCAAAGTTTGCTTGTGTGGCAAACGGCTAACCTTTGTGGTTAGGAACGGGTCTGTGTGACCTGGGGTGTCGTCCGACACCGAGGTGTTGTTAGGGCCATGTTGGCGTTACAGTGCTGAGATAACTGTGTGGACTATGCGTGGTTGTAAAAGTGAGAAGGAACCAATAGAGGAGACAAATCAATTGTTGTTCGTTAATCGTGACGAGTTGTTGCAAAGCAACTTGTGGAATGGGTCGAGGCGTGAGCCTCCTCCCGACAACTAAAACTTGATTCACTCACTAGGAGTTTTGTGAAATAAATCGCTTTGCCAAAAAGGCTGCTTTCGCAAATAAAACCCCAGCTCCCCTTGTCTTAACCAAGCATGTCATTCTTTCCCCGGCTTGCTGAGTACGTGAAGTACTCACCCTTGCTATATATACTATCTATAGAAGTTGGAGATGAAGACGTCGACCCGACCGCCGAGGAGTGTCTCCAGGAGCAAGCCGAGTACGAGGACTTCTAGAAGGATCGTGCCTAGCCCCAAGCCGTCGCCTGTGGATCGAGATGGTCGCCTAGACGCTTAGCCGCTGCTGCTTTTGTCTTTTGCCTTATGGACTTTTGTATTGTTGTGTTGCTCATCCTTGGGCCTGTCCAGGATGGCAACTTATGTAAGGACTAAAACCCAGTGATGTAATAAATAGTTACTTTGATTCCATGTTTATTCTGTGAGTACCAGTGTAACGCCCCGGCACTCGCTAACTGATATCACCAGCTAACTCATACCGAGGTGCTACGCATTACCTGTGATATAGTACCAGTCCCAGGATACACTAGCTGGTACTCACAGAATAAACATGGAATCAAAGTAGATTATTATTACATCACTGGGTTTTAGTCCTTACATAAGTTGCTATCCCGGACAGGCCCAAGGGTGAGCAACACAACAATACAAAAGTCCAAAAAGCAAAAGTCAAGAGCAGCGACAGCTAAGCGTCTAGGCGACCATCTTGATCCACAGGCGACGGCTTGGGGCTAGGCACGATCCTTCTAGAAGTCTTCGTACTCGGCTTGCTCCTGGAGGTACTCCTCGGCGGTCGGGTCAACGTCTTCATCTTCAACTTCTATAGTTATATTATATATAGCAAGGGTGAGTACTTCACGTACTCAGCAAGCCGGGGAAAGAATGACATGCTTGGTTAAGACAAGGAGAGCTAGGGTTTTATTGGCGAAAGCTGCCTTTTTGGCAAAGTGATTTATTTCACAAAACTCCTAGTGAGTGAATCAAGTTTTAGTTGTCGGGAGGAGGCTCACGCCTCGACCCATTCCACAAGTTGCTTTGCAACAACTTGTCACGATTAACGAACAACAAGTTATTTGTCTCCTCCATTAGTTCCTTCTCACTTTCTCGACCATACATGGTCCACACAGTCATCTCAGCACTGCAACGCCATCATGGCCCTAACAACACCTCGGTGTCGGACGACACCCCAGGTCACACAGACCCGTTCCTAACCACAAAGGTTAGCCGTTTGCCACACAGGCAAACTCTGGAAACGAATCCCTTCCCACCAATTATTTTCATCAAACATTTGTCAAACAAATCTACGCTATGAGAAACACCTTACACTCGCCCTTGACCGTGGGCACGGCTGTTCGAACAGTTCCTTAAACTCTGCAGAGGTTGTACGCTTTACCCACACGACACGAAACTGACATCGTTTACCCGTCGGCAACGAAAGTTCGTGACAAGGCCTTTCCAAAGCTAACCCATGAAAATCGCATGCCACCTAGTTGGGCTAAGATCCATAGCCGAGTATCAGGCAAATCCAGCCGTCGTCCACTCAGGAAATACCGAGGATGCCTCCTACTCCTACTGGTACCATGCCACAATAGAGGCACAAAGACACCCATGATGGGCAAAACATGCGTAACACTTCATCTCCTCATCCTCGGCATTCCACAACCATTGGCACACCAACTCCCATGTGATAACAATTTACTTAGCCAGAGGCATCCCATAAATACCCGTGTGGTCGCACTGTAACGTGTTCGGATGGACTTCCCAAAGGAATCGGTCCTTAAAGATAATACGTAGCCAAACCACAAAGGCTTGACTGCGCATCATCACCATTTTCGCAACACACTTTATTTCACAACACCCCGGTACAACGTACCGGATTTTTAAGCATAAAGTTTGGTAAATACCCAAGTTTCCCACACGGCAACAACGTAAGCATGGCTAAGCGAAACTACCTCGGTAATCGTATAACGATACCGGCGCAAACATTTGTGGAGCTATCAAAGGTATGGAAACATCAACCTATGTAATATAAGTGCGACTACTAGGTTGGTCCGTCGGTTGTATAAACAATCCGAGGCCTAAACATGTTATCGTGTGAACTAAGCAATGCATTTTTCAATCAACATATCATTTCAAAATATAGGGGCAATGTGATCAAAGAGGCTTGCCTTGCACGAGGTGCGGGTCTTCTTCTTCGAATCCGGCGTCCGGAGTGTCTTCGTACACGTGTTCTATACGCGGAACAGAGAACAAATAAATAAAAAGGCAATAAAACAAGCTCAAATCAAATAAACAAGTGTGCCACTGTGTAGATCTCAATTTTAGAAAAATTTAGAAATTTGAACGGGGTCAAACGGAGTTACGGTTGAATTTCTATGAATTTTCAAAGGTAGAGGGGCTTTTCTGAAAAATTGGGAATTTTTAAATAAAAGATAACGGAATATTCCAACGGAATATTCCGTTCCGTTAGGGTTAGGGTTAGATTTAACGGTGGTGGGGCCCACCTGTCGGGCTGAGAGAGAGAGGGAGAGAGCGGGGGTGGGGCCCACCTGTAAGGGAAGAGGAGGCCTTCTTCCTCCTTGCGGCTTGCCCGGCTCGGCTTGGCCGGCGGGCGCCGGGCGGCGAGGTGGCCGGGGAGGGAGGGGAGGGGGAGGCGGCGGCGGCCGGAAGGGGAGGGAAGGCGGCGGCGGCCGGAAGAGGAGAGGAGGAGGCGGCGGCGGCCGGAGGCGGCGGGGCCGAGGGGATGGGGCGCCGGTGAGAGAGAGAGAGGATGAGAGGGAGGTCGCCGGCGGGGGTGGGGGAGCGGCGGTGAGGGGCGGCGAGGAGAGGGGCTTCGGCCCCCCTTTTATATGCAGCGTGGGGCGGCGACGACGTGGGGCGACGAGACGGCGACGTGGTGCGGGCGGCGGCGCGGTACGGGCGACGTGCGGCGCGGACGTGGGCGACGCGGCGGCGCGGGGCGCGAGGTGGCGACGCGACGCGCGTGCGGCGCGGGCGGTGGTCGGGCGGCACGGGCGGCGGCCGGGCGCGGCTGTGGCGCGGGCGGCGGTCGGGCGGCGGCGCACGCGGCGGGCGCGGGCGGCGGCACCGGCGGCGGCGCGGGCGGGAGGTGGGAGACGAGCCGCGGGTGGGCCGGGCCGGCGCGGGGAGAAAGGCCCGTGGGCCGGAAGGGAGGAGAGGGGGAGCTGGGCCGGGAGAGAGAGGAGTGGTGGGCCGGCCCATTCGGGAGAAAAGAGAGGGAGAGGGGGAAAAGGAGTTGGGCCAAGGGAGGGAAAAGAGAGAAAAAGGCCCAAGAGAGGGAAAAAAAAATTTGAGGGGACTTTTTTGAAATTTTGGGGGAAATTTTGAGATCTTTTTGGCACAAAAAAAAATCTAAATTTTAAAACCAAAGTTCTTAATTGAGGGAAAATTTTAAATAAAATTTGGGTGCTACAACCAGCTAGTGTATCCTGGGACTGGTACTATATCACAGGTAATGCGTAGCACTTCGGCACGAGCTAGCTGGTATCATCGGTTAACGAGTGCCGGGGCGTTACAATAGCGCATGCGCTAAACAGGTGAGAGGAATGCTAAATTTGGTATTCCTCTCTCCTCACGCCAAATCACAATAACCGTATCTGGGTCGAGCTCCCACCCCCATCCGAACTTCACAGCAACGGCAAACAAAGCAGGCAGTGGAGAAGAGACAAGGAGGATGAGGCACGACTCCTGCAAGATTGGCTATCGGAGAAGAAAGGCTATCGGAGAAGAAAGGAGGTAGAGGTGTGGCACCGACTGGATCTAGGCTGGGGAGGATATTGGAGAAGAAGTGTCGTCGCTTTTTGCCATGCAAATTAGATTGACGTGATACTACCATACCCAGTTACCCACTACGGATGTCGTGCCTGTGTTGTTTCGCCACGTCGAGCAGGACAACGTAAATTAAAAATGAGTTTTGAGAGTTTATTTTTAAAACTAAAAATTTTAAAGGTTTAAGAATAATAAAAATTCTAATTCGGTGCCTTTGAACAGAAGACTAAATATATTTTCTCTGTTTTATTTAGGTAGGAATTTTCTCAATATCTAATTAATATATTTATAGACTGATAATTTGATTTATAATATCTATATGCATTTGCTCCAAATCTGATTTTGTTTTAAGGACATCTTAATCACAATAATTACACTAAGATGTAAGGAAAAAGTCTGAATTACATCCCTTAATTATTAGGTGAGTATGAATTGTACCATAACCTGAAAACCATACATTTTACAGCCTCAATTATTAATACCAGATAAAGAACACCTAAACTTAATATGGAGTGGTTTTAGTTTTATGTGACAGTTCAGTCAGTATTTTTTTTAAAAGTTAGGACCTACATGCACAGAGAGGGGTGTGAGAGGGAGATAACTTGATAGGTTGGTCCCACCCAATGGTTCAGGGATGCAATTCGGATTTTTTTTTTCCTAGATATAAAATCCTCGGTTGTCCTGTTGCAAAACCGCATCTTCTTCGCATCCAGATTACTTGGAGCTCCGTACTGAAACGACGTCATCCAACCCAAGTGGTCTTGCACGACCCGTGCCTCCATTATATTTTGTACACACCTACACTTGCAAAGAGTAGTAGGCTAGCAGCCCAAGCATCCTGCGAGACACAAAAATGGCAGATGGTTACTTCTACCTCGGGTTGGCTCTCGTGTCTTTGCTCGTCGTGCTGTTCGCTAGGCGCAGGCGCTCAGCGGCGGCGGCGGCACATGGCGAAGGCGGACTGCGGTTGCCGCCGGGGCCATGGCAGCTTCCGGTCATCGGCAGCCTGCAACACCTCGCCGGCAAGCTCCCGCACCGCGCGATGCGCGACCTGGCGCGTCGGCACGGGCCGGTCATGATGCTCCGGCTCGGCGAGGTGCCCACGCTGGTGGTGTCGTCGCGGGACGCGGCGCGGGAGGTGATGAAGACGCACGACGCGGCGTTCGCGTCTCGGCCGCTGAGCGCCACCGTGCGCGTGCTCACCAGCGGGGGCCGGGGCATCATCTTCGCGCCGTACGGGGGCTACTGGCGCCAGCTCCGGAAGATCGCCGTCACGGAGCTCCTCACCGCGCGCCGCGTCGCGTCCTTCCGTGCCATCCGTGAGGAGGAGGTCGGCACCATGCTACGGGCGGTCGCCGAGGCCGCGGCGGCAGGCCGGCGCGCCGTGGAGATGCGGGCGGCGCTGTCCGCGCTCGTGGCCGACATCACGGTGCGCGCCGTGATGGGAGACCGGTGCAAGGACCGCGACGTGTTCCTCCGCAAGCTGCAGCGCACCATCGAGCTGTCAGCCGGGTTCAACCCGGCGGACCTGTGGCCGTCGTCGCGTCTCGCCGGCCGCCTCGGTGGCGCCGTGCGGCAGGCCGAGGAATGCCACGACACCGTGTTCGGCATGCTCGACGGCATCATCCAGGAGCACATGGAGAGGAGGACTAGCAGCAGCTGCGGCGACGGCGATGGCCAGGACCTTCTGGACGTGCTGCTAAGGGTACAGAAGGAAGGCGGGCTGGAGTTCCCGCTCGACATGGTCACAATCAAACAAGTCATCTTTGTAAGTAACTATCACCAGTAATATTAATAGCGTGTCTTTGAAACATATGTTTAAACATTCATCTTATTTAAAATTATTTACTAATATAAAAAATGTAGATCATGGCTTTTTAATAAATACGGTATAAACACAGATGCTTATAACGTGCGCAGACTCATCTTTATGAATACACATGCACACTCTATACTTATAAGTATCTCCAAAAAGACTGAGACAGTATATCTTGAGATTGATTAAATCATCATGGACGTTTTACTATTGACCTTCAATAAAAAAACATGTTTAAAGGGTTTTAATGATATATTAAGTCACAGAAAAAATAATTATTATTATTAACTTTTAGATAATATGAATAATTAAACGTATATTAAAACATCAACGGTATTATATATTAAAAACCATGGTATGTTTTATTTTCATAATGAGCCTTGTTCTCCCGAGAGCATTTTCACTTAGAGCTTAGGGCATCTCCAATGTATATAGCAAAAGTAGTCCATATAGATGAGACTCACATATATGCGCATATATGGGTAGGTTTTGTTATTTTCTTGTTATGGACTAATTCCACAATGTTGCTAGGTGGTTGAATGAAATATTTTATTGCTTATGGACTACTTTTGAACTACATTGTGGATGCCCTTAGAGTAGAACTCAACAACCCGCTATAGTCGGACAGGCATGGAGAGGAAACCGGGTACAAATATCATAATCATATTGCTAAATGTTAATAGAGCTATCCAAAGGTAATAAAAAACCGTACCAGTCGTTATATAACCTAGTATCAATTGGACACATCCTACCAAACTAATAATTGGCATTATTAGTTTTAAGTGTTTTTAACCTATGTAAACAATGAGAAAAAATTTTAGAAAAATATTGAGACGTAAGTTATAATGCATTTATCACCTTACCAAAATTAGTGGAAAATAGAAAAGCATTAGGGAGTAAAGTGAACTATTTTTAGTACTACCTTCGTTTCATTTTATAAGTCGTTTGGCTTTCTTACTAGTCAAATTTTATTAAATTTGATCAAATTTATGAAAAAATTAGAAACATCTAAGATATCAAACTAGTTTCATTTAATACAACATTGAATATATTTTGATAATATATTTGGTTTAGGTTGAAAATACTAATATATTTTTATATAAAATTGATCAAACTTAGAGAAGTTTGATTAAAAAAAATCAAACAACTTATAATATGAAACAGAGAGTAGTCCGGAATGTAAAATGATCTTGAAAAACTAGAGGGTTAAGTATGCTCCAGGGAAATAATTGGGAGAGTAAAATGGACTTTCTTTTCCCAAAAATATAAATTTTAAAATAGAGTTCATTTTTAAATTATTTCACCATTTTATTATATAATATTGACTTTTTAACCACTAAATAACATATATAAAAAAATACCAATAAATTATTTTGGTGGCTTCTTTTTTTTTCCTGTTAATCATCTTACGCAGCTACATGCAAACATGTACCATTACCACCATACACAGGACATCTTTGGCGCCGGAAGCGAAACATCGGCGACAACGCTTGAGTGGGTGATGGCGGAGCTGATCCGGAACCCGAAGGTCAAGCAGAAGGCAACAGCCGAGGTGCGGCGTGCCTTCGCCGCGGACGGGGCGGTGTCGGAGCACGCGCTCGGCGAGCTCCACTACCTGCACCTCGTTATCCGGGAGACGTTCCGGCTGCACACGCCATTGCCACTGCTGCTGCCGCGCGAGTGCCGGGAGCCGTGCCGGGTGCTAGGCTACGACGTGCCGCGAGGAACGCAGGTGCTGGTCAACGTCTGGGCGATCGGCCGCGACGAGAGGTACTGGCCCGGCGGTTCGCCCGAGGAGTTTCGGCCGGAGCGGTTCGACGACGGCGAGGCGGCCGCCGCGGTGGATTTCAAGGGCGCCGACTTTGAGCTCTTGCCGTTTGGCGCCGGCCGGCGGATGTGCCCCGGGATGGCGTTCGGGCTCGCCAACGTGGAGCTCGCGCTCGCCAGCCTGATCTTCCACTTCGACTGGGAGGCGCCCGGTGTGCCGGACCCGGCCGAGTTTGACATGACCGAGGGGTTTGGTATCACAGCCCGCCGGAAAGCCAACCTCCTGCTCCGCCCCACCCTCCGTGTGCCCGTACCCGTGTCTGCTATCTAGCCGATGTCGCTGGCCGGCGAGAGCCTTCATTAGTATGTATGCTTGCTTTTGTTAGTAAGTTGCTTAAATCGTAGCAAAGCTGCTTAACTTGGAACCGGTCATCTTATATACTAGCGGAAAAATTTAGAAATACTTAAAAGAACTCGAAGAAAAGAATTTGTAATATCTAAAATGATAAAATTTTAAATTTGATAGTAGGTGATTGCGATTGTACATGACATATTGTTACTCCCTCCATCCCACTCATTAAGGCGTGATCAAATTTATCATAGTCTTCAGAATTAATATTTGATTATAAATTTTTCAAATATTACAATGTTTATAACAACAAAATCATAATCATATAAAAGTAAATTTAAAGAATAATTCAATGATATTATTTTTATCAAATAAAATTTAATTTATAATAAATTATTTATTGGTCAAATACTTAAAGAGATAAATTTTAAAATACGTGTGCGCCTTAATGAGTGGGATGGAGGGAGTATGTACCGAACATGGGAAGCATTTAATGCCTATAATTTATCTAGATGATATGTATGGTTTTAATAGATATTGAGATTTATAGTATTAACAACACTAAGTGGGTTTTAAATACACATGACACATGAATGGTTGAGATTAAAGTATGAGAAAGATCCCAAGGCTAATATTTTATTGATGATGTGGCTCATTGCATATCAAGCTTTTGGTATATAGTATATATAGATATAGATAGGAATGAATTCATGAACACAGTAGCAGATGAACATGTAACATAAATTGGGGAATTCAGAGAGAAATGCCAGTTGCGAAATTAAGGAGGTTAATGGCATTATCATTCATCGTGTAAATCCTTTATCATTTCAACGTTTTTTTAACTGTATGGGAAAGTGCAGTGTTTATTATAGATGACCAAATGGACCGTCTGGGCCCGACCCAGCCCAGGCACGACCCGAGATCAGTCGGGACGGCGCGGTCCGACCGACATGCTGTGCCATAACGTGCCCGTCTACGGGCTGCACCTACGACCTAGGCACGATCCAATAAGACTCGGATCGTGCCGTGCTGGCCGGCACGAAGGCACGATCAACCCACTGTGCTCCTCCTTGGAATAATCATATTTTGCATCTCTCATCCTTTTGGGTTGTATCTTATATGGCTGGAATAAGTTTATTTTGTATCCCTTATCTCTCTGGGTTGTACCTTATATGGCTGAATTAAGTTTATTTTTGCCTCCCTGATTGTTGGGCCGTGCCATGTTGGACCAACAAGTCGTACCGAAGAAGAGGCCCAGGCACAGCCAACGGTCGGGTCGGCCCAGCATGGGCTCGGCAACACTCGGGCCGTGACGTGCTTGGACCTGGTCAAATCTTCGTGCCGTGGATCGGGGCGTTGGACTGCGGGCCTTTTAGCCAGCTATAGTGCTTATTATCACCATCCGGTGACCGGTGTCATAGCTAGCCAACTCCGTGTAAATTAACAAGTTTGTTTCTTTTTTTAGAGTGAAAAATTGTTCGGCAATGTACACCCTTCGTTTTCGTTTTAAAAAGAAACAATTTATAGTTGAATCTAGAATCCTGAATAAGTACTTGTCCCGCCTAAGAATTGATTTTTTTTAACAGAGTGTAGGTAGGTTTGAAGCAACAGAGCATCCCTTAATACGGCATGAACAATCGTTTAGAGTTGTGTGTCTATATGTAGTTTTTAAACTAGGCATTTGAGAATGTATCGATGGTTAAAGTTTTAAAAGTTTGATAAAATCTTATGCTCAATGTAGAATATTTATGACTGGAGGAAGTACTGCACCATACTTGCTTCTAATACAAGGCTTGGTCACGTCAACACCATCTTCGTGATGCAAAATTACATACTACATCCGATGCACAAACATGGTAGGGAAAACACACATGTGGCATATTTGATATTGTTCTATATATCCAAATCAAATAACTAGGTCCCACCTTGATCTTCTTCTCCAAATTATGAAACAAAAAAGATTGATACTAATAAAACTAAAACTAAGGAGATCAGCTAGCCAAGCAGTTAGTAACTGAGAAGCTAGTTTCAGTTGATTAATATAGTACATGATAATGTGCTGATTGTGACGGTAGTGGACGACTACGGCTCGCATGTTCAAACTAAGTAATTTTGTACAACGATGGATTTGATCGTCATCCGCCTTCTACCATAAACCGTCATTTACATGTTTCATTTGGCTTTAATTGCTTGTAGCACCTTTCTCCTCGTAGTAAACACATAGCAACTCTTATCAGGGAAGACTAGGCGTCGGCCGGACATCCGATGGGCGGTAAAATATCGAATGTTGCACACGCTTCTCACTGCTGCTCATTTGATTCTCTTCAATCTTCATGCGGTGCTCTCCCCCACGTGGCCCCTCCCTCTCCTCTCTCATAGCCCGTTACTTGTACGTATGTAAAACCAACTAAATTAAAAATAATTTTAGTTTATTTACCTAACATTGGATTCGATTTATTACACCGTTGTATTCTTTACAACAATATATTAGATGGTGTTTTATTTCGATGAAAAATTATACTCCTATGTCTTACAAAATGGTTGTTGTTTTACCATTTATATTGAGTGTTACATACTTTTAGACCTGTTTTAATATATCGCCTCCATCATTCCATCAAGGATGAATATTTGACCATTCCTTTTACAAGATAAACCTCCCTCATTATCTTTTTCGAACTGAATTTTACCCTTTTTAATTTAAATGTAACAAAGTCAATTTGATTTCATTTGCGTGTGTGCTTCTTCATGCATATACCAATATATACCATATTAATCTATGTAGTTTACCCAATCGTCTTGGAAGAGCACTAACCATGAAGGCTTTCGTGTATCCAAGATAATATTGTTTTGTCCTAGATAATATTGTTTTATCCAAGATTAGATAGTAATGATCGAGGTATATCTATAAATATCGGCATATCGCACCCATATGTCCACCTACATTTCCACATAAGCCGCTGCGAAAGGAAAAGAAAATGGCAGACGCCGACGCGTCTCATGACTTCGTCGTCTACATCGGCTTGGCTCTCGCGTCGCTGTTCGTCGTGCTGCTCGCCAGGCGCAGGCGCTCGCCGCCGCCGGCAGCGCATGGCGACGGTGGGTTACGGCTGCCGCCGGGGCCATGGACGCTGCCGGTCATAGGTAGCCTGCACCACCTCGCGGGACAGCTCCCGCACCGCGCGATGCGCGACCTGGCTCGTCGCCACGGTCCGGTCATGCTGCTCCGGATCGGCGAGGTGCCCACGCTCGTCGTGTCGTCCCGTGACGCGGCGCGCGAGGTGATGAAGACCCACGACATGGCGTTCGCGACGCGGCCGCTGAGCGCCACCCTGCGCGTGATCACCTGTAACGGCCGGGACCTCGTCTTCGCGCCGTACGGGGACTACTGGCGCCAGGTCCGGAAGATCGCCGTCACCGAGCTCCTCACCGTGCGCCGCGTTAACTCCTTCCGCTCCATCCGCGAGGAGGAGGTCGCCGCCATGCTGCGCGTGGTCGCCGTGGCCGCGGAGGGCGCCGCACGCACCGTGGAGATGCGCGCCGCGCTCTCCGTGCTCGTGAGCGACATCACGGCGCGCACCGCGTTCGGCAACCGGTGCAAGGACCGCGAGGAGTATCTCGTCCTTCTCGGGCGCACCGTCGAGATGGCCGGAGGGTTTAACCCGGCCGACCTGTGGCCGTCGTCGCGTCTCGCCGGTTGGCTGAGCGGTGTCGTGCGCCGTGCCGAGGTGTGCCGCAACTCGGCGTTCAAAATCCTCGACGGCATCATCCAGGAACACCAAGAGAGGACGGGCGCTGGCGAGGACCTCGTCGATGTTCTGCTAAGGATACAGAAGGAGAGCGAGCTCCAGTTCCCGCTCGACATGGTCGACATCAAATCCATCATCTTTGTAAGTGACTGCCATGGACGGTATTCCTTAAGAGCATTTCTCATGATGATCAGCTTACGTGGAATCGCAAAAAATGTGTCCCATGCACGCAGGACATCTTCAGCGCCGGCATCGAGACATCGGGGACGACATTGGCGTGGGCGATGGCGGAGCTGATCCAGAACCCGATGGTCATGCACAAGGCGACGGCCGAGGTTCGCCGTGCCTTCGCCGCGGCCGGCGCCGTGTCAGAGGACGCGCTCGGCGAGCTCCGGTACCTGCACCTCGTCATCCGTGAGACACTCCGGCTCCACCCTCCGCTGCCGCTGCTGCTGCCACGCGAGTGCCGGGAGCCGTGCCGGGTGCTCGGCTACGACGTGCCACGCGGCACGCAGGTGCTGATCAACGCCTGGGCGATCGGCCTCGACGAGCGGTACTGGCCCGGTGGGTCGCCGGAGGAGTTCCGGCCGGAGCGGTTCGAGGACGGTGAGGCGACCGCCGCGGTGGATTTCAGGGGCGCCGACTTCGAGTTCCTGCCGTTTGGCGGCGGCCGGCGGATGTGTCCC
Source organism: Oryza punctata (assembly GCA_000573905.2). Lineage (NCBI taxonomy): Eukaryota > Viridiplantae > Streptophyta > Magnoliopsida > Poales > Poaceae > Oryza > Oryza punctata. Next base: position 32,759,694 of record CM002493.2, read on the forward strand.
GGGATGGCGTTCGGGCTCGCCAACGTGGAGCTCCCTCTCGCCAGTCTGCTCTTCCATTTCAACTGGGAGCTGCCCGGCATGGCCGACCCGGCCAAGCTCGACATGACTGAAGCGTTCGGAATCACTGCACGCCGGAAGTCCGATCTCCATCTCCGCCCACGCCTCTGCGTGTCTGTGCCCGGCGTCTAGCTGACTTCGCTGGACGACGAGGGCCTTCATTACGTTGAGCACGACACACATCTAATCTAGTAGTATTTGTGGTTTAAATGTCTGTTGCCTACATATGTGCCTTCTCTTTTCTTTTTAAACGAAGCATCTGAGAAGGTGTTGATTTCTAAAGTTTGAAAATTTTGATAAAATCTTGTTATAAACGTTGAATTTAATATTCTAAATTTGAGACATAGTATATCTCATATGTTTGAAAATTGGCTTATGGGTGTTAAATAAAAAAAAATCAAGGAATTCTTATTGGAGCTTCCGCTGTATGTTAGGTTCTTTGCCTTGGTAGAAATGAAATGATTTTTATAGATCACCTTCAGACTCTTATTTGCAAGTTCTTTTCAGGGTAACGTATTAGTTCTAGGAATGGGCTCAACTAAAAATGTATGATAATCATATCAAGCTAATAAAAAATATGTGTCGTAAACTTGAGTCGATGATCATGCAACTCTTTATTAACTTTAGGTAAAAATTCACCAATAGAATTAAGTAGTTATGGGATCTTTATCTTGTTTGGTTTTTATTAGTTTGTATCTGCTTTTGGTTTTATTACTGGCTACATACTGTGTGAGTTTGCTTTTATGTGAATCTTGTAATAGTTGGTTGTAACTCGTTGAACAAATAATAATGAGATATTTTATTCCATTATCTTAAAAAAAAGTTGGCGAGTTTTATTGAAAAACGTGCGCGACGTGGCAAAAAAATCGCACGCCGTGTACCCCCCTCACGCGGCTCCCATCCCAGCCTACCAGACATGCACGAGAGAGCTATGCTGGGCCGCCCCTGGCGGCTGGGCTACACCTTGCCTGGGCCAGGAGGTTGAGAAGAGGAGATGGGCCTTTTTGGCTTGGGCTGGTATCCCTTTCCCCTATTTTTAATTTGGTGTGTTGATTCTTGTGTTCTTTCTTCCATTATCACATCTACCCACCCTATAATTCACCAACTGATGTTTACATCCTTCGTACTTCATTTATCGAATCCAATGCTATGTATTCATCTACATCCGAACGAACGGTAGAGATTACCTCCTCTATCACCCACCGCTCCTCTCTCCGCCCCGACCCCACCCTCCCCACACGCGGTCGCTCTTTTCTCATCGCATCTCTCATGCCGCAGCCCTCGCATCTCCTCACCCAGCACCGCAATCGCTGCCCCCTCCTCCTCCGCCTTCTCAGTCGCCGCCACTACGGAAGCGACACCCTCCCATCCTCCGCCGCTCCCCTCGCCCTCCGCGCCGTCTGCGCCGCCGACGATCTCCGCCTCGACAACCGGCTCTGTGCCGCCACTCCTCGCGATCCCCTCCCATCCTCCTCCGCACCACTATCGATCTCCATCGAGCGTTGTTGTTCCCTCCGCCAGAAGCTCCACCACCGCCCCGCGCCGAGACATCGACATTCGCCTCGCTGATCCCTTTCCATCCCGTCCTCCGCCACCGCCCACTCGCCCTCCACTGTGCCGCCACAGATCTCAGCCGCTGGATCCGCTCCCCTCGCCCTCCTCCGCAGTGCCACTGATCTCCGCCTCGACAGACGCCTGCCCCTCAACACCGAGTCTACCGCCGCTCCCCTGTTGACGGCGGCCTTCTTTCCTCCTGGCCGGTCTCCTCCGCGCCTCCACCAGTCCCGCGGTGGCCTTCGTCGTCGACAATCTCATCTCAAAAGGTAAAAAAAATCGTTTGACATAATTAGGTTTAAGATAGTAATTTTATCATCAATATTTCACTCTAAAATTGTGGGGAAGAAATAGCCCGCCTCTGATAATTCTATGGTGTCAATTTTTCTATGTGATTGCTTCTATCTAGCAAACTGACTTAACCTTTCATTTCAAATGATTTAATATGTAGGACAAAAATTCAGGTTGTTGAAGAAAAATTCAGGCTGACAGGACACCATGTCAACTGCTATTGTTTACTGCACAATCAATTAAATTTTTGGCTGATACTACTAAATTTCTGTTTGGTATAGGTAATTACCTTCCATAATGATTACCCCTTACAAAAGTGCAGATGTATACTCCGTGGGTCAATCTTTGCACTGTTTTAGAATCTGATGTTTAAAATTGCAGTTTGCAAATCAAGAAAAAATTTGCCCTGATTACTGTGCCAACCATATTTTCTTTGTGGTACTTATCCTGACAACCATAATTGTCTTTTCTAACATTTAATTGTGAGTAGTTTGGCAACCAACGAACTAAAAGAAAATTATATATGTTGGGTAGTTATGCATATGTGAATTGTATATAAAAAAGTATATACTTAAAAATATTACACTATATTACTGAATAATCTTGGTTACCTTTTCATCCCATAACAAAAATGCAGACAAATATTGTTGACAAATGGCTATAAAAACAGCCTAAATGCTGGATAGTACAATAATATGTAGCCTGAGAAGGCGACAGCAAAATCATGCAACAAAATTCATAATAAAATATTTGTCTGCTTGAGGTGCAAAGCAGAAATTGTTGTTTCATAGTGGTGACATGCTTGTGGAATTCTCTGGAAATTTGGGGCTGCATTGTGATTTGTAGGTGGTTTTATCCATTCTGTCTAAGCAAGTGATTTTCAGAAAATCACACCAGCGACAAATTATGACATTTGTCTCTGGAATATGTGAACTGCCTCTTTTGCATTTGATAAAGCTGAGTATTTTTCCGGTTCCTGAAACTTTTGAATTGTGGTCTACAGAGTGAGACTCATTCAGAATGTGGGGGAAATCGTCTAGAATGCTGAAACAAAAGTAGCGCCAAGTCACTGAATCGCCTCCGCTGATTTTTGCCGCCATATCAAGCGAAGCCTCATTAGCAAGCAATTGGCTTAATATCAGCAAACAATTGACTAACAGTATGTCTATATGATAGAAAACATTATATATGTGACAATTGGCTTCTAAGTATCTAGGAGTTGTTTCTTGTTGACCCATTTCATATCCAAACCAAGTGATACTTCTGCATGTAAGATGTACCATATAAATAAATGAGATTGCTTTTTAGATATGATGCTTATTTATATATTGAGTTTCGTTGTCTGGACTTGAAGTATCTATGAAGTATATATCCAAGACATCCAAGGCACTGAATCCAGTCGCACTGAGGATAGAACTATTTTCTGAACAAAGTGAAAAATAAGTCACCTATGATAAAATGGCAACTTACTGTGTGCAATGCAGTACACTAATTTATTTTTTATAGATCTTTTTTTATTGGTGATTGATAGTGTGGCCGATCTCCTTAGACCTTTTCTTATTTTCTTTTCATGCCATATCAATGAAAGTAATATATTTTATCTCTTAGTCATTTGTCACTCATCTTCTTTTCACAGATCATTTATTAAATTGTCCCTGTATCCTATGTTTACGCAGATTTGCATGAATCTGGAAAAATATGATTTTGAAGGATCTAATGTTTGAGGACGACTCCTGATCTGCTGTTGACTACTTCACTCCACTTATTCAAGGTATCAAAGTTACTCTAAAACGATGCCGTCACATTTTAAAAGGGCACTGCTTTTCTAAATTGTGATCATGTGAATCATGTATTATCTCTTTGGTTTGTGGATTTTGGGTTTGTGATTATGTATTATATATTTATGATCAAATAACGCACGCACACACTCATTCTCCTACTATCTCTATGTAGACCCCACAGTGAAGGCCACTATAAGATTGTGTATCCACTATGTCCTGTACTGGTGAAAAAATGATTAATACTCTGAACCATATTTATTTATTAATTAATACGCATGTTCAAAATTAATTCGACCTCAACACATGTTTCATAAAGTTTGCATTTAGAGATGACCAGATCTTTGTCCTTAAAAGTTCATTGCATTTAGAAAAAAATAAAAGATGATAATATTGCTGAGTCCTTGGTTCTATGGTAATGAGTCGTGAGGCAAATAAAATCTACAAAAGGACCCTCTCTAATGATTTTTATTGTGATGTGCTGCTCTAATATAATATTTTCCCTTTGTTAAAAAATCTCAGATTCAAACTCTTGATTGCACATCTCAGGTTTGTATCACACGCTTTTGGCATTCAAGAAAGATTTCCTAAGGCTTATCAAGGTGTCTTACATTACCTTAATTTTAGCAGCTAAAATCAAGACTATAGGGTATGGCATATCAAGGTAGCATTAAGTACGAGCGAAGGGTAAAGTACGAGTGAGGTGTTATTTATTTAGGAGATTGAAATGTTTGGTACATTGTATAAAGCAATCAATGGAGTAGATTGAGATGTTCTGAAAATGCAAGTTACTGGGCTTGATGCAAAAAAATGCACTATTTTGTTTTTTCTTTCAAGCATGGATAGGCCTGGTTAGGTCTTGGGGGATGCACATAGAGAATTCTGGTAGAAAAAGTTAACTGAACATGCAATTTATGAGCACTACATTAGAAACGTATTTGATATTATCACTTGTAGTAATCAATAAGAAATTTTGGATCCTTTGGTCAGGTTCTTGCTTCTGTGCTACAGCTACACCATGGCAGTTTAGACTTTAAAAACTGTGATCATGTAAGATTTGAAATCCATATTTTTTTTCATTTACAATTTGATCTTCAAAAAACCACTTCCATATGCATGCCAACTTCTGGTGTACCCATCATCTTCTGTCATCCATTAGTGTGCAATCATAGAACTTGCATATAACAACTTATATTCTTCTTTTTTTTTAAAAAATGGATTCAGCTTTTGCATATGTTACCTATATTCTTCTTTTTTAATAAATTGGATTCAGCTTTTGCAAATATTGGCCAGTAGGTGAATCATATCATTCCTAATTTTCCAGATATGCTATAGCGATCCAAATAAATGAATTGCTTTATTGACATGCTCTTGGTTTCTTTCAAGTACGGGACTCTTAGTCAGATAATTCAATTGATGATGAAAAATGATTGGGCGAAATGAACACTGCACTTGTTATATGTAGCAGGAAATTGATATGTGTAGATTGTATACAATATTCTACTTTTGATTGTACTTTGTATGAATCATAACTCTGTATATTAATGATATCATTCCTATTAAAATATAAGAGGTTCTCCTCAGAAAATCCACGTGCAATGTTCACTATTTATCGTACATGTTGGTTGAAGGTATGTGGTGGAGAGGTTTCAAATTTCTGTGCTAAAATGTACAGTACTGTATGGAGTAAATCCAATGTACAGTTTGATTGATGGGGAAAATCATTTAATTTGAGAATAAAATGCAATATAATTCTATAATTTTATTCTGAAACTCTTGTTCATTAAATTTGAATTTTCTGGCTGGGTATAGAATTAATAGATCTGGCTGATGCAAAGTATGGTTCGCTGTCGTTTCTACAGAATATGCACTGTTCAATTAAATATGCAAGTCAAAAGTTGTTATCTACCCTTTTTCTGTTAATTGTGCAAGGTGATAGGAGATTTCCCTGTGTTGTGGTGTATTATGTGATGTGTTCTGGATAATGTAGTTCTGTCGTATAAACAGTGTAACCTGACCTTTTTGCATGGTTTATTGAAAAGCAAGGGGAATGGATTGGTGTGGAATGGATCTGGTTGATTGCATAGTGTTTATATTCCGTGATTTGCCAAATTCATGTCTATTATTTAGTGCATTTTTAGATTATTGTGGTTGATTGAAGTGCCGCGATCGGCATGTACCTTGTTTGTCCCATCGCCACTCGTGGCTCATCGCTCCAGTTTTTAAATTCAAACTTTTTACTCAAAATTTAAAAATTCTACATAAAATCCAATTTCAATTTCTAAAATTTTCATCCTTTCGATTTAATTGTGAGGAGGGAACACGCCCAAGTTACTGCATGCGCTGCGTATTATTTTATATGCATATGTTTTATGGATAAATATTTTAGGCCACCACATTGTTTGTTGGGCTTTTTAAAACAACTCACTTTCAAGTAAGCAAGTCGGCCGAGAGGAAACCGAACCATGGTTGGTGAATGCAGGCGAACTTAGGCTTTGTTCCTTACCCACGGTTAGGAAGATACTCCTCCTCCGTACGGAAAATGGACCGGTTCATTAGCGCATGCTTAATTAAGTATTAGCTATTTTTTAAAAAATGAATTAATTTGATTTTTTAAGTAACTTTTGTATAGAAATTTTTTGCAAAATACACACCGTTTAGTAGTTTGAAAAGCGTGCGCACGGAAAACGAGGGAGATGGGTTGGGAAGAGGCCTTAGGCCTGTCACTACAAAATGGGCTAAACCTCATCTTTCTTTTTACCATATTTCTTTTTCTCAACGTATATTGTATACTTATATTATACTATGTACTGAAGTGATTGTGTATAATTAATTCTGGTGAAAGAATTATTATGCCCACACAATATCATATTATTTGACATACACATCAATTGAATTAAAGATCAATTGCAGAGATCATAGAAAAATATCTTTTTGAACATGAAATTTTTAAAGTTTTAAAGAAGAATAGAATTGTATCGTAGCGTTAGTACGGGCATATTACTAGTATATTTCAGTTCACCAACTTCTATGTATTCTACAATAAATTCACAAATACAAATCATTACATAAATCGCAACTCATGGTGAATTAAAAAAATCTTGGGTAATATATTCAATGGGTAGGTGTTGACGATGGAATTTGGTAAGTATATGAATCAAAATCGAGATCTGATCCGAAGTGGATTTGAAGATATGTGAAAATCACGAAAACAGAGTACGTAGTGGCTGGGAGTCCGTATCGGCCGATACCGGATTCAATATGGTTAGCCGATGCAACCGATGGTAACAAATTCGGTTATGTGATCAATATCGGATTCAAAAGAAGGACTTGAATGGTATTGTCGTGTAGGGATAGAGTCCAAGATAGGCAATTGTATCTATTAATTAGGATTTTATTTAATTTCCTTATAGATATTTTCAGTAAGAGTCCACCTAAAGGACTTGTTCGTTGGTTAGAGTTGTAATGGGAAAGTATGAGTCGTGTCCGTTATGGACAAGTTTGTATATTCGGGTATAAATGTAAGCCCGATGTCTTATAAATAATTAAAATCAGTTCAATCCAATTTCGGTGCATCACCACCTTTTTTATTACTTTGTTTCGACAAGTTCTTGCTTTTGAGTCGGGCTGCATCGGTTTCGATCTTCGACAAAAAGGTAAAACTTGTTATGGCGGTTTGCATTATCGGGATTAGTGCTTACATCTTTATAACATTCTAATCCTGCTTTTGTGAATCACCGAGTTATCATATATATCGTATAATCTAGATTGATAATTCTTTCTACTTGCATCGGCTGACCTATATCTAGGGTTTTACCGCTAATGGCTAGATTGACTTATTGGTTTAGATGGTATAATATATTCACCATCCTGAAAAGATAACCATCGGCTTGATTATCTAGATATTATGCTTCTTTTTTACTTAATGCTGCATCGGCTATGTTTGATCTACTAAATTATGCTTAGAATCATAATCTCTAGCCTGTTTGATGGTTGTTAATAAGGATAATATCGAAGTTTCAGCTGATCTTATCTGAAATAGTTGTTTTACATAGTCTTATGTCTTGTTTAATATGCTATATCTGCCCCTTATATCAGGATCTCAACTAATAAAAATATATTGAATTTACTGTCAATCTAATTGATGATAGTTTAATATATTTGTTGCAAGATGATATCCTAGTATAAGGTAGTTGTTGACGATGAAATTTGGTAAGTATATGAATCAGAAATAAGATCCAATTCGAAGCGGATTTGAAGATGTGCGGGATTCTCAGAAACCGAGTGCATATCGGCTGGAACCAAGTTTGATATGGATACAGATATGGCCGATATCGATTGCATAATCAATATCAGGTTCGAGAAAGGGTTTGAGATAATATTGCCAGACAAGGATAGAGTCCAGGATTGGTAATTGTATCTATTAATTAGGATTTTATGTAAATTCCTTATATATATTTTTGGTAAGAGTCCGTCTGAGGGATTTGTTTGCTAGTTGGAGTTGTATTAGGACAATATAAGTCCTGTCCATAACGGACAAGTTTGTATTTTCGGGTATAAATATAAGCCCGAGATCTTACGAATAAAACAACAACAGTTCAATTAATCTCGGCGCATCGCCAACCTTTTACTTTTTACTTTCGATGAGTTCTTACTTTCGAGCCGAGCTTCATCTGTTTCGATCTTCGACGAAGAGGTAAAACTTATTATGGCGGTTTGTATTATCGGAATTAGTGCTTACATCTTTATGATACTCTAATTCTATCTTATGAATCTCCGAGTTATCATATATATTATATAATCTAGATTGACAATGCTTTCTACTTGCATCAGCCGATCTCTATTTAGGGTTTTGTCCGTAATGGCTAGATTGACTTGTTGGTTTAAATTATATAATGTATCTACCATCCTAAAAAGGCAACCATCGGCTTAATTGTCTAGATATTATGTTTCTGTTCATACTTAATGCTGCATCAGTTAAGTTTGACCTATTAAGTCGTGTTTAGAACCATGATTTCTAGCCTGCTTTATAGTTGTTAATAAGGATAGTATTGGGGTTTCAGCCAATCTTACATGGTATAGTTGTACATAGTTTCATGCTTTGTTTAATATGCTATATCTGCCCTTTATATCAGGATATAATCTAATATAAATATGTCGGACTTATTATCAATCTGATTGGTAGTAGTTAGATATGTTTGTTGCAAGAAAATATCCTAGTATAGGGCTATATTGGAGCTATAGGACTGTGAAGACATAAATTGGCGAGAAACATCACTCGGTTCAAACCCAGGCTCCATCGGCTCCCATAACCAACGGAAGTATCCCGACAATGTTAACATGACAACAGCCGATTACTGGGGGACAGACTTCAACCCAATTGACACCAGAACAACTGAGCAACATACTCGATCAAACCCACCAGTCATTGAATCAGCATATCATATTTCTTCGGTTCCACAACAACCGATTGAGATTACCCAGCTGATAAACCAGTAGTACATGACAGAACCGCCACCGTAAGACTCATCTCACGGCTTAGGAGTCAATCCTAGCCGACAATATCAGCCTCATTCTTCACGAGCCCAGTATCGGCCTGAGGGATCTCCACGGCTCCAATACCCAATGCAGTATGGTTAGTACGATCAACCACAACAATAGTATCGCGAAGGAGCACAGCAGCCATGGGCCGATATGATCGCCGACGTGATGAGAGAGCAATTAGGGCTCAAGTCTAAGGACAATGGCAACATGTATTGGCACCCATACCCTGAATATTTTGACCGGGTACCACTGCCAAGCCGATATAAAGTACCAAATTTTTCAAAATGCTCGGGACATGACAACGTGTCAACTTGTGAGCATGTTAGCCGTTTCTTGGCGCAGTGTGGAGAAGCATTGGCTACAGAGGCTCTTAGAGTTAGATTATTCCCACTATCAGTCTGAAGTTGTCGGACCTCACGTCCATTAAACAGAAATCAGATGCGAGAGTGCCAGATTACATCTAGAGGTTCAGGGACATAAGGAAGAGGTGTTATAGTTTAGCACTGACCGATTCACAATTGGCCGATCTGGCTTTCCAGGGACTGTTGGCACCGATAAGGGAAATATTTTCAGCTCAAGACTTTGAAAGTTTAGCACACTTAGCACAGAAGTATCGGCCCATGAGACACGATTCTAGGAAGCTAGAAAATTTGCTAAGAAGGCCAATAATGTCAATAATATATATGGTTATGATTCTGACTCCGGAGATGAAGATCCAGAGGTCAATGCAGCTGTGTGTGTTAGAAACAAGAAGGCAACAGTGTGCCAATGGGTCAAGAATTCGAGGAAGAAAGAGAGATTTGACTTTGACATTACTAAGGCCGACAAAATATTTGATCTTCTTCTTCAGGAGAAACAGGTCCATTGTCGATAGGGCATGTGATAACATGGGCTGAGTAGTTGAAGAGGAGGAAGTATTGCAAGTGGCATAACATAGGATCACACAATACCAATGACTGCAAGATCTTTAGGTAGCAGATTAAATCGACCATAGAACAGGGAAGAATAAAATTCGATGAAGTCAAAGCCGATAAAAGTCTTTTTGAGAGTAAGGGAAAAGAAATTGCATCATCTTCGATAAATATGGTCTTTATGCTACCAGCTGAGTATGCCGTGGAACAAGTTGTAGAATAGGTGAATGAACCACCATCGGCTAAATTATTTTTGTCTCCGCAGCAAGCTGTTTTTGAGAAGCCAGAAGGAACAGATAGAAATCGTGCCAGCCGACAGGTCAGTTAATGTAGCTAGTGCTGATTTATTTGTTTAGGAGGTGGAAGGAATTGATTGTTTGTCTGGTAAAATTTGGCAAGGGGATTATCTAAGAGTTTCTGATTATGATATACAGCCAACAGGAGATGGAGAGCCCCAATTATTACTTTGAGGATGCCGTGGAGGGTTCTAACTTTTACACAGAGGATACTGTAGATGATCTTGATGGCAAGCTGGGACAAGGGTTTATGTCAGCTTATGAGCTAGATGAAGTGGATATTGGACCAGGTGATAGGCCTAGGCTGACATATGTTAGTAAAGGTTTGTCAGATGAATTTAAAAATAAACTAATAGCACTTTTAAAAGATTATAGAGATTGTTTCGCCTGGGAATACTATGAGATGCCAGGACTTAGCCGATCGATTGTTGAATATCGGCTTCCTATCAAACTTGGCTATCGGCCATATAAGCAACCTTCAAGACGTTGCAAAGCTGAGATGTATGATGTTATCAAGGCCAAAATTACAAGACTTTATGATGCTAATTTCATCAGGCCTTGCCGGTATGCAGAATGGATTTCAAATATAGTACCGGTGATCAAGAAGAACGGCAAGCTTCGAGTTTGCATCGATTTTAGAGATTTGAACAAGGCTACTCCTAAGGATGAATACCCGATGCCGGTTGCCGATCAATTGGTTGATGCAGCATCTAGGCACAAGATTATGAGTTTCATGGATGGTAATGCAGGATATAATCAAATTTTTATGGCGGAGGAAGATATTCAGAAGACTGCTTTTCGATGTCCTGGTGCAATCGGCTTGTATGAGTAGGTTGTTATGATTTTTAGATTGAGAAGTGCTGCTACTACGTATCAGAGGGCAATGAATTTATAATTCATGATCTTATTGGCTTGTTGGTTGAAGTATATATTGATGATGTGGTGGTCAAATCTAAAGAGATTGATGAACACTTAGCCGATTTGAGAAAAGTTTTGGAAAGAGTAAGGAAATATGGGTTGAGGATGAATCCAACTAAGTGTGCTTTTGGTGTGTCGGCTAAACAATTTCTAGGATTCTAGTTCATGAAAAGGAATTGAGATACCCTAGAAGAGTATCAATGCTATTAAGGATATAAAACCTTCAGAGGATAAGACCAAGTTGCAGTCATTGATCAGCAAGATTAATTTTGTTAGAAGGTTTATATCCAATTTATCTGGTCGAATAGAGCCGTTTACCCAATTGCTCAGGTTGAAAGCCGATCAGGAGTTTGTTTGGGGAGAGAAGCAACAAAAGGCTTTGGACAGCATAAAGGAATATTTTAGTAATCCTCCAGTTCTCATTCCACCACAGAAAGGGATTCCTTTTAAGTTGTATTTGTCAGCTGATCAGAACACTATCGACTCTGTCTTGATCCAAGAGGTTGAAGGTAAAGAGCGACTTATATTTTATCTAAGTAGAAGGCTTTTGGATGCATAAACAAGATATTCACCAGTGGAGAAGTTATGGATATGTTTATATTTTTCTTGTACAAAGTTAAGATATTATTTGCTTTCTAATGAGTGCATTATAGTATGTAAGGCCGATGTGGATTTTTGCTTTAACAGAGTTTGATCGATGATATGAATCGGCTAAGACGGTAAAAGGGCAGGCGATAGCCGATTTTATAGTTGAGCACAGGAATAATTCAATTGATCATGTTGATGTTATGCCTTGGACGTTATTTTTTGATGGATCGGTTTGCACTCATGGGTGTGGTATCGGCTTAGTGATTGTGTCACCTAGGGGGCAAGTTTTCAGTTTGCTTTCACTATCAAATCTTATTCTGCTAATAATCAAACTGAGTATGAGGGTGTTCTGAAAGGGTTGCAGTTGTTGAAGGAGGTTGAAGCCGATGCTGTTGAGATCATGGGTGATTCACTGTTGGTGATTAGTCAATTATTTGGGGAATATGAATGCAAGAACGATATCTTGATGATTTATAATGAGAAGTGTCATGAGTTGTTGAAGACTTTCAGGGTAGTCAATTTAAACCATATTCCTAGAGAACAAAATATTGAAGCCAATGATCTAGCTCAAGGAGCATCGGGTTACAAGCCGATGTTGAAAGATGTCGAAGTTGAAGTTGCATGCCTGCCAACCGATGATTGAAGGCTTGAGATATTTGAATATTTAAAGAATCTTTCTAAATCGGTTTCCAGGAAATTAAGATACAAAGCCCTCAAATATGTTTTGTTGGATGATACACCATCGGACTATTGATGGAGTTTTGTTGAATTGTTTGAGTTTGGAATAAGCAAAAGTTGTTATGTGTGAGGTGCATGAAGGGATATGTGGTACTCATCAATCGGCTCATAAGATGAAGTGGTTGATTAGGAGAGTAGGTTATTTTTGGTCGACAATGCTGAAAGATTGCTTTAGGTATTATAAAGGATGTTAAGATTGTCAGAAGTTTGGAGCTATCCAAAGGGCACAAGCATCGGCTATGAATCCAATCATTAAGTCATGACCGTTTAGAGGTTGGAGTATTGACATGATCGGCCAGATCAATCTACCATCTAGTAAAGGTCATAAATTCATATTGGTTGCTACTGAATATTTTACTAAGTGGGTTGAGGCTATTCCCCTCAAGAAAGTTGATACCAAAGATGGAAAAGACTTTGTCAAGGAACATATCATATATCGGTTTGGCTTGCCACAGATGATAACAACTGATCAGGGATCTATTTTTGTGTCTGTTGAGTTTGTTCAGTTTGTCGATAGCATGGGAATCAAGTGAATTCTTCACCATATTATGCACAAGCTAACGGGCAGGTTGAGGCATCTAACAAGAGTTTGATCAAGTTGGTTAAGAGGAAGATTTCTGAATATCCTAAGAAGTGGCATACTATATTGGCTGAGGTATTATGGTCCTATCGGATGGCTTGTCATGGTGCTATTCAAGTTCCTCCATATCAGTTGGTTTATGGGCATGAAGCTGTGTTACCATGGGAAACTAATATCAGCTCACGAAGGATTTCTTTACAAGATGAGTTAACAGCAGATGATTATCATAACTTGATGGTTGATGAATCAGAAGAGTTGGTGCAATCTAGATTACGCGCTCTCGAGAAAGTTAGAAAGGATAAGGAGAGGGTTGCTCGGCATTATAATAAGAAGGTTGTACCAAAATCTTTTGAGGAGGAAGAACTTGTGTGGAAATTGGTGTTATCGATAGGAGCAAGAGATAGTAAATTTGGGAAGTGGTCACCAAATTGGGAAGGACTTTTTCGGATTCATAAATGTGTTTCTAAGGGTGCTTATATGTTAAAAGGACTTGATGGAGAAGTTTTTGGACGAGCTCTTAATGAAAAATATCTGAAGAAATACTATCCAAGTGTTTAGATTGGTTCATGATCGACTGCGTTCTGCCGATGCATGGTTGATAGCCGATGTTGTTTACATCGCCTTTAGATGGCCGATATTTTTATCGCCCTTAGACTATATTATAAGTTTAACACAATACTACAAACTTGGGGGCATAAGACATAAATTTGGGGATTTTTTGAGCATTTTTTGAGCAAAATACGCATTGGCTTGATGGCTGATAGCAATATTTGCATGAGTTAAGGCTTAAATCAGCTCGACAAGCCAATAGCAATATATTACAACAAAAGTTATTGTTTGAAGCAAATAGTAGCCTGTTACATCAATCCAAGTAATTTTGGATTGCAGAGATCGCACGCAGACGAATTTGTTCTACCTCATCAATGATTTTAGCATCTGCAGCATCAGTCCCTGGGATAGGTTTGAGCGATTTGTTGAGAGAAGCTAGATGTTTGATTGAAGATTTAAGCTTGAACTTCAGTTCTTCAATAGCTTGAGGAAGATCGGCTAGTTTCTCTCTGCCTCAGAGATCTTCACTCGACATTAGTGTAGTTGGACTAAGAGATCCGATTCCTCTCGTTTAAAGTATTTAGTTTTTACTGAGTTGAGTTTGGGCCAGCCGATAGTTCATCCAGTTTGGATTTCTCCTCGTTTACTTTTTGACGACTGGTTTGGATTGTTGCTTCAAGAGCCTTGCGTTCCAGCCGATCAGCAAGTTTTTGTTTCGCTCTCTCAAGTTTGAACCTGTGTTGCTCAAGGAAGACTGCAGGAGAGATGGCATCAATTAGGACTTCTGGGAGTTGATCTTGAATTTCTTGAAACCTTGACCTGATTGAAGCACAGTCTGTGACTAAGGTATCTAGTGAATCCTTGAGCCGATCAACAATATCGGCTAGCCTAGTCTTCAGATCATCAGGCACAGGAGATTTAGTCTTGCTGGATATATCTTCTTCTTCTTCCGGAAACTGCCTCATATCAAATGAGAACATATCGGCTAAGGCCTGCAAAGAAGGAGTTGATTGTAAGTAAAAGTTTTCAGGTTGGCCGATATAAGGGATAGTTGGTTATGTTCTTACAGGGGCTGGAGAAGCTGGGACGATGGCAGCTATTTCTTCTCTGTGATGACTTCTTACAGCTGATGGTGTATGTTCGCTTGATGCTGGTTGCTGAGGGGGTGACAGTGCCGGGAAGGCTGTATATTTGTTAAACATTGAGAAAGGGTTGATGAAGTTGTTAAGAGAAAGGTTGAAGGAGTGCATACATGGGTTTTGCGAGGCCGACATTTAGGAGGACTTGGAGTCTTAGTCGGACTTGATGGAACAGCTTGAGGTGTATCGGCTCGAGACTTTGGACTGGAGACTTGCTCAGTGTCACTGATTTGTGTAGCACCTTCATCAATTTATTCTTCTATTACTGCTTCTTTAAGATATTCTTCCACATCGGGATCAATAGGGGTATCATTGGCTGAAGATTTTTGCTTCTTGGCAGACGTCTTTTTCTTGGTAGCAGTAAGTTTGATAACAGCCTGTTTAGTTCTCTTGCGCTTGCCTGCAGTTGTAAAAGGCTGTCTAACTTGGCCTTGGAGTACATCTTTGATTTCAGGGGCATTAAAGCCGATGGAAGAAGGAGCTAGGTCCTTGCCCGATGATATCTTGGCCGATGCATAATGGATATCTTTGCCACTTTTGCTTTTAGTTGGAGGAGGGGAATTGCCAGACTAAAAAGCATGTGTTGAGGAATATTAGAATATTATAATGATGATTAGAAAACATAAATATGTAATTTATGAGTTTACCTGAGGACTGATAGAAGGATCCATGATGGTTAAGTAGAAATCGGCCGATTGAGATAGGAAAAGATGAGTTTTCCATTCACCCCACCTTTTGTCAAAAAGTTGGCTTTGTTCTCTGATCAAGGAGATTCGGCCGATGGAGCCCAAGGGAGGGTTTTCAAGATTTAGAATTCTGTCCATGATGAGGGCTCATGGAACAATACCCCTTGTTTGGATTTTGTCTGTGAGGTACAAGCCGATGGGTAGTTGTCCCATGCCAAGTTACCTAGCTGCGATCATTAGGTGGTAGAACTCATAGGATGCTTGAATATATCAGTCTTGAGAGACACCAGTTGGGAGTATGCAAGGAGATATGACCGTTATGAATATGCCTCTTATTCCTGGGAAGTCTTCATTGTTCAGGTCATCCAATCTGAGGTTTGTTGGCAGCTCATAGTTGATGTAGTCCTCATATGGAAACCAGACCCGGGAGTCATGAGAGAATCCATTATAAAAATGATTGAACCAGTAGCAGAACAGCTCATCCGATGTTCCTGACCCAGGGTAAGATGATGCTGCTTCTCCGACTGATAGACATCGGCGTGTTGCTGTTTCATCATCAGCATCGGCTAGAGAAGGGAATTCTAACTCATCCAGTGGAGTTCTGTTGACAACCTTGATGGTGTATAGGTTTAACCATATTTGGACAAACCACCAAGGGCCTCCATAATTGGTCGATGTGTTTAGGAGGAGTTTAGCCGATGCCTGGCTCATGGTCTGGTATACTGCTCCCAAGAGATATTTACCTAGTGGGATTGATTTCTTGGATACTAGGGCTTCAGCCCCAGTTTGCAGTAGGACCACAGGTGGAGCCACAAAAAAGGAACTTGTCCATCCACATCATCAGGAAAGCAATATGTTCTCTGAGAGAGACAGATCCTGTATACATGTTTTCAGCTATGAAACCTGACCAACCTCCAATATTCTTGGTTTGGAACTTGTGATCACACTTTATCTTTAGACTGATGGGGTTGGCTAATGAGGAGATGTCTAAGCCTGTTAGCATATGGATGTCTAGCAGAGTGGGGGTCATAGGTCCATGGCTGAACAAAAAGGCGTTGAGTGTATCGGACCAGAAGTAAGAAGCAGCCGATAACATTGGTTCATCCTTTTTAGTATCAGCTAAGGAGAGAGAAAGATATTGGGATATACCTATTTCATCCTAGTGGGTTTGCTTTCTTGCGGCCATCCTTTTATACCATGCTTTCCATCCATCCACGGATGATGGCTAGGATCTGAAGATGTTTGGCCAGTGACTTGGGCTGGGTTTGGTTTCCCTGAAGGGGATGCGGTTGGTCTCGGCGCTGATAAAAGAGATGGGATCTTCATCGCCCATCGGCCTGAGGAAGTAGTGGGTTGGTTCATCTTCAAGACAGTGGTGGATGACACTATAGCCGAGGAGGTGAGGGGAGGCCATTGCAGGGGCGCCGCCACCACCACCGCCCTCCCCCTCCCCCCTCTGACCAGATCTAGGATGGAGGGAGGGAGCTGCCGTCGGGAACCGCCATCGCCTGGAACCGCGCCGCCACCGCTGGGAGGGAGGGAGGGGAGCCACGGCCACCACCACCGCTACCTCCCCCTCCCCCTTCCGGCCAGATCTGGGAGTGAGGGAGGGAGGGGAGCCGCCGCCATCGCCTCCCCCTCCCTCCGGTGGGATCTGGAATGAGGGATGGGCGCCACCACTGCCACCACCCTCCCCTCTCCCTTCTTTGGCCGGATCTGGGAGGGAGGGGAAGGGCCGGGGTGCACTGCCACTGCCTAGAGCCGCCACCACCGTCACCGCCGCCACCGTCCTTCGGCCGTAGCTCCGATCGGATCCGCACCGGGGAGAGGAGAGGTGAGAGGGGAGTGGTGAGGGGAGCGGAGGGGAGGGGAGGGGAGGGAGAGGTCAGGAGCCGGAGAAGTTGAGCTGACTTAGTGATTTTAGTGGGTAGGTGGTGTTTTTAATTTGCCTATCCTTTTCGCAGGCGGAACTCTTAAGCGGTCCGCCTACAAAAATAAAGGTATTTTTGCAGGTGGACCTCTTAATAGATGCTAATCTATTTTTGTAGGCGGATACCGATCTCACTCCACGGTTGTCATTTTCGCAGGAGACCATTTAGTTCCGAGAGGTCTACCCACCTAGGAAAAAATAGCGTCGTCTGGAAAAATGGTTTTTCTAGTAGTATCATTTTGTGATCACTGATGAACAAATAGCTGGTGCGCCGTAAAAAAAAAACAAGTTGCTTATTAGCTTACGCCTGCGCAGGAATCTTTTAAGCACCAATTTCTTGTCAGGCGATCGGCCATTTGCCATAATATAACACCTGGCTGTTGTACATGAAGATATTTATCAGTCATTTGCGGTAATTACACATGAAAATTGCATTGTAAGAGACATAGTAGTACGATATAAGCGCTATTATATGTATTTCACTTGTAAATGGGCAAAGCAATAGTGTAAGCATGGATATACATAACACAAGCATAAACACACGAAATAATTCACGTATTACATTAATGTACGAGAGAAAATGATATTAGAGAAAAAAGAATAAAATTAGAAAAACTTTGGTATTAGAAAAGACATAACATAAAACCTAGTTATTCTAATTTATTTCAGGGAACTGCAGGTTTTGGGGAAAATGTTTCAAGAGAACCCCATATTCGTTCATTCTTAAGAGAAGATAAACCTCCATTCACCACTACACACTACTATAGAAACATTTTTTTTACGCGGTCAAAATTGATTTTCACATGCGGGTGAGTGGTCCACCTACACCCAGGTTTCTGTGAAAATAAGTATTTTTGCGTGCGGGTATTACAACGGCATGCAAAAATTGTATCTTCACATGCGGACGTTTAATCCGTCTGACTAAAAAACAAAAAATCGACAAAAATAATAAAAATTTTGAAAAAAATCCAAAACCCTAGCAAGCTCCCGTGCTCGGCGGACGTCATCGCTGCCGCCTCTCCCATGCTAGGGGTTCGTCCTCACCGTCGTTGATGCCCTCCCTGCCTCCCATTGCCATCATCGGAGCTATGTGCCAGATCCATGGGCGCAAGAGGAGGAGGTTGCGGGATCCGTCCGGGAAGAGGGGAGCCTGCCGGATCCGCCGCCGCCACCGTCCACCCCACCACCAAGCTCCCCACTGCTGTTTCCGCCGCCACCGTGCTCCCGCCCTGGCCGCTCCTGCCCGCTGCAGACGGAGAGGAGAGAAGAAGGAGAAGAGAGTAGGAGAGAAAGTGGAGGAGGTGGAGGAAGTGGAGGGCGGAGAGTGGAGAGGATGAGGATGAGAAGAGAGAGAGAGGACTTGATATTTAAGGGTGAGCTCGATTTGTTGGGCTGGTGGCAGTCGGGCCTCTTAACAGGCTCGTCTGTGAAAATTAATTTTCGCATGCGATCCTCAAATCATGCTCGAGGCAATGATTTTTGCACCCAGGAGCAATTCTGACCCACGATACAAACTTAAGGGAGCTTCGTCCAGAAAAATCTACACATTTATTTTTTACCCTATTTATTTTTTCATACTGAATTCTACACTAATTAATTTAACTAGCATAATGGTCATGCATTGCAACTGGTTCTAAATAATATTCATTGACATAAATTAAAATCCTAAACCATATATTATAATTGGGCATAAATGATGAAGGAAATATAATCATAGAAATAATAATATGAAACTACAAATAACTTTGGTCGGAACTATAATTGAATATCATGAAAATTATATAACTAAATCCTCACTTTTTTTATTTTAGCTATAAATTATTCAATACGGAGGAAAATTATAAGTCTCAACAATTTTAAATGGCTCAAGTAGTTCTAAATTAATACTGTAAATAGAAAAACAACTGAAATTAGCTAGAAATGAAAAAACCTATTTTAGTACATAGATGAAAATTCGATCCATTAATTTTGAATATGTACCCGTTTCATTGACATAAATTAGAATTTTTCCTATTATATTTTTATGGTCTCAATATTATGTGAGTGATCCAGGAACATGGTTTGGCTGGACCAGGAAGAAATAGTGCTAAACATGCACTGTTCATCATCTTCTCTAGCCGAAAACAAGAAGCAAAAGAAGAATGAAGATGGGTGTCGGTGCTCCGGTGACTAAACGATGTGAGGAAGATGGTAGGACATATCCCACGATGTGAATCATCCATAAATGGTGGAGGTTGGCAACGAAAAAACTAGAACAACAGGAACACGACCGGCAACGACGTGATCTTGAAAGAGAAAAAAAGACAACAGCGAGGTTTGGCGGTGAACACAACAGGATGAGGGCGTCAAAACACGTTCCAGGATGAGGGGGTTTCGGTTTTCTTGAACACGCAGGAGAAATGGAAGATGGATAAAAACTACTAACACTGTTCATCATCTTCCCGATACGAAACAAGAAATAGAAGAGGACGGAAAATGGGTGTTGGTGCTCCGGTGACCCTACAATGATGAGGAAGGTGGTGGGACGTGTCGTATAATGTGACTTGTCTATAGATGGTGGCGATTGGTAATGAAGAAAACCAGAACAGCGGGAACTCGGCCGACAACGACATAGTGCCGACAGAGAGAGAATGGTCACGGCGAGCTCTGGTAGTGAACACGGCCGTGCGAGTGGGTCAAAACGTGTTCCAAACGAGAGGATTCCGTTTTCTTTGAACCGCAGGAAGAACGGAAGATGAAGAAAAAATAACTAATATTGTTCATCGTCTTTTATAATCGAAGCCAATGCGCCAGGAGGAGAGGGCCGCTGGGATGAGCTGAACGTAAGGGAGGGAGGGCCGGGAAGGAGTGTAAGATGGGAGGAGAGGGCTGCCAAGGAGGAGTGAGGAAGCGCACGAAACGGAGGCAGGGTGGGCGATCGGACCTATGAAGGAAAAAAAAAAGGAAAACCTTACCAATTCCATATTTTTTAATCTAAGCACATGCAGCCCTTCGATTACGTTTATGAGCACCCGATATTCGTAATTCCATTTCTACATGTACATATACAGGACAACGTCAATCCCTCGATCTAATACCTAACAAAATCAGGGTCGTCTCTGTGAATTTGAGGCCTTGATGCAAAATGTAAATTAGCTAGGGCTCTAAGTTCATTCCCTCTGTATTGGAGGGAGGTTTTCAGCACATGTGAAATAAGAAAGATCATTAGCATCTAATTAATTAAGTATTATAAACTTGAAAAATGAATTTATTTGATTTTTAAAAAAAACACACACAATTTAACAATTTAAAAAACGTACTAGTGAAAAACAATGAAGTTGAAGTTTGAAGTTGATGAAACGAATATGGCTTAAAATTGAAAAAAGAATCAAATTATACTTTTTATTTCTAGAAGATATTATGAGACTTGAGGATTGTAACATGTTTATAATTTTTAAGCTAAATTACCAGTGATTCAAAATTTTATAAAATCATAATATCTAGACTAAGCTTAGGAATAAAAGAAAATAAAATATTAGACTAGAGAACAGATATGGAAGTATGCAACCTTAACTGAATCGTTGTGTTCTTACTTTTGTAGTTCTACTTACTAATACTTCTGCACTGTTGTTCACTACTTCACTGATGAATACACTGTCTCACTGGCGTTCATCGGCTCAGTGCTGCTCAATATGACGGCACGGGTGCAGCGCATGACGTCAACGGTCGACGTCTCGATGGGTTCAGGACATGAGAGGTGAGACGAGACAACGACAGAGACGAGGCGTTGGACAGTTGGAGGTGAAGCCGAAGCGTAGAACGCCACTTTGTTAATTTGTACATGTCTATGCGAGCGACCGAGTACGATGTAGCGACAACATCTTTACCATAAATAAACAGTTGCATCGTGAGCACTATACTTAATAGGCACTAGTACAGAAACCATCATTGGTGCCGGTTGGGAACCGGCTATAGGTGTCGGTTTTCCAACCGGCACCTGTTAGTCGGCACCAATACATGTAACCGACACTTATGTCAAAAATAGAACCGGCACCTTTAGTTTTGTTCGAGCCAAAAAAAAGAGCTGGCCCGAATCGAGCCGAACTCACCACTGCCCGTGGGGTGCCCGCCGCCGGCCGCGGAGCCCGCTTCCTCCCCCACTGGCTCCCCTCTCGCCGGATCTGGCGGAGGGGAGCCCGTCGCCACCTCGCCCGCACCACCTGCGTCCTTCTCCACCCTGCCGCCGTCGTCGCATGGGGAGAGCACGCCCGTCGCCACCGCTGCCGAGGTGCACCGTAGGTGTCTCCCCTACTGGCTCCCCTCTCGCCGGATCTGGTGGAGGGGAGCCCGCCGCCGCCCACGAGTACTCGCCGCCGCCCGTAGGGTGCCCGCCGCCGGCCGTGGAGCCCGCTGCCTTCCCCACTGGCTCCCCTCTCGTCGGATCTGGCGGAGGGGAGCCCGCCGTCGCCCACGAGTACTCGCCGCCGCCCGTGAGGTGCCCGCCATCAGCCGCGGAGCCCGCTGCCTCCCCCACTGGCTCCCATCTCGCCGGATCTGGCGGAGGGGAGCCCACCGCCACCCACGAGTGCTTGCCGCCACCACCGCTCACGAGTGCTCACCGCCTCCGCCAACCGAGGGAGAGAGATGCTAGGGAGAAAGGGGAGCGAGAGTCGAGTGGGAGGAGAGTAAATGGATAAGGCGGTCGGAGAAGATAAGGACGCACGCGCTGATGGGCTCGGCTCGCCGGCTCGGCTCAAAGCTATAGGTGTCGGTTTTTAAAAAACCAGTACCTATAATATATTATAGGTGCTGGTTTTTTAATTAACCGGTACCTATAACATATTATAGGTACCGGTTCTTTTAAAAAACCGGCACCTATAGTATAAGTGTCGGTTTTTCGTTAGAACCGGTACCTATGGTGTTTAAAGGTGCCGGTTCTATATTTTTCCATTGTATGGAAGGTGGGAAAAGCTCTATAGGTACCGGTTTTAAATAAACCGAGACCTATGAGCCGTTCTCTACGAGGGTTTTTATAGTAGTGAGGCTTAATTTAGACTTTTATCTCTAATTAATACTAATGCTCAGTTTATTGTAATGTGGGGCCAAAAAAATTAGGGGATCCCGTTCAGTTAGCCACCTTGACCCTGCTGATCGACGGCCTGACAAAATAAATGTACCTTTTGCAAACCTTGTTTCTAGCAATAACGTACGTACACAAGTTAGCATCCAGGTAATGTAAACTCACTTATTTGCAAACTAGTAGTAATTGTTTAGGTCTACTAGCTTCTATATTCAGATTATACTTAAAAATATGTGTAACAATGATTTCTAAAAGCAAAATAACATATTCTAAACCATACTTAATAAATATGTCAAACATTATTGCAAATAACAGAACTCAATTCAACGGCCTATTATTTTGTTGGACATTAGGTTCGATGGAACAACGCCTGCAGTTGGGCATCTCGCCTACAGATTGAAATATTGGTTTGGCGTGCTTATATTTGGAATTAAACTATTGCATGTCCTTACATGTTTTTTATTAGTTAAGACCTGTTTAGATCCACCGCCAGATTTTTTTACCCCGTTATATCGAACGTTTGAACACATGCATGGAGTATTAAATGTGGATGAAAAAAAAAAATCAATTGCACAGTTTACGTGTAAATCACGAGACGAATCTTTTGAGCCTAATTTCGTCATGATCTAATAATATGGTGCTACAGTAAACATTTGCTAATGACGGATTAATTAGGCTTAATAAATTCGTCTCGCAGTTTATAGACGGATTCTGTAATTTGTTTTGGTATTAGTCTACATTTAATACTTCAAATGTGTATCCGTATATCCGATGTGACCCGCCAAATTTTTTTACCCCTGGATCAAAACACCCCCTAAGATAAGATATACTCTCTTCGTAGAATATATGGATTTTTAGGGTTGAACACAAGTATCAAGAAAGTATGTAGAATTAAATAAAAGAAAATTATGATTGATCGAGAAGTTACGTGAGAAAATTGAATAGTGGAAATTGAATAGTGGAGTGTTGTGATTGGTTGAGAATAGAATATTGGTGAAGAAATTATTATATTTTGGTACAGATCTTAAGAGTTAAAAATTATTATATTTTGAAACGGAGAGAGTACATGTAACGAAGTCAACTTGATTTCATCAAAGGGCATTTTCATGTGCTTGCGTGTGCGCTTCATGGATGTGTATACCATACTAATCTATGCAGTGAACCCAATCGTCTTGGAACAGCTCTCGCCATGGACGCCTTCGTGCATCCAAGATAATCTTGTTTTTGTTCTTGATAATCTTATTTTATCCAAGATTAGATAGTAATGAGGTAACAAATATCGCCTTGATATGTACACACTGCCACATAAAGCCTTTGCGAAAGGAAAGGAAATGGAAGACGCGTCTCATGGCTACGTCTACGTCAGCTTGGCTCTCGCGTCGCTGTTCGTCGTGCTGCTCGCCAGGCGCAGGCGCTCGCCGCCGCCGGCAGCGCATGGCGACGGCGGCCGGCTACGTCTGCCGCCGGGGCCATGGACGCTGCCGGTCATAGGTAGCCTGCACCACCTCGTGGGGCAGCTCCCGCACCACGCGATGCGCGACCTGGCTCGTCGCCATGGACCGGTCATGCTGCTCCGGATCGGCGAGGTGCCCACGCTCGTCGTGTCGTCCCGTGACGCCGCGCGCGAGATGATGAAGACCCACGACATGGCGTTCGCGACGCGGCCGCTGAGCGCCACCATGCGCGTGATCAGCTGCGGCGGCCGGGACGTCGTCTTCGCGCCGTACGGGGAGTACTGGCGCCAGCTCAGAAAGATCGCCGTGACGGAGCTCCTCACCGTGCGCCGCGTCAACTCCTACCGCTCCATCCGAGAGGAAGAGGTCGCCGCCATGCTGCGCCAGGTCGCCGTGGCCGCGGAGGGCGCCGAGCGCACCGTGGAGATGCGCGCCGCGATCTTCGCGCTCGCGACCGACATCACGGCGCGCGCCGTGTTCGGCAAACGGTGCAAGGACCGCGAGGAGTACCTTGTACAGGTGGACCACACGATCGAGCTCTCGGCGGGGTTTAACCCTGCCGACCTGTGGCCGTCGTCGCGCCTCGCCGGTCGGCTGAGCGGTGTCGTGCGCCGTGCCGAGGAGTGCCGCGACACGGCGTTCAAAATCCTAGACCGCATCATCCAGGAACATCTAGAGAACACTGGCAGCGACGGTGCCGCCGGCGAGGACCTCATCGATGTTCTTCTCAGGATACAGAAGGAAGGCGGGCTCCAGTTCCCTCTCGCCATGGACGACATCAAAGCCATCATCTTT
Source organism: Oryza punctata (assembly GCA_000573905.2). Taxonomy (NCBI): domain Eukaryota; kingdom Viridiplantae; phylum Streptophyta; class Magnoliopsida; order Poales; family Poaceae; genus Oryza; species Oryza punctata. The sequence continues at coordinate 32,784,561 of CM002493.2, forward strand.
GTAAGTGATTGCAACGTTGACGTGTGATTAGGAGCATTTCTGACGATGATGTCGCATGCACGCAGGATATCTTCGGCGCCGGCAGCGAGACGTCGGGGACGGCGTTGGCGTGGGCGATGGCGGAGTTGATCCGGAGCCCGACGGTCATGCGCAAGGCGACAGCCGAGGTTCGTCGTGCCTTCGCCGCGGCCGGGGCCGTGTCAGAGGACGCGCTCGGCGAGCTCCCGTACCTAAACCTCGTCATCCGCGAGACGTTCCGGCTGCACCCTCCGCTGCCGCTGCTGCTGCCACGCGAGTGTCGGGAGCCGTGCCGGCTGCTCGGCTACGACGTGCCGTGCGGCACGCAGGTGCTGGTCAACGCCTGGGCGCTCGGCCGCGACGAGCGGTACTGGCCCGGTGGGTCGCCTGAGGAGTTCCGGCCGGAGAGGTTCGAGGACGGTGAGGCGACCGCGGCGGTGGACTTCAGGGGCGCCGACTTCGAGTTCCTGCCGTTCGGCAGCGGACGGCGGATGTGCCCCGGGATAGCGTTCGGGCTCGCCAACGTGGAGCTCCCTCTCGCCAGCTTGCTTTTCCACTTTGACTGGGAAGTGCCCGGCATGGCCGACCCGACCAAGCTCGACATGACTGAAGCGTTCGGCATCACTGCACGGAGGAAGGCCGATCTCCATCTCCGCCCACTCCTCCGCGTGTCTGTGCCCGGCGTGTAGCCGACCTCGTCGTCCGACCAACTTGCTTTCATCACTACTCCATATATAGTTGCTATTACACATTGTCGTGCAACCATTAGGTCATGTTCGGTTAATTCCCACGAGGGAGGGGATTGGCTCCAAACCGAACAAGGCATTAATCGTGTATTGAGCTTATGAGCGGTAGCAAATGGATATGTCATTAAATGGAGGAATCTTGCCACATCAGACGGAAGTGCCAATAGCTAGCGATAAGTTAAAAAATTGCATGTAGCTATGTGGCGTTAGGGATGAAAACGGAGCGGATACGGACGGATAATGCTCATACCATATTTGTTTTCATATTTTTTTACCGGATAAAGAAACGGATACGAATAACTCGGATACGAAAACAAATACAGATTATCTCAGAATACAAATAAGAATCAAATATGATCAGACATGAATACGAAAACATTTTTTTCTCGGAACATGAAAACCAACTCAATTTCTAATAGAAACAAATATCATAGTATATAATTAGCTCATTTTATATGAAATATAGTATAATTTATATTTTTTAAAAGTTGAAATAATATTAATAGTATGGACTAGTGTTAAGAGATGGACTACTATTAAAATTTAAAAAGATATATTGAAGGTAGTAGAGTTATAAAGAAATGGGGTATGTCTTATGGATTCTGCGGATATCCGAATAGCACTGTTCATCGGATATCCGTATTATTATCCGTATCCGGTGGAAACCCCGAAACCATATTCGTATTTGTATCTAGGAGAAAATATCCGTATTTGAACTATCCGAGAATTATCAGCTCCGAAAAGTATCCGTATTCGTTTTTCTCCGGAGCGGACGGAAACTATCCGCTCCGTTTTCATCCCTATGCGGCGTCGTCTCAAGTTACTCTAAACGTTTTCTTTTCCTTCTCTTTCATTAATGTGGTTAACTATAATTTAATTTTCTTAGTAGGGGATTATCCTTAGTATATATATTATGCTACTAATAGGCTATGTGACAACGTGTTTTACTAAACTCCGGATTGACCGGTTGTCTTATGCATATGTATGCTCGATATTGTCACTACGATTCCAGATTAGAACCAGAATAGTTAACCGATTTCAGGATATGGTTACGGGAAATTTTACTCTCTCAGCTAATTGTACCTCCTTTAATTTCCTCTAGGTATTGAGATCCTTCGACAACTTGTTCTTCCCTCGAAAAATTGTCACCAAAGACATTATTTCATGCTTTTTTTACATTGGGGGGGGGCTCAGTTTTGTAAAAGATTATGGGTTTGTGTTTGAAATCGGCCTTTTGGACCATTTTTCTTCTTGTGTACCCCATACACGTGAGTTATAGCAAAATAACCCTAGCTTTTCCTAACAACTTGAATACCTTGCTTGCTCTTACTCTGAGAAGTACTGTCTTACCCAAGGCACATCTTCTAGTATGCATGTCTGTCTACTGATAGAATTGGTATTCAATTCTATATTCGTAAGTAGTTCATTAAGAGAATTATCCCTCCCGGCCCTCGGGAACGAGGAGTATGTTCCCTCTGCTCTGCTGCCTAGAGGTATAGATCGAGTTTTTATTTTCAAAAATGCTTCCTCCGGTCAGCACAGGGTCCCTTTTCTTTGCACTTGCTTCGACTTCGATCTGTCCCTGGGTCTCACCACTTCCTTCCTCAAGGCATGTCAATAGTAGGACTAGCTTGTAGTCACTTGCATGCATTTTACTTCTCTTCTCCGGTTCTTCTGGTTTAGTTACTCGATTGAGAGGAGTAAGAGCTTTTGAGAAGTCTCCATAGATCGGTGGAGGTGGTGCATGAGACAACGTGAGGAAGAATCGATGGGGGGATAGACGAGAGAAGCCAAGCCAGTAGGAGGGTGGAATTCAAATATGGTAAAGGATATTTCCTTCTATTGATTTGATAGAAATTAGCTTTTCTTTTCCTGCCTCTATAATTTTTGATGAATGAGACCGTGGTAATCCTTTTATCTCTATTTTATAGTGCAGGTGCCTGTTTGAATAGATTACTCAGAAATAACCTTAGAAGAAAAAGAAAGAAGGTTGCCAAAATTGTGGCAAACCTGAGGCACCTATGTCGTTCATTTACCAATGAACTCTATTTTGCATATTTCATTCTCACACTGTGAAATCCCTCCCGATTTTTCAATCAATGCCACGCTATAATAGCCGCCACAATAAGAAAGAAGAAAGCGAAACAGCTAGAAGCGCTCGCTTCACGCGCCCAACAATTCTTATTCACAGGAAACGAAAGATTCGATTCGGACTTTGTAGAACCAGTGCTGATATGATTCAATCATGGGCTATGCTCTTTAAACAATTGACAGAAGATGGGGACAGGCAAAAAAGGGAACAAGCTGAATCCGAAGGACAGGCAAAAATAGAAAGGACCCCGTTCGAGCTGGGCTCACACGCCAACGTTTGCTCAAGAGCTTTTTCAGATGCATCAGGCATATGTGGGCTCTCCCCAAGGAATTGGGCTGCATGGGGGAGTTTATGGGCCTTCATATTTGAGGTCTTCAATAGATACTGCTGAATCTTTTTTTTTACCTCAGACTTTAAAAACTATGACTGCCGAAACTAGATTTCGGTAATATGAAAAGGGGATAGTGCACGAGACCTAAAAGTGGATGGATGCAGAGACAAGGATTTAGACAGGTTCAGACCCTCTCAATGAGAGGTAATACCCTACTCCTGTTTGGGGATTGTATACGCCGAGTGTTGTATTGATCTGACGATCTAGTTGTGCTCATGTCCCCTAGAGGGCCTCCTACCCACCTTATATAGGATGGGGGGTAGGATTACAAGATAGAAACCTTAACCAATACGGTATCGGTTTCCTAATACTACTTTACAATATTACCAAACCAAGACTTTAGCCCGTTCCATAATACATAAGGAAACGTAATACCCAAGTCATGATCCGTTACATATTATATAGATATAAGCTATCTCCTATAACTAGTCGGATAACCATGTCGAGTGGGTATGGGGTACCCATAATCTCCACAGTAGCCGCTGAGACCTTCACAGTCAAAAAGATAATCTTCTCTCGAACTAAATTACTCCAAAGCCGAATGCTTCAATCATCTTCGTCATGATCTCCCGAATACTTTTACCAAATCGGAAAACTATGGAGGGCTGAAAAATAATAAAATATAGACTTAGGTGCATCGACTAGATGCACCTGATAGGTGTAGCCCCCGACTATGTGGTTAGTTGAACAAACTAAGCATATAGTCAAGGAATAAATAGATTAACCAGCTGAGTGGTTTTAAGCCACCTAAGTAGCATAACGATAGCACATACGGCATGAATCCCCGAGTGAATAAGACTCAAGTGATAGACCGACTGCTTTGTGAAAACATGATGCATGCAACCTAGGTTACCACATCTTTTGAAAACTCACATAGCAAAAACAGCTATAAAAAATCTTGTATGCCGTGAATAAAGAAATTTCCAAAGCATTAAGTATACACCATGCTCATACTGTTTTAACAGATGTGCTTAAGTCCTTAAAAGACACATGGCTTTACCATACTTGGAAACATAAGGCATATGTGGTATAAAATCCGAGTAAATAAAACTCATAAAGGATTTACCAACCGCCTGAAAAATGACCAAAATATATAATCAGCCTAAGCCATAATATTGGTCAATGAAAGTGCACACTTACGTGGCAAAAAGCAACGATATTATATCTAACCGATTGCTTTATAGATCAAACAGTGCCTTGACTTATATATATGAAAAAGTCAGCGGGGCAGTTATATAAAGCTTCACTGTTTGTCACCTTTTAAAGTGCATTGTACCAACTCCTAAAAGTTGAGTAACAGTGATATAAAAGGATTTTAAGGTATTGGGCACTCGATCACGTGCACTTTTGCCTAAGCAAAAAATGCCTAAGTCCCTAAAAGAACGTGACTAGCCACACCTGAAATATGGGCTGCAGGCATATTAGGCCTAGACCAAAAAATATGCCTTCGATACCCTCAAAAGGATGACGCATATAACATGCCTCTTGATTTGCTCCCGAGTGATAAATCTTCCGGGTAATGTAGACCAAGTGTATCTCATCCGAGTGGTTTCTGGTCCAAATAATTATCCCTCATGGGGTATAATGAAGTAAAAATGATAATTGAATCCCGACTGGCGCAAATACTCAGTCGATGGCCCTCATGGGGAATAAAGATTGATCCAGACCTTGAGCATAGGGGATAAGCTCACGACCATGAATATGTATCCTGAACAAAGCCAAATCAAAGGTATAATCCTTAAGCCTGAGCTGATGAAGCCCCTGAGCATATAGCTTGTCATTATGTTGTAATCGAAATCGTCAATTAGTAGTAGCTGATGTAGTCGGTATGAGATGATATCGCTCATCAGAAGTGATGAAGATGTCAGTTGTAGAGACGAAGTTGCCCATCAGCAGCGATAATGAAATCCATCGATCATGAAGATGAAGAAACCGGTCGACGACAGCTGATGTGACCAACGGTCATGACAACTGGTGATAGCGGCAATAGTCGTATGTGAAGATGAAGAAACCAGTCGGTAATGCCAAACATAATTGATAGTGAAGATGAAATTGCTCATCCATGGCAACAGAATAGGTGCGGTAGGAGAGGCATAGCATGATGTTGATGAAGACGATGATGTTGATGATCCAGTCAATGGCGGTGTAGTAGCCGATGATATGACGAGGTCGCCCATCAGCAGCGGTGTAGTAGGCCAACCGTGAAGGAAAAATAACAAATCGGCGATGACATAGGCAACCGAAGGCGAAGACATAGTCATCCATTAGTGACTGCGGAGGCGTCAGGGCCGATGAAGTAGAGGTGATGCCAAGGAGGCACAGCAAGAAGTTGATGAAAACGATCCAGTCGGATATTCAGCGTTGGCTAAACATGGACCCTTGAAGCAAATGACTTGGTTGACAGCAATTGACCGGAGATCAGGATAGTGTCGATGAAGAAGGTGCTGGTGATGATTTCAGTAACAATAGTCCATCAAATTTTCGAAAATATGTCGAAGCTCAAGTAGTTTCCTTGACACCAACGTTCGCATGACGAAGACTGATGTAATGCCCGTTGATTTATGACGATGGCAGTAGAACTTGGTCTTGTAGCTGTTGCAAATGCTTTGCTTAGAGGTAAGCAAATCGTGTTGTCCAACTCGTCGAATCTGAGCTGATTGGTTGATAACTCCAAACTCCCAGGCATGGAGGTTAAATATTGAACTTGATACTTCAGAAATTTGGAGTAAATTGTGGCAACATCCAGAAACCAAAGTTGCCGATAAGATAATTGGTGTTGCTGAAGTAGAATGCCTGCTCTGAGTTGAAGACGAAGATAATGACTTCTTGGAATTGACTCGTTGGCTGGTTAATTGATTGCTTGATCTTAACATAGCATCTGTGAATTTTGAGTCTTGTATTTGTGTAGCCCCCGACTCTATGCTTAGTTGAGAAACAACTGATCATAGAGTCAAGAACTGTAGCTTGTCGTCGAGTAACCACCACTTGAGTGAAAATACGCCTTGAGGATGTCCGAGTAGAAATCTTGAAGATTGGAACGCCACTTGTTGTAGTAGATTAGCTCGGTATCATATGCAAAGATGTCGAGGCTCTTGGAGACGTCGTGGTTGATGATGCGAAGCTTCCGAAGTAGTGGCAGTGGAGTTTACCGGTGCCGAAAATAATGAAGATGAAGCCGTCCCACAATGGTAATAGAGTTGCACTGCCGTGATGGTGTGGACACGAGTCGGCAGCAACAAAAGCAAACCAGTGGCAAAGACGCATAGTCATGAAGATAAAAACACCAGTCGGCGACGGCGAAACCAGTCGGTGGTGAAGACATAGACGCCCAGCAACGGTGGTGTGACCAACCAACCGTGTAAGCGGAGGAACCAGTTGGCGACGATGACGATGGCCGGCGGTGAAGACATAGACGCCCAGCAACGGTGGTGTGACCAACCAACCGTGTAGGCGAAGGAACCAGTCGGCGACGATGACGATGGCCGGCGGTGAAGACGTAGATGCCCAGCAACGGTGGTGTGACCAACCAACCGTGTACGCGGAGGAAACAGTCGGCGACGATGATGATGGCCGGCGGTGAAGACGTAGACGCCCAGCAATGGTGGTGTGACCAACCAACCGTGTAGGCGAAGGAACCAGTCGGCGACGATGACGATGGCCGGCGGTGAAGACGTAGATGCCCAGCAACGGTGGTGTGACCAACCAACCGTGTAGGCGGAGGAACCAGTCGGCGACGATGACGATGGCCGGCGGTGATGACGTAGACGCCCAGCAACGGTGGTGTGACCAACCAACCGTGTACGCGGAGGAAACAGTCGGCGACGATGACGATGGTCGGCGGTGAAGACGTAGACGTCCAGCAACGGTGGTGTGACCAACCAACCGTGTAGGCGGAGGAACCAGTCGGCGACGATGACGATGGCCGACGGTGAAGACGTAGATGCCAAGCAACGGTGGTGTGACCAACCAACCGTGTAGGCGGAGGAACCAGTCGAGCGACGATGACGATAGCCGGCGGTGAAGACGTCGACGCCCAGCAACGGTGGTGTGACCAACCAACCGTGTAGGCGGAGGAACCAGTCGAGCAACGATGACGATGGCCGGCGGTGAAGACGTAGACACCCAGCAACGGTGGTGTGACCAACCAATCGTGTAGGCGGAGGCACCAGTCGGCGACGATGACGATGGCCGGTGGTGAAGACGTAGACGCCCAACAACGGTGGTGAAGTCGTAGACGCCCAACAACGGTGGAGTGACCAACCAACCGTGTAGGCGGAGGAACCAGTCGGCGACGATGACGGCGGACCGGTGGTGAAATCGTAGACGCCCAACAACGGTGGTGTGACCAACCAACCGTGTAGGCAAAGACACCAGTCGGCGATGATGACGATGGCCGGCGGTGGAGACGTAGACGCCCAACAACGGTGGTGTGACCAACCAGCCGTGTAGGCGAAGACACCAGTCGGCGACGGCGAAGACAGGCCGGCGGTGAAGACATAGACGCCCAGCAACGGTGGTATGACCAACCAACCGTGTAGGCGGAGGAACCAATCGGCGACGATGACGATGGCCGGCGGTGAAGACGTAGACGCCCAACAACGGTGGCGTGACCAACCAACCGTGTAGACGGAGACACCAGTCGACGACGATGAAGGCGGACCGGTGGTGAAGATGTAGACACCCAACAATGGTGGTGTGACCAACCAACCGTGTAGACGGAGACACCAGTCGACGACGATGAAGGCAGACCGGTGGTGAAGATGTAGACACCCAACAACGGTGGTGTGACCAACCAACCGTGTAGGCGGAGGAACCATTCGGCGACGATGACGATGGCCGGTGGTGAAGACGTAGACACCCAGCAACGGTGGTGTGACTAATCAACCGTGTAGGCGGAGGAACCATTCGGTGACGATGACGATGGCCGGCGGTGAAGACGTAGACGCCCAACAACGGTGGTGTGACTAACCAACCGTGTAGGCGGAGAAACCAGTCGGCGGCGGTGAAGGCAAGTCGGCGGTGATGTTCTGATTGATCCATTCCCGAAGCGTAGGAGATAAGCTTTAAGCCATGAATCCCCACTATGCATATCTGGATTTGGATCCTGCAGTATAAACATATAGGATGAGTAGCATCTGATGCAAATATAATACTTGAGAAAAATTCATGCATTTTAAAATATTTATAAATATGTATTTCTCCTCTTGCTGATTTTGATTACCCCGAGTAGATGACTCTTTACGTTTAAACACTCTGCCCGACTAGTCATTGACATGAGTTCGTCATTAATGGAACAAAGTTTCACGGACGAGAGTTTACTACTCGGGTACTTTTGCAATTGTGGAGAGTAGAAAGCAAATTAAATTATCTCTATGCTTTTGATTTGTTCCGAGTAATACTTAGCACCTTGCGTTATATACTCCATCCAACGAGCCCCCGCGTGCTAGGAATCGGTCCAAAGGCAACTATCCATCGACAAACCAAACGGGAAGCATAGGGAAATAGAGCTTTGTAACTCGATCGGTACTTTTTTACTCGGAATATCTCGCAAGCAATCAAGATAAATATTATGAAAGTTTTTGAAAAAATATGATATAACATCTGTAGCCCCCGACTCACTACTCAATGGAAAACCAATTGGCGTAGTGAGGCAAAGGAGAAGCAAAATATCATATGAAGAATAGAATAATGATGACTTAGCTTTGTTGTATTCCCCACGGTGACGATAGGGTTGTCCATCAATGATGACGAAAACACCAGTCGGCGATGGCGGAAGGCGAGCCGGTGGTGAAAAACGATATTGCCATTAGTAACGGCTGCGGCAAAGGCAACCGGTCAGCGGCGATGACGGCGGCCGATGGTGAAGATGATGTCGCCATGAGTAACGGCGGCAGAGCACACCAACCGTGAAGGCGAAGAGACCAGTCGACGGCGATGACGGCAGCCGGTGGTGAAGATGGTGTCGCCATGAGTAGCGGCGGCGGAGCACACCAACCGTGAAGGCGAAGACACCAGTCGGCGGCGATGACGGCGGCCGGTGGTGAAGATGATGTCACCATGAGTAGCGGCGGCGGAGCACACCGACCGTGGAGGCGAAAAGACCAGTCGGCAACAGTAGTGCCGCGGCATCACATGTGAACAACAAAAAATACTAAGAGATTAATCTGATATTTACATATCAATTTAATGAACGACAATAAGTTAGAAGGGAAAAAAACCCGGATTGGTGATTCAAGCCATTGAAACTCGCTGAGATTAATCTCAGCGTTTCTATTGAAATTGATTCCATCGCACTTCTTGATGGGGAACTTGGTGTACCCCTACCTGGCGCGCCAACTGTCGAAACTAGATTTCGGCAATATGAAAATGGGTAGTGCACGAGACCTAAAAGTGGATGGATGCGGAGACAAGGATTTAGACAGGTTCAGGCCCTCTCAATGAGAGGTAATACCCTACTCCTGTTTGGGGATTGTATCCGCCAGGTGTTGTATTGATCTGATGATCTAGTTGTGCTCATGCCCCCTAGAGGGCCTCCTACCCACCTTATATAGGATGGGGGGCAGGATTACAAGATAGAAACCTTAACCAATACGGTGTCGGTTTCCTAATACTACTTTACAATATTACCAAACCAAGACTTTAGGCCGTTCCATAATACATAAGGAAACGTAATACCCAAGTCATGATCCGTTACATATTATATAGATATAAGCTATCCCCTATAACTAGTCGGATAACCATGTCGAGTGGGTATGGGGTACCCATAATCTCCACAACTATCATACTATGATGTGAGTGGTTCTATTGGTTTGATCTTTCCGGTATCTACTTGTACAAAGATGCATGTGTTACATAGGCTTGACTTGAGCATCTGTTAAGCTTGAGCTTAGATAGTCAAGCTCACTTGAGTTCGATTCGTTGATTGCCCTAAATGGGTTTCACAAAAGAGATAGTCTTGAAGGTTGCTTCTTCTCATTCAATTAGGTTTGCATAAGAAATTACACATGTGACATTGAGATATATGTATATCATAGGAAAAACATGAGAACTCTTAGGAATTCCAAATGCATCACAAAATTTCCACAAAGCAAATTACAAGAAAAAGTGAACATAACAATCACATCAAACAAGCAAAGCTTCCAAATACATATCGGAACATGGTGCATAGCAAAGCACCATTAGGCTGAGTTCGGGAGTGAGGGTTAGGAACCCTCGCTCCCAACACGTAAAACAGAACGGCAGTTAGTGCATGATTTATTAAGTATTAGCTAAAATAAACTTGAAAAATGGATTAAAATGATTTTTTAAAGCAACTTTCCTATAGAATTTTTTTGGTAAAATACGCACCGTTTAGTAGTTTGGGAAGCGTGTGTGCGGAAAACGAGAGAGGTGAATTGAGAAATCTGGGGGAAGAACACAGCCTTAGTGCGGGTGGATTTCTTAATAAGCCACTTGTGAAAATTTATTTTCACATACAACCTCAAGCTTCACCATAGGTGGTTGCACTTTTGAGTTGCCAGTCAAAAAGATTGCCAAGTGTTGTACAAAAATTAGTGTGTTATGATGAGCTTATTGTAGGCAAGGGTATGTGGACTATAGGAATAAGGAAAAGGTCATGGAGTCGCCGCGTGGTGAATCGCATCTCCTCCGTCATGTCTAGGTTTTTAGCGTGTATCCCGCTTGGCAGTTCCCAGTTGAAATGGCACAGGAGGCTCGCTAATGTGAGCTCCACATTGGCTAGACCAAACGCCATGCCAGGGCACATCCTCCGGCCTGCCCCAAATGGTGTGCACTCAAAATGTGTGCCTTTAAAGTCTATATCACTATGCTCAAACCTCTCTGGAATAAACTCTTCAGCTTCGTCCCAGTACTTGGGATCCCTACTGATAGCCCACACGTTAACAAACACCGTTGCTCCCTTGGGTACATCATATCCTAGGACTTGGCACGTGCGTCGGCATTCCCGTGGTAGCAACAACGATCCCGGTGGGTGCAACCGGAGTGCCTCCTTAATGACCATATGCATGTAATTCAGGCTACACAGGACATCTTCTGTCACTTTATGATGCCCGATGAGCTTTCGTCGCACCTCATCTTGTGCCTTCTGCATCACTTTCGGGTTCCTCACGAGCTCCGCCATGATCCAATGCAGCGTCGTTGCCGCGGTCTCGCTGCCCCCAACCAACATGTCCTGTACACATAACACGAAGCCGAATTCATTAGCGTTACTACCTCCGTTCCAAACTACAGGCCTGTTTAGATTTGTAGCATTAGGATGTATTCTATCCAGTTCTAGGTTGCTATATTTCGAGAGAGGTAGTATTACATTTCCTAGAAAGTGATGTGGTTTTTCGTAGTTAAGGTCCTTACTCCAATTGTTGTCTTGATGCTTTCAGTGGACAGGGGAAACTGCAGGTCGCCTTCCCTCTGGATCCTCAATAGCACGTCGAGCAAGTCGTTGTCGTCGTCGTCATCATCGCCGGCGGTTGATCTGTTCTCTTGGTGCTCCTGGATGATGGCGTCCATGAATGCGACCATGTCCCGGTGATGCTGCTTCATCCGACGCGGCAGTCGACTGAGGAACATGGCGAGGCGCGACGACGGGTAGAGATCCGGCAGGGCAGGCTTGGCGAATAGCTTGAGGCCACGCTCGAGCATCGCCAAGAACGCGTCGCGGTCCTTGAACCGATTGCCCATGATGGCGCGCACCGACGAGTCAGCGGCGTGCGCCGACAGCAGCTCGCTCAGGTTAACGGCATGCCCCGGCGCCGCCGCCGCCGTCACCGCCCGGAGTAGGCGGCCGACCTCCTCCTCGCGGACGGCTCGGAAGGACTGGACGCGCCGGGCGCTGAGCAGCTCGACGGTGCAGATCTTGCGGAGCTCCCTCCACTTGTCGCCGTACGGCGCGAAGATGATGCCCTCGGCGCCCTCCGGGAAGATCAGCCGCGTCATCCGGCTCATGGGCCGCGTTGCGAAGTCGAGGTCGTGCGTCTTCATCACCTCGCGCGCCGCCTCCGCAGAGGACGCGACGACGACGGGGAGCTCGCCGAGCCGGAGCAGCATGAGCGGGCCGTGGCGCCGCGCCAGGTCGCGCATGGCGCGGTGCGGGAGCGCTCCCACCAGGTGGTGGAGGTGACCAATCACCGGTAGCCCCCACGGCGACGGAGGCAGCCGGACGTTGCCGGCGCGCCGGCGTGCGACGCGGTTGAAGTAGATGAAAGGCACGACGGCTAGAGGGGCAAGGACGAGCACGTAGACCAGAAACGCCGCCATGGCTATGGCTTTTGCTCCTGGAGGGTAACCGAGTGGATGGGTTAAACTGAAGGAGCAGCCTGTTTGCTGATATGTGTCTCAGTGTCAAATTTTCCAAGGTAATACTATTATATACTAGTGGTAATCATCTCATGACCAGATGATCATATCTACTAATTATCTAGGAGTATTAGGAAATGATAACTGACAAGTCGTTGACCTGCCAGTGAATCTGTGGGCTATGAGATATTGGCACTGACTTCACCTCTGAAAAAACAAGGCCATTTCATGCAGAAGGGATCACAGAATAAGCAAGGCCCGGTTTGAGAGAGATCGTAGCCACTGTAGTTTCCCTTAAAATCTTAAGTTTCTCAAGTACTACCTTCGTTTTCTAATATATAATGGAATTATTTTTTTATCAATGTTTCATCATTCGTTTTATTTAAATTTTTTGTGCAAATAGAAAAAAATATTTAGGACCATACTTAAAAAACATTTAATGACAAATCAAGTCACAATAAAATAAATGATAATTACATAAATTTATGAATAAGACGAAAGCCAAACATATTTCCAAAAGTCAATGACGTCATATATAAAAAAAACGGAGGGAGTAGTTCGGAAGATTCTGAGAATCTATTTTATGATCATAGAATCTAAAAAATAAACTAAAAACTATAATCCGGATTTTTTAGTTTTCCCAGATATTTAAAAGCTGGTACTTAGGTTACAATCCAAATGAAAATGTACTAACATATATAGGAATGTGAGATCACTGCAGTTGTCCCAAATGTTGATAAAAACTACTATCAAGAAAAGAATCAGATAGTGCGAGAACTAATGGAGGTCACCGGGCAAAAATGAGAAGCCATGAGCTCTCGCTTGCTAGTTCTGCTTCAGAAGATCAGACGCAGGGTTTTAGCACGAATCCACGAAACAACTGAACATCGTACACTGAGATTCTGACTCCCAATGTTTTGAGGTTTTTGTCCAAATATCTGGATTTGCTTCTTCTTTTTTTTTGTAACAAGGGTGTTTTTTGACCTCAGATCCTTTGCAGTTAATTTGCTCGAAATCAGAATTTCCCTCCACTTCCCCTAAAAAAAAAAGAATTTCCCTCCACTGAACTCTGGTTTTGATCAGTTACTGAGTAAGAAAAGAAACCGATGATGCTTTAATAACCCTTGGTTTAGTGATGTTGAGAACCTTCCGAATTCTACTTTAATCAATCCGTGTTTCTAGAGCCCATCTTATCTATTTAGTTGACATGCCCATTGGTAACTTCAAGTTGACATTATCCTATTGTACTATTAATGTGATATTGACCTTGGAGTAAATTTGCGCTGATCTGATGACTGATGATCATCTATAAGTTCTATAAGTTCGAGTTCAACATGAATGACGCGGCCATCAAGTACTTAAGTTTCACAACTGTCATTTGTTTTGGAGAAGACGTTTACTATGTCATCAGCTCAACGAATAATCAACCACTCCATGAGGCAAAACCTTATTAATAAAGCTTCAATGTACAATGTCATCTAAGAGTTAAGAAATTAAGAGCCTCACTCCGGTGCTCTCTACTGATAGTAGAAAATAATCTAAACCGTTAATCCCATTTGATCGAAGGGTTCAAATTGCTTTTTACTACCACCCTAGTTAACGGTAGTAGAAATATGGAGGGGTATTATTATCTCAAAAAATAGGGGGTATAATTGTTATTTAGTGACTAAACTTTTTTTTCTTCTGTTTGGTTTTTTAATGGTATATAAGCAATGCTAATATAATGGATGATCACATATCGATCTAGTCGGGAAAAAACATAAATAATAAAGTTACTCGTAATCATTGTATTAGTAAATTATTAATTTACCCTTAATATTACTGGTAATATAATATTACATGTAGAGAGTACCGGAGCATCGCTCATTAAAAAAAATATAAGAATTCAGAGAATTAGATATCATTCTAAAATAATATAACCTTCATCAATATAGTACCTTACTACTGGATTAGAAAAAATATATTACTATGAATATGAATAGAGGATCTATTGTGTTTAATCTAATATTAGATTACTATATTTTAATACAAATAGAGTATATACTCGATACTCCGGTAGCATTTATCCACGCCTTATAATTTCTTTGGCTAAAGCACTCCTAAACCAAAAGTTAGAATATCATCAGTTCATCACTAATCTGCGAAACTATAAGTGGCAAGGCAGGGCTCTATTAGTCGGTTGGTGCAGATCATAGCTCCCGTTGCTCTGCTTTATCCCGTCGAGTAATCGCGTTTGCAGTTTACGGCCTTGTATCGTGTAAGACATATATGGGCCTTGGATTGGTTTTCATACCCAACGTGCACACGTTGGAAAGAGGTGGGGCCCGGATGGGCCATTTATGGGTTCACTTTGCGCCATTTCTTACAAGGCTTAGTTTGGGCCTTTCGACTCCTAGTTTCTTAGGAAAAGTCCATTTTGATTCCCTCAACTATTAGCTGAATCTATTTTACATCCCTCAATCATAAAACCGGGGAAATCACATCTCTCAACTATCAATACCAGTTCAATTCGTCTCCCTAAGCATTCTGGACATCGATCTAAGTCCTACGTGGTGCTTAAGTGGTACATTGAACTAGTCTTTATCCTATGTGGGGTATCAAGGAAAAAAAAGCAATAAAACCCACATGTAAATCCCGCATCTCATCTTCTTTCTTACCTCTATCATCTCTTTCCTCCTCCTCCCCTCTTACCTTTTAGCAGCAATAGAGGGTGAGAGGACATCGATGGTAGCGAGTTGGAGCTGGGGATGGCACCAACAACTTCTCCCCTCTTCTCTTCATCCCTCCTCTCTCTCCCAAGGTCGCGGTGTCATGGTCATCATAGGCAGGGAGGCATAGAAGATAGCAAAAGGAAGGAGCAGAGCCGTGGCTGCAGAGAGTGAGGTCGAGTGCAAGAGGATGAATCTACGACAACACTCCTCTCAGCATGGTCACGGTTGGAGCAACATGGAAGTTATAGAGCTTGATTTGGAGTGGCTAGACTCTCCCACTCTGTCCTCCCCACCCCCTATCCTCTACCGCCATCGCTGGAGCAACATCCCTTCCCCAAGTCAAACGGTGGCGATGGATGAGGTGTCCATCGGTCATGCCGGCATCCTCTAGAGTAGATCCGTAGCCTGCCTTGCTCGCCTCAGTGTCCCCTATGCACAGTTGTGTCATCGTCGACGGCTCCACCAACACGAAGATCTCCCTATCCTCATGTCGCGCCCCACCACACCTGTTGGTTATTAGCGCTTCGGCCAGAGCCTACATGGCGGCACAACAGTCTCCAGATTTGGGAAGGGGAGCCGATCACGGGGCCAACGGATTGCGAGCTATTGTTGCTGCTTCTTTTCCTCAGTCCTCCATGTGCACCTCCTTATCAAGCTTCGCTACCACCTCCTCGTCGATCTCGCCATCCTTGGCCACCGCCTGCAGCTCCACACTTGTTAGTCATGCGAGTCATAGAGGGAGAAACCACCACCACAATGATGACGAGCAGCCACGGCTTTCTCAGGCCCCAAATCATCCCCCACCCACACTATCTCTCTCCCTAGCCTCTCCTCTCTCTACCTGAAGCTCAGCTTGCTGCTTGCCAAGGAGGAAGAGGGCAACTAGATAAGAGGAAGAAAGGAGGGGTACTTCACTGACATGTGGGTCCCATTATATTTTTACTCTCTCTTTTTTCCTCCGTGCGTTATGTTATGGAAGAATTTAGCTTATTGCTGGGCTGGTTATTCAGAGCCTGCCACATGCCCTAAAACCAGCCAGTTTGACTAAGGTCAGTGCACCACGCCAGTTGAAACCACTCTAAAAATAGCCAAGGGAGTCGTTTTGTATTGGTTGTAATTCTTAGGGATCCGATATACCCAATTTTCTAGTTGAACGATACATATAAGATTCCAACAATAGTTTTAGGGAGTCGAAATGGACGTTTTCCTTTTTCAGTCCGGTGAATGGCAATAATTGCATGTGGTGATGAATCATGAACTGATGATAGACCATCGTGTACTGTGCAAGAGTGGTAGAAGAAGCCAATAATTGTTAAAGGTTTTTATTATCAAAACTCCAGAAACTGCTAAAGCCACCTTTCCTTTTCATGAAGGTATCCCCTCAAGTTGGTAAGGACCATGTATGAATGTCCTTGTATGAAACTTTGGTTGTTTGATCTTCAATTAATGTGTTTTTTACTCGGTTACCGGCCATCCTTTCTTGTACTCGTAATCTGGTATAACCAAGAGTATTCTAAAATAT
Organism: Oryza punctata; assembly: GCA_000573905.2. Classification (NCBI taxonomy): domain Eukaryota; kingdom Viridiplantae; phylum Streptophyta; class Magnoliopsida; order Poales; family Poaceae; genus Oryza; species Oryza punctata. The sequence goes on from CM002493.2 coordinate 32,801,353, forward strand.
TTTGGTTATGGGAATCCTAAATAAAATTTTGGGTGTTAAAATTTTTATCCCTCCAAAAGAAGATTGGTTAAAATTGACTTTCTAAGAGCATCATCAACAGTATCCCTAAATTTCGTCCCCTAAAAATTATTTATGGAATCCTAAACAGAAATTGAGATGTAAAAATAATAATCTCTCCAACAAATTGGCTAAATTTAACTTCCTAAGAATGAAAGAGGGGCCCATACAAAACTACCAACAAAAACCGTTTCATTCTCGCTCTCGCAAGATCGCGCTCGCCCGCGCGACCTGTCATTGCAGTGTCGCGCTCACCACTCGGCGTCGCTCCTCTCCGTTCTCCACTCAACGTGATCAAGCTCGACAGGTCTTGCAGCTCCAGATAAGGTCACATGGGATCTAGCAACAGTAATCAGCTCCAGCCATTAGCAATCAACACCAACCAACAAGCAGCACATTACTAGCTCCAGAAACTTGTTAGTGACTCATCAGTCAACAGCATAAGCACCAGCAGCAGATCAGGTACAACATATGACCGGCACCTAGAAATACTTGAGCAACAATACAATGTCAAAAAATAAAACATACAAAATTTGCATGTCAGGTAGTACTATCTATTTATTCCTGGCATTCTTGTTACACAACAATGGTGCGATTTTAGCAGCAACATCAGCAGCAGCAGGACCATTCAGCAATTTTTAGCATCAGCAGCAACACCATTCACAAATTTCAGCAATATTCCATCAGCAATTAAGTTCGCATCCAGCCATCCAGCACATAGCAGAGGGCATCAGTTTTCAGTCTGCATCAGTGTTTAGCAACCGTCAGTTTCTAGTTTGCAATTGCATTAGCAATCATAATAGAATCCGAATAGGGTCATGTTCTATTGCTTATACTTGGATTGCCTAAGTTTTATGATCGTCTTGCAGCGATCAAAAATCAGAAGAGGAGGATTGGCCAAATAAAGATCGATCCCCAATTTCCCCACAAACTCAGAGACCCAAGTCATGAAAAAATTACCAAATCCAAAAATCCAAAATCAAGAAGTCTCAAGAAACCCTAACCCAAGTTGGACGGCTAGGCTCGTGTCACGCCCTGATCTGGCCCCAGACGGAAGCTAGAACGGGACGCTCCAAATAAATCTGTATGCTGATACCAGTCCCAGGAAAATAACGCTGGTATCACAGAAGACGAAATATCACAGCAAACAGCGGTCTCTTCATTAAGAGTAGTCGTTGGGCCACGGACAGACCCCGTGCTCACAACTGCATTACAAAGGGAAAGGCGGAAGCGAAGACTGGCCCAAGGCCACAAACATAACTTGGGAACTACGACGAAACCCTAAAACTGCTCGAAGCCGGTCTGCTCTTGCAAGAACTCCTCGACAGTGGGATCCATCTCCTCCTCTTCGAGAACTGGGGGGTTATTTATATAGAGCAAGGGTGAGTACGGAGAGTACTCAGCAAGTCTTGGGAATTAAGTATGTGTTGCAAGCTTCATAGAACGGTTGTTTGTTTTTGCAATTGATTTGATATAAATCTTTCGAAATGATTTCTAAGGAAGTGCTTCTCGACGACTTGAGCCTAACAGTGCATCAAGCTCGGTCGGAGTTGTGCAATGTATCAATCTTTCAAGAATCAAGTTTTGGCTCCCGGCCAAACGATTTTGACAGCCTCCCGGGCCTAGCTAAACCCGTCAGCCATAATTAATAACAACGTCATCCAACCCATCAAGTCAAATTTCACAAGCAGTCGTTAAATAAAACTACGCTAAGAAATCACCTCACACCCGCCCATAACCGTGGGCACGGCTGTTCGAACAGTTTGTTAACCTCTGTAGAGGGGGTACCCTTTATCCATACGACGTTACTAGCCTGGGTCACCCAGCCCGTGCAGGACAGCCACGTCTGGTGACTTTGAGGCTTTCACGACAAAGGCATTTCCAAAGCCGACACAAGGTTACCATATGCCAACGGCAGGGGTCATCCGGACCAACAACAGGTTAGGTCCCAGACCATACTGTGCCAGGAAGCCCAGGGGTCCTCCCCGACACCACCCCGGCGAATCCACTTGTCCCTTGGCATCAAAGGAAGATGGCCCAGCAAGTTACTTAGCCAGCGGTGTCCCATTTCACCCATGTGGTCGCACTATTTATGTTTGGATGAAATCCCAAAGGAGTCGGTCCTTAAGTGCAAGTACGGGAAAGCGTACTCCCGGTACGTCCCCGCACTGCGATTTTAGAAGTCGTTTTATTTTGCAGACACCGACCCAAGTGTCGGGTTTTCCAAGTATTTTATAAACCCGAGTTTTACCCATCGTTGACAGTTTTAAATTTGAGAGAGTCCCCGAAGTACGTGCCCGAGGGCTCGGACATCGGGAACCGACAGTTGACAAGGGTGGTACGGGTATTCAATAGCCAAGAAAAGTATGTGTATCAAATGGGTTGGCCCGGCAGGTTATCTTGCAAACTGCGGCCAAATACTAATAGGTGCGACCTAGTCATGCATAATTTGCAAAATAGAAATACTTAGTTTTAAATTATGGGTGCAAGATGGTTAAAGGTGACTTGTCTTGCTCGAGATCTTGAACTTGATCCTCGAAATCCGCACACTGCGAGTCTTCGGGCTCCGATACTATACGCGAAACGAAAAAGACTCAATAAACGATGAAAAGAAAGCCCTAATATTGACCACTAAGTGTGCCATTAAATAGATCTTGATTTTTGAGAAATTTTGGAAGTGGAACGGGGTCAATCGGATGAACGGTTGAGACGATATAAATTTCCTAAGATTAATTGATTTTCTATCTAAAGGAAAAGGAATTATTAAATTCTCTGGAAAAGAAAAAGGGAAGAGGGGGGAGTTTTGGACTTCTCGGCCGGTGTAAGGCGCGGCCCAATGGATTGGCGTGGCGTGGCCTGAGCTAACGGGCCGTGCGCAGGGAGGCGGCCCAAGGCGGTGTGGGGCGGCGAGCGGGCCAGGCCACACGGCGGCCCAAACAACGCGGTGAGGCAGGCCAAGGGGAGGGGAGTTCGCGAGCCGCGGGGACGCGGCCCACGCGACGCGTGTGCGAGGCCGGGGAGAGCGCGGGAGGCCGGGGGCAAGCGGGCCGGTGAGGAGGCGGCCCATTGGTGCGTGGGGTTCGGTAGGCCGAGCGGGGCTAGTGAGCTGAGGGCACAGCCCACGGGCGTTGAGAGAGAGAGAGATAGACCGGTCAAAGCGGGGTGGGGCCCACGGGTGGGTCCCACCACCTTCTCCTTCCTCTTTCTCTTCTTTTCCCTTCTCTTCTGCTCTCTTCTTCTTTCTCCAGTTCTTGCTCCGGTGGTCCGAGAAAAGAGAGCGAGAGGTGGGGCACCCGGCGGCCGGCGGTAGGGTGACGCCGAGCCCGGCCAGGCGGGCTCGGAGGCGGCGCGGGAGGGATAGGGGCGCGGCCGCGGCGACGCGCGCGGCGCGGCCGACCGTGGCGAGGAGCTGCGATGTGGCGGCGGCTACTCGAGGGAGAGGGGGAAAGAAGGAGGGCGGCGAGGGGGGTTTACCGAGGGAAGGAGAGGCGGGGGTGCTGAGCCGGGGAAGAGGGGAGGCGGCGCGGGTTCTTGCCGCGCGTCGCGCGGCAGTCGGCGGCGAAGGGCAGCGGCACGGAGGTACGGGGCCGGCCGGAAAATCGGCCCAACGAACAGGAGGGACGCAATGTAGACTTTCGCAGAGAATTTGATTTGGAGAGATTTTGGATTTGGATTTGATTTTGAATCGGAATTTGGATGGAGAGGGAAACGAGATCTTGGCACACACATAAACAAAAAAAAATCAAAACCAAAATTTTCGGAATTACGGTTTTATAAAAACAAGTTTTTCCCTATTAAATGCCGCGACGGAACGGGCGTTACAGCTCGACAGTGGCTCCTGCTGCGCGCGTGTGCGCCGTGTTAGCGTGCTCCGCCGTTGATGTAATTTTTTTTTTACTCAGACCGGGACTAGGAACAGCAACAACAGCAGGATGGAGTACTATTTTTCCCTCATCACATAGCAGCAGCAACAACAACAAAACCAGTTAAGCAACAACAACATACTGGCCGCGCGTTGTCGCATTGACGCAGGCCGCGGGGAGTGGATGCGTGAATCAGGGCACCAGTCATATGCGTGAATGGGGGAGCCAAGGAAGACTCTGCCGACTACCGGAGAGATGCGTCCGGCGACGGGGTAGCTAGAGGCGGCGGCGATAGACAACCCCGTGAGATGAAGTTGCAGGAAAATTTCGACGATGGCGCGCACTACAACGGTAATCCTTATCTGTGTCGGGCTCCAACCCACATCTGTGTCGGGTATGGAGCCTGACACAACGTAAAGGTCACTGATGTGAGGAATAATCTCAAACGGGCATAAGTCCGTTACGGATGGAGTTATCTCAATCGGGCATTAACTAAGGCCCGTCATCAATAGCTTTGATCCAGACAACCAGTCAAACAGAGCCCGTCACGGATGACCTATCTCAATCGGGCTACAACTAGCACCCGTCACGGATGTCTATCCTCTCAAACAGGCCTAAACAGAAGCCCGTCACAGATGACTTCTATTCGCACTCGGGCCCCAACTACAGCCCGTCACAGATTACTGTAATCTCAATCGGGCCATAACTTACAGCCCGTCACGGATGACTGTATTCTCAATCGGGTTTTAACTTACAGCCTGTCACCGATGAGTATGACCACAAAAAAAATAAATATTGTTTTTTGGCTAGCCTCAGGCCTGTGCTAGCCATGCCCGCTGCAAAATAACAGAAACAGATATGCCATTCACATATATATATATATCCCAGCATCCCCATTCACATATATACATCGCTGCATCCCCATTCACAAATGCCATTCACATATATTTTAGACAAATAGCATCCATATTGACACTTGCATATTGGTCAAGTGGTAAGCATCATCAGCTGCAATATTCATCTAGACAGAATTTACATAGAGATAATAAATGTAATAAACAATAATATTACATAGTAACGTGTGTTGACAATTCAAATAGAATGTTAAAAATTGTTTTTCACTTAATCTTAACCCTAAACATTCCTTTAGGGTGAATAATTTCGTGGAGGATGAACTCGGCAATCTCCTCACGAATATCCTGAAAACTGCTACCCGGATCCTTTGATAATTTAACCTACATGCACAAAATTCGAAATTAGTCGAACGATCTTTAGATATATGTATGTACATTAAGTTAGGACATGTCACGAATGAGACCACAAACCTCCAATTCACCCAAAGTCTTCACCTTATCTTTGCAAAGTAGGCGCATGTTGTGGCAGACATGGAATCCGCACTGGTCGCCTATTGTTGTTTGACTGGGAAGTCCTTTTTATGGATAAGTGTATCCTGCCCTGTCTTTCGAAGGCCTCCCTTTTGCACATATTGGGCCCACGCCTCATCTATTGCGAGTTGAATCGGGGTCCAATCGTATGCTTTCTTGTCAATCCTGGAGTTTAAGTAGTGGCACGTACTCTACTTAGGCGTTATTACCAGTAGGATCCAATGTCCACTGCGGTATTAAAATAGTTAAAGTTAATACTAAAACTAGACGTGTAATGCAATGAATTTAGGGAGCACACTTACTATTGATTATAGGCGCACATGATGTACTCCTTGTCTTGTCGGGCCCAGAAGGTGTCAAACAAGTAGTTTACCATTCCTTGACGGTCCCCTTGAAGATTTGTGACATTCACTACCTGAGGATCAAGGAAGGCAACTTCCGGTGCATTTTTGAGACACCACTTCCAACTATACCTACACGCAAGATAAACAAACTTATAAGCATGTTACACGGATGGAGATGAATAATTTTCGTGAGCAAGAGTACTTACAAGGAATAGCACTTGAGGAGGGTTGTGTCCATCGAGCGGAGCCTGTAGAGGTCGAATAGATCCTTGAAGTCTACCACGATAAAATTTGGTGGCCCAAGGTATGGCGCTCTTGCGTGTTCGCTTATTATATCAGTTTCTCTATTCTTCCTCCTCACGTTAGATTTTTCCAAGTAGTACATGTGTAGCTCCTTGCAAGCGGTGCCCATCGTAGCTAGCATGTCGTCTCCAACCAACGGCATGCCTAGTTGGAAGGAGGATGGAGGTACGGGCTTCTTAGGTACTACCAGCGCCTTGCTCAGATCTAGCTTTGTTGGAGCAAGTCGTGAGCCCTGCAGCTTTCCCTTTCCTCGCCCCCTTGCAGCAGGTTTTTCGATAGCAACACTCTGGGGGGAAGAATGTGCCTTCCTGCTCTTCTCCATTGGTGGGGGTTTGATGATCGCCCCGCTGTCGACCTCCATAGGCTCGTCCCCGAAGTCTGTGTCATACTGCAACTCGACATCATCTATATCTTCGTGACGAGTGGGAGCTGGAGGTGCTAAAGGAGCAGGGGCAGGTTGTATCGGTAGGCGACCACTTGATGCAGTGGTTGGCCTCGGGATCACCCTTATCTCAATGAGGTCCTTGGGCCATTGGATGAAGGTTCCACATGCATTTCCAAGGGTTAGGACCTCGTCATTCGGTGGATGCCTGAGCGGGAAATGATCGAATTCTGGCTTCACCGAGTTGACTTGGACCTTCGCACAGTCAGCCCGTACTTGCGCCCCATGCACTCTAGTCTCCGGGGTTGGCTGGAAAGCTAGGCCTTCAGCTGCAGGAACCGTGAAGGACGGCATCACCCTCACTGTCAGGGTGCAGCTAGTTGGCTCCTGCGATAGATTAATAACAATTTTTAGAGTAGTACTTACCATATGATTTCGTTATGAATTATATTCGTTAAGAATTATATGCGTTGCAGACGAGAGATTTACCGTAATTTGGTCAACGACGGCAGGGACCGATGGGGGATTTTCCCCTGCCTCAGTTGATGCACAACTGCTGCGCCTCTGCGTGGGACTAGCTAGATCCTGTTGCACAGCAGCAGCGGCAGCCTCCGGGATATTTTGTTCTTCTCGAATCTCCTGCCTGATACGGGCCCTCATCGATTCAAGCTTCTCGTCGAATTCAGAGCTCAACTCGGCTCTGACCTGCTCACGGATCTAGGCGGCAAGGCGGGCATCTTTTTGCGCCTTTGTTATTGTCCGCTTCTTGTACTGCCACGCGTAGTCCGGAAATCCAACTTTCCACGGCACGTTGGCGCCAAGTCCCCTAGTCCGTCCACGGTGCTCCTTGTTGCCCAACGCTTTACTGAGGATGTCGTCCTCGCGTCTTTGAGAGCTACCCTCTTGCGAGGCTTCTTGGGAGGCAACCAACTCCTTCTGTAGTACAAATGAGTTCGGATTAAACGAAAAGTTCGGTGGGGACAATGCGAACAAATATTGAGATAGGGGACTTACTATATTATCATACACTTGTTGATCTTCGGGATTTGGAAGCGAAACCGACCCATCTTGATTCTTCTGGTACCTCGCTCGGGTCCAGTTCCTTGCCCGTGGGTGTGGGATGTCGGCAAACACCGGCGGTGTGTTCGCTGCCGCTGCCGCTTCATCTTCCTGCTGCCATTCCTCCAGCTTCCCGACGTATCCTGCGTTGCCTAGGCGGTGTGGGTGCACGTTCCTGGCCTACAGTGCTCTATATGCTTCGCTTCTAGCCCGGGATTCGGGGGTTGATTTCTTCTCGTAGAATTGCTCCCAAACGTCATCCGTTATGAAGGACCATTGGTCTTTTGGATCAGGGGTCATCGGATTTAGGACAAACTCCGTGACCAGCCTGCTCTTGAAATTCTTCCAGCAATTGCCCATCACCTTGAACGCAGCCTGCTTGAGCCTCTCCTCGTCGGCTGCAGGATACTCGAAGCTCTCCTTGAATTTGAGCCAAGCAGCGTTCTTCTCCGCCTCGGGCACAAGCTTGATGTCATCCTCAAGGATTGTGAAGTTTTCCCTCGCTACGACACCGCAGGTGGACCTGAACTTGGCTAGGACATTGCGAGGACGCGTCGGCAGTCCAACCTGGTTCACCTCTGAGATGGTGAACCGTTCCTTAGGGATTCTATTCCCTGTCCTACGACCCCGTGCCCTTGAGGACCCACTAGTTGTCGTCGACATCGGTTCACCTTGCTGAGACATCGTCTAAATAACTGTGCTTTTAAATAACAAAGTTAATAATTTTGTAAACAAATCACGTATGCACGTAACTCGGTTAATTCAGTAAGTCCCAAAATCACTAAGTAGTACCATATCTACTCTTACTCGCTCCACCTGGACTACTCTACTTTACAAGCAAAATGGCTCCTCCTCGCTTCCTTTTACACGTTTCTTAATTATCAAATAATGACAGATTACGATATCCTATAATCACTAAAATTAGTCTAGTTCACTAAAATAAACTACATTTCACCTATAATCACTAAAGTTAAGTAAAATATCCTAAGTAACCCTAAAATCACTAAAAATACCATACATTGGACTAAATTCTCAAAAGTTCAGTAAAATTGAATCAATAAAGTAACGTATATTTCATAAAATGTACTAAACATAACTTAAAAAAACCTAAGTAACCCTAACATCAGTAAAATAACCTACATTTCACTAAATTCAACACAATCATTCAAGTTCATTAAAATATCATCCATTCGTCAACACATCCGTCACGGATGACAACATCTGTGACGGGCTCTAGTTTGAGCCCGATAGAGATGACATTTGACTCCTGTTCATGGGGGACCTGAACTGATAATATACAATACTTCACATTTAACATGTGCTCATTTTACTAAAATCACAATAATTAACTTACAATACCAAATAATTTAGTGAAGCACAATAAATCACTAAATTTAGTAAATTCATCATAAAATTATATTACAAGTTGCACCAAGCTAGCTATTACTAATAAAAATACTTCCTTTCCATTTTACTTCACTAGTATCCAAAACCAACATAACAATTAAGCACAGCTAAAATCACAAGGTTATGCCTTCCGTATGATCTGAGCGAGTATACCGCACAAGCTCCTGTGGATCATCGTCAAGGTCGATTTGAGGCCGTACATGAAGATTCTGGTTGTTCTCTTCTTCGTCGACGACGTTGTCAACACCAACAATTCGGCGCTTGCCATCCCTCACGATGTGCATCTTCTTGTTTGCGGGGTCTTTAATGTAGAAAATCTGCTTGACCTGTTTTGCAAGTACGAATGGTTCGTCGGCGTATCCAACCTTGGATAGATCTACTAAAGTGAAACCTTCCTTATCGACTTTAACACCAGTGCGTATATTCACCCAACGACATCGAAACAAAGGAACCTTGAACTTCACGTAGTTCAGCTCCCAGATCTGCTCAATGCGGCCGTAGTATGTGTTCGAGCCAACTTGATCCTGGAAGGCATCTATACGGACTCCGCTGTTTTGCACTGTGCTTTTATCATCTTGCTAGACGGTGTAAAATGTGTATCCATTAATATCGTATCCTTGCCATGTGTCTATGGCCCAACACGGTCCTATCCCCAACAACTGTACTGTCTCATTTGGGATATCCGTCGACATTGTGACACGATTCTTGAACCAAGCGTTGAACCGAGAGTTATGTTCCCTATTAATCCACGTCTCTGATCGACCCAAGTTCTCCTGCCGGATTTTCGCTAAGTGCTCCTCAAAGTATGGGCCAACTTCTGCCATGTGTTGGAGCACAGCAAAATGAGCCTGCGCGTAGGAAGCTTGATCGGGCCTAATTCTATTCCTCCCTATTGTACCAGCACCTGACAACCTTCCTTCGTGACGAGACGCTAGAACTCCTATATGTTCGGCCTCGGACATGTAACCCACGCAGAACTCAATGACCTCCTCGGTCGTGTATCCTTCAATGATGCTCCCCTCCGGTTTTGCTCTGTTGCTAACGTATGCCTTCAGAACTCCCATGTACCTCTCGAACGGGTACATTTCTCTTAGAAAAGCTGGGCCACATAGTTTTGTTTGCTTCACAAGATGAACAAGGAGATGAACCATGATATCAAAGAAAGACAGCGGAAAAAACATCTCCATGTGGCAGAGGGTATTAACAATATCGGTCTGCAACCCATCTAGATCTTCGGGATCTATAACTTTCTGACCGATTGCATTGAAAAAGGCGCACAGACGTTGGATCGTATGACGGACCTTGGGGGGAAGAATGCCTCTGATAGCAACTAGCAAGATTTGTGTGATTAGCACGTGGCAATTGTGAGACTTCATTCCAACCAGTTTTAGGTCTTCCGATTTGACGTACTTACTAATCCTCGCTGAATAGCCCGATGGGACTTTGATATCTTTCAGGCAAGACAATATTGCGATCTTCTCATTCTTCGACAGTGTGTGGCAAGCTGGAGGGAGGTACACTCTACCTGTCTCTGCATCTGTTACGGGCTGGAGTTCACGGCGAATGTTCATTTCCTGTAGATCAAGGCGCGCGTTCAACCCGTCCTTTGTTTTGCTAGGAATATTCAGCAGCAGGCCAACCAAACTCTCACACACATTCTTTTCTACATGCATGAGATCAATGCAATGACGAACCTCAAGATCTTTCCAGTAAGGTAATCACCAAAATATGGACTTCTTCTTCCACATACCCTTGTCCTTTGCCTGACTACGTTTTCTTTTCTTCCCAAACTCATTGGTTATATCTTTGACAAAGTTGTACACCTCATCCCCGGACAAATCCTTGGGAGCCTGCTGAAGTTCTCTCTTACCGTTGAAAATATTTTTCTTCCTTCGAAACGCGTGACGTAGCGGGAGCCACCTCCTATGACCCTTATAAACCATCTTACGTGATTTCTTCAACCATCGGCTGCGTGTATGTTCCATGCAGTCGGAGCAAGCCTTCTTTCCTTTCACGGTTTGGCCAGAAAGATTACCGAGGGCGGGATAGTCATTAATGGTGCAGAACAGTAGAACTCGTAGCTTGAAATTCTCCTGATCATACGCATCCCAAGTTTCCACACCTTGTTTCCATAGCATCTCAAGATCATCCATAACAGGCTCCAAGAACACGTCGATATCATTGCCCGGTTGTTTCGGTCCTTGGATTAGCAAGCACAGCATAATATATTTCCTTTTAAAGCACAACCATGGCGGTAGGTTAAAGTTTGAAATAAGAACTGGCCAGGTGCTGTGAGTACTACTCAAGTCTCCAAAAGGATTCATGCCATCTGTACACAGACATATCCTCATGTTTCTGGGGTCGGCAGCAAAGTCACTGTGTTTTCGATCGATATTTCTCCATTGAATTGAATCCGCTGGGTGTCTTAGCATACCGTCGTTCCTTCTCTCAGTGGCATGCCAACGTACTAACTTCGCCTCCTTGGGGTTTGCAAATAATCTTTTGAAACGATCAATGATTGGTAGGTACCACAAAACCTTGGCGGGACCACCCCGCTTTGATCTTTTCCCTTCGTCAGGACTTTTCTTTCGCTTGTATCGAGAGGCCTTGCAGACAGGACAAGCATCTAAGTCCGCATACTGCTTGTGGTACAATATGCAGTCGTTTGGACAAGTGTGAATTCTACGGATCTCTAACCCCCTGGGGCACAAAATCTGCTTTGCTTCGTATGTCGTCTCGGGCAATGTGTTCCCATCAGGCAACAAGGACTTCAAAATTCCCAAAAGCTCCGTGAAACTCTTGTCTGTCCATCCACTACTTGCCTTCAGCTTCATTAGGTCCAAGGTAGCTGATAATTTGGTGTGCTTTGCTTTGCATCCGGCGTATAGAGGCGTCTGCGAGTTACTGACCAACCTGCTGAACTTTATGGAATCTCTCTCGTTGTAGACTGGATCCTCAACGTCACGTAACATGTCTTGCAGCAGATCGTGATCAACATCAACCATTTCACCGCCTAGTGGAGAAGGTACAAACATGTCATGCTCATCTTCATCTTCCTGATTTTGCGCACCAGTACTGTCTACAGCTGCACCACCTCCTGATTCTTGCTCTCCATGCTTGACCCAACATGTGTAGCCCTCCATGAATCCTCGTTGTATCAGATGAGCGTGTACATCCACTCGACTACCAAACATATTCTCATTCTTGTAATCTGCACATGGACAGCACATGTAATCGTTGTTTCTTCTTTTCCTATCCTCCTCCGCGGTGTTTATAAAATTTAATACCCCATTTCTATACTCCTGACTATGACGTTTCACGGATTTCGCATACATCCAACTTCGATCCATCGCTGCAGAAATGAAAAAATAATCAGAGAAACATCTTATAAGATAAATACTCTAAATTAATGAGAATTGATGAATTGTCTAAAGTACCGATTACTATTTGTCTAAAGTACCTTTATGAATTTACTGTTTTTTTTGAAAAAAAATAAAATTTCACCCCCTCCAACCTCCCACCAAAATTGTGAATAGTGGGATACAGTTACACCGGCAGTTGCGGCTATTTATAGTGTGCAATAACTATCTGTAACGGTCCATAAAATTGTATTCTCTGTCGGGCATATCAGTTATCTTTATCGGGCCTAAAAAAATGCCCGTCACAGAGGACTGCAATCTGTGACGGGCTTTGTTGTTATCTCAAACGGGCCTGAAGCTAGAGCCCGTCACGGATGGCACATATCTGTGACGGGCTACAACTAGGGCCCGATTGAGAAATCCTGAAAATCTCAAACGGGCCGCAAGTTGGGGCCCGTTTGAGATATTTAAGGTTATCTCAATCGGGCCCTAGTTGTAGCCCATCACAGATATGTGTCATCCGTGACGGGTTTCAGTTCTACGCACATTTAACATGTCTCTCCGAACCTATCTCAATCGACCTCTTTTAAGGCCCGTTTGAGATGTATTCTTTGTGACGGCCCGCAAAAACCAGTTATGTTGCAGCCCGTCACAGATGAGAGGATCTGCACTAGTGGCGGGAACTGCCACGAGCGCTCGCGGGAGGTGGATTGGGAGCGAGAGCGCTTCTTTACTTGTGGAGAGCTAGAAACCCGGAGATGGGAATCTTGATTTTGGGGTTTCCTATTTAGGGCCACTGTTGGATCGATTTTTTCATCAAAACTCCAAAATTATTGGTTAGGGCTTTGTTTTGGGGTGCTCTTGGGCATGCTCTAAAACTAAAAGGTGCCCCCTCCCCCCCCCCCCCCCCCCCACACACAGAAAACTACCAACGGAAATTATCTAACTGTATCAACAGAAATTCCAAGAGAATTTAAGGTGAGTGTTAGATGTCAATGGCCCGGTAGATGCCATCGTCGGTGGCCTTGGCTTAGTCCGGGATGAGCTCAGCGATGCTCTGGAACTTGGAGAACTTAGAGGTTGGTGTTGGTCGCGACCTCTGCGAGGTAGCCGTCGATAAGCTTGGCCACTGTTCTGACTGGTATGAGCTCACTGAAGGATGCATGCGTCGACCAGCTGGGCTTCGTCGACCTTTATCTCCGAGGAGGAGGCGAACACCGACGTGTTCGGCACCGATGAACTGCTCCAGCATCTGCTCCATGCATGCAGTCCACGTCGTTGAGCATCTCCACAAAGTTGCCGATCAATGTTGGGGATCAGGAGGTCCTCAAGCGTCGTCTCCTTGAGCTGGTTGTCGGCTCTCTTCTTCGGCCCGTCTTGGCACGCCAAGCACTCGCAAAAAAACGGTGTGTGATGGATTGGGAGCAAAATATCTTCCATCGCTAGAAGAAGTGGAGGCCAAAATCATCCGGATTTGGGAGTTTGATCGGTTGGGAGCGCCAGTAGGGGAGTCTTGGAATCGGTTATTGATAAAAAAAATCCTCAAATTCTCAGATAGGGAATGATATTAAGAAACTCTTGGTGATGCTCAATGTCCTATCTCTCTTCTGTTCATATTCTAGATTTTCCTTTTCTTTTAGAAAAAGACAAGTTTATTTTTGGATTTCAAACTCTTTTTTCAAAAAAGTTTATTGTTGGACTTTAAACTTTTAAATAAACTGAACCATATAGATACCCGAGCTATCCAACTAGTCGTATTATACACGAATATATCGCTATTTATCTTTCGGAAGATTTCTTGAGGGCAAAACATTCAAATCTTGGATTGTTGGATTCACTTTGAGATTCGTGCAGATAGGAGACAAGGTTGGGAAAAAAATATTGTTGCGTAGAACAAGTAAAAGTTGGTCTGGCACAGTATAACCGAACACTTTAGGCCCCTAATTTTCTATTCCGTGCGATAATGGGTCAGAAGTGTTCAGTTGTATCAATACTTGCTGAGACTATCTCAATAATAGACTATGTATGGGCCTTCATTTCTTCGTGAACAGTTGCATGTGGTGATGAACTGCTCACCAATAATTATCAGAGTGGCACAAGATCCCAATAATTTTTCAATTTTTTTAATACCACAACCTCATAAGATGCTAAAATCACCTTTCTTTTTTGGGAGGTATATATCCCCTCAAGTTGCTAATTAAGGATAATGTGTGGATGTCCTTATATGAAACTTGGGTTGTTTGACCTTTTCAATCAAGGCGGTCCAAGTAGTTTTAATGTTTTGTACTCATTGGTTGCCATACTTTCTTGTACTAGTATATTGGCCTATTTCTCTTTCATATTTCTAGATTTGCCTCTCTCTCTTTTTTAAGAAAAAATAACTCTATTTTTGGACTTCAAATCCTTTTTTCAAAGAAGTTTGTTGTTGGACTTTAAACTTTTAATTAAATTGAGCCATGCAAGTACAAGAGCTATCCAACCAGTTGTTGTATACACCACTATGATGAGACAATTGGCAATGGGACACGAACCACAGGAATAAGTAAAAGGTCATGGAGCCGTCGAGCACTAACCACCATCTCCTCTGTCATGTCTAGATCCACGGTGTCCATCCCATCTGGCAGTTGCCAGTCGAAATGGTACAGGAGGCTTGCGAGGGTGAGCTCTATATTTGCTAGACCAAACGCGATGCCAGGGCACATTCTCCGTCCTGCCCCGAACGGCGTGTACTCAAAGTTTGTACCCTTGAAATCAATGTTGCTATCCTCAAACCTCTCGGGGATAAATTCCTCAGACTTGTCCCAATACTGAGGGTCCCTACTAATCGCCCACACGTTCACAAGCACCATTGCTCCCTTGGGCACATCGAATCCTAAGACTTGGCAGGTGTTTCTACACTCCCGCGGCAGTAGCAGAGGCACAGGAGGATGCAGCCGCAACGCCTCCTTGATGACAAGGCACATATAGTTCAAGTTACTTATTGCATCTTCAGTTACTCTGTCACGCCCGGCAAGTGTTTGCCGTACCTCATCTTGTACCTTGTGCATCACTCTTGGGTTTCTTATAAGCTCAGCCATGATCCATTGCAACGCCGTCCCTGCAGTCTCGCTGCCCCCCGCGAACATGTCCTGTACAAATAATAGGAAGCCAAATTCATTAGTGTTACATGTGGCAAAGTAATATGATAATTCTTAGGATCCCTCGTTTGACATAGATTATTGAGCGGGTTGTTATCACGGATTATCTAGTTAATTATACGAATGAATTAAATTTTGATAAATAAACTTAACAAATAATTTAAAACAAGTTTTTATTGTAGTACAAGAAAATGTTTTTCAAAATAAAATATTTTGCAAAAACTATGGAGTATGATTTGGTAAATAAGCTGGAAGGAACATTAAAACATGGCCTAATTAAGGTGCTTACTCCAACTGTTGTCTTGATTCTTTCAGTGGACAGAGGGAACTGCAGGTCACCTTCCCTCTGGATCCTCAGGAGCACGTCGAGCAAGTCCTCCTTGTCATCGCCGTCGCCAGCGGCTCGGTTCTCTTGGTGCTCCCGGATGATGGCGTCCGTGAACGCGTACGCCTCCCGCCGGTGCTGCATCATCCGCCGCGGCATGCGGCTGAGCCACATGGCGAGGCGCGACGACGGGTAGAGATCCGGCAAGGTGTGCTTGGCGAACAGCTTGAGCCCTCGCTCCAGGAGCATCAGGTACTTGTCCCTGTCCTTGAACCGGCTCCCGACGATGGCGCGCACCGCCGAGTCGGCGGCGTACGCCGACAGCAGCGCGCTCAGGTTCACTGCCTGCCCCGGCAGCGGCGACGCCACCGCGCGGAGCAGGCGGCCGACCTCCTCCTCGCGGACGGCGCGAAAGGACTGGACGCGCCGGGCGCTGAGCAGCTCGACGGTGCAGACCTTGCGGAGCTCTCGCCACTCGTCGCCGTAGGGCGCGAAGATGATCCCCTCGGTGCCCACGGGGAAGACGAGCCGCGTCATCCGGCTCATGGGCCGGGTGGCGAACTCGATGTCGCGCGTCTTCATCACCTCGCGCGCCGCCTCCGCGGAGGACGCCACGACGACGGGGAGCTCGCCGAGGCGGAGCAGCAGGAGCGGGCCGTGGCGCCGCGCCAGGTCGCGCATAGCGTGGTGCGGGAGCGCGCCCGCCAGGTGGTGGAGGTGCCCGATCACCGGCAGTCCCCACGGCGACGGCGGCAGCCGGCCGCCCTCGCTGCGCCGGCGGTGCGCCACCCAGCCGAAGTAGACGAGAGGCACGATGGCAAGGAGAGGAACGACGAGCAGGTAGGCCAGAACAGACGCTGGCGCCGCCATGGCTATGGCTTTTGCTCCTGTGGACTATCGAATGGGTGGATTGAACTGAAGGAGCTCAGAAGCTGTGCCGATAAGGAAGTGTTTGTCGAAATGTCCAAGGTGACACCGACATGTACTAGTGTTAGTCATGTGGTGACCAAATCAAATCTAAGCATCTATATTATCTTAACTAATTATCTATTTATCTGACAAGTTATTAGCCAGCCAAACACACAATGTCCTGAGGTGGTTGTGCTGATACTGATTTGGCCTCTGAAAAAAAGAAGAGACCATTTTGTGTGGAGACAGGATGTCGAAATTCCATAACATGGCACAGTGAAATCACTGCTGCTCTGCCAAATGTTGACAAGAAGTTTTCGAGGGGAGAAAGAAACGGGAGGAGAATGGATGCATACGACATGTGAATGTCCAGGAAGGTGAGCAGATGAGCTCTCGCTTTGCGTGTTCTCAATCAGACGGTTGTCAATTCAGCATAGGCATAGTACTACACTGAGATGTGAACAAGGTTATTTTTGGAATTCAGATCATTTGCACTTTGTTCATTATTGCAAGTTGGTTCTAATTATCTGAGTTCTTATCTTGATAAGTTTCTAAGTAGGAAAAGAATTGTCTGAACAGGTTAGAAAATATCACTGTCAAGATACCATTGGAGACTCCGTTCAAAAAAAGATACCATTGGAGACTCGCAGATACATTTCATGAATGACATTGAACGTTTGTTCAAAGCGCAGCCTATCTTCTTACTGCTTCTCGAACAGACTAAAAGTCAAACAAAACATATATATATATGAATGACGGTCAACTGAAATGTGGACTAATTTGACATTTGGACAAAGGACAGCGGGACACTGATCGATGTGATCAATAACGGTCAA
Source organism: Oryza punctata (assembly GCA_000573905.2). NCBI lineage: Eukaryota > Viridiplantae > Streptophyta > Magnoliopsida > Poales > Poaceae > Oryza > Oryza punctata. The sequence continues at coordinate 32,818,719 of CM002493.2, forward strand.
CTGAAATGTGGACGGCTAATTAACCCACGATGGGGACACGCACCACTGGAACTACCAACAGGTCGGCTTCTCGCCGTGCGGTAACCGCCATAGTTTCTGTCATATCGAGGTCGCCTGCCTGCATCCCATGTGGAAGCTTCCAATCGAAGTGGTATAGAAGGCTAGCGAGTACAAGCTCGATGTTTGCTAGCCCAAACATCATGCCTGGGCAGATCCTTCGTCCTGCTCCAAAAGGTATGTACTCAGAACTTGTTCCCTTAAAATCAATGTTGTTTTGCTTGAATCTCTCTGGCATGAATTTTTCAGGTGCATGCCAGTTGATTGGGTCCCTACCAATAGCCCAAACATTAATGAGTACCATAGCCCCTTTAGGCACGTCGAATCCTAATATTTGGCAGGGTTCACGACATTCCCTTGGTAAAAGTAGTGGCGCTGGAGGGTGCAACCGAAGCGTCTCCTTGATGACCAAGTGCAAGTAATGCAGACTACTTAAGGTCTCCTCGGTTATTCTTTCTTGTCCATAAAGCACTCGCCTCACCTCGTTTTGTGCCTTTTGCATCACCTTTGGATTGTTCAACAGCTCTGACATTGCCCATTGTAGCGTCGTCGCTGCCGTCTCGCTACCACCTATGAACAGATCCTATCGAAAGAAAAAATATTCAACTAAATTTTATAAAGAAAAATGAATCTTGCAAAAAAATAATTTGACAAAAAACATACTGACAAATATTGCAAATATTACACCATTGGATCACAACCTAAAGGCCTAGATTGCACCCACAGTCTCATGTATATTGCCCCTGGCCTAGTCACCAGCGCCGCCGTCCTTCCCAACCCTACCCAACACTCTCACTGCAGCCCATTCACCTCGCTAGAGTCACCTTCAACTCCCGTGAGGCTCGCCGACGAACCCCTCCACTGGCATCCTCCAGTAGCTTCTTCGTCCCCACTGCTAGCTAGCATCTTTGTCACCTGTCGTGCCCCTGCTCTACCATCTCCCTATCTCTAGTGGCTATCGGTTGACGGATACGTTGTTGTCGCCCACTGCCTTCTAATCCAACTATCTTCTTTGCCCTTGTCACCAATCCTGCTCACCGCCTATTGTCAATCCCAACGGCTTTGACGATGCCACTATTGCCTCGTTGCCATCCCTCCCTCCTCCCCCTTGGCGCGGCATCCATCTAAGGCCTTGTTCGGTTAATCCCCATAAGAGAGGGATTGGAGGGGATTTATTTCAACATATTGTGGTGTGGAATTATTCCCCCTCAATCCCCTCCAATCCTCTTAAATCCCCTCCAAACCGAACCAGGCCTAAAGTGGGGAGTTTCCCTATCTTCCCTCTCCCACCCCGCCTCCTATCTCGACCCCATCCACGAACCCTAACTGGTCGGGCAGTTGCCAGGTTTCACCGTACGAGGATCGCTGGAGTTACTAGAGTCACTGAATCTGGAGGAGGCGTGGCACATGAATATATATCTTCAAGTGGACCGGATGTAACCCAAATATGTAAGATTCCCCCGTTTTTTTTTTTTTGGCCAAATGTTAATTAGCAAACCCGCAGTAAAAATGTAAAAAATGTAGTAACTCACAGCAATGGCAGCTTTGATGTTGTCCGTGGTGAGCGAAAACTGAAGACTACCATCTCTCTGAACTCTTAGGAGTACGTCTACCAGATCCTCCTTTTCGAGCTCCATGGAGGCCTTGCGCGCCGCCTGATGCTGCTCGATAATGGTCTCCATGAACGCCATCATCTCCTTCCTCTGCCGCTTCATGCGGCCAGGAATTCGGCTGACGAGCATGGCCAGCCGCGACGACGGGAAGAGGTCCGGCAAGCTCGGGCCGGAGAACAGCTTGATCCCGCGCTCCATCAGCCGGAAGAACATCTCCCTGTCCTTGAACCGGCTTCCGATGATGGCGCGCACCGACGAGTCGGCGACGCACGACGATATCATCCTGCTCAGGTTGATGACAGTTGTTGTTGTCGTCGTCGTCCTCCCCTCACTCGACGCGACGGCGAGGAGAAGACGCCGGACCTCCTGCTCGCGGACGGCGCGGAAAGACAGCACGCGGCGGGCGCTGAGCAGCTCGAGGGTGCAGATCTTCCGGAGCTGCCTCCACCCGTCGCCGTAGGGCGCGAAGATGATGCCCTCCCCACCCTCCGGCAGGGTCAGCCGCGCCGTCCGGGTGACGGGGCGCGTCGCGAAGGCGAGGTCGTGCGTCTTCGTGATCTCGCGCGCCGCGTCCGCTGACGAGGCCACCACGACGGGGAGCTCGCCGAAGCGGAGCAGCATGAGCGGGCCGTGGCGCCGAGCGAGGTCACGCAGCTTGTGGTGGTGCGGGAGCTTGCCGACGAGGTGGTGGAGGTGGCCGATCACCGGGAGCGCCCACGGCCCCGGCGGCGGCCGCCGTATGACGGCACGACGCCGGTGACGTGCAGATCGGATGAGGTTGGCCATGGGAAGGATGATCAGGGCAGCGAGGAAGAGCAGGTAGACTGCCATGGTGAAAATGTGAGTGGATGACCTAACTTCGAGTCTTTGGATTATTAGTCTGTAATGATCAATATTTAGAGCAAATCATAGTGCCCATTATATTGGAACTCCAAGTTGACACGCATCGATCCAGTATTAACCATGCATGTATCATGAATGCGTGGTTGACCTTGGATTAGTCTAGTCGCTAATGCTGATGAGAACGGCCGGCATTACTTCAGAACTGGTGGCATTTGAGTATGACCGGAATCCCCTTTTTAATCCCATGTTCACTGAACGTTTTGGGAAGATGTTTACTAATGTTCAACCACTCCATAAACCCCACCCCATCCAACAAAAATAACTGTATCGTAACAGCTTATGTCACAGTGTCATATATACAACAAAAGCAAACTAGGCACATTGTCAATTCGCATATTCCCGAGGAAAATGTCTATATATTACATCCCTCAACTATGGATTGGCTCCGATTTTCTTCTCCCTCAATAATAAAACCAGATACGAAATATCCTTCCGTATTATCAATATAGTTCAAATGATATCTTTGGTTGGTTTCATCTGACATGGCGTGTTGACCTAAGTCGATCAGCCATGTTGAATTAGAGAAAACATCTGTATAGCTCACCTATCGTTTAGAAAAAACGCGGGTACCACCTGGTAGCACCACTCTCTTTCTTCCCCCAACCTCTCTCTACCTCACAATGCGACAAGCACGAGCTAAAGCTCCACCATTTAGGGTTCACAACGGGGCTAGTTGGGGCCGAGTTGGGTAAGAACGATCCTGGTCCCAACCCCTGGCTCCCTTACTTGGCCCCGGCCTTGGCCCTGGAGCAGAAAGCGGGGACAAAACAGCCCTTGGCCCCACCCTCGCCAGGCCATTGGAACCCGGTCGAGGCCTACATGGAGGGAAACCAGCGCACGAAGACGCGGCGCAGGTGCAGAAGAGAGATGCGGACAGGACATCGGCACTTGATGGCGTGGTGACAGAGGGAAAGAAACTACAAGTCAGATCTAGAACGGAGGCTAGTGCTCAGCGACATTCTGTTCCAACAATCGATGGCATGGTCCAGGGTAGAGGTTGGCCATGGCGCACAACGAGGTGAGAAAGACAGAGCAGAAGCTTGGCGGCACTCTTAGATATGCGATGTCGCACAGGCGCCTGATGCGGTGCCGTTGGGGACCTCGAGCACATGTTGAGGGTGGTGGCTGAATGGAAAGGATGGATAAGATTAGGGTTTCTCTTGATATATCCTCACCAACTGGGCCTAATTGGCTTGTATGACCCACCATCATCTGAAATCAGACATTCGGGGCCCCACAGGGTCCCCGCGGATAGAAACGCATCATCGTCCCTGCATGAAGTTGAGACCCCCTCCCGAATTACTACGGGTGACAACAGGGCGAGTATTTTCCTGATCGCCCGCCCAACCCGAGGCTCGTGGGAAGAATATGGGAGAGAAAATCGGATACTTGGTACTATACGAGTTTGAGTGGAAAAATATAGGTTGGGATGAGGGAAGAGTGGTATCCACCCATATGTCCCATATTATATAACATATATGAAAATCTATTATAGATCCACCTAAACACATGATAAAAGATTGGTTCATCACTATTTTACTAGCTCACACGTAATATTATGTTTTTTTTGCTTCATGTATCTCTTTTAGCACTTTAATTGCCTCCTATATTTAATATCTATGAATTACAGATATAAATATATATCCATTCCCGAATCCGATTCCAAGGAAATAATATAGGATTATGGGATAAGTGATATATAATTATATATGCTATCCGGCACTACCTGTACCTGATTCTAAATTTAAAGGAAAATATAGGTTCGGATGGGAAATGTTGCAATCTGATCTTACCCCACCCGATTTCACCCCTACAAATTACCAAAAGGTAGGATTTGGGGCAATTGAGTTATTGATTGTATTTTGAAGGCTAACTACCATTTTAACCCCATTTTCTCAACTTTGCTTATTTGACACTCCTTTTTTAAAACAAAGATTAAACTTGACCCTATTATGTGGAGCCAATGGTAACGGTGTTAAGTTAGAGCCAAAATGTTATTTATGCCCTTGCTAATATTTGCCCTACTTTCTCAAGGATTTTATTAGTTTGGTCCAGTTAATATATTAAATCATAGATTTCACATGTCGTTATAGCCTCTGAAATTTGAATTGCAGCGTTCAATCTCCGTTTCGATGTGTCAATGCCTTACAGAAAATAGTCACTCCAATTTGTCGGACACAAAAAAGGTAAGGCTTGATCCAATCGAAGGCCAAAGAAGACCAAAATTTGCACACAGTTTTATCCCTTTGGACACACTTCACAAGCGCAGCAATCACAGATCGTGACATCTCTATGGGTTACGTTAATACCCTGGCGTGGGATGCGAATGTTACCAGCATACCCTCTTCTATTATAACTTTGGCGGCTTAGATGCTTAATGATCACGCTGTTATTATACACAAAGACTACATTAGTTTTCTTTGAAAATAATCCATTAGGTTGATGCAGATCCGACCAATAATCGAGGCTATAGCCTTAGTTAATTGATCACTTGTTCTTACAATTCGTTTAATTGTAGGAAATGACAATAGGTTGGTGATTTGGTCAACCATCTCGTACAGCAAAATGAGAGATATAAAAGTCACCATATATATCAAATTCATGAAATTATCTCACAATATACTAATTTTTGTTTGGAAGGTAAAAATCACATTTATCCCGGTTAGAATAGGAACCGGTGCTAAAGAATATCTTTAGCACCGGTTTAAAAGTCCAACGAAACTTTGTGATCTTTAATTCCGGTTGATAACACCAATCAGGACTAAAGATCATTTTTAATCCCGGTTCAAATATTATCAAGCCGTGTCAGACTGCCAACGATTTTTAATCCCGATTGGTGTTAGCCTTAGTTAATTGATCACTTGTTCTTACAATTGAAATCAAGACAATAGGTTGGTGAGGATGTCAACCATCTTGTACAGTACAATAAGGGATATAAAAGTCACCATATATATCGAATTCATGAAATGATCTCACAATATATAGATCCATCTATTATATAAATCGTTTGATTCCTCAAAATAACGATCTAGTTTCAAAAATCAGGGTTACTGTGGCTATCAGCAGTGTTGAGCCGGTTTGCATCAAGAAACTGCTCGGTAAACTGACTAAATAAAAAACAAATTTAAATTCGAATTTTCAATGATTTGTTTCTAAATTTCTGATAACCAACAAAACGCTAGGGAGCGGATTTCAGTAAATTGCTTTTGAAACATTGGTTAGAATGCACAAAGATTCCATTAATTTTCATAATTTTTTGGCAATAAATTATCATTCAAAAAGACTAGCTGGTGAAGACTGCAGAGCTGACCAAGAACAAGAATTAGCCAGCTATTGAGCTGCAACAGCAAGCAAAATGCATGCATTTAAACTCCATTGCTTAGATACAAAATTCCTTCAGCTTTGATTTGATCATCCAAGCTAGCACACCAGCCATGGCGGAGGTTGTACACCTCCACCACCTCATCTTGCTTCTACCGCTGTTCATCCTCCCCTTCCTCCTCCTCCTCCTCCTCCGTTCCTCGCGCCGGCGTGGCTGCGGCCAGCTACCACCGTCGCCGTGGGCGCTCCCGGTGATCGGCCACCTCCACCACCTAGCTGGCGCGCTCCCGCACCGCGCCATGCGCGACATCGCGCGGCGCCACGGCCCACTCGTGCTGCTCCGGCTCGGCGAGCTCCCCATCGTCGTCGCCTCCTCCGCGGACGCGGCGCGCGAGGTCATGAAGACGCACGACGTCGCCTTCGCGTCGCGTCCCATCACCCGTACGATGCGTCTCGTCTTCCCCGAGGGCTCCGAGGGGATCATCTTCTCGCCCTACGGCGAGACGTGGAGGCAGCTCCGCAAGATCTGCACCGTCGAGCTGCTCAGCGCCAGGCGCGTCATGTCCTTCCGGTCGGTCCGCGAGGAGGAGGTCAACCGGCTGCTCCGGGCGGTGGCGGTGGCGGCGTCGGCAACCTCGCCGGCGAAGAAGGTGAACCTTAGCGAGCTGATGTCCGCCTACGCCGCCGATTCGTCGGTGCGCGCCATGATCGGGAGGCGGTTCAAGGACAGGGACAAGTTCTTGGCGATGCTGGAGCGAGGGATCAAGCTGTTCGTGACGCCGAGCTTGCTGGACCTGTACCCGTCGTCGCGCCTCGCCATGGTCGTTAGCAGGAAGCCTCGCCGGATGAGGCGGCACCGCGACGAAGTGTTCGCGTTCTTGGACGCCATCATCGAGGAGCACCAAGAGAACAGAGCCTCCGGGGAAGACGACGAGGACTTGCTCGACGTGCTCCTCAGGATCCAGAGAGAAGGTGGCATGGAGTCCACTATATCCACTGAATCCATCAGGACAACAATTGGAGTAAGTACACCTGAACACACAAAGAATTCAAAAAAAAAATACAATCATAATTTCACGCGAATATCAATTAGCAAATATCACCGCCATCTATATCTATACTATGTAGTAATATAAAAGGTACTAGTGGTGTTGGTGATGAATCTGCCACAATGTAGGGATACACAAACAGTGAGAGACTTTGTTTCCCAACCCCCACAGGCCACAAACCCTAAGAGCTCTAGCTCAATAGACACCTAGAAAATGACAGCAAAAGTAACATGATAATAATATATTAGAAAATAAAAATAATTTGTTATGGTCTTTACAATATACATATAATGAGCTACTTTTCTTAAAAGAAATCTGTTGCAATGTATGGGTATTATTATAGTAAGAATAATGTGTAAGGCCTGAACCTACACATCAGTGACATACTATAATTTTTATTTTTGGGGTACAATGATATTTTTCAACCCCATGATTTTTTTACAAGGATACCAAGGAAATTAGCAAAATGTAGTTACCTGAAAATTTGGCTTTGTGGTACACAGGACTTGTTCAATGGGGGCAGTGAGACGACAGCGACGACGCTACAATGGATTATGGCTGAACTCATGAGAAACCCAAGAGTTATGCAGAAAGCACAAGACGAGGTTCGACGAGTACTCATTGGTCAGCACAAAGTCACAGAGGAAAACCTAAGCAATTTGAGTTACATGCACTTGGTCATCAAAGAGGGGCTACGGCTGCACCCACCAGGACCACCACTGCTGCCACGAGAGTGTCGAACTACTTGTCAAGTGCTAGGGTTTAATGTGCCTAAAGGAACAATAGTGCTTGTGAATATGTGGGCTATAAATAGGGATCCTAAGTACTGGGACAAACCAGAAGAGTTTATCCCAGAGAGGTTTGAGCGTATTGATATCAATTTCAAAGGGATGAACTTTGAGTATATGCCATTTGGAGCAGGACGACGGATGTGTCCTGGGATGGCATTTGGTCTAGTGAACTTAGAGCTCGTACTAGCAAGTCTCTTGTATCACTTTGACTGGAAGCTATCTGACAACATAAAAGTCGGTGGCCTAGACATGACAGAGGAGATGGGGGCCACCACACGGCGACTCCATGATCTTTTGCTTGTCCCTGTTGTTCGAGTGCCGTTACCGTTAGACTCACACAGCTAGCTAGGTGGTAGATAAGTAGCTTGTGATTTTCTATTTCTTGATGAAGCGACCCAATATATTGGTGCACTACTATTTATCTATGTTTAAACCTTAACAATTAAATTATTTCAAAACTAGTCCAACTCACCGTGCAATTACATTTGTAGATTCCAATATGTATTTTAATATATAGTCTCTCTATTTGCTATTCATCTTTGTTATTGTTGCTAATTCTTTTCTGAACACATAAAAGATTTCTGTGTCATATTTATTATACGAAAAGAAGTAGAGTACAACACCCAAATGTTCGGCAGCTTTGCTGGACAGGAAGAAAAAGAAGCAATTGGCTACAACTTCCCTACTCTCTCGGTTCCCACTTTCAACTTACTTATCTAGCAAATCTCAAACTAGAGGCATGGCAAACAAGGACCATCATTACTTTTCCTCTTTCTCCTTAATATATAAAAAAAGTAGGATCCTTATATTACAGAATGGATGGAGCATGTGACTCCATACACCCTATATGGGAGGTTACCAGTGGAGAGCAATATTCAACTCCTCTTGGAATATCAGCAAATACCTAGATTGACGACAAGATGTTGTCGAAGACATGGGCGTTGTGCTACCTCCAAAGCTATTCCAAATGACCATAAGGACAAGGGAATCAAATCTCCAGTGGAAATGCTTGCTCAGGGACTTCCTATCTTAAAGCCACCCATCTTGTAGGATCAACAGGCTGCTATAAGGGTACTCACAGTGTAGGATATATACTACTATGAGTTACTCATGAAAAAAATAGATGCCATATGGAATGCGACCACTAGCTCTACTGTACAGGCTATTCTTCCATAAATTGTGTTTCAGCCCTTAATCATATGTGTATCAGTTCTTATAATTTTTTCTATTACCAAATCATTAAAGACTTTCAGTTTAGTCCCTATGATAGATAAAACAACATAACATATATCAATCCTTCCAATAGATCCACGTTTCAGCCACCCACCCTCTCCTTTTCCCCTCCTCCCCCACTCTCTCTCCCCTTTCTTCCTCGGGAAGATCGAGCCATCGAGGCAAGGGGCACAGCCAGCACCCATATTGCTGATGCTACCCCTCCCCATCGTCTAGTGGCGGATCCAGAAATTTTCTTGAGTCTGAGCATGCTTAGGCTATGTTTGAGATGACATCAATGATGAGATTATGGTCCACGTGCAAAACGAGATGAGTGATTAGGGTATGATTAATTAGGTATTAATTATCCATAGATAAAAAATAATATAACAAAGCAGAAGAGACAGATAGTGACCTTTGACAATAATCTATCAGCATCAAAAGAGTCCAATAACATGTTCTGCTTGTTTGCCTTTTTTTTCTACCTGTCTTAAACTAGTACACAATTAAAAGGCTGCTTTGGTGCACAAATAGTCGTGCAGGACACCATACTAACGACAGACTGCATCGTATAGAAGCATGACGCTTGGCGCCGCTTGTTGCCCGGGAGCGAATGTCATTAGCTAGCGGAGGAACAACACCGGAGTCCACTGCGGCAAAGACTGGGAGCCCGGGCAGCTGCCCTTGCTGGCCGGGCCCTGAATCCGCCGCGGCCATCGCCGACGCTGCTCCTCCCCATATCGCCGCTCCCACCCCTCCCCATCTCCGATAAGCTCCAGGCCGACATGCATCAGAGGTTCCATCACACAAGGAGGGGCAGCGGCAGTCGAGGAGGCGAAGCGAGGACCGACGGCAAGGTGACTCACCCGTCGTCGTCCTTATCTCGGAGCAGCCTTTGCCGCTGCGGCAGCCAGTGCGGCGAAGTGGACCGGTGGGGGAAGCAAGGCGAAGACCTCCCTCTCCGGCGGCCTCTCCCATCTCCTCCGACGAGCTCCCCGGCCTATCCCCTCTCCACTCTGGCACGGATCCAGGCGGTTCGTGGCTGGTCGAAGCAAATCAGGTTCGCGGCTGGTCGATCCAGGCAGCGGCGACGCAGCTCTCGGCAGAGGGCCACGAGCTCCACCAGCGGCAGCCGGCAACTCTTCGACCTGGTCAAACGTATTTTTAACGGAGTCATGTATAGAAAATACAGGCAATAGTATTTAGAAGAAGCATCAGATGCATGAGAAATGTTGTTTGGTTGAGCTATATCTGCAGCCGGTGAAATACTGAAATGTAAACGACCAGATTTTGTACCGTTCCGAAAACAAATTATGGGACGAAGTGAGGAACCAACGTGACAAACTAACAAGACAATATACGCGAACACTAAAATTCGTGATGAAAACTAGACTATAAGAGAGAGGAATCCATTTTTACAATTCAGGGGTTTACAATGTACTTCCTTCATCATAAAATAAACAAATCTATTATAGGATTTGAATATATCATATTCGTACCTGAAATATTGGGCCAACTGTGTAACGCTTCTGTGATCGCTGTTCATCTTCCTCAAGCGGCCAGAGAGCTCCAAATGAACTACGGGAGTGGATTGTAGTGAATGTTCCCTCGTATATTTTTTTCTTTTAAACTCAATATAAATAGTTGTAAAAAATTATGAAAAAATTAGCAATGTTGAGTATTGTGATATCTATCTATCCAACAAAAATCAAATTCGAATTCGACTTACACATCAAGAAACAAAAAAGACAAATTCAGATATAAACAGTACACTACTATTTACGTTGAATTTATCCTTTTTTTTATATCTCAACGTGTGAATTGAGTTTGGATCTAAGATTTAATAAAATCGTATAGATATGTTGTATGAATGTTATCAATTTTTTTTAAAATTTTTCATAACCATTTGGATGGTTTTTAAGTAAACAAAAGAACGTTCCCTCGAGGATGAAATAGTTTCCCATGAACTACTACTAATGGAGATATATGCCATATATAAGAATTCTTTTCGAAAAAATCGGATGGTAGGCGCTAGGGACTAATCAAGCTGATAATCCACACTCACTAAGCTTACTCTATCCCCTTATCCAACTAAGCTACATACCTACCGCGAGGAGGAGGCCGGGCGGCTGCTCCTCGGAATGCGGAGGACTTGCACCGGGACGGCCGGGGAACTCGGTGGTGGTGCCGGCGGCTTGGTCGACTGGGGACTGGCGGTGGAGGAAGGAGGAGGGCCACGGCGAGGAAGGAAGACGTCGAGCCGTCCGTGTTCTCTGCTTCTAAAGCAAGGCAGGCGGCATGGCGCGGCACAGGAGAGATGAGGACGGCGATGGCGTCACGGATGGTTGTCGCACAGGACGGCGAGGACGTGGTCGGCGATGACATCGGCTGCAGTTCGTCACTGTGCGGCGTACCGGGTGGCGACGAAGGTCGTCGAGCGGGCGTACGAGACGGCTGGATTCTTGGCGAAGAACAAAGGTGGAGGCGGAGAGGCGCGTACTCCGTGCCCTGTCGTGGAGCGGCGGCACACGGCGCAAGGACTGGCTCGGGCACAGCCTGGGCTCGAGCGGATTGCCTCGGGGGTCGCGCGCGCTTCGGAGCGGTGCGACAACGGCGGCGCGACGCATGGCTTGGCGAGCTGGCGCACGGGAAGGCGGGAGCGGGGAGGGGCGCAGCGCGGCCAGCTCTTGCTCGAGCTCGACCCAGACATGATGCGAAGGATGCGGCGTGGAACCGGTTCGGCGCAAGCCGCTCGGGACCGGCGTGGCAGGGCGTCTCGGTGCGGCGCACGGGAGCAGGTCGCTGGCCGATCCCGGCTCGGCATTTCGTCGAGTTTGTGTCGGGCGAGGGCGGCTGGCTCGGTGGGGAAGAAGACTGGAGAGGCCTCGCGGCGCTGGGCCGAGGAGGAGAAAGGGTGGCCCAAATTGAATAGTAGTATTTCCCAATTTCTAGGAATTTTAGGAATTTAAATTTTGAGTGACTTTGAAACTCTTTTGAGTCTTTCCAAAATTTGGTAATGCTAAAATTTTAGTAAGTTAGCAGCATTGCCAAGTTTTAATAAGATGGACTGGATATGATTTTGCCAAAATTCTATAGGCATTATCAATTTATCAATTCTATAGGCAACAAACTAAATGTATCTACATATTTATTTATTTTACCAAATAATAATATGGTTTAAATTGGCATTAATCTGAACAGGCTGTAGGACTTTATATGAGGTCTTTGGATGAATTTTTGGAATGGTTTAGGAGGGAGACTCGAACCTCAAAATTCGAATCTTAGAAATTTAATTTAGGAGAAAATATTTTGGTCAAGATTTTAAGTTCACAAGAAATAAATTAATTGAGATCATTGGTACACAAATCTTGATACACTCAAAGAACCAGCCAAACTTTTGAACATAGAATTTTATTAAAGTAGTTTTTAACGGTATACTGAAATCGGGGCGTTATGATTGTAGTGAAGCTCATGTCTTCTTGATTCTCAACCTAACAGGATTGGCAACGTAAAAAAAAATCAAGCACCTAAAAGGAGGTACAAAATGATTTTTCTCAAACTAGAAAAACGTTGCTACTGTTGTTGCACCTGATGCTAGTCTACGTATTGTTGCCTAGTTGGATTTGTATGTATGAGCTAGCACCTACTGTACTAGCCTAGCAGGATGAGGGTATTAGCAGTTAAAACCTGCGCGGGGGATGCGAATATTAGCAGCGTACTTCTATTAACTTTGGCGGCTTAGATGCTGAGTGATCACGGTGTTATTATGCACAAAGACTACATTAGTTTTCTTAAAAAAATAATCCATTAGTTGATGCAGATCTGATCAACCTACTAGAAAAACAATTTTTCCCAACACTGACGTTTATTTTTCCAGGCGGCCAAAAAAAACCCTCTTATAACTGTTTGCAAAAATAGTTAAAGAACCCTTAGATTTAGCCCCGCCAGCAAAAATCTATTTTCGCAGGTAGAGCCTTAAGAGATCCTGTCGGTGAAATAGGAATCAGGGTACCCCTTTCCCCAGGATATTAATAATTTAACTATAAAATTAAACCCTAGTTAAGCCATCTTTAAGCCAAAACGTCAATCGGTAATTAGGAGTATGGGGTCCACTTCTAGGAAGAAGCCTAGGGTCCTTGGCCTATCTCTGGGTAACCTGGTGAACTAGGGTTCCGGCCCTGTCTGAGGCCCTGTGCCTCCCATATCACTACTCTTATAGGGCTTACATTCTTCACGGAAGAAGTGTGTCGAGACCTATAAGATTCATATCTCAAAGTTTGTAGGTAATGAGGGGCCCGGTACCCAGCCTGCTTGGGGCCTGACCCCCCATTATCCTTTTAGGTTTGACACTCTTCTTTAGAAGAGTGTCGAGACATACAAGATCTACTTCTTGGATTACAAACTTAGATGGGCCAGAATCCTAGCCCGAGTCGGGATCCTGGGCCCATCTTTATCGGGTTCATGTTCTTCACCGAGAAGAACGTGGAGACTTACAAAATCTACATTTTAAGATAAAGAAGCAATAAGGGTAGCCTGGGTCCCAACCTGTCCGGGACCCGATCCCTTACTGCCCTTACAAGTCTCGCACTCTTGAGAGGAGTGTGGAGACATGTAAGACATATATCTTAAAAATAAAAAGCAATGAGGGTGTCTGGGACCCAACCCCTCATTTCCCTTATAAGTCTTGCACTCTTGAGAGGAGTGTGGCAACGTATAAAATCACATATCCCCTTCATCAACGACATCTTCGAGAAGCTCGTCTGAAACATCCCGATTTCCTGTTAAAGGACACGGGGATGTGGGTGTATACTTGCAAAGGTCAAGCCTCCGTCCTCCCTGCCAGCTGCAACCAACAATTGCAGCCACAAATGAAATAGGTTTGGCAGAGAGATTCCAAGCCGATGGGATTGAAATGATACCAAATAGACGGCAACACTGAGTCATGTGCGACAACCACGCATCTGGACACGCGTCGCTTATGCCCAGCGACACCCGGTTGCGCCAACTGGGTGGAGGGGGAATCATGGCGCTCTCTTGATGAGGTCGGGGCCCTTCCAGGCCCACCACACGGCATGTGGTGGATAGCAAGGGGACCCGACCAGCACAGGACGGTGCCCGGGGACCTTGGGGGCAATCTAACCGTATGATTTTGGTAGATTTCTCAGGATGCGTTTAAGTGAACCAGCTAGCAACGACAAGACAATACAAGCAAGAAGTTTCTAGGTAGATGTTAGATGGTATTGTGAGCCCCTCCCTGAACTATAAAATGAAGGGGACATACCACTTAGAAGAGGTTGGGTTTTTCTTAATTGAAAGAGCTAGCTTGTATTCTGTTAGATCCAGATAAAAACAACCAAGAACAAGAGTAGGATGTTACACCTCCGGGTGACCTGAACCTGTATAACTCTTTGTGTCTCATTGTCCCTTCGTAAGTTCAATCCGTCGCGCATAACGTCTTCACCGTTAGCCAACCCCCTGATCGGATCTTCAAACCTGAGGGGTGGGCTCTGAACCCTCCCCCCCCCCCCCCGTTGTCCGGAGAAAATCACTCCCTCGATAGATCCGCTTACGAAAATAAATACAGGTGGACCTCTTAAGGCTCCGCCTAGAAAAATATGATTTTCGCAGGCAGGACCTTAAGTGATCCGCCTGTAGAATATGGGGATTCTATTAAATCTGGTTAAGTCCTGATCGGGTCCTCCTCCATCTCCTTTACTCCCTCATCCCTCTCTCTCCCTCTACTCATCCCATTCCCACTGACAGCAATGGTGAAGTCGCCTCGGCCCACCGTTGGGCGTGATGACGACTGGATCCGTCCGCTGACCACCGGAGGGCGGAGGGCGGTGGTGGCAATGTAGCTGCTCCCCTCCCTCTCCCTCCCAGATCTGGCGGAGGGGTGACGGAGTGGTTGGAGGGGGAAGGGCGGCAGCGGTGGTGCGGCTCCCCTCCCCTCCCCTCCCTCCCTCTCTCCCTCCAAGATCTCGAGAGCGCGACCGGAAGGTGGGAGGACAGTGATGGCGGAGGCGCGGCCAGATAGGGGAGGGCTTCGGTGGCGGTGCGGCTCCCCTCCCCTCCCTTTCCCTGTCCCTCCCAGATCTAGCGGTGGCATGGCCAGCGCTGGGAAGGCGGCAGCGCGACCGGAAGGTGGGAGGGCAGCGGTGGGTGCGAAGGGGCGGCGGTGGAGGCACGGCCAAAAAGGGGAGGGTTGCGCAGCGGTGCGGCTCCTCTCTCCTCCCCTCCCTCTCCCTTTCCCTCCCAAATCTGGCGGTAGTGCGGTAGGCGGTGGGAGGGCGGCGCCGCAGCCGGAAGCAGGGAGGGTGGCGGAGGGGCGACGGCGGAGGCACGACCAAAGGTGGGAGGGCGACAATGTGGGCAAATGTGGGTAGGGCGGTGACGGGTGGGGGTGGTGGCGAATTTTTTTTGTTCGCCCATGATATTTTCGCAGGCTGGTGGCTTTAGCACCTTCGAAGATGGAGATGTTGTTTGCGAAAATGATTTCATTTTCGCGGTCAGGGCTAATGTCTACTTGTATTTTTGCTGGCCTTCAAGTGTAGGCAGGGTGAATGGCCGCCTGAAAAAATCGTTTTGGCCCATTTGTAAAAAAATGTTTTCGAGTAGTGCAATAATCGAGGCTAGTATAGCCTTAGTTAATTGATCACTTGTTCTTACAATTCGTTTAGTTACCAATAGGTTGGTCAACCATCTCGTCCACCATCAGTACAATGAGTATAAAAGTCACCAACCGAATTCAT
This sequence comes from Oryza punctata, assembly GCA_000573905.2. Lineage (NCBI taxonomy): Eukaryota > Viridiplantae > Streptophyta > Magnoliopsida > Poales > Poaceae > Oryza > Oryza punctata. The sequence continues at coordinate 32,834,417 of CM002493.2, forward strand.
GAAATGATCTCAGGACAGATATATCCATTATATTGTTTGATTCCTGAAACATAACGATCCAATTGATGATCAAGTAGTTAGAATCAGGTGTTTTTTTAGAAAAAAAAAACGGCCTCTCGAGTCACCTTGCGTGGGGAGGCTCCCAGCCCTAGCCACCGCCTCCTCAACCGATCTGCTTCGCCTCCACCACAGCCATCGGCGGTAGAAGGTTAGGTAGCGCTTTGTCCCAAGTAGCTGCACATCGGCATTGCTTGGTCTGTGTTGTTGGCGATCAGGTATTGGTTGCTACGCGGGTGACAACTTCTATTTTGATCGACAAGATTGGTCTGCCGTTGCTAAAGTCGGTTCAACGGCTACGATCAATTTTGAGCAGTTCGTGCTCATTTCATCCAAAGCAATGGCATAGAGTACTAGTGATGACTCTGGGTGAAAACCTAATATGGTTTATCTGGACTCAGAGGCGTCGGTGAGTTTTTGTTGTTTTCTTTGTTGAAGGCGTCATCTCAGGCATACCTGGCCAAATGGGCGGCCCGGCCCAGTATGGCACGGGCACGCCAGCAGCACGGCACACTACGGCACGACCCGTTAGGCACGGCTTCTATAGCGGGCCATGCTGTACCGGCCCACGTGCCATCCCCTCGGCCCAGGCACGGCCCAAGGGGACGTCGTGCCGTGCCGTGCCGGCATGGGCCCATGAATGGCCCATGGGCCGTGGGCGGCACGGTTGGGCTAGGAAGCAGCTGGCAGCAGGTGGTCTGGCTGGAGCTAGGCGGCTGGGACTGGGCGGCTTGATGAGTGGCGCTCGCGGGAGGGCGGCTGGGTGAGTGGGCGCGGGCGAGCAAAATTTGACGCTGGACGGCAGGAGCAGGCGGGCACTCGGGCGACGCCTGGAGGATGCACAGCGCGCGGGAGCGGGCGGTCCGGGGGGGTGCGTGCGGGGCCGCATCGACGAGGGCGACACGTTGAGGAGGCGTGGAGACGCGAGATGGCGAGAGCACCACTGTCAGCATGTCGCTGCCTGCCCGCCTGTGTCAGCCTGTCGGGCTGTCGGCTCGGCTGCGAAAAATCAACGATTCAAAGAGGATCCCAAAATTTTTACTCGGTGGAAGAAAAAATAATGATTAGTTGTAGTTGGAAAAAAATAGGAAAATAGTTAGACTTATGAAAATTTTAAAAAAATGTGGGAAAAAAGAGTAATGACTTTATTGATGTTTTACATGATACATGCTGTCTTGTTAAAAACTTTGTCATGTAAAAACTCATATTTGAGAAAACCATGAGAAAGAAAAGAGTACAGCCTACGGGTCGATACTTAAAAATAGAAAGTAGGTACTCTGATTGGTCGCCATCTAAATAAAGATTTTTGAACTGAGTGACCAATTGTTGGTTGTCAGCAGTGTATTGGGCATGTTCTATAGCTAGCTCCCAGTCTTTAACGCTTAGTTGCATTTCTACGTGATCGCTGCTCGGACTTGTTCTCCTGTCCTCGATAATTCTCCCGCATAGACTAAAGGCCGATTCAGAGGATACCGAAGGTACGGGCACCGTCAACACATCCTGTGCTAGTTTTGAAACAATCTTGTGATCATTCCACCACCTGAGTACATTGAAGTCTGATGATTCATGCCTGATGGCGTCGCTATCCAAATACTTGGACAACTCTTCAGTAGGACCATGCGATCTAGCGTCACCACTTGCTGTTGACGAACTGCTACCACCACCATGGCTAGAAGATGAGTCATCCTAAATTCTGCTCCACTGTAATTTTTTCTTACCCACTGCAAGGGCAAGTGGGGGTCTTTGCAAGCGAACTCCCTGAAACTTTAATTCGTACTTTCCAAATACCTCATACAATTTAGTTTTAACATCAGAATAATAGGTAGAATAATCAACATTAATAGTATCTCCAATAAGTGATAGAATACTGAGGAAACCACGTAATTTTCTCCTAGGGTCAAGAATAAATGGAAAAGCATACAGCATGGGGATGTTTTTCCAATATGTAAGATATTTTTGTTTCATACTTAAGACTACGGGCATTAAAAGTTCATCATTTTCATACTCTTTCAACAAAGTAGCAATTTCAAGAATATTATGTAAATTAAATTAGTTGTTGGATAATATCTGCCACACCCCGTCCCTGCGCCACTGTACAAATGGCACCGAGGAGGGCGTGCCGCAGGAGAATGGTAACCGCTTTCCCACGGAACCACGAAACAGGTACCAGTCCCAGGATAATTATGTTGGTACCAGCGGTAACATGATGAATCAATGCAGGATTTAAATAAACACAATATACCTTTACGTTACAGCTTCGGGTAATTCCTGAGTTGCAACCATCAATCAGAGTCAGTAGCAGCGAAACTTAGCGAAGCTAGGGCACCAAATCCATCGGCAGTAGTTTAGGTTTAGGGACGAAACTCCAACCATCATCTTCTTCCTGAACTTAAGCCAAGGGAACAAAAACAACAACGTGTATATGCAAGCCACTAGGAAACGTGTATATGCAAGCTTCAAAGAAAGACTGGGTTTATTTGGCAAACCATTTAATTTAACACACTTTTCAAAGGTCTAAGTGTAGATTTTCAAAATTAAATTTCTCCTTCAGAAAGAGGCATCACACCTCAATCCAAACACAAGTTGCTTTGCAACAACCCGAGTGGAAAAAGCCAAATTTTAGCATTTAAAACACTTTCTCCTTTATTAGCTTTCTTCACCTTCAAAACATAAACCAACATTGTCTTCAGCAATCATCCGTTAACCAAGTCTCAAGGTTAACAAACTCTGGGTCCGACCCTCTCGACCTGCCAACCCAAACTCGGCCCTCTCGACCCTATGGTGCCAGATGACACCCCAGGTCACACAGACCTGTTCCCAACCACGAAGGCTGGCCGTCCGTCACAAAGAAGGACTCTGGTAACGGTTCCCATCCCGAGTATCCATTTATGAAATAATTTTTAAAACAAATCTACGCTTGAGACTCACCTTACATTTGCCCTTCACCGTGGGCACGGCTGTTCGAACAGTTCAGTTAAACCTCTGCAGAGTCTGTACGCTTTACCCATAAGACACGAAGCTTACACCGATAGTGGCCGGTACCGGAAGTTCGTGACAAGGCCTTTCTCTAGCCAACCCATAAATATCCCGTGTCGCACAGAAGGATGGAATCTCTCCACCAAGCATCAGGCCAAATTTCAGGCCCTCATCTACCTAGGCCCCACCGTATGGACCCCGACACATCCCCACTGGAGGAGATTGCCACGCCACCATACCGGTGCTCCTCAACTGCCAACATGCTAGATACCTACGTTCTAGCTAGTTACTCATCCAGGGACTACCCACTTCACCCATGTGGTCGTACTGTAAGATGCTCGGATGTTAAATCCCACGGAATCGGTCCTTATGCGCGACTATGAAACCAAACCACACAGGAGAGGATTTGCACCGCAAGTTTCCTCCATAAAACCTTTTTATTTTCAAAAGACACTGACTCCCTGAGTCGGGTTTTATAAACCTTTCACAACCCAAGTTTTTCCACCTCGATAGCCAAACATAAACAAATGGTGCAAAAGGACACCTGCGCCTAGAGAGCACAAGCATCAGGGTACTACTATGGTGGAGCGACAAGGGTTTGAGTTTAACCAAGTCCTATAGAAAATAATGCAACTACATAGGTTGGTCCATCGGTCATGTGCTCATAGACCGATGGCCGATCAAAAATAATGGTGTACGCTAAGCATGCTATCTTGCAAACAACACATTTTATAAACTAGGAGCAATATGATCAAAGAGTGGCTTGCCTTATCGTTGGTCTTCAAATCTTCGAGAAAATCCGCGTCCGTTGCATCTCCGAAACATTCACTATGCGATCAAAAGAGAAAACCATCCAAAATCCTATAAAGTAAATAATAACTATTATAATCTAATAGTGTCATTGGATAGATCTCATTTTTATAAAGATTATGGAGGTTGAACGAAGTCAATTGAACATACGGTTGGGGAGAAATGAAATTTGGAAGATTAAGGATTTCCAGAAATGTGAAAAAGGATTTATTAAATTGGAAAGGAATATTCGCTGGAATATTCCTTGGCTGTGGGACTGAGCAGAGGGAGGTATATTGGACTTTGTAGCTCAAATTTGAGGGTTGGGAAGCAATATAGACTTTTTGGTTGGGCGGCCCAATGAATGCAGAAGGACGGTTGGTAGACTTTTGTAGAGGATTTCATGGGCTTAGCTCGATAAGATAGAGGGAGGTGATATAGACTTTTTTGGAATGGGCCTGGGATGTAGAGGGACCTGATTTGAACTTCGGTGGAGGGGATTAGGAGAGGGGTTCCTACCGGCGGGCCCCACCATATTTCTCTTCCTTATCTTTTCTCCTTTTCTCTCTCCTTATCCCATTCTCTCTTTCCTTAGGAGTGCATTCTAAACTCTCGAGGGGATGTTCCCTCGTTGTTTGCATGTTATCCAAATGGTTATGAAAAAATTTTAAAAAAATCAAAAAGATAGATTAATGTATGATAAATCACTCCACAAACATGCAAGCTAAAATTTAACTTCTACAAGTTGCAACAAAAAAACAAATTAAACTGTGACTAGTTAACATATATTCACAGTTAAATTTGTTTTTTTCACTACAACTTGTAGAATTTAAATTTGACCTTGCATGTTTGTGGAGTGATTTATCACTTATTAATCTATCTTATTGAATTTTTACAAATTTTTTCATAACTATTTGGGTGACATGCAAACAACGAGGGGATGTCCCCTCGAGAGCTTAAAATAGTTTCCCCTCTTTCTCTTACTCCTTTCTTCCTTCTCTGCTTCTTCTCACGAGTAGAAGAGGGAGAACACCGGCGACAAGGCGGGCGCGGGACGGCGCGCAGCAGGGCCGGTGGCTAGGGCGGCGCCTGCCGGGCGACGACGCGGTAAAGGGCAGGTGGAGCAGCACACGGCTTGCACGAAAGGGAAAGACGGCGCGACCGGGTGCTTGGTCGGGTGGCGGCCGGGCGACACGCGGCCGAGGTGGCGGCGTCAGCGCAGAAGCGGCAGGGCAGAAGGTCGATGTGGCCAGGCAGAGTTGGAGCTAGCACCGGCCAATGCGGCGTGTGGCTGGGGAGACAGCGCAGCTCGGTGCACGGGCTAGGCCACGGCATCGGCCGGGCGTGACGACGGTGTTCGGCTCCTGGCGCGAGGGCGGCGGTCATGGTGGTTTGGATGGAAAAGGGGTGGCAACAATGGGAGGTGGTGGAGCTTGGAGGTCAAGGGAGGAAGATGATGGTCGCAGCGGATTTTATAGCCATCGCGGCCGGCGAATGGCAACGAAGGCAGCTCGGTCGAGCGGGGCCAGCCACCCTGTTCGGCTATCACCGTTGGCAGTGGTGCATCAGAGAGAGGAGAGAGAAAGGATGGCGAACGTTATGGCATGGGTGAGCTCGGCCCACTGCTTTCGGTGTGGACGCATGGCTCATGGTGATGCCGGTGTTAGGGGCTGTTTCGGTGGACTGGGACCTTGGTGTAGGAGAGATCACCGGCAGCAGCGGGCACGGCGTGGTCGGTGGATAAACTCGCTTCCGTATTCTCCTTTCCCTCCAGAGTTTTTCTCTGCTAATGCATGCCAGACCTGCTCAGCGAGCGGAGCGAAGCGGTGCCTAACCTCAGTAGAGAAAGTGAAGGCGGTGCCTAATCGCGGGGCTTGCCGCTTAACAACGAGGAGACAGTGAGGTAGAGAACAGAATGGGTGCATGCACGGGTGTTGGGTGGACAGTTTGCTTGCTTGTCTCAGTGAAGAAAAAGGAGTGCATGCATGCTTTGTCTATTGTTATTTTGCCATGTGGGCTATAGACAATTTTGAACTTGTAAAATGACTGAGACTCTGATGTCTAATGTTTTGTTTGGGATTTTTGGCCTAACAGGGAATTTGGGTTGGAGGGATTTTGGCTTTTTGAGAATAGTTGCAACAAATGGAACGAATGGAAAATGATTTAGAACGGATAGAAATTGGAGAGGTGATTCAGGACGCGATTCGGATCCCGAAATCCGAACACGGGGATTTTATTTGGAAGACAAGGATTGGAGGAAAGACTTGGCTTTTGTCGGTTCCATTGGTGCCTAATTAAATGCAACGGGAAAAACAACTATTTGTTTCGACCCGCACTTGTACAACAAATATTTATCAAGCGGTCGAAGTCCGAAACAAATATTGTTATATTATCCGAACTGAGAATAAATTATTTGAGGAGTTATTTTGAGTCTTTAGGCGGGTATTTGAATTCAAATTTAGAATTTGAATTCATAGGGTTCAAAGGAGCTTCATGGAAAAAGTATTTGATCAAGGTCTTGATAATTGAGATGTAAGAAATTGTAGAGAGTGAACTAGATGGCAAAAGAGGAGGATTTGAATATGTTTTTGAAAGGGTTTGAGAGGAGGACTCGAATCTCAAAATTCAAATCAGTAGGATTTAATTTAGAAGGAAAAGATTTGGCCAAGAATTTGAGTTTACAAGGAAAGGGTTAATTGAGATCCTTGGCACACAATCCTAAATACACTCAAAGAACCAAATTTTTGAACATAGGTTTTTAAATAAATATTTTCCGACGGGGCGAAAATCAGGGCGTTACAATATCCTTGAGATAAAAGAAGAGTATAGTCATGAAATGTTTCAAGAAATTGATAGAGCCTTTCAACAATGTGCCAAGTATGGTCAGTCAGTATTGGCTGGTCATCACTGTTTTTTGGGCCATTACGTGTTTGAAGAAAAACAGTAAGTAATTCGTTGTAAGGTAATACAACCTTTAACATATAATAAGTGGTATTCCACCGATGTTCCGCATCGGTCATAAATTTACGTGGGTGCATATCCGATGCACGACAATACCTTCTCCATTGTGCAATCCGTGGGTTAGAACTAGTTAAGCACGTGATTGCTTGACGAATGGCGTCGATGTGTACATGCACTCTCTTAAACCCACTTTTAACAATTAGATTAATAATATGACATGCACAACTCTGATCTAGAAGAAATGATTCAGCATAAACACAAAGTAATGGTTGCAGAATTTCCATGGCCCTAGAATTTGCAGACGCATTATCCATTGTTACAGCAAAGATTTTATCTGCAAGTCTATACTCATTAATAACCTGTCGAATTCTCTCTGCTATATTTTCACCAGTATGTGCAACATCAATTAACCTTAGTCCAAGAACTTTTTTTTTGCATTTGCCAGTCATCATTAATGAAATGTTCAACTACACTAAGGTAATCTTCTTTAGCCCTACTACTCCATATGTCTCAGGTGACACTAACAGAAAAGGTGCATGTACAAAATAATTCCTTCAGTGATTCACAACCTTTGTCATAGACATTTTTCAAATCACGTGTTGTGGTTTGTCTACTAACAACTTGAAACCTAGGATTATGAGAATTTTTGATGTAATTTTCAAATGCAGCACTCTCACCAAAGTTCAAGGGTAAATATTGTCTAGAAATTAAACGGACAAGAGATTCTCAAGCTACCATAGGATCGTACTCCCTTGTACGTACAGTACCTCCTCCACATGCACTCTCAGTCACAGTGCCGGATCCTGATGAACCCGTCGGTACCTCCTCCACAATTGGTGGTGTTGGAGCCGATCCGGTGGTATCATACTCACCAGTTGGGAATGACCCCGACAGGTAATTAGGGTCGAAATCACCTAACGTGGATGACGGAAGGTTCGGATCATCCATTCTGAAATGTTGAAACAACATAAAGAAATTTCAGAATATTTATTTACATAACATAAAATACAAATAATACATAAATATGAATATATAACGTACTTCTTTCTTACCACCTTGGCTTTACACCTCTAGTATGCACTATTTTTTAGTCACAAATTATTTTTGATTTTAGATAAAATTTGGTCAAATTTTATCTAAATCAAAAAATTGAACTTTCACACAAAAGAGCACAAGAGAACACAAAATGGGAGGTTTGGATGATTCAGAATGTTGGGGTGGGTGCCCTATTTATACAAAGAAATTTCATATTTTTTCGATTATTTTCGCACTCCAACAGCTACTTCTCGAAAATAGTCATTGGGGGACACGTGGTGCTCTCGGATCGGCCACCGTACGCCCTCAGCGCTCTCCCGCTCATGTTGTGACACGCCACGCCGCCACGTGCCACGTACCATGTGCCGAGCCGGCTGGTCGGCTCCCGCTCATGTTGTGACACGCCACGCCGCCACGTGCCACGTACCATGCGCCGAGCCGGCTGGTCGGCTGGCCGCCTCCCGCTCCCGCCATGCGTCTGCACATGGGCCGTGCCACGCGTGCTCCTAGGCCGGGTCGTGCCGGCATGCTACAGCAGTCGTGACGTGCCGTGCTGGCTCACAGACTGAGGCGTCGGCCCAGACACGACACGGGATAACGGGTCGTGCCGGCATGGCCCACAGGCTGCCGTGGCGTGTCGGGCCTGGACCGCGTACAATAATATCGTGCTCGGGCCGGTCCGGCTTGGCACGGTCCATTTAGTCATGCTTTTTTATGGCAGTGATGGATAAACATTTGGTCTTTTGAAGACGTTGTTTTGGAGTAGATGTGTATGACTTTATATTCGTGCTTGGTCTATTGTATTTGTATGAGTTGATGTAGAACAATATCAGCTGGCTTGTGTTGTATGAGTTACTGTAGCTATCAGCTGTCGCCAATTCACATGGATAAACCACTCGGTAAATCGATCAAATTAAGAAAACAAATTTAAATTCGTAGTTTACTATAAATTGTTTCTAAGTTTCTGATAACCAACGAAACCGCTAGGTAGCGGATTTCGGTGGGCAAACGGTTTTATAAAACCCTGGTTAGAATACACATGGATTTAGGGCCATTACTCATTCAAAAAGACTCGCTGGTGCAGAGCTGACCAAGAATCCGCCAGCTATTGAGCTGCAACAGCAAGCCAAATGCAAGCATTTAAACTCCATTTCTGAGATATATGTGCATCTTTGGTTTGATCCAAGCTAGCCCACAAGCCATGAATTTTCTGAGATACATGAATTTTGAATTTTTAATACATCAAGATCTTGCTTCTTCAGCTGTTCATCCTCTGCCGCCGTCAGGACTCAGGAGCTACCCGCTAGCCTATCTGAAAATTCAAAATTCATATTCTCAACTATTCTAGAAGCAAAAGTTAAAAAGTGCATGTGGTAGTACTATGGAGCTGTGAAACATATGGAAACTAGTCAATAGTCTTATTCTTTGTGACTTGGTGACTTCTAGTATTCTTATACATGTACTCCCTCCGTTCCGTTCAATATAGTAACCTATTATACTATTCCGTTCAGATTCATATTACCCATGTGTTTAACACAACATTATATTGTATATTTTCAGACGGCGAGTATTAGATGTGTTCAGGAAGCTTCCTTGCATTGCATGTCGATAGAAATGCTTATAAATAGGCAGCCATGTACAAGACGAGCTGCTGCTACCTAACAACCACTGAAACGTGCAACACTTCAGTTCAGCAAAGCAAATAAAAACAACACAAGCACCAACACCATGGCGGCGGAGCTTGTTCACCTCCTCGAGTACTATCTATTCTTGGTACCCATGCTGTTCATCGTCGCCCTCCTCTTCGTCGGCTGTTCGTCGCGCCGCCGCCGTCGTGGCCGCGGCAGGCTCCCGCCGTCTCCGTGGGCGCTCCCGGTGGTCGGTCACCTCCACCACCTAGTGGGCGCGCTCCAGTACCGCGCCATGCGCGACATTGCGCGGCGCCATGGCCCACTCGTGCTGCTCCGGCTCGGCAAGCTCCCCGTCGTCGTCGCCTCCTCCGCGGACGCCGCGCGCGAGGTCATGAAGGCAAGCGACATCGCCTTCGCGACGCGCCCCGTCAACCGGATGATCCGGTTGGTCTTCCCGGAGGGGTCCGAGGGGATCATCTTCTCGCCCTACGGCGAGACGTGGAGGCAGCTCCGCAAGATCTGCACCGCCGAGCTGCTCAGCGCCAGGCGCGTCATGTCCTTCCGGTCGGTCCGCGAGGAGGAGGCCGGCCGGCTGCTCCGGGCGGTGGCGTCGGCGGCGTCGGCAACCTCACCGGCGAAGACGGTGAACCTTAGCGAGCTGATGGCCGCCTATACCGCCGACTCGTCGGTGCGCGCCATGATCGGGAGGCGGCTCAAGGACAGGGACACGTTCTTGGCGATGGTGGAACGCGGGATCAAGCTGTTCGGCGAGCAGAGCTTGCCGAACCTGTACCCGTCGTCGCGCCTCGCCATGCTCGTCAGCACAATGCCCCGCCGGATGAAGCAGCACGGCGAGAAAGTGTCGGCCTACTTGGACGCCATCATCGAGGAGCACGAAGAGAAGAGAGCCTCCCGGGATGACGAGGAGGACTTGCTTGACGTGCTCCTCAGGATCCAGAGAGAAGGTGACCTGCAGTTATCCAGAGAACGCATCAGATCAACGATCGGAGTAAGTACCCTGAGTCCATAAAACGTTAAGAAAATCATACAGGTAGAATCATAAACATATCCACATCTCAAGTTGCAAATAGACACAAATAAAGGAATTTCGCGACTTCATGTGTTTTTTTAACAGTGATACATCAATTAAACTAGGGTATTGTTCCGCGCAGTTTGCGTAAATCTAGATAATTCATTTAGTGTTAGATTTAATATATAACTCTGAAATTTTTATCTCAACAGCTACCATTGTATGTCGAAGTATATTTTGATTTCATATACAACTCTTAACTTATATTTATATAAGGTCTAGATTTCATATACAATTCTTACATTCTATTTCTATAGTCTAAGATTTCACATAGAACTCTTAACTTCTATTTCTATAGATGCAATTGTATTTTGTTACAACTATATCAATCAAAATATACTGTATAATCTGAACCCACCGTAATCTAACAGTTAAGATTTTTTTTTGTTTATGTGGAAATTTCTAGCCTATAGAGCGCATGCGTAATTTCAAAACTTTTTTATAATATAATAGATTAAAAAATTGTTACCATTATGTTTTCCATGAATATACTTACAAATATACTTACAAGTAATGAAACTTTGGCTTTGTTCCGTGTAGGACATGTTCATTGGGGGCAGTGAGCCACCGGCCATAACGTTGCAATGGATTATGGCTGAGCTCGTGAGAAACCCAAAAGTGATGCAAAAGGCGCAAGAGGAGGTTCGGGGATTGCTTGTTGGACAGAACAAAGTCACAGAGGAAATCCTAAGCAAATTGGGTTACATGCACTTGGTCATCAAGGAGGCACTCCGGTTGCACCCTCCAGGACCACGACTACTATTGAGAGAGTGCCGAACCACTTGCCAAGTGTTAGGGTTTGACGTCCCTAAAGGAACAATGGTGTTGGTGAATATGTGGGCTATAAACAGGGATCCTAAATATTGGAGCCAAGCAGAAGAGTTTATCCCGGAGAGGTTTGACAATGCTGGTATTGATTTCAAAGGAACAAACTTTGAGTATATGCCATTTGGAGCAGGGCGACGCATGTGTCCTGGGATGACGTTTGGTCTAGCAACGTTAGGGCTTGCACTTGCAAGTCTCTTGTACCATTTTGACTGGAAGCTACCCGACAGGATAGAGATTGACATGAAGGAGCAAAGTGGGGTCACAACACGGCGACTACACGATCTTATGCTCGTTCCTATCATCCGAGTGCCATTACTGGTGTAGAAACACGTAGCTGCTATCTACGTAACTAGCGAAGGGGAAAATATATAGTGCAAATCTGAAAACTACCATAGGAATTAAAAATAGATGTCTAAGATTTGTTCACGTAACACTGGGTAAAATTTTTACTCCAAATTTTAATCATGAGTAACAGTTTTGCTGGGAGTAAAAGTTTTAGTTATAGTGATGTGGATAAATCTCAAACGTCTATTTTTCTACCATACGGTAGTTTTCATGTTACACTGCATATAGAGTTTGTGCTACATGTTCCCTCTAGTCAGTGGAGGATTCAGAAGTTTTTAAGACTAGTGCTAAGTTAGGTCTTAACTAATGAAGTATTGGTTTTCTACAAAATTTATATGGTGATTCAACACAATTTAAACAAGATTTTGGAGGTAAGCTTAGAGCTCAATCCCTAGCTACCCTAGGCCTACCTCCGCCCCTGTCCCTAGTGAAGCACCCCCAACATCTTGGGAACTACCTTTTTATATAAGTTTCAACCCAAACAAATAATTTTTTTTGGAACAAGTTCAATTGGCTGTGCAACTTACATGTGTAGGCCACATTATGTATTTGAATATATATACTTCTATTTGCTATTCATCCATGTTATTTGTTTATATAGTTTTATTATCGTTCTCTTTTCCACACGGTTCTAATTGTTTGGGACTCTTTTAGAGTACACTTGTATTTTTCATGCCGTTGAATGGTTAAAAAACTTTCTAACACATACAACTAATCAATCTAAATATGCAATCCATAATTTTACTTCCTTCTAATTAACGTGGTATTATCTATGGCGTTGTGTATAATTTGCGGAGCCCAAATAGCTGATGCATGCAGGAGATAATGTAGTTCGGTTGAGCTGCTATAACCACAGACCTTAGGTCTGTCTGACTGTCTCTCAACGGCGCCGTTCAAACCTGCGAAGAATGAAGATTAATTATGAGCATATAAAACGATAAATCTATTAGCTTATGATTATTTAAGTTTTAATTATTTTAAATTTATTAAAAATATATTTATCTGATATTTTAAAACAAAATTTTCACACAAAATACTACGTTTAGCAGTTGAAAAATGCTAAAGAAAATCGAGATAAAATTTGGTAAAATTTTAAGTCTACAAAATTGAACACATCTAACATCACCAAAATTTGGCACGGCAAAGTGTTAATGTCCATACATGCATGTAGGGGGGCTTAATTAGCTTTATCAGTTTATACAACCCCCACCCCCACACGCACGCGCGCTATTTCTTCTTGGATCCACCACCACTTGTCATAGCTAACTCTGCAGCCTCCAAAATTCTGCAATAAAAAGGGTCACTTTTTGTAATGTTCTGCCGTGCAGAACAATTCTTCGAGAATGAAAGCTTATATACACCAATTACGGATGCAAGCTGGAATATACTCCAAAAACAAATCTGGGCGTCTTCCAGAGTTTCAGAACTGAAACATGAAATCGATCAGACATGTCAATGAATTTTGATGCCTCAAATCACCATATCAGCAAGCTAACGGACCCCAAACTGCCGTAGTGCTGGCCCGTTGGCCCAATTCTGTGCAGACCCAAAAACTTTGGGCCGTAAATCTTGGTCTCCATGGACCAACGAACGACCGCAGGTGCGGTGCGCCCATGCGAAAAGGAGCCATATAAAACCATTACGGCGGCATCGCATCTCGATTTAAGGTATTGATTAGAAGAATCTACTAGTCCATAAAGCAAGGAGAAAATTATATTCCTACCACCTATGATACAAATAAAATTCTCTTAAATTGCTAACCCAATTTACGATCTGATTATAATTAAATCTTTATAACAAGACCTTACATGATTGTATTGTTTTACGAAAAATACAAATTACTTTTATAATATATTTACATTACTTTTAAATTTTATTAAGTTACTTCTTAGACATATAAAAGTAAATTCAATAAAACCTAAAAGTAATTTGCATATATTATAGAAGTAACTTAAAACAAAAAGAAAATAACTTATCATGACATTAGAAGTAAATCCGTTGTGGGGGTGAAAATATGAGTCTATCTAGAAATTAAATTTAATTAGCACAAATTATGGAATTGACTTAAAAATGATAATAAAATAAATAACTCACAACATTGTAAATGTATAAGAAGTAATTTAATCAAATTTAAAAGTAATTTATATATATATATGATAAAAGTAACTTACATATATAATAAAAGTATTTTACAACATAAATATTTTTTATCAGTATATAATCATGTAAGATGTTGTTGTAATGATTTAATTGCAACGAACACAATGGTATAATCGGATAATAGATCGGATAAATAATTTATGAGAAAATTCTATAAGAAGGAAAAAAGACGTGCACTATTAGGTGTACTAATAGCAAGCGGATCGCTGATTATAATAATCTAGCATACGATCTCGTCGTAGTTACATCTATTGGATAACTCCACGTTCGTCGCAATGTTTTTTATGGTATATTTTGTTTGAGGACGTGATACGATGAGTTAGGCCCATTGTTCTTTTAAGATAGTCCCAGTTATATTATGTTTGATATGAAGGATCGATGGGGTGATTCTGTTTTAAGATAGGATAATGTGACATGTAATTAGCGATAAAGAGAAAGTGAAATGGATTCGCTAGTTTTTTTAGAACATGCTTGTCTTGGATCTTGAAAGAATAAATATTCTACTTCTCTGGGATCCTGTTCTTTAATCAAACACCCTTAAGAGTGAGCTTGTTTGTCCAGTTTCATCCTATCTCACAAATCAAACACACGCTTAACCTTTTAGTTTGATCAGTCGGTAAAACCAACCAAGTACTGATCACTTACCTCGTATTGGAAATATGCTGAATATACTGAATGCTCTCATATACGTAGTATCTAGCATGTATGTGTGTGTGTGATATATGTATAAGTTGGATTTTTTTTGCACGCGAGAGCACATGTACCTACAATCTACACCCTATATATAGCTTGCACGAATCTTAGAGAAGGTACACTAGTTGTTAACGAAATGTACCATGCATGATGTTTCTTTCATACAATACTTTTTACAAGTGTAAAATACCTTGTTTATATAGTTTTTCTATTTCTTGTATGTAAAACACTAAGTTTATCAATTTACAAGTTTAAATTTACCTTGTTTAAAGTATCTTGTTTATGTAGTTTTTGTATGGTAGGATATATATCATTTTTGCAAGATGTCAATTTGATGATATAATAAATGTATATTTTTCTCATTTTTACTAAATATCATGTTATAAAAAAATAGAGGTTAGAGAAATACTATGCATTAAATGTCATATATGGTTATTATTGAAAAATTTTATTTGGTAAAAAATGCATTATACATATTATACGTATTATGTATCAAACTAATCTCTTCTCCTTATTGTAAACATTCATTTGGTTAAGGTTAGATACGTTTTGCAGTACGAATCTTGGAACACATCAACAGCGTTGATTGTGGGTACATATGAACCCGAGTGCAAATCTGCATTTATGTATATATATACATATATATATATGTGTATATATATACATATAAGTATATATATATATATAAGTATATATGTATATATATAAGTATATATATAAGTGATTTTCATGTTTCTTGGAAAAAGAAATTAATTAGTTCTCGATAATTCCTAGATACTTATATCTATTGGATATTTTGGATCAGTGATTAGCAAGTTGTAATTACATGAACTTCCCTATTAATTTAGGGTTAATTAGATACGTCCGTTAAAAATTTACCGGTTTCAAACAATACCATTACTATTTGCGTATTTATAACGACGCTACTGCTACTTGTTTGTAATCTTAGTGGTGTTACTAAGATCCATATTTTGCATGTATTGTACGAAAATTCCCTCATCTTCTACCTCTCTCTTCCCTTATCTTCTACCTCTCTCTTTTCCCTCATCATCTCTCCTCTCTCTGACCCGAATCTCATCGGAGCCGGCGGTCCTCGTTGCTTCGGCATCGTCGTTGTCGTCGCCCAGGACTTGTCGAGCAAGCGTGGCGGTCACCGTCTCCATCACCGACGACAGTTGCACACCGCCTAGCCCCGTGGCCACCGGTGGCAGCATCCCTGGCACCGCCCTCTGCTACGGGAGGTACATCACCAGTTGCGGCGGCACCGCGAACGGCATCGCCTGGGCAGCAACACCAGGGTGAATGACCAGCAGGCAATTGAGCGCGTGCAGCAGGCCGGTGGTGACGGCACCGACGCCTGCTCCTCTCGCGGGCATCTACGTGAGGTCGAGGGTGATGGTTGGGAACGGTGCGGAGGCGGAGAGCATCGCCATGAACGGCGCGGAGGCGGAGAGCGTCGCCATGGTGAGGAATGGGAGGTCACCTCCCCAGCGAGCGGTGATGGCGGGGCCAGTCCCTGAGGAGGTCGGCAGCGAAGAGGGGTGCATGCCCATCCATAGCTCGGCGTACGGGCAGACCGGGTTAGGGTCATCAGTGTCGGTGTCGGTGTCGAAGAGGCGCACGATGAGGGAGGAAAGAGAAGGAAGAAGGGAGAAGAAGGATATTTGTCCTATCCCTTTTGTAAATGCATCCAAGTGGTAAATAGTGGCATGTCTTGAATATGTGTAAATTGTAATGGCACAGTTCCAAATATTTGAAACTAGTAGCATAATTCAAAACCAGCATATTTTTAATGGCATGGATCTAATTAACTCATTAATTTAAGCCACCTATAATAAAAAAAATAATCAATATATTTATTATACGATTAGAACTTAATATTGATATTTATAGTATCAATAACTATCACCCATATGCAACGTATAGATTGACGATTTTTAATATTTAGGTATCAATTTTTCTTTTACCCGAGGTATCAATTTTTTAGGAGATTGCGGACACGTTTGGATGTTTACATAGATTTTGCTCAATCTGATCATAGCCCACCAAAGTAAAGTTGCTCGTCCAGGAGCTTGCCGAACGAGGAGAACCATTTTTGCTCTCCCTGAGGGGCAAGGATTTTGTAGCAAAGGTAGACTTGTTTGCTAAGCAAAGCTAGTTTTTAAAATAGTTACCAAATTCCCAATCTAGTCTGGTAAGGAGAGGTAGTTAATTACTAGCCTAGAATCCAAACGTGCCCAGGGCTGGTCCTAAGATTTTAGTGACCTAAAGAAAAACTAAAAACGAGGGCTCTTAATATAAACATTTAATGATAATTAATATATAATATAAACATCCAATACGTATAAACATTTAGAGTGCATCTAAAAGTAATATTAATATAAAAAAGCATACATACTATGTTAAAATTTTCTTTGGACACTTGTACGTGTGAAATTATTGGTGATATTATCAATATTTATTTGTATTATTTGAAGTGCCTATATTTCTCCTTAAAAATCTGGCCATTGCCCCCTCAACTCACCTAGTTTGTTTCATACTTTCTCGACCATATAATATCAAGAACAGACTAATATATAATTGAAACAAACATAGTAGTAGTACAGAGTCATAAATTACAAATCTATAGAAGTACTGAATTACTTCAAACAAACATGACCATTTGTTATGTTGTTAAACCAGCAAATCGATGTAGTTTGTACGATTACATGTCCTTAATTTATCGAAACAATTCAATATATATGATCTAGATGACAGATTGGTAGTAAAAGCCTAGGGCGTACTTACCGACACTACTATTTTTCTGTATGAAACCCCATGATTTTTGCACACGGATCATAACTTACCGCGTCTGGAAAAATCGAGCGGCATTTTCGCATACGGCTCCTTAGACGTCCGTATGGAAAAATCGATTTTTCCATACGGGCCACATTTAAGAGGTCCGCATGCAAAAAAAGAGCTCATTTTTGCATGCGGACCACGTAAGACGCCGTATGAAAAAATCGATTTTTCCATACGGGCGTTTTAAGTAGCCGTATACGAAAATGCCGCTTGATTTTTTCACTCCTCTAGATCTCTTTCCCTCCTCACCACTTCAAAATTTTTCAACATCTCCTTTATTTCTCTCTCTTTCTCTCCTCTCTCTCCCTCTCTCTTTCGCTCCTCTTCTCTCTCTTGTCTCCTCTCTCTGATGGCGTCGACAACGGGCATGGCGATGGCGCCGGCGGGCGGCGAGGGCGACGGATCCGGCGGCGCCGTCCTCGGGAGGGCCGGATCCGCTGCCCTAGGGAGGAGCTCGGCGCTCGGCGGCGAGCGACAGATCCGGCGACGGCAGCGATGGCGGCGGCCCCCTCGGCCCTCCCCCATGTGGATCCGGCGACGGGCTCGAGCGGGAGGCCAGCGACGGCTCTCCCCCGTCCTCCCCCGCGCGGATCGGGGATCCGCCTCGGCCGGCCTCGCGACGGGCGGCGAAGGCGGCGGCTCCCTCGCCCTCCCCCGTGAAGCTCCGGCGGTAGCCGTGAGCGACGACGATGACGAGGAGGTGGTCGGGAGTGGCGCTGCCGGTCCCGCGCACATGCTTGCCGGATCCGCACCGCCCCGGCCGCCGACGACGATGAGGACGAGGCGGTTGGGAGCAGTGCCGCCGGCTCCGCGCGCACGCGCGCCGGCCGGATCCGCGCAGCCACCACCGGATTTTAGGGTTTCCTTTTTTGAATTTTTTTCTTTTTGGAAATTTTTTTCCGTGCGGACAACATAACCCGCTAGCACGTGAAAATCCGATTATCTCGTGCGGTCCACTTAACCCGACCGCACGGGAAGACGGATTTTTCTATGCGGTTGGACCGCCCGCACGCGAAAATATTTATTTTCACAGATATCTAGATACAGACGGGTAAGATCTTTATATGAAAAAAATTCTTTTTAACTGTATGAAAAAATCATTTTCGTAGTAGTGCGATCAATGGCGGCCAGCAGCCCAGCACAGCAGCTAGCAAGCAGCAGTGCCGTGGTTGGTCTTTACTTCCGCGACGACCGACGAGGATTGATTAAGCACCATCACAACAGTCTGCGGTTGGGATGCCGCACCAGGTCGATCGATCGAGATGCGGCTGATGTGCTGCGCGTGCGTGCGGCCACCCGTGCACTAGGCGGCAGATGAGATCGATCAATTGATCCCTATACTAATGATCTCGCGGCCGCGTGACCGACGAAAATACAGAATCACATAGCGGAATTGGAACGTTTTCTCCTCGCCTCGCGCGGCCGAAGATCGATCGCTAAACCTATTATTCTTCGATGAGGTGTGGAGCTACAGTAAACCACCAGAAAATTTCTGATGAAATTCATAATGAAATTCATAGTTATATTATTCAAATAGTTAAAATAACACTTAATTAAGCAAGTTTAGTGTATTTTAGTTCTGGTGAATCAGCTCCGCCCTGCTTCGATCGTATATATAAGGGTTAGGGGCCGAATATATATATAAAGCTCTTTGTTTCTTTTCTTCTTACGGCACCGGCGTGAATAAGTCCATGAGCAACGACGGCCAGCAGCTGCCTGTATAGTTTAACAGTCGAGTAGCCGACTAGCCCGTCGATAAATTTGTATTTTGACAAAGTAGTGAGCTTTGACGTAATTTGTTTAACGTTATTGTGTATGCCTGTCGCTCTTTTATGTATGCCGTATGCAGCCTTGGACTTTGTATTAGATTTCTTCCGATCGATCGAGCTCACATCTCACCCACGTTTGGTGCAGGCTTTGACCATATGCATGTTTGGGTCAACTGATTTGAACAAGTATGGGCATGCAGATATAGCCACGGGGGCGGATCTACCCATTAGGTAGGGTGGATCGATCGCCCTAGCTACGACATGGATCATCCCACACCTCCAAGACGGTACCCTCTTATAGTAGTCATGGACTATCAAAATTAGATATAACAAGGCATGAACATTCAACAGATTAGTCTGTATCTTCACAACGCACGCACGCACACACGTAGTTATACGATTGAACTATAAATATGATATGTGTTGTGTTCGATTACACTTATCGAGTAAACATATCCATTCTCCGCCCCATCTATATATTAAAGTTGCGTCCACCACTGTATAGCCAGGACCGGACATACCGTTTTATAAAGCCTCAGTGGTATAGATATATAGTCTAATACTACTGTATTAAATTAATTAAATTAGAGATTCAGCTACAGTAGTTTGATTTTATATGAAAAAATAAGGGACTATCTATATAACATTCAACTAAAAATTAGTCTAAAAATCTGTCAAATGTAACTATAATATAATTACAATGTAATTTTAATAATTACACTATCTTTGTACAATAGTTACATATGTAACTAACATGTAATTATAATATAAATAGGATGTAATTTCGAATCCACTATAGTTACATATGTAACTAACATGTAATTATAATGTAATTATAGTATGAATAGGATTTAATTTCCATATACGATGGTTTCTCTTCTTCTTAGAAGTACGGATCTTGATGTGTATCTAACGACTAGCACAAATCTTGAACACATCCAACGGTTTAGAAAGTAAAAGATTTAACCATCAATTTTCTGTTAACAAACAGTTAGCAATTCCGAAAAATAAATGCCGGCTGCTACTGCTACAAAATTCTTATTCTTTATATATAATTTGTAACATACACCCTTATAGAAGCTAGCCACATGCACACATGATATATAATCATTAAAAATATCTGCAAACCGAAAATATGTGGTGATGAGATGAGATGGCACTATCACCCAGAGCTAGTCACAACAAACTAAGGCTGCCTTCGCAAGTGAACGTTCCCAGCACGCACAGTGTTCACGAAAAACGGAACGGTTCATTAGCGCGTGATAATTAAGTATTAGCTAATTTTTTTTTCAAAAATGGATTAATTTGATTTTTTTAAGTAACTTTTGTATAGAAACTTTTTAAAAAAACACACCGTTTAGCAGTTTGAAAAGCGTGCGCGCGGAAAACGAGAGAGAGGAGTTGGGAAGAGGAGGGTGCGAACGCAGCCTAAATATGCTATACTACTAAATATTCCCTTCGTTTACAAATGTTTAACATTTAGGATAATATTTTTATTAAATTGTAGAAAGCGGCCGCCAATGGTTTGTCAAATGTTTAATTCAAAAAGAAAAAAACTGTATGACATAGATTTGTCTTCAAGTACTTTCATATATTGTATCTCATTAGCAACAGAAATTTTGTGGTAGTACTTGCAGAGAAACCATATTTTTTAGTACTTGACACACTAGGATGTGCTAAAATTTACAATGAAAGGGTGATACCTCTTGTTAGTTCTTAAGGACCATAAAAATCATTATATTAGCAATGGCTTGTGTAATTCAAGATAGCCGGACGTAACGTAGAAAAACCCATACAAGGCATGCAGAGGAAGATCCGTTAGTAGCACTTAGAGAACAACATTGGAGTGTCATGGAAAGTGTGTTTTCACTCCTCTCATACCTTGTATGGCTTGGGGTAATGTCGTCCTGGGAGAAGATTGTTTATGCGCTGATATCATGCCGATGTCAGTAAGATGTCAGCATGAAACCTACTACTTTACCTAAAAAAAAGATAGAGATAATCCAAGAAATACGTGACAAGCACCCAGTTCCAAGAAATGTCATCGATAAGTACGAGTTCCATGAAATACCATTGTACAAGTGTGACATCCTGGCCTAGGGTTTAATAGGATTAATAGAATACTCATATCAAAGTTGCAACGTCTTTTCCGGAAGCCGATCTCCAAAGAACTTTGAGGTTAAGCGTGCTTGGCCTGTAGCAATTTGGGATGTTAAGCGTGCTTGGCCTGGAGCAATTTGGGATGGGTGACCGACCGGGAAGTTCTTCCCGGGTGCGCACGAGTGAGCACAAAGTGTGCAGAAAAGACTTGTGTTGGTTTGTGAGGGTAGTCTATGTCCTAGGAAAGCTGCTGGCTTAGGGTTGACCGACGAGGACGTCGGCTAATAGGATTAATAGAATACCCATATCAACAAGTTGCAACGTCTTTTCCGGAAGCCGATCTACAAAGAACTTTGAGGTTAAGCGTGCTTGGCCTGAAGCAATTTGGGAAGCAATTTGGATGGGTGACCGACCGAGAAGTTCTTCCCAGGTGCGCACGAGTGAGGACAAAGTATTAGTGAACTTCCCGGGTCAAGTTACGAATCTTAACGCGTATGTGTCTAGATTTGTATGTAGAATTGGATTTTTTACGGGACGGAGGTGATAGGTACCAAGACAGATAGCATGCTTCTTCCATGTTCTCTGTTGAAAATTCATGCCAATTATTTCTATCACACTCAATGACGATTGCGGCGGCGAAGCCTGCAACACATATTGCCTTGTGCAGGTGATATCATTACCAATTCTCCATTAGCTAGCTAACTCTGCTTCCTATAAATATCATCAGCCGGAAGGGTTAATCATATGCATCAAATCACACTAGCTCATCTCGAGTTTGATATATACATAAATCCTACGTAATCAAGCGTAGATTGAGTTAATCAACTATAAGCTAGCTTTGTTAAACGCCATGGATTTGGTGAAGAGTAATCCGCTTCATGGGAGCCCATGGAGCTTCTTGAACTTGCTGGTATTGATCATTGTTGCCATGATCTGCTGCGTGTCACTGGAGCTACGTCGTCGTCGTCGTGGTGGCAAGAATGGTGGCGCCACGGGTGGACCGAGGCTGCCTCCGGGGCCATGGCGGCTGCCGTTCGTCGGCAGCCTGCACCACCTCGCGATCATGAGGCCGGGGGTGGTGGTGCACCGCGCGCTGGCCGACCTCGCGCGGCGGCACGACGCCCCCGTCATGTACCTCCGCCTCGGCGAGCTCCCCGTCGTGGTGGCCTCGACGCCGGACGCCGCGCGCGAGATCCTCAAGACGCACGACGCGGCGTTCTCCACCCGCGCCATGAGCGTCACGGTTAGGGAGTCCATCGGCGACAAGGTCGGCATCCTCTTCACCCCCTACGGCAAGAAGTGGCGCCAGCTCCGCGGGATCTGCACCCTCGAGCTGCTAAGCGTCAAGCGGGTGCGGTCGTTCCGCCCCATCCGGGAGGAGCAGGTCGCCCGCCTCGTCGACGCCATCGCCACCGCGGCCAGCGCCGGAGCCGCCGGCGAGGCGGCGGTGGTGAACGTCAGCAGGCAGATCACCGGGCCGATGACCGATCTGGCGCTGCGCGCCATCATGGGGCAGTGCTTCCGGTGGCGGGAGGAGTTCCTCGAGACGCTTGCGGAGGCGATCAAGAAGACGACCGGGTTCGGCGTCGCCGACATGTTCCCGTCGTCGCGGCTCCTCCGCGCCGTCGGGAGCACGGTGCGCGACGTGAAGGTGCTGAACGCCAAGCTGTACGACCTGGTGGACTGCGCCATCGAGCAGCACCGGGAGCAAAGCACAGCTCACGACGACGACGGCGGCGCGCATGGCGACAAGGAGTGCTTGCTGAATACTCTTATGAGAATTCAGAAGGAAGGTGATGATCTTGATGACACCCTCACCATGTCAACCGTCAAAGCCGTCATTCTTGTAAGTATCTACCACACTAGCTACTACCACAATATTCTTGCTTTATTTTCAAAATTCAACAAGGCTATATTCTTAATATAGCTATGAAGCCGTATTATTTTCTAGGTAGTGTCTAGATTTCAAGCGCCTGAAATTTTTAAAAAATTAGTTACTTTTTCATCCCTAAGATAACAATCTAATGGTTCTCATGACTTCTCTATTACTTATTACTTATCATTCTCCAATTGTTGAATAATAAATTATTCTAACATGAAAGTTTACAAAAAAAAATACATCAAACCAACTTATAACTCATAAACGTTTACAAAACTACATGCAAAAAAAAATTCAAACATAGATATAAATACAGTAAAATCGTATGTAACAACAAAATTGTAGTTAAGATGAACTGAAATTCCATATTGCATAAGGCTTAGTAATATGCAATTTTAGGTTACTGAAAATATACAAAATTTCAGGCCTCTAGTAAGTACCCGTTTTCTGAGAGTCGTTTGCAATATGAATCTATCGATATACTAAATATACTTGCAATTTGACGATATTATTGTCAACACAAAATGGCAAGTATAGATTTATGTTTTGAAAAGAATTTCATGATCTCCAAATATTTATTAGATTTTATAAAACTATCTTAATATATAAAATTATGGTCAAAGTCATAACTTAAATACTGTGGAAAAAAATCCTATGTCAAGTTTTTTTTTTATCAGAGGGATTATATCTTTATTATGTATGAATGGCTCCCCACTTCGTGCTTTCCTACCCTTCATTAACAAAAATGTATAAATTTTATGTAACATTGTAAATATGTGCTTCCTTTCAACATGCACTAACATATATATGCACAATGCATTGGCCAGGACATGTTTGCAGGTGGAAGCGAATCAACATCAACAACACTTGAATGGGCCTTGTCAGAGCTTGTGAGGAACCCTCATGTGATGCACAAGGCACAAGCAGAAATACGACATGCTCTGCAAGGCAAATCCAGGGTAACTGAAGATGACTTAATTAATTTAAAGTACCCAAAGAATATAATCAAGGAAACACTACGGTTGCACCCTGTAGCACCTCTACTTGTCCCAAAAGAGTGTAGGGAATCGTGTAAAATCCTCAGTTACGATGTTCCTAAGGGAACAATAATACTCGTAAATGCATGGGCTATCGGCAGAGACCCTAGATATTGGCATGATGCAGAAGTGTTTATGCCAGAGCGTTTTGAGAAAGTTGCAGTTGATTTTAGAGGCACAAACTTTGAGTTCATACCATTTGGAGCAGGGCGGAGGATGTGCCCAGGAATAACATTTGCAAATGCAACAATCGAAATGGCTCTCACTGCTCTTCTATACCACTTTGATTGGCACCTCCCTCCAGGTGTAACACCGGATGGGATGGACATGGAGGAGGAATTCGGCATGAGCGTTTCCAGGAAAAGGGATCTTTATCTACAACCGATACTCCATGTGGGACTTGAAACAATATGATGACTGCACGTTATCATGGAAAATGTTGATGATAGCTGAATGGTATGGACCTAGGAGAAAAAAAATACTTTCTGCAAATTATAGTACCTGTACTTACAAGATGTTTGGGAGGTAGGAACTCCTGAGATATTCAGATATTCCAGAGCTCCGAGTGCATTAATTAGTAGAAATTCATGCACGAACACAATAAGGCGTTGCTGTCATGTACAAGAGCTGTTGTTTTTAAAGATAAAGTATTGTACGTTTCCAGATGTAATGTAACAAAAGTTTGTTAGATATATATGCACCTTTTGAAAAAATTTGAAACATGGGTGCATCTCAAGGTACAGCGCAATATGATTTACCTTTTATACCTGAATTTGTGCCTCAAACTTAAGCACCGCGTGAAGAAAATGCCATGTGGATCGATGAGAACAACTAATAAGTCAAAGCAAAAGCCAAAATTTGAATTTTCAAACTTGATTTTGAAGTTGATTTTAAGATATTTTCAACGTAATTTTTTTAGCGTTGGCTTTTAAATCGTTACAAATAAATATATAAAAGTTTTACCTATAAATTATCGGCTTATTAGGGAATAAGCCAACCGATAAGACCCTAATTTATTACATTAAGGTCAACTCTTACACTTAAAAAAAAAGGAGGTTTGAATTGATAGTGATTAGTGAATCGCCGAACTATACAATACATTGTGTGAAGTAATACTCAATCCAAGAAGAACGGAAATCTGGGTAATAAAGACAAACTCATGTGTTAAGTACATACGTAATTAAGCACCGACGAAATAGCGCTTAGGAGTCAAAATAATTCCTTTTATTTTTAAGAAAATTTGAAACGAAATTCTAGGTTGACTTAAAAAAGTTTCTAACTGCTGACCCTGTTTTTTCCCTCATTATTGACAATAGTTAATTATTTTCTATCAATCACCCGTTGTTTTTTATCTCAAAAAAAAATCTGTTTTTTGAAGTGAGTGCTGATGAAGAAGTAGCATAGAAAGGTTTTGCAGGCTCATGGAGTATACAACTCAGAAAACACAATTACAAGGGGCTAAGTAATGAAATCAAAAGCTAGTGCTTTTATCTTCTAAAAAAAATAAAAGCTAGTGCTCTTTTGAAAGTCAGATTAAGGACAAATTTCAAGTTAGTTCGTACATCCGAAGCCAAGAAATTTGATTGATTTCGACAAAGAAATTAACCGTCTCATCTAGCTTGTGTCTGTGTTAGGAACAGGAACACGAACAGTAGCATGCAACCACAGATCATTCTTCCTCCTCGCCGTGATCCCGAGCCCCTCCGCCATGTCCAGCTCGCCGGGAGCGGCGCCTCCGGCGAGCTCCCAGTCGAAGTGGAAGAGGAGGCTCGCGAGCCCGAGCTCCATGATGGCGACGGCGAATGCCACGCCGGGGCACATCCTCCGGCCGGCCCCGAACGGCACGAACTCGAAGTCCGTCCCCCTGAAGTCCACCGCGCCGCCGCCGCCGTCGAACCTCTCCGGCCGGAACTCCTCGGCGTCGGGGCCCCACACCGCGGCGTCGCGGCAGATCGCCCACGCGTTGACGAGCACCATGGCGCGCTCCGGCACGTCGTAGCCGAGCACGCGGCGGCGGGGCTCCTGGCACTCCCGCGGGAGGAGCAGTGGCACCGCGACGTGGAGGCGGAGCGTCTCCTTGATGACGAGGTGGAGGTAGTGGAGGTCCGGGAGGGCGTCCTCCGTGACGTGGCTCTGCCCGGCGAGGACGCCGCGCACCTCCGCCTGCGCCTTGCGGAGCGCCGCCGGGTTCCGCATCAGCTCCGCCATTGCCCATTGGAGCGTCGTCCCCGTTGTCTCGCTCCCCGCGCTGAAGAGATCCTACACGGTGGACGGCGACGGCTTGTCAATTTCGTCGAACACCTTGGAGAGGAAAGAATTTGGTCGAACACTTGTGGGGAGGAGAGAGGGTGGGACCGTGGGAGAGCTTACGATGATGACGACACGGATGGTGCCCATGTCGAGATGGATCTGGAGGCCGCCGTCCTTCTGGATCCGGAGGAGCACGTCGAGGAGGTCCTCGTCTTCCTCGTCGGGCCACCCGGCGGCGGCGGCGGCCCTCCTCTGGCAGTGCTCCTCGATGACGCCGTCCATGAGACGGGTCATCTCGCGGCTGTGCGCCTCGGCACGGCGCGCCGCCCCGCTGAGCGCGCGGGCGAGGCGCGACGACGGGAACACGTCGGCGAGGGTGAACCCGGCGGCCACCTTGACGCCCTCCTCCAGCCTCTCCAAGAACGCGTCGCGGTCACTGATCCGGTCACCCACCACGGCCCGCACCACGGCGTCGGTGACGTACCTGGCGACGAGGGAGCTGACGTTCACCGGCTCGGACGTCGTCGTCGACGCCGACATCGACGCGACGGACGCGACGAGGAAGGCGGCCTCGGCCTCGCGGCCGCCGCGGAGGCAGCGGACGCGGCGGGCGCCGAGGAGCTCCGTGACGCAGAGCTTGCGGAGGCAGCGCCAGTGCTCCCCCTGCGGCGCGAACGCGACGCCGAGGCCGTCGCGGGTGAGCGCGCGGAGCGTGGCCGTCTGCGGCCGCGTGGCGAAGGCGGCGTCGTGGGTTCTCATCACCTCCCTCGCCGCGGCGGGCGACGACGCCACGACGACAGGGAGCTCGCCGAGGCGGAGCAGCATGAGCTCGCCGTGGCAGCGGGCAAGGTCACGCAGCGCGCGGTGAGGGAGCGCGCCGGTGAGGTGGTGCAGGCTCCCGATGACCGGCAGCTGCCATGGCCCGGGAGGCGGGTTCTCGCCATTGTTGCGTGGCCTGAGCTTGACGAAGGCGAGAGATAGTATCAGCACAGTGGCCAAGAAGAGATACTGTTCCATGCTTCTTTGTTCAGCTTTGCAGCGGTTGCAAACTTGCAATGAGAAAACAAGCTTTATAATGGGAGTATCTTAAAAAACTGCGGCAAGTTTTTCAAGTGAAAAATTTTAAGTTACATAGTATATTTATACTATTTGAAGTGTAATTACAATGTAACTACATTGTAACTACACTATAATTGAATTGTAACTACGATATAACTTATATTATATAAAATTTGTATTCAACTATGATTTGATTGGTTAGCACCGAGACATGTGCAAAAATTTCTTTCTGACAATTATTTTTCTTTCATGCACAAATATCAAGGCAATCCGATGACTACAAATCTGAAAGTTTTGAGGGAAAAAAACTTGCGGAAGTTTTCTATCAATTCCGTTTATAATTTTGCAATAAGAAAGCAAATCTTGAGAAGATGGAAAAGAAATGAAATCAGAATGTGTTTCTAAATTCAAATTTCCAGCTGATTAGGGGCATCGACCGGTAAACTCAGAACTTCCAGAAATTTCGTTCAGGAGTTGATTTTTTTTCCCAAACGGCCAATCAGATTAACTGTCATAGAGGGAAGTTTAGTTACACATCCAAAGGCTAAAAGAAGGGGAAAATTGTACACGTGTGACTGTAACACATGCTTGCACGTCACTCCTCCTTACTTCTCATGGTAACAAATTTCTAATGTGTTTTACACCGGTCAGTCCCAACATCATAGCTCATCATCTTGGAAACGAATAATTATTCGATGGATTGTAGCTTCCTTTTCTCTATCGTAAAATACTAGCTAGCCATGTCACCAGCTAGCTGGATACACTACCAGCCATATTAAACGAGCAGGAGAATGGCGAGTGATTAGTATATTATGGAAACACAAGTAGTCAAGCACTGCAGCAAAGGCCATGTTTACTTGGGGATGCAATTTCGTTTGTGCATAAACCTTATAACATGCAGTAGAGGCTTTGAACAGATTATTAATTGTTTACGGACGATATTGTATTTAAACATGCAGTGCATGCTTGGAACAGATTGTTGATTGTTTACGGACGATATTGTATTTAAAGATGAGCATGTGAATTGCGATTGGGACTATAGTATCATGGTATGGAAGATTAGTATTCAGATCTAGAAGCATTGTGGCAGCTAAAACAAAGGGCATACATATATTATTCCGTGATTTTACATAGCATTAAACAATTCTCCACTACACTTGTGCCATGCTTATTCCATAACAAATAGGATCTTGTGCATAGCACGAGGTTGCTAGCAGAATTCAGAAGATAAAAAAGGTCCTGTGTTTACTCAATTTTGGTTCACATAGACAAGATCTAAGTACGGTTTTCAGAAGGTCAAAATGCGCCATAAACTGATTACAATAGGATCTTTCTCAGCTTGCAGCTTCAGTATCTTCCAAGCTCAGTTTCAATCTTCAGTGGGGTGTAGATGACAAGCTAGCAGTTGTAGCAGCACTATCATCTAGAAGACGTCTGGGTTGCAATGGCCGGAGATAATGCCGTGTTGCGTCGCTTGGGCAAGATGATATGACAGGACATAATTCCTATGCTGCAAGATAAGAGATGAACAACCAAGATTCTTGTTAGAACAAACACAAGAAATGAAAATTAACAAATGTTGTGATAAAAGCACAAACCTGTAGCGCCTTTATCTCCTTTTCGTACGCGTCAATGATCTGCGACCGCTCCTGCGACATTTTTTTTTCATAATCATTGAGCCGAGTGTGCTGTTTAAGAAATGCGCGCTTCAGGACACCGTTCTGTTCGAGAAGGCCTCCTAGCATCAGCTTTAGTATCTTGTGTTCCTGGAAGTATCAGTCAAGTTGATCAGTCAAGCAGCCACGGTTGAGTTCAGACTTCAGAGTGACAAATATCAACATGCATCCGTTCAATACAGATCGGGGCACGGATCTTAAGATGGAAGAGTTATGTGGGGTAGATAGGGCACAATCCCCACACATGAAAAAAATTGCAATTCAAGACAACAGACTTTTAAGCTACAATTTCTCTAGAGATTCCATACTTCTTCGGCAGTCTAGATGACTCTTGGAAGAATCATAGATCCACCACTATCTATCACATCCTACGGTGAGCAATTTCTTTATCCTGAATGGTCAGTTTTCATGTGCTTGTTAACTTGCACTTCCCTATGATCATCCAAAGCTGTAGTTTTTAGAAATTGGCATTTCCTATGAAAGAAAAAGTTTGACCACTAATTTTCTCCTGCTTCATAATTGTTATTTTCTTCAAGACAAACTAATAATACATGTGATTGTCATATGTCCAATTAAGATATCTAAGAAAATCTTTTTTTTTCGAAAATCTAAGAAGATATTGATAATTAAAGTTTTGAAAGTTTAATTTGAAGCGTATTCAAGATGACATTATTATAACTGGATGGAGTAGTATTTGATACCTCGCGCATTTTCCGCATTTCATCTGGACTAGTACATTCTGCAGTGGATTTCTCGAATAAGTCAAGTATCCTAAAGGCTCGGTTCTTGGCATCAACCAAATCTAGAGCAGAGGACATTTCCTTGACAACTAGCTCAGCCCATTCAGACCCATTGGATGGGATGTTCATCGCTGACAAATCAGATTCAACTGCAATAACCATCAGTAAAAAGGAGAGTTTCAAATTTCCGCAAAATTAACTAATTATCCTGGAAAGGTAATCATGACTGAAAGGAAAACAAATAGTGCTAATTGAGTCACTGCCGTATAGCCATACCTTTAGGAGAGAATACCTCGTTTCCTGTATCACCCGAAACTGTCTCTGTGATCTCGGTATCAGTATGAGACTGCAAATGATGTTTGAATCCTCTAATTGCAGCGTCCAACACATTACCGGATGCTTCCAGAAAACTTTTCAGGAGCTACAAATTCAAAAAGAAAAAAAAAACAGTCTCAGACAAACTGGCACAGACATCAAATTAGATACAAACACAAAGAACAATGATGAATCATATTCAAAATCAAACATAATCATCAATTTGAATCATATTCAATACCAATATCATCAATGATGAAACATCTAAGTCTCATCAGTAAAAACAGGCCTCTTAACTTAACCCTCTACTTACTAATTAAGTGCCTGTGCAAACTTGAATCCCACAAAAAAAATGATGCGTGCTAATATCTGCGGCTGATGATTCATTCATCAACCACAATCCTTTCATCTGCATCATGATCGAATAGCGCTCCTATCCTACGGTGAAGAAGCTTACCTCCCCAATTAGTAAGAAAAACAGAGCAACAAAAACAAAAACAGAAGGTAAACAAAGATCGATTGATGAATCCTGCAATACCTGCGGATCTTCATGGGGGAAGATGAGCTGCAGCACTTCGATCGGATCGAACTCCAAGCTCACCCCGAGTTCAGCCGCGGAGGCCGCCGACGACGAGCACCGGCCTCGCTTCGCCAGGTGGTGCAACGGGAGGGGGAACGGGTCGTCGAGGATGTCGGCGAACCCGCGCTTCCGGCTGCTAGCGGCAGAGACCGTGGCCGCCATTGATAGCGGCGATCGGAGAGGAGAGGTCTACTGGTCTAGGGTTTTCGGCGAGCTTCGCGGCGAACTCCTCGGATCAAAGCAGCGGAGGCGGAGAGTGATGGGGTTGCCGCGTTGCGGCCTCGCGGGTGCTTGGTTTTATAGGAGAAAAGCCTTGGGGAACACGATCGGAGATCGGAGAGCCGTGCGATGGGAGGCCAACTCGATGGCGACCGTCCGATTCCGAAGCCCACGAAACCCAGTGCGGCTCGGCCTGCTGCCTCGTCTCGCCATATTGGGCTCGTGAATCCGAAGGGGCTCGTATCACGAAATTAGACTCGTAAATCGTGTCGTTTTCTTCCAAATTAATTTAAACCAAATTTAATTCTAAAAAACTTGTGTAGTTTTATGTACAATTTGTACTAGGTACTAAAATTATCGTATGTTCCAAACGAGTTTAACATGCCATATGTTCCAA
Organism: Oryza punctata; assembly: GCA_000573905.2. NCBI lineage: Eukaryota > Viridiplantae > Streptophyta > Magnoliopsida > Poales > Poaceae > Oryza > Oryza punctata. Next base: position 32,865,844 of record CM002493.2, read on the forward strand.
GGATACTTTTTGGCATGGACCAATTCTGAATTCAAAACGACAGGCGGCACACAGATTGAATAGGTGGCAAAACTCGGTGTAATTTGGTGGATTGTAAACAGTATGGAAAGGAGCACAAGTTTAATGGTAAATTCAACGATGTAATAACATGACAATTTTGATCTCCTATCGCAGAGCACTAGGCAATTTCCCACCAACAACACAACATATGACATCTTCTGAGATTATTATTCTGGAGAGACCGTCTTGCGGATTAAGTTAGAAGACGTCAGGATTGTAGTGCCCGGGGATGGAGTTGTTCTGCTGAGCCTGCTTCAGATGCATCGTCAGCGCATAGTTGTTTATCTGCAGCATGTTTGACCCCAGAAGATTATTCATCAGTATGTATGTTAAGCAGAAAAAGAAAGAGCAAACTTGCAGAAGGGGATAGGATTGTGGTTGTCACCTCTAGGGTCCTCATCTGCTCCTGGTACTGCACAACAAGTTGTTTCAAACTCTGAACCTCCTGGCTCCTCTCGTCGAACTCCTTTTGGCGCTCATGTTGAATGGCGACTGCTCGCTTGAGGACAGCATTCTCTCGCAGGACGACGGTCAATTGCTCCTTAAGCATCATATTTTCCTGTACAGAAAAAAAAATGGAAGTATTCAATGTTACAGTTCCTCCTTCATTATGCATGTTTTTTCTACATGCTGAATTGCTGACCAAACACTAACGATGTTTTTTACACCCTAGAGAAGATAGAGACACACGAGTACCTTTTGCAAGTTGTGAGCTGCATCAGCTCCTGTGCGCTCCACAATTGACTTCTCCAAAACTTCTAAAGCTCTTGAGGCACGAGCCCGCGCATCACCCATGTCAGATGCATTTGTCATCTCTCTGACAAATAGCTCAACCCATTCAGAACCACTATTACCTGTCTGACAACTATCTGCAGCAGGTGGATGTTCAGTAGCTGTACTCGCACCGCCATTATTAACAATACCTGCCAAGATATGCAAAATAGTTGCTGTTGTCATATATACAATATGCTACATTTGCACAAGGGAGTGAGATGCAACCGATTCATGTGTTGTGAGAGGAAACGATATAGTCCAGAATTGGCTTGGGTTTTCATTTTTCTTTCCTTGTATTTGTTTCTTAAATATTTTTTAATAATATAGTTTAACATTGCTGGGTAAAGCCTAGCAGTGTTTTGGCAAAGAAATACAAAGAACTTGGGTAGTATATAGCCACAAAATGCAATGCAAGAACTTGACAGCTTGGGGGCACACTGAGAAGGAATACACAACTATTCAAAATATGGTGAATATAAAAGAATGGAAGATAGAAAAGGATATGTGGTCATCAGAATTTATGTCTAGTTAATCATGAACGTTCATATAACATAATTGACTGAATCATGCCCAGTGTTTTCAATTGAACAGCACATTACGTTGCAGAATATAAACATAAGAACAGACATCAAAAAAACCAGCATGGTTAGAGATCTCTGAATAATATTGATAGAGACAAGTTTGAAAGAATATATCATGACCCATATATCCAGTTATGATTGATTGGTACTGCGGTGTCTATAATTGAAGTGAGACAAATGCAAGAAGTATGAGTGCATGAGAATTAAATGCATGGATCCTAGAAATAAAAAGCTTTTAGTAAAAGACTGAACCTTCAACAGATGGATAAACTGCTGCGGGGAGCCCGTTTTCGGATTTGCAACCAGTAGCTGATAAGATAGCCTCTGTAGACTCCAAGCGCAGATTGTTTAAACTCTTTATTGCTGAATCCAGATCATCTCCAGAAGCATCAAGGGCTCCTTCGAGCAACTAAAATAAATTTTCAGAAACCACGATCAGTCCGTTATATGTCAGAGAGATAATACTAAGTGTGCAAATACCTCGCATTACTGCAGCTACAAAGGATAAACATTACGCAGAACAAACAAAGGATACACGCATGAAATTTCCCATGCAAAAATCATTTGATATAGTGTATAAGAATATATCAACCTTGCCAAGTCTCTACAGACAGGAAACCACAACTTTCTCAAATGAGATAGTGTAGCTTTGCAAAACTCCAAGAAACATAACATGTAGATATTTAATCGTGTACTCATAGTCATCGGCATAGTGGTGCCCATCATTCATTGCTGGAAATGATAAGCATGTAGAAATTGTGCTATCAATTGATTTGGTACCTATAAGTGGAACTGGTATGTTTTCCTTATCTAAAAGGAACTGAACACTAAATCCATCGGTAAATGGTAGTAAACAAACATTCACAGCAAATCAGTAGATTCAATGATATCAAAGAAAAAAATCAATGTAAAAGCATATCCCAAAGCCTTCAAGTTCGCTCTTTTTTCCTCCCCAGACCACAGGCAGCACAAGCATCACAAGATCATCTAACCAAAACGCCAGAAGAGCCCTAATTCTGATTGCCATGTCCTTCGTCCTTACGCCCCCACAAAGGAGGTAAAAATGCCCACTTTCTGATGAAAGGATCCAGCTTGCAGCAATCCATACACCATAACAGAAAATTCGACCCCACAAAACATCCCGTGAAGACAAAATGGGATCACAAATCTAGCCATAAAGAACACGCATATTTTTCTCAGCTATACGCCGCCCAAATTAGTCACCGGAGATCACACGCAGACCAGGAAATTTACCCACGAATCATCGTCGCCACACCTCAACATGCACGCACCCACCTCACCTCAGCGTCCCCCCCAAACACGGGATCCCAATAACAAACCGCAGTTTCCGCGTCAAAAATGATACTTAGTATCCAACAACCGCAACCTCTCCTTCAAAATTCGAGAAGAGGGGGAAAAATCAAGGGGGCAGGAGCGGACGGAGACGGACCTGGGGATCCATGTCCGGGAACAAGGAGAAGAGGTGGTGGAGGTGAGCCTCCCGTCGGCGGTGAAGGGAGCAGCGGGACCTCTTGGCCGGATGGTGGGAGTGGTGGGAATGAGGGGGGGAGGGAGGGGACGGCGGGAGGAGGTCGTCGGCGAAGATGGAGGAGGACCTCTTGCCACAGACTACCGCAGACATGGTGCCCCCCGCCTCCTCCTCCTCCTCCTCCTCCTCCTCCGCGCGCTGCCGCTCGCCGCCGTCCTACTCGCCCCCGCCCATCGTATCCTCGCCTCCCCTTCCTTCCCCCCGCCGATCCGCCGCCGCCGCCGCGCTGCGCGTCTCCTCTCGATGGGATTGGATTTGGGCTCGAGGCGGACGCGGATGGCGGAGGCGAAGAGGAAGAGAGGAGGAGACGGGGGCTGCGACTGCGAGCTCGCGATGGTTTAACGACGGTAACTTGGACCGATCGCGCTGTCCCCCATTGATTACGTCGGCTTTTCTTTTCTCCTTTTCTCTTTCTTTCTTTTTCTGGTGGTGGAAGGGAAGGTGAATGCGTGTGTACTGATATTGTGATGGAAGTGTGAACGCACCCGGTGGCCGACAGGTGGGGCCCGAATGGAACGTGCATCAGGCGGACAGGTGGGCCCCACACTGTGCCCCAGATGGAGGGTACCTTTTTTCCCGTGGCCGGTGGGCGCTTTTTCTTGCCGTCGTGGACTCGTGCTGAGGGCGATTCCATCTTCCACGCCTCCGGTCCATTGTGGATTTGTGGGTGCCGTGTCAATGGTAAAAAGACCATGATGACTGAACTAAATTACATTCACAACCCGTATAGTTCTTTAAAAAAAATTATTACCCCATAAGTTTTCTTACATGGGTTTGATACCGTGGCGAAAGGAGTAGGGTGTCAGAGACTGAGACATGTGTCTCGGGAAGAGAGGAGATCCGATAGGCAACCACAATGGGGATAGTCCTAAAAGAGAAGAGAAGAAAAGGTAAGTGGTACCTGAAAATATGATATCATGAGGAAGACGCGAATGTCACTCGATATGACTACGAAGTGATCAGAGATGTCAACGGCCCACCACCACTAGCGAAGGCTACCTATTACGGTGGATAATAAAATTTAACATCAATAAACAGATCCGACCACCGAGAGACTCTGCAAGCAGATCTGGCCACCGAGAGGTAGATCTGTAAGAAGCGATTTTGATGAATCACACGTCGTGTGATGACTATGAAGGAATTTTGAGATGGTTGCGTGTTAAAAGAGTAGCTCGAGTGGCGTCAGAGGGTAGGGAGATGGGGGTGACGCTGGAGATGGGAAAGATCGGGTTAGGATGGTGCACCCTCAGGGGAGAGAGGAAGAGGGAATGTTGTAAGGGGAAAATGAGGAAAGTAGCTAGAAAGATTATAAACGTAATTGAGTCGCTTGCAAGTAAGACAAAAGTATTTAACCATAAATACATAGTTCTAGAGGTTGTTCTATATTTGTTTAATTAAAGTATTTTTAGTAGGCTTATTGTTTAGAACCCAAAATAGAGATAAGACCCAACGAATATAGCACCTATCTAAAACCACATCACAGTGCTAATATTTGGATAAGCAGCAAGCTTATTAGCGAGAAAATAATAATTCATGAGTGATATATATATATATACACACACACACACATACATACATATATATGCATACATATATATACATACACATATATATACATACATATACATACATATACATACATACATATACATATACATATATACATACAAACATATATATACATACATATATACCCTCAAGTGGATCGGGCTAATCGCCCTCCTCACTTTTCACCCCTTCTTCTTGGGATTAGTACCCCCGAGCTTGCTGGGATGATCCGGGGGCAATATCTGACTTCAGTAGAAGAAGAGTACTCCCCTTCACCCCATTCAACTCAACTCGATTTCAAGTTTTGAATAAATCCCTGAATGGACGGAAGAGAGCGGGAGTCGCTCCCTTCCTAGAAAGACCCCGAGCTTGCTGGGATGATCTGGGGGATCATTCAAGTAAGGGAGGGAAACACGCGCACACGTATACGCGTGTGCGCGCTCGCGCCAATAGAACACGCGCGCACATGCGCGCTAATAGAACACGTGCGCATACGCATGCACACATCACACGCGCGTGCACGGCGAGGGACAATACTAGTTATGCTCACAGAAATGCGATATATCGCATTTAAAATCGGTTTAGGTATCAAACTACCTAAACCTACCAAAAAAGTGCCGTATAGCTTCGAAAAATGGCCTTCTCGGCCTTTTTTCTCCACACGCATACCCCCCGTACACATAAACCCTGAGAAAGCCACCCTAGCTCTTCCTAACAACACGAACCCGTGCTTAAGAGTTTACTCCGATAAGTACTCCCTCCCCAAGGAAGTACTTATCTCACTTCCCCGAAAACAATCAATATTATATGTGTGTGTATGTATGTATGTGTGTGTGTATATATATATATATTCTTAGCGAGTTAAGAGAGCAAACGATGAACTTATGAAGATCAAGTCGTTGCGAATGATCTTGTAGTCATACTACGGAGTACATCCGTATTTTCTTTATTCCATTAATAAAAAAGGACATCCGAATAAAAATTTTTCAGGATACGCCTTTTTAATCTTCTCTATCGCCTTGTCAAGAACATTTATTAATAAAGTAAAAAAACAAAGCGACTTGAGAGCTTCTAACAAAAGACGAAAGCGACATGGAAAATTTTACACAGGTGGCGGCTACCATCTGTAAAACGTATTTCAAGCTACGCACGTAATGATCTAAACATCAGTCAGGGTCAGGTGTCCATGCCTGAGTAATTAATTACGCTCTTAACTATTGTATGCAACATGAGAAATTTTCAGTCTGGAAGAGGTGCAACTGCATGAGTAAGTACTGATTTAACAGTTGAACACTATGGGTGAAGAAGTTTAACTATAGTGTACAATGCTTTCCTGCTGGGAACTCACCATCTGAAACATCTGTACAAAGATACAACCATGCAGATATCCATCAGCTTTGCAATTACAAATTGAAGTATGGTGCAAAAAAGGGGGGACTCATATTCTCAATCACTGCAGTTGCAAGCCTCCCCAAAACCATATGAGCCCTACCGTTCTCCCGCTAGGAGGGCTCAGAAGCCACCTAAATATATTATCCTTGATCAATCTCTGTAAATAAGAGATACAACACCGCCACATGCTTGATCTGCATGCAAGGGAGATTTTGAAATTTTTTTTCCCTCCTCCTACTCCGCATTATAGCAATACTCATCATATAACTTTGAGAAGGCCGCATAACTAGAAGAGCTAATTCACAAGAATATACACTGGTTTTTCTATCTGTCCAATAACCAATTAAGCACCGTCTTTTTTGGCACGACTCCATCACTACCTTCTTTCTCTGTCTTCACAGCAGTATTTACAGCATTACGGATGAGAGAATTCAAGCGCAACCTCAGTTGTGCATTGTCAATAAGCAGATCAGATAACATTTTTGTTGTCTCTTCATCAATAACATATGCATCTTCACTGCTCATGGTAACTGAGGATTTACCATCAGAATTATCGCCATCATCAGAAGAGCCCTGTTCATCATCTCGTGACAGAAGTTGAGCCTGAGAGATTGCGAGAGAGCGATCATTATATAACACAGATTGTGAATGTAACTAACAGTTCCATGCTTTCATGGGCACAAGGGAAGCGAGAATTTCATGAAAACTGAAGCATAACATTGAATATTCAAAATCAATTTCTAAACAGGCAGGTACATAACACTGAAAACAATGCCTTCTGTACCAAGATGACCATTACATTGGTCATTGGCAAGACTTGTTTTTTAGGTATAGTGACGCCACTATGTGATCTAAAGTAAATGCAACTATGATCGTAAAATAGCAAAAGAAAAAGTTTGTGAAAATATAGATCAGTTTACTCATTTTGTTAATAGTTTCAGTGATTCTGAAATGATATCACTCTGCAGCTGGGAAGATGATAACTGTTTCCCAGAGCTAACCAAAACTAACACCTAAACCTTGTTCCAATAGAATCAAACGAATGCAGCTATGAAGGTTAACACAGATAAAAGCTTGAAGGCCCAACTAGGTGGCTCAAACTTCAAACATAAGCAGAGGATGAGGAAACTATAAATCAATTTAGGCCAGGAGTTAAAGTGTTCCAAATCTTTGACTCCAGCTTCTTTGAAGAAGCTAGTGTCAGGTAGTGTCTGATGTTTCAGTCAGATTTTGAGCTCAACTTTCTTAGTGTGCCTTTTCCATGAGAAGCTAGAAGAGAAGTTTGAATGACAATAACTAATCAAAGGATATTTAAAACATTACCTCAGCAACAAGCAGGCGTATTCTATTGTCTGATGTTGTCACAAGATCTAAAGCATCAGGCAAAGATGATAAATCAATAGTCATGGTGTCTTGCTCATCTGTAAGAAACTTGGCAGTACATTCTTGTAGACGCTCATGGAGCAGTCTGCATTCGTGAAGAACTTTTTCACGGGACAACCTTGCACGTGTTGACCGCTGTTTCTCCCTGTTAACAATCCTCTGGAATATATAATAAATACAATTAGTAGCTAGACCGATTGCAAGAAGTATAACTACCAGAAGCTTGAATTTAAGAAAACATAAAATGGTAATAGGGATAGATTGGATCAAAGTTGTTGATAAATCAGCTGTTATGGGCGTTGGTGCTTGAAGCACGGACAGTGATGCATATTGTAGAACAGAATATGGGAAGGGCTTACATACCTTCCAAGAATATCTATTGCCTAAATAATTATTAGTTTCAAAGCACGGGGATTAGTTATTTTGTACCCTATCTATCAGTTAGGAAGGATCTGATTTAGCGGGAAATTAAAGATGTTTTTTTAAGAAGGTACTTTTACACTGTCTCACTTACATTACAAATCATAGTCATAAGAAAGTAATTTCAAACATGAATCCAACAATATCATTTTTTATGGTAAAACCTAAATATTATTGGATTAATAGTTGGTCAAAGCTCTTCAAGATTGGACAGTCAAAATACACCTTATATTCCTGAACGGAAGAGTAATGACCTTCTTGAGGGTCAAACTACTATTTACAGGAAAAATACCCACAGGTGTGTACAGCAGCAGTCTGAGTCATCCCTAATTCCTTATAAAAGGGACCCGTGTACCTCGATTTTGATTAAGCATGAATAACAAAGGTAAGGTTTCTGCCCAGACCCTAGCTAATCAAAGCCTCTAGCCATGCCAGGACAAGCCCACACGACCTGAGGGAGATCGCACTATCCCTGGTCTTCTGATCAACCATATCATTAGTGTGCAAAGCAAAACAACAAAAGAACAACTCACCCCCCTCATTCTATCTCACAATTTCTTTAGTGAAGTGGTGTACAAACAGGCAACATTAAATTAATTCAATTATCCTCCAAGAGTGATCATATATAGATAAAGAAATCGCTGTTGAGTCTAGCTTGTGTAGATAGAAATATTTATTCAGCCTGACTTGACAAAAGGAATCACATAAAGAATAGGTGGCTGTGCTGCTTATATAATAAAAAAAGGAAGAAGTCCATATGTTTGTTGATCAAAAGAAGACTGTTAAGCTCGTCTTGTCAGATACCAAGTAGGCAAGTACAACAATTCATGATAATATTCCAAAAATGGACAACATGTTGCATGGTTGGTGGAGATGCAGAAATCAGGATAATAAGTTAGAAGTGGAAAAGCAAACACTCAAGATGGCTTGCATGCTTTCAAAGGCTTCCTCTTGTCTAATGACTTTGACAAGCCACTTCCTCTTATTAGCTACAACCAAAATCTAGTTTGCAACTTGTAAAGGGTTATGCTCTCCTGGTTTGAGCAACGAGAGGCCAACCATAGCAACAATTTCACACAATTTATAGATACTGTCATAGTTCTGCAAGAAAGAAAAGCTTTGAATTTACATTTATACCTCTAATTCAGTCTTCTCCTCATGATACTGATTCAGCACTTTCTTCATCTCTTTTTGGGAGTTCCGAAGAGATTTCACCTCTTTAACAAGAACCTTTATATCTGCTTTAGACTTTGCCTCGACTTCTCCAAGATGTTGCTGTAAACTCTCAACTTCTTTTCGTTTAGTTTCCAGTTCTTCCAGTAACATTTCTTTTTCACCACTAGCAGTTGTTTTCTCTGACTGCACACGAGTTTTCTCATTCTGCAATTGAGTAGAAAGAAATGTAAGAAAATACTTGTAAGATGGATAGTAAGAAACCAAGCCATGAGGACAAAGAGGAAAACCAACTTGTTCAATCTTCAGGTTTGACTCCATTTCAGAGTACTTCCTGGAGAGCTCATCCTTATCCCATTGCAGTTGGGTAATTTTCTCTCTTTCAGTCAAGACAGCCTGCTGTAGAATCTCTTTGTCTTTCTGCTTTGTAGCTTCCAACTCAACCTCCAAATCTTTGACCTGCACAGAATAGCAGAGAAGCACAAAAACAATGTATGTCAAGAAAGTATGAACAGAAAAAAAAAAACATAGATCAATTTATGTTAAACTCGTGACATGTAAAACAAAGCATATCATGTGTTTAAGCATAATCCATAGGCATCAGAAATGAATATCAGGTAGAAAACGTAACCTTTATCGCAAGATATTCTTTGACAGCCACTTCCTGATTTAATCGTGCTATGAGATCCTCCATATCAGTTTTTGCTGTCACCTGTCTTCTGTCCATGGTGATCAAAAGTCTAGTCAACTTTGGCCTTTGATCAGCGGGAAGGATGATTTGTGCATCCATATCATATAAAAGCTGCATATCTAAACCTGTAAATTGTTCTGTTTGGCTATGTCCATCAATTCCACTTGGAAGATCCGCAGTACCATCCCAAAGGGAACTACTAACTCCAGGAACCGATAATTCACTGCCCCTCAAAGAACTCAAATCACTTCCTATACTTTCAGCAGAGTCCTTCCTGGCATGGCCAGGGTTAGAATCGTGATCCTCTTCGGAAACCACTCCCTTATAAGTATCTATGGAACCATTCCTAACACCATGTTCCAAAAATACATGGTTCTTTTTCCTGTGATTTAACATGCTACTAACCCGCTCATTGGGTTGATCTAAGATAGAATCACCCAGCACACCATTACCAGTTGCTCCTGTCGGACCGGTACCATGAGCAAGGGCTGAATTCATTTGACTGGACTCAGCGAGAACACCTGAACCATGTTCGTCAGGACGCGGAGAAGAATCTGTACTACTTTTTGCTGAAGAGCCCGCTTCAGAAGGATGCTGATTCCAATCTTGGTAATCTGGATTTAGAAAAATAGCGTAATTAAACATTTGCTAAAATGTTAAGAATTTTAAGTTAATAAATGGATCAATGCACTATCAGGAAAAGGTACATCCTCAGTAGAATATGTCAAGCGGAACATACATGAGCGTGCAGCAGCTTCCAGCTCAAGAAAAGCAGCAACAGGTGCACTTCTGGACAACTCAATGTCAGAAAGTAGCTTTTGCATCCACTCCTCTAAAGCGTTCCTTCTCTGCAAACAAAACATTTCAAGAACCACCAGTCAAAAAGGCTAAGCGCAACTGAATGTAGTATTTGACATCGAACAAAGCAATAATTAATCAATATACATAACAGCTAACCTCTTCTAGAAGCACCCTGCTTGAATTTATTCTTGAAAAGGCATGCTTCGGTGGAGCAGGGGGGATTCCTTTCCTGGGAAATTCCTGCTTAAGCTGCAGTACAGGAGAATCTTAGTTTGAAGAAACAAATGATATTGGAGTAGAGGTCAAAAATGGAAAGTAATAATCTTTTTTTCTCAGAATCATATCCAAGATGAGATTTGCAAAATGCCCACATTCATTATAGAAACCATAAAATTGCAAAAGGCAAAGTCCTCATTATGAAGTCACCAGCGGATGGTGCAAAGATCTGTAAAAACTACTTTGGCCCAGGTAAGCATACCGTGTACATTAAGTCAAGATTTATAATAACATTATGTTGTAAAGTATCTGAAGTCTGACTACCCGTGTGATGCAATGCACCAAAAATCCTAAGTTGCAACGGAAGTCACTGGAGAAGCAAGCAACTGTGCATTCAATGCACTACCAGACGTATCCAATTCAAAGGTTTGATTACATTTTCAAATTTAATGCCAGATAGAGTAATTTGGCAGACCACTCAGGATACGATAGGGGATTATTCTTATTTATAAATCACTGGAGGTTGTCCTTGAAAGGTATGTTCCAACTGAAAATGTTAGTGGGCTTCTAGTTCAAGAAAGAAGGTTGGTACAATTTAAAGACACTTGGCATGTGGAAGAAGAAAATAGCAAAGAGGTGTCTTAACTTACATCAGAAGATAACTTTAGAAAGTCACTAAACCTTCGAAGAACTCCGTGGCTAGAGCTGATGCCCTCTGGAGATTGTATACCAACATGTATCCTGTAAAACTGTCCTTTATGGGCATTAAAATGATATCATAAACAGAACAGTATCAAAGTTCACAACAAACAGGAATTGCATGATATATGTAACAGAATTACATTTGCCTGTCGATCACGACTAAACTAGTGAGCCAAAAGAGGGGTAATATGCACCAGTTACCAAAACACCAAAAAGTATATTTCTGCCAGTGGGTCACCCTAAATCATTAGCACAATACTTCCTATGGCATGCCATGTTGGCATACACCATCGTGGCATGGGGTGCACATGAGTTTATGACTTCAGCCATGGTTATTGCAATTTGCACTTGTCCCCCATGAGTTTTGACCTTAAATAGTTCTCTCTCACCCCAGCTCAAACCCCCTGTGTACGGAGACAAATGAGGCAGTTGTGCGGAGAGGGAGAACCACCTCTAGTGTACTGCACATCAGCGATTGGTTATCACAACAAAACTTGCACCCCATACAGGGGTATGCCTCAACACGCCATGTTGTCATTAAGAGTCAGGACTGTGTGCTAACAACCAAAAGTGACCCTTTAGTGATCTAAAGAAAAGTAGTTTTGTGAGTCCAGCAGCCTAATAAACTAGTTAGATAAGTATGGTGGAACATTGGAAAGTGACACGATTTACTCAAAATGAAAGAGCAATAAAAAGGTAATACATTAGAAAGTTGGCATCCACTACCCAATATGAGATAGTTTTGAAAGAAGCTCAGTTCTTCGTTGATAAGTGCTGAACTTCTTTTGTCCTTTTTATTGATCCAACAAGGTTTTCTCACTTGTAATCCACTCCAAGCACATTTATGTTGTAGCACAGCATTAATACCAGAGACGCAAAACATTTCCAATCTGTACATCAATCTAAATTGACTGACGAAAATGAAATAACATGATGATAATATAAGCAGCACTCACAACTACGGATTTCAAGAAGTTGTCAGCGGTCACACTAGCTTCAGGTGTCTGAGCGATCCAAGAAGGAATCATCACACAGTAACTCCATCCGGTTTGAGGGTTATGTGGCCATATGGTGTTCCTTCCCTCCTGCAGATCAATAAGCATAAGCCATAAGAAGCATCAAGCAATGAAACTTTTCATGGTATCCTATTGATATGGCATCATCTTTCCAGCGAAACCTAGATTGAGAAAGTTATGTGGTCTTCATGGAACTACATTTTTTTAATACAAGGAAACATCTTCAAGGAACTTTCCCAGCTGTTTGCAAATTACTGAATTTTGTTAACGAGACATGTGATTTACTTGATGGTGAAAAAGAATTGACTAAACTAGGACTAGTAGGTTAATCTTCATTTGCGTTCTAGGATCATTTCATGTTAAATGTGGTAAAGATGTTGGCAAACACACCAAGTGCGAAGAATGAGGCTAGCACAAGACAGGCAGGTCTAACAAAAGAGATAATCTTCACAATGGGAACAATGATGAATAATAAAATCACCATCAGCCTGCTCAAATATGTATATGAAATCAATTATTGTACTTAATGGCCTTATGCATAACAGTATGAACATGCCTAATTGCCTAATATAGAAATCCAAAACCCTTATGTCCGATAGACTCAGACAAAACTAGAGTCTTTGAAATAAATAGTGCATATAACACCAAAACAATCCACATATCATAAAGCTGAACTGCAATCAGGTTTGTCGAAACCCATCCCCGCAGAAGTACTACTACCTCATACTCGACTCCTTGCAAAAGAAACAGGAATTCAAAACCCTATCCAGGGAAAGCCCTTAACCACTCTGAATCAGTAGCAACGAAGGCACTCCAACCCACAAATCCCAATGCAGATCCCAACCCACACATGAATTCCTACCCTTACATTTCACTACTATTACACACTACATAGCTGCGGGCAAATCCAGCTCGCGATATCGTTGCGATCGAGAGGACAAGCATAAAAAAGAAAAAAAATCCCGACACCTCGCAACTAACGCCGAATCTGACGCTCGCAGCAGTAACCCCGCAGGATCGCGAGCTCCTCCCAACCCCAACTCCCGAACCGCATGTTCCTCCAGATCAAAGCAGAGATCCACCCAACCACCCAACCAAACCCCGATCGACCCCGGATCGAAATTAGCTGGACTCCAGGAGAGGAGAGGAGGGCGGGGGGAATCGCGCTTACCCATCTCTTCGGGGGCGGGCTCCAGTCCATGCTGAACGGCAGCCCGGAGGTCCCGTCGTGGCGGTGCTTCGGCGGGCTGGGCACCTTCTTCCTCGCCGCCGCCGAAAACGACGGCGTCGCCATCGCCGCCCGCTTCAGCGGAGACCTCGCGGTGCGGATCGAGTGGGCGGAAGGTGGGGTGAGGTGGGAGGGAGGAATCGATGCGGGGTTTGGAGTCTCCCGAGGCGTCCCGACGATTCCGAGGTGGATGGAGAGATCGATGGCTGGCTGCAGTGGAGGAGGGGGAGTAGGGGGGACGGCGAGGTGAGGCGGACGGGGAGGGGCTCCCGCGGTGGCGTCTAACCGTCAACGCGGCGGTGGCAGCCAGCCAGCGTCGGTCCGGTCCGGTCCGGTCCGGTCCGTGGTGGTGGAGTTGGTGGTGGGCCGCCGGGGGGTGGTTGGGTTTTCTCAGCCCACACAAGTGTGTTGTTGGATGCGGCGATGGTTTGACGACAGATGTAGGAGTACGAGAGAACATGCATTACAACATAACCTAATGAACACAAACGATCACGTATAAATTATATGGAAAAAATGAAGATTCAACCTATCGTACGCAGTAACACAAAATTTAAAATTTTAAGTACGAGTGATAATAGTATTTTTTACTAACTAATTAAATTCGATCACAAATAGTGATTTGTGGTGGTCATATTAGTAAATATGGGATAGCACGACGGTGTTGGTGGCTTTTCTCATGGACTAGTGGTTGGGTGGGGGTGTAAGGTGAAAGCATTGCTTGGCTTATTGAGGCTAATGACGACGCCGCTCCCGGGTGCTATTCACCTCGCTAGAGGTATTGCTACTACATGCATTTTTGTTCTCTTGCACCTTAGCAAAGTTCTTTAAATGTAAACCTAGATCCATATTGGATCGGGCGATGTTGTTGTTATATTGGTGTTAACTTCTTGAAGGCATTGCTTTGGAGATCACCCTGACCTGCTTTGCTAGCTTGGGGCATTTGGAGTGTGGAAGCAATGACGACACATTTTGGTGGAGTCGGTGTTTTTTTTTTGGTGTTGTAGGTTTAGCTTCTCAAGGTCTACGTGGCTCATCCATGTTAGCAATGTCAAGGGTTTTGCCGGTTTTCCTTTAACCAACTATGTTATTGTAATTTTTCTTTTTTTTTACCTTATAAATTAGACCGACTCTCTTTTTTATAGTGTTTCTTTGAAAAAATGTCACCAAATAATCATAAGAGAATCGGTAGCAATGCAAGTGGGTAGTCCCGCTACCCACGTAAAAACCCGCTTGCTAGTTCATTTCTCAGATGATCGTGCAAGATTTAGAAGAAAAAATAAACTAGAAATAAGATAAGCGAGCTAAAAAACCCGCTTATCTACCCCGCTTGCATCCCTGAAAATCAGGATTATTCTTACTAGAATGACCAGTATGTGTAGAAAGAGTGTAGGACATGGGGTAAAGCCTAGTTTCGTAAGCTGACTAAGCTTCTTTGAAATAAGTTTTGGGCCTAGAAACGTGGATAGAAATCCTGCCATATATGTTCTACTGTAATTACTACGCATGTTGGCATGTCTCACTATTTAATCATCGTTGCAAACTTTATCGTTTGTCACTCGCTTTCTATTGATTTATAGCGAAGGGACACTTGTGTGTCATATGTGGAAAAGGTCATAGGAGGCATGAGTAGAAGCAAAGCTCGAAAGTAAAGTCTATAGTATTCCTTAGGTTAATCTTTGCAATACTAGGGTTTACAATATTAATCGAAAATCGCTTGATTTCCATGAAATCATTGGAGACCAATTTGTGAAAAACAAGCGGTTTTAGTTAGTTTTAGTATAGAATTGACCAAAAGTCATCCTCGGTTTTTACCAATTTTTGTAAAGCAGCCAAGACCATTGAATCTACGAACCATGGACTGTAGTTAGTTACTTAAAATGTGAATCGCGACTCACACCCACAAGTCAGAACAGACTTCTCGTAGTCGGTGCCATACTCGACAAAGTACTAATCACATATACGGGTATCTAGGATTTAAAGTACGGGTGATCTGACTTATAAATTTTTTTAGCAGCAAATATAACAATGATAATATATACAATTAATATATAGATAATAGAATTGGCTAAAAGTACATCATATATATTGAAAAGAATCTTAAAATGCATTAAAATCAACAATTAAGTAAGAAATTTGACTAAAAAAAGCTTATATGACTACAAAAGTTATTTTGAAGAATATCATCTTGCTACTTTTTGTTGGGTTTACACTTCCTAGTGATAATGAAATTATCCATTATATCTTCTTCATTCACATTGAAGAAAATATCACGATCAATGAAATATGACTAACAATTATCCAAAATACCATCGCCCATCTTATTTCTCAATTTATTCTTGATGAAATTCATAGTAGAAAAATGCTCGTTCAACACTTTACCGTTGCCACATGCAGAATCAATACCAATTTAAGAAGCAAGTAGGATTGAGAAGCATTTTTTTTGCGCTACTTGTCTTCGAAAAAGAGATGTAATATTTTTATCTTTCTTCATGTGTGAACAATCTGACAATCTACAATACAATAATACAAAGGGTTAAAACTGAAGATCCAAAGTAGATTACAAGTTTACGCTAGAAATCCTAATCCTCTAAAAAATAATCAATAATTAGTTACTCATCTATCCCCTTGCCTTGCTTCCTTTCATCTTTGATGTTGGCTGTGTTTTCTTGCTTCTAAACCTCGACCTCACTTACTTTGCTTGGTGCATGGATGCTGTGATGTTGTACGCCGCACCCGCACGCGGCCCTTGCTGGCTTGCCGTTGATTTGCCATTACCTCGATCGATCGCGTTTCTGATTCGTCCGTCCAGCGCCGACGTTGCTCGATCGTCAGACGCTACGAGGGAGCAGAACCCTAGCACCCATGCTCGCGCACGCGCAGTCTCCGCCGCAGCAGGCCAGCGGGCTCTCGGCGGCGACGCACACCGCGGCGCCGCGGACTGGGCCGACTGGCGTGGGCGCGCGCACGGCGTCGCGCGTGGCGTGGGCGCAGTGGTGATGCTGTTTGCGTGTGGCGCCGGCGGGGCGAGCGATCTGACGAGACGAACAGACGAAGCGAAAAACGCGCGCGCCACGTACAGCGCGATCACTATTTCGCCACTTCTTTGCTGGTTCGGGGATCACCCCATAGATCCGTCCCTGCTAATCACGAGAAATAATCACATCCTCCCCTATAGATCCGTCCCTGCTAATCACGAGAAATAATCACATCCATTAGAAGAAGTGTTGACTGAAGATATAGAAGAAACTGTGAACGAAACAAATGCCGAAACTGTGAACGAAACAAATGCCTTCCCTGTGAACGAAACAAATGCCTGGGAAGGGTGAGTAGCTTATTGCACCAACAGTACGCATATTCTTAGCTAATTAGCCAGTAGCCCAATGGCTTACAGTCCGGCCAAGCATATGCCCAACAGCAACACAAATTCTCTTTCATGCTCTTCGAAAACAGAATATAGATACTGATCAGTATAATCGTCATCATCAAGGCCAAGGACTGCCCAGAAGTGCACAACTCATGCAACAAACAGAAGTCCCTTCATTCATAGGAAGCGTAGAAAATAAGAAAACAACTGTTTCTTCTAGGGTGAATGAACATCTTTGATATTACAAGGTTCCCTCGGAATCCACACACAAACACGGATAGTAATGCTGAGAGACCAGGAACAGCAGGCATCAGAAATGGTTCCAACAACTCTTGGCGATGATAAATTTAGTCCATCCTGCCCTTGATCACACACTCTTTTACTTCGGTTGGTGTCCTGAAAACCCCAAAGAAGATTATGTAAAAGAAACGTATTGATGCTCAAATAAAGTTGTGAAAAAACTAAAATGCGGAATGCGGTAGGACCAGGGTATACGATTCCGAGATGACCTTCCGTTCCGGGCTCTGGCGGTATGACGGTTTTCGCGAAATCCGGTAGATTTCGAACAAATTTCATAAACCAAAATTTGAATACAAATTCCCTGAGTTTACCGATACGCTCGCAAAAACTGGTCAGCTTTGGCGAAATTCCGAGCGAAATCATCGAAATTCAAAGCGAAATCAGGTGCAGGACCACATCCTCTCTATTCTATTATCTGGGCTAAGTACTAACTGGGCCTACTACATGGAATTCGGCCCAGGAAAGTGTTTTCCTTTTTTAAATCGTTATTCTTTTCTTTTCTACTGTAAAGTTCAAGAAATACACGGAATACACCAATTTTTTGGAAAATTTATACCAAATTGGTTCTATGAATATCATACTATTTATAGGATTTTATTTGTTTTTTCCTTTTTATCAATTCAAATTTGAATTTAGATGAAACTCATCGAAATTCCAGACGGCTTCTACTTTCGAGCCACGTCGAAACCTTGGTTTTCCGCGGAATTCGACCGGTTTTCGTCGGAATTGTGAACCCTGGGTAGGACTTTGAGCTCCAATTATATTTGACTGGGCAAAATAGCGTTACTGATGAACAACTACCAATTTATTTGCAGAACGGTAGATAAAATAATGGTGCATAATGTATTTTAATTCAAATGCTTGTTAACAGAAGAAAAATGAAGCCACTCATCCAATCTTGAATTAGTGAAGTGAACTTACACAAGCAGAACAAAGCCTCCCCAACCACTGAGGCAATCACGATCAACTGATGACTGCAGAGCTTGTGAGATAGTCTCAAAGAGTTCTTCAGGTTCCTTTGTCATGAAAATAATATGTTGTCATGTAACATCTATCATTCAAAATAATGGTAGGAATGCTACAGTCTATACAGTACAATGCAACGGAGCTATAATATATTATACAGATCCAAACAGAAATGCAAAATTGCTATAGACCATGATTTCATCCCATAAAGAAGGTTACACGGGCTAAATGTGATCATACAAACAAACAAATGCATACCATGTTTGGTTTGTACATGGACTCACAAGCACCATATAGAGACTCCGATGCTGTTCCCGATACAACGAAATCCTTAGCTAGTTCCCTGCACAGAAATAAACATCCTCAATCAGCTCACAAGAATATGAGAAACAAGGGTTCAAACGCCTAATCAGACATACCAGGCACGTGGACTTAGACCAAAAACTTAAACAGATGGCATGCTATGGAATAATAGTATCAAAGTTGTTTCCGTACATGATGAAGCAGATAGAAAAAATATATCAAATTCAGAAAGGAACAAAAAAGGAATCAAGCAAATCTCTGATGGAGCAAGTTAGCAATGTCAGGCATGCACACATTTGTCGGGGGCAGAGACTGCACCCATCGTGTTTGGGTGTCATGGAATTCGAAAGGAACAAAAATGGAATCAAGCAAATCTCTGATGGAGCAAGTTAGAGATGTCAAGCATTGCTTCGCCTGGGACAAAGAGACTGCATCATAGTGTTTGAGTTCCATGGAATTCAGGATCGAAGGAACAAGAAGGGGAAGACCATAAATTATATTGTTCATTCACATGGGGTCTTTTGTTAATGATGATTTTAGATATTTTGGAGGTAACATTTGTTAGATATGAAAAACATATATATAAATTAAAAATGTAGATAACTCCCCCTAACCCTCTAAATGTGGAACCATCCCCAGATGAACAGCACAGACTAAGGCAGGCATATTAATCAATGCAGTAAATTCCAGGATATGAGCAGCAGATAACCATCCAAATGTGTATGAATATATCCAAACAAAATGCATTTTAGTAAAAACAAAAACACAACTGAAATGATACCTACTTCGCACCAATGCAGTCCATGGTACAAATAAATGGCTCATTGTCTTCTCCAAGTCCAGCGATAACAGGTTGGCAGAAGTATGGTCCAAATCTGAATTTTCCATGAATCAGAAAAGTTAGATAAACTTATCCCTAACCCAATAATAGTTATAATATGATATAAAATGAAGAAAAGCTGTTTACCAATAGCACACAGAAATCATAAGTTGTAGCATGCAAACTTTACTTATTACTATGCCAATCATAAAAGGGCTATTGCATGGGTAAAATGTTGAGAGGCTAACGCTTATCAATCAGGAATCTCAGCTCATATCTAACCCAATTGCCCAGAAGTTATCTGTCAACCTGATTGACGATGAGCTAATTTCTAGCTTTTGCATTATCATAAATAAATTAAAAAAATCAAGCATTTGCTTTTAAATAGTTATCAGGGCAAACCAATAACCGACATAAATCTCAGTTGCAGTGTGCTGCCCTTGGTGCTAGGCCCTGGCAACAAGATGGCGCCAAGTGCCTAATCACCACCAGGGGGCTAAGCACCTAAGCAGCAGCCTAGCTGAGTAGCTATAACACAGAGCACCTATGCAGGCTTGCTGGTTATCAAGGGGAACTCTGCTCAGATAAGTCTGTAAAGGGCATATGAATTACTCTTTTGGTGCAAGCAGGGGCAAATCTAGAAGGTAGAACAAAGCATATCCAAATGGAGAGTTTACTACTTAGTCACCTAAATGATCATCACAGAATAAGATATCATATACATTTGAGCAATCGGCAAGCTAAGCAACTCAGCATCCCTGCCTACATAGTAGTATGGTGATGTCCCTAGCTGTAAGTGCATGAAACAATTATCAAGGCAGCAGCAATGGCAACAAGTACATAAATATGGTTTTAGCTTCGTAGTATGCTCATTGTGGAATACAATTACACAAGACGTAAATGTCTAAGCATAACTTGTGGTTGTAATATGTTTTCGGTCTGTTACAAGTACTGCACACATATTCTTTGCAACACAAACCTGCTGCCTTCAACAACTGTAACTTCACATAGTAAGTTATCGTGCAACGGAAACAAATCTTACTTGATAGGAGCTTTATAACACTAGAAACAGCCAGCATATCTACAAAATTAAGCATCTTTCCACGATACTGAATATTCCAATTGGCATTTGAATTTAACTCTGCTTCATATACCACTCAATTCAACTCGCGCTGTGCTAGCAACATCCTTTAGTCCCTTACCTCTTCTCGTAGAGGAGCGCGGAGACGAGGCTGGCGAAGGTCTGAGGCTTCATGTCCCTCTCCTCCCGCAGCTGATACAGCTTGTGCCTGAACACCAAGCGCTGGTACCTGCACACCGACCGACCGAAACCCTAATTCTCCCAAACCAGATGTTAAACCAAAAAAAGCACAAAGAGGAGGGGACAAATCTGGCGCGGCGACTCACAGCGTCTGGGCGTCAGTGGCGAGGCCGGAGAGGCCGATGTAGAGCTTGTCGTGGATCTTGAACACCCTCTGGAAGTCCGTCGCGACGGTCTGCAGCTGCACCCCGAGCCGCCGGTCGCTGGCGATCGCGAAGCAGTTCTTCCCCACCATCGCCACCACGGCTGAACCATTGTACTCGAAGATCTGCGAGGCATCAGAGAATTAAGATCCGTGGGGCGGCCGGCCGGCCGGGGAGCGGGGCGGCGGGGCACTCACCGACATGGCCGGCGCGGCGGCGAGTTCGCGGCGGAGGCGGAGGCAGGCGTCGAGGTCGAAGTCGAGGAGGAGAACGGAAGAAGGAATCGGAGGAGGAGGAGCTCACGCAGTGGGCTTTTGAGGCCCAACTTGGGCTTCTTGCTGAGCAAGAAGGTCCGGCACTGGGACGTCATTGGTTGTCGAGTACAACTCTAACCACGAAATTCAATAAATTTTTGTTAAATTTGAATTTTAAATATTTAAAAAAACTGAACCTGTTTGAGGCGGTTTTGAGAACTGTTCTCATTCTTTTTTTTTGTTTTTAAAATTTTTAATTTTAAATATTAAAAATGAACATTTCTATGAATTGTTTCCAAATCTCACGTCACTTGGGCTGGTATGGCTAAATAGTTAAAATAAGCTTAGGAGGTTTTATAAGAATATTAAAAAATTATAAGTTTCAAAAATAATAAAAATTCTCTAACTTCTAAGTGAGGACTTTTTTCGGAAAAAAAAATAAGTTTATGTGATCTGAAATTAGAGATACAATTGAAATGCTTTATCCAAACGGTATCACCAGCTAACGTGGCCAAAAGGTTAACATAAACTTACAAAGTTTTTTTATTAAAATGAAAATTTATAAGTTTCAAAAAAATAAAAATTCTCTAACTTCTAAGTGAGGATCTTTTTTTTGGAAAAAATAATTTTATATGATGTGAAATTAGAGATACAACAATAAAATGCTTTATCCAAACGGCGTCGGTGACGCCAATGACACGGATTGCACACGCCGACCCCACACGCAGCGACACACAAACGGCGGGGATTACTTCGCCGTTAAGGCGTACTAATAAACCAACCAAACCGCGTGGTCGTCTCCTCCTCGAATCAATCAAACCGAACTGAATCCCGTCTCCCCAATAAAAATCCCCAATTCGCCCGTCTCGTCTCCTCGCAATACTACGCGTTCCCAAATTCCCCAACCCGATCTGCCTTTCCTCCTCCTCCTCGTCAAACCCTAGCCAAATCCACCATCGGGGCGAGCTCGTCGGCGGCGGCGGCGATGGGGAACCCGGAGAAGCTGATGACCCAGATCTTCGACCTCAAGTTCACCTCCAAGTCGCTGCAGCGTCAGGCGCGCAAGTGCGAGAAGGAGGAGAAGGAGCAGAAGCTCAAGGTGAAGAAGGCGATCGAGAAGGGGAACATGGACGGCGCGCGAATCTACGCCGAGAACGCCATCCGCAAGCGAACCGAGCACATGAACTACCTCCGCCTCGCGTCCCGCCTCGACGCCGTCGTCGCGCGCCTCGACACCCAGGCGAAGATGCAGGTCATCGGCAAGTCCATGGCGAACATCGTCAAGTCGCTTGACTCCGCGCTCGCCACGGGAAACCTGCAGAAGATGTCCGAGACCATGGACAACTTCGAGCGCCAGTTCGTCAACATGGAGGTCCAGGCCGAGTTCATGGAGGGCGCTATGGCCGGATCCACCTCGCTCTCCACGCCCGAGACCGAGGTCAACAGCCTCATGCAGCAAGTCGCTGACGACTACGGCCTTGAGGTCTCCGTTGGGTTGCCGCAGGCCGCGGCTCACGCCATACCCGCTGCCAAGGAGAAGGAGAAGGCTGTTGATGAAGACGACCTCTCCCGCCGCCTGGCTGAGCTCAAGGCCCGCGGCTGAGGGATTTCAGTTCAATTCAGGTGATATAGATAGAGAGCACTAGCATCATACAGGAATACTTACCTTCTATTGCACTTGTGAAATATTTTTTCTTTAGTTTTTATTATCAGTTTGATGAAGAATGTGAGGATGGTTAGGGTGTGTATCTAGTATCTGCAAGACCGAGCTGTCTCTTTGAGTTATACTCCTACTTTGGCCTTTCTGAATGCAGCTGCACACCGAAAATGATGGTTATGCTGCTATGGTTTAAGGGCTTAGTTTGGTTCGTTACCCTACCATAAATTGTACAAATTATTGGGCCTGTTCAGCTTCTCGGTCTGCAGTGCAGCCAGCACCAACAGTGCTGCACACGCAGCAGCAGTGCAGCCGCAGCCGCAGCTGCACGCCTGCTGAACAGGCCCATTGGTAGTGCCAAAATTTGGGCTAGTTTTGGCACTAACAATAATAATTTGGTAGTGCATCACATTGATTTGGCTATAAATTGGCTTCACAATCCAAACACTACAAGTTGCCAATAAATTGTTAAGGCACATGTTGGTATCAACCCAATTTGGCCCTATGATCTGTAGAAAATAAGATTTCTCATACCTCACATCTTACCCATCAAATGGCTAGGTTTACTGAGGGTTGCATACGCATGTCATGCTCCCTGCCCTTGAGTCATTGTCATTGCATAACAATAACATGGATGTTAATAAAACAATGACTCATGCTGTTATCACTGATCTAACAATGCACCAACGGAAATTTCTGTATATTCCAATGTGGAATAGCATCATACATGTGGCAAATAATCTCTCTTCTGTTGGCTGATTACTTGGGAGGTATGTAATTTAGGTTGTGAATTGTGATAGGCCATATAGTGAATTTCAGGATTCTTAACAGCTAACATGTGTTAGTTATGGTGTATGTTCATATATTATGAAATAAATAATGTTAGCTGTCTTTATTTTGGCAACTGTATGAGTTACTACTGATTTGGTATTGATAATGACTGGTACCTTTCTTGTGCTACTTAAAAGTAAGGAGGATAGGAAATAGCAGGGATAATGTTACTCTGCTTTAAGTTAGAAGCACCCTTAACAGCATGTATGAAATGGAAGCAGTGGTCATTGGTGTGCTCAGATGATATCATGATAACAATTATTCATTGTGTAAATTTATACTGTTTTGCCTGCTGAAACATAAAGCTTCCCTCTTTACTCTCTGAATGATCAGCATGCTTTACGAGATACTGTTCGGTAGGTCTGAATGTTCAAATTTGGTTAAACTCTCTGGGCTAGCTATTAGCTCAAAAGGTTTTTGGTATTTTTATGTTGTCTTCTCAATTGGATATTTGACAATTAAATTAGTATGCAAGCAGTTTTCTGCACCTTACATGCCAGGAAGCTACTCACAGAATATTGATAGTAAAAAATGTTTATTTAATCCTACTGCTAGTTTGTTTATTTAATCCTACTGTCAGTTTATTTAACCTTACTCACAGAATGTTCATAGTAAGTAGCATAGTCTCTTCACCAAATAGGTTAGGTAACATTTTTCATGATGTATTTTGTTATGTCGAGTTCCTCAGTGATGAAATCGCTTCTGTGGTGCCCTTTGTAGTTGTGTCAACCTTCCCTCGTATGTGAAACACCATCCCTTAGTCATCTTGAAGTGACTGCATTTTCTGATTGTTTTACCTCCAAACACTTTGTGAAACACCATCCCTTAGTCATCATGGAGTGACTGCATTTTTATTTTACCTCCAAACACCTTATAACTGTATAAGGCCCAACCCAACCACACCAACATATTGGTAATGGCAAAGCAAGCATTTATAGGCCTCATTTGGTCTGTTGCAAAAATCTGACAGTTCCAATACTTTGGGGAGGCTAGACGAAAGGTTAAAAGTATTTTTGCCAAAATTTTGACATCAAACCAAACAAACCCACCTGATCTTACCAAAATTCTGGCTTGCAAATGCTTTGGTAAGGTTAACAATGGCTACAAGCCCTAAAAAGCCCTAAAGGTCAAATTGTATTTTCATGCAAAATCATGAATGGGTATTCAAATGTCTTATGCAAAATCATACAAGGGTATAATTTGTCTCCAAACTTTACTGTACCACATTTTCACGTGCCTGCCAATTTAGACCGTAAATGCATACCGCAAATTTGAGTTCGCTAAATGCATTAAAGTTAATGCACATCACATATTCACTGCACTTTCCATAAATGAAAAATGGTTTATGTATGTGCATTTATTCATTATACATTTTTTCCCGTGAACTGACAACCAGTGTATTTCACTATGCAGATATGATTAATGCAACCTTCTCTCAAGCTGCCCCATTGTCACGTCGAAGGCTACTCATATTTGTTAGATTCGTAAATACTGTTATGCTAAAATGCGTGTGTTGGTATCCCTCAGGGGATCTATGGACTTCATTAAAAACCTTGCTGTGTGATATAAATCCATAATATGTGAGCTTGAGGACGTTTCTGTGTCGCTGTATCCTAAGCCTGTCCGTGTGAACAGAAACGTTGAAGTTGTCTGTCTTTTCACCGGGTTGTTTTCCTTGATTTCAAGCCATGAACAAATCTGTGAGGAACTTTGCCTTGCCTGCTGGCTGCTGGTATACGCTAACCAGTGTGCTGCGATGGCCGCTGTTGTTGGTGATAACCCGTTTTAAATTTCCACTGCATGATGCTTTGATGATGCTTGCTAACCAGGCACCCGGCCTGCATGCCTGAAAGCATGATAACATGTTGGGACAAGAAAAGCAAGCGAACTCTTCACAACGTTTTAGCCACGAATTAAACAGTAATCTGTTGCCATCGTCCCAAGAGGTTCTTCTGGTGCAATTTGAATTATTGAAACTGGTCTGCCCAGGAGTTGTAGCGATCCATTTGATCATGTGTTCAGGTTAGGGTACCTTCTGTGAACCTTTTAGGTTGTGTTTGTTTGAGAGTTTTGGGAAAGCCTTCCTCAATTCGCAAAATGATGTGACAGATTAGTTTACAATTAATTAAGTATTTACTTAAAAAATAGATTAATATAATTTTTAAAAACAACTTTCTTATAGTTTTTTCGTAAAAAATACACCGTTTAGCAAAATAAAGTGAGTAGAAGTTGAAAGGTGTAGTATATTTTTTGACGTCGCGTCCTTTGGAAACTTAGGATTTAAAAAATATAGAAATAGGAAAAACACAACATTACTATTCTTTATAACATGAGATTTGAAAAACATAGAAAAAGGAAAAACACTGTAACACAATGCGATGCTTTCGTGAAACCTAGTGTAATTTGTTGCAGAAGAGAGAACATGCAATTTCATACTAGCTTTCCTTCAAATTCCAATTAGATGAGTCATTCCGTAAGAAATTTAGAGGATTTTGCTGAAGCCTATCATTTGTTGCAGAGGGCCAAGTAGTATCAGGTGCCATTCGTGTTTGGCCCTAATGTTAAACTTTTAAGTAGTATGGTTCTTCAATAATAAAAAAATATAAGTTGGGTAAAAATTTTATATTCATATCCTTAGAAATTTTAGAAGTTATCAAGATCAACTTCAATTTAAAATTTTATTTTGGCTAGCGGTTTATAAACCATAGAACAAAATATGGGAGCCTTAATTTCCATATGATTTCAATACTCTTAGATTTACTTTTTTTTCTTTGTTCTAACTTCCAAAGGAGCTCCTAGAACATCACATTCTATCGAATCCTGCAAGATTATAAAGAAACAGGAATAGAAAATGTGCATTGTTTGGATGGTTGAAAGAAAAGAAAAACATAGAATTTGGTGGATTCCAAGGGGAAAAAAAGAGTGAGCTCATTGTTTAGTTGTATATGGAATTTGTGTACAGGTAAGCAAATACCAATTGGATTCAGTCGAACCAAAATGGATAAAATTGTGATTGTGGACCAATTGTATAATTTGTGAATCGGCTATGCTAGCTAGAAAGGGCAAAAAAAATAAAAAGTGGTGGTCCGTTGGAGTAGGCTGCAAGACCCAAGCGGGCCAGCAGTGCGGCGGCCCGTTATCCTCCCACCGTTGGAAGCGGGCAGTATTCGCTGCTCTGTGAAACCAGCCTCACGCAATGCCTGCCACTCTAGGAACCGTGGGGCCCAGAACTTTCGCTCAAGCCCCGCCAGCCCAACTACGCAACTTGGGACGGGCGGGCCATCTATAGCAATGCCAACCCAAGCCCACAGCCATACGGCAACGTCCAACACCACCTTGATGCCCCCGCTCGGGTTACAAGCTAGCGCTGCTGAGCTCGGCGAGTGCGAGGGACGCGCTCTGGCAATTTAACCTGCGATGCGTGGAGCTAGTTTTCCGAGGTGGGACTAAAGGAGGTGGGACGGGATCTCCGCGCGTGGACAGCATGTGGTGTTTTTCTTATGTGGGCTTTTTGTGTTTTCTATTGAAAGTGCTATCGGGCCCAATGGCTAAGTTTGGTACGATGAGGGAAAAGTACACCGTAGGTCCCTCAACTTGTCATCGAGTTAAAAAAAGTCCCCCAACCACAAAACCAGATACCGAAGGTCTCTCAACTAATAAAATCGTTCGCTTGAGGTCCCTAGGTGGTTTTCAACCCGGTTTTATCCGACGTGGCAGCTGAGTCAGCGTGGGACCCACGTGGGCCCCACTTGTCAGCCGACCACATCAGCCTTCTCTCTTTTCCTCTCTTCTCTCCCATCTCATCTCTCTCTCTCCGAGGTGCTGAGGCCGGTGACCGGCGACGGGGGTGGGGCGGCGCGAGGGCGGCGGGGGTGGGGCGGCGCGCAGGCAGCCAGGAGAGGCGCGGCGCGCGAACGGTCGGGGGCGAAGCGAGCGAGGCGGCGGCGGTGGCCCGGGCGCAGGCGGTGGCAGGGGTGGGGTGGCGCGCGGGCAGCCGGGAGAGGTGCGGCGCGCGGACGGCCGGGGGCGGAGCGAGCGACGCGGCGGCGGCGGCCCGGGCGCAGGCGGTGGCGGGGGTGGGGCCGCGATGCGGTGGCGGCCGGGACGCGGTGGCGGGTTGGGGTGGCGCGCGGGCGGCGGGGGTGGGGCGGTGCGCGGGTGGCCGGGGGAGCAAGGCGGCAGCGGCAGTGGGAGCAGGGGAGCAAGGCGGCGGCGACCGGCGGCCGGCGACGCGGTGGCGGGGGTGGGGCAGCGCGCGGGCGGCCGGGGGAGGCGCCATGTCCTCCTTCCGCGCGGCGCATCTCACCGGTCGGCGGTGGCGCTCGCCACCAACTCCGCCTCCACCCCCGTCGCCCGCGCGCCGCCCCACCCCCGCCACCGCGTCGCCGGCCGCCACCGCGTCGCGGCCCCACCCCCGCCACCGCCTGCGCCCGGGCCGCCGCCGCCGCTGCCGCGTCGCTCGCTCCGCCCCCGGCCGTCCGCGCGCCGCGCCTCTCCCGGCCGCCCGCGCGCCACCCCACCCCGCCGCCGGTCGCCGGCCTCAGCAGCCTCGGAGAGAGAGAGAGAGATAAGATGGGAGAGAAGAGAGGAAAAGAGAGAAGGTTGACGTGGCCGGCTGACATGTGGGGCCCACGTGGGTCCTATGCTGACTCAGCCGCCACGTCGGACAAAACCGGGTTGAAAACCACCAAGGGACCTCAAGCGACCGGTTTTGTTAGTTGAGGGATCTTCGGTATCTGGTTTTGCGGTTGGGGGATGATTTTGTAACTCGATAGCAAGTTGAGAGATCTCCGGTGTACTTTTCCCCGAAGATGATGTAGCAAGACTCCAGCCCAGTTTATATAGTGAACAGAAGTTCCCTCCACAGCCAATAGTGTCCCTACGTTGGGAAAATTCGGATGAATCATGCATGGATAAAGACCATATTTGGCACATTTTTTTGCCATTCTCCATCGACGAAAAAAAACACAATAATATGTAAACTGGTTCGTAAGTAAACTAACAGATAGTGAGAATGAATTCAGAAATAGATCAGTTGTCTCGCGCTAGCTTTGTCTATAAACTGGACTGTACACAAGCAGATATTTTGTTAGACGTTGCAAGGATTGTGCTACCTTTACAGTGTTGATATCTTAGTCTTTACTTACATAGATTAGCACATCCCCTTTTAGTTTTTTTGTTAGTATTTGATCCTTAAGCTTTGCAGCAAAATCGACCATATATATTAACCAAATCATACGTGCACCATCTTTGTTAAAGTTGTGGTTTTAACTCTGCTCAATCGTTTTGACTGTTTGACATAGTCTACTCTCGAGCCTCTCGACTCCTGTCCATGTGCCCTATTACAGTACTGTAATTAATCAAACATGTCTTCTTGTGTGCCTCACCAAACATGGATTAATTAGTGAAGACAAACTACGTGCACAAAAACAAGCAGGATATACACAACTTAAAGAGATTTGATTGCTTATGAGCGTCGTTGGCGAGCAAGTGGCACAAGGTGACATGGCACGCCTGCCTATGCAATGAATAAAGTTTGTCCTTGTCAACTAGAGCTAGCATCCGTGTACCGCACAAAATACTGTGATGGGCAAATGCCAGGCAGCTGGGTCATGACAAAAGAACACCTCACACCTACTCCATCTCTGAACGATTTCTGCGGCCTAGCCAAGACAGAAGAGAGCACAGCACATGCCCAAAATCTATTATCAGGAAGAGAGTAGAGATTTTTTTTAGAGGAAACTCATGCATGCAAGCATAGACTTCTAAGCAAACATCCAAATACATTACAGCTCAGTAGCAGGATATGGATTATTTTAGGATATATACAATGGTTTTTTGCTTATCAAATCCCTCAATCAGAGATGGTAAATTAAATACAAAACTTGCAAGCTAGGAGTAACTAGAGTACAATTCATTCCTCGCAAAAAGAAAAAGGAGTAAAACCCTCAAGAAATAAACAGAGAGATGGTAAATTTCACATGCGTGTATACACACTCACACAAACATGGTAATCCACGTGATGGACTATGTGGTCTCCAAAACGAAGTGGTGAAAACTGTTTCAAAACTACTGTAAACTGAAGTTAAAACTGAACAAGAGATACTCGTACTTCCGTTGAGAGAACCACCCACCCAATCAGCGCGAGAGCCCACGGCGGCTTCACGGAAAACTGCGCCCATAGATTGGCGAGATGTGCATGGTAGCCTGAACAAGGCGACAACACCGCGCGGTTGCAGTTGCAGAGGCTTTTTTGGAGAGGCAAAATTGGCAGGAGAGGATAGGCTGCCGCGCGCGGCCCGCGCCCCGGGTCACGGACGCGCCTACGCCATCACGGACGCGCGCGCGCGCGCCGGCCGGCCGGGCGGGCCGACGGCCGACGCGGCTGCGTGCTCTCGTGCATGTACCTGCGATAATATCTGTCGGTCTCAAGCATCACTGATCGACAAGATAAGCACGTTGTTAGAATTAGATATACCCTCCGTTCCAACGTAAGTTTATTTTTCACCCATATTATGAATACCAATATAAATTCAAAAAGAATATCATACCCTCAAGTCTTAGTATAATTATTTCTCTTTATTTATCCTAACACATTTATTACTTACTTTCACAAATTTTAATGTAATAATTATTAAAAATAAACTTATTTTGTGAAAAACGAGAAGAACAAAAAATAAATATATTCTGGAGAGAGGGAGCGGTAGTTAAGATGGTGTCAAGGCGGCGAGAGACTGGACAGCAGATCGACCTGGACAGATCTCTCCGCTCACACACATCCCACGTTGAGAAATTTGATTATGTTTTTGAGAACTGAAATTTGATTATTGAAAAGAATATATCGAGTTGAGTGATGGTGTATTGGTGTTACATCCATATAGGAAAAAATGATTTGATCTCTCAAGAGTATATCCCTTTGTTTATTAAATGGCTGTGAAAAATTCTTAAAAAATAACAACACTCATATATCAAAACATCACTTTATAAAATCTTAAGTTATAACTCAACTACATATCGAGCTATAGAAAACAGAAATCCAACCTATCACTAGCTCAAAACCTCATATCTGTAATGAAATAACTGCCACGTCTCAAGTGGAACCAATACAGATTACTATATCTGTAACGGTTGCTTATATCAACTGTCAAAGATAATTGTAGAGGCGATTAGCCGACACTAATGACTTATTATCAGTAATAGCTCCTAAATACGATTCATTATAGATGTTGCTAGGGGTGAATACGGATCGGATAAATATCCGATCCGATCCGCTCCAAATCCGTCCGAAGTGAGGATACGGTAAGGGTTTTTAGCTATCCGACGGATATGGATGAGGATATGGATAGTGACGTGCGGATGCGGATGAGAATAAGATATCGGTAATATCCGGCGGATGCGAATTATCCGCTATTTTAAGCGGATTATTCGGTGAACGTTTTGGCGAATAATCCGAATTTCGCAACCCATATGACCACTCCATTTCGCCCATTTGGCACAAGCATTTTCATTGTGTAAAAATCCAGCCTGTCCATCTATTTATCTAGTTAGGTCACAAACCTTCAATCTGTCATAGTACAGTAGGCTGCCATCACCCATCGCAAATTTTTCTTCGACTCTTCTTCCTGTCCTCCCACGCCGCTGCCTGCCTTCTCCATCTGGGCCCGCAGCCTACCATCTCCACCCCGGCGCCGCCGCTGCCTCCTGCCTTCTCCACTTTGCCATAGGGCACCGCCTGCACGCTGGTTATGTTCGTCTCGCTGGTGACGCCTCCAATGTTCTATCACCTATGTCATGTGATACTGTGATGTTGGTACTGTTTTTCTAACAATTGTGGAACTTCTATGTTCTATATGTTGTGTGAATGTGATATATCGTGATGTCGGTACTATATGTGTTGATTAAATGTTTTTGACAGATGACAAGTTAATCGTTAACAACTTAACATTATATTGTGATGTGATGTGTGCTTTCATGAGTCATGTGAATTGTGATATTGGTACCGCATTGTTGTTCATTGTATGGATGAATAAATATTGTATCGATTATATATATATATCACATCCGATTATTTTCATCTATTTCCGAGCTGAGTTCGCACTGGCTCCGCACCACATCCGACATCTGAAACAATCCGCTCCGCATCTGCACTGCCTCCGAATCCACTTAAATAATGGTATAGGATATGGTATGACTACTATCTAGCCGAATCCAATCCGTTTTCACCCGTAGATGTTGTGCATGTCATATGGAGTTGCTCATGTTTAGGAGCCATTTATAGATTAGTTGTTATTACCACTAATGGGTAAACGAGCAGCAACCGTTATAGATAACCTATTACATCTGTATCAGTTTAATTTATCACCTACATGTGCCTCTTTCTCTATTTCTCTACCGTCCCCAATCTCTTATCTCCTCCAAGTCGGAGAGCGTGATGTCGAGGATGGGTATCAACAAGAGCCAAGCTCAGTGCTAGTGGTGTGTCGGTCAGGAGCTAAGGTAGGCGACAACATCGTCAAATCCATCGACGATTGGGGTGGAAGAGGCGGAAGCGTGGAAGGAGAGGTGTGTGAGGCGCAGGTTTGTGACGAAGGTGGGTGAGCTGGAGGCGGAGGATGCTATGGAGGTGGATTCGACCATGGGAACGACGAGGGGTGTTGGATCTAGCCATGACGATGATAGCGGGCTCTAGATTTCACCACGATGACGATAGCGGCTAGATCCAGTGACCCCAAGTGTCAGGCAGCTAGATCTGGTAATCCCACCTTCCTTTTCCTCCATAGAGCCACCACCGACTCCCTCTTCCCTAGTCTCCTTGTCCCCCTCTACCCCACGCAGCAAGATGTGGATGTAGAGGATCTGTCTCAGCTGTTGCCAAGGTGGTGGATAACAACATGTGCTTGATCCGGCCTCGATAACAATGGCAATGACTATGGATGTTGGATTTAGCCTCAGCAACAACAGTGGCAGTGCATTTGGCCTGGATGGCTACCGCAACAGACCTGATTTTTGCAAAAAAATTTTGATGAATTTTCACATAAGTAACTGCTCATGGAGCTAATTTTTCTCTTCTCTTTTAAAGCCGATTTTTGACATCACTAGCGGTTCCTAATTATGAGCCATTACAGATAACTTATACCTATGACTAATAGATTGTAACGGCTGATCCAATCGTTACAGATATGGGTTTTGAGCGATTCGAGATATAAGGTTATGTGCTCGTGTATGAACAGTATGAGTACTCGAATTTGTCCCTTTTATTCCTTAATTTGGAAGTTAATTTTGAATTTGCTTTTTGGTGGAGTAATAAACGATGCCATTAATTATACTCTATAATGACATTTTTTTAAAAAAATATAACAATTTACATTGAACTTAAGTGATAAAGGTACGGTGGTCGATCGAACAGTAGTACGTTGGGACTTGGCAGGCTTCCTGGCTGTTGAGTACGTACAGAGACCTGTCGGTATGGTCGAACAGTACATCATCCACATGCATGCATCGCGCGCACTCCGTTGCGACGCTCGATCGCCGGCTCGTGACTGCCAGTTTGTGGGCGTTGCGGCTCGCCGACTGACGCAGCCGGCGACCCATTGTCGGTCGGTTCTTGACAAGGTATGATAGTACACGTACTGTGTACTTCACCCTACGTCGTCGTGCACCGGATGCATGCGCGCAAGAACGGCATAAACAACACCGAATCATACAGAGGGTATAGTATACGCACTATTGCAGATCCTCTCATCTGTGACGGGCTGCAACATAACTGGATTTTGCGGGCCGTCACGAAGAATACATCTCAAACGGGCCTTAAAAGTGGCCGATTGAGATAGGGTCGGAGAGACATGTTAAATGTGCGTAGAACTAAAGCCCGTCACGGATGACACATATCTGTGACGGGCTCCAACAAGGGCCCGATTGAGATAACCTTAAATATCTCAATCGGGCTCCAAGCAGGGGCCCGTCACGGATGATAGTCATCTGTGACGGGCTCCAACTTGTGGCCTGTTTGAGATTTTAAGGTTATCTCACTCGGGCCCTTGTTGGAGCCCGTCACAGATATGTGTCATCCGTGACGGGCTCTAGCTTGAGGTCCGTTTGAGATAACAAATAAAGCCTGTCACAGATTGCACACTCTGTGACGGGCATTTTTTTAGGCCCGATAAAGATAACTGGTATGCCCGATTGAGATAACAATTTTATGGACCGTTACAGATAGTTATTGACACTATAAATAGCCGTAACTACCGGTGTAACTGTATCCCACTGTTCACAATCTTGGTGGGAGGTTGGAGGGGGCGAAATTTTAATTTTTATTTCCAAAAAAACAGTAAATTCATAAAGGTACTTAAATAGTAATCGGTACTTTAGACAATTCATCAATTGTCATTAATTCAGAGTATTTATCTTCTAAGATGTTTCTTTGATTATTTTTTCATTTCTGCAGCAATGGATCGAAGTTGGATGTATGCGAAATCCGTGAAATGTCATAGTCAGGAGTATAGAAATGGGGTATTAAATTTTATAAACACCGCGGAGGAGGATAGGAAAAGAAGAAACAAGCGATTACATTTGTTGTCCATGTGCAGATTGCAAGAATGAGAATATGTTTGGTAGTCGAGTGGATGTACACGCTCATCTGATACAACGAGGATTCATGGAAGGCTACACATGTTGGGTCAAGCATGGAGAGCAAGAATCTGGAGATGTTGCAGCTGCAGACAGTACTGGTGCGCAAAATCAGGAAGATGAAGATGAGCATGACATGTTTGTACCTTCTCCACTGGGCGGTGAAATGGTTGATGTCGATCACGATCTGCTGCAAGACATGTTACGTGACGTTGAGGATCCAACCTACAACGAGAGAGATTCCATAAAGTTCAGCAGGTTGGTCAGTGACTCGCAGACGCCTCTGTACATCGGATGCAAAGCAAAGCACACCAAATTATCAGCTACCTTGGACCTAATGAACCTGAAGGCAAGTAGTGGATGGACAGACAAGAGTTTCACGGAGCTTTTGGGAATTTTGAAGTCCTTGCTGCCTGATGGGAACACTTTGCCCGAGACGACATACGAAGCAAAGCAGGTTTTGTGTCCGCTGGGGTTAGAGGTCCGTAGAATTCACGCTTGTCCAAACGACTGCATATTGTACCACAAGCAGTATGCGGACTTAGATGCTTGTCCTGTCTGCAAGGCATCTCGATACAAGCGAAAGAAAAGTCCTGACGAAGGGAAAAGATCAAAGCGGGGTGGTCCCGCCAAGGTTTTGTGGTACCTACCAATCATTGATCGTTTCAAAAGATTATTTGCAAACCCCAAGGAGGCGAAGTTAGTACGTTGGCATGCCACTGAGAGAAGGAACGACGGTATGCTAAGACACCCAGCGGATTCAATTCAATGGAGAAATATCGATCGAAAACACAGTGACTTTGCTGCCGACCCTAGAAACATGAGGATATGTCTTTGTACAGATGGCATGAATCCTTTCGGAGACTTGAGTAGTACTCACAGCACCTGGCCAGTTCTTATTTCAAACTTTAACCTACCGCCATGGTTGTGCTTTAAAAGGAAATATATTATGCTATGCTTGCTAATCCAAGGACCGAAACAACCGGGCAATGATATCGACGTGTTCTTGGAGCCTGTTATGGATGATCTTGAGATGCTATGGAAAGAAGGTGTGGAAACTTGGGATGCGTGTGGTCTGGAGAATTTCAAGTTACGAGTTCTACTGTTCTGCACCATTAATGACTATCCCGCCCTCGGTAATCTTTCTGGCCAAACCGTGAAAGGAAAGAAGGCTTGCTCCGACTGCATGGAACATACACGCAGCCGATGGTTGAAGAAATCACGAAAGATGGTTTATATGGGTCATAGGAGGTGGCTCCCGCTACGTCACGCGTTCCGAAGGAAGAAGAATGTTTTCAACGGTAAGAGAGAACTTCAGCAGGCTCCCAAGGATTTGTCCGGGGATGAGGTGTACAACTTGGTCAAAGATATAACCAACGAGTTTGGGAAGAAAAGAAAACGTAGTCAGGCAAAGGACAAGGGTATGTGGAAGAAGAAGTCCATATTTTGGCGATTACCTTACTGGAAAGATCTTGAGGTTCGTCATTGCATTGACCTCATGCATGTAGAAAAGAATGTGTGTGAGAGTTTGGTTGGCCTGCTGCTGAATATTCCCGGCAAAACAAGGGACGGGTTGAACGCGCGCGTTGATCTACAGGACATGAACATTCGCAGTGAACTCCAGCCCATAACAGATGCACAGACAGGTAGAGTGTACCTCCCTCCAGCTTGCCACACACTGTCGAAGAATGACAAGATCGCAATGTTGTCTTGCTTGAGAGATATCAAAGTTCCATCGGGCTATTCAGCGAGGATCGGTAAGTACATCAAATCGGAAGACCTAAAACTGGTTGGAATGAAGTCTCACGATTGCCACGTGCTAATCACACAAATCTTGCCAGTTGCTATCAGAGGCATTCTTCCCCCCAAGGTCCGACATACGATCCAACGTCTGTGCGCCTTTTTCAATGCAATCGGTCAGAAAATTATAGATCCCGAAGATCTAGATGGGTTGCAGACCGATATTGTTAATACCCTATGCCACATGGAGATGTTTTTTCCGCTGTCTTTCTTTGATATCATGGTTCATCTCCCTGTTCATCTTGTGAAGCAAACAAAACTATGTGGCCCAGCTTTTCTATGAGAAATGTACCCGTTCGAGAGGTACATGGGAGTTCTGAAGGCATACGTTCGGAACAGAGCAAAACCGGAGGGGAGCATCATTGAAGGATACACGACCGAGGAGGTCATTGAGTTCTGCGTGGATTACATGTCCGAGGCCGAACCTATAGGAGTTCCACCGTCTCGACATGAAGGAAGGTTGTCAGGTGCTGGCACAATAGGTAGGAAAAGAATTAGGCCCGATCAAGCTTCGTACGCGCAGGCTCATTTTGCTGTGCTCCAACACATGGCAGAAGTTGGCCCTTACTTTGAGGAGCACTTAGCGAAAATCCGGCAGGAGAACTTGGGTCGATCTGAGACGTGGATTAACAGGGAACATAACTCTCGGTTCAACGCTTGGTTCAAGAATCGTGTCACAATGTCGACGGATATCCCAAATGAGACAGTACAGTTGTTGGGGATGGGACCGTGCTGGGCCATAGACACATGGCAAGGATACGATATTAATGGATACACATTTTACACCGTCCAGCAAGATGACAAAAGCACAGTGCAAAACAGCGGGGTCCGTATAGATGCCTTCCAGGATCAAGTTGGGTCTAACACATACTATGGCCGCATTGAGCAGATCTGGGAGCTGAACTACGTGAAGTTCAAGGTTCCTTTGTTTCGATGCCGTTGGGTGAATATACGCACTGGTGTTAAAGTCGATAAGGAAGGTTTCACTTTAGTAGATCTATCCAAGGTTGGATACGTCGACGAACCATTCGTACTTGCGAAACAGGTCCAGCAGATTTTCTACATTAAAGACCCCGCAAACAAGAAGATACACATCGTGAGGGATGGAAAGCGCCGAATTGTTGGTGTTGACAACGTCGTCGACGAAGAAGAGTACAACCAGAATCTTCATGTACGGCCCCAAATCGACCTTGACGATGATCCACAGGAGCCTGTAGGGTATACTCGCTCAAATCATACGGAAGGCATAACCTTGTGATTTTAGCTGGGCTTAATTGTTATATTGGCTTCGGATAGTAGTGAAGTAAAATGGAAAGGAAGTACTTTTTATTAGTAATTGCTAGCTTGGTGCAGCTTGTAATATAATTTGATGAATTTACTAAATTATATTGATGTATTGTGCTTCACTAAATTATTTGGTTTAGGAAAATTAATTATTGTGATTTTAGTGAAATGAGCACATGTTAAATGTGAAGTATAGTATTTTATTATCAGTTCATGTCATCTGTGACGGGCTATAACCTAACGCCCGATAGAGATAACATCATCTCTATCGGGCCCTGCACCAGAGCCCGTCACGGATGACAACATCCGTGACGGGCTATAGTTTACAGCCCGATAGAGATGTCATCATCCGTGACGGGCTCTGGTGTAGGGACCGATAGAGATGATGTCATCTGTATCGGGCGTTGAAAAAGAGCCCGTCACGGATGTTGTCATCCGTGACGGGCTCTTGTTCAGGCCCGATTGAGATGTTGAGTACCGTACCTAAGATATAACCGCGCTGGATCTGGATCTGGGCGGATTCGAAATTTTTTCTAAGTGTCTAACCCTAGCAACCGCCGCCGACGACCACGTGCACGACGCCGACGCCAACCTCGTCGCCAACCCGCCGGTCACCTCGTCGCCAACCCGCCAACGGCCTCTCCTTCTCCAAGCCGTCGCCGCCGACATCTCCTCTGCACGACGCCGCTGCCGGCCGCCTCGTCGCCAACCCGCCGCCGGCCTCTCCTTCACCGAGCCGCCGCCGCCGACATCTCCTCCCCAAGCCACCGCCGGCCGCCTCGTCGCCAACCCGCCGCCGACCTCTCCTTCTCCAAGCCGCCGCCGCCGACATCTCCTCCCCAAGCCGCCGCCGGCTGCCTCTCCCCAAGCCACTTAGGTTAGTAATGATTTTAGTTCATTTTAGTGATTTTTAGGTATGGTAGATTTTAGTGATTTTTAGTTCATTTTATCTAAAATGATATTACTTCATTGTAGTGATGTTTAGGAATTTTTAGTGATGTTAGTTATGGTAGGTTTTTGTAACTTAGGTTAGTAAAGTTAGGTTTGGTGAAAATTAGGTTTGGTGAAAATTAGATTTAGTGAAATTTAGATTTAGTGATTTTTAGGTTTATTGATTTCATTGATTTTAGTTTTAGTTAGGTTATTTTAGTACATTTTAGTGATGTGTTGACGAATGGATGATATTTTAGCTTCACTTTAATGATTGTGTTAAATTTAGTGTAATGTAGGTTAATTTAGGGATGTTAGTACTGAGATTTTTAGTGATAGTGCAAATTAGGTTTACATAAAAATTAGGTTTAGTGAAATTTAGATATATTGATTTTTAGATTTAGTGAAAATTAGGTTTAGTGATTATCAGTTTAGTGAAATTTAGATTTAGTGATTATTAGGTTTAGTGATTCCATTGATTTTAGTTTTAGTTAGTTTATTTTAGTACATTTTAGTGATGTGTTGACGAATGGAAGATATATGAGTTAACTTTAATTATTGTGTTAAATTTAGTGAAATGTAGGTTATTTAAGGGATGTTAGGGTTACTTAGGTTTTTTAAAGTTAAGTTTATTGATTTTAGTTTTACTTAGGATATTTTAGTGATTTTAGTTTTACTTAGGATATTTTAGTGAACTTTAGTGATTATAGGTGAAATGTAGGTTATTTTAGTGATGTTAGGGTAACTTAGGTTTTTTTAAGTTCAACTCAGTACATTTTTTTAACTCCGGGGTGCCTAGGGTCAGAAGTTAGTCCGGTCGAGTTAGTGCACTCACAACACCGATTTGAAAAACTTCCGATCCCAGTGCACCTCGGTTTCTGTCATGTCTTGATAATTACTCCTTTACGTAAGGACTTTGTTTCTAGTAGAGTAGTCCAGGTGGAGCGAGTAAGGGTAGCTATGGTACTACTTAGTGTTTTTGGGACTTACTGAATTAACCGAGTTACGTGCATTTAGTGATTTCTATACAACATTATTAACTTTGTTATTTAAAAGCACAGTTATTTAGAGGATGTCTCAAGGGCAAGGTGAACCGATGTCGACGACAACTAGTGGGTCATCAAGGGCAAGGGGTCGTAGGACAGGGAACAGAATCCCTAAGGAACGGTTCACCATCTCAGAGGTGAACCAGGTTGGACTGCCGACGCGGCCTCGCAATGTCCTAGCGAAATTCAGGACCCTCTGCGGTGTCGTAGCGAGGGAGAACTTCACAATCCTCGCGGATGACATCAAGGGCGTGCCCGAGGCGGAGAAGAACGCTGCTTGGCTGAAGTTCAAGGAGAGCTTCGAATATCCTGAAGCCGACGAGGAGAGGCTCAAGCAGGCCGCGTTCAAGGTGATGGGCAATTGCTGGAAGAATTTCAAGAGCAGGCTGGTCACGGAGTTTGTCCTAAATCCAATGACCCCTGATCCAAAAGACCAATGGCCCTTCATAATGGAAGAGGTATGGGAGCAATTCTACGAGAAGAAATCGACCCCTGAATCCCGGGCTAGAAGCGAAGCCTATAGAGCACTGCAGTCCAGGAACGTGCACCCGCACCGCCTAGGCACCGCAGGATACGTCGGGAAGCTGGAGGAATGGCAGCAGGAGGATGAAGCGGCAGCGGCAGCGAACACACCTCCGGTGTTTGCCGACATCCCACACCCACGGGCAAGGAACTGGGCCCGCGCGAGGTACCAGAAGAATCAGGATGGGTCGGTTTCCCTTCCAAATCCCCAAGATCAACAAGTCTACGATAATATAGTAAGTGTCCTATCTCAATATTAGTTCGCATTGTCCCCACCCAACTTTTCGTTTAATCCGAACTCATTTGTACCACAGAAGGAGTTGGTTGCCTCCCAAGAGGCCTCGCAAGAGGGAAGCTCCCAAAGACGCGAGGACGACATCCTTAGTAAAGCGTTGGGCAACAAGGAGCACCGTGGACGCACTAGGGGACTTGGCGCCAACGTACCGTGGAAAGTTGGATTCCCGGACTACGCGTGGCAGTACAGGAAGCGGACAGTAACGAAGGCGCAAAAAGATGCCTGCCTTGCCGCCCAGATCCGTGAACAGGTCAGAGCCGAGTTGAGCTCTGAATTCGATGAGAAGCTCGAATCGATGAGGGCCCGTATCAGGCAGGAGATTCGAGAAGAACAGAATATCCCGGAGGCTGCCGCTGCTGGTGTGCAACAGGATCTAGCAAGTCCGACGCAGAGGCGCAGCAGCTGTGCATCAACTGAGGCGGGGGAAAATCCCCCTTCGGTTCCCGCCGCCGTCGACCAAATTACGGTAAATCTCTCGTCCGCAACGCACATAATTCTTAACGAATATAATTCATAACGAAATCATAGGGTAAGTACTGCTCTAAAAATTGT
Organism: Oryza punctata; assembly: GCA_000573905.2. Classification (NCBI taxonomy): domain Eukaryota; kingdom Viridiplantae; phylum Streptophyta; class Magnoliopsida; order Poales; family Poaceae; genus Oryza; species Oryza punctata. The sequence goes on from CM002493.2 coordinate 32,906,395, forward strand.
TATTAATCTATCGCAGGAGCCAACTAGCTGCACCCTGACAGTAAGGGTGATGCCATCCTTCACGGTTCCTGCAGCTGAAGGCCTAGCTTTCCAGCCGACCCCGGAAACTAGAGTGCATGGGGCGCAACTACGGGCTGACTGTGCGAAGGTCCAAGTCGACTCGGTGCAGCCAGAATTCGATCATTTCCCCCTTAGGCATCCACCGAACGACGAGGTCCTAACCCTTGGAAATGCACGTGGAACATTCATCCAATGGCCCAAGGATCTCATCGAGATAAGGGTGATCCCGAGGCCAACCACTGCACCAAGCGGTCGCCTGCTGATACAACCTGCCCCTGCTCCTTTAGCACCACCAGCTCCGGCTCGTCACGACGATACAGATGATCTCGAGTTGCAGTACGACACGGACTTCGGTGACGAGCCTATGGAGGTCGACAGCGGGGCGATCATCAAACCCCCACCAATGAAGAAGAGCAGGAAGGCGCATTCTTCCCCCCAGAGAGTTGCTATCAAAAAACCTGCTGCAAGGGGGCGCGGAAAGGGAAAGCTGCAGGGCTCACGACTTGCTCCAACAAAGCTAGATCTGAGCAAGGCGCTGGTAGTTCCTAAGAAGCCCGTACCTCCATCCTCCTTCCAACTAGGCATGCCGTTGGTTGGAGACGACATGCTAGCTTCGATGGGCACCGCTTGCAAGGAGCTACACATGTACTACATGGAAAAATCTAACGTGAGGAGGACGAAAAGAGAAAGTGATATAATAGGCGAACACGCAAGAGCGCCATTCCTTGGGCCACCAAATTATATCGTGGTAAACTACAAGGATCTATTCGACCTCTACAGGCTCCGCTCGGTGGACACAACCCTCCTCAAGTGCTATTCCTTGTAAGTACTCTTGCTCACGAAAATTATTCATCTCATTCCGTGTAACATGCTTATAAGTAATGTTGTCTTGTGTGTAGGTATAGTTGGAAGTGGTGTCTCAAAAATGCACCGGAAGTCGCCTTCCTTGATCCCCAGGTAGTGAATGTCACAAATCTTGAAGGGGACCGTCAAGGAATGGTAAACTACTTGTTTGACACCTTATGGGCCCGACAAGACAAGGAGTACATCATGTGCGCCTATAATCAATAGTAAGTGTGCTCCCTAAATTCATTGCATTACACGTCTAGCTTTAGTATTAACTTTAAATATTTTAATGCCGCAGTGGACATTGGATCCTACTGGTAATAACGCCTAAGTGGAGTACGTGCCACTACTTAAACTCCAGGATTGACAAGAAAGCATACGATTGGACCCCCATTCAACTCGCGATAGATGAGGCGTGGGCCCAATATGTGCAAAAGGACGGCATTCGAAAGGCAAGGCAGGATACACTTATCCATAAGAAGGACTTCCCAGTCAAACAACAAATAGGCGACCAGTGCGGATTCCATGTCTGCCACAACATGCGCCTACTTTGCAGAGATAAGGTGAAGACTTTGGGTGAATTGGAGGTTTGTGGTCTCATTCGTGAAATGTTCTAACTGAATTAAAGTACATACATATATTTAAAGATCATTCGACTAATTTCGAATTTTGTACATGTAGGACAAATTTTCAAAGGACAAGGGTAACAGCTTTCAGGATATTCGTGAGGAGATTGCCGAGTTCATCCTCCACGAAATTATTCACCCTAAAGGAATGTTTAGGGTTAAGATTAAGTGAAAAACAATTTTTAACATTCTATTTGAATTGTCAAACACATGTTACTATGTAATATTATTGTTAATTACATTTATTATCTCTATGTAAATTCTTTCTAGATGAATATTGCAGCTTAATTATGATGCTTACCACTTGACCAATATGCAACTGTCAATATGGATGTTATTTGTCTAAAATATATGTGAATGGCATTTGTGAATGGGGTTGCAGCGATGTATATATATGTGAATGGGGATGCTGGGATATATATATGTGATTGGCATATGTGTTTCTGTTATTTTTGCAGCGGGCATGGCTAGCACAGGCCTGAGGCTAGCCAAAAAACAATATTTATTTTTTTGTGGTCATACTCATCGGTGACGGGCTATAAGTTAAAACCCGATTGAGAATACAGTCATCCGTGACGGGCTGTAAGTTAAGGCCCGATTGAGATTAAGTAATCTGTGACGGGCTGTAGTTGGGGCCCTAGTGCGAATAACTGTGACGGGCTTCTGTTTAGGCCCGTTTGAGAGGATAGACATCCGTGACGGGCGCTAGTTGTAGCCCGATTGAGATAGGTCATCCGTGACGGGCTCTCTTTGACTGGTCGCCTGGGTCAAAGCTATCGGTGACGGGCCTTAGTTAATGCCCGATTAAGATAACTCCATCCGTAACGGACTTATGCCCGTTTGAGATCATTCCTCACATCAGTGACCTTTACGTTGTGTCGGGCTCCATACCCGACACAGATGTGGGTTGGAGCCCGACACAGATAAAGGTTACTGTTGTAGTGACGATTGATGATGCATGCATCACCATCATCAAATCTCAATTCATCGTGCGATGCATGAAGATCACCTAGACGCCTAGACGTACGTATACTCGTAGTATATATCATCCTATGTACGTATTGTCTTCTGGCTTGACTTCCAACCAAAAACCCAATATTAGCATTTTGAGTTGCTACGTCCCAATTGTGTGATCATGGTGTTCTTAAGTTGCATATCATACAAACCAGTAACTACATGATATAAACAGTTTTGGGTTGTGTAAGCTGTAACTTTCCCCTACTTAATACAATGAAACATAATCCTTATGCATATTTTAAAAAAATCAAATACTAAAGTTAAGAGAATTAAAGATTCATTTTCTGACTATCATCTAAGTGGTTAAATTTTGATTAAATATCTTAATTATATTCTAAATTAAAATACATTATATTTTGGAACCGAATGAGTGGTAGTAAGAGTCACTCACACTGTCACACGCACACTGACACACATGCATAATTTTCGAGCTAGCAGCTGTAAACCCTTAGAGTTCACGGGACACAACCGCGAGCTCGCCACTCTATATAACCACACCTCCCATAAACCCTAGATCACACACGCAATCCTAACTACACTCCTCTCCTTCTCCTCCTCACCATAAGCTGCTAGCTAGCTAGCTCAGAGAGCTAAGCAGCAGCCATGGCGGCCACCACCACCAATCTGCGGCCATTCCTCCTCACGCTGCTCCTCCTCCTCTCCACCACCGTTGCTCCCATCCTCGCCGAGTACGACCCCGACTGCGACTGCGACAAGCCCAAGCACCCCAAGCCCTCGCACCCATCTCCCTATCCCAAGGGCCCCAAGAACCCTAGCCCTCGCCCCCCCAAGGGCCCCACCTACCCGTCGCCGGTGACCCGCCCGCCCAAGACCCCCTCCTACCGCCCGCCGCCGGTCGTCGGCCCTCCCAAGGGCCCCGTCACTCACCCGCCGAAGGGCCCCGTCACCCGGCCGCCGCCGGTCACCTACCCCACACCTCCGGTCACCACCCCTCCGGTCGTCGTCGGCCCGCCGGTCACCTACCCGACACCGCCGGTGGTCACCCCGCCGGTGACCACACCGCCAGTGACATACCCGACGCCTCCGGTGACCACACCGCCGGTGACATACCCGACGCCTCCGGTGACGTACCCGACGCCGCCGACGACGACGCCGTGCCCGCCGCCGCCGCCGCCGCCGGCGACGACGCAGAGGTGTCCGGTGGACTCGCTGAAGATCGGGGCGTGCGTGGACCTGCTGGGAGGGCTGGTGCACGTCGGGATCGGTGATCCGGTGGTGAACAAGTGCTGCCCGTTGCTGGAGGGGCTCGTGGAGCTGGAGGCGGCGGTGTGCCTCTGCACCACCATCAAGCTCAAGCTCCTCAACATCAACATCTACCTGCCGCTCGCGCTCCAGCTCCTCCTCACCTGCGGCAAGAACCCTCCCCCCGGCTACACCTGCTCCATCTAAGCCGCCATTGCAAGCGCCATGGATGGCCATGCTCCAAGCTCAAGCTCATGTAAGTGTTTAATTAGTTAGTTAATAATGTGTCTGCTAATATTCCGTTAATTAATTAACATGCATATGGGTGTATCTGATGTGAGCTGACAGTGCGTTTTGTGATGGAAATGCAGGTCGGCTACTCGGCTTAATTATTGATGTGGTAATGATGAGTACGAGGTGTATTAGTAATTAATTGTTGGCTTAAATTTGTTAGTGTGTGGAGACATGAGAGGATGTCGTCTGCTAGCTAGCTAGAGGAACGGATCGATCTGCTAACGATGGATTGATGTTCGTTTTCCTGTGTTTTCTTTTTAATTGGTTTCAATGTTTCAGCTTAATTGCATGCTTGTTCTTCTTGATTTGTGTGGTGTGATCAATAAGACAGCAACTGTTCAGAAATTGTTTCCGTCAAGATCGTATCCTATCAAGACATTAATTAATAATGCCTGCCTGACTTAAGTATGTAATCCTACATACTTCCATGTGCAGACAGTGCATGCAAAATCTGATGTAATGTGTCGGATCTAAGCATAATATGTCTGAGATTAAATTAATTAATCTGTTTTCTTCAGACAGGTTAATTTGTGGTTGATTTTGATGTACTGACACTGTGAGAGAAGACACATACTACTCGTATGTAGAATAGTTGTCGGAGCTAGCTAGCTAGCCCTTGGATCGAAAAAATCTCACATGCATGACAATGTGAGTTGTGACATATCACTAGCAAGGAGATCTAGTATAGTCAAGTACGGTCGGATAGCTAGATACTAAACCAGTAGAGAATACTTTGACGACTGCATAGGAGCTCTGCATTCTCTGCAGGGTAACCGACAGGCATGATTGGTGCAAAAATGAGGGCAGAGCATGTGCAGCCTCCGTTGGCAGTATGCCGCCCGTGAGCGAATACTGAGCAGTAACTGAGTTGATGTGATGGCCATGTAACCCCGTGTCATTTGTTGTCTTGTGTTTGTAGTAGCTCTGGGTTGTGCAAGAAACACGGCAAATGGGCAATGGACATATGTGATCTTACCTTGGATTTTATATTGAACAGACTTTGAAAAAGCTGCTCGTGAGTGTACTGGCCCATATATAAAGATAGACAAATGTGTAAATACAAGTGGTTTGAAAAATTTTGCAACTAAATTTCCCTATATATAAAATGGTACTTGAGCCTTCTCACATGATCACTTGTGTGCTGCTTGCAGAAAGGCAAGCATGGAACTGCACACTTATGAGTGCAGACATAACATAACTGAGTTAAGCATATGGATTACTCCCTCTGTCCCTGCAAAAGACTTAAATCTTAGGAATGATTCTAGACACGTATATGTATCTAGGTTCATCCTTGTTTTCTAGACACGTATATGTATCTAGGTTTCGTCTAAAAAAAGATAATCTAGGTGGTGATTTGATACAATGAATCTGGATATGAGATTATCTAGATTCATTATCCTAGGTTGATACCACTAATATTATTTTTTTTGAACGAATGAAGTAGGATTTGATTGTTTTGAACAGAGAGAGTACTTAATTAAACACGAGCAACATAGTCTAGATATGTCGGTGTTCATGTTCAACAGGAGAAGCATAAGTTTTGCCCAGTATGGAACGATTACACCTTCCAACTTCCAAGAGAGCATCTTTGAATAATCTGGTACAGTAGCGCACAAGACACAGAGGAAAGAACTCACTAATCAAGGCTTCAAGGATTTCACCAATATGGCCATCGGAGAGCATCTAAAGCAAAAGCTATACACACCAAAATGATCTTTGCAAACATCAGCGAGTCCCTTCATCTCTTGCTATCTTTCTTTTGATTTATTTACCTGTCCGGGTTTCGATACGTTCCTTGATGATCTTCTCACCGGATCTGCCTTCTCGCCCTTGCTACTGGTGCTAACTTTGTTTGGTTCAGCAGTCTGAGCATTATCTTCACTATAGTCACTACCTGGTTTCTCCTTGCCACCACCATTTTTCCTTGCCTCTCTAGAACAGGCGTCTCTCTTTTCCTTTCCCTTGGTAACCCTGGAAGTTGCTACTCGCTTCCTTGTATTCAAATTATCAGCATCTTCTGGATCTGTTTCTATTTCCTTGGCATCATCATTCTCTGCCACTTGTTCTGGGTTAGCAACAACTGCTTTGCTACATAGCATTCCAGTCAGCTTCTGCAGTTGTGGCACGTAGGCTGTAGTCTAAATAGTGAGAGTAGAAATCAGAGGGTAGACGCATGAATGTTCGTAGCACTAGAAAGTTTAGTAGTACGGAAGTAGATAACTGCTTACCCTGCCACCAGCTGTTATGAACTCAATTTTCTGTCCTGCAAGACATTTGTAGTAGTGGAAAATAATTAACATGTTCGATTATACACCGTCATATATCAGCAAGAACTACAAGCGAACGCTTTGCTCAATTTAATTCAAGACAATAACGAGTTCATGATAAAACTTGAGGACAATCTCACCATTGACTTTACCAGGCTTCTTGCCCCATCGGTGATGGAATAACCATTCCACAGGAAAGCGGTCACAATCAGCATCAACTTCAACAGCATATTTCACAACCTGAAATATGCTTTATTTCAGGCATAAGTTCTCCGCGATTGTACATCATTAGAATACAGTAAATATTTGAAATAATGTCAAATTACACCACCTCTTGGATGCTTTGGTGTAGTGCTTCACAATTCTCCCTGGATAGACTTGAAGCAATCTGTAATGGATGAGTTCTCGACTGAAAAAACAACATGAATTCATAATTAAAATTTGTGCATTTATTCAAGCTCTAAGAATATTTGTATTAATACCTGGTAAAGCACCTCATCTGCAATCCAATTACCAATTCCTGATATGAAGCTCTGTTCAATAAAAAAAAATCAAGTCTTCTGTTTGTATAAATGATACAAGGACCTAATCCCGTTTGTGGAGCTAAAAACTCATATTGGTTTTATGGTAATAAAATCACCTGATCGAGTAGAAGAGCTTTTATTCCAATCTTCTTTCTGCTCAGCGAGTCCGCAAAACTGTCAGAAGACATCGGCTCAAAGAGAGCATCTGGTCCTAACTCAGAAATCGGGGGTACAGTTTCAGGCTGCAAATCGTTATTTGATTAGGGACATCATTAGAAAATTAACATGAAAGGAAGACTCTGAAGATTCAGATTCAACTAGTCAAATCACATACATCTTCAAACAACCGAACTCTTGCAAACCGCCTCTTATCAGTGAAGGAAAACTCTAAGCCATCATCAAGCTGGAACAAGTTAAATGTATTAGAGACAACCAACATTAAAAGAGCCAACCTATGATATCATTAAAGGACAAACAATAAGATGAGATCAAATTTTGGCTAAACAACAATGCCTACGCATGCATTGCGTGTTATATTACTATCCAATAAACCTTACATAGCAGAACTAATATTGAAGTGTTTATATGATATGATGTTAATTTGAGAAATCCTGAGACGTGGCACGTCTTCCTTTCTGGAGATCACAAAAGCACTACTGTTTGCGTTGTCAGGAAATGCGGCGATTTGTTTTTCCACGTTTTGGGATTAGCTAGTGTGCTAGAGGCTCAGCCAAAAGAGGTGTTTGCTGAGCTATATAGCCTAACAAATCGATCTTGTGTCCAAGCTAAACCATGACAGTTACCACCTATCCATCTCTCTCTTCATAATACCCAACCAAAGTAGTACAGTACTGATGAACAACAATTCCATATCCCCTTCTGCTTATTAATTGTTAATTTTGATCTCACATAGCAGCAATGTACTGAAAAGATGCTGCGACAGCTAGGAAATCTTACTTGAACAAAAAATTTGGAGTACTTGGAGGGCCACTCGTCTGTAGAACTGACAACTGATCTGCAATCATTTTCTGAATCAGTATGTAGTCTATTACTGTATAACAAATTCCCCAACATACAAATTACACATGCCTCTTGTACTTGGTCACAGGAACTCCCTTAATGTAGATCGCGCCTGCCATCCCTGCAACACAAACAGCAATTTGTCACTCTAATTTACACCAAATCGCACCCAAAACACGAGAAAAACAATGCTGCAGTTTACTAGTAAGATAAGCAATCAATCGAACGGCAGCAGCAGGAGGAGGAGGAGGCAGGTACTGACCGAACTGGAAGGAGGGGAATGGAGGGGCGTCGAGGCGGAGCCAGAGGTTCTTGCCCCTCCGCCGCGCGGCGACGATGGTCCGGCCGACCATGGCGCGCTCGAACGCCACGCGCGTGGCGCCGCCACCGCCCCCGGCGACGGCGACCACCACCTTGGGGTCATCCGCCACCGCGCAGCGCGTGATCCTCCTCCCCACGCAGTGCGCCTCCAGCGCCCTCCTCGCCGCCTCCACCTCCGGCAGCTCCGGCATCCCAAACCAAACCTACCAACCCCCTCGCCTTTCACCCGCGACCGCGAGTTCACCACCATGGCCGAGGCCCGAGGCGCCCGTGGCCCAAGCGGCACCTCGCCGCTGTGATGTGTGGGCTTTTTTCGTGATGAAAAAAAACTGGAAATTGCGGAGACTCGCGGCCTCGTTGCGGGGCGCAGCCGCGCACGTAAATTGTCCAAATCCCACCGGTTTCTACCGGTAAATTTGTGTCTATCAGCGGCTCGCGGCCCACGCGGAAGAGCGCGGTGTGGTTAGCGTGGCCGACGTCGCTCGCTGGGCTTTTGCCCGCCCGCGGGGGCGGTGCGCGTGATGGAGATCGCGGAGATCCACGGCCTTCGTTTGCGCGGCGTGTGTCGTCGATCGGGTCCAACAACGGTAGCGCGTTCGGGGAGAGCAACGCGGCTTCGGCTCGATCGGGACGGGAGCAGTAGATGGATTCGGTTGGCACTTGGGGCGGCGGCTGGGTCGCTGAGACGGCAATATGATACGGGACGGAGACGTGCAGCCAAGCGAAGCGCCGGCCTGGCTGGTCATAAATGGGCGTTGCGATTCGCGCGAGACGTCGTCGAGTCGGTCGGTTCGGTTGGGGGTGGACGACTCACATCACTGGTCGGCCATTTATGAACCCTACGGCCCGAACCCTATATAACAGTCCATCCATTCGACTATTAAAAAATGACGACATCCTCAAATCAGAATAATAACGATGAACAAACACGTGTGTTATACATGTATTAAATGCTGTGTTCTCAAGTTGACAACTCCACTTCCCTCGTTTATCCACATATACACTTCTCAAACTGCTATGAGCCTATGAACGATGTGTTTCTTACATAGAAAAATTGTTTTTTCAAAATCATATTAATTCATTATTTTTTAAAAAAAACTAATACTTAATTAATCAAAAGCTAATGTGTGCTTCGTTTTGTGTGCCAGAAAGAATCCCTCCTTCCGAACACATCCTAAACGTGTGATGATGGGAGTATGACGTGTAATAAATATGCACGTTTGGGTGTACACACTTTTTTAAATACAATATAAATGCAGGCGCTCACAGCACGCGCACACTCACCCCTTGAATGCATACACGCATATCTTATCTCTATAAGCACTTTCAGAAGAGACTGAGCCGATATATCTTAAAATTGACAAAGTCATCACGTGCGTCTCGCTATCAATGGGTATGTTATCTATCACTGAAAATAATTAGCCATAAATACGAGCATCCGTATAAAATCTATGATTTGAATTTGGGTAGGTTAGTTCTAAATTTAAACGGTTGAACTATACTCAATTTACAGGTGTATACACTCTTTAACACACACACAGTGGTCGCCTGATAGCATTACCATCACGCCATGGACGTCTCAACGGGATTATTTTTTTTATGGAGGAATGGCAATCAACACAGGTATACTTTTGTTGCATTATCTCTCTCTTCTTAATTTGTTTGCATCTTACAACGAACGAATAGTCAACAGTTGCTTCTTGTATATACAAGTTTCGACATCATAACAATCAATAAATCCTTGTCTTTAACCGGACGACACGGTAATATCTCACACTTGATGATCGACTCCTGCAAAGCTAAACAAATTTTTTAAAAAAACTCACAAAACAAAACGCACTCAAATCAATAAATTCGATCGTCTACTGCTGTATGCATGTTTCTTATGTAATCTGCTGTATCATCGAATTTATCATTGGTTCATCCATGGTGAGAAATGTTTCTTGTATCTTCGATCGATCGCTAGGCCGGGCAGCCCATCTCGTCGCGTGCCTGGATGAACACGATGGCGGCGCCGTAGTGCGCGAGCGCGCCGGCGATGACGAGCGCGTGGAAGATCTGGTGGCTGTGTCCGCACAGGTCGAACATGCCGGGGCGCCACCGTTCCGGCACGCGGGTGAGGTAGAACGCCGTGCCGGTGAGGTAGGACGCCGCCATGGCGCCCTCGTACGCCAGCGTCACGTTCCGGCGAGGCTCGTGCCAGTTGACGGCGACGGCGTGGACGGCCGGGACGACGCCGGAGAGCCCCATGCCGACGAACAGCAGCGCGCGGTGGGCGCGGTACCTCGCCGCGCTCAGCTTGGGCGACATGAGCGCGTACACGGTGGCCACCCCCGCCGCGGTGATCGCCGACAGGTACACCACCTGCCACCGCGGCTCGCACTGGAAGATGTAGTAGATCGGCGGGAAGAAGGAGACGACAATCATGACGGCGATGCCGGTGTAGTCGAGGCGGATAAGGAACAGGTTGAGGCGGTGCGAGTGGCACGACAGGAGGTGGCACGCGGCGCTGCTCAGCAGGCAGAACATGGCGCCGGCGAGGAACACGAAGAACGGCCACCGCGTCGTCGTCGTTGTCGCCGCCACCGCCTGCCACGCCACCGCCATGCCGCCGGCGCCCGACGACGGGCTCGCCTGCATGAGCGATGCCGCGCCCTGACCATGCATGGACACACCAAACTCGATCAACCACTGACGTGACAGTACGACAGCTGAACACGATCATCATTGTAGCATATCACATCGAACTATATGTAATGTCATTAAACATCCGAAAGCAATATGCTCGCCAAATTAAAGCATGCATTAGAACATGGGAACACCAAATTATTGCCACGACATTCGTTTCAACGCTTGAATATTACATCTAACCATATTGGTGTCCGAACTCCGACTAAATGCATCTTCCTTATCTAAAAATTTCTATTTGGACCAAACACTGTTTTTTGGTCAAGAACGGTTGGGAAGCCATGACAAGCAATGAATTTAGCAAGTAATTAATTATGCAAAATGAAGGTTTACTATGGTTGCCCAAAAATGTCTACCAACAAGTCTCAATCACAAAAGGAGAGGACAACTGTTACCATGTGAGGATGGAAGGTTTGGTATGAAAACACAAAGGGAAGGATCGCACGCGATAAACTCCTCGTTCATGCAAATATCGCCTTGTATATGTGTCCTCAATGTTTGTCAATTTTAGTGACCCTCTAACCTCTTAACCTCCCAAAATCTTCCCCTCAAGTCTCAAAATCTGCCCTTTGGTGGTTGCACGATGTTTCTTATTAATCTACGCATCCAAGGCACAAGGATTTCAAGAGGAAAGAAAACCCGCGGAGACACCGGATTCGTGTCGTAGCGGGCAGACTTGATCATCACATCACCAAGTCGCAACCAAATCCTACGAACACATCACCAAAGCTTAACCTCTTGTGGTGAAGTGAAGTGGCCAGCACTTAATCTAGGATTTGTCATGAATGGGCACCAGTAAAAGGGGACCTAATTTGGCAAGGTTCATCAGGTAAAGATGAAAGCAATCAGAGAAGCCCCACCCAACACTTTGGCCTAGCTGCCATCCAAAAAGTCCAAATCATGCACATCTGAACAAACAGAAGGAAACAGGACAGTACTGAAAAGTGGAGCCACTCAAAGTTGCACACTTAATCTCTCCTAAGCATGTGGATCTAACCAGCCCAATAATATTACTGCAATCCAGTAATTTTTCTTCTTATCAGTAACTTATACTTCTACTTCTACCACAGGAATGAATGGTTCCAGGAAATAGAAAAGTTTCACTCACAGAGAGGACATCTCCAATGTTGCTGGAGACATTTTCAGCAACCTTTGAGATCGGCCTGCAGTCAAATAGAAGTATAATTCTCAGAAAAAAGGACAGACATTGAACAGAATATTAACCTCTCAACACAAAAACTACCATATATAAGCATGAAAAGCACATAGACATCTGAAGTAAAAACTGCAACTCGTCATTTTCCAGGTCGTATGGAATTGGAGTGAATTTAGTTGGCGAGATTTATCAATACAAGCAGCTAGATTTATAGAAACTCTCACGCTATCACTCAGCATAATTTGATTAACCAGAAACAAGTAGGATGTAGAATCCTATTTAGTGCCTTAAAACTTTAAATTATTCATCTCACAGCCACTGAAAAACTAAACTATTTCGTGATACCAATTCTGGAACACATTAGCCAAGATTTAACCCAACAAATTTCACCGAGGCTTTCACAAACTCACCAGGAGAGGTGTCCGATGAGATCAGCGACCTGGGGGAAGTACTGGCCAAGATGCAGGACGGTGAGGCCGAAGAACAGCACGAACCCAAGAAGATGCCTGAAGAAACACCAAGAACACCCACACGATGAGCAGCAAGAACACAAGACACAAAGCTGAACCAAAATCAAATTCAGAAATTCAGGTTGATGCAAAACTGAATCCATACGTCCAGATGTTGATGGTCTCGTTGTGCCAGGAGAAGAGGCTGAGGAGGGCATTGAGGATGGGCCACTCGGAGCGGTAGTAGTCGAGGATGAACTCGTTCTCCTTCATGTAGTCCGGCAGCTCGTGGTAGCTCACCAGCCTGCACTCCTTTCTCTTCTCCTCCCTCTTCTGCTGCTTCCTCTTCTTCTTGCTCCCTCCTCCCTTCGCCGGCGCCGGCGCCGCCGGAGCCAGCTCATGGTAGGCGCTCTCCATGGTGGCCATGGCTGCCTCCTCTCCCATAACTTCTTGGCCTCTTCAGGGGAAAGGTTGTGCAGGGCTTGGCTGGCTAGCTGTGGCAAGGGGTTAAAAAGGGAAAGAGCTAGGAGCCTAGGACACAGGAGATGGAGCAGCTTGCAAACAAGCCAAGAAAATGGGTAGGGTGCAGTGCTATCCAAGTCAGTTTTCTTTAATCTTCTTCTCAATGCAGCATGCAATATCAGCAATGCTTTTCTGATGACACAAATAATAAATTTGATGCTACAGCAATGAAATACTGAAATGAATTTTTGTAGAAATGGGTATGAGATGATGAGATTTGTAGGTGCAAATGGCGTGCAATTGCGTGTATTTTGGGTGAGAATATACGCAGCGAGAGAGCAATGGAGGGGGGTTTTATTTGGTATGAGGTGGAAGAGGACAAATACAGGTAGAGTAGGAGGACAACCACATCAATACTGTTGCTAACAGGTATTGGAAAAAGAAACTACAGTGGCTGTATTTTTCTTCTATAAAAGTCCATGTCAAATACCAGTGAAATATTGAATTAAATGCATTTGGACACCTAACCCAAGAATTTCAATGTGTATGTATTATTGCACATCATCAATATTATTGAAATCATTTTTATATAGCTTGAGGGTATTGGTTTATAATTCACGCTCTCGAAACAGTGGCATGTCATCTTTTGCACGGTTTGATGCAGTGGTGGATGCAATAATGGCATAGCCAATAATAGGTTTCAATGTAAAATCTATGATGACAACAGAGGAGAGGAGAAAAGAGATGGTGCGGCAGTACAGAAAAACGAGCATAACTATGTGTCAATTCACAAAATAAAAGTTTAGCAAGCTTATTACCACTTTAACCACACCAAGTATTTATGCTTACGTGTATGATTGTGTACATCTACTATGCACAGAGACCAAAAGTATACAACCTTTTGTGCTCAAAATATGCTCCCTCCTAACGTCATATTTGACGCTACGCAGATTGTGTCAACACTATATAGCATCAAATATTAATGATTGGAGATAGTATATTTATTTTCATCAAATTATAGCATAATAGTCTAGCAAGCTTATTATCACTTTAACCACATCATGTATTTACACTTACATGTATAGTTGTGTACATTCACGATGCAGAGATCAAGGGTATAATACTCTTTCTTACCCTACCTCCTATTAAATATATCATATTTAACACTACGCAGTTCATGCCAGCGCTACGAGATATCAAATACTTCATCTGTTCTAAAATATAATAATTTAGTACTGAATAAAACACATTTTATTTGTTCAGATTTATTGTACTATGATATATTCCATTCAGTTCTAAATTACTATATTTTAGCTCAAATTGACAGCATAAAGAAAGTGGCTTGAAATAGAATTAGGTAGCTGTTGTTTGCTCCGGGTCCATTTCTGAAGTTTTGACCCGTCTATGTTGTAGGTGACTGCTGGCCATCCATCCCTCCATTTTCCCACCTGTCACAATAAATTCTCCAGCAATGGCCACTGCCCCTTTCTTGAGTTCTTCTACTCTCAGTCCAGCAAGAAGCTGCAGGTTGACAAAAAAAAAAAAAGAAGCTGCAGGTTTTCTCTCTGTGGCGTGTAGGCAACCGTTGAAAATTGAGGCTCTGATTGCTTGATTAGAGATAATGAAAGCTTTCTAAATTCAACTTCAGGGACGTCCAGATTCAGATTAGTTGGGAAGCTCACAACCAACTTGAGCTAACCCAATCTTGTACTGTACTCGTACTGGTATAGAATGGCTGTGAGTTTCAGCCTGCAGTACGTGAGAGATGACTTGTCTGATTGACCGAGATTCGACGTGGTACTCACCGTTTTTTCCTCCTTATGAGGAAACCTGTAGTTTTTGCATGGAATGATTGGTGCGTTAGCCATGAATGTAGCACTGACCAGGAGGTGTACATGTACCAAGCTGACGCAGGAGAATTGCTCTCGTTTTTTTTTCCTTAAATATATTTTTAAGTCGGAGATAGTTTACTGGCTTTGGTTTGCAAGCACAACTCCTCTTCTTCTAACGCATCTTGCATAGTTGCGTACTTGAATGATCTCTTCGTGTTTGCCTATTTATTTATTTGCTGAGCAGGTAAATATTCATTGAAGGTAAATTTTACTATAAGACATCTGAAGTTTATGTAAATTTGTTAGCAGATATCATAAAATCGTGCCACCACTGGAGAATACTCCTAAAATTTGATAACTTGTTGAATGACATTTTGATCCAATTGAAGAGAGAATTTATAAAAATGATGAGAATGTACCCAGAGCCACAAGCTACTGTTATGATGTTGGAATGAGATTTTGAAAATTATGCAACCCTAAATCTTACATCACCCGAAGTATATTCCATCATCACTCCAATGTCAGTTGAAGTATATTCCATCATTACTTCAGCATCGGGCTAGAAACTTTTGGCTCTAGGAGCATTATCGTCTTTTTTTATTTTTCTCTCTTAAATTGGGTTGAAAGTGTTGTTTAGAAAATTACTAGCTTTTCGGAGTGTCCTCTAACATATGAAATTTTTTACGATGTCCACAAAACAATTATTCTCTCTTATAATAAATATTTAACGTTTAGGACAAGATTTCTTTTATAGTTCCCACCATTATAATAGTCTTTTTCGAGGAAAAAAAATCTAAGTATACCATTTTTTTAAAAAAAACAAGGAAAAAATTTTTCACATAATTTTATAATTGGGGATTTGTTCACTTTCTTACCAAAATCAATCTTACCAAAATTTGATAATTCCAAATTTTGACACATCTTGGTGTTATTAAATTTTGGTGGTGTTGATTGTATTTGGTTTGAAGCCTTACTAAAATTTGGTAGAGTTTTTGTAAGAGAAAATTTCCAGAATTACCAATATTTGGTAGGGTAGCAACGGTAAAGTCACGTTTAGTTTGTTGCCCGAAAATGGTAGTAAAGTGAACATAAGCTGTGACTATTTCTTCTAGATGTTGTGTAATTGTTTGCTAGTTGATAAAAAACATAGCAGTTGTTTTGAAGCTATAAGTTCTCCATGTGTTAATTGGACAGAAATATGTAGTCTGCAGCTCTTCAATTCATACCTAAAGACCAAAAAAGAAAAGGCAATCGGGGCAACCCCTATTTTAATTTTTTGAAGCCTGACCTCTCGCCGACCGAACAGGAACCTTTTCGCAGATTTAATTTCCAGTAGCCATTACGCAAAAAAGACGCGACATTACGCAAAAAAGACGCGACTTTGACCAGATATTGTGTTGCGTGTACGTGTTCAGGATGAGCAGACGTATCACAATCCCCTGATATGCTGATACGGATGGCCAACCATAAACCGATAACCAAAAACCAAAAACCAATCGCCCCAACTGTCCTAAAGTTTTCTGGAAACAAGTATAAGTTAGCATCAACAATAACAAATTCTTCTTTTAGCAAAAATCAAAACAGAAGTAAGGCTTTGTTCTTTTCCCCTTTTCCCAACTCACCTCTCTCGTTTTCCGCGCGCACGCTTTTCAAACTGCTAAACAGTGTGTTTTTTGCAAAAAGTTTCTATACAAAAGTTGCTTTAAAAAATCAAATTAACCCATTGTTGAAAAAATTAACTAAAACTTAATTAATCATGCGCCAATGGATCGTTCCGTTTTCTACAATTACTGTGTATGTTCCGAACCAGGAGCAGCGAATGCTACCTAAGAGCATTAAAAATTGGTTAGTTCACATAAAGACCAAGTCTCTCATCTTCGCCTTTTGGCATATCAAATGTTACCAAAATTTAAATTTTAAAACTTAATTTTATAGTTGGTTTTAAGGGTTTGTTTATCATAATTTATTTTAGCACGGATATAAAAAATTTACTTATAAATTAATTTTTTGAAATTTTTAATTGCTGATGAGCGTTTTACGGCTTATCAGTTGTATGCGAAACGATCAAACTTTAAACTAAAGATGAAGATGAGTGTGAAAAGAAGTTGAAGAAAACATGGCTTAATTGTTGCAGCTACTACACCAAACTACAGCTGCGTTGAGTACAACTCACATTGACCAATATCAGGACAGATATAGGCATTTTATATGAAGTCAGAGTTGGCGTCTGCGTTATAGTTGCCACAATAACTACATAACCACCAGCAACATATGGACATGGAAATCAATGCTATAAACACAAGACACGCTGTTTCCGTAAAAAAAAAAGTTAAAAACTGTTATGGTAGACAAACATCAACTAGATTATACTACTAGATCTTTGCCCATCCAAGGACAAACAACAAAACTGCATTAATCTCAACAAAACTTTGGATATATAGAATGAACCATCGTGTCAAACAATACTTACACAAAAACTAGGTATCCCTCCTGGAGTAAACATTGTAAAGAAGGGCTGCCAGGGTCATATGGTCCACCCAGCAGTAAACACTAGTAATAGACGACATAAGCTTCCACTTCAAAAAAAGGGAATTGCAAGCTTGGCCAAGAATTGTAGTAATTTTGGAAGCTTTTCTTGCTGAATTAATGCTTCCTCAACATGTTTTTCATTATCAACATTTTAACCAATTTCTCTGGTCCGTATTCCAGGATGGACTCATTGTTTTACTCCAAAATTGCCACATACCAAAATCTCAATGGGAATGAGATTTTGGAATGCTATTCACAGCTCAAGGACCACACACATACACTACATGACTTACATGGCAAAATCGGCATTTCCATCAAGTATGGAAATGCTGGTGTTTGTTTGCTGTCTTTGTATCGTCCACTGGTTTTCTCCATATATTAATGATAAACAGGTGGGGCTTGGTGTCACTGTGTCCGTATACCCAGTTGTTTCAGAGCAGACCTCATGTCATCAGTGCCATAACCCTCAATTCCAATGATGTTTGGGCTATCAATTGCAACAACATCTTGTAAAGGATACCGCCTGACAGAATGGATTCTATTTGCAGATGTGTTGAATTCACCCTTGAGGATGACCGTCTTATGAAGACCTCCAAACAATTCTTCGTAATCTGAATCACCAGTTTCACCAACAAGAACCACCACATTTTGCAACTCTATGCCCCAGCGAACAGATAAGTACCTAGAACAGAATTTTGTCAATATGGAGAGCACACGTATAGGATGCTAGGCTAGGTGCAAATGAGAATTAATATAGAAAAACAATTTAAAAAGGCCATGAGCAAGGCAAAAGGTTACTAATGCTTTGCTACTGAACTTTTTTTATGCAGCAGCAAAATTTGGTCTAAACAGCATCTCATACACAGTTCTTTCTCATAAAAGATAAGCAAGCCATGGAAACTTGAATTTCAGTGTAGTCTGTAAAATTGGGTTCTCAAACAAAGCATTGGAATAAAGTCTTTCCTCAAACAAGAAATATATCTAATCTTCTATGGAAAATATTGATCATTGCCCACACAAAAACGATCAGAGAAAGACAACTGCCCCACATTTTGAGGAGGGTTCAGAAAAATGTTCCCCACAAAAATACTGATACATCACAAGTTAAGAACAGAAGAGATAAATGAATGAGGAAGTAATAAAATCAAACAAACCTTAGAGCCTTAGACCGTGATGCGTGGATTGGAATTACAGATAGTCTGGTAGCACCATGGTTATACAGCGCGTGACAACGGAGTGACTGAATTCTCATCAACTTTTGCAGCTCCTTTAAAGGAGGTAACTACAATTCGTAAACAAACAACAATTAGAAAAAAACCTTGCATAAAGAACAAGCTATAAAACAATGCACCTAGACCCTTTTTAGAAAAAGGATGCAATTGAGCAGTCCACAAAATATATAAAGAAGCATAATTCCAACCAAATATCATAGACTCTGGAAAGAAAAAGCTTACATGATTTGGATTGACCACTTTAAATGCAAGACAATATGTTGAAGAGTGTTCTGGATCTTCGAAGATAACTTGCTTTTCGATCCTCCCCCTTCTTTCTACCACTGAAGAAGCCCACTTCACTAGATATTTCCTCAAACCTTCTCCTCCCCAATGATACTCTATATGTGATTGGTAACTACGGTCTAATGCAAATGTAACACGGGAATTGCTTGGTGTATCACCAGTACGTGAAGGATAATACAAATCACTCCCACTATTGCATATGAAAGCATCAAAATCAGCAGGAGGTATGCCTGCACACATTAATAGAGAATGTATCTCTGCTATTGTCAGGGAAGTCGACAGCACAAATCCTGTTGATCCTGACAAATTTTCTGTACGGGCAGCCTCAATAGAATTTCTGACAATGCGAATCAGATCTTCCTTACTGACAGAATCTACAGCAATAACAGTGATATGCTTCCTTCCCTTAATAGGTGCCTTAATCCGGTCTTCATTGCTTGCAAAAGCAGGATACCTTGGGCCAAGAGTTGATATCCTTGACAAGTAATTCTTGCAATGTTCAGGCCAAGAAAACTGATGTATATTTTTCAGCCCATTCTCTCGACATCTTGACCAAAGTTGTTTTTCAGAAAGGAGTTTATAGAGTGCATCTGCAATTGCATGCTGATCATGGGGATCAACAAGGAGACCATTGTCCAGCACCTGCATACATCCATGGAAAAGACATGGTGATCTTCATCCCAGCTATTAGTTGATAATACTTTCCTAGGTAAACATATCTGAGTTTAACAAAAGGCATAATAAATATGCTCAGATACCTGGTGAATTTCAACAGGAGCTCCATTTTTTGTTGCAATTACAGGCAAACCATGCATAGCAGCCTGCTCACGAAAACAACAGATTGGTGTTCATTAGATACAAAATTCAGTAATGGAAACAAACTGAATTTAGATACAATGATAATGACCTCTATCAAGGTGACACCAAACTGTTCAAAGTAAGGCACATTTACAAAAGCACCCTGCAGATGTTCAATGGATGATCAGCGTCAACATAACCGGTACAGGAAATTACTAAATTAGTATTAGTAAATCCTACAAACATTACAAATATTTGTTATAAGCATTTAACTTCAAAGAATCAGGTACTGAATCCTTCAGCCATTTGGACAACTTAATTTATTAGGCACAAGTTCTCTACTTCAAGTGCTAAACATTCAAAGCAAAGATAAGAATGCCATCACCAATAAATATCTTTTGTTCAGACATAACATACCTTTGTCCTCACTGCTAAACGGTAAATGTCAGGAACTTCCGAGTGTTTGTGATGCTTTGGGTATGCCACTTGACCATACAAATCATATTCATCAATCAATGTAAGTACTGATGTCAAAACAGCTGCACTCATATTATGCATCTTGGAAATAGCCTCACGGTTTCCCATTATCAATGTCTGCAATGCAACATCAAAAGTTAGTACTAATTAAATATCAAGGGCATTTCAGATTAATAGCAACAATCAAACTTAATGCATAATAAGTATGATATTGAAATACCATAAATTTAAGACATCAAAATGCAGTTTTGTCTTACTAGATTAGCAAGCTCCCTCAGTGGTCGGCACTCACCAAACGCCTTCACAAGAGTAGTAATATTCTTTTCAGGATAAGGGCGAGCAACTGCCAGAATCATAGGTTTCCTAGGGTTTGTAAAGAACCGCATTATCTGCCACCCATACAAATTATTAATTCACAAGGTTAAAACTGCAGGATAAACATGAATAAGCAAATAAATGTTCTCAATTATTAAAGAGTGAAGTGCACAGGTGGTCTTTAAACTTGTAGGGATGTGTCATCTAGATCCCTAAACTCTCAAAATGCATATCAAAGTCCCAGAACTTATCAAAGTGTGTCATCTAGGTCCCAAATCACCACAGCCCCTCCTGGATCCTATGTGGCGCTGATGTGGCATATGCCACACGGACGTGACGTCATCTTGACTGACAAATGGGACCCACTTAAAAATTTTCCTTTTCCTTTTTTTCTTCTTCTTTTCCTCTCCTTATTCTCTTTTTTTTCTTTTCTTCTCTTTTCTATGTGACCCGAGCACCCCGTGCGGCGGTGGCCTACAGTTGCAGTGAGAGGAAGGAGAAGAAAGGGAAAAAAAAGAGAAGAAGAAGAATAAGAAAAGAAAAGAAGAAAAAAAAGGAAATTTTTTAAGTGGGTCTCATTTATCAGTCAAGATAATGCCACATAACGTCCGTGTGACATGCCACATCAGCGTCACATAGGATCCTGGAGGGGCTGTGGCAATTTGGGATCTAGATGACACACTTTGACAAGTTTTGAGACCTGGATCTGCATCTTGAGAGTTCGGGGATCTAGATGACACGCCCCTACAAGTTTAAGGACCACCCGTGCACTTCACTCATTATTAAATGTGCAAACTAGTAAGTTTTATTTATTCTAAAAAAATATTAGGTGAACTAGTAGGTGGGATCTTGCATGTATGAATCTAAAAGAAAAAAGAAAAATGACCTCGGACCAAATAGATGGATCTTCAGAGGCTAGGGATGGACCATCTTCCTCACCATCCATATCGAAGTCATGAATCATATGGCCAAATTCAACACCTGGGGGAATGATCTGCAGAACAAGGAACAGGAAACTAATGCACATTAAACCTTTACAACAGAAAATTACCCAATTATGAAAATAGTTGTGCAGTAGTTACATTGACTATTATGGGAGCGAAAAAAGAAAAGATTATGATGCATAAGTATACTCACAACCATACGAGGCATATAGCGACCATAGCAGTTAGCGCCACGCTTGACTCTTGCACGGAGTTTCCTTGCAAGTATGACCTCAAAACCGTCATACAAATTCCATTGCTCTTCTATCTCTTGCCTAGTGCTTGCTATAACTATTTCAGATGCATCAAGAGCCAACTCCTCTGCCTCAATTCTACACATTATTTTGTATGTCATGTTTATTTGCTCCCTTGTCTGTCTCCCTTGCTTGAGAAGCTCTTCCAACTTATCTTTCCCAAGAAAATGCCCTGTAAAGACCATGGGAACATTAAGTGCTCCTGACAGTAGAGCAGCAGCAACTCCTGCACTAGCATAATGACCGTGAATCACAGCAGGCCACGCCGGATGCCCACAGCTGATTTCTTCACCTATGGCCCTTGACATCTGCACTATATGACTGAGGGCGCCATCAACAAATTCTTGAATGAAAGGCCAGAGATGTTCCTTAGCTAGATATTTGTCTTTTGGTCCAAATGGTATTCGGATGATATATGCACCGCTATTCTCTCCTCTTTCCTGCTTAAAATTCTTGAAGCTTGTTGATGCCAAAGCTTCCACTGGTTCACCATAGCTACGATCAAAATTTGGTGCTAAGATCTGTCTTGTCAAAAGATCAACCCGGTAAACTCCAGGACATGAACTCAATGCTTTAGCAAGTTCCACAACATATTTGACCTATGCAATGACAAAACAGATGCATAAAGAATTATTTCCATACATGATTCTTCCTGTTGGTGGACCTTATTTAAGACAAAATAAAGACAATAGCTAACCACCACTTGACTACAGGATAAAGCTAGATCGTATTGTTGTTCAAGCTGGATAACGGAATGCATATCTCATATAAGCACATGCAACAAACAATACCTGTCCACCAGTATCAGAATCACGGCCAAGCTCCATGTTCTCACCACGGACCAGGCCATGAAGGCTGCAGTATTAATACATCATAAAGGAATTATAAGGCCAATACATGTGAACATACATACCAACAAACCTGCAAATTTTATCATATATCAAAGTGCGAAATAGGAGCAAGAGGTATTATCACTAATTCCGAGTCTAAGGGATTGATTGTCAGTAGTACACTAAAGCTGCGAATGTTGATTTCCTCTAGGTCATTCTTTAGCTACGTCATGTTTGCATTTTATGTAAAATTGTAAATAGCAGCTCAGTGCATATGAATTGATTGCAAACAGGGTTTTATATGTACCAAGAACCTACACTGCACATTGCCTTAAAAAAATACAATATGATGATATTAAAGAAACTACTGTGTACCTGATCAACACTATGTACAGCTTGTCAACTGAACTGATCCTAGGTGTGTTCCCAGTTGTGCTGTCACCATAGGCAACAGAAGGATCACCAGCATCCTCTCCCTTCTCACCTTCAAAGAGATCTTCCGACATATCTGATGTAGTATCAACCCGTGGCCTCTCTGTCTCTAGACGCCGTTTCAACAAGCGATTGGCTTCCTCCTTCTCCAACTGAGCATGAAAATATTTCAGAAATAAACAACATGGATCATATTAGAAGTGAAAGAACATCAACGCTCAGTGTAAAAATTCCTATATAAAATGTAATATATCTAATGTACCTCAAAGGTGTCAAAAGGTGAAAGTTTTGGGAGTAAATGTAAAACTCTGACAACTTCAGATGGCACAATTCAAAAACGGCAATTTTATTTTCTTTAAATGATAGAACAATTCAAACCTAAGGACAATGCATCAATCAACTGATTAGTACAAGAAATAGGAGGTGTATGAGCATGCCATGTGCAAACAATATATGAAATAGTGTCACTAGTTCACTATGTACATTGGTTGATATAGAAGGCTCTTCTGTAAGAAAAATAGTTCCACCGAAGTTACAAGTTATCCAGCATGTTAGATGAATGAAAAAAATTGAAAATCAAAAGACAAGTAAATGATGAACAAGTGAACATACGATATTTGGCGATGTATCGCATTTTTATTTTTATTTTTTGAAACATGTCACATTTTCCTTACATTGGTATAACCTTTGAGCATCTAAATATTGACATAAGAAACAATCTAGTATTGTTTCGATCAACTGTACTGTATGCCCCCCATTCCCACTCTAGTTCTAATGTGAATCTTACCTGGCTACATATTCAAATTTATTCAATCAAAGACCCACACTTGCAAGAGTCAACAGCTCACTTGTCACTTGGTTACTCTGTCATAGATGAGGAGGATGAGAAGTCAACATAAGCTGTAAGGTCCATGCACACTGAGTGATCACCCATGCCACAGTGTTGACACAAACGCATCCAATAAAGTCATCAACATTATCATTTGTGTGTGTTCTTTCTTTGCCAAGCCTCAGTGCAAGCAAAATGCAAATTAGAGAAAAAGATAAGAGAAACCAAATAATGGGTTTGCAGGAGGTGTCAATAGAACTATGAAGTTTTGCTTGCTTGAATGTGGATACCAATTATGACCAGAAACAGAGGATATTGGGAGGGTTTCTGAATCCAGACCGTTTTGATCAAGACTTAAATCTGGTAGGCTCTGCCTATGTCACCTTCAACAAAATAAGACACTACCTCAAGCTTTCTAAAGATACAAAGGATGGAACAAAGTGGTAGAACTAATTGTGGAAGTAAAAATGTCAGACCTGAGCAAAAGAAATCAGGAGGTGTGGGATTGCTGTGCAAAATGAAGGGAAAAAACAGAGGACCTATGGTGAAATCTTCTCTTCTGATAAAATGCATGGTTTTGGATATTATTGATGACTCACATCGCACTCCCCTCAAACCCTGAGGCTCAGTGCACGATTCTCTGTGTCATTTTCTGCTTCGAACAAAGGTACTTCCATGAATGTATCGGGAAACATTTGTATAAAAAGCTGTATTGGTGAACACCACATGGTCTACTCTGCAGTCTGTAGTAGGTAGCAACTGGCTTGAGTGCACATTGCACAATTACTACAGATTTCACTAAAGAAAAAGCAGACAGTTCCATTATTAGCAAAACTTATACAGTCGACTCCAACAATGGAGAACACATACTTTGGCTCCATTGATCCAACTAGATCTATGGACTATGGTACTCCAACACTGGTCTTCGACCTTCTCTCTCAATGCATTTTGTCGTCTACTTCACGTGTGGCTATCAGAAATAAAAGTAAACTGCATTTGAAAGATTGCTCAGTAGAAAGCTTAGCAGTGCAGCCTATTTGACTGTGGTGTCTATGCAACCAATATGTAATGATTATTCGCCGAAATCCCTGCTAGCTTCTTCTCAGGATACCAGCATCCAACAAACTAAGAGGGTAACCAAGGAGAGAGAGAGGGAAAGAGCTGGAGTCCATGTAACGGTGAATGGCGACGGCAAATTTAGCAAATTATCCAACAGCACACGCAATTATATAAGCGTGCCATGTTGTCCCAGCACAATTCGAAACTGATAGGGGCCAAGAATCTACCTAACATTGCAGGTATGCAGTAATGCTACCACATTTATGTCAGAACTCTCATGCCATTTCCTCAGCAAATTCATAGAGGAGTCGCGAAAGAGATCAATGAGCATTCCACTAACGCATTCTCTCGAACAGATCTATGTGCTCTCTCAAATGCAACCTATACCAAGATCAATCCAGCACTTAGTCCTTTCTACGCAGAATCACATCAACCCACATCTCCACTAAACCAGAAGAAAGCCCCGAATCCAAATGGAAACGGCAGACAAGATTACCAACGCCCCCACCCCCACCCAATCACAAAACTGAAGAACTTGTACAGAGATGATGCAACGAAACCAAAAACAAAACAAAAAAAAGGGGCACACACACCTCCTTCTTCTTCCTCGCGAGGTTCCAGATCCTCCACGTCATGTTCTCCAGCCGCGTGTTCCTCTCCTGCGGGCTCCGCATCGCGTTCGCCTGCGCCGACACCACGCCCATTCACACACAGATCGGGGGTCAAAAACCAGCCGCAAATTCAATCGCTCGCCGCGCGCGTGAGCGGAGGAGAGCAAGACGTACGCGGAGCCATGTCTTGTAGAGGTCGGTCTCGTCGTAGCCGGTGATGACCTCCTCGACGAAGTACCGTGCGGGGGAGAAGTGGCCGCGCTCGCGGAGGAGGAGCGAGGGGCGGTCCCCCGCGGCCGAGGCCGAGGCCGAGGACGCGGCGCCCTTGCCGGCGTCGAGGATGGCATCCAGGTAGCTGTTGATCCAGTTGTCGTTGCCGTACATCGCGCTGCGCGGGGGACCCCGCCGCCGGCGAAGTGGAGGCGGAGGCGGAGGCGGTTTCCGCCGCCGCCGGCGAAATCGAGAGGAGGCGAGGCGAATGGGAAGGAAGCAAAGCGACGAGGGTGGGCGTGGGCGTGTGGGGGCGAAGTGGTGGCAAAGGAAAAAAAGGAGGAGGTGGCGACGCGAAATAAATAGCGAAAAAGAAAAAGAAATCGAAAGGGAAAAAAGAAATCATTAATGGGACGTGGTTATTGTCTCCCCCAACCGCAATTGGCCAGTTGGGTTTTTGTCCAATCTAAACCGTTGGGTTTTGATCTAACGTTTCGGAACTTGTCATGTATGTCTTTTTCTCCTTGCTTACATGTGTGGGGTTGGATAAAAACCTTAAGATTTGGTTTAAATTTAGACTAATTTAAAGTGAATCCAAAAAAAGGCTTAAAAAACCCATGTAGGAGTTCGCGGTTTTACGATATTGTAATAAAATTAGAAACACTACAACTTAATATTTTTTCGTTTGTCAAAGTATAATTTGGTATGTGATTAGCCATGATGGTTACAAGCGAGTGTTTGTCCGATTTTTAGACTGGTTTTTCAACTTTTGCATTACATTTATTTCGGAACAATTATAATATGCTATGCATTAATTAATGAAATCATTTCTCCTAGAAAAAAATGATGTGTTATTTGGACAGCTTGTTTGATTGACTAGATGAGCATTCATTTATATGTACAGCCTCATAGTCTATTGCCTGCTTTATATGCCATGGCATTTGCTTTGATACCATTAAATTTGTTCTAGATATGTGTGTGTTTAATTAACACTAACCATGATCCACCTTCTCACTCACCTGGTGCTCTAAAGTTTCTATACCCACATGGCCCTGGAATCTTTCTCCTAGCTTGTGTGTACAGATTTGGAAAGTTTCCAGTTCCAGACTTCCAGGTAAGAATACATTTTTTTCATCTGTTCTATAGGACTGTAGGAGCAGCATCTTTTACTTTCTCACCTGTTCCATTTTTTCTTGTCCATGGTAATTGAATTTGACCTCTAGGGCAACCCTGACCGTCAATGACCATGCTGTGCCTTGAATAAGAAAAGGAAAGAGATCAAATAAAAGTCTAATTTGTAGACCAGATAATATTGTTCAAGAGTCTTGGTCAACCATGGATTAGTACTCCCATATCATAGTATTATGCGATGGAATAATGGGAAGGTTGTTAGGTTGATAGCTATTAGCTTGGTCTTTCATGGCTTCAAAAAACACAATTCTATTCGGTCTAGATGCTAAGAATGTCTTAAAGCAACGTCGTCTTTGAGCAAATATTTTTGGATGTTAAAGTAACATTGCACACATCACCCGCACCATTTTGGAACTAATGGCAATGCGTTGTTTACCACAGGTCGTTTTTCGTTCGTTCATTCTTGACTCATGCTCGGTGTTACAGGGACAGCCTTCTGAGCTCACTGGCTCGTCGTAGTGGAGTAGGTACTCTATATAGTACCGTTTTTTAACAATTAGCTATTCCATCCATCCTATATTGTAAAATATTTTATGTTTATCTTAAGTCAAATATTTTCAAGTTTAATCAAAATTATAGAAAAATGTAATATCATTTTTAACATAAAACAAATATACTATTAAAATAGATTTAATGATATATTTAATTAAAAATAATTTGGTGTTTATATGTTGCTACATATTTTTAAGAAAAATGTTTGGCTTTGGAAAAAAAAACATATCTTATGGAGTTGAGGGAGTTTGTGCTTCTATTGGCTCTCAAAATTTTTTAGCTCCACCAATTAATTCCTAATCAAACATCCCAAATAAACCAACAAGTCCAAGGGTTTGTTTGGTTTATAGCCAAAATTTCATGCCAAATTAGGAGTAATTGGCAATGCCAAAAATTTAGCACCATTTAGTTTAGAGTCAAAAATTATGGCACCCCAAAAAAATATTTGGCATCTCCTTTTATAGCTATACAAATTTGAGCTTGGCTAATCATGCCAAAAAAAATTGTGAACAAACCAAATGGCAACTTTCTCAAAGTTTTAGGTTAGCCAAATCTTGCCATTATCACTACTTAAAAAAGGATTTTTCCGTGCGGCCAAAAAGGATTTTTCCGCGCGGAGATCTTGCCCTCCGCACCCAGGTGTCTGCGAAAATAAATATTTTCGCGTGCGGGCGGCCCAACCGCATGGAAAAATCCGTCTTCCCGTGCGGTCGGGTTAAGTGGACCGCACGAGATAATCGGATTTTCACGTGCGGGCGGGTTATGTTGCCCGCACGGAAAAAATTTCCAAAACAAAAATTCAAAAAAAGGAAACCCTAGAATCCGGCGGTGGCGGCGCGGATCCGGCCGGCGCGCGTGCGCGCGGAGCCGACGGTGCCGCTCCCGACCGCCTCGTCCTCGTCGTTGTCGTCGGCCGGGGCGGCGCGGATCCGGCAGGCGTGCGCGCAGGGCCGGCAGCACCACTCCCGGCCGCCTCCTCGTCGTCGTCGCTCGCGGCCACCGCCGGAGCTTCACGGGGAAGGGCGAGGGAGCCGCCGCTTTCGCCGTTGACTGCGTCGCCCGCTGCCCGTCACGAGGCGGGCCGAGGCGGATCCCCGATCCGCGCGGGGGAGGGTGGGGAGAGCCGCCGCTGGCCTCCCGCTCGAGCCCGTCGCCGGATCCACATGGGGAGGGCCGAGGGGGCCGCCGCCATCGCCATCGTCGCTGGATCCGTCGCCCGCCGCCGAGCGCCGAGCTCCTCCCTAGGGCGGCGGATCCGGCCCTCCCGAGGACGGTGCCACCGGATCCGCCGCCCTCACCGCTTGCCGACGCCATCGCCATGCCCGCTATCGACGCCATCAGAGAGAGGAGAGAAATAAGGGAGATGTTGAAAAATTTTGAAGTGGTGAGGAGGGAAAGGGATCTAGAGGAGTGAAAAAAATCGAGCGGCATTTTCGCATACGGCTCCTTAGGACGCCCGTATGGAAAAATCGATTTTTCCATACGGGCGTCCTAAGGAGCCGTATGCGAAAATGTCGCTCGATTTTTCCAGACGTGGCAAGTTATGGTCCGTGTGCAAAAATCATAGGGTCTCGTACAGAAAAATCGTTTGTGTAATAGTGTATGATATATATATATATATATATATATATAAAGCCTATAAAAATGGCTTAGAATCAAGCTATATGTTTTGTTACAACAAAGTTTCTCATAATCATGAATAAAAAAAGGAGTATAGCTCAACCGGTTAGTTTCCTTATGATGAAACTAGCTCGCTTAGGTTAGATGTTTTAAATTTAATACGGTTATACAGGTGCTCATATTTACAGCTAATTATTCTTTCAGTGGTAGACGATGTACCCATCAATAGTGAAGCGTCCGTAGTAACTTTATCAATATAAGATATACTAGAGTAGTCTCCATATTATGTTTTAAAGAAATCAAAAGAAAGAAAGACGCTTCAAAGATTAGATGGTCCATACCAATATATATATTTCGTGGCTATAGAGACCAAGAGAACGAAACTTCTATAGAAAGAAACAAAAATGTGGCGCCAAGGGAAGTGGCGGAGAGAAACGGCAAACCCAAGAGCCCCACACAGACGCGCAAGCCACATCCAACCGTCGCCGTCGCGTCGCCACCCTTTCTCCCGTTAGATATTCATATTCCCACAATTTGCCATTGTTTACCAGCCAACTTGGAGTGCAAAAGCCAGTTGGTCTCGCTCACCCATCCTCGCGCGCGCCTCTCGCCTTTCCTGTGTGCCAAGCGACGCGTCGTTGGTTTGGCTGGCCAGTTTGTTGTTGATTAGTGCTAATCCCCAGCTCGCTAATTATATCGTTTGCCGCTGACCTAACCATGTGGCTGCCTTGCTGCGTGATCGCGTTTGCTGCAGGCAGCAGCGACAGGAGACAGCATCAGTGGCCGATTAGTTTATGGGTAATCAACTGATCTTATCCCCCTAACCGAATATTACGGCAGTTGTTAAGCTTTGGAAGGCTTGTAGATTAGTCGGTTAATCTTGAGATGGTAGATGTGATCTAGTACATGTCGAGAGCTTTGTTAGTTAATATGTGTGTCGCAGTTGGAGGCTTGGAGCTTTGCTGGTAGTAGCTCTTTCTTTGAGTAGAACTTTCTTTGTGTTCGCCAATGGCTGCTTGCGATGGGATTCTCCTAACGTGTGGTGCTGTTTGTGGCATTGCTTGTAAAACACGAAGTAAGTCAGGTGCCTTTTAATTAGTATTATTTTGAAGTGTGGGGAAGATTCGCTCCAACGGTTTAGCATAGGTCTGGATTAAAAGTTGAAGCTAATTTTGAATATATTTTTCCTAAAAATAATTTAAAAGAGAGCCAGGCAGGCAATGGAGATTTTTTTTATTTTAGTCCTTTTTAATAAGTAATTTTAATAATAGATATCCGAGAACTTATTTTTAAAAATTAACTTTTCCCCATGCCACTTAAAATAGCATGTCAAGTTGTGGCCAAGGCATTTTAAACCGTGGCATTTTAGTTTGGCCACGCCATTTTAATTGGTGTGACGATTCCTCAGAGGTCTATTATTGAAATGTCTAAAAAACAAAATCGGCAATGGAAGTGGCGAAGGAACCAAACATTAATAATCCTCAGACCGAAGTAGCTTCGGATTTTAAGCCAAAGGCGCCGTGCCAGGCATATTTTGATTTGTCCTTTTTACGCCTGATGATTTGGACAAGTCAATGGAAATGGAGGATGGTCAACTGGTAAGATTATCATCTTGCGACCAACGGAGAAATGTTTTAGCTCGGCTGCAAATCGCGAATTAATTAGAGACGTTGAAACTTAGTAATTGAAAGCTACAGGTCGATTAGGAATAGGATCATGCAAATATTATCGATTCCTCGTAATAAAGGCAACGGCAATGCCTTCACGCGATTTGGCCAGCTCGGCTCTT
The DNA here is from genome assembly GCA_000573905.2 of Oryza punctata. NCBI lineage: Eukaryota > Viridiplantae > Streptophyta > Magnoliopsida > Poales > Poaceae > Oryza > Oryza punctata. Next base: position 32,937,096 of record CM002493.2, read on the forward strand.
CCGAATGGGTCGGTTGACCTAACGATTCTTATCGCCTGGACGCGTCCATGTCAGGTTCAGGTTCAGAGGAGTGAACGGAATTTTTTTTTTCGTCACCCGTCCTAGTCCTAATCGCCATAATCACCATTTTTTTTGTTCACCCGTCCTTGTCTTAATCGCCATAATCACCTATACATGGAAAATAGCATGATATCACAAGTTGGAAAAAAACCATCCAAAGCGCCCTATTTAACTTTTGAGATCTGTTAACTTTTGTTCGTTTCTGTATTAAGCTGCCATGGTTCTTAGTATAGTTTAACAGATAGTTCGAAGTTTAGATGGAAAATTCTAGCTAGATGCACCCTCGATCAGTCCCTGAAAAACCTTATTTAATGTCAAGATACATAGTTAGAAATAAGATATTCAACGAACAGAGGGGTAGCTAATACTATTCAATCTCGTTCGCAACCCTTTTGACACTTTATTGAAGATACTGTCACATTGCGAAACTGTCGCTGGCTGTGAAATGTTACATGTGTACAGCACTAATCATCTGCTGATCGGATTGTCTTCATCATAAAATACAGTGCTCAATAATAGTACCCCACAAATCTGTCCATGGTTCCTTTATATGAAAGCCGAGAGCCTCTGCCTCACTCGGTCGAGACTCAAGACCAAAGGGCAACAGAGCTGTTCTGCCACCGTTTCAGAAAGTCTGCGATGCAGTGTTCTGAAATATCAACTCCTAGAACATGGATATCAAGTCCTCAATGCGATCCAAGTGAAAATGCTTCTTCTTCAGCCTCCTGCGGCGAGTGTTGCTTGCCCTGCCAAATAATGTCCTTTTAATCAGCTATCTAGGCAGCAAAAACTAGAAATAAGAGTGAAGGTCTGCATATCACTAGCTTCTGTGAGCATTACGAACAGGAGCAACCAATGAGCGTTGTGAACAATTGAAGCATTATCGATCACTGCACTCACCAATATTGGTTGTGAAACAACACATTGTCCGCAGGTACATGCTTCCCGTCGTCGTTTCTATTCCACTGGTAGATAGCATGAGTCCTGTTTTTCAGTTGCAAGATCGAATGACCATAACTAGCCTCCCTGAACGCAGAGTAGTCTGGCTGTGGATCACTGAACCTGCAACATGGTGATTTTGACAAATGAGAAAGAACCTTAGGAGTGCGCAAACAACAATCCAAGAATTAGTAAGTTTGCTGCTATAAATTCATTTGCCTTTACCTTGAAGCAAGCCCTTCCTGGTTGCCTCCATCACCAACTGTTATGTACACAGGAGCAGATTTGTCTGGCACTGGATATCGATTTCCCGATGTTATGTTGTAGTTGATGTTAGAAATACGATACTGCAAATTACACATAGAAAGGAAAGGTATTTATGAGATGTCAAAATTCAGAGCTCTTCGACTAGAAATAAAATAACAGACCATCGTTTCTTCTGATCAATTCTCAAAATATAAAGTTTACAAAATTCAGACCAAATTCAGTGATTTTTTAATATCAAAGAAGCTTGTGCTGAAGAATTAAGTAAATATTTACCGATCTCTCATAAGCATGCACGTGCCCGGCAAATACCAAGTCAACCTTGTACTTCACAAACCATTTCTCAAAAGCAGCCCTCATACTCTCACCCTCCATGTAATGTGCTTCATTGCTGTTGTACATGGGAGAATGCATGAGAACAATAAGCCAAGGTGTCTTCTCTCTATCCACATGCTTCAATTCATACTTCAACCAGGTCCATTGAGGAGTGTATTTTACTAGTAAACATCAGAGATAAGCTTATAAGGCATACAGCAAAATACTCCATGAAAAGAATCATCCAACTATCAAATCATACAAAAAGATATTAAAATATGATCAGGATGTTATGGCAATGCAAAAAGACACTAGTAGTTCTGCACTCATTCAGGGGAACATTCACGCCTGTTCCCACACAATGTTACAGGTTTCAAACAGCTGGAACCTTGCATTATTAGCAGTTCCAAACTTCAAATTAAACCAGAGAAGACTTTACGCTTCTCCATCCACATCAGAGATATGGAGTAACGTCACACTCGCAATTGGATCAGTAAAAACACAACAAGACAGTAACACAAATAATTTCTTATGTCTAAGAAGTGCTCTTTTTGCCCCTCCTTGACTTGGAAATTTGAACTATGCCAAGCACTTGGAACCCCAAGTCACCATCACCACCACCACCACCACCAAATCTGGTGTGGTATGTCACAGATTTAATGGCATGTACAGAACAAAGGAAGTAAGAGAAAGGGTCTTTATCTTACCGAATGGAGAATAGCTAGAAAGCACAATGATATGAGCAGATGCACGTCTGACTGCATACCACATGGGAGAACTGCTCTTTGATGCCAAATATGGAGTGTGACATCTATGCAGATATGGCTTAAACGTAGAAGTTTCTCCCTGAAAACATAAAACATGAATGTGTCCAGGGTTACAGAAAGACAAGTGCTTTGTAATAAGTCAGCCAGTTAAAATGTTCAGGTGGAACTGCAGTGTTATTCTGAACAATGGACAAGTTATTAGCATCTAAGCACATATCCTTGTCAGTGTAAAACCACGTACAATCAGCTATAGAAAAATTCAACTAATAAAAAATTTTATAGATCACAGATCTATTTTCTACAGTATTATTTGCCTATAACTGTCCTATTCTGAACATGCTAAAACAAGAAAATACCAAAAAAAGGGTATGTGATAAATCAGCATTTCCAATTAGACATGTCCAAAACAAAATGGCCAGAAATCACTATTTCCAATTAGACAGGAGTATGTGGTAAAAATAATAATTTGGTGTATAGATGAGAAAAAACTTACCAGATCAGGCCTGTATTCAATTTCATGGTTACCAGCGCTCCAAATCCATGGTTGATAAGCGGTACTACGTTCCACAAGCCGCCCCCAAGAATCCCAACGAACACCGTCATTATGTTGATATCTATCAGCATATGACAAATCCCCAACAAACAAAACAGTTTGTCCTTCGCTTTTCTCATAATGTTGAAGGGTTGAGAGGGAATTAAATGTCTGACCCAGATCACCTAGTAAAGCACAGTCAGAAAATTTTAGTATCAACATGCTCAGACTGTTGCTTCACTATAACCATGTCTTGACTTTGTGGTTCTTTCCATGAAGTCATTGATCTCCATTTTGTTTTTCGTTCATGTATTCCTCTATCCTAAAGTTAGGGTGTTTGACAAGAACAGAGGATGTGTTTCCAATCGTTTTGATAGTATAATCTTGTTGAAATCAATCCTATATGTCTCATGCACCCTAGGTAAAATCCTAGAACATATTTTGTGGAAATACAAAGTAATTCGATGACACGTGCTGTTAACAAAAAAAATATTAGAGAAAAAAAAAGACAAACCAATGATGCCAAATGTGTATGATGCATCCGGATCAATGGCTGGAGGAGTTTCAAACCATAATTCTCGAGCTGAATCTCCACTTCCAATCTTGTAATAATATTTGGTGTTATACTGCAAAACAAGACAGTAATTTTATTTACAATTTTAAATTGGATCTAACAACAAAATAATGTGCAAACATAGTATTTTGTTAATGCATTAGACTAGAACTGTAGAACTAACTCCACAGAACTAAGAAAGTGTCTGAAAATAATCTGTGCAGGTGAGCATCGTGTTCAAACAGAATAACCTTATGCAATTGAAATTCGACGAAGAAAAGTTCTCTGGCAAATCGAATTTGTGCATAATAACAATATGTTTATTAGTTTATAGCATTGTGACTGAGAAGGTTGTATGATAGCTACTTAGAATACGTGTATCCTGTTTACAAAGGAAACTGACCTCAAGAGAAAAACGAATTATTTTTTAAGTTATGCTATTTTGCATGGGTAAACATAATGTTAGACAAATACTTGTACAATTCTACACAAGTATAAAATGCAAAGCCTAAATGATACTAGGAAGAAAAATGAAGTTCAGTACCTCAAGGCCATCAACAAGGCAATGGTGAATATATCCAGATTTATAGTCGTAAAATGTATAATTTGTTACTGTCCCTTCTGCTCTCTGATCATACTGGTGCTCATTTTTACCATAGAACACCTCACTTGTCCCAGGTTCTGCTACAGTAACCCAGGATACTATAACAGCTTTTCCATTATAGTCACCTTGAGTAATATGAACCTGGCAGCAGACCAAGCAGTTAAACACACTGTCAGTTCACTGCGATGAACTGATCTGGCAGAAGAGTTCAGATACCTGCTGTGGAGCATTGTAGCCGTTTGGAACCGCAAACCATTCACTTTCTAGAGGTATATCAGTAGATGGGTACTCCGTACGCACGTAAGAGCTCGTGCGGCCACAGGAGACGCCATTGACTAGGCACAGAAGAACATGTAACAGTAACAACGCTAATCTCCAACCCATCCCTGATGCAGCACAACGCCGATCCCAGTTTTTAACCTATTACATGTTCAATTGAGACCAAAACAAGCACCTATAAGATTCATTTGAGTATGACCACAGAAAAATACTCAAAATGAGGGATTAAACAATATATAAAAGAAATTAAAAAAATTTGTCAACATGAATCAGCCATATGGATATGGTATCGTCCTGGACCTCCTGGTACATGCAGCAGAGATTCGTACAGAATAAACACGAACAGCTATGGCGTTGTACTATCAGAGGGAGGGCGGACCTAGCGTGGGAAAAATGGGGGGCTCAGCTGAAACCAAACCAATCCAAGCACACAGTACGGATGGATCTCCAATCCAACGCCTCGCCCCGCTCACCAAGTGAAGCGCGGAGGAGAAAGAACAAATACCTGATTCGAACCCGAGACGGACGCCGGTGGAATGGGGGCCGCTCCGCGCCGCGCCGCCGCCTCGCCGGCGAAGACGACGGAGAGGATGGCGGCGCGGTTGGCGAGAGAGAAACCACCAGCAGCGGAGGCGAGGAGTGAACGCGTAGCAAAAGCTGACACCTCACGAAAGCAAGCTCTGCACAGGTTGTACTCCACTGCACGGCTCGTATACCAAGAGAGTACCTTACCTGATCCTTCGTGGATACCACGGCGGCGCGCGCGCGCAGTCACCTCGCCTCGCTCTAGCGGAAATGGAGGAGAAAACGTAGAATCGCACAGGGATCTACTACTAGTTCGCCGTCGAGAGGAGGAGGATGATTCAAAGCGAAGCTGGAAAAGGGAAGGGTGATTCGCTTACCGTGCAGGGGATCGTCGCGCTGGGTTGGGGTTGGGGACGGCAGAGGGAGAGGATGTTTGGTGTTACGAGACGGCGGTTACAAGCGTGATTGGTAGGATTTGTGTCGTGAGATTCTTCTGGGTGTGGATTTTCATCCGAAGGATGTCTAAATAATTATAAAAAAATTTAAAAATAATAAATAACATATATTAATATAAAATATATCACTTCACAGACATACAAAACTAAATTCCATTTCTACGAGCTGCAACGAAAATAACAAATTAAACTTAAAAATAGTTATAGTATATTCGCAGTTATATTTGTTATAATTTGTAGAAGTTAAATTTTAACTTGTATGTTTGTGCCTCGTGAAAAAAACTTGCATGTTTTTTAGTGATATATTTAATACTACCTCTATTTCTCTATTTTTTAATAGATAACGTCATTGACTTTTTATCACACGTTTGATCATTCGCCTTATTAAAAAAATTTACGTAATTACAATTTATTTTGTTGTGAGTTGTTTTATAACTCAAAATACTTTAAGTATGAATTATATCATATACATTTGTAAAAATATTTTGAATAAAACAAATAGTTAAACATGTGTTTAAAAGTAATCTATATTGTAATTTTTTTTATTTTTTAATTACTATTTAGATGGTATGTATAAAAAGAGAGGATATCTCTCGAGAGATGAAAATGCATTTCCGATTCATCTTCCTTTTTCAGATTACGCCTTCATATATCGGTTAGTTTTGTGGTTTGTTGATGGTTTTGTTCCGGAGACACTGAAATATCTTGTGCACGTTTTTTTTTCTTTTAACAACATGAAGACACATGTTCCATAAAAACCAACCTAGTTGAGATGTTTTTAAGTGTCCAGCTTCGTTGTACTGAAAAACATTCTCGTTTAACAGAAAACATCTTATTCTAGGTTTTTTTTTCGAATGGAGTAAGCGCATATAACACACGTATTCTTACCCTGTGAACTGACATACGCGCACTCTTTCATGAGCACCTGCAAACACAGCATCAGCGTATTATGAGATCCATAATATCACGCATCCTGCTGTTGACGGGTAGTAATTAATGACCACTTTGGAAGTAATGGCTTAAAAATAGTCTAATTAGTAATGATAGATTAAATTTCTATTACCGTATATTTATCGATTACATGTCATTCTCCTATCTTTAAAGCCTTGATGTGTTGCTAATATCTTGACGAAATCACTTGAGTACTTTCCTTATGTAAATAACTCGTTCCCTAGCATGTGTATTAACTTTAAGAAGACAAAGTTTTCAATACACTCGTAAATTTATAGGCATTAGTTAATACCATATAATATTTAACTATTTAAGATTATTATTATTTTAAGAAAATCGTATCTTGACAGGTCACGATACTATACGAGTTCGGAGGAATTGTTTGGTCGTATACTGATATTTGTTTTGTAAAATTTGCTACAAGACATTCGCAAAACATGTATTTAGCTAATGAACACTGCAAGAATGCATATATGTTGTACGGTACTAAAAATGATAATTAACTATTGGACACTCGTGATATTATTTTGTTATTTCCGGAGAAATTGGAGAAAGAAATTAGTGTGAGGGTAATATTCTGCCCCGCCTTCGTTCGGCTTACAACTAATTGGGTCTAGTTCGAACCAAGACCTAGACCACTCTCACCCCCCAAACCCCCATCCCCTCTCTGTCACGTTACGATTTTCGTTCAGGATTAAAAATCATTAAATAATACATTTCTAGAAATTATGTTAAAAGTCAAAGCAATTTAATCAAGTGAATTAATAAGGGAATTAAAAAATTTCTTTAAAAATCATGGCCGAAAATATTTTTATAATATTCTCCATACCTAAGGTACTCTCTGAAATTTCCCGTGAATTTTCGGAGCTCAATATCTAATTTTAATATCACAAAATTCATTTGATCAATTAAATAAAATTGAAAACAAATTAAAATCTCTTCTCATGTCCTTGGGCCGTTTTCGGCCCAAGTCAGCCTCTCCTCCCCAGCCCCTTTCCCTCCTCCCATTTTCCCCTTCCCGGGCCGGTCTCCCTTTCCCCCTTCCCGCTCGGCCCATTCGGGCCCTCTCCCTTGAAGTCCTCTTTGCCTCCCTCTCCCGACCCCCACTCTCCCTCTCTCTAACAGGTAGGATCGGCGGTCCCACCTATCATATCTTTCCACTACCTCCGACCCCCTCCAAGCTGGCAACTGCCACCACTCCCCCCTCCCGAGTTCGCCGACATCCCCGCGCGCCACCTCACCCACCTCCTCCACCCCGCGAGTTTGCGCTCCACCGGGAGATCGCGGTCACCCCTGTTCCCTCCCTTCTTCCAACACTTCCCCGCGAAATCCGGCACCGATGAGCCCACGTCGGCACCCCACTCTGCAAGAGACTTCCGCCTCTACCGTCCTCCATCCCACCTTCCCATGCCCTTAAAACCATCCCCGGGTTCTCCTCTCCCCTTTTTCCCAAATCCCAAGCTCATTGTCCCTATCCTTGAGCCCCCAACGCGCCCCCTCTCTCTGCCGCTTGCGGTCCTCTCCGGCCACCACTTCTCGTCGCTCCCGCTGCCGCCGCGCTCCGTTGCTTGCGCCACCAGCTTCACCGCGTCGTGCCGTGCCCCAGCCACCACTCCCCTTCCCCAATCCACCACCGAGTCGCCGCCTCCACCACACACCCGAAGCCACCACCGGTGCCTTCCGGCCGCGTCTTCCCGGTGGTCCGAGCCGCGCCTCCCCTCCCTAACTCCTCCCCCTCCTTCCTCGGATCATCCCGCTCCTCGGCCGCCCCTCCGCATCCGCCGCCTGTTGCGGGAGTGGTACCCCGCCGCTTCCCGTGTCGTGCGTCGCCGCCATCTGGCCGCCTGCCTCCTCCCGCGCCGTCTCTTCTGCCGTGTGCGCCCGGTGAGCTCCCTTTCCCTTCCCCCCATCTCCTTCTGCCACCCCACCGTGCTGCCACTCATCGCTGGTGTCGCCGCCTCCCGCAATCGTGTGCCACTACCGTCGCAGGTCGGGCCGGCAGCTACCGGCCCGGTCCAACCGTCCTATCGTTGGCCCTAGCCGTGGCCGCCCGATCCACCTCTGGTTGGATCTGGGCCGTCCACGTGGCGGCGCCAGGTCGCCGTGGCCGCCACGTGGTTGCCACGTGGTACGCCGGCGCCCGTGTCTCCGTGGCATCGGTCCATTGTGGACCGGCCACTTCTCTCTCGTTGACATGCGGGGCCTGCATGTCAGTGACTCGGCCCTCTCCTCTATGAGGGCTGACGTCATAATTCTTGTTTTTCTATTGTAAAATAATAATTAATTGCGCAATAATTCGTATTTAATTCCAGAATTTGATTTAAATGGCTCAAAACTTCTAAAATTTATAACTAATTCATATGAACTCCAAATTGAGCCATTTCAACTTGCAAAATTCATCTAAAATTGATATCTACCTGTTTGTTTACTTTTTATGTATTGTTTACTTGGTTTTTATTAGGGTTTTTCCTCGTTTTGCGTGCCAACGTGTAGATTGCGTCGTTTCGGAAGATCGCGATCGCAAAGAGAAGTGTTCGGAAGATTTAATTGGAGAAGCAAAGCGAGTCATACATTCCCCGTGAGCATGTTGAACCTAATTTACAAATGTTTTATTGTTTGCAAATAAAATTGCATGTTTTGCTAATTACATGAGATTATGGAATTAACTATCTGCTCGCTTGTGCCATGTTTACTTGATATCCGTCCTTCGTCAACTTGGGTGATAATTTGACTAGCTTATGTTACTTATGTGACCTAGCTAGAATTACATTTGCTTAGCCATGCTTAATTACCACCAGCTCACACTATGGGATAATCACACTTAACATATTTAGCATTTGGTTGAGCCGTAAGCTCGTGACATCTGGCCATGTTTTACTTGGTCGTAATCATCCAACTAAAATATGGCTTAATAGTGGGTTGTGGGTGCAGGGTTTTGCTAGTCGCACCTATGGCAGTTAAGAACCGGTTCGCGGGAAACCCTGGAAGACTTACCACGCTTACAACAGGTAAGAGTGGGCAACTATTGGACTTGTACTATAGCTTTCCCATTTCTGACGTACCAACGCAAGGGTGGGCGTGATGAAGTTTGGATGGACCGAGGTTTTACTGGTCTTTGCGGCTTCCGGATTCACATAGTCACGGGAGGGGGCTGCCTACCTTGGATAAAAAGGTAGGGGTGAAACCAGAAATGGGTACGATTGGTTAGGGGGTTATGCGAAGGGTCTTGTCACGATCACTCGGCATGGAGACGTGTCATGCATGGCACGGTAACATGACGGTGGGTTGTGTCTTGTGAGTACAGTTGTGCATCTCTCGCCAGAGTAAAACTATTCGAATAGTCGTGCCCACGATTCTGGGCGATCAACCAGCATCACTATGATTAGTCTCACACCATTAATTAGCTTGACTCAATGAACTGGTATAATTCAAGTGGAATGGTTGGGCCTGTTCAACATGGTGTAGCGTTGTTCAGTGGATATTTAATCTTGCCTTAATTAATCAACTGTGTTATTGTTTTCAACTTTAAATGTTTACAACTGTCTTTATGCAAATAGCCACAAACCCCCTCTTTGTCTCCCTTTGCACGTCTGCATCATTGGTGTGGCTTGCTGAGTACGGTGGTTGTACTCAATCTTGCTATTATTCTCCCTTTTTCAGAAGTGTAGTGCTTCTGAGCTGAAGATAAAATTAGAAGATCAAGACTTATACCCTAGTTGAGTTTTGCCTGTGGAATGGAGCTGAAACCCCGCTAGGATTGTCACTTTTTTCTATTGTTGTTGTTTTCTTTCGGTGTGAGAGCTAAGTGCTTCTTCTGTAAGTATTTGCGCTTTATTTACGTTTGGATCTGTATATTCATTTGTCGTTTTGTGTATCCTGGCTTAGATTTCTAGACAGGGATTCATACATAAAATAGTTTGGAAATTTGGGCTAAATTTCTAGGCGTGACACTCTCAAACCCTAGAAATTGTGCGGCGAAGTAGTTGCGATAGCGTGGTCCATGACCAGCGGCGAGCTTTGCGAGGGCGGCAATGGAATTTGCGTAGTGTTTGCATCGATGGAGCTGTGAGCCCGGTGTGGTGCCGTTGGTGGCTGGAACGTTGGTCCCTAGGGTGATGTCACCGAGGAAGAAGTCACAGGGGAAGAAGTGCACCGCTACCATCTTGAAAGCGCCGCAATTCACTCGCTGCCAAGACTCGTCAGCGTCGATCGCTGCCGCAGTTGCCACTAGTCGTCGTCTCCGGCCAAAATCTAGGGTATGCGATGGGGATCGATTAACTGCGAAGAGGCCTTGTGGTTGGTTTGAACTTAGACCCAAACGGGTTGAAATAAGTTCGACTAGGGGTAAACTTATCTTTAATGGTTGTTTCTCTCTCCAATTCTTTCGGAAATAATAAAATAATATCGCGAGTATCCAATAGCTAACTACTAGTTAATAAAATAATATCGCGAGTATCCAATAGCTAACTACTAGTTTTTTTAAGGTGCCCTACAATAAATATTTTATAGTATCCTCTAGCTAATTACACGTTTTTTTATGCCCCGTAGAAAATTTTGCCAATTTGTAATAATGGTATGGCTAACGTATCTAAAGTTTTGGCCAATGAAATAAAACAACATTTTGGCTAGCAAAAACCAATCATACACACTTCTTTGAGCCATCGATGAAATACTGGAATCTATATTAAGTGGAATGAATTTTGCTACCGCTCTAGTTATAAACCAAATACATTTTGTATTTCTATTTTTAAAAGGTAGTAGCTCATGATATGGCAAGATGATGCAACATGTACATTGATAGCAGTATTTGTCTGTTATTCTGTTAAACAAACAAACTTCAAGTCACCGCCATACCGCTCCCTTATCGTCATCATTTGTCATCATGCGTATATAGCGGTATAGGAAGTGGTGGAAATTGGGCCGGTTCCAATCAATTTATCAAAATTCTTATCTTCTCTATTATCATTCGAGACTGTTTTTTTATAACAATCTTACTAGACAAGCCAAACTAAGCCAAACTAGAGTAAAACCAATTTTTATTCAACACTAAAATAATTTTAATTTATAAACATACAAATAAGATTAATATAAGCAATTTTGAACCGAGCACTGAACCAGCAAATGAGCTTTTATTTTCCTTTTTTTCCCAGCGCACACAGTGTAGGGCAATGAAATGAAGAATTTTTTATTTTTAATTTTATGTATTAAAAGATTTAAAAAATAATTTTCTATTTAAAAATTTACAAAAACTAGTCGCCCATCTAGGAGGGCGATATTTAAAAATCACCCAGAGAGCGATTTATTCTACGTGGCATACGACCGTTGGCCTTCGCCTAACGGCCGGTCACCAGTGAGTGGCATTTTTCAGACAGGCCCCCTAAAACTAAAAGCCGCCCTCTGGAAGGGCAGCAAGGGGACCGCCTACAAATTTTTGGCGCCCCCAGTGACGACCGTTAGGCGCGGGCCAATGGCCGTATGCCATGTAGGATAAATCGCTCTTTGGGAGAGTGATTTTCAAATATCACCCTCCCAGAGAGTGATGGGTGATTAATTTTGTAAATTTTCAAAATAGAAAATTATTTTTTAAATCTTTTAATAAATAAAATTGAAAAAAATTCATGAAATGAACCTCAGTGACCACTGGGCCATTCTCTACGAAATATTCGATCTGACTCTTAAGATACCTTGGGCCGGATTGCTGTAACACTCGCCATACTGGGCTAACATTCGCTCAACGGCCCAACCAAACTAAGTATAATGAAGGAATAAGTTCATTGGACGTCCCTCGATTGTACGCCGAGTCTGTTAAGGTCCCCTAACCGCAATACCAGAAATATGTATCCCTAAACTATGTAAAACCGTCTAAAAAAGATCTCGAGGCAGTATGGATGCTTGGTTTTACTTATGTTGCATCCTATTCAACAATAAATAAATAAATATGTGGGGCCCACATATAAGTGAGAAGGAAAAATGTGGGCCGACGTGTCGGTATCATCTTCTTCCTCTCACTGACATGGTATCCTAGTCAACTAAAAATAAAAGGGGTAAGTAGGGTCTACATGTAAGTGAGACAAAAAAAATTGTAGGGTCCACATCCTTTTCTTTTCCTTTTCTTTTCTCTTTTCATTTATTCTCTTCTCTTCTCGTCTCCTCTTCTTCAGCCGAGCGGCTGCGACAGGTGGCGGCGGGCGGTGGATGAGAGCAACGGCAGCAGCGGCCGCCTCTTTCCCCCTCTTCTGCTAGCCTCATCTACCCCCACTCCAGCCGTTCATCTTCCGCATAATCACTGTCGATCTCGGAGCCACCATCCTGCTCCTGTCCTGCGCTTGGAGGCAGCGACGAGAGCGGTGGAGGTGGTGTTGGCAATGGTGGATTTGGACTTGAGGGGCTCGCTGGCCTCCCACCCCCCTCGTCGGCCTCCCAACCTCTTCCCTCTCTGTCGGCTGCCGCGCGCTCGCCCGCTTGCTTCGGCCGCTCGCTACCGCCTGTTGCCACTCCCCCTATGTGGCAAAGAGAAGAAAAAGAAGAGGAGAAAAAAGAAAAGAGAAGAATAAAAGGGAGTAAAGAAGGGATGCAGACCCCACATTATTTTTCTTATCACTTACATGTCGGTCCAAATTACTGACTAGGCTATCACGTCAGTGAAATCACCCCTATATACTGCCATGAGACCTATTTTGTACGGTTTTGAATTTTTGAGGGGTGAAGATTTCTGGTACTGGGGATTAGAGATGTCATACAAACTCGATGTAAAGTTGAGGGACGATAGGTGAACTTATTCCTGTAATGAACCCCACGAAATTGAAGACCACGTAGCCCACAAAACTGCGAGCCCGCGACGAGAATACCAAACCAAACCGACCAAGTCGAAGAGGATCTCTCTCTCGCCTCGTCTCGTCGTCTAGTTGAGCAACCGCGACGAGCACGGCGACGACGACGACCTCCGCCGCGACGATGGCCGCGCGTCTCCCCCGCCTCCTCCTCCTCCTCGTACTTTTCGCCGCCGTGGCGGTGGCGGCGGCGGCATATCAGCCCGGGTATGTCCCCCCTCTCGCCGCGCCACCCCCAATCTCATTTTGCTCCGTGATCCAATCGACCGCGAGTTGACCACGGCTCTCGCTTTGGTGGTTCTCCAGATCTGCTGAGGGGCACACGATCGCGGGACAAATCAAGATCGATGGTTAGTTTCCGGCTATTCTCACCCTATGGTTCGAGTGAATTCCGTGGAGCTTTTGTGCGAGATGCGGATGTTGAGGTTGTTTCTGTGCTTGGATCGTTGGGGATCGTACTCATGTAACTGTACACAGACTTAGGTGCATCAGATATCTTTGTGTGTCACGGTTGTTTGGGGGATAAAAGCCTTTTTTAACATTCGATTTCATAGTTGACTATGGTCAATTTGGTGGAATTATTATCTAGATCTACCAATTGAAGTGTCCCTAGCTTTGTTACTTAGGGTACTGACTAACGAGATTTGATACACTATTTATCAAACTCATCTAGTTCCGTCTTAGCGCAAGTCCGTGCTGGTAAACTTTGTTAGCTATCAACTACTTAGCAGCTCCGAGGGCTTGTTATTTAGTGATTTTTCAGTCATTCATTGCATTTGGGCGAATTGTTTTTCAGATCATGCACCAATACAGTTCGATGAGCCCCTGGTTTTGGTTACTTAGTTTCATGGGGTTTGCTTAGGTGCCAGGTGGTATTCATATATTAACTGATTTTAACTGAGCTTTTATTGGTTAGGTGGTATCTGATTATTCATCTGATGATTTTATCTGAGTTGTACAACCGTTTGAAAAGCGAGATTTGGTGGAATTTTAAATTGCAAAAAGCTGTCATCATAGTTTTTCCGGCACTTTTTGTTTCTAGGCCGAGTCTCTCCCTGCGCTACAAGCGTACATCTTGTTGGATAGATGTGTTGGTAACTTGACATGAGCATTGAATTCCACATTTCCTGACCATGCTTATTGAAATAATTCATATCACAATAAAAAATGGCTGCTAATAGTGTTTCAGACTACTTTTAACTTTACATTTTCTCTTGCCGAAAACATTGTTAGCTTGTGTATAGATCCACGGGTTTTTTCGGTGCTGGATCTTTCATGTCAACTCGGATTGTAAGGCGAGTCTTAGTTTTCCTGGCACTCAAATCATCAGCTAAGATTTAGGGCCTTGCATTTGCTGCTTAAAATGCACCTGGAATTAAGTTTCCATACCTATGGAGCCAAACTGTACTAATACTTTTGCAATGATAACTAGCTGATGTCAATTTTGTTTTTCTGTTTTATGTGCTTATAGCTCCAGGTTCTAGTGCAAAGGGCTTTGGTCTTCCAGCCAAGACATCAAATACGAAAGTGATACTTAATGGTGGTCAGAGGGTTACATTCGCCAGGCCAGATGGCTACTTTGCATTGTATCCTGCAAAATCTGCAAAACCATACGTTTACACCCTTTCAGCTCCATTTTGAATTCCCAGATGAGGGGAAATTTAGTCCTGTTTAATTAAATTTAGTTAGCCTGCTCTATTGTTGAATGCCTAATATCTGACATTTCCTATCTGTTATGGGTAGCCTTATTTCTGAAAAACATATATAGGAGTCTCTGGGTTGCTAATATAAATAAATTTAGCTCTGTAGTTGTAGTATTCTTTTTTTGTTATTTTTGCAAACGTTTCCTTGTGGGCAGCGATGTAGCAAAAGTTGTTGCTTTATGTTCCTCCTTGACATGATATGCTTAAGCCACAATGTGCCAGCTGGTACTCATTTAATTGAGGTCTCCTCATTGGGCTACTTATTTTCACCAGTAAGTGTTCATTAGTCAATTTTTTTCTTTAATGTGGGTTAAAATGAGCATCAAGATTCATTCTCTATTATGTTGTGTGACAGGTTCGAGTAGACATCAGTGCCAGGAATCCTGGGCACATTCAAGCAGCATTGACTGAAAACAGAATAGTTCTAAATGAGCTTGTGTTGAAACCTCTGAGAGAAGAGCAATACTACGAGGTGACTAATTCTAACCTCATGCTTATTTCTTCAGTACTTTCTATTGTATAATACTATTTAATTAAGCAACCCCTTTTCTCCCCCTTTTTTTCCTAGAAAAGGGAGCCTTTCTCCATTATGTCACTTTTGAAGAGCCCTATGGGTATGATGCTCGGTTTTATGGTCATAATGGTCTTCGTTATGCCCAAAATGATGGAGAACATAGGTATGCTGCACACTTTTGGCCTTTTGCATCCAATAATATGTTATATTGTCCTAGTTATTACACTATATTTTGTGCCCACAATTAGCAGCTATGCACAACAGGATTCAAGCTCAATTGACATTCTGCACCATATGTAGCTCGTATCATACTTTCGCAGACAGATAATAATTTTATTGTGTTGCTCATTCCACATCTCCCATTCTGTTCCATTGGTTGTAAATTTAGGCCCCATTCTTTTCTGTTTACTCACCGGATTATTGTCGCTGATTGTTTGCTCCATGCAGCGGCGGAGCCAAGGCCCAGTGAACCTAGACTGGTGCCCGGGCTCCGCCGCATGTAGCACACAAGCATGACGTATTATAGTTACCTAATTAAGTTGCTTTTCTGTATCTAATCAAGGACAAATCAGCCATGCAAAGGCAAAGTAGCAAGGCAATATAATTAATACCCATACCATCACTGTAGTTAGGATGCAAGTTAATGATAAAAAAACATATACTTAGTAGTAGTGCCTTTTTATTTTTAAATTAACTCATATTTCTAATATTTTTTAGTCGCCATTGTCTACTCTTGTTATCTACCTTCTCAGTTTTTTATTTACAGCCTGTTGCTTCATGCTATGATATGTTTTACATCGGGTCCTTTCTTGAGTTCCTTGAGTGAAACCTTTGTGGTTTAGCTGTTTGTTTCTTTAATCAGCTTCACATTTTACAAAATATTCATGTACTGTTGACATGAAAGGGCTGAAAGATCTTATGTTATTTGGTGATGTAAATGATGTATATATTTTTAATAAATGTTACCTTATAGTACTTGTGTTGATGTTATGTATGTATTCTACCTGACTGTCTCTGTTTTACACTTGAAGATCCCGAGGAGATAAAGCAAGCTCAAGAACAGATGAGGAACTCCCCTGTTCCATCCTTCTCTGGCCTATTAGCCAGAGCAAACAGCTAGACATACTACACGGAGATACTGCATGGTTTAAGTTAAGTTTATGATGGGATGAAGAGCAGTACTGAACTGAGCCCACAAGGTGGAAACTCTTTTCTCCATTTTTATTGTACTTTAAGATGTAATAGGTCTGTTTGGTAGAACCTTCTGAAATCTCTAACTGAAGTAGCGATGCATTATTAAATTATAGCCCAGATTGAGTTAAAGTGTGTTGAATTTTGGATGTTTGTATATTTCACGCCTTGTTGAATCATTGACTATGGCTATACACATAGGAGTACTTGATATTGACCTGCTATGTATTCGACTTGATGAACATTTGGGAGGTCCATATGTTTGTTTTACTTACCAACTTAAAACTTGCAACAAAATCAGTTTCAATTCTGATCTACGCTGTAACATTATGCAGGCAACCAAAAATAATTGCTTGATCTTCACTTCATTAACATGTCTACTTATCTGTGTAGACTAGAATCATTACCAGATTTTAAGCCGAAAGAAAGCTGGAAACCAATTATTTGATGGAAATCCCGCTTAATTTGACACTTGCGTTAGCATACTAGGCTACTACTAGCATGTGGTCACCAGATAGAGCCATGGAACATGTTACACTAGAGTACAATCCATGCATACTCTCACAGTCTCACTACAAACCTTCACACAACTGGTCACACTCAAGTCACAACCATGGGAAATTTTGTGCCCATCCAATGGCCTGAAAAAGATAAGGCACCAAAAGAACCAGGAGCCGCCTGAACCAGATCACGCCTACCTTGCAGCCTCATGAAAATGATGTGCCCCATTCCCAAAATCACACAACCTTTTGTGCTGAAGAATCAAGAACACAAGACAAATTCTAACAACCAGAAACAACCCCCCATAATTTTGAATTTGGATTTGGACTAATTTGCCTCCTGGCATTTGTAGTTTAGCCAATTTGACCGATTCTTCGTCGCAAAAATGGCCTCGTCATCGTCGTCTTCGTCTGAGTTTGGGGGATTGGAGGAGGTATGACGCATGGGACCCTGATCGTTTATGGTGGTCCGACCTTGCCATTGCAAGCAAGATATCATCTTCACCGATGGCGTCCCATGCAAGCTACGTGCAAAAAGGATCATGGCATTTTTTTCTGCCTTTTCTGCGTCCCAATTGACCTTTTCTTTTGCTGGAAACCTGGAATATATTCCTTAAGAAAGTTCACAAGAATATATAAAAAAGAGGAGACCACTTGCAGCAGTAGTAATGGCTGTGACAAGGAAATGAAGATAGTAGTGGTAGAAGAAGGAAAAAAAAAAGATAGTACTTGAGCAATTGAGCTGTACCAACAGCCCCTTCAGTCCACTTGCTGTACTCTACTTATCAGTACTGACAATGGACAGATAAAATACCTACTGGGATCTCTTTCTGCCATGACCATGTATTGTATTCACTTTCAAATCTTCAGTGAAAAATAACATATCAGCAACAAGCAAATAGGAAAAAACAATGGGATCTGCCTAGCTGTGTTCTTTTATAAGGAATGGAACCATTCCATTCAGTGACACACTTTTCAGGCTCCTAAATTGTGCGATTTTTTTAAAAATTGTTTAAATCCATCCATTTTTCAACCTTGTAATAATTAATTCATTCGTTTGTAATCTCGAATAATCATTACAAAATCATTCATTCAGCTATTTAGCTATTCAACGGAAAAAGAAAACACGTCCTAAAGCGATTACTTGCGAAGTTGAGTTGGGAAGGCATATAAGCTTAAAAGCTAAAATTGAATTTTTAGAATTTGAGTTTAACTCCTACTTAAAATTTGAGTTTAACTGCTAAAGAAGACAAGTAAAGAGTTTAACTCCTACTTAAAATTTTCTCCCAAGCAGCTTAGTTGCTGATTTGGTCACCGATGCTCTACATGAACCTGAATTATTGCAGTTAGGCCTCCCTCCAAATCTGACCAATTGCATGCCGTGCTGTATTTACCATCTGTATCTTTCTTTATTCTTCCTTGTAGAGAAGAAAGTGTCGGCAACATCGCGATGGAAAATGCGTTGCTCCCATGAATCTAGAGAGAGTATAGACAGAACATCACCATCAAGTGTCTCACCTACCATTACAAAAAGATTAAAGGTGATTAGTATATAAATCCATGCAATAAACAAGGAAAAATATCGTAGACCTGCCTACCATCCATGGCTGTGTGCTGATGAGTGTGAGAGATTATCTCTATGCATAAGTGTGAACCATATGCTTACTTTGTGTTAATCTATGAGATGGTACATGTTACTACTACTAGCATCTCACAAGTCACAGGGCATATGCTCACATGAGAAATGGGATCTTCTTCTTGATTCAATTTTCCTTGCCCCCAACTACATGTGAAGTGTTCCAATATGCATTTATGGAGCAAAGCTTTTGCACAGCTAGCTGCACTGCTACAGGAATTGTTGTTTGTTGGCTGGATCTATTGTTTCAAATTCGCCACCGGGTCGCATTCGAATTGTTGTTTGTTGTCGAACATTGCAAGTTACAACTCAGTGCCAACTGTATTTCTGAATTCATTGGCATATGCATCTGCATCACAATTTTTTTGTGTCATCATTTTAGAAAACGTTTTGATCGCCAGTAGGTTGTTTGAAAGCTTCATTTTACTTTGTTTTTTTCTGTAGAGTTTTTTTTGCCTGTCATTAGCTAGCAACAAAACTATCACTGATATTAATGAACATGTGCCGATCGATTTCATTGAGCAGTTTGAGTGTGTTTCTTTTTTGCAAGGTTGGAGATGGTTAATTGGCATTTATTTTTGGTTTTAGAATATATGTGGGTGTCATATTATTTGACATACTACATAATTGCAGCATGCATGTATTTTGTATCTTAACGTGTATAACTATAAATATATAAATGGTTACAAATCTGAAATCTGGTCCATCTGGACCTAGATCTACCTAATACTAGGGCGACTGCTTCAATTCCAGCTATGCAAGTGATGTTTCCTTCAAACCAAACCAATGACAGCCTTTGTAAAATAATTACTCCTCACCAGCAGCACGCAGCATGTGATTACATCCTTTAATTTTATCTCTCCTCACTACTTCCCCTTAACAACCACTGATCACCCTGCTTCCTAGCTACTAATACTCAAATAAATTGCTGTCCAGTACAATACAGTACTAGTGTGCGTGGTTACAAAACAAGACACGATTACATTAAGCTAAGCACATGCTCTGTTTTATAGGATACCATTTGAGCTTGATCTCGCACATCGCTCACACCTTTTATTAATTTTGCATACATAGCTTCTTTCATTTAACTATTCTATTAGGGAATAATTAATCCAAATCCAGCTAATTGATGGATCCATGGATGTGTGAACTGCAGCAAACTCTCCAAGTGGATTCCAAAATATTCAGAGTACTGTTACACGTCTCTAGCACCGACATTGATTTGTGAGATGCTTCAAAGAGTCCAAATAATTGACTAGGAGTAGAACAACAACCAAATATGCATGCATGCACATTTGCTCCATGAAAGCATCTGGTGGCTGCATGCTAATGCAATCATATTGCAGGTGTGTGCAGGGTTGTTAAGCAAGCTATCACCAGGGACCATGCATGGATCCCTTTTGTGCTCCATGTAGATTAAATCAGATATTACACTTTTTTACTCCTAGTAAAGTTGCAATTGGTGGTTGACAGTAATTTAATTCCTTCCTCGTTTTTTTTTTGAAAAATGTCTTTCACTCTAAATAAAGGTGCGATTGGTGGCGGTGACGCCATGACAGTAATTTACAGGCATTGCTCAGACAATAGTGAATGCGTGGTTAATTAGTGGGCTATACATCTATCTATCTATCTATTAACTTATTAAAGAAATAGAAAAAGAAGCCTCCACGTTCGCTCTCATGGTCTAGAAATTCTCATATTAATCGAAGAAAAAGAAAAAATAGAGTCCATATAGGAATACAATTTAAAAATAAGGAATATGAGAAAATAAAACTAGAGTCCATGTCGGTATACAATAGAACTAATGGAAATTCGAAATTAAAAAATAAGAAAACTAAAAGTAGATGTTAGAGGCCATATAGAAATACAATTTAGAAATAACGAAAAATTTGAAATTAAAAAAATAAGGAATATTGGAAGAAGACTATAGAGTTCATATAGAAATACAATTTAAAAATAAATAAAATTTGGAATTAAAAAAGATTGAAAGATAAGTTTAGAGTCCATATATAAATACAATTTAGAAATAATAGAAACTAGGAATTAAAATAAGGAATATTGGAAGAAGAGTATAGAGTCCATATAGGAATTTAGAATTAATTAAAATTTGGAATAAAAATAATAAAATTAAAAGTAGAGTTTAGAGTACATATAGAAATATAATTTACAAATAACTAAAATTAGAAATTAAAAAAGAAATACTGGTCTAGAGTTCATATAGGAATACAATTTAAAAGCAAATGAAATTCGAAATTAATAAATAAATAATATTTAAAGATGAGTTTAAAGTCCATATATAAATACAATTAGAAATAATAAAAATTCAGAATTAAGAAAATAAAAAATATTAGAAGAAGAGTTAGAGTCCATATAGAAATACAATTTACAAATAATGGAAATTCGAAGTTGAAAAATAAATATTGGAAGTCATATAGAAATATAGTTGAGAAATAACTTAAAATTCGGTATTAAAAATAATTAATAATTATCTTGTAAATAAAACACAATATGAATATTACATATTGATAGTTTGGTAAAGTTAGTACAAAATTTAAATTATGTTATTATTTTAAGATATTTTAATAATACAATAAGAAAATATATATGGTATTATATGAGAGAAAACATAAAGATGCTAGCCGCGCAAATTGCGCGGGTCACCATGCTAGTTTATGTTATACTACTAGATTTTAATAAAAATGTAATACTCCCTCCATTTCATATATAAGTTGTTTGACTTTTTTCCTAATCAAACTTTGTTAAGTATGATAGAAAAAATTAGCAACATCTAAATACCAAATTAGTTTCATTTAATCTAACATTAAATATATTTTGACAATATATTTGTTTTGAGTTGAAAATACTAATATATTTTTCAATAAAATTGGTCAAACTTAGAGAAGTTTAACTAGGAAAAAACTTAAATGACTTATAATATGAAACGGAGGGAGTATATTTTTCCTGTGGCAGCTGCATAAGGCCACGAGCAATCGTATGATAGTATATACCCAACACGTAAATAATTAATCACAAAACTAGGCTTATAACATTTTTTTTGAACGACTCGCACAAGACAATGCGAAGTTCATATTGATAGAGCATGAAAAGATTATAGTCCTGAGAGGCAGTAAGCAGGAAAATGAAAAAGAATACCACCACCAACACACCGACAATGCCAAACACATCGGACCGGCCGCCGCTAAGCGTGACCGACCGCCGTTGGGCCAACAAATAAACTATAGACGGGATCATCCAAACCCTAAACCCTTACAACCGACACGAAACTCCGCTCTATCCGCATCTTTAGGATTAAGGGAGAGGGTGACAGAGAAGAATGGAACCGCTCTCCCCTATGCCTTCCGATATGGTCAACTTGCATAAATTAGGGTGCCGACACAAGAGGATATGACTCTAGAGCGAGCTTGCACCAGTTATTTTGGAGGTTTCCGCAAGGGGGTTGCTTAGACGATGTCTCCAGGGAGAGAATCGATGAAAGCCCCGCCACCGCTGCCGCCCTCGAGGTGTCAAGAAAATCGAGACTGGGCTTTCACCCGACAGCCCCACTAGAGGGGGTGAGATGACACGACAACGTCCACTAGAGGGGAATGACGCCCAGACACCATCGTTGTCGACCCAGCCAAGGCAGGGCTAGGTTTTCACCTGCCGTCCGCCGCCTACCTATCCACCACTAACGCGCCATTGCTCCACAACCATCTAAACCTCCGCCCGCGCGTGGGCACCACTGCACCAGCGTTTCCCACCGGCTAGCCTCCATGTGTCTCCACCGGCCGTGCCTCACCGGCCTCGCCTCCCGCTGCGTCGGCCAAAACCTTTGCCGACCGCGCTGCATTGGCATGCACCTCACAGGCCTTCGCAGCCACCAGTCGCGCCTCGCGCAGTCTTTGCCACTGCCCGGGTGCCCCGTGCTAGCCTCCGCCACTGCTGGCCAGCCAACCGCTGTCGCGCCTCCCGCTAGCCACCCATTGTTGCTGCCATCGCCGTTGTCAGAGCCGTACATCGTGGCGACAACCACCGGCCACAACCGTGGCTCCACTGCAAGACTCCGCCGGATCGCGCCTCCCAGGCCGCGTCGCCGCGAGTTCGCCCTCTCTTGATCTGGCCACCAGGGGGCTAGATCCACCTCGGGGGGGATCCATCCCGCCGGCCATTCCGGCCGCCGCCTCCTGCTGTGCAGGCGCCGCGTCTCCTCCCACGTCGAGAAGAAACTCCATTGCTGGCACATCCCCCCTCCCTGTCGCCGCTTTCCCGGCTAGTCACGCAGTTTCCGGTGATGGGCTCCGACGGTGGCAAGGCGGCTAGGGTGTTGAGGAGGGTGGCGGTGCGGGCGGCTAGGGTTCCGTCCCCCGAGCCACCCGCGTGAGAGCGATGCGAGAACTTTTTGAACTGAGCTTACATGGTCCTTTTTCTAAGTGTTAGTAATTATCTTTTCAGTAAGAAGGGCTTTTACTTAATTCTGCTGCCTCGGAAAAGAAAAAAATATCATTTGCTATGTCAGCATGCATCAGCTAACTTTTGCAAAAATACATCTAGTGGATAATGGATGGAATTATTGAAGGGTGTGAAGTTACACGTGGAATTAATTCGCTCTGCCGGCTGACGTCGCTCATCATTATGCTTCTTTTCATCTGTTCATCTCATAGCTAATCTTTATATTAATATAATATATCCTGATATATTAGTATCAAAACTATGTATTTTTTTTTTCATAATTCTTTACGTGTTGATAAAGTTTAGATCAAACTTTTATAACTTTAATTATTAATAATTTTAAAAATAAAAGGAGGAACTACTCTGTATAATAATCAACGCGGAATGGGCACGAATAAACGCCAGTCAGAGTCAAAATCCTACCGTGCCGTGTGCGGATTTAGGCCGGTTGATGAGAAATTAAGATTTTCCCCTTATCCAATCCAGATGTCTAAACCGGTCAATTTCACCATAAAACTAACTCATATGATCGAGTCGAGTCAGTGATGAGTCATCACCGGCCAGAAGATCACCTCGATCACCTCCCATTGTTTAGGCGATTAGGCCAAACTGTTCAACGGTTTGGAGTAGCTTGTTGCATGTACTTGGACGTCTCCGCCATTAAGCGTCATTCTGAGGGGAAAAAAAAAGGAAGAGAAGATCTCCGGGAAAGGAGGGAGAGCTAGCTTTGCCGGTGTTTATCCATTTATCCACTTCCTTATCCGAAACACGCGGTAAACGAAGGGTATATACATGTTGGATTAGGTGAGACAGAAGTTTGTTTGAACGGCAGGATTCAAGCCAAAAAATTAGGGGGAAAAACGCCTTTTGAACATGACAAGTTTTAGCGTATGATAAGACAAACAAAATATATATATACTCGCTGAATTAACCTAGTATATACATGGTATGACACATTCGGTATTAAATCTGGACTGTAACATTCTAAGGTTAGTTTGTTATGTGACGAAGAGATTAGTTCTGGA
The DNA here is from genome assembly GCA_000573905.2 of Oryza punctata. Taxonomy (NCBI): domain Eukaryota; kingdom Viridiplantae; phylum Streptophyta; class Magnoliopsida; order Poales; family Poaceae; genus Oryza; species Oryza punctata. Next base: position 32,961,188 of record CM002493.2, read on the forward strand.
GCAATACAAATTAGTTATTAACTAGAGACCAATAATCTTATACGTGTTTATGTCAATAAGGTCATTTACGAATGTTCAGTGCTGATACGATATGACAAACGTATCCGTACTGTTTATAAAGTCAAAATTAAATTATAAACCAAAAAAAAATCACCACGAATCATCCGGATAAACACGGTAAAAAAATAATCACCTTTTTTTCGTATGAACGAAAATTACCTACTACTAGTAGCCCACTTGAGTACACATAACTGTACAGTCAAGACCCCGAACGACTGAAGAATTACCGAAATACCCTCCTTCTCCCTCCTAGTAGTGCTACAGTACACTTCTTCTCCCCCTTCCCCTCCTTATAAAACCGCGCCTCCTCCCACCTTCTCTCCTCTCCTCTTCTTCTCCTCGCGCGGGCGCGAATCGAATCCTCCTCCGAGAAGAGAGGGAAATCAAACCCTAGCGCGGTGATCTCGCAATGGCGGCGGCGGCAATACTGCCGGACCTGGCGACGCAGGTGCTCGTCCCGGCGGCGGCCGTGGTCGGCATCGCGTTCGCGGTGGTGCAGTGGGTGCTGGTGTCCAAGGTGAAGATGACCGCGGAGCGGCGCGGGGAGGGCTCCCCCGGTGCGGCCTCCGGGAAGGACGGCGGCGCCAGCGAGTACCTCATCGAGGAGGAGGAGGGGCTCAACGAGCACAACGTCGTCGAGAAGTGCTCCGAGATCCAGCACGCCATCTCCGAAGGTGAGGACTCCTCCGTGTGCAGTTCGTGTTTTTGCCTTTTTGGGTGGATCTGAGCGCGCGCGTAGTTGTAGATCTCGTGCCGTCGCAGCGGTTACTGGCGCTAGTTTCGCTAATTTGGTTGTTTTTTTGGTTGCTTGTGGCGTGAACATGCTCAAAAGTAGCTTTTCTGAGCATCAATCGGGAATTTGCAGGCTTGCAGCACGGAATTTAAGATTTATATTGTTGTGAAGAGATTATAAGCTCAGGTTAAGATGGCGCTGCTTTTAATCAAGCGGAGTTGCGTAACTAGCAGTAGTGCCTGTGAGCTTTGTTACTTTATTGTGTGGAATCATGAGATTCCTCTGAGTTTTATCGAATTTACTGTATGACTAAACTATGCTATTGTGTGGAATCATGAGATTCCTCTGAGTTTGATTGAATTTACTGTGTGTGTGCCTAAACTATGCTACTAGATGTGAACTGTTCCATTGTTAGTTGTATCTACACAAACATTAAACAATCATGTTCCCACTTTACGCAGCACATGTTATAATAATTCTTAGTCAGTGCGTGCTAATTGCGGGTCAATTAAGTCGTTTGTTGCGTCTGCTGAGATATTTTATTAGGAGATATTTCTAGTGGGGTAGATCAGGACTTGAATTGCTCGGTTCTTAGAGGCCTCACGTAAAGCCCTGAGGTGGCCATCCTGTGGGGATAGGAGAATTTACTGATGGGGGAGGACAAGTTATTGGACCTGTGGTCCTACCTATTGCTCTTTGTAGGATAAGAAGATAACGATTTTTCTGCTCACCTGCATTATTGAAGCAGGGAGAAAATAGTTTCATTTCAACTGTATCCACTTAGCTTGGAAGGAATCCTAGATGCCGCGCACATGGACGGGACGATCTTGTGGTCCATTCATAAATCATAAGCCTTACATGTAAGTTTATAATTGAAGGACAGTTGCAGGCTGAAGGTGGTGATTCATGTAGTTTGTCTTATGTTAGGTGTCTCTTTGCTGGCTGGTTTCATCTCTAGTGATGCTTGGGTGGGTTTTAGTATTGTGGAAGTGTTAGGTTCTGTCCTTTTCTAGTAACGTTAAAACGTATTTTGGAAATATTTGTTTGGTTAATATTTCTTTCTGAGAAGACTAAAGGGCTTGCAGTGAGTGTCGTTACTTGTGGAACCCTGCTATGCATATGATCTGTTTCACAGAAAATGCTAGATATGCCAAGGGTTGGCATGTTTTGTAATTTGTGAATCTGATTTTGTGGAAACTTTCTAGGATTGGTACGTTGTTTACTCAAATACATTTTGTTGGTCTCTATTGGTTGGATATTTGAGATATTGGGTTACTGACCAGTGACCAAAGTCCCATCTATTTCACTATTTAATTTATCCTTTGTTACTATATTTCTATGCTCATGTTTATGGAGTCCAGTCAAACATCACAACTAGATAATCATGTCCAGTGCTAATTATAAATCTATTTATGCGTTGCTAGCTTTAATGTTTGATGTTTCTGCTATTATTATTGTTATCGCTAACCTTTTCTTGCCATTGACTAATTGTTGTATACTTGCATGTGTCTATGATATAAATACTTTTTTTTTTACTTTAAACAGGAGCAACTTCTTTCCTCTTCACTGAATACAAGTATGTCGGACTATTCATGGGCATTTTTGCGGTCCTGATCTTCCTCTTCCTTGGATCTGTTGAGGGATTCAGCACAGAGAGTCAACCTTGCCACTACAGCAAGGATAGGTTGTGCAAGCCTGCCCTTGCAAATGCTGCCTTCAGTACTGTTGCCTTCGTGCTTGGTGCTGTCACCTCTCTTGTATCTGGTTTCCTTGGAATGAAGATTGCAACTTATGCAAATGCCAGGACAACCCTTGAGGCAAGGAAGGGTGTTGGGAAGGCATTCATTACTGCTTTCCGCTCTGGTGCTGTCATGGGTTTCCTGCTTGCTGCAAGTGGCCTTGTTGTTCTTTACATTGCCATCAACTTGTTCGGAATTTATTATGGTGATGACTGGGAGGGTCTTTTTGAGGCTATCACTGGGTATGGTCTTGGTGGTTCTTCTATGGCCCTTTTTGGCCGTGTAGGTGGTGGTATTTACACGAAAGCTGCTGATGTTGGTGCTGACCTAGTTGGGAAAGTAGAAAGGAACATCCCAGAAGATGACCCAAGAAACCCAGCTGTAAGAATTCTTTCCTGACGCTTTAAAAACTTGTTTCTTAATATTACTTGAAATAATTTGTTTTAAAATTTTCATAATGATTTGTATTATTGAGCAACACACTAAAACCTCGATAGGAGTTTATGTGCATGCAAGAATGATCATTTATTCCTCCTTTTGCAGGTCATTGCAGATAATGTTGGTGACAATGTTGGAGATATTGCTGGAATGGGGTCAGATCTTTTTGGTTCCTATGCTGAGTCATCTTGTGCTGCTCTTGTCGTTGCCTCAATCTCTTCTTTTGGAATCAATCATGAATTCACTCCTATGCTGTACCCGCTCCTGATTAGCTCAGTTGGTATCATTGCTTGTCTGATAACCACACTTTTCGCCACCGATTTTTTTGAGATCAAGGCTGTTGATGAAATAGAGCCTGCCCTCAAGAAGCAACTTATAATTTCCACCGTTGTGATGACGGTTGGCATTGCACTTGTCAGTTGGTTAGGCCTCCCATATTCCTTCACAATATTCAATTTTGGTGCCCAGAAGACTGTGTATAACTGGTATGCCCATATTTAAATTGGAATTCCCATGTTTTTCTTAGAACCTTGTTAAAATCATTGACCTCATTTCCCTGATTTTGATAGGCAACTTTTCTTGTGTGTGGCGGTTGGTCTATGGGCTGGACTGATCATTGGATTTGTGACAGAGTATTACACAAGCAATGCTTACAGGTGCTTATAAGTTTGATAATATTCAATGTTGTCTGTAATCTTATATATTTGCTTCTAGTCCCTCACAACTTGAATTTCCCTTGTCCAGCCCTGTCCAAGACGTTGCTGATTCCTGCAGAACTGGAGCTGCCACTAATGTCATCTTTGGCCTTGCTCTGGGATACAAATCAGTCATTATTCCTATTTTTGCTATTGCTTTTAGTATTTTCCTCAGCTTCAGCCTTGCTGCGATGTACGGCGTAGCTGTGGCTGCCCTTGGAATGCTTAGCACGATTGCTACTGGTCTTGCCATTGATGCCTATGGGCCTATCAGTGACAATGCTGGAGGAATTGCTGAGATGGCTGGCATGAGTCACAGAATTCGTGAGAGAACTGATGCTCTGGATGCTGCAGGAAACACCACTGCTGCCATCGGGAAGGTACATCTTCCTATCTTGTCAAAAGTGTTTTATATGTTGTTTTTATGCTTCATTTTCACTCTGCGCAGTCAATGAAAATTGTGTTTGCACTTGTTAATATTTTTTCCTTTTGTTACAAATGTCACAATTTTGAAGTACTAAATTCCCGTCTCCATGATTGTACCTGTAGGGTTTCGCCATTGGCTCGGCAGCCTTGGTGTCTCTTGCCCTCTTTGGTGCCTTTGTGAGCCGTGCTGCCATCTCCACTGTCGATGTTCTGACACCTAAAGTTTTCATTGGACTGATTGTTGGTGCTATGCTCCCATACTGGTTCTCTGCAATGACTATGAAGAGTGTTGGTAGTGCAGCGCTCAAGATGGTGGAGGAAGTTCGTAGGCAGTTCAACTCCATCCCTGGGCTCATGGAGGGCACCACCAAGCCTGACTACGCAACCTGTGTGAAGATCTCCACTGACGCATCCATCAAGGAGATGATTCCCCCAGGTGCTCTTGTCATGCTCACACCTCTCATTGTTGGGATCTTCTTTGGAGTTGAGACCCTCTCAGGACTACTTGCTGGTGCTCTCGTTTCTGGCGTTCAGGTTTGCACATTCTTTTTCACAGCCATACTCTCATCACTATATTTCTATTGCTATATTGCATTCATAACCATGTTGCTTCCTTTCAGATTGCCATCTCTGCATCAAACACCGGTGGTGCCTGGGACAACGCAAAGAAGTACATTGAGGCAAGAAACTTACTAGCCATTTTCTATTACTGCAATACCTGAACATATTTACCAAACAATACTAATTCTCGTTCTCCCTGGTTTTTAGGCTGGTGCATCTGAGCATGCAAGGACCCTGGGCCCGAAAGGCTCAGACTGCCACAAGGCTGCTGTGATCGGCGACACCATTGGGGATCCTCTCAAGGACACCTCAGGCCCCTCGCTCAACATCCTCATCAAGCTGATGGCTGTCGAGTCGCTTGTGTTTGCCCCGTTCTTCGCCACCCATGGAGGCATCCTCTTCAAGTGGCTTTAGATGGTGACGATAGATTTACGAGGACGCTATTTTTTGCCAGGAGGGCGCTTGAGATCATCTATACTTTATAGAGTTCATCGAGTTGACCCATATAGTTCCCTCCGTTTCCTATTTGTTGTTACTGTCTGTCCATCAGTCCATCATGCTAAGTTTATTAGCATCATACCCCTGTTTAGTTTTTTGAGTCCGGTAGTTGTAGCCGATGGGAGCAAATCACTGGCCATCTACAGGTTTGGACAAGAGTACCTTGAATTTGCGTTTTCCTGTAGGTTGGATGATATGATGATGGTGATGATTATTGTACGTGCATGGAATGCAACCGTCTCGTGAAATTTTCCAGGGAAGGTTCTGCTGTGTCTGTGGCCTTGTGGGAAAGTTGGCTCTAGCTTTACTTGCCTGATCGTGTGGAAACAACCGTAATCATAGGGACATCTCTAAAAATTTTAACCATATGTTATGCATCGAGTTTTAAGTATTACTACTTCATATATGTGTGCACTAGTTTAAAGGTTTTGAGTTGTCGTGCATTATAGAAATAAAATACTTTTAACTAAAATGACATGCGTGCCTTGCTTAATTTTGCGCTGTGCCTCCTTTATATTTTATTGCGCATTATATTTTACCCCTATGCAATTGCCTTGGGTTAATTGGTCAGGAGCTAGTCGATATGCATAATTCGGTATGCAATTGCCTCTTCATGTGGGTTTAGTTAGTTAGGGGCTAGTCAATATGCATAATTCGATCATGATTCGTAATTTGCAGGATGGAAATTGGAGTTTAAAATCTGGGGTTACTAATTCTCTCTTTTTGTTTGGATAGAATATAAAATTATAAAAAAACTAACTAATTATAAGCTTAAATTCAAAATAGATTTTGTCTACAATATGCCGATGTAATTTTTTTTAATTCCGTAACATCGTATGACCATTTTGCTATTCAGAGAGAATCCTCATAGACTTCGAGTCTATTATCTTCATTATCTATCCCCGGTCCCTTTCACCAGCCCTAGCAAAATACTACTATTGGACGAGTAGTAGTGGAATAATATTTTTCTGCCGGCGACTTGGATATTAATCGCAGCGACTAATCGAGTTCATGTCTGCAATGGCCTTGAAGAAATCGATCCCCTTGTTCGTCTCGAAATCAATCGAAGCGGCGGTGTGAGCGCCTGAGCGGTGCCTCCCTTCTCCCAAGCGCCGCCGCACGCCCACACCTTCCTCCCATCTTCTCCGGCTCCGGTGAGGCGCAGCCGTCGCCTCCCCGGCTTGAGAGGTCAGTGGTGAATCCGACTCTAGCTAGCTTAATTTGGGAAAGCAAAAGGCCAGGGTAGAAGACTCCCGGTGCGCGTTGACTTGCTTTCCTCGTCCCTGTTTTGCCATGGTTGGGTTCGGAGAGATGATCGCCTCCGCGGTGCTGAAGGAGCTATTGAGGAAGCTGAGCTCTCCGATTTGGAAGACGATCATGTCTCAGGTGAACTTCAAAGAAGATTTAGAAGCCATCAGGAGCATGCTGAGTAGCCTCCAAGCGAAGCTAAACGATGCGGAGAGGCAATCGCAGAAGAATGAGAGCATTCGCGACCTGCTGAAGAAGCTCAAGGCCGTCGCCTACGACATCGAGGACAGGCTGGTCTCCTATGAATCGAGCTTCGATGATGGTTTTCCTAAACATGTGAGTTTCCTGAATATTGGCGATACCATTGACTCGTCACTTCAGTTTTGGTATAACTAGTGGTTGCTAACTGACAGGAAAATAGGACGAGCGTTTCGGATAAAGTCAAGATACGTTATAAGCTTCCAGGGGAAATGAAGAATATGAGGAAAAGACTGGAAGAAATAAAGAAAGAAATGGATCTCACCAACTTTAAGGTAGATGGTGCCTCAGATGAGCAGGATTGCATCAATAGTCGGCATTCAGAGGCAAGACTAAACGACAGTGATGATATTGTAGGAAGGATCATGGAGAAAAGAAGAATAATGGATCTGCTTCTATCAGATGAAGAACACTCCATAATTTCTATATATGGTCTTGGAGGATTAGGTAAAACCACTCTTGCTCAGATGGTTTTCAATGACAGTACAACACAAACAACTTTTGAGATGCTAGCATGGGTTTATGTGTCTAAGAAATTTGATCTTGACGCAATCCGTTCATCTATTGTACAACAATATAATGAAAGATCCCAATATGGTAATGCTGGAGTTCGTAATGTTGCCGCAGAATCTATCCTAGCTGAAAACCGGTGTCTCATTGTTTTGGATGACCTCTGGGAAGAAGATAATTTTGAGCTGGAAAAATTAAAAACAATGCTTAGGAATGGTAGCAAGGTAATTGTGACCACACGCAGCAAGAAGGTTGCTGAACGAATGAACAAAGATTTGCAAATTGAGTTGGGTTTCCTACCAAAGGAAGACTGCTGGACCTTATTCAGGAAAAGGGCACTAGCATCGACAACAGTACATCCCTACATGGAAGAGATAGGGAAAAATATAGTGAAGAAATGCCAAGGTTTGCCTTTAGCTGTAAAATCCCTTGGATACCTTCTAGGACGCTTGGAGCCAAATCTATGGGAAGAAATACTACTTAGTGATATATGGGCAGAAGATGATGGTCGTTTTTCAGACAACAAAGTTTTACCCTCCTTGAAACTTAGTTATTACAATATGCCTTCATATCTGAGGTTGTGCTTTGCATATTGTTCGGTTTTCCCCAAGGGCTCCCACATTCAGAGGAGCAGTTTGATTCAGCAATGGATTGCTCTCGGATTCATTCAGCCACCAAGATTCATAGTGGCAGAAAATTATGCGGAGGACTGCTTGCGAGAACTCATTGGGATGTCCTTTTTGCAGAATGTGGTCATGTCAACTGCGGTACATTTCCCCAGCTACAATACTTATCTCTTATTTTCCACTTAGCTTTACCCATCCATTTCCAATTAGTTGATAAGATCAGCCTTTGTAACACCACGGCATCCAAAATCCACGTTAACCTAGCTCTTGCAAGGAAAGTTTGGTCTCTACTTTTTTTTTTGAACGACTCACACCAAACAGTGCGAAGTTCATATTGATAAAGCAGGAAAATAAATACAAGATTACAACCCTGGGAGGTCATAACCAAGAAAACAAAGAAAAATTAGCCACCACCCACGCACCGACAGCACCAACACACAGACCTGGGAGAAGGCTAGCACTGGACCGACCACCGCTAGGCCAACAAAGGAACTACAACTGAGATCACCCAAACCCCAACACTAACAACCGACACCAAACTCCACTCCAACCACATCTTTGGGATTGAGGGAGAGAGGGTGAGAGAGAAGAATGGAACCGTTCACCCCCTAGGTCCTCCGACGTGGCCAACTTGCATAAGCTAGGACGTCGACACAAGATGACATGAGTCTAGAGCGAGCCTGCACCAGTTGTCTGGGAGGTTTCAGCAAGAGGGCTGCCTAGACGACGTCTCCAGGGAGAGGAACGACGAAAGCACCGCCGCCGCTGTCCGTCGAGGTCTCAGAGAGAACCAAGACTGGGTTTTACCCCGCAGCCCCGCTAGAGGGGATGAGACGGCACGACAAAACCCTTAAGAGGGGAAGTGACGCTCAGAAACGCCGACGTTACTGGCCCGGCCAAAACCAGGCTAGGTTTTCACCCGCCGCTCGCCGCCTGCCTATCCACAACCGACACCATTGCTCCACCACCGTCTAATCTCCGTCAGCGCGTGGGCACCGCTTCAGGCTAGGTCTCTACTTTTTATCATTAGAGTTGTGGACATTCAAAGTATAAACCATTATTATGTATGTTTCATAACAAATATAGGGTTTTGCTAATTCTCAGTCCCCTGAAAATCGAGTAAATTCCCAAAAAAAAAAACTACAACCATTTTGTCAGAATTATCAGTTTGCTACAACTTTAGCTAGACATTTTAGAGAACTGCAACAATATGTATGATTTTATTAGAAATCTGCAACTTTGTTTGCTGGACAAGTTTGGACCCACTTGTCATATACATATGCAAGGGTCCACATATCGTACACACATGGGGATAAAGTTGCAGTTTTCTGATAAAATCGTTTGCTATTGTTGCAGTTTCGTGAAGTACTAAGTCAAAGTTGTTACAAAGTGGTAGTTTGACCAAATAGTTTTTAGTTTTGTGAAATTTACTCGTTAAATTTGAACTTGATCTCCAGTTAAGCTTCTTACCATTTTACTTGATATGTTCAGTTCATTTCACCCTACAAATTCACAAAATGTGTTCGTCTTCATGTGTAAAAATAATAATGTATTCGTCTCATTGCTTGATTTATCGTACTCAGCTACTCTGGCAATTGTCTAACCTTAATTTTCCAGATGTCTTCACGATATACCGGTTCTCAAAGTGTACTCAAGATGCACGATTTAGTTCATGACCTTGCAAGTGTAGTTGCTTCTGATGAAGTGTGTATCTTTCATGCTAGTGGAACTGAGTTGGGTAAAAGAAAAGGTTACTGCCGGTACATGTTCCTCTTGAATTTCAGTGAACTGCCCCAAGCTCCGATCTTTCCTCATACAGCAAGAGCGCTTCATTTCAAGGATTGCAGGAAATTTCCCAAGGCATTGTCAAGAACTAAATTCTTGCGCATATTAGATTTCAATGCATGCACCATTGATACATTACCTGACTCAATAAGCCTGTTGAGGCTGTTGAAATACTTGAGTGTCTCAGGTATGAAAACTGCCCAATTACCTAAACTATTGAGCAAACTACATGACCTGCAAGCGTTGACCCTGTCCAAAAATACTGACATTGTTGAGCTCCCTTCCTGCATCTGTGAGTTTCTCAAGCTACACTATTTGGACCTACATGGTTGCTCAAATCTTGAAGAACTACCAGAGGACATTCACAAACTCAAAGAGCTCCAACACCTGAACCTATCAGACTGTTCAAGCCTAAAATCACTTCCTTCATTCAGTTCATTATCTGGTGGGCTTCAGAAACTTTCATTCCTTAATGTATCACATTGTTCTCAACTTCAGAAGCTGCCTGATAATTATCTGCCAAACATGATAAATCTAAATATGGCCTTTTGCCCCAAGCTTCGAGTACTGCCTGCTGGGTTATTTATGCACATGAAGAAGCTTCTGTTTTTGAATTTCTCTGGTTGTACCTCTCTTACGGTTCTTCCTGAATTTGGAGAGGATGGCACTGGCTGCTTGATGCTGCAGGTTTTGGATTTATCTGGCTGTGCTAATCTTCTTGTCCTTCCTGAATCTTCTACAAAACTTAGTGAACTCCGATGTTTGAATCTGTCAGGCTGTTCTCATCTTCAGAACTTTCTGAAGTTGATTCCACATTGGAAGTTTGGTAAATTGGAGTACCTCAACCTCTCGGGGGTTGGCACAAAAAGTGACTCTGAAGCACCAGGTTCCTCCGCAGGAGAAATAGGAAGTTCGCAAGACCACAATAAAGAGTTAGAGCTAGGTATGCTGCAGGAGAACATCATCACCCAAGGCTTGTTTCGTCTTAAATACCTGTCAGTTGGAGGGTTCACCCTCTACTCAGAGCAAGGCATTGCAAGAATGGCAGACCTTCTGACCTTGCCTAATTTTGATGTACGCCGGCAAGATGGTGGCAGCTGCAGTAATATTTTAATCATCCAGCAAATTCTTGAACTTACACATCGTGAGCTAAATATTAAGTGCCTACAGAATGTGGTGTCATCTGAGGAAGCGAAGCAGCTTGAACTGGAAAAGAAGCAGCAGTTTCATTCGTTGAGCTTTGAATGGTCTTTATCTGGTACGGGCTCTTCTGTCGAAGATGAACATCGAGCAAAACCTAGTGCAGTGCTGAATAATTTGAGGCCTCATCGTTATTTACAATCCCTCTCTATAAAAGGTTACACTTGCACTGTATTTCCAGATTGGATTGATAATATAGGTGATACACTCCCAAACCTGGTGAAACTTATATTGTCTGATATCGAGGGATGTGACTATATCCCTGCATTGAGTCATTTACCCAATCTACAAGAGCTAGAAATTAATAACATTCCTCGGCTTCATGATGCAAGAATTGGACCATGCAAAAAGCTAAGAAGACTGACACTGGTTGCACTACCAAATGAGGCCACTATACTTCTATTTTATGGCATCAGTATGAACACAGAAGTACAGATGATGGAATCGAGTCATGGCTGTGATGAAGAGGTGAGAGAAACAGGGCAAGAGTTTAACACATTTCCTGATTCTCTTCCTGAAAACCAAGTGATAAGAAATCCAAGTAAGACACATTGTGGAGGCCCATCTAGGAAGAGCAAAATACTGGAGTTTAAGGGTTGGTTTAAAGCTCTACGTTTTCACACTTCTGGAGAAACAAGAGAAAATGAAACACTGGCCTCAGCATTGTCCCATATTTCACCAGTGCCAGAAGATAACCTGTTGTCCCCAAAATTATCTTGCGGTTGTTTGGGGGTCACAAGTGCAGTATTCCCAGAACTTGATTATCTTAAGATTGAAAGATGTAATAACCTAAAGTTGCATCCCAATTTCCCAAAGAGCAAAGAGTACTTCATCAAATATAGCAGTCTCAATCCTGCTCTAGATTATGAAGATACTTCAAATTTTCCATTACAACCACAACGTCCATATGGTTGTTATACTGAAGGATGCTCACAGCCTGGACAAGGTACTCTGACCCCGCTACATGACAATGCTGTGCAGCAGTCAATCCCCAGACTGAAGTCAAATATGCATATCATGGGGAGCTCAGGAGAACATTTTCACCAATGGATAGGACTTATAAGCACCCACTTGGATGAGTTGGTTATCACTGACTGCTCAGCTTCCTGTTTCTCGAATTTCAGAAAACTGATGGTAAACTTCCCTGAAAAACACGAGCAAGAGTGTATAACTCGTAAACATAATTCCATGGAGAGCATCTATGGTTTATCACAGTCATGCATTGCCAAATTGAAGAAATTAAGTATGTGGCTGCCTAATAATCAATATGTTAATCAGTATGTACGAAGAATCACTGACAATATGATGAAATACCTTATGGAAAGAGATGTTTGTCAGGTTGCATATATCAATATAGGAATGGTAAGTGGATCCTTTGATTTTAACATGACTATGTTAAAGTACTTCAAATGAATAGAAAATGTAGGATTCAAACAATTAAACAATTAATTAGTACGGTTTAAATAGTTCAGGGATGTAGAATGTTTGGATGGTAGTTGAGGGGTAAATCGTACTTTTGCAAAAGTTGACGGGGGTAAATCGGACTTCACCCTTCTTTTAATAGTCTCAAATATACTATGAAACATGTCAAAAATAGCTACCTACTTATGCACAAAAAATACCGCTGATCATATTGGAGCCACTGACTAGTCGCCCTTGTGCCAACTAGTGACTGGGTGAACACTGGTCTCATGTGCAGGTTTGCGAGCAAACTAAAAAGTAGCACTGATATGAAATGGGAAAGCAATATGGACTTGCGATCTTCATCCAGTAGCTCAGTTTTTTAAAAGGAAAAGACTACTAAATGCTAGAACAACATTGAAAAAAAATATGTACCATTTATTAGATGATATGCAATTCATAATGAATATTCAATAATTATGTTCTAACATTGATCTAAATATACCACAGTGACATTGCATTGCCATAGATGTGCTGAGAAAAAAAAGTCATAATAAAAAAACCTATTAAGCAAAAGCTAAAAATTGTGAGTCCTTTACAAATTTGTAAATTTAAGAGTATTGTTTCCTAAAGGTTTCTAATACCTAAAGTAGTTTAGTTCAAAATAATAATAATAAAAGAATAGTAAAATCCAAACAATGCATATCACCCAAGTTGTTAAATTACTGATGTTAAGCCTATCTTCTCATTTGTATATGACAATTTTTACAGCAGAATGCACTATTGTATGTGCTACTTAAATGGAGCCACGTTCATTTCAAATAAAATAGTTATGTTTTCAGACCATGCATGTGTCTAAATATGCAGGTGGGTTTCTTTTTCGTCAAACCAATTGAAGAAGGAATCTTGTGCTCAAGTAATATTTCACTCCTGTATAAACACCATGATGTTGGAAATAGCAGATTAGTTGTTAAAAATCTTGAGAATGTGAAGAGACCAGATGAAGCCCAAGAGTTGGCCAACTATCAGCAATTGCGTTCAGTTAGTTTGTTGTGGTCCAGGAGAGATTTAACACAGGATTCAAGCATGACTCAGGACAAGGGAGTTCTCCAGAACCTCCGGCCCAATCAGGACCTAGAAACACTTCAAATAGAAGGTTTTGGGGGTGATGAATTTTGCTCTTGGATGATGAATGTAAATTCTTTCCTCCCAAATCTTGTGACAGTTAAGCTGTCTAACATGAAAAAGTGTCAATGTCTTCCTTCACTGGGCCAACTAGCAAATCTGGAAGTGTTGCACATCTCAGATATGCCTAGGGTTAGAGAAGTGGATCGTCATGTTTATGGGGATGAGATACTGTTCAGGAAATTGAGAGAACTTAGATTTAGTAGAATGGACAACCTGGAGGAATGGCCAACCGCCACACTAGTGGCAGCTCAGGATGATCATCAGTTTTCACAAGGAGATGAAAATTTTCCTAATCTCCAAGTTCTTGAAATTGTAAATTGCCCCAGGATTAGATTTGTTCCAGCCTTCCCTGGAAGTCAGGAGTGTACTCTAGTGGAAAGCAGCAGCATACTAGCATCATTCGAGCGGTTCATCAGAAGCTCGAATTTGGCATTGATGGCACTGAAAATAAATGACTGTGGCGCATCAACTTATATTGGGAGATTTCTTCAAGGCAGTGTAAATCTGGAGCGTTTGACTATTGATTCTTTCATTGATCTAAGCACCTTGCCAGAACCTATGAGAGAGTGTCGCTCCCTTAAGAAACTTGAGATAACGAATTGCTGGAACTTTTCTGCATTACCAGAGTGGTTGGGAGAACTAACGTCACTGCAGAAGCTAGAAGTTCAAGCAACCAAACTGAAATCTTTGCCACAATCCATCCAATGTTTGACTGCCTTGGAGTGGTTGGTCCTCAATAAGTGCAACTACAAACTGCGTGCACGGTGCACATCCGGAGAGGACAAAGACAAAATTAAACATATCAATATAGTTGAAACGACTCAGGTAAACTACGCTGGATTTTAAATTATTCGAGTACCTTTTTCACAGTATTACATGTTCCAAATATTTGGCTAAAAGATAATAAGTGAGGTCGTAATTTTATCTGTTTGAGAAATCAATGCAAGTGATGTCTTGCACTTTCCAAAGCTATTTATAGACATGTTGGTGACAATACATGAAAATTTGAGAAGCTGAGGCTGAAACTATAGTTATAAATTTTTATTGCAAGCTAAAATTCAAGAAAAACAATTTCTTCAGCTTCTTAGATTTATAGACATGGTCATGGTGCACAGTGCTTACTCAAAATATAATCATATAAAGAAACCACACGATATTAGCAAGGCAAGGAGCCAAGGACAGGAAAAAATTGGAATGTAACTGATGTTATAAAGAAAAAGAAAAATCTAATATGGAATTTTTATGTATATCATATATAAGACCAGCATGTATAAGAATCTGTACTAATGCAGATCCAAGCTTATAGATGTGTATATATACTTCGCGTAAGTGAGATATCTATAAATCCAAGAAGCTTATGTATTGGTATATATAAAAATATTTTATATTAGTGTAGATACTATCTATTAGGTGAGGTGTATGTGATGATATCTATGACTACGCTGACAATGGGGATGGCATTTCCGGATCGCTGTGTAATCGCGGTAGCTAAGTTTTTTCGGTCACTCTATGTTGTCGTGGCATGTAGATTGTACTAGCATTTGGGAGAGTCAACCCCGCTAAGTCAGCCATTGTATCTGTTCTTCAATCTTAATACAAAGGTGCGCAATGAGGACAACAAGGACTTCTCCTGAGCAGGCGCCCTATATGAAAAACTATAAATGCGTATCGACATGTACAGAAAGGCCTAATCTCCTGACCGTAAATTCGTATGTCTAACTACGGTCCATGAGTATGAACATAGAAACTCTAGTTCTTTTACTTCCAAATCTTTTATATTTTTTAGGTGTGCTGCTGATGAAAGTTTTTTATGAATTTATCTTGTAAAATTGTAAAAAGACGACTTACAAAGTGTAAATAAGGGAGATATTTTTGGCATGATTGTTAGACCATGTTGACAGTGTTTATAATTTGTTAATGTCCAACGGTAAAACCATTCATCTCAAAGCGTTAAGGTAAATAAATTCAACTTTATCAAAACCATAATTGATCTCTATTTTGCAAAACAATGTTAATAATGTTCTCATTAAAATCACTGGTGAATTGTGGAACCGAATCAAAAGTTATAATGAAAATATCGGGCAATAATAGTTGTCCTAGTTAGCTGGTGCCGTCGAGTTAAAATCCCTGTGATCTTGGATGAGTTTCTTGTTCTTTTTGGGGCGTTTGTTCTAAACAGTGCCATGTTTTTCTATGTATCCATGTTTGTTGTTACGTGGATGAATGGGCTCTCTGGGTCTGTTATAACTTTCTATTCTTCTTAATATAATGATGGGTTCTAGGAAAAAGATCAGGTTCATGTACTCAACCGGTTGGACTAATTATCATAAACCGATGAGAAACACATGAACAAGGAGGCTATTCAATAAACCAGTAAGTTTTGACAGGGTTTTAGCACAGTAAGTGAATCGCTAGCTGTTTGTAAGAGAGATGGAGGGGAAATTCTGGAAGGGGGTGTTGTGGCTGAAACGCATGTTGCGAACCACACCATGTTGGCCCCTTGTAATGTTGCTGCACCTATACAATTACAAGGCATAGGGCCTAAGGTTGTTAATTTTTCACCTTTTGATCCTTTTTGAAAACTTATTCTATAAATAAATCCTTAAAAAAACGTATTTTAAAAATGATTATTTTCGCAGCACCAACGTCATTGGCGTCAATAACATTGGCGTCGTCCCCCTAGCCTTCGGTGGAAGCTAAGTCACTAATGTGAATGGGGACGGCCCAATGTCGTTGGCACCGAGGACCTATTTGTAATTTTTTAAAAGGACCTATTTTTAATAACAGATATTTATAAATAGGTCCTTAGCACCAGCGTTATTGGTGCCAAGGATCTATTTGTAAATACTTTTTATTACAAATAGATCCTTTTATGCTACAAATAGGTCTTTTTTTATTTTTTTTACAAATAGGTCCTCAGCACCAACGATATTGACGCCGTCCCCCCTTCACATTAGCTACTTAGCTTCCACTAGGGAGCAAGGGGGATGGCGCCAACATCATTGGCACCGTCATGTTGGACCACGACGCTAATGACGTTGGCTGAAAATGGTCCATTTCTAGAATAAGTTTTTTTAGGGATCTATTTGTAGAATAAGTTTTTCCAAAGGATCAAAAGGTGAAAAATATAGGCCCAAGGCTGGTGGCATAGCTCCAGGACTGTGATCCGAATCGATATTGCATGCTCTCGAGAACTTAGAAGCATTTTGGTTGTGGTGCCAAAAAGATTGGAAGTAGCTAGAGACATGCTTTCAAATAAAAAAAAATCAAAGAACTCTGTAATTGAACTCTGAATGCAACATTTATGCACCTATGGGTTCTTTGGTGTCTTAGGAGGTCGAGTCGGAACCCAAAACTCGTAGACTTGGACTCTTCCTTGACTATGGTCTTTTTTGCATAAGCATCATTTGGATGTGGACATGTGGTGTCAACCCAATGAATGGTCCAATTGGTAGTGGAATATTTTTTTTTAGTTTTTGCACGGTGTATACTGCTATTGGAATATTTACACTGAATTGCTATCATATGTAAGTATTTTTTTTTTTAAGAAAATGATAGCCAAGTTTCAGAAGTTTGACCAATAATGTCCAAAATGATAGTATTTGTGACAAGAGAGAGTAGTATAAAGTACTTAGCCTATGCTATACGCAACCTATTTTGATTGAAGTACCATATTGTCCCTATATGTGAACTTTTAGGGTGATATATAGGATCTCTAAGATGATTCAACTGGAGCTCATTTATCAACAAATGGTGTTTCCAAGCATGAGCATGTACGTGTTTGCACTAGCATTGGAGGTTACTTACATTTACACATACAAATTAGTTCGGCTGCAGGTTAATTGCTTTGTTCTTACGTTATTGATTGTTACAGAAAGTTTCACTATTCTGTCTATTTTTTTTTCTAATTGCAGGTCCCTTTGATAAATTTGAATTCAAGCGATATTCTTCAGCGAGTTACTAGTTCCCAGTTTATCGATCTGCATATCGGGGGTATGGAACAACTGATTGACCTGAAGGAAGTGGATTACTTAGAATTACAAACAAAAAAGGAGTTATCCTCATTGAGTTTGCACTGGTTGTACACCTCTGCTGACAGAGGGATGCAGAATAAGGCTGTATTCGAAAAGCTACAGCCTCATGATGGCCTGGAAATACTTTGCATAAAGAACTATGCTGGTGTTGATTTCCCTCATTGGATGTCTGTACTCCCAAACCTTGTGAAATTGGAGATGGATGGCACACAATTTGAACATGTACACCTTGATCAGTTACATAACCTCAGAGTGTTGTATCTCTCCAACGTACAATTTGGACATCTCCACCTTGATCGGTTACAGAACCTCAGAGAGTTGTATCTCTTCAGGGTGCGATTCAAATATCTCCACCTTGATCAGTTACATAACCTCAGAGAGATGTCTCTCTCCGGCGTGGAGTTCAGCCATCTCCACCTTGATCAGTTACAGAACCTCAGAGAGCTCAAGCTCAGTGAAGAACGATTTGAACATCTGCACCTTGATCAGTTACAGAACCTCCAACAATTATATGTCTGCAGCATGAAATTTGAACATGTTCTTCTGTATCAGTTACAGAGCCTTGAAGAGCTTCACCTTTCACAGATAGAGAGCCTATGGTCTAACCAACCGGCTTGCATTGAGTTTACTGAGCCACTTAGGAAGCTCCAAAGGATTGCCTTTTCCAAAATAAAGGAGCAGGAGTTGAAAATATACATGCAAGGACGAGATAGTGATGATAATTTATTCCCCGGTCTTCAATATTTGGAAATGGAGTTATGTGAGAACTTAAGATTCCAACCATCCATCCCAAGGAGCATCTGTTATATCATATCAGACAGAACAGATATACTGTCACTAATAACACCACGTATGTGCTTTGTCCCATTGTTCAAGAAAGTCATGGGGCTGTCAGTCCTTGGATCAACATCCAGGATGGAAATCAAGAACATTGGAAGTCTATCTTCCCCAACCAGAGAGCTTCAGCACCTCGAGCTCCTTGACATCACAGAATTAACAATAGACAATTGTGTTGATTCTTATCCTCTGCCAGAGTGCATTCTGAGCTGGAAGTCCCTCCGGAAGCTAGAGATACTGAGATGTAGGAATATTTATTCGCTTCCAGAATGGCTTGGAGAGATGACCTCTCTCAGTGAACTCATAATAGAGACCTACGGGATGCGAACTTTGCATCCTTGCATCCAGCGGCTCACAATTTTGCAGACCCTGGCACTATCAAAATGCACAAAGAAGCTTAAAGAAAGATGTAGCGAGTCAGGAGATGATTGGATGCAAATCAAGCACATTCCGTATATACAGATTACTGAAGGAAATGGGTGTTGAATTACAAGAGAATTGTCCGTCTTTCTCTATCAGCTTTAATCTTTTCGGTAAACCAACATCAATAATGGAGACATCGATATTGTACAACATCAGCTATAACCAAGGTATGCCAGTTAGTCAGTTGTACATCATGCTTTGCTGTAGGCCATTCAATAGCTCAAATTAAGAATGCTGTCGTATTAAAAAGTAGTAACATTAAGTCTTCGTGGTGGGCAAAACAATGCGCAAAATCTACGTACCATTGTTATGTTTGCTGTTGACGGCTTAACGAGGCAGAAGCATCTCTTTTGGACTAGGACATTTGTACCATTTTAGTCTTGCTAATTGTCTTGTATTTTCTTTGTTGCAATCAGGTGAACTTTATTTTGTACGCTCCTAGTTTTAACATACATTACATTGAGTTCTAATATATAGGTATATTGAGCCTGTAAGCTTTTTAATCGAAGATCAGCTGGTTTCTTTTATTGAATACTAGCTATATAGTGGCAAATGTTATGCAAATTCTTCCATTTTATTTTGGCCACACACCTGTGGCCTTTAGGTTGATATTATGTACTATATTACTATGTGCTCTGAAAGTTATGGTTTAGATATTTTTTTTTACCAAGTTAAAGTTACTGAACTAGTAGTAACTATTTGGTGATATCACCAGAGTAGGCCCATCTATCACATGTTAGTTTCCCATGTCCTCTGCCCCTCATCCTCAGGGGAAGCTTATACTGAACAATTGTCTTTCTTCGTAATGCGACAACCTGCAGTTCTTCTATGTGTTTTAGAACAAAGAAATTGCTACTTTTTTGCAGTAGTTCATTCTTGGCAGCTCACCTATTACTTGACATTCTCACGCAGAAGTATTTTTCGACATTAAGAAAGAAAAGGAAATTAGGGAGCTGATCAGTTGCTGGGACAATAGCAGGAAGACACTAACCGGTACTATTTGCCGTTGATATCCTGTACACAGTGATGATCACGCATGTCATGCTCACGTATTTCATTATTGGGATTTTGGATAATCTTTGGTGTTAGAGACCATGTTACGACTCCTTTTTCTGGGGTTCTCGTTCCTGGCGTTCAGATTGGTACATACTTTTTCACCAGCTATACTTTCATCCATGCATTGAGAAAGGCCCGGGAGTATTCCGGCTAGCACCACAAGGTTTGGACTAGCCGACCCGGGTCCGAGCGCCATATCTGCATCAGACACTGGTGGTGCCTGGGACAGTGCCAAGAAGTAAATCTCTGCATCAATATAGTTCTGATGGTCTACCTCTTGTGCCGTGATGCTCTGCATCAATATAGTTCTATTCTCAATGCATGGTTCTGCTAAATGTTTAAATGGGATACTGTTGCATCATTAGAAAATTTGATGCCTCAGTTTCTCGATTATTTCTGCCGTCATCATTTGCTTTCAAGTTTCGGTTTTGCTATTTCGCTTGCAGACAGATTTTTGGATTTCTATCTTTTACTTTTTTATCTGTAGGATTTTGCAAGATTCGTGTTCTTGTATATCCAACGTGTACTTATACTCGGCTACAGTGCACCAAAATTAGATTTTAGAACGGTTTTTATCTAGATTTACGATTTTTGATATGTTTGTCTCTTTTTTTATTCATTTAAAACGAGCTATATCCATTAGTTGAAAATTCTGTAAGAGTCATAAATCTGTCGCATGATCAATACGTAGTCCCTTCAAGTTTTTATAGGCGTGGGAAAACCTGTGGGTACAGGTTACCGCGTGCCTCTGGGCTTCCTTTGAACGCCCCAGGCCACGAGTCACCAGCCCATGAGCCCGTCTATCTGGGTGGGCCAGGGATTCAGGCCTCCTAAAATGGGCCGAGGAGCTACGGCACGAGGCCCACTGCGGACTCAAGTGAGCCGTCATCACAAAGGCCCAACGAAAGACGACACAAACTGACAAACAAAAGGAACACCCAAAGAAATTCCAAAATTATTTATTTTCCAATAGCGAAATGCCGGCGGAGTGCTGAGGCGGCGGGGCACCCGGCGACCCACTGGTCGGAGGTCGCGCCGGTCCGGCCGCAGCCGGCGAGGGCGGGAGGGTATGGGTGTGTGGCCATCACACAAGGCTGACCCACGGAGGGGGCCGCTTGGCCGGCACTAGGCGGCGGCGCAAGCTGACGGTGGTCGGCGGTCGGGGAAGCCGGCGGCGGGCGACGCCGCCAGTGGAGCGGCACTCGGCAGCAGCTTGTGACATGGGGTAATAGCCTAATAATGCTGTTTATATTTCGTTTCGTACAGAAGTTTGGCAATGGGAGTATCTCGATTTTTGTTTTATCCCCCAAACCGGCCGTCTTGTATCTTCCGGAAATCAGATGTGGACATTACCTAGTGAACATCGATCTTGTGTTGATCTAGTGAATATCGATCTCGTATTGATCTATATGAGTTGGACTAAACGTGCATGGCTTGTGTGGAGATCATGGTTTTTTTTTGGAAGAGGGGATTGGTGAGGCTAAGCTTCTAGTCTTCTAGATTAGATAACAGTTACGTCCTTCATCCGGGGAAGAAATACTATTACTTTTACTTCATCGATCCCAGCTTCCCACTGACCATGTTTGGGATAGGCGAGTTGCTTGCCTCTGCGGTCCTGAATGAGGTTTGCGGCAAGCTGTGTTCTGCCCTCTGGAAGGAGATTGCGTCACAGCTCAAGTTCACTGAAGATTTAGATGGCCTTTCATGGCATGCTAACCATAATCCAAGCTGTCCTAGCCGATGCGGAGAGGCGGTCAGTGAGTGGAAGAGAGCGTGCGCCTCTGGCTCAAGAAGCTCAAGGCTGTCAGTTATGATATCGAGAACATCTTGGTCGATTTGAGTCTGCTATCCCATCATCCAACTATGACGTCCAGTATGATATTCCTAGGCAGGTCAATCAATGAATCTTGTTCCTTTCAGGTTCTTGTTAGTTATCTTGTACTTTCTCTCCCTCTGTCCTAAAAAAATATAAGGAATTTTAGGTGGATGTGATATATTATAGTATCACAAATTTGGATAAGCTCTTTCTATCTAGTACTAGGATGTGTCACATCCACCTAAAATCCATTATATTTTGGGATGGAGGGAGTATATTCTTCCTTGGGTGAAATGCATAGTTAACCTGATGAATGATACTACTCTCGTTTTCTAATATATGATATCGTTGATTTTGTAAGGTACGTTTGATAATTCGTTTTATTTAAAAAAATTATGTAATCATCATTTATTTTATTGTGGCTTTGATTTATTGTCAATGTTCTTTGAGCATGACTTAAATTTTTTATATGTACACAAAAATTTCGAATAAGATGAATGATCAAATGTTTGTTAAAAAGTCAATGACACCTTATATTAAAAAAACACATGCAGTATGATTTAACAATAGAGAGAGTGGTCAATGTTCTCCCGTCTCATGAAGAAGATGAGGGAAAGAGTACCATAGATAAAGCATGAAATGGAACTGGGTAACTTCAATTTAAAACAAGACACTAGTTCCCACGAGCAAGATGTCATCAAGGATGGTAAGCCTGGATGAGGACATTGTTGGGAGGGTTTCTGAGAAAGAAAGAATAATGGATTTACTGCAAACAGAGAGGATGATCCATTTGTAATACCAATACATGCTCTTGGAGGATTGGGTAAAACCACTCTCGCGTGGATGGTTTAAAACGACAATCAAACTAAACTGAAAGGGCTTTGATGTACGGGCATGGATTTATGTCTCCACAAAATTTGACCTTGAAGCAATTGGTAGAAGACCTAGTAAGACCATTCTAATCCTTGGCTGTCGTATGGGTTCTAAAGTTTATTTCTGATGCAGTACTTTCTTTCTAGAGAGGTCATCGGGGTCGTCGCATAGAGGTCATCGGGGTCGTCACTGGTAGGTGGAATCTTTTCTCTTTTTAGAAAAAAAGGTTGTTATATAAGAGTAGCTTGTAAATAGGGGATTGTGAGAGACTCTTTAGTTTTCATTTGCAATTATTATATACTGTTACTCTTTATGGTTTGCTATTAGATGAGTTGGCTTCGATCTATTTATCATTTTTTGTTCCTTGTTGTGCTCAATTAAATCCAACTTTATAAATTCCCTGTCCAGCTCACATTAGTTCAATTTTTTTGAAAGCTTTAGCAACTACTTTTTCCGTCCTATAAAAAACCGACCTAATACAGAATGAGTACTACGAATCTGGATAGTTCTCTGTTTAGATTCGTAATGTTAAAATGTATTACATTCGATACTAGATTGTTTTTTTATGGGACGGAAGGAGTACTTCCTCCGTTTCTAACGAGTCCATATTTTTAGTTTTAAGATTTATTCTGCAAAGACTTAATATAAAAGGTTCACTAGACCTCTTTAATATAAATACTATTGATTCTATAAATCGGCAATGAGAAAAGGGGTAGCGCACGAGATCTAAAGTGGATAAGTAAAGGGACAAATGTTTATATAGGTTCAAGCCTTCTCAATGAGAAGTAATACCCTATTCCTATTTCAGGAATTGAATC
Organism: Oryza punctata; assembly: GCA_000573905.2. NCBI lineage: Eukaryota > Viridiplantae > Streptophyta > Magnoliopsida > Poales > Poaceae > Oryza > Oryza punctata. Next base: position 32,984,411 of record CM002493.2, read on the forward strand.
CGTCGAGTGTTGTATTGATCTGACGATCTGATTGTGGTTATGTGTCTAGTTATGCCCTTAGGGGGCTTCCTGCCCACTTTATATAGATTGGAGGTAGAGTTACAAGGAAGAGAACCTAGTTGGATACGACTTGGTTTCTCTAAAGATTTACATAATTGTATACTACTAAGACTTATGGAACATGCCTTGGAAGACACGACAATGTATTTTCCAAAATATATTCTATTACAAAATATACGGATATGGCTCACCTTCTATCTTCAGTCAGATAAGCTATCCATACAGGTATATGGTACCCATAATCTTCACAAGTACCATTAAATATTTTTTTTCGGTTTTATCCACCAAACCAGTAGTACTCCCTAGTGCCTACCCATTTTCTTCTGCTCCTTTTTTTTTTGTCCGTGGGTGAACTATTAACAGATGAAGAGAACTTAGTCAGAGCTCCATTGGTTGTCCTAATAAATCAAAGCCAAAGCCAAAATATAAATTTTCAAATTAATTTTGAAGTTGATTTTAAAATATTTTTAATGTAATTTATTTTTTATTGACTTTTAAGTTGTTAAGAACACATATATATAATATTATCTATTAATTTTTATTTTCTAATAAGTCAAATGGCTTATTAGATAATATGAGCAACCGATGAGGGATGGTTGATGCGCGGGGCTTATTAGAGATTGTAGCTTGGAACATACATCTCTATCGGAGACTATATGAACTTGTTTTGAGGGAGCTTCTCACAGTATTCCACATAATCGCTAACTTCCCATTGTCATCCAGATTCATAGAATCTGTTGTTATAAAATTTAGAAAATAAATTAACAGCAATAAACCTAGTATTTTCAGATTTTTAGAAGCTGACTAACAAGGAGCAGCAGACTCCCAGAATCAAATCTTAACCTCCCCAACCACGATCTATTTATATTGGCAAGCTTTTACCGTCAGCTGTTGTTTTCTTTTTATTTGAGGGCTGATCATTTTAATGCTTGGTTGTCGTACTGCTTTTCAATGTTTATTGCAGATGCTCTCTGTGTTTTAAGGCCAGCTCATCGTCTCGATCGTCGGGGTCATCAAATAACGCTTGGTTGCCTTACTGCTTGTTTATTGCCGATGAGTACTCTTGGGTATTTTATGGCCGGCTCATCGGCTCGTCGGGTCATCATACAGGCATTTCACGCGGACAATTTGTATTTTATTCGAACTACCACAAGAAAGTAGTTTGCAGAATCTTTATTATTATAAGAAAATTGTCTTTATGATTAGTTTGGTTTACCTTAGGATGTAAATTGGGGAGATCTGGAATTTTATTATTGAAAAGCCGTCCTTCTCACTGCTTGCTTTAAGGTCTTATTATAAACATTAGTTTGGTTTACTTTAGGACGTAAATTGGGGAGATCTGGAATTTTATTATTGAAAAGGTCCTTCTCACTGCTTGTTTTAAGGTCTTATTATAAACATCACTAATGGCGTGGGCTGCTTTCTACTAGCTTTGGAAAATGCCATATCGTATAGAGGCGCTACAACCTACTCCAACACCCACCTTTTCTTTTTCATATATAAATGCCAGCCTGCAATGAACAAAGAAACCTCTCATTCACACCATCACCTTTTTATAGTACTACTTGCTAACTTTTGGCAAACAAATATTTGTTTATCACTTTTTTGCCAAAAGTGTGTGAGAACTGAGAAGAATGATGCCAGCCATGATCCTGAAGCCAACGACTCTTGTGAATAACCAATCGATTTAAAATAAATTTTTGCCGGATAAAATAAAATAAAATTTTAGTTTGAATTTTAAAAACTTGGTGGAATTATCGATCAGTTTCGAAACACGTTGCGGCTTGCGATAATCGGTTATAACGATGATCGAGCAGCTATCATCGACATTTGTAGAGGAAGTCCGTAAGGAGTTCAGCAGCATCCCTGGGCTCATACCGAAGGCATCAAGGCACCACAAAGTCTGACTATGCCGCAACCTATGTAAAGAACTCCAGTAACGCATTAATTTTAACCGGCGTGACGGATGCTCTGTTGTACATATTACATCAAGATAGTACTCACTCCTTCCCGTTTTATAGGGCGTATAAAAACTCTTGATGTCCCAAATTAGTAAGAGGTATATATTACTCCCTCAAACAATATCACCAAAGCAATTATTCCCTAAACTATTTCTCGGTTCATTGCAACCCCTTCCCTTCCCAAACTAAAAATAACTATTCGCTTTACTTCCGGAATATATATATATATATATATATATATATATATATATATATATATATATATATATATTTCTTTCTTCTCTCTATGTACTACATCATATTTTGCAACTGAATTTGGTAGGACGATGATGGATGTATTACAACTTGCATCTCGACATTTTTTCCATTTCTTTTTATCACCGTTTAGATAGGATGGAAGCACCAACGCTGATTTAAACATCGTAGTTCTGAAGATCAAGAAAACAGTAATGAAAAAAATTTAAAATATTTTCAAACTTTTGTTAGTGGGGTCATCTATTGCTCTACATATCGTAGCTTAAAATGCAGCTTATATGAGAGAGAGAAAAATGTTGTTAGTAAAGTGATCTATTTTGAAAAGTTTAGGGGTAAATTAGCTCAAAATAAGTTTAGGGGGCTAAGTGATCCCATTAATTGAATTAGAGGAATAAAATGAACTTTTTACCCCCAAATTATAGGGCATACTATGCTTTCGGTTCGTTTTATAATTCCCAAGATGCTCTTCTCTGTTCTGTCTGCAGTTCCATGTAACGTTTTGATATCCGCTTACATGAACTAATCGACAATTCCTCGCGACAAGCCATGCATATGCAGCCATTAACACATAAACGCTTTGTCTCAAAGAATGCCACGTAGCCTAAGATAATTAAGTGGAGGAGAAAAAATAGGATCCACCCCTCAGGTTGTAAGAGCAGAGAGCTAATATATGGTATAGTCAACTGTCACCTATATCTATTATCAAATCAAGTATAGTCAATAATCAAGAATAGTCAATATAATAGTTTATCCATATAATAGTTAGCTGATAAGTCTAATTTTCACTCCTTAACTCTTTGCTTTGCCTAAATATATCCCCGAACTTTAAAACCGGGTATTTAATTTATACCCCCGAACTTTCAAAATCACCCCCTCGACGGTTTATACCCAAGTTTCTACCAACTGGGCGCTTAAGTTAGCATGCAAAAATAAACAAAAAGATCATGGATCCCGCATGTCGCTGTCTCCTCTCTTTTTCTTCAACCTCCTTCACTTTACTCAATCAATCCACCGAGTCGCATGATCATTGCTTGCCAAGTGGAGGCTACAGTGAGCCGAGACATGTGGTGCCCACTAATCTATATAGGTGGCATCTAACGTGGAATCCTAGCGTGCAAAAATTGGGTAGAAAACCACCTGAGGGGTCTTCTGCACGGTATTAAAAGTTGGAGAGGTCAAATGACCGGTTTTAGAGTTGAGAGGTGTGTTTTAGATAAACTAAAAAGTTAGGGGTGTAAAGTAGACTTATCCCATATTTATATTACCGCATTTATACTTGGCCATCTCACTCTCAAACAAAGTTCCTTATAACACATGCTATAGCTGGCTAGCTACAGATATGTAGCATACTTTTTTTCTCTCTCATTGGGCCTCTATCTCTCTTCTCCGAATTCCCAAGCATGCAATTTTTGTAGTTAATAGAAATATATTACATTCTCTGCCAAAAGACACACAATCGATTAGTTCTTACTAAAATAAATAAAAAGAGTAGTGAGATAAATCCCTAGTTACCCTTAAGAAAAAATAGCTAACATGCTAAAAGAAGTACACATATTTTAATAATTAAACCGATATAGGTTACACTATTAATAATAGAATAAAATGTCCTTGATAACCAATTCGAAGAATGTATCGTCACTGTGCATAGTATCATACTTCTCCTGTGAAAACATGGAATCAATCCTCCTTTATATCTAGGGTTAATTTGATCCATGCCACTCCAAATATGCTAATTCAAAAAAATAACACTACTATTCATCATATCAGCTGCGTGCCACTGGAAATTTCTAAAATTGGAACCATGCTACTCCCATCACTTTTTCCATCCTCCTCTCTCACGCCGTCTCCGTTCCCATCCTCATTCTCTCCCTTCGGAAACGGTGAGCTCGTGGGGGAGCGGGGCTAGGTGTGGTCGGGGCCATCGCCGCGCTCCTCCCCCGCTGGCCGCCAGCCACGCCTACCACAATAGCCCTCCTCCTCGCTGTCACCGCCGACACCTAGCTCCTCTTCACTGACCGTCGCCCGTTGCGCCGGCCCTCCCCACCGTCGCGCTCCTCCCTCACCGGCCGCATCCATCGCGCTGGCCGTCCTCTCTGCCACGCTCCTGCCCCACCGGCCGCACCTGCTACACCGATCCTCCTTCCCACCGCGTCGGTGACACTGCCGCCACCCACGCCCAGCTCGCCCGCTCGTCGGTTCCTCACCCTCCGGTCACCACCACCGACGCCTAGCTCCTCTCCGCCGACCGCCGGCCGCATCCATCGCGCCGACCCTCCTCTCTGCCAACTGCCATCCGTTGCGCTGGCCCTCCTCTCCGCCGACCGTCGCCCCTCGCGCTGGCCCAAGGGGCAGATGATGGTGGTAGGCGCGCTGGTGATGCCGCTGCAACTGCGGTGGGGTGGGAGCCAGCGGCAGGGATCCGGTGAGGATGACTGTGGTGGTGCTATCCACGGCGGGAGATGTCACCGGCGGGCGGGGCGTGGGGAGATCGGGAGGAGGATGGGATAGAGAGGGAAGTCTGGCAGAGAAGAGAAGAGAAAAGAGGGGAAGATGGAGGAAGAAGATAGAACTGACATGTGGGTCCCATGTTAACGGAGCTTTTTGATAGATTTCGTGACGGAGTAGTACGGTTCCAATTTTAGAAATTTTCAGTGACACGTAGCCGATATGATGAATAGTAGTGGTATTTTTTTTGAATTAGCATATTTAAAGTGGTATGGATCAAATTAACCCTTATATCTAATCCCCAATATAGAATCGGGGGTGCTGTTGCTCTTACCGTACGTATCCCGGTGACATGTCAATCATTCTATCACCGGTGATCGAGATCCCCTCCTTTTCTGTCCAACCGGCAATCTCGTTCATTAGACATGGAGCCATCTATCCATAACTCTTTTCTAACCTCGTTAATTCATAAACATTTTTTCGCTCAGTGACTTCCCAACAGCCGAATAGCATCAAGCTACTCCTAGTACGGAGTATTATTTCTTTCCTACCGATTGGCAGATTATTAACTCCGCATTAGATAACGGCTGCGGTAGTCGGTGGCCTGGCCACCTCGACTCCAAGCCAGAGTTTTACCCCGGGGTTACCGCACCCTCGCGGTTTCGAGATTACCGTGATAACCGCGCGATTACCGTGAGAAATCGCACAAAAAATCATTCCAAAAATTTGAATTCAAAAAATGGCGATTTCGCGGTTTCGCCGCGGTAATCGCGCAGTTTGCCGCGATAACCACCATATCGTGGCGGTTATCACCGTCTGTGCAAAATGTTGAAAATGGAAATAAAAATAGTGAATAAAAACAAAAATATGGTTAAATGTGTGTAGAAAATGGGGATAATTGGAAGAATACGTACGATACTTAGACATTTAACTATTGAGTATAAAATAAAAAAATTTAGCATGACCTTTGCTCTATTATGGAGTTTGAAACATTTCAATATTTCATAGTATAAGAATTGAACAACAACAATTCAACAATATCACATTTAAAAGCATTACGAAGTTCACACAAAGCTAAAACCTTGAGGGTAATATGACAAGCAACACGAATATAGAAAGTTGTAATTTGAAATAAAGGATATAGAATGACACTAAAATTTGATTCATTTTAGAATTTTTTGATTCATTTTCGGTTTAGCCCTATAATTTGAATTTCTCTAACTAGTTTTCAAAAAATTTATTCACCATATGACACTAAAATTCAATAACTACATCCATGATTTTTTCTAGTTTTTTCGATTTTTTCGGAAATTTTAAATTTGGATGAAATTCGACAAATCCTAACCGCTGGCTACCGTTATCATCCCCACGGTAAGCACGGTAACCGCGGTTACTGCGCGGAAAGGTGACCCTGCTCCAAGCTCCAACTTCGTGGTTGCATGTGGGGAACACGTGCATGCGCATCAACCGGAACGTATAAGGCGAGCATGTGGTCGAGAGAATATATGGAGAATATACATCGAGATTGGAGACGGGTGCCAGATATTGGTCAATCTTGTACCTTGCCCATTTGTTTTCTCTTTTTTAAAGACATAGTAAGATCATTCTAATCTTTAGCTGTCGACATGTTCCATGGGTTGTACTTCCTCCATCTTATAATACAGCAAGTTTTAGAGTTGAACATAATTTACTAAGAAAGTAGATAGAATTAAATGAGTAGAGATTATGATTGGTTGAGAAGTGGAGGTAATAAAGAAAAGTGAATAGTGGAGGGTTGTGATTGATTGGGAAAAGAATGTTAGTGAAGAAGTTATATTTTAGAATAAATTCTAAGTGTTAGAAATTAATTATTATATTTTGGAATGGATAGAGTAATTATTACTGCTGATGTCCTGGCCCCTGGGTAGGTGCTGGTACTTTAGAAAAGGGAGGTCATCGGGGTCGTCGCATAGGCACAGATGCAAACACCAGTAGATGGAATCTTTTCCCTTTTCAGAAAAAAAAATATTGTTAACAAGGGTAGGTTGTGCGCAGGGGAGGTGGCGATCTGTTATGCATATAGGGCTGGGGATGGGTCAAAGATTTATGTTTTATGTATTCTTTCGTATGAATGCCCACAAGTGACGGAAGAAGTGGATGATTCGATCATTTGGAGATGGACGGTAAATGAGGAATACAATGCAAAATCTGCCTATCATTTCCAATTCGACGGAATGACAACCTCATCATCAGCAAAGTTGTCTTTAGGATGTATGAGCTCCGGTGAAATCCAAGATCTTTAGTTGACTTGCGATTCAAAATCGGGTGTAGATAACAAATAGGTTGTAAATCAGGGGTGACCAAACAATTATTTCTTCCCGTTATGTTTCTGAAACCTTGAAATCATCAACCACTTGTCGTTCGAATGCCCAATTTCGAAGCAAATCTGGTTTGACGTGCTTCACTGACTACGGAAGGGCATATCATCCCGAGGTAGAACACCAGTAGAGATTTGCTGGATTGGTAGACACAGGGAACAAGCAATCCAGAAGTAACAAAACACAAAGTGCTCAAATCAGTCATCTTGCTAATTGCTTGGAAATCTGGATAGAAAAAATACGAGAATCTTCAGAGGAAAAAGAAGCGATAACCCATCAAATAATCAATCGAATTCAAGACGAGTTGGGTTGTTGGAGATTGGCTAGCGCAAAGCATGTTGCGAGATTGTTGTTACGAGGAGTAAGGTGGATTGATGTGCAAGAATGTTTGCAGTCAGAAATATACTTTTTTCCATTTTCTTTAAGCTTATAATGTGTACTTAAACCCCTTCTATTAATATAACGTCAGGCAACCTGTTTGGCTTTCGAAAAAAATATTCTTTCATAACTTTATTTAGCTCTCATATACTTTTAAATTCAAAAATTATAAAAATTCCACCCACCGTATTTTAGACACAATCCTTAAATTATGTTTATAAGCTAAAAACTTAGATCCGTTAATGCATAAGTTAAAATCTCCTATATTTAAGACGGAGATTGTAAGTGGTAAGACCGTCCTTCTAGTCGTTTTGCCATAGAATAATTTCAATGAGGTAATATTTACACGTCATTATACTATAAAGCATTCTTAATGGAGCAATATCTTAAAAAAATGTCTATCGTTTTCTATGTCACATGGACAGAGCCATAGAAACAATTTGTTAATGCATAACGTGTCCACGGTAGAGTATTCAGTATCTACGCTAACAGAGAAAAGCTTTTACTACCGATTTGTAACCCCTTTATTACCAGATGTAGTAACGGAGATAAAGAAACCAAGATCTTTAGTACCGGTTGAAAGAACCGGTATAACCCTTTTATTACCGGATGTAGCTATCGAGATAAAGAAACCGAGATCTTTATTACCGGTCATAAAGATGTATACTAAATCAAAAATATACGTAATATACGTGGGATGCGGGATTGATGTATACTAAATCAAAAATATATATGTAAGATATGGGATTCGAACTCAATACCCTTCACCTCAGCCCTCACATTACTATCTCACCTACTATACACATCTAACATATATAGGGATGCTTTATTTTTGAACTAACCCTAGAGATATACTTAGTACTAGTTGGTAACAATAGGTACTAAAAATATCTTTAATCTGGTTAGTGTTACCAACTGGAACTAAAATTAATTTTTAGTACCAGTTGGTAACACCAATAGGGATTAAAGATCCTCCGTCTTTAGTCTTAGTTGGTGTTACCAATCGGTACTAAAGTTCTCTATAAATATTTTTGGGATTTGGACTTTTAGAACCGATACTAAAAATATCTTTATTACCGGTTCTAAATCTAACCGAGATATTTGTGATTTGGGTACCCGATAAAAGATGAGTTGTGTAGTAGTGACAGTATTGAGTTCAGCCAACCGTAAATATTCTCTATCTCTTTTTATTATCTATATATATCTATCTACCCGTCGATTTATACCCCAAAATTAATTAGACAATTTCTAGCCGCTCTCAAGTTGATTAAGCAGCAAGATCTGATTGTTGATGAGATCGATCATACAATCATGGCCGTACATAGTAAAATCCTATTTAAATTTAACATCATGGCCCTGTTTTACTGCCCATCTAATATTTATGATAAATAAAAGCTATTGGGATTGAGACTCTTTAGTTTTCTTTTGCAACTATTATATACCGTTACTCTTTATGGTTTGCTATTAGATGAGTTGGCTTCGATCTATTTATTAATTTTTTTCCTTGTTGTGTTTAATTAAATCCAACTTTATGACTTCTCTGTCCATCTTACATTATTCCAATCTTTTTGAAAGCTCTAGCCACTACTTCCTCCGTTCCTAACGTGACTGCATTTTCAATTTTATAATATTTGTCCTAAAAAGACTTAATATAAAGAGAGAATCTACTCGTTTGTCGAGTTTGTCTTAGTTCAATAATTTATTACTGACATTATCTTAATATAATATACTGATTACTTTATTAATTACATTATCTTTCTATAATATACCGATTACTTTATTAATTATTTTACAATACGTTATTGTGCTAGGGCTTTTTTCAATAATACCAAAAATACCCTTATATACATAAAGTGTTAACAATCGGTTTACCTCATTAGAAATTTCAAAAAAATAATTGTTTTTATGTAGCCTCCTTATAAAACATGTAAGTTTGTATATAAGTTTCAAGTTCTTTTTATTTTTATTTTGTAGAAAAATATTTTTATGTGATATATGAGATATAATTTGCTTATACAAAAGATAATAACACAAAAATATACTATGTAGCATATGAAAGATGATTTACATTAAAACAAGATGAATTATAATTTTTTAAAAAAGGTAGAAATGCCAAAAAGAAACTTGAAACTTGTATACAAGCTTTTATATTGTGTAAGGAGTCCACATAAAAAAATTATATTTTTTTTGAAACTTCTAATAAGATAAATCAATTGTTAACTTTGTGTGTACATAATGGTATTTTGATTGTAGAACAATTGATAAAGTTGCCGGCATATTGTCACACATCGATCTGGCACCGCCGTACAACGACACCTGACAGGAGCATGTCGTAGGATAAACGGCGCGAACCGCTTCCTACGAAACCGCGATATCGGTACTAGTCCAAGGACATAGCACTGGTACCCACGGTGACAATTATGAATCATTGAAATCTTTAATTTAAGTAGAGTACTTATTTACCTTGACTTAAGTTGCAACTCTCGGGAGGACCCGAGAATGCAACAGACGATGTGGAAGAAGCAACACCAAAGACAGAGGCAGCGGAAACCAACGAACTAACACCCAACACCATAGGCAACAGCAGGGAGCTAGGACGAAACCCTAATATTCGCTTCAACTTCACCTTCAGAGCTGACAGAACTATATATATATAGAAAGCAAGGGTGAGTACTTACGTACTCAGCAACATAGAGGAACTTAAGTGGTTAATGCAAGCTTCAAGGGGAGGCTGTTTATTTAGCAATTTATTTTATTTTCAAGTTTTGAACGATTTAAGTGTGTGCTTGTCCACAACCAGAGCGAGAAAAGTCTCAGCTCGGTTGGGAGTGAGACGTGACAAATTGATGTTTCATGTTTGCACAACTCCCAGAGTTGGCCTCAAAGTTGGTTTTCCAAACCAAACCAATTATCCAATCTTCCCGAGATATGTGGTCCCCAAACAACCAATTATTTCCAGGGACTCCATGTCCCGCTGTCTCCCTAACAGCCACCTGCTTCCCAAGCAATCAGGTTTCCCAAACCTTAACATCTCTTTTCAAAGCATGGTAAAACAAAAACTACGCTAAGAAATCACCTCACATCCACCCATGATCGTGGGCACGGCTGTTCGAAAAGTTTGTTAACCTCTGCAGAAGGGGTACACTTTGCCCACATGATGTTGCTAACCCGGGTCACCCAGCCCGTGCAGAACAGCCACGTCTGGTGACTTTGAGGCTTTCACGACAAGGCTTTTCCAAAGTCAACATAGGGTTACCTTATGCCAACGGGAGGGGTCATCCGAACCAACAACAGGTTAGGTCCCAGACCATACTGTGCCAGGAAGCCTAGGGGATCTCCCCGACTCCACCCGGCGAATCCACATGTCCCTTGGCATCAAGGCTTCCTAGGCCTAGCTAGTTACTCAGCCAGGGGTGTCCCACTTCACCCATGTGGTCGCACTTGTTGTATGCTCGGATGTAATTCCAAAGGAATCGGTCCTTAAAAGCGACAGCACAAGCATCCCGCCCAGGAATGGCCTTGTGTCGTGAGTTTTATTTTTAAAACTCATTTTTCTTTCACAAGGCACCGATACAGGCGTCGGGTTTTCCAACACTTTTGTAAACCAAGTTTTACCCAAGATGTTCTCAAATCTTAAGTTTGAGGGCAACCATCGGTACTCGTACAGAGTGCACGAATACCAACGCGCAACAAAGGTGGTTACATGGGAAACATGACATAGCAATTAACAATGAGAGCGTCAAATGCAACAAGTTAGGTAGGTCCACCGTTCAGCCTTGCAAACGGGGCAAATAGTTCAAGTGTAATTCTATCAATGCATAAATATTTTGCAAAAAATATAATTAAGTTCAAATATAGGCTCAAGATGTTCAAAGGTGGCTGGCCTTGCTCAAGGTCTTGATCTTCACGAATCTTCGAGAAATCCGCACTTGAAGAAAAATCCGGTAACCGCAAGTAGGCGGAAACAAACAAAAACCTAAACAAAAGACCAAGAAAAGGATCCTATTTAGACTAAATAATAGTGCCATTAGATAGATCACAATTTTATGAAATTACTGGAAGTGGAACGGGGTTAAACGGAGATACGGATCAAGATATATGAATTTTTGGAGGTTTAATGGAATTTCTGGACAAAGGAAATAGTTGTGGAACAAGAAAAAGGATTTATTGAATTTTTGGACAAGGAATAAGATTTATTGAATTTATTGGAAAATAATATTCTCAAAAATATTCTTTACTGTCATTGACATGGGGGCCCGCAAAATAGTGAGGGATCATGTATGGACTTCGGCCCATGGTGACTGTCTTAGAGGAGGGAGTCAAAATAGACTTGATCCATGTGTGGCTGGTTCAAGGAGAGGGAGGTGAGGTAGACTTCGATTCACAGGGAAATGACACGGCTTAGAGACTCATACGGACTTTGGTCCATGGGCTTCAAGGGGGGTGAGCCACGGTTTATGAGGGGGACAGGAAATGGACTTTAGTTCACTAGGCCGGAGAAGCAGCGCGGCCTAGAGGTGTGTTTGCGGGTGGGCAAGGTCAACCCGAACAAGGCCAACGCGGTGACGCGGCCCAGCAGGCCGGTGAACGCGAGGCGCGTGCAAGGCGGGTTGATGGAGGCAGGCCGGCTCGGCGAGGTGGCCCAGCGGACGTGCGGGCAAGCAAGGCTACGGAGAATGTGCACCGGCACGCGAGGCCGTGGCCCAATCAGCCGACGCGAGCGGCACGGGCCGGCGCGACGAAGTGGCCCACGAGGTCGGTGCGCGCGAGATGGAGGTGGTCTAGCAGGCCGATCCAAGGTGGCGATGCGGCCCATGAGCGGGAGGGAGAGGAGACGGTTGACCGGAGTCGGCTTGACCCGTTCAAGCCGATGTGGACCACCACAGTAGCAAGTTATGTGGAGGAAAGGAGCGCGTCCAGGATCGGACGGCCGACGACGTGCGGGGAGCTCCGACGAACAGTGACGAATTGGAGGGGGCGGCAAGCACCAGCAGAAGGAGGAGGAGACAGGGATGCCATTCAATGGCGCGGATTGGGGAGAGGAGACGGGACGGCGGCCAGCGGCGGAGCATGCCCATGTGCGGCCGCTGCGGAAGAGGCAGTGTGACGAGGAAGCAAGGGAAAGGGGACGGTGGTCGCGGCGACGCTCCGGGGAGGTAGCTAGGTGTGTGGGGAGGGTGTTGGCGCGTGGAATCGACGGGTCCCGTGCCGACGGCGGCGCGCGGCAGCTCGCAGCGGTGGCGGGATGGGTTGTTGCCGGTAGAGGAGAGGAAAGAGGCGAGCGGCCGGTGTGCCAGGCGTGCGCGAGAGGCAAGAAGAAGGGGCGCACGGCCAGGCATGGCCAAGGAAGTAGAATGGTTCTCCGGGAGGGCGTCCACGAGAGGAATCAGTGAGAGGCCGGCCGGCGGCAGCGTGCGACGGCGCGCGGTGGTGGCGGAAGTAGAGGATAACAACAACGACCCAACTCGATGGGCGAGTGATCCAGGGAGCATTCTTGGGAGCTAGGCGAGAGCATCTATAAGGTGTAGAGGAAAGGGCTTAGGCGGGAGCTCACCGGCGAGCCGGGAGCACCGTCGACGGTGCTGGAGTGGGAGGAGGACGCCGGCGGCAGATCACAGCCGGGTTTCGCGGAGGGGCATCGAGTCCAGTGGGGGATGGCGTTCGTGGTGATGGACTCGGGTCGACGGGAGACACCACGTACACCGAGCGGCGTGCACGGTAGCGAGGAAGGAAACGCCGGCGACGAAGGCAACCGGTGAGGATGGTGAAGGTCGCAGGGCATCGCCGCTTTGGGCAGGGAGCAAGAGGAAGAGGAGGGAGCCCCGGGGGTGAATTTTATAGAGGAGGATGGGGAGCAGCTAGGTCGGTTTGAGGGGTGAGCCGAGGGAGAAGATAGCCCAAGGAAGAGAAGGAGGCGAATTAGACTTCTATAGTGAAAATTTAATTGGAGAGGATTTAGAGTTTGGATTTAAATTCAAATTGGTTATTCGAACTTAAGGGTTCAAGGAGGGGTGAAGGAAGAGATTTAAAATGGGAATTTGAATTCAAATTCGATAGTTGATCTAAAGGAGTCAAGGAGAAGTCAATCAAGGGATTTGAAGTGGGAGTTTGATATTTTGGAATTGAGAGAAATATTTGGCACGGAGTCCAAAGGAGGGAAGGATCGAAATTTGGAATTTCGGAATTTGATTTTTGAATTGGAATTTCCAGAGGAGACAGTTTTTGATATCGAGAAGGCACAATGATAGATTTTAATTCAGATCCATAGCACGACTTAGACTCTCACAGAGAATGGAATTTTCACGAGCAGACTTTTATTAATTTAGTTTTTAACGTCTCGTGAAAAGCGGGGTGTTACACATATTATATAAGGAAACAATGTCAGTGGTAAATTATTGAACTAGGACAAATTAGTGGTATAAAGGGTTCACTAAACCTCTTTAATAGTAGTAGCACTGAATATTTTTCTTTTCGTTTTAGCCATCAAACCAGTAGTACTCCCTAATCCCTACTCCTCATTTTCTTCTGCTTCCATTTTTCTGTCCGAGGGTCAACTATTATCTGAAGAGAACTAGATAACTCATGTCATGGTCCTGAAGAGAATGCATGTTGAGGTTGTGTCCGGTCGATAACGTTGTATACCTCTAATCAGGTTTCAAAAACTATTCAAACAGCCGCGGTATCGGTTATAGACAAGCTGAGTAATGCACCCAAAGTTTATTTTTTTAAAAAAACCTTGGAAGAATAAAATCATGATAGCATAGTCATATGGAAAATAGCCTAGGTTAAGGCAGGCTCGCGGGGTTACGTGATATTGATGATATTCAAATTATGACTTAGAATAGGATCATCTTTTAAATTATTAAAATGTTTAAACTGTGAATTTACGCAAAATAAATCACATTAGGCCATTCCCTTGATTCCCTATGCATTATGCATTATGTTGCATTTCCGGGGTAACTTTCTGAGTACAGTGGATGATACTCACTCTTGCTCATAAAGCTAATCTAGAGGATGGATCTGGTGGAGATGAAGGGTTGGACATCTAGTTCACTCCATCGTTGATTGCCTATGGTTGTTGTTTCTGTAGTCTTCCTTTGTTTCACTGTTTATCTTTGGATGTGAGGGCTTATGAACTAGTTAGTAAGGAAGTTAATATTCATACCTAAACATTTAAAAAAATCATTCTCATTTAAATTAGGTATATACTTAATTTGAATCTTGGTGCCCGGACACCAAGGTGCTCAAGTTAATTTTACGATGTGTGTGTAGTAAATTTGATTGGTGCACCATGGAGTATGAATTTTTAAAAAAACTTGTTAGGTATTAACATTAACTTACAAAACAAGGTTGAATTGAATTTGAATATTTTTTTGTTATTTTTTATTCTAGGTATGTACCATCCAAATATATAATTAGTTAGATATGTAATAATGGATTGTGAAATAAAGTTGAATTTGAGTTGTTTTGTTGCTAGATATATGTATGAATCAAATTATATAATTATATTACTAACTGAAATATTTTTTCGATTATAAATGAAACATTGTGTTGAAACATCATAAAATATTCGCTGAAATACCGAAAACAACAGCACATGCAACATACACAAATGAACTATTCAAACATAGTAAAATACTTATTGCAACATCTGCAACATCCAGATAGCACTATCCAGATAGCACTATGTGCAAAATTAAAAAATGATACGGAGTGCATTGTAATTAAAATTTTAAAATGTACAACGTAGTCGAATCCTATTTGATACATCTCCGCTTCCTGCACGTGAAACATCGAATTTCACACATCCCATGTATCTGCACGCACACATGCACACGCACCCTCCACGCGCACACTATATACTTTGTATTAGTATATAATCATGTAACATCCCGGTGTAAATATTTAATTATAATAAATATAACAATATAATTAAATTACAGATCGGAAAAATAATTTAGAAAAAATCATTTTGCTGGTTTCTAAATAGGAGGATAATGTATACGTATGTAACATGCAGCCTCGCTAACGAGAGAGAAGGTGAGGGGATCGATATATATGCTCGGAGAAAGAAAGTAGTGTGTCAGAACTCAGCAAGAAAGAAAGCAGCGCAGTAAGGCGGCCAATTTTTGCTTGTGGATTGGATATTTGGATGTTCGGTCAAAGAGCATTTTCCGAAGAGTGTCACTCCGGTACTCTCCACTGGTAGTAGAAAATAACATAAACCGTTGTTTGATCGAAAGATTCAGATTACTTTCTACTGTCATCCTAGTTAGCAGTAGTAGAAATGTGGAGAAACATTATTATTCTAAAAAATAGGGGTAAATTTTTTTTCCCTTTTTTTGTTTTTTATGGAATATGAGCAATGCCAATATAATGAATAACCACACATCGATCTAATCGGGAAAAAACATAAATGATAAAACTACTCGAAATTATTATATTAGTAAATTACTAATTTATCTTTAATATTACTGGTAGTATAATACTTCAAATAAAAAAAAGTACCGGAGGATCGCTTTCTCCGAAATGATGGTATCAACTAGAACTGTTTTTTGTTTTAGTGGTACTGCAACTGCAACTTAATCCCTTTCCTTTCAGATGCTTATCTTTACAAAATATCTCCCATTAGTGAGAATTGACTATGTATAATGACATTACTAAACCGTAAAAAGCCATATGTAGCTGGTCTCTTACCTCGTTTAATATAAGATTAGATCAAAACAAATTAAACAAACGGACTCGGCACAAAGAGATGCGCCGTGCACCTTAAAAAAATCCATTAAAAGAATACACCATAGTACGTAGACACACCCTAGAAAACGGTATATAATTACACCCCTCCTCCAAAGTCCAGAACACACACTCAGCAGCCATCAGTTCATCACAGACGGTGCGCATTGCTTTCCTCATTCCTGTTCCGCCATGGCTGGGGTTGGCGAGTTGCTTGCCTCTGCGGTGCTTAAGGTGGTATTAGGGAAGCTGGGCTCTGAAATTTGGAAGAAGCTCATGCAGCATGTGACTTTCAAAGAAGACTTAGAAGCTATCAAGAACATGCTGGATAGCCTCCAAGCGAAGCTGAAGGATGCGGAGAGGAAATCGCAGACGGATGGCAGCGTTCGTCACCTGCTAAAGAGACTCAAGGAAGTAGCCTACGACATAGAGGACAGGCTTGCCGCTTATGAATCGTGCTACAACGATGGCAATGTGAGTATCCTTCCTGACCATTGGCAACGCCGTTGATTTATCATTTTACATGCCCTTTTTTTTTTGTCTAACTAGTGTTTATAACTGACAGGAAAATTGGTCCGACTTTTGCGATAAAGTGAAATCGCGATTTAACTTGCCAGGGGAGATGAAGAAGATGAGACAAAATCTGGAAGAAATAAAGAGCGAAATGGATCTCACCAACTTTACGATAGATGGTGCCACAGATGAGCAGGATTGGATCGAAAGTCGGGTTTCAGAGGCAGAACTATTGGACAATAAGGATAATGTTGGAAGGATAATGGAGAAACGGAGAATAATGGATCTGCTACTATTCGATGAAGACTCTTTGTTTCAAAAAGAAGAAGATATCTTCTTTGGGGTTCGCACTTTGTTTGGAGACAACGAAGACAAATCCATAATTTCAATATATGGTCTTGGAGGATTAGGTAAAACCACTCTTGCTCAAATGGTTTTCGATGACAGTGCAACAAAAAATGCTTTTGGGTTTCTAGCGTGGGTCCATGTGTCAAAGAAATTTGATCTTAATGCAATCCGTTCATCTATCATACAACAATATAATAAGAGATTCCAAAATGGTGATGCTGGAAGTGGTAATGTTGACCTGGAGTCTATCCTCACTGAAAAACGATGTCTCATTGTTTTGGATGACCTCTGGGAAGAAGATGATTTTAATCTGGAAAAAATAAAAATAGTGCTTAAGAAAGCTAGCAAGGTTATTGTGACCACACGTACCAAGAAGGTTGCTGACGGCATGAATGAAAATGTAGATTTGCAAGTTAAGTTAGGTCTCCTACCAGACGAAGACTGCTGGACGTTGTTTAAGAAAAGGGCACTAACATCGACGACAACAATAAATCGCCACATGGAACGGACAGGGAGAATGATAGTGGAGAAATGCCAAGGTTTGCCTTTAGCTGTAAAATCCCTTGGATACATTCTAAGACACTTGCCGCAGACTCTGGATCAATGGGCGGCTATACTGTGTAGTGATATATGGGCAGAAGATGACGGCCCATTTTCGGACAAGAAAGTTATACCCTCCTTGAAGCTTAGTTATTACAACATGCCTCCCTATATGAGGTTGTGCTTTGCTTATTGTTCAGTCTTCCCCAAGGGCTCCCACATACAGAGGAGCAGTTTGATTCAGCAATGGATTGCGCTTGGATTCTTTGAGGGTCTAGGATCCGACGCGCCAGAACGTCTTGCGGAGCACTGCCTGAAACAACTCATTGGGATGTCGTTTTTGCAGAATGTGAACGTGTCAACTGTGGTACGTTTCTTCCGCTCCAACTCTTCTTTCTCTTATTTTCAGTTCTGAGATTAGCTTTCTCCGTGTTAGTACCTCCCTTAGTAGTAACTTTCCTTTTGAGAATGTATAAACTTTGATCCATTTGCGGACAAAAAACTGACGCGGTCTACTTTACTGTATAAACTTTGATCTCTACTTCTTACTGATGAAGTTGTAAATACTTAAGACTCAACTAGGAGTATTATTAAGTACGCTGCATAACAAATAGAATAATATATCCCTGGCTCATTCGTTTTGTTAAAAATATTATTTTCTTAAAACAAGTTTTTTTTAAGGTACGGATGATGATTAAAGCATCCCGGCCGGTCTCTATCTCTGTTTTCAGGATACACAATCATTATTTTGAGTTTGCAAAATAAGATACTTCAGGTAGCTAGGGTAATTCCTTAAGATCGAATTGAAATCTAGCTAGCTAGAACATGGGATAAACCACAATCTATCTATTATTATATACTTAAAAACTAAAAAACCATTAAACTTCATATAAATGCTCAAAAGCTTTCACGTGGTACTCTTATAAACATCTAAGTACCATCATGTGACACTCTAATAAATTATAGAAAATCTTAGAAAATCTGAGAAAAATCAGGCTATCGATTTTCACTTAACTCAGTGGATCCATTAATATCAAAACTATTAGATTTAATTTATCTTTACAAAACTTTTTTAAAGCACGGATGTGATTTTCACGCGGGTCAAGGAAGCTCTATTCATTCAGATTAGTTAAATCTAAACCACATATATGATCATGGATCAGTTATGTACAAGATTCCAGATCTGTCATTAATTAATCCTGTGTACGTATGCGTAACACAGGCACACGTAGAACCAGATAAGTTACACGTACACTACCTCATTCCAGCTTGTGGCAAACATGGAGACAACTACGAATCCCCTCCCCCTGCTGTGTGCTGCTTCCTAGATATTCCTTGCATGTATGCTGCATACCAGCTACTTTCTTCCAATGCCATCATCTCAGCTACGTGCAATGTCTCATACTTCCCTTTCTCATCTTTCCATATAAATCTAGTTTCTTAATATATTTTTTTCCTAAATTATTAATCCATCTACAATATAATTACACAGTTGTATTTCTTGTAATTAAATATTTATAGCAAAATCTCACATGATTATATTTTGATAAAAACTAATTGATGTTTCACCACTTATAGAAAATTGTTTCAGTTCGCTCCATAAAATATTTTAGAGACGCAATTTCAAAATATACTGCAACACCATCAACCACTGCACGAAACATGAAGTCCCAACCAGTGAACACACAAAAAGACTCATACGAAATAAACGGTATATTTACATGGATACTGTTAAAACTTTTATACTCCATCCATCCCAAAATATAAGAACTTAGAATCAGATAAGATATTTACTAGTACTACGAATCTAGACAGAGCACCTAAGAAAAATTTACTACATTATCCAAGAAAAAGAAAAAATTAAATTTACTACATTATCCAAGAAAAAGAAAAAATTATTTGAACCGTTAGATCATGTGTTGAGTTTACGTTATGGCGGTGCATATCGATTAGTATAATTGTACACAAAGGTATATAATATGTATCTATATAAGTAAATTTAAGAGTTGTATATCAAACCTAATTCTACTTTAATTATGTAGTTTCGTGCAAGTAGTAATCCCCTAGTTCATAATTATTCCAACCAATATAAAATAATTGGTAGCACATAAGATGCATAATATCTACGACTAGAATACTAGATGCACCAGAAACGACCGTCATAGACGACTGCATGCCCGTGGTTGTACACAGCTATCTATTTATATTATTAATTAAGATAGCTCAAAAAAGCACCATATTTATTTTGGAGATATAGAAATTACTATATTAATCGAAGAGAAAAAATATTAACCATGAGGGGTCTACATCTTAACAGTGGAGATAAATTCACTATAAGGCTAATAATTCAATTCTCAAGTAAAAAAACGATTAAGACAAATTACCGAATTAAAAATTCGCTTGGAATAATATTAATTGATTAGGAAACGGAGTACTACAAGTAAATTATATATGTGTCACGTGTCAGGCTCTCCATTTAAACAATTGACACTCTGCTTGGAGCCACATTGCAACCCACGGGAGTGAAGAAGGCGAATTAAATTTGAAAATATATTGTTTATTTGTTATTTCTTAGAAATATTCAGGATTCAAATTATTTAGTATAAATATATTATTGATATCGCTCAACTATTACGCGAGAACGGCGTGAACGTGACCGCGCGTCAACGTGACGGCGCAAGCGGTCGAACAAGCGGTCTCGCTTGGGGACGGCGCGAGACCGCGCGCTTTGAAAATTGATTAATCATCCTAATAGCGACACCGTTTTGAAAATTGATTAATTAGTGATTAATTATCACGATTAGCGATTAATTAATAATAGTTAGTGATTAATTATCTTAATTAATGATTAATTAATAATTAACCAATCTCTAATCAGGATAATTAATCACTAATTAAGCCATTTGAAATGACAAGACATTCGGTCTCGCTCGTTTGTTGTAAGAGACCGTTCGGTCTCGCTGTTTGGTTGTGGGAGACCGCTCGGTCCGCTCTCGCGCCATCGTCGCGTGACACCGCTGGCATCTTGTCACATCATTTCCGTGTATCCGTTGAACGATACCGACGGTATACTTGTGTTAAAAAGAATTTAAATCCCGAATATTTCTGAGAAAAAAGCAAATGAACACTATATTTTTAAATTTAATTCGGCAGCAGGGCCACTAGCAAAACAAACTAAACCAGGCCAATAAATCCGCTTCCACGTAGATAAAAGGAAAAAAAACTCCCCTACCCAACAAACAAATGATTCTGGCAGGTGGCACTAAGGGGTGGACAGCGAGCCAGCTCGGCTCGGCTCGGCTCGTCATGGCTCGTTAGCATACCGAGCTGGCTCGGCTGGCTCGTTAAACAAACGAGCTAGGAGGCTGGCTCGGCTCGACAGCCAGCTTGAGCTAGCTCGTTTAGCTCGCGAGCCGGCAAGGGGATGGTGAGGAACGGAGGAACTGAGGAAGGGACGGCGGGCGGCGAGCTTAGGGTGGCTGGCGCAGCAAGCAAGACGGCCATCGCGGCCTTGGCCGGCGGTGGTGGTGGCCTGACGGGTGCAGGGGATGGGGCGGCCGACGGCGGTGGTGGCCTGGTGGGTGCAGGGATGGGGCGACTGACGGTGGTGGCGGCTTGGCGGGTGCAGGCTATGGGGCGACCTGCGGCGGTGGCGGCTTGGCGGGTGTAGGGTATGGGGCGGCCGGCGGCAGTGGCGGCCTGGCGGGTGGAAGGGATGGGGCGGCCGGCGGTAGTGGCGGCCTGGCGGGTGGAGGGGATGGGGTGGCCGGCAGTGGTGGTGGCCTGGCGGGTGCAGGCTATGGGGCGACCGTCGGCGGTGGTGGCCTGGCGGGTGTAGGGGATGGGGTGGCCGGCAGCGGTGGCGGCCTGGCGGGTGGAGGGGATGGGGCGGCCGACGGCGTCGCCGCGTGAGCGCCGCCGTGTGCCTGCGTGGGAGGGTGGCAACGCGTGCGTGCATGCGGAGTACTGCGGTGCGGTGCGACCTGCGGGCGTGCGGTGGTATGGGTGGGACTGAGAAGTGGCCCCAGTGGGGACTATTGGGGATTTCAGGGTTTAGTCATGGAAAGTGGAAACAGACTATTGGGCCATCTAATGGGCTTTTCTTGTTTGGGACCCGAAGTGGACTTCTGGCGCTGGTATTTCTCTGGCTCATTGGGCTCGTGAGCCACTTGCAAGCCAGCTCGAGCTGGCTTGTTATAGCTACCGAGCTAAACCCTTGGCTCAGCTCGTTAGCATTTCTCAACGAGCCGAGCCGAGTCGAGCCAAGCCGACCACAAGCCGAGCGAGCTAGCGAGCCACGAGTATTTCGTCCACCCCTGTGGCAGCCATGCGCAAGCACCAAAAAATAGGATGGCAAGTGAAGTATCAATCTTATGTTGATCTTTTTTTTAATGCACACATGGACCAAATTAGTTTTGTTGTTTACTTGTGGAAAGATAATACAATGTTTTTTTCTAATTTGCAACACATGATAGATTTTGTGATTAAAAGATTGGATGGAAAGCTAAGCTTAAATAATGTGTATATTATATATTAATGATTTACTTTAGAGCACAATTTTTTATCATGTTATTAACCAATAAAACTAAAAAGATTCACACTCAAAATTGATCTTCAACACTAATTCTAATAATTTTAAAAAAACATGAAAATTGGAATAAAGTATGAATACAATTTAGAAATAACTAAAATTTAGAATAAAAAAGTATAATAAGAACACAAAACATGCTATTACGATTGATATATGGTTAATAAATGAAAGCACCAATGTTCACTTTGGATGTTTAGAAATTACCATATTAATTAAAAGAAGAAGAAAATTCTACCCCGTATGGTGAAACTAGATTATAACATTGTAGAGTAAGGGAAAAGAATAAATGAAGAGATCCATAAGAATTACATCTATTTTTATATCTACACAAGAGGTATAGATGTGTTATATTTTAATTACCAAAATGACAAAAATCCAGGATTGACAATAAAAGAAGGCACATCATGCTTTAGAAAAGGTTTCCATAAATGAGTCCTTCTGAGGCCATAGGAGCGCAAGCTGCTCAAGTGATGAATATTCGGAGCTACGAGAGGGTGATCTGACGGGCGAAAAATGAGTAAGGCGGGGGATGTGGTGGTGGCAATAGCTGGCAAGAATTCTAACGTAATCACAACGATGATAAGATTCGATTTTGTTAGGCACCGACGATAATAACGAAGAGAAACGACACAGGTTGATGAGTGGATACGTGAGAAAGGAATAGGGAGGTGGTGGTTGCCCTAGGAGAGCGATCCGAGGAACCACCAAGGAGTAAGTGGAGGTAGCGGCGTTTAAAAACTAAAAGGGAACTGATGTTCGATTTTAGAAGGTGAAGATGACAACAAAGATGAGAAATGATAGGGCATGTAGAAGAGTGAACGAACGACAAAGGAGTGGGGAGATGGCGGTTGTTGTGGGAGAGCAAGTCGAGGGGTGGCAAATTGCAATAATAAGGAAGGAGGTAGTGGATGGGCTATAAAGGAGTAGCGCGATGGTGGTTGATGGGACATCCAAAAACTATAAAGCATAACACCAATGACGATTAAGAAGGGGCATCAAGCAGGCCATTAAGGAGTAGGGTCGTAACGGTTAATGGGCCTTCTAGAAAGTAAAATAAAAACTAACAATGATCATGTTTATTTTTTGATATCGCAATGATAATAAAGAGAGAGAAGGGGACCAATGGATGGGCCATAAAGGAGTTGGGTGTGGCGGTTGACGAGACTTCTCATAAAACAAAACTCATGAGAAAATAAACTCTAAGAACTATAATACCTGATTTTGTTTTAAAGGTTACAAAGGGGCAAGAGGGATTAATAGAAATCGTGATGGGCTTGCAAGCAAGTAAAGGGGTGTCAAAGAAGTCAGGTAGCAGCTAATGTAACTTTTAAAAACTATAACATTGAAAACCTAACGATAAAATCCTAAGACAACGAGAGGTTTTTAAATAAAATCATGTGTAAACAAATGTAGATAATTTTATATGGGTGTTAGCCGCGTAACCATGCGCGCGAGCGAGTTAAAAATTAAAATATCATGGTCAAATAGAATTTGATCTCCAGTTAAGCTAGCTTCTTACCATTTTGTGTGCTGGTTTGAAAAATAAAACGAGATTTAGAGGGAGATATCCCTTCAAATATATTTTAAAAAGAAATTATAAGTGTGTTGGGGATTGAATACGGGTTCTTAGGGTTGAAATCACACACACCCCTTACCACTACTCTGTAAGTACATCTCTTATGCGCAGAGTTTGGTTCGTTTTCACCCAAACGAATGCGTTCATTTTCGTGCTTAATTTAAAAAGATGTGCCGTCTTATTGTTTTAATATTTATCCTTTTCGGGCATCTGACTAATTAACCTTGATTTTCCAGATGTCTGCACGATATACCGGATTTCAAAGTGTACTTAAGATGCATGATTTAGTTCACGAGCTCGCAAGTGCAGTTGCAGATGAGCAAGTGTGTATATTTCATGCCGGTGATCGCAGCAGCTCCAACACTGGAAATCACTGCCATTACTTGTTCGTCTCGAATTTCAATGAATCGTCCCAAGTTTCAATCTTGCCTGATAGAGCAAGAGCGCTTCATTTCAAGGAATGCGGGAAATTTCCTGAGACATTATCAGGAACTAAATTCTTGCGTGTTTTAGATTCCAGTGCATGCACCATCGATAAGCTACCTGACTCTATCAGCCAGTTGAGGTTGTTGAAGTACTTGAATGTCTCAGGTATGATAAGTGGCAAATTACCTAAATTGAGGAAACTACATCTCCTGCAAGCATTGACTCTGTCAAAAATTACCGACCTTGTTGAACTCCCTTCCTACATTTGTGAGTTCCTCAAGCTACACTATTTGGACCTACACGGCTGCTCAAATCTTCTAAAACTACCAGAAGACATTGACAAACTAAAAGAGCTCCAACACCTGAACCTATCACACTGTACAAGCATAGAATCACTTCCTTCATTCAGTTCATTATCTGGTGGGCTTCAGAAACTTTCATTCCTTAATGTATCACATTGTTCTCAACTTCGGAAGGTGCATGATAATTATCTGCCAAACATGATAGATCTGAATATGTCCTTTTGCCCCGAGCTGCAAGAACTGCCAACTGGCTTATTTAAACACATGAATATGCTTGTGTTTTTGAATTTCGCTGGTTGTGCCTCTCTTGAGGTTCTCCCTGAATTGGTAGAGGATGGCACTGGCTGCTTTATGTTGGAGGTTCTGGATTTATCTGGCTGTGCTAATCTGCATGCCCTCCCAAACTCCTGCTGTCAACTTATTGAACTACGGTTTTTGAATCTATCAGGCTGTTATCAACTTGAGAACATTATGAAGTGGATTCTGCGTTGGAAGTTTCTTGGTAAATTGGAGTACCTCAACCTCTCGGGGGTTGGTGCAAAAGGTGATTCTGAAGCTCAAGGTACCTCCTCAAGAGATTTAGAAAGCTCACATGATTCAAATAAAGAGTTAGCCCTGATGACCATGCTACAGAAGGATATCACCGTTGTCTGGCTTCGTCTCAAATACCTTTCAATTGGAGGGTTCACTCTCTACTCGGAGCAAGGTAATATTGGAAGAGACGCAAAATTGGGAGACCTTCTGACCCTGCCAAATTTTCATGTACGCCAGCAAGATGATGGCGAGTGCAGCAATATTTTGCTCCTCCAGCAAATCCTTGATCCTACACATCATCAACTAAATATCAAGTGCCTACAAAATGTGGTGTTACCGGAGGAAGCGAAGCAGCTTGAACTGGACAGGAAGCCACAGTTTCATTCCTTGAGTTTCGAGTGGTCCTTATCTCGGGACGAGACTCAGACCTCGCGCCACCTGGGCCTGGACCGTGATAGAGAAAGGATGCACCGGCCCAGGGCAAGGACTATGCCTGGATCGGACTATTTTGATGAAGATGAGGAAGCAATGTGGCTTGAACGGAATAGGCAGCGACACTTTCATTCATTGAGTTCAAGACGGTCTTTACATGCAAGGTAATAAATATCGTATAGCCGGTTAGTAGCAGATTAGTATCTGGGTAGCGGATTACGGATAACGGACGCTATTGCGATCGCTAAGTTCCAATAGCGAAATTAAGAAAAATAACCATAAATTTAGATTTATAAAAATATTAACATCAAGTTTCACTTAAAACTTAAAATTTAGACTTCATGTTTAATTACTCCTACATTTCATAAAATAAAAATTATGAAATAATATATAAATGTATAAGATAAAGAGGGCACACAATACTAAATTATTCTATCCATATGTGAAGCACACAGGTTAAACATTATAGCGATATAACAAAGTTAATAGCGGACTGCTATAACTGTCGTGAAACGCTGCCTAGTATAGCGGTCAAGAAGTGCTATAGCGGCCGCTAAATTCTAATACGCTATTTGCAATCTGCTACATTGTAGAGGTAGCGGTAGAGGTCCGCTACCGCTATAGCGGCCGCTATTGCGGGTGCTACAAATGCTATTTATTACCTTGTTTACATGATATTGGATATTCTTCTCAATTTGACGAGATATTCTTCTCAATTTGACGAATGGTCCTTATATGATATTAGATCTTCTTGTCAAAATGAACATCAAGCAAAAGCTAGTGCAGTGCTGGATAATTTGAGGCCGCATCGTAATTTGGAGTCTCTCTCTATAAAAGGTTACATTTCCAATGAATTTCCAGATTGGGTCAAAAAAATCAATGATACACTCCCATACCTGGTGAAACTTATATTATCCGATATCGAGGAATGTGATTATATCCCTGCATTTGGCCATTTACCAAATCTACAAGAGCTAGAAATTAATAATATGCCCATGCTTCGTGATGCACGAATAGGACAGTGTATGAAGCTAAGAAGATTGACACTTGTCGCACTACCAAATGGGGCTACTGTGAATTTATTTTACAATGCCAATATACAGAAAGAAGTACAGACGGTGGAATCTTGTCATGGCTTTGATGAAGAGATGAGAGAAACTAGACAAGAATTTGACATGTTGGCAGGTCAGAGAGCTTGTGGAGGACCCTCTAAGTTTACTAGCAAAAGAGTACACAAGTTACGGGCCAGATTGAACATTGGCACTTCTGGACGTACAAGAGAAAAGGCCTCCGCATTGTCAGAAGAGTCCAAGTTGCCACCAAAATTATCTCATGGTTGTACAGGAGTTGCAAGTAAAGCATTCCTGGAACTTGATTATCTGAAGATTGAAAAATGCAATGACCTAAATCTGCATCCCAGTTTCCCAAAGAGCAAAGAGTACTTCATCAAAGATAGTAGTCTTCATTATCTGGCTTTACAAAATGAATATACTTCAAGTTTTCCATCAGAAATATCATATTCTCGGTATAGTGAACACCCATATTCACAACAAGGTACTAGGATCCCTCTACAAGAACATGCTATGCTGCAATCGAACCCTGGACTGAAATCAAAAATGCATGTCGAGGGGAGCGAGGAATATCATTTTCACAAATGGGCAGAACTTATAACCACCCACTTGGACGAGTTGATTGTCACTCACTGGATTTACAATACGAGGGACATGCATTCAAAGGCAGAGAGAATAATTGGTGAGAATGATTCCATGGAGAACATTTATGGTTTGTCACAGCCGTGTATTGCCAAATTGAAGAAGTTCAATTTACGGTCACATTCTGTTGATCAACATAGCCAGCCACGCAGTACCGACAACGAAAGAACTTGTGAAACCTTCATAGGTAAAAATGGTTCTCAGGTTCCATATATAAATATTGGAGAGGTACGTACTATATAACTCCTTCGTTCTTAAAATTACCAAGCAAGTTTCTAACATGATATACAATAGAGTAACTTTACGATACTCTCCAAGTCCAATGATAGTATTTGTAGTAGAAGTGATCTTAAGTGTGATTTATGAATTTTACTATCAGTAGTTAATGTGGTAGTATAAATAGATACCGGTAGTTAATTAATGTAGTAGTATAAATAGATACCATATCCATTAGACTGAAAAAAAGTTCTAGATTTTGGTTATACTATCAGTAGAAGCATTGCAAAACATATACCTTTATACTTTTTCCTTTTGCAGGGAATATTATCAGATGGGCTTAAATTAATGACTGCAGAGTGAAAAAAATATTTAAATGTCTAAGAAATTTAAATAAGTATTCGATCTACAGCTTAGATTGACCTCAAATTTGGACGTAGAAACTACACATATAAACCACAGAAAACTAACCGATTGAAAATAAATTTCTGGATGAATTAGTTATCTGCAGATATTCAACTCTCGAGCAACCATGATAAAGGCTCTATTTGGAGAAGGTTCTAGCAGCTGTAGCTTCTCCCAGAAGCTCAGCTCACCAAACAGTCCAGATTAATTTTCACTTCGATTATAAGAATTTGTAATTATAGAATCCAGAAAATAAATTAGAAGCTGACTACCAACTAACAGCTTCTCAGAATTTTAAGCTCCCCAAACAAAACCAAAGAATTTAAACAAAGTCTGAAATCGATATTATCTCAAACCAGGAGGAACTAATTAATCAGAGGAACTATATATAATTATCAAACAAAAATATTTTGAATGAAAAATTCACGAATGAAACCAAAACCGGGTAAAAGCATATTACATTTGGTGATTACCACATTGTTGCAAAAATGTATTCTTTATTGCTTCTGGAGTGTTAGCACCCTAGCTTGCAAGCCATATATTCAGTTTAAGTTAATAACCCGTGTACTCGCACAGACTTTTTATTTTATATTTCGCACATAAATTTTGTTTAAAGTTAGTACTATCGACAAAACAATTTTATTTTATTAATAACTCCAAAAATCGAAATTATTAAGAACATAATTATATATAGAATCTATCCTATATTTTAATGTATTTCTATTTTCCTAATTTATTGCTTTTGGAATTTAGAATTAATAAGTAGATATTTGTATTTGTGAGGTTGCCACAATTTAATGTGTTCCATTTTTTAGTAGTTCTAAACACATCCAAAATAATAAATACCGGGCTATGCTTGGTTTAGAGTCTCAATTATAGTTATTTGACGATATATCCTGAAATTTAGAATTAATAAATATTGAGTTGTACTCATTTGAAGTCTCATGAAATAGTTTTAGATTATTCAATTTTTCTGACATTAGAATTAATACAATTTTCTATAAAACAAATTAAATTTAAATTCATCACATTTTAGCAGTAACAGAAAAGTGAACTTAGTTGTTCTTAGGGTATAAATTTGTCAAAATTTTCTTTATTTTTTGCTTCTTTTGTATATAATGAGTTTGAACTTGAAATTATAATTAATATAGGTGGAGTAAGGTTGCGTTAGGAAGCAGCACAAATAGAGAAAAAGTCTCTTATTTTTCATGTGCATGTTTCCCGAGATGCTAAACGATGTATTTTTGTAAAAAAAATATATATAGAAAAGTTGCTTAAAAATCATGTTAATCCATCTTTCAAGTTTATCAATTAATCACGCACTAATAGCTCGGCTCATCTTGTGTTACGTATCTTCTCAATCCTCTCTTTTCTTCTCATCTCAAATACACCCTATAAGATGAGAAGCACATATAGTACTATTCTTTCTCACATTATGTTAGTTTGTGTGTACCGTCAGTGCACTCAAAACTTGTTGGCGTAAAATATGTTCCTAAAAAGTGTCATACGTGAATATTAAAACCCAAACAACATGGCGTCGTATCACTTTACATGTAATACTATAAAACATAATGCCCCTCAGGTGCACAAAGCCGCAAACTACCATCCTTTCCGGGCTTTCCCTTTTTGTAAAGTGGCCTTTGATTGACTGTGCTATCGTACTTTCTAATACTTAAATATAGAGCTGCGTTCGTGTCTAGAAAAATAGTTGTGTTTACAGTTTACAGATCATGCATGTACTGTCTAAAATGCAGGTGGCTTTCTTTTGGGTAAAACCAATTGAAGTAGGAATGTTCTACACAAGCAATATTTCACTATTGTATAAACACCTTGAAGCACAAAGCACAGTGGTATTTCAGAATCTAGAGAATGTCAAGAGACCAGATGAAGTCCTAGAGTTGGCCAACTATCAACAATTGCGTTCAGTTTGTTTGGTGTGGTCCAGGAGCAATTTAACAGAGGATTCAAGCATGGATCAGGAGAAGGCAGTTCTCCAGAAGCTCCGACCTCATCAGGACCTGGAAACGCTTCGAATAGAAGGCTATCAGGGTGATGAATTTTGCTCTTGGATGATGAATATAAATTCTTTCCTTCCAAATCTCGTGATAATTAAACTGTCTAACATCAATAAGTGTCAATGGCTTCCTCCACTGGGTCAACTAGCAAATCTGGAAGTCTTGCACATCTCAGATATGCCTAGAGTGGAAGGAGTGAATGGAATGAACAGCCTGAAGGATGAACATAAGCTTCCACAAGGAGATGATTTTTTTCCTAATCTCCAAGTTCTTTCCATCGTAAACTGTCCTAGGCTGAGGCTTATTCCAGCTTTCCCTGGGTGTCGGGAGTGTGCCTTAGTGAAAAGCGGCAACATTCTAGTATCATTTGAGCAGTTCTCCAGAAGCTCGAACTTGGCATTGATCACACTGGAAATAAATGACTGTGGGTCATCATCTGATATCGTGAGATTTCTTCAAAGCAGTGAAAATCTGGAGCATTTGACTATTGATTCCTGCATCGATTTAATCACCTTGCCAGAACCTATCAGAAAATGCCGCTCCCTCAAGAAACTTGAGATAAGGAATTGCTGTAACTTTTCTGAATTACCAGAGTGGTTGGGAGAACTAACGTTGCTGCAGAGAATAGAAGTTCAGGCCACCAAACTCGAATGTTTGCCACAATCCATCCGATGCCTGACTGCCTTGAAGCTGTTGGTGCTCAACCAGTGCAACTACAAACTGCGCGCATGGTGCCAATCGGAGAAGAATAAAGGAAAGATTAAACATATCGAAAGAGTTGATATGAATGAGGTAAGCTATTCTCGATCTTTAATTGTTGGAGTACCTTTTTTTTTTCTCAGCAAATACAGAATAGCCTGCTTTCAGGTCCATGGACCTACTTGAATCACCGGTAAACCATTGACACATATAGCAAAATTTACTTTAAATCAATTAAGGGATTTGCTAGACAATGTGGTTCATATAGAAAAGAAAAAAAGATAATTTTATTGCCACGTACTAGAATCTTTTATTTACACATTTCCATAGCCTCACAAATTGATTGGATGGCTATTTATGACGCATGTGTATTTTGCTATACCTCATCGATCAATGATTGAAATTTTGATTATTAAATTAATAAAAAAATTTACTTTAGATGAAAAGCATTTGTAATAAACTTGTTGCATACACACCTTAAATAATGATAAATTCAAAAGAAAAATATTTATGAGGGGAGAAATTTGGAAGAGAAAAAAGAAGGAAAAAAGAGAAAAGAGAGGAGATTGGAGGGAGAGGGAAAGGATCAGGATTATCGAGAGAAAAAAAGGAGAAAAAGAAAAATTAGAAAGGGAGAGAAAAAAGACACCAATTGGGGAAGGGGCGTGCGTGGCGCCGAGTAAAAGCGCGCTGGATAGTGTGGCGGGATAGTGTGGGCTGGTTGGGTTAGGCTAAGATATGGGTGTATAATAGTTATTATAGACTCACGTCGAATTGAATATGAACGACAGATAACCATCTCAAAAATTAACTCAAACATACATGAAATACTAAAATTTCAACGAAAATATATTTAATTTTTATAATAATAGAGATACAGATGTGTACTTGTTCCACATGTGAGCTAGGCTAATATGGATTTTGGAGGCAGGGAATCTTCTCTTCTTTGCATGCATATGTGGGCCAGCTCCACGTGAGAGTCAGAATAATGTGGATTTTGGAGGCACGAAACCCTTGCCTCGCTGCATTGGTCCATGGCCTAGGTGATTCTAGGCATTGGCCATGCTATAGGGGAGTTATTGCAACTTCATGTATGGGGTGAGCTGCCTATACCCTTAAGAGCAGACTAAGTTTGTAAACAAATCTTAAACATGCCACATAAAATTAAATGATAAAATGGAGAAGAAAAAATAAAAATAAAAGAAAAACATCCTTTATGCAAGAAGCAACCTCGTCACAGACTGTAAGAAAGAAAAGGTGTGATTTGGATGCAAATGAATAAAATAAATAGTTATATTGTATTGAAGCTAGTATGTTAAAGATAATTTATTGTATATACTATCTCTTAATTAATTAGTTGATGATGTAGATAAAATTAAAGGTAGCAATCATCCTAACCATAAAACTTGCTCTAACAACGGTGATTGTAACACGGTCGTTCTAGGCCTGTGCCGTGTAAGATGGTGATTGTACGTAGCACACGTGAATGCCAAGAGCCGCTGATGCCCTTAAAGAGGGATAAGTGTAATACCCGACCCATTATCAGCCTGTAGTTGAGGCGCTTATGACTTTCAGTTGTGGTTGACACCATTAATGGGGGGTGATTGTAGCACATGACCCGTTATCAACGTTAAGGGAGGTTTAGTACCACTTTGAAAGTATATGCAGGCAGCTAGGGGACAACTTATAAATCTTGACCTTCAACCATAGACACTACTACAGATTTGATTTTTGTATGCGACTAAAATTGATTTTTGCACGCAGACAGACAGCCGTATGCGAGCAAAGGTTTGTGAAAATCGAATTTTTGCATGTAGCCAGCGCAACTGGATTTTCGCATGCGGGCACTTAAGCCGCCGCATGCAAAAAGGAAAAATCGTGAATTTTTTTTTCCGAAGATCGAAATCACACGAAACCTTAACCATAAATCCTCTCGCCGCCGCTACCGTCATCCTCGTCCCCCAGTCATCGCCGCTGTCGTCCTCATCCTCCAACCGCCATCGTCGTCCTCGAGCCGCTTCTGGATCGGGGAGGGGGAGGGCGACGACCAGCAGATCAGGGCGGGGGAGAGCTTGCCACAGCCGTCGTCGCTGGATCTACGACCCCCAGCCGTCGAGCCCGTCCCCGAGCCTACCACGCCGCTCCCGCCCGCAACCGGCGCCCTCTCCTGAGCCCGCCACCGCCGCCCGCTGCAGACACTCTCGAGGACGGTGGATCCGCCTCTCCCAAGGGCGGCGTCATCGTCCTCGCCGCCCGCCGCCCCTGCTGTCGCCGTGGGCGCCGTCGGCCTTTCCCGCCCACTGGGATGGACTTTCCCGCCCACTGCGATGGAGAGAGAGGGAGAGGGAGAGATTGAGGAGGAGGTGAGAATGAGAGGATGAGAGGATATGAGAAGAAGATAACGGAGAGAGGGGCTATCAAATTTTTTTTGAATATGCTGAGAGGGAAGAGCAGGGTGATTAGACTTGTAGGCGGGCTCTTAGAGGCCCACATGGGAAAATGGATTATTTTCCCATGTGGACCTGTTAAGAGAACCGCCTATGAAAATTGATTTTTACATGCTAGTCTCTTAAGAGATTGTATGCAAAAATGGAGTTCGCCGTATGTGAAAATATAGTTTGATTTTTGCAGATGCGACCAGTTACTGTCCGTCTACAACCTATAGGGATCCTCGTTCGGTAAAATCGAATCTGTAGTAGTGAGTATTTTCAGATTAACCCTTTTACATAAAGCGAGTGTAAGCGAAGTGCTATGCATACATGAATTTTACAATACATGAAATGATGTGGGCCATCCATTGTTTTAAATCCAATAAATTCGTACTATTACAATATATGGATGGTAAAAATTATCCTGAATAAATTATGTTAAATTTTGATTACTACTTTACTGTCGTCGATAGTAGAATATACTGTAAAAGGACAACGATTTATGTTACTTATCAGTTATCACTTGTAAAATAAATCGGCACCAATAATGTTAACGCTAGCAGACCAGTTGCTTTGTGCCTACAAGGTTCATATCGTTACGGGAAGTTTCACTTTTCTTTGTATCCTATTTTTTCCTAATTGTAGGTCCCTGTTTTGAACATCCATTCACAAAGAGATGTGATGTATTTCCGAAGTGTTACTAGTGACCATCTTATTGAACTCAAAATTGGGGGTCTGAATGATGAGACTGACCCAAAGGAAGTGGAGAAGATTGAATTGAGGGAAAAAACGGACTTATGCTCATTGAGCTTGCACTGGGATAATGGGACAAGGATGCATAATAAGACTATATTCGAAAAGCTCCTGCCTCATGATGGCCTGGAAATACTACGCATAAGGAACTATGCTGGTGTTGATTTCCCTAGCTGGATGTCTTCACTCCCAACCCTCGTGAAATTGGATATGGATGACACGCGATTTGAACATCTTCACCTTGATCGGTTACAAAACCTTACAGAGTTGCATCTCTCCAAAGTGAAATGTGGACATCTCCACCTTGACCAGTTACAGAATATCACAAAGATGGAGCTCTCAGGCGTAGAATTTAAACAACTCCACCTTGATCGGTTACAAAACCTTACAGAGTTGCATCTCTCCGAAGTGAAATGTGGACATCTCCACCTTGATCAGTTACAGAACGTCACGGAGCTGAAACTCCATGGGCAATTTCAACGGCTCCACTTTGATCACTTACTCGGCCTCCGACATTTGTATCTCTCCCGACTGCAGTTTGAACATGTCCTTCTGAATCAGCTGCAGAGCCTTGAAGAACTTCATCTTTCACAGATAGAGAGCCTAGGGTCTAACCAACCGGCTTGCATCGAATGTACCCAACCACTTGGGAAGCTACAAAAGATTCTCATGTCCGAAGTAGAGAACCAGGAGTTAAAAATATTCATGCAAGGAGGAGAAGGTGATGAGAATTTATTCCCAGGTCTTCAATATTTGAAAATGGAGTTATGTGAGAACTTAAGATTCCAACCATCCATCCCGAGGAGCACCCGCTATACCATATCAGGCAAACTAAATAGGCCACTTTCGAATCTCGCCTCGTTCCGGCGAGTCACGGGGCTGCCAACCCCTGGATCAACATGCACGATGGAAATCGTGTATACCAAAGGTCTATCTTCCCAAACATGCGAGCTTCAGCACCTTGAGCTCCTTGACATCACAGAATTAACTATAGACTATTGTACTGACCTTTGTCCTCTGCCAAAGTGCATTCTCGGCTGGAAGACGTCTCTCCGGAAGCTAGAGATACTGAGATGTAAGAGTATTGATTCGCTTCCAGAATGGCTGGGAGAAATGACCTCTCTAAGTGAGCTCATAATAGAGACCTACTTCATGGAAACTTTGCATCCATGCATCCAGCGGCTCACAAACTTGCAGACCCTGAAGCTATCAAAATGTTTCGATGATAAGTTTATAGAAAGATGTAGAGAGTCTGGAGATGATTGGATCAATATCATGCATATTCCCAATATACAGATTACAGGAGTAACCGGGCGTACAGAGATCATTGCACCACGTTGTACTTAACTTCGAACATGCTCTGAAAACAAAGGTACGCCCTTGATTATATTTATACTATCTTATGGTTTTTTGTAGTCCATTTATACTGTCTTATGGTTTTTTGTTGTCCATGTATGCAATATCTCAACCTAAGAAATTATTAGGATTTGCACTTTTTTTTCAATGTTGTACACACTCGAAGTCCATAAATCTTCCAAATCTGCCACAAACCAGCATATCAACCTAAACATAACATTTCCAATTTTTTTTTTTTGGTTGAGTTTGGGCACACATGAGCCCAAGTAATTGCAAAGCTAAATCTGCATGGTATTCACAACAGGAACCAAATCATTTTTTCGAATCTAGGATTTATACATGACCAACTTTCAAACAAATTTGTGAATCCAAACATCTGTAGGTTCAAGCATTAACACTCTGCAGAACATAGTTCAAATTTCATGAGCACCACTCATGTGTACAAGGTGAACAATGGACATGAATACCAGACCTAAAAATTAGGAACCATATATGTTCCAACATGATAATACACCTTCAATCCCTACATGTTCAAGAAAAATGCTTATTTTGTTGTTTCATCTTCAAATTTTGTCGATGACTGGAAATTTCGATCCCTCAAGCACACCTACAGGCAAAATACAATCTTTTCCTGTGATGTGAGACACATAAAACAAATGTCAACCGCACATGGACAAAATCATTTTTTTTCTTTTAAGTTAGACTAGCTCTGTAACAGGCGGATATAATGTTTACACTGGATTTCTTTTAGAGTAAATTTCACAAAACCGTACCTATCATAGTTCAAGTTGCAAAATCCACACGTACATGGCACATAACCTTAGATATTATGTTTCTAATATTTCACAAAACCATGTCATTAATCAATTTGACGTACTCTTATTTTTAAATTCTTAAAAGAATTTACTTACATAGACGCAACATTTATATGATAAATAAATAACTCATAAAGTTGAGATGTGATTGTAGAACTCAAAAGTGTAATAATCAAAATGATTAATAGTTTGGTTTTGTAAAACTTTCATAGCCATAATACTTAGGGTTAGGTGCCACGTATGAAAACCCTTCTGGTGTTATGCTACTTAGACCATAATAACTGGGGTTAGGTGAAATTTGTTTTCTATGGTCCTTGAAAACATACCAAAATAAGACACGAAACTATATATTTTGGGTGTTTTACCATATATTGATATTTTACATTATAAGATGTTTTGAGCTTTGAATAGATTCACGTATGGATCAACGTATGTGCTTTATATATGTGTTTAAATTCATATGGATGTTAGTGAATTAGACGAGTAATGGAGAGACCAAAACGTTTTATAATATGTAACGGAGGGAGTAATTGAAACCTTAAGCTTGTACGTAACGAGTGTCACATGGACTAACAATAAAAACATCTAGATCTCCTTGTGTTTCCTTTAATGATCTACAACCCCTTCCTGCAAATTCCCAAATTCTTTCGTTTTATTTTGGCCACACGCGTGTGGCCTTTTGGATGATGATGCTATGTATGCTCCTGTAGTATGTTTCGTCCACGGGGCACCATAATGAACTGTTGTAGTTGAGAGATTTTATACCAAATTAAAGATGCTGAACTAGCGACTATATGGTACTGGGTAGGGATCAGTAGGTTAGTCAGACTATAATTGAGTGACATGTTAATGTTAGTTTCCACTGTTCTCTGCTGCTCATCCTCAGAAGATGCATTCTACTCGACGCTTTTCTTCATTGTAATACGACAGAACAGAGCAGTTACAACTATTATACGTTGCGGAAGTTCACTAATGATCACTCACCCATTGTTTGATAATCTCATGCAGTAGTATAGATAGTCAACATCAAGAAAAGCAAAGGAGCTAACTGATCAGTTGCTGGGACAATATGTGTCAATAGCAGGAAGACATTAACCGGACATATTTCATCAGCCCACAATTTAAGTTTTTGGAGTCCTTTGCCATTGATATCCTGTACACAGAAATCAGTGATCATGCGCGACAATGGTGCTCTGTTTTCTGATGGATTGCTCTTGCTGTCTGATGCAGATGGATTGCGTTTGGTTACCAGCTGGCTTGTAAGGGTAGCATAGATGGCTTTGATTTGTTAGTATTCTGTCGAAAGCTGGAAACCCAAGAGTTATTTTTCTCTTTCTCTTGCTGTAAGAACCTTGTTATTTGGATTTTATTTTTAAAGCTGTATCAGCTCTGCTGATCTCTAGTCTTAAAGTAGATGGTGCTCTGTTTTCTTCAGTTGCCGATGAAGGAACTACAGTTATATATGGTGGTTTGTGTGTAGTATACATGGTAGTAGATTTGTTGATCTATGCACTGCACATCTGTGTGTGTATATATACACACATATACATACATACTAGTTAGGTGCCCGTGCGTTGTAACGAGAGAAAAAAATATATAAATTATGAATGTTTACATGTCCTAATCCGCTATAACAAAGTAAATGAATTCTAAAATAAAGAAAAGCTCAAATATGTTTTAGTTGAAAGCCCAAATAAGAAACAGAACAGCGTTCTTTCGCCTTACTGTTCGCTGCAAGCAAGATCTATGTTATCACGATAATATTTGTTCTAATGAGCAAACAATTAAACTCCTAACGAAGCCACCCCAAATTCATTCAAGAGATGATTTGAAAGAATAAATCATGACGAAACAAAGCATTTTAACATGAGCAGTCGTTAAGGCAAATCTTATGTATAGTAGAACAAGAGCAAATAGCAAGTCCACTGAGAAAACTTAAAAAGTTGCAACGTTTCAAGTGGAGTCTAAGGCCTAATAGACAACAAAAGCTTTAGTCATAATTTGGCTACTCTGAACAACAGTAGAAACTACAAGCAACCAGCTCCAAACCAAGGACACAAGTCATCAACCGAAAAACATTACAGACTATTCAGATATATCTCGTGAGCTCTTCTTGCTGACATAGTAATATAACATTTCATCATCCAGCAAAAAACAGAAGTATGTAAGGTTGAACACAAAACGACTCCTCAACAGTACTATTCTCCTGGATCTTGGGAAGTTGACGCAACGCCACAGGCCTGCCATCTGCTACCAGGGGTAAATGAAGTTGATCCACCATCTGAACTCTCTCATTCAACGTAGTGACATGCGCGGAATGCAGCAAACGTTAGCGTTGTAGGCCAGTGGAACTGCACAAGAAAGGCAAAGGCGCACTACATCAGCGCGAAAAAGTCAGGGGGAGATAGCATTACTCAGCTCATTTGCTAGTTACAGAAAGTATAGTCAGAACAAAAACTCATCACGTTGAGGCACTAACATGTGCAATAAGAATCAAGGTGGTCAATACTCCCAGCAAATGATTTGTCACAATAATTTGTCTTCACCGAAAATAAGTAGTTCAGAGCATGAGATATCAAGGAAGAACTTCACTCTCCTGCTCTGGCTTCACTACCAAAAAAAAAAAAAAAGAAGAAGAAGCAAGAAGCACATCAAAGCCACCATGAAACTATGCTGCTATCTGTACCCGCATTGTCTTATCAGTCTATAACATGATAACATCAGTAACCACATTCAAATTAAGGCATCGAACAAGAACAAGGGACTTTCCCAGATTAGTTTCAGGCAACAGGGAACCATCTCCTGGCAGTCCTGATTCCTGAAGCTAGAGTTGTTTAGTAGCTTTCATTTGAATAGTTAGCCCTGTCAGTCGTAGCAGTGATTTTGCTTTGAAACTTAGGCCCTGTTCTGAACCTCCTTTACATATGTTAATGATATTGACGGAAATTCATGCCTCTTTCTCTCACAAAGAAAGTTTAAAATTAATATTGACCTAATAATGTCCAGGAGTAAAATTCTTCTTGATAAGTTTAAAATTCTTTTTGATGTCTTTCATAACCATAGTAAGTATGGTCCCTGCATTATATATTAGCCAATAAACAAGATAGCCTGAGTATATAATTTCTAGGCATAGAACAAACTAAACTGAGAACTACTTGCACCCGAGCTTTCACAATTACAACAAAAAGGGACTGTTAAGTTTAAACCTTCCTTTCAATTATTTTTGCCAACTGCATGATGTATCAACTTGATACTATAACACTGTTGAGCTACGCAAATCCTCCCATCCAAACAGGGTAAATATTCCATCAGTGATTCATCAATACTAAAAATGAGTAGTCAAACCTTGGAAAAAGGCAAGTGTACGTCGTAAAAATTCAAGTACATCGGTGCTAGATGACCTTTTCATTAATACAAACTAAAAGATAAAAGTAAAAACACATACATGTAATGGTATATATAGTCCATTCCAAAATCCCATCGAAAGTAATATTTACTGTTGTTCAAGAAAAAACACGAAATGGTAGATATGAAATATAATAATTACAAAAATAATGGAACGTAAGCAAGCATAATGTGGTTGGTTAACTAGTAACATAATAATATACCTTTGTCTATTCTTTGAGGACCTCCCTATACACAAAGAGAGTGATTATGCAAAAAAACACACACTGACCTGAGAGCTCCCTATACACAAAGAGAGTGATTATGCAAAAAAACACACACTGACCTAAGATATTTGCTTTACTCTAGTGCAGGTCCAAAACTTGCTTTCGGGTTCAAAGGGCGTGCCAGTTGATTTGATCCTGCAATCAACAAAATAGAACATGCAAGTTTATTAGTAAACGATAGTCCATCAGCCGGGCAGCCGATATCATATCCTAATGTAATCTATCTAGTATGGATCGGTTGTAAGGCATATTCAATGATAAGCTAACCCTAAACTTGGTACGTCGGCTGAAAATATCAGTATTATATAATCTATATATCAATATTACTTTAAAAACTAGCAATTGGAATAGATCGGACCTAACCGAGACAGCATAAATTGCCCAAGTTTAAAATAACATGAAATAAGGATTATGCATACTCATGTCGTAGCCGATGACCAAATTTGAGCATGTATTGGCTATAGCTCCGATACAACCTTATACTAGGATATTCTCTAGCAACAAATATATTCAACTACTATCAATCAGATTGATAGTAAGTCAAATATATTTGCATTAGATTAGATCCTGATATAAGGGGTAGATATAGCATATTGAACAAAGCATGAAACTATGTAAAACAACTATACCAGATAAGATCGACTGAAACCCCGATACTATCCTTATTAACAAACATAAAACAGGCTAGAGATCATAATTCAAAACACGACTTAATAGATCAAACTTAACTGATGTAGCATTAAGTATGAAAAGAAACATAATATCTAGACAATCAAGCTGATGGTTGCCTTTTCAGGATGGTGGTTACGTTATATAATTCAAACCAATCAAGACAATCTAACCGTTATCGGCAAAACCCTAAATAGAGATCGGCCGATATGAATAGATGGCATTGTCAATGTAAATTATATAATGTATATGATAACTCGGAGATTTACAAGATAGAATTAGAGTGTCATAAAGACGTAAGCACTAATTCCGATAATGCAAACCGCCATAACAAGACTTACCTCTTTGCCGAATA
This sequence comes from Oryza punctata, assembly GCA_000573905.2. Taxonomy (NCBI): domain Eukaryota; kingdom Viridiplantae; phylum Streptophyta; class Magnoliopsida; order Poales; family Poaceae; genus Oryza; species Oryza punctata. Next base: position 33,024,957 of record CM002493.2, read on the forward strand.
TCAAACTGATGCAGCTCGACTCGAAAGCAAGAACCCGTCGAAAGTAAAAGAATAAAAAGTTTGTCGATGCACCGAGATTGATTGAACTGTTGTTGTTTTATTCATAAGATCTCGGGTCTATATTTATACCCGAAAATACAAACATTGTCCAAGATGGACACGACTCATATTGTCCTAATACAAATCCAACTAGCAAACAAGTCCCTTAGGCGGACTCTTACCGAAAATATCTATAAAGAAATTACATATAATCCTAATTAATAGATACATTTGCCAATTCTAGATTCTATCCTTGACTGGCAACATCGTTCTCAAACTCTCTTTCGAACCCGATATTGATCATGCATGTAATATCAGCCATATCGGCTATCCAGATCAGACTCGGTTCCAGCCGATACGGTCTTCCAGCCAATGCGCACTCTGCTTCTGAGAATCCCGCATATCTTAAATTACTTCGAATCGGACTTCGTTTCCGATTCATATGCTTGCTAAATTTCATCGTCAACACATGCCCCCCAATTCCGAAGTATTATATAATGCAACGGAATTATCTCTTCGACCCAGCAAAAATCTAGGGTTACCCATGTGACCGTTACGCACCTACTTTCATAAATAGCAACCGCTTTTCCGGAGTTTTCACGGCGTTAACTCCATTTTCACCGCTTAAGCCACCAAACCATCTCCACCAACTCCGGCGATTGTTCTCGACCCCTCCGGCGACCACATCGGCGATCATCGTTTCCGACGACAACAACAAGCTTTTCTTTCCCAATGGCGACCTCCACAGATGTTCCCGAGGTATTTTTCTGCAACCTCTAACCTTTGCTCACATCGGCCATCATCTTCCTCATCAAACTCGTAAATCTCAATCAACTCAACCGATTCAATTCGTTCTCCCTCTTACTTTTCTCTTTTTTTTCAGCACTTGAGGAATCAAATCGCTATCCCCATCGAGAAAGAACCATCCCATTACTTTCTCGGGCCGATGGGTGATGAAGATCCCATCTTGTTCATCAACTCAGAGACCAACCGCATTCCTTTCAGAGAGACCAAACCCAGCCCAACTCATTGGCCGAATATCTTCAGATCCTGGCCATCTTCCGTAGATGGATGGAAGGCATGGTACAAGCGGATGGCCGCCAGCAAACAAGCTCATCGGGATGAAATAGGTATTTCTCAATGCCTTTCTCTTTCATTAGCCGATACCAAGAAGGATGAACCCATGCTATCGGCTGCCTCATACTTCTGGTCTGATACCCTCAACTCATTTCTATTCAGCCATGGACCCATGACCCCCACTCTATTAGACATCCAGATGCTAACAGGCTTAGACATCTCTTCATCGGCCAACCCTATCAGCCTAAAAATAAAATGTGATCACAAATTTCAGACCAAGAACATTGTAGGCTGGTCAGGTTTCATAGCCGAAAACATGTGCACAGGATCTGTCTCCCCTAGAGAGCATACCACTTTTCTAATGATGTGGATGGATAAATTTTTGTTCTGTGGTTCCACCTATGGCCCTACAAAAAATTGGCAGCATCTAGCAGAAGCTCTAGTATCCAAGAAATCAATCCCATTAGGCAAATATCTTCTGAGAGCAGTTTATCAAACAATGAGCCAGACATCGGCCAAGCTCCTTATGGATACATCAACTAATTATGGAGGCCCTTGGTGGTTTATTCAAATATGGCTCAACTTATATTCCATCAAAGTCGCCAACAGAACTCCATTAGATGAGCTATCTTTCCTTCTCTAGCCAATGCCAATGATGAGACAGCAACACGCCGATGTCTGTCTTTCGGAGAAACAGCATCATCTTACCCTGGGTCAGGGACATCGGCTGAGCTATTCTGTGAATGGTTCAATCGATTCTACGATGGATTCCCTCACAAGTCTCGAGTTTGGTTCCCTTATGAAGATTATGCCAATTATGAACTGCCAACGAATCTTAGACTTGATGACCTGAATAATGAGGATTTTCCAGGGATCAGAGAAATTTTTATATCAGCCATATCCCCTTGTATACTCCCAACAGGTGTTTCTCAAGGCCGATATATCCAATCATCCTATGAGTTCTACCATCCCATGATTGCAGCCAGGCAGCTTGGTATGGGATAATTACCCATCGGCCTATACTTCACAGACAAGATCCAAACAAGAGGCATTGTTCCATTGGCCTTAATTATGGACAAAATCTTGAGCCTTGAACTTCCTCCTCTGGGTTCCATCGGCCAAATCTCCCCGATTAGAGAGCGAAGTCAACCTTTTGATAAATGGTGGGGTGAGTGGAAAACTCATCTGTTCTTATCCCTGCCAGCTGATTTCTACTTAACAATCATGGATCCCTCTATCAGCCCTCAGGTAAACTCATACATCTTTTGTCCTTGTCTTTATTTCTAACATAATCATAACTTCCTGATATCTCTCACACATATTTTTCAGGCTGGTAATTCTCCTCCTCCAACCAAGAGCAAAAGTGACAAAGATATCAACTATGCAACAGCCAAGACAACATCAGGCAAGGACTTAGCTCCTTCCTCTATCGGCTTCAATGCCCCAGCAATCAAGGATTTGCTCCAAGGCCAAATCAGACAGCCAATTGCAACCGCTGGCAAATGCAAAAGAACAAAGAAAGCTGTTGTCAAACCTACTGCCCCTAAGAAAAAGATGCCTGCCAAGAAAAAAGAAATCCTCAGTCGATGACACTCCCATCGATCCTGTCGTAGAGGAATATCTTGAGGAAGCAATAATAGAAGAAGAAATTGACGAGGGTGCTGCACAAGTCAGTGAAACTGGTCACATCTCAAGTCCAGACTCTCGAGCCGATACACCTCAAATCGATCCAACTAACCCGGCTAAAACTCCAAGTCCTCCCATACGTCGACCACGCAAAACTCAGGTATACAATCCACCTTTTTATCAATTTCATCTAGCACTTTTAATATCTAACAAAAAATTTTGTTAGCCTTCTCGAGCCATATCACCTCCTCATAAACCAGCTTCTAGTGAACACACGCCATCGGCTACAGGAAGCCACCACACAAAAGAAACAGCCGCTATAATCTCAGCTTCTCCAGTCCCTGTAAGACCATAACTAACTATCCTTCATATCGGCTACTTTTTACAATTCTTCCTTACAACTAATTCCTTTTCTGCAGGCCTTAGCCGATATGTTCTCTTTTGACATAAGGCAATTTCTTGATGAAGAAGAAGAAGATACATCCAGTAAAGCCAAATCTCCAATAGCCGATGATCTGAAGGCAAAACTAGTAGATATTGCTGATCGACTAAATGCTTCACTGGACACCCTAGTCACAAACTGCGGCTCAATCAGATCAAGATTCCAAGAAATCCAAGATCAACTTCCAGAGGATTTGATTGATGCCATCTCTCCGGCAGTCTTCTTAGAACAACATCAATTTAAACTTGAGAGAGCGAAACAAAGACTGGCTGATCGGCTAGAATACAAAGCACTTGAAGCAACCATCCAAACCACCCGCCAAAAAGTTAATGAAGAAAAATCCAAGCTGGATGAATTATCGGCTGGTCCAGAATCAACCCAACAAGAGCTAGATAGACTTAAGCAAGAAGAGTCTGAACTTTTAGTTCAACTTCGACAATGCCGGGTCAAGATCTCTGAGATAGAAAAGAAATTGGCCGATCTCCCTCAAGCCATTGAAGAGCGGAAATCTAAACTAAAATCCTCAATCAAGCATCTGGCCTCTCTCAACAAGTCACTCAAACCTGTACCAGGTACTGATGCAGCCGATGCCAAGATAATAGATGAAGTAGAACAAATTCGCCTGCGTGCGATCTTGGTAATCCAAAACTTCTTGGGTTGATGTAATAGATTAACATTCCTCAAACAATATCATTTTTTGCTGTAATATATTGCTATCGGCCATCGAGCCGAATTCAACTCAAGTATGATATGAAACTCAAATGAATGCTAACATCAGCCACCAAGCCGATATAAACTTGTGAATTTTGTCGCGTAAAATTTTGCTCAAAAATTTCTGGTTAAAAAAAATCTCATTTTATCCTCTCATGCCCCCCAAGTTTGTAGTAGGGAACACACTGCTGCAAACTTATATATAGTAGTCTAAGGTCGATAAAAATATCGACATCTAAAGACGATGTAAGCAACATTGGTTGTCAACCATACATCGGCAAAACACATCCGATTATGAACCAATCCAAACACTTGGGTGATATTTCTTTAAATATTTTCCATTGAGAGCTCGTCCAAAAATTTCTCCATCAAGTCCTTTCAACATATAAGCTCATTTAGAAACACACTTATGAATCCGAAAAGGTCCTTCCCAATTCGGTGACCACTTCTCAAATTTGCTGTCTCGTGCTCCTATCGGCAATACCAACTTCCACACAAGTTCATCCTCCACAAAAGACTTTGGCACAACCTTTTTATTATAATGCCGAGCAATCCTCTCTTTATCCTTCCTAACTTTCTCAAGGGCACGCAATCTAGATTGAACCAACCCTTCTGATTCATCAACCATCAAATTATGATAATCATCGGCTGTCAACTCATCTTGCAAAGAAATCCTTCTGGAGCCGATGTTGGTTTCCCACGGTAACACAGCTTCATGTCCATAAACCAACTGATATGGTGGAACTTGAATAGCACCATGACAAGCCATCCGATAGGACCACAATGCCTCAGGCAATATGGTATGCCACTTCTTAGGATATTCGGCAATTTTCCTCTTAACCAACTTGATCAAACTCTTGTTAGATGCCTCAGCCTGCCCATTAGCTTGTGCATAATATGGTGAAGAATTCAACAACTTGATTCCCATGATATCAGCAAACTGAACAAACTCATCAGACACAAAAACTGACCCTTGATCAGTTGTTATCGTCTGAGGCAAACAAAATCTGTATATGATATGCTCCTTAACAAACTCTATTGCATCTTTCGTATCAACTTTTTTCAAAGGGATAGCCTCAACCCATTTAGTAAATAATCAATAGCAACTAATATGAATTTGTGACCTTTACTTGATGGTAGGTTGATCTGGTCGATCATATCAATACCCCAACCTCTAAACGGCCATGGCTTGATAATTGGATTCATAGCCGATGCTGGCGCTCTTTGAATAGCTCCAAATTTCTGACAATCTTGACATCCTTTGTAATATCGAAAACAATCCTCCAGCATTGTCGGCCAAAAATATCCTACTCTTCTAATCAGCCACTTTATTTTATGAGCCGATTGATGAGTCCCACATATTCCTTCATATACTTCACACATGACAACCTTTGCTTCATTCAAGTTTAAACATCTTAACAAAACTCCATCAATGGTCCGATAGTATAATGTATCATCCAACCAAACATACTTGAGAGCTTTGTATCTCAACTTCCTGGAAACCGATCTAGAAGGATTCTTTAAATATTTAAGTATCTCAAACCTCCACTCATCGGCTGGCAGACATGCAACTTCAACCTCAACATCCTTTAACATCGACTTGTAGCCTGATGCTCCTTGAGCTAGATGGTTGGCTTCAATATTTTGCTCTCTAGGAATATGCTTCAAAGTAACTATCCTAAAAATCTTCATCAACTCTTGACACTTCTCATTATAAACCATCAAGACATCATTCTTGCACTCATATTCCCCAGATAATTGACTGATCACCAATAATGAGTCACCCATGATCTCAACAGTATCGGCCTCAACCTCCTTCAGCAACTGCAACCCTTTTAAAACAACCTCATACTCAGCTTGATTCTTGGTAGAATAAGGATTGATAGTGAAAGCAAATTGAAAACTTGCCCCCTAGGCGATATAATCACTAAGACGATACCACATCGATGAGTGCAAACTGATCCATCTAAAAACAAAGTCCATGGCATAATATCAACATGATCGATTGAATTATCCCTATGTTCGATATGAAATCGGCTATCGCCTGCCCCTTTACTGCCTTAGCTGATTCATACCTTAGGTCAAACTCTGTCAAAGTAAAAATCCACTTCCCAATCCTTCCCTTCAAAACTGGAGCCGATAGCATGTATCATACCACATCGGCCTTACACACTATAGTGCACTCATTGGAAAGTAAATAATGCCTTAACTTTGTGCAAGAGAAATACAAGCATAAACATAACTTTTCCACAGGTCAATATCTGGTTTCTGCATCCAAAAGTCTTCTACTTAGATAAAATATAACTCGCTCCTTACCCTCAACTTCTTGAATCAAAAATGAGCCGATAGAGTTTTGTAACACCTTGAGAAAATTCCTAAATAAAAATACACCGACCAAAAATCATCTCTGATTTATTTTTATAATTTTGCGACATGCCGACAATTCCTTTATTTGTTTTATGCCAGTGCCAAACTTTTATTGAAAATTTCCAATTTTTCTACTCCTCCGCATTTTTTGATTTTTGTTCCAAGATTTTCCCCCCCTAACCGAAGGTAGTTTTGCTCCGAAAAGTCCGCTTAAACTCCCTCTACCGCGGCCTTCTTGCTGCAAGCCTTTTTCCCTAGAAAAGTCCATGTTGCCTCCCCAAGCCACTCATTCCTGTTGGGTTAGCAATAAAGGATAAAGTTCAATCCTCCTCCCTAGTACTGTTTTCGGTGACGACATCGCCGCGCGCTGTGTTGAGTTGTGATTCAAATTCATATAAAGGCCGACTTCGGACGGAGCGAAGCGGAGGCCTGTCGCCGGAGGCTTGGGCCGGAGCGAGTATGTCTCCATGGTGTCCCAAAGCGGATTATTTCAGACCGAGGCACGCAGTTTACCTCTCACTTTTGGGATCGGTTCCATGAAGCTCTGGGCAGTCACCTTGCCTTTAGCACAGCCTACCACCCCCAGACCGATGGTCAGACGGAGAGAACCAACCAAATTCTAGAGGATATGTTGCGTGCTTGCGCTATCGATTTCACAACGGACTGGGAGAAATGTCTGCCCTATGCGGAATTTTCATATAACAATAGCTACCAAGCAAGCTTGAAAATGTCCCCCAACGAGGCATTGTACGGTCGGAAATGCCGTACCCCATTGATGTGGTCAGAAGTTGGGGAGGCCTCCGTCTTCGGACCCGACATCGTGCGAGAAGCTGAAGAAAAGGTGCGATTAATAAGGGACCGCCTTCAAGCCGCCCAAGCCAGGCAGAAGAGTTATGCGGACACTAGGCGACGGGAGTTAACTTTTGAGGTTGGGGATTACGTGTATCTCAAGGTATCACCCCTACGAGGGACCAAGCGTTTTAAGGTAAAAGGCAAGCTGGCTCCACGTTATGTGGGACCATATCCAATAATAAGCCGGCGTGGCCAAGTCTCCTATGAGTTAAAACTACCAGAAACCTTATCCGACGTCCACCCCGTATTCCATGTTTCTCAACTAAAAAAATGCCTCCGCGTACCAGAAGAGCACACCTCAGTGGAAACCCAAGAAGTAAGCCTCGACCTCACATATCCGGAGAAACCAATCAAAATCTTAGAAGAAGCGGAAAGGAGAACCCGCTCTAAAACCATTAAATTGTACAAAGTCCAGTGGAGCAATCACTTGGAAGACGAAGCCACCTGGGAACGAGAGGAATACCTCAAGGGTAGATACCCCGACCTATTCTCCTAGAACAGGTAAGCAATCTCGAGGACGAGATTATTTTTAGGGGGGTAGGTTTGTAACACTTTGAGAAAATTCCTAAATAAAAATACACCGACCAAAAATCATCTCTGATTTATTTTATAATTTTGCGACATGCCGACAATTCCTTTATTTTTTTTATGCCAGTGCCAAACTTTTATTGAAAATTTCCAATTTTTCTACTCCTCCGCATTTTTTGATTTTTGTTCCAAGATTTCCCCCCTAACCGAAGGTAGTTTTGCTCCGAAAAGTCCGCTTAAACTCCCTCTACCGCGGCCTTCTTGCTGCAAGCCTTTTTCCCTAGAAAAGTCCATGTTGCCTCCCCAAGCCACTCATTCCTGTTGGGTTAGCAATAAAGGATAAAGTCCAATCCTCCTCCCTAGTATTGTTTTCGGTGACGACGTCACCGCGCGCTGTGTTGAGTTGTGATTCAAATTCATATAAAGGCCGACTTCGGACGGAGCGAAGCGGAGGCCTGTCGCCGGAGGCTTGGCCCGAAGTGGCCCATTAAAGTTGGACTCCTGCTCCCGGGGATGCCTGGGGGTGCCGCGAAGCCCCCGCGGTATGGATCATCACCCTTTAGGGTTTCACCTTTGTATATACTACTAGCAAGCATGCGCGCGTGTGCAGGCCGCCGATACATCATCGTTGTCTACACCTTCCTCCCCTCGCCAGCAGCCAGGGCCGTTCACCAACCTTAGTCGCACGCCCGGGTGAAACATTGAAAGCACTTCAATGGCTGGCTCCCACACTCGGAGGCTATAAAAGCCGATCGGGTTCGAACACGCCACACTGCCTCACCTCATCCTCTTCCTCTATCCCTCTCCAACCAGCCCCTTCACCCCCTCCCCACGATGCGCATAGTTGCCGCCTTGCCATGAGCTAGACTTAGGTGGGGCAAGTGGAAAGGCAGGCAGCCGCGCCGGGCGAGGTGGGGAAGTGTGTAGCTCGATCGAACGAACGAACGGTTGAAACGATTGGAACGTTAGAACGAAAACCTTTGACATAATCACTAAAACTTGAGCTAAAAACCTGAAAACCACACCCGGCGGACCTCGGACGAACACCGGGAGCTCGAGGACGATCCGCGCGCCTAAGCCGTACCTCGACGATCGGAGCTCACTCGGTGTGCCGCTACCCGGCTGCGGCAAGGTGAACTTCTACCTCCTCTGTTTTCTTTTGCTCACCTTCTTCCTTGTTTTGTTGTGTTTCTGCGACGTTGCCACCGTGCGCGTAGCCTCGCCGCGCCACCAGCCTAGCTGCCTCCGCACTAGTCGCCGCCGCGTGCAGCCACCGGCCATGCAAGCCGCACCCGCAGCGCGCTGCCTCCGCCGGCCACTCCGGCCACGCGCCGCGCCGCCGCACCCGGCCGCCACCATGCGCGTCGTCCCGGCAGGCGCCGCCCCAGCCACCGGCCGCTGGCGCGTGTCGACTAGCCGCCGCGCCCGGCCACTACCCTGGCCGTCCGCCGCCACCATGCCCTCCTCCTCCTCCTGTCGCCTCTGTGTGTGTGTGAGAGAGAGAAAAATGAGATAGAGAAGAAGAGAAGAAGGAGAGAGAGGCTTACACACGGGTCCCACATCCATTTAAAAAACACAACAGAACCTGCACATGAGGAGATAAGGGCAGTCCCACCCATCAGACCTTTTTCCTTTTCTTTGATTTAAAACTTTTCCAACCTTTCGAATTCCATATCTCCCTCGTTTTAAGTCGGAATTGAACGAAACTTTCGTCAAAATCTTTCTAAAATCAAGATCTACGCAATGGCACTGGTTTGGTTATTTTTTCGATTTTTCTGGAATTTTTGGCTCTTTTATGTGTTGGCGAATAGTATGTGACTTTATTATGCATCCGGATAGGGTACATTTGCGAGGAGGAAACCGAGCTAGTTGAGGATGAACCCCCGATTGAGCAAGGCAAGTCACTATGCACCTCGCTTGAACATGTTGATCCTACTTTTATAAATGTGTTGGTTATAAATAAAATTGCATGCTAATATTGAAAACGCGTACCTACACTTGTTTAAGCTTTACCTTTGAAATTTTCTATCCTTATGTATTTACATTCCTTTGTTACCTGTGTATATTAATTTATGCGTGATTATTTATCTACTGCTTAGCCCTGCTTATATGGACGTTATACATTCCGCATATGGGACATGTGAATGTGGGAATACTAGTCACTCGACGGGAGTGGTTGTTGGAAATTGGGTGGAGACATAAGCGCCACCCACCGCACGAAAACCTTTGTGAAAACCCAAAAACTTAATTGAACAAAAATGATTTCGACTAGGGCGGCACGAATAGAATATGGGTGGTTCTGGGAACGGTAAGCCGCCGACCCTAGTCAGTTAAGGACCGAGTCAAGAAGCTAAACAGGAAACGAACCAAGTACGACCACACTTCTTGAGTGGGGTTAGACCCGGTGGACTAGGTTATTCTCGTGGGGTGGCACCCCAGACATGGTAGGTTCTGGATATCGGTATGGAAATGTGGAAGTGTGTGGTTTAATGACGTCAAAGCTTTATATATGTATAATGTAACCTTTAATCTCGGGAACGCCAGGACTCCCCTCACAACCGGCTCGAGGTAGGAATGTGGCGCCGGGGGTACAATGGGGATTCATAGTCCTTGGAGCGGGTGTCGCCATGCGAGGGTAACTAAAAAACCGGGCCGTGACAAGTCTCATGTGTTGGGTGCATCACGGAGTGTGGGATTAAAAGCGTACATCCACTGCAGTGTGAGTAAATTAAACTATTCGAATAGCCGTGCTCGCGGTTAATGAGCGCCGAGACTTGTATTACTCTTGACTAGACTCACATGCTTTTAAATTATTTAGAATAGGTTGGGATAAATAAAACATGTGTAACCTTGCCCCATGTGCGGGAAGGTTGAATTGCGATGAAGGAACTCCTAAATAAATGATGACATTTACATAGCGACATTTTGCCATGGTTAAATCTGCTAGGTCATAGGCTTGTGAAATAATTTGCGAAAACTAGCTTCACGCAAATAAACCGAAACCTGCCTTGGATCCCTATACACATTTGTTGCATTTCTATAGTGGTGACTTGCTGAGTACGGTTGGTACTCACCCTTGCATATTTCTACCCTTTTGGTTTTTGATGATGAGGACATGCTAGTCGAACTGATCCCCGAGGAGGGGGATGGTACGGAGGAACCATAGGGACTAATCCCTAGTCGATGCCTGTGGAGTATGGGTGGACCGCCGCAGCCTCACTTCCGCTATCCTATCTTATTCTATGTTATTTGGTATTGTATCTAGCCAGACACGGCCTATTAGAACCTACTCAGGTTCCCATGTACTATTTGGTACTGTAAGACTATGTGATGCAGACTGTGTGTACCAGATTTGTAATGTATGTATACCAACCTACCGATCCAGGGAGTTGGTATTTGTAAACACATATGGTTTCCTGTGCTATAAAATCAGGGCCGGCATCTGGTCAGGCGATGCCGAGTGTGCCAATTCCACGCCAAGCAAACGCATCTGCCGGCCCAGGCCCTCCAGACCATCCCGCTCTCATGGCCCTTTGCGGTCTGGGGATGGATATCTTGGGTCCATTCAAGAAGGCGTTGGGAGGATATGAGTACCTATACATCGCCATCAACAAGTTCACCAAATGGCCCGAGGCTTACCCGGTCATCAAGATCGACAATCACTCGGCGCTCAAATTCATCAAGGGCATCACTGCCCGATTTGGGGTGCCAACCGTATCATTACGGACAACGGCACCCAATTCACAAGTGAACTGTTCAGCGACTACTGCGAGGACATGGGCATCAAGCTATGCGTCGCCTCCCCCGCCCACCCAAAGAGGAACGGTCAAGTGGAACGCGCCAATGCGGAAATCCTCAACGGCCTTAAGACCAAGACATACAACGTCCTCAAGAAACACGGTGACTCGTGGATCGACGAGCTACCAGCGGTGCTATGGGCCAACCGGACGACCCCGAGCTGCGCCACAGGAGAAACACCTTTCTTCCTGGTTTACGGCGTGGAGGCGGTCCTCCCATCCGAGCTCACCCTGGGGTTTCCACGAGCAGCCCCGTTCAATGACGCAAATCAAGAGCTCCTCCGACGGGATGACCTCGACTACCTCGAAGAGCGAAGGCGGTGCGCCGCCTTACGGGCCACGCGCTACCAGCAGAGCCTAAGGCGCTACCATCAGCGCCATGTCCGGGCCCGATCGCTCCACATAAACGATCTCGTCCTGCGCCGCGTCCAAATGCGTGCCGGACTGAGCAAACTCTCACCCATGTGGGAGGGGCCGTTTAGAGTGATCGGTGTCCCCCGGCCGGGCTCGGTTAGGCTGGCCATGGAGGACGGCACAGAGCTGCCCAATCCATGGAACATCGAACACCTTCGCCGCTTCCATCCATAGAGGAGTCGTTGCGTTGTACCTCGGGCTTGGGCCAACCCCGCGTGCCCCCTCGGGCACAGCAAAGTTGACCGGGGGCTCCCACTATCAATATATCTCTTTCGCATCCGTTTCACAACAGTTTTATATCCGGTCCAATTGTGGTTTTCCCCTTACGGATTTTGTTGGGTGTTTCTCGTCTTACTCGGGACGGTCGCGTTCATGTTGCTCCTAAGTGATTCGCGCCGCCTAGACGCCAACGGGGCCCAGAGCGAGCCGTGCCCCGAGACATGTTGAACTCTGGGGGAACTCGCGAATGGCCCACAATCGGGTCCGCACTTACCCCGGTCATCATGCTCTCAGCCTGGCCAGTCTCGACATGTGGAACTCCCCAAGTGCTCTAGTCTCGGCTCCTATCACTTAGGACTACGGCCCGAACCCGAGCCCCAGCTTAAGACGAAACACCAATCAGGCCAACGAGGGAAGGAAACACTTGGATCACACATACAAGATATCAAACTGATATTCGAACCATGACATATCTTATTGCAGCAAATTGATATACAAGCATATGATGAAGATTCAACTATTACATGATCGGCACGGAGGCCTGACAGAGGGGCGCAAATGGAGGAGGAAGAATCCCTTGCCTCCTACGCCGGCGGTAACGGCTGTCCCTGCTCCTTCCACAAGCAGCAGCGACCGCCCCGGCCCCTCCCGCCGGTCAAATGGAGGAAGAATCCCTTGCCTCCTCCACCGGCAGCAGCAGCCATCCCTGCTCCTTCCACGAGCAGCGGTGGCCATCCCTTCAGCCGGTCAGCGGCGGCCGCAGTCCTTGCTCCCTTCGCCAACAGCAACGGCAGCTTCTGCCCTGCTCGGCGTCGGCAGTAGCAGTGGGGCAGTTCCTGCTCCCACAGCAGGTCCTCCCTCCTCCGTCGGCAGCAGCAGCAATTCCTGCTCCTCCCGCCGGTCGGTGGCGGTGGTCCCTGCTCCCGCAGCGGTCCCCGCTCCTCGCGCCAACCACCGCGGTGATCGGGCAGCGCTACCTGCCGGCGTCACCGTCTTCATCTTCGATGGGGATAGTGGCCGAGGAGGCAAATCTAGGGATCCCCTAGCGCCTTTGAATCGGCCGGCCACGGCCCAAGGTGCAACACGATGCAGCCTGTTCTTAACGGCAGCGGTGTGGAACGCGTCGGGCGAGTACGAGCTGGCAGGGATGCACCTCACCCCGCCGTCTAAGGCTGGGAATGGCGGCGGCGCCAGGCACACCCTGCCCAGCATCGCCGACTCTTGGTTGACCACCGCCGGCATGAACTTGTGCAGTTGGTTGCCTATATGACCGTTGCCGATGCGCGACAGTGGCAGCGCGCCATCCTCGGCCGGAGATCGTCACCGTCATCCCGGCGGAGGAGCGCCGCGGAAGGCCAGGGCGCGCGGCGAGGGAGGCGCTAGGACCAGAGGAGGTAAGGGCACAGGAAAGCTGAGTTGGGGAGAAGTGGCGAGTGAGGGGGAAGATCTCCTCCCCCCTCGACGCCCTTTTGTACCCTGGCCGCTGTTGCACCCGCCTCCTCACTCCTTGCGCCTGTTCCCTTGCCCCCTCGATTCTCGCGCGCACGCCTGCTGCCACTCACGCCGCACCATTTATAGCGCGCGCGTGAAACGTCGCCACCATCACCAAGATGGAAGAATGGGACAAGCCCGCCTTAAAGGCGGTACGGTTCCCAAAGAGATATGCCATCATTATTATCTTGAGCAGACGTGCCTCGTTTTGCGTGCCGCCCCTGGAAATGGGGCTGTTACGCAGTAACGGCCCATTTCCGTTGAGAGGCGACTTGGGTTACGCCCCAGATAATGAGGCTGTTATGGAACAAAGGCCCATTATCGCTAGGAGGCGTTTTTCACCCAACGCGTAGAGCCAGCGGCCGTCTATCTCCCCTGAAATCCTGGGCCCACTCCACACCGGTTCGACGAGGTGGCGCAAAACCTGGTCAACCAGCAGTGGGGCCCCACACAGGCTTTACGCCGGGGGCTACTGTCGGTGTCCTGGGCCCAGGGGTATGTGGACTATGGGCTTGAGGCGGCCCCGTCCGCCCACGTGGCCATCCCCCGAGGGGAGAGAAGGCTCGTGGGCGACGTGGCGGCCGCCCTCCCATGATGCACTACCCCCTCGGGGGAAGGTCCAGCGGGGGTCGGGCTCCCCCGACCCCCTCGGATCGTCTCCACATGCAACGAATTGGGTGAGCGCTCCTAGCGCCCACCTACCCGCATTAAATGACAGTGCAGGCGTAGTGCGCCTGCGCCGTGCGCGTGCCGCATCTATTGCGAAGCGACGCGCACGCATCTGACACTGGTCACCGTCAGCTGACCGGCGCGAGACCGGTGCGAATGACCGATGGGACGGTGTACAATGTCGTGCGTGCCGACGCACGCGCGGTCGGTATGATATGCCTCCCAATGAAGCTGCGTCAAGATCGTAGGGGCCGATCCGGCTCCTGCGCCACGTCAAGGTTGGTGCGTCAGGTCTAATCACCTGGCGCGTCGCACGATTTACGGTGGACTACCGGGTTCCAGCAGTTTAATGGAGAATAACGTGTTGGGCCGACCGCCATGATGGGTGGTCTGATCGACGCCATACCGGATCTACAGGAGCGGAAGACTTCCACTCCAAGCCACGCCATAGACTACATCTGTAAAATATTGCTCTCCTTTCTCTCTAGAAAACCGACTGTCTGGCCCCTGTGGTGTCCCCTGGAGATAAAAAAAGGAGGCCCAGGCCTAGAGGAGGGGGGTTGGAAGCTGCTTTTCACTTCTTCTCCCTGGGTTGCAGCGAGCTGAGTCCAACTCCGGAGAGTTAGAACCCACACACATAATCCACCACACAGGAGTAGGGTGTTACGCCTCATCGGTGGTCCGAACCTGTATACTTGCTCGTGTGTCACCGTTCTCTGACAGGCGATCTCGATCCTCACCGGCCTCACCGGAGCCAGGCCTGAGGAAGCCTCTTTCACGCGCCCCTGGGCCGAACTCGAAAAGGGGGGCCGCACAGTCCCCCGCTGCGGAGTTTTCCATCCGACAAGCTGGTATTCCACTCGCGATAAATTTCCTACTCCCCAATGTGAATGGAGGATGGTTATATGATACGGTGAGTTAGGCAATTTTATGTTCAACCAAATAATACTGATATTTGAGTCTAACCAAACACATACAAAAATTTAATGCAGGTCATTGATGCGTATGGTTACATCGCCAACATAGCAAATGAAAATGTAGGAGTCATCACAACCTTCCAAAGTTACTTGTTATTTCATGAATTTGAAGACTTCGATTCAAGATTTGATCATCGTTGGGTTTCACAAGTTGGCAAGATTTGTGTTATGCGACACATGGTACATTTCACAATCCTTATGAATTAACTAGTATGACTACAATTGCAAAGATATGTCAGACTCTGGTTTATATTTTAAAAAACTATGTCAACATTAGGTATTTGTCCCATTCAACGTGATGGGAAGCCATTGGAGTTTATTAGTGGTGAATTCTGTAAAGAAGGAGATCCAAATTCTTAACTCTGCTATCTCAATGACAAGGCTGCGTGATGAAAAAAAGGAAAAAAGAATAGTAATAATATCTTTCACCATATAAATTTGGTAAATAATATAGCAAATGTTTTTGCTACTGATGATTTTTCTAAATTTGTTGTATGGCAGGTAATAAACTTACAATTTTGTATAGAGCGTGCAGTTGAAGCCGGTTTGGTCACACTTATGGAGCCTTTAAATATTATTGTGTGGAACAAACAGTACTACACCGATATACCACAACAAATGGACTGGTAAGAAAAATTCTTAATAGTTGCAACCATTTGTACCTAATAACAGATTTATATAATGCCTATAATTTACAGCCAATCATGTGGTGTCTACATGATTAAATATATGCTGGAATGGGATGGAGATAAGATGCTTCATCAATTCACACAGGTACATGCAACACTATTCCATCTTATGACATAAAACAATATTTTACTCTTAACTAATTGTATCTATGGTTTAACATGTAGAAACAAATACATATTTTCAGAAAGAAGATATGTTGCAGATTGTTGCTCTCATAATGTAACAAAGTTCGGAGACCATCCTACAAACATCCTATCACAGTGTGTGAAATTGATATGGCTATTATTTATCCTTTGTGTCATAGCCCCTTCTAGTAAAACTATTTAATCTTTTATGTTATTCAGGAAGCTCAATTTCTCTCTGAGTTTGAAAGAGATGTTGAGGGAGAAGACATGCTATGGATGACGATGTCAAAATAATAGGCACTGGAAAAAGAAAGAGGGCAAGGAAGGTTTCAAACAAAACTACACATGGCAGTGTACTACAAGATGCTAACACAAAAGACACGTATATAGTAAGTCAAGGTAAAAAGAAGGGTGCACGAACGCTAACTAAAGAGGAAAGTTCTGCAAAGTATAGCACCTAGCAAGTAAGCCCAGAAAGTAAAACAATTGCACAAAGAGTTTGTTTTGTGAATCGAAGGATGCACACTCCTAGTCAGTATTAGTTGAGCCCCTACCAACAACATTAGAGATTTAGAGTTATTGAATTCATTGTTTATTGTTTCGGATCATATTCTGTAATATTTATGGATCTTTGTTTGGCGTATCTAACACTCCATTTATTCAATATGATTCCAATTAGCTAAGTCTGCTAAGCTAACTCTGTTTCCAGAAGTCATAATCTTACCGAATTTCACTTTGCACCCATTTTTCATACCATGAATGTATATTGGACCATGGTTTTCTAAAATGTTTCAGCAGCCAGCTTTTTCTGTCGTGGTCATTCTAAAAATCATTCTCTGCTGAAATCACCAAAAATTGCAGCCCAGTTCTGGAAGTCACACAAAACTACCAATCTTACCAAAATAAACCAACCATAGTACAATTCTACTACTCTAAAATAGCAATAACCTTCAACTCTACTGAAAGAAAGAATAAACTCCAATTCTATCATTCCTGTAACATTACTCTCTAGTGCAAATCGCTCTAAAATAGGCACAAAGTGCACTACACTCTACCAATATTCTGTCCAACTCTTAATAGCTCAAGTTCTGACAACAGCATACAAAACAGGCTGAATCTAAATTGGTCCCTACTCCCAATTATAACACAAAATCACAATCAGCAAGATCGACCTTATGCCCCTAATCAACTACTATATGAATGCACCTTGAAATATATCAGATCAAGTGAACTCACTTCTACGCACAGCCAGGAGGCGCGTTCGAAATCGCCGGCGGCCGCGGCTGCCGTGAGCTCGCGGTCGTCAATGAAACACTGCGAATGAAGGGGAGCCTGTGAGACTTTGCCTCAGCCACCACCAGCTCCAATTCCACCTCCGCCTGGAACGGATCGGGGAGGAGCGCTCGAAAGCAGCGACGATGGGGCCGGCCACCGCGAGCTCGTAGTCCTGGACACCCAGCATGATATCGTCGACGCCACACTCCGAACGCCCGTGCACCTCCGTTCCCCCCTCCTCCGCATCAGCTACTTCCACCTCCAATCCCACCGACGCCTACAACGGATCCGGGGAGAAGCGCTCCAAAGTGGCGACGACAGGGGTGGCCGCCGCGAGGTCTCAGGCCTGGGCGTCGATCTTGCGGTCGTCGACGCCATGCTCCGAAGGACGGGGAACCCGTGCGCCTCCACATCTCCCACTCTGCCTCAGCCACCTCCACCTCCCACTGACGCCTGGAACGGATCGGAGGAGGAGCGCTCCAAAGCGGTGACGGCGAGGGCGGCCACCGCGAGCTCTCTGTCCTGGGTACTCAGCTCGTGGTCGTCGACACCATGCTCCGATGGACAGGGAGCCCGTGCGCCTCCGCCTCTCCCCCTCCATCCAACGCCTGAACGGATAGGGAAAACGGATCAGGAGTTAGAACGGATCGGGAGTAGAAGTACAGAAAAATTGAAGAAATGACTTTTTTGCCCTTAGTCGAAAAAATCAATTAGGAACATTAATTACTATTTTAACCTTCCACCTTCTATACCTGACCCACCTTTTTAATACCTTTTTCCAGGTACCTTCTCTCTTTTGTGCGTTAGATCATTAGTGATCAAGGGTCCTAATTAATTCCAATCACAGAAGAAGATCTCCCTTTCCAAAGAAACGCTCTGCATTTTCTGCGAAACTCTTTGATTGCCCATTGTGGCAGCTCCAGCACTGATAGGTAATGCACAGATAGGCCCATAAGGACTGACTTGATCAGAGTAAGTCGGTCTCCTGTCGACAAGAACTTCGGCTTCCATCCAGCGATTTTCTTGGAGAAGCGGTCCATCAGCGGCTGGACTTCCTGCATGGTTAACTTGCAAGGGACAGCGGGAGGCCAAGGTAGGTGATTGGGAAAGAGTCTATTCTGCAGCAAAGAATTGATTGCACTATTGCCGATTGTTCTTCAAAGCATCTAATTGTGGTAATGGCACTCTTGGCCCAATTTGCCTTTAGACCGGTTGCCGCCCCAAAAAGATCCAAGATTCCCTTGACCACCCAGACATCTCGTTCCACCGACTGAAAAAAAAAAAGAACCGAGTTGTCTGCATACACTGAGACACAGGCGGCCTCAACGAGTTATCCAGTTCATTCATCGCACCAGATGAGATTGCAGTGGCCACCATTGCCTGCAATGTATCCATCACAAGAACAAAAAGCAAGGGGGGCAGCGGAGCGGGTCCCCTTGGCGGAGTCCCCTTGCCGGCTTGACTGGTTCACATTCCGTTCCATTTAAGCCCGCTTGCATCTACGCCGTCAGTAGCTGCGAACTGACCCAACTTCTCCATTCAGCGCTAAAACCCCGGAATTGTAGGAGTTGTAGCAGGAAAGGCCACGAAACGGAATCAAAGTTCTCATGGATCGATCGTCCCTTTATGAAAGCTGACTGCAAGTATGGTATTAGTTCTCCCATCCTGCCAGCTAGTCTTGTGGCCATCAGCTTTGTTGCTAGTTTGGAAAAACTGTGTATAAGCAGGGGCTTCTTTCTTTGGTCGTAGTACAACGACTGCTGAATTCAACCGGTCCAGGTTCTCTGAATTTGCCCAGGGAAAACTTATGCAGCGCATGTAGCACCTCGAGTTTGATATTTCCCCAAACATGCCCGGTAGAAGAGGCCAGTATAGCCATCAGGACCGGGTGTTTTGTCCGGTGGTAGATCTTTGATCGTCTTCCAAACCTCCTCCTCTGTAAAGTTGGCCTCCAAGTCCGAAAGATCGACTTGTTGCAGCCCTATTGCTTGGAAATCGATTGCCGCGGTGTCCTGGTCTGCAGAGCCCATGACCTCCTGAAAATATCCCCTGGTCATATCAAGCATATCTTGCTGAGTCGAAGCACGCTGGCCTTCGTGCTCTAGGAAGTGTATTGTCAGCTTCCTCCTTCTTGCTTTGATCTTTATTTTGAAGAAAGCAGAGTTCGTGTCCCCATCTCTCAGAAATTTAACACGTGCTCGTTGGCTTACCCTGATCCGTTCCAAAGCTGCCAATGCCAAACATCGCCCTTTTAGTGCAGCCCTCAGGGCCTCAGTCTTCTCTCGGCTGGTAGCAACATCCTATTCTCTTGGGCCACATCGAATCTGTAGATTATCTCATGAACAATTTGCAGCTGAAGCCTCAGGTTGCTTACTCTTCTTTGGCCCCAAGATTTAAGTTTCTTTCCCAATTTTGCCATTTTCACATACAAGACAAAAAGCGGATCGTCACTCTGGACATTCTTGGACCAAGTTTCCTGGACCACCTCCTGGAAGCCATCTAACTGAACCTAGAAATTTTCAAACTTAAATTTACGGTGCCTGTGCTGAACATCACCATATGTCAGTAGAATTGGGTAGTGATCAGACGCAGAAGAACTTAAGGCTTGCAAGTGGGCTTCAGGAAACTGTTCTTCCCACTCAGTCGTGACGAGAACTCTGTCCAATTTCACCAAGGTGGGTCTCTCCTGCTCATTGCTCCACGTATATCGTCTACCAACCAGGTACAACTCCTTTTCATCTATTGTAATCTGGTCATCATGCTTTGTTCTAGATTAATGTCTTACTACTCTGATTAGCGTGGTGATTTCGAGGTCTTAATAATGAACATGGAGGCTCCACAGCATTATCTTTTTTGTGCCCAAGCATGATTTAATCATCTGAGGAAAAAATGTCAAGGCCTGACGCATGGCAACACAGGATCAGGTAAAAGCCAAGATATGAAGCCATATTACACGCCTTGACCAAGCCCATCTGTACAAGCACAACAACCCGCATCGGTGCAAACCGCTGTAATGGCCAGTAATCCATACATACATGTATGTCAATACTATAAAATTTCCTGTCAGAGCAGCTTTAATTTGGTTCGTGTAATTTCCTGTCAATTAGGGCATGTACTCCCTAGTAAAAAAAAACCAACTTCTATCTGAACATAACATATATCCATATACATAGCTAAAAGTTAGCTTTTTTGGGACGGATGGAGTACAATGTAAGCTACAGGTAGGAATAGCCTCATGTGGGTCATACCGCCTAAGATCATATATAGGAAACTCTACCCCTAATGGAAGATACTCTTAAGGCTTTGTTCTTTGTTCGTTAGTGTGACTTCGGAACGCCATGTGTTCCTTGCACTGGAAGCGTGATCCCGCACAGAAAAGAAACCAGCGCATGGACGGAGCGGACTTAACGGCCCGTCAACGGACGTTGGTGCGCCGGTTGCCACTCGCAAAATCCGTCGGGAGTCAGCGCTGCCTGGATCATTCTCGCTCTCTCCGATCCCCTTTCTTCCTCCTCTCGCTCCCCGTCTCCCAGGCGATGCGACCAGGGCAGGCGATTCGATTCCCCTCACCTGCAGACCCGTGCTTCCCTATCGATTCTCGCCTGCAGCCTCGTGCTCCCTATCGATTCTCGCCCGCACGTCGTCTTGCGGCACCGGTCGGCTAAAGGTGGCGGAAGTGGCGGAAGCGGAGGTGCCATAACTCTCTGGAGCTGTCAGCGTCGTCCTCGAGGGTGGCAAAAGCCGACCAGCTTGCTCGCTGGGCGCGTCGTCATCGGCGCCCATCAAGGCCGCAGCTTTTCCAGCGTGCCTGTGGGAGTGCTCGTACTCTCGGGTGATACAGTGCTGGCGTGATTCGTCGCATCAAGGTGGCCAAGCTGCCGGAGTTCTGCAGCCACCTCTATTTGAGGCCCAGTGTGTGCAGCGTAGGATGGAGACGAGAGCGAAGAAGCGGAAGCGAGAGCTTCAGCTCTTGCGGACCGCATTGGAAGGGGTGATTGTTGAATCCCCTCTAGCCGTGCCGATCTCTATCCGGGGTGGCGATCTGGAGTCCGGCGAGGGTTCCTCCAACTCCGTCACCTCCGACGCGGGCAGCGCCAAGGCTGCAGCCGACGACGTTGTGCATATCGCGCATGCCCTACGTAAGGTTTGCACCAAGTCTCCGAAAGCCGTCATTGACTTCGTTCGAAGAGTGAGCCCTGCCACCGTCGGCCGTTCTATTGATTGGGACCTCGTCCACGACAACGACTCATCGAAGGTATTGCCGGCTTGTGTATATTTGTTTTTCCAATGCATGTTACGATTGACTTGCATATAGTAGATGGCCGATGGGCGTCACCGTTGGACCGATTTGGAGGTCCGTGCGTTCCTTGAGAGTTGCTTGGAGGAGATGGCAGCTTACAACATCACCTCCAACTCCCCCAAGGCCCAGGCATGGGAGAACTTGACAAACAAAATGTACACCAAGTGCAGGAAGAGGGTGAACAAGGCTCAATTGGAGTACATATGGGGGCACTGTAAGAAGCGGTTCCACATGTGGGTCTAGCTTGAATCACAGGCTACCGGGCTAGGTCTTGATCTCCTTACTGCAGCCATTGTCGCCGACGACTCATGGTGGGAAAGCAAAAATCGGGTATGTCAATCCATGAACAATTTATTTGCGAACCAATTTTCTTGGAAATGTAATGCAGTGCAATTTATAATATGCATGTACCTGTATTTGGTGTCAATCAGTTGTGTAGTTCGGCATGACATAGCACAGTATGATCATAAAAGAATTATGGAAACCAATGAGCAGCTGCAAATATCGAATTTTTTAGCTCGTATATGCTTTACACTATGTGCCCATGTTCAGTCTTTTGTTTTGTATGCAAAATGGGTATTGGTTTCGTCAGCACTTATTTTTGTAGTTTTGTAAATTTCAGCACGTAGAGATTTTAGTTATGTTAGCAAATTTCAGAAAGTACACATTAGTTTTATACATGCAGTAGAGTTCTCTTTGACAAAGTAGGAGTACATATTGTAGGGCATATAGAGCACTAGTTTAGGTCGAAACATTACTGTGCGAAGTATTTGTGCAAAATTTAGCAGGTAGAGGTCCTTAACAAAGTTCACTCAATATAGTTTAGTAAGTCCAAATAGATTTGTTACATTTTTCAGTGAACATAGGTTAGTTCTATTGTCAAATTTCAGTCAAAAAAAGTTTTGTTATGTTAGCAAACATCAGTCAGTACAGATGACTCATTTATTCAGCATTGACCATATTCTGTTAACAAATCTTCAGCCTTATGACAGACTTGGTATATGCACCCATGTTTTCATAAGCGATTTGATAGCGTACGAAAAGAACATTTTGTTACATAGCAAATTTCAGAAAATATGTATTAGTTTTATAATTGCAGTAGAGCTGTGTTGGTCAAAGTAGGAGTGCATACTGTAGGCCATATAGAGCATTACTTCAGGTAGAAACATAACTGTGCACTGTACTTAGGTTATGTATTTTTGCAACATTTAGCAGGTAGATGTCCTTATCAAAGTTCAGTCAATATAGGTTAGTTTGTCGAAATGGATTTGTCGGCTATGAACCAGTCAATATAGCTTACTGGAGGTGTCAAATTTCAGTTATAAAAATTTTTTTTCTTAACTTACCTAACATAAGTCAGTACTGAAGACTATCATTTATTTAGCACTGACCAAATTTATAGTAATGTTAGCACAATTTCAGCCTTATGACAAAATAAAATATGCACTCATGTTTTCAGAAACGAACATTTTGTTATATAGCAAAGTTCACCAACTAGCTTTTTTTCAACTACTTTCTGTATTTGTAATTAGGGGTGAAATTCCCTTTTATTTTGAGCTGTTGTAAAGTACTTTCTGTTGAATTGCATGGTTCACAATAACTACAAAATAAGGGACTAATTGTTTCAGTACTGTAATCAGCAAGTCAAAACCAATAATGTTAACTACCTAATGCCATCATTGACATATATACACCCCTGTGTGCTATTAGCTGCAGCTGCACTTTGCCTGTATGGATTACAGTTTTCTTTAAGGCTTGGTGGCTGTTTATATGCTTGCCTCAGTGCTAATCTTATGGGATTTAACTTGTGCATGTGTATTATTGTGACAGGTGAAGAAAGGTGTAAGCACCTTCAAAACGATCCTCTCAAGCACATTGACCTTCACCACGCGGTTTTCAGCGGGCGCACCGTTGTCGGCAACCACTCGGCTGTTGCGGGGGCAGAACAAGCCGTACCGCAAGGAGCAGTACAGTGGCAGACCATCGACCTTACGCAGCTTGCAGCCGGTTATAGCCCACCAATGCCCTCTCCACCACCACCTTCTGCAACCCGTGGTAAGGGAAAAAGGCCAGCAGGAGAAAGTGGTGGCTCAGGGGGGTCTTCAAAGAAGTCACGCACCGACTCCACTGGCAAGGCGCTGGAGAGGCTCTGTGAGTTGCGAGAGCAATCAATGCAGAGTCGCGCTGCTGAGGCAGCTGCAGCTAAGGCAGCTGCAGCTAAGGCTAGAGGGCTTGACGCCTATTTGTTGGAAAGTGATGGGCATCGTACTGGCTCGCGGGTGTGGTATGCTGCTTGCCGTCTATTCCGTGATGAGTTCCACTGCAACTGTTTCGTTTGGCTGCAGAACGCCACAGAACGCCTAGAATATATCACTACTTGTGGAGATGGACATGACTATTCATCATCTGGTGGCACGCACTAGTTTGTATCCTGTACTTCAAATTCACTAGCAATTCTGTAGTGTGTTGTTTTAAAAATAGTTTCGTGTAGTTATGTTCATCAGTTCATGTCTGCTAACATTTGCTTTGAGGTTCTGAGTTTGTGCAACAATTTCGGCTATCATACATTTGTTATATTCAATTTGTGCGACTTGCAATTTTCAATCGTAGATTTGTTTGCATTACCCTGCTGTCTTGACAGTAATAATCTTGTGCTTACATCTACTAATTTTGCATGCATACGTATATGACATTGCCTTGATTGTCTTGTGTGAAAGGAATTTCGCGATGAGTTACGGCGGTGGCGGTTCGAGCTGGATAGGAGGCCACACTAGCAGCGACGAGGACGATGCCATCATTGACATACTAGCTACTACTCTTGACATAAACGAGAGAGCACCAAGGAGAGTACCGGTTCAAACCGGTATTAGTTGGATGTTGGAAACCATGGCGAATCGAAGGCAATGTCGGGCAATGTTCCGGCTGACTGCAGAACAAATACACAATTTACGTGACCTCCTGAGCACGTCGTTCGGCCTTACAGGAATAGCTGGGGTATGTTCACTAGAAAAAGTGGGGATTTTCTTGTACACTATGGCTGAAAATCGTCCCTGCAGAGACGTGAACAATCGGTGGGTCCGTTCCAACTCCATAGTGTCTATTTCCTTCCACCAAGTTTTGTCGGCTATGAACGTCCTCGCTGGGAATATTTTGAAACCAGTGGATCCCAACTTCACTGAATATCACTCAAGCATTACTGACAACTATTGGTTCAAACCATTTTATCAGTCAGTGGGCACTGTTGACGGCACGCATGTGTCAGTCGTGACTTCTTCAGCCAGATCTATGCAACATAGGAACCGGCACCACATAATGACGAAGAATGTTCTAGTCATATGTGATCACAATGGGAGAATTATGTTCTGCGATGCTGGATGGCCAGGATCGATTTACGACCAAAGGATTCTGAACGAGGCAGTACAGAATTACCCATACGATTTCCCGCGGGTACCGCTTGGTGAGTTACATTGTTTCACTAATTTAATTCAATGGCATATGTTATTACATTTCAAGCTTGACTTCGACTGACAAAAAAATTTTTTGTAACCATTTTTAAAACAGGAAGGTATCTACTTGTCGACTCAGAATTTCCTAGTAGGATGGGATTTCTTGCACCATATCTACATGTACGATACCATAGGGATCAACTTGGTAATGAAGGAGCACCGCCACCCGTAGGACGAGAAGAGACATTTAACCATCGACACTCCTCGTTGCGAGGTATTGTTGAAAGGACATTCGGCATCGTGAAAAAATGTGGAAAATAATGAAAGAAATTCCGTATTACCCAGACGACGGTGTTCCTACACGCATCATACATGCTGCCTTTGCTCTGCACAAATTTAGGATGGATAGCACGGATGTGAACTACCGTCAAAATAATGCTCTGTACAACGGCTATCCCGTGCCACCGGAGAACGATTCCTTCGACCAAATGTATTATGCAACAAATAGCGAGCAAGCTATGAGCATGTTGCATGACTGCATTGCCGATGAGGTCTACTATTATCAGTAGGTGCTGGGTGACCCACAGGTTATCCCTAATGTGTGTTTTGTATGTTGTTTATTGCATTGAAGAGACTGTATGCTTTTCACCACTACTGACTTATGTACGGTACTGAGTACCATGATTTGTGTTGTGAAATTCAAGTTTTGTCATATTCAAATATTATGCATCGATTATCGCAACTGAGTTACGTAATAGATTAGAATTTGTATTATTCTACACGATATTTTTTATAATGTTATTTGCAACATCATTGTAACGGTAAATTTACTGCACTTATTATTTCGCTTTGTTAGTCAAATTTTTTATTCATAATTGCCTGATACAAAAATATCTACGACGTACAACAATTATTTTCTTACCAATATATTATGACAATTCATCAAATCTAACACAAAATAAATTGTCTACAAATTCATTACATATAATCCTTTGTAGCTAATAATGGTGTTTACGACTTAACAATGCCCAACCACGAAAATTAAAGCATGTAATTCAATGTATTAATTCATTAATTTTACCTCCTTTCCTTTACAAACCGTCCTACAGTTTGTACGTGTAGCAAATTTCCTTTTTACCAAAATATCTGCACTTAATTTTTTTTTTCAGCGCCTCTGCCTGCCGCCTGGGACGAAGCGGCGACGCCCGTCTCTCCAGCGATGGAATTTGTCGGCGAGCTGACGGCAACGATTTGCCGTTCGGACGGCCGTTGCGCAGTCACGGACGGAACAGTACGTGAACAGTGCCGCTACAGTACTCCATTTCTGAACCCAGGAAAACAAGCTGCCAACCAGCCCTTACGAACCCTAAATGGATCTTACAAAATCTACAAAATCTGATGGTACTATGTGGATACTGTAGCCCACAATACGTGTCCTAACCCACAAAACCATAAGTGTTGTTTTCCCCTTCTACCCCTTTTTATTTTATTCGGCCACACCTCCTACTCCTCTATTTCCTACTCATTTTCGTCACCTCTCCGCCCACCCCACCGATGACGCCGTCCCACCGACGACGACGTCCCAGCGCGCCCCCTCCGACCCCGCCTCGGCGCGCCACCGTCGACTCCACCCATTGCCGCTGGTGACCGATGGCGCGCGGGGTGCAATGGCCGATGGCGAGCGGAGCGTGGGGTGGCTGACAACACGTGAGCTCCCACCACTCTCACTCCCCCTCTCTCTTTCAAAGCGCGGGATTGGCCGACGGTGGCGGCGGCAGCAGCAGCGCCGAAGTGACAGCAAGGAGCACGAGCAGGAGGAGGACGCGGCGGAGCAAGATCCGGTTGACCTCTTCCCCAAGTCGTCGCTGCCTCTCTCTCCCTCTACCCACCGCTGCTGGATCTGGTGGGCAACGCGAGCTCCCGCTGCTCTCTCCGCCGATGGCTGGCCGAGACGACACGCGGGGCGCTGGTGGCCGACGGCTGGTGCCCGTTTCTCTCCCACCGCCGTCCCAGGTCGTCGCCATCATGGATCCATCTTCGTCGCGCTGCTGTCGGCTCCTCCACCACCTCTCCGCCTCTGACTCCCCACTGCCCACCGAGGGTGAAGGGGAAACTTCTGGTGTGGAGCCATGTCCACGAGCCACGATGTTGCCCCGAGGCGTGTGCCTCGTAGAGTTGTCGCGCCCCTCTGTTGGGAGATGGCTCCGGCCCGAAAAGAGATGTCCCGTCCACGGCGTGAGTTGATGCACGGGTCAGGGGTACCCATCAGGGGCGGAGCTAGAGCGAAATGGAGACAAGTGCCACATGCTTACTTTACTCAGCTTTGGACCAAATTTAAGTTTACGTGGGTGCCTAAGTTTACACAGAGAGGGTGTATATATGGTGAAAATAGATGAACTATAGCTAAAAAAAATTCTTGACCGGATTCCTGGGTACCCCTCTCATCAAGTAGCTCCGCTCCTGGTACCCATTGTACATGGCTTTAGCTCGTGTCCCAAAGAACACACGCGAAATTGCGAAAAATGCCAATTGAATGGTAGAAAGGAAAACAGGAGGCAAACGGATGTGATTAGGTGGGAATTGGGTGCGGAATCGCCAGTGCATTGACTGCCAAGTCCACGACGTCCGTCGTACTGGTTTGATTCCACGAGATGGCCGCCCCTCCGGCTGGGTCAATCCACAATAATTGTGTACTACCGCGAAAGAGACGGAGACGAACGAATGACTTGTCCCAATTCCAGGCGTGAAATCGATATCCTGATGTAATTTTTCTCGCTGGTTGATATGGTTTCATCGGAGCTGAATTGAACGCGTACACGATTCATCCGAACTTGCTCCGGACAGACTTTGCAATTGTTTTTTACTCTTCGAAGAGATTTACACGTGGTTGGTTGTTTGAAAAAAAACTCCTCATATTTGCACGGAATATGATATCCTTGAGGTAGCTTACGGCTGGTTGTGTTTTATCTGAAAAACGAGAGTTTTTCAGAGAAATACAACGCGAATTGTAGTGAGGGGTGGACCTTGATCACTGTTGCCACAGATTAGCTATAGCTTTCCTTGTGATGTCACACATTCACACTGGTGTTAGCTTTCTCATCAAGGCTAAGCTTCATGACATCGGGATGGCTCGATGTCAGTTCTTACATAGTTCTATGATTGTTCCACACATATGTGACATCCCATCTTATCATAAATACCACATGCTCCCATGTTACCTCCGTTCTAGAAAGGTTGTAGTTTTTACAACGTTTGATCAACTGTTTTATTTGAAAAACTTTTTAAGATTAGTTTTTTTAGATGATAAGACATAAATAATATTTTATATGTGATTGTTTTTTTCATAAATTTTTTAAATAAGAGAGATGATCAAACGTGTTATATACATATATCCACAGTTGTACTTAAAGCGAGACGGAAATAGTATACGTCTCATATTTACGATCCAATTAAGAAAGTTTAGACAGATGAAGTATTGTACTACTATATTTAGGTGGATGGAGATGAGATATAGCTCGTTGACTCCGAGCTAAGTTAGACTTTTACTGGTTAGGACTAGCCGTCCCCGCAAAAAAAAAAGGTTAAGACTAGGCGAGTCGCTCATTATCCACCCCTTCCATTTTGCATCCAACGGTGATGTGCTACTAAACTTGCAGTCACAGTGGGGATTTCTTTCTCTTTTTTTTCAGCCAATCACAGTGGAGTTTCCCGTTTCACCACCAACCTTCTCCGCCTCTCCCCTTCCCTCTCGTTCTCCGCCTCCGGCCAACCAAACCAAACCAAAGCTCGCGAAACCCCAACGAAATCCCCCCAAACTCCCACCCAGTCAAACACTCCCAACTCCGATCCCCACCCCCCATGGCGTCGGAGATCGAGGTGCTCGAGGACACCACCGCCACGGCCGCCTCCGCCGCCCCCGTGGCGTCCGCGTCCGCGTCCCCCTCCCCCGCAGCCGCTGACGGCGAGGAGGAGGGGCCGGCTCCTGCGGCGGAGGACGACTCGCTGAAGGACGACGTGTACACGGCGGCGGCGTACGGTGATCTGGAGAAGCTGCAGCGGCTGGTGGAGGGGGAGGGCCGCCCGGTCACCGACCCCGACGGCCTCGGCTACCACGCGCTCCAGTGGGCCGCCCTCAACAACCGCGTCGCCGCCGCGCAGTACATCCTCGAGGTTTTTCCCCCCTCCCCCCTCCCGCTTCCCGCCCGAACGCCTCGCGATTTGGCTGGCCTTCGTGTAGTCGTTGTTTGCTAGCGACGGATTTAGGTGGGGGTTTGGTAGGATGCATCATCAACCAATGCACTTTATGAGCCGCAATTTTATATGTTTTTGAACCGTGGGCTGCTTGTTATTATACTGTGTTGGCTAGGTGCATTCACTTTTGGCTCATTGGCTGGTTTATTGGATACCAAATTACCACTGCCTATGGCTGAATCACTCCAGGTTTGTCAGCAATTTTGTGGTGGCCAATTGCATTAGGTGAATCTGGAGGATTTGGGACTGGTGCAAGTTGTTATAGCTGGAAATTGATGTGCTTTTAGTAGGTTTCGGATGTTCATATGACCCGGAGATGATGCCACGATTAGTTTCTCAGTATCTCATTTTGTATGTTGTAGGCTTGACTAGAAATGGAACTAGTGAGACTCTGTTTTGGTTTACCCCTGAATTTTCATATGGATGTATGTTTATTTTTTCCATTGGATCATTGAGAATGTGGACATGCTTACTGCTGGATAAAGCGGTTGAGAATTCAGCTGGCCTGTGCAGCGCCCTTGAGGTGTTTCCGTTTAAGTCTTCTTTTCCTTTTAGTCTTAAGAGAATGAGTGTAAAGTAGGCTCAGTAAGTCAGTATAGTGCAGCGCCCCCGAGTTGTTTCTGTTTAGATCTTCTTTTCCTTTTATTAGTCTTAAGATCATGAGTGTATGGTAGGCTCAGTATAGAGTCTGAATAAGAAAGGTTACTAATAGTGTGCCTACTAAGTGCATGAATAAACTCTCACACAACATGCATACTTTGACGGTACCAGGAATGTATATCTTGATTGTGGTATGTAGTCAGAGTATGTTATTCTCCGCATGTAGACGAAGTATCACTATGCTATTCAGCGAGCAGCATTCTGCAAATATAATTTTGTTTGACCGGGCTATGAATTTGTGCTTGGTATTTGAACAGCATGGAGCAGATGTAAATGCTGTGGACCACACTGGGCAAACAGCACTTCACTGGAGTGCTGTACGTGGACACATCCAAGTTGCTGAGCTACTTCTGAAAGAAGGAGCTAAGGTGGATGTTGCTGATTTATATGGTTATCAGGTCTGAATTTGACTTTGTATTTTGGTCCCTGTTTTCCTGGTTTGTTGCTTTGGTTGTCCAATGTTGGTTCATGACTGAAAGACAACTAAGTATTGTTGGATATTTGTTTGCCAAGTTAACTGTTGTATTCACATTAGGGGATCAGGGATTTCCAGTATATAAATAAATAAATTTAACCTATGAATTCTCTAGGTAAAATGAAAAGCAAGAATCAGCAACTTTTGTGTATGGCAGTGAATTTGTTAAAAACTCTAAGTCTATACTTCTGTTTGCAGGCGACACATGTTGCAGCGCAGTATGGTCAGACAGCATTTATTTATCATATTGTTGCGAAATGGAATGCTGATCCAGATGTCCCTGATAATGATGGAAGAAGCCCACTGCACTGGTTTGTACCTTGTTGTCTACATTTATCATTATCTTATGTTGCACTGGAGTAGTAGTTTCTACCAGTGCACTTAGTAATGCATGTCCCCGTAAACCTTCAACTCCCTTCTTATACTTCTTTCTCTCTCTGTTTTTTTTTGGCATATTACCTTGTAGGGCTGCTTACAAGGGATTTGCGGATTCTATACGTCTCCTTTTGTATTTGGATGCTTATAGGGGACGGCAGGATAAAGAAGGCATGTGCTAAAATTATCTATTTCCATTATTACCTGTACTGCTATGCACATAGCAGTGTAAACCAACAGCTTAGCCATATCTCCAATTATATCAGTACACTTCAGAGCATGAGATTTACTTCTTTACTACAATGCTGCCCTAGGTTGTACTCCTTTACATTGGGCTGCTATTAGGGGGAACTTGGAGGCATGCACTGTGCTAGTTCAGGCTGGCAAAAAGGATGACTTGATGGTGAAGGATAAGACTGGTCTAACTCCAGCACAGCTTGCTGCTGATAAGAGTCATCGGCAAGTTGCGTTTTTTCTTGTAAGTAACATGAACCATGGCATTTCTGTTTTTGTATTATAGCCATTCTTTTGCAGAGCCCAATGCATTAAGCCATTAACAGTTCATCTACTAGAGGTTCTGCCGAGTTACTTAATATGATTTGCGTAATGATGTTTACTAATAGGAAACATTTTTCTTCACCATTGTAGGTTTTTAATATGATTTGCGTAATGATGTTTACTAATTGGAAACATTTTTCTTCACCATTGTAGGTTTTATATTCCTTCTGACTTATAAATTCTTTAGAGCTGAGTTTCATGTCTCCATGATGAGGTGTTATTGGTGTAATTTACTGATTATGCATAATTGCATACATAAGCTTTCTGAACTTTGTAGTTTCCCTGTAGATTCAGTACAAGAAGCTGCAAAATTCTATGACTTTTACACATGGAAATGATATTATTGACCAGAAACGTCATAAACTAGCATAAGACATAAAAATATGTAACCAAGGAGGAAAAATGCTACTCTTTGTTGTGACTTTGCTGATGCTTATATGCTCTTATATATTTTATTATAGATTCGTTGTGAGTTTGGGAACTGAAATGATTTCCTGACTTTTTGTGAATGCACATATAGATTAATATCCTTTTCACTAATTCATTATTGTATAATCTAGCTAATGTCACAAGAGTGATCATTTTGACCTTGATGTGAAAGAATATTACTGGTATTTCAAGAAAGAATCTACTGGAAGATGATCCTTTTGATGATGCTTGTTTTATTTAGATAGAAACAACACCTGATTTGATGATTGCTTGCAGGACAATGCTAAAAGGGTATATGATAGAGGATGCGATGGGAATACCAATTTTGGAAAGCTGGCGAAACTGGGGCTAGCTCCTGTACTTTGGTGTATTATTGTTGGCTTGCTTGCTACATATATACACTCTGTTATATCAGGTAAGTACCATTTCCAATGTCTTTCACTCCATTTGATCTTCCATGATGCAGTATTTACTACATTTCATTCTTTCAGGACGATATATCATGGATATGACAGCACCATTTGGGCTGTTTGCATGGTCAGGAGTTTTCCTTGCAACTGCTGGCCTAGTCATGTTCTATAAATGTAGCAGGTACTTATGAAAATGAAAATTAGTTGGTAGTTATTAAAAGTTGAAAACCAGAAGATAGCATGGGGACATATTGTTGATCCTTGTCAGATACTGCTTCACAAATTTCAATATAGTAACACAATTCGTTATATCTTTTTTCATGTTGACGCATTTTACATCAGCTGACCTGCTTATCAGAAATGTGGTAGATGTTTTACTTATATGGTTATGCCTTTTTGTTCTTGCATTGTTTATCTGTTGAGAATTTTATTCTGTGTAAATAGCCTGCTGTTCTTGTGTTACCCCATGGTCGCCAGATGAGATATGCAGCATTTATTGATTATCCTTTAGCTGCATCATGACATTGGCCTATGCTATCTGCAGGAAAGATCCTGGCTACATCAAAGCAAATATACGAGATTCACAAAATCAAAGGGATGATGTAAGTTTGAAATATTAGCTTAGTTAATGTAGCTTTCTACAGGCACATTTATCTTCTCTTTGGACTCTGGTGAATCTTGATTGATTCATTTCCAGGCTTAAAGCCAAACAATATATCCAAAATTTCACAATCCTAATCATGAGTAGTTATTCCTTTAGGAACCTTTGTTGAAGTTGGAGTTAGACAATCCTGCACTTCTGTCTGGTAACTGGTCACAGCTTTGCATAACATGCAAAGTAAGTACTGCATTGTCTATTAGTTTTCTCTTTGCTAGGTTGATATTTGGGCCTCTGATTCCCAAGGGTTATTCTACAGATTGTGAGACCTGTTCGTTCGAAGCATTGTTCTACATGTGATCGCTGTGTTGAGCAGTTTGACCATCACTGTCCTTGGGTATCTAATTGCATTGGCAAGGTACTTACATTCTTTTGGGTATCACTGTTTTGAGTAGTGATCAAACATGGTTGTCATCTCTTCTGGAGATGAAATGGACAACTTATGTCTCATGTTATAATGCTGAACCTTCAATGCAGAAGATTATGCTGCTATGTCTATCTTAAAAAAGTTGCTATAACATTATGAAGAGCTCTGTGCTCCACAATACAATCTCTCTTTTTTGGTAGCTTTTCGTATGATTTTTTTCCCTGCTGGATACCTTCTTGTCCTTTGGTCTGATCTATAGTGCATTGTAACTGCAGAAGAACAAGTGGGAATTCTTCATGTTCATCACTCTAGAAGTTTTTGCAATGATCATTACTGGTTCTGCTGCCATCATAAGTATTGTCTACTAAGTCCTTTGTGGTTTTGTCCTTAATAATTTGGAGTGAAAAAAAATTCCATAAACCTCAATGCTGTTTTTGTCACAGGGATGGTAAGAGATCCAGCTTCTCCAGCATCCTTTATTCCTTGGCTCAGCTATTCTGCTTTTAACCATACTGGGGCACTTTCCTTTTTCATAATGGACCTCTTCCTTTTCTTCGGTGTTGCAGTTCTAGCAGTAGTCCAAGCATCTCAGGTATGTAAAGGTTGTATTTAGCTTGCTACTTGATCTTCTTTTTCTCGTGAGAAACCAAACCTATTTTTGACCTGATCATGAAAAAAACCAGGAAGCATGTTTATTGTCTTTACAACCATCAGTAATGTCATGTAACACAAAGTTTCATATAGAAACTTCTCTAGTGATTTTATGAGGGTTTGCCCCAGAAATTTGTGAAGCCTTGCTGGATTTGTCAAATGAACATGTCATAATTATCTAGTTCATGTGTGTATCCTGTATAAAGTTTGGATACAGTAGAAATAACATTGAATTTTAGGCAATGAAATTGCTGTGTGATACATAATTTAGTAGCGAAACTGATTCCATTTACGAGACAGAGGTGAAGTCAGTAGATGTCAGGTATTATCTGGCTTATTTGATTTATTAATTAGTTTTATGTGATGTTTCTGTATACAACAGTTCTTTCCATCCGGTAGCTATAACTTTTTCAGAATGGACATGAGGATTTGAGGAGCATATTTTTCTGTTCTGTTTTATGATGTGTTCATGCCTTACTTCCATCTCCCATGCAGATAGCGAAGAACATTACAACAAATGAGATGGCAAATTCCATGAGATACAGTTATCTAAGAGGTCCAGGTGGAAGATTCAGAAACCCATTTGACCATGGAGTGCGCAAGAACTGCTCCGAATTCTTGTTAAATGGATACAATGAGGACATTGAACGTCTTGATCATACGTCACACACTGATGAGGAAATGGGAATGATACAGATGACAAGCGCGGTCTCGCAGAATGGCGAGGGCCCTTCCCACCACAGTAATGGCACTGGCCATTCTTGTGCTGAATCACATGCTCATTCAAAATCTCACAGTCAAGTAAGTTCATCTCAGTGTTGTGACCACAGTAAGAAGACCGATAGAACACCATTGGGCCTAGGGCTGGGCCTTGGACGAAACAGTGCTTCCCGGCAGTATGTCCGGTCTCTTCTCCCATTGTGATTCGTTATATGCAGATCATGTTGTGTGCTCTCTGTAGATTGTATGTGTTCATGCTGAGGCTCCATTATTTATTTAGCTGCTTGTGACATACCACATAGGTTTCGCTAGCTTACGTTAATATTGTTGGGGTGCTAGCTGTGTGAAAATTCAGATCTATTAGATCCAGTAATTTTTGTGGTGAATACATAGGAGATGAAGGTAGCAGTTCATGAATATCCGCTGATCCGCAGTTCAGAAATGTCTTGTAGCTCCTGAAAAGAGGGCAACAATTTTGTGCTGATGCAGCAGCATGAAACATCTTCGTTGCTGTGCCCCTTGGTGTCAATAGAACTCCAGCATTTTAGCTTCAGGATTTTACATCTCTGGGAAAATGTAGTTGTAAACTAAGATAATTGTAAATTCATTAGCAAATTCAGTGTGGCATAAGCTGCTTTCTGTAATTCATTCATGCTCTTGCTTAGGATATTCTTCAGATGAGAAGGTTCTGTCCAGTACTCCAGTGTGATACCCAATTGCTAACTGTTATATACTGGTGTTCTCTTTTTTTTTGTTAGGATATATTGGTGTTTTCTGTGACGAGTACATTGTTTTGTAGTAGTGATTTAAGAATTTAGATACTCTTGTTGTGATCTATAGCTGCTGTACTGACAATCCAGAAAGTTGTAACAATAAATATCTGAACTCTTGACGTGTTATGAACTCTCGTAGGACCTACGAATGGATGATACGTCCGTTCCAAAATATAAGTATATATGTATGGTTTTTAAAATGTATCCGGATGATGTGCATATTTTTGGAATATTTTTGGAACAGAGGGAGTACTACTTTTTTTTTTCTTCTAGTTATTCCCCATTTAGCGTATCTGGCACTGGCAGTACGACATTGCTTGCAGCTTGTATCTGAGTATCTCTAGTTATAATCATTTTTTAGCCGATGAACATTCAGTTCAGGAGTACATGGTATTCTCCATGATTTTTAAGAGAAGGATGGCCTTGTCGGCTTATCCCCGCCAGAACAATGAATTGGATGGCTGGCTGGCCGGAGAGGAACCATTTGCAACTCTTTCCTGTTTACGTGTTACCGACACTCGTAAATAAATTCTTAAATTTAAAATACAAGAAATTTTTAGTTCATGGAGAAATTTTCCTGTATTGAAAACTGAAATATCTCTGCCTATCTAAAACTAAAAAACAAATAGAAAGAAAGAAAGAAACTTTAGCACTCGCAACTTGGGCTCGGTCCAGCTCCAGCCTCCAGGAGCCGGATGCTATCGTGGTCCAGATCACCCGGCCCGGCCCATCCTACCTCATCACGCAACGCGACACTGACCTACCCAGACAGCGCCCCCCTTCCTTCTCCCGCCGCCGCTCCAAAACCCCACCTCCCCTCTAAAACCCTCGCCGGCGGCGCACCTCCACCCAAGCAGAGCAGCCAAGCCCTCGAAAATCATCAGCAGCAGCAGCCGGAGAAGTAACCGCCGCCGCCGCCGCTCCAGCGGTGGGAGAGTGAGGGAGATGGGGATCTTCGAGCCGTTCCGCGCCATCGGGTACATCACGGCCGGCGGCGTGCCCTTCTCCGTGCAGCGCCTCGGCACCGAGACCTTCGTCACCGTCAGCGTCGGCAAGGCCTTCCACGTCTACAACGTAAGCTGCTCTCTCCCGCTCGTCTCCCACCCCCACCCCCCACGCCGCCCTACCACCGTCCCCCTCGTCGTGTGCTCGCGTCTCAAATCGGAGTAGCTTACGGGGAGCTTGGTGGAGCGTGTTGATCTGGTAGAAGTTGGAACGCGTGATTTGAGATGCTTGGAACGGTGATTGTGTAGTAAAGTCCTAGTTGAAGCTCAGGAGCTAGTTACTGATTGTGGTATTAGCTTAATGCGATTTGCTCACTATCTCGATTCAATCGAGCTCCTTCATTGTACATATGAGCTTTACGCGTGCCTCTAGTTTCTCTCACCTTGTATAGTTTTCTGATGTAGCTAACTCATTTTTAGAACCTAACTGGACTTAATCTTGTTTTGCAGTGTGCTAAACTGAATTTGGTCCTTTCTGGTAAGTGTGTTATTTTTTGGGCTATGTGAAGGTTCTTAATGTATAGCGTTTTTCCTTGTGGTTTACGAATTGTTATGTGATCAAGGACCTCAATTGCCCAAGAAGATTCGTGCTCTTGCATCCTACAAGGATTATACATTTGCTGCGTATGGAAGTGATATCGCTGTTTTCAAACGAACTGATCAGGTGAGGGTGTTACTGTGCTTGCAATAGCAGATCTTGCATTATCATGTTAGTTACTACTAGTACTAGTTAGTTGTTTAGGCCATTGAGGCAACCATTCATATTATTACTGTTAAAAGCAGGGGCTTGGGCCTTTTATCTAAATATTATTACTGGTTCACTTGATGTTGCAACATTTTGGAGATAGTCAGATTATGTGCTCCTATAATATTTGAAACTGGAAATTTGAATAGTTTCTGAATGAAATGGTTCTTTCAAACTTCCAAAAAGGATATCCAAATGCAACATTTTGTGCCCATCAACTGCTACAGGGACTTCTCTCAATCAGACAGTTCTTTTTTATGTTCTAACTGGATTTCATTCAATCAGGTGGTTACTTGGAGCAAACATGAAGAAAAGGTCAATATTTTATACCTGTTTGGAGAATACATTCTAAGTGCAGATATTAAGGGGAATGTATTTATATGGTCCTTCAGAGGATCAGAACCAAATAGTGAGCCTGTTGGGAACATATCATTGGGAGACAAGTTTACACCAACTTGCATTATGCATCCTGATACTTATCTAAATAAGGCAAGTGGAGTTTCCTTTGCTTTGGAGATAGTTTAGAGGTCAAATTTCTTATGCATTCAATTTCATTTCTGTTAACAAATCCAATCTGGTCTTACGCTAGGTCATCATTGGAAGCGAAGAGGGTCCCTTGCAGCTTTGGAATATCAGCACTATGAAGAAACTTTACGAGTTTAAGGGTTGGAACTCATCAGTATGTTGTTGTGTTTCTTCACCTGCACTTGATGTTGTTGCTGTCGGATGTTCTGATGGAACAATTCATGTTCATAATATACGATATGATGAAGAGTTGATGTCTTTCAATCATCAAATTCGTGGTGCTGTGACTGCATTGTCATTTCGAACAGGTACTTTGATCGACTTGTTGTAAATTAGAACCTTTGTTAACATTTTTCACCAGATTATTACAAGAATGGAAATGTCCAATCAAAATCCTGACATATTCATTTTTCCTTGCATGTCGGTTTAGTCCTGAATTTTGTTCTTGACTGTGAATACTCAAATGACTTGTTAGAAAGCTTGTCATATTAAGATGGGACTGGCAGTTAGGCACCACCTAATAATTATGTGTTAGATTCAGTTCAGGAAATTCTGCTGTTGCACTTTTTTTCTATAATACAGATTTCATACATAAGCTGAAGTGTTTCATAATAATTCTTTTACCAGATGGGCAACCTCTTCTGGCCTCTGGAGGATCGTCAGGTGTTATTAGTATATGGAATCTTGAGAAAAGGCGCCTTCATTCTGTTATTCGGGAGGCCCATGATGCCTCTATAGTTTCCCTTCATTTTTTTGCGAATGAGCCTATTCTGATGAGCTCGGCTTCTGATAATTCAATAAAGGTAAGTGTCCCTTTGTTATATGCCATTTCATTTCGTTGGTAGGTGGGGAAACATATCGAGCTTAAAAGCTGTTGTACAGAAACATGCAAAGGTCCAAAGCTGCATGCAGCTAGTACTTAACCAGACGTGGGGCATCAACTGTACACTTGGTAGCAGGAGAATGATTAAGCGCATTAAAATCACGCCTTTGTGCTGCACCAACCAGTTGTACTCTATGATATTTCCGTGTTAGCCTTTTATTAGTGAGGTATACCAGGATCCTCCTAGTGAGAAACAAACTAGCCAGGAAATATGAAATTTATACTGGTCTGAAATTGACATTACCATGTCAAATAAAGTTTATATCAGCTGCAAAACGTTACATCAGTTTATCTTGATAGTCCAGTAATCTAATATGCTGTTTACCAGATGTGGATATTTGATACTAATGATGGAGATGCTCGTCTGTTACGATTTCGAAGTGGCCATAGTGCTCCACCACGGTGCATTAGGTGATAGGTGCTTCAATCATGTCTTTTTTTTTATTTCAGTTGGATTGTTTTATTAGTAGTAACCGTACTTCTGTCGATAGATTCTACAGCAATGGAAAATGCATCTTATCTGCTGGTCAAGATCGCGCCTTTCGCCTTTTTTCAGTTGTCCAGGTAACTTACTGTCTTTAACTTTTATAAGGAGCACATCTCCTATTTTCGAGGAACTTATTAGGAACATGGCAGTGATACATCACGATTAACATTCTAGGTGTGTGTTTGTACATCAATTAGGATGTTGAGTCTATTATTTGTGATTTCCTCAATACTCTCTGGTCTAATAAAACTGTAATGGTTCTGTTTTGATCAACTATGCTAAGGCATGTGATCTTTTTGTAAGATTATTCATGTTTTAGGCATACTAATGTTTCAGGGGACCTACACTTTTATAACTATTATTTTATTAGTAACTGGTCTTCTCTCATTTTCTTCTTAAAAAATTGAATCAATCCGAACCTGCATTTGTAAGGTGGATATTTCTGTATGACAACAATATGAGCATAGCAGTGAGAGCAGAAATGAAACTTCAATGCCTATCACTTCCGACATTGTTGTTTTTCTTTCTGTTGAGGTGTTGAGTGAACTATGAAAATACTATTCATCAGATGCGATTGGTTTTCACTGAATCCTGCATGTTTATGTTCTTATCAGGATGCCTTGCCTCTTTGAGAAAAAGGAAACGTTAGCTTAGCTCACTATTTAATTCTATTGACACAACTATTTGTTGACAGGATCAACAAAGCAGAGAACTTTCTCAAAGACATGTGTCAAAAAGGGCAAAAAAGCTTGGATTAAAGGTACGGATTTGATTACTACATTTATTCCCTGCCTATTTGTTTTTCCTTCTCTAAGATGTTAAAACTTCTCTGTCATGCAGGAGGAAGAGATCAAGCTGAAACCAGTTATTGCATTTGATTGTGGTACTCTTTTGGTCTTTGCAATACTTCTGTATGCTTTTACTAATTACATATATAGGGATACTGTTCTTCCACTTCTGTTTTTCTGGATAAATACAAATCACTGGCGGTGATGATACTGTTTTCTATTTTTATGCTACCAATAAATATTCTACCAGTACTCTGGCCATTGAAAGTAGCATCGACAGGGAAGTGCACCCTTTTTCTCCTTGGTAGAGAAATTGCTTGTATTCCAATGGAAACAACTACATTCTGGAAATTATAAGCATGCCATTACAAAGGAGTACATGTGGAGAGCAGCGGCAACAGAAATAAAAGTTGAAGAAGTGGGGAAACTTTTGTAGTAAGATGTAGGATGTCTATTTTACAACAGACAACCCCCATTTCATAGTGCACTAATGCAGTTTTTTAGTTCTTCAGAACGATCTGATTTTACTGCTGTTATGACCTTTGTCAAAGTCAATGAAAGTGGCCTCTGAAGATTTTCCAATTGGGGCCTTTTAATATTGCCTATCAGTATTCATAATCTATTAGGACATTGCAATGTGAATATTTTAATAAATGCTCTTTATGTCTATGGAATGAAAATGGCACCCAGAAAACTATGTCCTCCCAACATTTTTGATCTGGTCATTTGCTTAGTGCTTGTGTGACAGAAATGTTTCTTTACGTTTGCCAGCTGTTCATTGTAACCTAGTTGCTGATTTGCACCTTTTTTTTTATATATTTTTGCCTATATGAAAAAAAAAACTATAACTTAACTGAGAAACCTTCTGCTTCTGTTTTCAGCTGAGATACGCGCACGTGATTGGTGTAACGTTGTTACCTGCCACACGGATACTCCACAAGCGTATGTATGGCGTCTACAGAACTTTGTCATTGGGGAGCATATTCTGACACCGTCATCAGGCAGCAAGTCACCAATTAAGGTAATGCATGTTTTCTTAAATTGCATTTATGGAATTTTAATTGTAGACTAGATCAATACGACCTTTCTTTGAATTAGCTTTCACAAGTTGGAGTTTACAAGTGTTCCATTATTTTTTTTTAATCTTTTTCTGACAGGTTTGTGCAATAAGTGCATGTGGAAATTTTACTTTCTTGGGCACTGAAGGTGGTTGGATCGAAAAATTTAACCTGCAATCGGGGATTAGTCGTGGCAGTTATATTGATACATCGTTGGCAATTAAACGTGCACATGACGGAGAAGTTGTTGGATTAGCGTGTGATGCTACAAATGGCTCTCTTATTAGTGCTGGATACGGTGGTGATATTAAGGTTCCATGCTCTCTGTTGTTTTTTAATTCTATTGTCAATCCTGTGGCATGCTAAGTAATTATACAAATTACAAACAGCCTTTTACTGCACATTTTACAGAGTGGTATTGTGCACTTTGTTTCATCTTTATGTCCTCAGCTCGGTAATATGATTCTTAATGTTGATCTTCTAGTCCTATAATCGGGAATTGCATATTGCTGCAAATACCAGCTATTTATCTGCATATATTTGAACTTATCTAGCATATATTTGAACTTATCTTTACAAGTATTAGTGAACTTTTATCCATGAAAATATTACTTACCTATAGGATTGTCTCCTCTTGCAGGTTTGGGATTTTAAAAGTTGCAAGCTAAAATCCAGACTGGATATTGGTAAATCTGTCACCAAGATTGCATACCACCGGGCAAATGGTAGTATTTAACATATTTGATTATTCTCGTGTAGAATTCTATTCCCAACTAACAGTCTTTTGCTATTTTATGTCAGGTCTTCTTGCTACTGTAGCAGATGATATGGTGCTTATATTGTTTGATACAGTAGCAATGAAAATGGTCCGTAGATTCGAAGGCCACACGGACCGTGTTACTGATTTGTGTTTCAGTGAGGATGGAAAATGGCTCATCTCATCGAGTATGGATGGGACTCTTAGAATATGGGATATCAGTTTAGCAAGGCAGATTGATGCAATGCATGTCGATGTATCTATAACATCTCTCTCTATGTCTCCTAATATGGATGTGTTGGCAACCACCCATGTTGATCAAAATGGTGTCTATCTTTGGTAAGCTTTTGCATTTACTTGTGCTCACCATGTTCGTTTTGTAGGCCTTTTATGCAGATCTAAGTTAATTTTGGAGATATCATTTAGCAAAATATTAGATAAGCTTTCCATCTGTTATAACTCCCACAAAATCATGACACGGCTCATTTGGAAAATAAACAATTTTATCTGTCCATCCTGTAGTTGATGACATGGTACTGAAAT
Organism: Oryza punctata; assembly: GCA_000573905.2. Classification (NCBI taxonomy): domain Eukaryota; kingdom Viridiplantae; phylum Streptophyta; class Magnoliopsida; order Poales; family Poaceae; genus Oryza; species Oryza punctata. Next base: position 33,067,119 of record CM002493.2, read on the forward strand.
TATGTACCATCAGTTGCACGTAAATAATCAAGCCACTCAGAGTACAAAAGAGGACGAGGTTCATCCCTGGAAGATCTACCTTTGTTTTTGAAATATTATCAGCACAGCTTTGAGAAAATTTGCTCTCGTAGGTCAGTCTCCAATGTGCTGGTTTTTTAACACATCATGTAGGGCCAACTTAACCAATTGCAGCATTGTTTTCCAACAAAGTACTTTTCTTCCCAATGGTGTCTTCCCATTCTTGATTTTGCCACCAGCCAGTTACACTTCTCAGTATTGACATCCCATCAAATTCTGTCCGAGTGTCTGTTCAGAGCCTTCAAGTACCATTCTACCGTCCCCATCAAGTTTTGTCTGTTCAGAGCCTCCAAAGTGCCATTCTACCCCTTGTCTTATTCCCTTCCTCATGTACCAACCATTGTGCCTCTAGAGGCAGCCCCTTCTTGTCGCTTCCGATCCTCAGCAGCTAGCATGCCGTAGCTGGTCAAAACCCATTGTCCAGATGGGGTGCGGTGAAAATGGCAAAGCGAGAAGTGCCCAAATGGACCAATGGAAAAAATTGGCACAGTTGAGAACTGGACTTCTCTTAGTGGCATAATTTCTCATAATATTCACTTAAAAATACGTTGGCCTGCAAAATCACTGTTGGTGCTGTGGTTAGAACCACTTGAATGTGGTAGCACATACAACTACAGCTGTTCCCTTCTACTCCATAATATTTTACTATTATGAATAACAGATATAGTATGCAGTGTTCTGTATTTTATTCTTTCTGATATACAATCCGCTGTGTTTCTTACTAATTTTGACAGGGTTAATCAGGCTTTGTTCTCTCCATCAACAAATGTTGATAATTATTCAAGTGGTAAAAATGTCAGAAATGTGCGTTTGCCCACTGTTTCATCAACAGAAAAATCTGAGAAAGAGCCCATCCATATTTCAGAAGATTCAAAAGAAAGTAAAGTTAAACCTTATATCATAATGGATCACCAAATACCCAATATGATCACCCTCTCTTTGCTTCCCAAGAGTCAATGGCAAAGTTTGACGAATCTTGACATTATAAAGGTATACTTTTTTACATTGCAAGTGACGATTATGTGACCTGCATCACTATGCTACTTTGAATTATAATGTTTTTTTTTGTTTTGTTTAAAACAACTAAATAAGTTCTTATCATCATATTTCTGTGTCTTCAGGTTCGGAATAAACCAATTGAGCCACCAAAGAAACCTGAGAAGGCGCCTTTTTTCTTGCCCACAGTTCCATCCCTTTCAGGGGAGATATTATTTGAGCCTGCTGCGAACAGTAAAGAAACAGACAACAGTGCTGAGGGCACAAGTCACAAAAAAATGGCTGACCTCTCCTCCCATTTTAGTCGGCTGTTACAATCCTGTGGAGATACAAAGAATTGTGAGTGTTGGCATATTTGCTCAAGTTGTATTTACCTTATGGTTTAGTATTTACCTTATGGTTTAGCTCATTGATTAGACTATAAGGAGACGCTGTCATACTGTTGCTTCACATACTTAACTTGCTGTTTCTATTAAGTCGTTATGTAGTGCCATATTTTGCCAACAGAAACATGGCCAAAATCAGGAGATATTTGTTAGTGTTGTGGCCTGTGCTGCTGATGCTTGTCATGGTTGAGATGCTGACTCTTGATCTGTTTTACAGATTCGGCGTTCACTGACTACCTAAAAGGCTTATCACCATCGTCTTTAGATATGGAACTACGAGTGCTACAATTAATTGATGATGAGCCACAAAATTTGGAGCAGAGACCTGAACTTCAATCCATTTCATTGCTGTTGGACTACTTCATACATGAGCTTTCCTGCAGGAATAACTTTGAGTTTGTTCAGGCTGTTCTCAAATTGTTTTTGAAGGTATACACTGTTATATTTTTCACTCTGTTCTTATTTTTGTAAAAAAAAAGAACTCTGTTATGAAAATTTCTCACGGGGTATATATGTTATGTATTTTTTTTCCTAAACTTTTTTGCCATTCCTGGAAGCAGATACATGGTGAAACAATACGGCGTCACTCAATGCTTCGGGACAAAGTGAAGAAGCTTCTAGAAGTCCAGAGCTTAGTTTGGCAGAAGATAGACAAAGTGTTTCAGAGTGCACGATGCATGGTTACATTCCTCAGCAACTCACAGTTTTAGTAGCAGGTGATTTCTTGTCATTCGATATGCCAAATGGTATCGTCTTTTTTACCGATACTGCTTGTTTTGACCTTTGCTTTTGCCAAAAGATTTACTATTTTGTATTAATTAGTTGGTGCTAAAATATTTCCAGATGCTGGCCTGCCAGCATTATGTTTATCTAGTAGTAGTGAAAGGTGATTTTCTTCTGCAGCTTTGTCTTCAATAACTCGATTATTTCCTTGTCACTCGCAGGTTGATGTGGGCTTCTGTGTGGCTGTTGTACCATTCTCTTCTGTCTTACCATACCGTCTGTCATGGACTCGGGGAGAATCCAGGGATTCAGGGTAAAGCTACAAGGCGTCTGTGTGCTGTTAACAACGATATGCACCAACAGTACTTCAGGATCATGAGACAACAATTTTGTAGTTTTGTTATTTATTGTTGCATTCTTTTGTAACATACTTAATTACTGATGTATCGACACCGTTTTGCAAAAAAATATATATTAGTAATGTCATGATTGATATTTTAATTTTTCATGGTGGATGCTGTAGCATTCAGCAAAAACATCGGGCCAGACTTGATTTCTCAAGAACAACGGCGATGGCCCTGAGATAGGATCTCTCTATTCTCTATCCTACATGCTGCTCAGTTTTCATATCCATACTGTGATACTGATTTGGAGATATCTCGAGTACACATTTGTAGTATTTACTTTGGTTAAGAGGACATGTACTTCCAAAAAAATATAAAAATGTGTGCACCTCAGCATTTATCTTAGGTTACAGGGGAGAATTTCATTTACATTCAAATAGGGGTGAAAACAGTTAGAATCGGTAGCATCTCTTCGGAAATGACAATCGATTGATCATAATTGATCTTATTTATCATTTAAACTACTCAGTGTTGATATTAATACGATGCAGAAAGAAATTAGAAAAAACATAAATATAAAGGATTAATACGATGAAAAAATATTAGAAAAAACAAAGTATCCCTTATACGGAAACAATGCTCGACTACATTCAAGCGACAGCAAATTGAACCAGTAATTTTCTGGCCTACAGTTTTAACGGTGAAAAATGAGCTCCAGGCTCTATGCTCCACTACTCCCGAACAAATATGAAAAACGCCTGAAAACCCAAGTGCCAAACATATCGTTTCTTTTTTTTTGTTTTTCATGTAGTAGACAGGCAACAACCTCTCCGTACAACAGAACCAGCCTCTTATCATCTTGTGCTGCCTTACCAATAAATGCAAATACATCAAAGAATCTGTCAATCTAGTCCAAGCTCACAAAAACAAAAACCTTCAAGAAATGCTCCTGCACCTCTCTAAAGGTAAACAAAATGTATCTGAGCTTTGCTCAAGTAGTACCCTTGCTGTCTTCTGTATCCTGACCATGCTAATACAGTCTGTATGACTGCCATGGCAATGCACTAACCCTACTAAATTGTTCATCATGATAGATCACTCAGACTTGCTCCTCAGGCTGTATACATTTCCGATTACTCCAATAATGCTAACCACCATGGCCAAACTAAGCATCACAATTGACAGGAGCCTCTCACCCTTACCTAAGGACTTGCCTTCCTTGTCCAATCTCAATGCGATAAGGGCCGGGAAAATGAACCCCAATGCCAACCCCGTCGTCGCACCGGTGAACTTGAAGGCCACCCAGATGTTCGGTATCATCGTTGAGCCGAGATAGATGAGCGCCAAGAGCACCACTGTCAAGGTGAGCATCTTCTTCCTGCTATGGGGCGCCAACTCACCAAAGATCAACGAGTCCACCGTTTGCCTGAGCGAGAAGTGGACCACCGGGAAGACGAGAACCAGATGGATGACATACCCAATCCTGACAATGAAGTTGAGGATTGAGCTGAATCTGATCCCGAGATCCTTGTCGAAGTTGGTGAGCACATCGGATTCAGTGTCTTCGCCGAACAAGAGGTACCCCGAGACCGCAGTCAGTGCATATACCACAACACATAGCACAGTAGTGATCCTCCCAATCTTGTACATGTTGTGAGGTGTCTTCTCCTTGAGCTCATTGTAGATTGGCTGAACATTGAAATGGCAGATGTAGGCATTCGTCATGATCGGTATCACGACGAGCAAATCCAGCATTGCTGCCCTTGAACTAAAATCCGGCCCCATCCTCGGCATATTGATCTTGCCCTCAATAACCTTCACCAAGGCAATGATGCATGAAACAACCACAAACACGACAGCAAGCGCGACCGATGCAGCAGACGACAAGCTCAGCGAATCGATCTTCTCAAGCGCGCACAAAGGGGCGAGAAAGAGCACAAGAACCACCAAGATCAGCAGCCTCCGATTGTCCCACTCGCCATGCCCGATCAACTGATCCATGACACCAATGTGCTTCAGTGATCCTGACATCACATCTCCGATGATGATGAGGTACACAATGAGCACCCCGGCATTGTTGATGATGACACACATCTGCGCCACGATGCTCGCCGGACGGCCGAGCGCCTTGTGCACGACCTCGCCGTAGGAGAGCGCGCGGCAGTACACCGCGAACCTCACGAGCAGCTCAATGGTGATCTCGGAGAGGATCCCCATGACCAGGATGGAGACGAGCCCGACGGCGACGCCGAGAACCTTCATGGTGGCCGGGAGGGCCATAATTCCGGCGCCGATGATGGAGGTGGCGAGGTTGAACACCGCGGCGGGCACGCTGGAGCCCTCGGGGGGACCGGCTGGGCCGTCGCCGATGAGCGGAAGCTCGTCGTGCTCGCCGCCGCCGCCGGCGGCATCGCCATCGACGTCTTCCCCTTCGCCTAGGAACGAATCTTGCTTGGAGATCTTGGCGTGGCCGTTGTAGCCGCCGCCATTGGCGACCTCGGGTTTGGGCTGGTTGGATTGGAGCTCGATGGAGGTCAATGGGAGGGACGAGTAATTCGTGTTCATCTTGCTTCTTGGCGCATCAAATATTGGATCAACCAAAGAAGATGACGAGAAATTCCTCGTCGAAAGAAAAAAAAAAGCGCTAAGAGTGCTTAATCCAACCACAAAATGGAAAAATGTATAACCAATCTACAGCTCCAAGAACACAATCTTGCCCCAAAAACGGAACAAAATTCGACTGCAACTACATCAGCTGATCAGCCGGTGAGATCTCAAAGGGGCTTGGCGCACATTGGTGGCATCTACCGCACAAGCTTTCACCCTTTTTCTTGGCCAGATTTGGTTGGAGATCGAAACAGAGACAAGAACTGAAATTTGTCCTCCCTCCGAACAAAAATTGGAGGACAAAAACAAGGAGGAGGTAGAGAAATCTTGGAGAGGAAAGAAGGGGAGGCGTGCACCTATGGATTGGGATGAGGAGATTTCAGGCGTTGAAACTGTTGAGAGATCTGATGTTCTATCTCTCTCTTTATTTTTTATTTTTTTTGGATTATTTTTTCTTCTCCCTCTCCTCTCTCTGTTCTTCCTTCTCTCTCATAAAAGTATCCGATAAACTAAAGAGTATAGTCAATTTACGTTAATTCCTATTAAGGTTAGCTCCACCTACCAAGATATTCTACTCACCCACAACCAGAGTCACTGACATGTTGGTCCAAGGGAACGTGGGTTCACTCTGTCAGTGGGTGAGGTATGAATTTGAGTTAAATTTGGGGAGCTCCAACTTACGCGTCCGGCCACATGGGAGGCGTGGGCTCAATCTGATTGGCCAGCGGTTGCAGGTGGGACCCACTCAGTGGCTATACTGCCTACCGCGTGCGCCACCTGTCTGTGAGTATGAATATTTTCGGAGTCCTTAAATGCAGTTGCTAGAACTGCACGTCCTGAATTTTAGAAAATCACACAAAATAATTTAATTTAATTTAATTTCCTGTAAGCATTGGTAATTTTGCCACTTACACAGTGCCTATCCAATCCTGGATAAACTAATGGTGCTCACCAAAGACCGTATCGTTTTTGGTTTGACACTTTGACTAGAGATCGTATATTTAGGCCAAGTCAATTCATTGAACCATTCTACAGTTGACTAAGCACAGATCGAAGTTTCTTGGAGAATAGTTTGTTTAGTTCTGGACGCTTCCTAATGGCATTTTGAAATCTGGGAGCACCTTTCTTTTGCAAATTGTAGAATAACATAATAATTACGGTAGTACAAAAGCAAATTTTGCACTTTTTGAAAGCATTGGAGTTGGAGTACATATGCCTTTTGGCTTAGTGTGACATCTTAACATTAAGCAAATCCCCTTTTGTCCTCTGTGTTGCCGTGATCTGCACTGAAAAACAAGGGAGCAGTGGAGCACCTTTGCTGTGAACTTGGACAAGATTACTTTTCAGTTCAGAGAAGTATCAGTATTTTGCAATGAAATGATGTTTGCACATGTACTTTTCAGTATCACAACATTTTCTTCTATAAACATATCAAGAAAGATGTTTCTGTCTACAACCTGCCACTGAATCTCAAAGTACAGATTACAGAAGCAATCGTCGCTCAAAATGTTCCTCATGATCAGTGTTAGTCTGATGATCTCACCCTGCTTCACACGAATGGATAATATGTTCAGAACACCCTATATCATTGTTAGCATTGCTGAATTGCCAAATTGCCATTGCACCCCGTAGATGATTTTCTTCACTGTTTGATGATATATCAATGATGCATAATCAAGTAGCATAAGCTGCATAATTATGCAATTCATCTGGATCTGGAATGATGGAGATCTGAGCTTCTTTCGGAAGAGAGTCATAATCCACAGTGGCTTCAGCTTCAGCTAGCAACTCGTTGCAGTGAATTGAGAGGGTCCGTTTTTCTTGCTGAAATAGCCTGCAGGCATAACAAGAAAATGAGCTCAAAACATGAAATGGTGTAAAGACAATTCAGAGAAAAGAAAATTAAAACTTACGGGTTCTTGCAAAGCATTGGGCTTTGAACTGTTAAAACATATTTGCACGAAGAGATCTCCTTAATTGAACTAATCACTACAGTGGGTTCTGAACATACGAATCTAACCTGCAGAAAGAACCGCACGTGTGGTCAAACATACTACTTTATACGAAATTATAGAAACAAAACATTTTTTTCTAACCTCTGTTTCCCGGGGTATATCAGTGAGATCACAGACAGTCCCATTTGTGTACAGGTGGACATGATACCTGAAACATAAAGAGAAGAGATTCATTTGAGTGAGTCTAACTTCTAGATATAATTTGCTTTCCATATCCTTACATTCACCAAATTAAGTATATTACCTCTTAGAGGTATCTATCAGGTTATCATCTTCATCAGCAGACTCAGAGGTTTGATTTTCATAGTAAGCATCAGTTGCATCAGCATCATATTCACCCAGAACATATTCTTGAATAACCTGCAAAAAGCACAAAAATTATATGGCAGTTCAAGTGCTCTAGCAACTGTAGGCTGCATTCATTACAGTTAAAGTGTGAGGATGAAAACTTGAAGTTGTAGTTATATTGTCCAAACTAAAGATAAAACTTTTTTTTTTGTAATGTATAAGTGCGTAACTGTGGACAGAACTTGTCTCTCCTGTAAAAGCTAGCAACTCTTGGATTGACGCATCCCATACATTTTGAGATGGCGAATAAGAAAGGATAAAATACAATGACTGATCTGACCAACAAAAGAAAGATAAATAAACAGAAGAGGGGGCAGCTTACCTTCTCACCCTCTACATGGACCTGTCGGATTTTCCCATAGTAGCAAAATTCATAAGACCACCAACCTTCATGCTGCATCAAAATAGTATTAGCAATAATAAGTGTTTGTTCAGTAAATCTATTTGTCATGCAGTGGCACACAGCAGTGGTCCTGCATAAAGAAAGATTTCTATCTCACCCTGTAGAAGCACTGATCCTTGAGAATTTCCAGCAATTCATCTGGATCCTTTGGCTTAACTCTCCTTTCACTTTCTATGATAACATTGGTTGCGTTTTGTGGGATAATCGACTTCATGGTTTTTGCTTCCTCGACTGGTAGGAAGCATGTATAATGTTTCCCCTTGTGGCTAGTCATTGGTACAGATTCCTGGCCATTCTCCTGCAGAGTACACCATAAAAATCTTTAATTGTGATAACATGAAGTGTTCATGGAATATAGTAAAGAGAAACTATTGCTGGAAATACCTGAAATTTCTGACGAAAATGGAATGGAACACACATGATTTAGAACTAACATAATCAACACTGCTTAGATCTATCACAGCTAATCACCGTATCTCACTAAAGATAAGACAATGTCTTTATATTACCAACACCAAGGCTAGTAGGCTACATTGATAGGTTCAAGGATTGTTCAGATCTTGCAGACTTGCAGTAGCTTCGGTTCTAAAAGATGTCCACATGATCACCAAAAATTGTGACAACTAAATAAAGCTGATTTTCCTAAAACTAGAAAACAGATGAAAGCTTATCAAAAACTTACTGGATTAAATGGCGCATCGACAGGATGGAACTCCACATGGTACCTCGGCTCACGCGAATTCCGCCCAAACGGCGCACCTGACATCGGCAACAACTCAGTGCAATTCTGCTTTGTTTTTCCTCTTGCGACGCAATTAGAGATCGACAAGTAATAAAATAAATAAATCATGGACAAATGGAGTTAGGTCCAGCAAATAATCCATCCATTAGAATTTCAGATCACAAGCACACAAAGAACATACTTAACTACAGAATTCTAGATCTGGCCAGTAAATGTACATGGACACTACGAAGCTAGCGCAGGAAATCATAATCGAACAAAACAATCATGAAATAGACAAGTATTCCACCAATATACGCCGAGAAATCGCATCGAGCAAGCGGTGAATATGGATCGGGAATGACAAGAAGAGAGGGACAGTCCATGGTCGCACGACGGTTCTTGATTCTTGCCAGACTCCGACGCGATTACCTGAACTAGTGAAGATCTGATCGGCGGCGGCATTCAGAGCCGCAGCCGCGGCCGCCACGAAGAAGAGCAGCACGCGCGCCCGTCCGGCGAGCCCCATCATCGGCGACGGCGCAGGGTTTCTCTCGACTTCTCTCTTCAGCGTTCGCGTGTTGTTTGGTGGTGGCGTTTCAGTCTTAGACCCCGAATACGTATTCCAAGTTTCCGCCTTCTCAGCCCGTTTACACACCATTGAGTGGACCCGTTTTCCATGCAGGGACGCGTCACGTGTTGGAAGCCCAACTTAATTAACGCGGATGGATTAGCTCGATGATGTAAAAACGGTAATTAGCGCGCAAACCACCCCGCCCGCGCGGCGCTAATTCTGCCCGTGGCGGAATGCGGTTTTGCTGTTCGGGCGACGCGCCACGACGCGCGCGAGCGTTCGTCCGCAGCCATTTCCGGCGCGCCTCCGCGTGAGCGCGCGCTCCACCGGCCGCAACGCCGCGCGTCCTCATCCATCCGCCCGCGAAAACGGAGAATCCACCACCACGGAACCGCCGTATCTGGGCGGGCGCGGCGCCGCGTGCGGCAGCCGATGGCCGCGCGCGCGCGCGCGCGGAGAGAGAGCGCCTATATGTTTACTGCGCGCCTGCCTCTGTCACCGCCATTGCTGACGCTCAGAGAGGCTCGGAGCAGCAGCGAGGAAAGGTTTTGGGGGGGATAGGAGGAGGAGCGTGATCGCTTGCTCGGCTCGCCATGGAGGTGGATCGCGTGGCGGCGGCGGACGGTGTTCATGGCTTGCAGCAGCAGCCGCGGCGCGCGGCGGGAACGTCGTCGCTGCTCTCCTCGGCGGTGCAGGAGATGCTGATGGTGCAGAAGAACAATAAGGCCATGAAGAAACCGCCGCGGGCGACGCCGCGCCTCCCGCCCATCACCGGCGAGCGCCGCGGCCTCGGCAGTGGCAGCAGAAGCGTGGAGAGGGGGGAGACCACGGAGCCAGCACCGAAGCGCGTGGCGCGGGTGTGGCAGCCTCTGGCGAAGAGGGTCGCCAGAAGCATGCTGAGGCGGGGCGCGCCGCCGGCGCCGGCGCCGGACGAGAAGAGGAAGGTCCTGACCTGCTGCTGCGCGCGTCTCCCGCCGGGTCTACGCTGCGCGCTGCACCAGTGCGCGCCCGGCCAGTCGTGGATGCGGTCGCAGCGCGGCGGCGCCATTGCCGCCGGCGACGCCGTGGCGCCCCGGGCGTGCGGGCGCGGCGGGTGGCTGTTCAGCGAGTACGCCCGGTGGCGCAGGAGCGTGTGGATGCCGAGCCGGTTCTACCTGGAGCGCGTCGACGGGCAACCCCGTCCGCCGCCCGGCGGCGAGCTAACTGCGCGTAGATGTAGGAATGTAGCAAATGTTTCTTAGCTTCGTAGCAATCTCCGATGCAAATATCAAATATGTGAAAAATGGTGCATGGATGTAATGGAACACCATGCACTGCTCCTATTGTATTTGCAATGTACAATATATACGGCGAATTCAAAACAAATTTTGCCATTCGGTCTCGTTTCAACGTGACAACACGAATGAAAATGACTTGGAAAGAAACAAAAATTCATAAAAAGAAAAAGTCAAGCTGGATTATAGTACTAAGACATAGCCCAAAATGCCATTTTCTAAAGCAGCTAGCACAGTACTAATTGTTCACCGTTAACCATTGTTTTATCGTGATATACGTCACCGTACTTAATCCAAATCCAGCATGGTCTAAAATTTTCCATCCTAATTTCCAATGGACTTGAGATGATGGTATTGCGCATCACCGTGCAATACCATCATCTCTTGCAAATATGAAGATTTCGATATGCACTTTTCTATAGCTATATGGGCTGTTATGTAAAATATCCAAATGAAAGGGCACCTTTTGCTAATACAGGGTGTTCAGTTTGATGCCAAAACTAATCTTACCAATTTGTTTTGTTAATTTGTTAATACCAAAATTCATTAAGATTAAAATAATACAGCACAATAAATTAAAGATTATTTTACCAATGCTACCTTACTGAAATTTGGTAATTCCGCAACTCCTATCATAGTACCAAATTTTGAAAAGAGATTAACCTAAAAATACATCTAACGCTACTATATAATTTGATAACAAATTTTGTAACCAAATTTTGGTACCATACGATGTGTTATGGTATTTGAGACATGTTTACGTTGGTACTTACTAAAATTTGGAATTGCCAATGCCAATTTAAATTGGCATGTTTGAGGGCCTGTTTGTTTCCAGGGACTTATTTTTAGTCCCTGTCACATCGAATGTTTTACACTAATTAGAAGTATTAAATGTAGACTAAAAATAAAACCCATTTCATAACCTGGACTAATTTGCGAGACGAATCTATTGAGCCTAATTAATCCATGATTAGCCTATGCGATGCTACAGTAAACATGTATTAATTATGTATTTAATTAGGTTTTAAAATTTTATTTCGTGAATTAGCTCTCATTTATGCAATTAGTTTTATTATTAGTATATGTTTAATATTCTTAATTAGCGCTCAAACATCCGATGTGATATGAACTAAAAATAAATCCCTTAGAAAAACTAAACACTTTCGATAAATAGAGCATTTTTTACAAATGCGTTGAATATAGGGATCGAAGCGAACATTTTGCTTCCAGCGAATAGAAGCACGCACGCGCGCAGCACGTGAACTCCAGCTCTAAACCCTCCCCTTCTCTTGTTCCAAGCCCCTCCTCCCCTTACCCGCGAATCCTCCGCCGCCGCCGCCGCCTCACCCGAAACCCTAGCCCCATTCGCCGCCGCGGTGGCCGCCTCAGGAGCGGAGGCCATGGAGGACGTCTGCGAGGGGAAGGACTTCTCCTTCCCCGCGGAGGAGGAGCGCGTGCTCAAGCTGTGGTCGGAGCTCGACGCCTTCCACGAGCAGCTCCGCCGCACGGAGGGTGGCGAGGAGTTCATCTTCTACGACGGGCCCCCGTTCGCCACGGGACTCCCCCACTACGGCCACATCCTTGCGGGCACGATCAAGGATGTGGTCACCCGCCACCAGTCGATGCGCGGCCGCCACGTCTCCCGCCGCTTCGGGTGGGACTGCCATGGCGTCCCCGTGGAGTTCGAGATCGACAAGCAGCTCGGCATCACCAACCGGCAGCAGGTGTTCGACCTCGGCATCGGCAAGTACAACGAGACCTGCCGAGGTATCGTCACTAAGTATGTCGCAGAGTGGGAGGCTGTCGTCACACGCACGGGGAGGTGGATCGACTTCAAGGACGACTACAAAACCATGGACATAAATTTCATGGAGTCCATTTGGTGGGTTTTCTCGCAGCTATGGGAGAAGGACCTCGTCTACAAGGGTTTCAAGGTTAAATTTCTGATCTCACGCCTGATTAAGTTTTGAGTCTGGGGTTTGCTTTGCATATTTTTTATGATTTAGTTGCTATAAAGTGGACAAGCGGAGGCAGTAGGGAACCTCTGAAATTTTATGGTATTTAGAAGTATGCAATAACTAACGGTATGTTTTATCAGAATTCGGAATTTCCATGTGTGGAGAATGGAATTGTTCTGGTAGTTTTTTATTACAATTTGGAATTTATATGTGTGGAGAATGGAATTGTTCTGGTATGATAAGAATGAATAGCAGAGTCTAGGCATTACATGCAAGTGGCTTTTCATTTTGTAGCTAATGCTGTTGTGATTTCATGAAGTAATTGATTTGGTTTTTATCTGTTGTTTCTGTTGGATTATTTTTATGAGGAATTTCTTGAAAGTTAAAATGTTCTGGGATATTGTTCTTGTTCCAGGTGATGCCTTACAGTACAGGATGCAAGACTGCACTATCAAACTTTGAGGCCGCGCTTGACTATAAGGTTGTTTATTAACTTTGTTAATGTCGTAGCTCATAAATTTGCTATGCAGTTTGTAGTAACTTCTTTTTTATGGTGCCATAGACTGTCCCAGATCCAGCAGTCATGGTGTCTTTCCCTATTATCGGTGATGCGGACAATGCAGCACTTGTTGCATGGACTACAACTCCCTGGACACTTCCAAGCAACTTAGCCTTGTGTGTCAATGCCAATCTTGTGTATGTCAAGGTTGTTACTTCTCCTTTATTTCCCTTGGCTGTTTTTCCATTCTGTAACTTTAGACTATAGCTGTCAAGTTTACCCACTGTTAGCATCATACATAAAAAACTTGATTTTACAAGGAACAGAACTTTAACTGATGATATATTAAGCAAAAAAACCAGTGAAATACTCTGAGGAATCTTCTTCGCTAGTAAATCCAAAATGTGCAGAAGTTTTGAACTCTGGATGTTATATAAACTAGTGCATACATAATGTTATACACAATAGATTATTGGTTTCTGTGTTATATTACATTATAAATTGTTTTGTCTTGTTTATCCTATAATCATTTTGCTGCACATACATGATGCTTGTCCTTATTTTAGTGGATATCTCCTGGGATCTAATAGCAGTTTCCCAGTTCCTGCAAAGAATTTAATTGCTGCATCTGGTTAATCCATATGTATCAGTATAGAGAACCATGTACCAGTCAATCTAGCATCTGCAACTGCACAGTTATTACTGTTTGCAAACAAACATTTTTAAACCCTTTTTGTTTAATTTAATGATGTATTCTTGCATTACTTATTTCTTTTTGTGTTAAATCGATCAAATTGATTGTAGAAGAAAGACATATTTTCGGCTATTGTTTCCTATTCTGCTCCATGCCTAGACCAACCCATTCATTTAGCCAGAAAAAACTGTACTGCAGTCACCCTTCTCTGCTTATATGTTGATGTTTTCTTCTGTTGAGGATGTGTACTGTGTTGCGAACAGGTTAAGGACAAGTCAACTGGAGCAGTGTATGTTGTTGCTGAATCTAGGCTTGGGCAATTGCCAGCCAAGGCTAAATCATCCGGAAAGAAGCAAGCACCTTCTAAGGGAGGCACTGCTGAAGTTGTTCAGGGTGGATTGGATACTGAAGCATATGAATTATTGGCAAAGTTTCCTGGATCATCCCTAGTAGGCCTAAAGTGAGTGTTCTTTGTCTTCCTAATCATATAATACTTTCATTAGTTCTTGATTAGTTTCCCACGACATTATGAAAGTTACATGCATGGTAACACTATCTGTGCTAGGAAGCATTTCACTGAACTAGTGAACAGTTTCTGAAAGTAGATGTGGGAGTTATGGCTGTGAGATGACGCTCTTCCTTAAATTGTTAACCATGTTTGGTTTTGTCAGACTTGCTTTTTTCTGGGCAGGGCTGAATAATCCACATCACTTGTTATTTGAATTTTTCAAGATTAATGTTTATACATTTCTCTGCTTTTGGAGAGATCATTTTGGCTGCTACTCAAACAATGTGTTCCACTTGTGTAGTTTAGTTTTATAACTGGTGAACTTTGTTTTGCGGTAATATCAGTAATGCTTAGTAATACACTAGTGGATCCAAAACCTGCAATTTCCCTTTTCTTTTTGGCTTTTGTACTTCTGTTGTTATATTAATAAAATCTTAACCATGGGCCCTCCCCTGCTGTTTTTCAGTTTTTTTTTTAAAAAAACTTAGTTGATTACTCCTGATACTTTGTTTCTGGATGTTGATACAACAATTTGAAACATGCCATAGTGCCATAGCCAAGGATATTTTGGAGTATATATCTGGAGTGCTTCCTGTTTTTAACTGTTACTTTTCATACTTGCAGATACAAACCTCTGTTCGATTTTTTCTTGGAGCTCCAAGAGACTGCCTTTAGGGTGATTGCGGATAACTACGTAACTGATGATAGTGGAACTGGTGTTGTCCATTGTGCTCCTGCTTTTGGTGAAGATGACCACCGTGTTTGTCTTGCTGCTGGTATCATTGAGGTTGGAAAATTTCTCCTTTACTGATTGGATATTTAAACTAACTATCATGCTGCGAAGACCTTAGAGATTGAGACAGAGTTGACCAGTCAATCTACTAAATACGCATGTTCTCCATATTTCCATTACTTTGTGTTGTAGTTTAGAACATGTGCTTTTATATATTTTCTGTGTCAAGCTTTGTTAAATTATCTAAGGGCTTTTTTAGCAACAATTGGGAAAGGGAGTGTGAGTTTAGAGGAGGGAGTTTATGGTGAGTTAGTCATGCGGTTTTGTTTTAATTTGCTCTCAGTTTTTTTTTCCTGATGTCTGTTTCATATCCAGGCCAGTGGGCTTGTTGTTGCTGTTGATGATGATGGCTGCTTCATTGAAAAGATATCTGAGTTCAGCGGGCGATATGTCAAAGAGGCTGACAGGGATATCATCAACTCTGTTAGGGTAAGCTGTTGTTTCAGTATTCCTTGGACTGTTTACTGTATGTAACACATTTGCATTTTAGTTGCCCACTCATTTATGTGAACCATTATCTATAGATTTTGGATTTGATTAATAAACTAGTGCAATAGGACATTGCATTATATAGATTCTCATGCTAGTATGTACCGGAATAATGTCAGGAGCTGTATGTGCATTTTATGCATTATTACGTCAATTGTCCGGATGACCTTCAAGTGGATATACACAAAAGGGAATCAGATGTATAGCATAAAGTTTCTTAATGTATGTCTGCATTCTGTGGATTTCACCTTCATAAATCATAACTCAAAAGCAGCTTTGATTGATATTATAGCAGCTTCTTAATGTACGTTGGATAATTTTTATATCCCTGAGGATGTCATTCTGAAGATTTTAAACTTTGTGAACAGGAGAAAGGAAGACTTGTTAGTAAAGGGAGCATTGAACACTCTTATCCATTTTGCTGGCGCTCGGGCACTCCTCTTATTTACCGGGCTGTCCCAAGCTGGTAAGCATCTCTGCTGCTACTATGCAAATTTGTTAATCAGTGTCTTCATTACCCTTTGAGTTATATATAATTCTCCATCCATCTGGTTGTTTAGCACAAATGGTAATGCAGTCCATCAACTTGTAACACATGTACTCCCTCTGCCCCAACATACAACAACTTCTAGCATTCAAAATTTGTCCCAAATATAACAACTTTTCCACCTACATTCTCTTTTAAATCAATCGCAACCTTCCACCTTTTAATTTCTCCACCTACTTCCTTTTCTCTACCAATCACAACCTTCTCCCCATTTAATTTCACTTGCTTTCTTAATACCCGTGTACAACCCCAAAACTCATATTTTGGGACGGAGATAGTAGCAATTACTTCAATTTAACTTCATCATGCTTTAATTCCATCCAGCTGAACGAATGTGGCTATCTTTTGAATCTTTGTGGTTCCTATTTGTTGGTTTTGTTCATCTGCCTTTTGTGGTCATTGTTGTTTTCCTGTTCCATTACCTGTTTTTATTTGAGGAATGCATGCCTGAAAGAGCTTTTCTTTAGGTTTGTGAAGGTTGAGAAGATTAGGGACCAGTTGCTGGAATGTAACAAGCAGACCTATTGGGTTCCAGATTATGTTAAGGTACTCTTATCTTTTCTTGTTTGTCACACAGTAATTAGCTAATGCTCTATTACAGAATAAGATAGCGTTTGCACTTGTTTTGGTTGCATATCACCTAGATTTGACATCAATGACATTGATAGCTTATTTTCTATGATAATTCTGTTTCATGTCTTACCATTTTCTGTTTGCAATATTTGCATCAAATATGTCTATAATTGAACTGGTAATATGAAACTTCTTGCAGAGTTTACGTTAGCAGCTGTTGCAAGCATTGAGGATGGTATATTTAACTTGATATATTTGTTAACAACAAATGCATGCAGGAAAAGCGATTCCATAATTGGCTAGAAGGTGCTAGGGATTGGGCTGTTAGTAGAACTAGATTCTGGGGGACTCCACTACCGCTGTGGATCAGCCAAGATGGTGAAGAAATTGTTGTTATGGATTCCATTGAGAAACTTGAACGGTTATCTGGTGTCAAGGTTGATATCTCCACTATGCTGTGATCCAGTGTTTCAAATATTATTTTTACAAAACAGTAATTATATGCTCATCTGGTTCTCTTTTGCTTGGTCAACATTGCTTTTGGTCCCTTCAATAAGCAATTGCTATTTCTAGCATGTCCTGAACAAATTATTTTCTGAAATTATATGGCCAGGTTAATGATCTTCACCGACACCATGTTGATGGTATCACGATTCCCTCTAGCAGAGGTCCGGAGTATGGGGTGCTCAAACGAGTTGAGGATGTAAGTCATTGCTTTATATTTTATACCTACAACTAGGATTCCTACTATTGCAGTAAATATAGTTTCTAGTGACCTCTAAATATGGATGCAA
Organism: Oryza punctata; assembly: GCA_000573905.2. Lineage (NCBI taxonomy): Eukaryota > Viridiplantae > Streptophyta > Magnoliopsida > Poales > Poaceae > Oryza > Oryza punctata. Next base: position 33,084,443 of record CM002493.2, read on the forward strand.
TTTGGCAGTTATGTTTTAGTACTATTCATGATTTTTTTTCTGAAATAGGATTAAATCATATTGGTCAAAGTCCTTGAAATAATTTTTAAGGCTTGTGGCAGTGCACACATTTGTCTAATTGTTGCCCATTTGAGATAATAGACCTGATGGCATGTGAGTGCTACTCTTGCGTCACTGATAGTGATCTCTAATATGAGTGAAATTTGAAATGTATCACAGTTTTTGTCTTGCATTTTCTTTAGTAATGTTTGTACCAGTTAATTCCTTGAATTACCTTTTCTTTTTACAATCAGTTAAACTGTCTTGGTGAGAAATCCTTGTCTGATTCGCACCAATTTGTCTTATTACTGGCTAAATTGATGTATCATTAAATAGTACCTTGTTTTTGCTTAGGGTGTTTCTACTCTGTAGGACTCAAGTTCATTTAGAAGTCTTTGAGTTTATGAACAAATAGTCCATCCATTTCAATTTACTTGTTGCTCTAGCAAATCTCACACTAAACTAGGAGGTGTGGCATATTACATTGCTACCCTCGTTAATTACATCCTAATCATCTTTCCCAAAGCAAGCATTAAAATTCCTTGTAAGGAGTGCAAGTACTAGTATGACAGCATTGATGAAGGGTAGGAAGGGAAAGACGTCTCTAAAAATGCTTTGGAATGTGAGAACGACAAGTATCTTGACAAAAAAAAAAGAATGCTATAATGACCAAGTAAATAGAAACAAAGGAAGTAGCTAATTGCTGAATGCCATAAGGTCACTCGCTATTTCTGCTTGTTTAGTTGCATTATTATACATGTGATGTATGCGAATGTTTTGCCTCTGAACTGCTATAGATATGAATGCTTGTATATATCAGTTCTTTTAAATGTTTCTTACTTAACATTGTTGAGTCTTCAGGTTTTTGACTGCTGGTTTGAGAGTGGTTCCATGCCATATGCCTACATTCATTATCCATTTGAGAACCGTGAATTGTTTGAAAAAAACTTTCCTGGCAACTTTGTGGCAGAGGGATTGGACCAAACACGCGGATGGTTTGTTTCTCACTTCACGAAACTTCATAGCTTTTTTATACTTGTGTCTGTTAATAATAATTTTAGGGTGCATTTTCTTCTTTTGCAGTTGATTTATGACCTTGGATGATATTTCATGATTATGTACCATGTATTTTTGTCACATACCTATACCAATCATGAATGATGAAAGAGGAACAATTAGTTACACTTACCTTGAATTCATGTTTGCTTGTTCAGAAGGCATGTGATATTATTCATGAATTATTATGGTTGTACATGGATTGTCTGTAGTAGTTCTGATAGCAGTTTTTTCTTTCTTCAATAGTTTTTACACCTTTTGGAGAAAAATCAGTATCCTATGCTATTTTATGTTTTATATTGGGTGAATTGGTAGCAATGATCTGGTGTTGATAAAAAAAATTCTGTAATGCTTGTGCTTTTATCACGTTTACTTGCTAAATTCTGTAATTCTGTAAAGCTAAATTCAGTTCCTGCTAATGATATTAGTGGAATCCTTGTGTATTGTGTTCTAAAATGTATATGATGCTTCATTTCATGCATATTCATTAATGATATCTATCATATTTATGGTTTGATGTCATCCTGCAGGTTCTATACTTTGATGGTGTTATCAACAGCTTTATTTGGGAAACCTGCATTTAAGAATCTGATATGCAATGGTCTTGTATTAGCTGAGGATGGTAAGAAAATGAGCAAGAGTAAAAAGAATTACCCTTCACCTGTAGAAGTCATCAATGAATACGGAGCGGTATGTGGCATTTTTTTTAAGATATGAATGGTTTAGTGTATATTCTGTATCATTTTATCTGAAGACACATACAGTGACTTGAGGCTTGCAATTGTATGGTATGTCTGAGTTAGAATTTGCAATTTAATTTATTGTTTTCTTTTATTTCCAGGATGCTTTGAGACTGTATTTGATAAATTCTCCAGTTGTACGAGCGGAGTCTCTACGGTTCAAAAGGAGTGGTGTTTTTGGTGTTGTAAGTGTCCTTTCTCAGTATATTGGATACTATTTGTTTTTCCGAGGAAAATAACATTGCTTCAAATTTGTGTGATTTAAAATTGAACAGGTGAAAGATGTCTTCCTGCCGTGGTATAATGCGTATAGATTTCTTGTACAAAATGCCAAGAGACTTGAAATTGAGGGGGGCTCAGCATTTTCTCCAATAGATCAAGGCTCACTTCTGAAGTCATCAAATGTTCTAGATCACTGGATAAACTCTGCAACTGAAAGTCTAGTCAGTTTTGTTCACCAGGAGATGGACGCATATCGCCTTTACACGGTTGAATGTTTAACAGATCTCTCAGGATATTCGTTTGCTGGACGTATCAATTTTTATTTTCATATTATGGTTACGTGATGTAAACTTTTATCTTATCTACCTCTGCAGGTTGTGCCATATTTGGTTAAATACATCGACAATCTTACTAATATATATGTGCGTTTCAACCGTAAACGGTTAAAAGGACGTACTGGGGAAGAAGACTGCAGAGTATCTCTTTCGACGCTCTACCACGTAAGTTTGTTTTATGGATTGATGAGAAAAAAAATATCAATGTTGTACGTATGATATCTAATGTTCACATATTCATGTCTTCCTGCCTTTGAGAACTCTACAAGGAGTCTTCATCATCTTTTATGTACCTTCCCTTTACTTCTGGACGTATAGTGCTTATTCAGTTGGCAGATAATCTTGTTGCTACTACACTTCTCTTTTTTCTTAATTTTGATAAGTGAAATAGCTTAAGGCTGAGTTCGACACTACCCTTTCCCAACTTCTACTCATTTTTTTCGCGTGCACGATTCCCAAACTGTTAAACGGTGTGTTTTTTTCAAATATTTTCTATAGGAAAGTTGCTTTAAAAAATCATATTAGTCTACTTTTCAAGTTTTTTAGCTAATACCTAATTAATCATGCGCTAATGAGCCACCTTGTTATCCGTGTGGTGAGGAGGAGTTCCCAACTCCCGAAATGATCTTTTCTTGCTCCTTAGCATCTATTACGTAATATTTTGTGGTATTCTATGCATTAAAAATTCCTAATTATGCAGACTGTATGTTTTGCTGGTACTTTATAGTATTTCACAAAGACATTTTGTTAATCATGAATGCAGGCACTTGTAACAACTTGTGTGGCGATGGCTCCATTTACACCCTTCTTTACTGAAACTCTCTATCAAAACCTACGAAAGGTGTCAACTAAACCAGAGGATAGCATTCATTTCTGCAGTTTCCCTTCCACAACTGGGGAGGTAATTCTTATCTAAGCCTGTACTATGCTTTATTCCACCAGTGTTTCTTGCGACTTCATGTTGATTTTCTTTGCTTCATGATCAGAGAGATGAGCGTGTTGAGCAAAGTGTAAACAGAATGATGACCATCATTGATCTTGCCCGCAATATTCGTGAACGGCATAACAAAGCCTTGAAAACGCCACTGAAGTATGTTCATAGTCTCATGATTTGTTTCCTAATGAGTTACTCTAGAGATATTTTCATTTAGGAAATTGACAAATTCACATTGTATAATATATTGACATGTGATACACATTTTATTGTAATGAAATGATAATTGACGGCCATGAAATTTAAGGAACCTTTTTGGTTGTCATAACGTTGAAGTGTTTTAGGTGTTTAGTTGTGTTTTTTCATTCTTTCTTGATCTTTTTGTGTATATGGGCGTAAAAGAAGTACGTGTGCTATTTTCAATATTTATGTTTTTAAGATGGTTCAAGTTGAAAATCAGATGATCTTTTAAAATATTTATATTATATGTTGTTTCTGGTATTCCTTTGCTTCATGATATAAAAGCTTGTCCTGTATAGTATCTTCAATTTTGCCATATGGCTTAACCAATCTGAGTTTCAGGGAGATGGTGATTGTTCATCCCGACAATGAATTTCTTGAAGACATAACTGGAAAGCTAAAAGAGGTTTGTTTATAAGTACTTGTCAGCAGTGCCTATAAGTCATCAGTTATGGAATTATATGACTGCCTTTGCAATTAGTTATAACCAAGGTCTCCTGTGCACTTTTATGTTCCATATTCATTGTTTTCTCACTGTTGGCATGTCCCTTCTTGAGATCAATGTTTGCCAAGGAATCTGCTTGTCCATATTTCTAGGAGTTGATAATCTTGATTGTTGAGCAATGAGACTACGAGATGTCAATTAGTCTTCAATATTTGGCACTTGGTGTTCATTTTATAAATGGATGTGTTTCTTCAATGTTGAGTCTTGACATACTTTACTTTCCATTATACAGTATGTCATGGAAGAGATGAATGTTAAGACTGTCACTCCATGTAATGATCCCATGTTGTATGCTTCTCTCCGGGCAGAACCCAATTTTAGGTATGTGTACCTAACAGCGTGAGAAGCTTTGCATTTTTTTTTATCTACTTCTCAGCACTTGTGTTCTTAGTGTGCTAGGCAAAAGACTGGGAAAAGACATGGGCAAAGTGTCAAATGAAGTGAAGAAAATGACGCAGGACAAGATCTTAGCCTTTGAACAAAGTGGAGAAATTTCATTCTTTGGTCATTGCTTGAAGTTAGATGATATTAAGGTAACATTCCATGCTTCTGATGGATGTTAATTTAAAGGTTCAAATGATTGCTTGCTTGTCAGTTTTGAAGATTAATATTTGGTAATTGTGCTAGTATATATTCTCAAAATGATATGTTAGTAAGATTATATTGATTTACTTTTTACATATTTTATAAAATACAAATACAACATTTCCAAGTTCTGCTTTGGCCTTTCCAGATCATATCTATCTAGCAAATGGTTTGCAAGCACACCTATTCTAAAAATCATATTTGACATTTGTTTTACTTTGGGGGCATTCTGTGATCATCATGATGAATGACATCATGCTACACTTTAGTTTGCACAGGTTTGCATTTAGTGGACTTATTTTCCAACCTGCTGCATCTATAATTCTCTGAAATTTTTTACCCTCTAGGTGATCCGGCAATTTAAACGTCCTCCAAATGTGGCAGAGAACGAAATTGATGCTGCGGGAGATGGTATGGCAAATATGTTTCTCCATGAGTAGTTTGTATTCTATCTGTAGATTTTATCATATTATCATTACTTTTTTTTTTCATGTAGGTGATGTGTTAGTCGTTTTGGATCTTCGAGCTGATCAATCATTGTTGGAAGCTGGAGTTGCTCGAGAGGTAATTAACTTATATGATTTGTGTACTCCTGGGTATGACACCCTGGAGTACTGAGAATTATATGTTAGTAGCATTGTTGCATTGGTTGATGCCCTGAATTTGGTAATCTTTACCTGACCTAAGTCTGACTTTATGTCAGACTATGGGAATAGCTGAGATAGATAATGCACTAATGGTAAACTAATGACATGTTACTATGAACTTCCAGCGGCTGTTTGATTGCATACGTTTTCTCTGTTGTCAGTCATAAGTTTTATGTTCATGATCTGGGCTATTAATTCTTGAGCATTTCTGTCCAGGTTGTGAACAGAATCCAGAAGTTACGAAAGACAGCGCAACTTGAGCCGACAGACTTAGTTGATGTATATTACAAACCTATGGATGATGGCAAGAATACTCTGGTAGAGATTGTGCAGTCACAGGTCAGCTAAATTGGCATAAGTAATTGGTTCTTGTTTCATAAATCGGAACATCCTTAACGAAAGCTACTGTTATTTTGTATAGGATCAGTATATAAGGGATGCGCTTGGCAATCCACTAATTCCAAAGATGGTGGCGCCACCAGATGCGGTGAGTTTGGATATTCTCCCTGTTTCGGTTTACTGTTAACTGACTTTTATCTCTATCAACTAGAGGATTTGATTTTTCCCACATGTACACCAAGTTATATGCATTATCATCTCCATCAATTGGTGTTGACACGAGTTGAAATGGACATAAAACATTTAATCTCATTGCAATTTGTCTGGTTTGGCAGGTAATGATCTGTGAGGAGTCTCACAATGTACAAGACATGTCGTTTGTCATTTACATTGCAAGGGTTTATCCAGTGGTCACAGATGATCTCCTTGTCCATGCCGCTGGTAAATACAACCTTATCTGATAGGGTGTATTTGTCTATTTTCGTTGTTAATGTTATGGCATTCTCTTTGTTATATTCTGCATGGTAACGTAAGTGTCTACTTTGATGGAACAGGCAACCGTGAGCATTTTGATGCATTAAAAGTATATTTACTGTCAAGGTCTATTTCCAGATTGAAGAATGAATTCCAGGCAGGGAATGGCAAGGTAACAATCTACAACTTCTACTTAACTTACAGCCCCATTGTTTGGCTTATTCGTGGAATAAGCCAAACGGCATATTTGCAAACGAAAAGCAATTTGTGAATAAAACTTGTTCAGAATACTTGTTCTTCATGCCTTAAATTGCCTTTGTTCTTACAGATTACGGTGGATTCCATTGAAGGCTTCCCACCAATTGATCTCCAGCTGGGAAAACATGTTTTTCTTAGTGTAGGAGATTTCTTCCTGGCTACTCGTTGATTTTTCTTTCAAGCATCCCAATTTTGAGTGATTTGTCCCTTTTTTTTTTACTGAAATCATTTTACCCGGGCCCGATTCAATTTGTGCCCCAAAGCAATGTATGTGGTTTCATCTGCCATGAAAGATGAAAGGGATACTATCATATTGAATGGTCTAATCGAAAACTCGTGTATGCTGTACTGAATAGTGATACACCCGTGTTCATGTGGCCACACACCGATTAATACTTGTGCCAAAAGCGGTTAAAGCATTCAGTTAATTGTCTTACTACACCGATATGAGTTGACATGTTCTGTGTGGAGTGGGGATTATTTGGAGAACTTCACCGAACATGTCCAAACAATTTCACCTCCATGCTGTCATTCTTTGAAGAAAATCCTGTGCCGGCTATGCCTGTCTGTTTTTACCAAGCTGGATGTATTCTCTTGTGGGGCCCTTCTCTGTCAAGCATTGACGTGACTGGCCGTTCTGTTGGACAGCATCGTAGTACTCTCTCAGTCCCAGGGATTTTGGTTGTATATGATATATCTTAGTACCATAAATATAAATTTAGAAATCTGGATAGAGTCTCTATCTAGATTCGTAATACTACAATATATCACATCCAATCAAAATACCAAAATTATTGTACTGCCAGAACCGTCAATTTCAGTAGCTTGCCAGTGTAACTGGCCTGCCATTTGAACATGCGCTGCCTAGAGAGCCTGACCAAGTAGGCACTGGTCAGTGGTCACCCAACGATTGTACCCCCAAGTGCTGCTATATTTCGAGCTATATTTTCTTCCAACAGATCAGTGTCATCCAAGTCCATGCCATGGCGTTTTCCTTTTTGAGTCTAAAATAATAGCGCCTTTACATCGACGGACATCATTATATAGGAGTAATAACGATGTCTGCTGTGCAATGTTAACTGGTTAAGAGGGGACAAGGTTATGCCTTTGTCGGTCACCCTGAAGTTTTATTTAGGTCGTGTTTGTTTCAGTTTACGATTATTATAATCTAGATTATTACTAATAATCTGAAATAAACAGATAGATTATTATGATAGTTTATTATAATCTATAAGCTAAATTAGTATAATCTGGTAATTTCCTCTGAACATGCTTTTTTTCAGATTATTGGGTGGCTAAAGACTCACTACTCTTATTCTACTGTAATTCAGAGAAACAACAATTTATAGTTTATTTTACTATAGCTTACTATAATTTAATTTATAGTAATCAGACTCAATAATTTAGATTACAATAATTTTAATCTTAAGTTGAAATAAATAGTACCTTAAGCTCATGAGGAACACAAATCATGCGAATGTTTGTTAGACAAGTCCGTGTAATTCAGCGGTTACTTTTCACATAATCTTGCGATGAACAAACGTTAACAGCCACGAATAGGTAACGTGAATAATGTACTCCTACATTGCAGGCTTGCAGCCAATTGCCGGGAACGAGAAAGAATTCATCAGTTGTTAACTTCGCTTGATCAACTGAGAATCTGAGATCCTGCCTTTGTGTTAAAAAGAAATTAAAGAAAATAAATTCATAGTCATGCAGTGGGTATTCGATCATTCGCGTACATTCAATTCCTTTGACCGTGAAGAGGACACTGCTGATCATCCTTGACCTTCAATTAATCTCACTCACTCAAACATTTGCGCTCGATATTATTATCGTCTAAACTCGTGGCAAATACACACGCACATTTCCATCCTAATTAAGCTCTCGCACCACAAGAGAGATGTAAAAATTCTCTCACAAAAGCTACACACAAACTCTCGAATTAATCGAACTGCCTCAACTCAATCACGTCGGCTTCAGGTCCTGGAACATGGAGTCCCACTTGATATCGCCGCCGGCGCCGCCGCCGTCGGAGCACCGTTCCTCGTCGTCGTCGTCGTCGTCCCCCTCGACTCCGTCTCCGCACCACGCTTGCTCCTCGTGGTCGTCATCGTCGTCGTCGTCCCCCTCGTAGCAGTCGTGGAACATCAGGCTCGCCTTCTGCGACCCCGAGAACCGGCCGGCGGCGACTCCGACGCCGACGCCGCCCCTCGCGGCGGTGGCGCCGCCGTCGGTGATCATGAGCACCATCTTCTTAACGCTCCTCCTCCTCCTCGTCGCCGCCGCCGTCGTCGCCTGCACGGCGCCGACGCGGACGGCGTCGTCGCCGCTGCATATCCTCGGCACCACGGTCACCGACGACCCCCTCCCTCCCCCGCCGCCGCGTCGCGCCAGGCGCCGCGCGCACCGCGCGATGCACCTCCCCGCCTTGCGCACGATCAGCCGCGCGTACGACGACGACGACGAGTCGTCGTCACCGCCTGCGGCGGAGTCCTTCTTGGCGAGCTTGAGGATCTCGAGGCGGTGCTTGGCGACGGCGATGCCCATGCTCTTGAGGAGGTCGTGGTCGAAGTGGGCGGCGTCGCCGCGCTCCAGCTCGTTCTGGTTGAAGAGGCGGCCGTACTCGTACGCCAGCGCCGGCGCCAACCCGGTCTTCGCCAGCCACGCGTACCAATCCATCCCCATCCCCATCTCCACCTCTCTTTGCCTCTCTCTTGCAGCTCACTTGCTCCCTACCAAATTCTCCTGCTGCTCATCGTGTGTGCAGTGCAGCTGCATATATAGCAAAGGAAGAAGAAGCATGCAGCGGCAGCTGCACGGCTCGGCTCACATGCTATACTACTATTACTAGTTTACTACACATCGTTGCAATGGCAGCTACTAAATAAATTGGGCTCGTATTTATATCTTTATGGCAAATCTTGACTTTTTTAAAAAAAATGTTTGGAGGTTTATGCGGGCTTGGCTGGATTCTTGGCTAGAGTACAAGATCCAACACAAGCGTTTGGGTCTTTGGACCGGTTTCGGGAGCTTCGGCCAGTTACAAGCATGCGATTTCTCTATGAATCAGAAGTTTCTCTGAACCGTCTAACTTTTAATTCAGATTTTAAGAAATTATAATGGTAGAATCAGAGAATTAACTAAAAGCTTAGATGTTGGAAAACTCAACTTTTCCGAAATCTTAAAAACTTAATTACCAAAAGAATATTAAGCTCTCTCGAACATATCATTTGAACTCGGGTACACTGTACGGTAGCGATCGATCGAGGTGTAGAAGTTGAACTCTGGTACACTGAACAGTAGTGATCGATCGAGGTGTAGTAGTAGATCTTAAGCCAAAAGGAGACATAGAAACGCCAAAGCTGTCAGCCTGATCCGATGCAAATCGCTCATCACATGCATGCCCCTGCAAAAGGGGAGTAGTACCAAACTACCATCTGATGGCTTTTGCTTCTACCGTGTATCATTGCAGAGATGTTTGTTAGTATTTGTTAATTAAACGAGCACTTCCATAGTTGCATTGGCCTTTATGATTCAAGTTCGTGATGGTTTCTTTAAGGCCTAAATTAATCTAATCTATTCAGTTGAGTTTTTTTTCTTTTTTGTTGTAATAATGTCACTACTTGAGAGTCGATATGGAGGCAGGATGATGGCCGATGTGTTTGTGGACCACGCATGGCATGATATGGTCAGGTAGCATACGTAAATGCTGAAAGGACGCGAGTAAAGCGGTGACAAAGTGTGGCAGATTCAGAAGATGGTAGGGACTGCATGTTTGTTACTACTGTTGCTGCTACTACGTTCACGTCGGATTGGCAGTAATAAAATCAGAGTGAGAGCCATAAATGCCATGGAAGGATGCAGTATATATTTACTGATACTACAGTATTATACCATGGATGATGTAGGATTAGTAGCGTGTATAGGGAGAGAAAAACTGAGCAAGTCTTTGGAATCTCTCCATGTGGACCTTTTTCTTGTGTGTCTTGTAGCTATAGCTCGGCTATGAGCGTTCAAAAAGGTCACCAAGATTAGGTCATTAGGCATGGGTAAAAGGGAAATTAAGTGGGCAGTATAAACAAAGTGTGTGCGGTGGTAAACATACAGGGAGTGGTTGGAATCTAGGGTGATCCTAGCTGCCTCAAACAAACGCTACCAGTTCTACTATTCGCTTGTTTTTGTATGCGTGTTGTCATGACAAGTTCTACCCTTTCTAAAGTTCCAGAGTTCAAAATACATGAGCACTTCTACCGTTTTCTCTCCATCAAAGACTCGTGGGTAGTATACTCTAAACAGAACCAAAAAAAAAAAAGGAAAAGAAAGAGAGTAGAATTCAATTTCTGAAAGAGTCAAATCGCACCCTAATGCATGCTAGCTACTACTAGTGTTTGTACTACTAGTAAATGTTAACAATAGGTCGCGACTCGTATGATCGTAGTAGTACAAGCTTAATTTGAAGCCTCGCTCGTCTCGAGCAGTCAAGCAATGACGCGTGAGATGAATTTAAGCCTACTCGTGTCCGTCCTGTCTCCCCACCAAATACACCTAGGTCCGTGACCGCGCGCGAGCTGAGGCTAGCTGCACGTACAACACGTCGCTCACCGAAAGCCAGCCGCCGTGTTTATTGCGCAAGGCACGGGTTTTCCATCAAAGAAACTGTCGCGCTATGGTATAAACAACTAATCCCTCCGTTTTTATACGAATCCATTGATTCTTATTGAAAAAATTATTATTTCTAGAAATAATAAGTCATACTTAAAAAGCTTTTGAGATAAATCAAGTCACAACTAAATGAACAATAATTATATAAAAAATATTTTATCAAGAGTAATGGTTAAACATATGTTTAAACGTCAACAACATTATATATTAAAAGAGCGGATGTAGTAAATGGTTATGAAAGAAAATTATATCTTACCTAGTGAAAAGGGAATACCAAAATGTTGTCAGGATGAACCGGAGGGAGTATGACTTTAATAGTGTACTTTGGTTCACCTCTTTAGCGCAAAAGTTAATACGTTGGTCTTAAGAATAAGTGTTTCGTATACCTATATGCTTTCAGGTCATAACTGATCAACTACAATGCTCCCAAGCCTATACTTAACAGAATGAAACGTTGTTTACTGATTCCAATTTAAATTACATGCTCATATACGCATACGACATGATGGTTAAAGTCGCGCGAAAGATCGACATCATAGACTAGTAATAATTGATAAATAAATTAATACATTCTGTAGCAAAGTTAGCGTAGCTCACAGGTTCGTTGTGGTGGATCTAACCCACCCGGATAGACTCGACACAGGTACTCGCATTTACGGCTAATTATTCTTTCGGTGATAGGTGATGTACCCGTCGATAGCAAGATATTTATGGTGATGACTTCGTGAATCACAATATATACCGACCCAGTCTTCCAGAGGTGCGCTGATAGGGGTAGAGTGTGCATGTGTGCATTCATAGGGGTAAGCGAGCGCCTACGTTTGAACTATGTTTCTAAAAACACATAATATATCACTTTTGTAAGTTTAATTTAATTCCACTTTTACAAGCTATAATCCTATCTTACTATAAAAAGCTATAACTCACTAAAACCTAAAGCTTAACATGTAAAGATGCCACATCATCATCTACTAACAATTATTATATTTAAAAATCATGCAAGCAACGCTATATTATTTATAATTTATTAAATTATACATCTTTTAAAATGCAAGAATGTTAAATCATCGTATCGTATAATTCACATAATATTTTAATATATTTCTTCATCATTATTTATAGTATCATATATGCCTATATAGACCATCCTCACTTAATTAATGTTATTTCTCTCTTATCTCATTAAGTCATATCAAGTCAATTATTTTTAATCTGAAATAATTAATCTATGATCCAAACTATCTCACTTCTTTTCTTCTCTCGTAAAGCTACATCGCCTTACTTTTACACTTGAATCATCATTCTATATACTATTTAAATTTAAATTATCGTAAACCACATCAACTTACGTAAACTTATATTATCTAGCTATTTTACGCACTATTTTTACTTATTGCTATCATACTAAACTCATACAGCAACGTGCGGGGTTTCACCTAGCACTCCTATAAAGCTATACAATTCATCCCCACTTATCGTAGTTAATACCAATTCTCTGCATTTTCATGCTTCCACGTCGCCCTATTTTCTCTCCAGCGTTGGATCTCAATCGCAAGGCAATGAAGCAGTGTACCGAACAGCTTATTCTCCCCGTTGTTTTGCTTATTGGGCCAAACCGAACACATTGGGTCCAACACACCCGAGCCTCCCTCGCTCCCATATTCTTTCGCTACTACAGCCTCCACACTCGGTTCCTCTTCCCCTCCCCCTGGCGGCTAGCAGCGGCGCGGCACTAATGTTTCCACATCGTCATTGTCGATTCCCCTTCCAATTAATTGATTCGCCTCCTGTTACGTTTCCTTCCTTTGCCGAAAATCGATTCGTCTTCCACGATGTCTCCTTCTTAATCTCTTCCTCCACCAAACCCACATTCAGTTCCTGCGGCTTTTCGCCACCAATGGCGTCGAGATGCTGCCTGCTACCATTTCAATTGTAGTGATACAAGATCGATGAATTCAGAGCTTCAACACAGCTGCCGGTCGTCGATGTTGTCATCTCCTCCTGCTGTTGGTTGGCTGAGAGCCTGAGACTGACACTACATCAATTGATAGCACATCTATTTTCTAAATTGGGTTGCGGTCTCCTCTCAGGTCAGCAGCTCTCTTCCTTATCTTCATACATTCTTTTCCCATCAGATTGTTTCATTGGCTCTTAGTTTTTTTCACCAACCAACCGTTATTCTGCCTGGACGACCACATGGTGAGATTGTTTCTTTGTGTGTCCCTTTTATTCCTTCATATGAATGGACGTTATTTACCTTTCCACACTAGATCCTGTATTTTTTGCTTATCTACAGATTTATGGAACAAACCGCTAATTTCTAACTTTAATTTTAGTACTATATTGCCCGATGAGAATTCAGATTTCTTTCTCTAGTGACTATGTTATTTCTTAAAATTTAAGGTTACACCTAGCATTTTGAATTTTTTTTTCTGTTGATAATATCATTGATTTCATGCCAGCGGTAAGTAGATCTTTTTTTTTTATCAGAGCACAAAAGAAGATCATGTACAAATATGTATAGGGAGTCAGGGATTGAGAAACATGGCAGAGGTATTTCATATTGTCCATTTGCATACTTATTTCAATACGGAGTAACATTTATGTCCGATTCATGTCACTGCCATATGTCATTGTTTTGTATCTATCCAGCCAATGAAAAAGTGTCTTCAGATTATTTCAAGATATCAAGCCCTATTGAGTAAAATAAGCACATCTGATCATCTGTCTTTTCAGGACATGGATGTAATACTTCGTGTGCAGGACCCTTAAAAAAAGTTAGAGTTATGAAAGCTATTTGGCCCTGCTAAGCATGGAAAAAACTCCTAAGCAAGGAATCTATTTTTGTACATAAATTTTGTATGGAAATTGATTTTGTACAGTGCTAAATTGGATCTTTGCTTTTTTTTTTACCCCACATGTTCTATATATTCTTTTTTTCTTACTAAAGCTTCAAACTTTTGAGTGATTTAGTTCCTCACTGACACTTGGGTGCAAAGGATATAGTTACCAAATACCAGTGATTATTTTGGTGCTTGGTGATGTTTAACGGTCTTTTCAGATGAATGCATAATTGTTAGGCTTCACTGGACAGCCTAGCGGAGATACAGGACCAGATTTAAAAGTGCCTCTTTGTGTTTGCTCAATTTTCAGAATGTCACAACTGCTGACGGCACTGTCTATTTGCTTCCATGAAGTTCATTCACGAGTTAACCCCAAGGCTCCACATCAAAGATCAAGCAAAATTTTTGTGTTTTTTGGTATTTTTCTGATTTTTTTCCAACTTTAATTCAGTTGACCAATTCCTCGTGCTCCGCGTGTACGCTTTTCCAACTATTAAACGGTGAGTTTTCCGAACACAGCCTTCCACTAACTAAAACTCAAAAGTCGTGCCGCGGAGTCGCGCGCGCGTCAAAGCCGGGGGATCCCGGCCCGGCCCTGCCGGCGTGCTTGTATTGTACGTAGACGGTGATCGCCGGGCAAATTAAGGCGGGAGGGCGCCGCGCGCGGTGGCTTCCCAGGAGGACGGCAGGATCATTGCGCCCGCGCACTTGCTGCTACCCCGCCCCACAGGAAGGACGACTAGTACACACACGGCCTCATCTCATGCAAATATATATACATGCAATTGGAGTATTTGAGCGAGTGTTCTGGTGTTTGTGGTTGTGGATATGTTATATTACTACACTACTCCACGTAGTCCTAATTTGCCATGAACAATCGAACGACACGCACAGGTTAATTTATGGCGTAAGGCCCCCGTCCCTGAGGTCCTCCTGGATATATGGCTGGGAGGTTGGGGTTGTGACTTCTCACAAGGGCCCTTAGCTGTTGCTGCATGCCCTTTGCCCGCTATGATGCATCCTGCCGTCCAGTTTAATTACATGCGTGTTGAGCGTAGCACGAATGCTCCTCTTTTTTTTTTCCTCCCTAAAAGCAATGCCCTTTTCTTGATATAAATAGAGTAGTTGAGTATTTTTCATGTATAGCTACCATTCAAAAGGATCAACAAGATTATACCATTATTATTGTGTAGAGAGAAAACTATGCGAAAAATAGTTGTCATCCCATCATTGTTTGTGCACGCAGTGCAGTAAGACATGAAAAAATGTCACGGATTTTCCACCTCGTCCTGCTAGGTTGGTGAAAATAATCACAGAAATTCATGACTAACCGAGCATCGTTTGCTCGTTTTCGTATAAGGGATATTGTTTCAATCATTACCTTTTTTATATATAAAATTTGTTTTTCTAGTTTTTTCGATAGAGTAGTTTAAATGATAAGTATGATTAGTTATCAGCTAATTGAAATTCGTTTTCGAAGAGTGCCAGCTACGGCAAATCCTGCCAGCTATGGCTATCACGAACGCGAAAAAGGGCCAGTCCAGCCAGCTACGACCCACGTCTAGGTTGATCCTGGGCTACAGCCCACGCGATTTGGCGGGACTCCGAAAAGCTCGAGGCCCACAGGCCACAGGTCACGCGACTCCAAATTTCACCTGCTCCGCGCCTCCACCGCCTTCCTCCTCCTCCCTCTCCATGCCTCTCGATCTGGAAGCTTCCCCTTCTCCTCCACCATGGGAGCGAACTGGGGCGTGGTAGATCGCCGGCGGCCGATCGAGCGGGCTCTCCGTCTCGGGCCGCGCACGGTGGCGAAGCGCCGTTTCCGTGTACGTTGTTCGATTCTGAGCCCCAACTCTGCTTCTGTTCAATTATCTGTCGCGATTTTCGGGTGCGAGTTGGTCTCGATCTCGATGTGTGGTGTCCCCTGCTGCCGCGTTCGCCGGCGATAGGGTTTGATGTGCGGGTCCTGGATCCGAGGCGTCTCCGGCGGCTCCGCTGCCGTGATACGGTCAAATCTCCGCGTCACGACTGCGAGGTGAGGACGCCTTTATTTATTTTTTAGGTGGAGATCATTTTCCAGTATCCGTATCAGTATATCACGTGTTCACGTCTGTATTTTTTTTGCGATGTTTTGGGCTAATGATTCAATTCTACGTGTGCTACTTTGTGATTATCGCAATGGGCGTTAGATCAATTGGATATTTGGATATCCCATTTATGATTCTGTTGTGTTTTGTTGTCTTGGGCTAATGATTCAATTGTACGTGCGATAGTTGGTTTTGCGAAGCGTTAGAATCAGTTATCCCATGTATAATTCTGTTGGGTTTTGTTGTTGAGCCATGCGAAATTTACAGAGTCGATCCATTTGCCATAGACTTGGTGATGGCAAAGATATACGTAAAGCCTTTTTTTAGGGAGGGGGAAGAAGATTACATTACTATGTTAACTTAAGGATTGAGTTTCAATCACATCTCTTAACCACAAAACTGGTTACAATGTATACCTCATATTTTAAAACCATTGTAAATATAGTTCAAAGCGGTTTGGAGGTTTGGATGGTCGTTTCAACTAACGTGGTCCACATGTATCCATTCCTTCTTTCTTTCTTCTCTCCTCCACCTCTCTCGCTTCTACCTCTAACCTAGGAACTCTGTCATGCTATGGTGGAGGGCGGTGGCGTGGAGCGAAGGTTCCACGGTGTCAAGAAGTGCCCGTGGGGAAGGTAAGGTACGAAGATCAATGACTCAGCGAGGAAGATGTGGGTGTGCCTCGACATCTTCGACACTATCGAGGCCGCCTCGCTAGCCTACGACTAAGTGAACAAGTGGGTTAACCCGCTAACTCACATATAGAGTAAATAAGCAAGTAACCCACGGATTGATCACGAGTTGACCTACTTGCACCCGTACCTATAATAGCATTAGGTATTGGGCATAAGGGGCAAGACCAATTTCCCGGTACCTTTTCCCATCCCCGCCGCCACTGCCCAACTCATGCAAGAATGGGAAAGGCCAATTGAAGGTTAGATCTTTAAGCTTACAAATCAACAAGAAGAATCATTCCAGAAGTGATTCAACTCCTTGGAAGAACAACATAGACATGAAAGAAATAGGGATCACGAAGAGCTAAAATTGAATTGGATGGTTGGGAAACAACAATAAAAAGATTGAATCTTTGAGCTTACAAATCAACAAGAATAATAAATCGGAGATAGATTTTTTATGTCACCTAAATAGTTATTAATTTTTTTTAAAAAAATTAACAAGATAAATTAATATGAGATTTATCACTCCACAAACATGTATGATCAACTTTGACTTCTACATGTTTTTAAAAAAGAAACTAGTTAATTTACATTCATAATTATATTTTTAATATTTGTTACAACTTGTAAAAATTAAATTTGAATATGCATGGTTCTGAAGTAATATATCGAATGTTAATCTATCGTCTTTTTTTTAAAAATAATAATAATAACAACTAGATTACATGCAAGAAACAATAGGATATCCCCTTGAGATAACACTTTCCCAAATCAATCCAGAAACATTCGGATTAGCACATTTTAATTTGCAATCGAAACAAAAGAGTAATAATCCGGCAAAATGTTAGAAACCAAATTGGGGAGCAATAGGATGGATGGGTCGAAGTACTAACTCGACCTAGCGGATCTCGTTGAAGAAATGTGTGCGTGGAAGTGATTGGGGATCATGGAGCTATTATTTTAATCTGATGAACTAGATTTCGATAAGCTATTTATACATGGGACTTCAGAAACTTCAAACTATTTACGCAAATTTTATCAAACTACACACTTCTTTCATGAAATCATTTCAAAACTATACAATGTATAACCTTTACTCCATCATACTTACAATCCTAAAATACGGTCGATGGAGATCATTAGTGAGTATAATAAGAATCATCAAAACACTAAACACATCCTAAACTGCACAACATGCGTGGCAGCGTTCAAGGTGTTCGACTCCGTATCCATCCATCCATGGCGGTGTCTTCTTCTACCTCGCCAACCTCCCGCTGTCGCCTCGCCGGTACGGCCGCCGGGGGCTCTTGAGCAGCGACTTCTCCTCGATGGGGAACCTGTACGGCGACACCTGGAACCGCCTCGTCTCCCTCCGCCGCCGCCGCTCCCGCGAGTGCGCCACCCACGCCGCCACGGCGGCCGCCACGGCGACGGACACGGCGAGCAGCGCCTGGTACACCCTGCCGCTGTGCCGCCTCAGCCCCGGGCAGTGCGTCGTCGTCACCGCCTGGAACGCGCGCCGCACGTACGAGCAGTCGGCGAGGTCGGCGAGGACGGGGCCGTACTGGAGCAGCCCGGCGCTGGCGTTGGCGGCGGCGACCATCTGGGAGTACATCGTCGGCGTGAGGCGGCCGGTGGTCGCGCACACCTCCGACGACGGCGCCGCCCCCGTGGCGCGGCACACGTAGCCCCGCCACGCACGCGGCGCGTCGGCGGCGAGGACCTCGCCGGCGGCGCAGGCGCGGTCGGTGAGGTCGCGGTTGAAGGGGTTGCAGAGGAGCGGCACGGGAGGGCCGGACTGGCGGTAGTTGGCCGGCGGCGACGGCGGCGACGACGGCGGGACGTTGGCGTTGGCGACGGTGGCGACGAGGTTGTTGAGCACGGAGACGATCTGGTAGTTGACCTCCTTGCTCCGGCGAAGCGCCTCCGACGTCGCGGCGGCGTCGACGCAGGGGAGGATGTCGTCGAGCGCCGTGTGATCCTGCGGGTGGAGCACCCACTCGTCCATGGCGACGCACGTGTCGCCCACCACGCTGCGAGAACACACCAAACCAGAGCTCATGTTTAGTGTCTTTAATAATGATTCGGATTTAACTAATCAATATTTTTAAACGCAGATTTAACTAATCAATGTAAGGATGAAGATTGAAGTGTGCTACATCTGGTTAAAACTAAGTATTTTTTTTACATTTCTGTAGAATTTTTTTTATCTCGGAACAAGTTTCGTCAAACCATTTTTAAAAGGGTGTAGCTATATTTATGGCGTCATATTTTTCACCAAAAATTAGTCGGTATGTATTTACATTGTAAGTCCCTAAATTACATATGTAATTTTGGTGTATTTACAATGTAAGTCCTAAAATTATATATGTAAGTCCTAAAATTATATATGTAAATTCTAAAATTATATACTAAATACATATGTAAGTGGTATGTAAGTGGGGTGTAAGTGGATGTAATTACATATGCAAGATTTATGGTGGAACAAAAATATAGCAATTTTGTTGTAAATTTGTATAAAATATATAATTATAACAACAAAAGAAGTTCTTTAGTATGCATGAATAAACGCATACACGGATCTTATAAAAATCAAAGGGTCTAAAATTTGACTAAGATCTAAAAAAAATATATCACCACAAATATAGCGAATCCCTTTTTAAAATATCAAACTGACATGTTTTACACCTTGTGTTTAGTCAAACTAGTACATTTTAACATGGCAGTAACACGTGACAACAACTTACTTGTGCAAGAGAAGGAAAGTGCCGGACAGTATGAATGTTGCAGTAACCAGGATCCATCCAAAAATCACCAG
This sequence comes from Oryza punctata, assembly GCA_000573905.2. Taxonomy (NCBI): domain Eukaryota; kingdom Viridiplantae; phylum Streptophyta; class Magnoliopsida; order Poales; family Poaceae; genus Oryza; species Oryza punctata. Next base: position 33,103,907 of record CM002493.2, read on the forward strand.
GCTGCACCGAAACCGAAGGTTACAGACTTGCAGTAAGAGTAAAATGGAAATTTGTACATTGTGGTCTGTACAAGTGTGTTCTGTAATGTTTTGCTTACGTGTACACTACTGATTTGAACCCGCACAGGGAGAACACTGCATCAAATTGAGCAGAAATCGTTACGGCGTTCAGTCAGAACCAACTGCAAATACAAACGAATCTGACAAAATTCACCAAACCAGTAAAAGAAAATTTTATGCTCACCAAGCCCAAGAAACGCCAAGGCCAGCATCACGGCGGCAACAACGATGAGAATTGTCCTTCTGCAACCATCACAAGGACACAGAATGTCAAACGAGATCTTCCTGATGATCAAGGTGATGAGTTCATGGCGGCATGGCGTTCACCATGAAAAAAACAAACAGAGAAAATTATTGAGCCGTGTGACATACATGGTCTCCAGCGCGGTGCGGATCTTGCGTGAGTTGGTGGTGGTGCGCGCGGCGAGCTCGTCGGCGGACGCGTCCACCCTGCGCACGACGTCGTCGACCTTCCCCTGGAGGTCGGCGGGGAGGGTGACCTTCTCGACGGCGGCCGCCTTCGCCGTCTCGAGGAATCCGGTGAACCCGCGCAGGCTCGCCACCGCGCCGTCGGACTGGTTCACGACGAACCGTAGCGTCGCCGTCGTGCTCCCGTGGAACTTACCCTGTCCGTCGTACAGCACGATGCACCCGATTCTGCAGCGACGGCAACGACGATGGCGGCAGCGTGCAAAATTAGAAATTACTCAGTCCGTTTCGTATTATAAATCGTTTTGTTTTTTTTTATCAAACTTATTTAAGTTTGATTAAATTTGTAAAGAAATATAGTGATATTTCCAATACAAAACAAACATATTATCAAACTATATTCAATTCTAGATTTAATGAAACTCACATTATATTTTAGATGTTGCTAATTTTTTCTATAAGTTTGATCAAGCTTCAAAAGTTTAACTATGAAAAAAAGTTTTAAATGGTTTTGTGAAATGAAACGGAGGTAGTAGATGAAAGGGTTGGCTCGAGAGGAGAAATGGTTTACATGGCGACGGCGGTGAAGACGAGCAGGAGCACGAGGGAGGCGGCGAAGACGGCGCGGGAGTAGGAGTAGCCGCCGTTGCTGTTGCCGCCGCCAGAGCAGCAACGGCAGCAGCAGGCGACGAACGCGGCGAGCGCGAGGGAGACGAACCAGACCGCCGCGAGCACGAACACCGGCGCCGCGCTGAATCCGACCGACTGCGCGCGGCGACAAACAAAGCAAAACTCGACGGCGTGAGCATCGAGAAGAACACCAAGATGATTGCATCGCGAGGTGAAATTATCACGGCAACGAAGAGCTCACGGCGAGGTAGTGCTTGTCGCTGATGTTCCAGCCGCCGGTGTAGTACCTCAGCCCGCTGAGAGGATCCTTCCGCCGCGTCTGCGCCGCCGCCAGCACGAACGACGACGACGAGTTCGTCCGCGAGGCCGCCGCTGCACACGCATCGATCGATCAATCTCCACACCTTCCATTTCATCAACAAACAAAACACTCGCATCGATCGATCGATCTATCAAAACGCAAGAACCCCTCACGGCCTCACCTGCGGCGTTGGCAAAGAACGACGCGAAGACGAGTAGCGAAACGAGAGCGCGCCGGCGAGACGATGGCGACGCCATGGCCGGCCGCGCCTACTCCCGAGCAAATGCTGGTTTGATTTGCAAGGAGATTTTGAGATTTACACGACAAAGCTGCAGATATTGTCGGATGACGTGATTAGAACAGGTCGCGGAATACTGGAAATGTAACGTTTTGGGTTGTCGCGTGCATAGATATGGTCAAATGGTCATATGCTTGTATGGATGCATGGGAAGAGGTGTGAGATTTAAGCCCAAAGACCTAACCGGGTCTTCGTCTATTAGTGCCATTATTTACAACTAGTCTATTAGCAACCTCTTGATAAAAGCAAGAGAATAAAATTATAAAAATGGTTTAGTCGTGAGCAGCCGCGTCCCGCGTAAAGCAACGCTCTTTTAGAGTATAGACAAATGCAGGACAGTTTGCTGGTTCGTACTGCCAGATGCTACACGTTTTGGTTGTGTTTTGTATATGTGATTTGACCATGCAGGAACGGGTAATCTGGGCCATTATGAAATGGATGAGTAATTTAAGCCGTTCTTTGTACTGATCGGACGGTCCAAACGGCCCTCGTACACTTCAAAGATTATGCTTAGCATAACTGTTAGGTGAGAGAGACTGAGCTTTTCAGCTAAGAGCAACTGGAGCAGGTGCTTCAGAGTAAGCGAGTTGTTGAAGTAGTTTACTTGGTACGTCAGCATCTTAAAAATCTATACTCCTAACTCAACTCCTCGCCATCAGTCCATCACCAAGAAGGAGAAAGGGACTTGGTTGTTTAATACTAGATGATTACTTGTTGGTCTGTTGCTACTACATCACAAACCAAAACCAAAGGTATGAAACTATGAACTGCACCATCCAATGACATCGTTGAGCAGTGAATACTCATTCAAAGCATGCACATCAAATACATCATCTGGCAGCAACTCAAACAACTTGTACTGCCTGTACACGATCTCTCACGTTACAGTTACAGGTTTTGACTTTGCACAGTTGGATGGTAAGTCTCTAATCATGCAGGATTTAAAGGGAACCTTACCAATCAGGTTAGACCGAGTACAACCTTAGCACATGCTTTGACGTGTTGCATCTTTGACTAATATATGGTTAGATGCCATTCACATAGAATGTAACGCTACAACATCAGAATTTGAGACACCCAAGGGCCAAGGCCATGGATATGGACAAAAAATTACATTGCTACATTTTTACAGCAAGAGGCCAATAGTTACAGTGGGCCCTCAATGTCTAACCTAGAGCTTGTGTACATTCCAACTCCAAACTCCCAATACCAACAAGAGGCAAAATAGTTGGAATTGGGATCCCAGGTATACCATCGCCAGAGCCTAAAATGAAAAATTCTACAGGTGCTCTTCCCCCCTCCTACAGGTCAGCATTACAACATCTATGTTAGGATATAGCAAGACCTAAATGCCATATCTGGTTAGCATGCACTAGTCCTCGATCGCGTATTCCGCGTCATCTAGCACCTCTGCGCTTTCCTCAAGAAGATAATCACACACCTCCAAGAGCTCATCAGCAAGCGGAGGGATGTGGGGATGGCGTCCATCATTGTAGTGGTGTGCATTCAGTGCTATCTGAGCCACATCATGCCTAAAATCCTCCCTATTTTTATACTCCATCTTTCGCACCTTGTCCCTTATAGTACCAAGATCCATTGGACGCTCAATTATGTCAAAATAATCAGGAGCCTCTTTCTTCGTCACCGGTTTACGGAAAAGGAATGAACAGTTCATTGTCCGCAAGTGGTCAACTATTTTTTCCAATATGTTGGAGAGCTCAACCTGCATCAGTATGCAAACAAATAAATTAAGTTTAAATTCATAGTCTTGCAAATAAAAAGAAAACAATGGATTATCTGCATTATCCGACCTATACACAAATGGGTATCACATCCCTTGCAGCAAAATGTGAGTATCTATAAGAAGTTCAAAAACTAAAGATGAACGTGTCAAAAGAAAATTAATAAAGATGACTGATGGTGATAGTGATGATCAAACTGAGTATTCGGCAAATAAAAAATAAAATAATATAAGATCCAAGTGATTTCTACAGTGTTGTGCCTTCCACTCTTCAGAATGATCAAAACAAAACTATTCTGTTGAGAACGCACAACACAGTGGGACTGTTTAGTTGAGAAAAACTAGGCACAACTCTCTAAAGGTGAAAAACAAAAGCAAGCACATCGCTGGTTGAAAGGCTCTCGTACAACTATTTTGCCCTTTCGCAATTTCTACAAACAATAAGTTGCAGAAACAGGTATCCCTCTGGCAGTGGAATTACAAAAAGGTCTAACAGACCAACATTGCTAAAACAATGCATAATCCTGTTAAAACAGGGTTGAGAATAAGTACCTCTCCTCCTCTGTGCCGCTTAGCTGGTGGTGTGTATTCTGTCATATCAGCTGGGGTACGTCTCTTTGCTGCTCGACCTCTTTCAGGTACCCTTCTGTCATTTTTGTATGGCCTAGGATCGAGTAGGTCATCATCTCGAAATTCATGCTTTTTCTTTTTCTTGTTTTTCTTCTTTGCCTTCTGGAGCTCATCCTCTCTCCTTGCATCATATAGTCTAGCTTCAATTAACCTCTGTTCTTGTCTCTCTCGTTGCTCCTCAAAAGCTCTCCAGGATTCACCACTTTCCATTATTCCTTTGCTTCTTTTTCCCACCAGACCCCACCCCCTATCATGTGAGGAATTCATCTGAATAGGTTGCCCAGAAAAACCATTATCATCCTCTCTGTCTCTCTTCTCAAAGCTTGACAATTCAACAATTTTCCTTGTCTTTCTGGGCTCCTGACCACTCCTAAGTTCAGTAGGTCGTTGCTGATCTCCCAGCACCTTGGGCTGCTTGATAATAATTTTCTTACGAGGTAGATCCTTCTCCACTTCAGCAGGAGGCCTTATTACAACAGATGGCTTAGGAGTATCAGGAGGATAATCATCATATTTTACCTTGTTAGATATTTTAATCTTATTAACCTTTCCAGTTGATTTCGAATCTGTAGCTTCCATCATACGCTTATCAGAAACCAAAGAAGCTGAGAGTGACATATTCCTATCCAATGACTTCTCAGGAGCTCCACATTTGAATTTTACAGGGACAGGTTTAGCCTTTTCAATACTTTCAGGTCCTTCAGTTTCAAAAGCTTCAGACGAAACTTTGGCTACCAATCTCTTGTTTGATGTCTTTATTTGAGAATTACTCACTATATCAGGAGGATGAGACCTGATGGAATTCACATCCATTTCTGATGTTTCAGGATCTTCCCCGTACTTGGGGCACAGTTTGTTGGTCCGCATGTGCCCGAGCTATACAAAAAAAGGAGTGGCATACACATAATCAGGAAACATAATCATGTACTCGTAACAATTTATGCAAGAACACATTCTACTATGCGTACCTGACCACACGCTCCACATACAAGAGTGTCTCCCCTTGCACCCTGTCTCTTTTCCTTAAAATAAGATGCCAAATAAGAATCATAGTAAGATTGAAACAGCATTATATTAAAGCTATTCCTATTAAAAGAAGTTGAGAAATTCAACATATGAACCATAAATTCCTCAACAGCAGCGTTATCATTTAACAATCTTTTGCAGGCATGGTAGCAAGAAACAACTGTGCAACAACATAATCTTTCACAAGAGTACAAATTTGGACTTTGGTCATTCTATTTAACTTACTGCATCAGCTATTTATACATTTGTATACAAGCTAAGTTATACACTTTTAAATCATACGATAGCTTGGGTCTGCATGCCACGTGCACAAAACCTCAGAGGGTTTCGAATTCAGGGCGTTAGTAGCAAAGACCACCCTTTACCCTTCTTTATTTGTAAGTATTTTTTTTCACCAAACCTTAAAAGAGTTACAGTATGTCACAAAATTCAAGAAAACAAAAAAAAGAGGTATACAGCTTCCGGTAAAACCCCCAGTATTCAATACAAAGATAAAATTCAGTAACCTCCAATAGTTAAAGAAAGCTATTATAGAAATCACAATTATGTGCCTTACCTTGAACCCATCCTTTCCTGGGACATTTTTCCTTTTTACTAGAATAATATCATCATTTGTGTCAAATCCTGTCTTTGTTCTTAGTTTTGAGGGTAAACTTCCTTCAGCAAAATTTTCAACCTGCACGCAATGACATGACTCATTCTGTTATTTTAGAGATTGTTTCTTCTAGTACAGAACAAGAAGGAATAGGTTTAGAGTTTCAGACAGAATTTCTTGTACCTCCTTGGCTTCTCTTGGTGTGCTCTCTTTTGGGGTTAATGCACCGGCATATGCAGACGATTTAATCATTTGGCCAGCCTTACCCTGCTTCATTTTATTGCCCTGATTATACATAGGAGTGCTATAATTTGTGGTTTCCACAGGCTGTTTCTTCCTCTTCATATCACTATCACTCTCTGCAACATAATAGGCAATCAATTATAAATACTAGTTACCAAATTTGGTATCTGAAAAGCAACATATATGACTAAGCTGGTAGTTTATCACCTTCAAGCAGTTTTTCTACTAGAGCAGCCTCTGCTACATCATCTTGAATTTCCTCATTAATTTGGGCTTGAGTATGACACCTTCTCATTTTAAGCCCTCTCATTCCATCCATTTTATCGCTTCTTATGTCTGTATTGCCAACATCTTCATCATCAAATTCTTCTGCGTCTAGCAAATTTTCAAGATCCCCAGCAAATGAGTCAAGATCACTGTTAGCTTCTGTGTCACTGCCATTTTCATCACCATCCATAGCTGAAAGTGATTGAATTTGTCTGTCCCAAATTTCCTGACATTTCTCTTTAGTTTGCTGCTGAAGCTGCAGAAAAGACATCCTTTGACCCCGTGCAAACTTACTAACTGGAATTTCATCCATTGTAACACCCGATGCAGCTTGTTCACTTGAAAGCTTCCTCACCATCGCGATCCGATGCCACCTTGTTAATTTGTCAATTTGCTCTTCTGGAACGCCGAATTTGAGTAGCAACTATTTGCAACGATATCAATGTCAAATCTCAGTGAAACAAGGTGTAAAAGAACATAAAAACAGCATGGCTTAAATGCAAACGTGGGATATATTCTTCCGTGCCACTAGAAAAAAATTTACAGGTAACTAAGTTATGACAGTGTGTCAATGACATGTGCAGACTGGCAGTAGGTCCCTCGTGTAATTATCACAGCAGTTGGTATTATGACAAAATGTGTTTGTTTTACGTGGTATGCAGGCAATAAATCTTTTGTTTTTACAGGGATCCACGTGATTCTTCATCATACCCCAGCTAATAAAATAAACATCTGAGATAATTATATATTCACACTAAAGCATGTTCCATGATGATACTAAGGCATCTCAGCGCCTGGAACCCCAGGAAATGTTTCTTGTGCATCATACTGCTAAGATTGTGAGGGCTGATGGTACCTCTCGAGCTGCATCCATGCTCAATCTGCGGAGATCAGCATCTGTTCCAGTCACAGTGGTGCCTTTTGCAGCAGCTGACTTCTTCTTATGCGTTGAATTGGATACGGGTGCTTTTGGAGTTACTCGTACATAGCTAAATCCTAGCCCACGGCCAGATGGATCACCAACACCAGTAATTTCTAATCTCTCTATATTTTCCTTGTCCTGCATACACCCGATGGCATTAAATTTGAGCAGGTCAAGGAAAAACATAATCAACACACAAGGAATCATATGCCTGTGCATTTAAGTTTTATATACAAAAGAGATGATACAAATGCATGTGTTCAATGTACATTACCCACCTAGCCAGAGTTGCAACTCGGTATCCTCCATCAAAACAATAGGCTATCCAATAACATGGGCACATGCAAGAAATTTAAATTTGGCCAGGAAGGGTATAACCTTATTTGTCTGTTTTCTTCATCCTCTCCTCCCCCTTCTTTCCCTAGTCCCTACTGGACCTATCTCCCCTCATCCCCTTCCTCCCTCTCTGTTCTTTGCGCTCCTTACTCCAAGGGTCTCTCTACCCCCTAGGTAAATCTAAATCTTTGTCCCTCCCTTGATTTCTCTCCGCTCACTCAATTTTTTTCCCACCTAGTCTAGCTCATACTAGTTGGGTAACCATATCCACTGACATGAACAATTTTCATATGTAAGAATAATAAAAGTTTAAATTATGGTTAGTTAACCCACTCCCAACAGTGGCAGTGCAATTCTCAGCACCCAAATGCAACTCAAATAGACGATGTACATCAAATTTAGAAACCACTTTATAAATGTTACACAGTCAAAATCAGAGAATGTGAAACACACATACAAATTTAATTAATTTCCACAAAGATAGAATACATATCCAACAGGTACTACAAGATGGTACCCTGAGTCCCTTTCTCTACAGTGTTAATTCAGTAGAGAGTGAATACATCAATTCTTACTCTTAGTTCACATCGACAATAGCTGGTTTTAGGTATATAAATTGTCACAGAATGGAAAACAAGACATGATGGATCAATGTGATAATTAAAAGAATATAGTTTAGTACCTGGTTTGTACAAGCAACAAAATTGCTGGTAAGATTCCAGCTAGTGATTTGCAATTCCCTCTCAATATGAGCAGCAGCAGCAAGCTCAATAGCTTCATCAGGAAGCTGATTCATGGCAGATGCAAGTCCCACAGGCTGAGTAAGCTTCTCAATTCCTAAGTGCTTGAGACGATACTGGCCAGCTTGCATACTCTCATAACAGCAGACCTGAACAAGTGAAGGGTTCAAGACAAAATAAACTCAGTAGCAAGCCATGGAAGTAGTCTAAGATTACAACATTATGACTATTAAACAGTTAAACTAAAAATGAACAATATTTAACTAACCTACATGCACAAACAACTGCACAGTGGGATAGCATGATATTAAGTTTTGGGGTCTCAAAATATGAAACAAAGGGAACAAGTATTTCACATGCTGGCAACCATCATATGGCCAATGCAATGTGATGACTAATTAATGCATCAAAACTAACAAATGTAAGATACAAGGCATTATCGACACAAGTGGTGGAAGTATTTTTGGGAAACTCACATTTTCAGGTGTCAATAATCTTCTCAGTTCTTCCTCCGATGGAATCCTAAAATCAGGTCTCTGTATATAGAACAAATGTCCCTTTGGTCCTTTCTGTAAAAATCAATGAAGGACAGCATTAATTTCTGTTAAACCAAACACCCAACATCGAAAGTCAAAGCACCAGAGAAACAGAAGCAGCTACAAGAGTAATAGTAACATGGGTGATAGATTTTAACCCTTAAATCTGCGCAATGCTTTAATCGTTTCCTCACAATAGCCTCTGTTATAGGAGGCTGAATAGGTAATTCATCAGCTCGAATCTGAGGAATAATACCAGGCTTCTCCCTAGCACGGAACTCACGATATACATATACAAGAATCCGATTCAGAATATAATTCTGCATATTTTTTGTCCCAGGTGAAAATACTTCCATATGAGGTTCCTGCAAGGAGAATAAAATATGCTATTTTATGGATGACAAGTTAAAAGTCACTACAAACAGATCTACTGAAATGATGCCATTCAAGAGAAAACATGCGAATATGTTTTTTTAGTGTAATACTATAGCTGTGACAGATATAAAGGGACAAAATTGTGATTCACATTCCAGTCATTGAGAAAGTAAATACCATAGAAAACAGCTTATTTTCAAATTATATACTGCAAAAAACAAAACGTGATTTTTCAAGTGACGTTACATAGAAATAACAGATCGTACAAACTAGCAAGAAAGAGAAGAATTAAAGAAATAAATAAAGATAATGCAACACTGCAAGAATTGCAATATTTTCAGAAAGTGCAATACGTGACAGCGTAGCTAAAGCTAAAACATTGGAGAAACTGAAACAATCTATTCAAAAAAAGAAGGGTAAAACAACAGTATAATGGTTGAACTTTAGATAAGATTTTGAATAATAAGATGAATATCCATACAAAACTAAAAATAATATTTATCAGCGATGTTCCTACCAATATAACAGAATCTGCACAGGTATTTTTCCAAAAGAAAGTACAAACAGGCCCCTCTCTTCAATACCTTCATAACTATAATCCTCTCTTTGCACAAATGCAATTCACCAAAAAAAAATGAATAAAATAAAATAAAATAAAACTAACGGCGGAGAAAGTTTCCAGCATTTTACATGTACAACCCAATAAATGAACATAATTACCCCACTAAAGTACTTTGAAATTAGTTGCCCTTCTAGTCAATCTGTGATAAATCCAGGAGACTGACTTTTTCACCTACATTAAATTCAAGGGAATACAACAAATATTTAAGAATAACAAAGCTTCCAGCAAATGCATCTTGAAGGATTTTCCATCGACTATCTTAGTGCAAACACTGGTTAAGAAAAAAGTAACATTGCAAGTACATATATAGATTACAATGCTTCACCATCAGACCTTACCTGTTGGCCAACAGCATACAACTTGTCAATGCGACGAAGAGAAAGCATCCCTTTGGGGGAACGAACTAAAAGGTAATCAGTCGACGCAATCTTATGAGGAAATACAGGTGCTCTGTACATATTTGTCTCAAGACATGATTGATGGGAGCCAGAACGAATGTTCCCCAGAAAAGGAGATTTGTCAGCAGGATCAATAGCAAGCATTGTACCCAGTCCATCACTGTTGCTTCGCAGGGATGTAGCTGTTTGGTCAGAAGGTGAAGTCTTCTGGTAATATGTGCATAGTCGTGCAGCCATTCCTGCATTTGCAAGAAGCAAAGGCCTCTCCTCACAGTATCTGCATTGGAAGAAATAAATAATGCATGTGGTACCACTAATGAACAAAAGAAATAAATTATCTAAACAATTGAAAGTAGATTATAAACCAACTTCACATAATCAATAGCAAAACTGCACATGCTAACAAAGGAACACTGTATTTACCACTTGGCTAAACTACCGGTGCTTTTTAAAGAAAACTGCAACATTTAGAATTTGCATGTGCATAAGTTTATGATAACTATTACTCCCATGATATGAGAAAAAGTAAAAGGACTTACTCCATCAAAAATACATGTCCATCCTTAACGGACAAGTCGGATTTTTTCCTGAATGCACCAGGAGGACGTAGAGGCTTATTCTCACCAGGCAATCTTTGTGCTTTTGGCCATAAATGTATTTCAGTGCGAACAACATGCAGAATAGAGTTTGGTCGTACATTTTGCATAGCCAAGGAGATGTCATCCTGAAGCTCTTTTCCGGAACAGAACAATTTGATCTTCTCAGAAGGTTTAAATTCTGCATAGAATAGTTATACCATTATAAGTAACTATTAAAACAAGCGTTCATCATTTGTTCGTCTCTTCTGGGACTTCAAATTGCCCAGTGGTATTGGCAGGCAACTGATCCGCAAGTAAATGAGCATAGCAAGGATGTTCAAATTAAAGGAAAGTAATGAACAGTGGGACCATGACGCACCAAGCTTTTTGGAAGCTTTTGATTTTACAGAAAGTGGAGTTTCCTCTGCATTGACCAGAAACTTTACTCCTTTTCCTCCCAAAGTCATCACAATAGCAGTCATTGGCCCATGACTGCACTCATTTCCTCGAAATCTAGCAGTAAGTTTATTTTCATGTGGATACCACTTAGCTTTTGGTCTATGGAAGTTTGCGATTTCTTTGCTGCATAAAAGTTGATCAAAAAACAAACTTTAACGACTTAAAGTCAACAAAGAACAGAAAACAACAATAGTTGAAGTACACATGACAACTAAAAACGCCAAGTACAACTAGCTGAATATGATTAAGATCAAAAGGGTAACAATGCGAATTGAATAGCTGATGCTACCAGAGCACAGAAATCTGCAGTGCAGTAAATGCAGACAAAGTCAATCAATATTGAACACAAAGCTTTCCACTGGAAAACTTGCGCATTTTCCTTGGTAAAAGATGCATGTTCCCAGAACTATGACCTGGCTGAACTTTGAAGTTCTAAAGTAATATTTTTTTCCCAATAGTACACAAACATATATCCAGCAATTGGTCTTAAAAGGAATATACATCCAACTATAGTCAAGAAAATGTATCTTATGCTTTCTAATGACCGATCATGACAGTGTACAGCCGCGCCAATTACACTAACCGAATATCCAAGGCAAAAGGAGTTATGTTGACAAACATATCCAGATGCCAGTTCCATGTCTACGAAAACATTTCCTCAACACAACACGACTGACAGTTGTTCTCTCGAGCAGGTATTTTTAATCAAAGACAGATTACCACATTTCTGCTATTGAAGAATAATACATGAAAAAAAATATTCTGGCTACGCAGGCACCTGACTAACGCTCAAATTAGCAATAATATCACTTAAATAAAATAACTGAAAATGAATGCAAGATTCATACAGAGTCATGCAGGGGAAGACAAACTTACATGCTCAACTTCGGCTTCATGGTCTGCAGCTTCTGAGCAGGAACAGAATGTACCAACTTTAAGCCCATTGAAGAACGCTTTTTAGCATGAGATCTAGCTTGCTGTGACATTTTCCTGTTAGAATAAAATTTGTCGTTGGAAATGTTGAATCTCCCACTCAATGAAATTGCTTGATTGTTATGGTCAACATTTTCCACTGTTGAAGTCTTCATTGGCCGAGTAACAATCATAGCACGAGCATGAGAGCGGAGGTGATCCCCATTCTTTTCATCTAGTATTTCAAAAAGCATGTGATCATCTTTAAGGTCAAAGATTAGCTTGGGCTTTGGTGCATCCTCACTGGGATCCCAAACTATGTTATCCAACCAAGATCCTTCTAACAACTCCTTGTTCAGTAAAGAGAGCTTGTTTAAATGCCGCATGGTGTCGATTTTAACCGGTTGAGTTATGTCATTTGGTTCATCTAAGCTATTATTCTCCTGAGCAGTCTCCTTTCTTAATGGAGAATAGCTGCTCTCAGGGGAACGGTAACTAGTTGAATCAGGTATTTCTGTACGCCCAAAAGGATCTGTCATTACTGAAGAACTATGAAATTTATTCTGTACATCACAACACCCGGAGACATAACCATAACCCTCGGCTTGGTCTTCGCTGTGGTCATCCAAGCTTTCTTCGGATATTACACAGCTTGTTAAGCAAGGCTGAATTGCGGTTGTTGGTGAATTGCCCCAAATAATATCATTTTCCCAATCTTCATGCTCGAGTGGATAAAGATCAGGGTACACTGGAGATTGTAGAGTAGGAATATCTTTATCTTTCATCGGTTGTTCGGAAAGGCACGAGTCTTTCAGTCTTAAGGCAACATCTGAAGTTGACTCATCACTGTCACTCTCAACAAAATTATCGTTTGTCTTGATATGCTTCAAAGCTGATAAATTTTGAATAGTGCTGCGTAGAAATACCTCCTCATCTTCTTCAACAATATCAGTCACATTTGTAATCTGGAGCTCTGGAAGTAATTATCAACAAACAAAAGAAGCATGATAAGACTATAGATATAATCTGGAACTCTGAAATATATTGTCCAGGAACAATGGCCACAAAAGCTATTAAGCCCTATAACCGGTCAGAAACACCATTGTTTCAGAACTAGCTTATCATTAAATTAGAGACTTGATGTCACATAAAATTATCTAGATTATAGACCATACATGCAGCTATAAACATATACAATCCACATAGTTGGTAAAAACTAAATTAATTTCATATCAAACAATAGAAATAGGTTGAACAATAAGTAATTTTAGATTGTCATAATTTTCAGGTGATGTCTCTCAAATCACCCACAAGATACGACTGCCACATCGTACGATGGGCCTTGGTATTCATGGGGGCCTTCTGTAGATTTTTTATCTCATGAACAGCATGAAGAATACCTTTATTCACTGGGAGCTTATGGCGGTCTGTTTTGGCTTTTCTTACAGGCTCCTGGGCACCAAAAATTTCAGAGAACTTCAAGATAACACTCCCATCCTCTATGCATAAAACAGGGAGGGAAGTTGCAGTTTTAGACTCAAGTTGCTCTTCAGCGACCATTTCTTTCTGCTTCAATAGACAAGTAGGCAGATAAGACTAAGAGATCATTGTGAAACAACTATAGGATTATGAATAGAAATAAGTGTGTGTAATTTGCTAATGCAAGGGACTGGTGTATCACTGAAAGTTTAAACTCAGCCCCATCTATCAGCACACGACCAATATCTTCTAGCAATAAAAATAGTTTACAGTCCTCATGATAATTTTCCCAAAATGAGTGTAATGAAGCTCCACAGAAAACTCCAGTCTCATCAAACATTTCCCAAACCTAAACTATTTTTTTTTGTGACAGGAGGAGAGATACTCAAATAACAATTAACCATGAAATAAATTCTGATTTGACAATAATTCCAACCATACATGCCATGCAGCCATCTAGTTCTAAGTTCAAGAGGGATGGAAACAGTTCTACGAAAAGAAAAACAACAGCAAAAATACCTGAAAAGCTTCACTTTCAATACTTTCTTCTGGTTCTGACAACAAACTAGACATCTTTTCAACAGCAAGGTTGTCATTTGGCGGTACCATATCCAGTTGCTCAGCTGAAGGTACAATTAAATAGATAAAGGGGGAGAAAAATCAGTGAAAGCAGAGAGAAGAAGTGGAACAAGTGCTAATACCAGAACAATGAAGGTAAAGTACAATTAGGGATGCACTCCATTATTACCTGAAGTGCAGTTTTGCACAATATTATCACTAGGCAAATCATTATCATTTGGTGGTTCTTCATCCTCATCGTAGTTCTCCTCATCAAACACTGAAACTTTACTGTTGACCGAAGCATAAACTGCATTTGAAGAGAAGTAATCTTTTTTGGATAGCAAATGGTCCTCCTCTGTAGCTGCTTCAACTTCAGGTCCATCATATTCTTCATCAATATCTTCATAATCAACAGCATCTTCTGCTTTTGCATCATAGTCTACAGGACAGTAAAAGGATCAGGCATCAATTATTTTGTATGATTTGGTATGGAAGAACAGAAACTGGAGCTGACAGAAAGGGCAGAAAATAATGAATTGTTGATAACCAGGGTTAGGCGAAGAAACCATAAAAATATGCATTATAGAGTTGCAAACTTGCGATTTACCTTGCTCAGAAGGATCAGTTGGCGCTGGAGAAGGCTTGATGAGCTATATAAGCAAACGACAGTATTAACTTTTTTGACAAGGAAAAGATAAGCCAAATTAACTTAACAATGATTATAAAATAGCATACATCAATGTCTTTCAAAGATGGGCCAAGCTTGTCCGCCAGTGCAAAAAGGTGTTCCTTTGCATCCTGGTAAATCAAGGAAAATAGAAGTGATACAACAGAAATGCGGCAATAACTTAGTTCCTTGTATACAATACTAACTTTATCCAATGGTGTGGTAACAAAATCAATACTAACACATTATTAGTTTGCGGAGTATAAGATGCTCAGTACTTATGTTGGCTCCTATCAAGAAATTGGTAACTCTAATTAAAAAATATATAAAAGTTAAATGTTCAGGGGAAAAATAATAGAAAAGGACTCATGTTAAATAAAATGTAGTGAATGGACCACCATTAGAGATAGGTCCATGCTGCTGTAGTGCCAACAATTTAACTGTATGATGGTGAGTGGTGAGATGAGAGGACTACATCCATACTGCCAAAACAATACATCAATATTACATTGACCAAACCTTTTTTTTTTTGCATATATTCCTCCTATACTGCTGTAAACTTACCCAATCCTTTAATTTGCACACTCAGTCCACATCTCAGTGTAAAGGAATTGTGTGAATCATTCAGTGGAAAATAAAGAATTGCCTCCCACCTAACAAGTTCTTTACTGGACTATATCATCCAGGAGAAATCACACGGTATCCACACAGAAATGCTAACTAACATGCATATTCGGCAGCATATCATCTGTCTGCTAGAGGCAGCATGATATTTTTTATTAAAAAAACATGTGACAAAAAAAGGGATATTCATCCATTTCAAAAAACTGTTCAACTACCTCATCAAGATAGTCAGCATCCAAGTCACCAGAATCATCAACATTGCCGAACATGAAGCCCAAGAAGTGATTCCCTCCACCAGGTTCATCATAATCTTCATCATCATCGTCATCTGCAAAGGATAACAAAAATAGCAACAAAATAACTGGTTGGGTTAACTAACTCAGTATTAATTGATCAAGCCTAATCAACACTCATTAATTGTTATGGCAAATCAATAATCCAGATCGTAGAAGAGAAGGACAAAACAATTAAAACTTAAAAGCAATTTTTTCCATCCCCACACTGCAGCTCACATCCTAAAAATATTGTCCACAAAAACAGATGGTGTTATCATGAGTTCAGATTTTAAAGAATTGACATCTCAGCAACAAAGTCAAATTCAGAACTTAGAAAGCCTGATAAAAAAAGCTCGCAGGATGATGCTAAATTCTTGTAATGCAACATTTATAAACAGAAGAATGTTGCTTTACAGCCATAAAGGATTCTCAGAGGCTTCATGCAATCTTTTGGCATTTGAGAATCTTACACAGTTCGTTGTTTCATTCTACAGTTTACTTCACTACCCTACTGAAGAAAAATACATAGCAGACGCAGGAATGAGCACCATGCATGCTGCATTGAAAATTCACTTGGCTAAATATGCAATCCAGCTAAAGGATCTTTTTTAATTCATCATTACTATATATATTCTGAATTCCATATTTAGATGAGGACACTGGAGTAGTAGTACTGGACATGGAATTCTTTCTGCTCTCTAAAATGAAAAAAAGAATATCACAAAGAGTAATCAGTTGTGGCAATAGTTACATGTTCTTGGGTATCTAGTTTTATCCAGATTGGTTGGCTATGCAGTAACTATTCAAAACGGAAGGAATACTTAACAATATATATATATATATATATACATATATAAGTAGTAAAAGATACTAGTAAGTATGCTAATATTCCTTCAGGGCTTGGAAAGTTTGTGACAATTGATCAGACGGCACGGGGTGCTTGCTGAAAGAAACAGCTTTAGTCCAAACCCCTCCTAAACTTTCAAAAAAAAATGATCATTTCTAATCATATATAGGACGCCAGAAAGCATATCTGCAGCCCATCAAATCCATTACCAGGCACCGAATTTACAGCGTAATGTGCAAGTCCGCAGGCCACAGCAAAACAGAAAAGCACCCAAAGCACGCGGACCAAATCGCAGCAATTCACAACCCTAGACAGCAGACACCACAGAAAACCAAACCAAAGGCAACAAGCTCCGTGGAATCGAGCTCACCTGCGGCACTGGTGGTCGGGTTCTCGTCCTCGCGGCGCTCGCCGTCGCCCATGGCTTCCGCCACAGCCGCCGCCGCCGACACCCCGCCACCAACAACGACGACGACGATGACGCCTCCGCGCCGCGACGGCGCCAGCCGCGGCCGCAAACCCTAGATCGCCAGACCTCCCAGCCGAGCGCGCAGACCACCGAAACCCTAGCGACGCTGCCGGTGGGCGGACGGGGACGGACGGCGGATTCTGGACCGGAGCGGAGCGAATTACTCCCAAATAAATAAACAAAAATTCGCCAGGAGAGGAGCGCGTCGCGGAGAGGCGGTGGGGGTGGAGTCCAGCCAGGGACCGGGGGGCGATTCCCCTCGATCCGCGCCACGTATGGGTCTCCGCGTCAGCCGCACGAATCTCAAAGCGCTATAGCGGCGGGGGCAGCCTCGTTCGCGTCGGCGGCGGCGCCGGGGTCCGGCACGGAGACGGCGGCGGCGGGGGCGAGGAGGGTGGCGGCGGAGGGGCGGGGAGGATGGGGGATCGCGAGAGCGGCGGAGGGATCGGTGCGAGAGGACGCGGTGGCCGAATGCGGGGTGCGGATCGGGGGCGGCGCGGGTGGGGGGTGCGGGGCAGGCGGGCCGGGCTGGCGCGATAGCTGGGCCCTTTACGCGGTGGGAACCGACGTTAGATTAGTAGGCCTAATCTGCCCTTTGTATGGGCTTTAGCAGCCCACGAGCAGATGGATTGTTCGTGGAAAAGTAGAATTTTTTTTATTTTTAATTTTTTTTATTAAAAGTTTTGCAAAAATAGTTTTTTTTTTCAAAGTTTGACAAAAATAGCCTCCGCTGCCCTCTGGGAGGGTGATTATTAAAAATCGCCCATCCAAAGGGCGGCGATTGTGATATGGCAGATGGCCGTTGGCTCTCTACCGATGGACGTCTGCACATTTTGCAGACGGCCCCCTTACCGCCAATACAAAGGGCGGTTTTTACTGTGCCGGGGGGCCGCCTGCAAAAGGGCGACGGGGGCCTGGAATTTTGCAGGCGGCCCCCTTGCCGCCCTTTAGAATGGCGGTTTATATCCCTTCCCCTATAAAACCCTTCGCCTCTCTGAAATTCGCATTATAATCACTCGTAATTGCAGAAAAAAAGAAAGAGGGAGGGGTGAGGGGGAGCAGAAGGAGAGCGGCGAAGCCCTGCTGGTTTGCGCACTTCATCACATGTAAATACATCACATTACATTGTGTTGTTAATTTATGTTGAATTGCAATTGTAGTTCCATAATTTTTACATCTATAGAAGACAACACATTTGTGTAGATCTAGAACATAGTAGATTTTAGTAGTAAGATTTTAGTAGGATTTGAGACTTAGGCCATAGTGTAAACTGAAAAATGTAGTTTAGTTCGATATGAAGCACGCCATTTATTTGTAGAATTGTGAACATAGGACACAGAACAATTTCGTTATATGTCCAACTTTTTCCAAATTGCCCTACGATTTACACTATATTTCTACCCTTACTGACTAATCTTACTAATTTCGTAGGGCAATCCAAGGATGTGTCGATTTACTCAGTGGATCGACATTGTTATCCCATCCTATCATGGCCAAAAGATAACAGATTCTGAAACAGAAAGAGAGTACCAACGATTGAAGGACCATGAAAATGCAACGCATATTAACCTACCTAGAGGGGGCTAGTAGGTTAGCGCAATCTACATTCGTCGGGACCGACAAATTTGTATCCTGTATCCATTGCACTTCTTTCCTATCTTATCATTACGATGTTTAATTATGATGGTGTATTGCATGCGTACAAATAAAAAATATCGGATATATTAACATGGTTCTTTGACCCTAAGCCCCATTACGATCCTTTCCTTACAATTGTACGCAATACAAATACCTACCAATATGTCATCCGATACTTACTAAATTTTACATACTCTTGTTATTTCTACAAGATCATTAACCTAATGCTTCAAAATCACACACCGCATCCTCGACCTATAATTTGACCTAGTCTTTAACTTTATAAAATATACCCGATTTTTCTCTTCTTAGAGTGTGTATTTACCTACTTTTATTCGTCCAAATATTATAGTTTACATCAAACAAATTTACAATCATTACTCCTGTTTTATTAGTTTTCAATATGATGAATTACTAAAATTTTGTACCGAATATTTCGATAACAAACATAATAAAACATATGGAAACCCTAATCTGAATGAATAGTTAAAAACCGCCATTCTAAAGGGCGGCAAGGGGGCCGCCTGCAAAATTCCAGACCCCCTCGCCGCCCTTTTGCAGGCAGCCCCCTGTAAAAACCACCCTCTGAATTGGCGGCAAGGGGGCCGCCTGCAAAACGTGCACACGGCCGTTGGCACAGAGCCAACGGCCATCTGCCACGTCACAATCGCCGCCCTCTGGGAGGGTGATTATTAAAAATCGCCCATCCAAGAGAGGGCGGCGGGAGGCTACTTTTGTCAAACTTTGAAACAAAAAAATATTTTTGCAAAACTTTTAATATAAAAAATAAAAAAATTTCGAAAAAGTACACCAAAGATATCTCATTTAGTCACCGAATTACAAAATCGTCCTTTAACCGTAAAAAGTAGATACAACGCATCTCCGAACTTACAAAACCAAACCAGTGTAAACCAGGGTTTACCTTATCGCACGGTAACCGCGGTTATCGCGCTTACCGCGGGGTACGGTAACGGTTTACCGTGATATGGTTTAAATAAAATTCGAGCAAATTGAAAATTCTGAAAAAAATGAAAATATTCAAAAAAAATCATGGATGTACTTCTTGATTTGTAGTGGCAAATGGTGAGGAAATTTTTAAAATAGAGTAATATAAATTCAAATTTGAGGGGAAAACAAAAAAAATAGTTTAGAAATTGGAAAAAGAAAAAATATATTAGGTTTAGGTTAAATACATTGTGAAAGATTGATGTTTGTTGAGATATGAAGATTTGTGGAGTAGGTGAAATATTGTTTGCTAGTGATGCGGAAAATTACTTTGTAATTATTATGCTATGAAATATTGAATTGCTTTAAAGTCCATAATATAGAAAAGGTCATACCTTTTTTTTTTTGTATTTTACACCTAAAGGTTAGATTTGTAAGTATCCTATATATTTTTCCAATTATCCCTAATTTCTACACACATATAAGCGTTTTTTCTAGTGGCTTTTCAATTTCATGTGTACTGCTACACAACCGGTGATAACTGCGCGAATATCGCGATTATCGCCAAAAACCGCACGATAACCGCGCTAAAACCGCAAAACCGCTGATTTTTAAATTTAAAATTTTGAAGATGAATTTTACGCGGTTTTTGGCGGTTACCACGGTAACCACCCTACCGTAGGGGGCGGTAACCCCTCCTAAAATGGTAAGGGTAACCCTAGTGTAAACTAGGTCCCTCGGTCGGTTTTAGCTGACATGTTATCTACGTGATTTTTTTAACTAATCTTCATCCCATATGATATTAATGTGGTGTTTATGTAGCTATTCGATCAGTAAAAAAATAAAAATCGTGGAACCAACATATCAGTTAAACTAAAAAGTAAAAAAAAATAATGAGACCACGAATCATCCTCATTCTCGTTGTCCCCTTTTCTCTCTTCTTCCTCTTTCTTGCGTAAGAGCAGAGGAGGGCGACTCCGGAGGAGGGCGGCAGCGAGGCAGGAGGGGAAGAGGGCGCGGAGGAAGCCGCCGCCGGCGAGCTGAAGCCAGCCGAGCGCGCGCGGAGGCCGGCAAGCGGGCGACGCGGCGGTGCGGTGACGCGGGAGAAGGGGAGACGCGGCGGCGACGGGACGGGCGCCGCGGCGGTGGGCGCGGAGGTGGCAGTTGGCGCGGAGGAGGGGCGGCGCGGCGGGCGCGGCCAGCGGCCGGCGGGGGAGCAGCCAACGAGCAGGCGAACTGGGCATCGGCGGCGGCGGAGTCACTGACGCGGCGGGCGCGGGCGGCGGGGGAGGAACGCGACAGAGAGGAGCTGGGCGTTGGCGGCGGCGGCGTCATCGACTCGGCGGAGAGGAGGGCCGGCGCGGCAGGCCGGTGCGGCCCGCGCGGCGCTCCGAATCCGAGCTCGACGGCCGCCTCGTCCGCCTCGATAGCGGCCGGACCTCATTGACGCGGCCGTCCACGCGCTCGTCCTCGGCGGCGGCCTCGGATTCGGCACCACCTTCCTTCGCCGCCGTGTGAGTCATCCAAACGCGCTCTGCTCCCTTTCTTCAGTGAAGCCGCCGCCGCCGCCGCCGCCGCCACCCAACTCCTCCCTCGTCGGCCGCCGCCCGCGCCGCTGCGCCTTTCTGCCGCGCGCGCCTTCCACGCCCAGCTCCTCTCCGCCGGCCGCTGCCCTTGTGGTGGAGAGAGAGGAGAGAGGTGGAGAGGAGGGGAGAGGGGAAGAAGAGGTTGATACGTGGGGGTCCACGTGGATCATAGACTGACCCAGCTGCTACGTCGGATAAAACTGGATCAAAATCGCTTAAGAATCCAAAGTGATATATTGAGAAATGATATATCACAAAAATTTTGTGGTTGGAGAATGATTTTATAATCCAATGATTTTTTGATTTTGTGGGTAGGGAATGATCTTGTAATCCGATGATTTTGAAATCTTCTATGTACTTTTTCCTTGTTCATGTGATGTGATCACGTCTGTCCAGCCGTTTTCTCGATTGTCTCCAGTCCAACAACTCAACTCCCTGTTTGAAAAAAAAAAAACTCAACTCCTGTCGCCGCTCACGTGTTGATGTAACCTTTTGGCTACTGCAGATTGGATTTCTAGTGAACCATTAAGATAAATTTTACAAACTTAAACCCTAGATTGAAAGTTTATGGACCTAATTAAGGTGAGTTCTTTTCTACCCTTTTCAACTTGTGCTTCCTCATTTTCTATGCGCATTATTCTCAAATCACTAAACGGTGTGTTTTATATAAAAAAAATTATATAAATGTTGTTTTAAAAATTATATTAATCTTTTAAGTTTTTTTAAGCTAACATTTAATTAATCATGTTTTAATCTACTGCTTTGCCTTGCGTGTTAGGGAAAAGGGTTCCTAACCCAATAAAAAGAACACAGCCTTAATCATTCAAGACCCCTCAAACGCAGAAATTTTATTGAAATTTCACAGGAATTATAGACTTATAGTTCAATTCCTGTAAATTCCTCTATTCCAAAAGAGGCCCTATACAAGTTGGGAAAATAGTATGACGTTATCTTTTCTTCCAGATGAGCAATACACCCTGGTTGTGGTACATCACTGTATTGAAGCACAATATACATGTGACAACTATCTTCATAACAGGAAGAGGAATTCCCAGCAAAAACTTCTGTTGGGTCTAATCTATGCAGGTATCGGTGAATGACATTTTACAAAGACTTTTGAAGAATCGACAGCTATACTTTGGCTACAAAGGTTTTGATGTAATTTTTGGCTACGGCTTCTGCCCAGAAAACATGATGAACGACCTCTGGACCTTGCTGCTGTAATTAACAAGACCGCAGGATTTGCACAAGTCTTCGAGCTCTCCCTCGGTGAAGTAATTGTAGCTGGTGTTAACTGGTCCAACAAGCTGCAGTATATAAAGCAGTAATGTGAATATAACTACATAGGCTCATAGGCTTAGATAAGCACAAAATAAGTAGCACCAGATGAATAAGTTACCTGTCTCAGTGGCCGCAACGCTTCAACAGAGAAGGGATTGTTCCTGGGAGAAGATAAGAAGGTTGTTGCTACAAAGACACCACCAGGCTTCAGGACACGACTTATTTCCGCCACCTGATAATTAAACAGGAGCAGAAGAACGTAGATTCAGGTAAAGGCAGTTCAAAGTGATGACAGTTTTACAGCACGATTCAATAAAATCGTAAATCTGCAGACTCCAATACTGCTATACAGACCAAGCTAGTCACCACCTTAATCATGAGAGAAAATTGGACAGATACTAACCGCATTCGAAGGGGAGGGCCAGCAGTGGATAGCAGCTCCAGCATGAATGGCATCAATTGAAGATGAAGCAAAAGGGAGTCTGGAAATATCTGCCCTTACAAGAGCAAGATTTCTGTGTAAGCAAAAGAGGAAAACAATTAGTTGTGCGCCTGGCATGAACTAAATAAAGATTGGAATATTTGTCTTAAAAAGCACCACATGGAGAAAATAGGGTCTTGTGTCAATTGCGGTTCATTTGGATGTTAATCACGTAATTTTTGTGTTACCTGGTAGTTGATGCAAAGATTTAATTAAACTACACAAACTAGTAGCTTCAAACAGACAGTTTAGTGATGCCCTGCAAAATGCCTAATTGATAATATATTTATGTTAGAAGTGGTCAAGGTTATGTCTTATTTGTGTGACATGCTGTAAATTTTTGTACTCACACGAAAAGCTGAAAGGATATTAACGAAATTCAGAGACATGAAGAAGAGAGCTCACGTGTTTACAAGAGTATCATCTTGCTGAATAAATTCATAACACTGGCGAAGCATATTCTCGGAGAAGTCCAAAGCAATCACAGCTGAGTATGATCCGGATTTTGCAAATTTTCTTGTGAACAAGCCACTGCCACAGCTTACATCAACAAGTACACCACCAGCAACTGATTGGAAATAATCTTGAGCCATTTGAAACTGATGAAACCAACAACAGATCAGAATAACATACATTCTCTAAAAAAACATTTGGTGAATTAACATTACTTATTTACTTACTGAAACAGAAATATACTTAGAAATATATTATACCACAGGTCATGTTGGCTAGAATTTGTTAGTAACGCCAAGGTATCAAACAATGAAGGGAATGGCCTAGAAATGAACCTCTTCGTCAAGTCCAGGGAATCCACTTCGATTGAAATTTTGACGCCACCCTCTTTCATAAAGAAATGAGACGAGTGGGCTCCTGAACAGCTCAGTTCTAGCAGGCTTCAATTCACTATATTCTTTTGTTCCAGAAGTGACAGTGAGATCCAAGAAGATATCTTTGCTGGTGAATGACTTGTTGCACTTTGAACATTTGAACCCAGACCTATAAATTGATGGCCTGGAACATGCATAAAAGGAACAGCTCATAAATGCCAATCTAACAAAACATGCAAAACAGACTGTAGGAATGAAATTGTACGTACAAGTTTATGCCTGATGGGCCTTTCCTTATCAATGGCTCATAGCAAACAGGGCATGCAAACACCTCGGCTTCTGAATTGTTACTCTGCTGGACTTTGCTTTCCTATTAAGAGTAAACCACAAAGAATCAATTCTTCAGTCTTATTTTTTTTAGATAATGGAATTCATTCCAGCCTTTGCTTCAAAGAAGCTACAGCCAAATTCTTCAGTTTTATACAGAATGAAAAATGCTATTGTCAGGGAGGAACTCCAAAAGTCGAAAATATAACACACGCACAGAGAGAGAGAGAGAACAGGGTCTAATGAGAAACATCAGACATTCAGACGCAGTGTGATTATTAACAAGCCCATCTCCGCCCCAGCATAGATGGGCACCTTGAATAAGCACAAGTCAAAACCGCCATGATATATCTAGGTGCCCCGCTACCGCTAGTCATCATCAGCATGTACTCGAAACCAAAGTGGTCACTAGTCTCAAGTCTCAATAAACTTATAGGTCCATAAGTCCGTGTAACTTCTCAGCTGATCATCCACTCATAATGTATCTTTCCAGTATTATACGAAGCTTCTTTGCAGATATATGGCCTCCTTCCTATGCACTTATAGCAAAGGAGAGATAGAAGCAGCTAACCATTTACAGCAGAGGCAAGAAATCGCCTCGGTACAAAAGCTGCGAGATTTCCACTAGCTCCAGACCATGGAGTTCGCTTCTCTAATCTAGTACTCCCTCCGTTCCACGTTACAAGACGTTTTGACATCTCCATCCCACATCTAGATTCATTAACATCCCTATGAATTTAAACACGTATATGAAACACATACATTTACCCGTACATGAATCTATTAAAAACAGAGTAGCTGCTGATGTGCTGCCAGGTCCACATAAAGCCGAACACCTGTCAGGCAAAGGGGCAGCAACCGGCAACACTGCTAACCACAAGAGCATCAAACGACTTATTAAAAGGGAGCAAAGCGAGCGGAAAGAAACTCACCGGCTCGACGGCGATCGCCGCGGCCGCGGCCGCGACAGCCGCCCGGCGAGCAGGGAGACGGCGGCCGAGGAGGCGGAGCGGGGCGTGGGCCCGTGGGTGCTGGAGCGAGGTGCCGGAGGAGCAGGAGGCCGCGGCGGCTGCTCTCACCGCGAGCTCCATGGTCGGGCGCAGCGCACGCAGCTAGCGCGAACGCACGATTGATGATTTTACTTGCAACGTTGCACGGGAAAAGACGAGAGGCGATGCGTAGGTAGTTAGGTGGGGGGAGGGAAATCTCGCGGTTGTGGCGGGTGAGCGGCGGCGTGGCGCGAGCTGCGGCCGTTCGCGTGGTGCCGGTGCCGGTGCGGTTTTGCTCCGATGAGTCGCCGATTTTTTTTTTCTCCTATGTACGCGACACATTCGCGTGCCAGATGCCACGTCTCGGTCTCAACTCCGCGCTTCTCGCTAAGTTCAGTGTGCCAGAGAGGTGAGAAATGAAAACGACCGAGACTTAAAACTAAGTCACGGGATAAGTCATTAATATATAATTTATTAAGTATTTATTATTTTAAATTTAAATATATATTAAAATATATATTTTTAAATAAAACACTTATCTAGTTGCTTGAGAATGGTGTATGTAAAAATGAGAGCTTTCTCTTCTCTCTATCGTTCAAAGGGACGCTCCCTAAATCGGCAGGGGTACATTGTTGATCGCTCAAATGATGTGAGGCTGGAAGTATCGATGAGATAGAGCATATCGGAGCTCGAGCTCCAATCGCAGAGATATGTGCAACCTCTTTGTGGATTCAACCAGGGAGCACGTGTACAGATGTGAATCTGTGGTTGGGAGAAAAAGGAATGAGACGGTTTATAGGTTTGGACGGCTCGTAAGTATAACACCTTACTTCTGTTATGTTCATCTTTGGATCTCTTAGTTGCAAAGTACAAGATTTGGGAAGATTTTTCTCTGGCTAATCTACTGGAGATTGAGTTGGAGTTTTGATATGGGATCTCCCTATCTATGGTTTTGGTCCTCCCTTTGTAGTTATGGCTAACATTGCATGGGAGATACCACAATGGTACGGGACCCACATCAGGAAATTAGGTATGAGAAATATTTTCCTGCACTAATAATTGGGGCCATGGTGGAACCCTAAGGAGCACTTCTGGGGAGTTGGCACTTGCATATAGCGAGACCGCTCAAGCACCTCCTCCTTGCATCGACGTGTAGATGTTGGTGACGAAAAGTGTCATTGATCGAACCGCTTGCCAGCGTCGTCAAGCCGAGCGTGGTAGTTCCTGGTGGGCCTAGCCAGGCAGCGTAACAGTCAACCATGCTATGCCGCCTGCTAGCCCATGCCCTTGACTTTTTAGGGGTGATGATTACTTATTGCACGGTTAGCATGCACCATCTTGTTGACCTCCGTTCCCCACGCACAGCCGTATGATTTGAATCCTTGCATTAAATGAGAGATCAACTGTGGAACACTAGGGAAAGACGATTCAGGTCGTATCACAACTATTGCTTAACATGGACCCCGAGCGAATAGAGGGAACCCTTGCTTGAGGGTTTGCTTCGTGTTCGAGCAATGCTCTATGCTTGGGCGTTGCTCCATGCTCAGGGCAACTTCTGTGCTCATCCCCCATGCTTAGGATGTAGCCAGCTAGACCAAGAGTCTGAGCCCTTGGTCCCATTTGTAACTAGCGGTGTGTGGTACTATGTAGCCTATTCCAGAGATCTCTGAAGCCGCGAGAATCCGGAGGTGGGGATCTAGGTTCCCACTTCTCCGACAGAGCGAAACACGGTTCTGTTATCGTAGTCGTGAGCAAGCGGGCACACGGTGACAACACAAAATAGCACGGGCGAGAAGCGGAAGTGGCACACACACCTGTGTTATTGGCGTTGTAGGTGACGCGATGAGCTCATGCCAATAGCAAAGACATGTCACTACAACAATATCTTTATTACCGTTAAAACGATGTTGTTCCTACTCTCATCTCCTTCCCACACTGCACATGCACAACACAAGAGCGAACCTATTGAATCATGTGCTCTAAACTTCATCTATACTCTCAACCTACTGTTAGTTATATACTCTTTTTATCCCAAAACAGTTCAATCTTAGTAAGAGAGCTGTACAAATTCGTTATACTTTTATCATATTTTCTTTACAACCGTTGCTAATAGTTGAGGGAAATTTCGCATGGAACCATCCCAATCTTTGCATGATTTTGCAGGAAAACTCTCCTGTTTATAACTGTCACGATGCATTTGCTTTCGGAGTACACGCCATTAATTTGGTGCAGCGTCTAGCGACATTGATCGAAAGCAATCCGGCAGTCAACTGCTTGCAGCCATCAACTTCTCGTAATTATCACCTGGCCGTTGATATTTTCAGTCAGTGCTACTAGTACTGGTGAAAGGGGCGAATGCCTTTTCTCGTGAAGGGGAGTTGCCTACTCGTATCGGTTACTGTGTGATAGTATAACATCATTCAAAATCCTCTATATCGTGTTCATAGTATTTAATACACTATCACATAACTAAAAATCTGATATAACAATAGAGTTAATAAGAGGAGAGGTAAAATGATGAAGATATCATTTCTCATGCAAGAAATCATGTCTACACACAAGAATCAAGAATAAAAACAAGGGGATAGGTGGATAAAAGGAGAGATAAGAGAGGTGATTGAAAGAGAATTTAATTTGAAGACACTTTCCATTAGATATATAGTTTCGATACATAGTTTCTATATGATATGATAAGTATGGAAACTAGTTGATAGTTTTTGAGTTGGAGATGATATAAAAGCAAGTACTATAAATATTGGTTAGTACGTTATCCCTAAAAATATCATATAGTATTGGATAAAGAGGTGGAAAAAATAAACGAGGAAAGAGAAGGTGAGCTATCTCTCATGTAAGAGATAATATTCATATAAGCTCTAATAAAAATGAGATAAAAGAAAGACATGAGGAAAGAGCAGATTGGACAAATAAATAAAAATGAGATGAGGCGGAACGTTGCAAGTTGCAATACGTGACAAGTTAGCCCTCTGTTTTAGTGCAATTTACTATGTGCCACATGTGCCTGTGATTAGCCCACAGCTTCCGGGTTCAGTCGGCAAATCGAGCCTACTGAACCCAATCCTGTGATCCTGTCAGCAATTTTGTCTTATATTTCTTGGAGTTTAATGGTGCGACGTGACTCATGTCCTCATGGGTCAAAGAGAAAATCATCAGGTTAAACAAATCGTTTGATTACGTGTGTTTCTCGATCTGGCACTTTTGGGCGCTACATAATTAAGCTTTTCACGAGTGAGATAGTGAACGGGTGATGCTAGCTAGTTCTTTCCTGCAAGAGGAAGGGAAGGTATTTATCCCGTTCCTAGCTATAGCCTGCGTGGCTACGACATCATCCACCGCTCGTTTGGCATCGAGATGTGGCAATAGCTTATCTCTTAGAAGAGAAGTGATTGATCGTGAAGATTGATACTTATCTCTAGCTGGTAGATAATTCGGTCATGTAGCACTAGTGCACTAGGCGTCAGGCGTTAGCAACTTAGCATCAGCTTTCCATCTGCGAATAATTATTTTCGTTAAGACTCTGCAGTCAGCGCTCTCATTCATGGAGAGCTGACGGGGTCATAATCTTCAAGGGTTAACAATGTTCATCTGGCCATTCATCAGCCCGGTTATCAAAGATGCCTGCCCAGCTGCACCCAAATAAATTAATGTACCTATACTTTTCCAGGAAAAAAACGAGAGCTTTATTTGACTACTCATCAACAATGTTACAGTCACGAGTATCATATATTAGCATGGACATGTCGAGAGATTTAATTACTACACAACACTACAAGGGACCATCCAAAGACCATCGGTTTGCTCTCTACATAATGCACTCGAAACAGCCTTCGTCTATCGCGGGACTGAAGCTGACAGTAACCGCAGGATATTTCGGCCTATCCACTGCAGTCTGCACCCCGCAGCGGCCACTTGACGAGCAACAGCCAACAGCAGCAGCAGCTGATTCCGATCCTTTCATCCGAGCCAACCACCACTCGAGCTGGCGGCGCGGTCGCCGTCACGTAAAGCAGACGTGGAGAGGCTATCCCCTGATCCCCTCGCCCTCTCGTCCGCCCGTGCTGCCGCCGCCCGCCGATATCTTCGGGCTATAGCATCGGGTTCGTTGGCCTCGCGTTCATATCGTTTTCTTTAAGTTTTTCTTCTTGCTTTTCGCCTTAACGCGGCCGAGACGCAGGGGGCGCTTTTGGGTCTCGCGTATCTGTGGTCTCTAGAGGAGCTGGACGAACGCACGCCGTCGGCTGCCGTGTGAGCCTTTTCGCTCTTTCGGCTGTGGACTTCTTATCCGGTTTTGCATGGAGATACGGCGATGATTAGTTAGTTGCAGTATTATAGTACTCCTACTTGGGGAAAGGGTCTTAATTAAGGTGGTACGGTGTCTAATATATTTGACGCGATTGCGTAGCCCAGTGGAAATCATCACCATGCACGAAAGAGTTACTAGTAGTACT
Source organism: Oryza punctata (assembly GCA_000573905.2). NCBI lineage: Eukaryota > Viridiplantae > Streptophyta > Magnoliopsida > Poales > Poaceae > Oryza > Oryza punctata. The sequence continues at coordinate 33,133,467 of CM002493.2, forward strand.
GCATGTAGTACAATCTTCTCAACATCGCAACGAGTCTGAATTTTCACTATCAATTCACTGTATTTGCAGATTTGTAGAATCGCTAATGGTCCATCACACGTATGCTCATGCTAATTTGCAATAGCATAATGATCGATCAGCCCTGACCTGTCAGCTGCGACAGGCTGCCCTGCACGACCGACCGTTATCATCGTCATCGGTCCGTTGCTGGTCCCGCCGTCGCGTGGGCCCCACCTTCGGAACGGCTCTCTCAGCCTCAGTCCGCCTACGCTAAGAAATCCCCAAACGGTCCCCACGTCTAACCGCACGCGTAACGGCGCTTCCCCCCGCCGCGTGTGACCCCACCTATTACGCCGTCACTTCCGTTCACGCCGTCTCCAAGCCCCCGTGTCCTTATCCGTCATTTTCCCCGCCTCCCTATTTAGCCTCGCCCCACTCGCGCACCCTTCGTCTCCACACAAACCAAAACCACCTCAAATCCTCATCACACTACTAATCCCAATCCACTACCAGACGGCGAGAGCTTGCTCAATGGAGGCATCGTCGCCGACGTCACCGTCGTCGCCGTCGTCGTCGCTGCGGCACAGGCTGAGGACGACGGTGTGCTGCTGCTTCGGCTCGCCGGGGGCGGCGGGAGAACGGCGGAGCGGGGAGAAGCTGAGGTGGAGGCGGAGGGTGGCCGCCGGGGAGTTCGGGTACGATCCGCTCAGCTACGCGCTCAACTTCGACGAGGGCGGCGACGATTACGACGCCACCGACGCCGACGCGGCCGCCGCCGCCTTCCGGTACAAGAACTTCTCCTCGCGGCTGCCGCCCTCGCCGGTGGTGGCGCCGGCGCGGCGGTCGACGGCCATCGCCATCTCATGAACTGTACCACCTGTCTCCTCGATCCCCTCCCTAACTCGTTTTCCTCCCTATAGAGAGATTAAACTATGTACGTACTCGTGATAGCAGCAAAAATTGTGAGATTACTACACTATTAGTACTAGCTTAGAGGAATGTTCCCATGGTTTCCCATGTAATTCGATACTCTACATATCGAGATGTTTGTGAAAAATTGGTGATGAATCCCAGAATTGGAGCGATTTTAATCTTGTAACAGAAAATCTCTCTCTCTCTCCCCTTTTTACCCGCGGTAGTTTTGGACGCGTGAATCGGTGAATGACATGTGGGCCCGCGTGTGCGAGGTGAGTTTGGTGGCGTAGTAGGACTGTAGCAGTGTACGGCGTTTCCCGCGTGCGTATTGCTCTTTTTTCCGGAGTATATGACGACGAAATTTGAGGATAGAGCCGGGGGTTTGGATTTTTCTGCAAAATTTGGCGGATTCGGAGAAAGGGGAAAAAATGGAGGGGATTTATGAGGAAAAAAAAGAGAAAGAAATGGACGTTGCTGACTGCGCAGCCACTTGGTTGGACCGGATGCGCGTGCGGGGTCAAAACGAGAAGGATTTGGGGGATCCGATGCGATGGGGAAGGGAAGGCGAGGCGAGTTGAGTGGAGGTAGCCGTTTGCCTCGCCGACTCGCCGTCTTGCCCGTTGCAGATGCCAATATGCCATTGCCACCACACGGGCTGGTCCACACTTGCACACACTCCAGTCTACAAGTGCCACCCTTTTGCAACGTGACAGGTGCGTGGATCAAGCGGACGCTTTGGACGGTCAACTGCGTGCACGTGTGGCGAGCTGCTGCTACATTGGTCTTTTTGTTTCACAACTAAATTTACCATATCTAAATTTAGACAAGCCACAGTTTTAATAGACAGTGTTTGGTTCCTGTTAGTATAATTATATTTTACCTAATTCTTAGTTACCTGATCCATATGTCATATACTCTATTTTCGCCAAACATTACCTAAACTTAGTTTGTTATTTTGTTTACTATAAAAGTGTGGTAAGACTAAACTTAGCTACTTTAGTAAAAAATGTGTGACAATATTAGTCCCAACCAAACAGATCCTTACGAGTACCGGTACGGTACGTGCGTCGCGTTGAATTTGATTCCATCTAACTCGTCAAGGTGTTTGCTTTGCTTCAGCTTGAATTTTGCCATCTTATTTATCACGAGTATTACCAATGGATTTGTGGGTAGACACTAGTTCTATTTGAAGAGCTTCCTTATTAAAAATCTTTAGCTATAAGAAGCTTTCTAATCAGCTCCCCCCACCAACGCTAGGCTGGGCACGGATCACATGTAGTATTGCACTTACCGTAGCAGTGACTGACAGATAGACCTAGTTCCACATGTCAGCGGTAGTAGGCAATCCCCACCAGCACAGGCTTGGCATGGTATCCTTTTGGATCAAAATCAGGATGCCATCCCATCCTTTTGTTCTTGATCCAACTGACATTGTTCATGTACTGGCACAAAACAGGAAAGAGAAAAATAGACCTCTAGGGCAGCCAAATAAAACTTGTCCCTTCGTTTCAACATAAATGCAACCTAGAGTGTCTCTCTCTCTATCTATCTATCTATCTATCTATCTATCTCTATATATATAAACAAATAATAATCTTAGGATATATTCGGTATTTCTCCTATATTTGGATGGCTTCTAGTGTTTGGACTATTCTTTCAATATCCCTTTTAAACTTAACATCCCTATACCAATTTGAGACAAATGATTGTAATCCTACGTACTTTATGTTGGAAATTGATATATAATAGATGTCTATATTCTCACTAAGCTTATATTCATTACTTTTTCCTCCAGATTCAAGATAGGGTGTCTCAAGGTTATCGAGGTTGGATATATATATATATATATATATATATATATATAACAAAACTATTCTACACCCGTGGAATAGAATAGTTATTCTATACCCCCTCCCTCCCATAGGTCAAGCCTACCTCCCACCCTCTTCCCAAGGCTCAAAACCTACCTCTCACCTTGGTCAAAGGCTGGTCAAAGCATCTTCCCGCCGATCAAACTTAACCTTGATTTCCCCCACCACTCACCTCCTCTCAGTTCTCATCTTATAAGAGTGATGCAGTAACGCGATGACTATTGTGCAGTAATATTGTGTTTTAACTGCAGTAACAACACTAAAATATAGTAATAATATAATCATGACGGATCTACTTTTGATAAGTACTTTTTTTCTAGCATCTTGGTGCAAACGATTTTTAAACAATGTAAATGATGTGATAGATATTGTTTTTCGAAGATTGCTTTTTTAAAATCTAATGCTCCACGAGCAACAATGTTGTTATTGCTGCATGTTTTGTGTTACTACATTCACATCAAATCATTACTGCAAGATGTATTAATGACTATAAATCCACTAAGGAAGGGTTGGTACATTCTCCTCACTATAAAATATGGTTTGTTAAGATGATTAATTTTCTAGGGAGATCAATTTCGTTCATAATACGTGGAAGAGATCTTGTATGCAGCTCAACGGAGTTACTGTTACTATTGTGTTGCATGTTAGTACAATTCTATTGTGACTTTACTGCAACTTATCTTGCACGTTACTACAAGTTCATTGTTATGTTACTCCAATAGTGCAGTAACAACTATAAGTTTTGCAGTAAATAGGTTGTTAATATAATTGCTAATATGTATTGCACTTAGTGTGTACAAAGAAAAGTACTTCTTGCACTTATAGCAACATATGGTCATACACATGTATACCTTTTAACACTTACTGCATATGGGGATTAAATGACAATGTATCTCATCTTGCTCTATTACTATATTTATTTTACAATGTTACTGTAAAATTTTGTAATGTTATAATAACGACATGATAGAATTGTAATAATACGGAATAGATAAATAGTAACAGTTGTTCTACAGTATTACTGCTCATGGAGACTTAAAACTTCAAAAAAACCAACCTTTGGAGAATATTATATCTTAGATCATGGACTATTTTTTAAAACCGTTTTCACCATGATACTAGAAAAAAGTGATTAGCAAAAGTAAATCAATCATGACTAAATTTTAACTATATTTAGCATTGTTACTGCAAGTAACCAGTAATGTTATTACATCGTTCTTACCAACACAATGGGATTGTAGTAATAACATGATGGGATTGCAATAATACAAAACAGACTGTAGTAATAACATTATAGTAGAACTGCTGGTGGAAAGTTAAACTTCAAAACACCCAACCTTTAGATAGCATTATCTCTCAGGCCATGTACTATTTTTTAAAACCGTTTGCAACATTATATTAGAAAAAAGTGTTTATCAAAAGTAGATCCGCTATGGCTGTGTTTTAACAATATTTTTAACGTCGTTACTACAAGTAAACTAGGATGTTACTGCACATTGACCATCGTGTTACTACACCGTTCCTGTGAGACGAGAGCTGAGAAGATGTGGGTGGTGCGGGAAGTCAGCACGCGGGTTGACCGAGATCTGACCAGCGTGGGGGCTCGTTGACCAGACTTTGACTAAGGTGGGAGGTGGGTTTTAGGCATTAGGAAGGATAGGGAGATGGGTTTCATCCTTGGGAGGGAAGAGGGGTATAGAATAGTCTCTCCATATATATATATATATATATATATATATATATATATATATATAACATATAATAATCTTAGAACATATCACATATATAATATGTTATATTTATAATGGAACGGAGGGAATAATATTATAACTACTGGGAGAAAGAGGCAACAGTGATAGTTATGTAGTAGTAATGTAGTAGAAGAATTTTCTTTAAGAAAACAAGATATCGTATAGCCGTATGGGCCTGGCCAAGAGACACTCGGCCTTTGATGGTGAGGCCCACTTCCAGAATCTGATTACCTGCACACGGAGCCAGGATTGGGCCACTCAATAGGCCGAGTTTATTAGGCCTACCAGCCTCACTACCAGGCTTGTAGACCTAGAACGGCCCTGTCATGATCCAAGAACATTCTTGGGCTTTCTTTTCTCCCATAAAAAACAGAAGACGACCAACTAGGTAGCCAAGTACGCAAGGCAAGTAAAGAGGGATAAGAATCGAAGAAAAGGTTGCAGCAAATGTAGCCCTAATAACCAAAAGCAAATTAGGTGCGGAGATGTCTGGTGTGGCAGGTATGGGAGGAGTACCGAGCCACTGCTCCAATTAAATACAGTCATGGTTGCAGCTAGAAACATCCGTATGTGTCACAGCTGCCTAACCACATCGGACATACTTACTTGGTCCTAAAATAACATCATTTTCCCTCTCTAGTCTGTTCCAAAATAAATTTATTTTTAAATAATTATTATATTGAAGTTTACAATAGTATGGAACAAATGCGTTAAAAATAGATGAAGTAAGGAATATTTACACTGAGATTTAATAAAATTAAGTTATTTTTGTTATTTTTTTGTTTTTTATTGGTACGTGTGGTACAATGAAAAATGAAATTATTTAAGTTTTGCTCCTGTCGTCGCCATATCGACCAAGCGAAACGAACCCTAACATGACATTTCTTTCATTTATGGCTTGTCACCACGTGACATCAATCTCCCCCTCCATTGACCTCACGTGCGATGCATACATCGCTGCTTGTTAGAGGCGAGAGATTGAGAGGAGTATCCGATCTTCAGCTAAAAAGCCTCTGCCAAATGTGAGCGCATGCTGTGTTCTTAAACTGTTGCCTGATTCCTTCTGCCCATGCAAATACTAATCAAATGTGCAATCCATCCTGAATATACATACAGTAACAAGTAATAGTACTACTGGATGACCCCATGATCTGAGACTAGATCCAAACAAAACCTGAATGGACAAGTGACCAAACAAAATGCATCCATCACTTTTACCCGGTCAAAGATCCATGTGAGAAGAGCGGAGAAACCCACGGAAAAAAGGAAGAAAAAAAAAGAAGAGGAAATCGCAGCTGAAAGAACGGAATGCCGACATGGGAGCGGTGGATAGTACAGGTACTCCACAGGAGAGGTGAGATTATACGCATAGAATAACCGGCGCGCCACGCGAGTACGCGACGCGGTGGTGGTGACGCGCAGCGAGGCGAGGCGAGGAGGAGCGAAGTGGTGGGCGACGCGAGTTCCGGGGCGCGCGCGAGTACCGGCAAAACCTGTAAAGAAGCAGAAGGCCGCGCGGCTGCAAGAGAGAGGGGGGAGTCCGGCGAGCTGGATTCCTGGGCACGGATGGACACATGGCCCATGTGGCCTCTCTCTCTCTCTCCTTCTCGTTTCCAACTAGATTTGTAGATCCATAGGTAAAAGATTTAGCGGGTCACATCGAATATACGGACACACATTTGAAGTATTAAACGTTGATTAATATCAAAACAAATTACAGAATCCGCCTGTAAACTGCGAGACGAATTTATTAAGCCTAATTAATCCGTCATTAGCAAATGTTTACTATAGCACCATATTATCAGATCATGACGAAATTAGGCTCACAAGATTCGTCTCGTGATTTACACGCAAACTGTGCAAATTTTTTTTTCATCCACATTTAATGCTCCATGCATGTGTTCAAACGTTCGATGTGACGGGGCAAAAAAATTTGACGTGGGATCTAAACAGGCCCTAAACACCTGAATTTCTCGCGGTTATTCCCTCCGTCTCGTACTCATAATACATAATCATTTTTCTCCTCTTATTTATTTAAAATAAATTTATTTTTAAGATATTATTACATCGGAGTTATTAGGAGAGATAAAGTGAGAAATAATTGTATTGAGATTTGATAGAGTGGAAGGTATTATAGTATTTTAGTTTTGTATTAGTGTGTATGAGATGCGTACAAAACGAATTTATTTTGGGACGATGAGAGTAGGTTATTATAACAGGCATGCTTCATAAGCTATTAAGAACGGCTCTGTTCCTAAGTTTTTCTAAATATAATAATCTAATATAGTACTTGTAAAAGGTGATTTTTTTTACCATTAAAGTACTCATATTATCCTAAATACAATAACACCTAAATATAATAACATAGTACTATTACTACTCATGAATTCACAGTTACATCATTATTTTCTTCGATGGATAGGGCGTGTCAGATTGGGTCGAACTCATTTTTATGGGTGTTTGGTTTGGGATGGTTCCTCTTAGAGGAGATCCGGGTCCAAGCCACCCGGCAAAAACAAGTGGACCATTTTGAACCCCTCCCCCCTCCCCAGCGCGAGTTGAGCGCACCACCATTCCTCTGCCTGCTTGCGTGCCTGTCGATCGCCGCTCCTCCTCTGCTTGGTCATCCTCCAACGTCGCTCGCCCACCTTTATGCTCTTCGCCGTTCCTAACCCAACTACTCAGTCTGCCCGCTGGCCCACCCTTCTGCTCGTTGCCAACCGCCATTCCTCCTCCACCTGCCCGCTTGGCTGCGCCACTTATGGTCATTCGCTGGCCGCCGCTCCCTCACTCCTCCGCTTGCTCGCACGCTCGCACTGCTCACCCATATGCCCGTTCGCCGACCGCTACTTGCTCACTTGTTCGCCTCTCACCCGTTCGCCTGCTCACCCGCTCGCTTGCTCACGCGCTTATCTGCTCGCCCACCAGCCGTTGCTCGCTCGCTCAATCGCTCCTCCACTTGCTCGTCCGCCGGCGGTCATTCACTCGCTTGTCCACCTATGCCGCTTGCCCACCTGTCGATCGCCTAGCGCGCCACCTACATCAAATGTGGGTTGACGATGGCTACACACGACATCCAACCCACTCCTCCCTCATCCCTTATACCAAAACAAAAACTAGATCGTTCCATGCCATGAATCAAACTAGGAAGTGCAATCATCACATCCTAAGATAGGAATGTTCTCGTTCAGGGATGGATCCAACGTGAATGCTAGGGGGATTCAAATCCCCCTACCTCAAAGGAAGAGGAGATGGGAGGAGGAAGAAGAGGAAAAATATGAAAAGTAGGGAAAGCTGGAGGAGGAAGAATGAGATAAGCCCTCTCTATGCATTTCCTGATCCACCCCCGGTCTCGCCCCCATCCACCCCAAATCACGCACACACCTTGTCCTAGAACCAAACACACGTATAGTTTAAGCGCTGCAAACTATCTGCAGCTTAGCTACTAGTACTATCGTCCTGCTCATCTGCCAATCTGCTATGGAGAGGAGGCTGAGAGAACACCGTGAGTCTGTGACCCTGTGACTGAGCTTGAGGAGATCTGTGCCTTCCTGCTTCACCACAGGCCGGGGATTTGGGGCCATGTGCTTTGGGAGTTAACCAGTAATCTTTTCTAATACTACTCTATTCATTCCTAAATATAAAAGATTTTAGATAAATACTACGAATATATAGATATAAAATAAAATATTTTATATTTCAGAATGAAGGAGGGAATACTGATTTACTTTACTACTAGTAGGTTCTGCGTGAAAGATGTTTTTCCCTAGATTACCACTATCTTTTACAACGACATACCCACTGAAAACAATCCATCTGAGGGTGTAAATTCAGACGACCGAAAATAAATGGTAGATGGGATAACAGAAGAATGGAAGAGCACAGCCAGATCCCTTTTAAACAATGGAATGGTGAAAAACGCAGAATGACAAAATATAGAATTTTAACAAAATAATGTGTAAATAGAATATTTTAAAACACGAAATAATCTTTAGACAGACAATAGAAAAAACATAAAAATTTGGATGAGAGGAGAGATAGTCAGATAAACTTTGAAGAGGTTAGAGCTCTTAGGGCATCCACAATGTAGTACAAAAATAATCCATAAGCAATAAAATATTTTATTCAGCCACCTAGCAATATTGTAGAACTAGTCCATAGCAAGAAAATAACAAAAGCTATCCATATGCATATGGGCTGCCCATAGAGAATAAAATATATTATTTATCTCTACCTCCTCTCCTCCTAATACTATTTGCTATCTATATACATTGTGAAGGTTATAATAGTTAAAGTCTATATATGTAGGTCCCATTTATATGGACTACTTTTGCTATATACACTGGAGATGCCCTTACTAACTTATGAACGTATACCGTGCACATAAGCCTTCGTGTACATACTATTCACACTAACTAGCAAATATCACCGAAAATTTTAAAGATAAATTGTACTTTAAATAATGTTATAATTATATGTAAAGTCTCGTCCTCGAATTCATACATAGAGAGATAAGAATATAAAATTCTAATATAATTATACTATTAACAATTGTAATTTTTGAGATACGATTAAAATATAATGAATTTAAGGTTAAAACTTTTTATATATAGGTATAATATTATTGTAAGTTTTTTCTAAAAGTTCCGGTGATATTTGTTGCTAAGTATGCACGATATATGCGCACGAAAATTTGTATGTATAGGATATGTTTTCTACTTATTTTTTTCTAAAATATACATGCGTTAAGCCAATTCTAAAGAATTTTCTGTTTCGAAATGTAGAAAGCTCCAATCCTCTGTTTCGAAATGTCAAATAATTTGTTTATGTACGATTGGAATCCTACAAAGGATGCCTCTTCTGAAGCCGTTTTGCTGTGTGACAAGATCAAGGTTTGTTTGCTGGCAGGTGGTCAGGCAGCTCACACTGTTACCATTTTGACTGTCACTTAACCGGACCTGGATTCCAATAAAGTGCAAGGTACAAGGAATCTTAAGCAAACAGTGTGTGCAGTGAGGCTGGCTGGTGACTATGCTCCCTCCTGGTCACAGCAAATCCCAGGCTATGTGACAACAAGAACACGCACAAACAGCTTGCCGTGTGCGTCGGAGACGAGTAAAATTAATTACTTACAGGGTGCATCCAAAACTGAATGCATCAAGACGATTAATATATACACTTGGTATTTCTTTTCTTTTCACCAGCATTCGTCTCCAATTAGCTTAAAGTCTTAAACCATGCTAAAATATCACGGTTTAAGGATGAACTTTTCTCCGGGATCAGATCAACTAAACTTGGCCACCCTCTTGCCTTTGTTTAAGGCTTCAACATGGGACGAAATCCTTGCTTCACTCTTTCACAATCACATCCCTCTTTATTCCATGCACGACAGCAAACTATCTCATAAAGCTAAATATCTCACTTGCGAGGTGGTTTAATTATTCAGTAATCAAAAGCGTGTGTGTTTTTTCTTGGCCCATACCTAGAGCATGGAAATTATTGTCCTCTTTGAAATAGATATATCAGATCACATTTCACAACATGTAAGGTGACCAGTCTGTCTGTCAAAATGAAATTGCCCTTTCAAATAGATTACTTGGAATCACCTTGGGACAATCTTCCCTGTATGTAGAATGACCTTTTCTTTTGCGGGGATATATGTAGGATGACCTTACCTTACGACGTTACAAGATTCATTTCTAATCGAGGTATACATGTAAACAACTCTAAAACAAAGGAAATTCAATCGAAATTTTACTCAACCATCTTGTTGTAAACTATGGATAGATTAAAATGATCAGCGGGGGATTTATGGTTCAGCAACCCAGGGCAATCGTCCGGGCTTGTTGGGAAACCTACCGTACAATTTTATTGAAATCACGGAGATTCAAAATAGAATTTTCATATTAAATTATTACCATAGTTAGATTTGTCCAGACTCTAAAAATTTCCTACCTCTGTCATTTTCAGCTGATTTTTGCGCGTTACATGCTAATCAAAGGAAATTCATGACAAATAATACAGCTAATAAGTAATAACCGCTTGCTCAAATTTCTCCTACTATTCTCATTCATCTGTCCACATAGTAGATAGCTACTGTACTCTGCACTGCAGCTAACTGCTTGCTCAAATTTCTCCTACTACTCTCACCCATCCGTCCACATAGTAGATAGCAGGTACCTGTATTTGAGTATTGGCTACTAGGTGGTGGTTAAAGATGATCAATGCTGATGATTACACCACCTGTGAGGAAGCTGGCAAAGGACTTGATAAAGTGGAGTATCCTCTTCCCCAATGGAGATGTTGGGGCGGACACCAACACCCCTGATTGGGGACACGAGCTCCGGAGGCCCCACACATTGCCACCCATGGCGACGTACTCCTCTCATCTTCTTCCATTTTGTTAACACTCGCTTTGCCGTCCTAGTTGGACAGTTTCTTAGGTTTCATCTTTCTTCTGTCGGGCCCAGCAAGATTAATCCACCGTCATGCTTGGAATTGTCTTCTTTTCACATAAAAAAACACTTATAAAAGAAATACTCATAAGAGCAAAGGCGTGATCAGAAATACTTCAAGTTTGTTTCTCCCTTTTTTTCCCCCATTTTAGTCGCGAAACAAATGAATGTTACTAAATAGTTCATCTTCTATGGAAAGCTTGGAGAATCATGGTTCTTGGATGAAAAGAGGATGGCATACTCTCCTAGGATGCTACTTCTGCAGGAGGATGATGCTAAAGGCTAAAGCAAAGCACTCCCCCTTCTGTTATGGTACTAGGAGAGATCAGGTGCTCCAATTACATCTTAAAGCATCCTATTAATGAACTGAACTACTTTAAGATTCTGCTGGGGTGCATTCCTGTAGGCCCAGTTGTCCTTTTAATGAGGGGGTGCCAGTAAATGTATGCCACCTAAGGTCAGGTCAAGGCTCTTCAATTTTGTTCTTGTGTGACTGGAGTAGATCTGTGGTTTTTGTTTATACACAGGCAGCCACCACAATGGCTGGGTAAAATAATACATGTATGCCCAGTAAAAAAACAGTAATAGATGTAGTAATCATGTATAGTTCCTCTCTTTGTGTTTTTAGCAACACCATGCTGATTTCCTAGAGCTTTTAACTTTTAACCTTGGTAAATGTTTGGTGTAGTGGTACCAAACTAGTAGGTAGTGGTTTTGTGTGTAAGAATGCATGGATTGTGTTTTGAGCAAGTGCATGAGCAATGCAAGAATCTGATAATACTACCAGCATGGAAATGGTGATGGGTTGTCCATGCACTCCACTGAAATATATTGTGGAAAAGGAAACAGTATAAAAATGTACAAGTTGGAAACACATTGAGACAAGCAAGCAAAGCTGCCTAAATGGAAGATTTATAAGTCGTTACCAATTTTATCTTTACATGACAATGCTAAATACTCTGACCACAGTAGGTTTAGATAGACGCATCATGATTACGATGGACTTCTTCCCTCAAGTGAATAGTTTTTTTCCCAAATAAATAGAACAAATTTCACATGCAACTCAGCAAGTTATTTGAAATAGAGTTATGTTCACCATACAACTCTATATCTATGTCTAAATATACAATTATAGTTCATATGTATTCGCAGTAAGCTAGGCCACTAAAATTTCATCCCACCACAATAGATGATGTACTTTTTTATTTTTATATGACTAACACAATAATTTCAAGACTTTAAAAGAGTCGACGAAGTGGGTCATCTTATTTCTCTCTTTATGGTAGTAAAAATATTTTTCTTAACCAGGAAAACCTAATTTTCTATCACCGACCTGTAATAAAATTAAATATTAACAAATAGATTCAAATTAATAGCATGTAGAACCAATCGAAAGTATAGAACATACATATCACGATGCTATATCTTTTGTTAACTCGAGAAGAGCTATTATCTCCCAACAATCTTATTGACGTAAGATATCTTGACACTCATATCATGATTTAGTGCGTAGAAATATTGACTTTTAGTCTGGATGTATCCGTCGATTCTATCCCTACGATATGCATTGGCTGTTCGCTATCTTTTTGAGTACACACGTAAAACCACATCCTGTAGATATGTTTATTACACCATTACTAAAATATTGCATAACATAAATCGCTATTGATGAGGCATCGACGATAGATAATAACATCTTGAGGCATTAGCGATAGATAATACTCCTATATCTTACCGGATAATAACACAAATCGCTATTGAAACACATTCCTATTTAACCTAAAATACCTACAGTAACACATATCTCCTCCTACTAACCTACAACCCATATACAAATTTTTTCCCCGAATCTTAAAAGAAAGACCACTTTCCCCAGCCATCCAAAAGCAAAAATCCAAGCTAAGAAAACTCCCCCAAGAACCAAATAGAAACCTCCAAATTAACCTAAGAAAAACCGACGCCGATAAGTGACAACCCAAAAAAAAAATTCCAAAAATATTAACAATATATAATTATAATAATCAAAACGAGCAACCGAAGCGAGCCAAGGGTTTTTGAGTACAAACTCACCGTCCCCAGTCTACTCTACTCCTCCCCTCTCCTTCCCTCCCCTCCACCTCCTCTCCCCCCTTCCCCTACACCTCCTCAACAACAAATACTCCGCAAAAAAAATTTCCAAGCCTCGCAAGCAGCAGCAGCAGCGACTCCGCCGAGGCATGAGCTAGAGGAGGAGAGCATCGAGCAGCTCGCCCCACCTCTCGGATCCGCGCGCTCGCAATCGCGTGGGCTCCCGATTCGTCCCCTCCAAAACCCTAGGCTAGATCCATCCGAGGAGGGGGGAGGAAGGAGGAAGGAGGAGGAGGTTGGACGGACGGCCCCGCGCCCGCCGCCGATGGCCGCCGAGGACGCGGGCGGCGGCGGGGGGGAGAGGATGAAGCTGCTGTGCAGCCTCGGCGGCCGCATCCTCCCGCGTCCAGGTGACGGGACGCTGCGGTACGCCGGCGGCGACACCCGGATCGTGTCGGTGCCGCGCGGGGTGGCGCTCGGGGAGCTGTTCGGGAGGCTCGCCGAGGCGTACGGTGGCGCCACGGGGCCGCACTTCGCGGTGAAGTACCAGCTCCCCGACGAGGGCCTCGACGCGCTCATCTCGGTGTCCTCGCCGGAGGATCTCGACAACATGATCGAGGAGTATGACAAGCTGGCTGGCGCGAGCCCCAAGCTGAGGGTGTTCATCTTCCCCATCTCCGACGCGGCGGGCGGCGGCGCTGGCGGGGAGGAGGCGGAGGGTGGGGGATTCGATGCCGGGCTCCGGTATCTGGAGGCGGTGAACGGTATTGTCCGCAAGGACAGCGTCGCGAGCCTCTCGTCGACGCAGAACTCCGATGGAGGGCCGCCTGCGCCGGTGCCTTCGGGTGGCGGCGGTGGTGGTGGCTCTCCGACCGCGCTCTCCCCTACCTCTACTTGCTCGAATGATGCCGCGAGATCGGCGTTTAGTGTGGCAGCGCCGCCACCACCGCTTGTTGATGTGTTCAGCAATGCTGCTGCCCTGGCTCCTGTCCCCGTGAAGCCACAGGAGATTGCTGCTGAAGTGAGGGCTCCACCACAGGCTAATCCGCATCCAGAAGCAGTGAGGTACCGGCAGCCACTGTCGCAGCTACCACCATTGCCGCCTGTGTTCATGAACGATCATAGGGAGGCCATGCAGGGTCTAAATCAGGCGATGCCAGGAAATGGGGCAAGGCTGGAAGACTGCACTATGTGCTTGAAGGCACTTCCTCATGCTCACTCAGATCCAGTGGTGAATGAGTATGGTAGCGATATGCACGGAGGGCCTGGCCCCGAGACGGTGCCGGTATACATGAGCCTGCGGCCAGAAGACGTGGCAAGGATTATGATGCCGGAGAGGGCGGTGCCAGTTCCGGTGGGTGCTTATGGCTACACCCATATGCATCCTGTGCCGCATGAGAGGGAGATGATGTATGCACAGCAGGTTGAAGGGATTCCAAACACGGTGCTCATTGACCCATCTGGCTTGCATCAGCATGTGTATGTGCATCAGCAGCAGCAACTTCAACCACAGCAGTTGCCTTCAACCTATGGATTTAACCAGATCCCTGTGATTCCAAATGAGAAGGACAGAGTAGTTTCTCCAGGTTCGGCTCATTCTGATATCTCAAGCTCTCATCAACACATTATGCAGCAGCAGCCACCACCGCAGCAGCAGCAATTGCCTTCAGGTCAAGGAATGGCACAATATCCCGTCAAGCAAAATAGTCCGAACAATCAGCTTACAGGTGAGGGTAGCCTAAGTGGCAATGCAAGGCATCGTGAGGATGGACTGACGCGTCGTGATGTGTCTCCAGTGGCACCTGCTGCTGTGCCGACCTATATGGCTAATGTGGACAGGATGATGGATTCGCTCCGCTTGAGCCCTAGTGAGGCCAGTTCTGGCTCTACTGAACAAAGAAAACCAGTGATGCCTCCTGAGAATGGTGTACCCCAGAATGCCATACCAGAACACTCTCAGGGGTTCCCAGATACTCGAGCAAGAGAAGTTAGTCAGAGCAATACCAACACCTTTTTTGATGTCAGTGAACCTAAGGTAGCCCTTCCAACTGAACCAGCACCATCACCTTCCATTGCCAGCTCTTATTTGCACAATGTTCAGCACACCAGTGTGAGCCATATGCCACATATGATGAGTATCGGGGGTCCCTACTCGAGTTATGTTGTAGCTACGGTTGGGCCTGGTGGAGTGTCTCCATCGGCTTATGGTGTTGATCTTGTCTATGCAAATGCTGCTCTAAATCCATTAAGTGAGCGCAAGGATGTTCCACATGAAGTAGCTCCAAATGCTAATGCTCAGGTACCTGCAGCAGCATTGGCAAATCATGCTCCCAATGTGGACCAAATCCAAGAGTCTGGCTTACAAGGCCAACAATTTAGCAATGATGACCCTTGGAAAGTAGTAACAAATACGCATGCTTTGCCACCGAGACCTAAGAGGGTAGCAAGCAGGGAAAACATCAGCCCGAAGGATCCACATTCTCACAACTCTTTATTAAATTGCAAAGGGCCAGATCTGAATATTCCGGCTGAAGATGTTGCTCTCCACCAACAATCAGATCACAAGGACGCACATATAGACCGTGGTCGATTCATCAAAGGTTGTCTGCTTAACCATATTTCCTGATAAAACCTTGTCAATATATGTACTTGTAAGTTGTGAATCTTATTTCTGCATATCGCATCAATCCAGGTGATGATATGACCAGCCCAGACTTGGTGAGTGTCGAGGACAGTTTACCTACATCTAATACTAAGTCATCAGAGCCTCAGCCTCCTGTGGTGAATGATGGAGTTGGTGCTGTCACTGGTAAAGTAGATGCTGAAGCACACACCAATGAGGTTAATATATAATTTCTTACTTACTCAGATGTGTCCTTATTCATGTCATCCTTAATGCTAAGCAAGAGAATCATGCAGGTTAACAAGAGCAGACCAGCAGATTGGATTTCAGGTTTTCCAGCTACTGATGATCTTGGACGTCTGCAGGTTACTTTCGTGAACTATAGCTTTTTAATCGTGCAAATCTTTGATAGTTAGTTATGTTACCAATCGCATGTTTATGTTGCAGATTATAAAGAATAATGACCTTGAAGAGCTCCAAGAACTTGGTTCTGGAACTTTTGGAACCGTTTATCATGGTAAATGGAGGGGATCTGATGTTGCTATCAAAAGAATCAATGACAGATGTTTTGCTGGGAAGCCATCAGAGCAAGACAAGATGGTTAGTTCTCATACTTCAGATTGTTATGTTTGGCTATGCTGTCTTTGCATTGATATATCCTGGATTACTGCAGCGGCATGACTTCTGGAATGAAGCATCTAAACTTGCTGATCTACACCACCCAAATGTTGTGGCCTTTTATGGTGTTGTTCTTGATGGACCTGGGGGATCAATTGCCACAGTTACTGAATACATGGTTAATGGTTCACTCAGAACAGCTTTGCTGAAGAATGCCAAGTATGTCCCTTTACTCCCAGAGTTATCTTTTGCTTTGATCTATTACATCCTAATGTCTAATTCACATAAAATTGGTGGTCTTGCATGGTGTTGATTGAATCAAATTATCTGTGCAGGACCCTGGATAAGCGTAAGCGATTGATAATTGCCATGGATACTGCTTTTGGAATGGAGTATTTGCATAACAAAAACATAGTGCACTTTGACCTGAAAAGTGACAATTTGCTTGTTAATTTAAGGGATCCTCAGCGTCCAATATGCAAGGTAAGCAGCACTGCAGCAGGCTCCATTTGTTTTTATTAGATTGTCGCACCGTGTTGCTAAATTATTATGACTTCCCTTATCTGTTATATTCGTGGTACTTGATATTAGATCATTAGGCAGTATGTCCTATATTGTCCTTTTAAACTGGGCACTCATGGGGGAATTTTAGCATTATACTCCCACATTCTTGTAGATTTACATCTTAGGAGCATACGGTGTTCGCTGTTCTGACCCAGATAGATATCTAGTTTGCCTGCTACAGAATTGCTGTTGGTACTGAATGATTATATCTGCTTGGTTGGAACCTGCTGCCGCTTGGGCATCTTCCGCTGCAGCTTCATGGAGCATGACTTATGTATGATAGGATGATGGAGCAGCTCCCATATTTGTTTTATTATGTTAGTAAGACACAAATGGTGGCATGGGTACACAATCTGATAAGAGGAAGTTTCTAAAAGTTTAACCACTTGATATAACTTGAGATTATAAACATCTGCTTTCTAGCAAAGATCACTCTGTACAAATTCTTGAGCCTGCTTGTTTGTCATCTTAGTTGTTCTTTTAGTTGATCAACTAGCGTTCTTTGTTGGATTGTCTATAAAACAGTTAGCAGCATTTGCTTTTAACACCTTGAAATGTCACCATGCAAAAGCAAATGTGTCTGGACTGATATTGCTGATGCAAAACTTCCAGCAAATTTCATTTTACTTGTTCCAACAAAGTGACCTTTTGAAAATATAATTAGGTGACAGATATCCTTTCCCCTATATATTTATCTATTTTGTAATAATTCTTCGATGATGTAGGTTGGTGATCTTGGACTTTCAAAAGTAAAATGTCAGACCCTCATCTCTGGTGGTGTGAGGGGAACTCTTCCATGGATGGCCCCAGAGCTTCTGAATGGAAGTAGCAGCTTGGTCTCCGAAAAGGTCTACATATTGATTGTGTCATCTATCATTTGGCCTGCTACATTCATGTCCAAATTAAACTAACATTAACGTTGCCTTGGTGCCGTCAGGTTGATGTGTTCTCCTTTGGGATTGTTCTCTGGGAACTCTTAACAGGAGAAGAACCGTACGCAGATCTGCATTATGGTGTTATTATAGGTTGGTCTTTATTTCCCATTTCAGATTTTACATGATCCTTCTCTGATACTGTCATAGGAATGATGCGTGCAATATAGATAGATAAAGATGGTTTGATAGCCTAGCTTGATGTAAAATTTTCTACTCTTGGCAGGTGGCATTGTGAGCAACACTCTACGACCAGCAGTACCTGACTCCTGTGATCCAGAGTGGAGATCACTAATGGAGCAATGTTGGTCGACAGAACCATCCGAACGCCCAACCTTTACGGAGATTGCTGGTAGGTTACGCTCCATGGCTGCATCCCAGAAGGTGCAACCCTGAGGTGAACAACGTGGGATGGGATATTGTAACCGAATGGCAGGCAACAAAATTCTGGGGCATCGGTGGACAAGTTCTCAACTGCCAGATCGCGTATTTAGGAATTCAGCACTGATATAAATATGCCTTCATTTGTGTCCCTAGGATCTATCTGTTCATACCTCTTCATTGTTTCATATCTTGTAATCAAAAGAAGTTACCAGTCGTGTGTCTAGAAGTATCGCAATGGACGGTCTCAGATCCATATTCTTTCATTTATACCTTTTGCTTAGAGGCGCGTTTAATAAGTTAGTCTAGAGTCAGTTATAGGGAGCCCAATATGTTTTCCTTTTTCTTTTTCTCCCCCTTTCTGGGTAATAATTGAGTTATTTGGGAGTCATCGGTCGGTCGATCTGAATGTAAACTGATGTTGAAGGGTAATTAAGCTTGGTTGGTCATTGCAAGTCTGGGAACACAGAGTGAGGTCCTTGCTTGTAATAAGATGTCTGTTTTTTTGGTTTGTGAGATATACCGATTTGTTCAGTACTCTTGTAACAGTCAGAAGTCATGATGTATGATGTATTGCAGTTTTGCTGAAGATAGTATAAGACGATTGTTGCAGAGATTTTGTGCTCTCTTGCCAGCTTTGCCGCTGCTTCTATGCTTGAAATGTGCTGGTTTTGGATTCGTGGCAAGTTGGCAACAATCTCCCGTTGCCTAGAATCCGCCATGGTTGCGATCTCTCGTTACCTGAATCTGCCATGGTTGTCGTCTTGTGTGGATCATGTGGATACTGCCTGCGTTGTGTGGTGTGGGCTCAAGAAGATTAGGCATTTATGTTTCCATCTCATGGTGGTCTCGAGGTTGGCTGGCCATGCGGTGACTGCGACGCGAGATGGCCAGGCCAGTTCAGTTCGGGGGACGCGGCGTGGCCGTCGTGACCCGAAGCGGGGCTCGATCCGCTTCCCCCGCTTCGGGTATGTGCACGACGCGTGCGCCATCACGCGCAACAGCTCAACCGAAAAGAATCCTCCTAAACAAAACAAACCAAGCGCGCGGGACGACGTGGGTTGTACACTTTACCCCTTCAATTTCAAAATCTCCACGACGCCATATAGTAGATTAGCGGCGTCGCGAACGAAGAGGTCGAGAGGCCGGGATTCACAACGACGTGGATAGTTAATCTGCGTGGGTTTGCACTAGTTGCATCTCCTCTTTGTCTATCTTCTCTCCCAGCAGCAAGCCGGGATCCTGTCGAGCTAAACCGCCCATGTACGCATCGGGGCCCGGGCTTCCGTCGTACGTGTTCATGCATGCATCCACCATCCCCACTGGATTCCCCAGGCCGATCGGATCAGCGCCGAAGCCGTTCTCGTGTAGAGGGTCATCATGCAACGATGGATGCACATATTCAAAAGTGCCTTAGAGCATCACCAAGAGATGCCCAAAACTACTCCCAATCCTATGATTTTGGAGTTTTGTAGATAAAATTAGATCCAACAGATATCCCATCAAGATCCCAAACGATTGAAAACCCCAACCCTGTTATTTTTGCTCTCCACAAGTTGGGAAGACCACTGGCTCCCAATAAGGCGAATCCAGGCAGTTCGCGCATGTTGCCGAGATGTCCGTGTTGTCATGAGCTCGTTCGCCGGTGGATTGATTCGCGCCTCCAGCAAACTCATTTGTTGCCGGTATGATTTGTGTCCCCGACAATCCCCGATTCATGCCGCCGCCTGCTCGATTCACCGACACCAATTCACTCCGCTGCTACTGCCCGATTCGCTCGTCGTTGTTCCGCCGTGAGCTCGTCCGCCATCGAACTGATTCGCGCCGCCACTAGATCATCATGAACTAGTCTGCCTTCAGCAATAGCTTGTCCTCTGCTGAACTGATTCGCGCCGCCGCAGGCTCGTCACGAGCTCATCCACGCACAACTCTAAATTCACGCCACCGCTAGTTGTCGCCCGCCGAGCTGATTCGTGCCGCCACTGGTCATCGCGACCTCGTCAGCACACGACCCTCAATTCGCAAAATTGCTAAACTAATTCGTGTTGTCGTCGGCCGTCAGGAGCTTGTTCCCTGCCAAGCTGACGCGCGGCCCTCGGTTCATCTTGCTTGGAGTTGTGAACTCGTTGTGAACACCGCTACTAGCTCGTCGAGGCTGGGAGTCCTTGCACAAGGGAGAGAGAAGGAATTGAGCAGGAGAGAGAATGTGGAGAGGGATTGACAAATGGTTTCTACCTGCCAGATCATTATATAGGAGGAAGATAAACAGTTCGGAGTTTATCATGTGGTCCCACTTTTTATTATAGCAAATCAGATTTACATAATCTGTTGGAGGAGAGTATATTTTATAACCTTAAGTCATGATTAGAAATCTCCAAAATATCATTTAGAGAGTGGTTTATTGGGTATCTCTTGGTGATGCTCTTAGATCACAGATGCACTTGAAAAGTGCTTTTACCCTGAACTATACTCCCCCCTTCCAACGTATATCAACCTAACCTAGGTAGCACCAGATTAATTAAGTCCATCCAGATTCATAGCATTGTGCCTAATCCAATATTTTAAGATAGATAAAGAGAGTAATAACTCAATATTAGCTTCAGGAAGAGAGTGGAGAAAACATCCACAAATTTATGGGACGATCCATTGAATCAAACCCAAGACACTCTCCAACACACAACAACCAAGCTAGTTGGGCAAACACTGATGACATGGTATAAAGTCCCATTGAATCAAACCCAAGACACTCTCCAACACACAACAACCAAGCTAGTTGGGCAAACACTGATGATATGGTATAAAGTCGTAGTTGTTGACTCTATCGATCAAGACATCAAGGCTTATATCTTAATGCGGATAAATATTACTCACATGTAAATGCGCTTCTAATATGAACTAGCTAGTGGAGTCGCGTATTTGCGTAACCATAACTTGTATGTCAGAACCAGTAGTATATTAGCCCATTTACATTCTACACTAATAGCACAAAAAATTAAATTTATATCAAGTTTTAGCTGGTCCATATGTAACAAAGAATACATCTTAACTAATGAAAAGTGAAACCCAACATGCAACTAGAAATGTGCAACATCATCCAATAAATATTAGCCATCGGATTCACTAAATGATAAAAAAAAAAGCTAGAATCAATTTTGGCCATAGGATGAAACTCAAGTTGTACTAAACAACATAAGGTGTTCTAGACCCTTCTAGCATGTCATAGAAGAACTACTTGCTTGAGATGGTACAAAGGTATTACAATTTAGCTTGAGATGCTATAAAGGTATTACAATTTACAAATATAGGTATAATCGCTTACTCTAATCAATCAAAGCACAATGTATATAAGGAGACAAAGTGATTACAGGTGGACGCGTGGAGCTTAAGTGCAAAGAAAGAAGATGTGATTCTCTTTTGTACTTAGTCATATAGTACATAATGTATAAATTGATCATTTTCTTATATTTATATTACAAATACGACTTCAAATACAAATACAAATAAAATGTGTAAACATAGTACTTTAAATTCTACGAATTTAATTAAACATGTGTATCCCTAACCCTGAAAATACTCAAAATTAAAATTTATGTATCTATACGAAGTGTATGTCAATGTGATTAATTTAATTTATATCAAATAATTAGGTTTTGAACAAACTCGGATGTTTCATATGTTTTGAATAACTATTTATTTAATTTCATATTATCGTTATTATATTTTCTTGCACACCATTCATTTTTTTAGATAATGGAATAAAATGCCGGCTTTTGCTCAAAGAGGTACAGTCAATTATTACACAAATTCACATAAACTAGCACACAAAAAAAGTCTTAAAAAAACACACCAGCAAGGCTAAAGAAAACACAAGCTAATAATTAACCACACAAAGCAAAGCCCATTCCTCATTGAATCCTATTGGTGCACCTTCAACCAAAGTTAATAAAAAGCTGCATGACCGTTGACTCAAGTAGTCGATATACAGATTTTATTAGCTTGATTTTCTCATCACACCTTTATAGTTGAGCCCAAAACCGGAGCCAGTGCGTTACCCTGAAAAGAACCTGCATATAGGATACAGGCGAAGATTTATCAAAAAAACATATCATTTCTACTCAACCATAGAGCGCAACGTATAGCAGATGCTCCTATAAGAATGAGTTTTTTGGTTCCTTTATCAATACCCACAAGTCAATTCCTAAAGATATGAGAAATACTATGCGGAGAATATAAACCAAAAGAAATTTGTAAAGCTCTCTATAGAAACTTTACATAATGGTATTCCAAAAATAAATGTTGAATAGTCTCATTTTTTTTATAAAGAAATAACATTTTAAACTACCTGATGGTTATAGTTGCGTGAAATTAAAGGAAAGTCATGAATAAAACTGTAGTCTAAAAGCCTCGGCGAAAAAAGTGTAGTCTAAACAACGGAGGTTCATTTATGCGTGAAATTAAATTCCAGTCCAAACGATAATGCTGGTACGGGGTAAACTGTAGGCACATTTCTGATACCTATGCTTTATCTCAGGAGGCGTCAAGAAGACATGACAGTATTCTCTAGATTATTCTCCTGACTAATGTTTGATCATACGGTTCACATTTGTTCTCCTTCTTTGTCCTTATTTAAATCCGATGGTCCTTGTTTTGTTGCATACGTGGTTCAATGAGGTGCTTTGAAAACATTTTGTTTTCACTACTTTAGATTTGGTGAGACGAGCTATCTTCCGCTAGCTTTTGTATCTTTAATCAAGGGCGCATATCATCACACATTCGCTGATACATACTCTACTATGGTGTATGTGCTAATGGCGTATGTGTTTATATGTAATTGGGAAAGAAAAACAAGTGAAGCATGCGCGTAATGTTCAGTCTCATATCCTCCGTTCCATATTTTAAACCGTTTAGGTCCATCGTAACTCGTAAATCAAATTTAAAAAAACGTAGTAATATTTTTAACACAAAATAAATATATTTTTATAATATATTTACTGGCGAATTTAATGAAATCGATCTACTATAAAGTTAAAAGTTATAAAGTTAGTTAACTTCATAGAAATTTGATTTAATCAAAACCCAAAAAGTAGTGGCCCGTGCGATGCAACACCTGGGAGTTTGGCCCATCTAAACGAGGCCCATAACACCTCCCCTCAAGTGTAAAACTGGGCCTAAACGGCCCAATAACCACCCACTTCTGTAGTGGGTTGCCCTCCCTGGCTGGTGGCACTCCACCCTAGCTCCGTCTCTCCTCTTCCGCATCGCCTCCATAATTTTCTAACCTCTCCTCACCTCGATCTCCTCCGCCACACCGAGGGTTTCGCCTCCGCCGTCCACCACCGCCGCCGGGGAACGAACCGAGGGACAGGAATGGCGGCGCGGCACCTCAGATCCGGCCTCCCCCTCCTCCGCACCCACCTCGCCCAGGTCTCCCCGTCCCCCTCCCCCCTTTCGCACCCTTCGATTTTGTTCAAGTTTAGGAGAGGCGCCCCCCTTTTCGATTTAGATTCGTGGCGCATGAATCCCACGCTCGATCTAGATCATCCATTTCTCGCTGCGATTTTCGGTGTTTTTTTTTTTTTTTTTTTTTTTTTGCTATGCGGCGCCTGTCTGGATCGCGTTGGTTGGTTGGTTGTTGAGATTGATGTGTTTGATTGTGATGATGCAGGGCTCAAGGGGATTCGCGTCGCAGGTGGCGAAGCCGACCGGGAAGGATATCAAGGTAACCTGGAATGGACATCTCGTTGGATTGCTTACATTTCTCATGTGATGCGGATGTAGTTTGATACTGCTAGGGAATACGAGGGGAATTAATAGTTATGCTCGCCATTGGTGAAAACTTCTCTGGTTAGCCCGGTTCTGTTACATGAGAGAGCGTGAAATTTTTTTGTACTGCTGCCTGTGGAAAATGATTCGTGTCATTTTTATGCCGTTTTGTTGGGAAATGAAATGATGCAATACTGGTAGAGACGGTTACAGCGAAGGAAAAATTGTTCGCGGTATATTCAGCTATATGTTAATGCTGATACTCCATGATTTTATATGTGCATTGTTCTTTTCTTTTTTATATCTCAACATGATTTATGCATGTTATTTTGGTTAGTACTTCTCCGTTTCAGTTTATGTGTTACTTTTGGCAGTTTGAGTAGTTCTTGATTTACCCTGAGATGCTCGTGTTAATCTTATTTGTTGTGTTTGTTTTGCTACAATAGGTTCCAGAAGCTCTGTATGGTGGCACCGGCAACTATGCTAGTGCTCTGTTCCTTACAGCAGCCAAAGCTAACATGCTGGACAAAGTTGAAACTGAGATTCGCGATGTTGTAGAGGCATCCAAGAAGAGCCCATTGTTTTCTCAATTCATTAAGGACTTGTCCGTGCCCAAAGAGACCAGGGTGAAGGCTATAACTGAAATTTTTGCTGAAGCTGGTTTTTCAGATGTCACAAAGAATTTCTTGGGTATACTTCTGGTCTGCACATATTATGTCTAATGAAGTCTATTGCATTTACTTATGATAACTTTGTTGCAGTTGATAGTAAACCAACTAGAGGTAGCTCGCAATATAGGTGTTACCGAGGACAAGCCCAATTGCATCTGATTATTTTCAGTTTGCTACCTTCTGTCATTATAATTTCAATGTGAACCTATAATATTTTTAGTTTTAGTTTGATCTGGTACAAGAACTGACTGTTTTCTTGTTTGAAAATGGCTAACTATCTGATCAACGCTTTCCTAGAATTGTTTTTAATTCATGTACTCAGTATCATTAATAGAAGACAGTTTTTTTTCCATATGTACCTTATTTTTTGTTAGCACCTAAGTTTTTTTTTCCCCGTGAAGCTGTGCTGGCCGATAATGGCAGACTGAAGCATATTGATCGCATTGCCGAGAGATTTGTTGATTTGACCATGGCACATAAGGGGGAGGTGAAGGTCCTTGTCAGGACAGTTATTGTAAGTTGATGTCTGAAGCCTTTGGTCCCCTTTGTTTTTTCCTGACAGTGTCTGATTGTTATATTATAACCTCTGATTTCAAATATACATCATTTTAGCCTTTCAACGCTTTCCCAAATATAAGCCATCCTAGAAATTCATGACACTTCTCTCCTTTTCTTTTCCTTCTCGCTAAATAAATTCTATCAGACATGAAAAAATAACCCCTTTCTTTTCTAGTGTGAGTATACCGCATGGAGATATAACATACAATACTGAGTAACTGTTGCTTTCGTAATCACTCTACAAAATGTTGAAGAAATAGCTTCTAGAATTCTTTATGCTAGCTTACCTCAATTGGTCAAGATATATATAGATTTATACGCACTGCAGCTTATATTATAGTTCCTTGTACTGTAGTTAGCTGGTTTCTCTTACTGACTTCCCTGTTTTCTGCTGTTAGCCACTTCCCGAAAAGGAGGAGAAAGAACTTAAGGAGACCTTGCAAGATATTCTTGGGAAGAACAAAACTATCTTGATTGAACAGAAGGTAATTCCTTGGTTCATCAGTTGCCATAGCCTGTCAAGTGATAATTCAAAGGGGTTACTCAATTATTTGTTGCATGCAGATTGACTACAGCATCATGGGAGGGCTAGTGATTCAATTTGGGCAGAAGGTGTTTGATATGTCGATCAAGACTAGGGCGAAGCAAATGGAGATGTTCTTGAGGCAACCCCTTGATATCTAACTGCCTTTTGGATCGAAAGCAATGTCAAAATGCAGTTGTTTTGCTGCTGAAGGCATCCTCATGTCTTACTTTGATATGGTCTTGAAATAAATTTTCTTTTACCAGAGAACGGCACTCTGTTATATCTTGTTTTGTGGGCTAGAAGCCTGCTGAACAATTTTATGTCAATTTCTTTGCTACCAAGAAAGTTATGCGCCAAATTAAGGGAAATTCTGGGAAGTTTGTAATTTTCAAGTGGTTGGCATTTTTTTTTTGTTTAGTTCAGGAAGTGGCAGGTTTCTTATATAATCACTGGACGTGTGGAAAAACAGATAAATATTTCCTTTGCCATTTTCCATGTGAGCACGGGCTTTTGATGAGACTATCACGTCCTGCAAGGCTGCAGCTGCTATTGTCCAATATAACACACGGGCACACAGCACACTGCTGATTCACGTCAAATCCAACCCACTCTAGCTGTTGCTTGTGTTCTGTACTTCAGAGCAAAACCAGAAAATGGGGGATGTAGGCCTGGAGTCCCAGGAGAATAAACATGCGACTTTCAGACTTTCGATAACCTTAATTGATAAGAACACGAAAAATCGATATTATTACAGAGATTTTTATTGAAAACCTCCGTGAAATCCATTTACCCATTTATTAACTACAAATCACCCTCGGTGATGGCTACTGGAGTAGAGCATCCAAGTGTCCAACACGGCATTCCACGCTCAGAGTTGCAGTTCACACTCGCAAAAAAATCTTCTGAAACTGATGGGTTAGGCTACCTCTGAACAGCAATCATCAACCACTTCGACCTAAGGATATCACAGAATTAATAAGGACGAGGAATTTCAATTTAAGAAAGTTCCAATCCAAACATCCAACAAAAATCTGACTGTCTGGCTATTATTAATTCAACAGGAGATGCTCGTTAAAGACTATATAGTTTTGGAATTTGTAACAACACAAGAACCTGAGGATATAATGAGTTACAAACATGATGCCGTTGCAGCATGGTCATCAATATACAACATTACAACAACATATGGGGAACGCAGAACACTCCCATTCCACGATTTTACAACATATGTTTCACAACACATTATAAATGCATGGTTGTACCGTGCTGTACAGAGACAGCCAGCACGTCCCAACTACAAATGCACACTAGCCAAAAGCAAACATAAAAACTACTATCTGGTAAGTCACTATATATACGCACTTTAGCTTCACATGACTAAAATTACAACATCACATAATTTCTTTCGTATAAATTAGCCCCAGGAAGCTTCTGTCCGAATCGCCATCTTGGGAGCAATAAATATACTGGCATTCTTCACAATGGATGCATTATTTACATATATATACTTCTTCTCCAACCACGTTCTACCAAGATTGCTCGGCCTTGCCATCACCTGCATTGCTTCTTTTTCTAGGCATAAACAGACAGAGACAGGAAATGGAAACCAAAACTATGTAAAAAGTTCTGTTAGAAGTCGACGACACGGTACCTTTTTCTCTTGCTTTTGTCTGATGAGGATGAAGCAGGATTGCTGTGCCAGTTCCGTTTACGTTGGTTGATGAACCAATTATTGATCTGCTTTAGTTGCAACCCTGTTTCCTGCACCAAGCGAGCCTTGTCCTCCTCCTATAAAGGTTAAGAAACATGAGCATCAGCAGTAGAAAAAGTAATGCAGGAAGGCCTGATAATGGTATCTGTGAGCTGACACATACAGTTGGGTATGGCCATTTAGAGTGAGCCTGCCACCAAGCTTTCAAAGTAGACGCTGTATCTCCTGGGAGTTTTCCAGCCCTTCGCTTTCGGAGTATCTCTTCCCTAATGTCCACAAGCTTTTCTCTGTACCCCTGGAAATTTGAAATTTCATTCAGAGCTTATACAACAGCATGCAAACAACTGAAAATTAAAGGCTATGATCTTACTTGTTTAAGTTCATGCTTCAGCTCTTGCCGTACACGCTCAACTAATGATCTCTCGCCCTCCGTCAGCATTAAGGGGCCAAAGCCCATACCATCTGACCCATCATTTCCATCAAACATGTTGCTCTCACTATCAACCTGATTGTCTTCGTCATCAGACATAGTTGCTCCAGAGCCTTCACCAGGAGATGCCCCTGCAGTAAGAGTGACAACTCAGAATTGGCAAAACACCAGTTATTATTGGTCAAATTTTACTTCTGTGTTGCCTTTTGCCATTAGGAGAGTAGCCCTAGGTCTATCACTATAATTTCTCCCAAACAGAACACTCGTTATTTTCTGCTGGTACCTTCCCAATGTTCAACCACAGGTATATCTCAATTCCGATTGAAGAATGTATACTCTATTTGGTAGATTGAAGGAAACTAGTTAAATGCTATGTGATTACAATGGTTGAAAAGGTGGAATTAGTTTGTACTTTTTTGTACCTACAAAGGAGTAAACTTTGAGGTCAAGTTTATATCAGAGAAGGAAAAAAATGGACGAAAGGCAGCACAATGGTGCACAATTGCTTTTATGATACTGACTGTAACCATCAGCATGAATTAAACAGAGAGAAATAATAACTTATAGTTTCTCTTCCTAAAATCAGGAATCCCCTATTCTCATGTTGAATAATATCAACTAGATTTTTTTTTTGTGCTACCTGTAAGGCTCTGCAAAGTTTGTTCAAGTTCCCAGCAAGCCATTACTGCTTCCATTGCATGAACACGTACATGTTGCTGTAGTTGTTCCTTGAACGAACAAAGGAGCAATACATAATGGGTCTGCAAGAAAAAAAACAACATTTTTTATTATGTAAAAAAAATTGCCTCAGGAAGATTGTCATTTCCAAGCAAAGAAGAGTACCTGATAAACAAAAGGACACTTTTAAAATAGAGGCAACTGATCATAAACTTAGCGAACAGAAATTGTATGCAAGAAACAATATTAATTTATGCCATGTTCTTTTCAGCTTATTCACCGGATTACTGAAATGGATTATTTGCTGCACTCAAAAAAAAAAAACTTTCTTCTACTGCATTACCTAGACTACTTGTTTTAACCTATTTGTTAAGTTTATTTCTCGAAATATTTAATCTATCCCTATAACCAAGGACATATTCCACGGCAATAATACGCATACGCTCAATAATCTAAATCAAACAGGGCCTAGATAACGGAAGTATAACTTACAGCTTCTTCAACAACTAGCCAACTGGGGATGCAAACAACCATCAAGGAATGAGAAAATGAGAAATAAGTGATGAATTTTAGCATCTTCAATTCAAAGGACTATATCTCAAAAACGATGGTTGGCACCATTGCTACTCCGACAAAATCAATCCAACCCTTCAAAAAGTCCAAATTTTGGTTTATGTTTTTCTAGAGGGTTTCCTTCTTTGTGGACCGCTCTGTTGTACATACTTGTGCTTCTTCTTGACGAAATGAAGCTTGCGTTTTCAAGAAAAAAAAAATTCTTCCAAATTCCACTAGCCAATTGCATCCCCTTTCCAGCCCCAATTTTCGATATAGCTCATCCAGAATAATATTTCACAAACCAATCGTAGTATCCAATCTTACAAGCAACTCTCACATGAGGATAAATTGATCACGAAACCCACACAGTTGATACACCACGCAAAGGCCCTGAGAAAGAGAGGGAAGGGGGGATTCGAATACTACTGTACTTATTTAGCCTCACCATGAAGAGGTCGAGCTCCTCGCCGCCGGACGGCGCTCCGCCCGCCGCCGCCGCCGCCGCCGCGGCGGCCAGCGGCGGTGGCCGCGCCGCTATCTGCGCGTCGATGCGGGGCAGCTGGTCGACGGGGGTCGCCACGCGGAGGCACGCGACGTGCGCCTCCAGCAGCCGCTCGTACAGCGGGTGCGCCGCGATGGCGGCCTTCTCCCTCTCCCACCCTCCTCCTCCCCCAACCCCTCCCGTCCCAAACCCAGGGTGGTGGTGCCCCGTCTCCGCCGCCGCCGCCGCCGCCGCAGCCGCGTCCATCGCCAGCGAGTGGTCCTGGTAGTGGAACGCCATCACGCCACCGCTGCTGCTGCTGCGCGCGAGGTGGAGGTGGAGGAGGAAGACGACGACGACTTGTAGTTGTAGCAGTTGGAAGGGAGGAGTGGTAGGGGACCTTGGGGGGCAGAGGAGCGATGGGAACAGGGGAGCCCATTTCGATTTATTTTGCGCGTGCACGTGACTCATTTGCAAATTGCATGAGTAAATTGCACCGTACTCCCGCTATTAAAAAGAATAAATACTCCTAACGTTCAGAAATATAAAAACCTAGGACTCCATCCATTCTAAATATAAGGAGTTTAGTTGTATAAGAGACATCCATCCTAAAAGGAGTTTCCACGTCCAACCAAAACTTCTTATATTTTGAGAAGAAATGAGTAGATACATCCCAGTACTACGAATTATGTAGAGTGTCTTATCCAATATTAGATTATTATATTTTGGAATGGAGGTGGTATATTAATAATAAAATCAAAATTTAATTTTAAGGATGAATCTAGATCCGTGTAAAATGGTTTTGAATTTCTTTTTTTAAAAAAATTGCTGCTGCTACTGTTTGTGCCTATAATTTGGAAATTTCCTTTTTATTTCAAGTATAGGGTTAGACACGCCACGCGTACACCGCACTTACTCAAATTTAGGCGGATATGTTTTAGTAGCACACGTTTAAACTGGATTTGAGCTATTACCGTATTGAAGTGGTGTTTGAAACTCGTATAGATAAAGATGAAGATTAAGTGCTTTACATAAAATGAGGTGGTATTAATGTACGATTAATTGAGTTTTAATTATTACAAACTTGAAAAATATATTTATCTGATATGTTAGAGTAACTTCCATATAGAAAGTTTTCGTACGAAATTTACCGTTTAGCAGTTCAAAAAACGTGCCACGAATATCAAAATTTTCATCCAACTCTTGTTGGAGATTCGAACGCAGCCTGAGTGCATTGCACGCTTTTTTAAAATAAACACAATACTCATGTAGGCGTTCACAGCACGTGCATATGCTCACCCTTATGAAGTCATAAACAACACCCTGCTCCTATAAACACTTTTGAAAAACTAGATTAATATATATTTTATAATGATGAAGTCACCATGAACACTTGGTTGTCTCTACCACTGAAAGAATAATTTGTAGGAAGTGCGAGTACTGTACTAAGCAAGTTTAGTACTTGGAAGACATGTTCCAACATAATAAATCTAATTAACTGAAATATATTCACTTCGCTTACACCTTTTATCTAGATATACCGTAGTAAGAGTTTTTATAGTAAAATAAGACGAGTTCAAAATAAAACCCCGTGCACGGTGTACGTGTTTTCTCCAATATTTATTTCCGCGCTGTAAGGACTTTGGAACGGTGTTATTTTGAGAAAATAAATATTGGAATTGCATTTATTCATATAAAAATTATAAAACTATCATACCTTCTGCAGTGACTTCGAACTTGAAAATGGTGAACTTGTAAAATCTCTCACATCAGCAAAGGACGCATCATTTTCTCAATAAATAATACAGAGAATGAACTGTATAGTACGATGATGATTCCCAATTAAGCGCTGAAATTTCCAGTTAACCAACCGATTGATGATTCATGGTTGCTGGGCGTTAGGGCACTACACGGTATCATCAGACTTATTTTATTTCCTTCTCAAACTTAATAGTGGCGTCCACGTCTCACAAAACAGCTCTTCAGTATATAGATCACTTCAGAGATGTGCCTGAACACCTGCACAAACCCAAGCTCCAACAGCTTGTGTTTTCTTCTTTGAAAAAATAACAGCTTATGATTTTAAGATTATTAAACATGTGTAAACACTGGGGCAAGATATGTTGATATGATCTGTTGAGCCAGGTTGATAAGACTAAAAAAAATAAACAAAACAACTAAATTTATGAATATAACTTTTATATATGTATTATTTACGCCATAAAAGTTGAGGCTAGAAAATATGCCATGATATAAAATTCAAAATCAACTCTAAAATTAAATTTAAAATTTAATTTTTGGATGTGACTAATAAACCAACAATCAGATGACGGAAGCAAATAAACAATAGCTCTAAGTTTTTCTTTGGATGTGACTAATAAACCAACAAACAAATTTGCGGGACAAAAAGCTAAGGCTGAAAAAAAAAACAGTAAGATGAGAAAACTCAAAATCAGCTCTAAAACTAAAATCACAATTTAAATTTTAGATGTGGCTAATAAGCTAACAAGCAGAGCGAACAAACTTTTTATACAGTGGACTTGTCCACTTTTGTTTCTTTTAACAAGTTGGTCTGAATCTTTGCCGCTATCTACTTGAGGGTAAAAAGCACAGTGGATGGTAGTGGGAATGGAAATGTGATATTTTCCGTGACCGGAAGGAAAAAGCAGGGACAGCGACGAGGAACGAAAGATGGACCACGCGAGTGGGCCCCACCTCTCGCACAATAAACGCCCTGC
Source organism: Oryza punctata (assembly GCA_000573905.2). Lineage (NCBI taxonomy): Eukaryota > Viridiplantae > Streptophyta > Magnoliopsida > Poales > Poaceae > Oryza > Oryza punctata. The sequence continues at coordinate 33,165,755 of CM002493.2, forward strand.
CGTCCAATAGGAAATGGACGCGTCACCGCCAATTTCTGTGGAGATCGCTATGCATGATGCTTAATGATGAGTCATTTGGCCGGATTTTATAATTAAGTGGAGTATATGTCCTTTGTAGGGGTGCATTTGCAAATATACGGACATGAACTAGTATACCTCAACAGTTGGTAACGGATGACTTTTGATTTGTAAACATGCAGAGAAAACGTACGATTCGAGTGCTTTGTCACTTCAAATCTTATGGACAAAAAATACATGAAAATAATAAGATCTAGATGGAGCGAGGGAAGATATATGAATATAAGAAAAAAGGGATCACATGAAGGATTTTTTTTTCCCCTAAAAGACTGTTATGATTTAAGACAACCTAAGAATTTTCAAATAAATTTGAGAGAGACTTTCCATTCTTCCAAAGGACTGTTGGATCAATGTAGTATTAAGGAGGTCGACTTAAGGGGGTGAATAAACGGTTTTAAAACTTTTAGCTAAAACGTTTTATATGCGGAAGCGTAAATCAAAATGTTTTTGCACAATTCAATATCTAAATCAACTCGTCTCAACTAACTGCACAAAAAAACTAGCTTATGTTGAGATTTGTAAGCCTAGGGTGATAATAGCACAAATAAACTCTAGCATGTAAACTTGCTCAAAGTAAATTTGCAGAAAATAAAGGAGACAAGTAACAGAATTTTTCCACCCGATGTTTGGAAGCTTGCCAACTTCCTACGTCATCGTTGAAGCAAGTCCAACTTCACCGCTCAAACCACGAAACCACCACAAGCCCCATTCGTCAAAGGGTGGGTAAGATGGGAACCAACCCACGAAGTGGTCTCCCAAGCCTCTATCACTATGGTTGTTCTTCCTCCACTCCAGAGATGGCGAACACCAAGCTACTTACAATCAACACCAAGCCTCCTCCACAACCTTCTTGGAGAGGTCACCAGAAACCTCCTCCAAGCCATTTAGGAGGTGGCAACCTCCGAGAATAAAAAATCTAGGACGCTTGCCGAAGATGATCAAGTGCCACACTAGCTCTAGCAATGAAGCAATGCACTTGAATTGGTTTAACTCACTCTCCAACACCTCACTAGATAAACTAAGTGCACAAGAGTGTGAGAGCTCTTGCAAGGATTCAATATAATACAATGGAGTACCAAAACCTTACCCTTATTGCTGGAGAGTGGGTATATATACCCCCAACCACAAAAGCTAGCCGTTGGAGGCTAAAATACCTTTTAGGATGTGCCTGCTGGTCTGACCACCCTACTAAACCAGGTCAGGCCAGCCCTCGATCCAAAGGTCGAAAAACTAGTCGTTGGGGGCTTTCGGGGCCTTTGGGCGGTCTGACCGGACATTTTTCAGCACAACCCATCGACAGTAAAACGTCGATATCTCATGACTCGAGTGTCGAAATTGGACGTTCTTGGACCCTATAGAAAGCTTATTCAAAGGTATATCCAAACCATGAATAATACATCCAAGAAACACAACTTTTTTCAAGGATAAAGGGCTCACACATCAAAGGATATCCACCAGACATACTCACGAGATGTCACTCACTCCTATTGGACATGCCCACTTCTCTCTTTATTTAGGACTTGAGAAAACTTATCACACTTGGCTAGACAAGCCCACCAAATGCACCCACATGCATATGAATTAATACGGTACAAGATTATCCACATGCTCACTTCATAGATCCCTCTTGATAGTACGACGCCTGTCTATCATATCCGATCTACACCAAACACCAAGACCGGGAGACTAAGAAAACATTATTATTTCCATTATACCTTTGTCTTGCACCATCCAACTTGGGAGCAATGCTTGAGCCAATATCAACACTTGTGACCATCCGGTTGAACCATGTTTATACCGAGGTCTTAACCATCCTTTGTCAAAGCTTTCTTCTCATCACAATATTGACTTCATTCTTGTCAACATGGCAATGTCCTTGACTTGGTGACCATAAATTCATGGTGTCATCCATTTGCCTCATCACAGTGGGGCCTATTTCTTTACACAACTCAAGGGAAAACATTAGTCCCAACAAATCGGTTGTTATCCTCCACTTGATGATCAACCAGTTGCATATGAAAGATATGAATATGTTTGTTGAGTATTCATTAACACCATAAGTGCCATATACTCGTACGCAAGCTTAAGTGCAAAGATTCGATATAAATAATAGGTGAACAACATGGATCTAGAACATGCACAATAAATGTATAGGATTTGCTCCCCCTAAGTATATGCATACAAAATAATATCCATCAAAGACAAGTGTATGCATGAATTAGAGAATAACTAATGCGGGTTTATCCTATACACATACAGAAGACATATGTAGTAATGATGTAGATCAACATAAATACATACCTTTATGATCTTCATGTTCTCAATGTAAAGGAGACTAAATAAGATAAGTCTCAAATAAACATTAGTCTCACACGTATATATCAATAATATGGAAATCATATATATGATGATGGAGAGAAAGAGTAATACATACGTTTGATCTCCATGCATTTCATCTTTGTTGTTCATGACCAAAGAAGATATTTCTATCACATCTCATCATCGGGAAATAACCTAGTTTACAACTTATGTAAAAGAGAGGTTAATCCCATAGACATCGATTTATCATTTATCACCAAAGCAACAATTACACAAATTGTTTAATCCAAAATATTTCAATCTTTTCTCTCTTTGGTGATAGATAAAAACCCGATATAAACAATATATAGAGATGAGATGAAAAATGACTTCAAATCAAGGTAGAGATCTTATAATAAATAAAATATAGAATAAGCTTCTCCTCAAGATGTGCATACATATGGATATAAAGGAACGTATATGCACATAATCAATCAAGATCAATGAGGGAGCTCATACACTATATTTTGGATCCACAGGAGAAACCAAGTTAGAATATGTGAAGTTTAATACATACCTCTTATCATTTTTATTTTCATATCCAAATGAAACTAGTCAAAGAAAAGCTCATAAAAACGTTAGTATCATATAATTAGATTTATCATTAATCATCAAAACCAAATTAAGACACTTGAACTTACAAGGACCATAAAGAAATTCTTTGAATCCAATCCTTCAAAATTATTTTGTTTCAAATGAGCCTAAGGGTACAATGTCAGTAGATTACAATCTTAGCAAAATTTTCTACGTAACACCTAAATTTTGTGATCTTCAATGCTGAAGGATATAGTAAGAACGTGACTTTGTTGTTGGGCAAAAAAAAACCTAATACTTAGCTACTGGACAACACTGGGCAACAGAGCCTTTATTTTAGAAGAGCTTTTTTTATTAAATCCACCTTAAAATATATCTTGATAGTGTATTTATTTGTTATTCTAGATGTTCGCTATATTTTTCTATAAACTCGATCATAATTAATGAAGTTTGAGTTATGACAAAACTAGAATGACATGTAGCGTGGAGTGGAACGAAGGAAGTATGGATTATCATGGGTACAATTTCCAAGCTTCTTTTTAAATAAAAACTATTTTTATCAGTATTTCGGACATGTATTTTTTTTAAAAAAAGTCGAGAACACGCTAAAACCTTGCTCGTTAATTTCATTTAGGCTTTAGTATACTTGGACTGAAATGCCACTCGGCCTAGCTAGGGGTGTAAATGGGCCGGACCGTAAATCTGTATCCCTTCGCTTACATGGCTCATATAACATGCATGCCTTCTTCGTAGGTGTGTCGATTGTAGGCCTGGTGTGCTATGACGGCCTTGAGCTGTTCCCATTTTTGTGGCTAGAATTGGGCCTTCACCCGGTTGAATGGAATTGGGCCTTAGCTCGTTTTTTTTCTGAAATAAGTTCACTTTAAGTCCTAAGCAATGACCGAATCTAATTCATAACCCTAAATCACGATACCAACCACAATATATCTCGACATCTCAATTATTAAAACCAATTTAATTGTACTCCCTTGATAGTTTGAGAGAGTGGTTGCACGTCCACGTGGTAACCCAGTCATCATTTTTTTTAAAAAAAAGTGGAGCCCACCTATCATCCCCTCCTCCTAATAACTTCTCTCTCCCTCTCTCTCTCCTCCTTTCCGGCGGCGAGGGCCCGACGGCGGGGGCGGAGACACCATGGCCGCAGCGGGGAGCAGAGGAGGAGAGGCGTCTCTGCCGCAGCGGCCCGCGCCTGCGCCGTGATCGAGGAAGGAGGAGAGGCATCTCCGCCGCTGCGAATCTGTGGAGCAGAGGGGGATGAGAGCGGGGCCGAGATGGCGTCGGCACCGGTCTTGTCGACAGCGTCTCCGCCGCTCGCCGCCGTCTCCGCCGCTCCGGCCCTCGCCCGTCCTCCAGCCTGCCGCCGCCGCTGCGAATCTGTGGAGCATAGGAGGATGAAAGCGGGGCCGAGATGGCGTCAGCACCGGTCTCGTCGACCGCTTCTCCGCTGCTCGCCGCCGTCTCCGCCGGTACCTTCGCCATCGCTGACGTCTCCGCCGCTTCCTTCGCCTTCGCAGTTCCGGCCCTCTCCCGCCCTCCCGCCTGCGCGCCTCGCTGCCCGCCGCTGCTCAGGCCCTCGCCGCCCGCCGCCCGCCGCCAGCCGGATGGGAAGAGCCGAAGAGAAAGGGGAGAGAGAGAAAGAGAGAAGGGAGAGAGGGAGGAAGAAGGGATGTGGGCCCCGCATGTCATTGGGTTCTACAGTGAATGACAAATGGACCGTATATATGTTTTTAATTCTAATATCATGTCAACGCTATATAGGATGAAGACCAGGTCAACATCACCATGTTGATGCCACATCATCAATACCGTCCTCCAAAACCGTTGAATGAGTTAAATTGCACCGATTTTAATAGTTGAGGGATCGAAATATCTGATATTGCAGTTTAAGGATACGAATCAGATAAAATCACTAGTTAGGGGAGTCAAAGTGGACTTCTTTTTCTGAGAGTGAAGCAGTAAGCTCACAGTTCACTTGACCGGCCGTAGCCAGAAGATGGATATGAAGGCTATAATCTACATCGGAGATCTTAATCAACATCATTTTTTTCTTTCTTTTTAGCGCAAATACATGTTTTCCTTTTTTTCCTCCTAGTAGGTTAAGCGACACTTTCACATCTGCGGTTGGAATCAGTGAATAGTTGAATTCAATGTTCACAGTGATTTGCACCTGACTATGCTCTTTTTTTTTCTTGACAAAGAAAGTATAACTTTAACTATCCAAAAGTGCAAAAAATGCAGTCATATCGTGGATAAGATTTGGAGTTGAGTTATGCACTTATCACCAATACACCAATGGTGAAGCCGTGCTCATATAAATAATAATATATTTTCGTTCAAATATAATTATTTCTGACTATATATCTAGACAAACACTTATCTACTCACTCCGAGTAGGTGTACATTTCCGAGTACCATGAGCTGTGCTGTGCAGCTAATGTTACAGATGCAACCCATTTGTAATCAGCCGTGAACAAGACAGAGGAGAGACTCAACAAACAGCCAGAGATTCTCACCGACATTGAACAGAATAAACAAAAGAACATTGAGAAAGTTCTTCCCTAACTTACAGTGCTTAGATGAACAACCAAGCTACACTGTCCGGAGCTTGTACTACTACGTAAAATCTCCCTCTGACTCATCGACACACAAGGCCAGGGTAAATAAAAACTACTATAACTCTATCAGACAAAGCAAGGTAAATTGATCCTCCTTTCTGCTCCTAAAATGGCATTAGAAGATTGGAGGATCATATGACACTGGTGCTAAACTCTAGTAAATCTGAACAACTTATCAAACAAGCATAAGGAGTATGGTCCTTAATTATCTTCTTTAGCTTCGTCTTGAGTGAGAGCGAGCGATCAGAGCACCTTGTAGCCCAGCTTCCTCTATATACAGTTAAATTCTTTTGTCTGGTTAGCGACGCCGCGGTAATAATCTGGAGCCTTTCATGCATCAAGGAGCTGATCCATCAGCAGCCATGTCCTGCGCTGGGAGGTTGAGGTCAGGCAGCACGAAGCCGTTTTGAGATTCCTGCTTGGCAGCGGGCTCATCAGGCTGCGGCCTTGCTTGCTGCCCCTCGGATTTCGTTCCGCTTCGCTTGCTTGATTGCTCTAACCTTGTCTGGAAAATGGAGAAAACAATTGTTACATATATATTTCAGAAAAAAAGTCTACATATTTTCAGGTGAGTGCAGAAGGTATATTTTTTTTGAATCCATGAGCCCAACATAGTAGACTTGAATGGAAATTCGGGTTGGGGTCACAATCTACCTACCGTAGCTCCTAGTATTTTGGTTAAAGAGACATCTCTATGGGGGTGAAATGGGGGGCATAAGAGAAAATGGACAATGAGCAACCACCATGAGTCCATGACCAAGTACAAACAACCTGAAACAGGACTAAGAAGATCCAAAATGTTGGCCATTACCATGGCCAGACCTAGGTAGATGATGTTCTTTATGCCAGATGAAACGAAAGACACCAGAGAGAGAGAGAGAGAAGAAAACATGCATGGACCACTCAGCCACCACGAGCCTCTAGAGATGATACTGCACAACAACGGTGCAGTACAGGTTAACCGGACCAAATGAAATGGGGAGCTTTGCCCAGCCATTCTGGCTATGGTAGTACTAGTACAATATCTGTATTTTTAATGTGATTGTGGAGCACAGAACCAGTGCAATGGCAGAGTGGCACGCAAGAACACAGGGGCATTAAAGAAGGCCACGGGATTACCATGTCCAGGATCCGGGTTGGTGTGCATAGATTAAGGTGGCCTGACAACATATGGCATTCTTTATTGGGAGAAAGATTCCAGACATGTACGGCTGGTTGAAAACGAAGCATGCATGAACAGTCAGTAGAACACCTTGTAACTGCATCAATTGCGCAGACAAAGTGCAGTAGCTGAACTGCATCTATCATCAACTCTACCTTGCCAAATGCCAAAGGGTTTTATTTTGGGGGACAGCACTTTCCTAGCCCCGTCCAAACGTGCAAGCGAGATGGGTGAAGAGGTGGTTGAGAAACTTTGAGATTATTGAGATGGATAAAGAGGATAAGAATTCGAGCTCATCCCACTTGCTTGCACTTCATCCCGAATGCGAAAGTCAAGAAGGCAATCAACTAAATCCTCACTGATACTCCTATACCTTTACCGTAAAATTGACAGCTCGGCTACCACCTCACAGTGGCAAACTATTGTTATAGTTACTAACTATATATATAGTACACGACCTTGTCACTAACCATGACACTTGAGATGCAGTACTAGTCTACTAGAAGGTAGTACCAATATTGTACTAGTAGAAGCCAACCGGAGCTTCCATACATCGAGATAGGAGGAGCTAGCTAGCAGCGCATGGGTTGAGACAGCTCCATAAGCAAGCAGCTTCCACATGCAGGCTCCACCCAGCCTAACTGATAAAGAGCTTCCTATAAGACTAGAAAACTTCAACTTACCCTAAATTAACACGACAGACACGCTGAGACGCATGGCCAAGCCCGGACGATCCACGGTTCAATTTCAGATAAGATAACGATCGCCACCTCCAGCTCCAGGTCCCATACCGTGCGGGCATTTGGCTAAGGTGTCGCTCCCATCAGAATCACACCCTTTGACAACACGACACGCGTAGCTCGAATGCCCAAATTCTTTCACTACTCCTTGGCTACTTGGCACTACCGTAGCACTAGCTAGAAGCAGCTCAAGAGAGACTGCAAGTGGGCCCGGAATCCTGTCCGGCCCCACATGCAGTGACATCGCACCTTTCACCGCGCAAAACAAATACGTGCTCATGCGGCAAAGCTAACCCCGGGCAGTTCGTGTATGGTCAAAAAAAAAAAAAAAGAAAGCATGGAAATAGACATCTAAACCTGCGGAAAGCTTATCATCAGCACCGGTTGCCATCCGTTTTCAAAGGACAAACGGTGGTTGAGAGGGATGTGGAGTGAAGATCGCCACCAAACCAAACCAAGTCACACACACACATAGCACTCTTCTCCTAGGAAGCCAGGAAGTGCCTAGGACGACGAAGTAAAGCACACACCAAGGAAGAGAGAAAATATCGAAGGCCAGCATGTATTCACAATGCCAGGGGACCACCAGTGCTCCATTGGGAGGCTCAGGGGAACTCTTGTTTTAGCAAGTTGGAAAGTTCTATCACTTATGCTTTAAGCTATACCAACTGATCAAACATGCAGAATTTTTATTTGGGTTTTTATGATGATTGCGCACTCAGAGCCCCAACCTGGAAGCGGTTGCACGCCACATGTGCACAAAAGAGAAAGGGGAGAAGGATTTGGTTAGATAGCAGCATATGCCACTGACCTCTAGCTTGCAGTTTTCCTTGGACAACGCCGTGCAAGCTCTCTGCAACGCCACCATCTCCTGTTTCAGATGAGAATACATATATAAGAAACGGAAAGAGTTTGAGCTAAACTAACAGCATGATCAAACAAGTGAGAAGCACAAAGTATGTAGTAGATGGATAGGAAGAATTAATCACCTCGCGAAGGCCATCGTTCTCCACCGTCAGCGACCGCACCAGCTGCTTAATCTCCGGCAGCCTCTGCACATCACACCAACAAAAGAACCAAGTTTAGGCCAAATCAAACCGTAATAAAGCTACAAGAAACAAACGTGGATCTTCTTTTCTAGTACTAGTGTCATCAAAATTTTGATCTCGTTGCGTCACAGGACCATCTGGTGATGATGAGCGTGGATCTTTTTGGGCAGGCAGCCTTTGTCCTTAGGATACCACTTTTGCCTCCCTCACCACCCTCTCTTTCCGGTGGCAGTGGCCGCACCAGCTGCCGCTTTATTCCAGACTGGGTGACCGACTCCGCAACTAGAAAACATAAAAAAAAACACGGCCATTTTTGAACAGCCTATCTCCTGCACGCGACTGGCTGAGTCACTGACTCTACGGCTCTGAGCCTACTGTGACTAGGCCAAAGACTTTCTTTTGCCGGACCTGTGCAATCGCGCAAATGATGGGGGAGAAGATGCTGCTGTGCTACGCTGTAACTTGGGAGTAGTAACTTCATTCATCAAAAGCCCAGACCCAAAGCTGCTGCTCTATCTACCGTTCTTTTACTGCAGAAGAATGCAATGTGGAACACAAAACCTGCCTGCTTTCTTGTACCACTCGTCACTAACAAAATGCGCTTTTTTTCCTGTGCTAAGTGCTGGGTCATGTGTGACACCGAGTGAGTGAGTGCAGTAGCTTACCATCTTCTTCCGTGGTCGCTGTCCGGCTGGCCGGGGAGGCGGGGTCGGTAGGATCAGCTGGCGCCGTCCGGCAGGGTCCACCTGTAAGTGAGAGAATAGCACGCACACCATTAGTTATACAGTTATACTACTAGTAGTAGTAGTACCAGTACTCATCATCACACACCCAGCGAATACTGTACTGGAAGTAGCTAGTACGCGCTGCTGGTAGGATCAAACAACACAACACGGGCCACTAGAGCCAACCAACTACAGTCCAACCAACGCTAGTGCTGCTGCATTAAGGAGGCGACCGTAGAAAAAGAAAGCAACAGGCAACGCATGTTCCACCCAAAAAAAATAATGTTTTCCAGGTAGTAGGAATGGAATGAGATGAGAGTAGTCTAGCTTAGCTTAAGCTTCGCACTAATGAGGAAAACATCACCAAACTAACTCCTAACCAAGATCGCACAAACTGCCCCCCGTTTCCTACTCGCATGAAGCACATTTCGACATGATAGGAGAGAGAGATCAACAACACGCATGCACAAACAAACTACTCATCTTGCCATCCTATCCGCGCTTAATTAATTAGCCAACGGTGTGTGCTCCTAATTTCTGCTCCTAATGTCTTGTAATGGAAGCATGGGCTCTCACCTCACCTGTACATGACAATGACAGGTGGGCCCCACCCGAGGTTCCTTCCCTCGCAGGGAAAAAGGTCAAGGGAGAAAAGAAAAAAAAAGAAGGCCACCACACTGTGAGGTGGGCCCAGCCAGCAGGACACGTCACCTGAATCGCCACGCGCCCACGTGGCGCCAGCCAAGTGGCCACGACGTGTTTTGCATTTGCATTTACACACACACCCGCATGCATGCGTGTCCCGCGCCGCGGCCACACGGCGCGCGCGAGGCGGCCAACCGGAATCCGCCACGTGGCGGCGCCACCACTCTCTCTCTCCCAACGGAGAGCGCCGCGCCGGTTTGACTCACTTCCCCACGGCAACGAACGCGATATAGGAGGAGGATAAGGGCGGGCGAAATGACCGGATTGCCCCCGGAGGTTAGACGCGAGGTGAAGGAGGCAGTTTGGGCAAAATCGGCAGCCACGGCTCGTGGTTGGAGACTGCAAGTGGGAGCCGAACCGGAACCCACCTACCCTTGTGAATTGCCGCGGCTGCCCCCCTCCGCAAGGTAGGAGTCAACCGCACCAAACAAACACGCTATGACATGGTTGTACAAATCCACCCCCCAGAAAAAATTCCCCGAATTTTCCAGTGTCAAAGCGTGAACTGTACAAGCACCCGTAGAGTCATAGTGCTACTGGTACAACTCAGAGCTCGATAGTAGTAGCACGGAGGTGGGGATCCCGAAATTGTTCGGAGAAGAAGAGGACGAGGAGATCTGCGAGGTGGGTGACCATGGAGTTTTACCGAAATGACCTGGGTGAAAAGGTTGGAGGTGAAAGGAGAGGCAGGCAGCGAAGCTGCGCTTGCCAAGGTGGGATTAAGAAAAAGGTCACGCGAACGAAAAGCCGGTGGGGTGAGTGAGCGAGAGAGAAAAAAAAAGCGATGTTTCATCGAGAAGTCATCCATCGATATCATCCTCTCGTTGCTGACACGGAGGGGTAGTTTCGTCAAAAACCCAGACGAGGAACGGAAAGCGAAGCAGCCAACCGCGAGGCGACCGGAAGAGAGAGAGAGCGAGCTGTGCGGGAGAAGGAACAAACAGGAAAGAGTACGTACCTTGGCCGGAGAAGGGGTAGGCGCGGCCGTGGGCGTGGTCGCCGCCGCCGCCGCCGGCGGCGGCGGCCGCGGTGGAGAGCAGAAAGCCCCGTCCTCGCCGCCGCTCGTCGACGCGGCGGACCCGGAGCCGGAGCCTGAGCCACCGCTGTAGTCGAGGGGAGACGCCGGGCTACCCCTGGCCCACCTCCCCTTGGTCGCCGCCGACCCCGACCTCGACGGCGAGCGGCGCCGCGACGACCGCGACCGCTTCCCCCGCGCCACCGTCGGCCACGCCAGTTCCTCCTCCTCCTCCACCACCTCCTTCCCCTTCCCCTTAGCGGCAGCCGTTCCCCACGGCGGCGTCCACCCGGCGAGGTCGGCCCCGCGGAGCGAGCAGATGATGTCGGCCGCCGCGGCGACCGCGCACGACTCGGCGTCGGCCGCGGTCATGGGAGCAGCTTCCCGTCGACGAGTCTAGACGAGGCGAACCCTAGAGAAGAAGCCAAAGCGGAGGAGGCGTGGACGCGAGAGGGAGAGAGGAGGAAGGCGAGGGAGATGTGGGAATGGTGGGAGGAGGAAATGAGGGGGGCGTGGAGGCGAACCGAGCCCACGGCGTGGCGTCCGGGGTTTTAAACGCGCGGAATAAAAGCCCACATATGGCCAATAAAATAATCCATTCCCCACTACTACTACTACTCACCACCAGTCCACCACCCCCCTACATGCCACACGACGCGCCGCGACCCTTCTCCTCCCCATCCGAACCCAACCTACACGTGGGGCCCACCATCCCGACCCCACACGTCAGTGAACGGGTACCCCGCGTGGCGTGGTGGTGGCGGGACGCCAAACCTTGGACGCGGGTGGGGCCCAGCGACCCTTTCCGCCCTTTCGCGCACTGTGACGGATAGGAAAGGACGTTGCTACCCTTAGCGGGACCCACCTGTCGGTAAGTGGAGGCACAGGGGTAGTTTGGTAAAACTGAGGCGTAGGACGCAAGGTAGGAGAAGAGGGGGAAGTGGGAAGCTGGGGTTTCCGTGTGGTGACGGGTGTGTGCTATAAAAGCGGCTGCCGGTGGCGGCAAAAAATTAAAAAAGAAAAGAAAAAATGCCACTAGATTTGTTTCCCCTTTTTTTTCTTTGTTTCGAAAAAAATCGTTTTCCGGCGACGTGCGGCGAGTCGGGTTTTTGTTCGTCAAGATTTTATTTTCTTTTTTTCTCTCTGGATATAATAACTGCTTCTGTTCCTGTCGACTTCGGTACGGTAGAGGTGTGCATGGCTGCCTGCCTGACCAACCAGTGGACCGGTTGCTTGTGCATCCATCTCGCTGATTTGGGACTCCCAAGCGAAGAAAAACGAAAATCATGAGGTGAGTGGTGTTTTGTGGATCATGCTGGAGTGTGGGCGCCTGCTTGTCCTGTACAGATTGGCTGCAGATAAGATAAGACGCTCTGTTTTCATGTGGGATTTCGGCTGATTAAACGTGTGTGCGCGCTACTCCTATGTATTTTTTGCGGAGTTTAGCTTATAAACCATTCCGTCCAGCTTAAAATATAAGCACTCCTGAATTTTTTTATATTTTTTGCACAACAATTAAAAGGAGAGGTGAAACTAACTGATGTATGGTTGTGATTGGTTTTAATGAATAAGTAGGTAAAGAAATTAAATAAGATATTCTTATGAAGGTGAGGAGTAGATGGGGGAAGTTGTCATATTTTAAAATAAATTTTGAATTATAATATGTTTGAGATAAATATAGTAACACGGTACCGTTAGATAAACTGGTAATTGTTAACTCCATCGTAAAATATAAGGTATTTTAACTATTTATTTGGATTGCCAAAATCTTTTATACTGTGGGATGGAGGTAGATGCGATATAGGATTCATATAGTCACTGTAACTAGTGATGTTTTGTTGAAAAATTTGTTCTTATGTCATCTATATATTGTTTTCTTAGTTTTCAAATATCTGTCACTATTTGTGTTTCAATTTAAATGGTTAGACTATAATTCACGAAAGTTTCATGCTTATAATACAATTTGATATTCTGTCATCTTTTAAGCTTCATTTTTTTTAAAGAGAGAGATGAGTATTCAATGTTTGAGAATGAATAGCTTCACTGACAATTACTCCCTCTATTCTCAAATACTTATCACGGTTGACCATCACGGTTTTTAAGTTTAACCACCAATATTTTTGAACTAATTAAACTACGATGAACGAAAGCTTAAAGCTTATGTTCAGAATGCAACACTCTTTGATGATACCATGTCTTTCAAGTATTTGTAATTTCTTTTAGAAAAATGATAAATAATGAAATTTAAATATGAACAATAAATATTTGAAAACGGATATAGTATTTAAAAACGGCCGGGTGGCCTATCATACATTACGCGCCAATTGAGCCAATCGAGCGGCTTCTACTCCAGTTTTCGTTTTTTTCGTCGGCGGCTTAATTAGCTTTTTGATACTTTTACTATAGCTTGGTATGCACCCCACTGTGCATGCCGTGTTGTCGTGACAGTGCTAGTGTGTGGTGTCCAGCACTGCAGAGCGGTCTCGACTCGACTCTCGCGTATGTACGTGGAGGGGTATTCTCCACGCACAGCTCAGAGCTAACTCTACATAGCCAGATAGTTGCCGGTCGAAGTGACTGTTTTTATGGTTTAGGACTTGCCGTTTGCCCTGAAATTAGGCATGTGGAGCTGTATTTTTCTGCAGATTGATCATATTTGTATTAGAACATCTTCAACAATTAACCCCTATTTTAAGACTCCTATAATTTAAATAGGGGCTGCTCTCATTTCTTTGGTATCCAAAAAAATGTCCCCGACTTGAGCAGTAGTCTCTATTTATTACCCCTTATTTATTTCTCTTTTATTTCCATATACACTCCATATTTATGATTAGTTTAACCCCGTAATAATTCAAAAATAAATATTTTTAACACATTGAATTCAACCACATTTAAATTCACAATTTTAAACACCATAATTTAAATTTAAATTCAAAATTTTATGTTTACTGTAGTGCATAATCAGGTTTATACTAATTAACAGATCAAAGCATTTACCAAAATTCTGGACAGAATATGAAGTCCAATCAAAAACTAAACAAAAACATAACCATATCAGATATCACTGCCAAAAGCGCGGTTAACTGTTTACACTGAAACACCACAATTGAAATTAAACCATAGTGAAGGTAACATATCGTATTGTTTGTTAACATCAATATTTAGTAAATATTTGGTAAGATTCTTAGTGGATTCGATCAAGGAAAGAGGACATCCAACCAATGGAAACTTATCTAGAAAAAATCAAGTTTAATAAGGAATCATGGAGACCACGATACGACAGTTTAATTCTATCTATTAATTAAGCAGATTTTAGTAGTTTTTCTTTTATCTTTAAGAAGTGTTTATCTAGTATCCGATTAGGACTTGTATTTTTCCTTTTATCTTTAGAAAACTTGTGCCGTGTACGATATGGACTAGTATCTACTCATGGGTTTAAATATGTACAACCAGGGTCCCTGTAATTTATCTCTCGATCAATACAACTTTGGTGCATCGCCACCCTTGTTATTTTTGTCTTTTTCAACGAGTTCTTAGTTCGAGTTGGGCTGCATCGGCTTTGATCTCCAACGAATGGTAAGACTTGTTATGGCTGTTTGCATCAACGGGGTTAGGGCCCTGACACTCTGATATTATCGATGTAAGTACCTATTTATCATATATCTTAGTTAATCTAGGTCGATGTTTCAATTTACCTGTATTGGCCAGATCTTTTTAGGTTTTTGTTGGTATTAGTTAAATTGTTTCATTGATTTAGATTAGCTAAGATATCCATCACCCTGGAAATCAATGAAAGACTTGATTGTCTAGATTTCATACTTAGTGCTGCATCAATTGGGTTTGACCGACTAAATCATGCTTAGAACCATAATCTCTAGCCTACCTTTTGATTACCAATAAGGGTTTTATCGGGGTTTCTGCCGATGAGTTATCTGGATGCTGCATCGGCTTATAAGGATCACATACAAGTTGGATTTAGCCGATCGCAACTAAGGTTTCACTGTTTAGTTAATCGTTTGGATTTTATGACATCAGACCTCCAGCTAATGTATGCTTTAACATTCAGATCAACACTTATTATATCATATCATTATTAGTCAATTGGTTTCTATTGGATTATTGTTTTATTGCATTATCATCAGTTGATTGTCTTTATATCATTATTTACATCAAGTGTCAGAATCTACATTGGATATATAGCCGATTGTTCAAAACTCTATCGACATCGGCTAGTATCGGCATCGGATGGAATTACTCCTTCGATATGTCAGTCGATCGACTCTTTGATCTGTTGTTTATATATCTTGTCGGTTGTAGGATCAAACTGACTGGCACGCTCACATCTCATCAATTTTAGGACCTGCACTGGAGCTAAGCAGATCTCTCAGGTCTTCGTGGGTTCATCGACTTGGTTCGTGTAAACACAGATCTGGTACCATCGGACGCGCGCGGATTTTTCATCAATATTGTCCTACTAGTAGATGACACATTAAACAGCACAGTAAGAATTAACACATAGATCAGGCTCCAAATGCCAAATTTTTTAATTGTGTAAATGACATATCCTAAATAAGAAATAACATATCATTCCAAGAGCTCAAACTTTCACCATTACTATCATCTCCACCATCAAACTCTCACCCCTTGGGATATTTATACCATTCCTTCCAATTGTGGATGGGGGCTGGAGTTGGCCCCTAGGACTAGGGGCTTGGATGAGTGATTTGGGTGCCTCCCTTATTTAGATGTAGTCTAGTAGCTAGGGATCTCGCTGGATTTAATTTTTTGACCTCTACCCTAAAACAATTGTTTTTGGCTGTGTTTAGGGATCTCACCATAAAAAGAAATAAACAGAGCAATTAAAAGTAATCTTAGCATCTAACTTTTATACTGAGCGGTTTAAAAGCTAAGATCGAATGTAGAAAACGATAATAAAAACATCTAGTAAGTTCTAAAAAACATCTTAGATTAATTTGAAATCAAGTTTTTATGGCCACAGAGAGATCCTCACATACACAATCAGCGTCCACTTCACGATCTCGGAATATTATTGTACGATACATGTTTGAAAATTGTGGGAGCCATGCATCATGACCACGCATGTGCTTTGTGTACGTACGTGTATACTCTAAAGAACAGTGATCAGCAAATCTAAGATACTGTCAGTTGTATTGTTTGAAAAAACCTGGCTGATTGATTGGATGGCCACTAATAAATGCACCAGCTTCCGTACGTGATATTTACTCCTGTACCACGGCGAAAGTGAAAAACGAATGACTAAGGAAATAAAATACTTACATGTAGGAGGATTGGTGCCGGGCAAATATGTCACTACTGTGACTTTTATTGTGACTGTGACAGTACTAGTAATACTGCAATTATTTCTTACATCCGACATCTGGTTGTATAGGCCGAACTATTTCTTTATCTAAAAAATACTGCCACTTGACAAGATATATAATCAAGGCAGTTGTATTTTACGCCATGTTTTTGTTTCCAAGGTTGGCCAAGTTGAAATTTGAGAGGAAGCAAAGCCTTTTCCTGCCAGTCTAAAACCGGTGTGTATGTTGTTGGTCCACTCTGTTGAGAGGGACGTATGGCCGGATAACATAAGGGACCGTATACTTGTTTTGTGGGCAATCCCAACCAGAAGGGCATAATCCTGAGCTTCAGAAATCAGAACCAAACTTCAGAACCTTGGGCCTTCTCCATTCCCTTTCACATCAACTACTAGTTTCAAATAAAAAAAATAATTGATTACTTCTTACTACTAGTTTTTTTTTTCGAGTCACTTACTATTTCTGAGTTAAAACCAACAACACCTTTCCCTTTAAATTTTTTTACACCGAATAGTTCAAAAATTCCTAATCCAACTCATGATTCAATTGGAGATGCTAGTTCCAATTTGCACATATCCACTAATAAGTACCAGTACTACTTCATCCTTTTCAAAATATAGCTATTTCTAGTACTTAAAATTTGAGTTTTAGTGATGAAATGTTCAAAATTCCCCCATTACCACTTTCCTTAGTATTCGCGAAAAACTTCAAAAGTACAGTATATTTTGAGATAGGGAGTAGTATCTCTTGAGCCACCTTAGAGCATCCCCAGGAGTTCATCCAAATTTGATCCTCCATATACCCATATGGATGGTCTTTTGAATATTCCCCTTCATATCCCTTCTCACTTCAACAGATCATCCATATTACATCATTCATATCATACTCTCCTATATTTTAGTAATATTTTTCAACTAACCTTACATTTTAGTAATATTTTTCACCTAGCAAGAAAAATCATAGCAACATAAATAAAATAAATATAAAAGCACATATAAATCTACCCAAATTTCTACTCTATTCCTCATTTTCTATCTATTCCTCGTTTTCTCTGTTCTCTCTCTGCTCTTCTCTACTCTTCTATACTCTTCTCTACTCCTCTTTTGTTGCAGGGTAGATGGGGCCGCCGGCAGGCGCGGATGCACGACAGCGACCGGTGGGTAGGCGAGGGGTGGCACCGGCCGGCGGGCGGGCGGGGGCACGGATGGGCGGAGGCGGGCAGGCGAGGGGTGGACAAGGCAAGCCGGCGTCCGACGGGCGGGTGGGCGAGGGGCGGCGGCGGGCGGGGGAGGGGCGGAGGAGGCAAGCCGGCGTCTGACGGGCGGGTGGGCGAGGGGCAGCGACGGGCAGGCGAGGGGCGGAGGAGGCAAGCAAGCGGGTAGGTGAGGGGTGGCGGCGGGCGGGGGCACGGATGGGCGGAGGTGGGCGGGCCAGGGGCGGAGGAGGCAAGCGGGTGGCCGCATGCATGGTGACAGCGGCAGGCGGCGGCCGCACGCAGGGCGACGGTGGTAGGCGACGGCCGCACGCAGGCGTTCTCCTTCCAGATCCGGTATGCCTCTCGCTCTCCATCCTCACTCCACTAATATACCCTCTCTCTCGACCCTCCGGCGATGACGATGATGGAGGGGAGGTCACAGAACTCCGGATAGGAGCGGGAGCTTGATCCGTTGTGATATGGCGTGAGGAGAGAGACGCTATATTTGCCTTTTCTCTCTCCCGTTTTGGCGCATGTGCTATTTTTGGAGGAGCGATAGCGTATTTGCTGGAGGTTAGTTTTACGCTCATATGCGCCAAATATTGGATGGAGTACCGGCTAGCGTATTTGCTGGGATGCTCTTACTCAGGCTTGCCATTGTGATAACTTCTGACACATGAATAGTTGGCATCACGTCAAATCACCCACCGTCAGTATTTTTTCCCCCTTTGACATGCAGCTAAACAGCCAGATAACCCAACAAAAAGAAATCCAATGATAAGAGATGGCTTCTCCAAACAACAGTTAGTCAAAGGGCAGCAGCTACATATAAGCTCTAAAATGTATGCTCCTCCTTGCCTTGATCCACATTTGCATATATATTGCAGCACACTCCAAAGCATTAGATACAAACTGCCATCACAGTAGCAAGTCTCATATAATTGCTCATGTGCATGGTAAAAAATCTCTTGCCCTTGTGTATACAGTGCTTACTGCACAAATGGTATAAGGAAGTACTCAGCGTAGAACAACTGCAAGGAATACAAACAATGAAAATGATTAACATTACCAATGTTTAATTGGTTAACAAAAAGTATATAAACTAGAACACTATCATTAATCACCTTCCAAATGAACATGTAAAATGATGTGATCCACGCCTTGTTTTCAACGTCACAGTGCTGTGCTCTCTGCCAAAGTGCAAACGCAAGCAGGCCATGGCCGAAAACCTGGATAATCAATGCAACAGCAAAAGGACTTCTCAACGTCCAACTGAAAAACAAAATTGAAATGAACATTTTTTCTTCTTTCTTTCAGAAGTGAAGAATTCACTCACGGTGATAATCATTCGACATAGATTTGTAGATGATGCTCCTGCCAAAATGGCAGCCCCATATGCTGTTAATAGTATGTTTATGCAGAGCCAATACACCTAAATCAGATAAAAGTAGGATTTTGCACCATTTTTAAATCTGGAATGACATGTAGAACCATTATTTTGTTTTCCTGTAGTAGAATTGGATCTGTTCTTACTCTTTCTGAACCCAAACGTACGCTCAGGGATTCGACGCCAAAATGTCTGTCACCATCAATATCTGGAATATCCTGAAAATTCAAAAAAGATGCCAGTGATGATATTTGAGGAGATGGATGAATGTGCCATTGTGATCTCATGTAAACATATAGTCAACATAATTGGACATTTACCTTGAATAAAGCTATGACTGAAGAAAAGCAACACATGAATAATGTTGCGAAAACCACCGACTTTGTTGGTGCCAAGGGCCTCTTCAGAACATGTTGCTGTTACCAGAACAATTCAATACTAACCAAAGGGAAATAAGGAATTTGAACTTGAGATGTAAACAATGTTTTGTACTACCTGCATATGTGCAAAGAAAGCTAGCTGAACTAAGACAGCTCTTACAAACAGTATACAAGATGCAGCGAGAAACGCGTTCCGTTTCCACCGGAGTAACGGAGCCTAAAAAAAGAGTACGATGGATTGAAAATACAAGTACTTATATGTTAGATGGGATCATGGAACACCATTTGTACTTACATCAACAGAGTATGCACTTCCAAGAAAGAAACTGATAAGCAAAGCACAGATCAAAGGAGCTGATTTGGATCTGATTCCAATGGCAATGCTCTAGCAAAAGGAAACAAAATGTGAGGAAGGTGTATAGACATAAAACCTATTTTATTCAAACTAGAATGGTTGGTTCTTTATTGTTGGCGTTGAACCTAATA
Organism: Oryza punctata; assembly: GCA_000573905.2. Lineage (NCBI taxonomy): Eukaryota > Viridiplantae > Streptophyta > Magnoliopsida > Poales > Poaceae > Oryza > Oryza punctata. Next base: position 33,185,544 of record CM002493.2, read on the forward strand.
TACCATGATCAAGGACGTTAGTACTAACACTGCTCCAGTTGCCACTGAAAATTCTCCAGACGCCAACGGAAGGCGGGGCTTATTGACCTCCAAAAAAAAGTATGATTTAATCACAATGATACTACATATCACATAATATAAGAAAATGTTTTCAAACAGCAAGTGAAAAATATATCACCTTATCAATCTGGATGTCATATAGTTGATTCAGGCCTACAACATAGATATTCATACATAAAGCGGAGGATAAAGCCTGCACATAATGAAAAATAAATGGCTGTTGTATATCTGTAGATCCTTAAGAAGATAACTTTAAGCATCTGTTGAGCACAGGATTCATCAGGAATTATAATTTAAAACATCTCTTGAGCATAGCATTCATTACAAAATTTATGTATGATACCTCAAGAAATCCCCATAATGCTTTCAGAGTAAAATCATCTATGCTCCTTATTGGCAGGAGAGAAACTGAAGTGATTCCTATTATCTGACAAATAATCCAAGAACAATAAGCAGTAGCTAGGCAGCATGCATCCAAAACTTCCATACAAAATTGAATGATACTCACAGTGCCAAAAATTGTGTGGGGTCGGCAAAACCGATAAAAAGCTCCCAGTTTATTGGGGACTTCTTTGAAAATTTCTTCAAACTCAGTAGCGATGGATTCATGCTGATCACCAGTAATGGCATAGCATCTCACTTGGAGAACAGAAGAATGTTGCCTTCTTTGCCTCCTTATGCTTCCTGTGAGACTAGTAGCATTTAAAATTTCATTTAGTTTTGTTTGTGACAGTAGTGAACACTGTTGATTGGAAGCAAAACATAAAATGAAAAATACACTAATCAACCCAGATTGAAGAGAGTACTTGCTTTTGACACTGGTGTAGTGCAGAATTTTCAATCGACAATTTACCTGTAATGTGCAGAATGGAGGACAAACGTTTAGTACATTTAACCATTTTGGACAAAGAATAACATATATTTCAGGAGTTTACAGACAAACATGTCTTGATTATTCACTTTTTTATCCATGTATTTTCTCCTAGAAGAAAGGGAAAAACTACAGTTACTGAAAAGGATACAACTCTGAATTTGTTGATTAGGATAGACTTCATTTCAGAAATTCTTCTAAAACTCTGTGGTTGAAAATTTGAGGACATATTAATAAGTACTCCACCCGTCCCAAAAAAATCTCAATTCTAGATATGAACATGGACATACATGTGTCCAGAACCTCCGGGTTACTGAGTTTTTTTTTTTGGAACGGTGGGAGTACTGCCCAATAGCACATTATTCCTTGAAAATTCCGTAGCACATTCTCAGCAAGAAGAACACCAAAATCACACAATGAATTCCTTTCGTCCAATAGAAGTTGGTATACAATGAAAAAGATCACAAGATCCTAAACGTCTCCCAAGATCCTCAAACTCTTCCGTAAAACTAGGAACCCCAATGTCTAACGCTCAATATAAACCATAAAATTCCTTCTCTGAGACAAAAAAAAGGGGTACAATCTTTTTCTTCATAGTGCAAAACCTGAATACATGTTTGATCCTTCAATTATCATGCGCATGCTGTTCAAACTTAAAAGTTTTATTCCCCATCTTCCTGGCTTTGATCTAGGGACAACCCGGAGGCCTGGAATGTTGATTTTTATTGACCCCAAAAAGAATTTAAGGGATGAAACACGAATCGCTGTATACCTCCCCAGGATAATTTCCTCGTTCCAAACTGAGCCCTGAATTCCGATCCCCTCCTATCTGCAGCACCCATGCATGTTAAAGAAAATCCTCAAATCAAATCGAAGTAATCGAAGAACAAGACTAACAAAGACAGTAAAAGAGTTGTGTCAGGCGGCGGCCGGTTACCTTTCTGGACTTGAACGGTGTGCTGCGCCGCCGGCTTGATAGCCGACCACGCCGCCGCCGCCGATGAGGCTTGCATTGTCCACGATCCTGGTAGAAGACGACGGACGAACGGGCTAAGAGGGCGGCGGGTGGAGGGAGAACTGAAGAAGACGAAACCTAGGAATTAACACGCCGACCGGATCGAGGATTTATGCGAGGGATTAGCTGATCGATCGATGGATGGATGGAGATGTGTGGATCAGTGGGGATGAGTTGGGGACGCAAGCTTTGCTGCTGATTAATGCACGCAGGCATGCATGGCGTGCATGTAACCGAACCAGCTAAGCTAGCTGCATCAGCCAGCAGTGATGACGACGCAGGGAGGCAGGCACGCCGCCTGTGCACTACAACTCACGCGTTGGAAACGTGGGAACCAGGCCATGGTCCACGGGAGTTAGCCGTGCAGTCAGCCCATTGGGCCGCGAAAACGCGCGTGATTTCTCGTTGGAAGAACTACATCGATTACTCATATTTTGGATTACAAAATTGTCCCCTAATCGCAAAACCAGATATATCATCCCTCATCTTACAAAACCGATTCATTTCAGGTCCTTAGACGGTTTTGTACCCGGTTTTATCCAATGGAGCAGTTGAGTCAGCGTGGGATCCACGTGGGACCCCACACGTCAACCCCTTCTTCCCCTCCCATGCCCTCCCCTCTTCTTCCCCACACGTCACGAGCGGCGAGCGCGGGCAACAGCTGGTGGGGGAGGAGCTGGATGCAGCAGGTCGGTGGCGGGCGCGGCAGGCCGGGGCAAAGGCCGGCAGGGAAGGAGCTGGGCGCAGCAGACCGGCGCGACGATCGCGGCCGACAGCCAGCGGCTGGCGGGGGAGGAGCTAGGCGGCGGCGGTGTCACCGAGCTCAACCGGTCATCCCCATCTTCTCGACGACGACGCACGGGGAGAAGGGCCAGCAGGTCGGTGCGGTGGGTACGGCAAACCGGCGGGGGCGTGTAGGACGCCTCCTCGCTTCGCTCCGAATCCGAGCTCGACCTCTCTCAACAAGCCCACCGGGCTTGACGTTCGGTCCAGCCGCTACGTGATCCTGGTGGAGGACGGCGTGGTTAAGGTGCTCAACCTCAAGGAGGGTAGCGCCTTCACCACCAGCAGCGCTGAGGAGATTCTCATGGCGCTCTGAAGATGGCGAGGTCGGTCGAGCTCGGTGACGCCACCGTCGGTCGCAGGTAGCCGGCCGCGCTCGCTGCGCCGGTCTGCCACGTCCACCGCCGCCCAGCTCCTCTTCGTCGACCACCGCCTGTGTGGTGGAGAGGGGAAGAAGAGGCTAACGTTTGAGGCCCACATGGGTCCCACGCTGACTCAGCTACCACCTCGGATAAAACCGGGGTCAAAACCGCCTAAAGACCTAAAGTGAATTTGTTTCTTTATGTTGAGGGATGACATATATCTGGTTTTACGGTTAGGAGATGATTTTGTAATCTGATAACAAGATGAGAGGTCTTCGATGTACCTTTTCCTTTCTCGTTTGGAAGAAGTTCGCTCACCATCTATCACCTTCACATCGAGTTTAATCGACATCCTTAAACTGCAATACCAGAAATCTTGAACCCCAACTCGCAAAACTAGGTTAAATAAAGTCCTTCGACATTACAGATGGCTAGTTTCGTTGATGTAGCAAGTTGATGCGATCCATTCGTGCTGACTAGGCGTTTACGTGAAAAAAAAAAAGTGTACCCTACATATAATCCTTACTCTCATCCCCTCTTCTCTCTCCCTCCTCCCCTTTTTCTCTCAATCTCCCCCTCGTTCTTGGAGCTTGATGCATCGAGCACGTTGGCAGAGAATGGGGATCGGGAGGTGGGGACTAGCTAGGAGCAGCGACGAGGTCCGATGCGGTGACGGGCCTACCATGGTGGCGGCAGAGGCCAATCGGAGCAGCAATGTCGCCGCCTTCTCCACCGAGTTGCCGGGGAGGCAAGGAGCGACAAAAGAGGTATCGGGCTGAGCTACTGCTGCTGACATGATGTGGAGTGCGTCCCGCTACTAGAGGTGGAGCAGGAGTCAGCTGGCGAGTCCAACAGCGCGAGCGGCTTGGGACGGGAACTAGGACATGGCGATGGCACCACTGCTAAACGGTGTATTTTTTTGCAAAAAATTTCTATATGAAAGTTGTTTTTAAAAAATCATATTAATCCATTTTTCAAAAAAGAATTAGTTAATACTTAATTAATCATGCAATAATACGTATTTCGTTTTGCGTGCCGAGGGAGGGAGGTTCCCAACCCCTCCTCCCGAATGCAGCCTAAGACGGTTGCCACGATGAGAGGGTGAAGGGTATTGCGGTTTAGAGGTGTCAATTGTACTCTATGGAAAGATGAGGGATAATAAGTGGACTTATTCCTTTCTCGTTTTCTCCCGTGGCCCGCGCAGCCCACAGTCTACACGGTCCATCTCGCGCGCTACCCCGCACCGCATCCGCGGCGGCGACGCTATCCTCTCTCCATCCGCTCGCGGCTCGCGCTCGCCCATCCAATCCGCCACCACAAACCCGAAGCGGGAGTGAGGTGAGCAAGTGCCCGCGAGCCATGGCCATGTCCCTCTCGCTGGCGCGCGTCGCGCTCCCGCCTCTGCTGCAGCAGCAGGGGGCAGCCACCGCCGCCGCCAGCACCAGGAAGCTCCACTCTGGCGCCCTCGCGTTCCCCGCCAAGTCGTTCTTCGGCGCGCCGTTAGCTGCTGCTGCGGCGGTCGTGGTCTCCCCCGCGTCGTCGGCGGCGGCGTCACCGCTCCGGCGCAGGCCGTCGTCCGCCTCCGCCGTCGTCGCGGCGGGGAAGGGGTACAAGATGAAGACGCACAAGGTATGCGGGTTCGTGCTCGTCGCGGTTTTGGTTGGTGCTGTTCTAGTGTGGATTTTCGCGCTGACTAATTTAATTTCTATGGGATTTTTAGGCGTCGGCGAAGCGGTTCCGGGTGACGGGGAGGGGGAAGATCGTGCGGCGGCGCGCCGGGAAGCAGCACCTGCTCAGCAAGAAGAACACCAAGCGCCGGAAGAGGCTATCCAAGATGGTATGCTTCTTTTCTTCTTTCCCCCACCCTGCAATTCAGATGCAGTGCAGCTCAGTTTCTGCTCTGCTAGTCGTCTAGCTTATCTAGCCATGGAATTTTCTGGTGTTCATGAGCTTACTTTGGATTGGATGGCAATGTGAGCTGTGTATGGTGTGCAATTGCCGTCGCACTGGGATTGTTTCCAGTGCTGGTTGAGACCTTTTGCTGCTGGAATGGTCGAAGTGCTAAATTGCTATGGAATGCACCAAATTTGGGCTGTTCTATTTGTGAATTTCGGGGGCAATATGCAATCATTTGGATAGCTGTCTCCTAGTACCTATGTGGCTGAATCTGGTTGTGGATCGCATATTTGTGCATTCTAGATTGTATGGGAATCAGATGAGTGGCATTTAGTAGCTCCTTTCTAAACTTTGATGTGTCCAGCTCTGCAGTACGCGATAACTAATTAGTGAATTCAGTCAAATTTTTTTCAGAGTTCATGGTCCACTATTAGTTCTTGCAACAAAAACTATTGTTAGAGGCCACTTCTTTATGTCTATGTGCTATTGTGCTAAGTCCTACTTAATATTAGCATATTTTTAAATTGCTGAATAATAATATGCCATGCTCTTTGAGTATTTTTTGGGAAGTTAAAAGATTGTCGAATGTCTTATCCATTTGATTATTGGGGATTTGACAACATAATTAACAGCCATAAACTTTGTTGTAATATTAGAAGCTCAGTAGGTTGAGTGTTATAATTAGTGTGCACACGCAAAAGCACATGCCAGCAATCGCTAATTTAATTACTCATCTATCCCAATCTCCCCTTAATATCACTCCATGATCGGTATGTGTCCTTTACATTTTTCTGTTCTAATAATAATGTGCAAATGCATCATACACATTTTGCATTTGAGTGTTTTATCGAAATGTAAGTCCACTATTTTTGTGCACGTTTTCTGTAACTGAGTCCCATATTATTTTATAGAGGTTTGATCTTTTTCTCCCCTGAAGTTCAGTCTTCCCATTTCTTTCCTCTCAGATCCTTAAAGCGCACCCTAGACTAAATTTGAGATAGGAAGCTTTCTTGTAGGTCTTTCCCAATATCTGTTCTACTTGTATCACCAATGTTTGGTAATTAAGCGGCTGAAAAGAAACATTATTATAAGAAAATAACAATGACTTGCTGGGTGTGTATAGTCCATTTTAGTAGCTTCTGAAGTCCTAAAAGTTTCATATTGTGAATCAAGGACAACTTCATTGGAAGTCTAAAACTTGTCGTTGTGTACTGTCCTCTAAGAGAACATTCCTATCTTTCTCGCAGATCCAAGTTAACAAAAGTGACTACAACAACGTGACTGGCGCACTGCCCTACCTCAAAGTGAACAGGAATGCAGAATGAGATCTCCTAGGTCATGCAACCTGCTTCTGTTTTGTCATCAGATTGTAATTTTGTGTATCTTCTTTGTATTTCTTTTCTGAATATCAAGGTCCCAAGTCATACCAAGCAAGCACAAACAATTATTCATGCCAACATGTTCAAAAAAGAGTTGCACTTGCACGGGCTAGTTATTTACAATTTTTTGCAAGTCTTTTTCCCCCTTTTGACAAAGAAAATTCCAACTGATAATGAAAGCAACTATTAAGGAGTAAAGACATGAGTGGTTGACTATGCAAGGCCATCTGAAATAAACAACAAAAGGACAACTCCCATTATACTAGTGACTAAATAGCATTTGATTTAATTTGCAATAAGTAATATGTGCAAGACTTGAGAAGTGAAAAAATAATCGTTCATTTGTTGACTCACCTAAATGGATATCTAAGCTTTTTTTGGACTATAAAATAAACATCTTATTCTTAATTTAGCAAGAAAACCGTTTATTTGTTGACTCAATTCACACTATGCTAAAGTGACATCTATGTTTTTTTTTTATAGCAGTAGAAGAGCATTGAGGGTTTGTTTTGTTGTATGGTGCCACACATTGCCCAAATCTTAGACATGTCACAATTTACTGAGTTAGTGTTTGATTAGTTGTTGCAATTGTGGCAATCCATGTTTTATTTCTCTATGCGCTCAAATGTCATACACACAATTCCTAGCTAAACAATGCCACCCCGTTGGCAAGCCACACTGGTGACAAATTGAGTTATGACACAGTTAGGTTATAATCTATCACGTCCTCAATCTGCACATGTGGTATGCACATCCGTTTTTATTGACTTCCATGCATACTAGAAGGTATGCGCGGCGACACGCCGCGCAAGACGGCATATGCATTAACTTGTTAAACAGAAGAAATTACTAAGACATCCCCATATACATGATGGTCTGGTACTTCCTAAATCTTGCCGCTCATCAGTTGCTACATAAGTTCCAACCAGTCTAAATCTTTAAAATAAATTTGCATGGAAAAGAAAATTTTGCAAATTCAACACTATACAATGTGAACTACATTAAAACTACAGCTTGGTACGACAGGCAACAAATGCCCAATACATCATCATCGCTTCTGAGCAAGGAAGCTTTCTCATTGTTGTGTTTCTTGAGCTTCTCTGATGGTGAAACAAGCCACGATTCAGTCATATTGCCCTGTGGTGCTTCATGTTGAAAAAAGAACTATAAGGAGCCCAGTGTCTATAAAATCAGGCAAGAACGAGTGACGTACATTCAGTTGAAGTTTTATGGAAGTATTTGAGAAGATAGTGGTGAGGGTACAAAATGGAAGTGGTAATAACTAACAATTGTTGGCCCGATGCATTAACTCAAGGCAACTTCAAGAATTAGTTAACTTGAATATTAAAAGTATAGATTGCATCACAGAATAACTACAATGTTTCAAAGAGCCTACAACCACATGCCAAGGACAGATTTGATATATTTACAGTATCCCAATTATATCAAAACTCCACGATTTGTCTCAATATGCATGTATACTCCAAGACATATCATTATTAGCTACTAATAGTATTATAGCGCCATCCCTAAAAACGGAATCTTTTCTTCTTCGTGTTATATTTCTCAAAAATATATAGGCTTTTTCCACAAAATTTATAGTGGAATAAAAGCGGTGGAAGGGTTGCTTTGCTATTTCCCAAGATACCAGGGATTATTTTGCAAAACTACATGTGTGTGCCACGCACGCAAGCTCCTATCAGGCTACCAGACACAACCAGGACACTAGGAAGCATAACCACGCTTGGGGAACGCCTGTGCCACCCACCCAATCGAGGAGCCCTGTTACACAAAGGACAACGTGGCAGCCAAACTGAGGAGTAAAAAAAAAATTCAAAAATCTGAGAAAACCGGTAGCAGTAAGGCTTTTATTAATCCATGCATATAGCTATTGATTAATAATATTGAAATAAGGGAGGATAAAATAGAATAAGATTTGTTTAAGTTTAGTTGTTGGTGGACCCCACAACAGAGAGGCAACCGTTGAAGGAAAAACGAAAACCCAATTGTGCATTAATCTCATGACAAAACCACTAAATACTAACTAAAGTCATTTCACTTGGACTTGATATTCACTAAAGAAAAGTTCAAAAACAAACATTGATAACCTATTGGAACCTACGGAAAGTCATTCTACTTAAATCCATGATTCCTATAGAAATCTAAAATCACACTAGCAACGTTTATTATACACCAAACTCATCCCAAAACCATTAAATATGAACCACATGCTCCTACTTCTATGGAAAGTAATACTGCCCGAATGATAGATTCACTGTAAAATGTGCATAACTGTCAAATAATAACAACAGGTTATCAAAAACATATAGAAAGTCATTCCGCTCAAAATCCCAAGATTCGCTAGAGAAATCCAAACCACACTAGCAACATTTATTATACAAAATGCCATGGCAAAAACCATTAATCCATTTAGCAGTTTAGCAAAACACACCGGTTAGCTGTTTGGGAAGCATGTGTACAGAAAATGAGGAAGGTGGAGTTGGAAACTCACACTAAAGAACACAACCTAAATTACAACAAGTTCCAACTTCTACGGAAAGTAGTTCCTTTGAATCAAAGATTCTCTAAATAGAACATGCAAAACCATCAAATAATAACTATAGGCTATTGAAACTTATAAAGCACCATTCCGCTAGAATCCAAGATTCGCTAGAGAAACCCAAAACTACACCAACAACTTTTATTATAGAGTAAATTTCACAAAACCACATGTTTTGGGGGCGGGCATTAGAAACAAATACCATTGGCTTTTTAATTTGTTTCAACAAACTCCAAATTATGGGGCAACATGTTTTAAAAGACACAAGCACAAACATACATTGTCCATTTGTCTATATAATAATTGTTAAAAAAATCGTATGAGACATTTTTCTATATACACACATTTGTTATATTTTTAACAATTGTTGGTTGTCGATAGTATGAACATTTGTATATATATATAAATGGTAGACATGGAATTATTAGTGGGAATGATGTTATGTTTTTTCAATCATAGAGTGTGAGTGAGAAAGGAGATGAAGTAGAAAGAAGGGATGTGTATTTAGAGCTTATTAATGTGAATATATATCTAAATAATGTAATGCATAACATTGGAATATGAGTTTATTTAAACATAAACCTAGTGTTTCTTGAAACATCTCACCCCCAAAACATGGGGTTCCTTGAAACAAATCAGAATAAATAGGGTTTTGCGTTACAGATGCCTTAAAACCAGGGATTTTCTGAACTTACTCTTTATTTATATAGCAATGCTAATGTGAAACCATTAAATTAATATCATGCTAGTACTTCTGTGGAAATTAATTCCACTCAAATTAGAGATCCGCTAAATAGAACATGGAAAAATTTCAAATTATAAACATAGGATAAACAAAAAACTTATGATAAGTCATTCTGCTCGAATCATGAGATTTGTTGGAGAAACCCGAAACTACAATAGCAACATTTGCAATACAACAATGTGATCACAAACCAGTAAATTACAACAACAAGATCCTATTTCGGTGGAAAGTAATTTCGTGCAAACTAGAGATTCGGTAACTAGAACATGCAAAGCCATCAAATAATGATTATAGTTATTGAAACTAGAAAGTCATTCTACTCGAATCACAAGATCCATTGGAGAAATCCAAAAACCCACTAGCAAAAAAAATTTATAGAGTAAATTTCACTAAACCCTAGCTTTTATAATTTGTTTCAACAAACCCTTGGTTATGGGGCATCATGTTTCAAAAAAAAAATCACAGGCACAAACTTTGATAGTCCATTTGACTATATAAAAGTTGTTAAAAAATCGTATGATACATTTTTTTACTATATACACACATTGGCCATATTTTTAACAATAGTTGGTTGTCGATAACATGACCATTTGTTTATGTATATGGTTGGCATGGCGTTATTAATGGGGATTATGTTATTTGCATTCATATAGTGTGAGTAAGAAAGGAGGCAAAGTAGGTAGATGGGAATTGTAAATAAAGCATATTAATATATGAATACATGCATAAATAATACCATGTATAACTACAAAACACAAGTATTTTACATAAAACATGGTTTATTGAAATATTTTTCCCAGAACATGTGATTCCTTAAAACAAATCACAATAATGGGGGTTTTGCATTACGGATGCCCTAAATCTTGGGATTTTTTGAAATTTACTCTTTATTATATATTATAGAGAAATGCACATGAAAACATTAAATTACAATCACATGCTCTTACTTCTATGGAAAATGGTTCCGCTTGATAACAAGATTGTTAAATAATAACAAGACACACTATTGAAACTTATAGAAAGTGATTTCGCTCGAATCCAAGATCTGGTGGAGAAATTTGAAATGACAATACCAATATTTATTAAGAAAAAAAAACTCAAACCCAAGGGTAGAAACGTTCCAAAGGCATTGTTTTAAGGTCAAGAAAATGTGGCTACTTGCATGTTTTTGCTTTAATGACGTTTCACAACCACGATGAACACATATAGTGATGGTTTTTACATAACATACAAAAATGTCAAATAATAATGACAAGCTATTGAAACTTAAAGAAAGTGATCTCGGTAGAATCCAGATTGGCTGGAGGAACGTGAAACCGCACTAGCAACATGTTTTAAGAACAAAGCTCGGACTCAAAGGAAGAGACATTCCACAAACATTGCTTTAAGCTCAAGAAAAGGCTTCGAAAGCCAACTACTTTCCCGTTATCACCTTAGCGACGTGCCATGACTATGGGGAACACAGATAGCGAGGGACTTTAATTCTGCGACTGCGAGAAACAGTGTTTGAGCCTTGGTTGGCACCCTCATACCTAGAGGTCTTACCACCGTGCTATGAGCAACATTTATTATCAAGCAAATATAACAAAAGTTTTCAATAATTTACACATATCATCAAAAAAGTAAATCCACTTTTTGTGCACTTTTTCTGTAAATGAATGCAATGTATTATACACATTTTTGCATTTGGGTGTTTTATTAAAATGTAAATCCATTGTTTTTGTGCCCTTTTTGAGTATCCATTCTACTTTACAGAGGTTTGGGTTCCCCCCTTGAGGTTCGCCTTCCTAATTCTTACTACATCTTAGATACTTAAAAGCTCACCTTGCACTATTTGAGACATGCAGCTTTCTTATCCTTCCCAACATCAGTTCTACTTGTATCACCAATTTTTCAGAATTAAGCACCTGAAAGAAACATTGTTATTATTATTTTCTTGTAAGAAAAAACCAATAACTTACTGGTTATGTATAGTCCATTTTAGTACTTTAGTCCTAGAAGTGTCATACTGTGAATCAAGGGGAAACTTCATCGGAAGTCTAATACATGTCGTTGTGTGCTGCAAAATACAGTTTACATGTCCTCTAAGAGAATGCACATTGCTATTTTTATCGCAGGTCCAAGTTAACAAGAGCGACCACAACAATGTGATCGGCACACTGCCCTACCTCAAAGTGAACCGGAATGCAAAATGAGATCTCCTAGGTCTTGCAAACATGCTTCTTTTTCATTTCATCAACTTGTAATTTTGAGTATCTTATTTGTATTCTTTTATGAATATCAAGGTCCCAAGTCATATGAAGCAAGCATAAACAATTGTTCATGCCAACATGTTCAAAAATGAGTTGCACTTGCACGAGCTAATTCTTTACAACATTTTGCAAGTTTTTCCCCTTTTGGCAAAGAAAATTTCCTGCTGATACTGAAAGCAACTAGTATTAAAGAGTACAAACATGAGTGATTGACCATGCAAGGCTAGCTGAAATAAACCACAAAAGGATGACCCCTATTATACCGGTGACTAAATAACATCTGATTTAGTTTGCATTAAGTAATATTTGCAAGACTTGAGAAGTAAAAAATGAGTCATTTATTTGAACTTTTCTGTGTGAAACTATGAGCTCACCAATTGAAATCTACGTGCTTTTATTGGAAGATAAAATAAACATCTTGTGTTAAGTTTATCAAGAAAACCGTTTATTTGTTGACTTATTCACGTCTTCACGCCATGCCAAAATGATATCTATACATTTTTTTTAGTAGAAGAAGAGCATTCTTTGAGGGCTTGTTTGGTTGTATGCCACACATTCCCTAAACCTTAGGTGTGTTACAATTTATTGGATTAGTGTTTGGTTTGTTACTGTAATTATGGAAGCCACATTCTGTAACTTCAAATGCAATACACACAATTCCTAGGAAAACATTGTCACTCTTGTGGCTAATGAATCATTGGTCACACTTTGTGAGTTTGTGTGGCAAGTCACACTTGTAAAAAATTAAGTTATGACAAGGTTAGGTTATGACCAAACATGCCCTTAATCTCTATATCACAAAACCACTAAATACTAGCAAAAGCATTCAACTTGGAACCTGTATTTGCTAAAGAAATGAACAAAAACTCATGTAAGGTTGATAACCTAATAGAGAAATCTAAAACTACACTAGCATCGTTTATTATACAACAAGCTCATCACAAAACCATTAAATATCAACCACATGATCCTACTTCTATGGAAATTAATTCCTCTCCAATCATAGATTCGCTAAATAGAACATTCAAAACAATCAAATAATAATGATAGGCTAGTGAAAAATGTATTGGCCATATTTACTCAATATTATCCAACAATGCAAACATGAGATCATTAAATTACAACAACATGCTTCTACTTCTATTTAGCGAAAATCTAATTCAAGTGGAATTACTTATCATAGAAGGCCTTGCCACTGTGCTAGTATGAGCAACATTTATTATCCAACAAATACAACGAAAGCTTTAAATAAAATACAACCAACATGAACAATATTCTAAGTGAATTGATTTAAAACCAACAAAACCAGAGGTGGTTTTCAACCATAGCACATAGGGAATGGAAATATTTAACTATTTACCAGTTACCACTATTTGGCAATCACATTTAAATAACGACGGGCTATTGATACTCAAGGAAAGTGATTTTGCTCAAATTAACAACATGCCATTGAGACTTTTAGAAAGTGATTTTGCTCAAACCCAACATTCGTCGGATAAACGTTCTAAAGACATTGCTTTAAGGTCGAGAAAACGACACTAAAATCTAGCTAAATGCACCCTATCGCTTTAGCGATGTTCCATGACCACAAAAAACACATAGCAATGGACTCTTTTTTATGAGAGCCAATGTTCGAAGCTCCATTGGCAGCCTCACACCTTGAGATCTCACCACCGTGCTATGAGCAACATTTACTCTGTAACAAATACAACAAAAGTTTTAAATAATATACACTAGTATCGTCATTATCATCAATGAATTGATTGAAAGCCAGCAAAACCAGAGATGGTTTTCAACTATAGCACACATGGAGCAAGAGCATTTAACTATTTACCACTATTTTGGCAATCGTATTTAAATAACGACAAGCTATTGAAAGTCAAAGAAAGCGATTTCACCAAATAATAATGACATCCTATTGAGACCTGCAGAAAGTGATTTTGCTTAAATCCAACATTCACCAGAGAGAAACATGAAACCACACTAGTAAAATGTATATAAAAAAATAAACCCAATGGAAGAGACGTTCTAAATACATTGCTTTAAGATTGAAAAAAAATGCCTAAAAGCTGGTCAGATTCACCCTAGATTCACCCTATCGCTTTAGCGACATGCCACGACCACGGAAAACACATAGCAATGGACTCTTTTTTTGCGTGAGCCAGTGTTCGAGCCCTCATCGATAGCCTCACTCGTTGGGATCTTACCATTGTGCTACGAGCAACATATATTATTCAACAAATACAACAAATGATTTAAATAATATACACCTAGCTTCATCATTTATGAAAACCAGCAAAACCAGACATGGTTTTCAACCGTAGCCCACAGAGAGAGGAACATTTAAATATTTACCAATATTCGGCGCACACACATTTACTCCTCCTCGCATCTAAATATTTACCAATATTCGGTGCACACACATTTACTCCTCCTCGCATCACGGCTCTCGCAAAAGTGGGAAGAACAATGCAACAGAACAACAACCAGTGAAGTGTCAGTGGCAGCAGAAGAAGAAACCTGCAACGGTAGTCAGGAATTAAAAGCGAGGGATTTGCACGCGCGCAGGCCAAAATACCTTCCAAATTTCCCTGTGATGGAGCGCGTGAATTCCACCCCATCTACTGTCCCGATCCTCTCCTCTCCACGTCGATATAAACGACGCCCTCCCCCTCGCTGTTGCACCCATCCATCTCCTGACCTCGAGTTGCAGCTTCTTGTGCTGTCCTAAAAGTGAGCATTCGAGGGAATCCATCGGAAAAGATCCGGAAGGTGGGGTTCTGGGAGGGTTTGTTGGTGTTCTTGGATTGGTTTTGATGGGTTCTTGCTGAGGGGATTTTGATGGTTAGTCTTTCGTCCGAGTTGGTGTTTTCTTGCTGCTGATCGTGTTTGTATTCTTCTTTTTACCAAGGGGATCGAAAGGACGAACATGGCGTTGACGCAGGCGGCGGAGGTCGCCGGAAAATTCCCGGAGGGTTTGCGCGTGCTCGCCGTCGATGATAGCCCCGTCTGCCTCATGCTCCTGAAGGCGTTGCTTCGCCGTTGCAAGTACCAGCGTGAGTTCTTGGCTTGTTATAGCCGAGATGCTTAGCTAGAATTTTTTTTCTTGTTGTTTGGTTGATTTGCTGCGGTGTGATGCAGCGACGATGACGAGGGACGCGGCGATGGCGTTGCGGATGCTCCGGGAGAGGCCGGAGGATTTCGACCTGGTGATCAGCGACGTGCACATGCTGGACATGGACGGCTTCAAGCTGCTCGAGCTCATCGGCCTCGAGATGGATCTCCCCGTCATCAGTAAAACCCCTTGCTTAACACCAACTTTCCATTTTCATTTATGTCATGGCTTTCCTTTCTTGGTGTTTGTCAATCATTTGCTGATCTTGGGAGTAGATGTACCTAAAGAAGTAGGAAGTGTTGCTTTCAAGTAGATCTGTTGAATGGTTGTTTGCTATACATATTGGATAGCACGTGAGATCCTGTAGATTCGTTGACTTCACATTCATACTTGGGCTGATAGATGGTACTATGTTGGAGAAAATTGGTCACATATTTATTATGTACTTGGTCCTTAGATTCATCAATAATAATCTGAACATGTAACGGAATTTCAGTGGATGGGATATTCTGTTGTCGTCTTATGATCTGTTATAGTTGTTCTTTAGTTGGCGTTAGTACTTTCAAGTAGATAAGTAGATATATCGAATGGTTTGTTGTACATGAACTTTTTTTAGAAATAATACGATTTTAATGGAAAATTGCAAAAATATAGGTCAGCCAGATGAAATCGTAAGTTTAGCACCCTGTCGAATAACCATGGTTCGACAACGTTCGACAGGATCATGGGCCCAGGAAAAAAATAATAAAAAGGGCATGTCAAACATCACATGTTCGATAGGTCCTAATGCGCAGCTCCTATCGAACAACCATTGTTTGATAGGTCCCTGTTGTACAACCGTGGTTCGACAGGGTGCTAACCTTGCGATTTCATCTGGCTAACCTATATTTTTGCAATTTTCCATTAAAATCGTATTATTTCTAAGAAAAAATTCTGTTGTACATTGGATAGCACGTGAGATCATGTATATTCATGTGAGATAGTAGGTTAGAGAAAATGCCCATTTGTCTATTATGTGCTTGGTCTTTAGATTCATTAATAATGATATGAACGTACAATGGAATTTCAGTGGATGGAATATTTTGTTGCCGTTTTATGGTCCGTTGTACTTGTTCTTTTGTTAGCGTTACTACTTGCAAGTAGATATATTGAATGGTTCGTTGAATATTGGATAGCACGTGAGATCATATGAATTTATTGACTTCACTCATACTTGAGCTGATAGATGGTAGGTTAGAGAAAAATGGCCACATGTCTATTGTGTGCTTGGTCTTTAGATTCATCAATAATAATCTGAACATATAACGGAATTTCAGTGGATGGAATATTTTGTTGTTGTTTTATGGTTCGTTGTAGTTGTTCTTTTGTTGGTGTTACTATTTTCAAGTGTATATATTGAATGGTTTGTTGTACATTGGATAGCACGTGAGATCCTATACATTTATTGACTTAATTCATACTTTGGATGATAGATGGTAGGTCAGACAAAAATGGCCATGTGTCTATTATGTGCTTGTTCTTTATATTCATCAATAATCTGAACATAAAACAGAATTTTGGTGGATGGAATATTCTGTTGTCGTTTTATGGTTTGTTATAGTTGTTCTTTTCTCGATGTTATTTTCAAATCTGCATTTGTGTTACAAGTATTGTCCTTTTATTTATATTTAATGCGCAAAATAGTAAAAAATGTATCATTTGAAACCGTCGAAAATAAAACTGACCATAACTGTAATCTAGCACGTGTGAAATATTTGCTTACAAAAAAAAATATAGTCCATATAACATGTGAAATAGGAATAACATGTGTGATACCTTAAATATATTCAAAACAACAGAGTCCATATAATTAGCATCATATATGCCATATTTTTTTCCTGATCCGGATCCACAGGCAACAGTTCATGATCTCCTGTATGCCAATTCTGGTTGCTGACTATACGCTGTGCAGTGCAATCCGCAAATGGGGAGCTTGAAACCATGATGAAGGGCGTGACCCATGGGGCATGCGACTACTTGGTGAAACCAGTGAGTCTCAAAGACATCCAGAACATATGGCAACATGTGTGGAGGAAGAGAAAGCCTGACATAAGGAACCACAATGGCGGTGACAACGACGGTGCTGATCAGGTTTGCGCAACGAGGACCAAGAGGAAG
Organism: Oryza punctata; assembly: GCA_000573905.2. Lineage (NCBI taxonomy): Eukaryota > Viridiplantae > Streptophyta > Magnoliopsida > Poales > Poaceae > Oryza > Oryza punctata. The sequence goes on from CM002493.2 coordinate 33,202,739, forward strand.
TACTCAAGGAAGAAGAGAAGTGATGGATATAATTATGGTGAGAACAAAGAAAACATGGATTCAACTCAGAAGAAACAAAGGGTTGTCTGGACAGCTGAGCTGCACCGGGACTTTGTCATTGCCGTCAATGAGCTTGGAGTTGATAGTAAGAGTTCATGTATCATGTCTCAGTTATCAAATAACCTCTCTTTTTTCAATTTGTCTTAAGCAATAAATATTTTGATTATGTGAATGTAGATGCTGTTCCAAGGAAGATATTGCGGATGATGAAAGTGGAGTACATGACCAGAGAGAATATTGCAAGTCATCTTCAGGTTTATATCTACACTTATGTTCAATTTCTATGCTTTCTATAATTAAAGATATTTGGATTACTCTTTTCTAATCGAATGCCTTCCATACATAGGCCTTTGATATCTTTCTTTAGATGTGTGCACAAAACTAGTAATGAATTTTCTTTTGTGAAAGTTTTTTTTTTTGAAGAAACATTTTCCTTTGTGAAAGTGTAGGGAAAGATCTGGTGTTATGCTCCTAGAACTATTTAAGCATTAGAACACTTCGAATTCTTTCTTTAGGAACCAGAGGAAAGACCTGGTTCCATTTTACTTTCAATTGGTATCTCTCTTCATATCTTTTAATGTTTTCCAACGAGTATGGGCACATCTCAACCATGTGTGTGCCTTTCTTGGTTTCAGAAATATCGGTTATACCTGAAAAGGATCAGCACTCAAACAGGCATGGATCCCGATCAATTTCCTGAAAAATGGAAGTATATGAATGAACTGGATGCTCTGAAAAATTACCATGAAAATGGGAGATACCGTCTATCCCCAGCCATTGCCTCCTCAAATTCGAGCAATCCATTTGCAAGGATGAATTCTGCATCTGCATTGGCAACACATGGCTTGCTGCCCACTCAGTCAGTTCAGCTTAAGAACAGCCAGAGAAACATGGCCATGGGGACAGTTGGCCATGGTGGAAGCCCACGCAACAATCCTGTGTTTCAGCCACTGCAGAACTCATCAAATGCAAGAAAGTGCTTCCCTTCTGGCTCATCTGGAAGCTCATTTGCAAACATATCAAATGGCTTGGTGTTGGATACAGACGATTCTGGTAGTTCATATGCTGACATGTTCTGTAAGAGCCTGTGGGAGACAAGCAATGGCTCTCCATCTTGCCATTCTGGCAACTCGTCTGCAAACAAGTCAGATAATGGAGTTTCGGCGCCTGCAAATCAGTTTCCAGTGCAGTCAAATTGTGGTTTTTCGGTACCTGCAAATCAGTTTCCAGTGCAGTCAAACTGTGGGTTTTCGGCACCTGCAAATCAGTTTCCTGTGCAGTCAAATTGTGGTTTTTCGGCTTCTGCAGCAAATCAGTATCAAGTGCAGTCAAATGGTGGTTTTTTGGCGCCTTCAAATCAGTTTCAACTGCAGTCAAATGGTGGGTTTTCGCTGCCTGCAAACCAGTTTCCAGTGCAGTACCCTGAAGTGAATAACCAGCCTTTGGGAATTCAGATGAATCCATCTTCTGCAAACCACTTCAGCACAATTGACAATGCCTACCAATTTCCAGACCTTGCAGACTGTAGCAAATACTGGCAAACTACAGTGCCAACGATGTTTCCTGATCTTGGTCACGAGGATGGAACATCTTTCGGCCCGTCGCAGGCGAACATCGCCAATATCAACCAGCTCTCAAGCTTTGCAGTCTCCAGTGGCCAGGCACCGATGTTTGGAGATGAACTGCATGGTCAAATGTCACCAATCATGAGCACCATTTCAGTGTCCGATTTCAATGAGCAGATGGGGTCATTCAACATAGGAAACCACATAAGCTCAACAGAAATGATGCACGACAACAACTTCACACTTGGTAGTGACTCAAACATCAGTTCTACAATACCAAGTGATTCAAGCTTCGATTCTACATTTCCTAACTTTCAACTAGACAGCTCTCCGATGCTGAATGGTGGGGATGCAGATGACATTCTTCTCCCTGTGCTCACTGACACAGTTGATCAGCAAGACCTTTTTGATCAACTAGATGAAAACAATGGTTTCATCACAGGAACATATGGTTCAGAAGGGACAGGCACCTTGGAATTGGATGACATTGTTGCTGAGTTGTTTAATCATGTAAGATACTTTCATTCTTTTCCCTGCAGAACTGCAGCTCATTTTATTCTTGCTTTCTCTCACATACTTGTTGCCAATATAAGTGTTCACTACACTGCTTGATTCATACTGTTGGTCCATGCTTATAATATTGAACATAAGACATCTTTGAAGTATATTTCGTTTTGGCTTCTCTGAATGGAGCTTATTTTCTCACTGCAGGATTTCATGGAAGGTGATGGTGCTGTCGTAGATGGAGACCAGGAGTTTATTCCTTAGTCCCTGACCATGTGAGATCTGTTCTGTATCTGCATAGGCTAGCTGCTGATTTAATCCATGGCTGTTGCACATTGTGTGTGCAAAATTGTGCCATTTGTAATAGGCTAGTTAGAAGCAGGTCATCTTCCGAAGGAAAAAAAAAACATTTGCATCTAGAGTAGTCAACTCAACAACAGATTTCAGCTTCATCGTGGTTTTTGAGATCATAAAAAAAAACTAAAGTTATGTCAGGTCGAACCTGTTTTGAATGATTTGTTAGATGGTTAAATGGAATAATCTTCATGAATTATTCGAAATGGGGTGCTTTATCCAGTTTTTATCTGGCAATACTGTTCTTTTCTTAGAGTTATAGAAATAACCCTTGTTTTACATGCATGACCGTTTACTGCTGCAGATATAGAACCATTGTTTCTTGAGGTTATAGAATGGGAGATAAATGGAAGAGACTATGCAGTAGAACTAAAATCTGAGATTGAATGGTTACTTCATTCATGATTCATGTAGGAATATTTGGGTGTCACAATTTCTGATTCTGAGTGACTTATTGAGTTTGAACTGTATGTTACCTTACGTTAATTTTCTGTCTAACAGCCTGCAAGAAAGAAAAATTCCTTTTCCTTATTTTTTCCATGTAGCCAAAAACAGCTGATTACTGTGTAGACAGTCTCGTGTTGTTTCCATTGTCTGTCACAGTAGTTGCATCTTCTCATTTTGACATCTGTGCAAGGTCCTCATTGTACAGATCTATCCATCCCTGTATGATCTCAACTTCTTGTCTTCGTTGTTCTACAACCCAATCTGGATCATCTTTAGTTGCTGATCTGAAGTCCAAATGATGAGCTCCTGTACAAATGGTATCAGCATAAGTCTGTCTGAAAATATTTTGACTTTACACGTTTTCTTCAGAATCTTGTTTACCTTTCTCTGTGACAAGGGCAATGATGCTAGATGATATGTTCTTGAGCACCCTGATTGCAAAGCAGTTGGGAGGGATAAATACATTATGGTTTACTACAGCTGAAAAGTTTATCTGAATTACTGAAACTTTTAACATGAATGATCAAATGGTGAAATCTTTCAAGCATACCCTCCCCGACTCCATGGGTCTCGCATTCCGTTGGAGAAGATGACGTTGCTCCCAAACCTCTTGAGCACCAGGTCAATTTTCTGCACCAAAATGTGGAATGAAACACCAGGTGAAACACTTTCAGACCTGTCAGAGTTGCTACACTCCCTGTTCATATCTGAAACTGTAAACCTGAAGAAACACTCACATTTCCACCATATTCAGTGGTGATCCAATGTGGCCTCGGACGAACACCGTAGCTCTGAAAACAGTCATCAGATTTCTCCTCATAAGTGAAGGTGAACGGAGGGAACATGCTCTCGTTTGATATCGTCATCGGCATGACCATCTCTGTGCAGGCCTGCAAGAGAAGTTGCTTCAGAAAACACAACTAGTATCTATCTCAGTATTGTCAGGCTGTCAGCGGCATTGTATCAATCACCTGCCATCCCCAACCACTGAGGCCATGGGGGTCTCCCCCATCCTCTAACTGAAAGCATGTCTGGTCTCCGGTGTAATTGTAGTACAGGCTTGCCGCTGCGAAAGCTTTGTCAACGATGTCTGCTCCTGCAGGGAAGCCGTCAATGATCTTGCACATCTGTAGAAATTTCATGAGAATTATATGTTCAGTGAAACAGAAGAACAGGTATGGTTTCTGCATAGTTCAGTTTGGTACTTCTGAAACAATGTTGGTTTTGCATTTGGTTGAAATGTAGAGAGGGGATTTGGTTGCAGAACATAGGTAGAGATTGCAACCTCCTTGATAGGATAGGCAGGAAGATTCATCAAGAAATTGGCCGGGGTTGGATAGTCCACCATGGCTGTGTACACAAATGCTGTCCACAGCCAGTTTCTGAACGAGTAAACCGATTTCACGGTCCTAAAAATTGAGGGAGGAAAGCAGCAATATTATGAAGTCAGGTTTGTGTAAATCCAATCAATGTCATTCTTCATTTATTCAGAAGTTGAGAAGATGACCTTTAATTAAAGAATGATCATGGCTGTCATATATATAACTGATAAGGTCTATGTCATTTTTTTATAGATAAACCTGTTCTTTCTGGTACCTTATCTATCAATATATTAGGCAATCCTTATTGCCTTCTTAAAAAATGGATAAGTTTTATGCCACTTGTAAATTTATATAATTTCTTACTCATCACGACAATGAAGCATAAATCACTTGAATTTGTGTGTGTGTGTATTATCCTTTTCTGAATCTGCATGCTATTTTTCTTTTCTTGGTATTGTTTGGTTGATCACTTGCACTGCACACATCTAGGATATAATAATTACAATGATCTCAATTTTCTGTTTTCCTTTATACCTAATAAGACTAGGTAGTTATTAAACCAGCAATAAACTTACTTGCAGGCTCTGAAGTTTTTGCTGAGCTGTAAGAGCCCTGAATCAGTGGATCCCCTCTCATCTATCAAATCCCAAGCTGCCTTGATAACACTGAAGCAATTGAAGCTTTCGGACTGCAATATCAGTTGCAAGTTATAGTCAGTTTACTGTTTCAACATGAAAAACAAAAAATGATTAATCGATGGTCAGTCACACAAAGATGCCGAATCTTCCTCGGGAAAAAAATCGATCTGGTAAAAAAGAGAGTAAACAGCTCAGCATATGGTTACTTCCATGACATACATTTTTGACAAATCGAAGAGAAGATTTATAGCCAGTCGCCACGGAAAACGACTTTAAGGTCCTGTTCTTTATGTCGGATTATTCATACCACGCTTTCAAAAGTATGATTTCTCGAAAAACTTTCTAATATATCGTCCATCAGCCCTCTCCTCATTTCATTGGGTCCTCAAAAAGCAGCAACCATGTATGTACTCTTGATAAGCCTATGGCGTGGTCAAGCGTCGCAATCTAGCTAATCAAACAGTATGATCACAATCAGCCATGCATGTTGCATGGTCTTCAGGGCCTAGTCTACCTCAATCAGGTCGCCATTTCAATCGAGCATTTAAGCTGAATGTCCATGAACAGTGCAGAGGCTAATAGGCCATCATACCAAATCCATCAATTAACTAACTACTGGCAAATGCTCAATGATCATTCATCATTGGACCTGTAGTGTATTCCCTACGTCCCAAAAAAAAAATCAATATAAGCAATGATGGGATATAACACAGTTCGATGAATCTGAGCATTAGTTGTGCAATATTATGTAACATCCTTATTCAGTGTTTTTTTTTTATGGAGGGACCGAGGGAGTAGGCTATAGCTGCAGGAGGAGACATGGCTGCCATGCTTACTTCAAGCCAGCACGTAGTGTCACTGTCGGTTGAGTTACAGTAGACGTACTACGTGCTGTGACTGACAGGTTAAAAGATGACGATTTTACTGTACGTGACAACGGTCCAGTGACAATGACAGTGGGCCACATCTAGATATTTTCTTTCGTCAGTATTTCAGACAAACGGGCACCGGTCGGTCAGTATTGGACTCTGAACATCTAATGCACAATTCCCTTGATTTTTCTATAAAATTATGCATTCCAAAACTGCCCTAAAACATATTTTGGTTATAAATCGCATAATTAGTTACCATTAGTACCTTGTAATCTTGCGAGACGGCATCGTAGAAGCTGCTCCATGGAGTTATGTAGTCGAACTGCAAGATCGGGGCAGAGGACGCGACGGCGCCAATGGTGACATGGGGATACTTTAGCCTGAACCATGAAGCCAACACTACAGACAAGAGTCAACAAGCAAAACAGCAACAACAAAAAGATTAGTTCATCACTTCATCTTACCTTCGCTAATCCTAATACGAACAAAACCCCACGACGGCCAATGTCAGACACGACAACACATTATGCTAACTTTATCAATTATTGGCATGTACATTATGCTAACTTTATCAATAATTGGCATGTTTATAAATTAAGAGATTCAGATCCACGTCGTACGGAACAAAAACAAAGAACACACGACACACGCTTAGCATATATTACCTCCGTTCTAAAAATGTATTTGCATAATTATATATTTAGATACATAAGCGAAAAATCACTTGACATATTTTATAACCGATGTAATAATTAATTAGTTAATCTCATATATAATTATATATTGGCGACTTATTGTCATGGTAAGGAGGAAAATAGGTTCCCACCTTAACTTAGTAATCTTTTGGAATAACTTTGCTAATCTTTTGGGAGATTTAGTTAGAAAGAGATAAACCAAACGACTTTCCTTAGCCTAGGGCAGCGAGGGTTTGAGCTATACCTACTATCCTGTAAGACTCATTCAAATTTTAGCGGAACTTCTGAAAATGTAAGGTATCTAAATAAGTTAAGGCCTACTAGTTTCATGGTTCCACCCTATCCACGATGACCTCAGAACGAAAATTAAAAGAGGAGACCAAAACCTGAACTCTTACGGGAACGAGAAAACTCGCAGCTTGGCTACCTTAGTTCCTTAGCCCAACTCTGGGTTTAACTATACTATATTTTTTTTCTTTTCACACTGTACATTTTTTTCTACTCTGTTAAATGAAATTGACGGTTCGTCGATTAGCTTAAAAAAAGAAAAACTTACTGCCGCCGTATGAGCCGCCGAATACGACGACGGGGGAGGAGACGGCGGAGAGGTTGTGCTTAAGGCTAGTGATGAGAATGGCGAAGTCGGCGAGCGCCTGCGTCGACGTCAGGTACCCCAGCTTCTCCGGCGAGCTGTTCGAGTCGTTGCCGAACGGCTTCGACTCCCCGTAGAATCGATGCTGCTCAAATCAATTAACCACTAGGTAAATGTAATTAATGTTGGTCACTCTCACTCTCACTTCACTAATCAAGCTTATCAACCGTAAGTACGGTGTTAAGTGTGTGATGTGTGTTGCTTGCCTCGATGAAGACGAGCAGGGCGCCGAACTTGGGCGCGATGTCGAACATGAAGCCGGTGTTGGTGGCGAACCACTCGATGTCGCCCTCGTTGCCGGTGTACACGAATATCGGCCCGGCCGGCGGCTCGCCGGCGGCGGCGGAGCTGCTCCGCCGCCAGAAGGTGTCGTTGACGAGGTACTTCTGGTAGAAGACGGCCGACGCGTTGGGCGTGAAGGTGAAGTGGTCCAGCTCCTGCGGGAAGTAGTGCGCCGTGAACGGCTTCGCCGCCGCCGCCGCCGCCGCCGCCGCGGCGACGACATACCTGCTGCCGCGGCCGGAGCTCGCCGGCCGTCGCTGCCGCAGAGCTTGCAGCTGCAGGGGATGGACTCCCGGGAAGACGGGGCTAGCAGAGGTGGCCGCGACGAGGAGGAGAGCTGCTGCTATGGCAGCGAGAGGGCGGAGTGACGAGGCGGGTGCCGCCATTTTTGCAGCTCGTCCGTCTCTCTCTCGCTCTCGCTCTCCTCGGGTCACTCACTCGTGTGGGGTTTAATAAAGGAGCAAAGATACTCTGCCATGTGGGCTCCACATGTCGGTGGCCCCAACGGCAGGTAAGACGTCGGAGGAGGTACGTATATATTGTGGTGGAATCGATCTGTCCTTGCGTTGCATGCAAATTGTTGTGATGCTTTCGTGAGTTTTATCCGGCGATTTGGACAAAGGATATAAAGATGAGAAACTTGACGACAAATTGTCATTTGCATTGACGGACTTGGGTCCAACGACTTTGGATCATAGTGTGTAACGCCTGAGCTGTAGGATATTGTCAATTGGGTTGTGGATAAATATTGTTGGAGACTCGGCTAACTATGTGAGTATTAGAACATGTATCAACAAAACAATGTGTCCCTACATCAAAAAATACAGCTACCTTTAGCATTTAAATTTGTTCTAAATATAACTATATATTTTTTCTTATTTCAACCGATCAATCATCTCCAATTAATATCTTTATTCACTTTCTCATCTTAATCAATTATAACCATTCACCACTTCACTTTACCCAAGTTCTTAATCTTCGTACATAGTTCCAAAGGTTTTTTTCGGAACACGCAAAAGGATCGTGCGTCAACATATTAGAAGAAAGCAAGTTTTTATTTTTACACAACACAACCGGCCGGAAGGCCATTGCTTGAGGACAAAGGAAAAAAAAGAAAAAGAAAAATACAAAAGGATTGCTGAAAAGAGGGAAACTACTACTAGAAAAACATTACTCCTATAGAAAGGGAGGATGGTGGCGGAGCCCCACTACACTCCCAACAAGTCCCCAAAAGGCTGCGGCCCTAGCAGAAGATCACAGATGACCCTACTGAAGGATGGACTCGAGAACCGTAGAGACCGAGGAGAAGGAAGAGTCGAAAACCCTAGAGTTCAGCTCCTTCCACAACTACCAAGAGATCAAGGGGACTAGGGAGTCGAAGCTCACTTAAAGATGTTCAGGCAGACATGCCCTAGAGGTCGGCCACCAGGCTTGAAGCTAGTCACCACGAGATGGAGTGAGGGGAGCCCAGCCAGGGATAGACAACAGCCGGTGCCAGGCCTATCGAGCGAACACACAATCAAGGAGGATGTGGTTCGTTGTCTCAGGGTATTGGGCACAGAAGGGGCAGACCAAATGACTATCGATACCTCGCTTTTGCATAAAGTCAGTCGTCCAGCAATGCTGATGAAATGCTAGCCAGAGAAAGAGCTTATATTTGGCAAGGCCTTTCGTATGCTAGAGTAGATCGGCACAGGCAAAGGATTGTTGGTCAAGGAAGAAATCCTGGTAGGCCGAGCGGGTCGAGTACCGCTGGTCACTGGTCCAACGTAATTACACACAGAACATGGATGAAATTACAGAGAATAAACTGATTCATATAGCATATAAAAAATCTTACGTTTTAAAAGGAACACTTAAGATCGAAAGGCTGAAAGTTATTTCGACGTATGGAACCCCCTTTATCTTTATTAAAGAAACACGCTTTCTAAGTACACAAGTCCGGCCGGATATCGTCCACACAAGGTGCCGCTGCAGAATTAATTGACCGGCTGCATCATTCGTAACGCAACCCGACGCTCTAGAAACAATCAACAAGAGAGAAACTTTGCTTCTAGAGTGACATGGACAGACTGTTTGGGTGCAAGCAAGTGCTTGTCCCTGTTGAAGCTTGCACATGTGGTTTACCTCGAGGATAATATATCCCCAGAAATGTGGGAAAGAAAAAAGTAATTAAATGGTCTCTCTTTTTTTGTAACGACAAAATGGTCTCTTTTGTGTATATATCATTATCCTAACAAATCCAGTTGATCATATTCAGTCATGGGTCCATTCATGTTAAGCATTCTCCAATGCAAATTAGCTGCAAATTAAGCTAGGCTAAGCATCACGCGTCGAAGGCGTTTGGAATATTTCATTCAATGCGTGTAGTGTGTGGAAACATAGGAAATATAATGGCATTGGGCTGATTAAACGCTTGCACAAAGCTCATCTTGCTTCTTATACGTAGTAGATGCAGTGTCTTTTCAAGAAAGTTTTTTTCTTTGTTTGTTTGACGTAAAAGCGTTTGGTTATCAGTAGAGTGAGCCAGAATGGCCTCACGAGCTACAAGTAGCTCATATTTGGTCAAATGGAACATCTAAATTCCTGCTTAAATTGGACCCAATTCATGTAGTCCTACTAAATAAAATACATGCATTCGAAAAACTTGCAATTCTCCTGTAGAGATCAGATAGAGACATCTCAGTGCAATCAAGCACTAGTAACAGGAATCTGCCGACGGGGCAGGCTGATGAGGGTATTGTTTGAGCCCATCATGTGGCCGTGGACTTGTTGGGCTTAGTTTGGGCCCACCACTGGTGTCAATGATCCCAAGCTTTGACCTAGAGCTGCAAAAAGGAGACAGCTCACAGTTCCATCATAGCGGCCATATCTACGTTGCCATGAACTTCTGCACGCCAAAATGTTTTGCCCTTTCCCTACTCTCTCCAGTGCTCTAGTGTCAGCTACTCAGAAACAAAATCTACTGCAAAGTAAACGCAACTCAATTGGTTAGTTTTTCTTTTTGAAAAACCAACCCATACAAGTTTAAGCTCTAAACTTAATATAAATACTCATATTTACAACTAATTATTTTTCAGTGGTAAACAATATACCCAATTACCCATCAACAATGAGATATCCGTGATGACTTCATCAATCTTCCGAGGTCTTTCAGAGATGCTCATAGGAGTAAAGGATATACGTGTGCATTATACTGTGTTTCTTATAAAAAAGGAAACAAAATTTACTCACGTCCCACTGAACGTGGTTACTTATCAATCTCAATATCGGACCAATCTTTTAAAGGTAGGTGTTCACTATGCATATCTGTATTTACAAGGATGAGTTATCGGACCAGTCTTCTAAAGGTGTTTGGTATGTACATCTGTATGTCAAATTTTGCTACAGGACACCCAAAATTTATGTAATTTGCTGATAGGCATCGAAAAACATGTCACGACTGAAAAACATCCTAAAAACCTGGTAATTTACTAAAGGATACTTTCGGATCAATTGAAGAGATAAATTCTTAAGAAAGACGAGAATGCCCTTAGAACCATATGCTTCAAACATTGCATTAGAGTAAAAAAAATAGAAATTATGCAACTCTAAATTTACCTTCACCCCAAGTGCTTCCTCCGTCCCTAAATATAAGGAATTTTAGTTGGATATAATACATCCTAGTACAACAAATCTAGACAGATTTCATATCCAAATTCACTGCATTAGGATGTATCACATCAAACTAAAATCCCTTACATTTAGAAACGGAGGGAGTACATCACAGCAAACATCATATTCTATATTCACTCAATCCTCAGCTCAAAAGTTCTTGATCCTAAGGGTATCCTTATCTTTTCGAAGAACTTATCTCTCCATTTGAACCAATGTATCCTCCAACGTACTACCAAATTTTTTTAGTGTGCTATGTCAATTTTTTTGCCTATCTGTGTCATATAGATGAGCGCGTGTAAGTTATGAAAAACTGTGTCCATCGTGTTTCTTGGGAAAAAAATCCACTCACGTCCCAAGGAACGAGCGTAGACGGTGACAACTCGCACGTCATTAGTTGCTACCGTACATCATTCCCGTGCTACAAGGCGTCCCCTTGTTCAGTCGTGTCAGGAGACTGCTGCAAACGGTCAAAAGAAGCATGTTACCACCAAAATCTACTCAGTTGACGAACGCACAAACAGTGTCAGTCACCAGGTAACAAGATACTCAAACTGACCTTGCAAAAGCTAAGAGTGATTTTTCAGTCACTCGCTGCGGTCCTGCACAAGATCTGGAAATCCAGGCGTCGGAAAGTCCCCAACTGATCATGTGAGCGCATGAAAGCAGACAATGCTGTGCCGCAGCAGTGGCTTGCACAAATCAGCAGTACAGCAGAACAGTTGATCAAATGAGTGCAATAGTGGATCAAATGAGTGGACTTTTATCGATAAACACTGAAGAAATCTGATACTACAGATCCACTATGTAGTGTCACCCATGAAAAAGAGTTAAACCCTATAATCAGTTCCACAGTCGAACTCATGCGGTCCTAAGAAAAATAATGACTAGCTGCCAAGTACTCCTATAGATTCCGCAGCAAAGATCAAATAGGCCTTTCATGTGAAACAAATATGAGGGGCGGAGTTGACAAATTATGCTTTTAAGGCTTTGTTCGTTTAATCCGAGAAAGGGATTGGAGGGGATTTATTCCACGCCTATTGTGATGTGGAATTATTCCTCCCTTAATCCCTTCCAATTCTCTTCAATCCCCTCTAAACCGAACAAGGCCTAAAGAACCTCAGATCACATCACATCACAAATATTGCATTGGCAAATACTGCCAAAATCATATTATTATGCACCCCAATCTGCATTTAATGTAAAGATTATGATGCCTTCTGGATTTTGCTAGTTAGACATTTCAGAGTGTTCAGAAGTTCATCCAAAATGATGCATAATGGAGTATAGAACACAAAAGAACCTGGCAGACGTAGGAGCTAAAATACAATAAGCTGCTTTGACTAGCTCATACTTTTATCTTTAGTCAGTCAAAATTTAACAAAATAACAAAGTCAACATACCAAAACTGTGACATGCTTTGCTCATAATTCAATCCCTTAACTAATAGCATTGTGAAATGACTAAAAGTGGATAGTTCGTGCAAGAGGATAACAACAATAACACAAAAGGAACACTGTGCTGATGACCAAGAATGGAGATGAAAAAATTGCATAAAGAGGCTCAATTGTATGCTTTTGGAATGTCTATCATTTCAAACTTCAGATACAGCCCAAGCATCCAACTTCAGATACAGCCCAAGCATCCAGCCAGTGTAGCTGAAGCACTTGAGTCCAAACAAACAGTGTCACAGTACTCCGTAAGAAGCACTATATTCCTGACTTGAGAGGCTCCACTATCGATCATAAGAAACTCTTGTCACCAAAATGATCCAAATTCAATTCATTCTGCACTGGTTATGACTCACATCCAGTTGACAAGACCAACTCCTGGGGCCGAATGTCAAGGTTCTGAAGAAAGTAGTTCTAAATTTGATATACTGCCGCCATGTGCTCAAGCATGCTTATTTCATGCACATTTGATTATCATTGCCTCTTAATTTTAGGAAAACGAAGCTCTTATGAGCAAGTACTATCATCACCCTTCATGCCACAGTAAGCAAGTTATTCATTTCGAGAAAACCTTGTGCCCATACGCGTGCATACCATTGTGACAAAATTACCAACAGATTATTGCAACTGGGTAAAAGTAAAAAACTACTGAGAAATGCTTGTCAGTTTGCTAGAGCACTGTAGAATGCCAGTTGTTGGGAGAAGACAACAACAATAAAACAAAACAGGAAAAACTGTGCTGATAAAGGCCGAAGATAAATAATACACAAAAGGGAGGCTTATTTTATTCTTTGGAACTACGTATATACAAGATGGCGGCCTTGTTTGTAACCTGTCTAAGTAAGGAAATCAGCACAGGCATGTGACAATGCTCAACGCATTTTATCCCGTGGTAACTATTATTTGAGGATTCAGATGGCTGGTACCTCCAATTTGTGTGAATCCTTTCTGTTCGAAGCCTGCCAGGAAAACAAAACAATCCGATGTGTATGTATAATAAGCGTCAATACAAATACAGAGAATAAAAGAAACCAAAACTTGCAAACTATCAAAATAAGAGGGGAGATTTTTGCCTTTCGCCAAGAACTTGTTACATCATCGCATACATGCCACTTGATTGGGTCAGGGCAACATGTAAGTGCAAATTCAGTGGTATAAATGAAAGTAAAATTATGATTTATGAATACGAAAAATTCAGTTCTATACAATTATTAACTTCTCAGCAAACAGAAAAATACAAGACATGGATCTATACAGATATACAATACAACCATAAGAAACTAAGAACTGTTTTGGGCAAAACATGGTTGAAAACAAAGAAAATGTACTTGAATGGTTCAGATTAACCCTAACTGTCAATTCCCAACAGTTACAAATGCCCATGGTTCTGGCAACATGTACATACTGCCTCCGTCCCTCAGTACATGAACAAATAAATAGAATCATTTAACATGCACTAACAACAAATAGCTGCAACGGTAACTTGCTGGGGAGCAAGCCTCCTAGTATGACAGCCGATTGAACATATTAGCAAGGAACCAAGGAGATGCCAAATGATCTCCAAGGGGCAGTCAAATCATCACAGCCACCAGTTCCAAATGCCCGAGTGGTTACAACCGTAGGAAGCTAAGGACTGTTTTGAGTAAAACATGGTTGAAACAAAGGAAATGTACTTGAATGGCTCAGATTAACATAACTGTCAATTCCAAACAGTTACAAATGCCCGTGGTTCTGGGCAACATGTAACTACTCCCTCCGTCCCTCTGTACACGAACAAATGAGTAGAATCATTCATTATAGCATGTACTAACAACAAATAGCTGCAACTGGTAACTTGCTGGGGAGCAAGGCCTCCTAGCATGACACATTAGTATGCATCCACATTAGAATGCTGTGAAAGCATGAAACAACAAAAAGAAAGATCATGCTACAGCTAACTGAATAAACAGTTAACATTCCTTTATTAGTTTTACATTACTTAATTTTAGAAGAAAGGAACAACTAAGCTCTTATGAGCAAGTATTGTCATCACCGTGCAGTAAGCAAGTTAGACTACGAGTATTGCCCATGATGGTACCATAACATACCCCCATTTATTCATTCTGGGAAGACTTTGTGCCCATTAAAGTGCCTGCTGGTAAAAAAGTAAGAACAAATACCATTGAGCCGATTACCAACGGGATATTGCAATTGGTAAAAGTAACAAACTGTCATCGCGAGACATGTTTGCTAATTTGCCAGAGCACTGTAAAATGTCGGTTGTGGGAGAAGATAACAGGAATAACACAAAAGGAAACAAGTTGCGCTGAAGTGCTGATAAAGGCTAAAGATACATAATACATAAAGACGACTATTTTTTAGTCTTTGAACAACTTATCATACAAGAAAGTGTGGCCTTGCCATAACATGTTCGGTAGGGATAGCAGCACAGGCATTTGACAATGCTCAATGCACCCATTGGAAATTAGTATTGAGAATTCAGACAGTTGGTACCTCCAATGGATGAATCCTTTCTGCTCTAAATCTAGCCAGGAAAACAAAATGATGCAATGTGTATGTGCAAATTCAGTGGAATACAGAGAATAAAAGAAACTAAAACTTGCAAACTCAGAGATCAAAATAAGAGGGGAGATTGTTTGCCTTTCGCCACTGGATAAGATCAAGGCAACGTGCAAGTGCGAATTCAGTGGCATAAATGAAAGGCAAAATGAGATTTATGAATCCAGACAACTCGGATCCATACAAGTACAACCAGAAAAACTAAAGACTGCTTTTGGGTTAAATTATGATTGAAAAGAAAGGAAATATATTTGAATGGCTCAGATTAACCTAACTGTCGATTCCAACAGTTCAGAATGCCCGTGGTTCCAGCAATATGTAACTACTCCCTCCGTCCACTTTGTACATGAACAAATGATGAGTAGAATTATTCGTTATATCATGTACTGACAAGAAATAGCTGCAACTGGTAACTTGCTTGGGTTGCAAGGCCTCCTAGTATCACAGCTAATTGAACATATTACCAAGGAACCAAGAAGATGCCAAATGCGAAAAATCCAAATGCTTGAGGAGCAGAACCGCATCGAGGACCTTTATTGGGCTCAGCTTCGCCTTTGATCAATCATATAACCCTACCACCACCATCCCTTATCAACAGATCAATCTATTCTAGTGGTAGTGGAGGTACCCTGGTTATCATTCGAAACGAATGACCATCCAAGGACAAAGCCACTGACATTAGCACATGACTAGAAAGGCTCAAAGGGGGTAGATGGAGGATCCGGTTTGATACCCACAGCAGCCTCAATTGCTTGAGGGCATGCTTATTTCAGCCATGGTCGATCGTCATCGCCCTCAGTGTTCATTACAGATCATATATAGTACCTGCCAGAAATACAGCATGCTGATGCGATCACCAACACTGCCCGTGGACCCTTGTTGGGAATGTATTTCCCATCATGCCGAGTCGAGCAGAGCCCATAAGAGCAAGGATAATAGTAGTGCCATATACCGCTTTTCTTCTCCTCTTCCTCCTCTTCTCTAACAAGCTTCGAGCTTTTTTGACACGCTCACGACGACGACCTAAACCCACAAGACTCCACAGCCGATCCAGACACCATCCCAGGGTTCCCAGTCCACTCACTGCACTGAGGTGGCCTCCCGTGAGAGATGGGAATCCGGACGCCGCGGCCTCTCGGGGGATGGTTCGTCGGCAAGGTGCGGGATGGAATTCCAGCGAAACCCGTTTTTGACGATGGCATAATCTCAAATTTCTCGTCGGCGAGCAACTCGGGTTGGTTTAGGGTTAGGGTTTCGGAGCTTAAACACACAAATCACACAACACACAGAGCGCCATAGAGGCCGAGGGAGAGAAGGACGAGGAGGAGAGATGAGTGGTGATGAGCATTCGAAATCAAAAGCGTGGCCAAAACGAAATCGAAGGGATCCATGGCGAGGCGGCTCAGATCTCACCTTGGCCGACCCGCTCCCGTTACCGGAAGCCGCCGCATCGCCTCCCCGCCGCCCCCACGGTCCCCAACCCCCACCGCCCGATCCGCCGACGCCGCGGCGGCTGCTCCCCACGGGAGCCTCCATTCCGATGCGCGCGCCCCGTCGCGGCGCGGACGGGGAGGGATGGCCCCGCAAAGGCGGAGGGCTCCGACGCGCGCGGCCGCCGCTCGGGGAGACGCGTCCGCGCCAAGGGCCGGGCCTCCTCATCGCCGCCGGTGTTCCGAGATGGCCGCGGTCTCGATCGGATGGTGCGGTCATCGGCCGCCGCGAGCAGGACGGACGGAGGAACGGAGCGGCGAGCTCGAACGCTCGCCGTCGCCGTCGCCGCGCAGCCGCTCGCGGCGGCCTCACACTTAAACTAATGATGAGTGAGCGCCGCTGGACTACGCGGCGGGGGTTTTGTGTGGGTTTCGGGAGGAAGACAATGCGGTGACGTCAGCCCTGTCCACGCGTCGCATCAGGAGGGGTGGGAGGAATAGATCCAACGGCCAAGGTTCAGCCGCCGATCACAGGGGACGTAGCAGGGAACAGTTCCATCGATTTTTTCTTGAGAATTAATATTTTTTTTATGGAAAATCGCAAAAGTAGTGGCTAACCGGGAAAAATAGCAAAAATAGTATTCTGTCGAACAGATCTAGGTCGATACGGGCCCTATCTGTTGATGCAAAAAACACACACTGGCCTGAGAGATCTGCTTAGCTCTAGTGCAGGTCCAAAATAATGATGAGATGCGGGCGTGCCAATCAGTTTGATCCTGCAACTGATAAGATATATAAATTGAAAATCAAAAAATAGCCATACGGCTGACAAGCCGATGGAGTGATTCCAGTCGATACCGATACCAGCCGATATCCACTATAGATCTTGATACTTGAGTAAATAATGATATAAAAATAATCGGCTGGTGATAATGTAATAAAATAATAATATAATCTAGTAAAAACCAATCGGCTAGTAATGATAGATTGAATAAGCACTGATCCAAAGGTTGAAGCATTCATCGGCTGAAGAACCGATGTCAATAGATCCAAATGATTAGATAATCAATGAAACTTGTGTTGTCATCGGCTAAATTCAACTTGTATGTAATCCTTATGAGCCGATGCAACGTCCAGATAACTCATCGGCTGAAACCCGATGAAACCCCTTATTGGCAATCAAGAAGCATGCTAGAGATTATGGTTCTAAGCACGACTTAGTAGATCAAACTTAACTGATGCAGCATTAAGTGTGAAAAGAAACATAATATCTAGACAATCAAGCCTTTGACTGATTTTCAGGGTGGTGGATACATTATATAATCTAAACCAACAAAGTAATCTAGCCGATATCGACAAAACCCTAGATAGAGATTGGCCGATGCAAGTAGAAAACATTATCAATCTAGATTATATAATGTATATGATAACTCGACGACTTACATGAACAAGATTAGAGTATCGAAGCGATGGAAGTACTAATCCCGATAACGCAAGCCGCCATAACAAGCCTTACTCCTCGTTGGAGATCAAAGTCGATGCAGCCCAACTTGAAACAAGAACTCGTCGAAAGTAAAAAGGTAAAAGGTGGCGATGCGCCGAAGTTGTATTGATCGAGAGATAATTTACATAGACCCCGGGTGTACATATTTATACCCATGGGTAGATATTAGTCCATATCGGACACGACTCAAACTTTCCTAAAGATAAAAGGAAATACATAAAGTCCTTATCGGACACTAAACACACTTTCCTAAAGATAAAAGGAAACTAACAAACTATTCCTAATTAATAGATACAATTGCCTTTTTCGGACTTAATCCATACATGGCAATCCTCATGAAGCACTTTAAACGAACCCGACAATGGTTCCAACATCCCCTTGTCGGAATCGGCTACATCGGCTTCCTTGTCCGATTCAATATCAGCCGATGCACACCGTAGCCGATGCAGTTCCGAAGCCGATTTATACTCTGTTTCTGTTACCGATTTCCTTCCAAATCCGCTTCGGTCTTAACTCCAAATTCGATGTATGATTCACCAAATTTCATCGTCAACACTATCGAACGTTGGGAATTCGACAGCAGCCTGTCGAACGGCTGTCATTCGACAAGGGAACCTGCCGAACGGGGGGAGTTCGACAGGCCCCACCACCCGGCACCGTGCGGCCTGTCGAACAGAGGTCGTTCGACAAGTCCCTCCACCGACCCTGTCGAACAATGGGCGTTCGACAGGTCTGTTAAAAGCCCATGCGCCTAGGCCACGATGCTTCTTCGCGTTCTTTTGAGGACCACATCGCCAGCCGCTGCCGAGAGTTGCCAGTTCGTCGCCGTGGGCGCCGGTGGGAGCGAGGGGAGTGGCTAGCAGGCCGAGGAGGCGCCGGCCGGGAGGAGAGGGTTGGCGATGGCCTCCAGCAGTGCAGTTAAGGTATACATAGTAATCCCTAAGTAGGAGGCATACGAAAGTTTAATAAAAAATTGGTTTGTGATTTGTTAATTGTTTCGCAGTGTTCAATGTTAGTATGTATGGTTTGCACGCATTTGTCATTGCTAAATGTTAGTAGAGATATTTAAGTAATTGTACGATTAAATTAGTTCTTAGTTAGTACATGTTATTATTATGTTGTGTGTTAAAATAGGTACAAAGGTGTTATATTTTGTTTGGATTATTAAACTAGTTGTTTGTTAATAATAGTTGTAAGTTAGTACACGGCAATGTAGTATAAGTTGTAATAGGGTAATTATCGAAAGATTAAATGATTAAACGTCAGACAATTTGTCATGTTTTATCAAGATGTCAGGTGATATGGCCATTCGTCTGTATTATGGTGATGCTCCTATACAAATATGCGATAGCGGGGTGGATTTGACTGTATATGCCTTCCATGATACTAGTCTGAATGCACCGGAGCATATGAGTTTGAACGACGTGTTAGGGTGGTTGTATAATATGTTTGGGGTAGATCCAGTGCTCAATAAATTTGTCATAAATGCCGTGTGGCCAGTGAGGGGTCAACATGGATGGCTGTGGAGAGTAGTGGAGGTTGCGTTAACTGGGAGTTGGAGGAAGTTTGTTAATAAAGTAAGGGAGAAAGGCTATAGCCTGGCAATAGTGGTGCAGAAGACAACATGTGTTGATCGATCGGGGGAGTCAAGTCATGCCGTGGTGGAAGAAACTCCGTTGGAAGGTGGACAAGCTGAAAATGTTTGGCGGACTGAGCAAGGTCGAGGGGAAGAAGTAGTAGAGGTCATTGTGCGTGATAATAATCGTGAGGCCAACGACTCGGACGAAGAAGAACCGGATTCGCCTATGCTTGTTGATGCGGCGGAGGAGAATGAGGCGGTAGTGGATTAGATGGAAGTGGAAAACAAGGAATACATTGCGCTTGTAGTGGAAGGAGAAGATACAACACTGTGGGACAACGAAACTAACATACCCGATGATTGGACGACCATATCGATGAGTCGTATGAAGGTAAACGATGGTTTAGATGCCCACTGGTGTTATGATAGTAAGCAGGTGAAAGTTGGACAGATGTTTCATGACAAAGGTCACTTACAAGATGCGGTGAAGAGGTGGGCATTTGACCAGAAGCGTGAGTTCAGGGTGAAGGTTTCAAATAGGACGATGTACGACGTCAAGTGCACACAGGCTGGATGTCCTTGGAGAGTGCATGGTTACAAGCCACAACATGACACTTTATGGGTAGCTTCTAGGGTTGAGCCACATACGTGTTTGTTGGAGAATACCCGTCTGGTGCACAGGAACATGACAGCGGCATTTGTGGCACAAATGGTATATTCAAAGGTGGTTAGAAAAACATATTTGTCCCCTTTCACAATAATGCATGACGTAGAGAAAGAGTACGGATATGAGATATCGTACGACAAGGCTTAGAGGGCAAAACAGAAAGCACTGGAGATGAGGTTTGGAACTTATGAGGATTCTTATCACAATCTTCCCCCACTATTGGAGGTGATGCAGGCAAGAAACCCAGGCACACACATGGCTATTCTCGATGAGGTGAATGGAAATGGGGAGAATGTTCTTCGTCGGGTTTTCTGGTCATTTGGGTGCATGATAGAGGCCTTTAGAAATTGCATTCCTGTGCTCTGTGTTGATGACACTTTCATGACAGGCAAGTAGAGAGGAACAATTCTAACCGCGATCGGAGTCGACGCGGATAGCCATGTCGTTCCTGTTGCTTTTGCATTTGTTGAAAGCGAGAACACATCAAGTTGGCTTTGGTTTTTGCGGCACATTAAAATGTGTGTTGTTCAAAACAGACCAAATGTGTGTGTTCTGCATGACCGACACGCCGGTTTGCTATCGGCGGTACAGAAGCTTCAAGAAGATGTCACAGAGTCCGTGCCATGGCCAGATTTGCATAGCAGATGGTGCATGCGACATCTTGGGGCTAATTTTTACAGACAATTCAGGAGTAAGAGATTGATGGACCTGTTCAAGAAGTTATGCAAGCAGAATCAACAAAGGAAGTTTGATGCCATATGGGAACAACTGGATCGTTTGACCACTACACACATGGAAGAGGTTAGGAAAAAGCCTGTAGTTGCCAGAAAGGAGGAGCCAGAGGGACTTGAACCCATTCCTAATGAAGCACCAAGTATTACTCGGCGCAGGAAGTGTGGAAGGGCCACGAAGTGCTTCACGGAATGGGTAGAATTTGAGCCTAGGGAGAAATGGTCGTTGTTGTACGATACAGATGGTTCGAGGTATGGTGTGATGACAACAAATCTTGCTGAAGTGTATAACTGGGTTATGAAAAATACACGACCTCTACCACTTGTTGCTATCTTGGAGGGCATCACGAGGGGTACACAGAAGTATCTCTGTAAAAGGTATTCCATGGCTAGTCTTAACCTCAGCAAACCCAGTGTTAAGTATAGCCCAGCAATTACACAATACATGGATGAGAAAAGCAAGAAGGGAGGAATGCACAGAGTGTGGCCAGCTGGGAATAGACAGTTGTTATTTGAGATACGACTTCGTGACAAGAGTGGTGTCGGCATTGGGACTACTGACATCACATTGGAATGCACGTTGTGGCCAGAGTATCATGCTTGCAAATGCAATTGCAACAAACCTTATCTGTTACACCGGCCATGTTCCCATGTTCTTGCCGCTTCCGCAAAAGGAGGTGTTGATGTAAACATTTTTGTTTCTCCGTACTTTACAAAGGAAGCGTGGGAGGCAACTTGGCGTGGTGAATTGCGTGGTTGCCGTGCCGTATGCGATTTCACTTGTCCTCCTGCAGGGCAAGCCAATTGGGTTCCTGACTCAAATTTATTATTTGATACTAAGGGTCGTCGCCAGTCGCGCAGGATCAAGAACCTTATGGATGAAGCTGAAGCGAAAGATCGTTCTCGTCGTAAGAAAGCTTGCATTCTTTGCGGGGAGAACCATGCCCGTAAAGATTGCAGCACGTACAATGTAGGGCAAGACGCCACAGGCGCTGATGTTCGTCGCGTTCCAAAGGGGAAGTCGAAAAAGAAAAATAATCCTTAGTTCGCTATCATCCTTGGTGGTCTTGTACCTTGAAATTGTTATCGTTCAATTTATGTTTAGTGCGTCTGTAATTTTATTTTGAACTATCCTGCACTTTTATTACCCGAATCTATTTATAATGGCCTTGTAATTTTCATTTAGAATTGCACTGCACTTTTAATATCCTAATGTATTTGTATTGGAATTGTAATTTAAATTTGAACTGCACTGCACTTGTAATATCGTAATATATGTGTCGTGGGCTTGTAATTTTAAATTGAAATGTACTGAACTATTCTTATCTGTATTTATGTGTGGTGGTAATGTAATCTTAAATTGACATGGACTGCAAATTTATTATTTGAATTATGTTGCATGCAACTAATGTACTGTTACCATATGTGCGTTGCACTAATATGTTTTTCGATCAGCAGATATGGCTGATCAATATGATGTGCAGTTGATAGACCAGGAGATTCATAGGAACCATCGATCGCGACGTCTTACTAGTTCAACACAATGGAAGCTCCATTCCGCGAGCGTTTAGACTGGCGAAGAGATCCACTCGCAAGTCTATTTCCACCATGGTGCGACCGTCCAATCTGCACATGCGGTGATCGATGTATTCTCATGACATCACTTACTACTGAAATCCGCGGTAGGAGATTTTTCCAATGCCCAAACATTTACCAGGTATCTATTCAATGCACTGCAATTTCTACATTTGCACATGTCTAATACGTACATCGCTAACCACGTGTCTACAATATCTGCAAATTTTCAGACTTACCGTAGTTTGTGCGACTTCGTTGAGTGGGTTGATACGACTAATCCACAACGTGACAGAGCATGCCCATATCCATGCAGCGAACCATTATCGGACTACCTAAGGAGGAAGGATGAGTATGAACGACGAAAAACTGCCGAATCCTTACAATGGCAAGTGAATCCACTGGGACTCCCCACTTGGCGGGAGCGTCCAGAGTGTAGGTGTGGAGACCGTTGCCAGGTGATAAGGTCCGTTCGACAACGAACTCTAGGACAGAGATGCTTCGTGTGTCCTAACATTGTCGACGATGATTTCATCGTAAGTTCCACTAATTTTTTAGTCACTCTGATTACTTCTGTCATATACCTACCTCCGTGTACGGTCATTAATTTCTGGGCACAGGAAGAAGACCGCAAATGTAGTTACATAAAGTGGATCGATACGGTGCGAAGAAGTTCCATCGGATCGAAGATAACTCAACCTGAGACGACCACACAATTCATTCAAGCATGGATGGAGTACGAGCGCCAGGTTCAGTCCGCTAGCTTACACTGGAGATCAAATCCATTAGGGTATACCTGAATGGTTTGATCATCCCAAATGCGGTTGTAGAGATCACTGCCAGGTTGTAACGTCCTTCTCACAAGATACATATGGCAGGCGGTACTTCGTCTGTCCCAACATAGACGACAACTTTGTTGTATGTCACATGCTTAATTACTAAATTACATTTTGCTTCGCGCTCCCATAACAACTATTTCCCATTATCTAATTTGAGTGATTTTTCAGGGGAATCCAAGGATGTGTGCTTTTACTTCATGGGTCGACATGGTCAACCCGATGTATGAAAGCGGAAGAGTAACTGAAGATGAAACGCAAACAGAGTATAAGAGAATGAAGGATCACGAAGTTGCATTACGTACACGACGACGTTGAAGGGTCAATAGAGAAGCTTAACCCCGATTCGCTCTATTTCAGCCTTTTTGTTATGTTATGTTGTTGTATGGGTCATGAATGGATTAGGTTTATCTATTTGTTAGCTAATGTTTCATTCTCTTTTTCATCTATTAAGCTCATTTCTGCATCCGCTGCAATGTCTTCAATTCCCTCCTCTTCTTTATCCGTCCTTACTTAATAAATTACGACAAAGCCATTACAAAAAAATATATACAATTAATGAAACTAAATAATTCAAATATTTTAACCAACAAATAAATAATACAATTTCCCACCAAACATTATCAAAACCCTAAACGATATATATAAAACATTACAAAAATATTTTCCTTTCTTACACACAAAAATATATTACATATTATTAAAACAATAACTTATTACATAAATAATTGCTCGCAGGAAAAGTTGAATAGCCAGTCGAACTGGAGGTATTTGACAGGGACTTGTCTGCCTGTCGAACTGCACCAGTTCGATAGGAGACCCTGTCGAATAGCCCCTGTTCGATAGGCCCTATCGAACTGCAGCCGTTCGATCTCCGCGCCAGTCGCATTTTAGCCGTTCGATAGGCCGCCTATCGAACTACATCTGTTCGACAGGGCCTAACTTTTGCGATTTTTCCCGGCTGGCCACTACTTTCGCGATTTTCCATAAAAAAATATAGGTTCTCAAAAAAATTCCAGTTCCATCTACCCTGTTTAGGAGAGTTCAAGGGCCTGTTCGGCTGCAAGGTGTAGCTGGTGCAACACGGTGTTGTTGCCGCAGCTGCTGACACAGAACCACTGTTTCGGCTGGCCGCACCGTAGCTGAATAAGTGCATCCAAATAGGCCGTAGCTAAGCTTTCGGTAGTTCATTTTCTAGATTCTACAGTTACAGACACAATTTCTTAAATTTTAAGAAAAAATCTGAACTGTTTGTAAGAGCTCCTAGCAACTTGAGATTCTGGAAGGATTCTGGAAGGACACTGTAGCCACTAAAAGTTCCCCAAACAAACGAATTTAGTCCATGAATTTTGGTTAAAGATGTCGAATTCATAAATATACAATAAAATAGTCATGTACACTTAAACACCATCTAAAAATTTCCGATGTTCGGAAATATATCACTACGTTATTTTTATGTTCTTAATATCGTGTCACCGTCATTGCTACATTCTAAGCATAGCATCTCCTTCGTATCTCAACCAAAGTCGTATAGCTATTGTTGCGTTCTACCAATGTGTCTTCATTGTTTTTCAACATCTTCATGATAGGAGCACAAAAAGGAGAAGGAATTGAGGATCATCAAATCCATGTCGGAAAAATAATAGCAGGGAGTGAGAGTTGAGGATAAAATCCATATACCCAATCCATCCCTATATCAAGAACACCACGAGAGCCTCGATGTCACTGCGTAAAATATCCATATTCATTCCTTCTCTATACCAAGAACATCAAAATTCATCCTATCTCTTACACCTAATGCCCGTTTATCCGAGAGGAGAGAGAGAGAGAAGGCTTGGGGAGGCAACTTAAAGAATTAATGAGTCATTCCTAGGGTCAAAGTAGCAGGAGGTCGCCATGATGGTGGAGGCGACAGTTCACGGCGTGAAGGCAACATCTGGCTGCAGTGAGGATATTCCCATCATTTTAGTGCAATATATTTTTAAACTAAAAATAGAACACTTCGCAAACTGCCGTGCTAGCAACGTAGCAAGAACACAATGAGCACTGATATTTTTATCTACGTTCAATAAGAATGATATGCAACAACATAGTAAACCTTATTACTAAAAATTAATCTAAACTACATAAACACTTACATTGCTCCATCTAACATGAAAAAATACTACACTGAACGTATTGTTATTCTTATGCTCTCATTCTGATAATTATAGGCGCAAAGTAATCCATTGCATACAAGTCAGCACAATGATGAAATGTTAATTTCATTGCAGCATCATTACATCTGAGTTTGCTACGTAAAGAACGTATTGAATACCGTATAAAGAGAGAATGAGAAAATAGTCAGAAGTACTAACTATAAAAATCAAACAATTGTAACTAAAACAAGATAATGACACGAAAAATTACAACCGTTCATTCCAGCATTCAACATTGACAGTGCCTCCCAAACGATTAACTGCACCAGACACCTGTTCATTTCAACGTGACATTAACAAGAACAATTTGTCAGAACTATTTTTACATGAATTTGTCACAAAACTGGTTGCATATCATGGAGCGAAACCTCCAAATTTAGCCACCAAGTTCCCTCCCCAGAAAAAGAAACAAAATTAGCCAACAGCTGACGAGGGGCCAATAGACGATGTTAAAGTTAAACCACCCGTAATTCAAGAAAAAAGCTGAAGCAGAAGAGATGCAAAGCAATTCACATCACAAGTCGATGGGTTGGTATTGCAATTGCCAACCAACATTTTGCCAAGACCTTGTGCTCGTTAACGCGCCTGCTGGTAAAACTGTAAAGAACAAATACCATTGGGGCACTTACCAGCAGGATAAAGCATGGATGAAAACAAAGGAAATGTACTTGAATGGCTCAGATTAACCCAACTGCCAATTCCAAACAGCAGAAAATGCCTGTGGTTCCGGCAACATGTAAGTACTCCCTCCGTCTCTCTGTACATGAACAAATAAGTAGAGTCGTTCATTATAGCATGTACTATCAAGAAATAGCTGCAAGCCTGCAACTGGTAACTTGCTGGGCAGCAAGGCTGTATGACAGCTAGCTAACGAACATATTGCCGAGGAACCAAGAAGATATTTATTTTAGATAATGGATTAAAACACGGCCTCTACACCCAACACGGATGTACACAGCCAAGAACGAGAAGATGTCAAATGATCTTCAAGGGGTAGCCAAATCATCAGAGACATTCAAGAACTAAGTAACAAACAGCAAAATATGGATGAACAGAAGTATATCCTGAAAGTAAGAAACAACAAAAATAATGATCACACTACAGCTAAGTTAATAAATAGTCAACATTCCTTTTCTTGAGAAAAAAGTCATGAATAGACTATATAGAAATGAAACAACTTGTAAACCAGACTATCATTCATGCAAACACAGCAAAAGCAAAACTTGAAAGAGTTCCAATATTGATGAATAGAAAATACTTGAATCAAAATCAACCCAATTCAATTCATCCTGCACTGGTTATCATTCCTCTAAATGAACAACACAGTAAAATGACCAATTCCTAGAGCCGAATGTTAAGCCCAAGAAAGGAGGGGGTAATTCTAATTTGATACAATTCTGCTATATGCTTTTCAGGCACCAGTTGATCATCATTGCACCTCATTAGGATCTCATTTTGCTTAATTTAGGAAAACGAAGCTCTTATAAGCAAGTATTGTCATAACCGTACATGCCATAATAAGCAAGTTAGACCACAGATGTTGCCCATGAGGCTACTACAGCATACCCCGTTTACCCATTTACCTATAAACCCCCTGTTTACCCATTTACTGGTACAAAAGTAAGAACAAATACCATTTGGCAATTAACAAGAAGTAATAAGGAAAATGCGTATAAGTAAGGAACTGCCATCCCAAGACATGTTTGCCAATTTGCTAGAGCACTTTAAAATGTCAGCTATTGCTAGGAGAAGATAACAGCAATAACGCAGAAAGAAACAGTGTGTGTGTGCTGAAATGCTGATAAAGGCTGAAGATAACATAAGTGCAAAGGGTCATCTTTCAAACCAAAGTATCATGCAAGAAATTGCAGCCTTAATGTAACATGTCTAAGTAGAGAATCAGGAGAGGAATATCACAATACCTAATGCAATTTACCCCTTTGTAATCAAAATTTGCAATTCAGATGGTTGGTACCTCCAATGGGTGAATCCTTTCTGTTCTAAGATTGCCAGGAAACAAAATGATGCTATTTTTATGTCTAATATGTGTCAATAGAAATAGAGAATAAAACAAACTAAACCTTGCAAACTCGAAGAGGGGAGTTTTTGCTTTTCGCCATTAACTCATTCCATCATCTCATATATGCCACTGTATATGATCAGGGCGACGTGCAAATGACAATTGAGGCCTAAACGGAAGTCAAAAATGAGATCAACGAATCCAAAATTTTTTGTTGGTATAGTAATATTAATTTCTCACCAAACAGAAATAATACCAGAGTACCAGACTCAGATCATTACAAATACAGCCATAAGAAAGTAAGGACTGTTTTGGGTAAAGCATGGTTGAAAACAAAGGAAATATACTTGAATGGCTCAGATCAACCCAACTGTCAATTCCCAACAGTTACAAATGCCTATGGTTCCGGCAACATGTTGATAGTACTCCCTCCTTCACTCCGTACATGAACAAATGAGTAGAATCATTCGTTATAGCATGTACAGACAAGAAATAGCTGCAACTGGTAACTTGCTGGGGAGCAAGGCCTCCTATAATGCCAGCTAGATGAACATATTACCAAGGAACCAAGAAGATACCAAATGATCTCGAAGGGGCAGCCAAATCATCACAGCCATTCAAGAAAACCAGGCTATGGAATTCACAAAAAATCCATTAGAAAATTTAATAGCAACTTTAGCTTATGATCATGATTAGGATTCATTTTGTCATGCGAGCTAACCAATAAAATTTTATTGATGCATCTATAGTCTCGTGAGTAGACAATGGGGAATGGTTTTAGAGAAATGAGGTTCTCTTTTAGAATTTCGTTGCAACGCACGAGCATTTAGCTAGTACTATTAAACTTGCTCTAAGCAGAGAACGTACGTGCTTGTGCTGCCAGAGGGAGGGAGAAGAGGGATGGCAATGTGCAACAAAATGGCGAGTAAAAGTGAAAAATCCAACAACGGCAGGTCAGATTACAAATTGCTCGGTAATCCCAGGCAGGAAGCCAATGCGGATACCGCCACATGGTCCCCAATACCCACTGCCACAAGCGCCACTGGCATCTGTGGCTGCCAAAGCGATGGCCTCCACACCAATGCGGCTCAGCGCATGCTAGGCAGTGGGTAATGGCCCCGAGAAGCTGAAATCCAAGGCAGCCGCCGCCGCTCGGGAGAGGCACCCAAGCCAAACAGCCTCATTCCTCATCACTGTGGGGAATTTAACTATTTGCAACTCTTCAAACAAGCCGCGGTTTTGAGCGAATGCGATCATCAGCCACCGCTAGGGGAGAGAATGGCCGATGTAGCACTTTACCTCGCGGCTCACGGAGCATGGGATTCAGTTGAACCCCCCCCCCCCCCCCCCAATTTTTTTCAGGGAATAAACTTTCTGTTATTAGTACCAGATCTAGAAGAGAAGCTAAGGTTAACGCAAATTCGAGAAAATGTGTGGGTAGAGAGAAAGGGATGATAAAGAGGAAGTGTACTTGAATGGCTCAGATTAACCCAGCTGTCAATCCCCAACAGTTACAAATGCCTATGGTTCTGGCAACATGTAAATAATACTCCCTCCGTCACTCTGTACATGAACAAAGGAGTAGAATCATTCATTATAGCATGTACTGACAAGAAATAGCTGCAACTGGTAACATGCTGAGGAGCAAGGCCTCCTAGTATGACAGCTAGCTGAACATACTACCAAGGAACCGAGAAGATACAAATGATCTCCGAAGGGCACCCAAATCATCACAGCCATGCAAGAAATAAAAATTAACAAACAACGAAATATGGATGCACAGAAGTATGTTCTGAAAGTACGAAACAATAAAAAATAATGATCACACTACAACTACTGAACAAACAAGTAACATTACTTGAGATAAAAAGTCATGAATAAACTACATGCAACGAAACATACAAACTTGAAAACCAGGCCTTTAATGTTCCATAACATAATTGAATATAAGCCAAAGGTGGCATCCACCTTGTGAACAAAATTGAGTACCAGGTCACCGCCATGGTGTCATTTAATAGGCATAAGAAGAACAGGATAGTGAACAAATTTGCAAATATATGTGAGAAGAAAAGCAATTCAGCACACCAGAAATGTCTGCTCCAGAGAAAAGCAAAAAAATGCAGAGGTACACAAACAGAAAGTTGAAAAACAACAAAAACATGCTTCAAATAGCAAGTTCCTGAAATGAGCTCAACTAAATGGATGGCATGTGCTCACCTTTTTTCCTAATCAAAATATGCAAAATAAAAGGGCGAAATCTTGAGAGCTACTGTTACAATAGTAGTAAGTAGTAACTGGTTACTGACAGATAAAAGTGAAATGAGCAGTAAGATTCAATTAAATAAATGAATGGAGTACCCAGATTTTGCATCTGGCCATTCAAATAAGCCAAAATTGAAGCTGTCATGAAATAACCTTGCCAACTCACACAATAGCAAGTGCTGCTACAGAACTGAAGCACTCAACTCAACAATCACCACAGTCGAGTTCTGATGTGCATTTCCAGTACCATCTAAGATCCAACCATTTGTCTGCTATTCAATCAACCAAATATGCTATGGGGTATTTCACTTTTCTTTCACCCAATCTTCTGTTTGTATGCATGGAAAGGCAAATTCTGAAAATGGAAAGGCCCAGTGTTAGGTTGTTAGCTAAGATCACAAATAGGTAACAGAATTCCTAACATTTGAGATCATAAGAAGTATATCGGATAAGTGATGTGTTGTGGTTGTCCCATTTCAGCTTCATATTCTGTCTCTTGACACTACACTACGTCAACCAACTTTCTGCCCTACAGACACATATAGAGGATGCAAAAAAAATTGAAAACTTCTAATACTCCCTCCGTTTTCAAATAATTGTCACAATTTACTTTCTCCATTCAAACTATAATCATAGGTGGCTCTTATTAATACATATACAAAGCCTTGTAAACATACAATATTAGTAAAGTGCTATTCTTAGATAACGTAACTAAATATTTTCAAAATTATTATTAGTGAAAGTTTGAAGGTGTCAAGCCAATGGCAACAATTATTTGAAAACGGATAGAGCAATTAAAAGTAACCATTCCATTGTCATCCCATGTAACTTTCTGCATTCAAACGGTTGCCTGCAAAATCAAACCATACGATTTGCGTGCTCATGGGTAACTTCAGTGTTCATGTATTCGGAAGTGAGCCTAAATGGCTTGGTGGGAGACTGGGAGGTATGGGTGTACACCCCCACCACCCAAGCCATCTTCGACTCTATCCTATCATCAAAACTTTGGTGCATGTTTCTTCCCTATTAAAATGATACTAAGTTCTTCATTGGCATCCTTCAATAATTGATATTGTGTGTTGTGCACAGCAGCTTCTTAATGAGTCAAATTCATCATTTCCAGCAGATGGGCAAGAAAAAGTAAAACAAAAAAGTGCTAAGAGAAAAATGATGAAATATGTCCACTCCAGGTGAAAGCTGGGAGTTGGAGGACAAAACAACGGAATAGGCTAGAAGCAGAAAAAAAAGCAAGCACATGTTTGTAGAGGCTAGAAATAGGATAGATGCTGCAGATCATGCTGAATGTCCCCTGAGTAAAGTAAAAGTACATGGTTGAAAACAAAGGAAATGTACTTGAATGGCTCAGATTAACCCAACCATCAATTCCCAAACAGTTGCAAATGCCTTGGTTCCGGCAACATGTAAATACTCCCTCCGTCCTCCATACATCAACAAATGAGTAGAATCATTCATTATAGCATGTACAAACAACAAATAGCTGCAACTGGTAACTTGCAGGGGAGCAAGGCCTCCTAGTGTGACAGCTAACTGAACATATTACCTAGGAACTGAGAAGATACCAACGATCTCCAAGGAGCAGGCAAATCATCAGAAATTAAAGAAAAAACAACAACAAACAATAAATATGAAAAAACAACACAATGATCACACTACAGCTAACTGAACAAACAGTTAACATTCCTTTACTTGAGACAAAAACCATGAATAGACGACATAGAAACGAAATATACAGACTTGAAAACAAGACTAGCACTCATCACAGCAAATGCATAACAGAGTGTTTACATCAAATAGAATACGATGCCACTGCTTTGGTCCATAACATCACAAACTGAATTGTTCCATGAAATTATTGAACATCAGCCAGTGTGGCATTAGCCAAGTCAACAAAATTGAGAACCAGATCACTGGGCATGGTGAATTTACCAGGTAAAAGCAGAATGGGATGCTGAACTAGTTTGCACATATATGTGAAAAGAAAAGGAACTATAGCCACCGTGTAAACTCCACATGCTTGAGGAACTTCCCCACACATCCAGCAAGAATGGATGGCAAGCATACGAAACCAAATAAAAAATGGCAACTGATTCTGAACCAGCAAAAACATATCATACGGCAGCTCAGATCTCACATCGCTGCCTGAAAATCAACCCACCAAAAAAAACCGCCACATATATAAAACTGAACCCCATAAAACCATTCGTCTGTTTTCCTCTCAATCCTGTTGCAAAGCACGGGCACAGCACTAGTATTCCAAATGTATGAGTCACCTCCCTCTGCATGACCATTGAATGGGATTGTTCATGAGAAAACCAATAAGAAAACCACCTCCACTACCACCGCCAGCACGCAAACTGGTAACTTGCTGCAGAGCAAGCCTCCTAGTTTGGAGGCTAGCTGATCAATTGAGCAAAGAACCAACTCATGAGGTGTTAATAGATCCCCTGACACCAAAGGGCAGCAAATTCATCACAGCCAAGCAATAAAAAAAAGTAGTGTGTCTTTCTCAAAATTAATTTGGAACAATACATTGCAAGCAACCAAAGAAACTGTTGTCTTCACTTCTCTGTGAGCTGCCTCGGAAAAGGCTTAACATCATCACCATCATCATTGCATTCAGTTGGGACAAGTCCAGGTCCATTGTAATAGGGAAGTGAAGAAGAAAATGCTGGCATAGAAACACAGTTCACAGAGAAAAAGTAACAAGGGCTCCTTTGGAACACAGGATTTTCCCAGGAATTAGTTCAACTCCCGTGTAAATCCTCCATTCTATAGGAGGCCTAAGTAGACTCAGATTCGCCTTTACTCAGTCATACAGACCCAACCGCCACATATCTTGCTCCACAATCTACACATCGTAATGTAAGTGGATTTGCCCTGGTTATCATTAACAGAATGACCATCCTAGGTGCAAGAACCACCTAACATTAGTGAGTGGATAGGTTGCCAGAGATGATAGGATCAGGTCCAATTGACACCCACAGCTGCCTAGATTGTTCAATGGCAGGACTGTCAGAAAAGGTTGATCATCATTGCCCTTCATCCACATACCATTCCATGTTTCCAAAATTCTAGAGACAGATGAGAAAACCATACATATATATACTCCCTACGTTCAAAAATATAAGCAGAGTACAAATGCACGTACATACTGCCAACGAGATCAGCTCGCAAGCTCTCTCTCTCTCCCACAAGCGTGTGGTGAGGAGTAAGGAAGATGGCAGTGTAGAGTAAAATGGTGACCAAATACTGAAAATCCATCATTGGCGGCTCAGATTTCACATCCCAGGGAAGGAAACTGACGAGGAATAAGTTCACTTTACGTCCCTCAACTAATGTAAATGGATCTGCCTGGTTATCATTTATCGGGATGACCATCCAAGGCGCAAGAACCACCTAACATTAGCAGGTGAATAGGTTACAGAAAGGCCGATTTGGTTTAGGGTTTGGAGTTTTGTGTGTACTGAACTGTAACCATATATATATGCATACATACGAGCCCACAAGATCAGGCTCGTGAGCTCTCTCGCGCAAGCACGCGGAGAGAGAGGGGGGAAGAAGGGATGGCAATGTACAGTAAAATGGCAACCAAATTGTGAAAAATCCTTTAACGGCGGCTCAGATTTCACGTTGCCCAAACAACCCGGGGGCAGAAAACCGACAAGGATACAGCCTCACAGCCCCCACCCCTTCCGCCACAGGCACCTCGACATCAGCGGCTGCCAAAGCAGTGGCCTCCATGCCAATGCGGCGCGTCACATGCAAAGCGGCGAGGAATGGCTCTGAGAAAGCGGAGATCCGAGGCAGCCGCCGCCGCTCGCGAGAAGCACCGGAGCCAACAACCTCCTTCCTCATCGCCGCCATTTCAAACACCCAACTTTTGGGGGGAACAAACTGTCTGTTACTAGTACTAAGGTTAAGGCACAGAGAAAAGCTTCCAAGCTTCCAGATCTAGAAGAGAAGCTAAGTTAAGGCAAAGAGAGAAAGGTGTGGGCAGAGGGGGATGAGAAAGAGGATGCACGTACGGATGCTCACCAGCGAGTATGCAGCAGAAGCAGCAATACAACGGCACCGCTGCTCGCGGGATGGAGATCAGGGGCCAGGGGCACCATGGACCTCAAGGCAGCGAGGGAGCTCCCAATGGTTGTCAGATGTTTTCACCTCAATTTCTGGCAACATACCATGGCACTCCCAGCGTCAAGCCCAGGCAGACACCCTGTCCCCCAAACCCATGAGGAGATGCCTCCACCACAACGGTAGCAGCAGCAACAACAACAACAGTATATACATACATATATATATATATATATATATCAGATCATTACAGCAGCAGCAGCTGAATGACGAGGAGAGCCCAAGCCAGTGGTAACAGCTAACTTCGCAAAATCGAGACCGAAAGTCCAAAATAACCATTCATCACTGACAGGAGCTCAGGCCTGAAGGTCCGACGACCAAACCCTACCCGTCACCACGGCACCGATGCCACATCAGACAACACCAACCTACAGTTCCCGGCCCCCAACATCGCCGCACGGCCATTGATGAGCATCCAGGCAGTTGCGCACGTGGCGGAGGCGGCACCGAAGAAGTCCCTTGAACACAAGTGAGTGAGTTGCCACTTTGTTCGGAGGGGGTGTTGGGAGAGACAGATTACAGACCTGTCAAAGAGTGACAAATAGTAACAATGGCATGGATCCAGTGGCAAATAGTTAAATTTAATTTTCTGCTTACCATAGCTCAGTTTGTAGCAGAGCGTCGAACTGATACACGCACGCACGCGAGCGTACACAGTAAGGAGACAAGAGGATCAGAGGAGAGATTGGGAGGAGGAGAAGGTGGTGGTGGTGACGGCGGCAGCGGCGGCGGATGGCAGTCAAGCGAATCCACTCTTTTGCGATGGTAGATATGCAACCTTTCCAACAAGGTCCAGATATAGATGGGGATTATAGCCATTAGTTAAGCTCTACTATTATCCTTGCTCTAATCTACGGTTCCCTGCCCACACCACCGCGCGCACAGCCATGGATGAGCATCCAAGCAGCAAACTGGGCGTGGCGGGAGGCGGCCCCGAAGAAGATCCCTTGAACACAAGTGCGTTGCCATTTTGTTCAGAGAGGGTGTTGTGAGATGAGAGAGAGAGATGAGATTACGGATCTGTCAAACAGTGGCAAATAGTTATAATGGCATTGGATCCAATTAACCCATAGTTAATTTTTCCCCTTGTGTTCTCTTCTAGATCAGTGTGTGTGTGTAGAGTGTGGAACTGTACACGCACGCGAGCGTACACTGAGAGGAGAGGAGATTAGAGACTGGAAGGAGGGGAAAATGCAACTGAAACAAATCGAAATCTGGTGATGGTGATGGTAAAGGCAAGCACACCAAACCAAACCAAATCAAAAGTGCAACTGAAACAAACGTACGAATCCTCCATCCATCGCCGCGGTGGTGGCTCAGATCTCGCCGTGGCGGCGTGGCCACCCGCCGCGGCACTCCGACGACGGGAGGCCGCACCGCACCCCCACGACCCAACGGATCCCAAACCCCCCACCACCGAGTTCGCCGCGGCGGCTGCTCCACTCCACCAGTGGGAGCATCCCAAGCCGCAGCAACGCCGCGCGGAGGCAGGGGGTAGCACCGGTGGATCGTGTGGACGATACCGCCGCCGCCCGGCGTTGCATCCGTCCGCATCGCCACCTTTCCCACAACACAAGGTCCCGGGTTCGATCGATCGATCCATGCCATGCATGATGATGCATAGGCCACCGCAGGTGCGGCGAGCGGCGTCGCCCTGCTCGGCTCGGCTAGTCAGCTCAGCTCTCCGCCGCCCACCCGCCGCGGCGGCCTAGCGATTGTAGAGGAGAAGAGTGAGGTTGGGGAAAAGGAGAAAAGGGAAGAGGAATTTGGGAAGAGGAGGAGATGAACTCCGAAGAGAGAAATTTGCGGTTATGCCATCGTCAAAAACCGGGGTCGCCGGCAGAGAGGTTTTTGTACGGGGAGACTCAAGAGAAGGACAATATTGGGCTATAAACCTACAGGTTATGTGAAATAGAGATAGAAGAAAAGTGAGCAGGGTTAACTTCTATAAGAGCTAAGCTATACATTTGCTTCGAGATATTAACTTTAGTGAGAGAGAGAGAAGTGGAAAATAGAGCCAAACTTAACAGTTATTAGCTTCAGGATGAACTAATGAACAATTGTTAGTTATTCCATTAAACTTACTCTAGGAGGGAAGGCGTTGCTGTAGCCGTGTACCTGTACACGATGGGAGCGTACACGTAGCGAGCGGAGAGGGCACGGAGAGGAATCCAATGATCCACGTGTCCGTAGACGTAGTCGCTCCCAGTCACAGGCCCATCTGGGCCGGAAGTCGGGCCTGTTCGGCCGCTTTGTGGGCTGAAAACAAATCCATGCCTTCCTTGGATCAAAACCCATAAACTAGTATATAAAATCTGTGCCTGTGCGTTGCCACGAGATCTTGAGTAATACAGGATCTGCGCGCAGTAGGGGAGGGAGGAAGATCGCGTCTTTAAATTAGTAGAGAAAAAAACATAAGATTGGGTAACATTGCAAAAATTCGCATGTATTAATTAAAAACAATGAAATTTGATCGAATCCAAAGCAAAAGGTTTTAACAAATTCGAAACTTGACGGTTTCAACAAATTTTCAACCAGATTGCCTACGAAAAACATAAGCTTAAAATTTTAAGGGCAAGAAAAAACATGAGTTTGCGCACAACTGCAATATAGTACACATGTTCATTAAAAACAACGAAATTTGATCAGATCTGAAACAAAAGTTTTCAGCAAATTCGAAACTTGCGGTTTGAACAAATTTTCAACCGTAATTATTTGAGAATCACACGAGGGGCAGGCACACTGTAGAATTTACAGGAGAAAACGAGATGCTGAAAAAAAAGTGAAAGTACAGTACAAATCACCGAAGCCACTCAAGCCAGAACCTCGCTGTAGGCCTGCAGTGGCTGCTTGGCTATCCCTCAAGCTTCAAGCCCAGCAGTATTAGATCAGAACATAAAAATTCAGACAAGATAAATACATGAGTTTTCCCATCGAATTGCTGACAATGACAACAGATGACACAATTGTTCAGGCCATCAATCAGTAACAAGCCAAAAAAATAACAAAACAAAAAAGAGGGTTGTCTGAATAAACATACCTTCTGGAGCATATCCCAAAATTACCGGCAGGTAAATAGTACAACTTTAAACAAGCAAGTGCAACAAAACAAACGACGAGGAACTCAAATATACACTAGAAATTTAAATTAGAAAATCTTTATGGAATGGCTCAAATTTCACCCCCATTATGAATCACCAAAGTTGGATCATGCTACTGTAGCAGAACAATGCAATAGAATCTGTCTCAATCTCTCTCTCTCTCTCTCTCTCTCTCTCTATGTGCATAAACCATCAAATGGAATTGGCATGTTCATGATAGATCATAGAAGTAATAAAAACCTCAGTCGGCCACCACCGCCGCCGCCGCCACCACCATCGCCAGCAAATAGCCACAAACTGGTAGCTTGCTGCAAAGCAAGCCCTCCTAGTTTGGCGACTAGCTGATCAATTTAGCAAGGAACCAACTCAGGCAGTGTTAATAGATCTCCAACACCGTCAAAGGGCAGCAAATTCATCACAGCCATTCAGTGGATAACATACAAATGAGATGCAACAAAACAAAAGGAAAGTGTTTTGCTGAGAAATTAATTGGAAACACTGCTCTACAAGCAACAAAAGGAAACTGTTGCCATTTGTTCTGCCAGATTATCACAGCATTGACCAAAAGTACATGTAATAACTTCAAACAATAAAAAATGTAAGGCGTTGTTTGGCCCCTTTATCCAATCACAAATGCTGATGTCCATAGCACGCAGACAAATCAGACATGTGAGGTAGGACAATTGTAACACTATTACACAAAGATGCCAAGCCAACCTTCAGTGAAATGCTAAAGAGAAACAAAGCAAGAAATCCAAAATAATTCGATTTTAATCAGGTCAACAGATGTAATAAGAAGGAGAAGGGAACAAATCATTCAGATCTCCCGTTCAAAAGATCACCATGGAGAAGGAACAGGGATGGCAAAGCAATGTACACTAAAATCGTGACCAAATGATGAAAAATCCATCAATGGTGGCTCAGATTTCGCATTGCCCGGCCAACTCCAGGCAGGAGGCCGAGCGGATACCACCGCATGGTCCCCAACTCCCACCGCCGTAGGCTCAGCGGCAGCCAAAACAATGGCATCCACACCAATGCGGCGGGAGATGGCCCCGAGAAGCAGAAATCCGAGGCAGCCACGGCCGCTAGGGAGCAGCGCCAGAGCCAAACAGCCTCATTCGTCATCGCCACAGGGAATTTAACTATTTGCCACTCTTCAAACGAGCCGCGGTGTCAAGCGAATGCGAACATCAGCCACCTGCTAGGAGGATGGAATAGCCGATCTTAGCACTTGCCTCGCGGCTTGCACCTTTTTTCTCCAAATTTGCCTTAACCCTAGCTTCTCTTCTAGATTTTTGTTCCTCCAAAAAAGATTTTGGGGGGGTGGGGGGTGGGGGAGGGGGTGGATGAGAAAGAGGATGGGAGCAAGTACACTATGGGTGCTCACCGGCAAGCGAGCGAGCGAGGATGCGGCGGAAGGAAGCAGCAGGACACCGGCACCGCTGCTCACTGGATGGATATCTGTGCAGGCCATGTATCAGTAGTCCTGTACGACGGCAGCGTGCCATTGCACCGCTCGTGGCCTCGTTGGAGAGGCATCCAATGCCCCACGTTCCACAGATGGGAGTGGCTCACAGGTCATCTGGGCCAGCAGTCCAGCCTGTTCAGCCGCTTGTGGACTCAAAACTAGCCCGTGCCTGCGTCGGATCAAAACTAGTACTACTAGTTAGCTATGCATTTTGCCAAGAACAAAAACATAAGATTGAGGAACACTGCAAATTTCACATATTAATTAAAAACAATGAAATTTGATCAAATCTGAAACAAAAGCTTTTAACAAATTCGAAACTATGCGGTTTGAACAAATTTCAACCAGAACTAGTATGAGAACCACATGAGAGGCAGGCACGTTGTAGAATTTACAGGCCAAAACGAGATGCTGCCAAAAAAAGGGAAGTACACGTACAGTAGAAATCACCTTTCTGCAGCCAGAACCACGCCGCATTGCTGCTTGGCTATCACCCAAGCTACAAGCCCAGTAATATTAGATCGAAACTTAAAATCAGAGGAGATAAAAATCAGACGAGCTCTCCAATCGTATATTGACAATGCCAACAGATGAGACAATTGTTCAGAGGCCATCATCAATCAGTAACAAGCAAAAAAAATAATGAAACAAAAAAGTAGGTTGTTTGGAAGAAAAGAAAATAAACCTTCCTTCCCGAGCACATCCCAAAAGTACCACAGCGGTTAATAGAACTTTCAGATAAAAATCATAGGAATGCACATCCAGCAAGTGCAACAAACAAACAACAAAGAACTCAATACACTGGAAATTAGAAAATCATTATGGAATGGCTCAGATTTGACCCCCTTCGTGAATCACCAAAGTTGAAGCATATGCCACTCTAGCAGAACAATGCAATAGAATCTCTCTCTATGCGCATGAACCATCAAACGGGATTGTTCATGATAGAAGTAAGAATAACTCAGTCCGCCGCCACCACCACTGCCACCGCCAGCAAATAGTCGCAAACTGGTAACTTGCTGCAAAGCAAGCCCTCCTAGTCTGGCGACTAGCTGATTAATTTTGCAAGGAACCAACTCAGGAAATGTTAATAATCTACCAACACCACCAAATTTCAGAAAATTTACCACAGCCATTCAAAACATGCAAACAAAATGCTAGAAAACAAACAGAAAGTGTTTTACTGAAAAATTAATTTGAAACACTGCAGTACAAGCAACAAAAGGTAACTGTTGGCATTGGTTCAGTTTACATGAAAGGCATGGCTGCACTAAGCTGAAAGGACAAAAACATAAAACTTGCAGGCCAGGTTATCACAGCATAGACAGAAAGTACATGAACTAACTTCAAAGTTCAAACAAGGAAAATGTAAGGCATTATATGGCCCCTTTATCCCATGACAAAAGCTGATGTTCATAGCACGCAAACAAATAAGACATTTGAGGTAGGACAACTGTAACACTATTACACAAAGATGTCCAACCATCCTTCAGTTAAACGCTAAAATGATTCACCATGGCAGTGAGTAGTAAACAGCAATGAGCCAATGAGTACTCAAAACTTAATTTCATCTCTTGATGAGCATGTCACTAATTTTCCACCACAAGAAACTGATCACTTATTATTAAGATGGCAATTAGCTTCAAAGAATGTCATAGAGGGGTTGTGTTAAATTTACCAGCACAGAAGCACTATGAATAGTGAAATAGCATTGAGCGGGCTCAGTTTCGCCTTTCCTCCATCACACAAAACCCATCTTTCACATCTCTTCCTGCACAATCTACTCATAGTAATGTAAGTGGAGCTGCACTGGTTATCACTCATCAGTCATCAGAGTGACCATCCTCGGCACAGATTCACTAACATTAGTGGATGGTTGAATAGGCTCCAAGAGAGGAGAGTCGATTCTTTGATACACGGCTCCCTCAATTGCTCAAAAGCCATGCTATTCAGAAAAGGTCATAAACAACGTCGTCATTTGGTTACAATGTTGTGGTAACTCCAAAATTGCATTACAGTACTAATAATATGCCCGTGCACTGCAACGGGCCCATACCATTGGGATGGGCTTGCACAGACCTTATGACTGAGGGTAGGCTAGGAGTGTGGATCGAGCAGAAAGCACGGGATCAGACCAGTTTTTTTTTCTTTTTGTTAACCAACCATTTTCGGTGGTTGCAAAGGACTGGACTTTTAAGTAATATAGAAAAAAATTGCGAATGCAACAAACACGGAGGGAAGTGCAGTAGAAATATGCTGACAGAGAAACACCATCCACAAAGAAGGCATAGAGTTGGGATGAAAACGGTATGGAAAATCCCGACCATTCATGCGCTATTTATTCTGTTATGTACGACAGTTATATTCCGACTCCCTTTTTTTTCTGGATATGGTATAGGGTTTTTTCGACCATTTTAGCGGTATTACTGTTTTCATGCAGAATTTCCGAAGAAATTGCCGTATAATAGCGACAGTCCAACAAAATATAAAAAAACTACGAACGGAAATGGTTTAAGCATCTTTCCAGCCGTTTTCATCCCAACTATAGTTTGATTCCCATGAAAATGCTCCAAAAATATCCTCCTTTGAAACGCAGGATATTCACAGAAAATAGTTCAATTCCCGTGAAAATGCTCCAAAAAAATATCCACTCCAAAGGAGGCCTAAGTGGGCTCAGATTCGCCTTTAATCAATCATACAGACCCAACCCCCACATATATTGCTCTACAATCTACTCGTCCTAATGTAAGTGGATCTTCCTTGGTTATCATTAACAGAATGACCATCCTATGTGCAAGAACCACCTAACATTACTGAGTGAATAGGTCACAAGAGATGATAGGATCAGGTCTAATTGACACCCTCAACTGCCTTGATTGTTCAAAGGCATGCTTGTCAGAAAAAGCTGATCATCATCGCCCCTCATCCACATTCCCATATTCCATTCCATGTTTCCAACATTCTGCGGAGGCTGGTCCAGGACAATGGCATCAAATGGCCACCTTGAATGTCCAACAGAAAGCTCATTACCACAATATGAAGTGAACTGGCAATTATTGGACAGCATATTGCACTTTCGCCAGGAATTCTGAGCTAAGTTTAAGAATTCGCAGAGGAACACAGGCAGCACAACACACCATATACAGAGATGAGCAAGAGGAGATTACGTCGGCCGCGACAGCGAGCGGCGACAGCAGGAGCAACTAGCAAATAAAAACCATCATCACCCCACATCCATCCATCCATCAGATATTCAAATCAGATCAGATCTCGCATCTACCAACCAAATCCTGACGCGGAAGCCACACCAGACTCCACCGCAGGTTCCCAGCCTTTGCTGCTATGCATCCAAGGCAATGGAGCAGCAGAGGCAGCACCCTAGAAGTGGGGAACTGACACGGAGACCGGTTGGAAGTAGAGCTGTAAAAGCTCAGCTCGAACTCGAAACAAACCACTCTGGGAGAGAGTATTTCAGCGCAGAAGCGCCTATATAGTTGAGGGTTTTGGGTTTGGACGGTGTGAACTGTGATCAAGCACACACATAGACGAGCTCATTTTCCTGAGACAAGTACTGTGCATGTGCATTGCAACGGGATCTGGAGTAATACGGGATAGTGAGAGCGCTCGCCTTGCACGCTCCGCCGCTCAACCCCCCCATGGTAGCCTCATGCTTAAACCTTCCAGTACTCCAGCACGCAGCAAACAAATCCGCAACAAAAACAGAATGGTTTGGAATAAGGGCAGGAGGGAGAGAGCGAGTTTGGAGTTCATCACCAACAGAATAAACCAATACAACTCCCAACTCCAGATGGATTCATGCATCTCCAGTCTCCCCACCCCCTACATTGTCTCAGGCTGAAATTCTGACAAATTGACCCTAGACCGTGCCAAAACTATTTCCAGAAATAAAAAGCAGGATATTCACAGGAATTAATTCAATTACCACAAAAATGCTCCCAAAACATCCTCTACTCTAAAGGAGGACTTAGGGCTCAGCTTCACCTTTAATTGACCATGCAAACCCAACCCCCACATATCTTGCTCCACAATCTACTCATCATAATGTAAGTGGATCTTCCCTGGTTATCATTAACAGAATGACCATCCTAGGCGCAAGATCCACCTAACATTAGTGAGTCAATAGGTCACAAGAGATGATAGGATCAGGTCTGATTGATACCCCCAGCTGCCTTGATTGTTCAAAGGCATGCTTGTCTTGATCATCATCGCCCCTCATCTGCATTCCTACATTTCATCACATGTTTCCAACATTCTGGAGAAGCTGGTCCAGGTACATTGGCATCAGATGGCCACCTTAAATTTCCAACAGCAAGTATGCTTTTGTGATCACTGTTTCTCATTAGCATAAAAAAAAGTGAACTAGCAATTATTCCACAGCATATTGCGCTTCCACCAGGAATTCTGACCATACAGAGATGAGCAAGAGGAGATTGCGGCAGCGACGAGCAGGCAAAAGCAGGAGGATCAACTAGCAAATCAAAACCATCATCACCACACATCCATCCATCCATCCATGCATCAGATATTCAAAGATCAGATCAGATCACACATCCACCCACCAAATCCTGACGCTGGAGCCGCACCAGACTCCACCGTAGGTTCCCAGCCTTGGCTGCTACGAATCCAAGGCAATGGAGCAGCAGAGGCGGCACCCTACAGGTGGGGAACTGATGCAGAGACCGGTTGGAACTTGGAAGTAGGGCTGTCAAAGCTCAGCTCGAGCTCAAAACACACACACCCTTGGAGCTAGTTATACTATTAAACTTGCTCTAAGCAGAGTACATAGTACCAGCTTTCTCTCACGCAAGCACGCGGAGAAAGAGGGGGGAGGAAGAGGGATAGCAATGTGCAATAAAATGGCGACTAAATCTATCCTACTTAAAATGTTTACCCACAATACTATCACAGTATCACGCCACCCTCCAAAGAGTCCTCTCCATTTCACTATTGACTCTTCTAAATTTCGAAATCACCTACTTATTCAATAAGGAAAATCATAAAAGTATTCTTTGGACTAAATATGTGCTTAATTGACTTAATAAGCTAGAAAACCGTGTTTTTTTTCCGTTGCAACGCACAGTCTCTTTGCTAGTAGTGAAAAATCCAACAAAGGCGGCTCAGATTTCGCGTTGCTCGGCCAACCCTGGGCAGATAGCCGACGCGGATACCGCCACACACGGTCCCCATCCTCCACCACCACAGGCGCCGCGACATCGGCAGCTGCCAAAGCAGTGGCCTCCACACCAATGCGGCACGGCGTGCGCCATGTGGCAGGAGATTGGCCCCGAGAAGCGGAAATCCGATGCGGTCGCCACCTATCAGGAGAGGTACGGGAGCCAAACGGCCTCATTCCTCATCGCCGCAGGGAATTCAACTATTTGCAACGCTTCAAACGAGCCGTGGTTTCAAGCGAAATGCCATCATCAGCCACCGCTAGCGGGATGGAATGGCCGATTGTTGCACTCGCCTCGCGACTCGCTGAGCAATGGGGTTCAGTTGAACCCCCAGTTTTTGGGGAAATAAAATGTGACAAAATGCAGTTTCCAGATCTAGAAGAGAAGCTAGGGTTAACGCACGCAAATTCGAGACAAAGTACGGGTAGAGAGAGATGATGACAAAGAGGATATCCGCAGGTACGGATGCTCACCAGCGAGTGAGTAAGGATGGAGATCGTCGCAGGCGGCGGGTGGGTGAACTCGCGAGGAGATTGTTGCAGTTTGCAGGTGTACCACTGACATTGGGGCCATAGCGATGGCAATGTAGAGTAAAATGGCGACCAAATGGTGAAAAAAAAAACATCAATGGCGGTCAAATTTCGTTGCCCGGGCGAGCTCCCGAGCAGGAAACCGCCGCACGGCGGGTCCCCATCCCCGCCGCCACAGCCGCCGCGGCATCGGCGGCTGCCGACGCGGTGGCCTCCGTACCAATGCCCGGCGGAGGCGCAGCTCCCGGGGGATGGCCCCGAGAAAGCGGAGATCCGAAG
The DNA here is from genome assembly GCA_000573905.2 of Oryza punctata. Taxonomy (NCBI): domain Eukaryota; kingdom Viridiplantae; phylum Streptophyta; class Magnoliopsida; order Poales; family Poaceae; genus Oryza; species Oryza punctata. The sequence continues at coordinate 33,247,327 of CM002493.2, forward strand.
GCGGCCGCCTCCGCCGCCGCCGCTCGGGAGACGCGCCGGAAGCAACGGCATCCTTCCTCCTCGTCGTCATCATCATCATCATCATCGTGGTTAATTTCCGGCGATGCGATCATCAGCCATCGCGAGCGCGCGCGGGAGGAGGCGGATGGTCAGAGCGCTCGCCTCGCATGCTCCGCCGCTCCCCCCCCCCCCCCCCCCCCGGCGCTCGGTGGCCGTGGCCTCACGCATAAACCCTTCCATTCCATTGCTCCACCACCAAGCAACAAAATCGCAAGAAAAACTGAATGGTTTGGAAGGGCAGGGGAGGGAGAGAGAGAGAGATGGATTCATGGATCTCCCGTCTCGGTTCTCACTCTCACAGTAAGCGGAGGAGGCGGCGAGGAGGACGAGGAGAGGAGAGGATAGAAGAGCCGAGCCGAGTTGTGGCGAGTTCGGCGGTGGGCCGGTGGCCCGGTGGGGATAGAGATGGACTGGTCGATGAAGGGAAATAGGGGGACACTTAGGCTTCGTTCGTACGTGTGAATTCGGAAATCGGCAGTGTTCCGTGCACTGGAAGCGTGGTTCCGCACAGTAAATAAACGAGCGCATGGACAGGAAAGGTCTTAATGGCGTGAACGGACGTTGGTGGGCCGGTTGCCACTCGCCATTTCCATCGGGAATCAGCGCTGCCTGGACCATTCTCGCTCTCTCCGATCCCCTTTCTTCCTCTTTTCGCTGATGGTCTCCCAGGCGATGCGAGTAGACCACCAGGCGATTCAATTCCCCTCGACTACAGGCCCGTGCTTCCCCATCGATTCTCGCCTGCAGCCCCGTGCTCCCCAGCGATTCCCGGCCGCACGTCGTCTTGCGGCACCGGTCGGCTAAAAGTGACGGAAGCGGCGGAAGCGGAGGTGCTATACGTCTCTGGAGCTGTCAGCGTCACCCTCGAGGGTGGCAAAAGCTGAGCGGCGTGCTCGTTGTGCGCGTCGTCATCGGTGCCCATCAAGCCTGTCAGCTTTTCCAGTGTGCCCGCGTGAGTGCTCGTACTCTTGGGTGATACAGTGGTTGCGTGATTGGTCGCATCAAGGCGGCCAAGCTGGCGGAGTTCTGCAGCCACCTTTATTTGAGGCCGAGTGTGTGCAGCGTAGGATGGAGATAAGAGCGAAGAAGCGTAAGCGAGAGCTTGAGCTCTTACGGACCGCATTGGATGGGGCCATTGTTGAATCCCCTCTAGTCGTGCCAATCTCTATCCGGGGTGGTGATCTGGAGTCCGGCGAGGGTTCCTCCGACTCCGTCACCTCCGACGTGGGCAGCACCAAGGCTGCAGCCGACGACGTTGTGCACATCGCCCATGCCCTACGGAAGGTTTGCGCCAAGTCTCTGAAAGTCATCATCGAGTTCGTTCGAAGAGTGAGCCCTGCCACCGTCGGCCGTTCTATTGATTGGGACCTCGTCCGCGACAAGGACTCATCTAAGGTATTGCCGGCTTGTTTATATTTGTTTTTCCCATTCATTTTAGGTTGACTTACATATAGTAGATGTCGGATGGGCGCACCGCTAGACCGATTTAGTGGTCCGTGTGTTTCTTGAGAGTTGCTTGGAGGAAATGGCGGCTTACAACATCACCTCCAACTCCCCCGAGGCCCAGGCATGGGAGAACTTGGCAAAGAAAATGTACACCAAATGCAGGAAGAGGGTGAACAAGACTCAATTAGAGTACATATGGGTGCCCTGTAAGAAGCGGTTCCACGTGTGGGTGTGGTGGCTCGAATCACAGGCTATCGGGCTTGGTCGTGATCCCCTTACTGCAGCCATTGTCGCCGATGACTCATGGTGGGAAAGCAAAAATCGGGTATGTCACTACGTGAAAAATTTAAATTTACGAACCATTTTTCTTATGGTACCAAACATTGCAGAGCAATTTATTATATGCATGTAGCTGTATTTGGAGTCAATCTGTATTTCTGTTAGCAAATTTCAGAAATTATATATTAGTTCTATAATGCAGTAGAGTTGTGTTGGATAAAGTAGGAGTATATACTGTAGGGCATATAGAACACTAGTTCATGGACAAACATAACTCTGCACAATAGTTAGGTGTTGTATTTGGGCAAAATTTAGCAAGTAGAGATCCTTATCAAATTTCAGTCAATATAGGTTAGTTTATCGAAATAGTTTTGTTTGTATGTTTCAATCAATATGCGGCCAGGTACACCAACCCAAGATATGCCAAATCGTTTTGCTGCCATTGACTGTCTCAGGGAAAAGGAAACTTGTTCTCTGTTAGCAACTGAACAAATTACATATATAAGCTATCTTTAGGAGTAGTATGTTAACTACTGCTTCTTCCATTGCAGAATATAAGAAATTATAGAGTTGAACACGTTTATTAAAAAAGTTGATAGAATTACATAGGACGATATTGTGATTGATGAGTAGAGTAGGTAGGTAAAGATGAATGAAATGCTCATCTCTTTGTACAGAATATATAACTCTAGCTTACAAATTGATATTGTATCTAACTTCTCCAACAAATTGGTAATCTTTTCACAAACTTCTTTCTGAAACACAGCTACAAGCTTGTTTAGTTCTATTGTCAACTTTCAGTCAAAAGAGTTTTCTTATGGTACCAAACATCAGTCAGTACAGATGACTTTCATTTATTTAGCATTGACCATGAGTTGTTTTGTAAGCAAATTTTCAGCCTTATGACATACTAGAATATGCACCCATGTTCTCAGAAGCGATTTGATAGCATAGGAAAAGAACATTTTGTTACATAGCAAATTTCACCAACTAGCTATTTTTTCAACTAACTACTGTATTTGTAATAGGAGGTGCCATTTCCTTTTATAGAGCAGTTGTAAAGTTCTTTCTGTTTAACTGCATAGTTCACATAACTATAACATAAAGGTACAATTGTGCTGTAATCAGCGATTCAAAACCTAATATCGTTAACTACCTAATGCCTTTCCAGTAAATGGCATACATACAACCCTGACTGCATTATATTCTATTTTATGTAATGCACTCATGCATGCTTGACTATAGGGATGCTGCAATATGATAAATGGGAGTTCGACACATTAACAGATTTAAATGTACACCTTGCGAAGTTCTGTAATACATTACCTCGAATGTTGTCATTTATATTGTGCGTGGTAGTTGCTGCAGCAGCATTTGGCCTATATCGAGTCCAGTTTTCTGTACGGCATGGTGGCTGTTTGTATGTTTCCGTCAGTGCTAATCATCTGTTATTTAACTTGTGCATATGTATTACTGTCACAGGTGAAGAAAGGTTTGAGCACCTTCAAAAATGATCCTCTCAAGCACATTGACCTTCACCACGCGGTGTTCAGCGGGCACACCGTTGTCGGCAACCACTCGGCAGTTGCGGGGGCACACCGCAAGGAGCAGTACAGTGGCAGACCATCGACATGACGCAGCTCGCAGCCGCTTACAGCCCACCAATACCATCTCCACCACCACCGAGTACATACTGTGGTAAGGGAAAAAGGCCAGCTGCAGAAAGTGGTGCCTCAGGGGGGTCTTCCAAGAAGACCCGCACCGACTCCACTGGGCAGGCACTGGAGAGGCTTGCCCAGGTGCAAGAGCAGTCAATGCAGAGCCGCTGCTGAGGCAGCTGCAGCTAAGGTTAGAGGGCTTGACGCCTGCTTGGAGTTGGTGGAAAGTGATGGGCATCGTACTGGAGGGCGGGTGTGGTACGTAGCTTGTCATCTATTCCGTGATGAATTCCACTGCAACTGTTTCGTTCGGCTGCAGAACACCACAGAACGCCTGGAATATATCACTACTCGTGGAAACGGAGATGAATATTCATCATCTGGTGGCACGCACTAGTTTGTATCCTGTAGTTCCAATTCACTAGCAGTTGTGTAGTGTGTTGTTTTAAAAATAATTTCGTGTAGTTATGTTCATCAATTCATGTGTGCTAACGTTTGCTATGAGGTGCTTAGTTTATGCAGCAATTTCAGCTATCATACATTTGTTATATTCCATTTGTGCGATTTGCAATTTTGATTCCTACATATGTTTGTATTGCATTACTATTTTGATAGTAATAATCTTATGCTTACATCTACTACTTTTGCATGCATATGTATATGACACTGCCTTGCCATCTTTTCGGGTTGTCTTGTGTGAAAGGAATTAGGCGATGAGTTCCGGCACTGGTGGATCAAGTTGGACAGGAGGGCACACTAGCAGCGACGAGGACGATGCCATCATTAACATACTAGCTGCTACTCTTGAGATAAACGAGAGAGCACCAAGGAGAGTACCGGTTCAAACCGGTATCAGTTGGATGTTGGAAACCATGGCGAATCGAAGCCAATGTTGGGCTATGTTCCGGCTGACTGCAGAACAGATACACAGTTTACATGACCTCCTCATCACGTTGTACGGCCTTACAGGAACATCTGGGGTATGTTCACTAGAAAAAGTGGGGATTTTCTTGTACACTATGGCTGGAAATCGTCCCTGCAGAGACGCGAACAATCGGTGGGTCCGTTCCAACTCCACAGTGTCTATTTCCTTCCACCAAGTTTTGCTGGCTATGACCGTCCTCGCTGGGAACATTTTGAAACCAGTGGATCCCAACTTCAGTGAATATCACTCAACCATTGTTGACAACCATTGGTTCAAACCATTTTATCAGTCAGTGGGCACTGTTGACGGCACGCATGTGGCAGTCATGACTTCTTCAGCCAGATCTATGCAACATAGGAACCGGCACCACATAACTACGAAAAATATTCTAGTCATATGTGATCACAATGGGAGAATTATTTTCTGCGATGCTGGATGGCCAGGATCGGTTCACGACCAAAGGATTCTGAACGAGGCAGTGCAGAATTACCCTTACAATTTCCCGCGGGTACTGCTTGGTGAGTTACATTGTTTCACTAATTTATTTGAATGGCATATGTTAGTACATTGCAACCTTGACTTGAATTGACAAATAAATATTTTAATCATATTTAAAATAGGAAGGTATCTACTTGTCGACTCAGGATTTCCTAGTAGGATGGGATTTCTTGCACCGTATCCACATGTACGATACCATCGGGATCAACTTGGTATTGAAGGAGCGCCGCCACCCGTAGGACGAGAAGAGACATTTAACCATCGACACTCGTCGTTGCGAGGTATTGTTGAAAGGACATTTGGCATCGTGAAAAAAATGTGGAAAATAATGAAAGAAATTCCGTATTACCTAGACGACGGTGTTCCTACACGCATCATACATGCTGCCTTTGCTCTGCATAATTTTAGGATGGATAGCACGGATGTGAACTACCGTCAAAATAATGCTCTGTACAACGGCTATCCCGTGCCACCGGAGAACAATTCCTTCGATCAAATGTATTATGCAACAAATAGTGAGCAAGCTATGAGCATATTGCGTGACTGCATTGCCGATGAGGTCTACTATCGCTATCAGTAGGTGTTGGGTGACCCACATGTTATCCCTAATGTGTGTTATCTATGTTGTTTATTACATTCAAGAGACTGTATGCTTTTCACCAGTAGTGACTTTTGTACGGTCATCAGTACCAAGATTTGTATTGTGAAATTCAAGTTCTGTCATCTTCAAATATTCTGCATCAATTACCGTAACTGAGCTACGTAATAAATTAGAATTTGTATTATTCGACACGATATTTTTTATAATGTTATTTGCAACATTATCATAACGGTAAATTTACTGCACTTCTTATTTGGCTTTGTTAGACAGATTATTTATTCATAATTGTCTGATACATAAATATTTAGGATGAAAAACAATTATTTTCTTACCAATATATTGCGACAATTCATCAAATCTAACCCAAAATAAATTATCAACAAATTCATCACATATAATACTTTGTAGCTAATAATGGTGTTTACGACTTAACAACGCCCAAGTACGAAAATTAAAGCATATAATTGAATGTATCAATTCATTAATTTTTCCTCCTTTGCTTTACAAGCCGTCCTACATTTTGTGTGTGTAGCAAATTGTACCAAATTATGTCCACTTCATTTTTTTACAGCATCTGTGCCTGCCGCCTGGGACAAAGCGGCGACGTCCGTCTCTCCGGCGAGGAAATTTGTCGGCGGGCTAACAGCAACGCTTTGTCGTTCGGTCGGCCGTTGCACACTCACGGACGCAACAGTACGTGTACAGTGCAGCTACAGTACAATAGTTCTGAACCCTGGAAACGAGCATCCAACTAGCACTAACAAACGAGACCTTAGAGCATCACCAAAAGAGTGACAAAAATCAATTCCCCAAATTAAGTTTTTAGGTTTTCTAAATATCAATATAGGAAGTCAAAAAACTAATCTCTCCAAGAGATTGCCTAAGATTGATTTCCTATAATGAAAAGTGGGCCCTCCTTTAACAGAAATCAGTTTCTCTCCGTGATGACGTGCCACCTCCAACCCTCACGCCACGCGCGACTTCTGGAGCGCCCCATCTCCCTTCCTGCCGGCGCCGCTTTCTGCTCCTGCGCCGATTCATCCGCCGATCCCCCTGCTCCGATTCACCGGCTAGCTTCTCCTTCCTCGCTCCCCCTCCCATCTCCCCCACTGCTCCCTTCCCTTCACCGGCCAGCCACCTGCAATCATTCCCAGCGGTAAAAACAAAAAGAGATGAGTCGTCGAAGCACCCTCCTCCAAATGTTATTGGATGAGGAGTCATCATCGGATGACGACGAAGAATTTATTTCTTTGGCGAGTGACCTAGTGCACGACAACGATGATGAAGTTCCAAAGCGTGGTGGGTCTATTTTAGGGCATGCAGTAATTAATCAGGAGAGATTGGTTGGTCATCGAAGATTGTATAAATACTATTTTTCTGAAGAACCTACATACCTCCCTGTTCAATTTAGACGCAGGTTTGTAGCAGTGGTTTGTGTTTTGTCAATCTTTGTTTGCAATATTGATACAAATGAGAATTATTATTGTTTAATTAATGTGCAGGTTTAGAATGAGATGACCTCTCTTTTTATGCATAATGAATGTTGTTGAAGCACATGATGAATATTTTGTGCAGAAGAGAAATGCGACTGGTATCCTTGGACTGTCCTGTTTGCAAAAGGTAACAGCGGTGTCACGTATGTTATGTTATGGAATAGCAGCAGATGCAGTTGATGAGTATGTTCGTATTGGAGGTAGTACCGTTATTGAGAGTTTTAAAAGGTTTGTGGTGGCCATTGATGAAGTTTTTGGAGAGGAATATATGAGAACACCAAACGAGAACGACATTACTAGATTACTTGCTGAGGGGGAAGAGAGAGGGTTCCCAGGAATGTTGGGTTCTTTAGATTGTATGCATTGGCAGTGGAGGAATTGCCCGACTACATGGCAAGGCCAGTATAAAGGGAAAGTGGGAGTTCCTATTTTAGTTTTAGAAGCCGTTGCCTCACGTGACCGATGGATTTGGCATGCGTTCTTCGGTTTACCTGGATCTCACAATGATATTAATGTCCTGCAACGATCACCCTTATTTACAAAGCTAGCTGAAGGGCAGGCTCCTAAAGTTAATTTTAGTATCAACGGGCATGACTATAATATGGGGTATTATCTTGCATATGATATTTATCCTTCATGGGCAACACTTGTAAAGAGCATTAAGCTACCACAAGGAAATAAGAGAAAATATTTTACCAAAGCACAAGAAGCCGCTAGGAAGGATGTTGAACAAGCATTTAGAGTGCTTCAAGCTCGCTTTGCTATTGTCCGTGGACCAGCTCGTTTTTGGAAAGCAACTGTTCTGCGTCAAATAATGAGAGCTTGTATAATCATGAATAAAATGATTGTGGAGGACGAGCACGATGGTGATTTTGATTTAGTTTATGATGAGATGGGAGAACAGGTGGGTGGTTCTCATGAACATACGACCGACTTTACTGATTTCATTAGTCAGTACGAAAAAATTCAAGATAAGGAAGTTCACAACCAGCTGAGAGAAGACCTGATCGAACATTTATGGAATCATCATGCGGACCAATATTAATTTTATATTATATAATCTTAAATAATGTTAGAGATTGTAATAATTTGAGACTAACAGCTTGTTTTTTTCTTAGTACAATATATTGAGCCTAGAATAATATGTTTTTAACCGGTTGAATTATTGTTGAGTACAGTATCGATTAGCCTTGCTTGGTCATGCATTCAGAGCTCGTTGTGTCAAACGTTCAGAGCATATGCTGATGTACACTATGTAATATACATGCAATTCTGAGTAGATGAAAGTTGCATTATTGAAGAAGCCATGTGTCTGACGCCTTCATATATATGGATATATGTACAACATAAACCCCCATGAAGAACTACTTCAACATATACACCAAATATCCTTGTTAAATTATGGCATTTTTTGTACAGATGCAAGTGCACACCTGTTGATGACCAAATTTGGTAATTCAAGTATCGGAGATGAAGATAGAATCGAAGAAGATCCAAGAGATTAGATCATATCGGAAACAGAGCAAGAATCGACTAGAGTCCGAATCGGCTGCGGACAGAATCGGCAGAGTTTGAGTCGGACAAGGTTAGCCGATTGAGCCGATTTTGGTAATTCGACTTGATACACGTCGTCGGGTTAAGTTAAGGTGCTTCATACGGATTGCCACGCACGGATAGAGTCCTGGAAGGCAATTGTATCTATTAATTAGGATATTTTATGTAATTTCCTTATAGATATTCCCGGTAAGAGTCCGCCTAAGGGACTTGTTCGTTAGTTGGATTTGTATTAGGTTAATATGAGTCGTGTCCGTGATGAACAATGTGTGTATTTTCGGGAATAAATATAGACCCGAGGTCTTGTAAATAAAAACAACACAAATTCAATCAATCTCGGCGCATCGCCAACCTTTGTTTTCTACTTTTCGACAAGTTCATGCTTTCGAGTCGTGCTGCATCAGTTTGATCTCATGCTTCTCTTTATACTTAATGCTGCATCGGTTAAGTCCTACCTATTAAGTCGTATCTAGAATCATAATATCTAGCCTGTTTTATGGTTGTTAATAAGGATAGTATCGGGGTTTCCGTCGATCTTATCTGGCATAGATGTTTTACATAGTTTCATGCTTTGTTTAATGTTCTATATCTGCCCCTTATATCAGGATCTAATCTAATACAAATATATTGAACTTGCTACCAATCGAATTGGTTATAGTTGAATATATTTGTTGATCAAGAATATCCTAGTATAAGGCCGTATCGGAGCTATAGCCGATACATGCTTAAATCTGGATATCGGTTTTGACATAAGCACATATAATCGTTATTTCATGTTATTTTAGACTTGGGCAATTTATACTGTCTCGGTTCAGTCCGATCTATCCCAATTGCTTATTTCTAAAGTAATATTGATACATTGATTATGTAATGCTTATCTTTTCAGCCGATGTACTAGTTTTAGGGTTAGTTTTATCATTGACTATACCTTACAGCCGATTCATGCTTTATTGCATCGGCTAGGTTACATACGATATGAAATCAGCTAGCTGGCCGATGGACTATCGTTTACTAATATACTTGCATATTTCTTCTTGTTGATTGCAGGATCAAATCAACTGGCACGCCCTTGAACCTAAAGAACTAATTTTGTACCTGCACTAGAGTAAAGCAAATCTCTCAGGCCAGTGTGTGTTTTTGCATCAACATGCTTTTGGCACGCCCAGTGGGACCTTGTTTCATCATGTCACCAAACATCACTGAAGTCTCAGAGAGAAACATCCTGCCGATCACGATGGAGCAGTTGAACGATGAGTAGAGAGAAGAGATGAAGCAGCTGAAAGATCAACTCCAGAATCAATATCTGCATTCGTTCACGGTAACCCGACAGGGCACAGTCGTTCGGAGGACTAAAGTCGAGGTACCAAAGATCGTGAAATCAGATCCAAGTACATCCGGAACAAGTGAAGAAAAAGACAAGCAGCCCAAGGTCAAATCGAACAGCGAAGAACTACACACGATACAAGATCGTATTGATTCGGTTGTGCATCACGCCCTCATCAATCAATCCGGAGTACTTGTGAATACGTTAACAAACATGATCAAATCAGTAGTTGATGGAACTATAGCCGAAGAAAAAGCTAAAGGACCTATATATCTACCAGGCGGTACGTTCCCAGGCTACAGGACTGTGAAGATAGAAATTGGCGGGAGTCAACAGACACTTCAAACCCAGGCCCCATCGGCTTCTTTCTCTAGTTCAAATATCCCAGCAATAATGACAAGACCATAGCCGATCGCTGGGGGCAAACGTCAAGTCAGCTGACACCAGAACAGCTGATGAGCATACTTAATCCAAAACCGCCAGTTGTCGATGCTTCATATCAAATTCCTTCGGTTCCACAACAGCCGATTGGAATTACTCAGCCGATGAGCCAGCAATACAGCACGGAACAACTCCCCTATGTGCCACCTCAAGGCGTATCGGCTAATCTCAATCATATCTATCAGCCTCATTCTCCACGGCCTCAGCCGGTCCAGTATGGCCAGTTTGATCCAATTCAACAGCAATATGGTGGAGCAACACCGCAGCAGCCGTGGGCCGATATGAGGGAACAGTTTGGGCTTAAACCTAAGGATAATGACAACATGTATTGGCACCCATATCCAGAATACTTTGATCGGGTACCACTGCCAAACCGATACAAGGTGCCAGACTTCTCCAAATTTTCAGGGCAAGATAATATATCAACTTACGAGCATGTTAGCCATTTTTAGCTCGATGTGGTGAAGCATCGGCTACAGAAGCCCTCAGAGTCAGATTGTTTCCACTATCCCTATCTGGATCGGCTTTCACATGGTTTTCATCTCTGCCTTATAATTCTATCAGAAGTTGGGCCGATCTGGAGAAACAATTTCACAAATACTTTTTCAATGGCATTCAAGAGATGAAATTATCAGACCTCACAGCTATCAGACAAAAATCAGATGAATCAGTACTAGATTATATCCAAAGGTTCGGAGATGTGAGGAACAGATGTTATAGTTTGGCCTTGATAGATTCACAGTTAGCCGATCTGGCTTTCCAGGGATTGTTGGCGCCGATAAGGGAAAGATTTTCGGCTAAAGATTTTGAGAGCTTAGCTCATCTGGCTTAGAAGGTGTCAGCTCATGAGACAAGATTACAGGAGGCTAGAAAATTCATCAAGAAGGCCAACAATGATAACAATATCTACAGCTATGATTCTAATTCCGAAGATGATAAACCAGAAGTCAATGCAGCCTAGTGGGCTAGGAATAAGAAGACAGTGATTTGTCAATGGGTCAAAAATTCGGGAAAGGAGGAAAGATTTGATTTTGACATCCCCAAAGCTGACAAGATATTTGATCTTCTTCTTCAAGAAAAACAAATTCAGTTGCCGACATGACATGTGATCCCTATGTGCCACCTCAAGGCATATCGGCCGGCTTCAATCATACCTATCAGCCTCATTATCCACGGCCTCAGCCGATCCAATACGGCCAGTTTGATCAGATGCAGCAGCAATATGGTGGAGCAACATCACAGCAGCCGTGGGCCGATATGATCGATGACGTCATGAGGGAGCAGTTTGGACTTAAACCCAAGGACAATGGCAATATGTATCGGCACCCATATCCAGAATACTTTGATCGGGTACCGTTGCCAAACCGATACAAGGTGCCAGACTTCTCCAAATTTTCAGGGCAAGATAATGTGTCAACTTATGAGCATGTTAGCCGATTTCTAGCTTAATGTGGTGAAGCATCGGCTACAGAAGCCCTCAGAGTCAGATTGTTTCCACTTTGTTTATTTGGATCAGCATTTACCTTGTTTTCATCTCTGTCTTACAATTCCATCAGGAGTTGGGCCGATCTAGAGAAACAATTCCATAAATACTTTTTCAGTGGAGTCCAAGAGATGAAATTGTCAGACCTCACAGCTATCAAGAAGAAATCAGATGAATCAGTACCAGATTATATCCAACGATTCAGAGATGTGAGGAATAGATACTATAGTCTAGCCTTGACAGATTCACAGTTAGCCGATTTGGCTTTCCAAGGACTACTGGCGCCGATAAGGGAGAAATTTTCGGCTCAAGATTTTCAGAGCTTGGCTCATCTGGCTCAGAAGGTATCGGCTCATGAAACGAGGTTCCAAGAGGCTAGAAAATTCATCAAGAAGGCCAATAATGTCAACAATATCTACAGCTATGATTCTGACTCCGAAGATGATGATCCAGAAGTCAATGCAGCCGAATGGGCTAGAAATAAGAAGACGGTGGTCTGTCAATGGGTCAAGAATTCAAGGAAGGAAGAAAGGTTTGATTTTAGCATCACCAAGGCCGACAAGATTTTTGATCTCCTTCTTCAGGAAAAACAAATTCAATTGCCGCCAGGACATGTGATTCCATCGGCTGAAGAGTTGAAGAGAAGGAAATATTGCAAGTGGCATAATACAGGATCTCACAGCACCAATGATTGCAAGATTTTCAGGCAACAGATCCAATCGGCTATCGAGAAAGGAAAGATCAATATTGACGAATCCAAGAGGCCAATGAAGATAGATGGACATCCTTTTCCAGTAAGCATGGTTCACTCTGGATTTAACCGGAACTAAGCCGATAGAGATAAAAATTACACCAGAAATATCAAATCGGCTGGTATGATTAACAAGTATCAAAAATGCGCCAGAGGGAAGAGGAGTCATATCACCATGAAGATGAGAGATATTTTGATCCCCATTGGAGCTGTGAATTCTTCAGATTCTGTTGGAATGAAGGCATGAGGTTACCATCCATTGAGGATTGCCCCGGTGTAGTGATTCTGATGCTCAATTCGTTCAAAGACCAAGCCGACAGAGTGCAGGCGTGCATCGGCCAATTCAAAAAAAACTATCAGTTCATGAAAGACTTGGGTCGATCCAGCAATACGATGATGAAGATAACTGACAGGGAGAGCCCAAAAACATACAACCACAATGGTGCCCTTCTGGGATTTTTACCAAGAACCAAAAGAGAAGAGTCCAGAGGATGAGGAACAGGGAACAATTCCAGGAGGTTGAAGGGGAATTCGAGCATTGGCTGAGGCAACGAACAAAGAAAGTTTGATGTGTGAAGATCAGGGTAGTGCCAGCCGATGAAGTACAAGCCGATCAGAAAAGAAATCTCCATAACAAGGGCAAAGAGGTGATGTCATCTGCAATAAACATGGTTTTCATGCTACCAGCTGAATATGCAGCAGAACAAGTTGTTGAGTAAGCGGATGAGTTGCCATCGGCTAAGTTGATGTTATCTCCACAACAAGCTATCTTTGAGAAACCCGAAGGAACTGATCATCGGCATCTCAAACCACTGTATGTCAAGAGATTTGTCAATTGGAAGCCGATGTCAAAGATGTTAGTCGATGGAGGAGCAGCTGTCAATTTAATGCCATATTCAACCTTCAGAAAGCTTGGGAAAAATTCAAAGGATTTAATCAAGACCAATATGATTCTGAAAGATTTTGGCGGGAATCCATCTGAGACCAAGGGAGTTTTGAATGTGGAGCTGACCATCGGTAGTAAAACAATTCCTACCACGTTCTTTGTTATTGATGGGAAGGGTTCCTATAGTCTGTTGCTGGGAAGAGATTGGATCCATGCTAACTGTTGTATTCCCTCAACAATGCATCAAAGCCTGATTCAATGATAATTGAGATGGAAGGAATCGATTGCTTATCTGGAAAAGTTTGGCAAGGAGATTACTTAAAAGTTTCTGATTATGCCATACAGCCAATAGGAGATGGAGAGCCCCAATTATTATTTTGAGGGCGCCGTGGAAGGTTCCAATTATTATACTAAGGATACTGTTGATGATCTCGACGGCAAACTGGGACAAGGGTTTATGTCGGCCGATGAGTTGGAAGAAATCGATATTGGACCAGGTGATAGGCTTAGGCTGACATATATTAGTAAAGATTTACCAAAAGAGTTTAAATGTAAATTAATAGCACTTTTGAAATAATATAGGGATTGTTTTGCCTGGGAATACTATGAAATGCCAGGACTTAGCCGATCGATTGTTGAACAGGCTCCCTATCAAACCAGGCTATCGGCCATACTAACAACCTCCAAGACGTTGTAAAGCTAACTTGTATGATGCTATCAAGGCCGAAATTACAAGACTCTAAGATGCAAATTTTGTTAGACCATACCGATATGCTGAGTGGATTTCAAACATAATACCAGTTATCAAGAAAAATAGCAAGCTCAGGGTTTGCATTGATTTCAGATATTTAAACAAAGCTACACCGAAAGATGAATACCCAATGCCAATAGCCGATCAACTGATTGATGCAACATCTGGACATAAGATTGTCAGTTTCATGGATGGCAATGCAGGTTATAATCAAATTTTCATGGCTGAGTACGATATTCATAAGACTGCTTTCAGATGCCCTGGTGCAATCGGCTTATATGAGTGGGTTGTCATGACTTTCGGGTTGCGAAGTGCTGGTGCTACATATCAAAGAGCTATGAATTATATATTTCATGATCTTATCGGTTTATTGGTAGAAATCTATATTGACGATGTGGTGGTAAAGTCTAAGGAAATTGATGATCATATAGCCGATTTAAGACAAGTATTAGAAATAGCAAGGAAATATGGTTTGAAGATGAATCCAATTAAGTGTGCTTTTGGCGTATCGGCCGGGCAGTTCCTTGGATTTTTGGTACATGAGCGAGGGATTGAGATACCTCAGAGGAGTATTGAAGTAATTAAAGATATAAAACCTCCGGCAGATAAGACCAAGTTGCAATCTTTGATCGGCAAAATAAATTTTGTTCGGCGTTTCGTATCAAACTTGTCTGGACAAATAGAACCATTTACCCCATTGTTAAGATTTAAGGCTGATAAAGAGTTTGTTTGGGGAGAAAAACAGCAGAAAGCATTGGACAATGTTAAGGAATATTTGAGTACTCCTCCAGTTCTCATACCACCACAGAAAGGGCTTCCTTTTAAATTATATTTGTCAGCCGATCAAAGCTCTATCGGCTCGATTTTAATCCAAGAGGTTGAAGGTAAAGAAAGAATTATATTTTATCTTAGTAGAAGACTTTTGGATGCAGAAACAAGATATTGACCTGTGGAGAAATTATGCCTGTGTTTGTATTTTTCTTGTACAAAATTGAGGCATTATTTGCTTTCCAATGAGTGCACAATAGTATGTAAAGCCGATGTAGTACGATACATGCTATCGGCTCCGGTTTTGAAGGGACGAATTGGGAAGTGGATTTTTGCTTTATCAGAATTTGACCTAAAGTATGAATCGGCTAAGGCAGTTAAAGGGCAGGCGATAGCCGATTTCATAGTTGAACACAGGGATACTAGTATTGATAATGTTGACATTATGCCATGTACTTTGTTTTTTGATGGATCTGTGTGCACTCATGATTGTGGTATCGGCTTGGTGATCATATCACCTAGGGGGCAAGTTTTCAGTTTGCTTTTACTATCAAGCCTTATTCTACAAATAATCAAGCTGAATATGAAGCTGTCTTAAAAGGTTTGCAATTGTTGAGAGAGGTTGAAGCCGATGCTATTGAAATCATGGCTGATTTATTATTAGTGATAAGTCAGTTATCTGGGGAATATGAGTGCAAGAATGATGTTTTGATGGTCTACAATGAGAGATGTTAAGAGTTGATGAAGACTTTCAAGATAGTTACTTTGAAGCATATCCCAAGGAAGCAAAATGTTGAAGCCAATGATTTAGCTCAAGGTGCATCAGGCTACAAGCCGATGTTGCAAGGAATTGAAGTAGAAGTTGCCTGCCTACCAGCTGATCATTGGAGGTTTGAGATATTTGAGTATTTAAAGAATCCTTCTAAATCGGTTTCCAGGAAATTAAGATACAAAGCTCTCAAATATGTTCTGTTGGATAACACATTATACTATCGGACAATTGATGGAATTCTTTTGAGATGTTTGAGTTTGGAGGAAGCAAAGGTAGTCATGTGTGAAGTACATGAGGGCATCTGTGGAACTCATCAATCGGCTCACAAGATGAAATGGCTGATTAGAAGAGTTGGATATTTTTGGCCGACAATGCTTGAAGTTTGTTTCCGACATTACAAGGGATGTCAAGATTGTCAGAAATTTGGAGCAATTCAAAGAGCACCAGCATCGGCTATGAATCCTATTATCAAGCCATGGCCGTTCAGAGGATGGGGTATTGATATGATCGGCCAGATCAATCCACTATTGAGTAAATGACATAAATTTATATTGGTTGCTACTGATTATTTTACCAAGTGGGTTGAGGCAATTCCTTTGAAGAAAGTTGATAGGAAAGATGCCATTGAATTTGTTAAGGAACATATCATATACCGGTTTGGTCTGCCACAGACGATTACAACTGATCAAGGTTCAATTTTTGTGTCCGATGAGTTTGTTCAGTTTGCCGATAGCATGGGGATTAAATTGTTGAATTCTTCACCATATTATGCACAAGCAAACGGACAGGCTGAGGCATCTAACAAGAGCTTGATTAAGTTGGTCAAAAGGAAGATTGCAAAATATCCCAAAAAGTGGCATACTATATTGGCAGAAGCATTATGATCCTATCGTATGGCTTGTCATGGTGCAATTCAGGTACCTCCATATCAACTGGTTTATGGACATGAAGCTGTGTTACCATGGGAAACCAACATCGGCCCAAGAAGGATTTCTTTACAGGACGAGTTGACAGCCGATGATTATCATAATTTGATGGTTGATGAGTGAGAAGATTTGGTTCAATCTAGGTTGAGAGCCCTTGAAAAAGTCAGAAAAGACAAAGAAAGAGTTGCCAGACATTACAATAAAAAAGTTATGCCAAAGTCTTTTGAGGAGGATGAACTTGTTTGGAAATTGGTGCTGTCGATAGGAGCAAGAGATAATAAATTTGGCAAGTGGTCACCGAATTGGGAGGGGCCTTTTCGGATTTATAAATGTGTTTCTAAAGGGGCCTATATGTTAAAAGGACTTGATGGGGATATTTTTGGTCGAGCGCTTAATGGAAAATATTTGCAGAAATACTACCCCATAGATGGCCGATATGGTTCATATCGCCCCTAGACTTTTATTTTGTCATAATCGGCTGTGTTGTGTCGATGTATGATGGTCGATATATGTTATATCGCCCTTAGTTAAATTTTAATTTTGTCCATGTTTGTCAATATGAAAAAATTAAGGGGGCATATAAGGTACATAAATTATGGGATTTCGACCGCAAATTATGGATTTTCAATGCAAGATATATTAATCGGTACAAAGGATCAGAGTATGTATTACACAAGCATTAAGGTTTTTCGGTCGATTACAAAAAATTTTCTAAGTCTCTATTACATGCTATCATTGAGATAGATAGACCGCAATTGCTTGGGCGTCTTGAGCATCGGTTCCAGGGATGATCTTGATGGACTTAGTCATGTTGGCCACATTTCTGATAGCCGATTTCAGTTTTGCCTTCTGTTCTTGAACAGCCTTCGGGAGATCGGCTAATTTCTGCTTTTCCATTGCAAGCTTGGCATTGCATTCTTCAAGCTTAGCCAAGAGATCAATCCTTTCAGCTTCTAGTTGATCTATGACCGATTTGATTGGCTCTTCAGCAAGTTGATCAAGTTTAGCTTTCTCAATATGCACAAGCTGCCGATTGGCTTGAATTGTGGCTTCGATACTCTTCTTCTCTAGCCGATCGGCTATTCTCTGTCTAGCTTTTTCCAGCTTGAATTGATGCTGCTCAAGGTATACAGCTAGAGTGATGGTATTTGACAACTCGTCCGGGATCAAGGCTTGGATTTCTTGGAATCTTGCCCGGATGGAGCTGCAGTCGACCACCAGACTATCTAAGGATGCTTCTAACCGATGGGATATATCTTCATGGTTTTTCTTCACATCTTCGGCTAGAGGAGCTAGCGCTTTGCTTGTTGTTTCTCCTTCTGCTTCCTCATCAAAGTAGTCCTTGATATCAAAAGAAAACAGATCGGCTAATACCTGCAAAAGGAAAAATGAAGGAAAATTAAGTATCAGAACATGCTATATAGCCGATTTGAGATTTTTTGAGGATGTGAAACTTACATGAATAGCAGGAGCAGCAGTTTGTTCTTCTTCCTAGATGTGATGACTGCCTACAGCTGATGGGGTATGTTCGCTTGATATTGGCTGTGCTTGAGGTGATGGAGGAGGAGGAGGCAGAAAAATTTTCAAAGTTTAACAAGTGATAACTAGCATCGGCTAAAGTAAGGTTAAGACTTAAAGAGTTGAAGAATTACCGATGAAGTCCGAGGAGTTGGTTTGGTTGGTGTTGGAGCAGGTTTCTTTTTCTCAGCTGGCCTTTTCTTCTGCAAAGTACAAAGTTTAAATAAAGAGATCGGCAATAAATAATTTTATTACAATTTGAAGGTTGTTTTACCCTTGGTTGCCGAGAGAATACAGCTGGAGCAGCAGGTGTTGGAGGAGTTTTCTTGGGAGCTGGAGAAGCCGATGGTGTTTTTTCTCCTACGTCACTAAGTTCAACTGCGGCTTCATCAATGGCTTTTTTAATTTCTGCCTCATCCAAGGTTTCTTCAATGACTGGATCAAGGTTGAGCAGATCATCGGCTGGTTTAACTTGTTGCTTCTTGGTTTTCTTTTTAGCAGCCGATGGATCAACAGCCGATGCTCTAGTCTTTCTTTTTTTGCCAGCATCGGCTGGTTCCCTAATTTGCCCTTGCAGCAAACTTGAAGTCTTGGGGGCATGGTACCCGATGCTCGGAGGAGCCATTCCACATCCGTTGGGCAGGAGGCCTGCAGCATATTCAATTTCTTTGCCACTGTTGCTTTTATGAGGGGGAGATAAGCCTGTTGTCTGCAGAAACAAGGATAGAATATGAAGTTAGTACAGATCGGCTAGCAGATATAAAGCAAAAATTGACAAGGGAAGTAAAAGGACTTACTTGAGGGATCATATCAGGGAAAAGATCTGTCATGTATATTGTAGCCGATTGATGGAAAAGGTGTTTCTTCCATTTGGCCCACCATGCATTAAAGATTCTGCTCCTAAACATGGCTAACTCGATACTGTCAATGCTGCCAAGGGGAGGTCCTGGGATATTGAGTAGCCGATCCATCATCAAGGTTGAAGAGATTTCTCCTCTGCATTGGATTTTATCGGCAAAGTACAAGCCGATTGGCAGTTGACCCATACCAAATTGTCTGGCTGAGCTCATTGGGTGATAGAACTCATAAGAGACTTTGATATTTCTGCCCTGATGGATACCGACAGTAAGGATACAAGGACTGATGGCAGCAATGAAAACTTCTCTAGACTTTTGGAATTTCTCCTGGTTTATTTCTTCAAATCTGAGGTCTGATGGCAGCTCAAAATTATTTGAGTCTTCATAGAAAAACCAGATTCTGGCGTCTTTTTGGAAGCCATCATAGAAACTAAAGAACCAATCCTTCAGTAGTTCAGCCGATAGATTTGCTCCGGTATCGGCTGGTGTGGATGCATACTCCCCATAAGAGGTACACCTATGGTGGGTGAGTTCTTCTACATCTTCATCTATAATCAGCTCTAATCTTGGGAATTCAGCTTCTGTCAGAGCCGGCCGATTCACAGCTTTCATGGCCACTAAATTTATCCAGGACTGTAATAGCCACCAAGGGCCACCTGCACTGACTACTGAGCCGATGGCTATCTTAGCCGATGCGTTATTCAATGTTTGATACAGATAGCCGAGAAAAATTTTACCTAAAGGGAATTGTCTTTTCTCTTCAAGGGCTTCGGCTATATGTTGCCAGTTTGAAGTGGGAGCACAGCTAGATCCATAGAAAAGAAATTTTTCAAGCCACATCAACAGAAAGGTTGTATGTTCTCGAGGAGTAACAGAACCTTGGCCCATATTTGCTGAGATAAACCCTGACCATCCTCCTATACTCTTGGTTTTAAAATCAAATCTGTTCTTGGAGTTCAGGTTCATGGGGTTAGCCGATGAGGTGATATCCAGGCCGGTGAGCATGATGATGTCAAGCAGAGTGGTGGTCATTGGTCCTTGGCTGAACATGAAGGCGTTAAGGGTGTTGGACCAGAAATAAGCTGCAGAGGGCATCAGGGGTTCATCCTTTAGCCAAATTTGCTATAGTTAGGGTTAAAGCCTGGCTGATTCCAAGTTCATCCCAGTGGCTCTGTTTGCTAGCCGATATACGTTTGTGCCATGCAGGCCAGCTTTTCTCTATAGATGACCAGGATTTAAAGGTGTTTTTCCAATGCCCTAGAATGGGGTTGGTTAATCTGAACGGGATTCTATTGGTCTCGGCGTTAATGAATTCAGAGGGATCAGAATTGCCGATCGGACCAAGGAAATAATGATGCTCATGGTTTAAGCTAGGGATTGCAATCAAATTTGCGAGATGCTACAAAAGAAGAGAAAACGGGGAAAGAAAGTGGATTGAGATTACGACAAACTGATCTATTGTAGAAAAAGGAATCTAGCCGATGGGTACTTACCTCTGCGTACTTAGCCTGGAGCGGTGGATGGAGTAGTAGAAGACGACATTGCTGCGAGCGGAAGTTGGTCGGAGGAGAAGTCGCCTTGAAATCGCCTTTCTGCGTCGAGGGGATCGCCGGAGAGGAAGAGGATGAAGATTGCTAAAGCGGTGGAAACAGTGTAACGGTGTGAGATTTCTCAGAGGTGACGCTTAATATTTAAAGCAGTGCAGTAACGGTCAGAAAACGGCAAGTGCGAAATTCTCTCGGAGATAAATATGGCAAATCCGAAACATTACCAAATATTCCGGACATGGGGGGCATGTGTTGACGAGCAAATTTGGTAATTCAAGTATCGGAGATGAAGATAGAATCGAAGAAGATACAAGAGATTAGATCGTATTGAAAATAGAGCAAGAATCGGTTGGAGTCCGAATTGGCTGCGGACAGAATCGGCATAGTTCGAGTCGGACAAGGTTAGCCGATTGAGCCGATTTTGGTAATTCGACTCGATACATGTCATCGGGTTAAGTTAAGGTATTTCATATGGATTGCCACGCACGGATAGAGTCCTGGAAATGCAATTGTATCTATTAATTAGGATATTTTATGTAATTTCCTTATAGATATTCCCGGTAAGAGTCCGCCTAAGGGACTTGTTCGTTAGTTGGATTTGTATTAGGTTAATATGAGTCATGTCCGTGATGGACAATGTTTGTATTTTCAGGTATAAATATAGACCCGAGGTCTTGTAAATAATAACAACACAAGTTCAATCAATCTCGGCACATCGCCAACCTTTGTTTTCTACTTTTCGACAAGTTCATATTTTCGAGTCGTGTTGCATCAGTTTGATCTTCGACGACAAGGTAGGTCTTGTTATGGCGGTTTGCATCATCGGAACTAGTGCTTACATCTTCATGACACTCTAATTCTATCTTGTGAATCTCCAAGTCATCATATACGTTATATAACCTAGATTGATAATGCAATCTATTCGTATCGGCCGATCTCTATCTAGGGTTTGGCTGGTAACAAATAGATTGTCTTGTTTGTTTAAGTTATATAATGTATCCACCGTCCCGAAAAGGCAACCATCGGCTTGATTTTCTAGATCTCATGCTTCTCTTTATACTTAATGCTGCATCGGTTAAGTCCAACCTATTAAGTCGTATCTAGAATCATAATATCTAGCCTGTTTTATGGTTGTTAATAAGGATAGTATCGAGGTTTCAACCGATCTTATCTGGTATAGATGTTTTGCATAGTTTCATGCTTTGTTTAATGTTCTATATCTGCCCCTTATATCAGGATCTAATCTAATACAAATATATTGAACTTGCTACGAATCTAATTGGTTATAGTTGAATATATTTGTTGTTAGAGAATATCCTAGTATAAGGCCGTATTGGAGCTATAGCCGATACATGCTTAAATCTAGATATCGGCTTTGACATAAGCACATATAATCGTTATTTCATGTTATTTTAGACTTGGGCAATTTATACTGTCTCGGTTCAGTCCGATCTATCCCAATTGCTTATTTTTAAAGTAATATTGATACATTGATTATGTAATGCTTATCTTTTCAGCCGATGTACTAGTTTTAGGGTTAGTTTTATCATTGACTATACCTTACAGCCGATTCATGCTTTATTGCATCGGCTAGGTTACATACGATATGAAATCAGCTAGCTGGCCGATGGACTATCGTTTACTAATATACTTGCATATTTCTTCTTGTTGATTGCAGGATCAAATCAACTGGCACGCCCTTGAACCTAAAGAACTAATTTTGTACCTGCACTAGAGTAAAGCAAATCTCTCATGTCAGTGTGTGTTTTTTGCATCAACAACACCACACCATATTCAAGCAACAGTTGACAGCAAGACCAATCCTGAAGAAAAGAAAAGTAAGACATGGTGTCAAAATGCACACTAAACAGTATAAGTTCCATTTCAGATGAAGAAGCAAATCCATCGTAACGAAAACAAGATAGTAACATTTTGATTGTTAAGTGATGACTAATTTATGCTTGAGCTGACCATCGACTTAGAATTTTTTTCTTCACATTTTCATAGGAATCCTTTTCCTCGAGGCTCATTTCACTAGTATCAATCCTCATAAGCCTATCTTCTTCTATCATTCTCTTGACCTCGAACTTGTCTTTCTCCAAACCAATCCGTTGTTGGTCAAGTGCGAAAGCAATTTTGTACCTTTCCTCTTTCTTCCGCTCCTTCTCCGTATTGGCCTCTTTCTTCTTATCCAATAGATAGTCTAAGGACTCTTTCCGTGATTGATCCAAGCGTTCCCGCATCTGTTGTTTCGCCTTATTCCTCCCCATTGGCCTTTCCTCACCTTCTGTATTCTCAGGATCAGTAGCAGTCCCGCTCTCATTACCATTACATGCTGGTGTAGACATAGCAGGAGTTGAATTATCGGTCTTCTTCTGCTTCTTGTTGGAAGTTTTACTAGCTGCCATCTGAGTGCGCTTAGTATGCCACTTTGGCAGATTCTTTAAAACATTGTAACAATGCATGAACTAAAACTTGTTTTTCTCTTTTTTCTTGTACATCAAAGCTGCTTGCAAATGCTGCAACATAAATGAACATAAGTCAGAAACATAAAAGACATGATTGTGCATAAACCAAGTATTACCGTATCCTCGGGATTGACACCACTCTGGTTTCGATTCTGAATCTGACACAAGTAACCAGTATACTTATTGACTTGCTCTTGTATAGCAGACCAACGATGTATAAGTGAACCTTGGGAACGATCAGTATCGAATTCCTTGTTTTCATGAAAATATTCACAAATGCGGCCCCAATATGTACCATGAGATTGATCTGTCCCTTGTACCACATCTGTTGACGATGAAATTTGGCAAGTAATCTAATCTACATGAATCGGAAGCACGATCCAATCCGAAGCAGATTCGAAGATATGCGAAAATCTCGGAGAACAGAGTGTGCATCGGCTGGAGTCTGTATCGGCTGGAAATCGAGTCCGATTAGGATAGCCGATGGGGCTGATATCGCATGTGAAATCAATATCGGATTCAACAATGAGCTTACGATGGTATTGCCGGGCAAGATAGAGTCCAAGATTGACAATTGTATCTATTAATTAGGAATATATGTATTTTCTTTATAGATATTCCCGGTAAGAGTCTGCCTAAGAGCCTTGTTTGTTAGTTGGATTTGTATTAGGTTAATATGAGTCGTGTCCGTGATGGGCAATGTTTGTATTTTCGGGTATAAATATAATCCCGAGGTCTTGTAAATAATAACAACACACGTTCAATCAATCTCGGCGCTTCTCCAACCTTTGTTTTCTACTTTTCAACAAGTTTGTGCTTTCGAGTCGTGCTGCATCAGTTTGATCTTCGATGAAAAGGTATATCTTGTTATGGCGGCTTACATTATCAGGGCTAGTGCTTACATCTTTATGATACTATAGTTCTATTTTGTAAACTTCCGAGTTATCATATATATTGTATAATTTAGATCGACAATGCAATCTACTTGCATCGGCTAGATCTTCTTTAGGGTTTTGTCGATATCGGCTATATTACTTTGCTGGTTTAGATTATATAATGTATCTACCATCCCGAAAAGGCAACCATCAGCTTGATTGTCTAGATGTCATGCTTCTCTTTATACTTAATGCTGCATTGGTTGAGTCCAACCTATTAAGTCGCATTTAGAATCATGATATCTAGCTTGTTTTATGGTTGTTAATAAGGATAGTATCGGGGTTTCAGCCGATCTTACCTGGTATAGATATTTTACATTGTTTCATGCTTTGTTTAATGTTCTATATCTGCCCCTTATATCAGGATCTAATCTAATGTAAATATATTGAACTTGATACCAATCTAATTGGTTGTAGTTGAATATATTTATTACTAGAGAATATCCTAGTATAAGGTTGTATCAGAGCTATAGCCGATACATACTTAAATCTAGATATCGGCTATTACATGAGTTTATATAATCTTTATTTCATGTTACATTAGACATGGGTAATTTATACTGTCTCGGTTCAGTCCGATCTATCCCAATTGCTTATTTCTGAAGTAATATTGATGTATTGATTATATAAAACTGATCTCTACAGCCGATATGCTAGTTTTAGGGTTAGTTCTATCAATGACTATACCTTATAGCCGATTCATGCTTTATTGCATCGGCTAGGTCACATACGATACGAAATCGGCTGTCTGGCCGATGGACTATCGTTTACTAACATTCTTTGTATATTTCTTCTTGTTGATTGCAGGATCAAATCAACTGGCACGCCCTTGAATATAAAGAACTAATTTTGGACCTGCACTAGAGTAAAGCAAATCTCTCAGGCCAGTGTGTGTTTTTTGCATCAACAGCATCAAAGGAAACATTTATCCATGCCGACACCAAAAGGTTGTCCTCCTCCAAACTGAAGTTTTTGGATCTTTTCTGGTTTGGTCTCACAGTAGCATTTTCATTCACAACGGGTTCATGTTCATCCTCGTATTGCCTTCCCATCTCACTCGAGCCAAAATCATCATTCATCAAGTTTGTATAATATCGCTCTCGCTCTCGACTATCTGCCCATGGAACAAAAATCAAAACCTTGTTAGCATGTCAGAACAAAAAGCTTTCATAAAACTCTGAACGTCTGATTGCCAAAAGCAGGTGGTTCTTTTATGTTCAACTATAGACTGTAAACTTACAGAGTTTTAGACTTACAGAGTTTCAGAGTTTCAGACTTACAGAGTTTCAGAGCTAATTTGATAGAGCATACTACAAACTTTCAGAGTTTCAGAGCAAATTTGATAGAGCAAAAATATTTGACAGAATACATACTACAAACTTTCAGAGGTTCAGAGCAAATTTGAGAGCAACAATATTTGACATAGCATATTACAGACTTTCAGAGTTTCAGAGCTTATTTGACATTGCAAAAAAAAATTAACATAGCATATTTCAGACTTTCAGAGCTTAGAAAAAATTCAGAGCATATATACGGTTACAATCATGAATTTTAAAGAGAAAAACATCATGTCTTCACCATAGAAGCACTGCCAAGACCATAGAACCAAATACATATAAATCTTGTAGTGCTCATCCTTAGATCACTGTCAGCATCACCGTTTGTATTCACTATCATTCATTTTAAGGCCTAAACATTATCCATTCTTGACATGCCATGAAACAAAAATACAGACTGAAATTTTTCAATGCAAAATAGCACATCTCATATCAAAATTTGGTAAACTGCACAAGGAAAAATCAGAACTGAATTGCGTGACTATTGATAGGAAATCAAAAGGTGGAAAACATCACCAAAACAAACTTGATTTCAGATGTAACACTGAATGAATCATAAACTTTACCAAAATTGCTCGTGTCGATGAATTCTTTGTCACCTATAGACCCAACTCTGGAGAAACCACTGCCAAAAGCTTCATGTGAGAGGGGATCCAGTGACAGGGTTGGTGTCTGGACTTCCATGATGTCACACCCAGAAAATTTATCTCAAATTTCCAGACTACACCATTTTGTGTATAAATCCCTGTCCAGGAATCAAGCCAGAGTACACAAAACAACAAATTAATATACAGATCCAAGCGTAAATAAAGTGTAAATACTTACAGAAGAGGCACTGGCTGATCTGGGCCGTCGGTTGCCCGTGGGCCGCTCGTGGACTTGGTCCTCTAACTTCATCTTCAGCTCAAAAGCACTATACTTCTGAAAAGGGGAATAATAGCAAGACTGAGTACAACCACCGTACTCAGTAAGCCACACCAACGATGCATTCGTGCAAGGGGAGATAAGGAGGGTTTGTGGCTATTTGCATAAAGGCAATTGTAAACATTTGTAGTTGAAAACAGTAAAACAGTTGATTAATTCAGGCCCAACCATTCCACTTGAGCTAAACCAGTTCATTAAGTCATGTTCATTAATAGAATGGGACTAATCACGGTGCATCTGGTTGATCGCTCATAACCGCGGGCACGGCTATTCGAATAGTTTTACTCTGGCCAGAGGTGCGCAACTGTACCCACAAGACAAGATTCCACACATGTTGCCATGCCTCGAAATACCACCATGGTACTGCAAAGGGGGAAATCATGACAAGACCCTTCGCATAACTTCCCCTAACCAAGCGCACCACACCTCAGGTTTCTCCCCCACCTTTAAGCCAAGGTAGGAAGCCCCCTCTCGTGCCTAGGTGAATCCGGAAGCCGATAAACAAGTAAACCCCCGCCGACCCAACCCCATCACGCCCACCATTGCCTGGATGCGTCAGCTAGGGGAGAGCTACACTACAATTCCAGCAGTTACCCATGCCTGCTTGTGGTAAGCACTGTTAGTCTTCCAGGGTTTCCCAAGAACTGGTCCTTAATTGCCATGGGTGCGATAGCAAAACCATATACCCACAGCCCACCATTAAGCCATATTTTTGTTGGTTAATTTTGACCAACGAAACATGGCCGACATGTCTCGAGCTCGCAGCTCATCAAGATATTAGAAATAAATAATGTGATTACCCCATAATGTGAACTAGTCGTATTAAGCATGGCTAAGCATAATGTAATTCTAGCTAGGTCAACATGAGACACATGCTAGTCAAGTTATCACCCAAGTTCGACAAAGAAAGGATATCAAGTAAATATGGTACAAGCGAGCAGATAGGTAAACCATATTCCAATGTAATTAGAAAAACATGCAATTTATTCACAAACGGTAAAACGTTTTATAAATTGGGCTCAAAAAGCTCAAGGGGATTGTGTGACTTGCCTTGCTTCTTCGATTGATCTTCCGAACTCTTTTCCATGTGAACGCGATCATCCGAAACGGCGGAATCTACACGTTGGAATGCAAAAAAAGGAAAAACTCTAATAAAAACCAAGTAAACAGTACATAGAAAGTAAACAAACATGTAGACCTCAATTTTAGATGAATTTTGCAAGTTGAATGGCTCAATTTGGACTTCGTATGAATTAGTTATGAATTTTAGAAGTTTTGAGCCATTTAAATGGATTTCTAGAATTAAATATGATTTATTGCGCAATTATTAATTAATTTCTTAATAAAAAACAAGGATTATGACGTCATCAAGATGAGGCCGGCGCCGACCGACGGGCCCCGCACGTCAGCAGCTCACAAGGGGCGGGTGCACGGTGGACTCAGTCCACCGCGGCCAAGATAGCGCCGTGGACCAAGTCCACGAGCGGGCCACGAGCAACCGACGGCCCAGATCAGCCAGGGCCGAACGGGCGGCTGGGCACGGGTGCGGCTCAAAGCCGACCCGGCCGGCATGGTGCGGCGGCGGCGCGCGGCGCGGAGGTGGGCAGGCGACGCGCGGGGGCAGCGTGGCAGCGGGTGGCGTAGGCGGCGCGGCGGCGGGGAGCGCGCGCGGCAGTGGCACAGCGGTGGCCGAGCTGTGGCGCGCGGGCAGCGGCACTGGCGACGCGTGCGGGCAGTGGCCGAGCGGGGCGGCGACGCACCGCGCGGCGGCGGCGCGGGAGGCGCAGGGCAGCGGGCGGCTTCGCGGCAGCGAGCGGGCGGCAACGGCGCGGGGCAGCGGCGAGGGCGAGGTGGGAAGGAGGGAGAGGGAGCTTGGGGAGGCTTTTTATAGGGCGTGGGTGGGGAGGAACCGTGGCCGGGCATGGCGGAATCGCCGACCGGAGGGGGGGAGAGGGGGAGAGAGGAGGCGATAGAGTGGCCGGATAGGGCGGGGAAGTGGAGGGGGTGGTCAAGGGTTGCGAGGGATGCGAGCGGAGTGGGGTGGGGTGGCCGGCGACGTGGGGAGGACAGTTGACCGGCGGTTGGAGCCGGAGGTTGGGGATGCACGGGTCCCACCTGTCAAAGAGGGAGAGAGAGGAGGCCAGTGCGGGAAGGTGAAGCAGACTTCGAGGGAATGGCCGAATGGGTCGAGAGGGGGGAAAGGAGATGGCCCAATAGGGAAAAGGGGAGCGGGCGGAGGAAAGAGAGGAGGGGAAGGCTTTGGGCCGAAAATGGCCCAAAGTGAAGAATGAGAGTTTTAATTTGTTTTTCATTTTATTAATTGGTTAAATGAACTTTGTACTATTAAAATTAGGTCTTGAGCTCCGAAATTTCACGAAAAATTTCACAGAGTATTTTAGGGCACGGAGAATATTACAAAAGTATTTCCGGACATGGTTTTTAAGAGATAATTTTTTAATTCCCTTATTATTTCACTTGATTAAGTTACTTTAAATTTTAAAATAAATTCTAGAAATTCATTATTTAATGATTTCTAATCCCGAACGAAAATCGGGGCGTGACACATGATCTCTGCCACCTCAACACCGTAATAGGGAGGTTGACTGGCACGGGGATGAGGCAAGCCGACACAAGGGCCATGCGGCGGTAGGGGCGCGGATGGCCGCCGGGCCAATGTCGCTGTACCGTGGAAGTCCTCCGAAACGAGGCGGTGGTGGTGCTTGCGGTGGCAACGGCACACCTCCACCAACCGGTCGACCTCCGGCCGTCGTCGCCACACCATGCACTGCGCCGTGGTACAAATCCATCACTAGGGAACCAAGCGGAAGCGACGGCCGAGACCAACCTTGTTGCGAAGAGAAGCCCACCGCCAAGGAAAATGTCACTGTCTCCGCTGCCAATGAAGAGGCCGCTGCAGCCGCCGCAGCTGCAGAGTAGGATGTTGCTGGCGCCGCTGCCGAGGAAGAGGCCGCAGCCGCCGCCGCAGCCGACGAAGAGACCGCCGCCGGCGATGAAGATCGCTTTCCCACGGAGGAACGAGCGCGCAGGAACATTTTCGCTCTGCGCGCGTGAGATAGCCTCGGCTAGAGATGGGGAACGAGATATCGCTCCGCAGAAGAGAGGAACAATATATCCGGTGTTGGGATCTTAATCTATTGGGAGATCAGTTAGGGATTCTGTTGGAGACGATTTTTCATCAAAATTTCCTAAATTTGAGGATAGGGAATGGAATAAGGAAGCTTTTGGTGATGCTCTAACTAAGGATGTACCACTCCCTATGTGGATCTTTATGTATCTATGATATGTAGATCCAGTGGCAAATCATTTATCACCACTTGTAAGAGTGGTAAATAGTTAATTATTCCGGAAATAGGAGTAGTTAGTAACTCGGGAAGTAAATAAATATCGGCATCGGCCCATCCAAACGCTATCCATCCATGCACATCTGGTGTACACGTGTGCGGTGTGTGCCTACACTTCAATGGACAATATTTCAGATGCGTGTGTGGAGAAAGAATGCATTTGTGTCGTGCATGTCCATGTGTGGTCTCTGTGAGTGGTGCCCAGGCACCGTAGGAGGTTAAGATGGCGGTGGAGCATTGGTGCGTCAGCGGCGGAAGATGGATGAAAACCCAGCCCGACCTTGGCCAGGCCGGCAACGATGGCGTTCAAGCGTCACTCCCTTCCGAGGACGTTGTCGTGTCGTCTTACCCCCTTTAGTGGAGCTACCGGGTGAAAGCCCAGTCAAGGTTCTTGAGACCTCGACGGATGGCGGCAGCAATGTTTTCGTCGCTTCTCTCCGTGGAGACGCCATTTAGGCAGCGCCCTTGCCGAAACCTCCAAATAACTGGTGCAAGCTCGCTCTAGAGTCACATCCTCTTGTGTCGGTGTTGACGGTCCTTCAATCATAATATCTTACTGTCAATGCCTGCATATAATGAAATAAAATATGGTATCCAACTTAGTGGTAGGGATTATTACTAATCATTTCCACTACTATTGGTGAAATATGTGTGTGCAGGTATTTTAAGGAGAAAATACACCCGCCATGTGATGAAAACACACCTCCCGACAAACAGGACGCGTTTACACGGATTATAAGGCCCAAATGTCAATCAAAACCACCTAGGATTGAGCCCAACCATATTACATCATGTTGGGGGCTCATTAAGCAACCTCCTAGCCAAAGGTGAGGCCGGGAGGTGGCCCAGAAGTTCGGCCGATCCGCCATCGAGCCAAATTGCAATCTGCTTCCACGTGTACGCTCCTGATGACTCCAACAATGACGGTGGAGGGGTGTTTACGACATTTTTAACTGCCAAAACCGTCATTTGGAGGCTATAAAAGGAGGGGCACAAGTCACTTTCAACACACAACTCTTTGAGCTGAATTACAATAGGCTCTAATGTATCTTTTATGTACATTAGAAAATAGGTAGAGAGTGAGGGGAAGCTCTAGAAGAGTGCCCAGAAGTTTGGTGCTCTCTCCGACTTCTACCTCGGCGGATGTAGCTTTCTAGGAGGATTCTGGAGGAGTGCCGGAGCTGTCGTTACACTCTGCTCTGGGTTCGGAGAAACTTTTTCTATAAAGTAAGCATTCGGGATCCTTTATTATGTTATTTAATTACTTAGTCTAAGTAAGATTTCCATCGTCGCGGGTTCATGGTTTAGTACTCGTACTAAGTGCTCTAGTACTATGATTCCAGGTAAAGTTGAAGTTCATGCACAAGTACTAGAATAGTAATTAATAACTTAGGCGTGGTGTCTAGGTTAGAGATTACCTTTGTTTGTTATGTATCACACGGATTTGTCAGAGGTAGACGACAGGTGGTGATAGTCCTGAATCCCGTCCTAGTAATCCTCCATGTTCGGGTACATCATAGAGCTATAGCCGGAACTATGTTGGCAGACCAGCAGGGGTCGGTGCCCAAATTAACAGATAGAAAATTACCTTCAGCTTAGCTTCGATAATCAAGACACATAGAAAGTCCTTTCTAGCCTAGCTAGCCTACGAATAGTTGTTGTCCTTGGATAATCTTAGGCTTAGGTAGATTACACACGTTCCCTAAGTTCAATATCCTTTTGGGATCACCCAAAGGTGAAGTGCTACAGCGGTATTCCGTGCGCTTGCGGATTTATCTGTGGTAGTAAGAAATACCACCAGTCGACGCCCTAGATTATACAAGTTGGCCACGTCGGAGGGCCTAGAGGAGAGCGGTTCCATTCTTCTCTCTCACCCTCTCTCCCTAAATCCCTAAAATATGGATAGAGCGAGGTTTCGTGTTGGTTGTAACGGTTGGGTTTTGGGCGATCCCGGTTGTAGTTCCTTTGTTGGCCTAGCAGCGACTGGTCTGGTGCTAGCCTTCTCCTGGGTCTGTGTTTGGTATTGTCAGTGTGTGGGTGGTGGTATATTTTTTTCGTTTTCCTGCTTACGGCCTCCCAAGGTTGTAATCTTGTAATTTTTTTCTGCTCTATCAATATAAACTTCTCACTATCTTGTGCAAGTTGTTAAAAAAAGGTTTATGTGCTCCTATCATTCCGTTCTTTTCAGTGACTTCACCCCCACAATATAAGTTTCTCAAACGGTAAAACAATGTACTTTATGAATATATACACATGTATATATAGGAGTTCGATTTTTTGCACGCGAGAGCACATGTACCCACAATCTACACCCTATATATAGCTTGCACGAATCTTAGGACATGTACATTAGTTGCTAACAAAATGTATCAAGCATGATGTTTTTTTCATACAATATTTTTTACAAGTGTCAAACACCTTATTTATGTAGTTTTTGTATTTCTTGTATGTAAAACACTAAGGTTGTCAATTTAGCTTAAATTTACCTGTTTATATAAAATATCTTGTTTATGTAGTTTTTATATGGTAGGATATATATATCATTTTTCCAAGATGTCAATTTGATGATATAATAAGTGTACCATTTTCTTATTTTTACTAAATATCATGTTATAAAAAAATAGAGGTTAGAGAAATACTATGCATTAAATGTCATCTATGATTATTATTGAAAAAACATTATTTGGTAAAAATGTAACATACATATTATATGTATTATGTATCATCCTAATCTTTTCTCATTATTGTAAACATTCATTTGGTCAAGGTTAGATAGTTTTGCAGCACGAATCTTGGAACACATCAACGGTATATGATTGTGGGTACATGTGAACCCGATTACGAATTTGCATTTCTCTCTCTCTATATATATATAAGTTTCTTAAAAAAATTAAATAAATCAATTTTCTAAATTTATAAAAATCAATACTACCTCTATTCTAGAAAGATCGCAGTTTTGAATTTTTATATCCAATATTTGATCGTCTGTCTTATTTGAAAATTTTTATGATTAGTATTTTTATTGTTATTACATGATAAAACATGAATAGTACTTTATGCATGGTTATTTTTTATAAATTTTTTAAATAAGACAAACGGTCAAAAGTTGAATACGAAAACTCACGACTGCACTTAAAATGGAACAGAGGTAGTAGTCAATTAGTCATTTGTTAATAACTCGCCTCGTTTCACGTGTCAAAGAAAAACTAACCCCCCCCTCGTCCTCAAGCCACCTCTGGTCTCACCAAAGCACCGTCCAGTCTTGTACCTGCCGTCCACGTCGGCCTCCTGTCACTGCTAGCCACGTTGCCCTTCACCCTTTTGCCCCGCTGGGCTAGATCTAGCCTAGGGTGGCTGGATCCTGTAGCAAGGAGGTTGGATCTAGTGGCATCACCTCCAGATTCGCGGCCTCCCTCACCGGGGCGCACCGCCGCTGCTTCAGTTTCGCTCCTTCTCCCCCGCGTTGGAGATCGAGTGTTGTCGGGTTATGGCTCCGCCACCGCCTTCCTAGCAGGTCGCTTGATTTTTGGGCAACGTGCTCCAGCGCAGCCCGAATGAGGAGGAGAGACCGGAGAAGGGGCGGGCAACGATTGACTAGGGTTTCTCCCCGTGTCGCTTGTGTGTGGACGACGTTGGGAACGTGTAACTTGGTGTTCCCGATTTAACTTGGGCTATGTTTGTTTGGATGAGTTGAAAACTCATTCCCTCCGCACGGAAAATGGAGCGACTCATTAGCACATGATTAATGAAGTATTTACTATTTTTTTTGAAAAATGGATTAATATGATTTTTAAAGCAATTTTCGTATAGAAATTTTTCGAAAAAACGCACGGTTTAGCAGTTTGAAAAACGTGCACGCGGAACACGATGGAGAAGAGTTGGGAACATACTCTGCCAAACACAGCCTTAGTTGTTTAGATCACCTAGATTAACGATGGGTATTAACGATGGGTTTTCAGAAAAATGGTTTGGAATGATATTCTAGTAAACCAACCGCAGGGGAAAAAAATGTAACATGGGCAAAGTGTGGCTAAAAGCCTAAAAACAGGCAACCAAATTGCCATCTGAATTCTCAAATACGAAGAGACGTACACATGGTACAAACAAATATAGAACCGGACATCAGTCAGACTAATTGAACTGCATTTGCCCCAAACCTGAAACAACAAACTTGCTTAGAGATCACCTAAGAAAGGCTAACACTAAACTTCAGTATGAACAGTTCACTATAATCGGCGTAAAACTCTACAAAAATACGTCGCAAATGCCATGCTCCAGCGTGTCTGCGTGTGTGTGCCCCATGAAGCAATAATCCTAAATCATGTACAAATTGCAGAATTGCGCACATGAAGCATGCCAGCTTTGCAATCACCCTGTCTGCAGAAACCAACAAAGCAAACAGATTAACAGATACAACCATCAGGGACAACACCACGAAGAACACATCTTTAGCAGTGATTCCAATGGAGGGAAGGTCGATAATTCGATGTGCTTACCACAACATAGTACTGTCCTGTCGCAGCGCGAGCTTCGCTGTGTCCTTCCACATGGACACCTCCATCTCCTTCTCGACGAGCTTCTTCTCCGCGCGTTTCAGCGCCAGTTCCAGCTCTTCGATCCGCTCTTGGTTCCTCTGATGGAGGAGCTCGTGTAGTCTCCTCTCCAGCTCGAGAGCATTGACACCATTGTATTCGGCTTCGTCGTCGTAGTCTTCGTCCTCCACTACTTCATCTTCTCTCCCAACATCGTCACTGAATTCTTCTCGGCACTCAGTGATCTCATCCAGTTGCTGAATTGCAATCAAACACAAATTAGACGCAGCTCAATCAATGTCATTGCAACATTCTGTTCAAAGTACAGTGAATGCACTCAAACAGAAGCGTACCTCTGCATCAAGTTCTTCAGGCAAGAACAACTGAACATCTGAACCATAGTTAACCTGAAGAAGATCGAGCTCGGCATGGAATTCCTCCTCGAGCACATCCATCCTCGGAAAGCACTCGTACCCCACTGATTTCTCGCAGCTCACTTCCTCCTCCATGTGGTTGGACGACGAGGTGGCCTGATCCTCAATGCGTGCGCTTGCCCTCTCGTTCTCGTTCGTGTCCGTGAGGCAGCTCGACGCGGCGGACTCAAGATTGCAGCGGGGTTTCGATGCGTCATCATCACAAACCCCGCTGCTGCTGCTCTGCCTGACCTGCTCTTTGATCTCTCTCAGTAGCGTCTCCATCTCCGCGCGAACCTTCACCATCTTGTTGAACTCGTCGGACGTCTTGGCGAGGAGGAACACTAGGCTCAGACCCACGCCAAGGTCGGGAGTCGTCGTGTGTCTCTCGTTCTCGCACACTAATGGCCAAAGAAAAAAAAAAGAAGGGGGAGAAATCAATTGAATCTACCTCCAGAATCGCGTGATTGCTACGTATCATTATCTTTGCTACCGAAATTTCAGCTCGTATCCAACCAACAAAATCAAAATCTCGCACAGGTAAAGAATCGAACAGCAACGCGAGGCGACTCGACGTGGAAATCCCCGAGAAAAAACAGTAAAAACAGCGAACCAGAACGGCGACGAGCTCGATCGACGACGCTGACGCACCTGAGGTAGAGGCGACGACGGCGGCAGCGGGCTCGCCGTTCTTCTCCACCGCAATCTCCTCCTCCTCCACCACCACCTCCACCTCCTTCCCCTTCCCACCGGCTTCCTTCCTCCCAAGGCGCCTGACCACCCGGGCCCACCTAAACCTCGGCAGCAGCGACCTCGCCGCCGCCAGCGCGGGCGACCGCGGCGACCCCGCCTCGAACACTCCGAGCTCCTCGCCGTCGTTGAGGTAATCCGCGATCCTCCTCCTCCTCACCTCGGATGCCATGGCGTGGCGCGCGCGGCGCCCGATGAGGCGAG
This sequence comes from Oryza punctata, assembly GCA_000573905.2. NCBI lineage: Eukaryota > Viridiplantae > Streptophyta > Magnoliopsida > Poales > Poaceae > Oryza > Oryza punctata. The sequence continues at coordinate 33,282,790 of CM002493.2, forward strand.
CAGCGCAAAAGCAGAGGAGGAGGAGACACAGAGAGAGAGAGAAGGCGAAGCCAAAGCGGGTTTTCAAATTGGAGCGGGTGGCGTGGATCGTGGTCGTCGTGGCGAGCTCACCGTGGGCCCCACCAGACAGCGACCTGAACCCCCGATCTCACCGTCCATCCTTCAAATCGACGGCCGCGATGAGCCCGATTAGATGGGACGGCAGCATTATTAGCTCTCCTCCAGGGAATCACACATGATATCATCGTTTATTAAAAAAAAAAGGAAGAGGAGATATATCTATCGATGATTTTATATTTCCGAGAGGGAATTATATTCGCAGAAGAAAAGAAGGGGATCAGGTTTGATGATTCTTATTTTTATTTTTTTGTAGGTCAGGCGTTGCAATTTGGGCGATTTGAAATACTGGATATATTCTGCTTGCTTGCTTGCTGGTGTGACGCAGTTGGAGGTTTCAGGTTTGTTTGTCTATTCCGTTCCATATTTCCATCCATGATCCATCTGACTCTATTTGTAGGACCCAGGCATCGAAATTTTCTGTCCAAGTTTACGATGTCGCCGTGGTTTAAAAATGCGAGTAAAATACTTGGCCATTATCCGTCGAATTATGGTTTGGCCAATGGGAGTTGATGGCTGGCAAAGCACGCAAGCTTGCTTGCTGCGATCCTGCACACGTCGTGTTTCCGGTTCCGGGGTCCTCTGCCACTGTCGAGCACTCGAGCGGCGAGGCGGAAGCAGGAGCCACGAAAACATGGAGCCATGTAGGCATCTCCATGACTTGCCTGACACACGAAGCTAAGGCACTGTTTAGTAGAAAATGAACACAAGCTTGAATCCCTAGCAGATACCCTAATCAACCAAAGATAAAGCTAAAATTTTAATTTTCAAATATAATTTTGAGATTAAATTTAAGATATTTTTAACGTAGTTTTTTATATTGATTTTTAAATCACCAATAACACATATGTAATAATTTTACCTATAAATTACTTTTTATTTCCTAATAAACCGTTGCCTTATTAGGAAATATTAGCAATTGATGGGGCTCTAAAAACTTTTTATTATAGTATATTTTAAATCTATAGTTTTGCACTTTTAATTATAGTTTATTTTTATAATTGATTTTTAAGTTGTTCAGAACTCTATAATTGATGGAGTATATAAAAGTTTTATTTATACTTATTTTTCTCAAATAAGCATTACGACGTATAGTCAATTATAGTCGCAACGATGAAACTATACATTTCTAAATTCTTAACTTGTTTTTAAAATCTCAAGCTCCACGAACAAATGGCAGGATAAAACCAGAGGACCCCGGAGGCGAATGAATGAATGCTGGATCGGACGCAAATAGTACGCAATTAATCGTCGTTATCATGAGAAGCCGGCCCATTGACCGCCTCTTCCTCCCTCCGTCGGCAACTGTTGATGCTCCTCTCGGCGTCGGCCCAATCTTTAATTGATCGTCAGACAAAAAAAAAAAAACTGGTCTTTATTGTTTATATTCTGTTTCGTGGTACTTGTAAGTACGCGACAGGAGGAGGATTAGGCATTAAGTAGCAATAGTGGTACAGGACAAGAGCGTGGTATCACTCAGCAGTGGACGAGACGCTGCTTCTTCCTGATGGATGCTGCTCATCTTACTTAATGTTGATGCTCCGTATCATGCTGCTAGATTAGTAGTATTACAAATCATTGCTCATCAGTATGGCGTCGAAATGGCGCGATTAAGCTGCTACCCACGGTTGTCGTCTTGTTGTTGCCGATCGAGCTGCCGACCGCCGACCGCCGGCGGCCGGTCCTGCGGAATAAGCTTCTACGGCAAACGAACAGGATGGATCAACCGCTCCAGATTCTCTGTAGCTTTTTCTGCCGTTCTCTTTATATCAAAATAAGTCAATCTAATAAAATAATAAAATAAATATATGATACATCATAGCACTGTAAATTTGAACAGACACATTATATCCCGTAATACGTTAACTTATTTTGCTATGGATGTTATATCATCCCTAAAGTTTAGGGATTGGCTAAACCATTAATGGAATATATTCGAAAGTAGAATCCGTAAATTTATGCATGCTCTGCGAGTGCTCTCATAAATAAGTAGATTTTAGTATCTAACTAAAATGAGAAAATCGAATAAAAGAAAAGGTTATCCTTTGCTTTGCTCTGGTAAAGGCATACTATCCGGAGCAAGATTAAGATAAACCAAATTTTATCAATACAAAATCTACTAATACAAAAGAAAACTTAGAATGCACCTATTTTATCAAAATTCAAATATAATTATTGCTCACTTTATCTACTCAGTGTATTTTTCTGTTACTTTTACAAATTTTATTGTAATGATTATTTTAAAATAAATTTATTTTAAGATAAACTAGAGAAAAAAAATTCATCTTATTCGGTGCGTAGCTACTACTAGAAGGCTGCAGCTTGTAGCTAGCAGAACAGAGGATTGTTGTGTTGGTGAGGTTTTTCTGTTGGTCTTGTTTTGGTTCGTTTGCGGTTGTGCACCACGAGAACGAGAGGCACACAGGCACACGGAGCGCAGGGGAGCAATCGTTCGCAAATCGCAATGCGACAACAAGAAGCTGAGAGGGCAGGTTGCTTGGCGAATGAGACGAGAAGAGACGAGACGAAGGAGAAGGGAATCCCGGTCATCCGGTGTGGGCGTGAGTGACAACTAGGAAGAACAGGGACCGGCTGACGACCTGGAGCTAGTAGCGGATAAGATCACAAGCACGCAGGTTTTGGTTGCCCCTCCTATGTTTGTTGTGTTGCCATTATCCTTTCTCTGTCTAGCAGTAACAACTTCTCGCTCTATTTTATATTATATTATAATTCGTTCAAACATTTTTAAGTTTTATCGAGTTTGTAAATAAAATATAAAATATTTTTAACACAAAATAAATATATTATCACAACATATACAATGTTACATCTAATAAAATTAATTTGGTGTTACGGAAGCTACTTCATTTCGTTTTGAGTTTCTCATAGTCAATTTATTTAAGTTTGATTAAATTTATATAGATATTTAGCAACATCTTAAAAAATCAAATTAGTTTTATTAAATCTAGTATTGAATATATTTTGATAATATGTTTATTTTGTATTAAAAATACTAACATATTTTTTTATAAACTCGATTAAATTTAAATAAGTTTGACGAGAGAAAATCACAGCGTAGGAGTAATATGAACGGAGGGAGTACTAAATTTCTCTACTAAGAAAACAAGAGTAATATAAGTATCTTCATAAGGAATACGTAAGCATGGCCAGGTGGTCGTGCCGGAGTGGTTATCGGGCATGACTAGAAATCATGTGGGCTCTGCCCGCGCAGGTTCGAATCCTGCCGATTACGGTTTTTTTTTTTAAAATCTTTTCCTGTTATATTCAGCGTTTTCGCCTAATTGTCTTTTGGGATTTGGGGGCTTTCAAGACCTTACTAGTCACTGGGCTCAAACCATATCAGGCCTTTCTTTCTGGGCTTTCAAGGGTCAATAGGCTCAAATCAAAACTTTTGGGCTTTGTAAACAGATAATAAGGCCTTCTTTAGACGGCCTAATATAAAGGGCCATCTGGACTTGGCCTATACCAACGCATTTTGCTCAGATGATCAGATCTACGCTTCTCTCTCTACCTTCAGAAATGTCAGGGGCATTTTAGATTGATGCCAAAATGTGGACTACCAATTTTGTTGGTAACTTGAATAGTAATGTTGGTGTTTGGATTGAGGCCAAATAATTGGCAATGCCAAATTAAGTTTGGCACTAATCTAGTAGTTTCTTCTCTACAACATGAGAATTTTTTAGCTTAATATTGGTAGCAATCCAAACATACTACGTTACTACAATTTTACCAAAATATGCTAAGGATTTGGTAGGGTAGCAAACCAAACCTACCCTCAATCACATTGCAATTTGCGTGTGATGTCACGCTGACGCTCACGTGTTCAACCTCTAGCCCATGACCCCCACATACCCCGACCGAAACACACCTTATCTCCTTCTTCCGCGCCTCCCCGTCGCCGCACGCACGTCCGCGAATCCCCACGGCCCCACCCATGATTCCTTGGAACAAATGTACGGACAGATCGCGCGACCACGACGGACGACGGAGGAATCGCGAGATGGAACGACCAGCGAACACGTTCCTTCTGCACGCATGCGGCCGAAGCCGAACACAGGATTACAGGAACCAAGAAACTAAAAACCAACAGCTAGCCCACGAGCTGCTGCTTCTACTGTTAACCCGAGAGCATGAAAGCTCTTTTTCTTTTTTCGATTACAAGACATATACATGAGTTTTTTTTTTCATGGCTTATAAACAATGACATAAGCAACAGAAAATAATTGTAGGGTACGGCTTTTATACTTCTATCTATCCTTAGCGGTTTAAAAAGCTACTCCATATGTTAAAAATTATAAAAATTTGTGTGCACTCCTAAAAATGTGGATGGAGGGCGCTACAGGTAAATTTAAAAAACGGGTATAAATACTTATATTTTTGAACGGGGAAGATAAACCTAAAAAGGAAATATCATTAGAAAACACCTACACTAATTTAAAGTTAAGTTATTGTCTTATATATTGGACTATTGAAATGAATTATATGATCAACTCTTACAAAAATATGCTTTCTCAGAGTACTTTTTTCCATTGTATTACTTAGACCATTTAATTGATGCGCTATTTGTCAAGTTTTTTTAATTTATCTATACTTACGTAATTTAATACATAATCCATTCAACAATATAAATCAAATGAGACTCACGTGGACGAACATTCACAAGGTCACACTAGGATTATCTGGACACTGCCCCCATGGCCTCAAATTAGAGCCCTGTTGGTTGGTCTAATAAGCTAAAGCAAAAAACCAACATTTGAATTTTCGAACTTGATTTTGTATTTGATTTTAAGATATTTTCAACATAATATCTTTTTAGCGTAGACTTTTAAGTCGCTACAAACAAATATATAAAAGTTTTACCTATATATTAATTTTTACTTTCTAATAAACCGTTTTGACTTATTAGGTAATATGTGCAACCGATTTGACTTATTATGTAATATGTGCAACCGATGGACTCTTAAACTAAGTACTACAGTGAGTAAGTACTTCCTAGCTTGGCTGTACTCACTGCACAGTATTCTTTCTTCAGGAGAACAAACCTAACAAAATTCTGTCAAGTTTTGGCAGCTAATAACTGAAGATCAAGCGCAGAAGCTAAGTTAGCAGAGTGTGGAAACTCAACAGTACTATCCGGCTGTCTACATGCATGTATGCGAGAATATTCTCAGACCAAATTAGGACTAATATACCGTCGCTTCAGTCATCCCATTTCCATGCCCTCTGGATTGGGTAACCTTAATTTAACTCTCTTATCCTTCTCTGCTTTCACGCATGCTTTAAATATTGCCCTGTTGGTCAATGGTCACCGGGAAAATATTCAGAGAAATTTGGCGAGTAAGCACTTCAGTGCCACAGTTCTACAATTAACTAAGGTTAATTGCAGATTTGCAGGTGTGTTACTAACCACTGCACGGTTTATTTACAGCTGAATGCATGTGTGCCCTTGACTTAACCTGAATGACCAAAACGAACTCTTATACTACATACTTTCAAAGTTAGTGTTACTAAAGTTATTAAGTAGGTAATTATATATACTACTCCTAGCAAGGTAGCCATAAGAAATTAAAGGAACAGGCTATATCGCATACATGCATTATTCCACTCCGTTTGATTCGTTAGATAGCTAGATGTGGTCGTTTCTCTGACTGATGCTAATTTACCAAGCTGATCAATGATACTGGTAGAAGACGAGGAGCTAGGAAGCTGGTAAACTTCCAATAATCTGCATGGATGTATCAGTCAGATGATTATTCCTGGCTCGTCACTGTCACACACGGACCTTCAGACTTGGATTAATTGATCGATCTTGGCGTCCAGCTTGGTCACTGCTAGCTAATTAATCTGGACGACTGGATGCAATCGATCGATGTGACGTTCACGATCATCTTGGTCAAGCTGGATCTGCAGTAGTAGTAGTAGTCCACCACACACAGATCACAAATGCATGCATGCTTGGATGGATGGATGGATGCTTCGTTTGGATGGATCTCCCGCGGATTGCGACGAGCTCACTGCGACGACGGCTGAATCTGAGAAGAAGCTTCTCACTGCGTGGTTTCCACTGGCTGGTTGCGTGCAGCTATACTAGTAGCCAGGAGAAGACCAACTCGTGACAGCGATCAAAGAGGCCTGCAGCTAGCTGCTAGGCCACCTGCAGATTTATTTCTTCTGGATTAATTAGGCTCCTTCTTCTTGGCTCATTTTTGTGTTGTTCACTACTCTCCACTATTCTCTTGTCTCGTTCATTGAAATTAAACCTCTTGTCTGAAATTTCTGATAAAACTCAATCCCCTTTAACGTAGTTTCAGATCTCATATCCACGATGTATTTAAAGTTTAAACAATGATCTAAAATTTTATGTTTTCTTTACAATATAAACAAAATGATTCATCTAAATCTTATAAACATATAATTATCTTTCAAGAGCCTATATATTTCTAAAGTTAGAAATACCTTTTTTTAAAAAAAACATTTGTGCCAAATAAAACATTATTGGAGTTAACATTTCATCGAGTTTGAACGAGCCGGAAAGAAACCAAATCCGACGTTAGCGGGATGGTAAGGAGATCTTCGGCACTCAATGTTGGGAACTCACTCCCCTTATTTTTCGCGTGTACGTTTTTTCAAACCGTTAAATAGTGTGTTTTAAAAAAAATTATACGAAAATTGTTTAAAGAATAATATTGATTTTTTTTAAAAATAATAGCTAATACTTAATTAATCATGCGATAATGGATCGTTCCGTTTTTCGTTCGGATTTGCTCCCATTGACAGATAAGGAACACAGCCCTAAGCTCCCTCGAAAAAAAAAAAAGAAAAGAAAAATCGAAGCTGCATGGGGCGCCATGGATGGAAGCACAGGAGCAGAGCAGCCAGCGTGGACGAGTTGACGGTTGACCGGACCACCGCCCGCACGTGTTTGACTAATAAACGCCGGGACTAGCTCGATCTCTCCCTCCCTCGCCGCCTCTCTCGCAGCACCCAGACGTGGGGCCCACTCCTCCTGCCACGTCAGCAGGTAATTGTTTTATTATTGTATACTGTAGGAGTACGGTAAGTAATTAATTACTGTACGTAGCTAGTTTTTGTAGTCGTGTGAGGATCCTCCGTCTTTGGTCTTCGTCTCGTCGTCGACTAGTCCACCGTGGACGTAAAACGGCCACCGTATCGTACGTATTCGTACCTATCCTAATCCCACCCATGTAGCTGGAGAGTTATATATGTTTGATAATTTCATGCATATATATATATATATATATCCAACATTTCACTTGGGAATTTACTGGAATTTGAAGGCTAATCAGAGGCCAATTTTTTTTTCATAGAACAAGAACTTGAAATGTATCGAAATGGCCTGAAGCTTGATAGGCTAAGTCTAGATTAAAAACATTGCAACACTATATCCTGATTCAGTTTGGTTTCAATCACATAATCCGGCAAGGGTAAATTACAGATTTCGTCCTCATTCAGATAGTCTTTTCTTCCTATTTAAAATTTTGAATGTGCTAACTTCTTTGCCGTTTGATTGCAACAACATGCATGCGATAACATCAATGCATGCTAGCTCTATATATCTGGGAGACACTGAATAGATCTCCATGAATATAATTAATATTCTATAGCTGAATTACAATTGCAACGAATGTCGTTTTGCCTCACAACTGTAAATAAACGGTGTAGATCGAGCTAATTAAAATCAAGCACTAAATATACACAGTTAATCATCTCTTTCTCTAGCCTAACTCCGAGCAAAGCCAACTAATTAATCGTCGATCAACTCTAAAATTTTACCGTGTAATTGAGCGATCTCAACTAATAACGATGCTAATCGAGCAAAGTTCATCGGCTTGATGGATCAGTTCTTGGTCGGCGAGAGCTCGAGGATCCGGCCGGAGAGCGCCGTGACGAGCGCCGCCTTGAACCCGGGATCCCTCGTCAGCGTCGCCGCCATCTGCTCCGCCAGGTTCTTCCTCGCCACCTCCGTCGACGGCCCGGCCGCCGCCGTCGCCTGCTCTTGCTGCTGCTGTTGCTGCCGGACGACGGCCGCGGCGCTCGGCGGCGGCGGCTGGTGCTGCTTCGCGGCGGCCGCGGCGGCTGAGCTCTTGCTGCCGCCGTCGTGCTGTGGTGGCTGGCCGTGGTTGTGCTCGCCCTCGTACGTCGCCACGAGGATCATTTTGTCGTCGGCGCTTCTCTGCACCTTCTTCTTCACCGGGCACGCCGGCGCGAACGAACACCTGAAGTAGGCTCGCGGGCACGGGTTGTCCTTCGTCACCTTCTGCCCGTACTTCCGCCATTGATACCCATCCTTCACCACCTGAATTTACAAAGCAATTGTTAATTAACTAGTACGAAGTAGTAGTAACTATCAATAAGTTGATTATTACGAGGAGATCAGTGGATTAATTTTAGTGGGATTGTTTCGTTGCTTACGAGGCTGAGATCGGAGGGGTCGGCGTGGACGAAGCGTTTGGACACCTTGGGCTTGCAGTCCTCGCGGACGATGCGCTTGGCGGCGGCCGCCGACGTGCACTCCATCTGGTCGGGCGAGGCGTAGGCCGCTGCCGCCGCGGCGACGACGAACGGCGGGGAGGGATTGCGGTGGTGGTGGTGGTTGGCGGCGTCGTCGAGGCTGTCGACGCTACGGATCCGCTTCCTCGACGGCGAGACCGAGCCGCCCTCCGACGTCGACGAATGGTGGTTCCCGGCGTTGGCCGCCGCCGCCATCATGTCGTTGACCTGGCTCTGCAGCTCGGTGTACTTGGCCACCACCGCCCGCAGCATCTCGGTCAGCTTCTTGTTCTCCTCGCTCGCTCGCCGGAGCTCCGCCTCCAGCGCCTCGACCTGGACAAGATCAAACACAACCAATTTAAGCAAACTTTTCTTTCACAATCAGTTCATGAGTCTTCGTGCATCTGGACTAGTAGCAATTAAGCAATTGTGCATCTCCACACACCTCGTGATCCTTCTTGACGGACAAGAAGTTCTCCTCCACAAGAACCTTAATCGGCGCAGCCGGAGCTGATCTCCTCGCCGTCGACGGCAGGCCGACGTTGAGGTCCAAGCTCAGGGAATTCTGACCAATCCACGAATCCATGAACTCTTCTCCGCACAATTGAATATACTAAAATCAAGAACAGGAGGAGGAGGAGAAGAAGACGAGAGCTGAAATGCGCATGAGCTAGTGAAGGTGCCATGGCCACGACGAGGAGCAATATATAGGCAAGAAGGTGGGCGAGAGGAGACTGACTGGCTCGGAGGAGGAAGCATCTTAGCCTTTGTCGCCGTCTTGGTCTTGACAGTAGAATACTATAACCTAGTACTACCAGTTCTGCTCAGGAAAAGGTATCAATTATATATATCAGTGTGGTTTTCATTTCAGCATGAGGAGGATGTGGCTAAATTAAGGAGTAAAGGTAGCATCAATGATGTCATTTTTGATGATAATTAGTACTACTACTAGTTGTAGTGGTATTAAACTGTGTTCTTGATTAGATCTGGGATTATTCTGTCAATTGGGTAGGGGCAGGAAAAAAAATCATGGAGGGTGTGGTGTGCTAGCTATAGTTGCTGGGGAGAAATTAAAGAGGATAGAAGAGTCTTCTGGCTGGCTGGTTGCATCTGCAAGCTGGGTCAAGGAAAAACACCACATGCCAACAACCAGGAGGGTTACAATTTGGCACTCCAGGAAAGAATTTAGGCTAGCTAATTTGGATTCATTTGTTGACTCCCTTTACTACTACCTTTTGGGGTGAATCAGTTAGTAATTACTACACCATCCATCTCAAAATGAGTTTATTTTTCACCTATGGTATACATACCAATAGAAAATTAAGAAAAATAGAGTACCCTCACTTTTTCACATTTAATATAATCATTACTCTCTTTATCTATTCCTAATACACTTATTTTCTACTTTTTACAAATTCTCATATGATAATTACTTTTAAAAAATAAAATTATTTTAAGATAAACATAAGGAAGATGGTGGGAGTACTCCTTATTGTTTTACTCTCTCTTTGCTCCCGATTCATAGCTAAAAAGGATATATCTTTAGGAACATAGAGAGTACTAGTTATTGTCTTATTGATGCTGTCTCTGTAAAGAAATTGTTTCTCTCTTTGTTTTGTGAGAAATGTTAGTACAGTGTAATAAGTTTACATTAAGAAAGCACTGCATTCTAGGTCCAGTTTGGGACTAATGAGCAGAACGCTTGAGCTAGTGACTTTTCAGTTTTTACATGTTTAAAATGATTTTGAGCTGGTGTTAACTTTCAAACTGTGCCAAGAATATCTGGGCTGCATGCGATTCGCAAATCGGATTACAGATTTCCCACGGATGGAAGAATCGGTTAGAACCTCGCATTTGGATTTCGCCTAGCCCCAATTTCTCCAAATGTTCATTGGATCTGGACCCAGCACGCACCGAGACTTTCAATCGACAACAAGAACAGCTAGCGAAAGAAAGAATCCGTAGTGCCAATATCAAACTCGAAGCAGGCGAGACTTGGACCTCTTGTGGCCGCCGGTTGCCAAGAACAAATTTGGCTTGATCTCTTCCTCGAATGTTCGATGGAAGGCAACTTGTTAGCGATGAGAGCAGCAGAGAATTGGGCAAGTATAGAGAAATCACGGAGACCAGGTCAGTTTTGTTGATCTTTTCTTAAATTTTGCTCATTTCTCTGTGGAAAAATGGATGCATGCGTATGTATTACATAGCTGGTGATTGATTGATTGTGCGTTTGTACTACTACTAGTCAATAGCTGCCATGGACTTTATCCACAAAGCATTTTAAACTGTTTTAGCTACTGGTTTGGTATGGCTGTAAGTTGAAAGTTTGTTGAAAATATTGAAAAAAAGTAAGGTATGGATCAGGAGCAGAGGAGGAAGCTGGTAGGATTGTTTCAACAGGTTTCTTCTCTTGAATTGGCTCTTGAATTTGACATGACGAAACCAAAAGTGGCAAAATTGGTCTGTAGTACTACTTCAGAATTCTGAATCGAGAAGAAAGTCGTAGATTTAAATTCAAGGTTCATTTGCGCATTAAATCTCCCGGGGAAGATGCATTGTACTAACTGTACTTCTCTGTCTTGACCAAAAATTGATTGTAATTTGCAAACCATTAATTAGTCAACAGGACCCCCGTTAGGGATGGAAGATGCTGTCCAGATTTCCATTGTGCACCACATTTTTTGTCACATGTGAACTGGCCTCGCCGAAACTATGTGCCAGTGCCGGCCGCCATGCATACAGATTCTGTTGGTGTCCTTGTTGCGAGGGAACCTTTTTTGGTTAGCAAGCAAGATGCTAGTAGCTAGTCATGTGTGATCCATGCATGAGATGCATGGTCGAATTAATCTATCAACAACATTATCTTCACATTTGTCACGTTTAGCATATGCATCCGAAGCACTGCAGTTAGTTAGAGGAATCCATGCAAATGGATTGGTAAAGTACTACTACTACCAGTCACCATGTTGTAGCACTGGGATGAAAAGCTTCACGGAAATTCCCGATCAACCGATTCTCGTGTTTTTTTTTTTACCGGTCGAGTAATATGAAAATGATTATAGATGAAAACGAAAATAAAAATAACAAAAACTGGAAATGGAAACGATTTTACTGTATACTATCTGTTTCCGAATTTTACCGGATTCTTACGGCAATTACCCTTTTCTTTAAGCAAAAATTTTAATTATCTTTCAACAATTCATAATCATTTTATTAGTAAGGATAAATTGATTTTTTTTATAGTACTTAACGGATATTTGCTAACGGAAACTTAACAGTGATGATATTTTTAGGAAAAGAACGTATGTGCGATGATATTTCCAACAAGTTGGGTTTGTCAATAGTACTACTATTTCTTAAGTTAATAAGGTATGGTATTTCTTGATATTTTTTTGGAACCGCCAAAGAAGGGTACTTCCTCCGTCACATAAAAAAATGTATCTAAAAACTACCGTAAGTTTTTTTTGAAGTGAAAAACTTTCAGCGTAACTATATTATAATTAAAGTGTAATTACATTGCAACTAAATTATAACTGCAATATAACTTATATAAAGTTATATTCAATTATGGTTTGGTTAATTAGTACCGTGATCTTACGCGTGATAAGTACGAAAATTTCTTTCTATCAATTTTTTTCCTTCATACATAAATCTCGAAGTAATCCGAAAACTACAAATCTAAAATTTTAAGAGGTAAAAAACTTGTGAAAGTTTTTTTACTTTTTTTTATGTAACGGATGGAGTAGTGCAGTACCAGCACCAGCCAGCGAAGCGGAGCAGAGAGGTAGCGGTCGGCTCGTGGAACACGTGCGCGCTCCACGTGGCAGGAGCGGAGGTAGCAGGACGGAGACGGACGCAGTCGCCGCGAGACCGGATCGAAAGGTGGTGGTGGGGCCCGCACGCAGCGTCAGCGGCAGCGGCTGGTGCGCGGGGGGGACTTGGCCGTTGGTTTCCTCGAGTGGCCGGCCACCACCGAGCGACTTGTCGGTCCTGGACCTTGACTGACTCGCTCTCGCCGTCTCGCTCTCGCGGCGGTGGCGGCGGCGGCAGCGGCTGTCCGTGCTGCGTCGCGTGTGCGCGCGGTGGGTGGGTGGGTTTTTCTTTTTGGTCGTCCGCGGTTCGTCAAATCGCTACTGCTGCTGCTGGTGGTGCGTGGTCCCGGCGTCCGTCCGTCCGGCCATCCATCACGTGCGCCAGGTTTGGAAAAAAAACTAGTACTACTCTCCAACGAGAAGGTACGAGTGGTATGCCCTGTCACGTGACGTGAGGCCTTTGGAATTATTACAACTTTTTTTTTGGTTCCAAAAAGGAGACTCGATGATGGGGCCGTGATTCTCCTCCTCTATGGAATTCACGTGTCCTGCAGGGGTAAATTACCCCCACCTCTCTAGCAGGTAAAAGTACTACTCCCACCATGAACTACAATATAAGAAGTATTGTATGTATGTGATATACATCCTAGTATAAAAAATCTAGACGTACTCTCTATTCAAATTCATAGTAATATGATGTGTCACATCCACCGTAAATTTCCTTATATTACTACCAAATCTAGAAATCGGTAATGTAAAAGGGGTAGCATACGAAACCTAAAGTGGATGAATGCAGAAGACAAAGGTATAAACAGGTTTAGACTCTCTTCATGAGAGGTAATACCCTACTTCTGTTTCGGGGATTGTATCCAACGAATTGTGTATTGATCTGGTGATTTGATTGTGTGTATCTGTGTTGCCCTTGAGAGGGGCTCTCTGCCCACCTTATATAGATTGGGGTAGGGTTATAAAAGAGAAATCTAGTCGAACACAACATCAATTTCCTAATCTATTACATGGTAGTACCCGGTTCGGATTCTATACCCTGCTTTAAGATACAAGGCAACGTAGCAATCGAGTTCTACTCTATTATATAATATATAGATCCGGATCACCTTCTATCTATAATCGAATATGAAGATGGTGTGATTATCCGGTACCATATTCTCCACATTTACAAGACGGAGGGAGTACCTACCTGCTCTAGTTTTCTTTCGTGGTAATTACACTTGTATCGGCGGAATAACTACCTCCGGACCGCCGCTGACAAATCATCGATAGGTAATTATTCCAAGCACTTTTTCCGATGCAAACTTACAATTTACGAATGTCACCATTTATACTATCTTGATATTCTAGCACTAAAATAAGAATGGGACACCCTACTTTCGATAGATGTATACAATGTTTGCAAAATTTTTAACCAATGAATATAATCCGTTTTAAATAAAATAAAATATCAAAAATCATAAGTCTAAGATGAACACAGATATCTCACTTTGTAACAACTACGATATTGTACCTGTACATTGTCTATCAGTTTACTCGTATGCATAGAGAACAAAAAAGTTGACTAGTTACACTATCTAGACTTTTTACCTGACTCTTGCCGTAAGTTCATCCCAATTCCTTAGTCGTCCATGGTTTCACCCGGCAATTTCAACAACGGTGATATTCTTGTCTACGATCTGCCTGCCACTAACCACTTATACAACGAGTAATTAGGCACGTGTCACTACTAAAGAACCGATCTCTGCTTGGATTCATAAAACCGCAATAATTTCGGTTCGAATAGGAACCGGGACTAAACATCATCTTTATTCCCGGTTAAAAAATCTAACAGGTCCCGATGATCTTTAGTACCAGTTGGTAACACCATCTTTAGTGTACAAAACAGGATTAGGGGAACAACTTGTGCGGCTACTACGTCTGCGAATATATTCACTGCATTGTACACCAAATCAACAATGACAAGGATCTAGAACTTCATATACTTTTATCTCAATTTTTTCAAATGATAGATTATTTACATAAGAGAAAAACTCTCCAACGAAGAATTTATAAAGGTTGTTCAAGAAAAATTGATGAGATTTATCAATGAACAAATTATTGATTCCGTGAGAGAATTCCACTATGATAGAAGACCTATTGATCATCACCCTCATATACAACTTTTCTTAGGTTTCTTCGTAATATACAGTAGAACATTAGAATTTACGAAGGATTATAATATATGTATGTATTTAGATGTGTATACATTTATTTATGTGTGTGAGTATATTTTGGTAATATATGTATATATTTACTTGAGTGCATATATTTAGGAAATGTATATGTGTGTAAAATATGTATTTATACATACATATATATATATATATATATACATATTGCATATACATATATATATATATGTATAAATACATCTATTACGTATATACATATATATATATATATATTATGCATAATATATAAACAAGCAGCTAGCGGAACCAACAATTTTAAAAAAATATATCTTTAGTTCCAATTGGTAACACCTACAGAGACTAAAGATGATTGCGTCAGTCACGTGACGCTACCATCTTTAGTTCCGATTGGTGTTACCAACCGGGACTAAAGATGATTCTTTAGTCCCGATTATCTCACTCGAAGCTAAAGATGGGTATCTTTAGTTCTGAATTCGTGGTCTCGGTTGCATAACCGGGATTATAGGAGATTACGAATCGGGGTTAAAAACCCCTTCACCGGTGTGTGGGTCGGAGTAAAACTGTAAAACAAGTATATTCCTGCATCTGTACGTGACTAGGTGCAATACTTCCTGTTTTTCTTGGGTAGTAACACATGTACTCGACGGTACTTTTTCTGATAGTGCTCCGTAAGACCGGTCCATTAACTTGACAATGCGACAAGGTCAGAGAAAACGATAATAATGTGTATGTTCAGTATCATTGGTCAATTGATTGAGTTACAGGTTTCTAGAATATGTAAGTTCTGGGTCGAATTAAGAATCGCCTAAAAATGTAATGAATTTCTAGTCACTCTCTCTTTACTAGTGTGTGTATGTATGTGTGTATATATATATAAAGTCTTGTTCTTTTCAGTTTATTCATCGAATTATTAAAACGGATTATTTGTTCCATACTTTAAAAATTATGTTCCCCCAAAATATCTTCTATTGTATTGTGTAGATAATTTGTTTTTAAGCTATTTTTTATTTATTAAAAATGTTTAATTTATGATATACACAGGTCAATAATCCACTGCCATAATACAACAAATAATTCCAATTAAAATATATAGCCTTAAGCATACTTATTTTGATGCACAAAAGTTCTAGAAGACGTGTAGCTTTCCCGAGTCAAGTGCAGCACGATTACTGGGGTAAATTAGCTTGTTTAGGACCAGCACCACCGATGAAACCGAAGGTCAGCCAAAGAAGGTGCCGTGGAAAGGAGAAATGGAAAAGGACGGAGAGAGAAGAAACAAACAAGAAACACTCCAATGTCTTGACCATGGCGGCTAGCTCGCTCAGCTTAGCTCTCTTTGGCAATTAATCGAAGTTGCTCGCGTTGGACTATCGTTTTCAGCGTGGAATTAATCCCCGTGGGCGTACATGTGTATCACCCGGACTATCAAGATCACGAAATCCAACTAGGATGACTAGATCAATCAACGGAAAGATATATGAGATGATCCGGTCCTGCATGATATGCCACCCGATTGGTAGCTATTTCACCAACTTTGACCCCATGATCAGCAGAGAAATCTAAGCGGCAAATCTTCTAAGCTAAGTTTTTGCATAGCCTTGCTTAAATTTTAAAAGGCAATATTTTTTTTACTATATGTTTTAGCATAGGAATTGAAATAAGTCAACCTTTCGCATCTTCATTATATACATACACATTATATTGAAATACATTTTGCATGACACATACCCTTTTCTCTTAGTGGCACATTCCATTTTCTCTATTTTCTTTATTTTTGTCGGAACTATTCTTGATGGTCTCTCTCCTCTAGAACATGTGTAAAGTTTTTTGTCACGTGAGTCCACGGTACGGTACGATCATCAGATAAATCTTCAATGGTGGCATTGCCACCAACTGTCGCTGTCCTTGCATTTGCTGGTAAGCTCAATGAAATTGTCCTCATCCCTGTCCCGCACCTAAACCCCGGAAGCTAACTCGGTAGCTCAGCAAAGTTTACAGTTCACTGGACTTTGGTTGCGTTTAAATCTGCTACGTACAAAGGAAACTACTTCCTTGTTTACCACGAACACGCTTCATGAATTGTTAGACAGTGCGTTAAAAAATATATCAAAGTTTTTTTAAAAAAAAGATCAAATAAATTTTTTTCAAGATTATAATAATTGATCATAACCTAATCACTGACCTTATTTTACGTGCAGTTGATAGGCTCAGCAGCCAAACCTCCAAATAGAACGGAGTCTTTGTCGCACTTGGAAAAGGAAGCCACGAGGCATAAATCATCGACCACGAATTTCAAGATCTATAATTTTTATCTGACTTCGTCTCGAATATTTTTGAGCAAATCTGTTGATTTTATACTCGTATAAAGTTATGACATAACCGATCTATAGAGCCAATTACTACTAGCTACCACACACAACTTCAGTCACTGGTGCCTATCATGATCATGTGCCCTTAGCCAAGTGACTATGATGAATTATTGCTAAGCATTTTCTCCGTCCAGTGAGAAAAACTGGCCGCGACCGCCTGGCTAGGCGCGCGTTCACACGACCGGTGTGGACCTCCGTCGTTGTCCCCCGTTCGCCCCTTCTTTACAAAGGTGAATTCATGACGTGCCGACCTCTTGATATACTTAAGATCTATTTAGGTAATTCCTCCATCTTATATTATAAGAGATTTTGATTCGATATAACATATTACGATGTTTTACATTCACTCAAAATCCCTTATGATATGGTAGCTTCTAGCAGATGTAGTTTCCTCCGGAATAAGAACTCCTTCAAACAGTTCAAATTATCACCCGATTTTGAGAATCATATAATCTAGAAAATAAATAAAAAGCTAGAAACTAGGTTTAACAACTTCTGCAAATTATCATAAGTTGACTACCAACCAGCATATTCTCAGATTATTAACCTCTCCCAAACAGGGGTTTAGCATCCTTCGAATCCATCGAAGATTGTTATATAAAGCCGCGTAAAATGAAGAAAATATTAACACAATAGTTTTATTTATTTAAAACATTAAAATATATTTATTTGATATTTTAAAACAATTTTTATACATATATTTATTTTATCAATTCAAAAATATATGCTAACCAAATAATCAAGCTAAAATCTGTATCTTAATCAGGTTGTCCCTTACTTATTGCCAGCAGCGGCGGCCGGGCGCCGTCATCGTCGTCGTCTCCGGCGGTCGCTAATCTGTCGCCGTCGTGGGCTTCGATCTTGTTCTTCCTGTGCGCTCGTGTGCATGCGTGCTTCATATGTTGTTCGCTAGCTCGCGCGAGCGTTGAGTTGACATGTTATTTTCTAATGAATTAATTAATCAAAGTCGACGGCGACGACCGATCTGATCGAACTTGTGTGATATGCAAGCTCGATCAAGGTGTACGTATCACACGCTGTACAATGTTTTCTGTGTCGAGGTATTTCTGTTTATACGGACGTAGACAGATAGAGAGAAAACTCAGGAGCTGGGCGATGTACGTGTACTTGTCGCTTTGAGTTCATATAGCGTATATACGTCGTCTGTGTTTTTTTCCTTTGTGTTTTTGTTGTAGTTTCCTGGTGGACTTGTGACGACTTTGACCATCGATCGGTAGTATATATAGGTCAAACTGACGCCAGATCATTTTTGATTCAGAGTAGTAATAATTAATTAATTGATTGGGAAAACTGGATAATTAACCATCCTAATTATCACATTTGTTTTGAAATTTTACTCTATAATATATTGAAAAATCTACCCAACAAACACTCCCTCGTGTGTTTGAGTACCTGATTTGGTCTATTTTTCCACTTGAATTAGTGATCGATGGGCTATATTAACTAGACTCATCTAGCGTGGCTATATGTTGGCGATGTGTTGAGAAGCTTATCCTTAGGCAAAGAATAATGTTACTTTCAGCTCGTAATAAACAAACTCCTTACTCGACCTCAGAATAGAGAAATAGCCTAAAAAAACTAGCCCGACCTAACTAATTATTATGGTTCGACCATATCCACATCTAAAGAAATTGGTCCAATGAGATACTCATGTATACGGAGAGGATGATTTTTTAAAATAAGGGTGATAATTAGGATGGGTTTATACGTTTTTGCCTAATTGATTGGAATGCTTCACGTGATTATACTCGTATATATACGAGTAATGTTCAACGTCTGAATAATGCAAAGCATGTAGTGGGATGATGTCAAATCTGTTCTCAGTTGTTGTGTGTACGATCAGAACGATCGAATAGCATTAGAGCAGTATGATGAATGGTGCTGACCACTACCAAAGAGTACGATGAATGGTGCTGAACAACCATGGTATACTCACAAAACATATCAAATTACCTGCATGTACCTGAAGATTCTTGTCTAATTTATCTGATCATGCACGTGGAACCTGCGCTCCACATGCTTAGCTGCTGCACGCGCCATACTACTTTACTGTAGTACTTTAATCCCATGCCGTTTATCACGTTTTCAGTTGATCAGACAGGGCGAAAATTTAATAAAACACAACTGCCCTGGTTTAGGTACGTATGGATCGGGTGTGGATGATTAGAATTTATATTCCTAATTAAGTGTTTGTTTAATTAATCATGGTGCTAGTACTATACTTGCTCAAACCGAATGAGTACGTGTCTATTTCAGAAGCTGTCCTATAGCTCTCTCGCCGTTGCTGCTGTCATATTCCCGGCACTGTTTAACTACTAGATTCATCCGTAGAGTTTAAGTTTTTTTTATAGGAGTACTTGATAATTAGCTAGCTAGGTCGATCATATCCGTCTGTTACACGGTCAAATTAGTATCGGTAAATTATACTAGAGTGAATCTGAAGACGAATTACTGACCGGCGAAATTAGTTAGGTCAAACCATGAAAAGTTTTCTCAAAACTGACTATAATTTGAAAGGAAACGCTCCGCACCGTACCCTACGTTGCTGCCTGGACGGGGGTTGACATGCATTGGTTCAATTACAGCATAAACAAGTATACATGGACCTCAAGTTCGATCGGACGCTGACTTTAATTTCTTGTGTAGCCATGTCAAACAAGACATATAGGGTCGTATTTGTCTTGTGCAATTAATGTGCATACTACGGTTGTATTCTTCCCCTCTTTTCCTAACTTATCTTTCTCTTTTTCATAAGCATGCTTTAAAACTACTAAACGGTGTATTTTTTTTAAAAAAAACTATATAAATATGATTTAAAAAAATCATATTAATCTATTTTTAAATTTTTATTTAACTAATTAATTATGTTAATACATACTACATTGTTTTGCGTGCCGGAGAAGAGGGGTTCTCAACCCTTCCTCCCGAACACAACAGTAGTAGTGGTTGAAAAACACATTATACTTTCCCCATCTCAAATCTAACAACTTATATTATTTTAGAATTTGTTCACTTATATTTTTTTCACGACCAACCAAATTAATTTCCTCATCTACGTTCTCTTATCAATCAATCATATTTTTTTAATTAATTTCACTTATTTTTTAATAGCGGTGTTTAATATTGTTTTTTATATTTTAGGTCCGAGATAGTACCCGGCCTTTTTGCGCATAACTAAATTAATTTCTGGCGGCCATGTCAACGTTTCCCATGTTAGACTGGCCATCAGTCACTCAGTTTGGCACGGGTCAACGCTAGCTAGCCCACGTACGTAACGCATGCATGGACGACATATCTGGAAGGAAAGAAAAACCGGCCACAGTTTGGTCAGATGACGTTGGAGTAGTCCACGTATGAAGCTAAGGCTGGTCATGGTCAACCACGACGACCAAGCGCGAGTGACTTTTCGATGTCAAAGTCAAAACATACGCCACCACTAGCACCGATAGATTGGAAACGAATAGCCTAGAGCATACCAGCAGCTCATCTAAATTTTATCATCCATACTTCTATTTACATGATCATCCAAAAAGATTTCTACTCCATATTATTTTTCACTCCAACAGATCATCCATATCACATCCTCCATACACCAAAATCTTATATTTTACTAATATTTTCCCCACCATTATCTCTCTTCTACAGCCAAGAGGATGGTTTGGATGACCTCCATATTTAGCTTGTGAAGGGCTCGGTTTGGAGGACCTGCAAAAATAGAGTGGGTAATGGAGACTCTACTAGAGCACCGTTTTTCACATCCATACACCAAACACAGGATGGATGGCCGGATAGAGGAGCTGCTGGGTATGCTCTTACTTAGCTTTTGGCTGTGTAGAGGTCAGCGCATGCACGCCATATGCCATTCCAGAGTTCTGGTCGATCGATGGTACTCTGACACATTCTTCTTCCATTACATTTGGCGGTCCAGATTCTTTTGATTCAGATTATTAGATAGATTATGGTTTTGATAAAAAATAAATTAAATATTTTAAATAAATTTAACAAGAGTTTAAAATATACTCTATGTGCTATGCAGTTCCAGAATAGGGTTTGCTTTCTTTTTTCAAACGTTGTATATATTATTTGTGTTTAATGATTCCGTGAATGAAATGAAAGAATATGGTCATGTATTCATTGGTTCTGCATGTGAATATAGAGATTGGATTTCTAACTATTATCTTAAACAATAAATGTTTCTCTCGTTCACACAGGTCAACACGACCACCTTCTTCCATCACATTCGCTTGGTCGATCAGCTGCAGCTGCTAGCTTTACCCAGCTTGTCTTCCAGTAGTGGCTTTTGGTTTCGAAATTACCAAATCAAATTGAAATCGGCTTAAATTAACTTCGTGAGTTCTGGGGTTATCACTTACTTATCAGCGTGACTGAACTTTTATCTCACGCGAATTCATGCACGTCACGTCGAAAACGAGTGGCTGTTGCTAGTGTTGGTGCGCCCAAAACCACTAGCAGCAGTAGGTCATCAGATGGAATCCCATTACCAAGAAGAAGCAGATCAGAGGCTGCTGGTCATGGTCGAAGAGGCTGTCCGGTCGGCCGGCCGACCGTGCGGCGGCGGCGGCGGCGGCGGCGGGCGTCGTGGTCACATGCCCGCGCATGGACGCACAGGGGTTGCGGGTCAGACTCGGCGATCCAGCCGCGTGCAGGCGCGCACTGACGCCGCCTCCCGGTTCGGCGGCCATCACCACTACTCTCGCCGGCACGCGCGCGTCGTGGAGTGGCGGCGGCGGCGGAGGGGGCTCGCGTGACGTCTTCCCTGACGTCAACTGCACTGTCTCGTCACAAGGCCTCGAACTATTTCGCCGGGCACAAGCATTGGGCCCATCACAGCTTAAAAGCACAAAAAATTGATGGGAGCCCAAACAACACGAATGCCTATTATTTGCAACTGCCCAATTTCGAAGGCCATTTTAGGCTTAAAAATATATTCGGCTTTTAGTTGGGTTGGCTTGGCCCAACGCGGCAACACGCAGTCTACGAGGGTGTTAAATTAGGAAGCAGTTTTAATTGTGGTTCAAGTATACGAATCTGATTGGACCTCTTTTTTAAGGGTGTCACAGTGGACTTATTCCTCTCTTGGAATGGTTCACCCTTGGCCCGTTCCGTCACAAGGCGTCGAACCATTTCGCCGGCTCAAACATGGGGCCATCACAGGTCAAAAGCCCATGAATTTATGGGAGCCCAAAATAGACGAAGGCCAATTAATTGGAAGGGAAAAGTACACCGAAGTTCGGTCCCTCAACTTATCATCGAGTTACAAAATCGTCCCACAACCGCAAAACCAGATACCGAAGGTCCCTCAACTAACAAAACCGTTCGCTTGAGGTCCTCTGGTGGTTTGACCCCGGTTTTATCTGACGTGGCGGGTGAGTCAGCGTGGGCCCCACGTGGGCCTCACCTGTCAGCATTGCCACATCAGTCTTCTCTCTCTTTTCCTCTCTTCTCTCCCATCTCATCTCTCTCTCTCCGTTCTCTGCGACTGCGAGTCTGCTGAGGCCGGTAATGCGAGGGGGGAGAGGAGGAGGGCGTCGGCGGCCGGCGACGCGGCGGCGGGGGTGGGGCGGCGCGCGGGCGACCGGGGGCGGAGCGAGCGACGCAGCGGCGGCAGCCCGGGCGCAGGCGGGCGACGCGGCGGCGGGCCCGGACGAGGAGGAGGGCGGCGACACCGTGCCGTCATGTCCTCCTCTCGTGGGCCACACTTGTTCCACCTCGGCATCGTCGCCGCCCATGTCGTCGTCGGCCATAGAGGCCATGGACGAGCTCGTCCAGCTCGCCGAGTCCATGTGCCAGGGCGCCTCCCTCCTCCTGGGTGACGACGACCCCTCCGACGAGTCCAGCCCGCGCTGCCCCTCCACCTTCCTCAACGCCGTCGCGCTTGGCAACGTCGTAAGTGTATGCTTCCATTGGAGCCGTCGCCTCCTCGCCGCTGCGGCAGCTCCCGCTCCTCCTCCGCTCGATCTGACTCGATCCGGTTTGGTGCTGTTCCATGCAGGGTGCCAGCAAGTCGATGGTGCCCCGGCGGCCGGGCGCGCCTCCTCCTCGCCGTCGACGTCGTCTCCTCGCTCACAGCGGTGGTCGCGTCTGCCGTCTACGTCGCCTCGTGCTCCCACCGCGTTGGACGCCATCGACGAGGCCGTCGGCAAGCTCAAATTCATCCTCGACAACGGCAAAGGTGACCTCGACGAGGCAGTGCTGCGGGCAGAGGAGCTGATGGCGCCGCTGGAGAGCCACTGCAGTGGGCGACGACGGCGGCTTCAGTGGGATTCCGTCTAGGAGGTCGTGGATGCGGCGCCGCCCCGGCTCCCGCCGCCGCGTCGCCTCATGCTCCTGCCGCCGCGTCGCCGGCCGCCCCGGCGTCCTCCTCCCCACCCGCGCCGGTAGTTGCCCGAGAGGAGAAGTGAGAGAAGAGGAGACTGATGTGGCAATGCTGACAGGTGGGGCCCACGCTGACTCACCCGCCACGTCAGATAAAAACGGGGTCAAAACCACCAGAGGACCTTAAGCGAACAGGTTTGTTAGTTGAGGCACCTCCGGTTTCTGGTTTTGCGGTTGGGGGATGATTTTGTAGCTCGATGACAAGTTAAGGGATCTTCGGTGTACTTTTCCCCCACTGGAACGGCCCAAATCTGAAGGCCGTGTTGAGCTTAATTGTTGGCCCGGTTTGGTCCAACGCGACAACACACAGCCTCGATGGATTCCTTTCTCTCCTCCGCTCCACTTCGTCCCCTCCCCGTCTTCTCGCTGCTGCTGTTGCTGCGACTCGCGTCTCCCTCCCGCGCGACGGATCCGAGAGCCCTAAACCCTAGAACTCCACGCCCTCGCCTCGGCCGCCATGGAAGACGAGGAGATGGAGAAGAAGGTGCAGCAGTATCTGCAGCGGAAGGGGTTCCGCCTCACTGAGCTCGCGCTGCAGGAGGAGCGGAACCGCATCTCTACTTCCTCCGTCTCCGACGTCGCGCTCGCCAGGTACACCTGCTCGCCGCCGGGCCCTTCCCAATCTCTCTCTCTCCCTCTCCTCTCCTCCGCAAGCTAGCTGGGCGAGTCCCCCTAGCTCTGCCCCGTGGCGACTCGGACCTCGGATCGAGGAAACCTAAGTAGCGGATTTTGTGCAATTTTGTCCAACTCGCTTTTGGGCATCGAGGTGCCACATCACACATGCCCTTAATTGGGTTGCGGGTGCGTGTTTTCCGCTCGAGGAAATAGTTTGCGGCATTTTTGGAGAGGTAAAAGTTGCTTGATTGAGGGTTGGAATTGCTTTGTGGACGTAGCAATATAAGTAGCACCGATTTTGAACGATGAACTCTCTACTGGTTATTCCCGTGATGATAAGGACATTTCAGTGCAGTAGGCAGCTTATGCTTGATTGATAAGTAGTGTCCGTAGATGGTTGTATTGCTCTTGTATCTAGATTGTAATAGTTAATACCTCAAGTGATAAAACTTATTTTTAGGTCAGTAAGATGCCACTTTATTATCAACTTTTTTTTCAAGATTATAATAATTAAAACTAAATTTTCTTGTCATATACTGAGAAAACTTTAATATTATGGAAGTATGTTTTGTTGATAAATTTAGTCATACTATTTTCATATACTGAAGAACAGATATGCTAGACAATATCTTTGTTCACAAGTAATGTGGTTTGACTGTATGTATTATGCGACATCACCTTCTGTTTTGATTGGAGGGACTAATTCTTCCATCTTTTTTTTGTCAGCTTCCAATAGTTGTGGCATCCATTATTTCACAATGATTCTGGCTATGGTTTATTTTTCTTATAATCGTACCGACTAATGCCTTTTGGTTGTGTTATCTTCTGCAATGATAGGTCGGAAAATGATCCGGCAAGATACTATGATGGTTATAGTAAACTAAGAACATGGGCATACAGTTCTCTCGATCAGTACAAGGTGTGCTACACATACATGAATTGCACTTCACCTTTTGAATTTGCAGTACATTTTATTGTGCTTCACAATCAAACATCGTTAGCGAAAATTATGAGTGATTTCTAACTGTCCATTTGTTACATAGTCTTTCTTTAATGAGTGATTTCATTTTATTTATGGATAATTACTTGCATGTTTGCATGCTAGCTTCAGATGGAGCACTTTTAGGATTATATTGTCATAAACCAAAGCTTCTAGAATTATACTTTATTGCCTGCATGCTAACTTCTGATGGAGTGCTTTCCTAGCAACTCTTTGAGTTCTCTGTCATGCATTCACATTATGGGCCATTCTACAAAGCTAAAGTACCTGTCCAGATTCATAACTAAAATTTGCTATATTTTGGGACAGAGTAGTATTTCATAAACACTGCATATATTTTGCTTCCGATGGACGTGTTAATATTAGATTTCAATTTATGTAGGGTATGCATATTTCTGTTCTTAAATTTGGTTACATGTATACTATGTTTCTGAATTTTCATCCCTTTTTTGTAGCATGAATTACTCCGTGTCCTTTACCCGGTGTTTATCCATTGCTTCATGGATCTAGTGGCAGAGGGACATACACAGGAAGGTATTGTTAGTTGGCAGATAGATTAGATAAACCCTCTTTGTCATGTTATGTTTTCTTTTAGTTTATTCTTTCCTTATGGGCCCTGCAGCTCGGTCCTTTTTCCACACGTTCCGCGAAGACCATGAACTGATGCATTCTAGGGATCTCCAGAAACTGGAAGGCATTCTTTCTCCTTCACATTTGGAGGTCAACAATTTTAGTTCTCTTACATTGTAACATTCTGTTCTTATTGAAGATCTTCATTTATTTATTTGGTCGTATCTTCTCATGATTCATAAACTGCGCTTATCATTCTACATGCTGTACATTTCAGGAAATGGAACTGGCCCGATCTTTAAGGCAAAATCAATTCAGAATTAAGTTATGTGAGGTTGTATCCACATCTAATTTCCATTTATCTCTATCCTTTTCTTTGAACTTTGATTCTGAGATGACCCTTTTAATAATTTAACCAATTTATGAAGACAAAACGTTTTAACACCTTAACATTGTTGTTTTGATGATATATCCAGGTGTTTTTGTATTTTTACCACCCTTTTCAATTTATTGGCTTAGCAATGTTAGAGACCGAGCACAAAATTGGCACCGTTTAGTCAGTTCTTTACTTACTGTTACTCATTGATCCTGATAGGCAGCTAATGTCAAATAAAAATATGATTATTTTGATTTGTATTGACTGGAACAGTCAGTGGACCTTTTCTTTTCTTTTATAAACTATCCTTGTTATAAGTTTTCAGCAAGATCAAGTTTAATGTTCTTCCCGAGTTAAAGTTTTCACATTTAATGTTCTTTCACCATTCGAGATAAAAAGGTTTAATGATTTTACTGAGATAAAGCTTTCACATTTTGTCTCCCAGACTGCTTTTATAATTTCAAATTTCTTGTCTGCTGCAATGTTATTTTTTTAAAAAAAAACATCTGGTGATCCAATTATTGAATTTGGTTGCAGTATTCATATGAATTACTCCTCCAGTATCTCCAGAAAACACAAGCTCTTGTGGTGCTTGGGATAATCAATGAACGCACAACTTTTGACGGTAACATTCCCCATATCATTCAGACTAGTACCCTAATTTCTGTCATGCATTTTCTCGTTTACACTTCTCTTGTCTACTGTGCCACTTATCCCTATCCAATATTGGCAGTATCCCCTGGTCAGCCATCTTTAATCTCTGATGACACGGATGTTGTTGCTCTAGTTGGAACCAGCAAGGATTTGGCAAAACAAATAAATCTGAAGGAGGTGCATTGGGGGGTATGGTCTGCATCAGTCTTGTTGACCCCTATTGCCTGTTCTATCTATTTGTTGATGATTTGGATCGAACAGATCGAAACAATCCACACCGTTATTTGACGGGATTCTATCATTTTTGTTGATCTTTTAACTATGCTCAGGCATTTTATTTTTGTAAAATTAAATTCTGGTATGCAGTTGCTTGAAGATTCAGTTGAAGAGCGCATGGAGAAAGCACTTTTAGAATCAGATAAAACTGAAGCAGAAAGCAAGGATGCGGATGCCGAAGATAATAAGGTACACTTTATTGTATCGAAGATTTGTTAATTTTACTACCTATAGTCTCAGCCACTGATAGAAGAGCCATATATTTCTTTTTGTTTGTGCCAGGCTATTAGCAACTTGTTGTCTTATACTTCCTTAAGCAGTCCATAGAAAATAGGCATTTCTTAGTTACTCTGCATGTTCCTGTGCTTCCCAGTTATGAGTCCAGATCGATGTTTCTTAGTATTTTAGCTTCATATTTTTACCTTCTTATTTTTACTGCAGAGAAAATCTTCGGAAGGTGGAAAGCAGGGAGGTTCTGTTAAAAAGGTCAAAAAAGATAAGATTGTAGGAGGAGCCACAGGGAAAACCAATAAATCCGAAACAAGCATAGTTTCGGTGGCACCTCGTGTGAAACCAGAGCTTACACTTCCAGTGATGTACACTTAAATCCCTTCATATCTCTCTTTGGAAAAATCTAGTTTGGTCGTCTGACTTCGATATCTAGCTTGGTCTCTGACCTAAAGTTTTTAAAGTCCTCCATCCTGTGGATTTTTCGGGACATATAAGTTATTTTAAAAGGATTCATCATTCCAACTTAGGACAAATTTCAATTTTATTTTCTTTTATTGCCCGTAGCGTTTCCCTATCTGTGGTATTCTGATTATGTTTCCCATTTTTATGCCAGTCCATATTAACCATGTTTTGCTTCAATTCATGCACCTACTATTCCATTTGTTTTCTTTATGAACTTCTAATCCAGGACAACAAAACTCCAGGCCAGTCCTTATTCAAAGCTGTCCTGTACATACACTATGGACCATATATTGTTCAACACAACATGCTTCATTACACTGTTCAATCTTTGTTTCGCTAGTTTTCTCTCTCTAAAATTACCTGGTTAAGCCAACTCTAGTATGGAAGGTGGAATTGTATCCACCAGCCAATTTTTATTAGTTAGATTGTTGATGACGATTACGTGGACCTGACTCTTTACCAGTTTGCTTAACTGCAGCATACTTCAACACTTCAAAATTACTTTTTGTAAGACACAGAACAAAGGTGTATTGCCTTTTTGCTTTTCAAGAAATCAACAAAATTGACCATCCAATCCTCTTAGTCACGCAGTTTATTTCTAGGTGGTTCATCTATCTACATTTCTCTGCGAAGAAGTATTTCAACCTTGAGTTGTAAGAATCTGAGAGATATTTATCCTTTTATTTCAGTCCTGTTGAAGTCGAGCAGTCGATTCTTGAGGATTTGCGAAACCGTGCGCAGTTGAATAGCCTGGCATTGCCATCTGTTAGCTTCTACACATTCCTTAATACTCATAATGGGTAAATTTCTTTGTGGCTTAATATCTGACACTGTCAATGCACATCCTTTTCTCTGATCATTATCTGTGGACATAGGCTAAATTGCTCATCAATTTCACATGATGGCTCTTTGGTTGTGGGTGGATTCTCTGACTCATCAGTGAAGGCTAGTCCCTTTTTGGTGCTTTGTACTTATTTACGTGATCTCTGTATTATTTTTGTAACAATAAAACTTTGTGTTCACCAGGTCTGGGATATGTCAAAGATTGGCCAACCACCGAAAACATGTTAGTTGTTCTTCACTACTTAATGTTGTTTGATTCCACCTTGTGTTATGCTGAAATACTTCCAATATGTGCTGAAATGTTTTGATAATTGCTGTAAGTTTACGGAACAACATAGTTTTATTCATTTCATTCAGTTGATGTTACAACTTGCAAGTACTGAAATAATTTTGCCATAGTAATGCTTGTGTGAATCTTTCATTCAAAAATGTCTTCTGGACCTACCAACATATAATGATTTTTTCCATAACCTGTTCAGTAATCAGGACTCTTGAATAGTCTTAGCATGTCAATCCTCCTAAGTCCTAACATAAGAATGTTTTCTTTTGATATAATGGTGGTATTTGCTGATTGAAGAAACTTTAATTTTCAGCTAGTCCACAAGGAGAGAATGGACTTTCTCAGGGTGAGCGCGCATCAGCATCAGATTATGGAAAAAGATCTTATACATTATTCCAAGGTCATTCTGGACCAGTTTATTCTGCTGCATTTAGCCCATTCGGAGATTTTCTCTTGTCATCATCCTCAGACTCGACAAGTAAAACATCCTTTACATTTTGCTTATTTTCATATAGTTTGTTTTCCTTTTAGTTTTTCAACTGAACATATCGTTTTCATATATATATTTTATTTCTTACAGTTCGACTATGGAGTACCAAGCTGAATGCTAATCTTGTTTGCTACAAAGGACACAACTACCCTGTTTGGGATGTCCAAGTATGTGATTAACCTTTTTTTTGTGTTTCACATGTGCAAGTGCAACATATCTGTGGTGCTTTTACTTTCATGAACTGTTTAAACACCTTGTATTTGTATTGAAAAGAAATAGGATTGTGTGAATCACATAAATCAGAATTGAGCTGATCTATGGAAGCTAGTGTACTTATCTCTTAGGCATTACAACCAGATTTTGCATTACTGGTTTCAGCTTTTGAGAGAGATATGTCATAAAATAAGATTTTGCCATTTGAGCCTGTTGTTTCATCTTGGTATGTTGGCCATTGTTGTTCAATAAGTAAATAGAAAAGGTAGGTAGCAATGGATGCCTCCAGCTACTTTTTGTTCAATCAATGTGCATTGCCTGCTATTGCATCGGTGCTTATTTTGGTGCACAAGGGTGTGTGTGTGTGTGTGTATAGATATAGTAAATTGCACCAATGGTACATGAACTTGCGAGGTGGTTGCGTATAATACAGAAACCTGTAAAACATTCATTCTGGCGCACAAACTTGTCCGGTGTGTGCGAACCAAGGCCAAAAGGGCACAATATGGCTAATCTTGCTGAGTTGAGTGTTGATTATGATGCCACGTAATCATGTACGTAAGGACTATGCCACATAGATATGCATGTCCTGAGTAAAACATAGAACAAGACATACTGATTGTACAAAGAAAGACATGTAACAAACCGATAAAGGATGCAGGGGGTACAAACGAAGGACAAAGTAGAAACTAACTACAAGGTTATTTGCAAATATAACATGTATGCCCTCCTCACATGTGCACGCCATGTCCTAATCAGCATCCAACTTGGTAAATAAGTCGTTGTGCCCTTTTGGCCTTGGTTCACACGCATGACGCACCAGACAAGTTCATGCACCAAAATGAACGTTTAATAAGTTTATGTACTGCACCCACTTGACAGGTTCGTGTACCGCCAATGCAATTTACACCTTTTTGTAATGTATATCCCTAGTCAGTTTTTCATTTTCAATGCTCTGCATGATGGAGTAGTTTTATGGGGTTATGCATCCTGTTAAAAAGCTTATGATCAATTTCTACTGTGCCAACTGCTAAGTTTTCTGATTTTGTTGTTGTAAACATTGTGCTATGATATATGTTGATACATTTGTTTTTTCTTTTGTCAGTTTAGTCCAGTTGGTCATTATTTTGCTAGCGCTTCTCATGACAGGACTGCTAGAATTTGGTCAATGGATAAAATCCAGCCTTTGCGAATAATGGCTGGACATCTTTCTGATGTTGATGTAAGTGTATTTCTGGTTCAAATCATTTTCTTATATTGGAGCACTGCTGGATAGATGCTTATTCTTTAATGCTTTGTGCTGATGTCTGCATATTCTTACTGAGCTTTATCTACTACATAATATTTGGCTGACAGTGTGTGCAGTGGCATGTTAACTGTAACTACATTGCCACCGGCTCTAGTGACAAAACTGTAAGATTATGGGATGTTCAAACTGGTGAATGTATACGGATGTTTATTGGCCATAGGAGTATGGTTTTGTCATTGGCTATGTCTCCTGATGGGCGATACATGGCCTCCGGAGATGAAGATGGAACCATTATGATGTGGGATCTCTCTTCTGGTCGGTGCGTTTCACCACTTGTGGGACACAGCTCTTGTGTGTGGTCACTTGCTTACAGGTAATCATTGTTTGTTGCTGCGGTAGAAAATAATAGCTTTAATCCACATTGTTTACATATAAGAATCGGCTAACCGATTCTTTTATCCTTGTTGAGAGAAATTTGGAGGGCTATCCTGTGAGACCTTTTGACAGTCACAGTTTATTATCCCCTTGAATATCTGGTTTGAACTTTTATTCTTAAAAAAACCAAGAATATCAGTACATATTTCAGAGTTGTTCCGTAGGCATGTCAACCTTGCAGCCCACTCAGTTGTTGGTTTCAATTAGTTTCGTATGAAACCTATTGTTTGAATGAGCCTGTAAATGATCCTTTGTGTATGCCTTGCTTCCTACGCTACTTAAGGGCTGCATTTTGATGTCTTCTTTACTCGGAGGCTTTCCATAAATGGTGTATACACATTCCGTGACTCTGTTTAAGGATGTTCATTTATTATTCCTTTCAGCGAGAATTCATAATATGCTGTCCTGTGATGTCATGCAGAGCTATGTTCTGTAGTTTTAGGAACAGCATGATCTCTCTTATTTAACTTGTTCTGCCATTGTTTTAGTTGTGAAGGGGCATTGCTTGCATCTGGATCGGCCGACTGCACTGTGAAACTCTGGGATGTTGCCTCCAGCACAAAGGCCCTTAAGACGGATGATGCGTGAGTTAGTTTTGAACTGCTCATAAAGATGCTTATATATAAATCATTGCCTTACTCTTGTTTGTAAAATATACCTACAGCTCAACTAACCGGCTGAGGATGCTCAAAACTCTCCGTACAAAATCAACTCCTGTTTATACTCTGCGGGTGAGATTTTCTCGGTTCATGCATTATGTTGCATAAGTTAAGCTGTTATACTGTATATGCAATTTAAATGGAACTGCTTTCTTGATATTGCAGTTTTCTCGGAGAAATCTTTTATTTGCGGCTGGTGCTCTCTCGCTTGGCTCCTAAGCTTCTGTATGTTCTGTAGAATACAATTACCAAACATTCTTTCAGTTTTATCTCAAGTAAGTGAAGTTAGTGCCTAGTGGGCCTGCTTTTAGGGTTAAACTGTAGCACGCGCGTACTGTAATTCGTTCCAATTTGTAGTCTTGTAAGTTGTAACAATCACCTTATTTAAATCATGTAATTTTTTTTCCTGGCGGTGATAAATCAAAAGGATGTGGTGGATACTAATGGAAGGAAGAATTATAGAGGTAAACAACATGGCTAATTTTTTTTGTCAGACTGATTGATCTTCGAAAGCATACGGACTGGATATATATGGTTACTGTTTGTGTTACTGTATCTGCATGTTTACTAGTATTTGGGATGTGGCCTAGGAGGCTAGGACGCGTCCTTTCGGCTAGCTGCTTGTGTCAAATGCGTTGAGCAACCCACCCACATGTCCTATTTCTTAGTGGGGTTGCCCTGTATTAAAGGTAAGGATTAAATGCTCTCTAAAAATGCTTTGGCGTGACAATGACAAATATTAAGTATTTGGAAGAAATAATTGAATGCTATAGTGTTAACTAATCTGAAACAGAGCGAGTGCTAACCCAATGTAACGGAGGTGCTGGGTTAACACAATATCTACTGCATTAGTGAAGACTGAAGACCAACCGGTACAATAGAAGGCTAGAAGGTTATATAGAAATATATTCAATGAATAATATCTTCAAATTAATTCTTATCGAATCACCTCTCTTCTCCCTCCTTTTATCTATCTATTTTCTTCATTCTTAGTTACACAGATGATTTCTTGCATGATAAATGATATATTTATTTTTTTACCTTTTCTCATTACCTCACTTACTATATTAGATTTTTATTTATGTGATAGTGTATTTAATACTATAAACACTAGATATCATGGAAGATTGAGGATGATCTAAGCCATGAAGCACATGGAAAGAATAAAAGAAGATGGAGAGAAAAAATATAGTTTATAGTTAACTGCAATACAAACTTAAGGTAGTGTGTGTATGATAGGTGAATTAAATATTAATGGTGTAGTATATATTTATATATTTATATAAAACTATTATATGAGTGGGTTATAGATTAGCTATAAGATTATAAGATTATGTGTTGATTTTTACAACTAGTAATTGATTATCCTATTAAACTTGCTTTTATATATTGTCATACAATCAGGGGCAAGGGAAAAACAGTCTTAATAGGTTAGCATCAGAAAGTAGTAATGGACCAAGTGCCTCCTGCGCATACCCTTCGCTCCAATATCACTTTTTCTTTTTAAGAAACGGATTAAAACCTAACCGGACGTACACATCCAAACCCTTGACTGCAATATCTATCTATATAGCGTAGTTCATCTTATCTCATCAGGACCACAAGGCTTTCTCATCAACTTTACAAGAATTCATCTATTATCCAACATGATGTCTATGCATCCATTTAGCTAGCTAATTAATGGGGAAATGGCAAGGTTAATGGCAAGAACTCTCTGTACCATTCAAGTCCTCCACGAATTTCTCTAACATGCCTTTTAGGAGTCAATATTCTTGTTGGAAAGACGCAAGGAGTCAAAAGGTTCATGCATGACGCCTTCTTAAGAAAGTGAGAAGGTTAGCAAGTGGAGGTCCTGTAGCATTGACAGTGATAAGTCAAGAATCCATCCTTGACCAGGGGGCATTATCTTCCGACCAGGGGACATTATCTTCCGTGGCCACATGCATGGAATTCGGTGTATTTCTAGCATACTACTAATCTGCAACTCATCAACTGTAAAGTGTGAACAAGTAAACTGTTATATATATACACACGCACGCATTTAGTATGTTTACATACATACATACATACATAAATACATACATATACATACATATACATACATACATACATACATACATACATACATACATACATACATACACACACACACACACACACACACACATATATATATATATATATATATATATATATATATATATATATGTATATATATATAAAGCCATGGTATATTTGAATTGGAACTTGTACACAGATTTTTCTTGAAAATCAATAATGAAGTTTTCACTGTCAGTACTATTCCGTTTTACTGCCCATGTAAGATTGATGAATCTGGTGATCTCCTGAAACGATGCACAGTGCACCTGACAGGATTGGCCATGCATGGTGGTCTGAACTCTGAAAGCCTGGGACACTGGCTACTCTCTCCATAAAAAAAAAAGTTAACTTATAGTTATGTATTTCGATATAATGTATATCTAGATAAATAGTTAGAAATTGTTTTTTTCAGAATGGGGAAATACCACCAAGCAAGTTACTCCAAGCAGAGGTTAGCACTAGTGAGTGGACCACTGCATGGTACTCTAGGAGATTGATGATTAGACGGCCACGACACAGATCTGCACTGATCATCTCATCTCTCAAGCGCTATCACATGTATTAATGATGGAGGAAAGCAGTTGTGCACCTAGGGCATGTTCAGTTCATTGCTAAAGTACTTCCTCCGTCCCAAATTAATTATCGTTTTGACTTTTTGCTTATAACGTTTGATCATTCATCTTATTTGAAAAATTAATGCAAATATAAAAAATAATTATACATACCTAAAGTATTTTTTATAATAAAGCAAGTTGCAAAAAAAAATAATTCCATAATTTTTTGAATAAGACGAATGATCAAACTTTACAACTAAAAACTCAAAGCGACAAGTATTCTGGGACGGAGGTAGTATAAACCTTCTCATTCCTTGGTAAAATTAAAATTTAGCAATACCAAATTCAGCAAAACGCGCGCGGGTGAGGGCAGAGAGGCTGGCACGGCTCGATCTGGTGCAGGAGTTCATCGCTGGCGACGACATGGTTGGGAGGTCAGCGCGACCAGCTACGACGGGAGGTCGGCACAGGCAATGCCAGGGAGGCTGGTTCGATCGGCAGTTGGAGGTAGGCGTGGGTGGCAAGGAGGTCAGCCCGGTTGGTGGTGGTGGTAGCTAGGTCGACGCAGGTGATGGTAGGAAGGCCGGCGTGCCGACGACAGCAGTGGGCCACTAACAGCGTGTGTCATGTTGGGGGAGGATGGCCGGCGCGGGAGGAGGGGGGAGGGGGCATCGGTGCCGCGGAGTCCAGGCACTGACGGTGGGTGGCTGGTGGTGGAGCAGTTAAGCAGCAGATGCAGTTTGTCAGGGGTCGGGCGATAGGTGAAAGCTAGCTTGGTCTTGTCGGGCCGACAACAGCGGTGCTTTGGGCGTTATTTCCTCTCCTGGGGGTATTGTCGAGATGTCCCTTCTCCTTCCTAGTGGGGTCACTGGGTGAAAGCTTTGTCTTGGATCTCCTTGAAACCTCGACGGACGGTAGTGGCACTCTTCGTCGTTTTTCTTCCTGAAGACGTCGTCTAGGAGGCCCCTCTATCACCAGAACCGCTCTCAGACAATTAGTGTGAAGCCCTTGGATGCTATCGAGTTGGCGGGTCTGCGCGAGGGAGAGGGATCTTTCTTCTCTCTTGCACTCTCCCTCTTCAACGTCTCGCTCCAGTGACATCTAGGAGTCTTTGTTTAGCTGTTTTGAGTTGCGTTGGGGTATAGTTGTAGCTCTTTGTTGGTCTAGCGACGGCCGGGTTCGGTGCAAGTCCTTTCCTTTTATGTGGGAAGGCGACGCAGTGTGTGGTGGAGTTGTTTCTTTTCCTTTCTTGACTCTAATCTTTCAGGATTATAATCTTATAATTTACTCCTGTTTTATTCAATGAAACTTCATGCTATCTTAGTGTCAGTTCGTTAAAAGACAATTGACAAGGGTAAGATGTGAAGTTGTTGTGCTTGGTTTGACACCTATCAAATTTCGCTATAGATGTGAAGAAGTTTTTGGAATCACCACATTTTGATAAGATAGGGAAGGTTGCAATTGTAAAGTCTTGTTTAGTTTGCTCTGCTGTGCTGGATGCCAAAACCGACAGTGATGCCCTTTTCCATATGGGGGCAGTGTGGTAACAAGCAGAACTTCAGTTCATGAGGTTTGATACTTCTCAATTCTAGGAATATACATATATACATATGCACATGTTAAGTTGATATGTGCATGCCCCTTCAAAGAGTGTGATGTCTTTGACAATATTCATATGTGTAGGTAAGGAGTGTATATATGCGGTGAATGTGTGTAGATATTATATATGCCTGCTGCACTCTGAAGGGCTTTGAACATTTGATGTATTTTTTAAGTGTGTAAGCGTATACTCGTGTGAATATGGTCTATCTATGGGTTTGTACATCCAAATGAATTAAAAAACCATATGTTATTTGATTATTACAAGAACATCGATGCATTAAATTGGAATGTTGGATCTGCATATGCTCATATATAGCTAATATTTCTGCGATTACATGAAAGATGTCTCATACGCACACATGGGGATATGTACCACCACGTGCGCGCACCTCACATACCCACAAATACACCCTAATTAACACACGTTCAACCGCATATTCCAAGCCTATTAAATTCCTGTTGAAAATGAACATGCATGCGCGTGTAATATTCGCGAGACTGAGATTTAATATTTACGAGCACCATAGTTTAAAACCCTAGTGATCCACCTACGTGGTACGCTCGTGCTCACAACTAATAATGATTGGACCAGATATTTATTATGTTACGATGCAAAATATTTTATACTACTTGATTATTGTGAAAACATTACTTTGCGGTGCGGTCTGGTCTCCCTCTTAAATTCAAAACATGGAAATGTATCATAAAATTTTGTACAATGCATGTGGGTCTATATAGAAGTTCCAATTCATAACTTAAGGGTGTACTGTTCAGCAGTACACTTTTTTAACTTGATCTACTTATTCATTTTCTGTGCGCGCGTTTCTTAAATTGCTAAGTGTTGCGTTTTTCTAAAAAATAATTCTATTGGAAAGTTGTTTTAAATAATTATATTAATATTTTTTTAAAAGTTTTTTAAGCTAATACCAATGTCGTTCTGTTTTATTGCCGGGGAAGGGTTTCCAACGTACCCCAAACGAACTGTGCCCGAAACTGGTCAAACTTGGTCAAACCTATAACGTTTAGACAGCATAATTTAGACAGAAGCAGCTAGCTCTCTGCACATCATGAATAACATGAAGCCTTAGTCCAACACAGTAATTTGTACGTGTTTCATTTTCTAAAAAAAAAAGAAGTGCGCATCAGTGCATGCATGTTTCACCGCCCCAGTGAACTGGGAGTCTGGGATAGATCAATGAGATGGCACTGTAGTCATTTATGGGTGCCGCCGTTGCTTCCCATGCTCACTGTGTGCCATGGCCGACCACCCAGTCATCGCCACCTTCATCCCTCTGGCCGCCACCTATGCCGATGTACCCCGTGTCTATGCTCGGTTCTAACCGACCGCCAGCGTCATCCTTGAGGCCTTGGCCGTCTGCGCGCGTGCATCCAAGGCCGAGACCAGCAACAACTCTCCCTCCTTCTCCTCCTCTCTCCTTTTTCCCCAATATGGCAAGGGACCAAGCCCCCTTTCTCTCCCCCTCCTTTTTCTTTTTCTCCATTGCCGCCGGCGTCACCACTATCGCCGCTTGGCCGCTAGCGCCGGAGAGTGCCTCTCCTCCCTCGTTCGGCTGCTCTCCTTTCCTCCGCCAAACACCACCACCAAAGCCACCGCCGCCACTCACTCACCGTCTTTCGTCCGCAGTTGAGCGTGCCGGAGGAGCCGGTGCGTTCGTGGACGCGTGACGTGGACTCTGAGCGCCGTCTTCTTCCTCTTCCTCGGCACGAGACCGAGACGATCACGTCCCGTGCCGTCAACCATTCTTCATGACGCTCCTCCCCATCACGGTACCCCCCTCTCCATTCCTCCCCCATTCTCCCTCCTTCCTAGGGTACTAGTTAGCTCGTCATCGTGCGCTAGAGCTCGTAGACTCCATCTTAGCACACCTTAGTCCCATTATGATTGCCGCCACACGCCGCTCTGCACCTCGCCCAGGTTCGCCCTCGTTGGCTCTCCTTGGTGTCGTTCCCCTCCATACGATGCTTGGAACGTGTTCCCAAGCCCGCGTAGATGCTCCAGCCACCCGGAATCGAGCCATCACCGCTCCGGTGGCCTTCTCCCTCTTGCGCCTCGCTTCGCGCTGCTCCGGTGAATGTTGTCGCCGCCCGCCATCGGATGAAGCCACTGCCTTCTTCTTCCTCTCGCCAGCCCACGTGGCCGCCACGCTGGCGCCTCGTCGGCCCCCTCCCCTCCTCGGTGTGCGCGATCCATGGAGAGCCGAGAGGCTGAGCGTGGGCCCGCTATGCACGAGTCCACCTAGTGCACCAGATCTGGACCGAGCTCACCCTACCCTAGTGCCACTCCCTCTATGCGCCTGTTCTCCCATGAACCGGGTCGTCGGTAGGTGGGGCTCGCTCGGGACCCCACGCGGTGGACCGCCGTCCACTAGCCTGCCTCGCACTCGCGCTCGCTTGGGCCACGCATAATCAATTGGGTCGCGTCTCGCCCTACTTGGCCTTGGGCCGTCCTTGCTCACGCGCTGGCCCTCTCGCTTGGCTGCGCATGCGCCTTGTTTTGGGCCGTGTCTCGCCGGCCCGCTCGTCTCGCTCTCGTGCCTCGCCCGGCCTCGCTCGATTCCACCCGCACCCGCACACTCGCTTGGGCTGCTTCCCTGTGCGCGCACCGGCACGGTTGACTCGGCCGCGCCATGCAAATCAATTGGGCCGCGCCTCATGCTCGTCCAAGAAGTCCAATTAGCACCCCTCATTCCTTTTTTTCCAAGGAATTAATAATTCATTTTCCTTTAGATAGAAAATCATTTAACCTTAGAAAATCCATATCTCCTCAACCGTTCGTCCATTTGACTCCGTCAACTTCCAAAATTCCTCAAAAATCGAGATCTACCTAATGGCACGATTTTTGGTCTTTAATAGGACTTTCTTTTGACTGTTTGTTGAGTCACCTCGTTTCACGTGTAGCTTCGGGGCCCAAAGACTCGCAGTGCGCGAATTACAAGGAGAAAGCTCAAGGTCTCAAGCAAGGCAAATCACCCTCGATCATCTTGCACCTATAATTTAAAACTAAGTAATTCGTTTCCACAAAACTATGCATATCTAGGTTACACCTTAAATGTTGGTCGCGGCTTGCAACATAGCCGATAGGCCGTACCTAAATTGCTGCAATTACCCTCCTTGTCATTTGATTACCCTGTGCCACCTTTATCGACTGATATTTAGGTCCGGATGTTCACGCCCTCGGGTGTGTACACCGGTGACCCTCCTCAAATTTAAAATATCCAACACAGGGTAAAATCTAGGTTTATGAAACTCCTGGAGAACCTAAAACCTAGGTCGGTGCCTACGAAATAAAACGATTTCTAAAATTGCAGTACAGGGGACGTACTGGTGGTACGGTTTTCCCCGTTCTTGCACTTAAGGACCGACTCCTTTGGGATTTCATCCAAACATAATAAGTGTGACCACATGGGTGAGGTGGGACACCCCTAGCGGAGTAACTAGCTAGGCCTGGGAAACCTTTGATGCCTAGGGACAAGTGGATTCACCACGGTGGTGTCGAGGAGAACCCCTGGGCTTCCTGGCATAGCATGGTCTGGGACCTAACCTATTATTGGTCCGGATAACCCCTCTTGTTAGCATAAGGTGATCTTGTGTCGGCTTTGGAAATGCCTTGTCGTGAAGGCCTCAAAGTCACCAGACATGGCTATTCTGCACGGGTTGGGTGACCCGGGTTAGTAACATCGTGTGGGTGAAGTGTACCCCCTCTACAGAGGTTAACAAACTGTTCGAACAATCGTACCCACGGTCATGGGTGGATGTGAGGTGATTTCTTAGCGTAGTTTTATTTGACTACTGCTTATGAAATTGCTAAGATGGGCTGGGTTCCTATTGTTTTTAAATTGTGGCTGACAGGATTAGCTGGGCTAGGGAGGCCGTCTAAAGTGGTTGGCCGGGAGCCAATTCCTGATCATTTAAAGATTGATACATTGCACTACTCTAACCGGGCGAGATGCACCATCTTACTCGAATTGATGAGAAGCACTCACTTAGAATCAACTGAAAAGTGGTAAACAAAATCGAATGTGAAAACAACCAGCTTTTCTGAGTACTTCTTGTACTCACCATTTCTCTACATAAATAATTCCCCCTCCAGTTCTTCCACGAGCAGTCTGGCTTCGAGCAATTCTAGGGTTTCGACTTAGTTCCCAAGTCATGCTTGTGGCCTTGGGCTAGTCTTCGCTTTCGCCTTTCTCTTCTGTAATGCAGTTGTTTGCTCGGGTCTATCCGTAGTCCAATATGATTGTATGACTACTCTTAATAAAGAAACCACTGTTGTTGTGATATTTTATCTTCCTGTGATACCAACAATGCTTCTTGGGACTGGTATCGGCTTACAGGTTAATTTGGATTGTCTCGAGCTTGTTCCTGCCTGGGGATAGTTCGGAGCGTGACAGCGGACAACAACGGCACCGCCGAGCTGCAGATCTCGGGAGGCTCCTCCTCCTCTCGGTCGCCTCCCTCGCCGGCTCCGGATCGACCTCGACGACGCGGACTCTCCCTCTCCGTCGACTCCTATCTTCCTCACTGCCAGCGCCCACGTAGCGGCGGCGACCTACCCAAGCCCACACGGCGGATCTGGCCGGAGAGGCGGTCCAAGCAGCGGCGTCCCCATGCCCACGCGGCAATGGCAGCCTCGGCGGTGGCGGATAAGTTACAGGAGAGGAGCTGCAG
Organism: Oryza punctata; assembly: GCA_000573905.2. Taxonomy (NCBI): domain Eukaryota; kingdom Viridiplantae; phylum Streptophyta; class Magnoliopsida; order Poales; family Poaceae; genus Oryza; species Oryza punctata. The sequence continues at coordinate 33,323,539 of CM002493.2, forward strand.
CTTTGGATCCATCGTACTTGCTTCCCAAAACTCCTCTCCCTAGCTTCTTCTGACAAAGTAGCTGAAGAACGAGTGCCCTTGTTTGAACGCGCGGGCTTCAGGTGGATAGCGTCAGAGATGGACGTGACACCGAATCTCCAACGTGTCACACATAGGCTGAATGCCAACAAGGAGCACTGTGGCCTTGTTTAGTTCCCAAAATTTTTTCTCAAAAACATCACATCGAATCTTTGGACACATGTATGAGGACCATTAAATATAGATTAAAAAAACTAATTGCACAATTTGCATGAAAATCGTGAGACGAATCTTTTGAGCCTAATTAGTCCATGATTAGCCATAATTGCTACAGTAATCTACATGTACTAATGATGGATTAATTAGGCTTAATAAATTCATCTCGTGGTTTCCAGGCGAGCGGTGAAATTTGTTTTTCCATTCGTATCCGAAAACCCCTTCCGACATCCGGTCAAACATCCGATGTGACACCCAAAAATTTTCTTTTCACGAACTAAACAAGCCCTAAATGGCCTTACCATTTCTACTGTAAACTGTCCTTGGCCAGCCATGCATGCTGATCTACCATCAGCTTGTCTTTTCTCTACTACTCCTTCCCTTAATTTGTTGCAGAGAAAAACCACACTGTACTGAGCACGGCAAATGCAGTGACACACCCCTGCAGCGATTCCTGCCGCTGCTTGCATTGGCCCTACCATTGCCACTGCATCCACGTTGCATCGATCGAACCGCTCGAACTCTCAGAGTCTGACGTTTGTCGTGGTTATTGTACACGCAAAATTAAGCACAGTCGTATGGTACAGCCACTGTTACACATCGAGTTATACAGTGGCATATGACCCACACGGTTTTAATTGAGTACAGTAGTAGTGCTAGTAGCTTACATTTCACGCAGCCGCTGATCGAGCTACCATGACATTCAGGCCAATTTAGATCACGGGATTTTCAAAGGGATTGTTAAGGTTTAGAATTCTTCGGGATTTTAAGTATGGTAGTGTCACTTTAGCATAGGAAACAAAACATCGAATCAAAACCAAAGGAAAAGTACATGAAAACCAATGGAAAAGAAATTATCACTACTGTAGAACTCATCTCCGGTTTGTAACCCTTTTTAATCCCGGTTTTACACTCGGGAAGCATAATCCGAAACTAAAGATGAATATTTTTAATCCCGGTTGAAATTACCGGGACTAAAAATCGATCTTTAGTACCGGTTGGTGGTACTAAAGATAGATTTTTTTAATGTTCTTTTTTTCCTGGCTGCTTTTTTATACATATGCATCTCTTCCGGTAAACAATTTTCGTCCGTCATAAAAAAATCTTTCCAGTGCGTTTGCAATCGATTTCATCAACAACAAGAACACTACTACAAGAACACAAATCCTAGAAAAAGCACTACTACAAGAATACAAGAAAAAACTACAACAAGAATCCGCTGGGAGCCACCATCGGGACACCGGGCCACCGCTACCGGGCTACCGCCACCGTCGGGATGCCGCTGCAGCCGGGCTGCCACCACCGTCGGGACACCACCGCAGCAGGGACACCACCGTCGGGACACCGGGCCGCCACCGCCGGGATGCCGGGCCGCCGCAGCCGGGACACCACCACCAGGCTGCCGCTACCGCCAGGACGCCGCTGCTGGGCTACCGCCGCCGGGACACCCCGCATCCCTCCCCTCCTCTCCCACTGGATCCAGGACATCGGGTTGCCGCCGGTCGCCACCACCTCCCCTCCCCTCCCTGCCCACCGCCTCCCCTCCCACCGGAAGGGAGGGCGCCGCCGCCTGCCGCCACCCGCCACCGTCGAGGCGGAGAGGCGCCGTAGCTACCGCCTGCCGCCAGTAGGAGAGAATAAGAGAGGAGAGAGAAGGCGGAGAGAGGAGAGGAGAGGATAAGGGAGAGAGGGCGGCGGGAAGAGGGGTAATAAAAGGGGAGAGGGTGGCACCAACCGGTACTAATGATCCCGGGAAGACTTCCAAGATCTGAAAAAAATTCAATCGGTATTAAAAATGATCTTTACTACCGATTGGTGTTAGCAACCGGTACTAAAGATCTTGAGCTTACGAATAGGTACTAAAGATGATCTTTAGTACCAGTTCATAAGAGAACCAAGAGATTTGTGATTTTGGTTGACCGAGTAAAGATCAGTTCTCCATTAGTGTATTGACGTTATTTCGTCTTTTATGTGGTATCCAAACAACTAATATTTCAACCATTCTTATATATTGAACTCCATAGTTTTTTAAATTTACAAACTACTTTTTTTAAACTAAACCGGCAGGAGAACTAACAGTTATATTTCAATTAAGAAGGAGTAAAAACCCAAACGGGCTTCAAGGAAAAGAAAAAATAGCCTCTTAACAAGAAGTGACTCGCCAAGCACCTTAACCGCGGCCGGAAAAGTGGCCTTATAAGCTACTTTAGAACACATGATTAGAAAAACATAGAAACAGAAAAAAATACGTGAATAAAGTATCATGACTAGCCAAATCCTACGAGGAAACGAAAACACAAGGATCCGGTAAAAATGTGTGCTTGAGTGCATAGGTAAATTATAGAAATTTTAAAACAGAAAACTAATTAGAATATAGATAAAAGAGAAGAAATAAAGATAAATGTCACGATACCCAAAGGAAATGTAAAACTTGAGGTTTAGCATATGTTTAGAATCCTCCAAAAAGTGGAAGAATGGAAGAAACCCTATACAAACTTTGAAACACATTCCTACAACTCATAGGGCTTCATAGGAAATATTTCCATAGTATTTCAATTCCTTGAAATTACTAAAAAGAATCTCTATTTCCAAACAAGTCCTGCACTTTTTTCTAATACTATGACCATTCGTTTGTTCCAAACTGGCCCTCGCTGAATTGGTGGCTGGAGGCAATCGCTATTTATTACGGTGGAGGTGGTATATTTGTGGCATGAGTGTGGTATAATTTTTGGCCAACCTAGCTACCGCCATTTTTTGCAATCCCTGTTCTACTATGGTGGGACTTCTTTAACACCCACTATATTTTGGTTGGAGGTGAAGCGGTTAGGACAATTGGTCAAGTGGATGAGCATTGAGGATTCTACTGTTTAATGTTGATAAGGAGGTGGCTACATAAGTGGCCACTAACGTTTATATGACCTTAAGAGGCGGTTGAGGTATATATCCCGTTCTTTTCTAATTAACATACAAATTTTATCTCGTTTTTCGTTAGCATGCTTTTTAAATTGTTAAACAGTGTATTTTTTAAAAAAATTTCTATATAAAAGTTGTTCTAAAATATCAGATAAATCTATTTTTAAATTTATAATAATCAAAACTCAATACGCTAATAGTTTTCTTGTTTTTCGTTCCCTAGCTTTATCTTATTTAGTAAAAATGAACACCACCGAAGTATGACTTTTTAATGTTTTATTTTTTTTGCAAAGCAACATGACATCTGTTTATGTTATTTATTTTTCATTTACTTTTCTCTTGTTACTGTTTTTAGCTTTCTATTGGTTGTGTACATAATTGGTGTAAAGATTGGGGGTTATATCAAATTCCTTTGTTAAAATTAATAGAACTACTAGTTATACATACGCATGTATAAACATTTCGTTTCCTATACAACTACAAATGATCCTCTTTGGCGAAGCTGGTAATTATAATAAGCTAATGAGAATACAGAAAAACTGAATTTTCTACCTTGTGGTTGCTAGTTCATTTGATGTATTCTATAGTTACTGATCCTTATGGTTGTAGTTGAGAAACTAATCTATTTGGTAAGTTAGAGATTCTGGAAGAAACTGTATCTACTCCCGAATAATGGCCAAGGAGCAAATACAAAATTTTAACTTATGTAATCATGCTCAATTATAGTCTAACCTACAGGTAAAGGAGAGAGATTAGCACAAGCACTGAATTTAATGTACTCCAGTTCACTACATTACTGACAGTTAGGACTTGCTTCCACTTTACAGGGTACAAACTACAAACATAAGTAGCAGTCCAGTCATTGTGAAAACCAAGTCCAGTACTCCAGCCATTGTGAAAACCAGAGTACACCCTCACTTTTGCCAACGGCTGGTACTGTCGTACATACAGAGTTGCAGACGCAGTTACAACGCCGCTACTTAGGATAGGAGCCTCATCCGCCCCCTTGGCCTCCGGTTCGCCGCTTACCCTGCACCGTACAGAGCTGCAGACGGGTTCTTTTTACCCGCTTATCTCACTTTCTTTCTTTTTTTTCTTTCAAATTTTATACTCCTTCTACCTTAAAATATAAGTATTTTTAATAGTTCTAAGTTAAACATTAATAGGAAAAAATATTTTTTAATAGTACTAAGTTAAATATTAATAGAAAAAATAGAAAAGATAGATCCTGTAATAAGAATAGTGTTAGGACACCACCATAACAAAAGCCATACAGATGAAGCCCACATAAATAAATTTTAACTGTAATAATCATCACAATGTATACGGATACAAGGTAGTATTAGGAGAAGAGAGAAGTAGAGATAGATAATATTATTATTCCATATGGATAGTTCATATGCATATAGATACATTTTGTTATTTCTTTCATATGGACTACTTCCACAATGGTACTAGGTGATTGAATACATTATTATACTACCTATGGACTACTTTTACATCACATTGTGGATGCCCTAATATTATTTATTTCATATTGATTGTCCATATGTATATGAGTACCTTTTGTTATTTCTTTTATATGGATTAGTTACACAATGTTACTAGGTGACTGAATGGAATAGTTTATTAGCTATGGATTACTTTTGTATCACATTGTAGATGCCTAACACTACAGGAATCCGGAGTTTTCTTGGTGGCCAAAAACCGCCAAGGATGGAGGGAAAACCGCCAATGATCTATATTATGTTGGCCAACTGTCAAATCTAGAGAAACATGGAAATCCAGATTTCTTGGTTATTAACCGTGAGGGAAACTATTCTTGGCAGTCTGACCGCTAAAAAAAATACGCAAAAATTGAACTTTAAGCCACACCAAGAAATGTAACTTTGTCGGTGCACAACCGTCAATAATATGTTTTACCATAGCTGCTGATGAACCGCCAAGGAAGTTCACAAGGAAAATAGATATTCTTGACAGTTACAATTACAACTACCAAGTTATTACTAGATTTATCACTAAACAAACTGTAGTAATATACTATTCATTTATTTAAAATAACTTACTTAATTTTATAAATATTATTGGTTAAAGTAGTATTTCTAAACCTATATCGAGATAAAAAATACTTATATTTTGAAACTGAGATAACACCATCATATAAAAATAAACTACCTAGCAAGCAGGTTTTTAACGGTAGCAAGCGGGTTTTTAGTGGGGAGTGAGACTGCTCATTTGCATCCCTAATCGTACCGCTGCATGCTTACCTTGCACGTCCGCGCATCAGCCGAGACTAGCTAGTACTTACTGTGTACTAGTACTCAGTTTCTTTCTTTTTCAGATTACACGGAATACACACGCAAGCACGCACAAACACCACTGCGCGCACCCGCACCTCACCCGCTACCACAGATACATCTCCATAAAACCGTAAATTGATATATGAAGCTAGTAACGAATCCTGGCCTTAATGAGCTCTTATAAAATATATGCATGGTTGCAAACAACGCGCAGACAACTCAATCACCAAGCTTTCTCGAGTATGTTTCTCTTTTGTTTTCACCGTAGGCTTGAACTGATGGGCGTCATGCATGGTCCACGGATGCATTTTTCACCGCGCGCGCCCAGCTGCAGCATGCCGCTTGGAAAACTCGTGGGCAGGAAAGGACATCATGTGTAGGCTATGGTTATGGGGCATGAAAGGATACTATGTGAGACTACATAACGGTATACCGTTCTAACGGAATAGTATGACATTAGCACGATAACTCATATGTACCAGACATGATACCTCGCAGATACCAGATAATACCTATATACTATGTACATGTAGGTTATATCGTTGTTGTGTGTAAGCTTGAAAGTGTATAGGATATGAGAGAGACTACATAACGGTAATACCGTTCTAACGAAATAGTATGACATTAGCACGATAACTCATATGTACCAGACATGATACCTCGCAGATACCAGATAATACCTATATACTATGTACATGTAGGTTATATCGTTGTTGTGTGTAAGCTTGAAAGTGTATAGGATATGAGAGAGACTACATAACGGTAATACCGTTCTAACGAAATAGTATGACATTAGCACGATAACTCATATGTACCAGACATGATACCTCGCAGATATCAGATATTGATACCTATATACTATGTACATGTAGGTCATATCGCTGTTGTGTGTAAGCTTGAAAGTGTATAGGATATGAGAGAGACTACATAACGGTAATACCGTTCTAACGGAATAGTATGACATTAGCACGATAACTCATATGTACCAAACATGATACCTCGCAGATACCAGATATGATACCTATATACTATGTACATGTAGGTCATATCGTTGTTGTGTGTAAGCTTGAAAGTGTATAGGATATGAGAGAGATTACATAACGGTAATACCGTTCTAACGGAATAATATGACATTAGCACGATAACTCATATGTACCAAACATGATACCTCGCAGATACCAGATATGATACCTATATACTATGTATATGTAGGTTACATCGCTGTTGTGTGTAAGCTTGAAAGTGTATAGGATATGAGAGAGACTACATAACAGTAATACCGTTCTAACGGAATAGTATGACATTAGCACGATAACTCATATGTACCAGACATGATACCTCGTAGATACCAGATATGATACCTATATACTATATTGACGTCAGCATGATACCGTAGATATGATAATCCGTAAGTATCATGCTGACATCAACTATTTTATTGGAACGGTATAGTGTTCCTAGTATTTCTGATAGGATATTACCTTGCTGCCAGCTTAAGGACGTACTACCAGGCACCAGCATCATTCAGGGACAGAAAATTGGAAACATCTACAAAACATTAAAACCCTACTTGATATATTAACCTTCATCAGCTATGAGCGGCCAACAGGACCGGCTTTGTATTTTAGAGGACCTATAAACTAACTTCCTCACGTACTCTTAAGACTAAATACATTTTTCTTATAATATTTATAAACCATGTATCATCTAAAGTGATACAAATAAATATTATTAACATGGTTAATACCTAAATTATGTAGTAAATTAAACTACAAGAGCAAAACAAAATCTTAGCTATTTTTTTGGATTAAATAGATGCGAACGAAAAGATGAGAAGCCCACAGTACCTCACTTTATAGGCCGTAACTACGATGAAGTATGACCGAGTGAGAGCCGGACATAAGGATGTGCAACGATATCCTGGTTGGATTGGTTGGCGATGAGCCTCCTACCAGCTTGGGCCCTAGACACAACCGAGCTAGGCCCTTGAGCTGGCTCTGGCAACTAAATCGGTGTCTACATCGAACCTAGCTAGAGTGCTATTATGATTTAAAAAACACATTTCAAGTATTTGTAATTAAAATATAGGCTATTTAAGTTAGTAAATGAGACGAGTTAATGAATAACTATCGTACAGTACACGTCCTTCTCTGTTTAACTACCAATGAATGAAATATTTTTACCGAACATACCAATAATTTCTGTAGTGGTTTTTTATGGCTGACCATAGCTGTTCGACCTAAGTTAACGAGTAACCATAAGTCAGCACACGTCTATTCCTAATTAACCATTAATTAATGAAAAATAGTTTTTGAGCATATAAAAAATATTTTTACTAACTACTTATAATATTAATCTTTGATTAATCTTCTGTTATTGGTGGCTGACACTATAACGGATGCCAAGACTGCTAACGTTCAATTAACCTAAGTTTCTTCTCCCCTTGCGTAAAGAAAAAAAAAAGTAACATTCACACACAAATATACTTCCATATTCATAGTACTGGATATTCATAGTACTGGAGTATATCACATCTCATACTATGTTTTTTATAAGAAAGAGAGATTAGTATGTATCTTTAATTGTTCAGGACAATTATATTAATTATCTACGTTTTTCACTCAACTTCTTCACCTTCCTTTTTATTTTCCCTTCTCTTTTTTAGCTAGCTCTAGCACGTTGCTAGAATCAACAAAGAGACGGTTCTGCAATCGCCTGGCGTTTCCTGGACGATGCCAATGCCTGAAGGTACGTAGCGACCATGTTTGTTTTCATTGTGAAGAATCTCTGCGTCTCTGCGCCTGTTCCAACGACCGAACCTCAAAAGATGAGGCTAGCTTTGTTTTGTTTGCTGCTCTGCTGCAACGCTTAGCATAGCTAGCTAGCTGTATTGACGAGTAACAGGGCTGAGTTCAAATAAGCGAATTTTAGATTAGGTTATTTGAGAGGTAAGTTCTATATTTGAGGATTAAGTTTTCTATTTGAAAATATTGCATATATACGGTTGGATATAGAGACCCGGTAAAAATTACCCTTCTTCATAAAAAAAAGCTAGCTAGCTGCATGTGTCTGAGCAAACACAGCAGGCTACAGTAACTCTTAATTTGGGATGTTCTATAATGTGTGTGCAATGAAGCAAATTTTTTAATGTTTTCAGCCATTTATTGTTTCTCTTTTAGAACACAGGAATGATAAACCATATAAACAGAAAAAAAAGAGTTGATATAAATGCATGTATATGAAAAAAAGAGTTTTTTAGTAAAACATAACAAAAAGGAGTTTTTTAGTAAAACATTTGGATAGACGTAGAAACAAGTCTACATATGCTCCCCTCATTTTCCAATCTCCCTCTCTTCCAATCTTTCATCATCATGTCCTCTTTGTTGGCATATGCATTGCATGCTTTGGATGCTTTTGGGTGATGACAATAACCGGGGTGAATTTTGCTTCATGACGCGGAGGCAGTCCGGCCGCACACTGGAGAAAGGACACTGCCGCCCCCCGGCCGGCCGGCCGCAAGAATCCAGATGCATCCGCGCGAGCCGCCGTCCTATGAACAGCCGTGCTGTCCTATCATCCAACCGGCCGCCCGCCCGGCCTGTTTTTCTTCCGGAAAGGACCCCCCTCATCTAGAGTGTACGATCGAGTACCGAATTAACAATCCCTCTATTTAAAAATATAATCATTTCTATCATATTTCTACTATATATATATATATATATATACACACACACGCTTTTGCCTTAAAATATAAATACAGGGGGGGAACATATCATATGATTCATGCGAGCAGCCTCCCTATCCATCCATTGCGTCTCTAGCTACCTTCCAACTTCTATCTCTACTTCTGGCTATTGTCCCTAATAGAAAATGAGAAAGTTGTCGTTTTGAGTTGGCTGAGAAAGTTACCGTTTTGGAAGGTAACCACATCGCTCCTATCACATCTACTTCTCTCTCTTCGATGAGACTCGGTCACGATTCGCTCCTCCTATATGCTCGTTGTGCCATGCCAAAGTTTACGGAGGGCTGATATATATGAGTGTCAGGCTTCAGCGGTCGGCGATGGAGACAAGGTTGGATGGAGGAAGTTGTAGGTGGCCACCTCGGTGACGGGGCATAGGGATCGAGTTGGTGGAGATGGATTCCGACATGACATGGATCTAGTATTGCTGGCAGACGACACCAATGTGCTTCATGTGGGTCTCAAGGTTGTTATGTTGGCAACACTTCGAAGCCATCGTACTTCTCACCAACCCTCCCACTGCTCGCCGGTGTTTTGTGCAGGTACTTTATGGGCATGTCATCCTCAACTAGCACCTACGCATACCAGGTTTGGTGCCTAGGTAGCAGGGTCTGATACATGGGATATTTGGTCTAGTACCCGGTACTTGGTATCAAAGTATGAAAAGGGGACGCGAGCCGTCGCTGCCTAGCTAGGTGACGAGCTAGCTACATGCCGTTGGCTCATCATCTTCCTTCCTCTCATCGACACCTCCATCCTTTCTTGCTGTTGTTGGGCCTGCGGGCAAGGAATCCTTCTTGACACATCCATCTTTCCTTAGTATTTGTTGGGCCTGTGGGGGCAAGTAGCGTAGGGTATAATGTTGTGTCCCTCATTTTCGCACGTGGGAGCTCGGCCATGCAAAGAAAATGATGTTGTGGGGTGAGGTGGGTGAGGGGTGGGTTGGGGAAGGTCATTAATTAAGTACCCCGTCTGTTGGATAGATCCTAAGCCCTTGTTGTCCTCTAAAATATAAGCCCTTTCTAAAGAATTTTTTCCCGAAATTAAGAAGAGATGTAAAAATAAATAGGAAATGGTTCTGATTGATTGATATGAGAAAGTATACTAAGGAACTAAAATAGTAGCAGATGAATCCCTCCATCCTCAAATAAGTTCATTTTCCACCCATATCGCACATAGCAATATAAACTAGGAAGACGAGAATACCTCCATTTTATCAAATCCCGATTCAATTACTTCTATCTTATTATTGCTCCCAGTACATTTATTCCCTATTTTTACAAACTCTAATGCAATAATTACTCAAAATGGTTTATTTTTGATAAATGGGAGAGGTCAAAAATAAATTCATTTTGGGATAGTTTAGGATAATTTTTTAAGAAGTATTGTACTACCTTCATCCCAAAATATATAAACCTAGTACTAGATACTATCACATTCATAGTTCTACTCCCTACATCCCATAATATAATGTGTCCACGTATTTCAAGATTCAACTTTAAAAATAGTTGATCAATGATTAATATAATATAAATTAAATTTTATTTGCTGAAAATAGTATGATTGACATTTAACTTTACGTTAAGATTGTTATAATTTTATTACAATAAACGTTATAGCGTATGAGAAATTAGAAATCAAATATTTTTTTATCACAGGATGAATGGAGTAATATTTTTGGATGAGTCGTAATTAAGAGAGGGCATCTCTTCACCTCCCTCCCTAGCTTGAGTGTGTCTCCGGAGTCCGGTGAGGTGAACCTGATCAGAGATTTTAAGAGGCGAGCTTAGGCACAGCACCCCACAGTCCCACACAGCAACACTCACATTCAGTGCACCCAAACACCAAGAAAAACCACAGCAACAACTCTTTTTTCTCCTGTAATCCTGTAGTAGGAGTACATCTCTCTCTCTCTCTCTCTCTCTCTCTCTCTCTCTCTCTCTGCGGTGGCTCCCTGCTGCCTCCAGTACGGCCACCGTCGTCGATTGGTCTCTCACCGGATCCGAGAAGCAAAGAACCAATCTTTTCCCCTGCGTGATTCTTCTTCTTTAGAACTACTACGTGGGTGCAGCTAGCAGTGCAGGTTTCTTGATCGATCTTGGCGAGGCGGGGGGCGGCGGCGTTCATGGCGCGCCGGGAGGAGGCGGCGCAGGAAAAAGAGATTGTTGACAGAAGAGAGTGAGCACACGGCGCGGCGGCTAGCCATCGGCGGGATGCCTGCCCCCGCCGCGTGCTCGCTCCTCTTTCTGTCAGCATCATCTCCCGCCTCCTCCGTCCCGATCTCATCTCCCCCCCTCTCCTCCGGAGCAAAGCGAAGCATCTTTATTTGATCTCGTTTCCTGAATTTCTTGGTGGAAACCCGCGCCGACACGCGTGGCTTTTTTTTTGTGCAGAGGGATAAGCAAGGACATGTCACTTCCTTATCTTCTAGATATGCACGCACCGATTGCACGCAAAACAGTAGGAGCATTTTGTTTTTTTTTCTCTCTTCTTCTTTGATTCGATCTCATCTGTTTCTTCCTGTCATCACTGCCGGGGAGCTACTACCGAGGAGATGAGGGATTATTGCTGATATGATGCTGCTGCTGATGGCGAGGAGGAAGAGGACGACCAAGATGAGCATTTTTGAGGTGGTAGGCTTCTTCTCGTATTCTCTGAGATGGAGTGGAGTACATGTGAAAATGATTGGTTTTGCAATTTATTTCGCATACAATTTAGTAATTTTCCTCCTCGATCTCTTCCTTTGCCTTGGGAGCTGAATCAGTGAGGAGTGAAGCGGCCAGTACACTGCTCCACTGTAAGGATTTAACAGAATAAAACTGCACAGCTTCTCATCTCCATGTCCACCCTTCACCACCTCTCTCTCTCTCTTTCTCTCTCTCAGTTACTTCTGCTCATCCCCCCCCCCCCCCCCCCCCCCCCCCCCCAACTCTCTAGTGCTCATTAATTCTTCTTCGTTTTGCCTTCTTTAATTTCATGGTTGATGGTTGTTTTAGGTTCTTGGCATTGCTGATGATGATAATGCAGCGTTGCTAGCTGGGCTTGGTGAGCTCCTGCTGGCTCAAAAATGGAGCATGGAGATCACTAGGAGGAGAACCATATTTGGCAAGGACGGTGGTCTCGCCTTTGCTTTGGCCAGATCTGGTGGTTTGTATATATCTCTCACACATCTGGCCTTTTGGTTTTTTGGTAGCCCCCCCTCCTTGATGTGCTCATCTTGTACCACCTCTCTTCATCTATCTATCTATCTCTCCATGGAAAGGGATTGATGAGGAGGAGGGGTAAAATTGGACGCCTTTTGATGTATATATGCTTGGTTTTAACATCCATTCACTTGCTTAGTGTTGCAAGTGGTCCAAGAGCTTAGCTTAGCTTCCTGAGACTAGTCGTCTGAGTGACCCATTTGCTGCTGTTCCCTTCCTTTTTCTTTCAGGATGATAACTACTACATGCATGATATAATGGACAGCAGAAGCAAGCTAAGCCACCAGCAGCAGCAGGAGCACTAGCTGCAAGTCTGTGCAATATCACCAACACTAAGCTAGGTAAATATATCCATGCAAAAACGTTGACTGAGTTGTTTGAGTTTTGTATTTAAAAGTTCTTGAGGTGTGGGAACTTACAGTTGCATTTGCTCTTGGATTTGGATGCGAACATTATTTGAAGTTTTGAAATGGGGCAACATTTTTTTTTTTGAGAAGTGCATGCACTAGTACTGCAACATCCGGGTGAAAGAAAGCTGCATGCGTTGTTTGGCATTTCAAAGGTCATACCATGAGATCAAAACATTCTTTTTTATGCTTCAGTGCAGTGCATAGGCTGGATTGGTTGTGCTCCAAGTATTCTCATCTGATGATATACTGTACAATTTAGTTGGTATGTATTTAGACCCTGTGTAGGTAATTAGATGATCAGGAGCATATAATCAAGGTTCAGACCAAACATGATGCTAGAAATAATACTTCCCTTTTGGTGCTAGCTAGGTGCTAGGGGGAGTATCATTTTGTATGATTTCTCCCCTAGCTAGCAAAGGAATGTCCATGCATGCATGGTTTTTTACAAATGTGTGGGATCAATAACTATCTCCATCATTTACTGTTCTTCACACTGGAGCTTAATTGTTCCCAAATATTAAGTACATATGTGGGTTATTTCGATTGATTGCACTACAACATATATATTAATCTTTCCCTACTGAATTTTGATTGGAAAAATGATAATACAAATTATATAAGTGAGAAATATATCAATGCTGCTAAAGTTGGACATGCCACATGAAGCAATATTGTGCAGATCGATGAGGCAAATAAGACTTGCAATCTTGCATGTTTTGTTCCACCATGCATGGAGTGAATATACCTCCATTGCACACCAATTTTCGTTATGTATTGTTCCAAAGCATTTTATAGATAAAAGAAAAGGATAACAAATTACAGTTTTATTTATCTCATTATTTTTTTGCAGTATGAAATTGAATTCTTCATTTACACCCATGCACCAGAGATTGCGCGTTAGCGTACCACATTAGTCGATCTGCTAGATCTATCGCTTCGACATAATAACTATGTCCTTGGTTGCATCAATGTGTGTAGAGTTACATTATTTAAATTTCATGATAAAATAATAAGCTGATTTTATTTATGTCAACTAGTAGCGCATGTATGTATATATATTGGTCATATCTTCCTACTGGATGGGCAATTAAAAGCAAGAAAATTGTTCCTTCAGATCCTCAAATCCTATTCATTGAAGTGAATTATTGTAGTTTTGAGGATGACGGCTATGCATATATATTACTTCAGTCTGCTCAGTATACGTTTACTTTCAAAACAACTGAAATATTGAACTAAATAATCCTCCTGCCAGAAAAACATTTCACGTTTAGAACAAGATTTGGTCAAACCTTGGAAACTTTGACAACCAATTATTTCTCAAATACTTAGTTTTAAAACAAAAAGAATGTGGCATACGCAGAATATTTGCCTTGAAAAGTAATGTCATAATATCATAAGCCTATTAGATTTATGAACTTATTATAATATGAAATTGATGACTGGAATTTGAGAAATTTGACCAAATCCTATCCTGAACATCTAATATTTATGACCGGAGGGAATATATATGTGCACATGAAAAAGGGGTTCACAAATACTGCATGGATATCCTCCAAACAGGATTCTCTTTATTTTCTTTGGGGAAAAGGCCATATAGTTAGAATTGAGTTTTAATTAAGGGCTTAAAGCAGAATTGTAAAATTGTGTAATGTGTAACAATGCCCCCTATGTTTGTAATAATACCCCATTCACGCCTCTCTCACTTCTACAAGTAACTTAAGGAGATACTACATTTTTTTCTCTATATTTCATTATCTTTAGCTATATTTGCTTCTACAAAAGTGGCCAAATTGCTGCCTTTTACTCCTAATTTCTTTGTTCAAATATTCTCGAACTGAAGCATGTTTACTCACAAGCTTCATCAGCTAATTTATAGAATATATCCACTTCATAAATCTTGATGTCACCATGATGGTCACTTGCAACTTGGGTCGATGAACCGGGCAATGAATAGGAGTGCACTAAAACTGACATAAACAAAGTAACAAATGCATCCTTCGGCTCAATTCTACTTCAATTTACATGTAAAACGAGATGGAGATGCGATTGAAGGACGGTTTGTTTGTTTGAACCAAGTCCTAGACATGCTGCCTCTAACATTTGTGAGTCGATATATCTCTGTGAGGATTACTTTCGACTTACTTTAACTATGTAAGGTTTGGTTTGAGATGTGAATGTTAAATGGCCCTAGTGCATGTTTACATCCTTCTTAGCAAGCATGAGTATATAATCTGCCACCAAAAGTTCCATCTGCTTCCGTCTTGGCTCACAGGTCACAATACATACGAGTAATAGTAATATTCAGTATGTGAGAAGTTGACACTAAAATATCCCTGTGATGAATACATTTTGCAATGAAAAAGATAGCAATTATTTCCCTGTCACTGAATTTGGTCACTTAGGTACATTGTTTTTTTACAAGCCTGTTACATTTGTCTTTATTGATGCTATATATGGCACATGATTCCATAAATAGCTACTGAAAACTTATCAGATAATGTATCTGTCATCAATTCATCTCATGTGGGAAATTCTTCCATTAGCAGTGGGTTTTGTTTTCTCTTTCCAGTACGCTATTGTGATTTTCATTCTCCCATGAAGGATTTGAACATTGGTGTTTTAAGAGTTATTTTTGACAATTATCAATATGAAGTGTGCTAACAACTTGTCCTGAATTGAAGGGTCTTTTACCAATTATTGGTTTCTATTACAAATAAGATGTTATCAACCTGAAGAAACTTAATAAAAAAATATACTTCTTGGAGGCACACTAATTCTAATATGTTCTACAATACTTGATTGTTTATCCCCTATGATCTCTTTCTGAGATTTGCTCATATATTAATGTGAAAAGTGGCATTACTACTATATATACCTTTGAAACTGTGCAAGTTATCATCTTTTTCTTTAGGGATATCTCAAAACCACAAACTAGAAGCGTGTAGGATATACAAGTTATAGCCATTTACTTATTTTACGTACAATTTACAGTAGTGCCATTTGTAGAAGGATTCTTCCATTTCTTTCTGGAAAGACCAATTTAAGCATGTAGTATCTGACATTAATTGCAACTTCTTTTTCAGCCTAACTGCAAAATATGCTGCTCTTCATATATTGGCTGTTTTCACCCACCCTTTTTGTGATTTGGGATTAGCTAGACAGTAGACACTGTCCATCTACAGTGGATTATATGTATATGTCTTCTCACCAGATAAAACAGAAACAAACTTGACAAATCAGTGAGCTATATACAGTGTTTTAAAAAAGGATCTACGAGGCTGCATACAAGGAACGGGTGCACCAACCTTGTATTGCTTAAGCCGCATTAGCAGCTGATTATACCACGTATGCGTCCGATTATGCTGCATAAGTGCTACAAGGTGGGGTGACCGCACAAAACTGCATATTGCTTTTTAAAACATTGGCTGTATAGTTTAACATCCAAATTGTGTCTTTGCTGTTATTCAGCTCTATCTGTCTATCTACAGTGAGATTATGTGTATATGTCTTCTCTCCAGATAAAACTAAAATGACTTAGACAAATTCATTGGGCTGTATAATTTTAACATCCATACTGTGTGTTCCCTGTTATTCAGCACTACAGGTGCACATGATGAAGAGGAGGGAACAGCAGCTGAAAAGAAGTGGAACATAGGCTGGTTCTGGAGTATTGATCATTTCTAACAGTTGCTGTCATAGAAGCTGCAAATGCATCGATCTGCAGGTAATGAATGACAATAATTTAGGGATATCTCCATTCTGAAAATTCAGGCCAATGATGCTGAAATTTATTATATTTTGTTTCTATATTGCTCACTCCCCTTGTTTCTTTTTCCAGCTTACATGGAACACTCTGCAAGGGTAGTGATAACTGAACTTTTAGAGGATGTGCAACCAATTCTCGCGCGCAAGTGCATCGTGATAGGGGTATTTGGTGTTTACTGAATTCAAACCGTTTCTTTCAAGCAAGAAGTGTTCTGAAGATCTAACAGCTTCAAATCATACAATCTTTGCCCCTCCCTTTTATTCGGCTGGAACTATTGAACTGTTACTTTCAGGATGGTTACAAGCTTGTTCTGTAGGGGAAAATTTCAAAACTTTTGCATTTTTCCTTGGCCTTTCTTTGTCAGTAGTACCAAACTGCACCTTTATTTCCAGTGTTTCTGGAGAAAAGTCACGCTCAATATTAGTTGACCATATACACAAATTCTTTGCTTCCAAGGTACTCATTTTCCTTTTGCAGATTTGGACATTTTTTGCCATGCCAAAGATCTCATCTTTTATAGGCCCTCAAAGAGCATTGGTAGTACACTGGTACTACTAGTACCTGACTGAAAAAGAATGGTTAGTGGTACTAGTGCTGCCCATGAGTACTTGGTTAGTTGGTTGTTGCTTTTGTCATCTTCCATGTGAATCACTCCTAATTTGCTGTCTGGTACCTTGGATAGTTCAAAGTTTCTTTAAGCTTTGCAAACCTCCAAATAGAAGGTAATGGACTATTATAATGGATAACCAAGGAGTTGTCACTTGTCTAATCTCCATGAAAATAAATGTAAAGCTAGGACAGACGTGTCCTGAATCTCCAATAGAATACAGGGGATTGCATAGGCAAACGTTCTATTGTACCTGATGAATGTTGTAAAGAATTCTACCACACTTCAGAGTTCACCAACTAACATGTGACGTTACTAAGGCTATGTTGTTTCCCATTGGTTACGCACGCTTTTCAAACTACTAAACGGTACGTGTTTGCAAAAAGTATCTATAGAAAAGTTGCTTTAAAAAAATCAAACTAATCTATTTTTCAAGTTTTTTATAGCTAATATTTAATTAATCATATGTTAACCTATCGCTTTGTTTTGCGTACGGAGGGGAGGAGTTCTCAACCCCTTCAAAAGAACGCAGTCTAAGCACCAATGCCTTTAAACATGTTTCGTCATAACATGTTCTAGGGTTGAATATTGTGAGATGTTCTAGGGTTTGAATAGATCCATGCATGTATTTTATATATGTGTCTAAATTCAAGAGATGTTAGAAAATTAATTTGCTCCAGGTGAGGCCTAAACATTTTACAATGTTTTCACTTTTGAACCGGGTAATTTTATCTTTGTGGTATTTTGAACCATTAACTCTTTTATCCATCTACATACCACTTGTGTTTATATGTCAGAGAAATGATCTGTATAAGAGTTCATTTACGAGTAGGAGTCGATGTACTCGAGATCTTTTATATGATTGAGAATATGCCTGAGAATACTACCTGGTCTAAAGTGAAATCTAGGTAAAACTAAAATTTACTTTAAATATAAAATTTATCGTAACATGACATCTCGTTTTAGTTCTACAAACATCTCATTTTTTGTATCATCAAATTGACAAATAGACCTCTTCAGAGAGGAGGGATTTTAGAATATTTTTGTGCCATTTGAATTAATTTCTATTTAGATCTTGTAAAAACTATTAGTTCAAAAGAAGCCTTTACTGGTTCTTAATATACTACTATTTGGTGATACGAGCAGCAAACTAGCTATGTGCAATTTTATGAAACAAAGTCAAAAACCTGTAGCCTCTTGAGTCCTGACAGGAGTAGAGACACCCTTGGTTTTGTACAAAATTTATACCTTTTCAAAACAAGAAAAGTTATTACTATTTCCTTCCCCTGCAAAACGAGTTAGGCGAGCCTCGTCCCACCGACAGGTGGGTCCCACCATGCACCAACAGAAAACCGCGCGGAACAAAACCGAGCCCAACCCGGTCGGAACTCGGAAGCCGCCTCCCCACTTCGTCCCGACGTGCTCGCCGCCGCCTCCTCCGCCGCGCCGCGTGATCGCGATCGCGTCCATGTCACCCACCCGCCTCCTCCGATCCCCCTAACCACCCCGCCCGACCGCCCCCGCGCCGCCGCCATGGCGCCCCTCCTCCCCGGCGTCGTCGTTCTCCTCCTCCTCTGCGTGGCTTCACCGCCGCTGGCGGTGGCCGTGGCGGCGGCGGCGGCGGCGTGCGGGACGAACACTAGCCTGGTGGGGTACGAGGCGGACCTGCGGATGTCGCAGCACCAGCTCCGCGGCCGCGTCGAGGTGCTCGACGGCTGCTCATTCCGCGTCGCGGCGCTCGACCTCCTCGCGGGCTCCGCCTCCGCGCGTTGGTGGCGCGCGGAGGGGCCCGACCTCGAGTCCCTCGCCCACGGCGCGCCCGCCGCGGGCGACCCGCTCAACCGCACCTTCCTCTCCGAGTCCCTCGTGTTCCGCCTCCTCCCTGGCGTGTCCTGGCCGCTCGTCCCCGTCCTCGCCGCCTTCGACCCCCTCACCTCCTCCCTCTTCGGCTTCGTCCGCCTCTCCAACGATTCCTCCTCCGATTCCGAGGCCCCCACCATGTTCGGCTCGTGCGCCCAGCTCTCGCCGCGGCTGCGCGTGCGGTGGACGCTCCACGACGCCTCCAACTCGATCGACATCGGCCTCGAGGCGGCCGTCGGGTCGGAGTACTACATGGCGTTCGGGTGGGCGGCGCCCGGCGCGGCCGAGCCGTCCATGATCGGCGCCGACGTCGCCGTCACGGGCTTCACGGAGGACGGCCTCCCCTTCGCCGACGACTACTACATCACCAAGTACAGCGAGTGCATGGTGCGCGCCGACGGCGCCGTCGAGGGCGTCTGCCCGGACACGATCTACGAGCAGCGCGACGACAACGCCGCCGGCGTGGTCAACAACACGCGGCTGGTGTACGGCCACCGTCTCGACGGCGTCTCGTTCGTCCGGTTCTCGCGGCCACTCGTGTCCCCAGACAAGAAGTACGATGTGCCGGTCAACGCCACGGCGAACATGACGGTGATCTGGGCGATCGGGCTGGTCCGGCCGCCGGACTCGCTCCAGCCATACTACCTGCCTCTGGGCCACGGCGCGCCAGCCGGGACAGCGTTCGGGTTCGCCACGCTCAACGTGTCGTCGTCGGTGGCGGCGGCGAGCGGCGGGTGCGTCGGGCCGCTCGACGCGGAGGACAAGGAGGACCAGGACAGGATCACGGCGGAGCGGAACACGCCGCTGGTGGTCACCGCCGGGCCGTCGCTGCATTACCCCAACCCACCCAACCCCAAAAAGGTGCTCTACATCAACAAGAAGGAGGCGCCGCTGCTCAAGGTGGAGCGCGGCGTGCCCGTCACCTTCTCCGTCGAGGCCGGCCACGACGCGCCGCTGTACATCACCTCCGACGCCGTGGGAGGCAACGCCACGTCCAGGAACGCCACCGAGGTCGTCTTCGCCGGCGGCGCCAAGGCCGAGGGCGTGCCGGCGACGCCGACGGAGCTCGTCTGGCTGCCCGACCGAAACACGCCCGACGTGGTGTACTACCAGTCGCTCTACGACCCCAAGATGGGGTGGAAGATTCAAGTCGTGGATGGTGGCCTCAGTGACATGTACAACAACAGTGTCCTCCTCGACGACCAGCAGGTGACCTTCTTCTGGACGCTCTCCGGCGACTCCATCAACATCGCCGCCCGCGGCGAGCGGAAGAGCGGCTACCTCGCCGTCGGCTTCGGGAGCGCCATGGTGAACAGCTACGCCTACGTCGGGTGGATCGACGGCAACGGCACGGGCCACGTCACCTCCTACTTCATCGACGGCAAGGACGGCGCGAGCGTGCACGAGACGCGGGAGAATCTCACGCACACGAGGTGCAGGTCGGAGAACGGCGCCATCGTGTTCGAGCTCACAAGGCCATTGTCGCCGGCGTGCTCCGGCAGGGTGGAGTGCAAGAACATCATCGACCCGACGACGCCGTTGAGGGTGATCTGGGCGATGGGTTCGCAGTGGTCGTCGGGCCGGCTAAGCTTGAACAACATGCACTCCATCACCAGCAACCGCCCCGTCCGCGTCATCCTCCTCGCCGGCACGGCGGAGGCGGAGGAGGAGCTGCGTCCGGTGCTCGCCGTCCATGGCTTCATGATGTTCGTCGCGTGGGGGCTCCTCATTCCCGGCGGGATCATGGCGGCGAGATACCTCAAGCATCTGAAAGGCGGCGACCTCTGGTTCCAGGCACACACCTACCTGCAATGCTCAGCCATGGCCGTCATGTTCTTGGGATTCCTCTTCGCAATCGCTGAGCTCCGTGGCTTCTCCTTCAAATCCACGCATGCAAAGATCGGCATAGCAGCATTTGTACTCGCTTGTCTGCAACCGATTAATGCTTATCTCCGACCGCATTTGCTCGCGGAGAATGGCGAAATTCTGTCAAGGAAGAACAGGGTGATCTGGGAGTATCTGCACATTATCACAGGGAGATCAGCTCTGGTAGTTGGCGCCATTGCACTCTTCACTGGCTTGCAGCATCTTGGGCAGAGGTATGGCAGCAAGAACATCAAGGGGCTAACATGTGGGCTGATCCTGTGGGCTGTGGGTGCCACATCGGTGGTGGTTTACCTCGAGTTCATGGCGGCGAGGCGAAGAAGAGGCGGCGGCGGCGCAGATGGCCTTTCGGGTAAATGGGTGCTTGGCAACACTGATGAAGATGATTCAGTTGATCTTTTGCAGTCCAGTAAAATGGAGTCTGATTCGATTGAACCAATGGAGGTGCAGCTTGAGCCACTGAAAGGTTGATGCATTTTCTTTTTCAGTATAAGTAAGAGGATTTTAGATCAGATTTTTTTATAGATAGTGAGAAATGGAGATATACATCTCAACATAAAGGGATTATATAGTTAAAGTTCTCTGTTAATACCTGGAATTGGGGAGACCATCCAATTTGGCTTCATAAGGGTGTGCAGAATAGGTTTTTTTTCTCCATCTTATTTGGACTTAGTTCAACCTTTTTCTTTTTAAACCTTCTAACTTGCTAGTGACTATGGTCTATATATTGTACAATTTTGCTATAGCTAAAAGAAAAAGGTTACACTTTCTTTATTGTCCTGTTAACTCTATGAAGTATTTGTTTCTCATAGTTGCTGGTGTTTTACATCAGATCAATGGTACAACTGTACATAAAGTAATTGAGCACTATCTGCAGATTGCAACTATCTTGTCTGTGCTATGTTTGAGCTTTGTTTTTTCAGAAGGGTAAGTTTAGCATTTGTAATCTTGAGATTCAGAAATAAACGTGCCAATTCATATGCTAAAGTTTGGTAGTCTGGCACCAACGGTAGCTGGTCCAATGTTAGGCCTTTCTGCATCCTGAAGTGCCTGCTCAACTCAACTGATGTCATAGATAAACTGAAAGCAACAGTTTTTATGCCACATTACTAGAAATGCATATAGTTTCATGCTAATTAAAGCAACTGTGCTGACCCTTTTTATCAGCCAAACACGGATTGCTTTATGCCGTCCTGACACGCACATCTGTTCTAACTTCTATGGTTGTTGTGTACATGTCTTCCAACTTCAACTAATATACTTTAGTTTGTTGACACTGTGGATTGTCCATTTACAACGATGAGTTGGCTCTAAACAAAAACAATTCAGGTACTATTCTCTATTATCTCCTTTGTTGTTTTGCAGTGTATTATATTGTGTTTTAAGTGATATGGACGTCAAGCTGCATGTTAGGTCTACATTTGTTTTAGTTGGGTATCCTCCATTCAGATCCGGATCACTTGGTAGTTGGCTTGCCACCTTGTTAAGAAAGAAAGCATGGATTAGGTGTTGCCAGGAAGAGAGAAAAATATGCAGGACTGGTGCATTGCCTGTCCTTGGTTCATTGGAATCCGAAGCCCCTCTTTTTTTGGTTATTGTGATGGATCATGGTCATGGGCCTTTGAAGAAATGTGATTAGTTCTAATTTTGATTGAGGTGGACGATTCTGTAGTTTGGTCAGGCCCAAACTAGACTCTGAAATGAATAGATTGTAGAAGAGAGTGCCAGTTGATGGGCCTGATTCCTGAACAAGTGAACCACACTATGTTATCAGTCTAAACTATTGTTCAGTTGAACTCCAAAAACCAATCTGTGTTCAAGATTCGAGCAATACAGAACTGTGTTCTTTTAGGAAATCCATGTTTGAAATCAATACTATGGTAACGATTACATTGGTGTTAGAGAAATCCATGCATGAAACTAATACCTCATCTGTGAGAAACAATAACAAAAAAAGTGTCTCTTAATTTACTCCGGATGGTTATTTTAGCCTGACCAATGATATAGAAATTTACTTCACTGTTAAACGGCATATGCTGAACATGGACAGGAAGATTCATAATCTCCTGAATTGCTGGTTTCACCTCTAGTAATTTTGGAAGCATAACGAGCTGTACACAAGATTCATGCGTCCAATCATATGCCATTGCATTTGCACAGGACCCATTTTGGATCACTTTTGACCTAGCCTTGGCTTTCAACTGAACTGGTTCTGGTTTTTGCTGACGAAGTGGACCTGAATTTTCTGAATCATGAACTCCTCGACTGCCACAATGTGGTTAAGTCCACTCCACTCCAGCCTGCCTGCTGCCTGGTTTGATGGAGATGGTCCCTGACTCCCTTGGCTCCCTGCAATGCACAACCTGCATGATGCAGAATTTGAGGAGCAGGCCACCAGCCTCCTGGCATATCTGGCTATGCTTATCCCTGAATTTAGCCTACCATTTCATATATCTTTCATATTCTTGTGATATTCTTTTAGTCGAACTGACCAAACTTTAGTGATGTCTACTTGTAATTTTTGCTGCTTGTAAAATTACACATCATCTCTTATTTTTACGGTGTTAGTATTGTAGTACCAGTATTATTATTGTAAGTAGAAGTGATATGGGTCATATACTAATAAATTTGAGTTATAGGTTGTAGAAAATTATTCTACTAGCAGTAATTTATGTGGTGCTATAAAATACATAGGATCCCTTGGATGTGGTGCTATAAAATTTGTCCTTACATTATTCACCCATCTTTCCCAACTTACCTTCCTTTTTTTTCCGCACGCACACTTTTCAAATTGCTAAACAGTGTGTTTTTTTAAAACTTTTCTATAGGAAAGTTGCTTTAAAAAATCATATATAATTCATTTTTCAAATTCTTTTGAGTTAATACTTAATTAATTATGTGTTAGTTGGTCACCTCGTTTTCCGTGCATGAGATATGAGTTGGGAACACTAAGATTCAAACGCAGCCTAAATAAGTCCAATATGGCTGTGCTTATCCAAATGGTATTGGATTTTTTTGGGTGAGGTTGGACTATTAGCCATGAACATATTATATGAACTCAGAGTAAAAGACTGTTTATTATCCACATATTATATGAAGTCAGATAGAACAAACCAAAATCTGTCTTGCTCTGGCAAGACACTGGCACAATAACGACACATTAAACAAACGACAACACTAAAAAAATGTGAAAAATCCAGCAGACGGTTTGCAGTAGAGACTGCTTGTGACCTACACATACCAGAATCTATTCCTAGTATTTAGAAACAAATACTTCCAGAATCTCGGATTGTCACTTCTGAATTATTACTGTGTACAAGCGTCCGTGTTTCTTATGTTTCAATTTTAAAATAGATACTGTAAATCAGACCAATCACATGTATTCTGGCTGTATGTCCTCACAGAAAAGGTATCCTGCAATTCTACATGCATAAACTGCCTTCATGGTTAGGTTTCAGGCAATCCAGATATGAGATCATATTAATAATTTTTCAGGTCCACCTGCTTAAATGCGCCCTGCAGCAAGCAGCTACAGGGAATCTAGCAGTGCTCATTGCAATTCCAAATCATAATATCCAACCAGATAAATTTGTCTATGCAGGGAAAACTAGTATTATAAAAACAGCAATGATCTGGAGACAAAAATGTGAACTGATTGAGGAAGATTTTTCACAGTTTCTGCACCAGTAAAATGGTCATTCATCCTTCTCTCTGGTAGCAATGTACAAACTGGGTTGCATTACTGACACAAATGATTTATACACAAGCATTTTGATCCCTAAAGCTCATTTTGAGGATAAACTAGCATCACAACCTACACATGGGCAATACAGGTACAGTAACCACATCACTGTTCCACATGGTCCTATGAAATGATAAGCGTACCGATCGTCCTCGACAGCTCTGCTTTTGCAGTCATTTCCTTGCTGCAGATTTTTGTTCTCAGTTCATCTGCACTTAGATCTGCCTCTGAATTTACATTGCTGGTATCACTCGTGCAAAGAGTTGGAGCTTCATTGCATTCTTTGAACCGAAAGCAACTGACAAGGTGATCATTGGTCAGCCCTGCTGCCTGCATAAAGGAATATATGACTGTTGGGCCCACGCCTCGGAAACCCCTTCGGACCATGTCTTTGCTGATCATGTCTGCCTTGGGGCTCTTGACAGGGACTTGCCTTGGATATCGGAATTTGCTCACTATTGGTTTGTGGTTCAGAAAGCCCCAACAGTATCGATCAAAGGATCCAAATTCATCAACAATCTGCATTTTGCAGAAATTTTGTTACTTCAGTCAAGACATACATAATAGAAATCGTAACTAGTTATATGCATGTGTGATCAAGCATGCCTACTAACCTTAAGTATCTGACAAGCATTTTCGACAACTGCTCTGAGTTTTTGCTCTGACAAAAGGGAGTTGGCAACACTTCCTGGTGCAACAAGCTTCTTCTCATTTATTTTAGAGATAGCAACAGGATCAAAGTCCCTGAAAATTTCCCTGGAAGATTTGGCACAGATTTTAGGAAACAAAGTAGTACATAACTTCTTCAATTCTTTGTAACATTAGAGAATCCATACCTGAAAAGTTGCCTCCTCTTAAGAATTTCAGGCCATGTGAGCTCAGCCAATGCACCAGACAGTACAAGCAGCTCAAACAATCTCCTGTGAAATTGTTCATGATTCGACATTCTCAGACTGTCAGTTTCTTTAAATAACAAGAATGAAAGAATACATGAATTCACAATTTTTGATACCTGTCATCATGAACTGGAACACCCCACTCCTCATCATGGAAGATGACATAGCAAGGATCTGATCAGAGAAAATGAATGGACAGTAAGAGATTGAAAAGCCAGCTTTCTTCATGACAAATGATGCAGAAAGCAAGAAATACTTCATTAGTAAGGTAAAGAAAAAGATCTGGGAAACCATAGCATGTGACAATGTCAAACAAAGCAAGCATCCTACCTGAAGCTTTAGTATTCTTGGGGTATAGATGAAGCTACCAATTAATATATGGCCTATCATTTTACCTATAGGTAGAGTAGCCTTTTCATTACCCAATTTCTGATAGTTTCAGTTCATTGCAAAATAACTCCGGCAGATTTTTGTGGCAGGATGACTACCAAACACGTGCAACAGAAAACTTTTAAATGGGGACTAATTAAGTGATGGTTATATAGCAAACTGCATTATTTTCTATTAGAATGTTCATTCAATGAATCAAAATTAGAGCCTACTGAGCTAATTACATATTGAGCATGCGTGGAAATAACAATGCAAGGTAATAACCAGATGCTAACACCTAACACAGAATCAACCAATCCTTTGAAGGTAGTAAGAACAAAAAGGACATCAATGGAGAACGTGCTTGCTTTATAGGCAAGACAAAGGAGACAATGCTCACTTTATCCAATGTAGGCAAAATGATGGAGCCACCTCCAAAAGGATAAACATTAGTTTAACAACATATACCGATTAGATGATCAAATTGTGATTTTTTTTGGTCAAGAAGTCAGCATTAGTCTGCTGGTAAAAAAAAAGGCGGAAAGGAGTAATTCTTAAAGCAGGGTTTGCCTACATTTACAACAAAATTCTGAAGAAGTATGCTGAGGGGAAAATCATGCTAAATTATGAAAGATAACAGAAGCTGCAACCACATAAATGGTGAGAGTGTTAAACTTCCTTAGACAAAATTAATTAATTATGAACTAAGCACAAATCATATACCCTACTATTCAAATTAAAATCAAATAATGATACAATCAAGAGGCCAAGAAGCAAGAACTCACCAGTGGTCGGAGTCACCCACGCGCATCTCCTCTTCCCCGCCTCCGGTGCGGCCGGAGCGACTACCTCCGCATCGGCGGCAACCTTCTCCGCCGCCACCGCCTTCACCGGAGTCTTCCCCCGCCTCGGCACGGCGGGCGCCGCCCTAGACCAGCTCCTCTCCAGCCTTCCACCGGAGGAGTCCCGGCCGCGGAGCGACTCCACGGAGGCATCCGAGGAGCAAGACGCGTTGAGCGACAGGTTGAGGTGCGCGGGCGCGTCGTGCGCCTTCCTCGGCGGCGCCGGCAAGGGGGACGAGCCCTTGCCCGCGCCGCCGCCGCCGCCGGCATTCTTCTTGGCGCCCTCCTCCTCCTTAGCCGGAGGAGCGGCGGCGGCGGGTTTCTCCGGCGTCCTCGCCGCGGCGTCCGCCTTCCGCAGCGGCTTCGGCGAAGGCTTCCGGGCGGCGGCGGGTCCCGACTTGGCCTTGTTGCCACCCGGCACCAGCACCGGCCTCGCATCCGCGTCCGTCTCCGCTACGTTCAGCGACCGGACCCTCGGCGCGCCGGCCATGGAAGCCGCCATTTTCCCGCCGCCGAAGAATCAAATCTTCCAGTCAAAACCCCACCCAAAGAATTCAAACTTTTCGAACCAAGCAGAGCCAAAGAAAACACTCCTCGAAGCCCAAGAACACAGCCTCGAAATCCAAACCACACCAAGCTCCGACTCTCCGAGACAAGAACCCTAATCCCAGCCCAGGGTACAACCCCGCATTGCACCGCTCACCCGCGCCGCAGGAAACCTCTCGAACCCAAGAAACCACCAGCAGCCACACCACGGCGCCGGCGGGAGCTCTCAGATCGACGAGACAGCCCTCCTCCCGCGCCACGGCGGAGGCGAGAGGGGAGCCCGGAGATCGAGGAGAGGCAGGCTGCAGCAGCAAGCTACTACTGCTACTGCTCAGCTGCTGCTCGAGAGTAGAGGAGTGGAATCCAAGGAGAGGAGGAGGACGAGGAGGTTGGTGTGAGAGGAGAGTAGTGGTTGGTTGGGTTGTGTGTGTTTTATTTGCTCCTCATTTCGAATTATTTTTTTAGTTTTTCTTCTTTTTTTTTTTTTTGGTTTGATGTCCTTGAAGAAGAAAACACGGGGGATGCAATACTTGGTCGTATTTGCCTGCATGTGGGCCCGGCATTATCTCACTGTCTCATGGTGGTTGTCCAAAACGGCTGGCTACATTTTGGCAAGGCGTCTGCAATTTTTTTTTTTGTGGTTTTGCATCACACAAACTGAATCACAATATATGCACATATGTATTGTGAAAATGAAACGGAAGCGTAAATGGTATTCTCTCCTTTTCAAAATGTATATTGTGTATTTTGGTTCGCTAATACAACAAGTTCTTGACCAACTATTGCTCTACTAGTTGGATATAATTTTTATGATAATTAAATTTCATGTAAATAATATTCTAATAGAGCAATTGTTGGTCAAAATCTTATTCTAGTGAAACAAAAATATGTCATATATGTTTTAAATAGAGAGTGTTACTTGGGCAAATGACGTAGCCTACAATTGTTGGGCATGGGCAAGTCCTAACAGTTGCCCTTTGGTAATAATAAACATCGAGTTTCATACTTTTCATCTGTGAGATTGCCAAGGATTATAAGTACTCCCTCCGGTCAAAAGTATTTACCATCTAGGATAAAATTTGGTTAAACTTTTAAAATCCGACCATAAAATAAATTCTTAGATGTTTAGTTAAAACCAAATCAAATGATATATGTATATTTATCTTAAAAAATACTATCTTAATATTGTGAACTAATTAGGTTTTACAAATTTGTTCTAACATAAAATTAGCTGTCAGAATTTTAAAAGTTTAACCAATTTCTATCCTAAATGGCAAGTTTTTCTACTAGAGGGAGTACTACATAATATTCTTCAATATAGGGCACATCAAACAATCTAGTTTTTTCTCACAAGAAAAACGGAGGTTGTATTTTATTGTCTAGTAGCTAGTCATAATTTAGAACCCATAAATTCCATGATAATATAAGTATATATTGTATTGAAATCATATGAATCCTAAAATTATTTCCTAGATGTGGATTTGCAATACTCATTTGGTTTATAGATCTTCCACAATACTACCACTTGTATAACTAGAGAAAAAAGCACAAAAGACATGTTCTCTGGTACACGAGGTAAAAAAAAGAATTACCGGGCTAAGATGACAATATAAAATGATATGACGAAAAATATTTTCTGGAGGCTAAATAATACTACTGGTGGTATATTAAACGTTTTTGGAAAATAAATATTACTAGAAGTTAGCACTAAACCACAAAAGGAACAGTAACATGTTTCATGAGGCAGATCGGATCAACAGGTGGATCAGCTCATGAAAGTTGAATGGGGACAGCCACTGCCCACTGGCCGTTATTAGCCCGTTACCGGTGGGGGGTGTGTGGTCCACAGCAACCTAAATGGGCTTGGCCCACGCACCTTTGCCGCTTTACGCCCGTACGCCTCGCCCTCGCCGAGAGACATTGGTCGGGTCGCTTCCAGAAACCGGGCCCCGCCGAGGTAGGTGGACACGGTCCAGTGGAACGGTCTCTGCATCCTCCATTTATTTCATGGGAGATGGATTCTATGAAATAATTGGATTCAAATTCAAACTCAAGTTCAAAAGTTCATTAACTGAAATTCAAACTCAAGCTGGAAAGATCGTTAACTCAAATCTAAACAGCTCTTGAAACGTAGTACATGGAATGGGCGAGGAGAAATTTCTGTTTTTCAGCTTATCAGCCGTAGCCAAAAATTGAATTTTGAAACTTAACTTTAGAGTTGGTTTTGATTTTTTATCTTACTTTTTTCTAGCATTGCTGGTTTTTAAGTCGCTAAAAACACATATAGTAAAATTATGCACATATATTATATTTTAAGCTTCTAATAAGTAGTAGAGCACTGGAGCTTATAATCAGTTGCAGGTGAAACGTTTGGGACGGTAGAAGATGAGAGTATTCAGTGACCATCCAAACGAACGCCTCCAATCAATCCAATCATCATTCAGCACAAGTACAGGGTTGCAGGTTTCAGGGTGATCTCAGATCATGGAATTCCAAGACACAAAACGAGAACTTTTTTTCAACACATTTTCGTGCCACGGCTTGCTGTACTCCTATGTACCGATCGCGAGAGATCATGTGAAACTCATAAACGCGAGTCGTTGGAGACTTGGAGGTGGTTAGAGAGATCATCAATAAGCCAAGAGGTTAGAGGTGTGAGTGAGAGTGACCACAGATCAATGAGATTCAGAAATGACCAATCATGCATGGTTTTGTGTTTCTTGCATCCTGTCACCTTCCCTGAGGATTGGGATCGACGAAAACGATGAATTCTAGGGTTCTTCCATTGATTAGGAGAAGGCTTGCTTCGTTTTCATCACAGCAATGTCAACGCGGGCAGGGTTTGCAATATCGTGCGGTTATACGTGGTTATCGTGGCAGTAACCTTCTCGATTTTTGAAACCTCACGGTTTTTGTGGTAACCGTGATACCACCAAGTAACAGTAACCCTCACCAAAAAGGGCAAGGAAAACACTGTGCGGCGGTGGATGGGAAGGGGGGAAGATGAGTTGATAGGGTGCAACTCCATGGGAGCAGCTTGTGATCTGTGGGCATGCACAATGATTGATGGTTGAGGGTTTGGTTGGCTTTGAATGGCTGTGTAAGGACAGGAAATTATTGTTCTTGTGGAAATTCTTGTCAGGTTTTGTTTCTGAATGTCTTTTGGAATGGAAGGTGTGGTGGTATTCAGTTTGAGGTACAGTAGTATAATCAGAATTCAGAAAGAATGTCGGGTTGTACACTTTGCACTGACAGGAGAAAACTGAATAAACTCAATGCTCTCAAATTGATTAGATGAGGCAATGCTCAAGAGCTAGTAAAATTTACACTTGTACAATGTTTTTCTGAAAGTTTACACTTCTCATCTGGGAAGTAAAATTTCTGTTAACTAACTTATTAGAGAACCAAAAAAAAAAAAACTGCAGATTCTTGACGGAAACGAGCAGTGGAACTCCTAATGTTTCTGATGCATGTGATCTCCTGTTGAATGGCGTTTCTATCCTGCAACTGTCCAGCTCACTCCGTGACGTTCTCTATTGGCAATAAGTGAAAAAAGACCTACTCCTAACTGAGATGATCACCTGATCTTATGCAGATGCTTCCAGTGGTTTTACAGGTACAGTGTATGGAGAATACCAATCTGCATCAAAGATATCCTGCAGCTGCGAAACAATGGCGGGGTTGTATGTTCCAAAGCTGACACCGGCTGTGGTGTAGAAGTAATCCCAGATAAGGTTGCTGGTGCCGATGTTCGCCCTCACATCGCTGACGGCGTACTTGCCATGGTTCACCCGGGTGAAATCAGGGTAGCGGTTCCCCGTTGCAGCGCCTTGCGCCAATGCAGGTCCAGTCTCGTTGTACCCAGGAACAACGTAGTATTTGATCTCAACCTTGCCGACACAGTGGTTGTAGCTGGAAGATGTGCAGAGGATGTTTGAGAATAGAAGGCTCTTCAGGTATTTTTCGGTGTTCGGGATGAAATGTGTCCAGTAGGCAACAAGGATCCTAACAGTTGCATTCTTTGCAAATATTACCTATCAATAATCAGACCACACTCAGTTAGCACATGGGCTGAGCATAGAGACTTTACAAGGAGAAAGTGAAAAGAAAAACTTATTTTAAGCAAATAAAGAGCTCAGTGATGTGCAAGATACATGTAGGCTTCCAAATTAAGGAAGGTATCAAATCCCAACGTGCTGGTATCAACAATCTTGGTGTTCAAGTCATAGAAACATGAATAGTAGTAGATCATGGTGCTTATGTAGTCATGATTGTGTACTACTTAGATAACTGTAAGCTACTGGGGTCAGACGTAAACGGCAGTGAGCCTGTATATGATGATTTAGTGATCAGACAGCAGTAACAATAGCTCAGGCATGCCATAAACAGTGAATAGAATGAGGATCTGGGGATGCGTGGGAGTGGAGGATATGAGTTGGTAGTGGAGACTAGAGTAAAATCGATGAAAGCATTGTGTATTTAAACTAAAGGTTGGTAACAGGTGAACATGAAATTAAATCGGGCTTGGACTTGGAGACTCTTAAACTAGCAGTTTCAATTCTGTTGCCAATACCCTTGTCGCATTCTCCAAGTCAAATGCTTGTTAAGTGATCCAATATACAACGGTTTTGTAGACAGAAGAACATTCTTAAAGAAAGTGACCTTTTTTGTTCATAACAAAATTGATGTATCCAACCTAAATGGAAATACCTCCGATATTGCTGATGACAGGGATGGCCAGAACACTGTTTGAGTTGCATATTGCGACTGTCCCAGCCAGTCCATAGTACTTATCCGCACCACTCCCCCAAATTTGACAGACTTTATGGTGTCAAGCCAACCCTGCTCATCTGCCTGGAACTTGTCAAATGAAAGCTGCAATACATAAACAAGTTGAATCAACATACTGGATGTGCTAATACCATGCCCCTTGGATTTCACATTTCACATTAGCAGAATAAATTTATAGAAGTTAAGGCATCAACCAAGGAACTATTTATAAAATGCCATGTAAAGAAGCACGCCATAATAAATTAATGAATCACACCACTTGAATAAATATCTGATACTCTTGCCATCTGCAGAGCAGATGTTTCTGTCCTTTTCTGCCTAAACTGTGGGAGGTTTGGAAACCTAAGGAAAAAAAATTCCAGGCATCGGAAATTTCTACTGGGTGAGTTACTAAAGAAATGGCCAACATCACAACCACCAGGAGTAATGACAATTTTTTTCTCAGTGCCAATTAAATTGGCTACAATATTGGCAAGTAAGGAAAAAAATCTGGATGATTTACGCATGCTAGGCTATAGATCGACTGATTGACAAACAACAACCGTACTGGCTAGCATATTTCCTGCAGTTTATTGTGTTCTACAAAAACTAAAAGCTATTTTGGTTAAAAAGAGGGAAACGTCAGAATTACCTCAGGTGGAGCAAATGAAAGATAGCTCAAGTGGTGTTCCTGAGTAGATCTCTTATACCCAGGGGTTTCAAATGAAAAATCAAGCATTTCAGGATTGGCAAGTGACGGATAGCCATCCACATATGGGACATCAACAGAGGGTGGAAGAGGTGACCTGTTGACATATTAAGATAAGAGAATATTAAACACAAGGAATTTGTGTGGAAGAATAAGAGAATGACGCCTGCAAATATTATTTAGAGCAATTGATGAAAGAGAAACGCAAGACAGGCTGAAAGTACATAGTAGCAAGTTAGCAATCATCGAATATATTAAATGTTTAAAATGTAAAATAAAGTAAATAATGCCCTATAACATGCATGAGAAAGCATAAAACTAATCAGGAGGAACTACAAACTAAAGATGAGGGAGAGGTCAACTAAGCTACATGAGGGACGAAAAATAGCATCCGTGTGGATAAGAACCCTTTAAATGGTCTCCATCCACTACTGAGCAAGGTGTTATGAGAAGTTAGACCAGAATATTAAAAAGATAGATTGGTTAGTATATAATGTATTAATGTGTTGCCATGTAGGTACTGGTTTGGTTTTGCATGAATTTATGTACTAACTCAGTATAAACTACAGAGAAGGCTATAGACCTGCATCTTTCTTCTGGCTTTAGAAAATGTGACCAGCATGGAACTTTTCTAAAAGCTTGCCATTGCTTGTCCCAGGCAACTTCGGTGTAAGCAGTTGAGTTGAGAGTTGAAAGTTTCCAAAGATTTTGAAAGTATATTTCCACAGTTGTTGCTATCTGTGGACAATCAGCAAAATAAATCCCAAGCTCTTTCACCTGCAATATAAGTTAAAACTAGTTTCAGACAGCTTCCACTTAACTATGGTTTTTTTGGCACAATTTTTCAAATTAATATAAAATTGGTAAGTGCAATATGTAGTATTTAGTAACATTCCTATCTGTAAAATTTAGCTTTTATATATACCTGACTAAGGGATTTCCAATCGTTGTTTGCAGATCCAATATACACATCCTTTTTGTCAGATATCCACACTTTTGCATGAACAACACCAGATCCCCACCAATCACTAAAAAGTAAGGTTACATTTTGTACATTTGGTCTTCCTGCAGCGAGATTAGCACTCTCTTTGTCAAAATCAGGTGCAAATCCAGAGTGTTGCACAATCCTGCAAAAAGAAGCTACAATTCGTTAACAAAAATAACTAGACATTTTAGACTTCTATGCACATGATAGATTTAACTGTTTCTAGTGCAGGATGTCATGCCAATGCTATCACTGGGTAAAATGGATTTCATGTGACACAACAATTACTGATTAACTGTGATGTCAACAAACTACAAACTACAGTTTCGATATCAACACTTACCTGATTTTGATCTTACGATCTGCAGCTTTCTCCAGTGCCTTATAAACCCGTTGCCCCTCGTCAGCCCCAAATCTTACCATGTCACTCTCGGAGTACCCATAATCGCCTGATTTAGGGTTCTCAGGTTGAGCTAAGAACTGCCAGTATTGAGCAAGGATATCCAGGCTTTTTGTAGCATTCCCAGATAGCCATTGCAGCACATCCGCTGCAGATGAGCAATTAGAAATCAGGATCCAGTGGACAGCAACCCTATCTAAATGAATACAGATTGCACTCTTCTGATTGTTTTCCCACATAATGCGCAAACAAGAAATTTGTAATCCTAACATAACCGTGCTATAATCACCAATCATATATCAAGAACATCCATAAAAAAATATGTGCATATCCCAAATATTACTGTAGATTACATTAGCTGAACAGAAGTTGCAGCGATCCACGATCCCCTTACCGAGCACCAGCATTATCAAAAACACAGCCCAAAAAGGAGATACTTCTGTTCTTAAGAATATCTCATGCTACCAATCCACAGAGCAGAGCTAGCACTGGAGCAAACCAAACAGAACACTCTTTGCAACACGTTCCAGATTATGGCCCAAACCCCAAATCGGCATCGCCAAGAAACCCAAATCACCCCGATCCAGACAGCACCGATCCGCCTCACCAAGAACACGCACGCGCTCACGCAATGGGCGGAGAGAGAGAGAGAGAGGTTGGTACCAGTGGAAAGGACCCCGGGGACGCGGCGGAGGTGGGGCACGTCGGTGGGGATGGACTGCACCAGCCACGCCTTGCAGGTGGCCGCCTCCGCCGCCGGCGCGCCGCGCAGCACGGCGACGGCGGTGAGGATGAGGAGCAGCAGAAGGCGGCCGCGGGCGGAGGAACGCATGGCGGCGGCTAGCCGGCTACTGCTGCGCCTTTCTTGGAAGCGTCTACTGTAACTGGCGAGCGAGCTGTCAGTCAGTGTAACGCCACTGACAAAACGGCGGTGGTCAACTTGCTGCGGCTACAAGAGATGGATATTCTCGTCGGATCTCGTCGTGTCGATATTGTGGGATCGTTCTATCGTTGTCACTTTGTAAGAGGAAGTGGTGTTTCAACTTACGAATATAAAGATTAAAGTTGGATCACGTAAAATAAAATTAACATATAATTAATTAAGTTTTAATTATTATAAATTTAATAAATAGATATATTTGATATTTTTAATTAATTTAATAACATATGAATTTAATAAATTTTTACACGAAATACACCGTTTAATATTTTAAAAAATATGTTAAAAGAAACCAGAGGTAAAATCTTTATCTTCAACGGGACCAGTGCGCTTAGCTTTCTCATCCTGAACTTGGAACTGTTTCTTCGTCAGGCAAAATTACGGGGCTACAGTAACCATAAAAGATCAGAGATCAGTCTTCTCATCATCCCATGCCGATTCTTGAGTCTAATCCATTCATCCTGCAGCTTCGATTCAATTCATGGCCAATGCTTAAGCCGAAGACGCGAATCTTGAGCAGTTTAGTTGGGCTAATTAATCACACACTCCATCTATTTCGTAATAAAGTCAATTTGATTCTTTTTATATTCAAATTTTCTTAAATTAGCGAAGTTAGCGTAACTCAATAGGTTAGATTTCTTATGGTGAAACCAATCCACATGAGTCCTCGCATTTACAACTAATTATTTATTCAGTAGTAGGTAACGTACCCATCGACAGCGAGACACCCGTGGTGACTTCATCAATCTCAAATATGTCGACCTAGTCTTCCAGAGATACTCATAGGGGTAATGTGTGTTCATATGAGTGAGCTGCGCGTGTTGTAAGCGTATGCATATGTAGTGTTTTTTTAAAAAAATTCTTAAATTAAGTTTATAAAAAAATTAGTAACATCTACGATTTCATTAAAACTAATATATTTTATTAAAACTAATTAATCACATGATAAAATTCCATCCTGAAATCGGCCTGTCTAGGAGATGATCGGACCATTTTCACGTCACATCGGCCGTCCAATTTCCAGTGGCACGTGGGCTGTCCGTCCGATGATCAACGGCCCATATAACTAATCCACGACGGAGGCCCATCACAGGCCCACATCCGCCGAATCGATCCGCCTGATGGGCCGGAGCCCGACGCGGGCCGCGGGGAACATGTCAGACTTGGTTGCAAATACTTGCTTCGCGGGGGTTATATACACAAAACAACCCGCACCGGCGGCCGCACCCACGCGCGGCGACCTGAAAACCTCGCGGCCGTAAAACCCTAGAGGCAGATTCCGGCCGCAGATCGGAGGCGCGGCCGCGGCGGCGGAGGATTGTCCGGGATGCAGATCTTCGTTAAGACGCTGACGGGGAAGACCATCACTCTCGAGGTGGAGAGCAGCGACACCATCGACAATGTCAAGGCCAAGATCCAGGTTGCTCCTCCCTCTCCCTCTGTCTCTCTGTTCTATTCCCCCTTCGCTGTATGTATGTTTCTTACTAGATTTCCACCGCTCGATATGTCGCGATGAGATTCGCCATGGCTCCACCGATGTGAGTTGTGGTGGTGGTTATTTTTTTTTTGTTGGGAGAAGTCTGGGATGATTCTGTCCTGATTTGGTCAGGAGATATAAATTCTTTTAAATGGAAATCATTTCATGGAGATTGTACCAGCTGTTTCAATTTTTAATCATTGATGATGCTAGGTTTACGATAAAAGCTTACTATTTTTGTGCTGTTGTAGTAGTTATAAATTGCCATATGTTGGTGCAGCGTGAAGTGAAACTGTAAAATTGTGAGGAAGCAAATATATACTATTATATTGCTAGGCTAGGCTGTAGTACGGATCTCCGTAAAATGTGGATGACGGGTGGTTCCATCGATCAATTTTAGGCAAACTTCATCTTTTCATGTTCAGGCTATAGGACGTCTTTTGGTGTTGACAATGTAGTATTGATCAATAAAACTAGAGATTCAGGATCTCTAATTATTATGGGGAATAATTTCTCGTTTTTCTCTGTTAGGCTGACTGAGAACAACTGATTGTAACTGGCCTGTAACTGATCATTGCATCTCCCTTACCTCGATTGCATATCAGTATATTACCATAATTGTACATCGACTTAAATTAGAAGGGCCTGAACTAAACTCATTGGGAGTTTTGCTATTACAAGTCTTATGAGTAACTTATTGATTTACTTGCTGGCTTCCTTCAGTGAGGTTTAAGAAATCCACATGTTACACCAAAAATCACATAATTTGAAATGGAACTATTTTCCCCTACTGCTTATGTATTAAGGAAATAATCCTATGGCTAGAGCTATATCATTGAATACACTGAGTGACTGACATACGGTTTTTTCTTCTTGTTTAACTTCAGGACAAAGAGGGTATCCCCCCAGATCAGCAAAGGCTGATTTTCGCAGGGAAACAGCTGGAAGATGGACGTACATTAGCTGATTACAACATTCAGAAAGAGTCCACGCTCCATTTGGTCCTGAGGCTCAGGGGTGGAACCATGATCAAGGTGAAGACACTTACTGGGAAGGAAATCGAGATCGACATCGAGCCCACTGATACTATTGATAGAATCAAGGAGCGTGTTGAGGAGAAAGAGGGTATTCCACCTGTTCAGCAGAGGTAGTCTTTTTCCCCTTGAAAATGGAATGCTGCTGGCAATTTTTGTGGTTATGACTTTTCTTTATGCATTCACTGAACATGATAAAATGTTATGTCAGGCTCATTTATGCTGGGAAGCAACTTGCTGATGATAAAACTGCCAAGGATTACAACATTGAAGGTGGCTCAGTACTCCATCTCGTGCTTGCTCTGAGGGGTGGCCAGTAGATGTAGCTTCCATGCCCGCAATATCTCTGAAGGGAGAAACATATTTGCTATGCCATTTCTATCTGTAGTTGCTGCAGACTTGTAGCCATATTTGGTAGGTTTATTGAAGTACTATGCGATTGGCACATTGTGTATTGGAATCAATTGTCATCTGTACCGGAAAGGAAATATTGGAACCAAGTTAAG
This sequence comes from Oryza punctata, assembly GCA_000573905.2. NCBI lineage: Eukaryota > Viridiplantae > Streptophyta > Magnoliopsida > Poales > Poaceae > Oryza > Oryza punctata. The sequence continues at coordinate 33,361,674 of CM002493.2, forward strand.
CAGTAGTTTATCAGTTGCCATTCTATTTCTGCTGCTGTCAAATCATCATTGTTGTGATTGTTTCTGGAGCAGATACTGCTGATCTAATATTTATTGATAACTTATAATGCACTTCAAGTTCAAGGCACTGCTAAATACAGGTTTAATGCTCCTAGGAGAAAAAAACGTGTAGCCAATTGGTATATGGTAGATCAGCTGTAGTCTCTAGTATATAATGGAGGATCTGGGTCAGACATTATTCTCCAATAGATCAATGATAATCACATGTATCTGTGTGCCATTAGTTATTTAGTTTATCATCACATGTTTAATGGCTTCAAAAGTTAGTCTTATCTTATGCAGTGACCAGATTTGTCGATCAATGGTTTTCTTTATAATTTATATGTGAACTGTTAGATTACTGATTAGCTAGTCAATTAATAATTGTTTTGAAACAAGTCACTGGCCATAAGTTTATAGATCTACAAAATGCAAGGCAGTTTGTCTGTTCTCAACCAGAGAGTAATAAAGTATGTTTTGTTGGATAAACAACAAAGACATGCTTCATGGCTATCCTTGTAATCTATATATTATCAAATGGCATCATTGCACAGGAAGCCATAGAATTAATTTTGCCTCTAATCTCTTTTGCAATTGTGAATCTAATTCTGTAATGATAAGAACTAACAATATGTGTGGTATAACATTAGTCCTAATCTTATCTCCAACTAGGAGTATAGTGCTACAACTTTGAACAGTTCTCTGCAGTTGTGATTAGTGAATCTGATTCCTCGTTGGGAAGCATACTATACACAGGCATTGCAGTCTTAAGTGGTGTTCTTGTGAGGCAAGGTTATCCTTCACAGAGATAGGTAAAACGGTAAATAATAAATCTCCTGAACATAACCTGACATGGAGTCCCTACTGCCTAGATTCGTTCGGTGAACATTCTTACGAATATCAGAACAAGAACCACCACGTTGCCAGAAAAAAAAAGGGAAAGAAGAATCAGAGTGATGCAGAGAAGAGACTTTTTATTCAGTGCCCCTGAACTGTAATGATTCTTGTTCAGTGCTTCTGAAAGATTATGGAGAAAGAAAGCATCAAGACTTGTACAGTCTTGTTCAATGCTCTTGAAAGATGATGGAGAAAAGGAAAGCATTCAGGCCTGAAAAATCCATCTGATTTTGCAGACACGTCTGCTATCTTCTCTTTGCAAAGATACAGATGTTCAGTTTCAATCTTTCAAGTACACCGCATGATCTCTTTAAGTGCATTTCCGATGTATCACTTGAAGTATCTTTAATACAATACTGAAAGGATTGTGTTCCTATTGGATATTTAAAAGAATGAAGTTTGCATGCTAATGTCGGATAACAAAAGGAGTTATTTTTTGAACAATCCTATGTCATATTCACCAGCAATAAAGGTTCAAAATATTCCATATGTTTCTCCTTTTCTGATTCCATCCAACATATCTTTTGTTTTCTATTGGCCATTCCCTCCCCCCCCCCCCCCCCCCCCCTTTTTTTTTGGTCTGTACATTCATGTTTCTGACTTAAAAGGTACTAATCCCACAATGTACATCTGCTTGTTCCTATCTAAAAGGGATCACCATTTTCTGTTTTGCTCCATCAAGTTGCAGTCTTTCTGAGGCTTAAGCCTGCCATGCCATCTATGAATGATAGTTTTATTCCCATAAGCCTATCTCCATATGATTATTTTTGGATAGATTTACACCTGTATTCAAATTATAGCCAGAGAAAATAGATATGCCTGTCTATTCCTCCAATTATATATTCTGCTGCCTCCTGTCTACATACTAATATGCTATATACCAAGCAAAGCAATGTGGCTGACAGATTCTGTCTCTAATACGCTCTGTTCTGCCATACATTCTTGCACATCTGTTCCACTTAAACTCTATTTAATCTTCTCTTTAAACCTGGTTTTGCTCTGCACCTTTCTGCGCCGGTGGCTGCGCGCGGCGCCGAAGAAAGGCGATCTGTGAGTGTGATGTCCGTGACCACCACCACTCCTAGGTTTTTGCAGGGGACCAGGATAGGATAGGCGCCGCCAACGTCGGTATCCGTTAATCCGCTCTAGTTCAACCAAGCGTTCTATATGTTAGAAAAACTGTATTTTGATCGATTATTGCTAAACTAGAATGGATCAAAAGACACCGACGATGGAACGCCACCTATCCTTATTAGGGGACCAAACAACAACTTGTACCAAGGCAATTTCTGACCATGTTCCTTCTGCCTAAGCATCTGCAAGCCTGCAACTTGCAGTATACTTCAGTTAATTTAATCAAACATCTCTTGAGTGATACATAACGCTACTCTCTGTTCGATTAGTTTTCGCCTAGGTTCATGGATTGGCCAGCTGGTTCAGGACCATGCTATGATCCTTAAACCCAGTTTCACTGGAACCAAAGGCATTTTGCAGCTTACCTTTTCTTGAGTAGCCCATCCATGGCGTGCCCAGGAGCCTGGACCATCCTGAACCAGAGCTCCCTGTGAACTGTGAAGACGCCATATTTGGCTTGTACGATGTGATCAAGGTAGTAGCACACTTTCTCTTTGTGGACCTCGTCGCCTTGGTCCATGGCCATCATTATCACCACCGCTGCTGATCCCGATTGGTCGTGTGCATCCTAGTTATGCACATGCCGAGAGTGTTCTCAGTGCTGTTACTTGATGTAATCGACTGAATTCAATAAAAGCTTCCGTTATCTTTAAAAAAAAAGAGGCCTCTGATCTCCATGGAACTGAAAGCGAGAGCTTTGCAGCTCGTCATTGGTACACCAGATGAACTTTGATTGATCATGGAATATTTGATCAATACTGTGGAAGGATCAAGCAAAGATCGGATCTTTGCACTTGCTGCAGATGGAATATGGATGTTAAGCAGCATTGGATGAGCTAGTGGCTAAGTTAGTTAGCTGCTGGTGGTGGCTATCAATCAATCCATCCATGCGTGCAGAATCAGTTCGTCTTTTCAGTGATTTGGCCGGTCAAAGATTGGCTGGTAGTACTCTGCTTAATTTCATATTTGATTTAGCCTGGTGAATTCTGCATGAATGATAGGTAGATGCAGGATTAGGGCGGCGTTGTTGCTGTCAGGATATGCTTGTCTTTGAGTCTTTTTTTTTCTTTATGCTGTTGTGAAGCTACGAATATTTTGGAAAAGGGATTTTTGAGAACAATTTGATAAGGACCGGTAGATTTTGATGCCGAGTTGAAATGCCCCTTTTGTTTCAAACAGTTTAATTAATTACCTTTCTGGTGATCATGATTCATGAGGTAATTGTAGACTCTGCTTTTCGCCGCAGTCACTGTCTTTCTGAAGATATCAGGGCCCAAGATGGTTAATATTTACTGATTTTCTGTTTCAACTGAAGATTCACCTCTGCAAGCCTGCATTTTACTTATCGTGAAGAACTCTGAATCTTCATGCTTGCATACCATATCAAAGGTTTTTTTTTTCATTTTGGTTAAATTAGCAGATGCAATTGTTTCCACAGTTGAAGAAAAAGCAGGTAATTTTTTTTGCATTAACAGTGACAACTAATGCTGGATACTAAGCTAGCCATTGGTTGCTGATCTTGCTCTTACAGTTACACTACACCACTTTAGCTTGGGGAGCTTACACCGAAAATGACAAGGCAGGTGATTGCCATTTGCAGTGCCAAGTGTATGTACATGTGTTTGTCAAAATTTGGCAGAGATGGTGGTGAAAATGGTGGTGGTTAGCCTCTGCCTACTCCTGCCGTGCATGGCATGTCATGGCATGGCCGGGCTGCATGGCGTGGACGTCGCGGCCGGCTAGAACTCGCGCGGGTCGACGAAGAGGTGGCGTCCCGGCGGCGGCGGCGGCGCTGTCCAGTCGTCGGAGTTGTGTTCGTCCGGGTTGAGATTCTTGATGCACCAGACGTCCTCGTCGCAGGAGAAGCGGCGCCAGCGCGGGACGGCGGTGGCGGCCGGGTCGTCCGGGGAGATGTCGGCGGCGACGACGGCGCACGCCGGGTTCTTGCGGGCGACGTTGTGGGCGTGGTGGCAGAGCGACCGGAGCAGCGCCGGGCCATCCGGGCCGGACATGCGGAGGCCGTAGAGGAGGTAGGCGCCGAAGGGACGAAAGATGTCCGGGATGGAGGGGAGGTGAAGCCACGGCGCGCCGCGGTCGAGCGCCCGGAGCGCGGCGAGCGACGCGCGGAGCAGCGCCGGGGCGCCGCTCACGCGGAGGCTGAGTGAGCGTGTGGAGTCCCAGACGCTGAGCACGGCGAACGACGGCGGGAGGTTGGGGTCGCCGCCGCCGTCGGCGACGGCGACGAAGGTGCCGAGGGTGAGCTTGTGGGCGAGCAGCGCCGGCATGTCGGCGGGGAGGAACTCCGTGTCCTGCGGCGGGAGCAGCCGCGCGTACGCCGCCGCCGCGAGCTCCGGTGGCAGCTGGAACACGCGGTGCCCGCGCGCCACCGGCAGCCGGTGCGCGTGCACCGGGTGGCCGATGAACTCCGGCCGCCTGAACGGCGTGTACCCGAACCTCCCCATGAACAGCGCCAGCGACGCCGCGTTCGACTCCGTCGTCGCCATCGTCGCGTGCTCCGCTCCCTTCGCTCTGCACCACTCCTCCGCCCGCCGCACCAGCGCCGTCCCGATCCCCAGCCGCCTGCAAACACAAACCACACCATCAACCTCAACCCACTTAGCCTTGCAATGGCCGCCATTGCTGGAAGAATCAAGAAATGCAAGAATGGAATGGACGAGCATTGTTGCTGTGCACCAAGAATGATCAAACGAGAATCACCTGTGAGATGGCGACACCCTGAGGCCGAGGAGGTAGGCAACCTTCACGAATGGCTTCTCCTGCTTCCCGCCACGGCTCACCGTCTTCACGCACGCCTTGATCACACCCACCACCATCTTCTTCTCCTCTCCGTACTCCGCCACCTATAACACAACAAATCCAATCAACAACAATGTTAATTAACCATTTCGTGTTCGTACATTTCGTCTGATCCATTCTGATCAACTTAATCCGAGACATGATCATCAACCACGATCATTTTATGAATGTTTATAGGTATTGCATGTTTGTGAAGTAATTAGAGGGTGAATCAATTTGATTAGATTAGCTTAGTTAGATTGATGATTACCAGCATGACGTGCTCCGGGGCGTGGCGGACTCTGGCGAGCGGGTCGCCGATCTGCTCGACGCAGAGCGACATGCCCGTCTTCTTCTTCTTCTTCGTCTTCGTCTTGTTCTTCTCCTTGGTGGCGCCGTCGTCGTCGTCGGCGTGGTCGTGAACGGCGGCCATGTCGCCGGAGAGGCCGACCTGGCACCGCCGCTCCAGCTCCTCCACGGCCGCCAAGTCCTTCTCGACGTCGAACTCCCTCACCCTGACCAACACCTTCATCATCATTATCATCATCTCCACCATGGCCGAGCTCAGCTCACTACAAGATCTCTTGCTGGCTATAGCTAGCTAGGTTGCTGCAGCTCGAATAGCTTAGCTTAGCTTAGCTCGCTGCTGCTGCTGCTGCTGCTGCTGCTGCGTCTTCTGCAGGGGAGGAGGGTGTGTGGCGCATTTATACACGTAGGTTGAGAGAAGAGGTCGATCGCAGCAAAAAAAAAAAAAAAAAAAAGGGGGCAAGGGTAGCTAGGGGCAGCAAGGGAACAATGGCGGCTTATATGTATAATAAGTTAATAACCACCTCTAATGATCAATAGCCTTGCTGGATTTGATTAGTGGCATATTGTCCCCTTTGTTTCCTCAACTAGTTAGTACCTTGTTTTTTTTATAAAAACATGTAGCGTTACAAATGCGGCTTATAAGAAAAACAAATATGTTTTAAACCACAAATGTGTTTTAAACCGTCGTAAACGGCGTGTGTCCTCGCTTGCTCGTTTCATTATATTGTTTATTGACTTATCAGCCACAGTCAATATTTAAATATTGAAACTTAATTTTAAGTTTTTTATCTGTTTATTTTTTAACATTTATTTTAAATCATTAAGAATGCTTATAGCACATAAATATTTTATTTATAAATTATTTTTAGTTGCTTCATTTTTTTTACGGCTTATCAGCTTTTTTTTCTTCACAGGTACATATAAAATTGAATTTGCCGATTTTATTTAAAAGTTTCAGAACTATTTACACCCCGTGCCTAAGAGAGCTTAAAATACATTTTGGGCAGCTTATCTAATTAATTAATTAAGATCATGAATCAAGGCATGCATCCAGCAGCTAGGTCCTAGCTACATAGAAATTTCATCTCTCCATTCAATGTAGTGTGAACTAATGGGGCCTAATTATAGTTGTGAATAGAAGACCACGGTTCTTAAGCATTTGTTTATGCTAGTATTTTGAGCCATGGAGGTCGCTGACAGTTGATTAAAGGTTCCAAATCAACCTAGAGATATAGCTAATCCTACAAATATTCTATACAGTATAGCAGCCTTTTGAACAGCAAGATTCTGCTCTCTCAAAATGTGTATGCGAAGTTCAGTTGATTTATTGCATATTATAAAGCGATCGATACGAATTAGGATCAATCGATAGGCCGGAGCCTAAGCAATTCTAGGGCATCCAAACATATATTCCAATCCAAGCAGATTTATATATTTGTGCTCCGGTCGCCTCCGGATTTATAGATGCAATTTTATCCTTAATTCGTCTAAGAGACAAGACTGATTAACAAAAGAGATATATTGGTGAAATATAAAATAACAGAACCATACCTACCACCAAAGAATTAACGTCAACATCAAATCGTTCAGTTTGCATATGTTCGTTCTGGTCTTGAACAAGTACTCAATTAGGCCGGAGTGATGGCTGCTGGTCAAATAATTTGTATATCTTTTTTTCTTTTGAACGAATAGCATCAGATGGTGCGAAGTGTTTAACTATTTATTGGAGCACGTATATTCTTGATTTAACTATTTTGGTTTGTTAGAGTATTGCATAAATATGGTGCCACACATTTATGCAATGTTGTTAAACCAGCTAGCACATTTTCGGCATACATTTTTTTGGCAGGAAATTTTTTCTTATGCATGATGTATCCATAGTTACATACAACAAGCAAAATTTTGGTTAAATACAATGCACGCGAGTATAATTGCATACACATAGATGGCTCTATCTAGATTGATATATGATAATTTGGCATCACGAGAAATTGATTAGGTATGTTTCTGAAGTGGGAAATCAAAGTACGTGGAACCACGATCAGTACAAAAATGTAATTAGTACCATGCATTCCTTCTTTTTTCTCTTCTTAATTTCCCTCGTTGTCTTCTTCGATCTTTTCTAATACACGCATGAATGTGAGCTAGAGAAAAGAAAAAGGCTTGGCCGACATATATATTAATTTCAATAACGATTTAATTGTCTCTATATAAATGTATCGATATAAAGTGCTTACTAAACTTTTTAATTTACAACTTAAATAGTCTAAAATCTGTTTAGGAGTATTTCCTCCATCTCGGAAAAATCTAACTTGTAGGGATGAATCTAGATGAGTACTTGTTCCGAAGTTGATTTTTTTACTGAGGATATAGTTATTAGTAACTGTATTGCTTGAGCTTTTTATTTTGCAACTTAACTAGCTTGCATCTTCCCTGTGGCTTCTCAATACGGCACACATAGCTAGTGGCAGTCAACAAGCACAATTATTATTCGGAATAAACCAATCACTGTCCGTGTCGTCGCTCTCAACTAAATTAATTAGCAATTTAGCTCGATTGAAGAACCGACACAACTTGTATCTATCTGCCTTAAAAAAAAACCTTCACTTTATGAGCTTGCTTATAGCTTGTTCACTTATATGGTACTATACGACATATGGTAAGGATGTTCCTTGGATACTTGCTTGCACTTTATACATCATCACGAAGAATTCGCATGTGGCGTGTTAGCTGATTGCCTCTCTTTTAATTTGTCTTGTCTAGTTAGGAGAGCCATGCTAATTGATCTCCATTTTTAATATACGAGAGGCTGTTCCAATGGTCAAGAGCTTTGAACAAACAGCAAGACCGCAAGAAACAAAACTTGTTTAACAAAGTGATGCATCTATTAGGTACAGTATGTACTAATAAGCTGGTCCTAGGGGACATGAATTAATATAATGCACACAAAAGTTATAACAAGTGTGTGAAGAGATCAGAGTCAAATCTGAAGTTTAGCCCCAAGATTGTCAAGGGTTTTAAGTATAGATCATGATGTTGGGATATGTAGTAGTAATAGCTAGTACTCTAACACAGCTAGCATGCAAACTTGTCATTTTTTATCAATGAAACAGACTTGACTAATTGGTGTGTGTCACATATATATAGTACTGTGGTTGCTTGTTAATCTGCATCTCAACATCCTTTTGACCTCATAATCTTTCCTAACTAGCTAGCTAGCTTAGCTCCTTTCCAACTAGTGACAGATGGACTTGTTTGCATCTTTCCTAATCCTTGCTTTTTAGCAAAAAAAGATAGTGTTTATGAGTTAAACATAGATTAGTGCAAGCATGCGTACAAAGACATGGAAAGAGGGGGAGGGGGGAGAGGGAGTTAGGGAGAGTCAAAAAGGATCTCTTTGATTGACAGAAATATATCCATAGGTTATTCAGGGCTTAGCTTTTGTTTAGTGTTCTCATCTCAAGGCAACCGAATAGTCCAATCTTGGCTCACTGCTCATTGTGTACTGAACTTGTACTGTCATGGTTTAGAAGTTCGAAGAATATGCAGGCGTGCATCATTCAGTTATTAGAATGCCTTGTAGGGTGCCGTTAGCACGTAGACTTTGCTGGCACTATTGAATTACTTTTAGTTAAATTATGATATGTCAAAGTTAAAACTAATAATATTTGCGAATAGAGGAAGAAGTTTTTGTAAGAAAAGTTCTGCACGCAAACTCGTCCCTCGGGTCTAAGTTGATCCACCACAGTTTAACTTCTGTGAATATATGATATATAATTGCTCCCCTGGATCGATGTGACTATGTGAGGATATCGACAATCATTGATTTAGCAGTTCTTCAATTAGCAGCACTTAACATATGAATATGTGTAGCCACTTTACGGATGAGAAGTGGAAAATTGTTAATGTGTAATGATCTAATTTTTTTTAATCAAAATACTGCCATGTTTGGTCCAGCAGTTAAACTTTCAAATATATGCAAGGCAGTTACAAAGATTACATAACAAGTTTCACAGAGACCTCATCCAGTTAATAAGGGTAATGCAACTTTTTTTAAGGGTGCACACTTTCTGAGGTTTTAAACGGTGAAATTTTAAAACTTTCCATATACAAATTTCTTATAAAACTATTTTAAATCAAAAATTGTTATAATATTTAGTTCATTCATTTGTACCCCTACCATCGAATAATTATGACAAATCATTCAGCTATTTAGACACACAACACAAAATAACATGCTTCCTCCATTCCAAATTATAAGTATTTTTTAGGTTGCTTAGTAGTATATACTAAGGTTAAAGGAAAAGATTCATTTTAGTCATTTCAATGGTTAAATTTTGAATTTTGAATTGCTCAAATTTCCCTACCATGCACCTGCTTGGGTGCAAATGTATAGATTCTATGCATTGCAATCAATAGCCAAAAACATAAAATATGAATATGTGTAGCCATTTTATCGATGAGAAGTGGAAAATTAATTAATGTGTATACTCGAGCTCCTAAACGGTACGGTCTTATAAAAAAATTCCATATATGATTTTCTTACAAGACTATTTTAAATATTTATAATATTGAATTCATCTGTGTATACCATCGGTTAGATAATTAGCACAAACTAGCCAGCTATTCAACTGTCATTCACACAAGAACATAAATACCATTATTTTTTTAATAATGAAATTCATAGAAGTTGTTAGTCAAACAACTGCGAATTACAAATTATAAATTATAATAAATTGTAAAGACTGATGAATTACAAGGAAAACCGTGAATTACATTAATAATCATCAGGCAATTCAGCTTGATGCATGCCTTATTGGCGTTTACTACTAGTAGTAGCAGCTTCTTCATACAGGCATTTGCCGTCCATATATACCATCAGTCAATTCAGCGGCATATCGATAACATATCTTTTCTTTGAGAACTTATCGATAACATATCGATAATGCATTGCGTTCTCACGCCACGCAAGTGCATGCCCTAGGTAGGTTTTGACTTGAGTATACTTTGTCCAAGTTCTTTCCTCAACTTTCCTAACTCACCTCTCTCGTATTTCACACCGTACACTTTTCGAAATGTCAAATGGTGTATTTTTAAAAAAATTTACATGAAAATTACTTTAAAAATCATATTAATATATTTTTAAAAAATAAATTTAGTAAATTTTTAATTAATTATAAAAATATATCGTTTCGTTTTACGTGCGCGGGAGGTGAGTTGCTCCCTAACACAGCCGTAGTCTGCATATCGACGAGCACGTGAAGACGAATTCATGAATGACAGACGGACAGCATGGCTAGTAGGAGTACAATCGAGCCTAGTACGACGACATGTACGTCTTTTTTTTTTTGCTACTACTGTACTGTACTGTGGCACGCCCAAATTAATATCGGTCTTCACGTGCCCGTGGCCTTTGTGTTTCCGTGCATCCCATCAGTGACAGGTGTTTGGCTGATCGTTGTGTCACGCAGCACACAGCACACGCGCTGCTAGCTGCATGGAGATCGTACTACGGGACACAGCCACAAGCACACACCACATATGTACACCACGTACTCCTACTTCTACTAGACGTGACACATGGCCCAAGCAAACGCGCATGCAGAGTGTGAGAGAGATGCACTGAATTGTATGCACGGATGGATGGATGGATGGATGGATGGAGCTGTACGAATCTAAGCGTATCTAAATTTATTATCCTAAATTATATCTTTAAATTTTAAGGATGAATTGTATGCATGGATAGATGGCTAGAGTTGTATGAATCTATATATAAGCATATCTAAATTTATTATCCTAAATTATATCTTTATTTTTTTAAGGATGAATTGTATGCACGGACGGATGGATGGCTGGAGTTGTACGAATCTATACATAAGCATAAATTTATTGTTCTAAATTATATTTTTAATTTTTTAGGATGAAAGGAGTATGGAGTGGTAGACGACGGTCGACGACGTACCGTGCTTGATCGACCAGACGACCAAGCAAGATAGTACTAGGTTCAGATTCAGTGGTACACCAATCAGCTGTAGAACAGCGCGGCAGCCTGTAATTGAGAAACACCTTCTATGATATAAAGTGTGAGAGACGTAAGTGCTGATACTTAGTTACCGTTCTAAACTCTAACAAACAAGATAGAATTTTTCTCGATTTCTGTTAGAACGTTTTTTAAACTGCTAAACGGTGGTGTGTTTCGTGTGAAAATTTACTATAGGTAAGTTGCTAGTATAAAAAATCAAATAAATCTATTTTCAAGTTTTTAATAATTAAACCTTAATTATTCATATACTAATGACTTATCTCGTTTTGCGTGCGCACTTAATCTTCATCCTTCTATCGGTTTCGAACAGGACCTTAGAGCATCCCCAGGAGCTCATCCAAATTTCATTCTCGATGGTCATCCAAAAAGATTCCTACTCCATATTATTTTTCACTCCAACAAATCATCCATATTACATCCTCCATATACCAACATCCCATATTTTACTAATATCTCTCAACTACCATACATATCAACCTTTTCTCTCTCTCTTCTATCCATTGCCAAGAGGACGGGAGGACAAGGAGGGCCGACCGGCGGGGCAGCGACCAGGCGGAGGAGTGGCCGGGCGGCGGGGTGGTGTAGGCGGAGGGGCGACGCAGGCGGCCGGGTGGAGAGGCGTTGCGACCAGTGGGCCGGCGACCGGGCGGAGGGGTGGCGCAAGCGGAGGGGCGTCGCGGCCGGCGTAGGTAGAGGGGTGTTGCGGCCGACGGGGCATCACATGGGGTGAGGCAGAGGGGCGTCGCGGGCGGAGGAGCAGCGCGAGCAGCCGACAGAGGAGCGGGCGTAGGCGAGAGCAGCGCGGGCACAGGTGGCCGACGGTGCGGCACGAGTGACAAAGGTGCATCCTCTTGCTCTCTACCTTCACCCTCCATGGCTCGATCCAGATGAGGGTGGGAGTACTGGATGGGATCGTTATTTTGCTGGATGGTGTGAGGAGAGAGAAACGTCAAATCTGGCATTTCTCTCTCCGGGATAGCGCATGCTCTATCTTTGAAGGCTCGGATGGCGTATCCGTTGGAGCCGGGTTTTCTCCCCCCAATACGCTATTCTGTGGATGGAAGATGGGGTAGAGTATCTGCTGGGGATGCTCTTAGAGACCTACAAGTAAGAGATACATGTACTATCTGACTTATATTAGAGGAGTCACATCCTTAAAGTTTAAACTCGGCTCATCACCAACTACTTGTCATGTCATCGTTCAAATAAATCTACTTGGGAGACGGTTTTAAGACATCGGCTTTATTAATCGAAATAATTTGATAATAAAATGGCATTTGTTGAAATAACGGGTGAATAAAATAATTACAACTATAAGGGTGTGTAAGTGTGGGACTTGGTGAGAATTCAAAAATTACCGAATTGTACAGGAAAAATGGAGGACAAAATCTTCCAACCCTTGAAACAGGGGTGGTCTTGTATTTATATACTTCCCAACCTCAAAAAGGGAAATCATAGGATTACCCTCAATTTGGTTACACATGATTTGGCACAAGCCAAGTCACTGCCATGTGCCCATGTACACCCTACAGGGCCAGCTTTATCTTTAGCCTCTATGTTTAAGTCAGGCAGCCACAGTCTGATGCAACTTAACAATAGAACCTCCTCCCTCCCCCCGCCCCTTACCAAACATGGGAAGTGATGTCTCCCGCCATCACCCCACGATCCGGCTTTCTTAGAGCATGGGACGTCGCATGGAGGCATGGTGCAACCATGATTCGAGGTTAGTGGGTTGGTAGGTGAGGTATTGAATTCCTGGTCGATATATGTAACGGCTAGATGAAGTGATCATATTGCTCTTACTGGCCCATCTCCGAGTGACGGAGAGGCCGATCTCCTGAGCTAATCTCATCGGAGGTCGCCCTCCAAGTCTTCTCTCCTTAGGATTAGGGTAAACTACATGTTATACTCGACTCTTCTCCTTTGTAGCCCTAGACGAGGCGACCCTTCGAGACAGTGTCGATCTGAGACCAAAGCTAACTGCCCTAGAGATAAATTAGGATGAAGCGGAGATGCTACAGTGGGAGGAAGTGATATATTCTCTCCCTGAACAGTATAAGTATTTGAAAACATAATTCGTAAAATAAATATTAAATTAATTCTAAACTAGATTTTAAAAAGATGAACATGAGAATAAGCAAGTCCACTAAAACGTATCTCAAAATATACTACCTGTGGTTAAATTTTATTAAAGAAGTAGTTATTTCTCTAAATCATTTCAACATCTCTCGTTTAACTTTACCTCGTTTCTTAATTACGGTGATACACTCTACAGTAAGTGTTTATATTTTAGGATAGAGTGTCTCCGTTCCATATAACTTCCTTCTGAATTTGAACACATCCAGATTGAAACTTAGAAGTGAGTTTTCCGTGACGGTGGAAGTACTACCGTGCACCGCTGGTTGGGTGTAGCGCGTACTATGGCTCCTCGTGCTACGTGATGCACGGCGCGGCACGCAGCAGCGCCGCAGCGGTGATCTTGTCCGGCTGGCAACCATCAGCAGCAGCACGCTGTTGCTGTTGCTGTTCGCCTGTTCCTGCTCGTGTTTTTCTCCAGTTTTTGCACAGCTTTTACACGTACGGCCGGAGAAGGGACGGCCGTCTGTCTAATCGCCAGGGTTCATAGAACCGACGAAATTTTATGAAAACCGCTTAGGTCTTGACCGAAATCGGTCGGTATTCACCGGTTTCCGCACGGGGTTAATTGACTGAAATCCGTCGGTTTTTACCGATTTTTAATCGGATTTCGGTAAATTGGTGAGGAGCGGTTTTTATTTTGAAATCGAAAAGGTAAAACTTGCTAATCGCCCGCCTAGCTAGCTTAGCTTACCTCCATGCAACTATCCAAGCAAACGACTACCGACTTATTTCAATATACAACCATTATGTACTCTCTCTATTCGTTTTTTTAACGTTGGTTAGCCCGAAATTAAACTAACCAACATCAAACATACGAGGAATGAGGTAATATTATATTTGAGAGAACATAGTATGATAAATTTAACGGGATATTATTTAGATCGGTTATAGTAGGTTATGTTAAATTTGATAATATTTTTTATTTTAAAATAAATAAATCTATTACATCGTTTTTATCTAGGTTCGTTGTAGTATTAGATTTTTTTATTTAGAACATACACCATTTATCCTATAAAAATATCAACTTCTAGGAATAAATCTAGATAAACATGTATTCATTTATTCTCATAAGCTGTCTTTTTTTAAACTAGAAAAGCTCAATCTAATTAAAAATGAGATAATCTAGTACCGTAAATCTAAACAACAGGCTGTTCAGATTTATGCTGCTAGATTGTGTCTTTTTTTTTTTTACGTAGAGAGTGTGCTGCTAGTATATTTTAAAACGGAGTATGTTGCTGGCATCCCATCCATCTCCATCTCCATCTAGGACGAGCAGGAGTCGATCGAGGATTTGATTGATTCCCACCGGTCGTCGCCGCGCGGAAAGGGGAAAGGGTGGCTGCCTTTTTGACGCTTCCACGCGCGCATTGCTTTGCTTGGAATTTCTTATCGCTTAGAAGCTATCTCCTCCGCCACCACCGTCTTTCCGGCGCCAAACCAGTGGTGCCGACCACCGAAATCCGCCCGCCCGTACTCAGCTACACCATCCATTTTCTAACACCACCGCCGCTCTCGCCGATTTTGTCATTCTACTACTACGAAAACGTATTTCTGCGAAATTCCTATAGAACCTAGCTATGCATGCGTTCCAAAGACACGATGAGCAATTTAGGATTTGTTCTTTCGATGTAAAAAATTTAGAGTTTGTTTATTTTGACGCCAGAATTAACCTTTTTAAATTTCAGCAACATCAAAATTTGGCAATGAGTTGATAATGCCAAAATTTGATGGGGTACAAGTGGGTAGGTGTTGTTTGGTTTACTACCCATCAAATATTTTTTGTAGGGCTATGCGGAGAAGTTTCTAAAAAGATCACTAAAATTTTTAGGTTGTTTGGGATACTTTTAGATCGCTACCTTGTTAAAATTTAGCAATACCAAAGTTTGATATGTTTAAAAATGGTAGTAGCAAATTGAACAACCCCTTATACTACTTAGGCTGTGTTCCTTCTATTGTATCGGGAACTAACCCTCCCAGCACGTAAAACGGAGTAACTCATTAGCGCATGATTAATTAAGTATTTACTATTTTTTTTAAAAAATTAGATTAATATGATTTTTTAAAGCAACTTTCCTATAAAAACTTTTGTAAAAAATGCACCGTCTAGGAGTTTGAAAAGGGTGTGTACGGAAAACTAGGGAGATAAGTTATGAAAGAAGAGGTAAGAACACAACCTTAGGTTTTCTTTTTGTCTCATTAGATAATACTCCCTCAATATCAAATAAGTTAATTTCTACCTTTAATATTTATCCTAATTTGTCGGAGGAAAAGAACGTACGGACCCTTAATTCAGCTTATATACTCAGTGCGTAGCAGTGAGAGCGTGAAACACATGAAAGGTATACAGCGGAGAGATTACACCCATCTTAAAAAGGAGATACACTTGATAGTGCAGTAGCGAGGGGTGCGTAATTTCAACCAACCCCGAAATCTCGTATTCAATCCCCAACACACTCATAATTTCTTCTTAAAAAATTATTTGGATATACGTCTCTCCCTCCAAATCTCGTTTTTACCCCCATCTCAAAATAAGTTTATCATTACTCTCTTATTTATCTCAAAATAAATTCATTATCAAACCATCATTGCATCGGAATTTGTGAAAGTAGTAGATAAATACATTAAAATGGATAAAATGGGACAATTTTATTGGGATTTAATAAAGTAAAGACTAAAGAGTATTTACTTTTTTTAGAAACACAGTATAAAAGCAAGCACTCACAACACACGCACGCTCACACCTAAAAACGTATACACGCACACTCTACTTTTTTTTCATTTGTACTTTCTGAAATGAGTAAAATAAATAAATTTATTATAGAAAAGTGATAGTAACAAGCTAGACAAGCAGGCGTTCGTTGTTTTCTGCAAACTTGGCCAATCGTGGGCAAAAAAAGGCCCTGCCTTTTGCCCTGCTCCAAGTAGCATGTGCCTTGAGGCATCTGTACTCCCCCCGGCCAGTGATCTGCATGCTGGGTTGCTGACACCCTCCTTGTTCCCAGCCAATAAACTCGGCATGCGCTAGGATGGGATAGAGAAGAATTCTTATTCTAATCCTTTCGTAACACTTATTTTACGATTAAATCCTTTGGCAAAGACATATCTGGACTCCAAATCTTAATCTGAGGGGCCTTCGGAGGAATATCAACTCGGTTTTGAAAAATACATTTTATTTAAAAACTTTCTTCATCAGTATTGCTTACATAACTTGTTTCAAACTATTAGTTAGCTTTATAATATATAGTATTTAATAATTCCCATAAGCGATCTACTTCATCGGCTAAAAAGAACACATCCATGTAGAGAACAGCTATTGACTCTTTAGCTATGCAGATATTATATATGTAATCAATAATATCTGAGTCGTATCTTTGGGATTTCCTATCAGAATCGTCTTATCATAGATCATATCCCATGCATATCGAGTAGGAATTTAAGTACCTCTTACGGTACTGACAGTGGGCCCAACACACGGTGCACCTCTATCTCAATAAACGTGCCACTCGAGCCTCTCGTGTTGAATTCATGTCGTTTTCGTTGTGGTTTTTCACCAAAAATCGCTAATAAGTAAGGGATCTTTCTCAAGATTGTTAGTATCGGGATACGTAAAGCAGTATCATAGGACACTACGATACTACCGGGTAAAACAACACGTGTCGGTTCTAGTATCGTTTTTGAGTGGTATCGTGCTAGTATCGGGATAAGGAGCGTAGAATCGTGCTAAGATTAGGATACTAACTGTTTCAAACTAGACAATATTTAAATTCAAAAATCAAAACTGTTTGAATGTATTTGTGTTTATGTATCTTCAAAATCAATGTTAAATAAAACTACTAGCACTAGTGAGTGGTTTTCTCTTGACAAATCTTTCTATTTTGTGTTATATATTATTATTACTCTATTTTTTATTATAGAATGGCTATATATAATTAATATAAATATTAAATTAAACTTAAAAAAGAAAATCTCATGGTATCCCGATACTACAATACGATCCTACGATCCGATACTACTTTAAGAAAAACGATACTACCTAGAATTCCGATACTAACAATCTTGATCTTTCCTCATGCATCTTGAACAATAGAAGACATTTCTTGCACCGTGTATTGGGTGTGGAACCTATGATAGTATACCCATGTTAGTTTGACGAACGAACATGGCACACTAAGACTTCTTGCACACGAGCTATATATAGCGAAGCCAGCAGGTCCAACCCTAGTGCTGAGATGTACAACTTATGCGGTGTCTATTCCTACAAATATGTGATAACGGCATAAGCCCACTTTTCAGGTTAAAGGGTTTGTAAAGAAAATAATTTGCAAGATTGGAACTTACAAAATCGTATCAAAATTACTTTAGAATAACCCAAAACACAGGAACTTTAGAGGATATAGTTATCCAATCTCATGGAAAATTTTGTTCTAGTCCATATATCTCTGATTCAATTCATGTTTTTTTATATAACTTGTTCAGATGGTTATTTAGTTTATTTTTA
Source organism: Oryza punctata (assembly GCA_000573905.2). Classification (NCBI taxonomy): domain Eukaryota; kingdom Viridiplantae; phylum Streptophyta; class Magnoliopsida; order Poales; family Poaceae; genus Oryza; species Oryza punctata. The sequence continues at coordinate 33,379,529 of CM002493.2, forward strand.
TAGCTCGTAATCCTCTGTTATACATGTACATTCCTATTAAAATTATATATTTTTCTCATAGAAATTAAAACTATGTTTACCCATTCCTACCAAAAGAAGACCCAAGTTTTCGGAAAGGCCCTAATTGTCAACTAAGTTTTATACGAGGCCTAGAAGGGAAAATCAACGATGAGATAAGGGAGGAGCTAGCACTGTAATATCGGTCAGTCACAGTACCAGCGCTCATCGATCGGGACACAGCGCATATACAAACAAGAGCCAAGGGAAGATCGAAGCAAGCAGCTACTTCTACATGTGGTAGCAATGGTGACCAACTGTTCATGGCCGATTGCTCATCATATCGCTGCCCTAAGATTGGATAGATAACACTGATACACGGTCGCACTGTGCATGCGGCATGCCACACCGTGCACTGTCGTCGATCCGACAGCTCCATGGACGGAGATAGAGTAGATAGATAGACAGACAGACAGACATAAATTGGCGTGGATTTAAGGATAGCGACTGTGCCCTGCCGCCTGCATGCACGGTGAATTATTGGACCTCGCCGCCGCCGTCGTCGTCGTCTCCGGCCGCCGCTACCTGCCGCCAGCTAAATCCCGCTGCCACTTCGCCACCGTCGCCGACCGGGAGCGCGGCTACTTTTCTTCCTGCGCCGGTGTCAGCGACCGGGCGCATGCGGAGATCAGGCCACTCTTGCGTCGTGGCTGTGTCGGCGACGTCGGCGTCGTCTCCGGCACTGCACGAATTCATCTTCACGTGCACCTTTGCAGGTTTCTGCCTGCCTCTGCCTGCGCCAATGTCTGCACTGCATTTGCACGGACGGATGCATCTCGTGCATCGCTGCGATTAGATTTGGTACGGTAGGTGGACGCACTAGTGTCTCTACTTGTGTGCGCCTTCGTCTAAAAATAGACATATTACGTCTCATATTAATTTATTTATTTTTAGATAAAGAGAATATAACGAATTATTTTCTCTGTCTTAAAATATAAAATTTTGAGTACTCAGAATTTGTTATAAAATATAATAATTTTTTCACTAACATTTTCTTTACAACCAATCACAACTCTTCTTCATTCAATGTTCCGATCTACCTCCAATTCTTAACTACTTACAACCTACGTCCATTTAATTCTACCTATTTTATTAATAATCATGATAAAACTTTTTATATTTTAAGATGAAGATGTTATTTATTTTTGCATCAGAGGATGTGTGACTACGATAGATTTAGGAGCTGGAGGAGTTATATATCAGTGTGCAGTGCGTGCATGTGGAGTGCTTTTCTTTTGCCACAAAGGTGGAGCTGGGCTAATGGTCTTGGGCGGCGGCGCTCTACGTACATTTAGCCATGCAGCACATATTTGGGAAGAACGGGTACCCGGTGTTCACGAAATTTGGGGGAGCTAGGTTATTGTGTTATTTTTGCTCCTTCACATATAGTATAACACTTGTTTTTTCCAAGATGCAATATTTGTGGTGACACATTTTTTTTTGTTAGATCTTGGTCAGATTCTAGATCATTTGATTTCTATAAGATCTGTGCATGCGTTTGTTCATGCGTACTAAACATCTTTTGTTGTTATAATTATATATTTTATACAAATTTATAACGGAATTGCTATATTTTTGTTTCGCCATAAATCTTGTATATGTAATTACACCCACTTATACCCCACTTACATACCACTTACATATGTAATTAGTATGTAATTTTAGGATTTACATATATAATTTTAGAAATTAAATATGTAATTTTGGGACTTACATTGTAAATATACTAAAATTACATATGTAATTTAGGGACTTACAATGTAAATATATGCCGACTAATTTTTGGTGAAAAATATGGCGCCATAAATATAGCTATACCCTATTTTTTTCAGAGATATATACAATTATATTGTTTAATTTGGATGAGTTGCTTGGGAGGCATTTTTCCATTGTGTCTTATAAGCTGAAGACATGTAATTGGACCAAAACATCTGATTTTGACATAAAACTTTTATAAGTCTCCTTTGATTTTTTTTCAAGAAAGGGAACAAATCGTATAATAGAAGAGATTACAATACTATTGTTACATGAAATAGAAAAGAAATCTATCAAACATGATCGAAGAGATTACATATTTTGGAATGCTTCAAGAGAAACGAGCAAACAAGCGTAACCATAATACGAACCAATTCTGACATGCAAAAGCTTATGAACTAGCATCAATCGCTATCGACACTATCTTGATTTCTTTTATAGTCGAATAGAACTAGCTTATGAACTCGGCGAGCTCCGCTATGAACACTGCGATGGCGGGCACAACCGCTGCTTTAGTGCGAGACAATGGCGAGTTCGTACCGGCCCCTTTGATCGTCGCTGCCGCTGTCAAGTCCGGCGCAGCCATCGTCGCCGCTGCCGTCAAGCCCGGGGCAGCCCCCACCCCACCCCCACCACCCTTGCCGACCACAACTTGGCAGCTAATAGAAGCCCCAATAGTGGTAACAAATCCATAGCCTTTGCATGGCAGAGTTGCAACAAAGTCATCACTACCGCCAGTAGCCCGCAACAATCTAGAGATGTCCCCTCTACTAATGTCGTACCCGATTGCTGACATCCTATCTTGGAACGTGCGTGGTCTAAACAGACTGGCTAGAAGAGCGACTATAAAAGAGACGCTCCAATCGGCAAACCCCCATATTGCTTGTTTACAAGAGACAAAGCTGAGCAATATCGATGCACGTTTAGCCAGCTCCTTAGGCGGGGGACGCCACCGCTCTTTTCACCACAAGCCGGCAACATGTCCATTGGGCATAAGAGGGGGCATTTTGGTTTTGTGGAACAAAGATGTCGTTGACCTAACAAACATAATCTGTGGTGATTTCATTTTGATGTCTACGGTCACCATAAAAGCTTGCCAATCTCCATTTCTTCTCACAGTGGTCTACGGTCCAACCAGAGATAGTGCGAAACAAGCTTTCCTGCGAGAACTTTGGAATACCAAGCCACAGGACAACTCAAAATGGCTAGTGGTCGGAGATTTCAATGTAATTTATAAGGCCTCTGACAAGAACAATGCCAACCTCAATCTAAGGCAAATGAGAATCTTCAAAGAAATGCTCAACTCCAGAGATCACTCTACAAAACATACGTTTCACCTGGAGCAACGAGAGAGACAACCCGACACCTGTCAAGCTTGACCGCTTCTTCTGCAATGCAAACTAGGATGCCACCTTCGACAGACACCTTTTGCACGCCCTCTCCATGTCGCTCTCGGATCATTGCCTTCTCATGTTAATTAACTGGTCAGGGCGAAGCCCCGCGCATAAGAACTTTCTGTTTCGAGAACTTTTGGATACTCCTTCCTGGATTCCAAGAGGTGGTGGTAGAAGTGTGGTCAGTTTCTCAACCCCACCATGAAGCAAATCATAGGCTCTACTACAAACTTGGTAAAACAGCCGACAGCCTGCGAGCCTGGAGCAAGAAGCTGATCTCCCAGGGGAAACTACAACTGCACATGGCTCTAGAGGTTATTCTTTGCCTCGAAATATCTCAAGAATCAAGACAGCTGAGTCAAGATGAACCGATATTACGATGGTGGCTCAAAGACCGGGTGCTGGGACTGGTAGTCATAGAGAGGGCCCGCAAAAAGCAGGCCTAAAGGATCACCAATCTAAGAGAAGGGGATGCAAACACTAAATATTTCCATCTAAATATGAACACAAGGAAAAAGAAAAAATTCATTCAGATATTTTGGGTGGGAAACACGTGGAAAATCAAGCATGACGACAAGGTGGCCATCATCTAAGAACACTTTGACGCTTTCCTAGTGCACCCGGCCCTGCGCTCAATGGACCTCGACTGGGAGGCCTTACACCTACCTACTATGGATGGCTCCCTCATTAGCGGCCCTATCACAGAAGAGGAGGTCCTTGTGGTTCTTAAACAACTGTCGGCCGACAAGGCTCCTGGACTGGATGGTTTCACAGGAGTCTTCTACAAAACATGCTGGGAAACAATCAAAGCAGACATCATGGCGGTCCTGCACTACTTCGATCAATTGCGTAGCAACAGTCTATCGCTGCTTTCACTCAACCAATGTGGTGCTTATCCCAAAAAAAAGGAGCGGGGTCGGTTGGAGATTATAGGCCTATCAGTTTGATACATGGAATTGGGAAACTGATATCAAAAGTCCTCGTGCTCCAGCTGCAACCCCACATGGATTCTCTAGTTAGTCACATGCAGAGTGAATTCATCAAGAAAAGGAGTATACATGATAACTTCATGTACGTGATGAACCTGGCAAGGAAATTCCACCAAACAAATACACCGGTCCTTCTACTCAAGATTGACATAACAAAGGCTTTTGAGTCTGTAAGATGGGACTAACTTATCAACCTCCTTCAGCAGAAAGGATTCACAGCGAGATGGACCAACTGGATGTCCAACATTCTAACCTCATCAACCACAAGGGTTCTCCTGAATGGTTGCCCAGGAGCGCCCATAAATCATGGGAGAGGTCTATGACAGGGCCGTTGCTTTTTATACTTGCCATTGACCCCCTCTATCACCTTCTTGAGAAAGCTACACAACGAGGCCAGCTAACTCCTCTCTGGTAAAGAGCGCCAAGATTCAGAACATCCCTCTATGCCGATGACACGGCCATCTTTGTAAATCCAAATGCTAGCGACATGACAAATCTAACTGATATACTGTGACCCCTTGGAAGAGTGACGGGCCTTCAATCCAACATGAGCAAAAGCCAAATTGCACCGATCCGCTGTGGCAACATCGACCTATCAAGCATCACGAGTATCTTCCCAGCAGGACTAACAAACTTCCCCATGAAATATCTCGGACTGCCGCTAGTAGTCGGCAGACTCAAGAAAGTTCATATGCATCTGTTGACAGACAAATGTCGATCTCGACTAGCCCTTTGGCAAGGAAGGCTAATGTCGGCGGTGGCAAGAATTTGCTTGACAAAGTCCATCCTCACGGTGCAACCCATTTACCAAGTAACGACTCTGAAATTACCTGATGGAACCCTGGAAGACATCGACAAAATAAGGAGAAAGTTCCTTTGGGCGGGGGGAGAGAATATCTCGGGAGGAAAATGCAAGGTCAATTGAAAAAGAATCCGCAAACCAAAAGATCTGGGAGGATTGGGTGTTATGGATTTGCAGCGTTTCACGTCGGCTCTATGCATCAGGTCGCTATGGAATGAATGGGTGGCACCCGAGAAACCTTGGGTGGGAACGGTGATACCTTGCAGCCAACTTGACAGGGAATGTTTTGCAGCAGAAAGAACCATAACTGTAGGGAATAGGGAAAATAGCGCGCTTCTGGAGCTCAAAGTGGCTAGAAAACCAAATTCCATAGCGAATGGCTCTGGACATCTTTGCAGCTTCCAAACGAAAAAATAGAACATGTATGATGCCATGCAAGGGAGTAACTGGATTCGGGACATTGACATCCTTCGAATCACAACGGCGGAGCACATCCAACAATTTGTGCGCTTGTGATCAATGATTAGAAGAATGAACCCTTTGAATGAAGAACAAGATGGCACCCAATGGAATCTAACGGAAAATGGTCAATACTCGTCAAAATCGGCCTACAGACTCTAGTTTCTCGGCGCGACGAGATCCTCTTTCAATCAATCGATATGGAAAGCTTGGGCGCTGCCGAAATGCAAATTCTTCTCGTAGCTCGTTATCCAGAATAGAGTATGGACGACGGATAGACTGGAGCAAAGGGGATGGCAAAACCAGAAGGTCTGCCCACTTTTCTATGTAGAAGACGTTGTACAACGGTCTACCTACTGGCTAAATCTAGGGTCACAAAGAAGATTTGGACCGAAATTCAGAGATGGACCAACACTGACTTACAAATAAAGAAATAGGACAACTGCCATTCCACTGAGCTCTGGTGGAACTTTGTCCTTGAAGCCCCCAATAATCCTCGCTAGCCTCTTCAAACGCTGGTGATTCTAGTTTCCTGGGAATTTTGGTGCGTGTGTAATGCACGAATCTTCCGTAATACCGCCTCAATATCAATACCAATCCTAACCAAGATTAAGGAGGAAGCAAGAGCACGGGTAAAAACCGGAGCAATTAAACTCCAGGAGTTTGGAATAACGGGCCAAATGGGCCGTACACAAATAATGGGTTGGACTAAAAATTGCCTAAATGGGCCGAAATGTGCTGGACACAAATAATAGGCCGGACCAAAAAATGTGATGACGTGGCTTAAAATTGGGCCTACCTATTGATACATGTAACTAGCGGGCCGGAACAAATTTAATGGGCTAGACCAGGAAATCCACGTCATCGCACTTTTTTTGAAGAATTGTTATTTCGTTACGCCACGTCAGATGATGACGTGGCCACAGCCACGTTGGATGCAGAAACATGGGAAAGAGTACGTTTTGTGATGAATCTGTTCGTCATCGATGAAACGCATTCCTGTGACAAAATTTCTCATTTCTGTCATTGTGGTACATATGTGACGCGAATAATATGACGGAAATAGTTTCGTCACGCGGTCGTCATACACTTTTCCTTGCAACGAGTTGACTATTTTCAATGACGAAAGCATTTCATCATAGATTTGCGAAATCCTAGTAGTGTTGGAAGATATCACATAGTCCCTTCTCTTGCGGGCGAGTCGTTTTGAGTAGCTCTGTACATACTGTTGTTTATTTTACTCCTATTCTATCAATATACAAGGCAAATCTTTTGCCCTCCTCTCAAAACAAAAGAATAGATTTGGCCCATTGAATAAGTGGATGACCTATATCATAAATCGTAAGTAGCCGTACATTTAATTATCGATATAATCCAACTCAATGGACATGCATTCTAAAGTTTTCGTCGATGACTTTGGAAATGAATTCGCCATCAATAAGGACATGGAAAAAGAAAATATTCAGGATCAGATATGAGACAACCACATACTGTAGTACTAGACATTTAAATCTTGCAGTATAGTCACCTTTGTACCTAAAAAAACTACACATATTAGGCAACCACATGAAATTCAGAACCAGATATTCCTACGGCCAAATAGCCCAAATTAAGTCCATCCATGAACAGACCTTAGGCCATGTACAATGTGTGGCCTCAGATCAGTGGTCTCAGCCTCCACGTAGGCTCGGATGCCACCGTGGAGGAAAGGAGTGGTGTCACAGGCTGTCAACGTGACTTGCAGAGGTAACGGAGGTTCAACAGTGGTTCTAGGAGAGAGAAGCCGATTCGTGTGGTCCGGGAAGTTGCAAGAAAAGATGAAAAATCGGAGAGAGGAGAAAGGAGGAATGGAGGTCACCGCCGGGAAGACGTCGACAACGACATGGGCGGTAGACGGGGAGGGAGCCACCCAGATCCGTGCCGATGCGGCCATGGATTCCCGCCCGCAAACGAAAAAGAAGAGGAGACGGCGGCGGCTGGGGAGGGAGCCACCTCGATCCGCGTCGGCGATGGCGGCCTGGGACGCGCGCCAGGGGCCGAAGAAGGAGAGGAGGTGGCGGCTGGGGATGAAGCCGCCCAGATCCGCACCGACAGTAGGAGATGGGGAGTGAGCTGCCTTGATCCGTGTCGATGGCGGTGGCCGGGGAGGGAACCGCCTCGATCCGCGCTGCCTGGGGTCCTATCGTGGCGGCCGGGAGGAAGCCTCGATCCACGCCAATCTCGTTGCCCCTCTGCCTAGGAGCTCGTCGGCCGACGGTGGTCCAGTCTGTGGGAAGAGAGAAGGGAGAGGAGGCACCACCGGGGAGGGGAGAGGAGTATTGCCGGCATTGAAAGAGAAGGGAGAGCATCGCTGGTATTGAAAGAGGAGAGGGAGAGTGTCGCACGACGTAAGTGGGGATTCCGTGGGGGAGAGGGGTGTGTGAGGATAATGAATGTGAGAGGCTGACAGTGGGACCGTTAGAGTATAGGATATATGTGTGTTCTTTTTTTATTGTTATAGGGTCTAAAGTATAAAAATTCCAAGCATCTGAAAATAAAAAAATAACTAGGACTGACATGTAAAATCTTAGGGGCTGAAATAAAATTCACTTTAGAAGAACCTCCATGGTAGGGTGGTGTAAGGGCATACTCAATGCTAGCTCCTCACAACTTGTAGTTCCAGTGTTCATATAGATCCAAACTCCTACTAATCCTCGAGCTGTACAATAGAGGGTACAATGGAGGGTGCGGTGCTCTGAAAGCCTGATATTTTTTTAAGCATTCTTTAATTTCTGTTTCTCACAACAATTCCACTTTCCGATATCACCCTGACGAGCAGACCGTTTCTTGCAGAGATACGAGGAGTTCTGCAGGGGCTTGCTCCAAGCTAAGCTGGAGCCGGGGCGAGCTGGAGCTCCTCGCCACGTACTCACACTGTGTATGGCCTAACGTGTCTGTGGTCCTAACTTATGTGGCATCTCGAGACTACTGTGACCCTCGTTTGTACATAAGCTTACGTACACCTGCAGGTGTCGATGATTTTGGGACCCACCCAACTAGGGATCCCAGCTCTGAAAAAGTTGGATGATCTTTGGCTGCTAAAATGCACGCGCACTGTATATCTGTTTGCGATGTAACCATGCTGCTGGAGCTGTGCATAAATCATGAAGTGCTCATAAATAGTACTCCATCCGTCCCCTCATAAATTCATTTTTAGCTTTTCTTTATTTGTTCCAAATAAATATACTTTTAAATAATTATTGCATTGGAGTTTATGAAAGTAGATAATAGTTACATTGAGATTAGATAAAATAAAAAATAATTACATTGGAGTTTAATAAAGAGGGGTATTATAGTCTTTTTTTTCTATTGGTATATGTGGGATGAATGAAAAATTAATAAATTTATTTTGAACGAAAAAATTAATAAATTTATTTTGAACGAAGGAGTAGTACTACTGGTGCTAGAGAGAGATCATCATTCATTACGTGGAAAAATCACTGTATGTAATTGTAGTTTAACTATTTTTTACTACGTAGACTAAATTAATATTACAATTTTGATTATTCTTTTAAATTGTAATAAAAGATGTCTTTCAACTAACTCTATTGTAGTATTGTTAATTTCACGAGAGAGCATGATACTGTATATATGCAATGATACTACATTATTGAAAATCGGTCTGCTGGTTTTTTTCCCTACTTAATTTAGGTGGTGCAGCTCCTATATACTTTATATAAACATATGTGGTTTCTTTTCATTAGTTAATATGGTTATCATTTAGTGGAAGATAAGGTTTGTCCGGTAACGTCTTATCTTTCACTTTAGAGTAAGAACTTATCATTCCTGTCCTTGACAACAAAGGGTTGTTTTAGATTGGTGTTAAAATTAAATATACCATATCAATTTATTAGTGTTTTGAATAGTAAAATATTTGGATTGATGTTAAATCTTTGTTAATTTCTATGATCGACCCGGTACTAATTTATAACTCTTCCCCATATTAAAATTTAGTGTCATATTGATAGTAATCTACCATTTTGTAGCTCTATTCTACAATTTTCATCCTAAAACATTAAGAGATTTTGCATATATAGTTGTAGGTAAAATCTCTTGTATTTTAGCAAGAGGTAGTAAATATAAAAGAATTACATGTCAAGAATAGACAGGAGCACTACTGTAGCAAGTGAGAAACGTGTGGGGGCATTAACCGTCAAACGAACAGTAGTAGCTGAAACCCAAACAGCACAAGCACTACAACACTAGTCACAGTATCAGTGCATCGATCCGACACCTTTTACCTGTGCCACACGCACGCACAGGTGAACAGCGGCAGCTGCCAGCCAACGTACGCACGAAACAGTGCAGCATCCTCACTGTAGCCTGTGTACTCCACTCCACTCTGGCCGGATAGATTGGACAGATAGAAGCGACGCGAGGCAAATGGATCAGCTTCACATCACACATCAACATGGCAGAGAGAGAGAGAGAGAGACGAAGAAGCGAAGGTTTCCAGGTGGTTTTGACCGGCCTGTGGCGCACGCACAGTAGCACGTCCCCCAGCTGGTGGGGCCCACGTGCCAGTGCGGCGGAGCCACCTCCGGTCGGTCGGCGTCGGAGCCGGAGCCACCCGGACATGGACGGCGCTGGAGTAGCTGGCTCGGGTCCGACCGGCTGGCCGGCCGGACCGACCGACGACTGCCGCGCGCCACGTGCCGCACATGATTTTTCTAAATAATCCGTCCGTTTCAGTTATGGATTTTCCTTTAAATGTTTTGATCATCCATCTTATTTAAAAAATTTAAAAAATAAACACGTATAAAGTACTATTCATATTTTATCATCTAATAATAGTAAAATTACTTATAATAAAATTCAAATAAAATAGACGATCAAACGTTCAACCTAAAAACTTAAAACTGCAATCTTTCTAGAACAAATCGAATGGACGTCAACCATTACATGAAAAGGTGAACGGCTTCATCTCTTAAAAAAAAACGGATGTACTTCCTTCGTTCCAAATTAGTTATCGCTTTAATTCTTTTCTCGTAACATTTAACCATTTGTCTTATTTAAAAAATGAATGCAAATATAAAAAAATTATACATATCTAAATATATAAAGCAAGTTGCAAAACAAATAAATAATAATTCCATAATTTTTTTGAATAAGATGAATGATCAAATTTTACAATCAAATACTCGAAGCGACGAGTATTTTGGGACAGAGGTAGTAGTATTTATTCGGTGCCACATTCACTATCGCGTTACCGGAAAGATCGAACGGAAGTAACGTTAGGTCAGTGTCAATTACATACATATCCATCTTATAGGAGTAATTTCGCTGCATTTCTCAGCGCACGAGTCAACTACGAAGAACGAACTGGATCGTCAACTTATCGATATATATCATCGTGCCTGTCAAAATCTAGCTAGGCATATTCCCGTGTTTTTTGTCAACAATTCAACGAACTGAAGCCCTTTTATTTTTCCCTTGCTAATGTGGTGCTTTTATAATTGATTTAAATCAAGATCTGGAAGGTCCACGGCCATCTACGCATGTCAAATTTTAACGCTGTTTGCTAAAGCGCTCTCGATCTTGACATGCATAATATGCCGCAATGCATGCACGCGTAACTTGCGAAGTACAATAAAGTCTTTTTAGACATAGATAGTAGGAATGATAATAGTATAAAATAGTGAAAAACTAAGTGAATTACACTTTATGCTACATTCTACGGAGTATTACGGAAGTTTTATTTCAAACCACATTTGCCTTTTTTTTACTTAAGATTAGGTGTTTTTGCCTTTTTTTTTCTTTACATTTTGAACCACTCAAAACTTTCCGCGAGCACCTTAACAGCCTCGATCAATAACATCGGCCCCTTCATGCCGACAATCTCTCTTATTTATACGCAGGTCCTTCATTGGAGAGATCAGAAGTGGTTAAACATAAACATTTAGGTGATTCAAATTACAGCAACAAAAAAATACCTATCAAAGCAAAAATATTTGATAAAAGGTGGTCAGTTCAAAGTGAAACTTTGTAATGAGAAGTGACAAAAACGTAATTCATTCTTGAAAAAAAAACATTTGTTTTCCTGGTGATTAAGTGCTGATGGACTAACATAAGTCACTAACACCTGTGTAAGTTTTTACTAGCTAGGAACAACGATTAGCTGATGATCCCACTAACAAACGGTCCCCAACCAATGCCGCGGCGACAAAATCTATTTGCTAGGCCGGCCCCGACCCGACCAACTTAAAATAATCTAGTAGTCAGTTTTGTTCAGTATCAATTACTACTACTCCAATAATGAACACCGTCACTAGCCAGCTGCATCATGGAATCAGTCTCTGCGAGACTGATCAGACGGCTCCATCAGGATCATTAATTGATCAAGTGACCACGGAAGTTAAACTCGCCGAGATCGTATATTATACATATCGATAACCAAGATTAATTGATTATATATATAATTAACGGCTAATGATAATTAGAGCTACACTCTTCTGGTACTCTCTACTGATATTGATAGTAGAAAATAATCTGAACTATTGATCTTATTTGATTAAAGTATTCGGATTGCTTTCTACTACCGCCCTAGTTAGCGGTAGTAGAAATATAGAGGGATATTATTATTAAAAAATAAGGGTATAATTATTATTTACCGGTGATTATTTTTTTTCTTTTTTTTGTTTTTTATGGAATATAAGCCATACCAATATAATGGATAACTACATATTAATCTATTCGGAAAAAACATAAATGATAAAAGTTATTCGCAATAATTGTATTAGTAATTACTAATTTACTCTTAATATTAGTGGTAGTATAATACCAAGTATCGCTCTAATAATTATTGGTCGAGCCAACTCTAACAGATCGAATCTCCCTGACTAACTACAGGTATACAGAACACTTGCAAGTTTAGATAGTTAAATTACTAGTACTAATTAACAAACTAGCTGCTTCTCTGCTTGCATGCCTAAAAGCTAGGATGAACTGGTCAAACAGCCAATCACATCTCGAAACATCGCCTCAAACAAGGCTTTATCTCCAAACCGCTCCTTAAACAACAACTTAATTAGTAGTACTTCAGTAGCAAATTATATAAAAGCTTAATTACTTGCAGGCATGCATGCGTAGTCAAGCAGAAAAGCTAGCACGTCATATCATCACTCCTACTGATGCTATGTACATCAGTATATAATGTATATATCACTAATTCATTAAACTCTTAGAGAACACAGAGAGAGAGAGAGAGAGAGAGATTTGTGGTATAGTACTGGTATTAACTACGCTAATCGCAATCTAGAGCAGCTAATCTCTCTCACACACGCCTACTGTACTACTGTTCTTTAACTATATTAATTATGCCATGCAATTATATAGTATATAGTATCTCGAAAGGAGCATACTTGGCATGTTTAACTAACATCCAAAGAAAGGTGCTCACCTTTAGTAGTAGTATTCATGCTAAATTAGTACTAAAACAACAGCACTTTGTAGCTACCATATAACCTCTTATGTTTAGAAACGTGTCCAGACTTGAAAGTGCAACTTTAGTTAGTCTTAGCTTAGTTTAATCATACATCATGCATGCATGCATGAATCTTAAGTACTACACAATCAACTACCTATAGCTTAGCTAGCTAGTTAGATAAAGATCAGGTCATAAGCAAAATTAACATGTTATTTGACTATCTTTCTCTCAAAAGGGCCAAGAAAAAAAACTGAAGGGGAATCACTAACGCCATTGGGTGACATGGTTTAAAGGCTACACAAAGAAAGTGGAACTAACTGACTAGTCCGATTTGGAATAACATAATTTGGCTTTTTTGAGATTGATGCCAAGAAGGGAATTGACAAATGAGATGTAGTACATGTACATAGGCATGGAGGCATAAGTGATAGAAGCCATGAAAAAATAGGAATACCAGTTTGTGTTATAGCTTCAAGATGCATGTAATCATCTTCCTTGTTAAAACATCCCTGGAATTTGTATATATATATATTCGAATGGAAGTTAATTCTTCCATGATATATAAAGAACACCTTTAGGTAAAAGTTGATGCTATATACAGTATGTAGGGCATTAGGACATGAGCGTTTGATATTGTGCAAGAATTTAGCTATTTTTTGCGTGCATGCATGCATGTTCATGATTGTCGATACTTAAAAGATAAACTCCTTGGATGGATAAGGATTTAGGGTTAGTTAACAAGGACAATGATTAGCAAATCTGCTGGCTAGCTAGCTATTGCTTTTACTTTGTATGACAAGTTTAGAGCATTGTTTTGTACAATAACGGAATAAAGATACATATAGCAAGGACAAGCTAGCAAATCTACGGCGATGCATCGATCAGGCATACCAGCTAGAGTACGGAGAGAGATGCCCTAGGGGATAAGGCTCAAGCTCTAATCCTCATGTTACTCTCTAATTAAGAGACATGGCATCCGTACATTCATAAAATTAACTGACATTATATTGTCAGTAACAGGAAGTACACTGGCTAGCTCGATCAGATGAACAGTGATCCTATACTTTGCAGATAAAGCTGCACTCATTTCTGTTTTGTAGTCTAGGCACCATCACCATGAAAGCTATGGATGATTAATTTTGCTTTCATTGTTCTTTACTTCTTAGCTCAAAGAACATGCAGATATACACCGGGAAAATATATATAGTGCAAATCACATATATAGTAAAAACATGAAAACTACCGTTCAATCTAAAAGTAAACGAATGAGATTTATCCATGTCATTGGAAGTAAAAGTTTTACTCATAGGTTGAATCATAAGTAAAACTTTTACTCCTAGTGATATAGATATATCTCATACGTCCATTTTTAGATTCAACAATATTTTTCAGGTTTCCGCTACATATATCATATTTGTACTACATATTTTTCTACGTAGTGTACATTAATATAAGTTTGTGTAGAAACTGGTACCAATTAGTTCTATAAATGAATTATTTAAAAACACATACGCAACCGTCATTGATGTACGTACAGTCTTTGGTTGATTTTCATTACTGATTTTTTAAAAAAACACAAAACAAATTATACATTTCATTTCCAAAGAATTCCCAACAATTGCATGTATACAAAACTAATAAAAGAAAGAAAAAAAACCTTTTGCGATACTGGATGGAAAATGGCAAACCATGCTGGGCTGAAACCTGCTCGGCCCAATCACTCGGCCCAAGTGAAATTGATTCCCAAGTGTTCTAGGCTTCTAGTAGCTAGATTCCACTACTAAACCAACCCCACTAACGCATAGGATGTTCTCGGTCGTCTCATGATCTCAGATCCAAGCGTAGGTTGCTGTCACTTGTTCGTAGTGGACTACCAGCTCGCCCATTACTGCAGGAAAAGCTAAGTTTGGCATGCTGAAGAGCATGGAAAAGGTTTGTGCAGCTGGCAGTTTGGAGGGAAGAGGTCCAGCAAGGTTTATCATGTTGGTTAGGATCATGGTCACCCAACAAGAATGTGATAAATATGTTGCCAGAGTCTACTACTGCTAGTGCTTGACTGCTTCTGTGCTTGCTGGGACTAGTACAGCATTCTGAGCAAGTGATGAGCAGTGGTCTCCCTATACAACTTGTTGCAAATTTCTTAATGTGTAATTATAGAAATAAGGATGTATTATCAACAATTGTAGGTCTCAAAATACTCAAAATAATCTATATGTTGAGTTGGATGCAGAGTCCAAACTGTTACCGAGTCAAAAACCCAGGATAAGTGGTTTTGCAGTTTTTCTGAAAACCGTTGATACCTGATAAAATCCGGTAGAACTTTATCAAAAAACCAAACAGTTTGGGTTGTCGATCCGGTCCAAAAAGCTCGTTTTTAGTCAATCTGTAAATAAGCCTCGTTCTTTCTTCAACTCCAAACTATAATTTCTTCGTTTTCCGTTAGCATGCTTTTTAAATTGTTAAACGATAATTCTTTTATAAACTTTTTATATAAATATTTCTCTAAAAAATAAAATAAACCTATTTCTAAAATTTATAATAATTAATACTCAATTATGTGCTAATGACGTATCTCCAACTAAAAAGCTAACTCAAATTAAGATTCAAACTATCCCTAGGAGCAAATTTAATAGTATAATTCACTACCTACTATACGTTAATATTAAAGTTAACACGTATAATAGGTTAACTATAAGGATAGTTTTTTTTAACCTCTCTCATTGTGTTACTATGAATTTAATGCATATTTCTTAAAGTCTGTATAGTGTTAGCTCTCACAGGAGAGCTAACACTCATCACTTTTCTTTTATCTTTATTTTACATAAAGATATAATTTATTTATAGCTCACTATTATCATCCTTTGCTTTAAATCTTGGAAGTACATCAGATTGGGCACAATTGGGTGAAAAGATAGAGTTGGGAAATGGTACGGAATGCTGCACCCGGGGTCCAAAACCGTTGACCTACACACTGATCCCTTCGGCAACACTCGTGCGCCATCGATCTGCATCGAGATTCGCGCAACCAGGTGGGCCCCACTCACTGACCACTCCTACCGTGCCCTTGGGATCCGTGCCACGGAGGCAGCAAGTACGAGAGGCGAGGCCCGCACCCACGAACCGCACGGTTACCCGGGCCCACCTGTCAGCCTCCCTACGGGATACCCGTCAAACCCAAGCAAAGAGGAGCGACGACTTCTCCTTCCTCTTCCACACCCCCTCCTCGTGAGCTCCGAGGTTGCCGACGACGACAACGACGACGCCTCAGCCATGGCGACCCGCGAGGTGCTCATCCTCCTCGTCTTCCTGGTCCTCGCCGGCGCCGACGCCGCCCGAGGGTTCTACCTCCCCGGCGTCGCCCCTCGCGACTTCCGCAAGGTTTGGTTGACACCTGTTGTTTCACTTTCTTGATTTTGATTATGGCCGCCGGTGGCGGCGGCGGCGACGGCGGCGAGGTGGCGAGGTAACCGTCGTTGATGTGGGGTGCAGAAGGACCAGCTCGCGGTGAAGGTGAACCAGCTGAGCTCGATCAAGACGCAGCTGCCTTACTCCTACTACTCCCTCCCCTTCTGCCGCCCGGACACCATCGTCGACAGCGCCGAGAACCTCGGCGAGGTCCTCCGCGGCGACCGCATCGAGAACTCCCTCTACGTGGTCAGTACCCAGTTATACCCACCATCCTCGCAGTTTGGTAGCTGAATTGGTGTTCGAATCAACTGCGAATTCTGATGGATTTCCGCGTCGCAGTTCGAGATGAGGGAGCCGAGGCTGTGCCAGATCGTCTGCAAAACCGCGCTGACCCATCAGGAGGCGAAGGATTTCAGGGAGAAGATCGACGACGAGTACCGCATAAACATGTGAGAATTTCTGCTTGCACTGATGCTCGATCACCTGTGTCGCTGCAATTAGTTCTCAAGAACTCTTTTATATCTTGGATCTTACAAGTTACTACCCGTGTTGCTTGCAGGATTCTCGACAACCTTCCTCTGGTCGTCCCGATCAGGAGTTTGTTGGATGATCACGATGCTCCCACATCTTATCAGCTTGGCGTTCATGTCGGCATCAAGGGCCAGTACGCCGGGGTGAGCTGATCTGAAAAGAATTTCTGAATAATCTGACTGCTCGATCGGTAGCTAGGCCGATGCATTTGACCTATGTGATATTCAGATCAATTCTCAGTTGGATTCAGTTGGTTCATTCACTGATGCAGAGTAATGAGGAGAAGCACTTCATCTACAACCACTTCTCGTTTCTGGTGAAGTATCACAGGGATGAGGACACCGATCTTGCTAGGATTGTGGGGTTTGAGGTCAAACCATTCAGGTTGTTTGTGCGTTATACTGGACTTGTGGCAAGATGATACATGATCACTGACATTTTCCAGCTCTCTTATGATCATACTAGCACCAGTTTATTATTTACCTCCGATTTATGCAGTACCAAGCACGAATATGATGGTGATTGGAAGGAGAACAAGACCCGGCTCAAGACCTGCGATCCGCATTCGCGACGCCTCGTCGTCGACTCCGATTCGCCTCAGGAAGTAGAGGCCAGCAAAGAGATCATCTTCACCTATGATGTCAACTTTGAGGTAATGTGTCAAATGCCAACCGTTCCAGTCATTCAGATGCATATGGTTATGGTTAGCTTGGCATTTGCTTGCATTGTGGGTGTTCATGGTGGATGGATGTTGGATGGATATGCAGGAGAGCGATATCAAATGGGCGTCGAGATGGGACAGCTACCTGCTGATGACGGACGATCAGATCCACTGGTTCTCCATCGTGAACTCGCTGATGATCGTGCTGTTCTTGTCCGGGATGCTGGCCATGATCATGCTGAGGACGCTGTACCGTGACATCTCCAAGTACAATCAGCTGGAGACGCAGGAGGAGGCGCAGGAGGAGACCGGGTGGAAGCTGGTGCACGGCGACGTGTTCCGGCCGCCGGCGCGCGCCGACCTGCTGTGCGTGTTCGTCGGCACCGGGGTGCAGTTCCTCGGGATGCTTCTGGTGACGCTGCTCTTCGCCATCCTCGGCCTCCTCTCGCCGTCGAACAGGGGTGGGCTCATGACGGCGATGCTGCTCGTGTGGGCGTTCATGGGCGTGCTCGCCGGGTACGCGGCTGCGCGGCTGTACAGAGGGTTCAGGGGGTCGGAGTGGAAGACGGTGGCGATGAAGACGGCGCTGGCGTTCCCCGGCGCCGCGTTCGCCGTGTTCTTCGTGCTGAACGCGCTCATCTGGGGTGAGAGGTCATCCGGCGCCGTGCCGTTCACCACCATGACCGCGCTGGTGCTGCTCTGGTTCGGCATCTCCGTGCCACTGGTGTTCGTCGGGAGCTACCTCGGGTTCAAGCGAATGCCGGCGGCGGCGACGGAGGACTACCCCCGTGCGGACGAACAAGATTCCGCGGCCGATACCTGAGCAACCATGGTACATGAACCCGGTGATGTCGGTGCTCATCGGCGGGATCCTACCCTTCGGCGCGGTGTTCATCGAGCTCTTCTTCATCCTCACCTCCATCTGGCTCCACCAATTCTACTACATCTTCGGCTTCCTCTTCCTCGTCTTCGCCATCCTCGTCGTCACCTGCGCCGAGATCGCCGTCGTGCTCTGCTACTTCCAGCTCTGCGGCGAGGACTACGAGTGGTGGTGGAGGTCATACCTCACCGCCGGCTCGTCGGCGCTCTACCTCTTCCTCTACGCGGCGTTCTACTTCTTCACCAAGCTGGACATCACCAAGGTTGTCTCCGCCGTGCTCTACTTCGGCTACATGCTCATCGCCTCCGGCGCCTTCTTCGTCCTCACCGGCACAATCGGATTCTACGCCTGCTTCTGGTTCACCAGGCTCATCTACTCCTCCGTCAAGATCGACTAGAAATTATTTATTAATCACACTTACACTTGCATGGATGCAGTGTCATTAACGTGCTAGCTTGAGATAATAGTATGTAAGAGTTGATTTGTTAATTAGGTGATGATGAATTGGTGATTAGGCTGCTCTCTTATCCCCAGATGCCTCAGGGGATTTACAGTTTAGTTAAGTTGTACTAGTAACTTTTGATGTGTAATCCTATATAGTTACATTAAACAAAGTTTTCTGATAGAAGTGAAGATTTAACCACAAGCATTTTTTAGTTGAAATCGAAATGAAATGTTACAAGGGATGACAGGAAAGAGGAGACATTTGCTCATGTTCTTGACAGTTCATGGATAAAAAAGATACATAAACTTAAGCACAAAGCTAGTGGTTTATACATGGATGCCGATCAGTAGGCAAAGAGAGAGGAGATTATTATTCAAGCGATTACTGATAAGCTAGGTGATAAGCGATATTCTTCTAAGGACGGGGAACCGGTTGGTCGCCTTGCCTTCCTTGGCCCTGCTTCCCCTTGAACATGAAGTAGGCGACGGCGCCGACGAGGAGGCCGCCGGCGGCGAGCGTGGCCGGGCTGTAGCGCCGCAGCGGGCTGGACGGGTTCGACGATGACGACGATGCGTGCTTCAGCGGGTCCTCGGCCATGGATGCCCACGTCCTCATCTTCTCCGGCCACATGATCGCCGGCGACCCTCCGGTGTCTATTGCTACTAAGCTAACCTGATTTTGCTCTTGCTGGTTGGGGTGTGTGTGTGCGCGCTTCGTTGTGTTCTGGAGAGGCTGCAGCTGGCTGGCTTTATTGACGTGGCTCCGTTAAGCGGCAGAATGGCATGTGTCGAGTGAAACGTGGACGGTCACCGCCACGTGGCGGTTGCCCGCGTCAGGTCAGTTCTCCAGCTACTTCTCGGCGTTCTTAGGAAAGAATTATCTTGTAGCAGTACAGTAGTAATAGACTGGACCCAGATTTTACAGAGGAAATAGTAAAGCAGTAAATAATTTTCTTCCATGATAAATGAGTAAATCTTATTTTCCTATAATATCACCCCCTTTTTAACAGAGGCCTCGTGGTATGAAAACTTTGTTTTTCATTCAATTTCTTTGGTAGGTATGCTGTAGAATTCTAAAAGAATGGTAATTTACATCGGCAGAAATTCAGGCTTCTGATCAAGTACCTCAACAGCGTAGACGACAATAGAGTTTGATTCATTGGTCCTATGGATGCTATGATCTACAGGGGCATCAGCCTTTTGTACTTGAAGAACCATAGGAATCCGCAGAAGATGAAAGCGCCGATCACCCCAGTGATGATGAGGACCCACTGGAATGCATTCTGTATGCTGAAAACTGAGGTCTCGAAGTTCATCCCAAATATCCCAGCAACCACTCCAAAAATGGCGACTACAAATGTCGCAGTTGTGAGCAAAAGCTCAAATTGGATCAGCTGGTTCCGAACGTTATCCTGGGAGCACAACATAGTCATGGGAAAATAAATTAGTATATAGGCCCATAGTATGCAGGATGATGTAGTGGTGATGGCAGTATGAATGAAGGTAAGAAAGATGCTGATTTACCAACTGAATGTTGATAAAATCTTCCGTGTCATCAATGTACTCCTTCAGCTGAAAGAAAATAAAGGTCAGCCATCCTGTAACTCCTAGTAGTAGTAATGAAAAATAACAAGATTATTTGGGATTTTGGAGACAGGTGGTTCATTACCGATGTTAGCTTGTTGAGAGTGCTGTCAATCACAACGAAATATGCTTCCAGTAACATTTCCAGCTCTTGAATATGTTCTGTTGCCGTGTTATCTGAGCTCTTCACACTGTCATGCCTACTCCTACACAAGCTGAAAGCTTTCTCCAACTTCCGTGATTCTGTGGGTGACGAGACAGGAGAAACAGGAGCTGAAAACGATGTCCCATCACCTACTGAATTGTAGCCCAACATAGACTGATCGCCATAGAAGGATGACTCTGTTCTCAACTTCTTCTCACTGAGATACATCTCGGCCATATCTCCGTCATCATCCATTAGCTGCTCTATTTCATCCCTGACCTATTGAAAGACATAATGATAATTAGACAGTGCTTCAAATGATGATCTGAAAGTAGAATGTAGCATATAATTTGTAATGCAATATAATACCTTCTGGACTCTTCTCGTCAGAGCAACTAGTCTACTTTTTAATCGCCGGACACGTTCCAAATTCAGTGTACTGATTTTGGATGTCAGCTCATCTAACAAGGGATATGCTTCAATTTCCAATTCAGCAGCCTGAACAACAAGAAAGAAAAAAGATTTTACTCATATGCTCCAAGTGCAACTGCTCTAATATAAACCAGCATATTTTTACATATACAGCATTGAGCAAGCAAGTAGGTCTAATTTTCAATTGCCAGACACATTCTAAGTTCAGTGCCAGGAAAATGCATTAGACTGGTAGTTAAACAGCATTTTGGTAGCTGAAGTTCAATACCCTTAAAGCTAAGACATGAAGTATCTCAAGCACAAGCAGCATCAATTGTACTATTTACCACAAAAGATGCTAGGGAACCCAATGAAGGGTCAAGGGATGCTGTCCATTTGTAGGTTGTACAAGCACAAAATTCCTAATAGCTGAAGTATGCAAGGCTCTGTTTATCATGCAAGCAGTTCTTTAAAATTTTCTAACTAATTACTGTTCTCCTTTTTCAATCCAAAGCAGTATTAGCCGATATGGAAACTCCTCTCAAATCTGAATACTCATACCAAAATAAAGTGGAGACTTGGAGCACAGAAAGAGACAGTCAGGCTCAGTTTTTAATCAGGAATTATGAATAATATTTGGCATCGTTAATAAAGCTTCACTGTTACAGTTACAAAAAAGGGTTGCCATAAATTAATTTACAAAAATGGCATATTAAAATTTGCATATAGAACAAACAAGAGCTAAACCAATTCTATTAATCTTGTCAGTTCCCATTCCAATCCTAGTTTCCAAATAAGCGGCAATGTGAAGTCAGTGTATTCATAAGGTAGTAAATTTCAAGGACAAGAATAGCATTTCTTGCTCTGGTAGAGAAGCAAAATAGTAAGTAGCATCGCTGTTACACTTTTTTTTACCGACTCAAATCACTGTTTGCATTGGCTTTTGCCTCACTGATGAAAGAGACTTCAACCCCCTATGGGATAACCACAAAATAATCCCCAATCTGAAGTAGCTATACATCAATAACCAAATAGTATAATTTTGAATAAAGATGCTAAATCTAATCGCAGAGGGTTTATACATGTCAGGAGTTTAAAGGAGAAAGTATCATTTATTTTCTTGTAAATGGCAGGAATCATCAACGAAACTGCCTGCAGAAGAAAAGAATCTGCACATAAAAAGGTACTCGCTTTGTAAAAAAAATCTATTATCTTGTGTTATGCACCAAAACTAGTGACCTCCACCTAAAGCAATAAAACTTCTGTTCAACATTTACACCAACCACCCTAGCTATTAGTACCAAAGGACCAACTCTAAATTAGCAACAGAAGTTCCTTAATATTCCTACCTGAACAAGATATCATCTAGAAATGCCTTAAAGTTAATTCATCATTTGCTCAGAAGCTTAAATCAGATAAAGCATTTTTGGCAAGTTTGAACAACCAGATTGCTGCCAACTATTGATGGTAATGTTGGTTGATCCCAAAAAGGAAACGGAGTATTCCATAATCTCTGTTCAATCAGGAGAAACAACACACGTAATCTTTTTGCTTTACTTTTGTGATCTCTACTAGCCTCAAATAATCAAAAATACTATCAGTTCTGGAACAGTTTGATTCTAATCACTGCTCATCAACCATTACTATACACGGAAATTCTAGTCATCCTCACATATCAGATAAGAACTAGACCAGCAGTGATCTCCAAAACTCCATACCAATGACACCTAACAAGATACAGAGGAACCCATCTTTCTTGTCTGCTAGCATAGCAACCAAGAACTCTACCACTGTCTGATTATCATAGCCCATGTAGTAACTGTCTAACTGACAATCTAGGGAAAAACTTCCAAAGAGAAAACTTTCGAACCTGAACCCAAAGGGAGGAACAAAAAACAGAATTCACGCACACAGACAAAGGTCGTAAGAATTTGCCAAATTTTATGGCATGTCCGGACTTAATTTCACAAAACATCGCACCAGCTG
The DNA here is from genome assembly GCA_000573905.2 of Oryza punctata. Taxonomy (NCBI): domain Eukaryota; kingdom Viridiplantae; phylum Streptophyta; class Magnoliopsida; order Poales; family Poaceae; genus Oryza; species Oryza punctata. Next base: position 33,402,500 of record CM002493.2, read on the forward strand.
GAACAGTTCTAATTTCAACTATATGAATAGAGCACAAACTTTGTGAAGATACAGACATAGAATGGCGAAAAGGTTCAGACAGAAAAAAAAAAGAGAAGGAAATTAGGAGGGGATTGATCACCTGTGCGTCGAGGAAGGAGCAGGCAGCCTCGAGGGCGAGTTCGAGCGCGCGGAATTCGAAGGGGAGCTCGTCGCCCTCGGCGCGCTGGAGGAGGCGGCGCTGCAGCTCGGCGGCGTACTGGAGGACGTAGCTGTCGAGGGAGTTGAGGAGGAGCACCTCGTCGGCGGTGATGACGCACCGGATCTGCTCGAGGTTGACAACGATGGCGCGCTCCCTCCCGAGGATGGTGGACGGGTAGACGAAGAGCGGGTCGAGGAGGCGGAGGTCGCGTGCGGGGAGCTCGCACCGCCGCATCATGGTGGCCTTGTCGACCTCTAGCGTCTGCACGGACGCCGTGGCGGCCTCGACGCGGATCCAGCTCCGCGTGCCGCCGCCGCGCTTCTTGAGGTTTGGGACATCGAGGCCGCCGGGGAAGCGGCGGCCCCCCGCGAGAACCCCCGGGGGAGCCGAGGGGAGGGACGGGGAGGAGACCGACGCGACGTGGGGAGGGTTCCCACGCTGGTTGTGGAGGTGGTGGTGGTGGTGGAGGAGCGGCTGCTTGGCGGAGTCCCCCGCCGCGGAGGAGGAGGCGGCGGCGGCGGACATGGCCGGCGGCGAGTGATTGATCGATTGATTGGTTGGTCCGCGGCGGCGGTGGGCTTGGGCTGCGGCGGTGGTGTCCTTTTTTGCGGGTGGGCCCCTGGAGAAGGCGAAAATTGGTTCGTGCGAGTAGATTTGGCCCCGTGCGTGCGTGCGCGTGCGCGGTAGTTGTGGTGGTGGTGTGGAGTCGAAGTGAACAAGGATTGTGTGCGTCTTTTTTTTTTCCTTTTCCTTTCTTTTCTTTTCTTTATTGAATGAGATAGGGATTCTTTTGCACGAAATTGAAAGTTTTTTTACCAGAAATACTACAAAACGATATATTATTCCAAAGAAATAGTTGTGTCAACATAATACTTACAGAATATCATATCTATGGTATAGTGCTGACGTGAGCATGATATATAGGTATCATATCTGATACCTATGAGATATGTATGGTACCTACGGGGTATCATGTTTGGTACTTATATGTTTGGTACTTATAAAGTATCGTGCTAATATCATGATATTCCGTTGGAACGATATACCGTTATGTTATGTAGTCTTCTTCTTTTTTTAAAAAAATTGATGGGTAAAGTTGGAAGTTTTGAAACATGGTTAAGAGGAGGTGATAATAATATGGGAGGTGCATCAAGGGGCACGCGACGCATTTGTAGTTAGATGCCTGGAGAAGTTACAAATACGGGGTGCAACGCTCTTTCTTTGTTCTATTATATGCAAGTATTTAAGAGAATCCCAGAAGAAAAAAAAAGTTATAACGGTAAATTATGTATTACATCATAATTAACTCTATCCAAATTTATACTAATTATTATCTAACCTCCGTTGTAGAAAAAAAATAACTTTTGCATATAAATCTAGAGATAGCCTACATTCAAATTCGTGTAGAGAAGTTATTTTTTTTAGGTAGAGAGAGGGTGTACTAGAGAGCAGGGTTTACTAAATCCGTGATAACCACTCGATTATTAATCTTATCAATGCGGTGCTTATTGGTAAAATTTGGTACAATTCCATGATATAGGTTCACAAGAATTCTTAGCGGTTAGGGCTTCCAGTTATCTCAGTAAAGTTATTATATATATACTTTCATCTTATTTTTTTCATGTAGGGTTATGATGTCTACAGAATGTAAGTATCCAACTTTCTACTGTACCTCCATCCTAAAATATAATAACTTTATATCTGGATCTGGATAAGTACTAGTTATAGTTAGAAATGCTTATATTTTGCGAAGAGGGGTAAGAACTATGTAGATAGCCTTCCAGTTGTGTGCTGTCTTTTTCTAAAGAGTAAAGTGCACAGTCGATTCTTAAATTTGTTGGGTGTGTCATCTAGGTCCCCAAACTTTCAAAATGCATATAGATATCCCAAAACTTGTCAAAATATATCATCTAGATTCCAAATCGTCACAGCCCCTCCAGAATCTTATGTGACGCTAATATGGCATGCCACACGAGTATAATATGGCATCATCGTGATTGATAAATGGGACCCACTTAAAAGGGGACCTAGATGACATGTCTCTACAAGTTTAAGAACCGTCCGTACATTTTTTCCTAAAATAAACCAATTTCTAGCTAAATATTTGAACATATATAATCAGAAATTGTTATATTTTTGCACATACTCGGAGGAGTAGATAAAAAATGTTGGATACCCTTGACAAGAATGATAATCTTCTTATTCATCACAGTTACATGCCTGTGAGTTCACAACTTCACATGGGAACTGAGACTGACATGAATCACGCCCGTGAGTGTTCCAAAAAAGATGATGCATGGACCTTCTTAGATCTGATGACCAGTACTCCAGTAGTCCAGTACACCGCTGATCAATCCGGCATCAACTGATCTACCCACTTGCAGTTCTTCATGTAAAGAGCTAATCGCAGTAAAATTTACACCTTTTCCTGAAACCGAAATCACAGCAAAACCGTAACAACTTGACAATTAAGCTTCGCGGTTTGCTGTCGACATCTCTGATACATAGCTGACAGCAAACTGTGTTCTGCAACCACAGCAGCTTGCATTTCTAATTGCTATTGACAGTTTTCTACAAGAATCATCTGGCAAAGGAAATATATGTGGAGCAGACAGTGTGGGAGATATCCTCCACATGTGTATCCACTTAAGGCTATGTTTGGTTACTAGGGATTTAATCCCTAAGGATAATCAATCCAGAGAGGGATCGAGTGAATCCCTCTCATATCACTTAATCCCTATTGGCAATGAATCCCTTGCTTTCCCCTAATCCCTCTCTAGAAACCTTGTGTTTGGTTCTGGCTAGCAAAATCTAGAAACTGTTGACCAACGTGAATATATGAGTTTTGCTCCTCAACAATAGCTGAACACGTAAAGGTCCATTGTCAATAAACAGAACAACATATATGACTAAAAGTATGAACCAATGAAAATCACAGCCATAAAAGTTTGCCTCCCCTAAAAAATTAAATTTTGCTACTAAACAATAGCTGAACACATAGTAGTCCATCGCTAATAAACTGATCAACAGATATGACTGAAAGTATGAATCAATGAAAATCGAAACCCACCATGTACCTAGTTACATCACAAATTAAAGAAGTCCAAGATGAGTGAATGAGCTGACGAGCAGCAGGAGACGTTAGTTGATGCCTTTTCACCATGAAGTCTGAAAATTTGCTCTATTCAAAGGTTGGATCAGCAATATACATATTCAAAGGTTCAGGGATCAACATTTGCTGATGCCGCACCAAAACCAGATGCTGCACAAAACTAGTATCCTTTGCAGACTTCCTTCTTCCCAAAGCTTGCAGAGAAAAAAGAAGTTTCCTTTAGTTTCTGATGGAAACTGCAATAATTTAAGGAATACTTCTGTGCAGTGAGCAATTGTTTCGAATTGGTGGTTGTGATCTCAATCTATGATGGAGAAAAGAGAAATTTTTATGTGCATTTTTCATAGTTTTAATACCACAAACGAAATTTAAAATAATGGACTGCTATCTGTAGGTTGTTGCTTGCTGCTTGCACATCTCAACCAAAAGAATCTATCTTTCAGCAAAATATGACAGGTGTATGTGATCGATGATAAAGAATTGGAAAAAAAATATACTTGCTTAATTGCTGATGGTCAAGAGCATTGATGCATATATCAAATCAACACTATACTATTGAAAAGTTCACATGTAGGAAATATAATAACACTAAGACACGAAAAAAATGACATAGGAAATATTTGTTGACTGTAAGTTGGATGGCTAACAAAAATATTTGTGTCACACCGGATTGGTTATTAGAGGTATGTTTATAACTCTCGTTACGCCGCCGCTGCGTTGCAACCTGCTAGAAAAACCCAGTAGCAGACACAGGATTACATTTGGAAAAAAAAAACTGAATCCTATAGTAGCTATAGTAGAAGCAAAAATCAGTAGTCTGCATAGATTGAGCACATCATGTTCATTGGAAATCACTTTAACCTCCAGGATCAAATTTACTAGTGATTATTAGACAATTAGTGTTGACCAGAAGAGGATTTAACAAATAACCGTTGCCCACCATCTCTAACAGATGTAAGTTTTAGATATACTGACAAAACTAACAAGGTAATCAACCTAGACTACACTGTACACAAATATATCTCTCTATGTTTGTTAGAAAACAACATATCTTTCTGTAAATGGAGAATAAAATGGAAAACGGATTAATGAGATAAATATTCCAGAGGCCAGAGCCATTCTGCCAATACCAAAATGACAATGAACAACGCAACAATCCCTAAATAGTCTACAAATTTAATTCCTGAATTATGTGATTCCATCAGGAAAGGAAACAGAAAACCATGAAAATACATATTTACGCACTCCTCTAGTGTGGCTAATTGAACCAAATAATATTACAAATAATACATACATATTTTCTAGTAATACAAGGGCATGCATATGAATAGGACAGTTATCAAGTACTTTTCAATTGGGGAAAAAATTTCACATGTGCTTGCAATGCTACTCCTAACTAGCATCTGCAGCTGCAAGTAAAGCATATATGCCTCCATTCATGAGCAAGAAACCTAACCCAAGAATTACACAAGCCAACCAAAGCGCGTGAGGATTTAGATCCTTTGCCAACACAGAAACCGGCAGCTCTACCTCTCGATCCAACACAGAAACCCCAAGCCTATCGCATCAAGACTACTACTCTGACACTAGCAACACATATCACCATCAGAACTATATAGCGCCCATCAAGTGAGAGAGATGTAATTATGGAGTAAGATTTCTCCGTTTCTTGTGGATTTTCACGAGCAGTGAGCTCGATACGGGATCAATGGCGGATTCCTTGCATTGTAAAAATGGCGCGGTAATATCTGAGCTAGCTAGCGAATCAAGAACGAGTTGCATGGACACATGATCATGCAAGCGACGATCGATAGGCTGATTGATCGAGGTGATAATATGGATGGAGGTACATATTGGCGTTTCTGTGGAAAATCGGCAGATAAGTTAAGCGTATCTTGTTCAGAGTTTCAGACATTTAGACGCTTAAAATCTTATAAAAGACAGAGTATATATGGTTTATGACATATATGATTCGTATTTGAGAGTGTTCAAAGATGTAATTATAACCAGTATACATTGCTTTGTTGGAAAAGTGGTTTAGACACAAATGTTATAGATCGAACAGAGCAATTATGGACTCCTATGAGCATGTGCAATCTGATAGTAAAAACATCCAGTAAACTATGGCGGCAGAATCCCTAGTTTACTTTGATTTAGGATCAATTTGCAAATCTTCCAAGAGCTACAGCTGCATGAAAACATAGATCACTCAATCCAGTACCATTTAGGCAGCGTTCGCAGGGAGCACTTCCGAACCCGCACAGTGTTTGCGGAAAACGGAGCGATCCATTAGCGCGTGATTAATTAAGTTTTAGCTATTTTTTTTTCAAAAATGGATTAATTTGATTTTTTTAAGCAATTTTTATATAGAAACTTTTTGCAAAATAAACATCGTTTAGTAGTTTGAAAAGCGTGCGTGCGGAAAACGAGGGAGAGGAGTTGGGAAGAGGGGGGAACGAACGCTGCCTTAGTAGCAATCATCAGATCACAACTAGAGTGCAAAAGATGATTGTCCACGGGAGTGGATTCTAATCCCTCGAGTGGATATCCCCTCGTATACTTTTTTCTTCTAAATTCAATACAAATAGTCATGAAAAATTATGAAAAAATTAACAATGTTGAGCATTGTGATATCTATATGTCCACCAAAATTCAAGTTCAAATTCGACTTACACATCAAGAAACAAAAAAGACAAATTCAGATATGAACAATACGCTATTATTCATACGCTGAATTTGTATTTTTTATATGTCGAAGTGTGAGTTGAGTATGGATCTAAAATTTTATAAAGTTATATAGATATATTATATGAGTGTTGTAAATTTTTTCTGAAATTTTTCATAACTTTTTATAGATGGTTTTTAAGCAAACGAGGGGATACCATCGAGAGATTAAAATAGTTTTTCATTGTTGACGCAGGTTTGTCTTGACTGATACGGGGTGTGATAATTAAATATGACAGGGCCGAGCCCAGCCAAGACACATATTGTTTTGCTTATTTTGATATACCTATAATATCTCACTAAAAATTACAGCAATTTAAGCTAGGATTAATTTGTATCCACTCGGAGAGATGTCTGATTATGACCTCCTCCTTTGATGAATTTGTTTCTTTTTTATAATGAGTAAAATCTGGACTTACATCCAACGCGGATGTATGCAGCTAATCATGTACAGTTCTCTTATTTAAGATTATCTGAAAACACTTTCAAAAATATATTGTATTGTGTATGGTTGCAGCAAGCACTTGCAGTGATAAGTTTTTCATCTATATGATGAGAAGGTGAATGTCTTGGCACAACTAATGATACGGATAACAGCCGTGCGTTAATATACCATATGGAGGAGTTAAGTGCGAAATAGAACATGGATGCAGATTCTCTGCAATACTTCTAATGCAGTAGCAATGGTTGACATGTGGGTTCAGGTCTATATGTCAGTGTCTACTAGTGCATCAGTAGCACTGTAGACCAATGTTTGCAGAAAGGGAAAAAATGAAAAGAAAGGTACCGATGTGATAGTATTGAGAAACATTTAGCATCAACTATGACAACTCAACCATATATTTGTTGTTCTCAGAGCATACATAGTCTTAATCAAGCACAACACTAGCAGTTCATAAAACACTTAGAAGAAAACAACTGATGGGAAATAAAAAGCCTGGCACAACATGCATCCCTGCTCTAGAAACACAACCAGAATCGCCTGGTGTAGAAATGAATTGCATCAGAAGTCGATCTATGTTCCAATACAGAACAGAGCAAAACAGTCCCTCTACATACCTAGTACTACCCTTCCAACAGTAAGCTACAGATCCCGTCACAGTCCATCTTATGCTAAAAAATAACAAAAATGCATCATTATTATGGCCAAACAAAAATGGGACATCAGTGTATTTTTTCTTTCGTTTTCAGTGTTCCTTCTACCTGGTTGCTTCTTTGGATTGATGGCGTATTTTTCATCCAGGATTACAACATCATCTTACACACACCTGAGTATATGAAAAATAATTATATCACTATATACCGGTTTTAGCTATTCCGACACCTATAGTGCTGACCTGTGTGTGTCTTTTTGTAGTAATGCTGGGAAGTCGAACGCCATCATCAACGGCGAGGGAATATAGCTTTGCGATCCATGGGCGGCGCCTGACCAGGTCGTCCTTTAAAGTAGCTGCTGGCTATGGCGGCGGAGGAGTTGATGGCCATGGCTTCTTCTGGGCTAGCGATGATGGTGTTCTTCTGCCGGTCGGTGGCGGCGATCACCTGGATGATCAATTGATCACCGCCTGATGCGTCGACGGAGTCTTGGAGGTCGGTCTGCGTGGCTGCGTCGAATTCGAATCCGTTCCGAGAACTCTCCGATGACGACATCGCCGCAGACATCGTGCCGCTGCCGCCGCTGACGACCTTGCTGAGTTGCTGTAGTGTAGTATTGTAGGGTTTAGGGTTTGATAATGGCGGTGGGCAGCCCAATGGGCTTTCTTAAGACGAGAGGTTTTGCACATTAGGTTACCGTAATTAAGCAAAGGGTCTAGCTATCACGATCGTGAGGAAACGAATTAAGCCCTAGCGACTACGAGTGGTTCTAGATGAGGTAAATAAGAGGAAGTTGATTTTTTTTGTCTTTCAAGGGGACATCCTCTCATTTTATATATGATGTTAAAAAGTCATTAAAAAGTTTGTCTAGATAGATAAATATATATGATATATATCTTTCCATAAATATGCAAGTTAAAATTCAACTTATATAATTAAGAGAAAAATAACTAATGTGGCCGTGAATTACGTGTTGAATTTGAGCATGCATGTCTACGGAGTGACATATCACACATTAATTTATCTTACTATTCTTTAAAACTAGCTAGGTGACCCGCTCAATTACGCGGCTAGCACCCATACAAAATTATTTATTTTTACATATGATTTTACTTAAAATTTGTTAAATATCTCTCTCGTTGTCTTAGAATTTTGAAAGGCCGAACTTTATCATCCGCGTGTTTCTAATTTTATAGTTTTTAAAAGTCGCTTCGGTCGCTACCCCTTACTCATTTGTCAAGCCTTTATTCACTTGTCGATCTATTACTATTTCTATTCATTTTTCATGAAACCTTTAAAAATTAGACATTTTAATTTTTAGAGTTTATTGTCTTGTTGGGTTTTGTTTTTATAAATTTTTTAAAGTTTCATCAAACATCGCTACTATACTCCTCTACGGTCCCTCCGCTGCCTCCTTTCTTTATTATCATTGAGATTTTAAAAATCAAACATAATTATCGTTTGGATTTATTTTTTACTCTTTAGAAGTCCTACTAAACCGTCAGCGGCTTTGCCACTGTACCCCTCTACGCACGACCCGCCCGCTGCCTCCACTCTTTATTATCATTGAGGTTTTAAAAATTGAACATAATTATTATTGGGGTTTATCTTTTTACTTTGTAGAATCCCATCAACTGCCGCAACCGTGCTGCCTAATGGCTTGTCCGTTGTCTCTTCTCTTAATTGTCATTGGGATTTTATTTGAGATTTTGTTTATATATTTATAGTTTTTATACGTCTCATCAACCGCCACCACTTTACTCCTTTACATGCCTATTGTTTTTCCCTCTTTGTTGTTATTTTAGATGAACCATTCTTTTCGAAAAATGCATATTTTTCATTCTAATATTTTTTATTTTTAAATTGTATTCCTACATGAACTCTTATAATTATTTTTTATTTTTGAAATTTATTTTATTTGTTATTACGAATTTTCATTAATCTCGTCATATGTTCTAGATGTTCTATTCTTTCAATAGTCTTTATTTTCTATAACGAACGTTAGCTATTTAAAGTTTGTATTTCTAGTTGAACTCTTATTTTTAGTTTTCTAATTTCTGAATTTATTTATTTTTTAATTTTGAATTCAAATTAATCTCATGTTGTGTTATAGATGGATTAATTGTTGTTTTAATATTTTTTATTCTGAATTTTAGTTATTTCAAAATTGTGTTTCTACTTGAACTCTTCGTTTTCTTTCCTAATTTTAGAAATTTATTTATTTTTATTCCGAATTTTAATTAATCACGTATTGGGTACTTATATGGACTCCTCTTTCAATATTACTTATTTTTAATTCCTAATTTTAGTTATTTTTTAGATTGTATTTCTACTTGGACTTTTCTTTTCTTTTTCTTCGATTAATCTGGGAATTTCTAGCCTCCACAATGAACGTGGTGCCTTCCTTTCGAGCTGTCTTAATAATATAATAGATAGATAGATAGATTTTTGGTGACTTTTTAAGTGACATGTAAAAAGAGGGGACATGCATGAATAGAGTTTCCCTTATATAATGTGATAGTTACCTGGCAAATTAACCAAACAACGATGAGGAAATCTAAATAGGAAAACCTCAGCTCGATTACTGACATTCACGGCTATACGACCTCAGAGTTCTCATTTCATAAGATTTGATATGCCAAATTATCAAATCTCTCATTTCAAACAAGGTACTGCATAATAAACACATGCCAATCAGTTCAATTACTAGTTTCTTCTCCGCAAGAAGCAGACTTAATTTATTCGCAAATCGCAACACTAACAACATACATATTAGAGAATAGCATATAGTATACTATACTCTTCTCACCTTCTGACTGACACGGTTCAGGATCAGTCCAAGAACAGCCGGTTCGCCGGCTTGCCGCGATGCCCGGGAGGTTCGATCGGTTCAGGCGTCGGACCACGTGACGCGGACCTCGCCGGCGTCGGTGTCGAGGCCGAGCGCGCGCCACACGGCCGGCGACGAGTCGACGACGTTGTCCTTGCAGCCGCGGCGGGAGTCGCACTCGTCCACCACCGTGGCCTCCACGGCGCGGCCGCCGCTCGTGATGCGGATCCTGCCGTGGCACCGCCGCCCGCCGGCGAACCACGCCGTCGACAGCGCCGCGATCATCTCGTCGTCGCCGTGGAACCGCCCGTCGCACGCCGACGGCCCGCCGCCGCTCTCCCCCTTCTCGAACCCGTTCACCGTCATCATCGCGGGGAATATCCCGCCGCCGCCGTCCACCGCCTCCAGCTTGCCGTAATGCCGGCGTGCGACGGCGCAGCACGACATCTCGAGGAGCGCGAGCGCGAGCGCAACCACGAGCACGGCGATCTTGGCCACCTTATTACCGCGCACCGCCATTGCTGAGCTCTCGCGCGAGACCTTCGTGCTCTGAGGCTACAGCTACGTAGTAGGACGTGGCAATGGACGAGAGATATCGCTTGCGGTGCACTGCCTCTGAGGAGTGAGGCCTCGAGGGGTTTATATAGGGCGCAGCTAATTACTAATTGAGATAGATGTAGCTTGTGGACTGGAGTTCTCTTCTCGTGGTTTTTCACGATCGGTGAGCTCGATAAAGGGGCTAATGGCGGCATGCTGCGCCGTAAAAACGATGTCTTTTTTTTTTTCCGTTTGAAAAGCTTAAGGTTCCAAGAAATAATTGTTAGTAGTTAAGCTTTCGATAATTTGAAGAAACCAAAATACCCAGAGAGTTAATCGGGCTTCTACTTTATATTTTAAATTTATAAATACAGTTTTGCAAAATCTAGATAAAAACTAAACTACTTAGGATCTTTTGATTTTAACCGAAACTGTAGTTATTAGAAACACCCTAGACAAGCTCTTTTGTATCTTGTGGTATCATCAAGAACGTTTACGGCGTGACCACAATAAGAATTAGTCATAACTGCATGCAGCGGTCCATGGAAGTTAGAGCTAAAAAGAAAAAAAATAGATTCGGAGGGAGATATCATCCTCTAAATATTTTTAAAGAAGAAATTATTAGCGTGTTAAGATCGAACACGGAACCTCAGATATCACACATTTCTTACTACTGCACAATCTAAGTGCATCTCTATAAAAAGCTAGAGCTGGAAGGATCAGACGCTTCGGCACGTGTGGACGTCCATGGCCGATCGGTTGGCTGATTGATCGATGCGATCATATTGCCAGAGGTGTTGGCATTTATGCAGTGAAATTAACCGGATGAGAAAGAGAAACCGGCAGCTAAGCATAGCTGGTTCAGATACTCACAGGTTGTGAGCTGTGACACAACCAATCCATTTCTTCATTTGCTTGTGAGTGGAAAAGGGATTAGAACTTGTTGCATATTTTGCTTCCACAACTCGTCTGAGATATATATATCCTGAATTTTGGCTACTTTTCAAGCATTTTCAGACATTGTTTAAACTTTAAACACAAATACACAATCGTTATTGATGGAATAGAGCATGCAGTTGGGGGCTCCCAGAGTCCACTATAGCACGTGAAACGAGTAATCTAACCATGAACGGAAAACTATTTGGATCCATTGAGGGGATATCATATCACTTAAATGGTTATGGAAAAATTTAAAAAAATATATTAACATGTGATATATCACTCCACAAACATGCAAGTTAAAATTAACTCCTACATCTCGTAACGAAAAACAAATTAACGTATACTCACAGTTAAATTTATTTTTTCGTTGCGAGATGCAGAAGTTGAATTTTAAATTGCATGTTTGTGGAGTGATATATCACATGTTAATACATATTTTTTTTAATTTTTTTATAATTATTTAAGTGATATACAAATAACGAGGGAACATCCATTCGGAATCAAAATCTACCCAACAAAGAGCTAATAATAGAAGAAACCATCCAGTTCAACTATGGCGACTGAATGCTTCTTCAGTAAATTTTTTCTTACTGTAATTTATAACAAGTTTGCAAATCTTTCAAGAGCAACAGCTGCATGAAACATAGAATACTCCTGGCCTTTAGAACAGCTCCCATTAAGACAAAACTAGAGTACACACAAGATAATTGCGATGTCCTGAGTGACACTGACTGCGTGCGACAATCTGACAGGCCAGGACCGTGCTCGTCCAAGAAATAAACATTGTTTTGCTTATTTTTGCTACCTAGCTAATACTCCTATGTCGCACTGAAAATTAATTAAACATTTTTAATTTCTGCTTCTAGATAGAGACAGTCAATAGCCTGCAGGAGGCCCAAGAGTATTAATTTGTCTCAGACTTAGGCTGCATTCGATTCTCCTCATTTGGAGATAGTTTTTTACGCACTCAAAACGAGAAACCCCTTAGCACATGGTTAATTAAGGATTAATAATTATAAAATTAAAAAATATATTTGTTTAAACTTTTTAAACAATTTTTATATAAAAATACTTTAAAACACACACCATTTAATAGTTTAAAAAATATGCTAACGAAAAACAAGAAAATTGGAGTTTAGAGTTGAAGAATAGAACTGAGCCTAGCTTGATGAAATGCATGGTAACATATGATATGTAAGAGTATCGTCTTAATTTGATGGCATTGGTTTTTGGGGTCTTAATATTTTTTTACTAGTTGTGTTACAGCGGATTTGCACCCGTATAAAATGTTAACGGCAAGAGTGCAAGACCATAAATTGATTAATACTACCTTCGCTTTTTAAATATATAGCGCCGTTGACTTTTAAAATAATATTTGACCATTTATCTTATTAAAAAAATTAGTGTAAATATGCTAAAGTATACTTTCCTCTATTCCATAAAAAAAATCAACTCCTGACTATGAACCTGGATGTAACCTCCATCCATATTCGTAGCCAAAAATTATTTTTTTATGAGATGCATGAAGTAAGTCATACTTCAAGTCAAGTCACGAAAAATATATAATATTTGTATAAATTTTTTGAACAAGACAAATGCTTAAACGTCATACCAAAAGTGCACGGTGCTATCTCATAAAAAAGGAGGGAGCTGATAGTTGTAGCAGAGTGGCTAAAACTAGTGACAATTAGGACAACGGTACACTCATGTAGGTGATGATCGAACTCCTCCACTAGGTAGTGTTCGATGAGATCCTAACTCATCTTCAACATCACCATCTTCATGTTCCTCCCACTAATCTACTTGCCCTTCACCGGCGCCCGATGAGCTGCTTTGGACTTGCGGCTACTCTCCTTCACCTGGTCGTTAGGCTTGGGCTTGTGTCTCTTCTACTTCTTCATCGTCTTCTTCGATCTCTCCCTATTCTCGGCCTTGGGATTTGGACTCGGACACATGGCGACCTTTTAATATGGAAAACTCTTTTAAGCACCTGGGTTGACGCACACTCGTTTATTGCATGTCAACTAAATGGTTTTTTAAAGAAGATAAAAACATAGATTAATATGTACTATATCACTCCATAAACATATAAATTTAAATTCGACATCTACAAGTTATAACAAAAATAATAAATTTGACCGTGAATATATGTATTCACAATTAAATTTATTATTTTTTTAATAAGTTGAAGAAGTCAAATATAAACCTCACCTTTGCAATTAACCTTCTCATCAAAAGCAACACAAATTCGAGTAATTAATCAGCTCGAGCAAGAAGTGTCAGTGTGTCACTTGTCTATCTATAGCTAGCTAAGATGGCGAGTGCCAGAGCAGTGGCCGCCATGGTGATCTTCCTCCTGGCCGCGCTCTCCACCACCCACCTCGCCTCCTCCCTCCGCCCCGTCGCCGTCGCCGCCGGCGTGTGCTGTCTCAGCGGCTACCTCCCGGGGAAGTCCGGCAACTGCGAGAAGAGCAACGACCCGGACTGCTGCGAGGACAGCAAGACGTACCCGCAATACCGGTGCTCGCCGCCGGTGACGGCGACCACCAGCGCCGTGCTGACGCTCAACAGCTTCGAGAAGGGGAAGGACGGCGGCGGGCCATCGGAGTGCAACAACGCGTACCACTCCGACGGCGAGCTGGTGGTGGCGCTCTCGACGGTGTGGTTCGCCGGCATGGCGCGGTGCGGCCACCGCGTGAGGATCACTGCCGCCAACGGCAACGGGAGGTCGGTGGTGGCCAAGGTGGTGGACGAGTGCGACTCCGTGCACGGCTGCGACGGCGAGCACAACTACGAGCCGCCGTGCGAAACAACATCGTCGACGCCTCGCCGGCGGTGTGGGACGCCCTGGGCCTCGACAAGAGCGTCGGGATGGAGGACATCACCTGGTCTGACGCCGATGAGTGAGCTACTAGCTACTAGCATTAATTCATGGGCTCGCGGGTTCGACCATGTTCAACTGGTACATTGTTGCCGTGTCGAATTGCCGACATCTGTGATCTATCTGTCTAGCTAGCTTGTGTGATCATAAGCCGTTGTCATATGCACTTTAGCTCATTGGACTGTAAATATGTAAATATGACTAGCAGAGGGGCCCGTGCGTTGCAACGGGATTTGAAAAAAATATTGTAACTATTCCACCTTATGATCAAGTATATTTGAAACGAATCCTACTATACGTACAACGTTGTTGTCTGATTGTTGTCTGACCGAGTTATGGCGTGGGCACAGCTAACATGTGCACGCCAAGATTCATCACGACCTGAATCATCTATCGTTTGTGAGGCTTTCATCATTAGTTTGGTCGTACACTGGAGTCGGACAACAGCGTCGTATGTATATTATTTTCGATTAGAAACTCATCTTCTAAAGTAACAACTCGTATGTATGTATATTGTGCAGATACTAATAGTGATGGTGACACAGATTAGTATTGCACTCATAGTGATAGTGGCACTGATTAACAAAGGCTTGGACGGATTATGACACATATTAGTATTACATGGTTGATGGGCCTCTTGGGAGCTACTTCATCAGGTCTTCCCGAATCCCATCCTATCTATCGACCCATATATGTGATATATATGATAGGGCTACCGTGAAAGACAGACGATGAATATGTATGAAAGACGAACAAGGTACCAAGCACCTAGCAAAAACACCTTTAATTTTTAGAAAAAAGTCCGAATTAGACCCCTGAACGAATTGAACCCCCTCCCCCGCGAGCAGCTATGCAAGTGGTTTTGGCCTACGTTGCAATCCAGTAAGCAATTATTTTATTAAAAAACCGATGAGGTCCACCTGTTAGATCTCTCTCCTCTCTATCTCTTTCCCCTCTCACACCCCTCTCTCTCTCGTGCGCGGGCGCATCGGATGCCACGGCGAGCCCCACGCACCAGCGGCTGCGAGCATCCTCGCGGCGGAAGCCGAGGAGGAGGCGCGCGCTGGCCGCTGCGAGCATCCTCGCGACGGAGGTAGCTCGGACCGGCGGAGGGGGAGTCGAGAACAGCGGTGGTGGGTGGGAATGACGGAGGTAGCTCAGAGCGGTGGCGGTGGGCTGGGACTTGCATGAGAAAAGGGTGAGCGGCGGCCGTCCGCAGAGTTGCACGAGAAGACATGTCCCTCTCGGGAGGGAGAAGAGAGAGGGGGTTGAGAGGGAGAGAATTGAGCATCAGCGCCCCTACGAACTGCCTCCACTGTCCCCGCCCGCCGCCGCTATCCTCGGCTCCCCCTCCACCACTCCGAGCTGCCTCTGTCGTCCCCACTCACCACCACCGTCCTCGGCTCCCCCTCCGCCACTCTGAGCTACCTCTGCTATCCCCCCACCAGTCATCGCTCCAAGTGTCTCCGCCGTCCCCTCCCACCGCCGCCAGCCTCGGCTCCTCCTCCGCCGCTCTGTGCTGCCTCCGCCTGCCACCCCGCTCCGAGTTGCGCCCGCCGCCACCGTCGTCCTCGGCTCACCCTCTACTGGGTGCTCGGTGATAGAGAGAGTGGGAACCGAGAAGACAAGAGAGAGAGGATAGGGGAAAGAGAGGAGATAGAGAGGTGAGGGGAAAGAGAGAGGATGAGACTGGCAGGTGAGCCCCATCGATTTAAAAAAAGAAGAATTGCTGATTGGATTGCCACGTAGTCAAAACCATTCCAGTTTGAGTCAAGGGGTAGTTCATCCGATATTAATAGTTGTGGATGAAAGATGTCTGATTTTCGAGTCTGAGGGGGTAATTCGTACTCACCCAATAGTCATGGGTGTATTCAGACTTTTCCCTAATTTTTATAATTAAGAGGTGGGACAGCAGAAACATTTTTAAATTTTAAAACAGTAGAGATAGAGAGGTGGGATGGTAGAAATACTATGAATCTTTTAAATAGGTAAAGATATGGAATGTGTTGCGTTCAGTTACAACATCTCTGTCCTATTTTTATTTCAGCTATTCCATGTAAACCAATGTTCTGTCCTATGTGGGCCTGCGGACCCATGACCCTACCAGTCTTCCTTATGGCCGCGGTGCCTTCTTAGGATAACCACAATGTTTATTTACCAACTTGCCGATGTCAGACAATAATAGTTACAATGTTTAATACCTGAAGTGGTAAGTAAGGTGGGGTCCACATTGAGTGCTATATGAGGAGATTGTCATGCACACACGAGCAAAAAAAATATATTTTAATAGCTTATTACTAGTAGTAAGCATACTACTCGGTTATAACTACTACCACATGCCACAATGTATCTTACTAGGTAAGAAGCTAGTTATCATTGATTGCTTATTACCTGCTTTTTCCTCACATTGTGGGTGCTCTTACTCACTGCCATAGCTAGCATCTTGCTAGGGTTAGATGACTCTAGAATTATATTCTAACTTTTATGAGGTTACAATATAAATATAAATATGTGTAAGAAAGCGATTTCCCCAGACAGCGGGGAGGTGCAAAGCCAGCCCTCGTTTGAAGATTCGACTAGGGGGTTCGCTTTGAATGGTGATTGGTTAAGTCGCGCGGGTGATCGAACTAGCTAAGCACAAAGAGACACAAAAAGATCATACAGGTTTAGCCCACCTGGAGGTGTAATACCCTACTCCTGTTCTTGGTTGTTTTTATCTGGATCTCGCAAAGTACAAGCTAGCTCTTTTTCACATAAGACAATGCGAAAGGATCCAACCTTTTCTAAGTGGCATGTCCCATTCCTTTTATAGTCTAAGGAGGGGCTCACGAAGCCATGTATGAGCTATTTTGAAACTTGTTCCTTGTGTTGTCTTGTTGTTACTAGTTGGTTCCCTTCATCTTCTCCAGAGAAATCTACCAAAGTCCTTCTGTTAGTCCTGGGCTAGCTGGGCCTTTACCGTGCCCACCACGTGTCATATGGTGGGTCTGGAAAGGCCCCGACCTCGCCAGGAGAGCGCCACGGCTCCCTTTTCACCTAGTTGAAAAAAACTGGTTGTCGCTGGGCATGCGCGAGACACGTGTTTAGACCCAGTGCTCAAGCCGCGTGACTCAGCGTTGCTGTCTTTTCGGTGTCCTTTCAATCCCATCGGCTTGGAATCCCTCTCTCAAACCTGTTTCATTTAATGTTGTGACCGTTGGGTCACAGCTATCAGGGGGTCGAGACCTTGACTTTCACAAGTCTTTGCCTGCACCCCCGTGCCCCTTAACAGGGAATTTGGATGTTTTAGATGAGCTTCTCGAAGACGTCGTTGATGAAGAAATATGTGGGTTTTTATAGATCTTGACACTTCCCTCAAGGAGAAGTGTGTGCGTGAAAGTTCAAGTGCCATTAAATTGGTTTTGGTGATTAATGATAAATCCAATTATATGAGACTAATGTTTTATAAGCATTTCTTTTTCTAGTCTGATGTGGATATGAAAGTGAAATTTGTGAAGAGGTGATTCCTGGACTTCACATGAGTTGAGATGGAAACGTTCTTTAATGGTGGACCTAAATCACAAGGATGAAATGCATGGAGATCAAGCTATATGTATCACTCTTTCTCTCCATGCACATATTAATATATTCATATATAATATTTTCATGTGATTGACATATGTATTTAAGACTAATGTTTTGTTTGAGCCATATCTTATTTAGTCTCTTCATATTGAGAACATGGAGATGATGAAGGTATGCTTCTATCTTAATGTCTACATATGATCAATACCTTCTATTCTTGTATAAGGTCAGCTCCCAATGTTTTATCTCTAGTTATGCATACTTTTGCTTCACACAAAATATTTTGTATGCATACATTTAGGGGGAACAAATCCTATACCTTAGTTATGCATGTACTTGATCCAAGTTATTCACTTTCATTTAATTGGGATCTTTACATTTGAGCATATATTTGAGTATAGGACACTTGTGGTGTTGATTAATACTCATCACTTATTCATATCATTTTATATATGCGATCGGTTGGTCAACATGTGGAGATTGACAATCGGATCATTGGGACTAATAATTTCATTGAGTTGAATGAGAGAAATAGGTCCCAAGGATTGTAAAGGTATTGATGCTCAAGTGATATCATTACACCTAAAGATACCAAGGATGACAAAGTGGTGATATTGAACATGTGAGATACGAAGTGGCTACTATGGCAAGACGATGAAGGGCAAACGATGCTCGATCGCGATGGACCATGCGGCGGTGAAGGGAAAGTAAGGGGCTTGGCACCGAAGAACCAAATCCGATGGTGAAGGGCGAGTGACGGCTTTGTCATGATGGACCGTGCGAGACCATTTGAAGCTACAAGTAACCGCATCAATCATTTGAAGAATATATGGTGAAACAGTTTTGATGTTGGCGTCCCTTAAAGACAAAGAAAGAAAGATGAAAACAAGGCATTCCTATTGGTATAATTCTCTTCATATTTACTTTCGAGTATAGGAATGCCATACTATTAAGAGGGATGCAACGTCGATATGTTTGTGTATGTCTCGGTGCTCAAAGTGACCTATCGTAGTGCTAACTTGAGATAAATCCAAGCTTTAATCTATCCTTTGAGTGGTTTTAATCCTTGATTTTGGTTGATTTTGGTAGCCTTCTGAGTGAGCTTTCCATAGAGTCCAAGATCATCAAAAACGGACCCCCCAGCGAAAAGTTATGGTCGTTTTACTCTGTGATTTTCGGAAATTCCGAAAAATTCTCGGAATTTTCCGAAATATTCTCAGAATTTTCCGAAATATTCTCGGAAATTCCGAAAATGGCTGCAAAGCTGAGATTGCTCTCTGTGGATTTTCGGATTTGTCCGAAAATGCATTTCGGAAATTCCGAAAATCGCAGTCTTGGCCTCCAACGGCTAGTTTTTAGAGGCTCGGGTATATAAACTCATCCCCCCTCCTTTGAGTGGCTGCTGTTCTTGGGCATTATTAGACACATCCAAAGCCAAATAGCCTCCCTCATTCCCCTACCTTTGTGGTGCCTCTTTGTGAGAGGGATTTGAGAAGGGAAGAGAGTTGGATTGGAAGATTGAGAAGTTGAGAGCTAGTGAGTTTCACTCCATACTTTGAGCACTCGAGGTCATAGCAAGCAAATCTTCGTTTGTGTTTGTTACTCTTGGGTACTAAGGTCTCCTAGACGGCTAGGCGTCACCGGTGAGCACCCAAGGTTGTGGTGTGCCACGGAAAGTTTGTGAAGGCTTCGATTTCGCCTCTGCAAGGGAAGAAATCAAGAGTGAAATCGAGGAGTGCATTTGTGCAACCTCGTGAGGAAAGGGTTGAAATAGACCCGACCTTTGTGGCCCCTCAATGGAGACGTAGGATCCGCGGATCCGAACTTCGGGAACAAATCAACGTGTCTCCTCTCTTGGTTTGCTCGTTCTTGCCATCTCTCATATTGTGCTTAAGTTTGTTTTAACCTGATCTACTTGTATGCTTACTTGATATAGTTGGTGACATTATATCTTGCTTAGATACCTTGTTTTTCACCTTTTGATTCATATACATTTTGTTCATTCAAGATACAAGTTCATAGCTAGTGTTTTATTCCGTTATCCACCGAACTTTTTGGTTGAGACCGGAACTTCCAATCCTATACCGGAAGTTCCGATTTGAACCGAAAGTTCTCATCATTCTAATATGCTATGAAGTTGTGATAATTTTTAGGAACGCCTATTCACCCCTCCTCTAGGCGACATCAAGGTCCTTTCAGTGTGACTTGTAGGTGCCACGAGGGGCCAGGCCCAATTACTTGGCAGGGGCCCTGGATCCTCTCTGCCTGTAAATTTAAGATATAGATATCTTGTAAGTCTCGATGCTTCTCTTGAGAAGAAACGCAAGACTTACAAGGGTAGTGGGGGTCGGCCCCCAGACAGGTTGGGTCTCAGGTTCCCATTGCCTTCTAATCTTAAGATGTAGATTTTGTAGGTCTTCATGCTCTTCTCAGTGAAGAACATGAGCCCTATAAGAATGGAGGGGGGCTCAGGATCCTAGATCAGGCTCTGACTCAGGTTCCTCTAAGTTTGTAATCTAATATGTAGATCTTTTATGTTTCTACGCTCCTTTAAAGGAAGAACATAAAACCTACAAGGATAATGGGTGGTCGGGTCCTAGGCAGGCTGGGTCCGGGGTCCCTCATTACCTAGAAACTTTCAGACAGAGATCTTATATGTCAACACTCTTCTTTGTGAAGAATGTGAGTCCTATAGGGGTGGAGGGGGGCTCAGGATCCCATCCTAGACTAGGATCCAGGCTCCTCTAAGTTTGTAATCCAATGTGTAGATCTTGTATGTTTCTACGCTCCTCTCAAGGAGCAACATGAAACCTACAAGGGTAATGGGGGGTCGGGTCCCAGGCAAGCTAGGTCCCGGATCCCTCATTACCTACAAACTTTCAGATATAGATTTTATAGATCTCAACACTCTTGTCTGTGAAGAATGTGAGTCCTATAAGAATGGTGAGGGCCTAGGATCCCAGCTCAGGCTGGATCCAGGCCCCTCTAAGTGTGTGTTCTTAATATGTAGATCTTTTATGTTTCTACGCTCCTCTCAAGGAGGAACATGAAAGCTACAAGGACAGGAAGAGATTGGGGGCCCCGGGACCCTATTAGAGGATCCCGGGCCCCTCAGCCCGCCGTTACATAGTCCCATCTTGAAACTCGAATATGTGTTATTATAAAAGACATGGTGGGAGCCTGGTCTCTTATTCATACATACACGTGTTATGGTTTAAGATGGGGACCCCGGGCTCCCTTACTTTTTTAGCACACAGCTTAATCCAATGCTAGCTTTGATTAGAGTTTACCATGTTAGCTAATCAAGGAATATGTGCTAAAAGTACCTGGGAAAAGGGTACCCGGTTCTCATTTCATATGGGATGGTATGTGTTGTGTTTTGTTATGGCATTTCCATCCTAATTTTCTTTTAGAGCTCCATTGGTCAATGAAGAGTGACAGGAATTAGGGAAGGAGAGATTTTATAGTACTTTAGGTACTTGGGAGGTATCAACGTCAGCGGCGGCGGCGAGAGCGGCCAAGTGGGGGAGGATCGCGAGCACGAGGAGGAGCGCGTGTGAGAGACAGCGACTCATGGCACCCGCCCTTTTACTGCGCTGCTAGCTAGTGTGATGTTGATGCAGGTGCAGCTTGCAGATATAGGGAGGAGGGAGAGCACACGAGAAGAAAAGTAAGGGGAACGCGCGGGTAGTTAGACCGTTGACTAGAGGAACTATTTTTGGTCGTCAACTCTCCTAAAGGTAATGGTTTGGGACTGTGCTGTGCAGAATCCCAAGCCTAATCGTGGATGCGTTCCGGACTACTAATCCTCCAAACCGTAAGAGGACTGATTTTACCTTTTTTTTTACGTTGTCCGGAGGTAAAGAGTACCACATTCTTAATACTCCCCCTCCTCTATTTTTTTAATGTTATAAGACACTTTTACTTTTCATCTCTAATTAATTTTTATTTAACTTCGACCAAATTTATAGAAAAATTTAGCAATATCTATAATACCAAATTAGTTTTCATTAAATTTAACATTGAAAAATAATATATCATTCTGGTTGTTGCCACCAAGTCTCTTGCTCCTATTAAGCTCAGCCTTAGTAGAAGTGGGCAGCGGCACTGGGTGGACGGTCTAGCCGCCCTGCTATTGCTGATCCTTTGCGAGATCAGGATGAGACCCTTCAGAATTTCTAATCAATCCATATTAGGTCAACATCGAGACAGAGCATCTCTGTTGGCTCTGTCAAGGAAGTGAAACAGGCATTCCTAGGTTGGGTGGGTTACCATAGGATTGATCCTCAGTCAGGCCTCTATTGCTGTGCTTTTTCTATAAAACTGTAAGTTTTACTTTAAAAAAATCAAAATCGTTTTATGATATGAAATAGAGAAATTTCATGTCTATCGGTATTTTGTAAATTAATAATAAATTTTCCACTAAAAATTTTAATGCATCTCAATAGATTATAATTATAGTAAATTCTCTACTCTATTATGGAACTAGTCTAACGGACATGATAAATTATAAATTCATCCAGAGCAGAAGCGTATATGCATATCGAATATGTGAGGAGCAGGATTTACTTAAATCGTTTGGGATAGGGTTACCGCCACCCGCCAGTTTGGTAATTACCGCGTGGTTATCGTGAAAATCGTACAATTACCATGAGGTATACCATAATTTCAAAAAACTTAGAAGGTTATTGCACATAGTAACCATGATAATCGTATGTTTTTGTAAACCCTTGTGAGGAGTAGCTCTCATGAAAGAGCGTGCGTACAACAAGTTGCGTGTGTGAAGCAAATCACGAAAAATGAACCCGTCAAACCTTGTAATCCAGAAAAATATGAACCCTTCAAAACTTATATAATCCAGCTTTGCTGACCAGAGTCATGAAAGGTACGTAAGTACATATCCATTAGTATATATCCACACGACCTTTGGAATGCAACTTTCTGCAAATTGATTGTCATCGTCTTGTATGACTATATGATTTCATTGTTAATGTGCCTTATAGAAAGTGCAATGTAAAGTTATACTTAAGAGCAGTGCGGTTGAGAAAATTTATTTGGGGTTAATAGTTGACACCATCACACCGATATATTGATTTGAAAGATCACCACACTACATGGCTTGATGATGGCCACAACTTATAATAGAAGAATTTTTTTAAGGGTTCTAGGTCAACTGACTTGGTTTGTTGAATGATGTCTATATGCCATGAATGAATATATGAATGCTTACATAATAATCCTAGGAAATACAGTAGCATTATCAAGTGACCACTAGGATCATACAACCAGCATCACTAGTGCACCATTATCACCACACATCACCAAGCAGAGAGGAACAGGTGTAGCTGATGTGTCATGCTAGGTATCTTTTTAATTTCTCTTTTAAGGGATTGAAGATTTTCTTCTATAATGACAGAAACAGTGAGGCTGGTAAAAAAGAAACTGCTAGAATGAAATCGACTTCAGAAACACATGGTAATAGAACGCACCGGAGATCATTCAATCAGGCGTCTTCCATAAAGTCAGGCTAAAATAAGTGGTGTAAAATAAGATAGATGTTCACTTTCATCGATCAATGTATCTGAAATTCCTGTACGTAAAGTCAAGAGCTAGAGAGAGTAATGAGATGTTCAAAGGGTAAAGCTAACGCTTCCCTGCCACTAGGGAGTCATCAAAGTCTGAGTCCATACACTTGCTAGATAATACTGGATCATCAAAGATCTGATTATATTTTATAATACCTTCTATCTCCCTCCAAAGGGATCCAATCAGAAGGAATTCCCTCATGACTAACATAGTACACTCAGAGAACCATACGTGCATGTGCTACGTTACATTGCATTCGTACACAAACCGATCGAATTTGCAACATTGCACTCTCGTGGGAACAACCACAGCACTTCTGCTGTCGTGCAACCTTCCAAGGCTCTTCACAGATAGCATGGTTCCATCCTATTATATTGTGGTGTGAACTCCAAACCATGTCAGCACTAAAGAGATCCAGAGGATTACTCAAATGTCGAGTGTCAGTAAAAGAACCCGTTGAGTAATCTGCGTTTGTTTCTGCTAATGTTTGGAAGTACACGCAGAAATTAAGGAGCAATCCAGAGGAGAAATTAAGTTGGGATATTAGCTGATCAAGTCCTACAACATCAGTAGTCACATCACATTGTTGATTCTTCGGCCTTGCAAGCATCAGTAGTATCTCATATGACTTCTACGAGTCTTGCACGAACTGATTTCTGATCTGCTATTTCTTTAATGCTGCAACATGGGAAACAAAGGCGTTTATACTTAATGACATCCGTAAAATATCTCTAAATTATATGTTTACTAAAAAGAATTGTATAGTGATTGTAGATAATATGGTATATAGAAATGAACACACACAAAAAAAAACACAGATTAGCAGATGCCCTATACAAGTCATATAAAACTAACCTGTAAAGAATATCTCCACCAGGTATCACCTTCTTAGATATCCAATCAGGAGACAGGTCCTCCAAAATATGCAGCTGTTCTTCTATCTCCCCTGTCAAGTGATAGTCCATAAAAGGAGGGAAATCATTCAGTATAGCATGAGACAATAAGTACAAAATGGTTGGAATTGTTAGATCCATGACATACCTGTCTCTTCTATCTCCAAGTTGTTAGCAAGAATATTATGAAAAAGTTCCTGCTTTGTAATAAGTGAATTCTTGGTAGACCAAGAAATATTGCAGACTATGTCGAATGTGAGTTGTAAAGAAGCTATCTTTTCCTGGGATTCTGCTGGGTCGACTTCTTTGGTTTCGTCTACATCAGCAAAGAAAATGGCAGGACTGTTTTCCTGCAAAGAACAATTCATCTGGTCAGAATAAACAGCAGTGAATTCACTATGGAATATTCACTAAGTAACGAGAATCAGAAAGAACTGAAAAGAAAGCCTTCTGTTATAACAGGCAAATCAGCAGGATACTATTAGCTATATTTAGTCTCCATATGGCTCATCTGTAAGCTTATTCTAAGAGCAAAATGATTCTTATTGGGCCTTACTTTGACAAAAGGAAAAAAAATCAGGGATTGATTACTACACTGCCAATATCCTTAGGATGTCTGAACAGTTACTTTGACCAATAACAAGACTAATAAAATTGTTCCAAAATTGGATATGTCAAGCATATAGCTTCAAACAAGAAAAAAAGAGGGGGCAATACCAGCTACCCTCAGCTAATTCATTGCATGCTGAGGTTTTAGAAGTCATAAGAATCTGCTCAAATACATTTGCTATTTAGTCATGCAATTGCTTATTGCAGTTTAGAAATTCATATCATGTATGCAATTATACATTAAACAGAGTACACATATATGAAAACACATAACAGCAAATACCTCCAGTGAGTTAGTAAAATTGTGAGTTTCGTCTGGGAAAAGGCATTTGCCAGCTGTAACCTCATGTTCTGGGGTAAGGATGGCCCCATCATGATCAGAAGAGCATTCCTGAATTTTTGATGGTGAAAACATTTTTAGTGACCTGCGAGCTGAACTGGCAGATCGTGCTTCAGAAGTTTGTCCACTTGTGGTTTCAAGTTTCTCAATTGGAGTGGGCAATGGCCTTCTTGGTGTCTGCATTGCTGATGTTTCAGCCATCAGGGGTGAATGTAATAAAGTCCCTTGCTTTGGTGTACTCCCTTGACAGCTGGAGATCAAATGGCGGTTTGGAGTAGAAGAAATATCAGTCTTGAATGGAATCAAAGCATGCTGGTCTTGCTTGTTAGAGCTTCTCTTGGGCCCTTCTGTATCATCAGCACTCAGCATACTGAGTTCTGCCAGATCAGAAAGCAACTTAGTCCTATCTGTTCCATCAGCAATAAGTTTCTGGGACATGAGCTTTTGAAAAGAACGTGGGAAGTGTGAAGCATCCAAAAGTTTATTTCCATTGGAACTTTGTAGAAGTGGCTCAGCAGAATGTCCATCAAGTGGTGCCTTGAGATGCAGCTTATCCCTTGAATTGAAGGGCTCTGGTAGCATGGCCTCAGGAATATCAACATCCTGCATACAAACAATAGTGAAGTTCCAATGAGAATGCCAAGATATCTATCATAGTCCAAGAACCATATGATTAATAAAAAAAAAAGTAGAGGTGGATTTAATTGAGAATAGAAAAGGAACTTCAGTTGAGGTCCAGAATGCAAATCATAGGAAGTTTTGTACCAGATGAGAATAAAAGCTTCATAAACTGCCAAGTTGAATTAAGTTTAGTACCCTATGATGAGCATCCAAAAAACTCAAAAGCTTTGAGTGAAAAGCCTCGCATATTGCCATGGACAGGGACTGATCAGGACTTCTACTTTCTATGGTATCCATTAGAATTGTAATTTCCATGTCAGCATACATGCATAGGCTTTTCTCGTCATGCAAGAGTATTTTCTTTATCTGGATTGCTTCTGGAAATAAATGCTTCATCTGGGCTAAATGTGTATATAAGAACTCCCTGTGATGCAAAAGAAATAACCTCATCAGACTAAAATAAATCTTAACCTTCTGCATATCGATGACTCCATTTTATTACCTCTTTGTGAGTATTTCCACCTGGGTGGCAATGTTCTTAAATGTAGTCATCTTCTTCCGTAGGCGCAGCAATCTAATCGAACTCACCATTCGATTGAACAGATTTAACAAATTATTGTGCCTGCCATTGTAAACAACAAAGCAAGGTGAATAACCAGGCCTAGACAGCATGTATATTTATAAGATAAAAATATAAAATGACTCACTTCTCGAGAAGATCATTTGATTTATCCTTTGGAGATGTGCCAGAGATATCAATACTTTCTGAAACAGATGGACTACTGCCACCTGGCGAAGTACTGCGGCTATCATCTTCATCATCAGTTTCGTCTTCATCCTCATCCCCCAACAATTGAGCAGCAAATCTGTCCTTGTACCTCTCTGCAAGCAAATTTCTTGCAAGTGAACTGATAACGATTCCATTCCTACTAGATTCAGACTTCTCTGGTGTGGGGGATTCAACTTTGTTTTCAGAATCTTCCATTTCGACTTTCATCTTCTGTGTTACTGCAGGGCTACTTGAACCTTCTGTCTCAAGGTCAAGCTAGGTATTTTTCCCCTCCGTCATCTTTAGCTACAAGCCTACAGTTATGGGATGATAATGTGTCAGCAAATAGTACTTCAAGTAAAGCTCGCTAGATCAATCATACAAAATACAGCTCAAAATAATACAAAAGCAGCAAATACTGCCCCCACGTTTTAGCATACTCTCTTGCCTCATAACTGAAAAAGGCAGGTAGCCATCTAATCAGGATAACTAACAAAAAAATTAAATATGTAAAATATCACGAAATTTCTAAATCAATGGGAATTACACCCGGCATGTTCTATGGCTATGAAACTCCTGGGTATTGCATCCAATAGAATAGGTAAAAAATGTACTCGTAGTAGTTGAAAATCGATATACCCTAATAGTTCAAAAGGAACTAGGCAGAATATCTACTGAGAAATTTAGTCTAAAAATATCACTAGTTAAAAATAGTAAAATAAAATATAGAATCGGCAAGAAAATTTAACATCCAGCTGCCGGCACCACCCACAAAAATGGAATTCGAAAACTAGAGTAAGAATTGTCACATCGACTGAAATTCTAATCATTCACAATTCCCTATTACCCCAAACCCTAAATATTTCTCCACGGCGGCATACACAACCTAATTACACGAATCACCACACAATTCACACAATTGGAAGTTCAGAGCATTGGGCTTGGATCTAAGTAGCTAACCCCTGAGCGCGAAGAAAAAAAAAACATACCGATGAACTGGGCAAACGGGTCACCCAAAATGGCGTGCAAGAAAACAAACCAACGGGAGGGGTCAGATCTCGGGACCGTACCGGCGAGAAGAGCTCGGGAAGCGCCTGCGCCCATCAGATCCAGAGGATTCCGGCGCTCCGTGCGGCTGATTTCGCCGTGGAAGCGGCCGACGGCGGTGGCGGTGGCGGGAGAGCGAGACGACGCGCCGCCGAAATCCAAAAACGAAGCGAGAGAGAGAGAGAGAGAGAGGCCACGCTGCGGTTGGTTCAAAAAACGGAGGGTTTTTTACGGACCGGGAGTTCTCCTACGCCGGGATGATCCGCGGGGGTTGGGCCATGATCCGGCCACTCCCGGCCCATCACGGGGTTTCTCTCTTTAGCAGAAACAAACGCAGATTACTCAACATTTGAGTAATCATCCGGATCTCTTTAGTGCTGACATGGTTTGGAGTTCACACCACCATATAATAGGATAGAACCATGCTATATGTGAAGAGCCTTGGAAGGTTGCACGACAGCAGAAGTGCTGTGGTTGTTCCCACGAGAGTGCAATGTTGCAAATTCGATCGGTTTGTGTACGAATGCAATGTAATGTAGCACATGCACGTACGCCGGCTTCGGGCGGCTCGACCGGATGGCGCCGGGTGGCTTGGCTGCCACTCCGCCCTCTGCCTGCCGCCGACGGTCTCCCAGACTCGCTAAAGAAGAGATCACCCCCCCCCCCCCCCCACACACACACACCCGAAATCCCCATCCAACCTAACTCTATCCAACGTAACTCTATTGGACGGGTGCGACACCATCGCTTGTCTCCCGCCGGCTGACGAGACTCCTCGTCCACCTGCTCCCTTCGTCAGCTCCGGCGAGTCGTCGTTCCGCCCTCCAATCTAGAAAGAAAGAGAGGGGGATTTACTTGTTTCTCTTTTCTATTTCTCTGAAAATAATAAAATAATATTACGGGTGTCCGTAGCTAATTACCAGTTTTTTCAATGCTCTACAGTAAATACGTGTTCTTACGGTATCTCCTAACTAATTACACGTTTTTTTGAATATCCTGTAGCAAATTTTGCTTTTTTTTTGAGCTGCTCATGATGACGTCTCGTGGGCTAAACTGGGTGATGGATGAATATATGGACCTTGGAAAAACTGTTTGGGCGTTCGGAAACTCTAAACGTTAATTCCTCTCCTGAAGTTCCAACACCGCCACCATTGTTGGAAGTCACCATTGCTAGCGAGTTAAGTCATTTCTTCTCTTTCCTCCTATCTAGACCTCGAAGACGAAATCTAACGGTCAGGGAGCATGTGACTTGCAAAACTAGTGATTCCCTTTTGATATTGAACATTGGACCAATGTGAAATGGACTAAGGCTCTATTATTGGAGAATCAACAAGACCATTTGCACTATAAACCCTTATATTTCGAATTACCAGTTGGTAGCAACCACAACCAGTCTCATCTCCTGCTAGTCTGGATGCGGAAACAAAGGATTGGATTCATGTGCATTTGTTAGTATGACTGTAACTTAAGCACTCACACTAAAACTGTCCAAATTGTATCTAACAACTATGGGCCTCATCGGTTACCCTTCTTCCCCAATAAGCCAAAACGGCTTATTAGGGAATAAAAAATAATTTATAGGTAAAACTTTTATATATTTGTTCGTACCGATTTAAAAGCAACGCTAAAAAGAAACTACGTAGAAAATATCTTTAAAACAACTTTAAAATCAAATTTAAAAATTTAAATTTTGGCTTTTGCTTTGGCTTATAAGCCAACCGATGGGGCTCTATGATTATTGAAGCCATTGTTTGCAAAAAGAAAACAAACGTGTTTACCTTAGCATCGGTACTGGTGCACTTAATCTAAACTGTTCGTTGAAAAAAAAAAAACGTGCAGTCACTAACTAAAGTGATTGTATTTGATCTCAATCCGAAAAGGAAGGGAGAGAATCGTGAGGCCGCCGAACCTGAAGAGATCTCATTCAATCCACAGGAGACCGGAGAAAAGTGATCGCCAATGTGCGTGTCAACTGTCTAGCATATTTATGTCTCCACACGAGTAGGCAACCAATGGCGTGAAGACACGTGGCACCATTCCATTTGAGCCATACGTGTTTGTGAAAACAAATTAATGATGATGATAGAGACGCATCAGAGCAATGAGCCAAATAACTCGATTCCTACTAAGATGACACCAAACAGTAACAACAATAAGGTGTTTGCATATGGCTCCAACGAAGCAGTACCAATCGGTCCCATAGCTTGTAACACGAGCTACCATCAACCAATAATTCAGGTGACTATCTATACATTTATCGATAAATTTTCTTTTAAAAAATAGATAGTTATAACTATAATACTACTACCATCCTAAAATATAGTAATCTAGAACTAGACAATGGATTGTCCCGATTCATTGGACTAGGATGTGTCTCATCCAGTCCCAAATTGTTATATTTTAGGATAGAAAGAGTAGAATCTAATATAATTACATTGTAACTTGCATATAACTAAAATATACTTGTATGTGATTTTCAAAAATCCTATGGTAATATGCTATCTCTGTGAAACAAAGATTGTGGGACCGAGTCCTCTCACCTATGCATATGCTATGTTTTTTCCTTTCTCGTTTGCACGAATCGTAAAACAAATTTAACTGTTTAAATTTACATGAAAGTTATATACAAGTTACATTGTAATTGTATATAAGTTACAATATAATTATACTATGATTATACTGTATTTATATTTGACAAGCAAAAGCTTATTTGAGTAAGCACAAACATCACGTCGCTTTGGGCTGAAATGATATGCGCCTTTATCCGTGAGGAGCTTATTGGAGAGTGGTGCTAGCTTTCCCCATCGATCAGGTTTTGATTCGTGCAATTAAAATATATTTAGGGCAACCACAATGTGTGCTAAAAGTAACCTTAAGCAATAAATACCTCCACAGTACATCACCTTTAGTACTGTGGAAGTAGACCATAAGAATATAATAGCAGAAGTGAGCCTTAACCTTACAGTGTGGCAACAAGACTATAGAATACAATACTTTTGTGATTTACTGTTCATGCCAGTACTTTTGGGGATTTTTCATTGTGCGAAGAGTTTCTCATGAGAGTGAGAAGCATTTTTTTCCTTGGTGGGACCCATTGGGACCCACCTAATTTTCTCTCAGAGGCACAAACATTGTGGACACAAACATAACTAATGCTTGTTGTAGTGGGTCCTACACATATGGCAGATGGAACCATAAGCAATTTCTAGCATCAAAGATTGCTGAAGGGTATCTTAAGAGCAAAGTGACATGGTTCACAGAAAGCGGAACCATAGTTTGAATAGATTCTTTGTAAGGAGTGAAAAGTGTAATTCTCGCAACTTATTAAAGGTGAGCAATGCAATTTTTAGCAGCTTTAACTATTCCTACTTATGCAAGCTAGTACCACGTGCACACAATCTTTGGGTGCATACACCGTGTATATACTAACTAATAAATATCACCGAAATTTCTAAAAAAAATTGTACATTTATTTTCAATAGTATTACACATAGATGTAAAATCTCAACTTCAAATCTGTTATATTATAACGTCAACGACGCTAACAAGGACCTCCAGACAGGCCTACTCCTGCACCACATCATCTTCCTTTCTAGCAATGGCGATGTTCCTGGCCCCGCTCTACCATCTTCCCTACCTTCGACAGCCCGTGCTACTAGAGGCGCTCCCACCTCTTAATCACTCCAATTTTCACACCCCCTACCTCTAACCTTGCCCATCGCCCTTCCTCCAGCACTGCGGCTCATACGTCACAACCATCGGTCCTCCATCGTCCATGACCATCCCTGTGGAGAAACCCCTCTCTTCACCCTACTCTAAATCCCCTTCCACCCTGACCCCTACCTCGGAACTCTAAACTTTAAGTCATCTGGTAAAATTCTAACACTGCCACCACTATCGGGAAGTCGTTGTTACTGGTGAGTTACCCTTCCTTCCCTGTCCCCTCATCCAGGAGCTCAATGACGAAATCTAAGATTTGGGAAAATCTCAGCTACTTAAAAACCAACTTATCAAGGGAACCTATACATTCGCCGATAAATTTTCTTTCAAAAATTTGACATATATAATTGTAGTACAATTGTGGTGTAATTACATTATAACCTATAAGTAACTACAATATAACTTGTATTTAACTTTCAAAAATCCCTATGTAACATACTATTTTCGTAAAACGGAGGTCATGAGACCGAATCATCTCACATATGCAGACACTATGATTTCTTTCCTTCCTTAATTGCACGAATCTTGAAACAAATCTAATGGTTCAAAATTATATGAAAGTTGCATATACGTAACATGCAAGTTACAATGTAATTACACTATGATTATATTATAATTACATTTGTTAAATTTTTAGGAGAAAATTTATCGACAAATATATAGCAAAATTGTTTATTCATTTGGACCAATGCAAGATGGATTTCTACCAATGGTAGCGGGACAACGGTCCTATCATATGGGACTGGTCGGATGATCGACCGGCTCATCTACTTTCGCAACCCATATTGATAAAAACGAGAGGAGAATCAACAGGTTCATTTGCATTATATTCAAGATTGGGCCTAGTAGCAATAACCGTGACCCAATCTCCAGCCTTCTCCTCTTGTTGGACCATCAATCAGTGAGGCCTGGAGCCCGGAGGAGAAACGAGCGAACAAAATCCATCGTGTGTTAATTTTGCACACGTGATCGATGAGGCCGCCACACGTGAAGAGAATATCTCATCTCATCCACAGAAAACTGAAGAAAATTCATCGCAAGACACGACAAGGGTTGTGTTAATAGAAGCATTGTGTTGTGGCAACTGCAGCTGCAGCCGCAACAATTGCTTTCGAATAGGGCCAAGGTTTGTGTGTCAACTATCTAGCACAAGTTAGTACTTTTACGATCTGATGATCATATCTACCCATTTGACACGAAAGATAGGATGTACTATATTTTTTAAGAAATAACCAGAGAGAAAAATGGGTTGAATTATAGTCTGTTAATTTATGAGAGATTCGACCAACCTGAATCTTCAAAATTTATTATCTTTCGGGATTATCCTAGCTCACCTATCCTCAAGTCAAACACTCTAAAAATAGATTATACATAATACAACCTATCTTATCTCTTCAACCCAATACATACTTAGGTGCGTGCGCCAATTGTCTAACACGTGTTTCCACGTGAGGTAGGTAACTAATGGTGTGAATACACGTGGCACCATTGCATTATTTGATCCATACATCTTTGTGACCAAATAATATGATGACAGAGACCCATCAGAGATGAGCCAAATAATTTTATTCCTACTAAAATGACACCAAGCAGTAACAAACAATATTTTTTAAGATATACTTGATAGTACAGTGACAAGAGGTGTGTGGCTTCAATCCCGAGATCCGTGTTCATCTCTCCCTCCAAATCTCTTTTTTTTTATTTGTGACGAGAACTTGTTGGTGTGTGGCACTAGCCATTCTCGTCGACTGGCTCTCGATCGGTTCGTCCAATAGAGATCTCCTTCAACTATCTCGATTGCAAGGTGGCCCTGGTTCACACAAACGGGAACA
Source organism: Oryza punctata (assembly GCA_000573905.2). NCBI lineage: Eukaryota > Viridiplantae > Streptophyta > Magnoliopsida > Poales > Poaceae > Oryza > Oryza punctata. The sequence goes on from CM002493.2 coordinate 33,435,783, forward strand.
CACACCCACCACAGTGAACATGATCCACTTGTGTAGTGAAGATTAAGACTAGTCTATATATCCTTTGTGAAAATGACAAGTAGGACTATAGTCCTCGCAACTTATTAAAGTAATTTTTAACAGGCCTAGTTGTTTCTAGTTATGTTATAGAAACATGAAACATGTCTTATTGATAACGCCAAAATTTGGTAAGATTCTTAGTGGATTCGATCAAGAAAAGAGGTCAATCAACCGATAGAAATTTATCTAGAAAAGACCAAATTCAATAAGGAATCATGAAGACCACGGCATAACAGTTTAAACCTATCTACTAATTAGGCAGGGTTTAGTAGTTTTTCTTTTATCTTTAGGAAACTTATGTCGTGTCCGATATGGACTAGTATCTACCCATGGGTATAAATATGTACACCCGGGGTTCATTGTAATTTATCTCTCGATCAATACAACTACTCTCGGTGCATCACTAACACAGATCTGGCACCATCGACCGAGCGTGGATTTTTCGTCAACACAGATTTGGCACGCCCGGTGGGACACGAATTTTATACCTACATGTCTGAAGAAGTCGACGCTAATATCTTGGTTGCAATGGAGGATTTGACGGAGGAACAGAGGCAAGAGATGGAGAAATTTAAGGCTGATTTTAAAAAACGTTATCTTCAATCTTTCGTCATGACATCGCACGGGTCAATTCAGAAGACTCAACTTCCCGAGCCGATAGTTGAAACGCTTCAAGATAAAGTTGATGAAGTAGTTCATCGTGCCTTGTTTAATCAATCTGAAGTTTTAGCAAACACATTGCAAAAATTAATCAAGACAAAAGTTGATGAGTTAATTGTTCAAAAAGGCCAGCTCGAGAGGCAGATTGAAGAACAGCAACAATATCGGCTTGGGGGGCAAACATATCAGTATCAACATGATGATTCATATCAATATCGGTTATAAAAACTTCATCAATATGGGCATGGTGAAAAGTATCAATATAACAATGATTTGGCCGATAGAATTACAAAGGTAATAGAGGAGCAATTAAGACTTAAGCCCAAGGAACAAACTTCTATCTATTGGCTGCCATATCCTGAATGGTTTGATAGGGTTCCATTGCCACACCGATACAAGGTTTCAAATTTCTCTAAGTTTTCAGGACAAGATGATATATCTACAATGGAACATATCAGCTGATTCTTAGAGCAATGTGGTGAAGTATCAGGTGAAGAAGCTATGCAAATTAGATTTTTTTTCCATTGTGTTTAACAGGATCAGCTTTCACATTGTTTTCATCACTACTATCGAATTCTATTACAAGTTGGACCGATCTTGAGAAGCAATTTCATGAATATTTCTTTGCTGGAATCGATGAGTTGAAGCTTTCAGACATAATATCGATTGAGCAGCAAGAGGGAGAATCGGCTATAAAATATATTCAAAGATTTCGTAATGTCCACAGTCGATGCTATAGTTTGAGCCCAAATGATGAGCAGCTAACAGATCTTGCATTCCAAGGATTGTCAACATCTATCAGAGACATATTCTTTTGTCACGAGTTTGACAATCTGGCTCATCTACTACAGACAGTATCGACTTATGAGAGCCGATTGCGAGATACAGAAAAGGATCAATTTTGGAGTTATCAAGATCAGAAAGAAGAAAATTTTGAAGCATGAGTTCTCATACTCCAAAATTGGGGGGCATGTGTTAACGCAAAAATTTGGTAAGATTCTTAGTGGATTCGGTCAAAGAAAGAGGTCAATCAACCGATGGAAATTTATATAGAAAAGATCAAGTTCAATAAGGAATCATGAAGATCACGGCATGACAGTTTAAATCTATCTATTAATTAGGCAGGGTTTTAGTACTTTTCCTTTTATCTTTTGGAAACTTGTGTCGTGTCTGATACAGACTAGTATCTATCCATGGGTATAAATATGTATACCCAGGGTTCATTGTAATCTATCTCTCGATCAATACAACCACTCTCGGCGCATCGCCACCCTCTTTTTTGAGATTTTTACTTACAACCGGCAGAACTTGGCACCTGACGCAGGGCTGCATTGACTATCGATCTCCAGCGAAGGGGTAAGTCCTACGTTCTGCTGATCCTGACAATCGTATCGGCTACGTTGGTGTTGTTCAAGGCTACATCGTTCTCGACCTCTTTGATCACTCTGGTTTGGTTGGTATGTTTGTCTACCTATTTATCATATATCTTAAGATTCAATTTATCTATATCGGCCAGATCTTTGCTAGGGTTTTGTCAGTATCGGCTAAATTGTTTTGTTGATTTAGATTAGATAAGATATCAACCACCCTGAAAATTAGTCAAAGACTTGATTGTTTAGACTTTATGCTTCTTTGCATACTTTGTGATGCATCATCCCTAGTCGTGCTTAGAATCATAAAGGTTAACCTATCTTTGATTATAATAAGGGTTTGTCGGGATTTCAGCTGATGAGTTATATGGACGTTGCATCGGCTTACAAGGATTGCATACAAATTGGTTTTAGCCAATTGCAACAAAGATTTGGTTATTTATCTAATCGTTTGGATTTAGTGACATCAGATCTCCAGCTGATGTATGCTCTAACCATCGGATCAACACTTATTTTATCACATCAGTATTAGCCGATTGGTTTCTATTGATTTATATTATTATCGTATTACAATATCACAAGTCGATTGTCTTCATATCATTAATTACTCAAATATCAAGATCTATATTGGATATATATATAGCCGATAGTTCAAAGCCCTATCAATATCGGCTGATATCGACATCGGCTAGAATTACTATATCGGCTGGTCAGCCGATCGACTCTTTGGTGATCAAAATATTTATCTATTTTGTCAGCTGCAGGATCAAACTGACTGGCACGCCCGCATCTTATCAATATTTTGGACCCGCACTAGAGCTAAGCAGAACTCCTAGACTGTTGTATTCGTCGACTTAGTTCGTGCCAACACAGATCTAGCACAATCGACCGAGCACGGATTTAAGGTATCCTATCAGAAAACTATAGATTTAACGTCCGTTTTATCCCATAATTACAACTTTTACAACCTCAACATGTTATAGATATAAACTCTAAAATGTGTAGTTCTTTGATAACTTCATCACTAAATCTATAGTTTTGTAATACGATACTTTAAACTGTAGTCATGTGATAACTTTTGCGTTAGATTTGTAGTTTTGTGATACACATATTTAAATATGCAGTTTTGCGATAGTTTGGTGATAGTTTGGTGAAAGTACATGTAGTTTTTGTGAAATTTTATCTTATATTTTTAGGGTTTCTGGCTCCGCCGTTGTAGCTTGTGGAACAGCGTAGGCTGAGATGGCCTGTTGATGCTGTGATGCAGCCCATCGTCGTTGGGAAGAAACATGCGTAGTCGAGTAGAGACGATGCTGACGACGAAGGCGCCGTGGTAAACAAAGAGGACGATGAAGGAGGCTTGAGCTTCCTATAAATATATATACGAGGGTTCGTGCATGCGAGAAACACACCATTTCCATCTCTCATCTAAACTTCATCGCTTGATATCACAAACTATAGCTAAGCTAGCTAATTGCTGCAGTAGAGCTGATTAATTAAGCCAGCAGCAAAACACACACAAAAAAGAGCAAGTCGATCGATGGCTTCTCACGTCTTCTTCTCCCTGGAACCATCGCTCCTCCCAGTAGCTGCTGCTGCTGCACCGGCGGCCCGCGACGGTGGCCGGAGGAGAGGCCGCCGTGCGGATGGCCACTTCCGCCCTTCGCTGGCGATCCACCCCGGCCGACGAGAGCTCGCCTCTCACTTGATGTTGCCCAGTGAATTGGACATACAGGTAATCATATGTACGTAGCTATCAACGTGCATGTGTGATACTTAGCTTCCTCCACCTCCCGGTACTTTTTTATTCGATGTTGGTTAGTTTAAAAATTGAAACCAACATCAAATATTAAGGATAGAAGGAGTACTAATTTATTAATTATACCAATCAATTAATCAAGAGTAAATTTTATAAAATCATGTATATTTTGGTTCAAGTTGAATTAAGGCCACAAGAGCTTTGACGTGTTAACAAATAAGCTTAGGTACGTCATATATACTTCTAAAACCGCACCTTTAACTATTTTTTTTATCTACGTTCGTATAAATTCTAAACTTATATCCTAAATTTATGAGTTTGTTTAGTCCATCGCCTAAGGCTGTGTTCGTTCATGTGGGTTGGGAACTAATCTCTCCGGCATGTAAAATGAAGTGGTTCATTAGCACGTGATTAATTAAGTCATAGCTATTTTTTAAAAAAAATAGATTAATATAATTTTGTAAAGTAACTTTCGTATATATTTTTTTTTGCAAAAAAACGTCTGTCTAACAGTTCGAAAAACGTGCGCACAGAAGAGAAGGTTGAGTTGGGAAAGAAAAAAAAAGAACACAACCTAACTGTTGTAGACATCTAACTATTTTTTTTTATTATGCAACAGCAAACAATATTAAGTTAACGGTATGCATATGGTTTTGTGACCATAATACTAAGAACTAAGAGTTATGTATCACATATTAAAGTAATGTAGTTTCGTGCAACTCAAACTATAATAGCCAAGGTATTAATCATGAGTCTCTAACAGGGTTTACGATCTCAGATTAAGTTGATTTTTTTTTGTTAATTTCAAATGAATTTTGATAAATTTCGAATAAGACCGTTAGAAATGATCGAATTCGGAAAGTTCGTTTGAAATTCGTCGAGAATCAGAGATTGTGAATTCCAGCTCTCTAACCGCTTGTGTTTTGGCCAATCCACGCATTTTGCAGGGCTTCATGGAGCGCCTGGATGGCCTGATGAACGACGTGCAGGAGATGCTGGTGCATCAACGGCGGCGTCAGAGGAGTAGCACGGCGAGCGGCGGCGGCGGCGGCGGGCTGGAGAGGATGGCCACCGTCGACCACCTGAAGCGCCTCTGCATCGACCACTACTTCCAGGACGAGGTCGACAGCGCCATGGATGCCCACCTCGAGGAGCTCGCTCATGGCGGCGACCTGCTCGATGCCACCCTCGCATTCCGGCTGATGAGAGAAGCAGGGCACCATGTCTCACCAGGTCACACATACTGATCATGATAAACAAAGACTAATCAACTAGTTTAATTTAACCAAGTTTAATTAGAAAAGATTGTGATTATTACCTGTGCAGATGAGGTTCTTGGAAGATTCACAGATGATAATGGCGATTTCAGCCTGGCTTACAGCAAGGACATCAGAGGACTACTCAGCCTGCAAGACATATCACACATGAACATAGGAGCAGAAGCCTCACTCTACAGGGCAAAGGAGTTCTCAAGCAGAAGCCTTAAATCTGCCATCGATTACTTAGAACCAGACCTTGCAAGATATGTGAGGCAGTCCCTGGAACATCCCTACCATGTCAGCCTGATGCAGTGCAAGGCCAGGCACCACCTCAGCTACCTGCAGACCTTGCCCACCAGGTGCACTGCAATGGAGGAGCTTGCTCTTGCAGACTTCCAGCTCAACAAGCTGCTGCATCAGATGGAAATGCAGGAGATCAAAAGGTACTATATAAATACATATATAATATGGAAAAGTTTGAAGATTTATGGCTTTTTGCTCAGTTTGAAACAGATTATTGAGCGGGTTGTTGCTGTGGATTATCTACTTGGTTATAGGAAAAAAATAAATATTTTGATAAATAAACTTAACATATAACTTAAAATAAGTAGTTTAAGCAATACAGTGGAAGATTTTTTTTTTGAGAAAATGTATTTTTCAAAGCGTGGAGCAAATAATCCATTTCAACAATCCGGTAAATAATATGAAAAGAACTAAGCCTAGTGATCTACAATTTGCCACCCTATGTATCTATGACGTGGGTTCTGATTCTACATGTCACACATATGAATGGCAAGATTGCAGCTACTAATGGAGTGGCAAATCCCTTATATAAAATGAGTACTTTTATTACTAATGGAGTGGTAAATCCCTTATATAAAATGAGTACTTTTATAGTGATCTCTGCGGATATTAAATAGCTACTTCCTTATTTCCTGATCATGACCAGTTTAACAGCAGTGATCGATTCATAGTCAATTTGCAAGAAATGTTAAACTTAGTGTCTCCAAATCGTGTGATGCAGATGGTGGATGAACTTGGGATTGGCTCAAGAAATACCAGTTGCCAGGGACCAGGTGCAGAAATGGTACGTCTGAATAATGACGGCCTTCCAGGGTGCTTCCTTCTCCAGATACCAGATTGAGCTCACAAAGATCGCCTCCTTTGTCTACATTATGGATGACATCTTTGATCTTGTCAGCACACAAGAGGAGCGCTCCTGTTTCACTCAGGCAATCAAAATGTAAGGATGAATTCAAGATAACAATCCTAAATATCGTCCTAATGGATTCAGGTTACATTTGATTTAGACTGTATATATATGATTACATGTAACAGCTAATACTGCACATTTTTTACAGGTGGGACTTTGCAGCTGCTGATTCCTTGCCTACCTGCATGAGGTCATGCTACAGGGCTCTTTACACTGTTACAAATGACATCGCAGATATGGTCGAGAGAGAACATGGAGTAAACCCTATCAATCATCTGAAGAAAGCTGTATGTCATAATAAACAAATATGCCATTGCTAATTCCTGTTGTGTTATGATATATATTTTCTAATTCACAAAGACTTTCCAGTAACTGACAAATACTGATGATAACGCCATATGTTTTAGCCTTTTTGCCTTTTTCAACCCCTAGTAAATTTCTTTTGTAAATCTGTTTTCACTCTGCTTATAATATAATGCCAGCTATTGCTAGATCTTTCAAACAAAAAGACTGATAAAAAAATTTTACCACATCTTCTGCAGTGGGCAGTGTTGTTTGATGGATTAATTACTGAGGCAAAATGGTTGACCGATAGTCATGTTCCCGCCTCAGAGGATTACCTAAGAAATGGTGCTGTCACTTCAGGAGTACCACTTATGTTTTTACACCTATTATTCTTGCTAGGGCATGATGCAGCAGAGCTCATTGACAACATCCCTCCTGTCATCTCCTGCCCAGCAAAAATCTTCACTCTGGGATGACATAGGCAACGCCAAGGTCAGAACACCTCCCAGTAAACTTCTCTTCACCTTGCCGAACCTATTACCACTACACATATAGCACCTAAAAAATCGCACAGCAATATCTGAATTCTTGTGCTCATATTTTAAACAGACTGACTATGCATACACACCAAAGAGGATTGTTCTGAATTAACAAAAAAGTAGCCTTGTTCTGAAGTCCATTTGATCCCTTTAAAAAGTTTCAAATTACTTAGTGCAACATGACTACATTAAATCCCACACATGCTGATACTAATACACATCTAAATTTTCAACACAGGAAGGGTTGGATGGATCATACAAGGAGCTGTACCTCAAGGAACCCGGGGCTCGCTGCCTACGAGGCAGACGAGCACATGCGCGGCATGATCGCGAGCGAGTGGGAGGAGCTCAACCACGAGTGCTTCTTCTCCGGGAGGGCCTACCCTGCTGGCTTCACGCAGGCGGCGCTCGATGCCGCCAGGATGGTTGGTGTCATGCACGGCCACGACAGCGAGCAGAGGCTCCCTGTCCTCGAGGACTACCTGAGGATGCTGCTTTTCTGAAGCTGAATCATATATATATTCATTCATCAATCCATGGTGTGCAGAGATTATTATGGAGAGTTGACACTGTTGATAGGTACGAAGGCCGTGGTTGATCCTAATTGCTTGGGAAATCTGGCGCGAAAGCCCAATCTTCAAGGGCGGAGATGAACCTCTGGAGTATGTGTTGTGCTAAAGATTTAGCGAGATTATTGGCCTAGTGCTGTTTCTGGAAGCACGCCGCGCTGGAGTTCTTCCACCCCTTCTTCAGTTTATGGGGTTTGGGGGTTTTCCCCTCTTAGTTCGAATTGTACATAAATGCTTTTTTTCCCCGACACACTTATAGCATGCAACACTAGAGTGTACAGGTGCCTGATTCAAGACGAAATGCAGAGCTGAGTTCTCCACTATGTTTGTAAGTAGACTATATGAACTTTGCCCTTAAAAAACAAGAAATGCAGAAAAACCCATGCTTATCAGTTATCACCTTGCATTGCAGTCTTCCTTGGCATTTGAACGAGCAGCATGCCGGCAACCACAATCTCCAGAGTCCAGACTGAAAAAACGTACAGGAAAAAAAAAGAAACAAGAATCTCGGGCTGTAGAGCAAACAAAACAAGCACCAAACAATTAGCGAAAGGATCGTCAATAGTACTAGATTTTTACCGGATATAAGAAGAGGCCTCTGCGTCAGTTTCAATTTCTCTGCAGGCCGGCAGGCAGGCACACCAACTCCACGGATTCGGCAGCCGAATCTGGAGATCATCCGCGCGTTACCGAGCCCGTCGATCGGCGCCTGCGCCGCCGGCACAATCTCCCCCTCCTCCGCCACCGAGCCGCCAAACTCAAGCTTGCAAGGCGCCCCTCCCGGCCCGCCGGCCGCCACGTCTCCTCCGCATCCACATCCTGAAGCCGTCACGGCATCACCACCACCCCGCGGGCAGTAGCTCGCGGACGCCGCCGCCGCCACCGCCGGCGCAGGGAGACTGGAGAGGAGACATCGCCGGTGACCACCAACTTGTACGGCCCACAGATTAAGGTGACGGGACGAGAATGGCAGGCCCATTTCCATTATAGGCCCTATATCTGCGATATTTATCAACTGGGCCTAATTCGAGGTGACGGTAGCGGATTCTATTAGATCTTGATCCCGATCTCACCGAAGAACGCGACACTTTTCTGCATAGGGACATTTAACTTTTTGCGGCTATTAAAGGCTTACCACTCGTTATCTATGATATATGAGCCCTCATATGTATATAATATGTAGATCCAGTAACAAATTCTTTATCACAACTTATAAGAGTGGTAAATAGTTAATTATTCCTTCCGCATAAGGCCCATTACTTAGGAGAAGGATTTTAATCACCCGAGTCGTCACTCATCCATTTATTGTATGTCAGCTAAATAGTTATAAAAAATTTCAAAAAGTTTAACAAGATTAATTAATATGTAATACATCACTTTACTAACACGCAAGTTTATATTTGACTTCTTCAAGTTATAAAAAATAACAAATTTGACCGTGAATATGTATATTCACGGTCAAATTTATTATTTTTGTTACAACTTGTAGATGTCGAATTTGAATTTACATGTTTATGGAGTAATATAGTACGTATTAATCTATGTTTTCATTTTCTTTAAAAAAACATAACCATTTAATTGACATGCAATAAACGAGTGGGCGTCAACCCAGGTGCTTAAAGAGTTTTCCATATTACTTTTCGTTATTACCGTATCGCATCCTCTCAAGAAAGAGGAGGTTAAGGTGATGCCGTGATGACAGTGACGATGGAGATTGACGGGTGATGAGGCCTTCTGGTTGGAAGAAGCGTGGCAAGGTCGCCATGTACCCGAGCCCCAATCCCAAGGCCGAGAAGAGGGAGAGATCGAAGAAGATGATGAAGAAGTAGACGAGACACAAGCCCAAACCTGACGACCAGGTGAAAGAGAGTAGCCGCAAGTCCAAAGCAGCTCATCGGGCACCGGTGAAGGGCAAGTAGATCAGTGGGAGGAACATGAAGATGGTGATGATGACGATGAGTTAGGATCTCATCGAATACTACCTAGTGGAGGAGCACGAGCATCGCCTACATGATGTGTACCGTTGTCACGATTGTCACTAGTTTTAGCCACTTTGCTACAACAACCAGCTCCCTCCTTTTTTAAGAGATAACACCGTTCACTTTTGGTACGACGTTTAAGTATTTGTCTTGCTCAAAAAATTTATACAAGTGTTATATATTTTTTCGTGACTTGACTTAAAGTATGACTTACTTCCTGCATCTCATAAAAAAAATAATTTTTGGCTATGAATATGGACGGAGGTTACATGCAGGTTCGTAGTTAGAAGTTAATTTTTTTATGAAATAGAGGAAAGTATACTTTAGCATATTTACACTAAATTTTTTAATAAGATAAATGGTTAAATATTATTTTAAAAGTCAAAGGCGCTATATATATTTAAAAAGTGGAGGTAGTATTAATCAATTTATGGTCTTGCACTCTTGCCATTAACATTTTATTCAGGTGCAAATTCTCTGTAACACAACTAGTAAAAAAAATGTTAAGACCCCAAAAATCAATGCCTTCAAATTAAGGCGATACTCTTACATATCATATGTTACCACGCATTTCACCAAGCTAGGGCTAGTTCTATTCTTCAACTCTGAACTCCAACTTTCTTGTTTTCCGTTAGCACGTTTTTTAAACTATTAAATGGTGTGTTTTTATAAAATATTTTTATATAAAAATTGTTTAAAAAATTCAAACAAATCTATTTTTTAATTTTATAATTATTAATACTCAATTAATCGTGTGCTAATGGGGTTTCTCGTTTTGAGTGCATAAAAAACTATCTCCAAATGAGGGGATCGAATGTAGCCTAAGTCTGAGACAAATTAATACTCTTGGGCCTCCTGCAGGCTATTGATTGTCTCTATCTAGAAGCAGAAATTACAAATGTTTAATTAATTTTCAGTGCGAGATAGGAGTATTAGCTAGGTAGAAAAATAAGCAAAACAATGTTTATTTCTTGGACGAGCACGGCCCTGCCTGTCAGATTGTCGCACGCAGTCAGTGTCATTCAGGACATCGCAATTATCTTGTGTGTACTCTATTTTTGTCTTAATGGTGATTTTGTGAACGCTTACCGAGTCATTGAACCATATTGACAATTACCCTCGAATTATGGTGCATCATGACAAATGAGTATAGCAAAAGATTAAAAATACATGTTTGGATAATATTTCTAAATGAAGTTTATTAGTCATCCACCACATAGTAATAAAGCAAGCTAAAGTTTCCAAACATTAAGGATCTGACACCTTTGTTTTTCAAACATCAAGTCTCAGCTACTCAAATATGGGATTTGAATCTTGAGAATGTGTGCAATGGGTGAGTGGGACAAAGGTTTGTGCAGCTAGCCAGTTGCCCCACTTGTGCGTTTCAATTAGGAGTACTAGTCACTGATAGCTATTAATGTGTATCTATAAATATGTAATGTGTAGTTATAATATAGTTATATTAGAAAGTTTTGTATTAAAATACTGTCGATTATTGTATAGCTATTCCCTAAAACTGAATCACATAATCCAACCGTCCTTTTCTTTTAGAAAAAAAGAACGCCCAGCAAAAAAAACATATCCAACCAACAGTTTTTTTTTTCCAAAGACACAGCAGAAAAACATATCCAACAGCTTCTGCATAGATGAGATAATGAGATGCGAGAAGAAAAGTAACCATCACTTGGATAGGCCTCATTCCTGGTCCATACACGTGTATAGGCCGGAAAATTGAATTAAAATCCTGGCCCACATATGCAGATGGGCCAGAATTTCGGCTTAGCCGAACATGGCCTTAGTGGTCTTCAAGTTGGGCCAAGCCCAGACTTGGCCTTCTAAGGCTTCAGTCTTGAATGGCTGGATGAAGTTGCAAGAGACCAAGAGAGATGAACAAGTAACAAAACTGAGCTCAAATTCCTACTCCAGAGAATGAATTCATGAGTAATTTGATCAAGAGACCATAGAAATAAGCACAAATTTAGTATCAATTGAGTTATATATATCAGTCTAATAATCTTACCCCTTCCCCTACAATAAAACCGGGGGAAAAGGCATACATACAAATAAACAGATTTTTCAGTTCTAACTGCTACTGCTACTGTTTTGTATATACAAGCATACATACAAATGAACAGATTTTCAGTGCTACAAGCAAGATTAAATTTCTAGTATCAATGATGGAGATCAACGAGATGGTTTGCATCTGTACTCGTTGATCCCGTCAGTCCAGGCATCGATTCACGATCCTCAGACGTCGAACCATTCATCGTCGTCTTCGTCGTTGAGGTGGTTCCTGTACTTGTCTAGGTCCTCGTCGGTGAGGCCGTACTTGAGCCGCCAGTACTCCAGCCTCTCCTCTGCCTCCCTCATGTTTCCCATCACCATCTGCACGCACATCGATCACACCAAATCTGATCAGCAACTGAAAATTGCACTGAATCTAAGAATCTAAAATACTGAATTTAAAGATATGTGAAGATTTTTTTTTTTTTGGCTGGGTTGGCCGACCAAATTTTATTACGAGAAAAGGAAAGGAGATTTTATTAAGAGAAAAAAGGAGGGTTATAAGCGTTTGCAAGATCGACATTAAGCTGTCGAGGCGGGGTGACAACCGAACCGATATCAGAAAAAAAAAAAAGAAGACAGAGCAGGGGTTTCAACTAATCACACTCTCGAAAAATGTTGGTGTGGTGGTAATTTTAATGTGTTCTTGTTCTTGGCTAGATGTTGGTCAGATTCAGATTTGGTGGTGTGTGTTGCTGATGATACTGACGTTGATAATTCACTGTGAATTTTTTTTTTCTGGTGAGAGTGAAATTTGATTTAGTTTTAAATTACCTGGTAGGCCACGTTGATCCGCTGGAAATGGACGCCGCCGTCGCTCTCCTTGGAAACGTCTGGATGATACTGCACGCCAAGAACAGCAAGAGAAAATCATTTTACTTCTCCAACCTCCGATGAGAAGAACCAAAAAAAAAAAAAATGGCGGACGCCGGCGACGGCGGCCGGCGGGCGGGCACGTACCGTGAGCGCGAGGCGGCGGAAGGCCTTCTTGACCTCGCCCTTGGTCGCCCCCGGCGGCAGCCGCAGCGTCCGGTAGTGCTCCTCGACGGGGCCTCCCGGTCCGGCCGCCACGGAGCTGCACCTCACCTCGACCCTCCTCCGCCGCTGCCCCCTCGCCACCGACGCCGACGCCGGCGACGACGACGACGACGACGACACGCACAGTATCCCTCCGGCCGCCATCGATCCTCCCCCACCACCAAATCCGATCGATCGACACAAGCAAGCTGAGCAAGAAGATGACGATGGATGTAGTGATCACAAATTAATATAAACCCCTTTTCCTCCGACCAAGCGGGCCGCGGGTGGTGTGAGAATGGAGGAGGATTTGATTTTTCCTGCGGAATTTATAGCGAGGGGAAGGAAGGTGGAGGTAGCTTTCGGTGAGTTGGTTATTTTGGCGCACGCATGGCGAGGAGAGGAGAGGAGAGCGCACGTTTGGATTGCGGCCGTTGCCTCTGCTTCTGTCCCCGCGGACCCACGGTGGCGTGGCGTGCAGCGACAGGTCACCGCGCCTATCCGCTTCTCCCGCCGCGTCGTTTGGAGTTTTCGCAGGCGGGCGGAACAGGGAAGCTTCTCTCGGCTCCAATTTTTTCTTTTTTTAAAAAAAATACTTTTTAAGTTTTTTTTTTGCAATTTTAAAAATAAACTACCTCACGATTGTGGCTAAGGTAAAAGAGGAGGCTAGGAGATGGGTCAAGGCTGGAGCTGCCACCCTTGGAGACTTACATGTTTCGAGAGAGATCACCTAACTCAACGCTCTTTTGTGGGGGTGGAATTTTAGTACTCATTGTATATATGTACTGTCTTTTTTTCTCCTGCTTTATTAATGTAAAAGGCAAAGCTTTTACTGGCGTTAAAAAATAAACTATCTTAAAACTTATTTCTAATTCTCAATCTTTTTACCTACACCCGATCCAGCTAGTGTTGTCGTCACACAACACTAGCTTGTTACGGGTGATGTTTTGCCATGCCAAATAGATTTTAGAAATAAGTTTTAAAATATATTTATTTTTAAAATTAAAAGGTTTACACAATAATAAAAATTCCTTTGGTTCCGCCCCACCACCCACGGCCACCGGGCGAGCGCTTGTGTCACGCTACATGTTTGGAGCCCTAGTTTTCTCACCAACCATATGTTTGATCTGTGTTTATATCGTCGTTTGCGTGGATATTATTTACAGTGTCACTCTCCTCCCCTACCCAATGTCCAATTGACAATTGGCCAGTTGCCGCTAAATTGGTGAGATTTGTACCGAGTGAAAATGGTACAAACATTTCTACGTGAGCAGAGTACGTCCAAGTACTTACGAGGAGTCGCGCAACCTGTGTAGGCTGTAGCCACGTACAATGAACCACACCGGTGCCATATTTTTTTTCTCCCTACAACGTATAATGCCAAAATCCAAATCTTAAATTTTTAATTTTTATAGTTTATTTTGAGATTTTTTTCATCGTAGTTAAATAATTAAGAACGTATATGTAAAACTTTTAACCATAAATTATTTCTTTATTATTAATATATCGTGTGATGTATTATCAGCAATTGGCTAACCGATGCTAATCACGGATTTATATTCTTTATATAGTTGGTATCTACTTATTAGAAGCTAAATCAAAACATGTAATTACTATTCTCAGACGAAAAAGCTGGGACCGGAGATGTCGCTGTCTCCATCGGGGCCGTCCATCCCTGATCGAACGGCATGGGGCACCCACTGTCCAGAACGCCGGAAACGTCGCCGTGACGGTCACACCGTCTTGCCCCTCGCGGTTTCCATGGCTTTTCCACACGGCAACCGGCAGAGTTTAGCCCGTTTCCACTGCCCATTCTACGGGTAGGAGGCAAGTAATCAGTGACGTCATGGAATTGCTCATGGTTCTCTCTATTTTTTTTTCCCTTGGCAATGGAAAATTGCTCCTAGTTCTAGTCGACGTTGATATTGGCTGGTTTGTACTATTGCGATGCTGAATAAATTCCCAAATCGATTCCATCCATACGGTTTTTTCTCCCCCAAGATACTCCAAGAGATTTCTTCGCAATTTACGCGATGCTAGTTTGAAACTTAGCTCTGAATTTTTCACGGTTCGTGCCCGTGCAACGGTGCGAATCACCGACGGTGGTAAATTCTTCTTTTGCCTCCCAGATTTTTTTCATCTTCTCAAAATCAGTCATAAAAAAATCACGTCTTGGTAATACAAGTTCAGGCTTGTGCTAACATTAGCAAACTCGAATTACCGAATGAAACACGTTTGACAACTCAAGCTCCACGCGTACTTATTACTATCGTTCTCTGAAGCGGAAATGCATCGTGTGATACATGAGAGGTATTCAGAACACATGTGATTACAAACAAACGCCAAAACTTTTTTAAAACCGAACAAATATCATCCATCTTCAATTCATCCTGCAAACCTGTAACATTCATCCTTCGTGCGGCCTGAGCTTGGCTGCGTCGATGCAACCCAGCCTCGCTGCGCAGTGGACGCTGCTGTCGAGTATCTGCTCCATGCCGTACTTGTACCTGAACCCCAGCTCCCCCAGCTTGTCCGCCGCCGGCTGCACCCTTGCCACCTCCTCCTCCGGCCTGACGCCGGCGAGATCACCCAACCGGTCAGATTTCAGAATTCAGATTGCACGAGAAAGAATCCGAGGTGTAATCTTTCTCGATGCATTTGTTCTTGATCAGAGAAAGAAAGATCAGCTTACTCTTTGAGGACGTCGAGGTGAGGGTACTTGGCGGCGTAGTAGCCGGTGATGTCATGGATGGTCGGGTAAGCGGCGGAGCAGAGGAAGCGGCCAGCGAGGGACGGCTGATCCATGCAGAAGACGAGCGCGTCACAGACGTCGTCGATGTGCACCAGCGACATCGACCCGACCAGCCTCTGCAGCAGCCTCAGGAACGCGAAGGATGGCTCGTTCCGGGCCACCGGCGACACGGCGTTCTCCAGCGTCTCCGGGGCGTGGCTGAGTACCGTGTCGCCGGCGACGAGGCCGCATGGTAGGGTGACCACCTCGAACGCCCGGCCCTCGCCGTCGTTGTAGCTCAGGAGCTCCTTCTCCGACAGCATCTTGGACAGCACGTACTTCTGCAAAACGATGATCATGAGTTGGAGTTGGGGTTTAATTTGATTTCTTCCCTTTTTTTTATTTGCTTCGTCGTGTTCTTGATTGGAGGAAGAGCAGAGGTGGAGAGGCTCACGTCGAAATGGGCGCTCCGGAGAGGGTAATCGACGTTGAGCGGAGTCCAGCAAGACTCGTCGATGAAGGCTTTGTACCCGGCGGCGCCGACGCTGGCGCCGGGGACGTCGATCAACGGCGAGGCGGTGGATATCGAGGCGGTGTGGATGACGCGCTTCACCGTCTTGGATTCCGCGCATTGCCGGAGGATCTCGCTCACCGCGTCCACTGCTGCATCCGCCGTGTTCTTGTACTGGGAGCAAAGATAAGATCAGAGCAGCAACAAGATCCAATCGACATAGATGAGCTCATCTGCTCATGAGCTTATAATTCAACGGGTTTAATCTTTCTTGATCGAACAAAACATAATTAATCTCAAGAAAGATTTCAAGAAAAAAAAATCCATCCTAAAATCCCCGTGTTCAGAATGAGCAAGTCTAAGTTTATACTTTATTCCCCCACGGGAAGTTAGAAATTCCAACTTGGAATGAATCTACATGAAAAAAAAAATAAACAAGGAAATTTCACCTTGGAGTTGGAGGCCTCTAGCCCGTACGGCGTGGCGATGAGGAAGACGAACTGGCAGCCGGCGATCGCCGGCGCGAAGGTGGCGGCGTCGAAGAGGTCGGCCTCGAACAGCCGCAGCCGCTCCGCCGTGCCGGGGACGAGCCGCCGGAGCAGCCCGGCCTTCTCCTCGTCTCCTGCAGCCACCAATCAAACCCTCAACCCCACCATCCAATTAAGCTTCCCAATCCCCCATACATCTCCCCCTTTCGGTCAAATTGCAGGCACGAATCGAATCACCAACCAAAACCATTACGCACCGATGCTTCGCAGCGTGGCGTGGACGATGCAGCCTCTCTCGAGGAGCTTCTTCACGAGCCAGGAGGCGATGAAGCCGGCGCCTCCGGTGACGCACACCCGGACGCCGTCTCCGGCGACGACGCCGCCGCCGCCGCTCCTCCCCTCCTCCGCCATTGCCGCCTCCTCCCGAGTGCCACAGGTGAGAAATGTGGTCGAGATCAGCCAGTATATCTTATTCGAGGCATGAAGTTCGACTGTTCTTAGAAAAAAAAAGAAAGTTTGACCGTTGACTGGTGGTGAGCAAGCGAGTCAAGGGATCCATTTGGTCAACAGTTAAATACTCCCTCTATTTTTTAACGTACGACGCCGTTGATTTTTTTTATCAACGTTTAATCATTCGTTTTATTTAAAACTTTTATACAAATATAAAAATATTTATGTCATACTTATAGAACATTTGATGATAAATCAAATGATAATAAAACAAATAATTGATTACATAAATTTTTTAAATAAGATGAATGGTTGAACATATCTTAAAATATCAACGTTATACATTAAAAACGAAGGGAGTAGTTAATCTTAACAGTGACGGTGAAATATGAAATTCAGAACTTCAGATTACCGGTTTACTACATGAGTACATGACTATATAAACCACTTTGAGAGTAAAAAAAATGAAGTTCAGATTTCAGATTGCTGATAGTACATGAGTACACGACTGTGAACCAATGATGGCAAGGAATGCTCCATTGCTCCTTTTATTTAAGTATAGTAATTAGAAGGCCTGAAGAGGCACACCAACATAACAATGGCGGACTAATGGTAAATATGGCATCAGGATGATATTATCATCCTTGTAAACTAAGCTTGGATGCATCAAGGCAACCAAGTCTCACCGCGCATTCCATGCTCTCGTCCAGTATCTCCTCCATGCCGTACTTGTACTTGAATCCCAGCTCCCCCAGCTTGTCAGTGTGAGCTTGAACACTCGACAATGCCTCCGTCCTGACACCAATTCACTTCCAACATTTGATCAATCTCATCTCCAATGGATTATTTTCAGATGACAGATAGTTCAATGCAAACAAATCCATCATCTTGTGAAATAACCTGGATATAATGTTTGTATAGTATTAGTGGAGACTTACTCTTTGAGGAGGTCGAGGTGAGGGTACTTGCCGGCGAAGTGTTCGACGATGTCGGCGAGCGTCGGGTACGCGGCGGAGCAGAGGAACCGGCCGGTCATGGACAGCTGCTCCATGCAGAAGACGAGCGCGTCGCAGACGTCGTCGACGTGCACCATCGGCACCGACCCCATCAGCCTCTGCAGCATCCTGAGGGCCCGGAAGCAGCCCTCGTCCCGGGACACCGGCGACACGACGCAGTCCAGGCCCGTCGTCGAATGCCCCTGCAGCGTCCCGCCGGCGACGACGGCGCACGGCACCGTCACCACCTCGAGCGCCGGCCTCTCGCCGGCGTGGTTGTACCCAAGCAACTCCTTCTCCGACAGCATCTTCGACAGGATGTACTCCTACATAAATTTTGA
Source organism: Oryza punctata (assembly GCA_000573905.2). Taxonomy (NCBI): domain Eukaryota; kingdom Viridiplantae; phylum Streptophyta; class Magnoliopsida; order Poales; family Poaceae; genus Oryza; species Oryza punctata. The sequence goes on from CM002493.2 coordinate 33,454,073, forward strand.
GGCCCATGAGATCGCGCGTCACCGTTTATCACCGGAGACTCGTTGAAGGTCGTCGTGATCTTTACGTCGAACCGTGCGCTCCGGTGAGAGTAGTCGACGGCGAGCGGCGTCCAGCAGGATTCGTCGATGGAATATTTGAAGCCGGTGGAGTCCTCCTTGAGCGGCGCGGTCGCCGCCATGGAGCTCCTGTAGATGACGCGCTTCACCGTGTTGGATTCCTCGCATTGCCGGAGGATCACCCGCGCCGCGTCCAGCGCCGCCTCCGCCGTGTTCTTGTACTGCATGCGAGCTCCCAATTCAATTCAACCATGTGGAGAGGAATATAATCCCGGTGAGATACGACGCCATCAATCAAGCATGTGATTGTGTAGTACTACTAATTGATTGTCTCAGTCACAACTGACAAGAACAATTAAATACTAGAGTGAGATGAGAGTCTTTTTTTTTTTTTTTTTGCTATTTACCTTTGTGCTGGTGGCGTCGTGGAGGAAGGGCGTGGCGACGAGGAAGACGAACTGGCAGTCGGCGATGGCCGGAGCGAAGGTGGCGGCGTCGTAGAGGTCGGCCTCGAACAGCCGCAGCCGCTCCGGCGGCGCGTCGCCGGGGACGAGCCGCCGCAGCAGGCTCACCTTCGCCTCGTCCCCTGAAACCACACGACCAAATCAGCGACGCGCGGCAGGGAGATCGATCGCCGGAGCGTTGAACCGCGTACCTACCTGTGCTTCGCAGGGTAGCGTGCACGGTGTAGCCGGCGTCGAGGAGCTTCTTGACGAGCCACGAGCCAATGAACCCGGCGCCGCCGGTGACGCACACCCTGACGCCGCCGCTCCTCCCTGACTCCTTCGCCATCGTCGTTCCTGCAATCCTGCTACTACCAGTACCAGATCGGGGGTAGTAGCTAGTAGGTAGCCGCCGCTCACTGTGTGCAGAACTGCATACGGATGGCTGTATTTGATATTTTGATTGGGACTTTGGACCAGTTTGGTAGACCTTCAGAATCAACCGCTTTTTCATTGTCAAAATCTCTCTGAATAATCAAACTTTTCTTTCGGTTTTTAAGAAGGTTGTAAAATTCACAAAAATAAAATTAAAAACATAAGCTGAATTTTTTTTAACTTCTCCATGTTCCAATTAGTTGGATTCCCAACAGCTGCCTTTCTTGGTGATTTGTGCATGTCAATTAGTATCTCTTATTCTCAATTAATCATAATCATTCTCCATTAAATTTCTTCATCTATTTTCTATACTCAACCAATCCTAACTTTTTTTAATGAACCATAAACAACCCTAACTCTAATCATTTTCAACTATTTCCTCTATCGGGGGTAACGGTCCCTTGGTTTGTTCATGATTATAGGGGATTTTGGTTATCCCAAGAGGACAGTACAACCGAGATAAGTAGTACCCATCTTTTGATGCACTTTTTCTGTTAAAAGCAATAGTTTATTCTTCAAATGAGTACATGCGGAAGCTCATTTAATATGCCAAAGTGTACTTTCACATGTCCTTAGATGCATTTTTTTCTCTTCCTTAATTAGTGACAAATGGGGAATAGACGGAGGGTGTATATTTTTTTAATACTGTGTGAGAGGATGTAATTGTGTTGGTGACGTTGACCAGCTAGCCTAAATCCAGGCCACGAGCCCATGGCCACACAAGCCAGGCCGGCCTGGTTGGCCCAGCAGTAACAGTGCCATTTCCCGGGTTCTTTGCTCGTGCCAACCATCCGACGTGTCGTCTCTCCGTGCCGCGTCCACTTCTCCACTTTCTCCCTGATCTCTCTCCAAACGTCTCGAACCGCCACGTAGGTCCGGAGACGCGGGACACGTGGCGGCCAGTATCCTGTTCCTCCTGCACCCTTCTCTCTTTTTATGGCGACCATCCTGTAGCTGCTTCGCTCCTGTAACTGCATACCATATCAAAGCACCAGCGGCGGAAGCAGGAGCAGAGGGCGTCGGATCGCGGCGAAGACGATGGAGGGCGGCGACGGGAGGAAGGAGACGGCGAGGGTGCAGAAGGAGGCGGCGGCTGCCGGCGTCTCCGTGCGCGAGTCGATGCAGCACGCCTGGGCCTCCTTCCTTGGCCTGGTAGGAGTAGTTTACAGTTTACCCCGATCATGAGCCAGCTAGCTCTGAATCTCTCTTTGGTTGGGTCGCTGCTTGATGTTTGTGGGTGGTGGTGGCGATCTGGGTGTGATTTTGCAGGTGAGGAAGGTGACGGCGAGGAGCGAGGAGGAGGCGGCGGAGGCGGACATGAGCGCGGCCAAGATGCAGGTGGAGGCCACCGACGAGGCGGAGGCCAAGAAGAAGCAGCTCGCCGACTGACAAGCCGCTTCATGGCACAATGACGCAGTTCTGCTCAGCCGCTCTTGCTTCGGTGTAGCTTGTAACATCGGAAACTAGTTGTAACTAGTATGCCACTCGCTCGATTTTTCTACCTGTTCGTCTCTATAAGTAACTGAATGTCAGAATCTAGCTACTGCTTGATGAATTTTACTCCCAAGTCTCCCAACTGCCAAGTTCGGTTCTGGTCCTTCTGGATTGTCTCGGAGATCCAAGTGTGGTCGTAAGTACATTACGGAAAATTGCAAATTCATTACTGCATATTAAGCTACACAGAATTCAGCCACAGAGAGACTGAAATGTACCTGATATGCTGAACAAACGAAAATCTCTGATGCTTACCTTTGAGCAAGAACACCTGAATGTCGAGCCGAACAACGGATAGGTCCTGTCATACAAAGAAGAAAGTAATGCAACAAGCCCCCCAATCACCATGCTATAACATAGCGATGTTGCAACTTCTCGTGAGTGCAACCGGTCCCATACAACAAACTAAAAAAATGTGCCAGAGAAGTGCAGAACACCAGCGAACACCTGAATGAGCCAATGCATTTCAAACTGAAAAGATAAGCTGCCTCGAAATTAAGATCCTACCCGGCCACAACAGGTTATGAAGAAACCAATAACTGAAGTACAGTTACAGGGAGCTAAGCAACTCTGTCACCTCTATAGAGTAGACAGCCCAGCTTGGTCACTGCCATGCCAAGCATCACTCAAAACTAATGCAACTAGCAGTAGCATAGAGGCGGCTAAGGTATTGAACTCACTGAAAAATACTGAAGCTTGCCCACATCAGTTTCTCTCTGAGATCATGCAAATTATCCCTTCTGGTAACATATGCACCTAACAGAGTTACAAAGCTACAAAAATTAGGGAGAAATGTTCCATGCAAAATCACTTGGACACTGGCACTCAAGTTAGAAATCTTGCAAGTCATCTATGGCACCAGGCACGGAGATGACGAGTTCCTAACTCATAAACAAGTTGCATGGTTCCTAACTTGATTACCAGTAGCCAAACAACTTTACAAGAAAACTTTATCCCTAAGTAGCGTTGTTACGCTGTGAGCTCCATATGTTGAAGAGAGAACGCGGAGTCTCAATTTGACTGTATAGGCATATGTTCGGCATAAGCTTGTCTTAATTAATGAAGAAGTCAAGCAAAACACCAATCTATGGTGTTAGTGTTGCTCCTCCTTTGGCGCATGATTTGCCTCATCGGGGTTTTCCTTCTTGATTTCCAGTGGATCTTTCATGTGGACATTTTCATCGGTGGCCATGTTCAAGCCTTCTCTCATAATTTCTACCGGAGTTTCAATTTCAACAGGGTCACTTTGATCTACTTCAGTGGCCAAAGTCTGTGCCTTCATTCTTACTATTTTCACTGGAATTTGAAAATGGCATGTTTCGTCTGCTTCGGTCGACATGCCTGCGCTTTCATCCTTAGCTTCCACTGGTATTGATGTAGGGTCATTTTCATTCACCGTTTCTTCGCATGTAGCAGCCGACTCTCCCTTTTTCATGTTCATTCTGACAGCATTTATTGATGTCCAAACCTTGTTTAAACCACTGTGCTTCTTGCCCCGCAGATGGTCAGCCATGGTCACGTTGTTGTCACACCTGATTTTGCAGCGATCGCACCACAGGTAATTGCTTTTTTGAACAACTTCATGCATTGCTCCATCTACTTGGATGCATATTTTCTTAGGTGCATCACTAGGGCCTGCGTCATCCTTATTCGCAGCTGTTTCTTTCAGGCTGCTTTTGCCATCCTTAATCGCATTGCTGGCTCCACAATGAGCCAGCTTTGCCTTATGCCTTTTCCCTTCAAGATGTTCATTTAGAGCACCCTCACTAGTTGCACTCACTTGACATAGTGCACAGCTCCAGTCCTGGGCTGGTTTCTGTATTTTCCCTGGTCGAATGGTTACGGGAATTGCATCTACTTTCCTCTTCACTCCTGAAACCTTCGTTTCTAAAGGTTTTTCCAAAGGTTTTTCTTTTGAATGTTTTGTTTCTGAAGAAACCTGTAAAAGGATATTTCAGGTCAGCTAAAAACTAAATATGCATCTGACTACTTCAAAATAATGCTCTAGAACAAAAGCATGGCATGGTCATTCGCTTGATTGAAAATATTTCTATAGGGATATCTACCAGATGAATGAGTGGATATTGGATAGAGAACACTGATGTCAAACAACAAAGGGCAAGAGGGACCAAATAATTCGATAAAGAACTAACTGTAAGTTTATATATTGCTACAAGTAGAAACTGAAATCCACAAGTAACTCCCTAGTCCCCCTTCTGAACCCTGTATGATGTATCTCATGTCCCCCAGTAAACTATGCCAGCACTTCCAACAACCAAAAAACAGTGGTAAGTGGTAACGGGTATGTGTGTGTTGAGTAAAGTCTTGTATTCAAGGCACCTTGATGCTGCTGTTCTACCGTTTCCTACCCTTCTTGATAAATTCGGCCAGCGATCTTTGCCAGAAGCTCAGAAGTTCTTTCCCAACAAATGTGGATAATATCTCTTCCATCAAGTTTAGCCCATGTTCCTAAATCATAAATTTTACTTAGAATGTTCATGTGTTCCAAAGGGGCAATGATGTCTCTGTGCACCAAGTTCACTCATGGCTAAACCATAAATTTCTTCTGGTCCAAAAGGGCAACAATCTCTCGAAATCTTATAATCTACTAATTAAAACTTCTACCTAAACTTTGAGATAAGAGTCCCCACTCCCCACAGTTCTTCATTATTGCAAAATGGTTATCAAGTGAAAATAAAACCCTTCTACCTATATGAGATGTATTGCAGCCAGTACTTAGATCTACTTCTGGACTTCCCCTAAATCAACAAAATCAATGACCACTCTACATAACAAGGATTTACTCGCATTTTCTTTTTAGACTATAGCAACATAAGCTAAAATGGAACAAAGCTACAATCGAGAGATACTGTAATCAGAACTTTTAAGTGACAGAACAGAGAAATGTGGTAAAAGGAATTTCAGAACTAGGTATCAGTATCAGTGCTCTCCCTTATGCTAAATAAGGAAATAAAAGTTCAGGAGAACGAAGGGGAAGCCCTTTTGTTGCTACTCAGGGTAAAAGATTAGTTGGCCCAAACCTCGGAGCTTTCCCCAGGTTCGATCTCCCGAAGCACGAGCTTGTGCTTCGGCTTCGGCCGCGGTGGCGGCGGCAGCGGCGACCACCTCCTCTCCGCGCCACCAAGGAGCATCCTCTGCCCAAACCTAAGCGGAGCAGGAACTCCGGCGTACTGCCGGCGAGGTCGAAATCCCTCCCATGCTCCAAACTCCTCGAAATGTGGCGGCGGCTCGTGTGGGTGCATTCCCATCGACATCTCCGGCGGCGGCGGCGGCGGTCGCGCGAAGGGATCGTGCGGGAACAAGTGGAGGCCGTGGGCGAAGGCGACCTCGCGGCGCACGTCCTCCTCGATGAGCCGCCGCTCCACCTCCTTCTCGATGAGCCGCCGCCCCACCTCCTCGCTGATGATCCGCTCCAGCCGCGCGGCCTCCTCCCACCCGAACGGCGTCGGCGTCGGCGGCCGGAGCCCGCCGCGGAAATGCCCCACTGCGCCTGCGCGTGGGTGCCGAACCTGTCAGGGACGAGTGAGCTCAACATCACAGCTCTGTCCGGCGCTGCTTACCTCGCACGCCTTGCGCCCCGACGAAGTAGCCGCGGCGGGTGTCGGAGAACCGCGCCGGCGAGGGCCCGGAGGTGGCGGCGGCGGCGACGGAGGGAGGTCGCTGCCTGCGGTCGCCGGCGCGGAACCGGAACTCCATGGCCCCCGCCGCGGCGGCGCTGCGCCGCACTGTGCTCCTGGGAGAATGCACTGCTCAGCAGTTGGCTTTCTCCTCCGCTTTTTGCCGCCGCGCTTCGAGGAGGAAGAAGAGAGAAGAAAAGATAGTAGGGTGAGTTGCCATTTATCGGCTTAAAATTCGGAAGAGCTATGGAATCTCGTAGTTTGCGGAAACAGATTGCTTTGAAAAATTCAAACCAAAACAATGCTCAAAATAAGATTGCCGTTAAAACACCACTAGTGGAGAAACATAAATTTCTCACGAATTTTCTCGCGATACTGAACTTGCACAACCTGCAAAGAAGTGATGAGTGTTTCCGAGACTGAAGCATCTGACAAAATCTGATAAAGCCAAAATAAACCATAGGAGCAAGATCATAAGAGCACAGCACCACTAGTGCCTAGCACACTCAACAGGTAACTCATTTCCATCCAAATGTACACTTGTACAGTAGTTAGAAGAGGATTCGTGAGATGAAATCACAACCGGGAATTACGAACTGGAGCTTGGAATGACAAACTGATTGGCTGCTAATGCAGCAGAACATGAATGGCCAGTGTGGAGTGCCCCACGGGTGTAAACCCTGAGTCAACAATTTAACACAAGGCTGATATGTACACTGAAATTTCGTGAATTATGCCTGTTTAGCCAATTGCGATATCGCATCAGGATACGCTGGGTGTTCTTCGGTGTACCGGTTTATCGGGCTAGAACATCACGAGCTACTCTCCTCGGTCACACTGATCACAAGAGTTTTGGGTTAGTACGTGTGGGAAGAAAAATTGATTATGAATGAAAGAGATCGTCAACTGCATTGAAGAAGGTAACTCACTGAATCTCAGACCACTGCGTGTCTCCAGTTGGTTGTTTGTTGGCAGCTGATTGTTCTGCGGGACTGGCATTCTTGTTCTGACTAACTGGCTTCTTGAACTGCACTAGGATCATTGTCATGTTGTCGCATCCTTCTCCACCCAAAGTTGATGGAGCCAGGCATCTATCTAGCACTCTTTCACATACTGCAGAAAGGCTGCTCTCCTGCATTTCGTTTCCATGCCTCAAGTATTGCCAAAGACCAATAAATCCCATATAAGCTTTAACAGTACAGAAACAAACTGTTACTCACTGTGTTTATGTGTTCGTGGATGAAATCAACCAGCTGTTGGCTAGACATGCAATCCCTGTTTATGATCAAGAGTATATGGTGGTTACTTCTAAGTTCTGGCCGAAGAAACTGTAAAAACTGCAGCTAATAGCTTGTGCAAGTGGCATGATAGGCTATTATGCTGATAGCAATTATGGAACCCATTGATAAAGGGGCTTACCAGATGCCATCACATGCTAAAACAAGAAAGTCGTCATCGTCACAAAGCTCCACCTACAAAACGAATTAAGTTACAAAAAATACCATCAGGAAGGAAACGATAACATGGTATAGTAGCTGGGGCAATTTAAAACAATGTTAGAAGTTGAAGTGCTTACTGTGTTGATGTCAGGGTTTGCAGTTAACATTTGCTTATCAGGAGACAAGAACTTGTTCTGTTTAAATTCAATATCACCTACAGAAGTCTTTGCATGTGTAAGTCATCATGTAATCAGTATGAACAGAACAGCAAGTACAGCACATACCAATTGCCCTTGACAAGTTTATAGTTCCATTTACTCGTCCCATTTGGATGTACCCTCCTGCTTTTAGTATTCTTTCTCTCTCTGCTTCAAGCTCTGGTTTGTGGTCTCTTGATAAATTATATGCCTATAGTACAGGTAGAGCAATAAATGAGATCCTCATTGCATCTTTACATATAAATGTACTACAATTCTCTGAGGAACAAGAATAACAGACCTGACCATTCCTTGAGATAACACAGCGGGAATCACCAGCATTTGCGACAACAAGTTGGTTATTTCTTACTATTGCAACACAAGCTGTGCTCCCACAGGTTGGCCCAGCAAAGTCAGAGTGTGGTCCCTGGTATTGAAGAAGTGTTGTAAGACTACCTGAAGCACCTAATGTTAAACTGTGAAAATATAGAGAAATACCAATATGATAGAATTGCTACAGGCACCGCACAACATGACAACAGAAAATAAGATTAGTTAAGATATTACAAAAATATTTCATATGCTTGTCAAGAATTCTCATTGTTGGTAACAGAAGCCCCATGTGTGAACCTTAACTGCTTAAATTCTTCTGTATGTATAACTGTCCTTTAATACTTAACAATTAGTGAAGGTAGTATACCATATGTCTAGTCAAGACTCACGAGCGTTAAGTTATACACATGCTTAAGGTACCATCTTGCAATGCAGATTACATGTTATGTTATGTTTGATCAGTCAATTCATGCCAAGTGCACAAGTACCTCTTCAAAAGCCCAATCATCGTGTTGATCATTTGAATCACTGCCTCTTGGAGACCAGATCAAGCCTTCTATCATGCCACTAATCTGGTTTATCTTATCTCCAAGTGCCTGTAGTTCTCGCCAGCCTCTTTGACCTCGCATCATCTCATCCATTCTGAAATGATGCGGTCATTATTTCTGTTATAAACAATTGTACAGAAAATTGTCAATTGGCTATGAGGGAAAAGGCATTCAAGCTTCCTATACCTAAAGAAAGCTTTATGGGCTGCCGTCCCCAGGTCACCTGCTGAATAGGCCTCACTTCTGAGGACTTCTCTGTGCAGATATTTTGCACAGAATTTAGCGACCACTCTTCCTGAGACAAGGTATTAGGTCAATGTTTATTTTAGTCCAATGTTTAAAAGGTCATGGGTAAAGAAGAGCAACTGTTCTTTACAGGTAACAATACCTCCGTGTCCATCGAAAACACCAAAGAATGATGTGTCATTATCGAGATCTAGCAAAGCGGAATGCTGGAACATTGCATGCAGAATTAGAGTTTGCATTATGAAATGAGCCAGCACAAACATAGCTGAACTAAAATAGATGAAATTTCAGCTTATAAAAAGATGTCAACTAAACATGCCAGGTGGCAATGTTTTATTAGTCTATGATAAAGAACTAAATAAGTCACCAAATATTAGCCATACTTTATAAAGACACTAATTCCCTCAACAGTCATCACATCTCTGCACCGGTAATCAAATATCTGTCAACTATATATTTTTCCCCAATATGTATACAGTATAACCCAATCTTCAACTAACCTCAAATGGCAACTTTACTATTGGAAAAGAAACTCAATCCATTGTACAAACACAGAAATTTATATTAACATTATGGAGGTTTCCGTTGAGTAATGGAACCAGGAAATACGAAAATGGTAAGCAACATTAAGAAACAATGAATAGAAACTCACAGCATCTTCCATAGTTGCACGCCATCCTTGCATCGATGAGAGTCCAAATTTAAGCTTATCATTTTCCCCATCTTCAGATAGCTTTTCAGTTTTGGGGGTACTAAGGTAAACGCCCATTTTTACAAATGTACCTGACAACAGAATATGTCAGTAGGAAAAGAGGCCTTGGGGTGCACTAACAAGCTTCCGGAGTAAACATGAATGCAGCAGCATTCATCCACTTAGCATATGATTACACAGACCATCTAAACCTAGTTCCAAAGTTCTTTCTAGCATACCAACATGTTTATATCTCTAAAATTTCAAATAAAAATACCTAATCAATAAGCTTTCCACTCAAAAATCCCCTGCATACAAGAAAAAAAAACAAAAGGGTTTTACCCTGGGGCCTTCAGAGATTAAAGAGCATTTTCAGCAGAAATAGTAGTAGACAAAATCTTTTAAAAGCACCAGTGTAGATGTAACAACAAACAAAGCATATCAGGGTGCAGCAAAAATCAGCGAAGCAAGGTTCGGTTTGTTTGCCAACCTTGCCAATATACACTACTACAAATGAGTGTGTGTTTTTCAATGTCCGCCTATAACTGGCACAATTGATTTTGCCGACAATAGAAAGGAAAATCCCCCCCCCCCCCCAAGCAACAGGCCAACAACAAAACTAGTTCAATAACATAAGGGATGATGTATCATTCTTTGGCGTAGCCAAGATAGATGTGAAGATGAACCATCATAGAAAAAATAATAAAGGATTATAAACGTAGTTTACAAAGAAAACTCAAGGTAAGTCCATATCCTATTACTAGCAGTCCAACTACAGTATGTTTCTCCAGGAGCCGACCTCGTGGGGGATGGGGGGGCATGGGGGTGTTAATTGGGAGCAACCAATCCAATTCCGGCCGGATCTCCACTCAACGCCGCCGGCGAATCGAGTGGTGCGGAGGAGGAGGAGTAAGGGCTACGAGCGAAGAACAGATACCTTCAATTCGATTCGAGCCGATGCAGAGGACGGTTGCGTCGCCCCTCCCCGGCCGCGCGCGCGCGAGGAGTCCTCGCAGGGGGGGGGAGGCTAGGTAGGGTTCGGGAAGGGGACGAGGCCGTCCGCCGCCGCGACTCCGCTCGCCGGCTCGCCGGCCGCGCGCGCCAGGGAAGACGAGAGAGAGAGAGAGAGAGATGGTGGAGTAGACGACTAGTACAATACAAGTGAGGGGAGGAGGAGAAAGACGGGAAGGGACAATGGTTGGAAAGAAAAATTCACAGGATCTGGTCCTTTCTGCCATCGGAAGGACCTCTGTGTCCAGTGATTGACACGTGGATAGAACACCGATCTCAAAGCAATTTCCAGTCGCCCATGAGTCGTTGAGCACTTGGAGTACTGATTAGCATTTGCACATCAGCTTCTATTTGCTCCGTAGTAGTAGTAGTAGTATAGTAATTAATAAACTCTAAAATAAAAAAAAACTATTTAGATCTTGGATTACCCCCTAAGAAAATCTTGGCCTACATCATCGTGTACAATGCTAGTACTACTACGTATAAATAGTTGTATGTTATAGATACATCTGCGTTGTCGTGTTTACGGCATATAAATATGCTACTTTTCTGCGTGCGCGCGCGCATACATAATACGTATGTATATATATATACATATATATACATATACATGTATATATATGTATATATGTATGTATGTGTGTGTATATATGTATATATATAAAAACAAACTGCAGCTTACTTATCCATATGAGGAAGATAGGCAGATAAGCACGGTTTAAGGTATTAATGAGCTCAACATTTTACACTATAATTGGATTGATAATGGTTTGAGCTTAATTCTTATATATTTCCGGTTAATATTTTAGTGTTAGATAGGTTTGTGAAAGAAGCCATCTTGATTCATTACCGTCACTGGGAGAACAAATCTCTAATTTTTTATTTTAAAAAAAAGAAGAAGAAGTTTCTTCGTGTTGCTTTAATTTATTCTCTGACGTCTCAAACATAAACCCGGTCAAATTCCACACATCCACAGCCGACTCCTTGCAAATGCAAGCAATGAGCCAAGGACACTACAAAATGGCGCAATCCCGTCATCAAGTCGTCCATGGAATACGATGAGAAAAAACCGGTCATGAAAACGATCTACCAGATCTTGGATAGACTGATGAAGTAGTCAAAGCAAGGAGTACACGGCTAGGGCCAGCCAGTAGGAAAAGAGACGGTTTCGTGATGCATGGTCGGAGCTGCGTAATAACTGCGCGTTTTCAACGAAAATTTCAGGCTCTGAATTGCGGTGCAGTTAGGTGGCTGTTGGGTAGGGACAGGCTCGGCTCGCGTGAGGATGTGATGAACAACATGGGCCTGTGGCCCAACACCGTGCATAGTCAGCTCTACAGGCCCAAATATCCCCGTAGCTAGTACTACGTGGTATATAACCCATGTCACCCATCCCTTCAGAAATTGGCCCAATATCCTAGCTGCACACACGGATACACCTGCTGTTTTCTTCGGGCATATGGCAGCCGGCAGCGTGCGAGGTGCATGCGAGCTGCAAAACCTCTCTCCATAGCACACGATTACGATTAATTAAGTAGAGTATTAGTTAGAAAATATTCTGAAAATAGATTAATACGATCTTTCAAAATAACTTTCTTAAAGATTTTTCTTTTTCTAAAGAAATACACACCGTAAATTTAGGAAGCGTGCGTGTGAAAAAAATAAGAGAGTAGAAGTTAAAAAGTGGGGTGTCTAACCCACCCAACGACCAGGCACGCTTTGATGAAGCGATGCGTAAAAGTTCGGTCGTAGATCTTGTGTTTGGCCACATTGCACGTCACAGAATATTTCATTCCATGCTTCCGCCAGGAGGACTGGAGGAGCTAATATAACGTAGTTGGAGGGTAGGTTGAAGGTGTCAATAAACAGACAAACGGCGATGAAGAACAGCTTTCAGCAATCACCCTGTAAATTTAAAATGATGTTGCACTTGATCGTGCAGAGTTAATCAACAAAACGCTGTCTAATTGTTTGTTTATTTTTAGCTTATTAGGATAGAGTAACAAGCTGGACGGGTAGAGAGGGAGCATCTCCAGGAGAAAAGCTGCGAATATTCTGAAGCCAAATTCGCATAGCCATGGCAGCATTGGCTGGCATGGCTCCCCCCGTCTGGTCCAGCAAGTCCATCGATCCAGTCATCAGCTACCGCCGCAACAAAGATCCATCAACCCTTTAACCCGATAATCCGATAGCCGACTCTCGCTAAATTCGCGAATAATTCGTCGCATTTAAAAAAAAGGGAATCCAGCAACGTAAAACTAATTAACTACCTAGCTGGCCTTCAAATTCATAGAGCTGGTGTTCTTACGAAAATTCGTGCGAAATCGTGGAGGATACCAGGTTTGCCCGACCCGTTTAGGCGGTGGCGGCGCGCGCGTGTGATGCGCAAGCGCAACATCGCCATCGGCAGCGGCATCTTCACCCCGTAGCCAACGTCCGATTCCATTTCATCCATGCATATTATTCCTTAACCCCCTCCTCGCCTCCAGCTCTGCCAGTGATAGCTTCCACGCTACTCTCTCTTCAAGTCTACGGCGGCGTTGAGCCGCGTCGGCGGCGACGGACGGCGTCGTTCTGCTGGGCCAGGATGAGCTACTCCGGCGGCTGCTCGACCTGCCTCGAGACCATCCTCTCCGTCGTGCTCCCGCCGCTCGGCGTCTTCTTCCGCTACGGCTTCTGCAGCGTAAGCCCGCAGCTGCATTAATTCGTCGCCATTGATCGATTAGCTCGTCGATCGATCGATGCCGATGTCGCTGGACTGATTTTAATCAATTGTTTGCTGCTGTTTGCGTTTGCGTGTAGTCGGAGTTCGTCGTCTCGTCGGCGCTGACGGCGCTGTTCTACGTCCCCGGCATCGTCTACTCCGTCTGGGTCGTCATCCTCAAGACGCCGCCGGAGCCGCCGGGCATCGACGGGGAGCGGCCGTACTACATCCTCGCCTGACCACGCACTCATCAACGGCCGGTGAAATTCAGTTATTATTAGGTAATTGGTCGTTGAGCGTGTGCATAATTGAATTAATTACTCTTCTAGCTGTAATTAATGATACTGTATCATATTTACTAGGAGGCGATTGGGAAAATATGTAGCTAGTAGTAGTTAGTGGAATAGTGGTTGGTAATTCAAGGCCTCAGGGGTTGTAGCAATGATTGTACTGTTCTTTGTTCCTTATTCTTGATTTTTTTTCTTCTTCTTTTCAACGGGTTATGAGTTTATGATTGTTTAGGTCGTTGGTTGGTTGGTTGTTTATGTATGATTGTTTATATATTGTATGTGTGTGTATATATATATAGCAATGCTCCGTACTCTCCATTTGTAGTATTATACTACCAATAATATTAATGATAAATTAGTAATTTACTAATACGATGATTACGAGTAACTTTGTTATTTATATTTTTTCCTGATTAGATCGATATGTGGTTATCCATTATATTGGCATTGCTTATATTCCATCAAGAAACCAAAAAAATGGGGTATAATTCAATGACAATTATACCCTATATTTTTTGGGATAATAATACCTTTTCACATTTCTACTACAGTAGAGAGCACCTATATATGTATGTATAGGGGATCGGTTGATTCTTGTTCTAGGGACAAATGGTGGGACGATTTGTTAGTGAGTGCAGCCAACTGCTAATTTAATTTGCAGTGGATGCCTGGATGGATGTGAGCCATGTTGTTTAGATTCATGGATTTGTTTACATACAGAGATCGATAAATGGTGTTGCATGGTTGCCTTTCACGTTGCTAACTGTTTGTCTCCGAGTTTGAGCTGAAGTTTCCTTTTGTCAAGCCGAAGTGCTGAACTGATGAGCTCTGTTGATAATTCGAGATTCATGAGTGTATGCACCTGCATAATTTTTGACTGTGCAGTGGATATAGAGGACGGATTTTTATCCGTTATCTTAAAAAAATTGAGATTTACGAGTAGAAATACGGGGACTTCTAGATTTCAATCACCTGATAATCCTGAAAAAAATCAGTCAAATTACTAACCGTGTATAAACGTGGAGATTTGTGACCTCTCTTCTTCTCCGGCGATGGCTGTAAGACTTCACGTCGGCCATATGAATAACTATTCATCTGCAATCATACAGTAACAGGACTGAGAGTTCAATTAAGCTTCATTTGTACCCGGTTACGTGTGTTGGAATTGCAGACTAGCGTAAGTGCAGATGCGGGGAACATTTTCTCAGCTTCCTAAACCGAGCATGTCTGTTCAAGTCCCCTCTTGAGTCTGTCTGACCGTACCAGGTGGAGGAAAAACATTCAGAAAATTGCACGCACTATGTCTGATCAATCTGACAATGCTCAAGAGATCCAGTAGAACAGGCTAGCAATTGTCAATGTCTACCAAATACTACTAACAAGGACTTTGTTGAGACAACAATGGGATTAATGGCCACTTTCTTACTTTGTCCGGGATGATGAAGGGTAAGGCAGCAGTTCTGAATCTTCCGGGTTATGTGTGAGTTTAGAAGTTCAGAACTCTTGATGAGTGGCACGCTGCACACTGTTGGGGATTTGAACTTTGGAGTTTAATACCACTTTAAGTAGTATACAGTTTGATACGGAGTACGTTTTTTTAGAACAAAGGCCGGAAACAATTTGATAAATAAACACACATCTACCCTCGTCTCGCCGTTTACAGTCGCCTGGGACGCAACCAATGCTCTCCAAATTCCCATATGATTCCATACCATACTCCGTAATTCATAAGCAGGTGAAGCAACAGTTTTCTATATGATTCCACACCTTCCATGTTGTGCATAACATAAACAGAGCTATTCTGAAAGTCAATGCTGGGGCTTGTAAGATGCTTTCAGTGCAGTACCAGTAACATGCAAGATTAAGAAAATTCACAATTTGGTAGTACATAACTATACCAATCTCACCTAAACAAACCGAGCATCATGCATGTGTTAATGTCCCTGAAGGCCAGAAATACGGATCAGAATTCAGAGTTCAGACTTCATGCTTAGCGGCAGCCGGTCCGATGCTAATCTTTTTTTCGGGTTGTGTGTTGATACTATCGGTGTGTATATGGTGGTTATTTCGTTTCTTTTTTTCTAATTACGTTGTAATTTTATAATTTTTTTACTGTATTAATATGAAAAAGAAAAAAACTTCAGAACAGAACCCTGCTGCTGCTGCAAGCCTGCAACGCAGACCTTATCCGCGTCCAGGCTCCGTCACGCGGTCGTTGGATGCGACCACGCGGCGATCCAACGGCCACGGAGACGCTCCACCCAACCTCCGATATTTTTTTCTCTACTCCTCTCCCTTATCACCTTCCTCCAAACTCACCCCCCAAGTCCAAGGTTCTACCGGGGTTTCAGACTTCTCTCTCCTCTTCTTCTTCTCTCCCTCCGCTGCTCGTCGTCACCGACCTCCAAATCCCAACCAAAATTCTCTCGCCATTGCGGGGATTGGAGCCCAAGGATAAGCTCTGCCCTAGGCGCGCATGCCTCTCCTCCTCTTCCCCATCTCCCCTCCGTGCGTGCCACCGCCGCGGCCCCGCCTCCGCCGCCTCTCCCCGCCGCCGCCCATGGCGGCCGTCGCGCCGCCGACGCTGAGCACGCCTGTGACCATACTCCCATCCGTTTCCGTCGGGCTCCCGCCGATCCCGCCCCCTGCTACTGATGATTTCCACTGGCTCGACCTCTTCGCGTTTCTCAACTCACCCGCGGATTCCTACCAGATTCCTGTGGAGGAGCAGGAGGGGGTGGGTGAGGTGGAGGTGGAGGTGGAGAGGGAGAGGGAGCGGGCGAGGAAGGCGGAGCACCGGCGGCTGCGGCAGCGGCAGGTGAAGGCGGAGACGGAGGCGTGGGCGCGGGCCGCGGACGAGTACCGGGAGCTCGAGCGGGAGATGCTCGACCGGAAGCTCGCGCCCGCGCTGCCCTACGTCAAGTCGCTCTTCCTCGGCTGGTTCGAGCCGCTGCGCGACGCCATCGCCCGGGACCAGGAGGTGCAGCGGCGGAAGCGGGTCAAGCACGTCTATGCCAAGTACCTGCTCCTGCTGCCCGCGGACAAGGTGGCCGTCATCGTCATGCACAAGATGATGGGCCTCCTCATGTCGAGCAAGGATGGCGGCGCCAGCGTCCGTGTTGTCCAGGCCGCGCACTGCATCGGCGAGGCTGTTGAACGCGAGGTGAGTAGTTCAGTTCTAAAGTTTTAGGAGTAAAGGCACGGCGATTTTCATGCCATTCACGCACAACAATGCCTCGCGATCTATTGGTGGTGATCAGTCACGTTACTGTACTTAACACTTGACTGGCTATGGTGTTTTTGGTAGTCGCAATAGCCGTGCAGGGATGTGTTTATGATTTTCTTCTGATTGTCCAACAATTTGATCCAGAATCCACACAACAACTTAGAAGCTTTGACAGTTTAGTCAAGCCAGGATGGTAAATTGGAGTGGTTTAGCGCTTTGTACAACTGATAGATTTTTTAGGAGTTAGGATGTGTGCTCTCATAATTGCATTGAAATGTGATCATCATGTGAAGATGTTGAGACCTAGGAACATTTGTTAAGACACAGTATGGTCTTATAAGTTGATGATAGCTACGCTAGCCACTGTACAAGAGATTTTCTTGTGGTGACATGGTTGCAGATTAGATATTGTGTTTGAGACAATGAATATTCCAATGGCATATCATACAATGTTCAACTCTTGAACATATATGTATCTAAATTAGCAACGCTAGGGGTGACAAAGCTCTTGACGTGTTCAAAACTGTAAAAGGGGTTAGGGACTCTTCTTCCTGCTGAGTCATCTATTCATCTTCCGTGTGAGAGTTGTGTATCTATGGTAACTTAATGAAATTTATTGCTCCAATTCCGGTGGAACTCAATACTATCGAAGATTCTTCTTTTTGGAATTTCAGTATTCACCAAGCAATGTAACCTTTAGTGACATTTGAGTTGGCTGTGTGTTGAATGCTTTTGGTTTGTTTGTTCTGTAGTTCAAAGTCCAGACATTCTTTCAGAAGACAAGGAAGAAAAGTGCAAGCAAAACTGAAGGTGAAAATGATAAGGCATTAGAGAAGGAGCAGGCCAAATGCCGGAAACGTGTTAAGAGTTTGGTTAGGAGGAGAAAGTTGACTGAAGCACAGAAGATTGTGCAACAGGAGATTGAATTGGAAGAATGGGGCACAGAAGCCCAAGTGAAGGTGTTTTTTTGCCCACTGCACCCACAATCACAGCCTTCTTGTATTATGTATTGCAAAATCTTAACCCTCTTTTTGGGACTGCAGTTAGGGACTCGCCTGATTGAGTTGTTACTGGATTCTGCATTTGTACAGTCACCAGCTGACCAAACACCAGAGAGTTCTCCTGATATTCGACCAGCATTTAAGCATGTACTTCGACAACCTATAGTAGAAAATGGGTAGGGTAGCACGTTCTTCTCTACTGTTTACTTCTGTTGTATACTTGCATGTTGTGTCTGTTCAGACATAGTCACATACACTTATCTTTGATTGAGGTAGATATATTTGTGACATTTATGTTCGATGTGCAGGAGACTGAAGAAAAAGCACTGGGTGATAGAGTGTGACCCTCTTGTGCATGAGGGGTTTGAAAGCACTGTAAGTTTAATTTGCACCCCTATGCAGGTTTTTTTTCTTGATTGAAAGATCATCTGGCTCATTTATGTTTATCTTCCTGTACATGTTATGTGGATTTTCTCAATTGTGCCAAACATTTAGCAGACTTACATTTTTATTTGGCAATTGTTTTGTCTGTGCAAATGATTGTTTTTTCAGATATATTTAGAGATTTGAATATGTTGCAGGCTAGGCACGTGGAGATACCCTATCTTCCAATGCTTGTGCCTCCTAAAAAATGGAAGGGGTATGTTGATGATTCAATTCACATGTACTATCAGTTAGCTCCATATGATATTTATTATTCATTTCATTAACATGTGAAAGAACCTATATTTGGTTAAGGTACTATTACTTCCTGCATCTTTTCGCTGGTGATTTTAATTTGTTAGCCATATTTTGTTTCAGCTATGATACAGGTGGGTACCTTTTTCTGCCCTCATATATTATGCGGACACATGGTGTGAAAGATCAAAAGGAAGCCATTAAGAGTGTTCCGAGAAAACAGCTACGGACAGTATTTGAGGTCAGCTGCCAGTGACTACTCAGCTATTAGACAATCACGCATTTTATTCTGAACATGCATTCGTTTGGCATAATGGCATCAATATTTACCATGAGAAAATATTATTAAAGCATTAATCTCCTCTTTCAGAAGCTAAAAGCATTTTCTGCCTACTCACCATGCTGTATTTATTCCATGGATGTTTATTCAATTGCGCGTCCTTAATTTTTGAATGAACTGACAATGCATATCCATCTGTGAGTCTTTGACCGACTAGCATTCTGATTTCTGAATTATTATCATATTGGCATTTGGCAGGCATTAGATACCCTTGGGAGTACTAAATGGAGGGTGAATAGAAGAGTACATGATACTGTTGAGACTATTTGGAGTCGAGGTGGGGGCATTGCAGGACTGGTTGATAAGGGAGATGTAAGTAACTCAAATGGAAATGTTTGTTAATTCTGACATTACAAACATCGTTAAAGAAGGCAAAGAAAACTAATCGTGAACATGCGATCTGTTTGTGCTTTGGTTTTCTTTATAGATTCCTCTACCTGAACGACCAGAAACGGAGGATACAGATGAAATACAGAAATGGAAGTGGAGCTTAAAGAAGGCAAAGAAAACTAATCGTGAACTGCATGCTGAGCGATGTGATACAGAGCTTAAACTCTCTGTATGTGATATAAGTTTGCACTCTGTACCTTCAGATATTTCTTCATTTTTTTCGTATGTTATGACATTACCACCTGTAAACAGGTTGCTCGGAAAATGAGAGAGGAGGATGGATTTTATTATCCCCATAATCTTGATTTTCGTGGCCGCGCATACCCTATGCATGCACACTTGAGCCACCTAGGTTCAGATCTATGCAGAGGTGTTCTAGAGTATGCTGAAGGGCGGCCATTAGGAAAGTCTGGTTTTCGCTGGTTAAAGATTCATTTGGCTAACAAATATGGTGGAGGAATTGAAAAGCTTTCTCATGAGGGCAAGGTAGCATTTGTGGAGAACCAGTTGCCTGATATATTTGATTCAGCAACTAATCCTGTTGATGGGAATTGCTGGTGGATGAATGCTGAGGATCCTTTTCAATGTTTAGCTGCGTGCATGGATCTTTCTGACGCCTTAAAAAGTTCATCACCTCAGTGTGCTGTTTCTCACCTACCTATTCATCAGGTATTGCTTTAACATGCGGTGCATGTAATGATGTAACATCCTTCATTGAGAGACACAAGTGAGGACCTCTGATCAGGTTATACTGGCTTCAAAGTAAAGTTGGTGGGCTTCTATGAATTGTCTCATCAATTTTTCTTATTTTTTAGAGGGAATTGTCAGAATGTTAGATATACGAGCCTAGTGGTTCTCATCAATGGCATAAGCAATAGATCTAATAAGGGGACAACAGGATTTTGTCTGACTTAGATGAAAACTAACACTGTTGACACAACACAGCAATATAATCTTTACTGCATAGTCATGCCAGGTTAATCTTACATTTAATTATGACAGCAATTGGATTAATCTATTTCTGCACGACCAGCATTTGCCTTGATATTACTAATAATTGGGTAACATTTCATCTATCAGGATGGTTCGTGCAATGGTTTACAACACTATGCTGCTCTTGGAAGAGACTATGTAAGTTTTGTGTCCCTGCTATGATGTGTGAGCTTCATTCAGCTAACTTATTGTTATCTAACTCAACTCATGATATACTATCTGCTATATGCTTATTGGTAATTGTATAGTCAGTGGTAGTTATTAATCGTTACATTGTTAAATAAGTGCATTTGAATCCTCAATTATTTGTAAGATAGTCTTGAACAGAGAAAGTGAAGATGCTTTCTGGTTTGTGCCAATGAAAATCTTCCATCTAGTTGATCCTCTTGTGCGCTGTTTTTGCAAAAATTTTCAGTGCAAATGCACAATTTGGTGATATGTAAACTTGGTTTGTAGTTTGCATTATTGAGTGTTCTACTGTTCCGCAGATGGGTGCAGCTGCTGTCAATTTAGTTCCTGGAGAGAAACCTGCAGATATCTACTCAGAGATTGCTGCTAGGTGAGTTCTCTTTGCTAGTGTTCATTTTTGTTCATTATTTCTTATGCACACCACAGTCTGGGATATCCATTGTTTCCCTGCAATTATAGGTTGTTGTTTCTTCAGACCCTATAATTTTGCTATCATTAAGGATCGAGCAACATGCTTCATCCCCAAAGTGCTTGTAGCTCAAAACTTCTTGCTATTAACCTCGGTTGTGATCTCAATGCTGTACTGAATTTATTAAGTAGCAGTAGGTATCTATAAACTTTATTTTATCTTCTTGGAACTATTAGGAAATAGGAGTATAATGTATTTAGTGAAAAATTCAAATTCAGTTTTCACATGAATTTACCTTTTTAAAATCAAATCACAAATTATACTCCTTTGTTAAAACATGATTCCAAGTTCCAACCAGTGCTGAAGAGAAGAAATGCACTAACCTACATGTTTGGCTTCTCAAAATCAAAGTAGATAGATGTCCATGCATTGTGTTGTGGTAAAAGAGCTTCTACAAAACATATTTAATCACTTATTTTCTGCAATACTAAATTGCCACAAGAGACTTTTGATTTAGGATTTTCCAAGCTACATAACATATTTATGTAACTTCTGTGCCATCTGATAACTCAATTATTAGCTAATAGAGTCTTGATTTCATGATGTATTGTCCTGATGCCAAGTGTGCTCCTGAGGATATAAATTAACAATGCTTTGACATGAACTTGTCTGAAGGGTGCTGGATGTTGTCCGGGAAGACTCGATGGAGGATCCTGCGTCTAATCCAACTGCTTCATTAGCAAGGGTTTTAGTCGATCAGGTTAGCCTTCGCGTTCTCCCTTTCTTCTCCTAAATTCCAAGCCTTTTTTTTCTTTCATGTACTTTCTTTAACAAAACAATTGAGACCTGCATTTGGTAGCATACAGGTGGATAGGAAGCTTGTCAAGCAGACAGTAATGACATCAGTTTATGGTGTCACATATATTGGTGCTCGTCAACAGATAACAAAGAGACTGCAAGAGAAAGGGCTCATTACAGATGACAAATTGCTGTATGAAGTGTCCTGCTATGCTACCAGGGTATGCTTGACTTGCATTTGACCTTCGGTATTTATTTATTTTGGTTTTGTGTGTGTGGTGGGGAGGGGGGGGGGGGGGGGAGGTCTCCCTATTGATCGCTTTAGTAAGACGAGCATGTTTTGACTATTCATTTTCTGATGAAGGTAACGTTGGATGCATTAGGCCAAATGTTCCAGTCTGCCCGTGGTATAATGGCATGGCTTGGTGATTGTGCAAAGGTATACAGTTTTTCCACACCTAAATGAATTTGTTTTCTCAGTTTATTTCAAATTCGACTAGATGTCTTAACTTATCCTTTTAAAAAGCTTCTCTGGTAGCTAAGTCTTCAAATATTTTTTCCACACTTGTGGACAAATGCTCCAGATGATTGCTTCAGAAAACCATCCTGTCAAATGGACGAGTCCTGTTGGTCTTCCGGTTGTTCAGCCCTACAAGAAATATAAGAACTACATGGTGAGCTACTTATCAACAGGCAAACAATGTGCTTCCTCTTCTTTCTTTCTTTCTTCTTTTTTAAAGTCTGAACTAAGCAGTATTACCTGGATAACATGTGTTCTTGTATCCGCAATTCTGCAGTGTTTCATCGTTTATTACCATTCTTGCTTCCCTTTTCTGGCACTTCTTTCAAAATGGATTTGATTGATTGATTGTATATATGACCAAATTCAAGCGTAAACATGTAAACTCACATATGTTCTCTATGTATTTTCCTCTGATTTTTTTAAACAAATAAAAAACTTAGTCTGTGAGTTCTATTTCTGGGGCTTGCTGTCATGAGTATGCTAAAATCATCGTTGTCTGAAACTTGTGCCAGGCAGCACTGGCAACAAGCAGGATTACCTTTCTTTAATTCATGCAAGAATCACCCATATTGCTCTGTCATTTGTTTTCACCATTTTGTAAGCCTTTTGAAAGTTCACCCCACATATGAGCAATGGATATTTAGGAAGAACCACAACTCATCCATGTTAAAATGTTCATTTAGTCACATCCTCTTCTGTTCTTATGGATAACCCATTTTATCATTCCATGGTTCAGTGGCACATTGTCATGACAAATTCCAGATACTGTTATAGTTTTGCTGCATTGCCCCTCTCTGAACACTATATTCATCATCACTGTACAGATTCGAACTTCACTGCAATGTCTGGCTTTACGACGGGAGGGAGATGCAGTAAGTAAAACTACTTTCTTGATCGATTTTTTTGTTCGTTCTTTCATTATTGCGATTAATATTGCTGTCACAATTTCCAGATTGCACTCCAGCGGCAAAAGGCAGCTTTTCCTCCAAATTTTGTGCACTCTCTCGATAGTTCACACATGATGATGACTGCAATTGCATGCAAAAAGGCTGGTCTTCATTTTGCAGGTTTGATCTGATTTACTGGTTCCATTGCTATCATAAATAATTACCAGCAACGTAGCTTCCCTAATTTTACATGGTTATTGCAGTGCAAGTACATTTTAAGAGATTGAACTGCATTGCTATCTGCTTTTATCCAAAAAATGTACACTGCTTCACAAAAACCCCACATTTGAAGTATTGAAATTTTGTTCTTGAACTTCTGGCAAATGTACCAGTGGTTCATCTTAACCTTGTCCAATCCTGACAAAAGCCATTTAATAAGTACCTGCACGGCTGCAAATACTACCTTTGCCTTTACATTATAAAACCATTTTTCTACATTAATGGTGATACAAGCTGTTCTGTTCATTTGTGATATGCAGCTGTCTACTCAATTTTTGCTTTTACTGTAAGGTTGATGTAAATCAAAGGTCCTGATGGAACATGGATGGCAGATTCCATTTTATGCTTCTTGTTGATTTGATGTTAATATAGGGATTAAAGTGTTACTGTATTGTGTCCGTGGTGATTGTTGGCCTCAAATCGTTTTCGGTGAATTGCACAAGTATATTTTACTAGGGAGCCCAGAATTTATATTTTATAGTATTTACATTTTTTTAGATAATTGAAGCTTTCATTGAACTCAGCCAATTACATCAAGGAGATACAACTGCACTGAGAAGCTCTTAGATAATATTCGCATTTTATTGTCTACATCTTTTGTGCAGTTCTAATCTATATTGCTTTTTGTCCATGTACTTCGATGCAGGGGTGCATGACTCGTTTTGGGTGCATGCATGTGATGTTGATAAAATGAATCAGATACTGAGAGAACAATTTGTGGATCTTTACAGCATGCCAATTCTTGAAAATGTATGCTAACTGGGAGTATTCACTCAACAGTATCTCTCTGTACTTCAACCTGTGAGGATTACTTTCCCTAACAATTTGTTTCTTTCAATTTGAATATTTCTTTCAGTTGCTCAAGGAATTCCAGACATCATTCCCAACACTAGAATTTCCTCCCTGTCCTTCACAAGGGGACTTCAATGTGAGAGAAGTTCTTGCTTCGACCTACTTCTTCAACTAAGCTTAATGGGAAAGTTTTGCGCATGCAGCAACTGAGTAAGTTCAGTGTGGTAATAGCTGAATAGCCAGCCATATTGCTGACACCATGGTGATTTGGAGCCAAGTACGAAATGTGATGCTGAACTGAATCCTCCAAGGACCTTTGCATAAGCAGCAAGCACACCATTGCAACTAGCTGGGAGTCTGGAACAATATATGGGTTTTTGTCATTGGCAAATCAATTCCGCAGACTGCAAATTTTGGAGGAAGCTGAACAAACCTCAGTACTTCCTGCTGATGTTTTTAGGTTCATGCAGGATCTACTGGGCTTTCAGTTCAGGCATTTGCTATTGGCTCAGGAATTCATCATATGCTATACCCAGCCAAGGAAGGCGATTTTGCGGCATAGGAGTAACAGGTTATCAACTACAGATTACTACTGATCGATACTAGTCCTGCTGACTATCCTGACCAATTTGATCATAGGCGACAGTTGAACTATAATCTCACTGTCTATACATGTAACATTATCTTCTGGCCTCTTAAGACTTTATAGCTGATTGCTGTATCAGTGCGGTGACGTTGTAACAATGTGTAGAATACAAGTGCCAAAGAGAAGTGTATACTAGTATACAAAATTGCTGGATGCTGTTGACAGCAAGCAACGTGAGAGAGAAATGTACATGAAAACGGCTCGACTTTGTTGATTCGTTCAAATATCTGTTTCCTCAAGGCATGATCAGTTCATTTTCAAAATAAACCTTACCATTGTTGGTAAAACCTACCAAATTTTTAGTAAGATCAAGATGTGGGGGTTTGGTTGAGAAAGTGTTTTCATCTTTCGAGGGGATATCACCTCGTTTCGTGAATGTTATATAAATGATTATCAAAAATTTTTAAAAGAATGATAAGATAGATTAATATGAAATATATCATTTCACAACATGCAAATTAAAATTCAACTTTGACAAGTTGTAACAAAAATAACAAATATATTTCTGAATGTACGTTAACTATTTCGGTTTAATTTGTTTTTTTTGCAATATGTAGAAGTTGAATTTGATCTTATATTGTGGAGTGATATGTTTCATATTAATCTATATTGTTAATTATTTTTAAAATTTTTTAATAACTATTTAGATGACATGCAAGTAACGATGAGATATCCTTAAAATCCATATCCGGTTTGGTTTGATACCTACCAATTTTTTGTGTAGTTATGTGAATAAAATTTGTTGAAATTACCAAATTTGTAGGGACTGGGTAAGCTTACGAAAGTAAAGTCTTAATTGTTTGTTTGCGTGCATGCAGTGGCCACTGGCCAGAGGCTGCGATGCAGCGTCCAGCCGTTCGAATGTACGAACTAGTGTAGAGGTTCGAAATTTGAATCGCTCCGGCGAGTCGGCGCTATAATCGCGGCGCTCGATCTGGCCCACCGAAGCTTCCAGGTAAGGATCAGATTTACCGGCGTATCTTGACGGTCACGTCAATCCCCCGTCCACCGGCCGATATATATGCCGCCGACTTCGAACTCGATCCCTCTCCATTTCACAAAATCACACATATCCCATTTAATTTGCAGCCAATCACGAAACCCTAAACCCTCGGGGCAATGGCGGCGGCGGCGGCGGGGGCAGCATGCAGGAGGGCGTCGTACACGCTCCTCGGCCCGCCGGTGGAGCGCCTCCGCGCGGCGGTATCGGCGGCTGCTGATCACGCCGCCGCGGCATCCAGCGGGGACCCGTTCGTCGACCTGCTCGACTCCAACTTCAACAAGCCCAAGCCGACGCCGCCGGCGAAGCGGCTCACGGAGAACGCCTCCCCGACGTTCGCCTCGTCGGGGGACCCCTGCCTCGACTTCTTCTTCCACGTCGTCCCCGACACCCCCGCCTCCACCGTCACCAACCTCCTCTCCGCCGCATGGACCGCCGAGCCCAACACCGCGCTCCGCCTCGCCTGCAACCTCCGCGGCGTGCGCGGCACCGGCAAGTCCGACCACGAGGGCTTCTACGCCACCGCGCTCTGGATGCACGACCACCACCCCAAAACCCTCGCCCTCAACGCCCCCAGCGTCGCCGAGTTCGGCTACCTCAAGGACCTCCCCGAGCTCCTCCACCGCATCATCCATGGCGGCGTCTCCACGAGGACGCCACCCCCCGCCCGCACCAGATCGTACCATCCAAGCCGCGCGAGGAAGGAGCACCGCGACCCCGCCACGAGGGCGGCGCGCATCGCCGCCAGCCAGGAGAAACACCGCAAGATCTCGGAGAAGGCCGCCATGGAGCGCAGGAAGAAGCGCGCCGAGGCCGCCGTGAGGGCCGTCGAGATGTACGCCCGCGACCCCAAGTACCGCTTCCTTCACGACAGGACGGCGGATCTGTTCGCGGACCTCATCGCCGACGACATGCGCAAGCTCAAGGACGGCAAGGTCACCAACCTCTCGCTCGCAAGCAAATGGTGCCCTTCGCTGTACAAGTGCTACGACCGCTCCACCCTCCTCTGCGAGTCCATCGGCCGCCGCCTCTTCCCCAAGGGCTCGGATGCCGAACTCCCGGAGGACTTGCCCGACGAGTACTACGCCTACCGCGTCCGCGAGCGTCTCCGCAAGATGGCGCTCGTGCCGCTCCGCCGCGCGCTCCATCTCCCCGAGGTGTACATCTCGGCGCGGCGGTGGGGGGACGTGGTGTACTCGCGCGTGGCATCCGTGGCCATGAAGAACTACACCGACCTCTTCCTCGAGCACGACCACGATCGCTTCAATCTCTTCCTCAACAAGGTCAAGACCGGCAAGGCGAAGATCGCCGCGGGCGCCCTGCTCCCGCACGACATCCTGGCCTCCGTGGTCCACTACGACAAGGAAAGCAACGAAGTCGCCAACCTACAGTGGAAGCGCATGGTCGACGACCTGCTGGAGCTCGGCAAGCTCAACAACTGCCTCGCCGTGTGCGACGTGTCGGGCAGCATGGGAGGCCGCCCCATGGACGTCTGCGTCGCGCTCGGCCTCCTCCTCTCGGAGCTCTGCGACGAGCCGTGGCACCACCGTGTCATCACCTTCAGCAAACGCCCGCGGCTGCATCACATCAACGGCGAGACCCTGTACGAGAAGGCGGAGTTCATCCGCACGATGGATTGGGGCTTTAACACCGACCTCCAGGCGGTGTTCGACCAGCTCCTCCACGTCGCCGTCTCCGGCAACCTGCCACCGGAGCGGATGGTGAAGAAGGTGTTCGTGTTCAGCGACATGGAGTTCGACCAGGCGTCGTCAAGGCCATGGGAGACCGACTACGAGGCGATCACGAGGAAGTTCAACGAGGCCGGCTACGGCTGCGCGATCCCGGAGGTGGTGTTCTGGAACCTGAGGGACTCGTGCTCCGTCCCGGTGACCGTGAACCAGAAGGGGGTGGCGCTGGTGAGTGGCTTCTCCAAGAACATGCTCAAGCTGTTTCTCCGCGGCGGCTACGAGACGATGACGCCTCGGAACGTCATGGAGAGGGCCATCTCCGGGAGGGAGTACGAGAAGCTCGTCGTGTTCGACTGATCTGATCGGTGCGCATTTACCGAGAATGAATCCCCGTCGTCTTGCAGAGTCTCGATCTGCTAGTTTAGCTTTTTGTGTTTTTGATTTCTGTTTTTGTCATCAAAGACGGGCTTGGAAACGGAAATAAATCCCAAATTCTTAGCTTAATATTTTGTTATAGATTTGCTTTGTGTTTTTCCATGAAACTTGAAAATTTCATCCATTATTTTGATCTGATTCCTGTTTCGATGCAAAGCTGCAAATCATATATATTCCGTGGAAAGTCCAAATACTGCATTCTTTAGTCTGAAAGGGAGATGGATTTTTGTTTCTCAGGGGATATTCTCTCGTTTTATGCATAACGTATATCAAAAAAATTGAAAAAAATATCAATATATATCGATATATGATATATCTTTTCACAAACATGCAAGGTAAAATTTGACTTATACAATTCAAAAAATAACAATTTTGACTGCGAATTCAATTCATAGTCAAAATTATTATTTTTGTTTCTACTAGTGTAAGTTGAATTTGAATATGAATGTTTGTGGAATGACATACTATATATTGATCTATCTTACTAAATTTTTTCAAATATTTAATGACTTTTGAGGTGACATGTAAAAAAGAGGGAACATCCTATTAATGGATGATTAGAGTTTCCGGTCTGAAAGCATCTGTTTAGAATCCTGGTTGCTGTTTGGTACTCCTAGACACTAAATCAGTATCGTTTTAGGTCTAACAGTATTTGAGCATAGGCCAAAATTTGCAATTCACAGTGGCTGTATGCATGTATCGCAAAATTGGATTGATCTCAGCCTTTTCCGCGCAAACAATGAGTCCATATGGGCCGCAAAGAATCGCGAGCACTCGTGTAATTAAGCCTCAAAAGTTTCGATTAAGTTGGAGGGCCAATTTAAGTTGGAATGCAGCAATCTTAGATTGAGTTACTATCAGAGCCTCATATGTTTTCTTTTGCAATACAGTTACTGTTCATGGCTTCAAGCCATCTCGTACATTCACAGTTTCAACACAACGAACTTCTGATATGTCAGGAGTCCAAAGAATCACCTGTGCTACGTACATAAAAATAATGAAGGAATAATCAATGGCACGCACATACATACACATCCTGCCATGGCGGGTCACAAGAATGCCGCGGCGCCGGTGGCGATCGCCGCCTCGCGCCAGTCGATGAGAATCGCGGTGGCGGCGTAGTGCGTGAGCGCGCCGGCGAGCACGAGCACGTGGAAGATCTGGTGGCTGTGGCCGACGCAGTCGAACGTCCCCGGCCGCCACCGCTCCGGCACGCGCGCCACGTAGAACCCCGCGCCGGCGGCGTACACGAGCCCCATCACCAGCTCCAGCGACAGCGCCAGGTAGCACTCCGGGTGTCCCCAGTTGAGCCACAGCGCGTGCAGCGCCGGCACGACGCCGGAGAGCCCCATGGACACGAACAGCCCCGCGCGGATGTGCCGCAGCCGCGGCGACGACCTCGCCGGCGCCAGCAGCGCCGCCACCACAAGCAACCCCAGCGCGGTGATCGCCGACAGGTAGGCCACCTGCGCCACGGCCTGGCCGAGGAACGCGTAGTATACCGGAGGGAAGAAGGAGGCGACGATCATGACGGCGATGCCGGCGTAGTCCAGTTGCCAGAAGAGGCGGCTGAACCTGCGCGAGTGGCACGCCAGGAGGTGCGCCGTCGCGCTCACCGCCAGGCACGTCATGGCGCCCACCAGGAACACCGTCCGCGGCCACCTCGCCAGCGCATGGCCTCCGCCGCCGCCCAACAACGCCGGCAAATCCTTCCCCACCAAGCTCTGCACATACCAGATCAATCCTCACGTTATTCATCAAAGTATAGTTGCCAAACAGAGGAAATGATATGGCACGTTATTCAAATTATGGTTGCGAAACAGAGGAAATTATATGGATTTTGCTGGAGCAGATGCATTTTGTTTCTTGTCAGAATGATACATTTGAGAACGACAAGATCTGCAACTTTGCAAGTTGGTGCTCAAGTCTGCAACGATTGACTCCATTTGGTTGTTTTTTTTTTCTTTCTGAAACGTCATTTGGCTGGTTGCAATTGCATCAGATCTATAGCTAGGTAGGGTAGGAAGGAAACGAACTTTTTTTTAAAAAAATGGTCCTGAAGAACAATGCACACTGTAGTACTTTCCTGCCGTCCTGATCAATCAGACAGAGATGCATCTAATCTAGGACCCAAAATGCAACCAACCTTCACTAATAATCGCCATCCAATATAATAATTGCCTTCTAAAATCTCACCATTTCATCCTAAGACGTGCTTAGCTGTCGTCCAGCTCAGTGACTTGCCAGCCTAATTTCTTTTGTCACTATACTACACAGCATGCCCAAGTGCATGTAACGTTGTGGCCTGCCGTTCTGCTTGGATGTATACAGCTAACGGCTTTGTGTTTTTATATACGCAATTCTATAATTCAGAGGGACAGTGTTGAACTGGATGTTGGTAGGTAGGTCTGGACTTTGAAAGATTCCTCTCGGTTAGTGGCTACCGATGTCTGCACAGCTGGAACACTACAGTTGTTTGTTCTTGGGCAATAGTTCCTTTTTTCTTGGAATGATAATGTTCTGTTCTATGATATATTGATATATGCTATCGAAGTTTTGAGCTATGAAAAGAAATTTGTGTTCTTTTGAATGCAATTCCACGATTTAATCGAATTCGCGCGTGTAAACAGCGAGATAGAATACTGGTCAAAGTTTGAAAGAAACGAAACGTTTCAAAGATTTGTTCGCCTTACCGTGCTGTTGGTCTCCCACGACGCGTTGTTGGCTGATGACGCCACCAAGAACGTCATGATCCCCGGCGCGGCGGCCGCGGCCGTCGCCCCCTCCGTCCCGCCGGCGACGGCGAGCCACAGGAACAGGAAGAAGCCTCCCAGATGGCTGCAAAAAGAGAGAGAGGAACAAACGTCAGGCAACCGATGGAGCTCGAGCAAGAAGAGGCGAATTGGAGGAGGCAGCAATGGCGGCGGGCGACGACGTACGTCCAGACGTTGAGGGTCTCGTTGTGCCAGGCGAAGGCGCTGCGCAGCGCGTCGCGGACGGACCACTCGCAGCGGTAGTGCCCTCGGATGAACTCGTTGTCCTTCAAATAGTCCGGCAACTCCTCGAACCGCATCAGCCGCGGCAACCCCACCTTCTTCCCCGCCGCCGAGGACGACGACGACGACGACAGCGCCACGACCTCCTCCTCCTCCTCGGCACCGGCGCCGCCCACCTCCGCCGCGTGCCCCCCACAGCACCTCCCTCCCCGGTGGCGCCGCCGCGCCACCGCCGTCTCCGTCACGGTCGTCGTCATCGTCGCCATGCCGCTCGCTCCTGGCGCGCGAGGGGGGAGTGTGCCGCCGTGTGAGCCGAGCCTAAGCAAAGCTTAAAAAACTCACGACGACGAACTCGCCCCCAAATTCCCAAGCCGCACAGCCGAAACCGAGACTTTATGTAGAGCGCGCGTCTCGATCCAACTCCGAAACCCAGACAGCCCGCCAGCGCGTGCGTGCGCATGTACAGCACCGTCGGATTCGGCTCGGATTCACTCGCGAGCGCGTGGGATTTATTGGTTCGTTCATTCGTGTGGCGAGACGACCGCGAGGTGGGCCGCCGGACGGAAGGTTTGGCGCGCGGCAGGTGGTGGTGCGCTCCCCATCCCCTGCGTTTCTAGACGGGTTTGAACTATTGAAAGCTTTGACGTTTGACTCGACGACGCGATGGGCTGCGAGATTCGCGGTTGCGTCTTCTGGTGTGGTGGACTTTAGGTTTGGGCAAACCGGTCGTCGGGGCGGCGAACGGACGGATGGGAATGGGATGGTGGGGGCCTGGGCGGCTATAGCTGCAGCTGTGTGTTGGATGCTTAGGAGTGAAAACGGTCACGGCGCTATTTTCGTATAAGGGTACCGTTTGTATTATTTATAAAATTTATTTTTTTCTAATTTTTTACATTACATTAATGATCGAGTAGTTTAAATAACAAATATGATCGGTTTTCCGATCGATCAAGTATCATTTTCGAAAAGATAATACTGATTCCGACAGTTTCCGATCGTTTTCACCCTCTAGGGGCGGCTGTCGCTGTGGGTGCGTGTGATGTGAAGACGTCACGCCACAACCGGGGGAGCGGAGAAGGTTCTGACGTGCGGCGCGGCGTCTGGCACGGCCACGTTTCTGTGGTTGATACCCTTGTTCGGGACGGGGTTGGCACGGGCACGCTTATGTGGTTGATATGATATACTCCTATATCCATGTTCTGTACGGTTGGCACTTGGCAAGGGCACGTTTTTGTAGATTGAAACGAGCAGAGGTGTCGTTCGAGTTGGGACAAATTAATGGCCGATTAGGCAGGCAGGAAGCTGGAAGCGGCCACGGCAGGTGGACAGCTTCTCCATCTGTGCGTACACACTGCACTGCAACAAACAGGAAATGGTTGCAATCAGGATCCTCTGACTTCACACAGTGAAATAGAGGTGCACAGTACCGTGACTTCGGGTGATTTGTAGCCATCTAGATTGCAAGGGACGGTCCATATCAAAACAGCACAGTACCGGCAAACAGTGATTTCGAAGAGTGATCTATACTGTTGCTACAATATTTTCTCCTGTTTACCACTGTAGCGACTAAAGAATACTGAGCTCAAGACTCAAAATACTGTGCGCATTGCTAGCGTGTTGAGACATGTTGAGTCTCGGGGGGCGCTGATACGCGGCCAGCCGCGCGGGGGGGACGCGCGCGCGGTCAGTCGCCCCCCTATAGTCCTCTCTCTCATGTATCTATACACATACGTATACATGTATGTATATACTATATATATATACATGTATACGTACCTGTATATATATTGTATCATATATATTTTTTATTTTTATGAATATATTTTTAACACATAAAAAATATATACACTATAAAAAGTTTATATATGACGTATACAAACTTTATATATATACGTATTAAAAAAATCAAAAATCAAAAAAAACATCCCGTATACAAACTTTTTATACGTACGTATATAAAGTTTATATGTGGTATACAAACATGTATGCAAAGTTTGTATATACATACCACGTACACAAAGTTTATATATGCGTATCCAAACAACATCACATATACAAACTTTGTATATGTACATATACAAAGTTTGTATATGTGTATACAAAATTTGTATATTATGTATGCAAAGTTTGTATACGCATACCATGTATACAAAGTTTATATATGCGTATAAAAACTTTATATAGGTACGTATATAAAGTTTGCACACGTATATATTAAAAAACCAGAAGAAAAAACACAGAAAAAAAAAAGAAAAAAACCGAACCAGCAAGAAACCCGTGGACCTTCCACCTCCCACGCGCGCGCGGCCGCTGTCCCCCCCTCCGCGCGCCACGCGTCCATCCCCGCGGTGGGAGGAGCGCGCGACTAACCGGTTTCGTTGAGTCTCCGATAGTTCGCAGGTCGAGTTGAATCCGCTGACACTAGCCGCACAGCAGTACCGCACCCACACTGCGATGGCCCAAATAGTGGGGGAGCAAGCTACTGGGCCACGCGGCTCGGAATTTGGCCTTCCATAATTAGGTTCTTCTGGGCCCATGTTAATTGGCTCCATACAATTTCATTTGAGCTTGGGACTAATGAAGGCTGAAACTCTAAATAGTGTTTGAATACCGAGTTATATTTTCGTACAATTCATACTAATATTAGCATTCCTGGGCTATGCAATGGAATTTTTAACCAATCGATATAGCCTCTTTTAAATGACATAAAAAAGGCAAACATGTAAAAAAAACGTAATTCTAGAAAAAAGAAATTTTTCTAAAATCTAATTTTTATGCATTGTAATGTAACTGAGGGTAAATGCTACTCCATCCGTATGTCAAGATTCGTTGTATTAGGAGAGCTCACATAGACTGTGTTTTAGTGGGATGGAGGGAGTATATAATTGTGTGTAAATGTACTAAATTTAAATATAACTACAAATTGAATATATAAGAACATAAATCTTGACGTAACATTCTACGAACAAAAAAGTGAAAAATAAGAGTTCAAAAAATCTATCACAAATATGAAATAGCAAAACCGTTTGAGGTTTGAACGCCATGGCCAATTGCCAATTTTATTGAACCAGTTGTGCACCTCTGTGCGTACGCGTGGTTTGATACGGTACACAAAAATCCAGCGAGCCTATGCATGGGCATGGCCTTGGCCGCCGCACTCGTGACGCAGGTAGAAGCGGTAGAGCTCCTCGATGCCGTCGCGCAGCGCCACCCTCGGCTCCCACCCGAGCTTCCTCATCCTCCCGCTGTCCACCAGCCGCCGCGCCACGCCGTCCGGCCGCCGCGCGTCCCACGCCACGCGCCCCTCGTACCCGACCACCTCCCTCACCGCCTCCGCGAGCTCCCTCACCGTCACCTCCTCCCCGCTCCCCACGTTCACGTGCTCCTCCCCGGAGTACCTCTCCATCAGCACCACCACCGCGTCGGCCACGTCGTCCACGTGCGTGAACTCCCGCGCCGCCGCGCCGCTTCCCCACACGGCCACCTCGCCGGCGCCCGTGCGCTTCGCGTCGTGGAACCGCCGGATCAGCGCCGGGATGACGTGGGACTGCTCGGAGGGGAAGGGGTGGCGCGGGCCGTACAGGTTGTTCGGCGCCGCCGCGATGGCGTCCATGCCGAACTCGGCGCGGTACGCCTGGCACATCTTGATCCCCGCGATCTTCGGGATGGCGTACCACTCGCTCCCCGCCGCCGGTGGCCCGGACAGGAGCGCCGACTCCGGCGTCGGCTGCGGAGCGTCCGAAGGGTAGATGGTCGAGCTGGCGAGGAAGAGCAGCTTGCGGACGGACCCGCAGCGGCGGGCGGCGTCCACGACGTTGACGGTGATGCGGAGGTTCTCCGTCAGGTACTCCGCCGGCGCGGCGGAGCTGGCGTGGACGCCGCCGACCTTCGCCGCCGCCAGGATCACGTAGCGCGGTCGCTCGGCGGCGAAGAACGCCTCCACGGCGGGCTGGCACGCCAGGTCGAGCTCCGCACGAGTCCGGACCACGACGTTGGTGAACCCCAACGCGTCCAGCTTGCGGTGCACGGCCGAGCCGACCATGCCGCGGTGGCCGGCGACGAAGACCTTCGCCGACTTGTCGGCGAGGAAGGACACGGCGGCTGCGGCGTCACCATTGGCGTCCCCGGCCTTTGCGGTAGCACTGCTGCTGCGCTGCTGAGAAGGCATGGTGCTAGCTTCAGGTGTTTTGTTTCTATAGTGCAATTAGCCTTTCTTTTGTTTTTTTTTGAGAACTTAGTGCACTAAGCTAGTGACATTAAATAGAAGATGAGGTGTGCACTGTGCATGCAGTTGTTATTTTACTACTTACCTGTTTACCATTATAAGTCGCTTTCATTTTTCCAAATTATTTTTTAGTTTAACTAAATTTAAAGAAAAATTTAGTAACGTATCTACAATTAAATGTAAATTAAATACATATTTTGATAATATTTTTATTTTATGTTAAAAATATTGTTAGATTAAACTTTAAATAAGTTGACTAGAAAAAAGATAAAACAAACTATAATACGATGAAATGGGAAGAGTGGTACAATTTACACACACTTGGCACGACAGATAGCTAGCTTGCGAGGCTGATAGCCATCGACCACGGGACAGGAGCTCGATTTACATAGCCAGAGTATAAATGTTTGTTTCAGATTTCTTTTGGCGCAAAGTAATTACGCGTGTCCTTAGTCCTTGCATTACATACGTCCATGACAGCTACCTCTACCTTCCCTTGTCGAAGTGTCGACTGCGTGAGGCACGGGGACTGGTCACAGCATAACTCCAGATGGATAACTGAAAGCATACACACACTATATAGTGGCCCCGTTCATTTCTTCGAGGAAGAAAATTTTGATATTTATGTAACACTTTTTAAACTGCTAAACGGTAATGTTTCTTGTAAAAAATTTTCTATAGGAAAGTTTTTTAAAATATCAGATAAATATATTTTACAAGTTTATGATAATTAAAACACAATTAATCATACGTTAATATCACCTCTCGTTTTACGTAAAACACTTAACCTTCATTTTCATCTTCATCTTCATCTACGTAAACTTCAAACACCACTTAGGTTGTTTTTTTAATGGAGAGAGTATGTTACAAGTCATTTTAGTTTTAATCAAACTTATAAAATAATTAGCAACATTTACAATTTTGAATTAGTTTCTTTAAAACTAACCTTTAATGTAGTTTAATAATATGTTTGTTTTGGTTAGAAATATTTCTATATTTTAAGTAAACTTGGTAAAAAGTTAAAAATGATTTATACTCCGAGCTAGTACTAGTTAGCAACGGAAGTAGTACTAGAAACATGTCCGAGTTAACGTTTCGAAACATGTTCTCCGTTCGAATAAGAGTTGATTGCAGGATTCAAAACATATCCCCTCAATTCTCTTTATCTGTCCACACAATAATTTTTTTTCTTTTTAATGAGAGACACTTTAATCTATTTTTCCTGCGTATTGATTTGTCTTGGAATTAAAACAGATTAACTCTTTTTTTATGGGGATAGTACTCCATACTAAATAACTAGTACCACATGGGTATGTACAAGCTAACTTACACTTAAACCCTCCATCTATAAATATAAACTTAAGGATCACCAAAGTCTTTTCTGCTGAATTCTAATCTTTTCTAAGTATTTTAGAAATGCTTATATTTAGGGATAAAGGAAATAGAAACTTAGACCACCTTTTATCACCAATGTTTTTATTTTAGATCACAAGTTCTTTATCCAACTTTCCCAACTCACTTCCCTCGTGTTTCTCGCGCACGCTTTTTAAGCTGCTAAACGGTGTATTTTTTACAAAAATTTCTATATGTAAGTTACGTTAAAAAGTCATATTAATCTATTTTTTTTAAAAAATTAGTAAATAAATAATTAATTATAAGAAAATGTGTCGCTCCGTTGTGCTTGTGCGGGAGGTGAGTTCCTTACCTCACCTCCCGAACACACCCTTAGTTTAGACTATTTAGTTTTATCATTGTTGCATTTTTAAACTACTACGACCCTCTTATCTATTCACATCCAGCTTCTTCTCTACCAAAAGTGTGGCCTCAAATGCATAGAAGGGAGTTCATAGGTGTACATGAGTAGGTACGATCGCTGCTTCAGGTCACTGATGTGTTAGGGAAAGAGATTAAGGCAGCGTTCGTCGCCGGTGGTTCCGAACTGAAAGAGTGAACACGGAAAACGGAGTGATCCATTAACACGTGATTAATTAAGCTTTAGCTATTTTTTTTAAAAAATAGATTAATTTGATTTTTTTAAACAACTTTTGTATAGAAACTTTTTGCAAAACACACACCGTTTAGTAGTTTGAAAAGCGTGCGCGCGGAAAACGAGAAAGGTGAGTTAGGAAAAGGGGGGAAAGAACCAAGCCTAAGGGTGGTCTGAGTTGCGAAAAATATAAAATTACCACATTTAATTTAAATCAAAAAGTTTGGCCAAAAGGTAATATAATGTCAAACTTTCGCAACCAAAGCTCACCCAAGCTACAACTCACTCAAAAAAGGTGATATTTCTCTGTACCTCTTTCAAAAACCATAGAATCACTTGTATTCATAGCCTGTACTCATCACCAAGCACGTGTATTGCATGCCTATTTTGCCACTGGCGATAGCGAGGTGGGGAGCCTACTTCATCGGATATTAGCTACACATATCTAAACATATATTTTCGAAAAAGAAATCACTTATTTTAAACTATTTATTAAGTTTATTTTTAAAATTTTTCAATTATCCCTATAATTAAGTAGATAATTTGTGGTAATAATTATGTGATCATTAATCCGTTTTAAACAGATGGTATAATGTGCCACTCCGACAATGATATTATAAGGGATAAGTGTGTGGCACACACTGGTACTAGTCCTTGTTCTCTCAATGCAATTCACATGTTTGGAGGTAGATGTCCCCCACGCGTTGGGGGGTGTCGCTTTAGCGATAGCTACCTGTACCCGCTGCTGGACGCCTTGGCCATGAGTAGAGTGTTTTGCAATGGATGCAACACCGTCAATAAATACAATGTCATTTATTCCTGGCAGGGCCCCAGTTGGGCGGCGGTGCAATGCAAGCGTGTCCTTACATACCAGCGCGGAGACTTGTTCACGATAGCTACCTCTGAGGTCGGCTGATTGTGTATCATCACGGGGTCACAAAGGAGTGAAAAATTGAAAGCTAAAGGATTGCTCGCTACTGCACCTTTGTGATCACAGGGCGTGTATTTGTATTGTACATTGGATGTTTCCGAAGAGAACAAATAACGAGGAGCACACACGCGTACACTACTAGAGAACTGGTCTTTCGACGTGGTACTCAAAATCACAAATATCTCGGTTAGAATAAAAACCGGTACTAAAAATGCTTTAGTATAGATTCTAAAAGTCTAAGTCCCTAGAAATATTCTTTAGTTCCGGTTGGTAACTGTAACACCCTGAAAATTTCGACTTTGAAACACGAAATTAAAAATTCAGAATAATCAAAAATCTTTTTCAAAATACTTTCATACCGGAATTAATTTAATTCGATCTGTCATTTTTCTTCTATGCATGGGCTAAAAAGACGGACGATTGAGAATATGCTAATATTTTGATTTCAGAAAAATTATTTATTTACGGAATCATAATTAGGAGATATTTACAGATACCAAATATTTTCTTATAAAACTTTCTCTATGTATTAAACCCCTCCGATATATTTGCTCTCTAAATAAAATTATATATTACTATTTTGGTTGGACACCCTCTGCGGGAGAGTTCATTAAAATAAATAATATTTTACAAAGGAAATATTGCTTAGATTATTTTCAAAGATTATTTAAAAAGGAGTAGTCCCTTTGGAAAATAACTTGCAAATAAAATCTATCAGTAAATTATTTATCGGAATTCTATTTGCGAAATGATTTCCTCAAAGACTGTTTTTAAAATAAGTGGCATTCTCAGTTAAAGTATGCTTTTCTCCTGGAAAGGCCTAGCCTAGTTTGCATATTAGAATTTGCTATTTATTTGCGTGTGGTTAGGTTTTGTGCCAAAGATCTCGATTTAATCTCTTATCCTAAAAAGAGGCCCTCCGTTCGTCATTCCTTTGTTATCCTCTCTGTCTAATCTCTTCAGACGTCCCGGTGCTAATTCAACAAGATCCCAGTCTTTTCCTTCGATCGTGATGCGATCCATTTCTCTTGCCCTACGGTTATTTTAAAACCGCTCTATCGATTCAAACCCGACAATTCCCTCGAATATTTACGATCGATCGATGTATTTATCTACCACGCGTTGATTCGAATATCCCCGATTTTATTCTACCGCAACGGTTGAATTTGAATGCCATACGTCGTCCTAGAAATTCCTTTTTCGGTACCGTCGGAGCGCTCGCAATAAAATCCCAAAATCGATAGTCCCATTTATACAACCCAACCACAACATCCAAATTTAATTCAAAAGTCTATATTATATAGTCCCATTAATTACATAAAGCCGAATAAATTTACAAATCCCAGGGAAATATAAAAGCCCCTAACACAATTGGGCCACCTCCCTCACAACCAGCCCATTTCCTCTCTTCTTCTCAGCCCAACCAGCAAAAGTCCACTTTGCCTCCCCTGTTTCAGCTAGCACAGCATGTATGCAAGGTGTTCGATGGAATGTCTGCAAGCCACCTGCATGAGTTAAATGTTGTCAGCCACCTCCCCAGCACCCATACTCCCAATTCACAAAACCCTTCCTAGAACACAAGAGACACAGTGAGCAGAGACCACACCGAAAAACAACGCCAAGTCCAGGGAGCCCTGCCTACCTTGCCTCCTACATTCCGGCCGGCAACATATAAAGGCTGCCGTCAAAGCTAAGCACACCTGCACCTCTCCATTTTCCTCCTCTCTCTCCTTCTCCTACCTCTGCCTTGCCACTGGCTCTCCCTCCCACCTTCAGCGCACTGGCTGTCGCCTCTCCGTTTGCCCCGCCGCGGCTGGCTTGGGCTAAGCTTCGGTTGGGCAAAGGGACGGGTAGGCTGCCGCGCCATTGATCGAACCTATGAATTTTCGAACGTTTGAATGTGAGAACGATTGAACGCTCAAACCTCGGACGTACTCAAACTAAAAATGAAATTAAAACTGAAAACCGAACCTCTGTGAATGTGTTCGAGCACTTGGCGCACGAGGACGAACCGCGAGCCAAGGATGAACCGCGAGCCGATCATCGACGCCGTCGGCCACTCTCGGCGTGCCGCTGCACGGTGAGCATCTCCTCCTTCCTCCTTCCTTTGTTTTCCTCCCTCCTCTCTGCATCTCTCTGCTCGCTGAGCCCGTTTTGGCGCGGTACTGCCATGGCCGCTCGCCGTCGTCGCGCCCGGCCGATGCCGTGGCCTAGCTCGTGCGCCGAGCTGCGCCGACGTCGCCACCTCGGTCGCGCGTCACCCGGCCGCACCCCGCGCCCCGAGCCGCTACCGGTGCCGTCCACCCGGCCGACGCAGTGGACTAGCCATGCACCGATCTCGGCCACCGCGCCGCGTCGCCACCCGCGCCGCGGAGTCCGGCCGCCGCCCCTGCCGGTGCCGCTCGCGCCGCGTGGTCCGGCTGCCGGCCGCCCCACGCGCCGCGCCGCCGCACGCCGCCCTTGCCGCGCCGTCGCCGACCGGCGCCGCCCCAGCCCGGCGCTGCCTCCCCTCCTGTCGAGCGCGCGGCGCTAGGCCGCCGCTGCCCGCGCGCCTGGGCCGGCCGCAGCCCGCGCCGGCGTCGCCCCTGCCCGAGGCCGTCGCCGCGGCGTCGCCCCAGCCGTTGGCGCCCCCTCCTCGGGCGGCCGCCGCTGCCCGCGTGCCTGGGCCGGCTGCAGCCCGCGCCAAGAAGCAGGAAGGAAGAAGAAGAGAGAAGAAAAGGGGAGAAGAAAAAGAAAGGAGAAAAGTAAAAGGAAGGAAGTGGGACCCACCGTGGGACCCACTCCCTTATTCTTTCTCTGCGGGCCCCTTGACTGGTAAAAATCTACAAAGTCTAAAATGCCACCCTTTGCTTATTCGGGCCAGTCGGTTTGATGGAATCCAAAAGTCCATAATTACTCCCTCTCTCAAGTCCACTACACATGAACCAAAAGTCCACAACTTCTCCCTCTCTCCGAGTCCTGTGCATTTTACACATGGATCAAGTCTATTTGAGTCCCTCTCTCTAAGACAGTCACCCATGGATAAAGACCAATTCCACTCCCCTCCTCTAAGACAGTCACTCGTAAATCAAGTCCGATTATGCCCCCTCACCTTTTGCTGGCCCCACATGTCAATGAGTGTAAGAAATATTCTTGAGAATAAGAATATTTATTTGCCAGAAATTCAATAATTCCATTTCCCTGGTCCAGAAAATTCATTAAATCAATTCCTTTATCCCAAAAATTTCAATAAAATTTGATAAATCATTTCTTTGATACCAATAAAATAAATGAATGCTTTTCCTTGTCCGGAAATTCCATGATTTACTTTCCTTACTACGGAAATTCAATTAAATCATTTCCTTATCCATATACCTTTTTCCTATACTCCGGACATCCTCGTAAATCGTTCCCTTGGTCCGATGTTTCCAATTTAACTTTCGAAAATTCATATCTCTCTAACCGTAACTCCGATTAACTCCATTCAACTTCCATCATCTCTCTAAAATAGAGATCTATTTGTTGGCACCATTAGTTTGTATTGAATATTACTTTTATGTTATTTTTAGGATTATGTGTGGTTTTATTCGGTCTTTTGTCGGAGGTTCTGGATGTTCGGGTTATTCTTTGAGCGTGAATATTCCGGTTATTCTAACTGACGCGGATTTCTCGAAGATTATGCGAACCTAAAGCAAGGCAAGTCACTACGCCCCCTTCCTCGAACATGTTGATCCTAATTTTATAAAAATGTGTTGATTACAAATAAAATTGCATGCAAATTGTAAAACGCGTACCTACATTTGTTTAAGCCTTACCTTTGATATTGTTTACCTTTATGTACTTATACTCCTTTGTTACCTGAGTCTATTATTTATGCGCGGTTAATTATCTATACTGCTTAGCGTTGCATATGTGTAGACGTTTGTACACTCCATACTTATGATATATGGCTATGGATGTGGATGTGGCGATCACTCAGTGGGAGTGATTATCGGAGACGGGTGGAGACATAAGCACCACCCGCAACATTAAAACCTTTGCGAACACCAAAAACTTAATAAAACAAAACTATTCCTACTGGGGTGGCATGAATAGAATATGGGTGGTTTTGGAAACGGTAAGCCGCCGACCCTAGTCAATTAAGGACCGAGTCAAGAAGCTATGCGGGAAACGAACAGAGTACGACCGCATTTCTCCAGTGGGGTATGACCCGGTGGACTAGGAAATTCTCGTGGGGTGGCACCCCAAACATGGTAGGTTCTGGATATTCGTTGATGTGTTGATGAAGTGTTGTGGTTTAGATCGCTTGAGTCGATCTGTTGATCGCCGGCAAAAACTTAAAATGCACCCTAAGTATATATTATGTAACCCCCCTAAGATCTCGGGAGCGTCAGGACTCCTCTCACAACCGGCTCGAGGTAGGAATGTGGCGTCCGGGGTGCAATGGGGATTCATAGTCCTTGGAGCAGGTGCCGCCATGCGAGGGTAACCGAAAAACCGGGTCGTGACAAGTCTCATGTGTTGGGTGCGTCACAAAGTGCGGGATTAAAAGCGTACATCCACTGCAGTGTGAGTAAACTAAACTATTCGAATAGCCGTGCTCGCGGATATGAGCGCCGGGACTTGTACTACTCTTGACTAGCTTCATAAGTTTTAAATACTGCTTAAAATATGATGGGTATGGAAGGTGTGACCTTGCCCGATGTGCGGGAAGGTCGTAATGGTTAAAACTGTGGAAATTGGATGCGGAGGGGGGGGGTAAACTGGACCAAGCGAGGCTTAGGGAAGGTGGATGAACCCTCGCATGTTAATGAAAACTTCAACATAACGATTGTTTTCAGTTAAAACTGCTACGTCATAGACTTGTGAAATAATTCATGAAAACTAGCTTTATACAAATAAATCGAGCCATCCTTGAACCCCTATGAACATTATATGCATTATGTAGTGGTGGCTTGCTGAGTACGGTTGGTACTCACTCTTGCTTATTTAAATCTTTTAGAAAGGTGTTGGTGTCGACCTGTACATGTGCTATGATGTCAAGGAGTTACCGAGGACGGTGGAATAGGGACCTAGGTTCACCAGTCAATGCGTGTGGGATAAGATGGACCGCCGTTGCTTCGCTTCCGCTACCTCATTTATCTGTTTTGGTATT
Organism: Oryza punctata; assembly: GCA_000573905.2. NCBI lineage: Eukaryota > Viridiplantae > Streptophyta > Magnoliopsida > Poales > Poaceae > Oryza > Oryza punctata. The sequence goes on from CM002493.2 coordinate 33,497,146, forward strand.
TTGTGTTGTTGTCGACCATGCTTGGTCTATTCGGGTCCCATTTGGGCTACCCTTGTATTATTAATATATTGTAAGACCTGTATGACAATGTCATCTTGTGATATACAATTGTGCCATGTGTGTACCATCTACTGATCCAGGGAATGGTATTATAATACACATTGGGTTTCCGGTATACAAAACAGGGGGCTTACAGTAACACCAACAGGTACTAAAAATTTATCTTTAGTACCGGTTTTTTTACCTGTTGGTAAAGATATTTTAGTCCCGGTTGGTGTGGTTGGTGTTACCAACCGGTAGTAAAGATGTCTCCAGGGTTAGTTCAAAAGAAAGCATATCTATCCAAGTCAGATGTGTGTAATAGATGAGATATTAGTGCGCGTGAGGGCTGAGGTTAGAGACGAAGCTAGAGCGAAATGGAGAGGGGTGCCACATGCTTGCCTTACTCTGTTTTGGATCAAATTTAAGCTAATGCGGGTACCTAAGTTTATACTGAGGGGTACACATATGATGAAAATAGATGAACTATAGCTATTTTTTTTGACCGGGTTCCTGGGCACTACCCTTCTAGATAGTAGCTCCGTCCCTGGTTGAGGTGAGAGATCTTGAGTTTAAATCAGTTCTCCACTAGTGGTATGTGCAGTCAGGGTTGTACTATAGCGCGATTTATAGCGCATCGCCCTCGATGCCTTCCCGGGCATGAACCGATCAAGTGGCGCAGAACGAGACGCGTGCGACTGTGGTGTCCGCCGTGTTATATCTCCCTGCTAAATCCGTCACGTTTGCTCATGTCTCCATCAACATGCAACGAAATTTTGCCGTCAAAGAGGCCCAAACTAGGTGGGCTTGTGTCAGCTCGGTGCCTAGGTGGATCAGGAGGGCGTCGGGCTGCACGGGCCACCGCGTCGAGTCAGGTTGGGCCTCCGGACGAGAGATGGCCCAGGAAACACGGACTGCAGCTGGGCCTCCGAAGGCTAGGACTTTTCGTGGAGAAAATGGGAGTGCGTGCATGCGTGCGTTTCGTGCGATTTGACGATTTCGTTTTGTGTGGTCGTCGATGAAAGAGCATCTATACCCCTAGTAGGTTTTGGTTAATGGATGTCAAACGATTAAGGGACTAATGAGCTTAATGAGTGTATAAGCAAGTGATTAGTCGGATAAAGAAGCTAGAAGATGCACTTATTGATGGATGAGAATTAAAGAGAAGATATTGACGATGTGGGGGTATGAAGTGAGTACCTATGGCAAGACGGTGAAGCGCAAGCGACGGTCAGCTGTGATGGACCATGCGGTGGTGAAGGGCAAGCAAGAGGCTTGGCACCGACGAACCGAAACCGGTGGTGAACAGCGAGTGATGACTTTGTCGTGATGGATTGTGCGAGATCATTTGAAGCCATGGATTATTCGCATCAAGCATTTGAGAAATGGAAGATGAAATGTCAAAGATCAAGAAGATGAGATTTGAAAATGGTCCCGATGATCAAATGACCTTGACGTTGGTAACCCTCCAAGTTAAGAAAGAAAATGGTGTGAAGGTATTACTATTGGTATAACTTTCCCTTTTACATTTAAGTTTAGGATGCTGTAGTATTAAGAGGGATACCACATACATATAATTGGCCGATTACTAGTGCTCAAAATAATTCATCTTTATGTGAGTTGATAAACCTAAGCCAAATCTCAACTCCGAGTTGTTTCACATGTCATAACACTTACGCCGGATTTCTTTGCAAGTTTTTCAACATATCTTGAAGGTTTTGGCTCATGTTTTACCCCTTGTTCTTTGTGACTTAGATCTTTGTGAGTGTGGATTTGGAGTTTGGGAGCCTCGTGTGTGATTCTCTTTATCTTGAGCACTAGGATTTGTCCAAGAGTTGTGTGGTGTTTATTACTCTTGGAGGTTGAGAACTCCTAGATGGCTAGGTGTCATTCTTGGGCCGCCGATTTACTTGTGGTTGGTCAAGAGAAGTTTGTGAATGCCGGATCTCACCTCCGCAAGGAAAGATATACCCTTAGTGGAAGGAGGAGTGTATTTGTGTAACCTCATGAAGATAGGGTTGAAAAAGACCCAGCTCTTTGTGAGCTCCTCAACGGAAACTAGAATCCCCTCAAGGATTTGAACACTGGGAAATACATCGTCGCGTAAACCTCGATGATATCATCTCTCTCTTTACCTTCTTGTTGCATTGCTTTGTGCCACGCTAATATTGTTGTTGGTTGAGCTCACCTTCTTGCTTATGGATTGGGTCTAGAGCTTTTAGGTTGTTGCTTGTTTAGTTGTTGCTGTGCAGGTCAGATAGTCCGATCTCAGTTTGGAAAATTCAATCCATAGTACTATCCGACCTAGTATCGATAATCCGATCCTGTTTAGTTTTTACTTTCGCATTTATCTTTAAACCGCCTATTCACCCCCTAGGTGACATCAAGGTCCTTTCAGTTGAAAAGTGGATGGGGGGATGGTGTGCCGCTATGCGAGTTTCCGAGGCGCTGACTTGCTTCATCACTGCTACCAATGAAAATGAAATTGGAGTAAAAATAGTTTCTTGGGCTAATCCGTCAAGCTAATCAACTATGCACATGAAAGTGTTAGTAGTACTACTACCGTGTTACTAGGACAAATCAAAAGGTAAAAAAAAAAGGAAAATGCGATGTCAATTGTGAGTGGTAGATCTACAATACTCCTAAGTGGATCATGAGAGCGTCGGGCTGCACGGGCTGCTGCGTCGAGTTAGGTTGGGCCGTTCGGATGAGAGATGGCCAAGGAATCACGGGTTGCAGCTGGGCCTTTGGAGGCTAGGACTTCTTGTGGAGAAAATGGGAGTGCGTTTCGTGGGATTTGACGATTTCGTTTCGTGTGGTCGTCGAAAAGTGGGTGAGGGATGGTGCTGCCTGTGCCGCTGTGCGAGTTTCCGAGGTGCTGACTCGCTTCATCACTACGCGTCATCCCTGCTACCGATGAAAATGAATTTGGAGTAAAAATGGTTTCTTAGGCCAATCCATCAAGCTACTCAACTTAATGCACATAAACGTATTAGTAGTACTACTACCGTGTTACTAGGACAAATCAAAAGGTAAAAAAAGAGAATGCGACGTCAATTGTGAGCGGTAGATCTACAATACTCCTATGGTGATGTTGGATACCAACTGGGTTATACTCCGGAATAATTAGTTGGAATTGGAATAAATTCCGTGGAACGGATAGGGAAGTGGCACGGTACGTTTGACAAGTCACAAGTCAATGGTTCCATGGTTACTCTTCGGATCGTGCGCGGCCGCACGTGGTGCAACTTCCGCACGGCTCAAACGATGGTGTGCACTAGGGAAAACTGGATGAGTAATGGTTCTCATCTGAGGCAGTTCGGTACAGCAACTGGCTGCAGCAATTTCTTTGTTCTCCATCAATATACTTCCTCAATGGTTGAATTGTTTGTTTCATGCAAAAGTTTATATATGAAGCTTCCTTAAAATATTAACCATGCTAATGACTTATCTTATTTCACGGATCATCGAAAACCCCAGCCTGACAGCGCATCCGAAGTTAGCCTAAGTTTCGGTTTGGCTCATTTTATAAGATTCTAACAAGGTTGTGTTCAACTGCATATGCACCGGGTGCGGCATGGTTAGAAGTTAGAACATTATCAATTGAGTCGCTTAGAACAGCGTCCATTCAGAACTCAAAAGTAGTCGGAACTCCAAACCCATCCGCCCCCGTACTAATAGCCCCCAAATCCCCCGTACGCGAATCGCATCTCCCCGTCTCCGGCGGCTGCGGTTATCAACTCCGGCGAGATGGGCACCGTCACCACCGCCGGTAAGCCCCCGAGGCCGACGCTCCCCTTCCTTCCTCCTCCTCCTCTTCTCTCCCCTCCCTTCCTCTCACCCCCTTCCCCGCAGATCCGCACGCCTCCTTCCTCGCCGACAAGGGCGCCAAGGTGTTCGTCGCCGGCCACCGCGGCCTCGTCGGCTCCGCCATCCTCCGCCGCCTCCTCTCCCTCGGCTTCACCAACGTGGTCGTCCGCACCCACGCCGAGCTCGACCTCACCCGCCAGTCCGACGTCGAGGCCTTCTTCGCCGCCGAGCTCCCCCGCTACGTCGTCCTCGCCGCCGCCAAGGTCGGAGGCATCCACGCCAACTCCACCTTCCCGGCCGACTTCATCGCTGCCAACCTCCAGATCCAGACCAACGTCGTCGACGCCGCGCTCAAATGCGGCTCAGTTCGCAAGCTCCTCTTCCTCGGCTCCTCCTGCATCTACCCCAAGTTCGCGCCCCAGCCAATCCCGGAGAACTCTCTCCTCTCCGGCCCGCTCGAGCCCACCAACGAGTGGTACGCCATCGCGAAGATCGCCGGAATCAAGATGTGCCAGGCTTATCGCATCCAGCACGGCTTCGACGCCATCTCGGCCATGCCCACCAACCTCTACGGCCCGCAGGACAACTTCCACCCGGAGAATTCACACGTTCTGCCCGCACTGATCCGCCGGTTCCATGAGGCGAAGGCGTCCAATGCCGCGGAGGTTGTTGTCTGGGGCACTGGCTCGCCGCTGCGTGAATTCTTGCACGTCGATGACCTTGCAGATGCAGTGATCTTCTTGATGGATCAGTACTCGGGACTGGAGCATGTCAATGTAGGAAGTGGGAGCGAGGTGACGATCAAGGAGCTCGCGGAGTTGGTGAAGGAGGTGGTTGGGTTCCAGGGGAAGCTGGTGTGGGACTCTAGCAAGCCCGACGGCACACCGAGGAAGCTCATGGATAGTTCCAAGATACTGGAGATGGGGTGGAAGCCCAAGGTCCCCCTCAAGGAGGGGCTCGTCGAGACATACAAGTGGTATGTCGAGAATGTCATCTCTGCGAAGAAGTAGCGCCGTGATGATGATGGCATGTTGTTCTCGACCGCTTCTGCCGCCTTTTAAGTTGGTGTTACAGTCAAATAGTTTTCATGTTGTTGCTGGCTACTAGGTCATACACTTATCAGTTATAAGCTCTCCCACAAAGAAGAGGTTGTTATGTTGGTTGAATAATGTGGGGTCAAATTAGTATACAATTAGAATCTTAATTGATCTAGAACAATTTCTGTTGATTAGAGAAAGTTTCACACTTTGCAATGTTTGATGTCAATTGGCCTGAAAAGTTTTACACACACGGAATAAGTAAGCTATGCTTTGATTTATGAAATATCTTTATCTGTTCAGAACAGTTTCTCTGGTTTGTGCCCTTGCTCTGCATGCTGATTATGGTAGGGAGGTGAGAGGAGGTATTAATGGAATAAATTAATTTGAGCCGGTTATGAAGCTAGGGATATGACTAGTAAACGCTAATAAATAGTGCGTTATCTAAACTCATACAAAATCCGTTGTAGTCTAGCTGGTTAGGATACTCGGCTCTCACCCGAGAGACCCGGGTTCGAGTCCCGGCAACGGAAATTTTTTGTGTGTTCCTTTTCGTTTTGATTTATTTGATTCTTTAAAATCTGATGAGCAAAAATATTTGTGCGTTACAACAGATATTTTTTACTATTGATAAAAACAACAAATCAAAATAAGAGAAACAAAATAATAGCAAACAAAGTAAAAAAATCATATACAATTATAAAAATTGAAGATGTTTCTGTCAAAATTTTGGTACGTCATCTGTGTTTAAGTCGGTTTTTTAATTGGTTCTATATCACTTGTATCCAATTCGACGTGACTCTAGAATAACTATTATACATCCCCTTCCCAACTCTCCCCTCCCTCTCCCAAACCAACCCAACCGGCCTACACCATCTCGCTGCCCCACCCCACGCGCATCCACTCATCACCGCGCGCCCTTCCCTCAATCATCGTCTATTTTCTCTCTCCTTTTTTTGCTATTTCTCTTTTTCTTTTGTCCGGATCATCCTATCCTCTTCCCCTCCTTCCAATCCCCTCTTTTTTCTCCTCCTTTTCTCTCTTTTCCTCTTTTTCTCTCCTCATAAATATTTTTCTTTTGTGTGTTCCTTTTCGTTTTGATTTATTTGATTCTTTAAAATCTGATGAGCAAAAATATTTGTGCGTTACAACAGATATTTTTTACTATTGATAAAAACAACAAATCAAAATAAGAGAAACAAAATAATAGCAAACAAAGTAAAAAAATCATATACAATTATAAAAATTGAAGATGTTTCTGTCAAAATTTTGGTACGTCATCTGTGTTTAAGTCGGTTTTTTAATTGGTTCTATATCACTTGTATTCAATTCGACGTGACTCTAGAATAACTATTATACATCCCCTTCCCAACTCTCCCCTCCCTCTCCCAAACCAACCCAACCGGCCTACACCATCTCGCTGCCCCACCCCACGCGCATCCACTCATCACCGCGCGCCCTTCCCTCAATCATCGTCTATTTTCTCTCTCCTTTTTTTGCTATTTCTCTTTTTCTTTTGTCCGGATCATCCTATCCTCTTCCCCTCCTTCCAATCCCCTCTTTTTTCTCCTCCTTTTCTCTCTTTTCCTCTTTTTCTCTCCTCATAAATATTTTTCTTTTGTGTGTTCCTTTTCGTTTTGATTTATTTGATTCTTTAAAATCTGATGAGCAAAAATATTTGTGCGTTACAACAGATATTTTTTACTATTGATAAAAACAACAAATCAAAATAAGAGAAACAAAATAATAGCAAACAAAGTAAAAAAATCATATACAATTATAAAAATTGAAGATGTTTCTGTCAAAATTTTGGTACGTCATCTGTGTTTAAGTCGGTTTTTTAATTGGTTCTATATCACTTGTATTCAATTCGACGTGACTCTAGAATAACTATTATACATCCCCTTCCCAACTCTCCCCTCCCTCTCCCAAACCAACCCAACCGGCCTACACCATCTCGCTGCCCCACCCCACGCGCATCCACTCATCACCGCGCGCCCTTCCCTCAATCATCGTCTATTTTCTCTCTCCTTTTTTTGCTATTTCTCTTTTTCTTTTGTCCGGATCATCCTATCCTCTTCCCCTCCTTCCAATCCCCTCTTTTTTCTCCTCCTTTTCTCTCTTTTCCTCTTTTTCTCTCCTCATAAATATTTTTCTTTTGAAATTATCATTAATGTGTGTATACGGTAAGTTCATTACTTTGCAAATACTTTCCATCTACAGGTAAAAAACTTTTACTAATTGAATAATCAAAATTTCATTCTTTGATCGATGATGTATAGCAGGGTACACATGCATCAACTTATGGAACAGTCATCTGATCGATTTGTGAGGTTATGGAAAGATGCACATAAGGGATTCTTCATGTGCTAACGCATGAAGCGAGTGCAACCTGTCTCAATACTACATCTGATACCTAACTTTGTTTGTCTTATTTCGGTTTATCGTTTAAATTGGTAGTTTTTAACAACTGTCAAAAATTATCTTTACCTGTTGCAACGCACATGCATTTTTGCTAGTTATATATAGCATTTAAACCGGTTGCCCTCACTTAATGCATCATCACAGAAGATTCCCGCGTGTACACCTTTCTATTGCCTCACAAATCGATCGGTGGTTATTTCATAAGTTGACGCATTTGTATTTTGTTATACCTCATAAACCAAAGATTGAAATTTTGATTATTCTATTAGTAAAAGTTTTTTTATTATAGATGAAAAGTATTTGCAAAGTAACAAAATTGTAGTATACATAAAATATTTATGATGAGTAAAAAAGGAGGAAAAAGGAGTAGAAAAGAGAGGAGATAGTAAGGAGGGGGAGAGGATTACGATTATCGGGAGAAAAAAGGAAGAAAAAGAAAAAAGGGAGAGAAAAAAGACGTCGATCGAGGGAAGGGCGTGTGCGGCACCGAGTGGAGGCATGCGGGATGGGCAACGGGTGGTGTGGATCGGTTGGGTTGGGTTAGGAGGGAGAAGTGTTAGGGGAGTGTATAATAGTTATTTTAGGATCACGTTGAATTGGATACGGATGATATATAACCAACTTAAAAATTGATTCAAATATGGATGATGAATCAACACTGAGTCAATTTTTATAATAATAGAGAATTTGATTACTTTCCTCCGTTCAGCTCTTAATGATCATGGCGCTTTTTGATGTGTTTTATCCATCTACTAGTAGTACTGATCTGGAAAAGCAGCTCGAGCGTATCGCAGCCGTCCAATCCATTCCAAAAATGAAATGAGATGAGATCATGGTGGTGTTTGAAACGAATGAGGGTGAAAATGAAGTAAGAACACTGTACCGTCTGTTCCCTCGTGGCATTAGCGGGAAAACTTATTTTTATTAGACACTCTATTTGCGAAACTCGCTTTTGAGTATGGTCTTGTGCTTGTGTGTGCCAAGATCTCGGTCTCCCTCTATCCAAATCCCAACTCAAAAATCAATCCAAATCCTAAATTCTCTCCAAACAAATTCTCTCTGCAAAAGTCTACTTTGGCTCCCTCGGGTTCAATGGACCGAAATTCCTGGCTCGGCCCATTTTCCCCTCCAGCCCGCTGCACCCCCCCTCACGTGTGCCGCACGCTAGCCTGAGAGAGAGCGCTCTCTCCCTCTTCCTCTCTCGCCTGTTTTTGCCGCCGGCACCGCTTAAATTTGGCGTGCCGCCGTTGCTTCTCGCGCGCAGCACCGCTCGTGGCCGACCACTGGTTGCCGACGCCGTCACCCTCTGTCCACCGACGTTGCCTTGTCACCGCGCCTGCCGCCGTCGTTACCGGGGCCCACCATCCTCCCCTGCCGCCGCTTGCACGCATGCATCCAAGAGCGATAGCCCGCGCTCTCCTCCTCCTCTCTTCTTTTTCCCCAAAACGGCAAGAAACAAAATCTCTCTCTCTCTCTTCCTCCTTTTCCCCTTTTTCCCCACCGCCGGCATCATTCTCTGCTGCTGCTGCTTGGCCGCTAGCGCCGGGAGCGCCAGCTCCCGCGTGTGCTCCAACACCCACCCCCGTGCACCGCCTCTTGCTCTACTGCCATACCGCTGCTATAAAGCCGCGCCATCCCCCGATCAGCCGCTCTCCCATTTTCCGCCGCCGAACACCACCGTCACCCTTTCCGTCGTCGTCGTCGTTCGCCGTTGCGTGAGCTGGACAAGCTGGTTCACTCGCGGAGGGGACTCCGGGCTCCCGTCTTCATCCTCTTCCCCGGGCCCGAGGACGAAGCGATCACGCTTCGTGCCGCCGGACTTCCTTCATGACGCCGATCCCGGGGAGGTAGCCACCTACCTCCTCTTTTCTCCCTTGTCCATAAGCGCCACTAGCTCGCCGCCGTTCCCCCGCGCGCGTAGTCACCATCCCCGCGCCGCCCCCGCTTGCCGTACCCCGCCGCTGCGCCGCTGCTCTGCTCCGTGCACAAGCTCACCATCGCCGGTCCTCCTCGGCACGTCTCCGCCTCATTCGGTGCTCGGAACGCGCACCCGAACCCACAAGGATACTCCCGCTGCTCGGGATTGAGCCCTCGCTGCCCTGGCGAAGGATGCTCTTTTTGCTCACCGGCGGCTAGCGCCGCCATGATTTGCTGACCACGGTCCTCCCCGGCGAAATCCGAGCCGTTGGCTCACGTTCTATCCCGGCCGTTCATCGCTCCGGTGACCTCCCCCCTCTTCCGCCTCCCTTCTCGCTGCTCCGGAGGCTTGCGCCGCCGCTCGCCGTTGGATTTCCGGCACCGGTCGTCTTCCTCCTCTAGCCATCCCACGTGGCTGCCCTGCTGGCGCCACGTTGGCACCCTTCTCCTCACCCGTGCGCGCGGTCCACGGAGCTGTGAGGCTGCACGTGGGCCCACCGCCTTTTTCGTCCACCCTGCGCACCCGATGTGAACCGTACCCACAAAACCATAGCGCTGCGTTCCGCGCGCCCCCTCCCCACCTACACCGAGCCGCTGACCACCGGGCCGCACTCTGGACCCCGCGGGGTGGATCGCGAACCACCGCCCCGCCTCGCGCACGTCGCTCGGCCGTACCCTGCCGGCCCGTCACCCCTCGGCCTGGCTCGCCCGCACAGCCTTGGGCCTCCTCCGCTCCCCTGGCCCGCTCGGCCTCCACGCTGTGTCGCGTCGTGCCGCATCCATGGGCCGCCTCCTTGCGCGCCGGCCCGATTGACTCGGCCAGCCTCGCAAATCATTGGGCCACGCTTCACCCGGTCAAGAAGTCTAAATTCAATTCCTTCTGTCTTTTCTTTTCCAAATGAATTCTTAATTCCTTTTATCTTTAGACAGAAAATCAAATAATCTTAGGAAATTCATATCTCCTCAACCGTTCATCCGTTTGACTCCATTCAACTTCCAAAATTCCTCAAAAATAGAGATCTACCCAATGGCATGCTTAGAGGTCATTAATAGGGCTTCTTTTGATCGTATTACACCCATAATTTCAAACTAAGTAATTCTTTTCCGCAAAACTAAACATTTCTAGGTTACACTTAAGAATGTTGGCCGCGACTTGCAATATAGTCGACAGGCCCTACTTAAATTGCTGCAATTACCCTCCTTGTCTTTAATTAACCTTTCCTACCTTTGTCGATTGATATTTAGGTCTCGGAGTTCACGCCTTCGGGCACGAACACCGGTGACCTTCCTCAAATTTTAAAGTATCCAACGTTGGGTAAAATCTTTGTTTATGAAACCCGACAGTTGGGTCGGAGCCTGCAAAATAAAATGATTTCCAAAAATCGCAATGCGGGGGACGTACTGGTCGTACAGTTTTCCCCATTCATCCAAACATAATCAGTGCGACCATATGGGTGAAGTGGGACACCCCTAGCTAGGTAACTAGCTAGGCGAGGGAAACCTTGATGCCAAGGGACAAGTGGATTCACCGGGATGGTGTCGGGAAGATCCCGTGGGCTTCCTGGCACAGTATGGTCTGAGACCTAACCTGTTGTTGGTCCGGATGATGTAACGCCCCGCTTTTTGCGTGACGTTAAAAACTAATTAATAAAATCCTATTCGCGAAAAGTTCGTTCTTTGTATGAGAGTCTAAGTCGTGCCATGGATCTCAATTAAAATCTACCCTTATTCCTTCTCCTCGTCACGAAAAATCTTCTCCTCGAAATTCCTTTTCCAAACAAATCCCCGAAATTTGATCCTCCTCTCCTTTGGATTCTCGCCAAATACCTCTCTCAAAATACAAAAATATCAAATCCCTAATTTGAATCCCCTTTTTGACTCATTCGTATTTTCCCGGGTCCAAATATATAATTTCCATTCATTTCCGACATCAAATACCCTTCAGTAAATATTCTCAGCCAAAGTCTACGTTGCCTCCCTCCTTCCTCTTTCTCTGTCATCTCTCTCGTTTCTCTCCCAGCTCTCTCTCTCATTCTCTCTCTGCAGCAAGCCTCTCACTCTCCCACGGCAATTCTCTCTCTCTCTCCCGCAACTCTCTCTCTCCTGCTCATTTTCCTCCTCTCGCCGGATTTTGGCTTGCCGCCCACGCCGATTCAAACCGGCCGCGCCCTGCCCGCCTGCCGGCCCTGCGCGCCAGCCTGCCTGCCGTCGCCTGCTCGCCTGCGTCGCCTGCACGCCGAGAGCAGCAGCCGCTCGCACGCGCCTCCCTCTCTCTTGCTCACACTCACCCGAAACGGCAAGTGCAGCGCCCCCTTTCTTTCCCCTTTTTCCCTTTTTCCCCTGCCGGCGCCCTCCCCACTGCCACCGCCTTGGCCGCTTGCGCCGGTGGAGCTCAAGCCCGAGCGCGCGCCCGTGATGCCGCCCGCCTCTCCACCCACGGTTCCTATAAAACCCCTCTCCTCTCCCCTTCGGCCGCCCTCCCCTTCTTGCAGCCGAGCACCACCGCCACCTCCTTGTCGCCGCGTTGCGCCCTCCCCTATAAGAGTGCCGCCACCGCTCCTCTTCCACCCCAAGCAGCCTGCCGCGCCACCTCCCTTCCTTCGCCGGTCGCCGCCACGGACGCCGGCCGCGCCTCCTCTTCCCGGCTCGGCGCCCCTCTCCTCCGTGTCGCCGCCCTTCGCCGCCGGTTGCCGCGCGACGCGCGGCGAGGACCCGCGCCACCTCCCCGCCTACCGGCTCGGCCGCCTCCCCCCTCCTCCCGCGGTAAACCCCCCTCACCGCTCCTTCTCCTCCCCAACTCCACCGCGGCCGCGCGCCCTTCTTCCTCCCTCCTCCTCGCTGCTCTCGCGGCCGGCCGCCGTCGCACCTCGCCGCGGCCGCGCCCAACCTCGCTCCCTCGCGGTGCCGCCGCGCCCGGCCGCGCTCCGCCCCACCTCGCCGGCCGCCTCCCCCAACCGGCCGCCTCCCTCTCTCGGACACGCAGAGAAGAAGGAGAGAGAGAAGAAGAAATGAGAAGAATGGAGAAGAAGAAGTGAGGAGGAAGAGAAAAGGAGATGACAGTGGGACCCACCGTGGGACCCACGTCCCTTTGACCCGGTCTTAGCCCTCTCTCTCTCTCATCTGCAGCTGGACCACGCCTCTCCAGCCCACCAACCCTCCCGGCCCGCTCGCTCTCTCTCTCGGCCTGTTTCGCTCGTGCGCGCTGGGCCGCTTGGCCGGCCCACTCGCCGCATCCCCACGGCCTGCCACCCCCTCCCTTCTTCGGCCTGCTGGCCCGCTCGCCGCCCCACACCGACTTGGGCCGCCTCCTTCCCCGCGGCCCACTCGGCCTCTTTCCCCTTCCCCCGCGCGCGTGCACTAGGCCATGGGCCGCTTTGCCCATGGGCCGCCTCGCCCAACTCTCGCCGGCCGAAATAAGTCCAAAAGCAGTCCCTCAATCTTTTTCTTTTTCCAAGGAATTTATAATTCCTTTTCCTTTAGACAGAAAATCCATTAATCTTAGGAAATTCATATCTCTTGATCCGTAACTCCGATTGACTCCGTTCCACTTCCAGTAATTCCGTAAAATTGAGATCTATCTAATGGAACTATTATTTAGTCTAAATAGGGTCCTTCTTTTGGTCATTTTATAGGTTTTCATTGTTTGCGTATAGTTGCGGATTGCGGATTTTCGTTCGAGTGCGGATTTCAAGAAGCTTCGCGAAGACCTTGAGCAAGGCAAGTCACCCTTGATCATATTGCCCCTGTAATTGAAAAATCATTATTATTTTGTTTGCATTATGCATTATTAGGAGTACACACTTAACTTGCTTGGCCTCGGTTTGTGTGCCAAACCGATGGACCTACCTAGTAGTCGCACTACTTCCTGTAGGCCGATGTACCCTGATTCCTTGTCGCTCCACCTTTGTGGTACTTTGGTATCCGTGCTCTTTGAGCACGAGTACGAATTACTCCACATACACCGTTGTTTGTCGAAAACTTGGGAAATGGGTTTGAGAAGCCTTGAAAACCCGACACGTGGTGTCGTTGTGTTTGAAAATAAAAATGATTGTGAAATCTCGCGATGCGGGTGTCGCGCCTGCGTGGTGTTGTTCCTGTACTCGCATATAAGGACCGATTCCTGTGGGGATTACATCCGAGCATAGCAAGTGCAACCACATGGTGGAATGGGACACCCTAGCTAAGTAATTAGCTGCTTCTGGGAAATCTTGTATGCCAATAGGGGTGGAAAGCCGGGATGTGGCGGTAGAGACATCCTGGGAGTCCTAAACAGAGGAAGGCAACTGAGAGTCCTGTATGGAAAGCCGGAGTTGGCCTGATGTTTGTCAGGGAGACCCTCTATGTGGCATGAGGTGACCTAGGATTAGCTTTGGAAAGGCTTTGTCATGAACCTCCGACACCGGCCAGTGTCTGGAGTAAGTTCGTGTTATGTGGGTAAAGTGTACCCCTCTACAGAGGTTAATAAACTGTTCGAACAGCCGTGCCCACGGTCATGGGCGGATGCAAGGTGATTCCCGTTGCGTAGATTTGTTTGCCTGTGCTTTGTGAAAAATGTTGTGGGTTGGTAATCGTTACCAGAATCAGCCTATGTGGCAGATGGATGACCTGAGTGGTCAGAAACGGATCTGTGTGATCCGGGATGTCTGAGGGCATCATAGACTAGGCTTTCCGGGTGGAAGCAGAATGTTGTGCTGTGGAGCAGCAGGACTCTTGGAGTCCGAGAAAAATGGAAAGGGCTCAGGGAGCCGCTTAATCAAGTGAAATGGCTGTGTGAGCCTGAGAATTAATGAACCGACCTGGGAAGTCGGGGCATTACCAGTTGAGTTGTTGAAAAGCATCTCTTAAGTCGATTTGAGACGCAAGTCTCTTTTCGACCTAAACTTAAAAAGAAGAAAGTCACTTAGTGGTTTCAAAATGTTTCCAAACAAAGGATTTGCAAAACAACCTTTCCCCTCTTTCAAGCTTGCACTAAACACCTAAGTTCCCCTGACTTGCTGAGTACGTAAGTACTCACCCTTGCTCTATATATATATAGTTCCTCCATTCAGAAGGCGAAGTCGAAGTGAAGAGAAGACTAGGGTTTCGTCCTGGTTCCTAGCCGTCGCCTGTGGTGTTGGGTGTTAGTTCGTTGATTTCCGCTGTCGTGGTCTCTGATGTTGCTGCTTCCGCGTCGTCTGTTGCAATCTCGGGTTCCCTCGAGAGCTGCAACTTAAGTTAAGGTAAATAAGTCCCCTATTTAAATTAAGGATTGCAATGATTCATAATTGTCACCGTGGGTACCAGCGCTATGTCCTGGGACTGGTACCGGTATCGCGGTCTCGTAGGAAGCGGTTCGCGTCGTTTCTCCTACGACGCGCCCCTGTCAGGTGCCATTGTACGGCAGTGCCGGATTGGGGTGTGACAGATGACCTCTCCCGTTTACATATGGTGACCCTGTGTTGGCTTTGGAAATGCCTTGTCGTGAAAGCCTCAAAGTCTCTAGACGTAGTTGTTCTACACAGGCTGGGTGACCCAGGCTAGTAACGTCATGTGGATAAAGTGTGCCCCTTCTGCAGAGGTTAACAAACTGTTCGAACAGCCGTGCCCACATGGGTGAAGTGGGATACCCCTGGCTGAGTAACTACCTAGGCCAGGGAAACCTTGATGCCAAGGGACAAGTGGATTCGCCGCTGTGGTGTCAGGGAGATCCCCTGGGCTTCATGGCACAGTATGGTCTGGGACCTAACCTGTTGTTGGTCCGGATGACCCCTCCGGTTGACATATGGTGATCTTGTGTCAGCTTTGGAAATGCCTTGTCATGAAAGACTCTAAGTCACTAGACGTGACTATTCTGCACGGGTTGGGTGACCCGGGCTAGTAACGTCGTGTGGGTAAAGTGTACCCCATCTGCAGAGGTTAACAAACTGTTCGAACAGCCGTGCCCACGGTGATGGGTGAATGTGAGGTGATTCATTAGCGTAGTTTGTTTAATTACTGCTTGTGAACTTGCCGTGATGGGTTGGACATCGTTGTTTTCAACTGTGGCTAACGAGATCAGCTGGGCCCGGGTGGCCGTCTAAGGTGTTTGGCCGAGAGCCAACTCTTGATATTTTAAAGATTGATACAAAGCACAACTCTGACCGAGCAGAATATACTATTTTGCCCGATTCGTTGAGAAGCACTCTCTTAGAATCATTTGAAAAGTTTTAAAAAAACAAAATCGATTGTGAAAACAAACAGCCTTACCTTGAAGCTTGCAATAAACACATAATTCCCAAGACTTGCTGAGTACTCACTGTACTCACCCTTGCTCTACATAATTAAACCCCCCCAGTTCCTGAAGAGGAGATGGATCCCACTGACAAGGAGTTCTTCCAAGAGCAGTCCGGCTTCGAGCAGTTTTAGAGTTTCGACCTAATTCCCAATTCATGCTTCTAGCCTTGGGCCAGTCTGCGCTTCCGGATTTCCCTTTTGTAATGCAGTTCTGAGCTTGGGATCTGTCTGTAGTCTAACATGATTGTAAGACTACTCTTAACAAAAAGATATTGTTGCTGTGATATATTGTCTTCCTGTGATACCAGTACTGTTTCCCGGGACTAATATCGCCATACAGGTTAATTTGGAGCGTCTCGCGCTAGCTCCCGTTTGGGGCTAGATCGGGGCGTGAGAAACACAGAAAACAAAAGAATATTAACTTATTATTAATTAAGTTTTAATTATTACAAATTAAAAAAATAGATCTATTTGATATTTTAAAACAACTTCTATATAAAATTTTTTTACACGAAACACACTGTTTTGCAGCTTAAAAAACATACTAACAAAAATCATGATAGAATCCGCATGCTAATGAAAAAAAAATAAAGCCATTTGAAATTCATGATCCCTTGCTTCCTTCCTAACCCCTCCGTTTCTCCTTTCCCTCCGCTCAAAAAGCGGCCGCTACCGCCTCCCACCCACCACCGACCCCTCGTCGTCATCTTTCTCCTTCCACACCTCCCCACCCATGCCGCGGCTCGACTCACCAACGATGTGGCCGCGGCTATATACCTCGGGCTTCGACTCCCCCGACACGCCATTACTTCTTCTTGCTGCTTACCGCAACTCGCGTGCGTGCGCAGGGTAGGAGAACTGTAGAAGAGGAGGCGCTGGTTGATTAATTTGATGGGCAACGTCGCGATCGGCGCGGGGCGGCGGCCGGAGGTGGAGGAGCGGCTCACGCAGCCGCGGAGGCTACTCCGGCAGCTGTGCGACGTGGACTCCGGCCGACTTCGTAGACTCATCCGCTCCGGCGACCTCGCGCCGTGCTTTGATCCGGCTGAGGACGCCGCTGGCCTCGACGAGGACTGCCCCATCTGCTTCTACGTACGTATTGGCATCTCTGGTTTGCGTGTTCTGAATTTCTGATCATTCTGCTCTGAGTTCCTCTGCTTCCGGCGAGCTCTCTCTCACTTTCTCTGGGGTTTGTGTTCTGAATTTCTGTTCGTTCTGCTTTGAATTCTGATGTTTTTTTCCCTGTTCGTTTCGTTGCTCTCTTTGCAGTTCTATCCGAGCCTGAATCGATCCAAGTGCTGCAGCAAGGGGATCTGCACAGGTGAGTCCAAAGCTATCGCCGTGATAATTGACGAAATTTTGTGCCTGAAAACTGTAGTGCTATTACATTACACTCTCCAACTACTGCTTTAATCAGTAGCAATTGGGCTAACCAGCCAAGTTACCTGAATTGTGAGTACTGAGTTGCAGGCAATGACATCGGCGAAGGAAAGCAGTAGGGAACTAGGGATTCTTCATTAAGTTTACAAGATACTAATAACATGCCCCTACATTGTAACGGCTCAGACCCATATAAGTAGGAATGGGTTATAAGAAGGTTAAAGGGTCAGGTCCATATAAGTAGAGTGATTCTCCGGTGCACTCTAATTATATTATTGTACTTGTAATAGGGATGGGTTATAAAAAGATTAGAGATAAAACATTGCATTGCATCCAGTGCGCGTGTGAGCGCGGTCTGAGTGGTGGGAGGAGAGGATGACTCCGCTTTTGGGGTAGCAAAGAATATGTTACATTTTTTGTTATGAACTTATGTTGCGTGGTTTCGCGTTAGTCTCGGGTGATTTCAGTAACCGTTCTTAGTTACTAGTACTACAACATATTATTCTTTAGGCATGCAGATTTCTTAATGCTAATGAAAGGCTAACTCTGATTGTATATAGACGTATTGTATAGATGTATTAAACAATTAGTCACGGTAGATTGCGGTTGCGCTATACCTCATTACATCGTCTGCTCCTCAGTCGATGATCTTCTCATTCCTCTGTCTAGAGAGAACATTTGATATTTTCAGTACCCTCTTGCTAAGACCTTGTTTGGGAGCACATATGTTTTCCCAGTTCATTTCGGTGGGGACTGGGCCGTGTTATGGGCTCTCAAATAGGTCCTTAATGTGCGTTTAAATCTTAAGAAAGGTTCTTCCAAAAGTACTTTATTAAGGATATGTTTGGATTGGTGTAAATTTGTGCCTTACCAATGTGTTGGTAGCTTCCATAGTAATTTTTTTGACATTTGGTTTGAAGCAAATTTTTGCCCATACTAAGTTATATCTAGTAGCAAAACTAGCCTACCAAATTTTGTAGTGCCAAAGGTTTTGGCACTACCAATATTTTGTTTTGGCAATATCAAATTTGGTAGGGCTTTAAACCAAACAAGGCCTAAATTGTGACATGTTTCCTTGTCATGCAGAATGCTTCTTTGCAACTGATGCCGTCCAAGTCTTCGAAAGTTGTCCAGTGTCCTATTTTATCTATGTATGATTTGAGTATGTATTATGCAACTGTACATTGTAGTATGCCATAAACGAGCTCTTCTTTTTTTTTTTGGAAAACAAAAGCAGCAGAGCACTGGTAATTTTTTTTAATTAACTCAACACTTCAGAGGAACTTAATATTTTTAATTACTTTCATAATCCTAAGTATGAACAGTATATACAAATGGGGTATTGGGAATATACTTTAATAATTAGGATTATTTTCGAACAGAATTATTTCAATTTACCTAGAGTTACTCTGATAAAGCTGATTGCCAGCTACATTTTGCACCTGGGGTCCTTATACTAGAAATGCAGCTGTCCTTTCTGCAAAACCGCATCCTACGCAGTTGAGTATCGAGGCAATCGAGCCAAAAGGGAGAAGAAACTGGATCAACAAGTAAAGTTTCTTCCCCATTCGCCAGATATTCTGACCCACCATGTCACAGCCTCTGTTTTATAGTATGTCTTTCCTGTGAAAATAAATGCAGGAGGAACAGAACGCCAGTGAGTCTAAGAAGAAAATACAGTATAAATCTCAGACTGCTGATGAACTTGTTCAACCTTAGCAGTTGCAAAACATATTTTTGACAAGGCTAACTTCTTACTAACCACTGGTAAAAAGATAGTCCCTCCATCCATAAATATAAACTTAAGGATCACCAAAGTTTTTTCTGCTTAATTTTAATCTTTTCTAAGCATTTTAGAAATGCTTATATTTAGGGATAAAGGAAATCGAAGCTTAGACCACCTTTATCACCAATGTCTTGTTTTAGATCACCCTTTGTTTAATTGTTTTAGTTTAGACTATGTAATGTTATCATTGTTGCCTTTTAAACTACTACGACTCTCTCATCTATTCACATCCAGCTTCTTCTCTACCAAAAGTGTGGCCTCAAATGCATAGAAGGGAGTTCATAGGTGTACATGAGTAGCTATACTCGCTGCTTCAGGTCACTGATGTGTTAGGGAAAGAGATTCAGGGTGGTCTGATTTGCAAAAAAATTAAATTACCACATTTAATTTAAATCAGAAAGTTTGGCCAAAAGGTTATATAATGTGAAACTTGCGCAACCAAAGCTCACCCAAGCTATAACTCACTCAAAAAAAGGTGATATTTCTTTGTAAACCATAGAATGACTTGTGTTCACAGCCTGTTCATCACCAAGCACGTATATAGTGGGGAGCCTACTTCATCGGATATTAGCTACACATCTCTAAACATATATTATCGAAAAAGAAACCACTTATTTTAAACTACTTATTAAGTTTATTTTTAAAAATATTCAATTATCCCTATAATTATGGAGATAAGTTTGATAATAATAATGTGATCATTAATCCGTTCTAAACACATGGTATAATGTGATCATTAATCCGTTTTAAACAAATGTTATAATGTGCCACTCCGACAATGATGTTCTAAGGGGTAAGTGTGTGGCACACACGGGTACTAGTACTCGTGCTCTCTCAATGTAATTCACACGTTGTTTCGAGGGAGGTAGATGTCCCCCGCGCTTCGGGGAGTGTCGTTTAGCGATACCTACCTGTACCCGCTGCTGGACACCTTGGCCATGAGTACAGTGTTTTGTAACGGATGCAGCACTGTCAATACAATGCCATTTATTCATGCTAGGGCCCCAGTTGGACGGCGGTGCAATGCAAGTGTGTCCTTACGTACCAGCGCGGAGACTTGTCCACGACAGTTACCACTGAGGCCGGCTGATTGTGTATCATCATAGGGTCCCAAAGGAGTGAAAATTGAAAGCTAAAGGATTGCTCGCTACTGCACCTTTGTGACCACAGACCTTTGTGACCACAGGGCGTGTATTTGTATTGTACATCGGACGTTTCCGAAGAGAACAAATAACGAGGAGCACACATGCGTACAATACTAGAGAACCGATCTTTCGACGTGGTACTCAAAATCACAAATATCTCAATTAGAATAAGAACCCCTACTAAAAATATTTTAGTACCGGTTCTAAAAGTCTAAGTCCCTAGAAATATCTTTAGTTCCGGTTGGTAACACCAACCAGGACTAAAGATATTTTTAGTTCTGATTGGTGTGGTTGGTGTTACCAACCGGTAGTAAAGATGTCTCCAGGGTTAGTTAAAAAGAAAGCATCTCTATCCAAATCAGATATGTGTAATAGGTGAAATGGTAATGCGCGTGAGAGTTGAGGTGAGAAATCTTGAGTTCAAATAAGTTCTCCACTAGTGGTACGTGAGTTGTTACAATAGCGCGGTTTATAGCGCATCGTCCTCGATGCTTTCCCAGCCATGAACCGATCAAGTGGTGCAGAACAAGACTCACGCGACTGTGGTGTCCACCGTGTTATATCCCCCGCTAAATCCGTCACGTTTGCTCGTGTCTCCATCCACGTGCGACGAAAATTTTACCGTCAAAGAGACCCAAACTGGATGGCTTGTGTTTGGCTTGGCGCCTAAGTGGATCATGAGGGCGTCGGGCTGCACGAGCCACCGCGTCGAGTCAGGTTGGACCGTTCGGACGAGAGATGGCCCAGGAAACACGGGCTGTAGCTGGGCCTTCGGAGGCTAGGACTTCTTGTGGAGAAAATGGGAGTGGCATTTCTTGAGATTTGACGATTTCGTTTCGGAATTTTTTTATTTTTAATTTTTTTATTAAAAGTTTTGCAAAAATATTTTTTTTCAAAGTTTGACAAAAGTAGCCTCCCGCCGTTCTCTGGGAGGACGATTATTAAAAATCGTCCATCCAAAGGACGGCGATTGTGACGTGGCAGACGGCCGTTGGTTCTCTGCTGACGGTCATCTGCACATTTTGCAGGTGGCCTCCTTGCCGCCCTAGCAGAGGGCAGTTTTTACTGTGCCGTGGGGCCACCTGCAAAAGGGCGGTGGGGGGCCTGGAATTTTGTAGGCGGCCCTCTTGCCGCCCTTTGTAAGGGTGGTTTTTAGCCTGTCCCCTATAAAACTCTTCCCCTCTCTGAAATTCGCATTATAATCACTCGTAATTCCAGAAAAAAAGAAAGAGGGAGGGGTGAGGGGGAGCAGAAGGAGAGCGGCGAAGCCCTGCTGATTTGCACACTTCATCACAGGTAAATACATCACGTTACATTGTGTTGTTAATTTATATTGAATTGCAGTTTTAGTTCCATAATTTTTAGTAGATCTGTAGAACACAACACATTTGTGTAGATCTAGAACACAGTAGATTTTAGTAGGAATTGAGACTTAGGCTGTAGTGTAAATTGAAAAATGTAGTTTAGTTCGATCTGAAGCACGTCATCTATTTGTAGAATTGTGGACATAGGACACAGAACAATATTATAGAAATTATAACTTAGTGCGGAGTACCGATGAACATGATATTAGATCTTATTAGTACGGTATGAACTTAGTTAACCTAGTTATTTTTTTAATCAGGCACAATGTCAAATAAGATCCTATTTCAGATAGTTCACAGTGAAGGAAACCTTAGATTTGGTCCAGATAGTGTTGATCTGTCAGATTTTGTAATGACATCTAAGAGCATCGATAGGCCTGCATAAAGAATATTTCAGTCAATTTACAGTTGGCTGTTGAGAGGATTTAGAATAGACCCAGAAGTCTACACAATGTCAGTATATGTTGTAGTGAGTCGTGCAACAGAAGGTTATTTTTGAGAACTAATGCCGATGGATAGTACTGTTGCATGGAGACGATATGTGGAGATGGCTTTTGAACGGTCATGATCACACACCGCATCCTCGACCTACAATTTGACCTAGTCTTTAACTTTATAAAATATACCTGATTTTTCTCTTCTCAGAGTGAGTGTTTATCTACTTTTATTCGTCCAAATATCATAGTTTACATCAAACAAATTTACAATCATTACTCCTGTTTTATTAGTTTTCAATATGATACTTTACTAAAAATTTGTACCAAATATTTCAATAACAAATATATAGAAACCATAATCTGAATGAACAGTTAAAAACCGCCCATACAGAGAGCGACAAGGGGGCGCCTGCAAAATTTCAGAGCCCCCCGCCGCCCTTTTGCAAGCGGCCCCCGGCACAGTAAAAGCCACTCTCTGTTAGGGCGGCAAGGGGGCCGCCTGCAAAATGTGCAGACGGCCGTTGGCAGAGTGCCAACGGCCGTATGCCCCGTCACTTTGGCCGCTCTTTGGATAGGCGATTTTTAATAATCGCCTTCCCAGAAGACGGCGGGAGCCTACTTTTTGTCAAACTTTGAAAAAAAATTATTTTTGCAAAACTTTTATTAAAAAGAATTAAAAATTAAAAAAAATTCTTCGTTTCGTGTGGTCGTCGAAAAGTGGGTTGGGGATGGTGCTGCCTGCGCCGCTGTGCGAGTTTCCGAGGCGCTGACATTATCAATTGAGTCGCTTAGAACAGCGTCCATTCAGAACTCAAAAGTAGTCGGAACTCCAAACCCATCCGCCCCCGTACTAATAGCCCCCAAATCCCCCGTACGCGAATCGCATCTCCCCGTCTCCGGCGGCTGCGGTTATCAACTCCGGCGAGATGGGCACCGTCACCACCGCCGGTAAGCCCCCGAGGCCGACGCTCCCCTTCCTTCCTCCTCCTCCTCTTCTCTCCCCTCCCTTCCTCTCACCCCCTTCCCCGCAGATCCGCACGCCTCCTTCCTCGCCGACAAGGGCGCCAAGGTGTTCGTCGCCGGCCACCGCGGCCTCGTCGGCTCCGCCATCCTCCGCCGCCTCCTCTCCCTCGGCTTCACCAACGTGGTCGTCCGCACCCACGCCGAGCTCGACCTCACCCGCCAGTCCGACGTCGAGGCCTTCTTCGCCGCCGAGCTCCCCCGCTACGTCGTCCTCGCCGCCGCCAAGGTCGGAGGCATCCACGCCAACTCCACCTTCCCGGCCGACTTCATCGCTGCCAACCTCCAGATCCAGACCAACGTCGTCGACGCCGCGCTCAAATGCGGCTCAGTTCGCAAGCTCCTCTTCCTCGGCTCCTCCTGCATCTACCCCAAGTTCGCGCCCCAGCCAATCCCGGAGAACTCTCTCCTCTCCGGCCCGCTCGAGCCCACCAACGAGTGGTACGCCATCGCGAAGATCGCCGGAATCAAGATGTGCCAGGCTTATCGCATCCAGCACGGCTTCGACGCCATCTCGGCCATGCCCACCAACCTCTACGGCCCGCAGGACAACTTCCACCCGGAGAATTCACACGTTCTGCCCGCACTGATCCGCCGGTTCCATGAGGCGAAGGCGTCCAATGCCGCGGAGGTTGTTGTCTGGGGCACTGGCTCGCCGCTGCGTGAATTCTTGCACGTCGATGACCTTGCAGATGCAGTGATCTTCTTGATGGATCAGTACTCGGGACTGGAGCATGTCAATGTAGGAAGTGGGAGCGAGGTGACGATCAAGGAGCTCGCGGAGTTGGTGAAGGAGGTGGTTGGGTTCCAGGGGAAGCTGGTGTGGGACTCTAGCAAGCCCGACGGCACACCGAGGAAGCTCATGGATAGTTCCAAGATACTGGAGATGGGGTGGAAGCCCAAGGTCCCCCTCAAGGAGGGGCTCGTCGAGACATACAAGTGGTATGTCGAGAATGTCATCTCTGCGAAGAAGTAGCGCCGTGATGATGATGGCATGTTGTTCTCGACCGCTTCTGCCGCCTTTTAAGTTGGTGTTACAGTCAAATAGTTTTCATGTTGTTGCTGGCTACTAGGTCATACAATTATCAGTTATAAGCTCTCCCACAAAGAAGAGGTTGTTATGTTGGTTGAATAATGTGGGGTCAAATTAGTATACAATTAGAATCTTAATTGATCTAGAACAATTTCTGTTGATTAGAGAAAGTTTCACACTTTGCAATGTTTGATGTCAATTGGCCTGAAAAGTTTTACACACACGGAATAAGTAAGCTATGCTTTGATTTATGAAATATCTTTATCTGTTCAGAACAGTTTCTCTGGTTTGTGCCCTTGTTCTGCATGCTGATTATGGTAGGGAGGTGAGAGGAGGTATTAATGGAATAAATTAATTTCTTGTGATTTTAGTGCTGGCTCCGTTGTTGAAAATCGAAGTGTAGTTCGTTTTTATTATTGTTTTGGGGCTGTACATTTGTGTTAAGATAATCAGGTAGTCTATTAGTCTTACAGTAAGCTTTTCTACTACAAGCTTGTGCCATATTTAACAATTTCATTTGTACCCACCTTACTCAAAATAATATTTACCATCTGTGAATATAGAACTTCACCCTGTTTTATTTGAAATATCTTTGGGGACTGAAAATGCAAAAAGGCTATTGTTCACGAGCAATCTTGAAAAGGATGAAATGTGAAAGAATGATTTTTCGGACACGGCACTCAGTGAGGGTTTAGTACATTCGATAATATGGCATCATCAATTCGTCATACTGAGTCGACTCCTTCTAGTTATAGGTTGATAGTTTGTTGATACCTAAACTGAACTTTACAATTCAGTGTTGAGAGAGTTACTTTTAATTCATTTGGCTCACTGAATGACCATGTGGTCTTTATTCTTGTGTAGTGCTAAACCGCCAATGTTGCTGCGTGCTAATAGTAGTGGCAGTTATAAACTGCTTTGTAGATTGCTTTTCGGTTTAGAAGCAAGTTAAACAGTTAGCTAGCAGAAACTTGAGCAAACTGGATGCATGATGCCTAGCTTTTCAACTGCTGTCCAGGAGAGACTCCAGGCTCAATCAACAAGCTGTATGGTTTCCCAACATAGGGAATGTACCGTTTTCTGAGTTTGGATCACAGCTCCCATACTGACCCGTCAACACAAGGGATATGTTCTGTTAGTGAGATTTTGTGCTCGGTCGTTTATACTCATATCAGCATAGAACAGAGCTGAAAATTGCAAGAACTGGCTATGAAGTTGGGGATATGACCAGTAAATTCTAATATATAGGTTCATTATCTAAACTCAAGCAAAATCCGTTGTAGTCTAGCTGGTTAGGATACTCGGCTCTCACCCGAGAGACCCGGGTTCGAGTCCCGGCAACGGAAATGTTTTGTGTGTTCCTTTTCCTTTCTCTATTTCGTTTTGATTTATTTGATCCTTCCAAATTTGATTGACTAGCAAAGATATATGTGCGTTGCAACAGATGAAGATAATTTTTACAGTTGATAAAAACTCTATCAATTTAAACGATAAATCAAAATAAGAAAAACAAAACAATAGCAAGCAAAGTCAAAAATCTCTATAATTATAAAAATCGAAAATGTTTCCGCTTAAATTTTGGTACATCATTTGTGTTTGAGTTGGTTCTATATTACCCGTATCCAATTCGATGTGACTCTAGAATAACTATTACTCT
Organism: Oryza punctata; assembly: GCA_000573905.2. Classification (NCBI taxonomy): domain Eukaryota; kingdom Viridiplantae; phylum Streptophyta; class Magnoliopsida; order Poales; family Poaceae; genus Oryza; species Oryza punctata. Next base: position 33,522,447 of record CM002493.2, read on the forward strand.
TTTGTTCTCTCCTCGTAAATATTTTTCTTTTCAAATTATCGTTAAGTTGTGTATGCGGTAAGTTCGTTTCTTTGCAAATGCTTTTCATCTACAAGTAAAAAACTTTCACTAGTTGAATAATCAAGATTTCATTCTTTGATCGATGATATATAGTAGGGTACACATGTGTTAACTTATGTAATAGTCACCCGATCGATTTGTGAGGCTATGAAAACATGCACATAAAGGATTTTTCATGTGCTGACGCATGAAACGAGTGCAACCTGACTCAATACTATACCTAATTCCTGACTTTGTTTTGTTTCGGCTTGTCGTTTAAATTGGCAGAGTTTTTAATAACCGTCAAAAATTGTCTTTATCTATTGCAACGCACATGCATTTTTGTTAGTCATATATAGCATTTAAACCGGTTGCCTCGCTTAATGCTTCATCACCCGAAGATTCCCTTATATACACATTTCTATTGCCTCACAAATCGATCGGTGGTTATTTCATAAGTTGACGCATGTGAATTTTATTATACCTCATAAACCAAAGATTGAAATTTTGATTATTCAATTAGTAAAAGTTTCTTATTATAGATGGAAAGCATTTACAAAGTAACAAAATTATCGCATACATAAAATATTTATGATGAGTAAAAAATGAGGAAAAAAGAGTAGTAAATAGAAGAGATTGTAAGGAGGGGGATAGGATCACGATTATCGGGAGAAAAAAGGAAGGAAAAGAAAAAAAGGGAGAGAAAAAAAGACGTTGATCGAGAGAGGAGCGTGCGGCGGCGTCGAGGCGAGGCATGCGGGAGCGGGATGGGGTAGCAGGTGGTGTGGACTGGTTGAGTTGGGCTGGGAGGGGGAGGTGTTAGGTTGGGACAGGAGTATATAATAGTTATTCTAGGCTCACATAAAATTGGATACGGATGATATATAATCAATTTAAAAATTGACTTAAATACAGATAACGTAGTAAAGCCGACTTAATCTTTATAATAGTAGAGATTTGATTACTTTCCTCCTCCGTTCAGCTCTGAATGGTCATGGCGCTTTTTGATGTGTTTGATCCATCTAGTGGTACTGATCTCGAAAAGCAGCTCGAGCGTATCGCAGTCGTCCAATCCGTTCCAAAAATGAAATGAGATGAGATCATCGTGGTGTTTGAAACGAATGAGGTTGAAAATGAAGTAAGAACACAGAAAAAAAATTATTAATATACTATTAATTAAGTTTTAATTATTACCAATTTAAAAAATAGATTTATTGATATTTTAAAACAACTTCTATATGAATTTTTTCACACGAAACACGCCGTTTAGCAGTTTAAAAAACATGCTAACGAAAACAAGATCGAATCTACATGCTAACGAAAGAAAAGTAACAGGCCATTTGAAATTCATGATCCCTTGCTTCCTTCCTAACCCCTCCTCCGTTTCTCCTTTCCCTCCTCCGCTAAAAAGCGCCAGCTACCGCCTCCCACCGACCACCGACCCCTCGTCGTCTCCTTTCTCCTTCCACACCTCCCCACCCATGCCGCGACTCGACTCGACTCACCAACGATGCGGCCGCGGCTATATACCTCGGGCTTCGACTCCCCCGACACGCCATTGCTGCTTCTTGCTGCTTCCCGCAACTCGCGTGCGTGCGTAGGGTAGGACAAGTGTAGAAGAGGAGGCGCCGGTTGATTAATTTGATGGGCAACGTCGCGATCGGCGCGGGGCGACGGCGGCCGGAGGTGGAGGAGCGGCTCACGCAGCCGCGGAGGCTACTCCGGCAACTGTCCGACGTGGACTCCGGCCGACTCCGGAGACTCATCCGCTCCGGCGACCTCGCGCCGTGCTTTGATGCGGCTGAGGACGCCGCTGGCCTCGACGAGGACTGCCCCATCTGCTTCTACGTACGTATTGGTTCTCTAGTTTGCGTGTTCTGAATTTCTGATCATTCTGCTCTGAGTTCCTCTGCTTCCGGCGAGCTCTCTCTCTCTCTCTCTCTCTCACTCACTCACTCACTCACTCACTCTCTCTGGGGTTTGTGTTCTGAATTTCTGTTCGTTCTGCTCTGAATTCTGATGTTCTTTTTTTCTGTTCGTTTCGTCGCTCTCTTCGCAGTTCTATCCAAGCCTGAATCGATCCAAGTGCTGCGGCAAGGAGATCTGCACAGGTGAGTCCAAAGCTATCGCCGTGTAAATTTACGAAATTGTGTTCCTGAAAAACTGTAGTGCTATTACATTACATTCTCCAACTACTGCTTTGATCATCAGTAACAATTGGGCCAACCGGACAAGTTACTGAAAAGTGAGCACTGAGTTGCAGGCAATGACATCGGCAAAGGAAAGCAGTAGGGAACTAGGGATTCATCATCAATTTTACAAGATACTAATAACATGCCCATATAAGTAGGAATGGGCTATAAAGAGATTAAGGCACCAGATCCATATAAGTAGGGATGGGTTATAAGAAGATTAGAGATAAAAAATTACATCCGGTGTACGTGCAAGTGTGGCGTGAGTGGTGGGAGGAGGGGATGGAAGAAGGACGACTCCGCTTTTAAGGTAGTAGAGAATATGTTACATTTTGGGTTATGGACTTATGTGTGTGTGGTTTCGTGTTAGTTGTGTGATTTCAACAACCGTTCTTAGTTCTTAGTTCTTAGTACTACAACATATTATTCTTTAGGCATGCAGATTTCTTAATGCTAATGAAAGGCTAACTCTAATTGTATATAGATGTATTAAACAATTAGTCACGGTAGATTGCGGTTGCACTATGCCTGATCACATCGTCTGTTCCTCAGTATCGATGATCTTCTCATTCCTCTGTCGAGAACATTTGATATTTTCAGTACCCTCTTGCTAAGGCCTTGTTTGGGAGCCCATATGCTATCCCAGTTCATTTCCGTGGGGATTGGGCCGCGATATGGACTCTCAAACAGACCCTTAATGTGCGTTTAAATCTTAAAAAAGGTTCTTCCAAAAGTACTTCATTAAGGGTATGTTTGGATTGGTGTCAATTTGTGCCTTACCAATGTTTTGGTAGCTTCCATAGTAATTTTTTTGACATTTGGTTTGAAGCAAAATTTTACCCATACTAAGTTATATCTAGTAGCAAAACTATCCTATCAGATTTGGTAGTGCCAAAACTTAACTTGCTTAGGTTTTAGCACTACCAACATTTTGTTTCAGCAATATCAAATTTGGTAGGGCTTTAAACCAAACATCCTAAATTGTGACGTTTCCTTGTCATGCAGAATGCTTCTTGCAACTGATGCCGTCCAAGTCTTCGAAAGTTGTCCAGTATCCTATTTTATCATGTATGATTTAAGTATGTATTATGCAACTGTACATTGTAGTATGCCATAAACGAGCTCTTCTTTTTTTTTTTTTGGAAAACAAAAGCAGCAGAGCACTGGTAATTTTTTGTTAATTAACTCAACACTTCAGAGGAACTTAATATTCTTAATTACTTTCATAATCCTAAGTATGAACAGTATATACAAATGGGGTATTGGGAATATACTTTAATAATTAGGATTATTTTCGAACAGAATTATTTCAATTTACCTAGAGTTACTCTGATAAAGCTGATTGCCAGCTACATTTTGTACCTGGGGTCCTTATACTAGACATGCAGCTGTCCTTTCTGCAAAACCGCATCCTACGCAGTTGAGTATCGAGGCAATCGAGCCAAAAGGGAGAAGAAACTGGATCAACAAGTAAAGTTTCTTCCCCATTCGCCAGATATTCTGACCCACCATGTCACAGCCTCTGTTTTATAGTATGTCTTTCCTGTGAAAATAAATGCAGGAGGAACAGAAGGCCAGTGAGCCTAAGAAGAAAATACAGTATAAATCTCAGACTGCTGATGAACTTGTTCAACCTTAGCATTTGCAAAACATATTTTTGACAAGGCTTAACTTCTTACTAACCACTGGTAATTTGTCTTCATTACTGGATACTTTAATAATATGATTGCATGCATGTTATCATTATAACTGAAGTACATGTACTTTTGACATATGCAGAAGGGGGTCTGAGTTCAGCCTTAGTCGTTTCAGAACCAATGTGCACTGAAGCATAAATATGCGGCCAATGGCAGTAAAAGAATGAGGATTTGGTGCAGAATTGTACAATGATTCGGTAGCCGAATCTGAAGACAAAGATTAAGTTCCAAGTGTTTTAAGTCCTAAATTACATTCGTGGCTGTCAAGGGCTCCACGTAAGCATCCCATAAGGCAACCACAAGTGTTTCGTTTCAGTGCGGTGCACTTGACGTACTGCAGGATCATGTCCTCTTTCTTCTTTTCCATCTCTCTCTCTCATATAGCAATGTTTTTAAACTTTGGAGGTGTGCATTTTTGTACCATTGGCAAGTCTAGAATAATATTGATACCCTAATACCAGTTGTATTCTTTAGTTAAACATTTTTTGCTTGTTCATGAATTCTTCAGACATGATGTAAACTATGACGCACTTTTTAGAACAATTTTTCAGATATTTCCATCACAAACAAGCCAGTATGTTGAAATCCACTCTGCACAAAACCTTGATATAAACTAAAAGTTTTCTTGACCACAGTGTGCAATTTGGCATTTGCTGTTAACTTACTGATTGGACAATATTGCAGAACGTCCACTCCGCATTGTCCGAATAACATTGCAGGAGACACACTGAGACAGACTACAAACTACCTGAAATGTTCAAGGGAATTAACTAGTACTTGTATAGCTGAATTCGTGAATTCTTCATGAAGACTACAAAATTTCTGGCAATGTATTTTCAGTAGGAAATGAAAAAGCGATTAAGAGCGCAAATCAAGCCCAACCTAGAACCTTCGAATTCCATCAGGAACTCTCTAGTATCAGCATACAAAATTAGCAACAGTAAACATAGATTGATCCAAATCTCTCATCAGTTACCAAGACAAGACTAGCTGCCATTCTGCCAATGGTTAAACTCCAAAGCATTAGGTTGCATCCACATGCGCGCGTGCAGGAACCTGGTCACCAATAACACCACCTTTCACAGTAAGCATCATGTGCAATGGCTACATTAGACGAAAATTTGTGGCTATATATACACGCACAAATCACACTCTTCACACATCAAATCAACAAGATCACAGCACACTTGCACACAGTCTTGATCAGCAATGGCATCTCACAGAGCTGCTGTTTTTGCTGTTCTTAAGCTGCTACTTTCAGTAGCTGCAATTGCAATGGCTAGGCCAATCAGAAGAAGCGATTTGGGCTTGGGCCTTGGCGCCAATGGCGGGCTAGGCGTAGGACTAGGACTTGATATCGGACTAGGTGGTTCCGGCTCGGCGTCTAGCTCAGGCCAGGGCTCAGGTTATGGGGCCTGGTCTGGCCCAAATGGTGGTTCTTACACTGCGTCAGGTCATGGGTCGGGCGTGGGCTCTGGATTTGGGTATGGATCCGGATCTGCCTATGGAGCTGGTAATGGGGGCTCTGCTTCAGGTTGTGGCTCAGGCTCAACATCTTGCTCGGGCTCAGGTTCAGGGACATCGATTAACGTTGGTGCGGGTGTAGGAGCCAATGGTGGCACTAACGGAGGGTCAGATTGTGACACTGGCTCTGGGTCAAACTATGGGTCTAGCACAGGCTCAGGTTCTGGCTTCGGGTCGGGCGGAGTTTCCTACCGCTCACGTGATCATGATGGGTCTTCTAGTATTGGGTCGGGTTCGGGGGTTGGTTTAGGAGCAACTTCTGGTGTTGGTGCCGGTTCTAATGTTGGGCCAAGTGGGGGTTGCTCGACTTGTGGTTCTGGTTTTGGTTCTAGGTCGGGAAAAGGTGTGGCTGGGGGTTCATATTCTGGAACAACTAGCGGCTCGGCATCAAGTTCAGGCTTTGGTTCAAGCTCAAATTCAATTGGAGGGTCAAGATCGAATTCGGGTGCTGGCTCTGGCTCTGGTCCCTACTCAAATTCGGGTGCTGGTTCTGGCTCAAGTGCAAGCTCAGGATATGGTGGCTCTAGTTCTGGTTCTATGTCAGGATCTGGTTCAAGTTCATCATCAGGTTCCACAGGGATGTCATATGGCTCATCAGGTCAATCTTTATTCTTGCAATTCATGTTGCAGCAAGGTAGAATTTGCATGCCTTTCTTGCACTTAGACTAATTAAAATGTTCCCATTTTAGGTGCTGGCTCATTCAGTGGATCAAGCAGTGGTTCAAACTCTAATGCCGGCTCCATGTCAGGTGCAAACTCAGGAGCCGGTTCAAGCTCTGGTGCATTTGGTGCATCAGGCAGGGGATCAAACTCTATGTCGGATTCAGGGTCAAGCTCAAGCTCTTACTCTGCATCTGGTTCGAGCTCAGGTTCATCCAAACTATCCAATATATGGTTATACATTTAGGCACAGTTTTTTTTTCTTTTACGGTTTATAGATTATCACGGACATGTTTTCCAAGCTTCTAAATGGTGCATTTTTTAAAAAAATATCTATATATAATTTTTTTACATAATAATATATAAGTTTTTTAGAATGAATTTTAAAACAACTTTTTAATTTTCTAATTTCGTTCATTTGTACCATCAACTATTATCATAAAACCCGTTAATATAATCCATTATCCATTCATCCATTTAGCTCAAAAGAAGTGGACACGACAAATTAATATGTGTATCGCTAAGTTTTGTTTCTAAATACAAAACAATCATAATATGTACTGAATGGTAGCTATTTTGTCTTGCTGCAGGATCTGTTAGTGCTTCCGGAAGTGGGTCGTCCAACTCTGGTGCAGGTTCAAGTTCCAGCTCTTCTTCATGGTCCGGTTCTAATTCTGGCTCTGGTACAATGTCCGGAATTGACGCTCCATCAAGTACAGGATCATCTACCGCTGAATCAAACTCTGGATCCGCCACCTCTGTCACCGGTGCAAACTCAGGCTCAGATTCAAGCGCATGGTCCAACTCCAACTCCAACTCTGACTCGACTATGCCATATGGCACAGGGGTTACTTCTAATGCTGGCTCTAGCTCAAGTTCTTGGTCTAATGCTGGCTCAAACACCGGCACGCTCTCTGGAGCTGGATCCTCTAGCTGGTCAAGCTCGATGTCCGGGTCTACCTCAAGCTCAGGTTTAGGTGGTGGGCAAGGGGTTGGAAGCAAATTCGGCTTCGGAGCCCAACCGACTTTTGGTATGGGCGGAGGAGGTGGGTTTGGAGCGGGTTACGGATTTGGAGCTGGAGTCGGAGCCGGAGATTGGGGTAAGCACCATTAAGATACTTATTATGGGGAGTTTTTTTTAGAAAAAAACAAAATGGGGAGAAAGTTTTGGATCCCCGTTGCTCTCATGGTTGATTTAATTGCTTCCGTTTTGAATCCCCTGGGAACAATAGCCTTATGTAAGCAATCATGAGTTTTCAGTTCAGTTCCTCTTGTACACTAGCAGTAGCTGCTCTTTGTTTCCAACAAAATGTTTGAAACGTTGTGGTCATCGTGACGGATGACGGATCGATTACTTCTTCATATGTACTGGGATGCTATCTTGTGATGAAATCATGAAATCTTTGTGACCTTTTTCACTTGTGGGATCATGTCCAGTTCCTGTCCTTTCCTCGCAACAAATATACTGACGTTGCTTGAACGTGCGTGCGACACAACCCACCACGCACGATTAACCCCGACACGTACAGTAGTCCAGACCAACACGTGTACACACACACCAACCCATCACGCTTTTCTTGTACTTGGACGAAAAATAAAAAGGAGAGGAGAAAACCTCATGATGCATATGCATATATATATATGAACCCAACCAAAAAGCACCCAAACCAACCTGCATTTGGGGGCACGGCGCCGCACGCGCCCGCACCCTGCCGATCCACCGAAAGCATGCAAAGCACCGCACCGCACCGTCCCCCTGATCACCCCTCCCCTTCCCGCAACGTTGCACGCGCGACGCACGCGAAAATGCCGGAGAAAACCTCCTCTTCTCCCGTGATCCCGAGTACCCGGCCCGCGCGCCGATGCTTTCCACCGATCGAGTCGACGGCGACGACGACGACGCGCGCGCGCGCGCGTGAAAATGCCGGAGGAAACCCCCGCTTCCCCCGTGATCCCGAGTACCCGGCCCGCGCGCCGATGCTTTCCACCGATCCGGGAGACGACGACGCGGGCGCGGCATGGCGCAGCAAGGCGCGCGCACGGGGGCATGTGGCACATCCGCGCGTCCGCGACAAAGAATATTGTAGTACGTTGCGCGCGATCATCCTGCACTTGTTGCTGCGGTCAGTCGGCCACGTATATACCGACGTAGTACGTACGTGCCGTGTCGGCTCACGCGGCAAACTGGTCGACGGGACACGGAAACTATATATAGCTAAGCTGGCGACATGCTGCGTGCAGCCGGAATGAATACCGAAACACCATGCTGCGTGCGAACGGTGCGGTGTGCAAAGCCGCGGTAGGACAGATCAGCGCGTAATCTCTGTTAATTTGTCCCTCGATTAGGACAGTACTACCTTTGGTCTAAATTAATTGTCGTTTTAATTTTTTACTATTATTCATCTCATTTAAAAAATTAATACAAATATAAAAAAATTATACACACTTAAAGTATTTTTGATAATAAAGCAAGTTGCAGAAAAATAAATAATAATTCCATAATTTTTTTGGAATAAGACGAATGATCAAATTTTACAAATAAAAACTCAAAACGATAAGTATTTTAGAACGGAAATAGTATATGGATAGGGTGATAGGCTGATCCTGACCTACGTACCTATTTAATTTCTGTCCATATATTTATCTCATTAAGATAAGTAATTATACACGTGCAACATAGTACTTCCTTCATCCCAAAATATAAATCTGGATTAGATAGGACGCATTCTACTATAAATCTGGACAAGTAATCTGATCAGATTCATACATGTGTCATATCCGATTATAGATTTTTATACTATGTAAAAATTAAAAGAATAATTAATTATAAATGTGAGCACTCTACAACTTGAATCCAGGTGTACAGGTTTTACCACAAGTAACCTAATCAGTTGAGTTATGATCACTTCGTAACAAATAAAACTTATAGATTGTATATTTATAAAATCTTTTTTATATACTTCTTTCTAAAAAAAAGTATATTTGTAATTTTGAAAGCACTTTACATGGTAAAAACTTACTCCTACTTCTAGAGGCGCTTGATCGAGGAGGGCTTATTTATGAATTGGATGAGCCAAGCAACCACCTCAAATTTACCTGTCTTTTATCACCAGCGGCCCCCAGTTAATGTCTGAGATAGATTCACATCAACTGATCAATAGATGAATTGACAAGAGCCAAGTCGGTCATGAGCTCATCACCATGGAGTATCTATCCTCCTCCGGACCCTCCCTTTCTTCATGCATGCAATGCACTGCACATGGATGGTTATGCAACAGTGAGCCGACCTCAATGTGTACAGTAAGCAGAGTAAAGTAATGTTTCCTCTGCCAACCGTTCATTATAGCCTGCCCCAGAGTACCATACTGTACTTGTCAACTATACTTCCTACATACTCCTGTTTGATACTATCTACTACAACAAATCAAAACATAAATATTCAGATTCGTTATACTAGATAATATCAAATCTACTCATACATTACTTTTCGTTTAAGATAGAGGGAATAGTGTATATATACTCCTACACTAAAGTACATTCAACGCAGGCAGTGCTACACCTATGCACATGTGTGAACCGATCGAGCTGAAATAAAAGCCTCAACACCATTTTTTTGCTTTTGCCCGTTAAACTGATCGGTATGTACACAAAAAGGCACTACATATCATCGTGTAATCCGTGGCGGAGCCAGCAACAACGTTGAGCCCGAACGACGAATAGCAGTCATTGACCGTCGACACGGCGAAGGGTGTTGATGAGGGCGGTGGCAGCCGGCGGTGATCACTGAATTGGGGTTTGGTTGACCGGTCGGCAGAGTGGCTGCTGGCTTAGCTAGCCGGAGTTGGGAGATCGGCAGGTGAGGCGATCGATTGATCGAATTCAAGTCGGTCGCACGCGTGCTCTGCTCTTCGCGGTCGAGTGCGCGACCAGGTGCGGCATGGCGCCGTGGCGGGACGTTTCTTGACGCTGTTTCGCCCGCTGGTTTCCCCACCGTTTCATTTACTCGTACACAGTACTAGTATTTTCCGTGCTAGACTGTTTGGCACTAGTACTCCTTCCATCCTAAAATATAAAAAATTTTAGATAAATGTGACGCATCTTATTATAACGAATATATCACATCCACCTAAAATCTCTTATGTTTAAGAACGAAAGGAGTATCTTAGTAGGCCTCTGGTGATTGGACTATGCATATGATTGGCACATCTAATAGAAAATCCTTTAAATTGTTATTGGAAAAGGAAAAGCACTTAGGAGCATTTTAGTCGTTTCAGGTACAACCTCCGCATAACCCTAATATATAGTAATTTAGTACGATATTAGATCTATTTGAGCATTACGAATATAGATATAAGATATATTCAAATTCGTAGTCTATGGATCTTATCATAGATAGATTACTACATTTTAGGACGAATGAAGTAATATATTTTAACATGTTCGCATTGAAAGTATTCAATTTCGTGTATGCTGAATGGATCAATATAATGGACCCATTTCCTGTACCTCTTACATAGTGTGATTCTTTTAATATATATAAATTTCTTCTAATACCATTTCAAACCATTTTTAGTTTTACAATATTTAATCCATTCGTTTGCACCTATTAATAATTATCATAAATTATTTAACTATTCAACCATATTCAATAAAATAACACATTGATGATTTTTCATATAAAAAGGGCACTGGAGGAAAGTATCTTTGATTCCTCTGCTACTTCCTGCAGCACACTGCTCACAACTTACAAGGTCTGCGAATGCGATGTGCACGTAATTAATGGTCAGAGGTGGCCATTAGGCTCGGGCAGATATACATGTACAGTAACCCATCCCCTTCTGCAATTTGCATTACTGCATGCGTTGAACATTCACATTTTATTTTTATTTTTGGTAGAGACGAACACCAACAAAGTCGACAGCTTGGGAAATAAAACCAACTCGACAGCTGGGGCCAAAAAAAATAGAAAACGCAACTCCCAACCGCATGAACGCGAGAAAACGCAACTTTCAATTCCTTCTTGGCAATTTCCTCTTGGCGGACGCGACCATGCGAGACGAGACCTTGTACATGCTGCTTTCATTGGGCGGTGAGTGGTGTGTGCGTACAACGTACTACTGTACTAGCGTGATCAGGCTCCCCCCAATCCCCAATCGGCGGTGGCCATGCCCTGCAGCAGCAGCAGCAACAGCCGGCCTGTGGGAATCCCTGATGGTATCTGAATACCTGATCACGCGCAGCTGGTGACGAGAGATCGGTGCGTGGCTGCGTGCCCACGAGGAGCAGCAGTTCTCTGAATCATCTACTAGTACAAGGATATTTTCTTCAACCTTTTCTGAATCCACAAAGTAGCTGCGCCCGGGCTGCTTTGCAGCGTTTTCGATACATGAATCTTTGCAGAATTCGCAGGAAATTAACAATCCCAAGTGCTTTCTTTTTTTTATATAAATAAACTAACGCTTTATATATTTCCTCCTACGAAAACCATTTCTTACGTATAAGATAAATTATCATAGATCCACATGTTAGAGATACACGTGTGTTAAAGGAGCCTCATATGGATTATTGCTGACCAAGCTAACAGGTACATTTTACAAGAGATTGGTTTACTACTAGTGTTAACATATCTTATCATCTCACATAACCTCAGCTAGAGACGGAATAGGGTTTAAGGAGGATTCATCTCCTTCAGTCCCCTACTTTTCATTTCATCCGTATTCAGTTAGCCACAAGTTACAATCATCTCTGCGGCCACCTAGAGTGCAACCGTAGTAGTATTGCAGTTGCTAAGCCTGTGCACAGTTGCAGTTTCTCTCTTTTTTTTCCAGTGAGCTCGTGGGGCGTAGTACGTGCGTAGTAGGCACGAGGAAAGTTCAGAGAAAAATGTGACTTGAGCTAGGGGGCCGGTATGTACGTGCCATTGCCGCCCGTAGTATGTGAGCACATTAATGAGTCGGATGTGAGTCAATTGCACATGAACATTACTCCCGGTCGGCAGATGTGGCAGACTGGCACGCTGCAATCAATGTGTCATAGCCAGGACGGATGATGGAGACTCAACCCAACACGACGAAATTTGATAGATTTATCAAGGTCTCAATTCTAAATTACTATGTTATAGTTGGATAGGGATGTAGGTTGTGTCCATTTCGATACTAGATTACTAAGTATATTATAAGTATGTTATAGGATAGAAATGGTAGTTTTTTTACTAGTGCGTACTCTATTCAAAACTATGTATAGCCCTCCTACTATACCATCTCTCCGTCTCAGGATAACTTTATTTTTTATCATTTTATTTATTCTAAAACAACTTATTATTTCAAGCAATCATTACATTACACTAAAATATTCGGGTTCATCAAGTAAGAGACAATGGCATTAGGTTTATTAAGTCGATGAATTCTAATATTTCTAACTTTGTATTGATATGTATGAAATTGGTGAAAAATAAAATCATTTTAGGTAGTAGTATTTAGCTAGGATCATCTTCAGAACAATTCCTTAATTTTTGCTCTGACTATAAGAGTTTCACTGCTATACATTACTCTCATCGATTTTTAATAAATGATGTTATTAACTTTTAAACATACTTTTGATTATCCATATTACTAAAAAGATATATATTTATTATTTATTTTGTTCTAATTTATTTCATTGTATATGACTTATATTTTTTAATTTGTAAATTTTAAATAAAATAAATGGTTAAATATATATTTAAAATATAACATTGTCATCTTTTAAAAACTACAGATTATAATTTAAGCATTTAGTAACCTGTAACACTCACTCTCTCTCTACATCGTCATATATAATATAACCGTGCAACCGGGATCTTTCCGAAGAAAAAAAAAAGAATGCAACAAGATCTATGTATCTCATCTCTGTAGATAACACTTCTTCAGCCACACTAAATTTTTGACAAGACAATACCCCAAATTAAACATGCGTCTATTTGCAAGTACTACCTTGCATGTACTTAGAATATATATATATATACATACATACTATAACATGTCCTAGGTGTGTTATAGCTAAAATAAGCATGAGTAGTGAATTTTTTACAATGAGTACAAACATCATCAAATATCTCTATTAATTCTATTAGTAATTTTTTTACTATGAGATACATATGGAATTTATTAGTAAATTTTCTACTACAAGGTATTTTACCCATATTGAGGCTATTAATATTTTTTAACTATGAGATATCTATGGTGTCTATCAGTAAAAATTTTACTAAGGTATTTCATAATGATATTTAATACTAAAAATTTAACTATGTGAGGGGCATGTTTTATTTATAACAAGCACTGGGCTTGTTTTAACGCATCCCTAACGGACGTGCTAAAGCGCGCCCGTTGCATGCGATACGAAAATCAAGCTCCTCATAGCGTGCAACCCCCACCATTGAATCCCCGACAGCAAAACCTCCGTGAAGTTTGGAAACAAAATTGGATTTAAAAATTAACTCACGTACATGAGTTCCGTGCATACAGATTGTGCAGTTAAAATTTTGCTTCTCAACTTATGGAGTTAAAAAATTAACTTATGTCCATTCTATCTCTGTGTAGTTAAAATTTTGCTTCCAAACTTATGGAATTAAAAAATAACTTATGTCCATGCTATCTCAGTGCAGTTAAAATTTTGCTTCCCAACTTATGGAGTTAAAAATTAACTTATGTCCATTCTATCTCTGTGAGTTCAGGTTTGATGGGCTTGGTAGTTAAAATTTTGCTTCCGAATGTATGAAGTTAAAAATTAACACACGTTTATTATGCATGTGTAACTTCGGGACCGGTAGTTGAAACTTTACTTCCGTATCTATGGAGTTAAAAATTAACTTACTTCCGTGATTATTTTGTGTGTTAGTTGTGGATGGGTCGAATAGTTAAAAATTTGCTTTGAAATCTTTTGGAGTTAAAAAATAACTTAAGTGTGTTATGTGTGTGTTTTCCGCTTCAGAATTTGAAGAGTTAAAAAATAACTTATGCATGTGTGAGTTCGGTAGTGGATTGACATGGATGGTCCTCCAGTGAAAAAATAACTATTGGAGATGAAATTGAACAGGAGAGATGGCATAGAGATTGACAGTAAAAAATAACTTTTCTATCTGAGTAGCCGATGATTAGATCAGTGAATTGCGCTGTTGAGTTATGTCAATGAAAATATTAACTCGTGCGAGAGGTGGTGGCCGGTGGGTGGGGTGGGGGATGGGAGCTTGCTGTACACTAGAATACACCCTTAGTGTGTTATAGTATATCTATATATATACACACACACATACTATACCAACCTAGAGTGCGTTATAGTTAAAACGCACCTAATATTAGTAATTTTGGTACTAACAGTGTAATCATGATAAATCCCTGAATTAAATCTAATAGTAAAATTATTACTATCAGGTATTTGATAACATATAATATGTAGTAAACCAATTACTATATGAGGAACGCGTTTTAGTTATTGCGCACCCAGGGTGCGTTTTAGCACATCCCTATATATATATATATATATATATATAATATCGAGCGGCTAAATAAAATAATTCAGTATCATTGTACAAAGAGACATCGCGCTAGGTGGCTGGGAAGGATATATATCTGATCTGAACCCACTAGCACGGATAGCTCATCCGTGTCGGGCAGGAGGTCTCATCTGTGTCGCGAGGGGTCCCGTCACGAATCAAAAGCCAGTGATATGAAAATTCATCTGTATCGCACCCTCTACTATCACCAAGGATAGTTATTTTTATCGGGCCTAAATAAAAGACCGTCATACCCGTCACGAATGAGGGTCATCTCTCATCCGTGACGGTTCATAATTACAAACCTTCACGGATGAGAGTTTACGTTTTTTAAATTTTAAATGCATAAAAACCCTAAAAAATATTCTAAATATTACTAGGATATTCCAACTATGGTCTCTCATCACTACCGACGGATCCCGTCACGAATCAAAGGTCAATGATATGAAAAGTCATCTATATCGCACCCCCTACTATCACCAAGGACAGTTATTTTTATCGGGCCTAAATAAAAGACCGTCATACCCGTCACGGATGAGAGTCATCTCTCATCCGTGACGGTTCATAATTACAAACCTTCACGGATGAGAGTTTACGTTTTTTAAATTTTAAATGCATAAAAAACCCTAAAAAATATTCTAAATATTACTAGGATATTCCAACTATGGTCTCTCATCACTAGCTACAAATTCATGATTTTCTAAGTGATACATGATTGCATGATATACGTGGGATTTGAACCTAAGACTCCTAGCACATGCAAGCAAATCTTACCATCTCACCTCTAGACCACATGTTGATGGGTTATAACATGTTATTTTTTTTAACTATTCCTGTCCAAATATAAAACACAAATTAGAAACTCTAGATGATATTAAATGAGAATGCTTTCAACTACAAAGTTGCAGATCTTATTGAGCTCTACAACTGTAGAGTATAGGGTATTCGGGGATGAAAACAATCTAAATGAAAATTCTTGTAGATCTCATTAAAACCTTTGACTTTGATATAGGGTATGTCTCTATCCGAGGTTGTTTGAAAATTTCAAAAATTTGAAAATTTTCTCATCCGTGACGGTTCGTAACTACCGTCCTTCACGGATAACTCTATCCGTGAAGGGTGGTAATTAAGACCCGTTACGGATGAGTGTTCTCATGTTTATCAGGTCATCTCATTACACCCGTCACGGATGATATGTTATCCGTGACGGGGTATGGTTGTGATCCGTTATAGGTCATCCGTGATGTGTTATAACTATGATCCGATAAATATAAAAAAATGATCTTATATCGGTGACGAGGCATGATTATGACCCATAACAGATTATCCGTGACGTGTTAGAATTACGACCCAATAAAGATAACCTTATATCGGTGACGAGATATCCCGATAGTCATATCTTAAACGGAATAGTTTTTAATCGTTAGAGATAAATCATCTGTAACGGCTCATATTAATCCTATACACTCGTTAAAGATGATAAAGATATGTACTAGTGGCCAACACTGCCGTGAACCAGATGGCCGGACCACATGGACCATGCTACGTACGTGCACAAAATGCGCGACGCATTACGTGGCTACACGCCTACACGTACGATGATCTGTAGCTAGCTAGCCACGTAATTAAGTGACTTGCACAGAGTACTTTGTGTTGGGGCCGAATAGTTAAATATCTTTGTGTTATATATAAGCTCAGCAGCTGCTGTGGGACACCACAATACTAGTCGGTGTGTTAAGCTCAGCCTGGTTCCAACTTGCAGACCAGATTGAAAATCTCAAATTGTGTTCCGTTACAACAACGTTGTAGTTATAGAGCTCTTGCTAAAAAGACGCTTTAAGGGCTACTGCTAATTATTAAGCCACGGGCATACGACCAAAGTAATACTCTCTTCATCATAGTACGATCACCATCTAAGCAAAAATTAAAATTATTCTAAATTGATCATCACATATTGAAATGGAGGGAGTATATATAGTTTTATGTCTATCTATACATAGCTCCCTCCATCCAAAAATCAAAGATATATTTTTTTACCAAGACTAAAAAACAATTAACTCATCCTCAAGTAACAAAACAAAAAAAAATATGCATACATACAACCAATGGATGTTTGATTTTTTATCAACAATTTAATTTAACACATGAAAACTCAAATATGAGCATCTTATTTGAAAAAAAAATATATGCTTAACCCTTTTGAATGGAAAGTGTATTAATTGGATAGTTCTAGAATAAAATTGGAAGATATATTCTTTTCACCAGTTTTACAAGAATATACAATTTAAAAAGAAATGACAACAATGTACCATCATAGTAGAACAAGAATGCAAATTTACGGTGACGCACGAGTTCTGTTAACAGGGACGCGAACCCGCTACCCCCGCGTGCGAGTTAGCTCCGAGGGGATGCGGACTCGCCGAATTTCGCATCCTCCTCCACGTGGTGATCTCTCTATTGCTATTCTTGCTACTTCTCCGTGCGAGTTTGTTTTTTTCATGCAAAATCACGCACTTAGTGTACGAACTCACGATGACACACGTCACGCATTCGCGCACTCACCGTGCAAACTTGCAGCGAGTTCGTATCCTCACTCCGCGATAATGATTTACTTCTGTCAATTCTTTTTGAACGCGTATTTTTCTGTAAAACTGGTAAAAAAAGAGAGTATATTTTTTTGTTTTTTTTTGTTTCGATAGTACTACTAGTTAAGATAGCTTCCAAGTTAAATAGAAAAAATCTGATTATGAATTAGAGAGAAGATATCTAGATCATAAAATCCAATATGCATTTAACATCGTTTGTTTAGATTCGGCATTGCTACCTTTCCACCCGCATGCCGTTCCCCCTGCCTGGTTGCGTCTCTCCTAGCACCAGCGAGCCTCGTCCTATCAGCTTCAATCCTCCCTCCTCTTCCTGCACCTCCCACATTCAACCTCTTCAAGATGAGCAGTGCCAACATGTTCTTGCCTCTCCGTTCTTTCTCATTTTTGGCAGCTCCTGCTTTCGAATCCGCCGTTAGCTCTCTTCACCACCTAACCACTTGGAATCACATGTCCCTGCCACTAGCATCGCGCACCATCCTCCCTGCGGCTACGGTGGCGCTGCTGCCACCTCGCCTAGCCCCTTAGCCCGACCATCACTCTAAGCCCGAAAAACCCTCACCTCCCACTCCCCTAACCTTCGCCAGTGACTGAAATTTCTCACATTTTCAGTTACCTAAAATCTAACAATCCCCTTAAAGTACAATTTTACATGGAAACTCTTTTGGTTTGTCATTAGATGCTTTACTTTCTTCTATGCGACCTTGAAGAATGAATACAAGTCAAAATATCAAATGCAGTGGTCAGTGGTAAGTGGTCAGATAGTCGAACGACTAATTTAGCATCAATGCAAAAAAAAAAAAATACCTGCATCATGGATGAATCGTTCCGCTTATACTTATAGTTATGCTTATAAACTAAAATTTAAATTTTTAAACTTAGTTTTGTAGTGGATTTTGTGTTTTTTATCACGATTTATTTTACAACATTAATTTTTAATCGTTATGAAATATAAAAGTTTTACTTATAAGTTATTATTTTTTTAAGTTGCTAATGAATTGTACGGATAAACGTATGCAGAAAGATGGGGGCTGGAAATCAATTGCGCTGGCCGGCCGCCGGGAAGGATCTGCTGATCTGAGCCAACACTGCCGTGAAGCAGATCGATGGCCGGACCACATGGACCATGTTGCACAAAATGCGCAACGCATTACATGCTACGTGTACGTTGATCGACCTGTAGCTAGCTAGCCACGTAAGTAACTTGAACATGCTTGATATATCGGTCGGTCGCTAGTGTGTTACACAAGCTCAGCTGCTGTGGGCACACCGCCTGACCACAGTACTACTCAGTACGAGTTAAGCTCAGCTTGCATGACCAGACTGAAAATCTGAAATTGTGTTCCGTTACAACAACAACAATGTTGTAGTTATTGAGCTTGCTTAAAAGCCGCTTTAATGGCTACTCTACTTACTCCGTTCATAAAAGATTGTCATTTTGGGCTGAAGCTTGTCCCATAAAGACTGTCCTTTCATAGGAAGATCCACTTGGCCTTTTAAATTCTACTACATTCGTTTATATTATAAGTCGTTTTAATTTTTCTTTGTTCAAATTTTTTAAGTTTAATTAAGTTTATAAAAAATATAGCAATATTTCTAACACAAAACAAATACCGTATCAAACTATATTAAATATTAGTTTTAATGAAACTAATTCGGTGTTGTAGAAATTATTAATTTATTTTTATAAACTTAGAGAAGTTTGACTAAGCAAAGTCTCAAACCAACTTATAATATGAAATGTAGAAAGTACTCTAATATTTTTTTTCTCATTTTAGCCATCGAGCAATAGTATTTTCTCATCCTCCTTAGCTTTCTCTCCTTCTCGTTTTCTCTCCGTAGTATTAATACAGGACATGCTTTTTTTTAAGTCTCTTACTTAATTTATCTTTATTTATCTTTGACTAACTAATTAAAACAACTGTTTTTGGAGAGGGGGAGAAATTAATAAGCCATGGCCTTATGACCAAAGCAAATCTACTTCTATTTGTCTATAACTATACATATCAAGTACAAATAAGACACTACTCCTAATTATTAAAATAACTTTCACGTTAAACAAAAAATCAACTCGTAGAGAGAATGTAGATCACAAATTCCTATATGTATTTAACTTTGTTGGCTTAGATCCATCACTGCCACCCTTCACCCCATGTGTCATCCCCTCTGCCTCGTTGCATCTTCTCTGGCACCGGCAAGTCCCATCCTACCAGCATCCACCCTACTTCCTCTTCCCACACCTTCCCCATTTCACCTCCTTAAGATAAGCAGTAGCAACATGTTCATGCCTCGCCGTTCTTCCTCGTTTCCGGTGGCTCTCGCTCTCAGGTCCACCGTCACCCCCTTCGCCACCCTGCCGCTAGCGCCGTCCACCGTCCTCCTTCATCTAGCTTGCAGCTTCAGTGGCGCTACCGCCGCCTTGCCTAGCCCCTTATCGCCCCCCTCTCTCTCTCCAACTCTTACCGGTGACTAACATTATCTATATTTTAGTCACCTGAAATCTAACGATCTATTGGAGCAATTTTATATAGGAATTCTTTTGGTTTGCTAGTGCTTTGTTTTCTTCGATCGAATTATTCATCAATTTATTTCCCAGCCGTGCTTAATTAATTCCAATTTTGTGAACGAATTCTCTCTCCGACTTGCATCACTCCAACTAATCTGAGGTCTACCTGACTAAGGCCATTAACCACCAAACGTACGTATAGGATTTTGAGTCCGTAAGTATACGAGGCAAATTAAAGACCACACATCAGCATCGATCATTCAAAGTTAACACAGACAAACTTCAGTTATTTGCAACAAAAAATAAGTAACAATCCCGCAAACCGGCCGGAAAGTATTTTATTAGTTTAACTTCAATTTCAAAATCATTAATTAGCAAGTTCAGCTAATATATATGGACCCTTCTTTTAATAGGAACAGCTAGTACAATGTAAAAAAAAAGGCCAAACATACTATTAAATTCTAATATTTAGTATATCAACCATATTGCAACATAAGAGTTAGCTAGGGACTAGTAGTAAAATATAGATAGAGTAAGATATTTATATTTGTATTTTTAGTAAACAAAAAAGATATTTCCTCTATTTTCAAATATATAATATCATTGACTTTTGGAGACCATTCATTTTGTTGAAAATTTTAAAAAATATCCAATAGTACTATTAGTCATGCTTCAAGTATTTTATTGATGAAATGAAACATATTATAGTAAAATAAATTATTATAAAATAATCTTTTAAATAAGATGAGCGATAAAACATATACATGAAAATAAACACCATCGTATATTAAAAAACAGAAGTAGACATGACAAAAAAAGAAAGAAGAGTGAATGATAGAAAACCTCCATCAAATTAAAAATATATATAGTAAAATTGATTGTATCTCAATCAAGCAAATCCATAGCGAAGTGAGCGTAACTTAATCCAAGTTTGTTGTGGTGAAACATGCTCACCCGCATTAAAATCCTAGATTCAACATTAGAGACCTCGTATTTATGGCTTATTATTCTTTCAGCATTATGCGACGTACGTATATGTTAGCAGCGAGACACCTCTAGTGACTAGCTTCATTAATATTAAAATATATCGTTATAATATTTGAAGATGTTTATGTATGTACGTTATATGTGTGTACATTTCTAGATGAGCACACGTGTATATAAGCGTTTTCGTTTATACTGCATTTTAAAAAATAACAAACAAACCCATAATTTTTGCCTTGGATTCTAGTATCTTACGTACATCTCATAGTTACTCCCTCAAGTTCCATTTTGATTTTTTTTGTCAAACTTTATTCCAAATTTATAAAAAATATATAATAGAATTTAAAAATACATATTATCAAAATATATTCAATTTTAAATTTAATAAATGTAATTTGGTATTTATGATGATGCTAATTTTTTCTATAAATTTAATCAAACTTTAAAAAATTTGATAAGAAAAAAGGTAAAACTGATTTATAATATTATAAAACGGAGAGGGAATAACTATTTTTGCTTGACAATTACTGCTACGTTCTACTAGTAGCTAAGGTAGATTTTTTTTGGCCCTGGCTCTCGTAGTTGTACCGCCCGGCCAAATGCTACTGGTACGTACTGTGGTACCACATAGCTACCTACACTGAAAGCTTTCATATATACATGCAGTTGCACATCAATTCAATTAGTCACATTCATATGAACAACGTATTATACCTGGCCAGTAGTTTTAATTAATAGTACTATATATATATATATCCGTTCGCATAAAAATGTTGTCCTTAAATACATGAAGTCAAAACTTAAAATATTGAATCATTAATTGATGTAAAAATATTAGGACTTAAAACGATGAAAATTCTGTCAGTAGATTTTCCATGAAAAAGTCTTTTATATAGCTACATCTTAATATGTTATAAATATATGTATAGTTTGACAAATTATAATGGTAATTAAACATGTGCATTGGGACTACGACCGATGTCCAAAACATCGTACACTTTTGAGAGAGGTTGTACTTCGTCCATTGCAAAACATAAAACACTTTTCTTAACTCTAAACTACATTTTTTTCTTTTCGTTAGCATGTTTTTTAAACAACTATACGGTATATTTTTTAAGAACTTTTTATATAAAAGTTTCTTTTAAAAATATATACTTTTAAAGTTTGTAATAATTAATATTTAATTATTTATGAGCTAATGGATTACCTAGTAAAAAATATACGTTCGGTATAGTAGTAATTCAATTGTCCGTAAAAAAATGTCGATGTTGACCTTTTCAAGTACATGCATGCATACTTGGCGAGAGTATTATCGTTTCCTTAAAAAAAAAACTCAATATGATAGGAAGGACTCTCGAAACATATTAAGAGATAAGTGAGGCTCCAACCTAAATCGACTAACCCACTACTTATAGTGCTAGTGGACAGACCAGGCTAGGCCTTTCTCAGTATTACCGTTTATGCGACAACGCCTTTTTTTTAAAAGAAGAAAAGTAGAAGAGGAGTAGTGAATTAAGGCAGCGCTCGAGCTGGCTAACCACTGCCAGGGTTGGAAAATAGGAAGGTTGCCATTGAATTCTCCGATGGACTTTTCGCTCCTTCTCTTGTTATAAATAGAGAGGGTGTTGGCGTCCCAAGAATCATAGGTGGGTGAGAGAGAAATCTCCATTCTTGCCAACCCAACAGTTCTAGCTAGCTAGCTCTAGTTATCTATCTAGTTCATCATCCCCATCTGCCGAGTTCTCTGGCCATGGCCATGGGCTCTCCCTTGTCTTCTTGGCCATGGGCATTCTTAGGCTCATACAAGGCAAGAACCTTAACTGCTGCTTCTATTCTCTGAATATATATATCATTGCAACAAACAATTGCTATGATGAACTGATCATGAATTCATGATATATATGCATTTGCAATTGCTGTTTGGCTAATGGATGGATGGTTGGATGGATGCAGTATTTGCTGTATGGGCCGGTGGTGGGGAAGGTGGTGCAGGAGTGGAGGGAGCAAGGGAGCTTCCCAATGGGGTCGTCGTGGTGCCTCCATCTCATCCTCCTCCTCGCGCTCCGGTCGCTCACCTACCAGCTATGGTTCTCCTACGGCAACATGCTCTTCTTCACCCGCCGCCGCCGCGTCGTCGACGACGGCGTCGACTTCCGCCAGATCGACACCGAGTGGGACTGGTAATATAGTAATAACTTTTGTTTTTTTCTTTTACCCCTCTAGTTAATTACTGTTTTTCGTTTGGCTTTTTGTGCGTCTTCAACGCATCGATCGGGTTAGGGTTATGCGCTATCTAACAAGCACTGTTATTGATTCTCTGTGTAAGTACTTTGGGTCTGCGTATAACAGTAGCGTATGCTTTAACTGTTCGTTGAAGTTGATCGGTTTAGTATTTACTGCTCATGTCCAAGATAGTAGTAAATTGGAGATAGATTCCTGGCTAGGAAGCTACAAGTACGACCAATATAATGGACGACCGTTTCATCATGTTATGAACGCGCCAAAGTTACTGCGAAAGTACGATGCTGCCTACAGACCGACGATGATTAATTGGCTATCTGACTCACATGTACATATCTACAGTTTACATGTATATACAACTTTTAAACTAATAAGATAAACAGTATATAAAAGTTTTATTAATATTTCTTTTCATATATTTTTCTACGACTTATCGATGTAAACTCAACCAAACATAGCCTTTTACGGTCTGAAGGGAGGACCGGCCAATTAATGAAAACTAATTAAGTTCCGGTTTAATCTATCATAGTAGCAGTATACTCCAGTAGTTAGCTCCTTTTGGGTTTGGATGTGCCATGATATGTACTCCCGGTTCATAGCTTAAGACCATGAGAAGGCCATATCTCGCTTGGAGGTTGGAAGTAAATGCTCGCGCAATAACTCCATCTGCATTTCGGTGCCCGTGTTGGTCTCGATTGCGAAGTCAAAGTACCAGGAGCAGCATGTCGTAACGTGGTGCGTGGGTGAGAAAAGCAAGCAGCGCCATTCAAAGCGCACGAGAGAGACACCTCGCTTGCTTTTGTCAAGCCAGCTACAAGCATACGTGAAAAGAACAAAAAGGAAGAGAGAAAAAAAAAGGTTACGAATTTGCAGTCAGTTCTAACATAAACTTTAAAACATTGATACGTGCACAAGAGGTGTGGTCAGATATTAATAATGTAGTATATATTTGTAGATAACTTAAAATTAGTAGTTGATTTTGCTCTAATGCACCTTAATAAACCATGTAGAATTTGCTATACTCCATGCATCCCAACGGAAAAGAAAAATCAATTCCTGACTATAAAATGCACATAAGGTAAAATCAGAACACATACAAATTAAATCATCATCATCGTATCATCGATGTCATCAAATGATAATGACGCGGTACGTGATGTCGATCTCCTCTAGTGAACGAGAGAGTTCAACTTATCTATGATGGTTGAATATATCCTAGATCTGCCACTGAGGGATGCTCTGATTATCCCAAAAAATATCTATGTAAATCATGTCAGATATTATCCCATTTTGATTGTTAGCATACCAAGCAAGAATCTCTTCCTATAGTTCCTCCCTTGAAGTTTCCTACCATAACAATACTCATGCATGTTATTTCGTAAGATGCTAAAACTTAAGCAACCTTTGTAAACTTCCCACGGGAAAAGATACCATCACTTATATATTTTATGCTTCTAAGCATCTCTTTATAAATAAAGTTCATAAGTTCTAAAAAAAATTCTGAGATATCTTTGAGTCTCAACTAAATTGGATGTTCTTTTTTCAGGGATAACATGGTGATCATGCAAACCCTAATCGCGGCGGTGCTGGTCAGCAGCCGTGTCTTCCCGGCCACGTCGGATCTCTCGGCGTGGGACCTACGTGGGTGGGCCATCGCGGTGCTGCTGCACGTGGCCGTCTCAGAGCCGGCCTTTTACTGGGCCCACCGGGCCCTCCACCTGGGCCCACTCTTCAGCCGGTACCACTCCTTGCACCACTCGTTCCAAGCCACCCAAGCGCTCACAGGTAGTAATAACAAAAATACTACCCTGAAATTTTCACCTAGAAACTTAATTTTTTGATTACCGTCTAATTTCATTTTAATGATGTGTTTAACTGCTTGATTATTTGGCTCTAATCTGTCCATACGTGCGTGCAGCTGGGTTCGTGACGCCATTGGAGAGCCTGATCCTGACGCTGGTGGCGTGGGCCCCACTTGCAGGGGCCTTCATGGCGGGACACGGCTCCGTGAGCCTGGTCTATGGACACATCCTCCTCTTCGACTACCTCCGGTCCATGGGGTACAGCAACGTCGAGGTCATTTCACACAAGACCTTCCAGGATTTTCCCATTCTTAGATACCTCATCTACACACCATCGTGAGTCCTCTGGTTTCCATCCTATTCATAAATCTTTCAGATTAACGCAGTATGGAAATATCTATATATACACGACCAGTTTGTACCACTTATGTCCGACTAGTGTAGAGCTGCTATATGCCTAGACCCACATAAAGAGATACTGCGTACTGATTGACCCACATAAAGAGATGTTGCGTACTGATTGGGGGTTGGATGTGAGTTGTATGGCTTTAGTCGTACGTATAGCATGACTCATGCAGTATATATGTCCTCTAGTTGGCTTCACTAATTTAAATTTATTTAAATTTAAATTAGGCCCTACTTGATTCAAATTACTGAACGGATTATTGATAGATTAAATATTTCTATAAATTAATTTAACAAATGGCTTAAAATAAGTTGTCTAAATAATACAGTAGAAGACTATTCTGTGAAGCGTGAAGCAAACATTTTGTTTCAATATATAATCTAGTGAATAAGCTAGAAATAATCATCATATTCTCATTTCAACGTGAGTTTGTTTTCAGTAGAATTTTAGTGTTGTGCGCATATTCGTTTTCGTACCATTAAAAAACTTAATTTAGTGCCATCTACAGTACTTACAAAAAGAACCCGGCAGCCAAAAAAAAAACACATACAGTACATGTTTTTCTTTCTTTTACATGTGTACGTAGTTAGCAGCATATTTTCATGAGACCATTTAATGTTGCATGCTCCCGTGCACGCGTCTGGATAGAGGCATATATGTGTATAGAGCGACATGTAAAGTGCACTATAGTAGTAGGCACCAAGTCATATATCCGTATGTGGTGTCACCATGCAACCAACTCGAAAAAGATGGCACTTAGACAGCACAAAAATATACCAAAACTGCCAAATTGAAGTGTCATGGCCATTGGCCAACTACCCCAATTTATGGTGACCAGTGTGGCGGTCATTGTCATGTGTCGACCTTAGTTATATTAAGGCATTTCTGGATGAAACATATAATTTCTATTTCCAAATTTGTCAACGAATTAATCAAGTTGTCGCAGAGATCGCGAAATTATTGTATTTCGAACAAGTTGTTTAGCTCCTATGATTTCTATATATAAATTCAGGTTTATTTTAAGGTTCAAAAGTTGTTTAGAGTTTACTGTATGAGAGTCAAATTGTTGGAGCATATATATCACTTTCCAATTTGGAATATATGTGGTGGTCATCTAAAGCAGATGTTATCGATCCTGTCCTGGTTAACGAATGGATCAGGTATCCTTAAACCAGTGACTGCATTAATAGCCAGGCTCGACGAGAATGGCTATATGATTTATAACCCTGATCAGTTTGCTGCTGCGTAGTACTTGCCTACCTACTGCTATATATGAAACCCTACTGCAGGATCCTGTAGTCCGTACAGAAAGAGGACTCCATGTTTGGCAGGTTAACTTGGAATTAAGGGCTTAATGCAAGCCGTATGATAAGAAATCAAAGTGCGTGCCCGCTCTACGTGAGGCTAATCCTATGATCTTATTAGACGTTTGTTAGAAAAAATAAATAAGACCAACTAAAGAACTTAGTTATCAAATAATTAGAAGAAATTACAAGCGTGTTATGAATTGTACGGAATTGTGAGGTTACACACAGATACAACTATACTTTAGAAAGACGTGTGTTTGAATGCACCCATGTTTCGTGCGACTTGTACTAGGGAGTAAAACATCAATGCTTGTGATAAACTGATAATCAAGTGGTCAAATGATTTATTTTTTCTCTAATCCGGTGAGTCACTATGCATGAACAGAGCAGCTTAGCTAGTGGTGGGCTAGTGGGGCTAGTGGTTGACAGGAATTAATTAAGCAGTTGAAACCATTGTAGGGAGGTCTCGGAGACATGATTTGCAATTTGGAAACCGGCCTGACGTGACTTTTATGTCCATTTCGACGATATTCCTAGTAATTAAGACTGCTGCTAATTAATCCTGTGGATGCATGTGGTGATGTGTGCAGGTATCTTAGCCTACACCACAGGGAGAAGGACTCCAATTTCTGCCTGTTCATGCCTCTCTTTGATGCCCTGGGAGGGACTCTCAACCCCAAGTCTTGGCAGCTTCAGAAGGAGGTTGACTTAGGTATTACCTACTCTCCCAATTCTAAAATATCACAATCTATTATTATCGAATTGAACAATTCGTAACACAATTCTAAAATATCACAATCTAATATCGAATTGAACATAACGTAGCACTATAATTTAGACAGATCTATATTCAGAATTCAGACTAAATTTAATAATCGATGACTAGGTGACTGAACTGAAGAACTGATTAATCCGAACCATGTTTTCTTTTTTTTTGCAGGAAAGAACCATCGTGTGCCAGACTTCGTGTTCCTGGTGCACGTGGTGGACGTGGTGTCATCGATGCACGTGCCGTTCGCGTTCCGGGCGTGCAGCTCGCTGCCCTTCGCGACGCACCCCGTCTTGCTCCCGCTCTGGCCCATCGCCTTCGGCTTCATGCTCCTCCAGTGGTTCTGCTCCAAGACCTTCACCGTCAGCTTCTACAAGCTCCGCGGCTTCCTCCACCAGACCTGGAGCGTGCCCCGCTACGGCTTCCAGGTCACACGTTTCATCCAAATCTCGGTGTTTGTTCTCGGTTGAACTGGTCGGTGCATGCAACTTAATAGTTTTAATTTTTTTTAATGTCCTGCAGTATTTCATCCCTTCGGCGAAGAAGGGCATCAACGAGATGATCGAGCTGGCAATCCTGAGGGCGGACAAGATGGGCGTCAAAGTGCTCAGCCTTGCTGCACTCAATAAGGTGAGTGATAGCTTGTAGCATCATACTAGTGCTGATTTGATTAGCCATAAATTGTGTTCAGATCGTACTAGCTGTAGGAGTACAAGCTAGGGTTCGTACTGTACTACGTTTTGAGTGATGGGTTGATGTAATTAAGCTGCTGGCAAGTGCAAGCATGTTGGGTGTCTTCCTCCAGTAGGACAAGTCAAGTGCAGTAGTAGTAGTTGTTGTTAGTTATAGCTCGATTAATTCCTTTATGGCACGCATGTGGCCGTGCCATTCTGGTACTGTGTCCATACTGCGACTGAACTTTGGGCGAGTCGTATGCAGGTATAAGTGAACCAATGTCCCAATGATTCTGTACGTAATAAATTCTTGATTCTGGGTAGGTAGCTAAACGTCATTGGTTTGTACTATGTACTACTCTTAGCAACGTGGTTATAATGGTTTCTTGTCGGAGTTCACTGAATTTGACAGCAGGAAAGTTCAGTGAAAGATCGAATTAACTGAAACTGTAGTAATTTTTTTTTTCGTGTATGTGCAACAGAATGAGGCGCTCAACGGGGGTGGCACGCTGTTCGTCCGCAAGCATCCCGACCTGCGGGTGAGGGTGGTGCACGGCAACACCCTGACGGCGGCGGTGATCCTCAACGAGATCCCCGGCGACGTCGCGGAGGTGTTCCTCACCGGCGCGACGTCGAAGCTCGGCAGAGCGATCGCTCTCTACCTCTGCAGGAAGAAGATCAGAGTCTTGGTACGTCCATCAGATTCACACATATTCAGAAGAATGCTACACAGAGAGAGAGAGAGAGAGAATGGAAGTGATTCAGCTTAGCTCACTGTGTTTGTGTTTGTTTCGTTCAGATGCTGACACTGTCAACAGAGAGGTTCATGAATATTCAGAGGGAGGCCCCTGCGGAGTTCCAGCAGTATCTGGTCCAGGTCACCAAGTACCAGGCTGCACAGAACTGCAAGGTACATATATACTATATACGTGATCGATCGATCACGTTAAAATATAATTAAACTAGTCGGTACATGCAATTCAATAGAATTGACACGGTGTCATACAACGATATCTGTCTTCGCAGACATGGATCGTGGGGAAGTGGCTGTCGCCGAGGGAGCAGCGGTGGGCGCCGGCGGGGACGCACTTCCACCAGTTCGTGGTGCCGCCGATCATCGGGTTCCGGCGGGACTGCACGTACGGGAAGCTCGCCGCCATGAGGCTGCCGGAGGACGTGGAGGGGCTTGGCACGTGCGAGTACACCATGGGCCGCGGCGTCGTGCACGCGTGCCACGCCGGCGGCGTCGTGCACTTCCTCGAAGGCTGGGAGCACCACGAGGTCGGCGCCATCGACGTCGACCGGATCGACGTCGTCTGGAACGCCGCGCTCAGGCACGGCCTCACGCCGGCGTGAAACGCCGGCGGCGGCGATCGACGGCCGCCGCCGCCGCTAGCTAGTATAGTGTACCACCACCAGCACGGGACGCCGAATAACTTTCGTGTTGTGTGTCGATCGATTGTTGATTGTTCGCTGGATCGCCCGGCTAGCTTATCGGGCGTGCTTGTGTTGTGTTGTGTTTTTTGTGTGTGTGTGTGTTGATAGCTAGCGTACGTAAGAATACTGCAAAAATGACAAGAAAGAATGGATGATTCCTCGTATAGACTTTGGGTGGTCTTCTTGCATGTGTGGCGATGTGCAGCGGGCCTCCCGAATCGGAGAGAATCGTGGGCCTCGGCCCATTTGTGGACGGACTCGCACACCCGGTTGATTTGTTCCCAGGCCACAAACAACTTGTTCCCAAACCCACGGACGGCCCAGTTTACACTGCCAGTACTCAGGAACACATAGCAAGAATCTGGTTAGAATGTTTGCTTGTTTGATCATCATCAGAATGTTAGTTAAAGAAAAAAGAAAATGGCTTTGACTGTCATCGAAAAGTTCTCAAACAAAAAAAGGAAAAAGACTGTCATGAAAAGAAGCGGTGCAGAGATAAAAAAATGCAGAGAAAGCGTCACACCCTGAATCCTGACAGAACGGAGAGCAAACAGGCGGTGCTCCACGGCACCAGTCTGGTTCACAGTTAGTTACTCGTTGGACTGACTCGACGCTGTGATCGATTTCTTCGGTTGAGACAAACAGAAGAAGGCTTACCTAGGAACCACATGCGCACGTGACAGGTGAGACTACCTACAAGTGCAATATGATTAACAAAAGCAAACAGGCTTAATCATGAACGGATGATAAAAAGGTTTTACGCAAGCACGAACCACGCTGTCCTGTCTACTGTAGCAAAAGTGCAGAGCTTTTTTCTGAAACTGAACGAAAATGCAGAGCATCTACACATACGATGTTTGCTTACGATATCATTACGATCAAACATTTCTATTAACAGCTACATGTTCCAGTCCTTAAAAGAACATTTTCTCTTATAGGTGGATAGCACATGGCATCGGATCGTACAAAGATCGTAACCAAAACATTGTACGCATAGTATTTTCTGAACGAAAATTGCTATTCGCTAAGAGCATGACCATGATCTAGATAGAACCCACATATATCAACTTTAATTATAACAAATCCTATAATATATATAAATACAAGGTAATATTAGAAGAAAAGAGAAATAAAGATATATAATATTATTATTCCATATGGTACTAGGTGGTTGAATACATTATTATACTACCTATGGATTACTTTTGCATCACACCGTGGATGTCCTAAGGACATCCCACTAGAGACCACATCTAACAAGACCTCACGTGGACCACATCGATTAAAGGTACCCATGAAAGATCCATCTTTCAATACAGTGTACTCCCTAAATCCGAGACAACAAGATAAACATGATACGACCTTTGTTCAACGCATAGCCACAAGCTATAGCTTAGTGGAAAGCAGTCGAGAATACTAAAGCCACACGTATTTTATCTAGAAATCGCGCCTCTCTGCATGGGTATGGTTATAGCTCGAAAAATCGATAGCAACATCGTGAGTATAGAGAGATGTGAGGTGAGTTAGGTTACTCAACAATTCTATTCCAAACCTAATTTCTGTAACTAAATTTAGAAATTAGAGCTATATATTTGTAATGCTCCGATTCAAACATACTCATTGAAAGATTGCCCAAAGCCTCTCTCAAACATGGGTGAGAAAACGGTGGTCGAAAAGGTTGGTGAGATATTTTCAAGGAATAATTTCATCATTCTCGAGAATAATGGTGTGGCCTTTCTGACCTGTCTCATCTGTCCCTTTGCTTTATAGGACTATGTGCTACTGGTTTTTGTCTTTTCTTTTTAGAGAGGAAAAAAAGCAAATAAGCAGGTCATGACATGCGCAAGTCAGAAAATAAAAAAGATAAATAACAAGTGATGACAACGACTACATAAAACTTGTAAGCTATTGAAAAAGCAATGATTACGTGAATTTTCTCACTAAACTAATTATGGAAATCGTGTGTCTTCGATGTGGTGTTTTAAGTAGTGTTTTAATCAAGTCGTGGTTTCATAATTCGTAATCGTTCATAGAGTAACCTCTGTAATCAGCTTTTTCTTAAGCAAAAGTGAAATGTATTATCTAGGAAATAAAATAATTATTTGTAAGGATGATAGGTGCGTAATAATAAACCAAACTAGAAGGCATGTTAGTATGTTATCGCAACTCCAGTAATAGAGTGACGAAATTTCAATTCCGCTATTTCTCCGCTCTTGTCAGGTTGTATGCTTGGAGAAGATTTCCTCCATGAATGTTTTGATGCATCTGAGCTCTTCGTGCCTACCGGTTCATCCTCGTCACAAAGAATAAATGATCGTGAACAATAACACGAAATAGTTTCACTAAATTTACAAATTGTGGATATTGACCGCATCTATTTTACTAAACAATCTGGCTATTTCTTTTCTTCTTAACGAACAAATGTGTACGGTTCCCGAGCAAAGGTACGACTTTATAAAGAAATTATGTATATAAATTTCTCAGAATATTATCTTGTATTTTTTAACTTTATAGAGAAAATCCAAGAAATACAATTGACAAACACCCAAATTTAAGAAATATCATCTACGAGTGCTAGTTTCCAAAATACCATCATACAAGCGATTTTGTTCCAGAAATACCATTATCTTTAAGGTTTAGTCCATATCGTGTCATTAAAAGCATTGTTCATGCTATAGCACTTAACAGAGAGTTACTAACGGAATCTTAACGATGATGATATTTATGAAACAAAGTTGCTTGTATAATGATATTTCATAAAACTTGTACTTATTGATAATATTTCGTGGAATTAGATGCATTTAATGGTATTTATTAGATTTTCTCAACTTTATAATAGTAATGCATTCCTCTATACCTAGAATAACTATCACAAATCATTTATCTATTAAAAAAGAAGTATTTGATATGCTTCTATCCTAGCATTTTTATGTGATCTTGGATCACGAAAGGTAGACCGTTTTCGTCTCAGTTTCTAAAGGCTCTTTTGAAATACTCCGTTCAATTTTGATCATCATATTTCAGAAAATCGGATTTTCAATTTTGATCGTCCAATTTGTGTCGGATGTCTCGGATTCGACGCGCTTGCCGATTCAGTTGCCCCGTGGAGTTAATTCGCCCCGCACACATGTCTCGGGAGATCAATCGCTCCTTCCTTTTCTACCACGCAATACTCCATCCGATTTTCGTCTTCAGGGAGCGAAAAAACGCGGCAAAAAAAGCTTGTGCGTGATCGCGAGCAATGCGGAGCTGAAATGTTCTGTTTGCGCGGTGGCTGCGGTCGTGAAGATGAAGCGTTTGCCGTGCTGCCAAATCTGTTGTGCGTGGGCCTTCGGCATGCATGGCCCGTTGGTGATAAGCACGGGTGTTTACGATGATAAGCGCGTTTGTTTTCCTTGGTCCTAGTGTCAAGCTAAAATATGATGATCAAAAGTGAATGGAGGGAGTATATGATTGTGGAAATACGGGAATAGGAAAAAGTAGTAATCAAATATCTTATTTATTGGATTCCTACCGGATTTTGAAACACAAAAACTTTTTAAATTGTTATTTAGTTGTCACACAGGAAAAACCTTAGAATTCAACAGAGTAGACGTAGTAAACACATGAGGTGAGATTTCATCCTTATTTTTCTTTAAAATTACTCTAGAATCCATTCCATAGGAATTTCAAAGGAGTAGTTAGGGAATATTCCTTTGTTTCACTGGATGAATTCTCTAGAATTTCTATATATTTCCTTTGAAATATATTTTTTTCTTTGTTTCAAAGGGGGAAGTCTCATGTCTGTTTTTGCTACACAACCCCTAAATTTAAGTCCCAACTCCCAAGTCACAAAAGGTGACCGTTTCTGTTTCTAAGGCTATGTTCAGGAGGTGAGGTTGGGAAGGCACCTCCCGCACACGTAAAACGAAACAACGTATTTTCTTATAATTAATTAAGTATTTACTAATTTTTTTTAGAAAATAGATTAATATGATTTTTAAATCAACTTTTATATAGAAAATTTTTTAAAAAATACATCATTTAACAGTTTGAAAAATGTGCACGCGGAACACAATGTCCGTGAACCCGCTTATAGATAAAATTAATGGGTAACCCGCGGGTTTGACTCGCGGGTTCCCTACTAATTTGACTTATGAATGAGCTTATGAATCGACCCACTTGCATCTCTATGTGCGGCAAGCCGGGTCACGACGCGAAAACCCACAAGTTATCATTTATTTTATCTATAAGTAGATTCGCGGGCCAACCCGCTTGCATCCCTACAAGGGAGGGTGAGTTGGGAAAGTTGGGGAAAGTAACTCTAAAATCAACCTAGTCGTGTACTTCATAATTTGCGAATTCTCTAGGGGTGTACCAGCAAAAAGGACCAAACAAGTTTTAAAAAGCAGCACGACCCCGGAAACGAACAAAAAGCCAACTCCCTTTCGCAATTCGAAATTCGAAAGTCGAAACCCCCACGAAATCCACGCTAAATACGACGCCGGTTGCCAGCGCAGAAGACGAAGAAGAAGAAGAAGCCGACGAACAACTCGCGAGCACTCGCAGGTCGCAGCCATGGCGCGGTGCAGCAACGGCCTCCTCGGCCTCCTCAACGCCGGCGTGCTGGTCCTCGCCGTGGTTGTCCTCGGCGGCGGGATCTGGCTCAGCAACCGCGCCGCCACCACCGACTGCGAGCGATTCATGGAGCGACCCGTCATCGCGCTGGGCGTGCTCCTCCTCGCGCTCTCCCTCGCGGGACTCGCCGGCGCGCTCTGCGGCGCCTCCTGCCTCCTGTGGCTCTACCTCCTCGCGCTGTTCCTCCTCATCGTCGTCCTCTTCGTCTTCACCGTCTTCGCCTTCGTCGTCACCAACCGCGGCGCCGGGTGGGTGGTCTCCGGGAGAGGGTACAAGGAGTACCGCCTCGGGGACTACTCCACGTGGTTGCAGAGGAGGGTGGAGAGCTCCGAGAACTGGGCCAAGATCCGGAGCTGCCTCCAGGACGGCAAGGTCTGCGAGAAGCTTGGGGCCAGGCGCGAGACGATGGACCAGTTCGTCCGCAGCAACCTCTCCCCGGTTCAGGTGAGATGAGAAGCCTTACTCTGTTCTTCTGTTTCTTGGATTTGGGGGAATTTAGCGCGGAGATTTGTGGATTGACAGTTGTTGCGAGGATATCTAGTTTAGTACTGCAATTTTCGTCTGGTAGAGTGGTATTGAATCCCCTTGCGACGGTTGAATTTTGGGGATTGGATTCGATTAATCTTTAGGACATGAAAATTTTTGACGGATTTGGGCATGCATGAGACTGCCTTAATTTGTTGTTTGGATCTCATCAGACTTGATGAACTTTGCATGATTACCGAAGGAATTAGGGCCTACATTCTGCATGCTATTTTGTAGTCAGATTTCCACCAAAAAAATCTGGATGATGTACAGGTCTCGTTATTGCTGCATGAGAGATTGTGAGTTCAGTAGTTGGTACATATTTGGATTTATCATAGGACTTCAGTAGTTGGTACAAGGATTTATCATAGGACTGGTAGAACATGTTATACATGTGACTTGTGAGTTCGTACGGATAGCTACTCCTAAATTCATATGCTGCATTGTCGATTAACTCCACAATTTCTACAGCATTATCTTCAGTTATGCACAATTGCACATACCATTGTTCTCATTATTGCTTTATCGGCATAGTGTATTCTACCATGTGCTTTTTTACCGGCTCTTTGTTCCAATTACTTATCTATGGATACATCCAGCAACTTAGCACAATGTTTTCTGGTTGCATATCATTGTACTATAGGTGGGGGTTGGTAAAAATTTATGAAAGATTCTAACTTGTGGTATTGATTATGTGTAATTCTAGCAACCTAAAGGAGGTTGGGAAAGATTAACTACAGATTTGAAGTTGTGGTATGATAAATTGGTAGCGAGTAATTCTAGCAACCTAAACTGGATTCCAGTCTGGCAATTGGCCAATGGCATTACTTTCTGTATAAACTGAGACATTGTTATTTCTCCACATCTGGAGGTTAAGTTTGTAACTTTTTTGTCATTAGTTTGCTTTAAAGTTGGCCAGGTAAGTCTTTGTGGTTAAAATTGCATAAATTCTAATTTGCCTATGCTGCAAACCTGGACTTCTTTTTGTTGCCAAATTTAGTTGTAATTTATGAAATTTAAACATCTGATATTATTTTATTTATGACTTACTGCATCTAGATCTTTCTTTAGCTTGAATTGTCATGTTAGCTTTTGCCAAAATGCCAATCCAGGGGGCAGCTTTTGGTAGTCAATTGCTTAGCTCAATATTTAGATCTGTGCCTTTATTTGTAATTCAATGATAACTATACTGAATACTTTTGGGGGTTTCATAAGCACTAGTGCACTACACTACTATCTTCCTTCACATGGTACTTCTTTTAACATGCTTCAGCCATATTGAGGAATTAGTGAACTTCATGTAACTTTTGTACTATATATTTCAGCCCTTGCTTTAAACTTTGAATGGCCTAAGCTATTATCTTCTTTGAACATTTTCATCAGTATAAGAACTATATTGTGTTTTCTTCAACTGAGACACCTACATCATGTCCAGTCTGGATGCTGCAAGCCCCCAACAGGATGCAACTTCACCTACGTGAGTGAGACCGTATGGGCCAAACCTGTTGGCTTTAACTCTACCGATGATCCGGACTGCACGACATGGTCGAATGATCAGACCGCCCTGTGCTACGACTGCCAGTCATGCAAAGCTGGTGTACTGGCTAACCTGAAGAATGACTGGAAGAAGATTGCGACTGTCAACATCATCTTCCTAATCTTTCTCATCATCGTCTACTCCGTTGGGTGCTGCGCTTTTAGGAACAACAGGAGGGACAACTCGTACCCGACTTGGAAATGATCTGCATGGTGATGTATAGGTTCTTAGGTCGTGTTCGGTGATGTTTAGCTCGCTCGTGTGTCAAGCAAACCTATGGTAGTATATCCTATCTCACCGTTTACGCATCAAGCTTTGATAGTTGAAGCATGGTTGCTATGTTGCCTAGTACATGATGTATGAATTGAAGGCTCCTAATATCAAAGATATGTTGTCAACTTCCGTTGTGGACTGCGGCATAGCTATTACCTGTTTGTTCACCGTACAATTTCTGTGTTTCTGTTCTGCATCTTGCAGATGAATTTCTGAACATGCATGGATTCTTTCTCCTTGCAGAGAAAACCAGTCGGTTTTGCAGGATCATCCAAAATACAGGTAGCTGTTGTAGGCTTGTAGCTGCTAATTACTAAAGACCGATGCTATTGTATCTCTTTTTGCAACAAGGGCTTGCGTTGATTTAATTTTTTGCTATTCAAGTTCGACATGAAAGCTGGTTAACCTTTACTCTGCTGTCAATTGCTACCAATTACATTCACCCTATCAACCATGTCTAGTTGAGTTACATTCTCTGTGTTAGTGGCTTGGTGCAAGAACAAGATGTCGTTCAGCTTTGGTCCAGAAGTGAAAATGCATAAACAGACGTACAAGAGCCCAACATGTACTGAATGTACATCCCGTGTGCTTGTGAATGGACGTACAATATTCCTGTAAGATCATGCCTATATCTCTCGTACAACTCCTGTATATCTCCACGTTGTCCTGGAAAATTGACTAAAGAAGCCGTTACATTTTACTACTGCATTTTTTTAACTGCATTACAGTGCCCAATAATCCCAATATAGCTTATTTCCACATGTAACTTTGGATCTGAATGTGTGCATTTCTCGTCAGAGATCATCAGAGAAATGTTGGCTTATCTTCTCACGGAAAGAACAATAGCAGGTAAGTTTTTATACATTATTATACACTATAGCTATTAGCTACTCCTACCTTGCACTCCCTTCGATTTATATTATAAATCGTTTAATTCTCTTAGTCAAATCTCTTTATGTTTGACTAAGTTTGTATAAAAAAACAGCAACATCTACAAAACCAAATTAGTTTCATTAAATTTAACATTGAATATATCTAATAATATATTTGCTTTGTATTGAAAATGTTAGTATTTCTACAAACTTAATCAAACTTAAAAAAGTTTGACTAAGAAAAAAAGTAAAAATGATTTATAATATGAACAACTGACCAAATAAATTACTATTCTTTTCAACTATATGGTAATTAAGTGAGATTCAGGAAATCCTCCGTTAAGGCGATAAATGCAACATAGATAGATCACCAATTTAGACCACATATGCAAGCACAATTTAAGAAACATCACTCCTCAACAACCTTGTTTAATTATTTCGTCAACATGCCACCGCTGGAAAATTAAATCTGCGTCACATAATTCCAAGCACCCACACATTTCTCTGCTGATGATCTACAAGATTGTTTCTATCCTCCCAATACAACAGTAGATAGCTAGCTCACAGTGTCTAGTCCTTACTGATCTCTCAAAGAACAAGGCAAAATCCTGATCCATCAGTCGATTCTTCACCGCTTTGCACAAGATAATTGAGGGATGCATCCCTGATCACTACCATTTCCAGCTTCCATCTGCAATGGCATGCACGCACGCCCCTAATCTTCTGAAAGAGGGCATCATCAATTCATCATCGTTTCATATTCATGCTCGAATTCTCCTCTCCTTTCAAAGCACATTCAGACCAAGAATCACTGCATGTTTAACATAACAAAATTAAGACACGCCAACAGCATTAACAGATGAAATGGAAGTAGTAAAAAATTCAATGCAAACATAATTAACAGTTGTATGAGTGTTGTTAAATTTTTCTAGAATTTTTCATAACCGTATAAATGTTTTTTAAACATACGAGGGGACATCCCTCGATTAATCTAGTTTCCAGAATACAAAAAGCAAATCAAATCTGAATCTGCGAAATGCAGTGAGTGTTCACAGGTTAGTTTGATAATTTCAATGCTTTGTAACATACCGGGGAGAGGTGGATCGTCTCTGCACGGCTTCCGAGACGCGGCGGAGCACGTCGACCTGCGCGCGGAGGTGGACGACGTAGTCCATGGCCTCGCGGAGCAGCGCCACCTCGTCCATGGCGTCGCCTCCGGGTATCACCTTCCTCAGCGCCATGGCCCTCCTCCTCACCAGCCTCCTCGCCATCATCTCACCGCCGCCACCGGCGGCTGCGCAACGACGACGACCTGATCTCGTCTTCTCGCCGCAGCACCGCCTCACGATCCTCCTGCACCGCCGCGCCTTGCACGCCTTGGCCGCCGCCGGCTGCTGCAAGATGATGGCCTTGGGCCACCTCGCGCCGCCGCCGCCGTGCGCCGTCGCCATGGCGACGTCGGCG
The DNA here is from genome assembly GCA_000573905.2 of Oryza punctata. NCBI lineage: Eukaryota > Viridiplantae > Streptophyta > Magnoliopsida > Poales > Poaceae > Oryza > Oryza punctata. The sequence continues at coordinate 33,561,106 of CM002493.2, forward strand.
GAGGACTTGACGGCTCGCTTCCTCTCGTGGAGGCTCATGGCGTTCAGGGGCTTCGTCGTCGAGCAATCTTGGAGGCTGAGGAGGAGGTTCTTGAGGAACGCTTGCTTGAACGACATGGTGCTAGCTCCAGGGCCTCTCATGGTGGTGGCTACCCTAACTCTATAGGCTAATTAGGTTGCAATGCTGAAATGCACAGGGAGAAGTGTAGGGCTATGCGAATGGCACTACACCTGTTGCTTAAATAGGCGTATCAGGATTCTAATCTCTCGTGAGGACGTGCCCCTACGTAGCTGTGGTTTGTGGGATAATCAAACACATGGCATGTGGCTGAAACATAATCGTCTCAGATTCTCTCATGCGTGTACATATATGTAACCTTTTGTTTTATCTTAACATGACATGAAACTCTTGTTTATTATGTGGTCGAATTAACTAAGTGATATATCGAAACATGCATCAAAATCTAGTTAGCAATATATATATACACACTCTCTCCTATATCAGAAGAACAATGGTTGGTAGGTATATATATCACTGCTACTACCAATTAGCATGTATTCATGCAAGCACATGCCAAGTTATCTACCATCAAATTAACATGCTATTAATGGTAGATAATAACTATATATTAATTAACCACCAATTGATAATAAGCTTGTGCATCCGTTTCGTTGTCAGAGGATCAAGCGAGATTGGCACGAAAGGGAGGGGTGAGTGAGTGAGCGAGACAAGGCGCACATGGCCGCACATGTAGCGCTCAGCGCGGGCGATGGCACTTGGTGCTTTGGCAGCGCAGGCGCGGCATGCGATTGCGGCGTCCGCTCGTTAACGTAAATTCAGAGTTAAATTTATTTTTTACAATTTATAAAAATTAAATTTAATCTTATATATTTGTGGAGTGATTTATCGTATATTAATCTATCTTATTGGTTTTTTTTGAATTTTTTAAAAACTATTTAGGTAGTATATAAGCACTGAGAAGATGTTCCTTCGGAAAGTTTAAAATAGTTTTTCGTGAGATGGCGATCGGTCGATCTCTGCATGCTGTACGTGTTGACGTGCATGTGACCTGACCGCGCCTCATCCCGTCCGTCTCAGGATCGATCGATCTGCACCGCGGCGCGGAGAGACAGGCACTAGGCAGGCAGAAAGACAGAGAGGCGCATGTACGTGCGTGCGTGTGCTTCTCGCAATCTCTGCATGCAGTTAAGCTTGCAGTTGCAGGCATGGCAAGTACTGGTGACCTGGTGTTAGCGTATCATCAGCATATCGCAATTGCCAAGCTTTACAACCATTAGGTCAGTGGCGGAGCCAACGCCCGGTTAGACTAGCTGCCGGGCTCGTCGCCGATAAGGACTCCATTAAATTTAATATTGATGAATAAATTTATAATAAAATTTTTATAGTAAATATCATTTATATTAAAATTTGTTTGAGCTCAACAATATTTTTGGCTCCTCCACTGCATTAGGACATGGTGAGCTCGCATTGCACGGTCATTTGCGAGTAGTTATTTAGTTAGTTAGTACTACTACTACTATGCATACAGGATGTATACCGGCATATTTGATAGGGCTCTACCTCTTCTAAAGTTGAAACCCAATTAAACGGTACCAGCTCTACTAAAAAAGAAGCGGGGATGGCAAAAGTGATTTTAGAAAACGGTTTGGAGGAATGGAGTAGGGTTTGATCGGGTTATTTCACAGTTCCACTCCAGATTTGTTCGTGGAGTTAGATTTTAAAGATGAAGCTCTATCAAGCATGCTCCTAGTATCTAGTCCCGAGAAGGGAGGTTCCAGGAAACAGATCAGGCAATGGAAGTGGGGGATAGATGTGTTCGTGCATGGCATTGGCGGCCGGTGCAGGAGAGGCTTTGCTCGGTTGCGCGGTCTGCCTTGCTGTTGCTGCTGCGAGAAAGGCAGGCAGATTGCTGCTTAATTCACATGGGCGCTCACATGGAGTTTGTTCGCTTACTGATCCATCAGTCGTCGATCGGAAACTTGGTTTGGGGGAGGCGAACTGCACATGAGCCTGCACGTCGTCTCTCTGATGATCAATCTCAGCAACAGATAACGACGACGTACAAACAGGTAGCAGATAGCTAGCGGCTTTCATCGTATGAAGTTTTCAGTGTAGTCGTTAATTAAATTACCACCGTAACGATGTGCATATATTATACTCCCTCTATTCACTTTTAATCATCATATTTTTAAAAAACAAAAAATCATATTTGATCGTCATATTTGATGGGATTGTGGCAGAAATGCTTCGTACGCTGTGTTGCATGCATGCCTTGCAGCTCCATTGATAGAAATTTTGGTCATGCATTTAATGCAATCATAACTAATTGGGAAGTCCATGAAACATGCTAGGATATAAAAGGTTGATAGTACTAATTAATGTTTATCTTGGTATTGTTGCACAAATCAAATATGATGATCAAAAATGAATGGAGGGAGTATATATAAGCTACCACCGTATATAAGCTACCACCGTATCATCGAATGAAGTTGCAGTGTAGTCAAGTTACCACCGTTTTGAATGTAAGTTGTCGAGATAATTAAGTCCATATTAATTTAGTCGTGACTTTGGTCTCTCAACTACGAAACCTTTTTCACTGTTACTCCGCTCAACTCCCTAAATCATTTAAATTCTATCTAGTCAGATTAAATAATTTGAAGTGTTTTATTTTAATTGGCATGACGTTCACATAGAGCCTACTTGAATAAATAATGGTTTTGTCGTACAGATCAATTATAAACAATAAGAAATAAGAAATAAAAATATTTGAACCGCTCATAACCCCTCATTAGTACTAACCGCTCAAAAGCATCATCTCTATCGACAACCAGACTTTTGGTCAATAATAAAACTCATCTGCAACGGCTTTTTAATTAATTACATCCTACATTTGATTTACTCCTATTTAATTTGATTTGTTAATTAGAATGTGCCATGGGACGCTACATCGATCATCGAAGACCACTCTGGTTTAAAACGATGGAAAAAATATGAACTATTTAAATAGTGAAATGACCTTGATAGTTTTGTATTTGGGGGACCAAATTAAATTATACCAGCCATAGTTGAGAGACCAAACGTGGACATAAATTTTCAAACCAAACATGACATAATCACACGGCATTAGTAGTTAATTGACTAGACATATGTATATACTACATTAGCTTATAAGATTAGTTATATTAACTAGAGTAAAGACTTTGATCAATCTATAACAAAACTATTTGTTATTTCGTATCCCAAGAAAAGAAGTTATATCATAGAATTATAGGCTTAGCACCAATTTTTTTACAAAACTATAAATTTAAAATATATCATCACAAAACTACATATTAAGAACGTGTATCACAAAATTATAGGCTTAGCACCAAAATTTCCACTAAACTATAAATATAAGGCATAGCATCAAAAAAGATTTAACATTATTTTATTAGTTAAAAAACTACAGCTTTTATAATTCTAAATAAAAATAGTACTGCGAATCTAAACTCTTAGCTAGAATCTATATAGTTCTTTGATAACTTTATTATAAATTTTGTAGTTTTTTTATATGGCATTCAATTGGTAGTTTTGTCATAAATTTGATTCTAAATCTATAATTTTGTGGTATGTATTCTTAATTAAATTTAGAATTTTGTGGTAATTTGATCAAAGTGTCTATAGTTTTATGAAATTTACTCTCTTAACTGTAATGAACACGCAGGACTGTTTCCGATCGAGAGTCTAGACATAAAAAAGAAAATACCACGAGAAGATCCAACACGTTTGATTTACCCACCCAACCATTCATTATTTGGACTCGTTTTATATAGTTTGTTTCTTCCCACGTTGGTAAATCCTAGTCCACTACAATTACTTGATTAATCTACGCCAAATTGCCAACGGAAAAGAGCAAATGTTTGCACATGCCTTTATCGATCCATACACACCAGCACATCTCATTGATCATCTTGTTTCTCCAACAGGAGACATCTCGACACTAATTGTCGTCTCGTCTCAATCTATCATTGATCTCCTCCATAAATATATCCCTAAACATGAATTGCAACATCAATCAGAACGAATTAATCATCACAGTTGACAAAATGAGAGAACTAGCATGTACAATTATTATCACTCTGGCATGCATTTGATCATAGTGACAGTGTACCACCACTCAACGAAAAGAAAAAAAATGGTCCCGTAGATCTCACGAAAGGCATGCAGTACGTACGTGTACGGCTGAGATGCAACAAAAACGCCAGAGATGGGTGGCGCCACCGTGCTGGTATAATTGTAGCAGCCGGCCAAATAAGAAATAAATCTACTTAGACCCCCATCGAATCTAATTCGTATCCTTAAATCACAATACCGGATATCTCGATCCCTGAACTAATAAAACCGATGCAATTTAACTTCCTTGATAGTTTTCGAGGACAGTTTCACTGACGTGGTGTCTACGTGATAGTGTTAACCTGATCCGTGGCGTTGACATGATACTTAGGTGGTATTAAAATTAAAAACATATATGTGGGACCCATTCATCATTCGCACTTTAAAAAATGTGGGGCCCACTAGCATGTGGGGCCCACATATCATCCCCCTCTCCTTCCTCCTCAACCCCTCTCTCTCTCTGTTCTCTTCCTCTCCCCTTCGGTCGTGTGCAGCGAGCAGGATCTGGAGCGGCGGCGACGGCCGGTGGAAGAGCCGGAGCGGCGGCCGGGAGCGCAGAAGCTCGTCGTACCTCCGGCCGTACGCGCACTGCTCGAGGGAGAAGCCGGGGGCGACGGCGTTCGACGTGTCGGTGGCGGTCGGCGCCCTTGGCGCGGCGCCGTGCGGCGGGCATAGGGGGTCATTGAGGAGAAGAAGCTCCTTGAGTACATCTACAATAGAACGTGCAAGTATGGTTTCATAGAGCTCCAGCTCCCGCCCTCCCGATTGCCACCGCCGCTCCGGCCCTCGAGCGCCCGCCGCCGCCGACGCTCCAGCTCCCGCCCTCCTGACTGCCGTCACCGCTCCGGCCCTCACCCGCCCGCCGCCATGGCAACCCCCGAGGAGGTCACGAGAAGCAGCGATTGGTGGAGGCGGTGACGAGCGAGCACCAACCCTCTTCCTCCCCGGTCTTTGCTGCTACTTCCCAGGCTCGCGGAACGCCGCCACTACCTCATTTCATCCGACCTCCGTGAGCCGCGCGCTTCCGCCCATCCTGCCCAACACCAACACGCTGTCTAAGCCGGCGCTAGCGTCGACTAGATGAATGGGGAAGGCGTTGGCCGTCGGGGCAGATGGGGAGTGCGCTCCACGTCGCCGCTCCGCCTCTGACGCCACCCACCCGGTCTGCGCTCCCTTCTTCCGCCGGTGCCCCCTCCAGGAAGACCGACTACCAGCCGCGTGGTTCGTGGCGTCGAGTAGATGGTGGTGGAGAAGGCGACAACGGCGCTACTCCCAAAGGCGCCGCGGGGAGGGGTCTGACCTCGGGCGGCGGTGGAGAAGGTGGTGGTTGTGGTCACCGCACGTCCTCCATGCCGACGGGCTCGTGGTGGCCGCCGTTGCCCTTCCGTTCTCTCGTTCTCCCTGCAACAGCACAGAGGTAGAATTCTTCTGATGTGTCGACTAAGAAAGAGAGAAATAGGAGGGGAGTCATTGACAGGTGGGCCCCACACGCTGACTCAGCATATTGGACTAGGTCAACGTGCCACATGAGCGAAAACCACCCTCAAAACCACCGAGGGAGTCATTTTGTACCGATTTAAATAGTTAGGGGGTCAATATATCTGGTATTGCGGTTGAGGGATACGAATCAAATTGGAGCTATATTCAAGGGAGTCAAAGTGAACTTATTCCGCCAAATAATACGGCCCAACATTCACGTGTCCGAATCTTGGCGCGCGCGCTGTGCAAATGTGATGGATGTATGGCAAGACGAGGGCCACATATATCCCCAAAAAGTTAACGGGCGATTGATCGCCTGCAGTGACCCCCCCTCATGTTGCTTCCTTTTTAGCACTGCATTACTTTTCCGTTTTAGTAAGTTTATACACCTAAAGTTTGTACATCTTAAGTTTACACATCTAAAGTTTATACACCTAAACTTTGTATATTCAAAATTTATAGATCAAAAGTTTATATACCCGATTTAAATATTTTTTATATAGAATATTTATATACATAAAGTTTATACGTGCGAAGTTTTACGGCAAGTATAAAGTCTATGCACACGAATAAAGGTATTAGATTTTTTTTATGTTTTCCTAACTTGTTTTTTTTAAAAAATAATGGTGCAGTAGGAAGGGAAGAAGGGAGAGGAGGATACGTGTTAGGGGAGGGACGGGTGATCGCCCACAGCGATCACCCGCCCATTAGCACTACCCCATATATCCCACACATGGGATGTTTTTTTCTGCATCTCTCTCTTTCTAAAAAAGTCTCAATTAACGGCCATGTCCGCGCGTGTATACATTATTACACTCTAAGCTAAGTAATACATATTACTCCCTTTGTATTTTATAATGTATGATGTAGGTTGATTTTTTTACCAACATTTGATCATTCGTTTTATTTAAAACTTTTGTACAAATAGAAAAATATTTATATCATGCTTTGATGATAAAGCAAGTCACAATAAAATAAATGATAATTGCATAAATTTTTTTAATAAGACGAATAGTCAAACGTATGTTATACATTAAAATATATAGGGAGTATAAATTATTGGATTCTAACATCTCGAAGGAATGTTCCCTTTACACATTTTTAGATGCAAATCGTTTTCGCTATTTAAATGATATTTGAACAAACAAGACACATTTCCTCGAGGGATCAAAGAGGTTATATTTGGTTGCGTCCTTTTTAAAAAAAGATTTAGTTGGCATCTACTCTGCTCGACATAATTTTTTTAGAAAAGAAAAACCAAATGTTGCCTATATATCCTATTTAGTTTGAATTACCATGCCAATTTACTACTACCTCCGTCCCATAATAATTATAGAAAATTAGAGATAGATTAACAACAAACATAATTTACCATAATAACCATATTTAATAACTACAATGCATGCGCATATTCCATATGTATACTTAATTAAAAGGAAGGTCGAGAAACACATTCCATTCGTTGTGTCACGCCTTATGAGAAATACAATTTTTTTGGACAAAATTTGAATGGTAGAAATGCAATTATTATGGGACGGATGTAGTAGGAGCTTAACTGCAAAGAAGCACTCCTGTTTGGGGAGCTTAAGATTCTGAGAAACAGCTGGTGAGAATCTGCCCAGCTTCTAGATTCTAGTTTATTTTCTGTATTCTATTACTAGAGCTTCTCAGAATATGAGTGAAAATTTGGATTGTTTGGGTAGAGCTTCTGGCAACTAGATATTCTAGAAGAAGCTGCAGCTGCTAGAAACTGTAAAATCAAAGTGTGTTTGATTATTATTTGATGATAAACGATTGGCATGAGATATTATTGGTTTTGATATTTGGAGATTATTGGTGAAGTGGTTTTGGAGATGATTGGATTTTCAGATGATAAACAAGTGGCTGATGTCTGTTTGAGACCGGTCAGACCGGGCTGTGATAGTCGGTCAGACCAGAGGTATACATACGGTCAGACCGGCCAGTCCGCGGTCTTACCGACTGACGCTGTGTCGGTTTCGGTTTCTGGTTGTTATTTTGGATATCCGTGATTATTCTATGTTTATGGTTTCTAGATGGATACTATGCGTATGTAATATTGTTGTGTGCTAACAATGAGTTAAGTTGGAGAGAACTTGTGCTCGGATATGGTTTCTTGGTTGATACATGTGTAGGTGAGTGTTGATGCCTCGGAAGAGCGTTGCCGGTGATGGATCAGGAGTCTAACTTGGGAGAAGATGATGTTCGGATGATCAGGATATCATGCGGGATGCTTAGACTAGAGATCAATGCACGTGGTTGGTGAAGATTCCATATGGCATACGATGGAGATATTGTGTGCGTATAGGATGCAAAGTCAAATTTGGAAGAAGTCCGAATTTGGTAAAATTGGAGTTTGTAAAGTTTGTTTCTTGTATGGGAAGGTTTCCTAGGGGATTAGGACGACTTGTATAAGATTAGTTCATGTCTTTAGGCTGCCTACCTCGGGTATAAATAGAAAAGGAGGGTGTAGCCTCCTGGTATTGTTTTAGAGAGAATTGAGTTGAGAGAAAAGTTAGAGTTTCGAATTTAGTCGAGATTTTCGTGATGAGTGCTGTTGTTGCATTTTGTAAACACAGATTAGAAGTAATAAAGATCAATCTATTTTGAGAGTTCTTCAATTTGTGTTTCCTCAGGTGCGGCGGTTCAATCGGCGTGATACTGACGGTCAGACCGGAGGCATCTGCCCGGTCAGATCGACGGCTTCACGGCGGTTAGACCGGCGATGATTGCGGCGACGGGAGGAGGCGATCTTGGTGAATCAGGCGGTCAGACCGGAACATCTACTCTGCGATCTTGGTGAATCAGGCGGTCAGACCGGAACATCTACTCTAGTCAGACCAGAGGTTATCGAGTGGTCAAACCGACATATCTATTTCGGTCCGATCGATCGTCATCGAATTCGAGGGTAACTTTTAATTCGCTAAAAATTTATTTATTTTTACTACAACCATTCACCCCCTCTTTGGTTGATTTAGTTAGCGTTCTACAACTTTCTCAAACAAGATCGTAGTAACATTTGTGCTCAAAATGTGACATGAATTATTTTTATTCGCTCCAAGGAGCTAGAGTCCAAAATGCTTTATCCGCTGATTAGTCCCAAATAATCACAAGTTCACAATGCTGTTTCCCCGTGAGACATGGGGGACGTGTCTGGTACGGCCGTGTCCGTTCTGTTCACAGTAATCTCGACAGGTGCACGCACCTGTTCACTGTAATCACAAGGCAAATTGTAGTGGGCGCGATCTCGGCGAATCCATTTGGGAGCTCTGAAAGGATGGTGTACAACAAAGGAGTAGCTAGGTTCAGTGTTTCACTGAATTTAAAGCCTGTTCTATGCGTACTAATTTACTTAAAGCTTGTTTCTTTCAGAATAGTTTGGATAAAGTTTTTGTGCCTTATTGGAAATCATGAAAACATGTGTCTGTGCAAGCAGGGTGTCCCTTGTATATTACTGAAAGTCAAAAAGATATGAAAACCAGGCTTCGCTGATACTACACGGTTCGCAAAGTTCAGAAGTCAGAGCTCAAAAGATTCAAACTGTGAAGGACGCTGTGCAAGTCCACTTCCAGTATGGAATCAGTCCAGCCAAGGTAAGAATTACTTACTCTATGACTTAAAAGACAGATAGTTAATTACCCTCTCCGTTCATAAATATTTTTCAAAAATATTAAAAATTTAACTTGGAGCACCTGTCATTTTATAAAGTTAGTAAATATTTTAAAAGATAACGTATTATCGAAGTGTGTTGCATTCTCAACATACAACATAAGGCATCGGTGTTCGTTCATCGTAATTTAACCATCTAAAAATTATTAGCAGTGAAATTTGGAACATGAATATAGTCAATAGGGACTAGTAATTAGGAAGGAGTAAATGGTTAATTGTTTAATCCCTACCCTTCTTGAAGCGGCTGTGTGTTGAACTAGTCGCCGTAAGTGGCTCGGCCAAGTCAAAAAATTGGCGCGACGCCGAAGACCCGGCGGCGCCGGCGCGTCGCGCCCGCCGTTCGCTACCACTCGATCAGTTTACTCGCCCAGCGCGCGCGCCCGCCATGTCAAGAAGACGATGAAACGTACCACCATCGCCATGGGAGAGGAGCAGAAGCGTTCGACGGTGACCGCCGCGCTGCTCGTGCTCGTGGTCTGCAACCTCACGCTCGCGCTCTCCAGGCTCTCGCCGCCGCCGAGCGCCCACGACGAGGCCGCGCGCGTCGAGCCGGTGGGGTACCTGGCATCCGTGGCGTCGTCGGTGCTCGCCGCCTACGTGGCGTCATCCGCCGCGTGCCACGGCCGGCGGCGGCGCCGGGCTTGTCTCTCCGTCGAGGCTGTCCTCTGGGAGGCGCGGCGCACGTGGACGCGGCCGGCGGTGACGGCGCTGTACGTCGAGCTCCTGACGACGGCCATGGCGTCGCTCCTGCTCACCCTCAGGGCGTTCCTGGGCGCGGCGACAGCCGGTGGCGTTGGCGCCGAGCTGATGGCCGTGTCGGCGTCGGTTGCGCTCGTCGGGTGGCTCGGCCCGGTTCTGTTCGCGCACTCGGACATCGCCTGCAGGATGAGCCTGGTCGTCGCCGCCGTGGAAGATGGCTACGAGGGCCGCGCCGCCGTGGACAGGGCGGAGGCGCTGGTAACCGGGCGCAGGGCGCGCGGCATCGCCGTTGCGTTCGCGGCGAGCCTGGTCGAGCAGGCTCCGTCGCGGTGGTGCGGGGACGGCACGCCGGCGTTCGTCGTCGTCCCAGCCGTTCTCGCGGCGAGGCTCGCCGCGTGCTACGCATGCGCGGCGTTCTACTACCAGTGCAGGGCACGGCATGACGACAAGAACACGAGTAGTGTACTGAAGCTTGGTGAATCATCCATGGTGGATGAGACAGAGGCAGATGCGATGGACAGTGTGCTCGGCTGCTTCAGATTGACGTAGCCATAACAATCACGAGCAAATTCTGAAATGTACTCTAATCCATCGATGATGTCCTCTCGTGTAATTTTGTTTTTCAAATCTAACACAAATAGTTGTGAAATCTTTTGAAAAGAAATTCACACGATGACGTGTAGACGGTAGAGTATAGTAATATATATACCAGTCCACCAAAAAGTTAAGTTCAAACTCGAAAACAGATAAATTTAAGTTCTATATCTCAATGTGTAAGACTACAAGTCCTCCCTTTAGTCTCTTTTAGTCACCAAAATATCAAACAGGGGTGAGTAAAAGTGACTAATGGACTAAAATTCTCTAGTCACCCCTACCCCAGCTTATGGTGATTAAAACTGGGCAAAAATAGAAAGTTTCCACATAGTACCCTTTCCTTTCTCCTCCCCAGCTTATGATTAAGCATTGAATGTGGATAAATATGTCTTTTTTCATAGCCTTAAATGAAGTTTAGTCACCTTCTCCAAACAGGGGATGACTAAAGATTAGTCACCTGACTAAACATTTTAGTCCCTGACTAAACTATCCAAACAACGTCTGAGTTTGGATCTAATATTTTGTGAAGTGGTATATATAACTAGGAAAAATATTGTGACAACTTAAGTGTCTTGGTGTCATTTGCCGGTGGTATAAGATGGTTGTAAGTGAGCCTGTCGTATGACTGGATCGTACATTCGTACTGCCACATTTCTGAATGGGTAAAAATGTTGCAGAAATTTCTTTTTGTCGATGATCCCCGTCGTTTCAACACGAGGCGGACAGGTGGTCATGTCCAGGTACTCTGAAAAGAAAGATCTAGGAGTACTAATCTAAGCAGATGATAAACATTGCATCAGTAGCCGGTTTCGTCGAACTGCCACAGGTAAAAGCTCCAAGCATCGTGTAGGTTGTGTTAGCTTTCGCATACTCCCTCCGTCCAAGAAGAATCAACTTCTGGAGGGTGTATTGCGACCAGCAAAGCTCCCGCGCCACCAGTAAACACAAAATGTTTGTTAAATACTGCCTTAAATCAGCAGATAACAAGCAGGTTTCAGAGAGTACATGCAATCAGCGATTGACAGGGAACGGCAGAATATTCACAAGTGAGGATAACATGAATGATGAAGGCACAGAACATGGAGAAGTTTGAAAAGGCCCACTGGCCTCAATACAATCTATAAAACGAGATTCTGGTCAGTCAATCGTGCATTAGAATTTTCCAGATGGAGAAACATTGCAAGGATGGTTTCTGTTTGCCTTTCATAATAAGATAGTACAATAGCTTCTAGTTGAAAAGGTGATGGTAGTACTCTTAAAGCTCCCCAAGATAAATCTGCTTGTCACTACCACAAGATCCAATGACGGGCTCAGTGGGATGGAATGCAGTTTCGTTCACAGATCCGTTGTGGCCAGGAAGCTTGTACAAGATCCGCCTTGATGTTGTGTCCCAGATGTAGACCATGCGATCAGCACTCCCGGCAGTGACCTTGCGATTATCAGGGGACCAGCTACACTTCAACAGGTTCTTCTCAAAGTTGTGCTGATGCCCTGTGAGTGTCTTGATGTTCCGGTTCTCCGGGGCGTAAGGGCGCAAGTCCCAGATTTTGAGCTCGTTGTCCATTGCATTGGTTAGGAGATAAGACCCATCTGGACTAAGCTGCATTCCGGTTATCATGTCCTGGTGCCCTTTGAGATACTCTGTTACTTCATTCTTGCGGAGATCCCACCATTTGACATCATTGTCTAGGCCACCAGTGAAAACCTTATCTGCTGCCTCTGAGAAGCTGACGGCTGTAATCTGGTACTTGTCGGGAAGTGTTTGTATAGCACCTCTTTGACGCAAATCCCACAGCTTTGCTGTTCCATCATCCGATCCACTCACAACCAGAGGTGGCCACTTTCGAGCCGGGCAGCATGAGTTAACGAATGATGAGTGCTCAGCCATCTTCTTGACTTGCTTGCCAGTCTCAACATCCCACACTCTCACAGTCTTGTCAGGGCTTGCAGAGATGATCTGAGTCCCATCAGTAGTCCATTGAAGATCAAGAACAGCGTTCTTGTGCCCTCTCAGTACCATGTAGTTCTTACAGTCACCATGGACATACCATAAGAAGATATCCTTGTCATGGGAGCCTGATGCTATCACAGTTCCTGCAGGGTTGAACTTCATGCAGTACACAGCGCTCTGATGGCCTGTGAGTAGCATTATCGGGGCCTCCAGACTGGATGTGCGTTGCTTCCCACCAGGCCCAAGAGCTTGATTAGGATGCTGTTGAATGTTAGCCAGCTCCATTCCTGGCCTTGGGGCTGCAAGAGCCAAAGAATTGTTGCCTGGAGGGGGAAACATCTTGAAGTTTGCAGTTAAGTTCCTGTGACAAAGAGAATTATAAGATGACTGGAAGAATTCAACAGCCCAATCCAAGTCCTACCTACACAGCCATACAGAAGAATATTGAAAAAAACAACAGAAAGGATAACACCATCCTTCCAGGACAAAAGCAGGATTCAGCCACTGCAGATCCAGAACAAAAACATGTACAACACTAAAGTACAGTGGATGCAATGGGATCCAGTTTCCAAATTCAAGAGACACAACTATATGCATATATAGGATTTTATTAGGCAAAATTGAATTGGATCTCATGTTTGGTGCAACACCCTGGCTGTACATGGATCCCCCCCCCCTCCCTTTTCCAAATCACAGATAACAATTGGTACAGAACATTGTGTCTTTGATATATGTGTAAGCCACAAAAACTAGGGCAATTAATACAAAATAACTATACACAATACCGATCACAATTAATACAGTAACGGCAAAACAAATTTTAGATGAAGTGTGAGAAAAATATCTAACTGCAGAAGAAAACAGTTCAAAGTAGCATGAATAGTTTTATCAATCAAGTTAGCCACGCAAAGGGCATATCTAGGTGGGAGCCCTATCTAGGTGAACGCCTTGGCAGAGGTTGGGCAGTGGGCACAGGGATATACATATAGAGACTTAAAAGTTAAAACAAGTATGGTAGCTTAGTGACATGATGAACAAGTTGAGTAGAACCACTGGAAGATTAATATACAGCTGTTATATCTGCAAACTCCATCAAAATATGCGTGCAGCTGAATTATGGTAAGGTGTGTGTGGCATTGCTACATTAGGGCGGGACAGGCTGGTTTACTGAAGCATGCTAAGCATACAATCTTCGCTTAACAATTAAATAAAAAGCCTGGATCTGCTACTTTTCACTGACTTCCATACTACGAACAAATGGCAATTTACCTCGAATTGCTCACACATCAGGATGGGGGATGAATAAATCCATGGATAATACACAACACAGTATCACCATTTTAGTTTTGACACCTACGATTTGGACTTCGAGCATCAAATCTGCACTACAATATCTTAAAAAGATTAAAAAAGAATCATCTATGTTGGTCATAAAATTCAAACCAAATGCAAGTAAGGGAACCCTACAAGCACAAGGGCGCGGGGCAAGGGGTTTAAGCTGTTTCCGCCTCTCATCTAGGGGAACTACCCCGTGGTCTTGAAATTCCTACGCTCCAGAGTGCAGAAAACGTCAATATCCCCTAACCAAGCATCCCCCTCTCTCCTCTCTCTTGAAATCCGTACACACACGGTCCAGCACATAACAGAATCTGCAATCGGGGACATAGAGACAGAGAAGGACACAGCGCCATACCCGGAAGGGAGACCTAGCCTCCGCTACCCTTGCTCGGCGAAGCCGGGGAGCGCGCGTGCGGCGGCAGGAGGTGGAGGAGGAGGGGTTCGCCGATCCGGCCGCCGGAGAGAGGAAGGAGACGAGACGGGGGTAGGCGGCGCAGCAGAGTGCGTGGACGAATCGGGAATTCGGGATGCCCGTCTAGTGAGTCGCGTGAAGCCTCAAAGGATTGGGCCGCGCGGTGGAGACGTGATGTGTGGGCCTAGTTTTCTGATGGGCCTGAAGAGATACGACTGAGATAGACCTTTGGCTTTGAGAAGAGAATCGGAGAGTTCACAGGAGAGTTCACATTACATTTTCTGCAAATTATTCCCACACTACTGCGTACTACCTTGCTCTTCTTCTTATTCAACAGAGCAGTTTGTGCATTATGATATGTTTGGTAGAGCTTTAGTTTTAACTCCATCTCTTCTTAAGCTAGAGCCTAATCAAAGAGTTTCAGTTCCACCGAAAATAAGAGTGAAGCTGATTAGAGTGCTTTCACAAAATAAATTTGAAAAGTGGAACTATATTTTTGTTACTACACAAATCTACTTTAGATCCAGTTCTTAAAATTAAATTAAGGAGTTAGAGCTTTACCAAATAAGTTCTTAATGTACTCGTTTGCATCTGATATGGGGTTTGCTCCCTTTTGCGCTTTTGTAGAAGTAGATGGCTGAGTGGTGAATGAATTGAAAACAGGTGATTCGGATGAACAATACCCTTGAATCAATCTTCAGTTAGAAACATGCCCAAGCAATCAGGTATAACCAAATAACTGAATATCGAACTTAAACATCACGTTGTGCTCTCGGTTGTAGCTTGAGCCAACTGAATCTTGGGGCATGTTGTACTTTAATTAGTTTTCACATCATCTATGGCCTCTATAATTTGGACTTCCTCTATTAGTTCTTGTGCTTAAATTGCTGTTCCGCTCTTAGTTTAAACCATTATCTCAGGGGTTTTATTGAGCTTACAACCTACTACAGGGTTCTACTATTGAGCTATAGCGTACAGCATACGGTTCTATTGAGCTACAGCCTACATCATACAGGTCTATGGTTAACACCAGTTTTTTTATATGGTAATGAACTAATTATGGCCAGATACACCTATGTTAAAAATCAGATGATTGCGTTCCTTCTGCATTTCATTGAGATACTTGTGTACTGTGATTCTACAACGTTGTTACTGTCGTGAGTACTCCTCCCTCCATCCCATAATATAAAAAATACACATATTTTAAAATTTAATTTATAAAACATTTAACCAACAATTACTATAATATGATTAAATTTTATTTACTGGAAATTATATCATTGGATTCACGTTTGAATTTACTTTCATTAATTTTATTGCTACTAACCTTATAATACACGAGAAATTATAAACTAGAGATTAGTTTTAGAGACCGTGCCTATTTTAACCATATCATATTATGAGATGAAGGGAGTATTTTTCTTCCATTTATTTTCCCTGCACCTCACCATCAGACACACCTCAAGGTGCCGGCGAGGAGGGTAGATTTGATGCATCGAGCAATTACGACACATGCATAACTGATGGAACATTAGCAGCACAGCGATACTGATTGGTATCACGACAGTGAAACCGGTATGTGAAACTCAGAGATGCGGCAAAACATGAACATTTCATTGCATGCTAATTGCAAGTCTAACTCAGTACGATGACTTCACAAAAAGGGCACAGAATATAAACCATCTTTTAACAACACTTTTTTGAAACGGGTCAATGAACTTTGGATGTCTACTTTAGAACACACACTATCCTCAATAGTCTTTTGTTTCTCCTTGATGAGTAATCCACTATATCCCCATGCTAGTCTTTCTTTAGCGTCCAACCTGCCGATCAACAAAACTTGCTATTAGTGCAGAAATTATACTGTCATGAACTCAAAAACTATTTCAATGGGCTTAGTTTGAATAGGCAAGGAGAAGACACTAGTAGACATCCTCTCTAATGATAGAAAATGATTTTAGTTCAGCCTCCATGACAATCCTCAGATCTTACCAACAGAACACCCAACACTGAAACAAGGTTTAAGGAGATTCCGTATGCTATACATGGCAAAAAATGTGTACTTCTGAATGTATTGAAAAAGAAAAAAAAAATGATAATTTGTCTTATGGTGACAAGCATAAGTAAAGGCATTAAATCCATATGTTATTAGCTACAAACACAGGGCTTCAATTTGATGTTTTTACAATCCAATACAAGAGCAATTTGAAAGCAGGTCTAGTAATAAAATTTGTTCCTTCAGTAAAAAACAGTTAGGCCAAAAATGTTAGCTCATGTATCCCATTCAGTCATATGATTACCCAACACAGAGAAATGCCCAGTGCATTTTGATGGAGGCAAAACAATTAAGCAATAGCCGCATAGTGTACCCAGCATAGGGTACCCAACATGGGATGTGCACATCGTCTAAGTGCATTCAGCATTTCCAAAATAACTAAAAGGAATCATCAATATGCAGGGTATCAGGTTGTTACAACTAAGCCAGATTCACAATATGATAACACTGACTTTACAAGGAAGAAAATTGTATTCAATCCTTAAATCAGTTATAACTATCTCTTCTAGCTGTTGAGTCTGATATTCAGATGAAAGTAAACCATACAGGGATAGATACAACCATGGGCGTTGACAGTCAAACAGTTTGGGCAACTTATCACAAACATTGCTCACAACCTATTCTCCTCTGATGAACAACTGCAACACAAGATCACAAGAGCCAGTCGAAATAAACAACTCAGCCAAGCTGTCCACTTTGCACTTCAGCCAAAGCTGTCCATTTGGACTTCGATGACTATTATGAACAGAATGACACTAATTACGCTCAATTCCACAGCAGCATAACAACGGACAGAAGATATAAATAGCATGGCCAAGTTGCTACAGCTATATATTGATCAGAGCTACCACATAATTGGACTCATTTGCGAAAAGAGAAAAACAATCTCCTAAAATATCAGATTGAAATTTATGATGCAAAATCTTCAATGTATTTCCATATAACCGAATCATGCACCACAAGCACAAACAGAATCACGAAATTCGCATGCAAACCTAACAATCTTACTCAGATCGGTCGAGATCTGCTAGAACTGAGTCAACTGACCACATGCCAAACGCCACACCACCCAAATTTCGCACAGCTGCGCCCACAAATCCACATACGGGGCGTGCACACAACGCGAAATAACTAGATCTAAGTCGAGCGGATGGGACGGGGCAGGGCGACGCAACATACCTTAGCCGGACCCGACGATGATGTTGTTGATGGGGATGAAGATGAGCTTGACAAAGAAGCCGACGAAGCCCATGACGACGAACCCGATCGCCGTCCGCAACGCCACCTTGGAGAACTCTGCAGACCAAAAAAAAACAAATCACACCACCAAAGCACCGTCAGATCTTGCGGAAATCGCGCCATGGGCAGAGACGAGAGGAGACGAGGAGAAGAGCTCGGCTCCCTACCCTTGCGGTCGGGCTTGTGGCAGCGCTTGACGAGGCGGACGCTGTCCTTGGCGAACTCGCGGAGGGGATCCACCACGGAGTCGATGGCGTCCATGGCGAGATCTCGAGACGAGACGAGGCGAGGCGCGCGTGGGAGAGGAGGTGGTGGACGCGGTCGGGGTGGGGCGACTGCTTCGCTTTTGGCGAGTTTGTTCAGTGGATGGCTCCCTTTTATAGTTTATACTCGCCTCGTCATTTCTGTCCATGGTATATACTGTGTGCTCTTCTCCGTGAATTTCAGGGTAAAATGGTTTTCACTAAATTTCGGTCAAATTTCAACAGATTTGAATTCTTGAAAACCATTGAAATTTCACTGGATACATATGCTTTTGTCCCGCATCGGAACCCTGGTTTCCAGACTCTAGCAGTGAGATAACTGCTCTTACTCACTTTAACTGTAAAAGCACACGGTGGGTGACATTGTGACAATACGATCAAGTGTAATTTGTGAAGAGCTAATTGTGATTACCGCACTGCAAATTAAGCCAGATGAACAATACAGTGGGACATGCTTGTAAAACCATCGTTTGCTGCGAAAATCGTGGTAGTTACAGTAATGCAATTAAGCAAACATACACCTTCTGACAACCAAAAAATGCGAACCATTAGTTGCTTACAGTTCTGGTCCGACCAACAAAGATCGTGGTTGCGTTGTAAAGACCATAAATCTGTTTGCACCAATGGGGGTCAAAACGGGCATCAGATGAAGAAAGCGATCAGAATTTCCTCTTTTATCAATCACTCTACAATTGATTCAGCTTTCTTGACAATGGGGAGTCAGCATTCAGGTTTATTTGAGCTATGGATCCACCAACATGGTGGGAACAAGGTAAGCCTACAATCTGCTATGTACCCTAAAGGCAACAAGAACATGGGAATCAGGGGAGCATCTGAGCATCTGCAAATTGTGTGGAAGCCCAGAGACACCCCTCCACCTCACAGGAGGAAGCCATGTGTAAAAGAGGCAAAATTACTGCCAAGCAAACAATGTTTGCTCCAATTACAGTTTCAAGTAATAATCAATTGAATCAACCAACCAATATGAGATCATGCATTCTTTCGATTTCCAGCTCGTAGTCCTTCAGTTTATATCCCTTCAACCCAGACAACTTGAGCTCATAGCCATCCAGTTTAAGCACTCCAGTGGTGACCATTGTTTATTGAGCATCAATACCATTCTGGAAAATTTGAGGTTAATCTTCGTCGCAAACCATCATGTTCAAGTGCATCAGATATGAAATTGAGTTGGTCAGCTGTTTTAGGTCCTATGCCTTTCTCGGAAGCCATCATGGTAGTAGATGATGCGTCCCTTTGGTTACTGCCGTCATTCGTACTGCTGCCATTAACATCAAGAATTCCATTGTTACTGCCATTTTCTCCTCCATAATTGGAATTATTGGCACCCAAAATCACTTGCCCATTTTCATCATGACGGTTGCTTACATTATCAACAGAAGTTGCTCTTTGTTGGTAAACAGTGCCAAAAGTTGTGCCATCTTCACCCCAACTTTCTTTTATAAGGTCTGACGGTACTGCAGCGCCAAAAGATTTTGGCTCCAAGGAAATGTTATAGCTGGTTTTCACATCATGGACACAGCTTGCAGAGGCGTCCATGGCAGCTGACTCTCTGCAATGATTTGTACGAAGATTAGTTGACAAGAATTGAGTGCCTCCTTCGCCATTTCGAGATGATGAAATATTACTTGATTTGTTGTTGCCACTAACAAAGGATGATGATGTGCCATTACTAAATGACAAGCCATCATCATGTTTGCCTGGTTTTTCCCTAGAACTAGGCCTTAGAAGGAAGCCACGATGTAAGAATGGCACACCCCCTTGGCAATCTTTTGCCAGCAGGTTGGGGGAACATTTATTGTGATGGCCATTGCTTGTGTTATTCAGATCCATGTTGCTTCCTGATGGTTCTTTGTAAGGTTTTGGATTGAAACCATTATAGGTAAAGCCAACATTCTGCTTGCCCGCATGTAATGAATTGCAGCTAGATAGTGTATCACCATTCCCTATAGAATAGTTGCCATTGGTGGATGTTGCAAACTTATTTTCATAGCATTGTGTGCTTGGAGAGGATGTATTGCCACCGTTGGTCAGAACTCCTTCCTCTGGGCAACTGGGATCTCCATTGCAATGACCATTCAACTCATGGGAGGAACCAGCACTGTTGTCCAAGGATGAATTTACTCTTGAGGGTTTGTCAGGAAAACCAGGAATTGGTTTTCCCTCCAAACCATTCTCCAATGCTGGGACCAATGCACTATTGCCCATCACTCCAACTGAATCACCTAAGGCAGGCCTGCTCCATCTTTCAACTTTAACACCAGCTTCAGAGTCAATTTCCATGTAGTCAACTGAATCAATACATGAGGCACGTTCTTCACACTGCTCTGCAGGGGAATGGACTAAAGATGTTTCACATGTAGAGTTGCCAAATTGCACAGATCCCATGGTGCTCGAATCTTCCAATGGAAAACCTGAATCTCCTCTAGTACTTTCATCAAGGGCATGTGATACTGTTGAAACTGGTGGGTGCATAATATCATTGTCAGTGAATTTATCACTATCAAAGCTCATATGCAAATCCAGGTCTGGCTCTCTGTCCATGGTATGCAAAGATTTGTTGATGGATTCAAAATCAACTCGCTGATCTTCTGAGGGTTTTAAAGATGGCACATCTTCTAATGGCGCATCCTCTTGTATCAAATGATTTTGTCCATTCGAAGGGCATAGTTTCAACTGTTGCTGCTGTTTCATGAGTTCTTCTACTGCAATTAGTGGCCTAGGACGAGCTGTTCTCCTGCAGATGATCAATGGGCAAAGTAAAGAATGTCAGATCCAGAACAATAAGCATTGCTCTCAACCTCAGACAAGTAATATTTGTCAAGACTCCTGTGAAGAGGTTCACTAGTTGGAGATAACTAAATATTGAGCATAATAAGGAGAAAATGCAAACGTGGTAAGATAAAAGAAGGGGGGATTAGGAAAGTTCCATCATACAGCTGTCAAGCTAAAAAGCCTAAAACATATAAGCCAATAACAGAGCAATATGGGAAGCAAGTCTGAGCTCTGTCTCTTTGTGGTAACTAATCACAGTTCACACTTGATGATTTAGGTTGCATTGCTTTAACAATGTACTTCCACTATCTTGCTACTGTTGTCTTGTTGATAAAGAATAAGTCATCACAAGATTCAAATAGTATGGCAAATTTAGAAGGTAGAATTTCCCAATACAGTGGACATTTGTGGCAACAGGCATTACCACAATCATTCTAAGAAATTACCTGCTATATAGAAGCATATAAGCACCTTGAGCATGTACTTCCTCCTCATCAACAGCCATAACCTACAAACAGAAGTAGGCAAGTAGTATCACCAATTATAACAAGTATTTATATGGTCATATACACATAGAATAAAAGGAGAATACGTACCTTGCAGTCATCAATTTTATACCAGCGTCCTCGGTAATTTTTTATGTAGCATATATAATGCCCAAAAAATGAGGCATTGAGCATATCCAGATGAACAACAACAGCATAGAGATCGTATTGGTCACTTCCATCAGTGCTACTCATGTATGGCGTTAGATCTAACTTCATTGGGAATGTAACTCTCTTGTTCAGTTTCCCGAATCTACCACTCTGTGATAATCATATAAAAGCTTGTTATCCAAATATGTCATAATACAAGTATACAATGGCATTGATATAGTTACAACAAGCTGATGTACTAACTTGGAATCTTTTCAGAGTAATTGTGAGTATATTTGGAGCTTGATAAACTGTAAGTCGTTTCTGTGCTTTGACATAGTCGCTGCATCTGTATAAAACCAACCAATGCGTTAGAGCCAAAAAAATAAAAGGAACATTTTGATGTACATAGACAGAGGGAGAGAGAAAGAGAAAAGAAGCTCAATAGTAGACAAAATATAAGTGGTAAGAAGGTGTGCATTAACAAATGTCCTAGTCCATGTATTGCAGATGGGAGATGGCACTATTACCATACCATCTTCCTTGGGTTAAATTTGTGTGAATGGAAACACTGGTGACTCCAAACAGTTATCATATTGAAAAGACTCCATCTTGAACCAACTACTAGAATTTGACTAAGAATGTGGCCACAAACTCACAAGTTGTTTAAATTAATTCAAATACCAAGCCCAAGTTCAAGTATTCCTTCCTATATATTATCATCAAAGTAATTTATATTAATGAATTTTTGATGAGACTTAAGTGGACCAAAATGAGATCATTCTGCAGTGATCAAAAGTAAGGAAAAGCTAATTTCAACGGATGGTCAAACCATTGGTTTCACTAATGGGCATAATTAAAACTATTATGCCCCTGCAGGATTTGGATGTGTGTAGATACCAGTATTTAACGTGCAAAACTGCAGAAAATATTGTTCACTTACCCATCACATCTGTACTTATTATCGCCATCAAGCCACTCTACTGCAGTGAACTTATCTAAGCATTCTTCCAAGGAGTCAGCATCACCATGAATTTCAACTGTCAAGTCCATCATATTCTCATAGCGATTTGAGACCATTCCACATGCAGTACATTGAACCTACACATGTCCTTTCAGTTAGGCCATATTCATGGGAACTTAGAGCGGATTGAAAAATAGTGCGACAAGAAAGCCAAACTCAGATACTATAGATTGAAACCCCTAAATCTGACAGAAACAGAAGAAACCTGGGATTGCAGACGACCGCCAAATATGTGTTGAATAAGAGTCGTTTCTAGCGTGCTAGGGTCTACAGCCTTCTCACCTCCAAATTCATCAAGACAAGCAGATTGCATCTTATCTATTGCGAACCTATAAGTACAATGAATTATTCAACATTGGGAAGGCGATTCAAAAGAGGCCAAGCTGACAAAAGATTTAAGAGAAAAGAAAATTCACCTCATGAATTCATGAGCATCCTCTTGTCTACCAAAGCCAAGGTTCCCACCTATATTTGGCAGGTGAGAAAGAATGTTCTTAGGGGCAAATGGATGCATACTTTCACTTGCTCTTTGGATATGGCATTGCAGTTCGCACAAGAAACACCAATCTTCATGTCTCTTATAACCTGAAAGGTAGAGATGTTGAACATTGTTTAAGTGTAAAACTAGACTTCCTTACATAGTCATGGGAAGATAACACTTACATTCCCTGCTATGGTCCATTCCTAAGAGATAGGCTGCAAGTGGCCTCGTACATGAAAGACATTGTAAAACAACATTGGCAAAACAACTGCACAGATAAAAAAAGCAATATATTATGGATTTAAGGAGGCATGTGCAAAGCAAAAAGAAATGAGTGCAATATAGTACTATTCTATTATACCTGTTGCCACAATTCAAAAGGCCACAAGGTAAATAATCAAGGTCCCTCCAGTTGCACAGCTTTAAAAATTCATCATAAGGAAAGATGACCTGCATATGAAAATGAGTGAAACATGTTAAATTACATAAATACATTTTGACATGTCGCACACGTGATTTTGGATTAAGAGCACAATCATTCACCTTGTTTAATTTTCTACGGGCAGGCACTAATGAGATGGGACCAAAACCAGACAACTTATTTCTGTCTTCCTCGCCTCCACCTGATAGCTTGTCAGCAGGACTTGATTTTTTCATCTGTTTGCACTTGAACTTGTGACCAGATTGCCAATGCTTTGACTGACATCCTTGAGAACTGAATAAATGCACAAACTGATGTTCAGGTCCAGAAACATGGTAGCATGGTTATCAAAGATACTAGGGAAACAGGGTTCGGTAATTGTGAATCATGGAGTCATGTAACCCTTATTATATGGCAAAACAATGCAAGTCTATTCCAGTGCAGTAGAACCTTGAAAGATCAGATTATACAATGTTTTGCAATAATAGGATCATCCGAATTTTGGGCATGTTTGGCTTATTGACAAAATAGACTTTACCATTACCATTTTTTTGTGAGGCAGAGCAATGTGGGGGGAGTGTTTCATCTGAAGCCCTATTGAATTTGGTGTAATTATCAAGAGTGTAATCTTCCGGACTTACCTAAGTTTGGTGTGGCTGTGATGTTGGGTTTATAGCCTTACCAAAATTTGGTGATGCCAAAATTTCACAAGTTTGTAAATGGCAACAAACACAACGTGCTCCACACCAAGAAACACTTTCTCCTGGTGTGACTGCACTAACAATGGCCAAAATAACAGATTAATCATGGACTATCTGATGAGGATGCTTACTTATTCAAATACCAGTAAATGAGAAACCAAACTTCTCTGCAGGGTGAAGTAGTTGAAACACATTAAACGCAATAAACAAGAACCCAAATTTTCTCCTAATGCTAACACCCACTAGAACACAACCAACCAATCCAATCGTGCAAATTAGGCACAAGATCACCATAAGAGAAAAGATCATCTCTCCTCATATTCCATCCAAATGCAAGCACCCTCGTCAGAATATTCAAACCGCAGTAGCCGAACAATTACCCACATCCACCCACACGAACCACAATACCCCGAAACACCAATTCCCCCAAGAACTTAAAGAAACAGCAGTAAAATCACAATTCACAGCCAGGACAACCATAGCTTGACCAAGAACCCCGTGCAAGATCCTGGTACCGTTGCCTGCGCCAGCCTCCACCCCAAATTGCACATAAGATGTGACGAATTTCGCGGGGAAGGAGCTAGGTGAGACTGTAAGATCGTATGCGGTAAAAGACCACTACTACAAGTTACACACGAAAAGGAGGAGGAGGAGGAAGAAGGGGACGCACCAATACCGCACGCGCTTGCACCCGGAGCACTTTTTGGTGGCGATGTAGCCGCACGCGGCGCAGGGCTCCCCGCCCCCACTGGCGGCTTGCGCCCCCTGCGCCGCGCCGGCGTCGCCGCCCTGCTGCTGCTGCTCCCCGCGAGGCGGCATCACGAGGTGGTGGTGGTGGTGGTGATCGTCGTACGAGGAGGCGGCGAAGCCCGCGGCGTCGACGACGAAGTACCTCGACGCGGCGCGGCGCACGGCGACGACGGCCGCCGAGAACAGCACGAGCCCGACCACCGCCGCCTGGATCACCGCCGAGAGGTCGAGGCCCAGGCCACCCGCGCCGCCCCCACCGCCGCCGCCTCCCCCCAGCATCTAATATAGCCGGCCCCTAGGGTTAGGGTTCCCCGCCACGCCGCCGCCTCCTCCTCCAACCATCCAGGCTTGCGCCCGAAACCCTCACCACCGACTGACCTGTGGGCCCCACCACCCCACGCGCCCCCGCTCCCGCCGCCACAAGAGAGTCCCAGCCAGGCACAACAGCCGGAGCCGGAAGGGGAAGGAGGTGGTGGAGAAGAAGAGAGAAGCGCTTCGCTTGCTCACTGGCGCGTGGGGCCCAGGCGGCAGCGGGTGTGGAACGAGTCAACCTCCTCCTCTGCTTCGCCTCGGCCTACGCGTCCATGCAGAGACGCAGGTTTGCTGCTTGGCAAGACTGTGGCTCGTGTGTGTTTATTAGACGTGACAACGTTGGTGTGCCTTGGTTTGGTTGGTTTCTTCGTGGTACTAGTAGTTGTTTATCTGAAAGAGAGGTACAGCACCAGGAGCTTTCTAGGAAGACCTCGATGGAGAGAATATTTTTCATCTGATGATTCTGGAGAAGAGATAGAAAGGTGAATATTGGTTTTCTTTTTTCATTATTTATTTTGTGATTGAGAGTGCTCCTTTTACATACCATTTTAAAATTTAGCAGCCTAATACTCAATTAGACTACGAATCTGTGTAGACTACGTCTAATCGAGTATACGATACTATAATTTTAGAATGAAAAGGATAATATAACTTTTGCAGTTGTATACACCGTATTATAACTATTCACTATAGTATATTATAGTATTTGTTATGTTAGACTTCACTCGATAGAAGCTAAGAAAGGTTTTTTAAAAAAGTAGAAGCTAACAATAAATTAAGAAAACATATACTATGTATAGAACTACTCGTAGATATTAAATGAAAAAAAAGACATTTGGTTCCTCAACTATGGTCTTGATTTAACTTTGGTTCCTCAACTATGGTCTTGATTTAACTTTCTCCATTAGCTATAAAAACGTTTAATGTTAGTCGTCCAATGCTCAAAGTTGTTCATATTTCATTTATAACCCTAAACGGGTTACCTTGGAAGCTTGTCTCAAAATCTCGGGCTTGCATGGTACTAAAAAAAGATGATTTTGTAAGCTATAATAAGATATGCACTCATAACTTCACCGCTATATCGATGATGCTTCCAAACTAGGTTGTCTGATGCATTTGGGGTAGCTAATCTCAAGAGCTCCTTCCTCGGCAGCTTCTGCGTGGTGCAGCGAGGACTACCAGCATCTGAAGCTCTAGCAGGCAATGGGCATGTGTGGATAGTGTGTGCTAGGCGAAAGCTTTGCCCGGCTGAAAACTGGGCCGACGGCTGGGATATCCCTCAAGCATCTTCTCCCTCCCTGGAGGCGCGTCTTTTGCAGTTTGCACGACCTATTCCTCTCCACTGTGGAGCTTTGGGTGAAAACCTTATTACGGGATGCGATGGTGGTTTCGCTAGACGCCGCTTCCCTGACTACACCATGACACAAAATCCCCAACATAGGATTGGTCGGTAAAGACCACATTTAAAGACATATCATCTGTCGGCAAAAGCTTTCCCCAACCGATTTGAACAATCGGAAGAAGTTTAGTCGGCAAAGAGATTTCCTAACCAACATATCTTTGCCGACCGACTATATTATGCTAGTTGTTTAGATTTGCCAAACAATTTACCGACCGACATATTTTTGCCAACCAATAACATTTGCCAACACACAAACATTGGTATTGCCGACCCACGTTCAATCTAAGATCTCAATTTTCCCTTTTTTTTCATATATATACAATTTAATGATAGACACTATTACATGCTTCAGAACATCTGCAGTACAGGGAGCAAAGGAATATCAAAGACACATCAAATTGATGGCTTATAATATGAAACGGATTATAAAACGAAGAATTAATGGCTTATAATATGAAACGGATTATAAAACGAAGAGAAGAGAGTAGGAATATGAAACGGATTATAAAACGGAGAGAGTAGTTCCTACTTCTTGTTTTTGCCACAGGCTGTAAAATGCAAACTTGTTAATCTACAAGTGATTGCTCGGAACAGTTCAGCGTTTCCACCTGGTCTCCCATGCATGCTTGGCCAAGATCGCAAGGTAGCATGACCATGTAACAGCTGCATCACTAGGTAGCCCGAAATTTGATATGGCATACGCTTGTATGGTAAAAGCATATCAGATGTGTTATGGTACAGCAAATATGGTAAAAACATATCATGACACAGCATATCAAATTCAAGGACTTAGGCAGATTAATAAGCCAAGATCACGAGCATAGTACAAATTCATTCTACTACTACATGGCTATATTGAATTGTACTAACTAAAGCATAGTAAAATCCCGAATTCCCAACACAGCAAACATCTCTTTGAGTTTGATGGTGGGATAAAGCTAACAAGTTTAAGCCCTGAGCTGAGGACCTACATCTCATATTTGCTATGTCTGTACTGTGATGGAATAGTAACTGTTGTAAAATGTGAGAATGAACAGTGAAACCGTGAATTCAACTCTTTGTACTGATCTCAATATATCCCTTATATAGGGAGGTTTACAAGCCTAGGATTCTAGGCATTTAGTATATTACATCAATATAGCAATTAGAGGTAATAATCAAAGTTTATGTGGCTGATTTATGTGGCTGTTACCATGTACAAAATACTCCATAATACTCTTGATTGTTGCCCTTGATGAGGTCAAATAATGGCCAAGTAATGGCCCTTGTAACACTCCCCCTTTTGATCGAGTCCATCTTGAGATCAATTTGTTTTAATTCCTTTGAAAAACCCTGTGGGAAAAAATAGGAATAATTTGACTGGTGATTGCTCTAACATAAACCTGCAAGATTTAAGGAGTAATCGATGTCTTGTTTTATCTCTAGAAAAACCCCTATGAGGAAAACATGAGATAAGATATATGCTTGTATTAATCATTGTCTCGTTAAAAACTTTGTATGAGAAAAACCTGATAGTAAAAACTCATAAAAGAAAAGAGTACAATGTGAAGCGTTTAACTAGGCTCATCATTCAGGGAGTCTCCCCCTGAAGCTTGTAAGTCTCTGAGCCGTCTCATTCCAATTCCCTCAACACATTTCTCGAACGAGGAAGCAGGTAGGGATTTAGTGAAGAGATCTGCCAGATTGTCACAAGACTTTGTCTGTAAAATGTTTATTTCTCCACTTTGCTAAAGCTCATGGGGATAAAACAATTTGGGAGCAATATGTTTGGTGATGTTGCTCTTGATGTAGCCTGTTTGCATCTGCGTAATACAAGCAACATTATCCTCATAGATAATGGTATGTGATTCTGAGGAACCAATACCACAAGATTGTTCAATGTGGTTTATCATTCTGCGTAGCCACACGCATTCGCGTGATGCCTCAAATAGTGCGATGATTTCAGAATGATTTGTGGAGGTGGCCACTAATGTTTGTTTAGATGACTTCCATGATATGGCAGTTCCTCCATGAAGGAATACAAATCCTGTTTGTGACCTGGCATTGTGGGGATCAGACATATAGCCAGCATCGGTATATCCAACCAAGCTAGGGTCATCAGTTTTCTGAAAGAATAAGCCAAGATCCTTAGTACTATTAAGGTACCTAAGGATTTGTTTTCCTCCGGTCCAATGACGCTTAGTTGGGGCAGCACTATGTCTCGCTAATAGATTTACTGCAAATGCAATGTCAGGTCTGGTACTATTTGCAAGATACATGAGTGCTCCGATGAGACTGAGATAGGGATATTCCTATCCTAATATCTCTTCTCCTTCCTCCCGTGGTCGGAAATATCCTTTTCTTTATTGAGAGATCGAACGACCATGGGGGTTTTATTTGGGTATTCTTTGTCCATATTGAATTTCTCCAATAATATCTGGACATAGATAGATTGATGTATTAAAATCCCCGAGTGAAGGTGCTCGATTTGCAAACCTAAGCAAAATCTGGTTTTACCCAAATCCTTCATCTCAAATTCCATCTTAAGGTGGTTGCGAGCTTCATCTATATCTTGAGTGTTACCAATGATATTCAAATCATCTACATACACTGATATAATGCAGAATCCTGTGGAGGATCTTTTGATGAAAATGCATGGGCAATCATCATTATTTGAATAACCCTTCTGCAGAAGGTACTCTTTCAGTCGGTTGTACCACATTCTACCTGACTGTTTAAGACCATAGAGTGATCTTTTGAGTTTTACACAATACATATTGCGATTTGTGCTATCATTCGGTATGGGGATCCCATCGGGGACCTTCATATATATGTCTGAATCTAGTGACCCATATAAATATGTTGTCACGACATCCATCAACTGCATAGATAGACGCTTTTGAATTGCCAGTGATATTAAATATCGGAACGTAATTCCACTCATGACTGGAGAATATGTTTCATTGAAATCAATGCCGGGTCTCTGCGTGAACCCTTGTGCTACAAGCCTTGCCTTATATCTCACCACCTCATTGTTCTCATTCCGCTTCTGGACGAAAACCCATTTGAAACCCACAGGGAAGGTTTTTGGAGGTGTAGGTATTACTGATGAGATTACCTCTCTTTTATTGAGGGAGGCTAACTCTGTTTCAATTGCTTCCTTCCATTTGTTCCAGTCTGAGCGCTTCTTGCACTCTACCATGGATTTTGGATCTGGATCGTTTTGGATGGTTTCTGCAACTGATGAGGCAAAGTCTATGTCGACAATTGTAGTCTTACGATCGAATGATTCTCCAGATTCAATATAGTTTATGGAAATTTCATGTACCCCAGTTGTCGGCTCAGTATTTCCCAATATGACCGCGTCAGGGTGTTCCAATGTCCCATCATCAGAAATTGAGTGCACTGTTGATGTGGGTAGTGGATTGGATAGATCCACTTGGTGTCTCTCAACATGAGGTTGAGTTTCATTTACTGTGTCAGAGGATTCTTTCCTCTGTTTCCTCGTGCGCTTGCGAGGATTTGCCGTACTTCTCCCACTCTCTTTTGAGGAAGGGAGTTCAATAGTTTTATTTGGTACCTCTATTCTTTCTGGCACATTCCTTGCAGGAATGTATGATTTTGTGACACTTTTACTCACAGTAAATGAGTGGCAAATTGTTTGCAGCAACCTGCAAATCAATTATTCTTTTAACTTGAAGTTCAGATTCTGTGGTACGAGGATCCTCCTTTAGGGTGTCTAAAGCATCCCAATTTATTTCCGGGCATTCAGTGTGATACTTGAATTCTCCCCCTAATGCCGGGAAATGTTCTTCATTGAAGATACAATCGGCGTACTGGGCTGTGAGTAAATCCCCTGTAAGGGGCTCCAGGTATTTAATGATCGACGGAGATAGATACCCCACGTAGATCCCCATTTTCCTGTGAGGGCCCATTGATGTACGCTTTGGTGGTGAGATCGGTACGTATACAGCGCAACCGAATTTACGCAGATGGGAAATATTAGGAGGATCACCACGAACCAATTGCAGCGAGGAAGCTGTATGGTATGCAGTTGGACGTAGTTGTATTAAGTCACCAGCATGTAAGACTGCGTGACCCCAACATGAGGTTGGTAGGTTACAATTTTGCCATAGTGGTCTGGCAATAAGCTTTATTCTCTTGATGAGAGATTCGGCTAAACCATTCTGTGTGTGAACATATGATACAGAATGTTGAACTTCAATTTCTAGAGCCATACAATAATCATTGAAGGCTTTGGAAGAAAATTCTGCAGCATTATCCAATCTGATTGATTTTATCTGGTGTTCAGGTTGACTTGTTGTGAGTCTGATGACTTGTGCAATCAATTTCGCAAAGGCATGGTTCCGTGTCGATAATAGACACACATGAGACCATCTTGTGGATGCGTCTATTAGAACCATGAAGTACCTGAATGGTCCAGACAATGGTTGAATGGGTCCACAAATATCACCTTGAATGCGTTCAAGAAACTTTAGTGGTTCAACTTTTATTTTAAGATGTGAGGGTCTCAAAATTAATTTCCCAGTTGCACATGAAGTGCACACAAAATCTGAAGATTCCGGGAATTTTCTGTCGCTCATACCATGTCCACTTGAATTGCTCATGATTTTTCTCATCATCCCAATGCCGGGATGGCCAAGGCGTTCATGCCAAGTTTTGAATGCATCTACATTCTGAAAAATCACTTTGTATGCAACATAAGGTACGGGTTTGATGTATGTGTAGTACAATCCAGACGGGAGAGAAAGCACCTTTTCAAGTGTTTGTTTGCC
The DNA here is from genome assembly GCA_000573905.2 of Oryza punctata. Classification (NCBI taxonomy): domain Eukaryota; kingdom Viridiplantae; phylum Streptophyta; class Magnoliopsida; order Poales; family Poaceae; genus Oryza; species Oryza punctata. Next base: position 33,592,291 of record CM002493.2, read on the forward strand.
ATATCCAGTATCTTTTGTCAAGAGGAGGAACTCCTCATTGTTTTCTTCACATGTTTCCACATGAATCCCATTTGTCCGGATATCTCTATAACTTAGTAGGGTACGTGTTGAATCGGGAAACAATAATGCTTCCTCAATATTTATTTGTGTACCCATTGGAAGTATGATAGTGGCTCTACCAGAACCGACAATCATAGCATCGCGTCCCGCGATGGTCAAAACATGTCCTTCTCTCTTTGTGAGAGTTTGGAAAAATTTGACTTCCCTAAGTATAGTGTTAGTGGTACAACTGTCCACTAGGCACATCTCTTCTTCCATTGGATTGACTCCCGTAACAATCTATATAATGCAGAATTTAAATTCGTAAGAATAAAGGCAAAATATAGAAAAACACATAGAATGTATTAAGATAGCCTGGTTTTATTACAATGGTGTAGCAACATCATGTCTTTATTACAATGATTACTTTTGCAAATTTAAATTAAAGCTATGGTGCCTATTTGAGGTCTCCAAAAATGTCGTTGGAAGCGTATTCCACGAGCATGTCGTCGATGTCCATAGAGTCTTCCTCTTCACTTGATGGAGTCTTGGTTTTTCTCGGTCCCGCTCCATCAGGGATGGGGTCCATAGCTCCAGTCTCCTTTAGTTGAGAGGTGAAGTGTGCTTCATGCTTCTGGGTGTTCTGTGTATGACCCATGGACTTCATGTACAGATCAACAAGGTGTTTAGGAGTCCCGCACTTCTTAGCAATATGATTGTAGCAACCACACCTAAAGCAGGTGGTTTTGTTGCCACTATCATTTTTGTGCTTAGAATTGCCTTTCCCCTTTTGGGCGTTCCCACGTGGCTTTTTGGTTCTCTTGCCCTTGCCCTTGCCAAAGGAATTTCCAATCTGTGTATTCCCATTCGGAACAGTTTTCTTTACATTCGCATGTACTTCAGGCAATGGTGCAGTGCCCAACGGGCGCTGGTTTGAGTTCCATACAGTGAGTTCATGGTTCTTTTCTGCCTGTTTCAATGTCTGAATGAGTGAAGAATGGACTGTGAAATTCTTCTCACGGTATTGTTGAGTAATGATCCGTTCTGATGGGAGCATTGTAGACAGAGTCTTTTCAATTTTATCCGCTTCAGAAGGTTCTTTCTCACAAAATGAGAGCTTAGAGAATATCTTATGAACAGCATGGTTGAACTTATCTACAGTTTTGAAATCCTGTAGGCGTAGGTGGTTCTACTCATGCGTTGCCTCTGGGAGGAGGATAGCTTTATGCTGTTCATATCGATTTTTGAGAGCTTTCCACAAAGCACGTGGGTCCTCCTCATACATGTACTCCATTCTCAAATCCTGATGGATATGATTCCTTATCACTTTTAAGGCGGAGAATTTAGACATGTTAGAGGGGGTAACGCTTCCCTCAGCTGTTTCATCTATACATATGTATAGTCCATTTGTCGACAGATTTACTTTGACGTCCATCGCCCAAGAAGGGAAATTGGAAATCGGGAGGCCAAGCGCCGGGCGCCGCCACCCGCAGCCGTCGTGGGGTGGGCCAAGCGCCACCGCCGCTACCGTGGGGAGGCCAAGCGTCGGGCGCGCCGCCGACGCGGCTGGGAGGCCGGTTGCAGCAGGAGGCCGGCGCCGCCGTGGAAAGGCCAGCGCGGCTGGGGCGCGGTCTGCCGCCGCCACCACGCAGCCAACCCGCCGCCGATCCGTTGCCACCACCACGCCGCCGGTCTGCCGCCACCGCCGGTCTACCGCCACCACCCTCCCCCCACCTCCTGGACCTCACTATTCCCGTGCTCAGGCCTCCCCTTCACCCGAGGGTGGGGGACGGCTGGCCTTGCCGCCGCTGCTCGTCTTGGCCGGGATATGCTCGGTCTTGATGATGCGATGGAGGCCGGGGCGTGCGTTCACCGCCGCCGCTGCGGTTGGGCGACCGGGGAATGGAGGGATTGGTGGTGGGATGGAGGTGTGAGCGCAGAGCCGCTAGAGCCACCTGCTGCCATGTAGAAGGGCGGGGCTCCACGGCGTGCGACGATGGTGCCCCTAAGGAGGAACACGGGTAGATCGGCCGGTGTTGGTGTGTGCAGCGGCGTCGCCGGTGAGTAGTCCGGCGAAGGTGATGGAGAAATGTCACGGCGGAGATGTTTTGTCCAACCGTGGTGAGGACAAAAGGATGTCACCACATCGGGCATCTCCTGCTGCGTCCGCACCTTTGCTGTCCACCCATGGGACTCGCAATGATGCGGTGACTCCACCAGGATCCGTTCCGGCACCGTGCAGATCACCGGAGGCCCTCGGCGAGTTGCGAGGGTGCTGGAGTCGGTGCTACCGGCTCTGGTGGTTCTGCGAGCAGTGGCGGCGTCGTCCTCCACGTCTGGCGAGGCCAGGGGGAGGTGGCTCTACAAGTGATTGCTCGGAACAGTTCAGCGTTTCCACCTGGTCTCCCATGCATGCTTGGCCAAGATCGCAAGGTAGCATGACCATGTAACAGCTGCATCACTAGGTAGCCCGAAATTTGATATGGCATACGCTTGTATGGTAAAAGCATATCAGATGTGTTATGGTACAGCAGATATGGTAAAAACATATCATGACACAGCATATCAAATTCAAGGACTTAGGCAGATTAATAAGCCAAGATCACGAGCATAGTACAAATTCATTCTACTACTACATGGCTATATTGAATTGTACTAACTAAAGCATAGTAAAATCCCGAATTCCCAACACAGCAAACATCTCTTTGAGTTTGACGGTGGGATAAAGCTAACAAGTTTAAGCCCTGAGCTGAGGACCTACATCTCATATTTGCTATGTCTGTACTGTGATGGAATAGTAACTGTTGTAAAATGTGAGAATGAACAGTGAAACCGTGAATTCAACTCTTTGTACTGATCTCAATATATCCCTTATATAGGGAGGTTTACAAGCCTAGGATTCTAGGCATTTAGTATATTACATCAATATAGCAATTAGAGGTAATAATCAAGGTTTATGTGGCTGATTTATGTGGCTGTTACAATGTACAAAATAATCCATAATACTCTTGATTGCTACCCTTGATGAGGTCAAATAATAGCCAAGTAATGGCCCTTGTAACAGTAACTAAGTATCTTATCTTTAGCTTAAACCCGCCATTTGGCAGGCACATCCCGCGGGAGGTTGTCCATAACATTTGTTTTAGCTTGAAACTTGCCTAAGGTTTGCTTTTGCCGTCACTGGAAGTCCTGTATATCCATGGAAAAAGACTGAAATCAGGATCTATATGAGATATCAGGTCAGTTTCATTATACATATGGCAAGGAACTCACCCCCAAAATGTCCGCCAAGTACTAGACTAATTTTCTGTAAGTCCCTCTTGCTTTATGTTCTGTTTGATCTCAAAATCGCTCTTGGCCCTCTCACGTTCACGTTCCAGCTCTTTCTCCAATACGAACCTTGTCACTTGTTCTTTCACAAGCTCATCTGACTTGTTCACGTGGTTCATAATGGACATGTAGGCAATCATGGACGTGCCTAGTGCTGTCACGTTTGTGATTACCTGACTGCAAACAATTAACACTACACTGGATATGGTCACGTGTGACGGGCCCAAACCCTCACCTTTGACGGGTTTGGGCTTGGTCAGTGATCAGTGGTCACTGGTGAGTCCAGTCACCTTTGACGGGTGGCCGGCCGTCAGAGGTAACACTCATCTTTGACGGGCTAATAACTAGAAGTCCGTCAGAGGTATTGATCTCCGCTAGCCTAGGACCAGTTAGAACCCGTCACAGGTGTCTCATCTTTGACGGACGACAAAACAAAAGGCCGTCAGAGGTATCAGTCTCTGGTAGTTAGAAGTCGTCACAGCTGGCCTACCTGTGACGGGCAAGAAAGTAGCGGCCCGTCATAGGAGAGTCATCTGTGACGGCCACGTTTTACGAATCCGTCACAGGTATGGTTACCTGTGACGTCTTTTTTATCTTGACCCGTCACTGATGAGTTAAATCCCGAAAAAAATAAATGCTAAATATTGGCTAGCCTCAGGATTTGCTAGCCATTCCCTCTGAAATACAGAAACATCACAGAGACATGCCAGGCAATATTTAGCATCACAGAAACATCACAGATACAATTTTGCACAACAAATTCATAGGCACATGCATGCCCTTCAAATACCACAATTCTGCCCAGCAAATTCATACCCCATTTAAGCCACAAATTTCTGACCTTGCTCATGAAACCGCAAACTTACCAAACTTTCTTTTATCCTATTCATTTTGAACCTCCACGAAGACATGTCATTTAAAAAATAGAGAAAACAATTGAATAGTACAACGTAAATCGTAGTTGATCAAATTTGATGACAATTTGGCAAACTCCCATAACTATTACACATATGAAAGTAAATTACATTGCATTCCGTACCACAGAATCATAGAAACATCTGTTTTTACATGACAGAAAATTAGATAACTGTTTTGTTCACGACATCACATCTAGCCCAGTTCAATCAATCTATTTGACGTGAAAACGTCCTTTCTTGTTCATTATTTCGGCAAGAACGAAGGCGCACAGTTCGCCTCTGATAGCAGGGTGGTTGATGGGTGAAATCTTCCAGCCAGCTCTACTTTTCTGTTCAATAATACAAAAGTTAGCACGTTTATAAGATATATTAATATTGGTATGAAATGATCGAATTTGCCATTAGCAACAACCTCAGGGTCGAAATCTTTCACCTCTCTTAGAAGTGTTGACATATTGTGGCACACGTGGAAACCACACCGGTCCCCGATCTGTTGTGCGCATGCGAAATTGGTGTCATGATAAAGTTGGACCTTGCCCTCCTTGTACCTACCACCCTTTTCCACATATGAGCCCCAAGCCATATCTAAGGCCTTGATGATTTCAGTGAAATTGTAATCCTTCGCCTTATTTGAGTTAAGGTAGTAGACCCTACTCCATTTAGGTACGATGACTAAGAGAATCCAATGTTGCCTACGTGGTGGTTATGTAGCATTAGTAATAAGAACCTTAGCTTCAAAAACAATATACACGAAATGAGTATTGTCTTCTTACTCTTAATTGTGCACGCACATGATGTACTCCTTGTCTTGGTGGGCCCATAAGCACCGGTTGATGTAGTCAACCAATTCATTGAAGTTAGTTTGCAGATTGAGCTCGTTGACCATCGATGGATCAAGGAACCCAACCTGGTTACCAAGGCGACGACTCTCGATCCAGCACAACCTTAAAACAGTTACGTATTAGCACTAATTTAGGAGATAGTACATTAATATCACAAGGAGGAAGGTTTGCACTTACAAGGAGTAGCATTTTAGAAGTCCTGTGTCTAACTTATGAATCCTGAATAGGTCGAAGAGGTCATCAAAGCTGACAGTTATATAGGTAGGCGACGATAGGAAGGGCTGGTGGTCGTGATGTCCAACTATGGATGACTCCCTCATTTTCCGCTTGGCATTGCTTAGCTCCATGTACTGTTTGTGTAGCTCTCGGCAAGTAATACCCATCACGGCCAACACATTGTCCTCCACCAACGGCATGCCTAGTTCAAATTCTGCCGGCGGCTTCACGACCTTCCCCGTTTTGGTCAACGGCACCGACGCTGCAGCCTTCCCCCTTTTTTTCACCGGTGCCGACTCCTCGACCTTCCCTTTGCCTGTGGGACCCCCGCGTTCACGTTTCTGTCCCTTGACAAGGGGTGGGGAGCTATCAGCCTTCCTTGTGGTCTTTATTGGAGCCAGGTTTTGAGCTATGTCTGTCAAATCCATATCGGCTGCATCAGGTGAATGGGGTACATACAACGCCGGTCCACCGGAAGCCTCAATTGAAAGCTTAGAGGTGGGAGGTGTTCGCTCCGTCGGTCGACTTGGACGAGGAGTCATCTTCACAATTATGTCTTCTTTGGGCCATTGTATGTACGTCTTGCATGCATCGCCCAAAGTCGTGATTTCATCATTAGGGGGCACAGGCAGTGGAAAACTTGACCAGTTGTCCTTGACTGAATCTACGGACACCTTGGCATACCCATGACGTAGGTTTACGCCATGCACCTTTTCTGTTACCGAGGGATTGAAAGCCATGCCCTCAGCGACTTCGGCTGCGAAAATTGGGTGGACCCTCACCACTAGGACACACTACGCTATGTCCTGCATTTTTAAAGTATGAATTTAATATTGGAACATGTAAAGGTATTTGTGTAGATATGGATCGGATAAAATTGATTACCTCTATGTTGTCCACCGCAGCTAGTGGTGCGACCGGGAGATGAGGGGTCGGCACATCTGTGGACACACAACTACTCCTGTGCTGTGACGGACTCGCGTCGTGATGTGCAGGAGGAGTTGGATGGACAACTGGTGTTGCGGCTCGGCGTATATTCATGTCGGCGAGGACCTTCTGAACCCTTTCTTCCACCCTGGCGTCCAACTTAAGCTCGGCCTTCAAACGAGCATCCCTCTCTTCCTTGGAGACTTTCCGTTTCCTGTATTGGGAGCTGTACTGGGGTAGGCCATGCTTCCATGGCACATCGATGCCAATTCCCCGAGTCCGGCCAGGATGTTCTTTGGTTCCGAGGGCCTTAGTGAGGATGTCATCTTCGCGTCTCTTCGGCTGGGACTCGACCTCGCTCTGCGAAGCTTGTTCGGCAACCAACCCTAACTATAAAAACAGGAGTCATTGTTACAAAACATTTTCTTAATACGAATAGAAATTAGTGAGGTTAATTAGCGAACTCACCAGCTCCTGATAGAAGATGGCGTCACTTTGATTCTCAAATGTGACGGAGACGTCAGGGTTTACCTTACCCCTAGCCCTCGCCCAGTTGCGAGCTCTTTGTTCAGGGATGTCGGCGAACGGGGCAGGGACATTCGCTGCTGCAGCGGCTGCATCCTCTTGGGCCCATATTTGCTCCTTGCCGATGTACCCAGCCGTACCCAGTCGATGCGGGTGCTCATTCCGCTATTGCAGTAGGCGATGTGCCTCTCTTGACTGCCTAAAATCTTCGCTGTTCTTCTGCTCGCAGAATTGCTCCCACACCGTCTCCGTTTTTTGAGGGTACTCAACGAACGGAGTACGATTGCCGGGTGGGATGACATACTCCGTGAAGAGTTTCCACTTCCAATTCTTCCAGCCTTTGCCCATCTTATGGAATGCCTTCCGCTTAAGCCTTTCCTTTGCTTCATCCGAAAATGTGAACCATTTCTCCATTGTCGTCCAAGCTCGCTCCTTCTCAGCTTCTGGGACCCTGCCGATATCTTTATGGAGGATGCCGAAATTCTCACGTGCTGCCAGCTCGCAGCAATTAGACCATCTTCCTATGACAGTCCTCGGCGCCGTGGGCCTACTACTTGCATCAACCTCTCTTATAACTTGCACTGTGGTCAGCCATCTATTTTGTGTCCGGGGGTTTCTACTTGACCTAGATGCACTTGTCCCGCCCGACAGCGATGGTTGTTATTCCTGGGGCGCTTCTGCATCTAAGACAGAAGGAGCATTTGCTAAGGGGTGGTAGCTACAAATTATGTTGTCATCTATTGAAGTTATCCTATAAATTACCACGAGGTTCTGGTTGTTCGGCTACCGTCGTCGAGGGATGACCTGCGGAAACCATCTCCATGGCTGGGTCTGCTTCTGCCTGTATCCTCGCAGGCGTCGTTGAGGACGGGGATGCGCCGGGGGTTGTCATCGACTAAATAATTTGAATACGCTTATAAATTTCCTATCATTTCACTAATTGGTCTTAGATCAAACAGCCCACAATAATTTATAAAACAGCCCACAATAATATATCAAACACCCCATAGTATATATATATATATATATATATATTATATGCATCAATTCTATATTCATGCATCCAATTTCCCCAAAAGAACCCAAAATGCATGAGATTTTAGATCCACTATGAAAGTATTAAGATATGGCCTCAGTTTTGTTCAAGCATTACGCATCAATTGCTATCATTTGCATCAAGGAAAAAAAAGAGGGAATCAGCTAGTAGTAGATAATCTGTTCTTATGCATAATCTGTTCTTATGCATAAAAAAGAACAAGTGCACACAATCTGTTCTTATTTATAAAAAAGAACAAGTGTAGATAGTCTGTTCTTATTTATAAAACAGTCCACAATAATTTATCAAATAACCCATAATATATATATATATATATTTTCATCAATTCATTCATGAAGTCTATATTCATCCATCTCATTTCCCCCAAAAGCACCCAAAATGCATGAGATTTCAGATCCACTATGAAAGTATTAAGATATGGCCTCAGTTCTGTTCAAGCATTATGCATCAATTACTATCATTTGCATCAAGGACAAAAAAAACAGAGGGAATCAGCTAGTAGTAGAAAAAAAGCAAGTGTCCCAAAAAAACAAGTGCACATAATCTGTTCTTATGCATAAAAAAGAACAAATGCACATAATCTGTTCTTATTTATAAAACAACCCACAGTGAAACCTAAAAATGGACATGTGTACATAATCTCCTCTTATGCATCCAGAAAAAAGCACAAGTGTAGATAGTTTGTTCTTATGCATAAAACAACCAACAATGAAACCTAAAAATGGACAAGTGTAGATAATCTGTTCTTGTTCATCACTGCCCATTTAAGTCCATCCAAATGATCGGCACAACAGGGCAACACAAAATACGCATGTCATAAAAACAGGGAGGAGAACATTTCATCACTGGCCATTTCACATATTATATCTTAGCATCAGCATAAAAGAGTCATGTGAGTGCCATAATGATAAAGTAGACCCTCACTTAGTCTACTTTATAACAACAAAGGAGGCCTTGTCAAAGGAACAACTGCTAATAAGTACAGACTAATCACGTCATCTATGTTAAAAAGCAAGCAATATGAATATAATTAACTACCACATGATTAAAAACGGTAATACGAGATGAGATTGAAAAATAGGTGTATCATGCGCATAGTGGACCAGTATGGAGTGTAAGGACCAAAGATATGGCCGGTTCTACCATGACATGGTAAGGATGACAAATGACAGCAAGTATAGACAAGTGCATTTCCCCTACGTGAGCAAGGAAGCAAGAGGCGCGTACCCTGATAATCCGGTGGACGTCGGCGGTGGAGGAGCGCGGCATCGGTGGTGGACGTCGGCGGTGGAGGAGGGCGGCGTCGGTGGAGGAGGTCGGCGGCTGTGGACGGAGAGGTCTTCGGTGGAGGAGCGCGGCGTCGGTGGTGGACGTCGGTGGTGGAGGAGGGCAGTGTCGATCGGTAGTGGACGCGTCGGCGGCGGTGGACGGCGAAGTCTTCGGTGGCGGCCTTGGAGGATGACCGCAGGTGCGGCAGTGGACGGCGAGGAGGAGGGGCACGGCCGGCGGCGCGGGCGGAGAGGAGGGTTTGCGAGAGAGAGAGAGACGCGGCCGCGGAGGACGTGCTCTGCGGTGGCGGTGGACGAGTTCGGCGGCGAGGCAGTGTGGATTGCGGTGAGGAGTGCAGTGGAGTGCCGGATCTGGATCTAGAAAAAGGCACCATCTAACCCTAGTCAACCACACCTGTGATGGGCTCTAACTAAAAGGCCGTCACAGGTGAGGACACCTGTGACGGCCTCCAACTAAACGGCCGTCACAGGTGTGGTCATACCTGTGACGGACTCTAACTAAAAGGCCGTCACAGGTGATGACACCTGTGATGGCCATCTGTGACGGCCTCCAACTAAACGGCCGTCACAGGTATTTCATTTGATATATTTTATTTCACTTCATTATTTTATTTGACATATTTTATTTCACTTCAATATTTTATTTCGCTTCATTATTTTATTTTACACTAATTATTTTATTTCACTTAAGCAATGCACTTAATATTGCAAACATATTAGAGTCATACATATACCAGACAAATGGACATAAATTACAAAAATAATCCTTCCTCGTGGTCGACACGTGCATGTTGAACCTCATCTTCTTCTTCCTCAAATTCTATAGGTATTTCTTGACCTATGCCGTGCACGTGCTGGCTGTAATCATCTTCGTCAGAAATGTTGTCCAATCCAACAATTCTCATTTTCCCTTCACGAACTACATGTAGTTTCTTGTTACACGGATCAATTATGTAGAATACTTGAACAACTTGTTTGGCGAGAACGAACGGTTCATCCTTGTACGCGTTGTTAGCCAGATTGACAATGGTGAAACCTTCATTATCAACTTTTACATTACGAAGATCGACCCATCGACAACGAAACAACGGCACTTTGAACTTCAAGTAATCCAGCTCCAATATTTGCTCAACTCTGCCATAGTACTGATCACACCGACCACCGTCACTACCGGCCTCATTGCGTAACCCACTGTTCTGCACTGTGCATTTGCTGTCTTACTTGATCGTGTGAAAGGTGTACCCATTGATGTCATATCCTTGCCAGGTGGTGGCATTCCATTCAGGACCCTGTGACAACAAACTCAGTGTTTCACTAGACAAGTTCGGCATGTTGGTAATTCGGTTCTTGAACCACTCGTTGAAAGAAGACATGTGCTTTTTTCTGACCTAACTCTCTGATCGCCCTAGGTTGTCCTGTCGGAGAAATTGCAGGTGTTCATCAAAGTACGGCACTACCTCAGTCATATGCTGGAGTATGGTGAAATGAGCTTTATCATACACCTTACGATCCATCTTTACAATTTTCCTTCCAACAATGCCCACACCATCAAGCCTCCCTTCATGATGAGATCGTGGTAATCCAACTGAAGAGTTTTCTGACATATAGTCCACACAAAACTCGATGACCTCTTCGGTGGTGTAACTCTCAATGATGCTCCCCTCGGGGTGGGATCGGTTCCGTACGAAATCCTTCAGGATCCCCATGTACCTTTCGCAAGGATACATCTGCGTCATGAAAGCAGGACCACAACACTTTGTTTGTTTAACAAGGTGCACGGGAAGATGTTCCATTATATCAAAGAAAGTTGGAGGAAAGTACATCTCAAGATGACATATGGTTCTCGCAATTTCTGTCTGTAGTTCATCTAGTCCCTCGGGATCAATGATCTTCTGGCCGATTGCATGGAAGAAGGAACACAATCGCATTATCGTGTGTCGCACCTTAGGAGGCAAAATATTCCTTATTGCAACGGGCAACAGCTGTGTGATAAGGATGTGGCATGCGACTTCATCCCTATCAATTTAAGGTCTTCCAGTGAAACGAACTTACTAATTCTTGATGAGTACCCAGATGGAACCTTTATACCACTCAGACATGTCAGCAAATCCATCTTCTCATCTTTCGAGAGAGTGTAGCAGGCTGGAGGAAGGTACACACTGCCGGACTCCGTGGTTATGGGATGTAGCTCTGAACGAACACCCATGTCTTCCAGATCTCGCCGGGCGTTGAGACCATCCTTTGTACTACCAGGGTTAAGCAGTAATCCCATTAAACTCTCGCATACATTCTTCTCAATATGCATCAAATCTATGCAGTGGCGAACCTCAAGATCCTTCCAGTACAGTAGTCTCCAAAATATTGACTTCTTCTTCCACATGCTTTTCTCTTTTCTGTTTCCATCTTTCCTCTTTTTTCCAAACTCGTTGGTTATTCTCATCACTAAGTTGTGCACCTCTGTCCCTGTTAGCTCTGCCGGGGGACTAGCTGTATCTCTGTGTCCATTGAAATTCTTTGTCATATTCCTATAAGGGTGATACCTTGGGAGAAATCTCCGTTGACCCATGTAGACCATCTTGCGTGAATGCTTCAACCATTTGCTCCTTGTTTCCTCCATACACTTCGAACATGCCCATCTCCCTTTGACAGTTTGGCCAGAAAGGTTGCCAAGGGCCGGATAATCGTTGATGGTACAAAACAACATCGCACGGAGGTTGAAATACTCTCGTGCATATGCGTCCCATGTTCGTGTGCCCCCATTCCATAGCCTCTCAAAGTCATCGATTATCGGTTCAAGGAACACATCGATATCATTGCCAGGTTGTCTCGGTCCTTGAATTAGCATGGCAAGTATAATATACTTTCTTTTGAAGCACAACCATGGAGGAAGGTTATAGTTCACAAGAAGAACTGACCATGTACTATGACGACTGCTCAAATCACCAAATGGATTAATGTCGTCCGTACACATGGCAAAACGCATGTTTCTTGGGTCATTTGAGAATTCACGGTAAATTCTATCGATTGTCCGCCACTGTACTGAATCTGCTGGGTGCCTCAGCTTACTATCGACTTTCCGTTCTTCGGCATGCCAGCGCACGAGCTTAGCTTGTTCCGGATTCGCAAAAATTCTCTTCATGCGCTCCGCAATTGGGAGATACCACACCACCTTTGCGGGGCCTCCCCTCTTTGACTTACTTCCTTCACCTTCACTTATTGCTCGTTTGTATCTAGAAGCCCCACAGACAGGGCAAACATCCAAGTCAGCGTATTGCTTGTAATACAAAATGCAGTCGTTTCGACAAGCATGAATTCTTCTCACCTCCAGGCCCAACGGACATAAGACTTGCTTTGCTTCATATGTCGTATGCGGTACTTTGTTCCCCTCTGGCAACAGGTCCTTTAACAGCTCAAGAAGTTCTGTAAAACTCTTGTCGGACCAACCATTACTTGCCTTAAGCTTCATGAGTTCCAACACGCATGACAATTTGCTGTGTTTCGACTTACATCCATCATACAAAGGCATATGACAATCTTCCACCAACTTACTAAACTTCTCAAAATCTCTGTCGTTGTCATCTGCGTCTTCAACGTCATGTAACATTTCAGACAAACATTGAGTGTCCAAATCTATGGTCTCTCCGCCTAACGGAGAAGGTACAAACATGTCTTCTCGAGCTGCAGCGGCGTTCACTACATCCTGATCCGGCACTTCTTCAGCTGCGACATCAGGTGCCTCTTGCTCTCCATGCTTGCTCCAACATGTATATTTCTCCATGAAACCTCTCCTTATCAAATGAGAATGCACATCTGAACTATCATGGAACATCTGTTCATTCTTACAGTCGTTACATGGACACAATATGTGCATGGCCATCCTGGTTTTTCTGTCATTGTTCGCAAATGTGACGAATTCAGTGACCCCCTGCCTATACTCTTTAGACGAACGATTAACATGGTACATCCAACTACGATTCATCTGCAGTCAACGACATAGGAAGAAAACTATATGATGATCAATTGGGAATGAAGGGAGAATAATGTATTTTTTACCTTTAATTTCAGCACAAATTCGCCCCCCTTGCCCTCCTAACCGAATTGTGAACAGTGCACTGATCGGGATGGAAACCAGTTGGCAGTTGGGGGATATTTATATAGATCCAACTCACCTCAAACGGGTTAAATAAATACAGCCCGTCAAAGGTGTCGGCCATACCTTTGACGGGCCGAAACTCAGTAGCCCGTCACAGGTAACAAGATACCTTTGACGGGCCGGAAGTAACAACCATTACAGGTGACGCCCATTACCTTTGACGGGTTCTAACTCCCTGGCCGTCACAGGTGAGGTGATACCTGTGACGGCCAGAGAGAAATCCCCGTCACTGGTGTTTCTGTGATGGTTTACGGCTCTAAGCCGTCACAGGTGAGGTGATACCTGTGACGTGCCGCAACTGGATGTCTCACCGATGACGGCAAACATAAGGACCCATCAAAGGTGATGGTCATCTGTGACCAATCTTTAGACCCGTCACTGGTGTGCCGTCACAGATGTAGGGTTCTAGCGTAGTGTAAACCATTAATCAAATTTATACTGAATGCCCAGCAAACAATTCTTATAGAAAATAATTTAGATATCCCTTCTACGTTTGCTAGCTCCCTACTCTGATCTTTCTTAAGTAGGGAAACAATTTATAGGTTCTGAAGTTATATATAGCATTTCAGTTAATTAATATTCTATATATACAGAACTATTCTGTTAACATTATCATACTATTGTAAACAGATACAAGATTCCATTTATTGCAAATGATGGAACATATAATATTGATCGAGCTTATGTTGTTTGAAAAAAAGGGACATAACTTATTGCTAGAAATGCCGAGAGTATGAAAAGGTAATATGTCACAAATGAAATACCTCCAGAGATCAAAATTTTCCTTGGACATAAGTTTACATTCATAGTAAAGGTTCTACCGGAAATAACAATTAATGCTGATGAACCATCATTTGAGATACTCACTATCAAAGAAAGATTTGGCAAGCAAATGTGGAGTGAAAACTTTATGTATCCTAAGAATACTCCTATGAGTTCATCTTCAGTCCAAGAAATACAAAATTTACCTCCACTGGTCCCTATTTCAGCCAAGAAAACAGAACAACAGGTACATACTATATCTATTCTTTATAAATAATATATACATATATATATATATATTTATATTTATATTAATATTATAAATCATTTACTATGTTTCTTATTTTGTATAGTGTTCATCCTCACAGATGGAGTCAGCTAAAGATATGGCAAGCATGGAAATTGAGCCGTAACATTTAGATACCACAAGCATTTTTCAAATAAAAGAACTTAAGAAGATCCAAACTAAATTAGCTAGGTATTTCAAATATTCTTTCATCAACTAGAACAATATTGTATTATACATATACATGTTTCTTCCCATTGTTATGTTATGAGATTGTCACATTATCAACAAATATAGGTGTGATGTGTTGTAAGTATTGGGACTTAGATTGTATTGGGCCAACTGGGCCAAACAGGTATACATGGAGCTCTATACAAATATGCAGAAAACACCCTATAGAAGAAAGTAATTACACAGCTAGCTATATAATACATCTAACATGATGTTAATAGATATATTTTTAACAATAAAGTTGCAAATAGCAAATAACAGAATAGTGATATAGTTAAATGATGATAGACAGAAAAAAACATGTTTAGTCTTTAATGATCTAAGTAATCTTGCAGCAAAATGCAAAACCATGGCGCACTCCAGATGACCATGACAGCAGGAATAAAAAAATTCTGAGAGTATTAACCGAAGGCACATGAATGATAATGATGTACAGAGTTGTAATAACAAAATTCAAAGCACATCAAGAGGCACACGGTTGAGTTACAGTTATAATAATAGAGGCATTTGACATGCTAGGGCAGGACGAGAGCACGGCGGCGAGCGCTCAGCGAGCCCCTCCATGATAATTACTCCCATCGCTATTTCTTCAGAACCTTTACATAACTGGTCCGTCCACTCCATTAAAACATTCTACAGGGTGGCCCATTCATATTTCCTACTAGCTGGCAGCGATACGTGGCAAATATGCGTTTCTTTTCTAGTTGATACTTATATTTGTGACTACCTCACTGAAAACAATTAAACCAGTAGCTGTTAATCAGGCAGTCAGGTCAAGTTTTACAGGTAGATTGTCGCCCACTCCCGCACCAACGTTACCATGTAAGAGCTTCGCCCTGCCCTCGCTCTGAAAAGCGATAAAAGGAACATGAAAAATGGGTTAGTGATTGATCTATCAGGAGTTAAGATAGCAGGTAAGGTGTTAAAAAGAATAAGTTGAGATAGCAGCAGATTTTGGGCATGTTCCATTTGGCACCATTTTCAACCATGGCCTTGATCGGCAGCAGTGGCAGAGCTAAAGGTGGACCTAAGTGGAAGTAGTACACTTAAACATGTTAATTTTTCTGTATATCACCATCAAAATTGACAAACATTTTGTTTTCTGTAGAAATATGACTCAAAATGGATGCAAATATGTTTACGGATGAAAGGATACTACGACGAGTAGGTCGAAGCTTAATTCGATACTACTGCCATCTAGATGATTCAGTAACACACGCTCAAATATAACTCTACTAGGTAGAAACGTATCAATGTGCCTCCTGCAGCACAGTTTGCCCAGGAATTAATTTGTTTCAGCGAAGGATTAGCGCTGGATATCTGGGATCATACCGCCCGTGCTGCTCGGGAGGTGAATTCGGCGGGGATAGCTGCCGCAGCCACTGCATCTGCGGCAACTGAAAGCAGCTGCAGCTTGCAGCCATTCTGAACTGCCTTTGCCAAGTTTGGCATCACACACACGGTAAGGTGCTAAACAGAATAAGATGGGTGTCACAGCTTGAGCAGTTACCAATCATTCAACAAATTCAAGAATCGAGATGATCGGATGCAGATTTTGTACAGTTTCTTGTTTTCTTTTTCTCTCTTTCTCCTTTTCCGATCAATCCTCTCTTTCTCCTTTTCCGATCAATCAGGAGATGCGCAACGATAACACATAGAACAATCCAAAGGGTAAACGAAGGTTCGGATCCCATACCATGGCGCACCCAGCGTAATAGCAGCAACGACAGCGAGGCCGACGGGGGCGTGATCGTTCAACCAAAGGCGGCGGCGGCGTCGGCATCGGTGGTGGGCCCCTCCAGAAAACCCTAGCGGCCTTCACGAGGCGGGCAAGCCGGGAGGGGGGCGCCGCCATCGCCTGCTCGGAGCGGGGGAGGAGAGAGCGTTGGAGGAGGAAGAGCCGAAGAGGAGGAGCTCTTCTGCTCTTGCGGTGCGGCGAGATGGGCCTCCGACTCCGAGATCCGTATAGTGGCGGCCGGCGCAACGACATCGCTCAGCTGCGACGGGCTCCTCCAGAAGCCGGCGCCGTAGAACCTCGCCCACACCTCCTTCTCCAGCTCGCCCTCCTCCTCCGACGGGGTCGCTGCCGCCGCCACGGGCCACACCACGGCCTTCTTGCCGGCCTTGACCACGTTGCCTTCGTCCACGAGGAGCTCATAGATATCCCCGGCCTGACCAGCCGACGCCGAACGTCTGATGCCACGGTGGGGGCCACGGACCG
Source organism: Oryza punctata (assembly GCA_000573905.2). NCBI lineage: Eukaryota > Viridiplantae > Streptophyta > Magnoliopsida > Poales > Poaceae > Oryza > Oryza punctata. The sequence continues at coordinate 33,609,086 of CM002493.2, forward strand.
CGCGGCGGCACAACGTCGCCGGGGCGCGCACCGTGGCGAGCACCACGACCTCCACCACCGTGCACGGCAGGAAGCAGCAGACGACGGCGCACCCCGCCGCCGTGCCTCCCGCGACCTCGCCGCACTAGGGCTGCCTGACCTGCTCGCTATCCCAGCATTGGGGCAGGCGCTGCTGCTGGCGGCGAGGCGGGAACGCTGGCGACCGCCTGAGCGCGCCTTGCGGTTGCGGGTCCTCCTGCATGCGCGTGCACGTCGCCGGCCCTCGCCGCCGCGACGGCTACCGAGGTCGCCGGGTAGGAGGTCTCGGAGAGGTGGCGGCACTGCGGCAGTGGTGGTGGTGCTGCCTGCTCGACGCGCCATTGCACCGGCCTCCTCTCCCCTCTACCGCCGGCGCCCCCACCCGCCTCTCCAGCCAGCCTCCTTTCTCTTAAGAAGATGGGACTAGCCTCACATTTTTTCTTTTCACTTCACTTACATGTGGGACCCACATATATTTTATTTTTATTTTGCTAACTAGGATGCCACGTGAGCGAAACCAAGCATCTGTACTGGTATGAGACCTAAATTGCACGGTTTTGTATGGTTTAGGGGTGAAGATTTCTAGTATTGAGGATAAGAGATGTCAAACAAACTCGGTGTAAAGTTGAGGGACGGCAGGTGAACTTATTCTTTTTGGATGGAATTTTCCGTTTGCGATGAGATTTGAGATCAGGATGGCCTAGGTTCCAGCCCGGTTTTGGATGGCCTTCAATCCTGTCAAATGAAATAAGTTCATTTTGGGTCCCTTAACTTGACAGGGGGTTAACGGATCCCTCAACTGTTAAAACTGGTGCAATGTATATCCCATAATAGTATAGCGGATGGTTTTGTCCGATGTGGTAATTTGACCCAAATCAACAGTGTTGAATCAGTGTGAGCCCAATATATCAATTAAGTTCACTCTCCCCCTCTCTTCCCATCTCTCTCCAGGCCTCCACCTCCAAGGCGGGGATTCCACACCAACATCATCGACAGCATCAGATGATTTATCTAATTGCTGCTGAACCTGTAAATTCTGACTTATAACTATGCTACGAGAGAGAGATAATGAATGATGATGTCTGAATATTCCATAATATTGAGAAATACTCAGGTCTTCTGGCTAACTTCACAAGGTAGTGGGCTAGTCAGCTTGGGTTCGAAGCCTCACCCCTACCTATTTATTTGATATTAGGTCATTTCCTAATATTTGCGTTTTTAATATTCCATAATATTCATTCATCCTGATGTTTACAGTAGAAAAATGGGCCATCCAGTAACTGAAATTAGCCAATACAATATATTGGTACATATGTTTCCAGAATGTGCTTTAGGTAGGCACACTCTGAGGTATATATATGCAGCAAATAGCCAAAGATGGTTAATCTAGATTTGTTTTATAGTATTTGAATATGTTAGAAGAGAATATGATTGTGGTGTGAATTTGATGTAATTGATGACCATCGAGTCCTGGTCTCCTGCTTTTGGACCCAATAGTGCGATCTTCCTGAAAGATTTGATGGATTAGTGCCAGGTCTGTTTTATGCAGTTTCCTTAAGCTACTCTTGGAGTTATCTATACCTGAGTTGTTTTTGTTTATTGTTGTCTGTCAGTTGGCTACTCTTCGCTTGAGCTTTTACTTCTGGCCTGTGTACACCTGATACAGAGATTATATATGAATATCCAGATCAAGAATATGAAGTTGCAGAGAACCCTGATCAACGGAGCAATAGGAAGAAAGGAAGTGGGCTGTGGGTGTTGTTGACGACGAAATTTGGTAAGTCTCGAAGTCATCATCGGCCTAGAGTCAGCATCGGCTTCAGAGTTCTAGAATCGGCCGATGGAAGCTATCAATCGCCAACAGTCGGATTCTTACTAAATTCGGTTAACAAAATTAATCTATTAAAGAAAGTTTATCTAGAAGAGACCGAGTTCAAGGAGGATGCGGCATGACAATTTATCTATTAATTAGGCAGAGTTGTTAGTTTCCTTTTAATTTTAGGAAAGTGTGTTTAGTATCCGATAAGGACTTTATGTGTTTCCTTTTATCTTTAGAAAAGTTTGAGTCGTGTCCGACATGGACTAGTATCTACCCATGGGTATAAATATGTACACCCGGGGTCTATGTAAATTATCTCTAGATCAATACAACTTCGGCGCATCGCCACCCTCTTTCTGAGGTTTTTTACTTATCAACCGGCGGAATTTGGCACCTGACGCGGGGCTGCATCGGCTTTCGATCTCCGGCGAAGGGGTAAGCCCTGTGTTCCATCGGGCCCTGGTGAATTTATCGGCTACATTGGTGTTGTTCAAGGCTGCATCGATTTGGTTCGATCTCTTGGATCGCTCTGGTTTGGTTGATATATTTACCTGATATCTCAATTCTATCTTAATTGCATTGTGTTTAGAGACGCATCGGTTTAGTTGGGACTGTCTCGGTTAAGTCTGATCTTCTGTCTTAGCCGATATATCTCTACAATCACAATGTTGTTCTAAATAGATTTGTTATATCCATCACATTAGATAGATCTATCGATTCATCAAGTATTAGATTATCATATACAATCTCGTGCTGCATCGATTCGGTTCGACCTACTAGATTGTTGTTGATAATATAAATCTTGTTAAGCCGATAGGTTCATGCTAATATTTTATCGGAGTGCTAGCCGATGAGTTATCTGGACGTTGTATCGGCTTATAAGGGTTACATACAAGTTGGATTTAGCCGATGACAACAAAGGTTTCATTGTTTATATAATTATTTGGATTTATTAACATCGGACCTCCAGCCGATGAATGTTCAACCTTCGGATCAGTGCTTATTCAATCTATCATTACTAGTCGATCGGTTTCTTCTGGATTATATTATTGTTTTATTACATTATCATTAGCCGATTATCTTTATATCATTATTTGCTCAAGTATCAAGATCTATACTGGATATCGGCTGATATCGGCATCGGCTGGAATCACTCCATCGGCTTGTCAGCCGATCGGCTATCTTTTGATCTTCAATTTATATATCTTGTCAGTTGCAGGATCAAACTGAATGGCACGCCCGCATCTCATCATTATTCTGGACCTGCACTGGAGTTAAGCAGATCTCCCAGGCCGTCGTGTTTTTACGTCAACAGGTGTATACTAGCATGTCATGTTGTCTGCTGCCTCTTGCTTTTATTCACACACTATGGGTGTAAGAGCATCTCCAAGAGCTTTTGTATATCCCGTTGGCTAGCTAAAAAAAGAGGAAAGAGAGAAAAAAAATTTATCCAACAGACTAGCTAACTGGATAGCTATCTTTTCACGCTAGCTATCTCCTCCTCTTCACTAGCTATATTTGCCTAGCCAGACGGGCTCTCCATCCACGTTCGCCAGTTTTAAAGAGTCTGTTGGTTTACCCCTACTTTTAGGAAGCTTTTTATTTTTTAGCTAGTCTCTTGTTCTTTAAATTTAGCTAGAATTATTGCTAGTCTCTTGAAGATGCTCTAATTCTCTTTGGTCCCAGGAATGATGGCAAGAATGATTCAAACATCATGGATGAAGCTTCATTTGTGGCCACTACGAATTCAGTAAACCTCCATGGTTGCCGTCAATGAAGAAACAGAACAAGCTGTTGCAGATGGTATGGTCTCTTCAGTATCTTTTGCCCTTGCAAATGGTTTATTTGTGATGATGATCAAGGCAGCATAATATATTTTGTGGTTCAGGTTCTGCCCCATATATCATTTTTTGCCAGGCCGACCGAAGACACCGTGAAAATGTCCATCATCTGCCATCTTGCAAATAACCTCATCCTCCCTTCCTTGGTCAAGATGCACTTTGTGGACTACATCTATAGATGGCCAAATGGGCCGCCCGACCCGGCCCAGCCTAAGCACGGTAGTGCCTGGGCCAAAGTCAGTCGGGCCGGCATGGCACGATCTAGACTTCGTGCCGTGCCATGCCAGCCCACGAGCTGCACGTCAGGCCCAGGCATGGCCCAGTAAGACTCGGACTGTACCGAGCTGGCCCGAAGGCACGATAGCCCTTCGTGCTTCTCCATAGAATAAGTATATTTTTCCTCCCTAAACTCTGTGGGCTGTGTCTATATGGCTGGAAAATAAGTCTATTTTGTATTCCTTTTATCTTTGGGCCTTACCTTTATATGGTTAATTAAGTCTATTTTATGTCCCTCTACTATTTATTTTTGATCGTGCCATGTCGGGCCGGCCCACCGTGCCGAGGGAGCGGCCCAAGTACGGTCCGGTTGTCGGGCCGGGCCGGCACGAGCACGACCCCAGTCGGGCCGTGCCGTGCTTGGGCCGGGCCAAATTGACGTGCCTTGAGCCGGGCTGCGGGCCTCGGGCCATATGGCCATCTATAACTACATCCCAGTCAAATTTGTGTTCCTCCCAATCCATCGCCCACCACATGTTTTGTTGCTGCATGCATAGAAGAATTCTTGTAGCTCCACGGGCTGTTTTAGGTTTGGAATCGTCCAAGGTCGATCACCTCGCTCCTTCCTTTGCGCAGGGCTTCGCCAAAGGGATGTATGATATCATGATCTGTGTAATTTTCACTTTCTATAGTTGTTTCACTGTTATGTCTCTAACATTTCTCAGTTTCTCATGAACGATGGATGGAATCACTGATAAACCAAATGTTGCCCTGGGTCAAAAATCTCACTTGAGAAGTTCTGGTAAATATGCAGCACCTTCCCTTGGTTTTCCTATAACTCGTTTCTTCCATCCGAATGACAGGATAGGAAAAAATCCCATTGAATAGCATTCCTCCAAAAACCCCATGAAAACCCTTTGATCTGAAGAAGCCCTTATTTCTCTTCTCTACTTATTATCTCTATCTTTACTATCTTTACTGATGTTTCCACTGAAATTTTAGTACGTCATCCGTGTTTGAGTGGTTCTATATCACTTATATCACTTGTATCCAATTCGACGTGACTCTATAATAACTATTTTACACTCTGTTCCCAACCCAACCGGCCCACACCATCCTGCCACCCCGTCCCGCGTGCCTCTACTCACGGTCATGCACCCCTCCCCTGATTAGCCGCTTTTTTCTTTCTTTTTCCATTTTCTATTTCTCCTTTTCTTTTCTTTTCTCCCGATCATCTTGTCCTCTCCCTCTTCAGCCAATCTCCTATCTTTTCTCTTTTTCCTCCTTTTTTCTCTTCCAAATTTCTCTCCTCATAAATAATTTTCTTTTGAAATTATCATTAAGGTGTGTATGCGGTAAATTATTATTTTGCAAATGCTTTTCATCTCCAGGTAAAAAACCTTCACTAATTGAATAATCAAAATTTCAATATTTGATCGATAACGTATAGAAAAATACACATGCGTCAATTTATGGAATATTACCGATCGATTTGTGAGGCTACGAAAAGGTGTATTTAAAGGATTCTTCGTATGATGACGCATGAAGCAAGCGCAACCAGGTTCAGTATTATATATGATTTCTAACTCTGTTTTGCCATTGTTTTATTTTTCTTCTTTTTAAATTGGTAGTTTTTATCAATCGTGAAAATTATCTGCACCTGTTGCAACGCACATATATTTTTTGCTATTAAAAATAAAATTAAAGATGTTTCCCGGAATCTAGTTACGTCATTCGTGTCTGAGTTGGTTTTTGAGTTCGTAATATATTATCCTTATCCAATTTGACGTGAGTATAGAATAACTATTATATACTCTTATCCTAGCCCAACCCCTCCCCCAACCAGCCTAACCCAACTGGCCTACATAATCCCGCGCGCCTATCCTCCGATGGACGTCTTTTCTCTCTCTCTCTTTTTGTCGTTTTATTTTTCTTCTTTTCTTTTCTCCCGATAATCCTGATCCCCTCCCTCTCCTTCCAATATCCTCTTTTTTCTCCTCCTTTTTTCTTTTTAATTCCCTCCTTTTTCTCTACTCATAAATATTTTCCTTTTGAATATAGCATTGTTTAAGGTGTGTATGATGCAAGTTTGTTACTTTGCAAATGTTTTTATCTATAGTAAAAGAAACTTTTACTAATTGAATAATCAAATTTTCAGTCTTTGGTCCATGAGGTATAGCAAAATACGCATGCGTCAACTTATGGAATAGTTACACAATCGATTTGTGAGGCAATACAAAGTATGCATATGAGATTCTTCGTGTGATGACGCATAAAGCGAGCGTAACCGGGTTCAATGCTATATATGATTTCTGACTTTGTTTTGTTATTGTTTTATTTGTCTTGTTTTGGTTTATCATTTAAATTAACAGAGTTTTTATCGGTCGTGAAAATTATCTTCAGTTGCAACACACAAGCATTTTTGCTAGTCTACTATTAAAATTTTGGCATCAAACGTAGCTATCGTAGAGTACCAAGTGTGCTTACGGTGATGAAATGTCCAAAATGCACCCTATCTCCACAACCACAGCACCATCCTCTTAATTAACCGGGGCAATTAAAGAAGGGCAATATAATCTTTAATTCTCTCCCTCAATATCTATCCCCTTAATATATCTACGAAAAACTCCTGAAATAGTTATATTTTTTTAGATGGAAACGTGTGGTATTACGTGTATTTTGATAATGTTTAGTGCCCGTAATTACACGGATATAATTTATACGTTAAGCGTGTGCTCGTTCTTTGCAGCCACTCGTTACTAAGTTATCGTGGATATGCTTTTCAAATTACCAAATGTTATTTTTCTAAAAAAACAAAATCATTTATATGAGTTCATTTAATCAAACAAATATATTTCTCAAGTTTATAATAATTAATATTAATTAAGTATATGCATAATTGAGTGTCTTCTCCGATAAACCAGTCGGCTACTCACTCAAACCTCTTAAAAGAACGGTGCGTTAGGTTCCGTTTAAGTTCACTGCAAAAAGTAAAATATTATCTTAATCGAAAAAAAAACGTAAGGCACAATACAACATATAGTACTAGAAAGAGAATGAGGGAGGATATAGGTATCTCTCAATAGGTTCTTCAGGTGAAAACCACGTCCTGGTTCTCTAGGACGGACGATGGTGGTGCTATTGGCGTCGTTTCCTCCTTAGAGACGTCGTTTAGAAGACACAATCCTTAGGGGTTTTATGTGCTTGTGTTGACAATGAAATTTGGCAAGTAATCTAATCTACATGAATCGGAAACATGATCCAATCCGAAGCGGATTAGAAGATATGCAGAAATCTCGGAAAACAGAGTCCGTATCGGCTGGAGTCCGTATCGGCTTGAAACCGAGTCCGATTGGGATAGCCGATGGGGCCGATATCGCATGTGAAATCAATATCGGATTCAACAAGGAGCTTACGATGATATTGCCGGGCAAGGATAGAGTCCAAGGTTGGCAATTGTATCTATCAATTAGGATTTTATATAGTTTCCTTATGAATAATCACGGTAAGAGTCCACCTAAGGGACTTGTTCGTTAGTTGGATTTGTATTAGGTTAATATGAGTCGTGTCTGTGATGGACATTGTTTGTATTTTCGGGTATAAATATAGTTCTGAGGTCCTGTAAATAATAACAACACACGTTCAATCAATCTCGGCGCATCGCCACCTTTGTTTTCTACTTTTCGACAAGTTCGTGCTTTCGAGTCGTGCTGCATCAATTTGATTTTCGACGAAAAGGTAAAGCTTGTTATGGCGGTTTGCATCATCGGAGCTAGTGCTTACATCTTTATGACACTCTAGTTCTATCTTGTAAACTTCCGAATTATCATATACATTATATAACCTAGATCGACAATGCAATCTACTTGCATCGGCTAGATTCTCTTTAGGGTTTCGTCGATATCGGCTAGATTACTTTGTTGGTTTAAGTTATATAATGTATCCACCATCCTGAAAAGGCAACCATCGGCTTGATTTTCTAGATGTCATGCTTCTCTTTATACTTAATACTGCATTGGTTAAGTCCAACCTATTAAGTCGTATTTAGAATCATGATATCTAGCCTGTCTTATGGTTGTTAATAAGGATAGCATCGGGGTTTCAGCCGATCTTACCTGATATAGATGTTTTACTTAGTTTTATACTTTGTTTAATGTTCTATATTTGCCCCTTATATCAAGATCTAATCTAATATAAATATATTGCGCTTGATTCCAATCTAATTGGTTATAGTTGAATATATTTATTATTAGAGAATATCCTAATATAGGGTTGTATCGGAGTTATAGCCGATACATGCTTAAACCTAGATATTGGCTATGACATGAGTTTATATAATCGTTATTTCATGTTACCTTTTGTTGGAGGCATGCCATGAAGCCCTTCGATCGGACCTGCCGAAACCATAGTACCAGCAAGGATTCAAGCCAAAGACGTCAAGACCATTTGAGCGAAGCCCTATGGCAAAACCATAAGCGAAGATGGCGAAGGCTGGAAAGCCGCGTCGATACTCCGCAAGTAAAGGCATCTCGGGCGAAGGCATCTCGCGTGAAGGGCATATGGCGAACTACAAAGACTTCGCCATGACGAGTTCGGCATCAAGGAGGCCCAACAGGCCGCCCCCGGCCTTTTAGGCCCGTTCGCCATAGACCAGGCCCAGCCTATCGGCCCATTAAAGGCCCATATGTGCAAATGACACTGCGTACCCATGTAAATGTCCCTTTCATAAGGGCAACCATGTAAAATCCCCTGTAAACCTAAACCCTAGAAGGTGTAAGCTTGTGCTAAGGCTATAAATAGACCTCTAGGGCCATGTAATGGGGGGATCCCCAAAAAAATTTTATGAATCAATACAATTGCTTTTACACTCCAATTACTGTTGAGAGAACCACACCTTTCGACGTGGCATAGTTGTCCATTCGACAACAGCTGGCACCATCCGTGGGGAACCCAGACCAAAAGGCGAAATGGGAGCGTTTCGCCACACCCAGACCCTTCGCCAAAGTACCAATAAGGTACGGTGCCAAGGGCTGGGAGTGAAGAGGTTTTGCCAAAACCACGCCCTTCGCCACAATACCAATAAGGTACGGCGCCAAGAGCTAGGGGCGAATAGGTTTCACCAAACCCACGCCCTTCGCTAATGTACCAATAAGGTACGGCGCCAAGGGCTAGGGGCGAATAGGTTTCGCTAAACCCACCCCCTTTGCCACAATACCAATAAGGTACGGCGCCAAGGTTGGGGGCGAATAGGTTTCACCATACCCATACCCTTCGCCATAGTACCAAAAAGGTACGGCGTCAATGGCTGGGGGCGAAAATAATTTGCCTCCAAGCTGGGGGGCTACGAAGCCACCCTAGCCTCTGGAGCCTTTCGCCAAACCCACGCCCTTCGCCACAATACCAATAAGGTACGACGCCAAGGGCTGGGGGTGAATAGGTTTCGCCACACCCAGACCCTTCACCATAGTACCAATAAGGTACGGCTCCAAGGGCTGGGGGCGAATAGGTTTCGCCACACCCACACCCTTCGCCATAGCACCAAAAATGTACGGTGTCAAGGGCTTGGGGCGAAAATAAGTTGCCGCCAAGCTAGGCGGCTACGAAGCCACCCTAGCCTCTGGAGCCTTTCGCCATACCCATGCCCTTCGCAACAATACCAATAAGGTACGGCGCCAAGAGCTGGGGGGCGAAGAGGTTTCGCCACACCCAGACCCTTCGCCAAAGTACCAATAAGGTACGGCGCCAAGGGCTGGGAGCGAAGAGGTTTCGCCAAATCCACGCCCTTCGCCACAATACCAATAATGTACGGTGCCAAGGACTAGGGGCGAATAGGTTTCGCCAAACCCACGCCCTTCGCCAAAGTACCAATAAGGTACGGCGCCAAGGGCTGGGGAAGAATAGGTTTTGCCAAACCCACCCTCTTCGCCACAATACCAATAAGGTACGACGCCAAGGGCTGGGGGCGAATAGGTTTCGCCACACCCATACCCTTTGCCAAAGTACCAACAAGGTACGGCGCCAAGGGCTGGGGGCGAATAGGTTTTGCCAAACCCACGCCCTTCGCCACAATACCAATAAGGTACGGCGCCAAGGGCTGGAGGCGAATAGATTTCGCTACACTCATACCCTTCGCCATAGTACCAAAAAGGTACGGCGTCAAGGGCTGGGGGCGAAAATAAGTTGCCTCCAAGCTGGGGGGCTATGAAGCCACCCTAGCCTCTGGAGCCTTTCGCCAAACCCACGCCCTTCACCACAATACCAATAAGGTAAGGCGCCAAGGGCTGGGGGCGAATAGGTTTCACCACACCCAGACCCTTCCCCAAAGTACCAATAAGGTACGGCGCCAAGAGTTGGGGGCGAATAGGTTTCGCCAAACCCATGCCCTTCGCCACAATACCAATAGGTACGGTGCCAAGGACTGGAGGCGAATAGGTTTCGCCAAACCCACACCCTTCGCCACAATACCAATAAGGTACGACGCCAAGGGCTAGGGGGCGAATAGGTTTCGCCACACCTATAACCTTCGCCAAAGTACCAATAAGGTACGGCGCCAAGGGCTGGGGGCGAATAGGTTTCGCCAAACCCACGCCCTTCGCCACAATACCAATAAGGTACGGCGCCAAGGGCTGGGGGCGAATAGGTTTCGCCACACCCACACCCTTCGCCATAGCACCAAAAAGGTACGGCGTCAAGGGCTTGGGGCGAAAATAAGTTGCCTCCAAGCTGGGCAGCTACGAAGCCACCCTAACCTCTGGAGCCTTTCGCCATACCCATGCCCTTCGCCACACTACCAATAAAGTACGGCGCCAAGGGCTGAGGGCGAATAGGTTTCGCCACACCCATACCCTTCGCCAAAGTACCAATAAGGTACGGCGCCAAGGGCTGGGGGCGAATAGGTTTCGCCACACCCATACCCTTCGCCAAAGTACCAATAAGGTACGGCGTCAAGGGCTGGGGGTGAAGAGGTTTCGCCACGCCCATGCCCTTCGCCACAATACCATTGCCCGCCAAAGGGCACTCGGACTCTAGCTCCGATTCATCTGCAAAAGCAATCCTCAATGATGAAGGACTACCCCCTTGAGCATTTTCTACATCGTTAGTTGTTAAATCAACAAAATTTTTAAGCGGTGAAGAAGGAAAAACGGGGACTATGCTGTATCGACCCTGGGCAATGGCAAACTAGCGCTCGGACATATAAAAATTCATGGGTGTCTTCGCCTTTTTTTTGTGTATGATATTTCGTGGAAAAACCCCAAGGCAAACGTTTGATCAACGAAAACGCCAGGGGGGCGATACGAATCGGCCCAAGCACTGCTTGCCGAACGTTGAAACCGTGACAGCTCGTTTTCAGAAAACATACCGATCGTCGCTACACTCGACTTATGCACATACTTAAGCGTTTCTGGACGTGTATGCCGAAAGTCGAGAGCGAATGATGAGGGCTGAAAAGTCAATGTGAATTCCTTTCGCTAACACGCAAGGGGGCCGACACGCTTCGCCCTTCCGAACGTACAAGTTACAAAATGCGATGATAGCGAAAAGAAACTTAAAAACATGCACAAGCTCCATAGGCAAAAGCACATACGTGTTATACAAAGGAGCATTATAAGTATATTACATCGTCTGTTTCAGGACATTTTCGCCTTGCCCATACTAAGTCTGGCGAACACGGTTCGTCATTGTACACGACTTTAAGGAGGGAAGGAGGCGAAATACACACCGACGTCAAGCGATAGCAGCTTGACGATTAGTCATTTCGAAGTCTAACCAAAGTGTGGCAATGTCTTCGCGGCGCTGGATGTGGCACCAGTCGTAATCCTCTAAGGTTCGACCAGGATGTCTTCGCCCCCAATTCACCATTTTGACAACCACGTAGCTACATAAAAGGCAAACGCTTGATCAACGAAAACGCCTGGGGGCGAAATGAATCGGCCAAAGCATCGCTCGCCGAACGTTGAAACCGCGAAATTTTGTTTCGGAATAAAGATACCAAACGCCGTTACATTCGACTTACGCAAAACACAAGCGTTTTTCCTAGCGCAAAATGCTACAAGTCGAAAACGGAAGTCGAAAGCTGAAAAGTCAACAAATCTTTTTGCCAATCCCCGAAAGGGGGCCGAACGCATGACTTTCGGCGAAATCCCCGCTAAAACAATAGGGAAAGGGGGAAGAAAAAAATACAAGTCAAGAATTGCGCAAAGCAGACAAATTTGGCAAAATATAATCACCCAGTGTCATAATACAGCTTCGCCATTCTCGAAAGGCGAACGCCAGTGTTCATATTTTTTCTGCAGGAGTTTAAAAAGAGGTTTCGGCAGGAACATCGGCCGAAACGGGGCGCCTCATGCCATACCATATAGGTTGCACGGTCTTGCCCGAAGCTTCTTACTCACCCTTGCTCGTGAGGGGCTTGTTGGAGGCATGCCATGAAGCCCTTCGGTCGGACCTGCCGAAACCATAGTTTCAGCAAGGATTCAAACCAAAGACGTCAAGACCATTCGAGCGAAGCCCTATGGCAAAAGCCATAAGCGAAGATGGCGAAGGCTGGAAAGCCGCGTCGGTACTCCGCAAGTAAAGGCATCTCGGGCGAAGGCATCTCGGGCGAAGGGCATATGGCGAACTACAAAGACTTCGCCATGACGAGTTCGGCATCAAGGAGGCCCAACAGGCCGTCCCCGGCCTTTTAGGCCTGTTCGCTATAGACCAGGCCCAGCCTATCGGCCCATTAAAGGCCCATATGTGCAAATGACACTGCGTACCCATGTAAATGTCCCTTTCATAAGGGCAACCATGTAAAATCCCCTGTAAACCTAAACCCTAGAAGGTGTAAGCTTGTGCTAAGGCTATAAATAGACCTCTAGGGCCATGTAATGGGGGGATCCCAAAAAAATTTTACGAATCAATACAATTGCTTTTACACTCCAATTATTGTTGAGAGAACCATACCTTTCGACATGGCATAGTTGTCCATTCGACAACACCTTTAGACTTGAACAATTTATACTGTCTCGGTTCAGTCCGATCTATCCCAATTGCTTATTTCTAAAGTAATATTGATATATTGATTATGTAATGCTGATTTTTACAGCCGATATACTAGTTTTAGGGTTAGTTCTATCATTGACTATACCTTACAGTCGATTCATGCTTTATTGCATCGGCTAGGTTACATACGATACAAAATCGGCTGTCTGGCTGATGGACTATCGTTTACTAATATTTTTGCATATTTCTTCTTGTTGATTGTAGGATCAAATCAACTGGCACGCCCTCGAACCTAAAGAACTAATTTTGGACCTGCACTAGAGTAAAGCAAATCTCTCAAGCCAGTGTGTGTTTTTTGCATCAACAGTTTGTTCTGTTTTTAGCAGTAGGATCAGACGTAGACGCGTGGTGCGGTTATATTTTTTCTTTTTCCCTGGCTATAGTCTACCAGAACTGTAGACTTATATTTTATTGTTACTTTATCAATAGAAACATCATACTATCTTTGTGCGGGTTGTTTCGAAAAAAAAGAGAGGATATGGGTAAGAGAAGTTCGGAAAATGGTATATGGCCAGAATTGATAATAATCTGCAAGGTCCAAGCCCAGCTGCTGCCCCGAGAGGCCGAGATAGGCAGTGACGACGTCAATGCGCCCAGAATTTTTTTATTTTTAATTTTTGTTATTAAAAGTTTTGCAAAAATAATTTTTAGTTTGAAAGTCCTACAAAAGTAGTCTCCCGCCGCCCTCTTACAGGGCGATTATTAAAAATCGCCCAACCAACGGGCGGTTTTTGTGACGTGGCAGACGGCCGTTGGCTCTCTGCCGACGGCCGTCTGCACATTTTGCAGGCGGCCCCCTAACCGCCAACCTAGAGGGCGGTTTTTACTGTGCTGGGGGCCGCCTGCAAAATGGCGGCGGGGGGGCCTGGAATTTTGCAGGCGGCCCCCTTGCCGCCCTTTGGAAGGGCGGTTTTTAACCCTGCACTGAGATTAGGGTTTCCATACGTTTTATTATACTTGTTATCGAAATATTCGGTAAAAAATTTTAGTAATCCATCGACTTGAAAACTAATAAAAGAGGTGTAATGATTATAAATTTCTTTGATGTAAACTATGATATTTGGATGAATAAAAGTAGGTAACACGCACTGTGAGAAGAGAAAAATCAGGTATATTTTATAAAGGTAAAGACTAGGTGAAATTGTCGATCGAGGATGTGGTGTGTGATTTTGAAGCATTAGGTTAATGATCTTGTAGAAACAAGAAGAGTATGTAAAATTTAGTAAGTACCGGATGATATATTGTTAGGTATTTGTACTGCGTACAATTGTAAGGAAAGGATCGTTACGGGGCAGCAAAGAACCATGTTAATATATCTGATATTTTTTATTTGTACGCATGCAATACACCATCATAATTAAACATCGTAATGATAAGGTAGGAAAAAAGTGCGATGGATACACGATACAAATTTGTCGCTCAGAGTGGAGATTGCGTCATCCTACTAGCCCCTTCTATCTGAGTCAATATGCGTTGCATTTTCATGGTCCTTCAATCATTGGTACTCTCTTTCTGTTTCAGAATCTGTTATCTGTTGGCCATGATAGGATGGAGTAACAATGTCGATCCACTGAGTAAATCGACACATCCTTGGATTGCCCTATGAAATTATTGCAATTAGTGAGTAAGGGTAGAAATATTGTGCAAATCGAAGGGCAATTTGGAAAAAGTTAGACATACAACGAAATCGTTGTCTACATTGGGGCAGACAAAATATCTCCTGCCAAATGTTTGTTCTGCAAAGGAGGTAGCAACCTGGCAGCGATCTCGACAACCACACTTGGGACGCTCCGACCATTTAGGTAACCCTAATGGATTGTTCCTCCAATCTAAGCTTGCAATTTGTACCCGACGTTCGTACTCCATCCAAGCATGAATGAATTGTGTGGTGGGTTCAGGTTGTGTTATCGGCCCGCCGTTGGAAGTAACTCTGGCCGTGTCGATCCATTGTATGAATTGACATTTCCTTACATCCTCCTACGTACACACATTATGGGGATATATAAGGCCATGATAAGAGTGATGCGCGATGAAAAGAAAAAATGCACTTACGACAAAGTCATCATCGATAATGTTTGGACACGCGAAGCATCTTTGTCCGCGAGTTCGGTGCCTTACGGACCGTATGACCTGACAACGGTCACCACAATGACACTCTGGACGTTCACGCCATGTCGGGAGTCCCAGGGGATTGACCCGCCAATGTAAAGTTTCAGCAACAATTCGGCGTTCATATTCATCCTTCCGTCGTAGGTACTCCGATCTTGTTTCACTACGTGGGTATGGATGTGTTCCATCCGATCGTGGGTTCTCCATGTCTACCCACTCAATGAAGTTGCACAGTGTAGAATATGACTGCAAAATATGTTACGATTATGTACAGATTAGTTAGTGTTCTATCTAGTGGAACTGCGAGTAGACGAACCATACCTGATCAACGTTAGCGCATTGGAAGAATCTCCTGCCTCGAGTTTGTGCCATGATGGATGACTTCAGTATGCATCCATCCCCACAATCGCACAAAGGACGGTCACACCATGGGGGAAACCAACCGGCGAAAGGATCGCTTCGCCAGTTCAGACGCTCAAGAAATGGTGGTTCCATTACGGGAATTTGTGCGATAGGTGGAAGAGCTGGTATGGACGGGTTGCCTTCGACTGGTCAATTATATAGCCCCTCACGTAGTGCAATATATCTGCACCTAAAAAAAGTTGTATAGTTCAATCGATGTGACAAGACGAGCATGCACCAACTCGTCTCACTTTATGACAGTATGCAGCGCCGAAAGTTGATCGTGACAATTCGTGTTGTGGTGGACTGTGCGCTTTAGTGGAACTGACAGTACCGTGTTGCGCCGAAAGTGTGTTGTCGTACGCATAATTTATTGTACCATGGTACGAACGATAAGGACGATAAAAGGGAGAGAACCAAATGGAGTAGTAAAACCAATAGTAGTACTGATTAACAGGTACAAAAGGCAAAAGACAAGTAAATCACAAGTAATAAAGTGGTAGTACACTACTGACGAGGCCTCTTGCCCCTGTCCCTCCTACCAGCTTTCAGTGTTCTCACTCTCTACAAATGCAAAAGCCATAGGTAAAACCTGATTGTTACCATCACACCCAATTGCTGTCAATATCTGACCACGGTATTTACCAGTTAAAAAAGTTCCATCTATGCATAGAACAGGTCGACAGTGCACAAAAGCGTTTATGCAAGCACCCAATGAGAAAAAGGCTCTTTGCAACACCATCTTCGTTGGATCATTAGCCAATGGAAATGTGTGGAGGTCATAGTAAGTATTACTATTCCTCTGGGCAATGGTTGATAACAGACGAGGCAAATTATCATACGATGCTTCAAATGTTCCATACCTCATCTCAAGAATTTTTTGTTTAGCTCTCCAGGCCTTCGCATAACTTATCGTGTACTTGAATTTGTTTTCAATGTGGCTGATAATAGATCTTGGTTCAAAGCCAATGTTAGAAACAACACTACCGTACATCTCACTTGCCACGAAAGCTGATGTGATATTCCGGTGATACTTTTCCACCCCTTGTAAATAGCACTGGTGCTCGATCACAATGCTAACTTTCCAATAATCATTCCATTTCCCCTTATATGCATGCACACGCCAGGGACAATCTTCCTTCATGCACCTCACTTCATACACATAGTTCGTTGATTTGACCACCCTAAACTCTCTCTGTAAGGAAACTGCCCAATGCTTGACCGCCTCCTTCATCTCATCCTTATGAGCATACCTAGCACCCTCAATTACCTCGTTCTCCTTATATTCCCACGGTACATGATGACCCTCTGAGATAACTAGTCCAGAGAAATCCTCGTTGGTCCAATCAGTGGACATTACATCACCTTCCTCATCGGATGATGCGTCGCCCTCCGCTTGCTCATTATCCGAATCTTCCCTCTCCATTTCATCAACGATTGTATGGACCCTCTCCCCCTCATCCGCCATGCCCATGGCCTGCTGTACCCTTGTTTGGTTTTGCTCACTTTGCATCGATGGTCCAACGACATCATCCGCATTGCTAGGACCCTCGACATCATCGGTTCTCACTGAAACATTTGCATCTTTTTCCTGCACCGACACAAATATAACAAGGGGCCATGACCGTTCAAAAGCCATCTCCACATAACGTCTCCATACAACAGTACTATCCATCGGCATTAGTTCCCAAAAATAACCTTCTGTTGCACGACTCACTACAACAGATATTGACATTGTGTACACTTCTTGGTCTATTCTAAAACCTCTCAACAACCAACTATAAATTGACTGAAATGTTCTCTCTGCAGGCCTGTCGATGCCCTTAGATGTCATTACAAAATCTGACAAATCAACACCTTCTGGACCAAATCTAAGATTCCCTTCACCGTGAACTATCTGAAATAGGACCTTACTTGACATTGTGCCTGATTAAAAAAATAACTATGTTAACTATGTTCATCCCGTACTGATAAGATCTAACATCATGTTCATCGGTACTCCGCACTAATTTACAATTTCTCCAATAATGTTCTGTGTCCTATGTCCACAGTACTACAAATAGATGGCGTGCTTCAAATCGAACTAAACTACATTTTTCAATTTACACTATGGCCTAAGTCTCAAATCCTACTAAAATCTACTATATTCTGCATCTACACAAAAGTGTTGTCTTCTATAGATCTACTAAAAATTAACGAACTACAACTGCAATTGACCCTAAATTAACAACACATTGTAATGTGATGTATTTACCTGTGATGAACTCCGCAAACCAGCAGGGCTTCGCCGCTTTCCTTCTGCTCCCCCTCACCCCTCCCTCTTTCTTTTTTTCTGGAATTTCGAGTGATTATAATGTGAATTTCAGGGAGGGGAAGGTTCTTATAATGGTGGGGTTAAAAACCGCCCTTCCAAAGGGCGGCAAGGGGGCCGCCTGCAAAATTCCAGGCCCCCCCGCCGCCCTTTTGCAGGCGGCCCCCCAGCACAGTAAAAACCGCCCTCTAGGTTGGCGGTTAGGGGGCCGCCTGCAAAATGTGCAGACGGCCGTCGGCAGAGAGCCAACGGCCGTCTGCCACGTCACAAAAACCGCCCGTTGGTTGGGCGATTTTTAATAATCGCCCTGTAAGAGAGCGGCGGGAGACTACTTTTGTAGAACTTTCAAACTAAAAATTATTTTTGCAAAACTTTTAATAACAAAAATTAAAAATAAAAAAAATTCAATGCGCCCATTAGGGATTTCGGAAACTGGTGGGCTTTCTCTATGGGCCACGAGCTCATTGTCGTCGTCCACGAGCAGTGACGAGCTGGTGGTCACCGTCGGCGAGCTCGCCGCGGTCGACCACGATGGCCTCGTCGCCGGCGCAGAACGCGCACTGCAAGACCTCGTAACCGGCGGTTCGAGCTCGCGATATGTTGCCATCTCTATGACTCTCTCTAGCTCACTACCAAAGGCCTTGTTTCAGGACTCTCCCTCTAGCTTTTCAGACCAAAGTTCTGAAACATCAGAAGTTTTCAGATTCTGAACCTGAACTCTCTCTAGCTTTTCCTTCAGGTTCAGAACTTCTGAAGTTTCAGACTTCAGACTCTTCAGACGTGCAGTAAGGCCTACGAGGCTGAGCAATTTTATTCTCATTTCTTGAACTGTTTCATGTAAAAATCCTGTAAATTTCCTCCTAATTTTATCAGCTTGTAAAACCAGTTCAGGCAAGCTCTACCCGTAGCAGACAGTAATCAGAATGACGAGAACTTGGACTAACAATTAATCAGCTACTAAAATTCATACAGTACTACTAATACATTATTACTACTACAACATCTTACCGACTATATATATCTACATAATTAGTACTACTAGTATTATATAAGAACTTGGGTGATCTACTTTAATAGGGATCTCTGCAAAAATAACATGGATGAGAATGTGTGGTGTAGAGAGAGAGAGATTTGAGAGAGGCCATGGCGCGAGCTTTCATCTCTTCATCACACGAAGCACTCGTCCACACGGAACTTGGGAGCGACGCGCCACCGCATGCAAGCGGCTACGCGGCCCAAGGCATCTAATCCCTTACTAGTAATTAATTAACTCGATTACTACTTAATTAATTTCACAATCAAAATTACTACTTCACTTATTACTTAATTAAGCTACAGGGGAGATCGAGTCTGAAGCAGACAAGCCCCTTTTGTCGCCGTGCCAGCTAACCACCACTGTGGGCTTGTCTCTCTGTCTCTTGCTAGTTGCTAGATATTCAGCTAGTAGCTTAGGATAAATTTTAGCTCACATTTGTTAATTTGTTCTTGTGTCTGCCTGCTTAAGGAACTTGTTGTTTCGTTAACCAAGAAACAAGTGTCAGTGACAGAATGAACTGGATCCAAAATCAGTCCAGCAAGTAGTTTGTTTATGTCCACAATACTATGTGAGAGCATAAATAATTTTATCTTTTCGATAATCTAGTCTCTAGATTACAGATGTATAGACACCTAGCTAAGATAGTTCAAGGGTGAGTTAATTAGAATTTGAGAATTTTCAGATAGCAGTTGTTTGGCTTCATTTAAAGAACTAATTCAGGAGAGCTCCCAAGTGATCTTTTTTTTTTGTTAATATTTGTTTTTTTCTGGCTTTGACAGTTTCATTGATGCTTATTTCGTGAACTGCAAATAACGTGTGTACGCTGTGAATTGTTCAACCATGCATTGCATACACTTATATGTAGCTGTATTTAGCTTGCAGATGATTGCAATGATTTTTTAAAGACTAAGCCAGGTTGTTCAGATAAGCTAGATTAATCCATTATTTCCCAGTGGCCTTGGGATGTCACATAGTCACAGCTATATGTGCTTTCGGCGACTCTGTTCATTAGTCTATCCAATTATCTTTCCAAAGCAAACTAGAAATTATATAGTATAAAACTCCATTATTATTGTACCAAAAGTATGGTGCTGAGGTTATTATGAAATTTTTTTTTCTGAAGAATGTGTTGAGGTTATTTTGTACTCTAACTGTATATTTTTATACTACCATTCTAGCAAGAGTACTGTAGAATTGAGTTTGCCAGGCTAAGGTTTTGCAACTGTGCAGTGCTGATCAAGCTGGCAAGTTGCAGAGAAGTATAACAATAATAATATTGTCCACAAGATATAACTTGCAAGTTGAGTAATTGATAACTTCCAAAGCAAATAGTAGTGCCCCAAAAAAATTGCATTACAAGATATCCATTTGATTATTTATCCTTATTTCTGCAGGAGAAAACTTATATCAGTTCTGAACCACAACAAAGAGGTATCATATGATGCATTACCAAAGTCAATACAGTACTAGTGGGCCTTATTTTAGACCAAAGGTCAGAAGACCCAGCTTATATTTGAAAGCTGAAACTAGCTTGAGGCCTTGAGGTGAGTATTAGGTTTGCTATAAATTCTCCAAGAAAAAAAATGTGTTGATTTCTTGGAAATAAAATAGAAAACAAATTATTGGGAGTTTTATTTTTTTATAGGCTCCTTTACAAGGATTAAACTATACTCACAATTATCATTAAAGATAATTAAATTTTCAATCAATTTTGTTGTTTGGTGTCATATCTTTTGTCCATTTTATATTAGTCACTTCACTTGGGGCCTGGGGGAAATGACCTTAGTAGATAAAATGCTCATACATAACGACTTAGTGCTAATCGATGCACATATATATATATATATATATATATATTTGCACGTGAACTGAAAATTTAAAAAACAAACAGTACTCCAAGTAGTACTAAGTTTTTTTTTCTCTTCTACTTGTCCTGTGCCTCATCACCAGGCTAACTGGCTAAAGCATGTAGAGAGCCATGGAGGCAACCACCTTGCACGTTCTAAGATGCCAAGCTTTAGTTACTGTGACCATTAAGTGCTCATGATAATTTAATTAACTACACAATTACTAGGCTCATGATCTATTCCAGATGCACATGGGAGCCTCAGTGTGTTGCTTATTTTTGTGTGGTGAGAGTTTTTTTTTTTTGAAAAAAAGAAAGAAAACAATTATGGCTCAAATGTTACCGGTAGTATATAATAGCACTTGTACTATTTGGTTTTTATTTTAATTTATTTTCTCTAACTTTGCTCTAATGCTGTGGTACTCTTGGACCTCCTGGCGTGGCCTTGTGTGATCTCTAAGGCCGCACTTATTTTTTGGGGGAAGTTGACTTTGTTTTGAAGGTGGAAGTTCTGCAGATGAACCCATCAAGTTGCTCACATGATGATGAAACATAAAAATGTGGTCACATACTCACATGAACACTGTGGACCTTGTTTTCTTTTCTTTTGTGCAACTAGGATACTACTTAGTTTTCTTTTTTAGTTCAGCTGGTTAGTGAGCCGGCCGGCCGCCAATTGTACGATATTCTTTTTTTAATATTATGCATACTGAATTTCTTAAAAAAATATTACGCGTAATGAAAATTGTTTACATTTTTTATCAGTTCAAGTATCATGGCTTAAACTATTTTGTTTGAGGTGAAACTCTGTTTTATTATGTATGATATGGTATACTCAGGTAATTTACACCCAAAACCTCAAACTTTCATTTTGGCAGCTCAAAAAATAATCCAGGCATGAGAAAATTGAGTATTATATATTAGGGTTAAATAAACAGTTGTACTATTATCATGGTGGATATATATATTGGCTAATGCACCAATTATAAGATGGTTTCTGCGTCATTCACAGTACCATGCTCACATGCTAGACTTTGTTTTATGGAAATTCTCTTCCTTTTCCCCAAAAGCAGCTTTGCTACATCCTCCATAGTTGGTGGCTAATAAAGCACTGTTAGTGGCTTGCAAGTAGTACTGATTTATTTTTTAATTAAAAAACCATTGTGTTCTCCTGGGGCTCAGCCTACTTGTCCTATTTCTTTTGTGGCAAGCAAAAATCTAAGCTGCCAGAATGCATTAGACAATATATAGATTCCTGGTCCCTTGAATACAAATTACAAACCCCAAATTGTAACCTAATCACCTGCACACTTTTGCAGAAGAAATGCTGGCAGTATATGACCTGGTTGCAGACTTTCAGCCTAGCCAAAAAGATCACATATATTTGTCTAACCATAATTAAATTTGCCAAAAAATTAAGACTTGGATGCAAATGCTAATCCCAGCATGTTGGTATATATTGCCGCATGTCTTAGGTTTTATATGACAGCAGCTGTGGTGCTGCAGGAATCAAGCTGGCAGCACGTTAATTATAATTAGATTATGATTACTTGGCCTCTTGTGAAAGCATTATTTTTGCAGGTTTCCTAAGCAATCAATTAAGAGGTAGAGTTAAGTACTTTAGCCTTTAGGGAAGTTGTTTATATATGATGATACTTTGCAATTGGAACAGTTGCTCTGGGAACTGTTAAAACTAGTTAATTACCACTACAACTATCAGGTTAATTAGCACATAATAGCCAACTTGGTGAGTGGTGGTGGATCATGCAAGTCTACTTGCAGGCAAGCATGCTCAGTCTTTTGTCTTCTAAGATGTTTGTTCTTAAGAGCTAGCTAGCTAGCTCTGCGTTCCAAACTAGCCAGTTCAATCAGCAGAGTTGGTCTGATGATAAAATATATATGTACATATACGCCATATAAAATCATTAGTTTTCCATATATTTGGAGATTGGTCAGGACTCAGATGGATATATGTAGGGTGATTGTGGCATAATTCACATCACAAGATGCTGCTAATCTGTTCTCAGATTACCTAGAGGTCAATGGTGGTAAACTGGTAACTAAGAATCCGTCAGAAGTTGCTATAATAATAACATGATTACATCATTATCTAAAAAAATATGATTACATGAACTAATGCTAGATTTCCTGCATAAAGGTGCTTAACTACTCGTCGGCAATGTCCAGGATTTCCTGCAGAAACTAATGCTAGATTCTCTCTCTTTCTACATACTAGTATAAAATTCTGTTACACTTTGTATAGCTTTGTTCCTCGGACCACCATGAAAGTTTGCAAGCTTGGCTTGCATCTGCTTCTTCTCTGAAGATTTTTCTTTCCATCCGGTGAGAATCTTTAACTAGTCATCTATCAAGCTTAGTTCAGAGTCATTGCAATTTCCTTGGTTCATGCTTGCATGTTTCTGAGGAAGCAGAGATGGCTGGATGTATTCATTTCAGAGTTGATACAGTGAACCTGTTTATTGTGATTTTTCTTATACAAGAGGTTGTATACTAGTTCATGCTTTTTTTATCAGATAAAGCCTGCAAAATAATAATACAATTCATCATTTAACACTCATACCTTTAAGTGGACTTCAATCCTTTTATTTTGTTATTCCATTCAAAAGGCCACAGCCATTCCAGTTCCTGTGCTAATGAAAGAATATATGCAAAAGAGGCCCAGCATTGTCAAATCTGGTATATAAATTAATCGAGGGAATAAAAAATATAATCCTATATCAATGATATATAGTGTAGATCTTGGTTTGTGTTCAGTGTGAGGAGTTAAATAAATGCTGAGATGGTTTTATTGTACGCATGGGCTCCCTCCATTTCACAGTTCTAGCTGTCTAATGCCTTTCGGACTGACCAAGGTACACATCACTAGATCCAAGAAAAATGAAATGCATGATGTAACCACTTAAGTCTATTCATATCATTCAAGCATGAATGTATGAATATGGTTATAGATTGGAAATATCGAAATATTAATTCACCATTTCTTGAATTGAAAAAAATCCCAGAAAATAATAAAAGCATTGTTAATAGAGTAGCCAAAAACTGTAATGTATAAAGCGTATAGCACAAATGACAAATTACTGAATGCCTATATCGAATTTCACTTCATTTTTCCAATTAGAAGACTCTTGATCTGTTTCCTGATCTCAGTTTTCTTTCCTTCACCCCAATTACTCACTGTTAGGTTGTTCAGTCAACCCTAAATTTGTACTGTTTAGTTTATAACCACACTAAAATCGATTATCAGATAGGCTATCATAAATAAGTATTTGCGATTAATTAACCAAAACTTATGCTGGTAGGGATCTAATGGGGCAATGCTGGCGAGATGACAGCACCAATTATAAGAGTCACACTGATTAATTAATATAGTCAATCAACTTGTATTTTTAATTTTGTTAGCAAGTACTAATCAAGAGGAGAAAACCGTCCTTAGTGTGCACGTTTCCTGGAGAGGAGATGATACTACTTGCTGTATTAGTAGTAGTTGATACAATGGACCTGTGCGTTGATGCAGCTTTACTAAAAAACAACTCATCGTTTAAAGGACATTTTAGTTTTTAACTTACAACTACTTTTGAATGTAGTGCAAATGAAGGGCATCAAAAGTTAGTCTTGAACTGTTGTATGCATATAAGTCTAAAACTTACTTGTACAGTTATATTAGAGGGGATTATGGTTCTGATGACCATGGACTGTTATTACTGCCGAGCATTCCCGGCCTGTACTTTGCCCCAGATACAGACTCAGCATCGAACTATCAACATTGCAAGTAAAAGTTTAATATTGTATTCGGTTTTATATCGATTTTTCTTTCAATATTACTTATTTTTAATTTCGAATTTCAGTTATTTTTAAATTGTAGTCCTACATGAACTCTCTTTTTTCCTTTTCCTAATTTCCTAATTTATTTTGTTTTTATTTCGAATTTTAATTAATCTCGTATTGGGTTACTCTTTTTCTAATATTGCTTATTTTTATTCCGAATTTCAGTATATTTCAAAATTGTATTCCTACTTGAACTCTTCCTTTTCTTTTCCTAATTTCTGAATTTATTTTTTATTCTAAATTTTAATTAATCTCATATTGGATTCTTATATAGACTCTTTTTCTAATATTGCTTATTTTTAATTTCGAATTTCAGTTATTTCTAAATTATATTCCTAGTTGGACTCTCCTTTTTCTTTTTCTCCGATTAATGTGGGAATTTCTAGTTTTCACTGCGAACGTGGCGCCTTCTTTTAAAACTGTTTTAATAATATAATAGATAGATAGATAGATTTATAGATTTAGGGCCTGATCGGCCGCTGCCACAGCAATCCAATCCGAACACCCTCTAAAGGCCACGCTAACTCTACATGCCTAAATATATGGTGGAGTGGCAACAAATGACATGGACACATAGACATGAAATTTATTTTAAAAGCTTACTAAAAGGTTTTTTTAAAAAAAAAAAACAAGAGTCATGTTTAGTACCCTCACATTTTTTTTCTTCTCCTGGGTAAATTGTTGTTCAATTGGAAGGACATCACAACCGCACACAAGCTCTCAGCTCAGTTGGCTGCCCATGCCATTTAAAGGGCAGAATAGGCTAGAAACTCCTGGCAATTTTCAATGTTTAAGTAGTTGAAGTAAGATGATTTTTCAATCATAGACAGAGGATCAGCTCCTTCAAATTAATTAATTATCAGCTCACTGTTTGTCATTATGTCGAGCATAATGGGCATAACAATGCAAATTGTGCAATTATGAAGTCAACAGCGCTGCAATATTGTCCCCACGGGAGGAAAACTCAATAAACTAAAAAAATGTGTTTTCCGTTTTTATATTTTATAAATTATACCCGAAGCAAGTGGATGGTGTCTTGTGTCGACGAAATCATATAGGCTTAATTTCTTCTCTCTTTTTTTTTGGGGAGGGGGGGGGGGGTTGGGGTGGGGTCAATTACATGCATAGGCGCTAAGAGAATTTCTATTTTAATTGTTTGATCTCTAAAAAAAGTTTAATTGTTTGATATATTTTTTAGAAAAATATTATTAGTGTGACCAGGCGGTGCTTGCCTATTAGTGTTAGTGATTTTTGTAACCTCCGCAGATAGAGAACAAAATCATCTTAGCAGGACTTTTTCACAAACAATTGGAGAAGTCACCCCAAACAAAAATTGTGGGCTGACCATGCTGCAATTGGGAAGAAGCAATTGGATCCAACGTTGACAATCGAGGTACTATATCTGTTTTTGCTATAAAAAAAACCCCATCTGTCATGACTTAACACCTGAAAAATATATGACATTTTTTAAATGCATCCTTATCTAATTTTAATATTCCATGTTAATAATACAACCTTTTCACATAGCATGATGTTCTCTAAAAAATCTCAACATGAACCTGAACAGAAAATTCTCCTACTTTCCATGAGTTCTTTCATAGTAGCAACAATGATGCCTTGGATCATTTGGGAAGATATCACTTTGGTCGCCTCCATACCAATACACATATTTTTTCTTGAATAATATCATATATGTTATCATAAAACATGTATAATGACCGATCATGATCCACCCATATCAAATTTTCTTAAATCCCAAAGAAGTGCTAAAAGTACGACGCAGAAGTTGCCGGTGCATACATGACTTCAACTACATGTTCAAATTCCAATGCTCGTAATCTAGTAAACTTTACTTATTAAACTTGTGTTCAAACATAATTGTGTACTTGTAACATGATATATATGTGCCTTTCATGTAATAGAAAAAAATCTTGAATTTAAAGATTAGAGATTATATAAAATGGCCCCAATAGCAACTGCAACACGACCTGCTTGTTTGGGGGAGCTTTAAATTTGGTGAGAATTTGAAATAAGAAAACCTCCTTCCGACTTATAATTTATTTTTTAAAGATTTTTATAACTACATCGTTCTGAAATCTGAACGAAAACTAGGAGATATTTAACTGATTTATCACTCTTACAAGTGATAATTGAGAAATTTATCACCGGATCCACGTTTAATAGAAATATTTGAGACCACATATCATTGATTATAAGTGATAAATCTTTAATTTTCACATCTTAAAAAGTGATAAATAGTTAAATGCCCTAGAGGGTCAGAAGAGATGCTGAGTTGAAAGCTTCTGAGTTTGTGTGAGTGAGTCGGTTGCTAGGAAGCAGAGAGCGCACAGATATGGCGCGCGAAGTCCACCTACCCTCCACAACACCCGCCCGATTTAAAAACTCCCTCCTCTTCTTCCTCCTCCGCTTCACCCGCGCCATTTTTTAACCCTTCCCCTCCTCCCCTCGTCGCTTATCACCGCGCCCACCGCCACAACCGGGGCGGCGACCAGATCGGCCGGAGATAAAAAAAAAAAATATTGCGCGGCCGCGGAGGGAGGGGGACGCGTCCCTCCACCTCCTCCTCCTCCTCCTCCAGTTGCGCAATTTTTTTTTCTTCTTCCCCTCGGCCGCGCGCGCACATGGCCCGTGGGCGCGATTCCTTGCACCCGTTTCTGCCCCCGCCCTTGCCATTTTATACTATTTCCTTCACATGGCCGCGCCCTTCTTGCTCCTCTCGCTGCCATTAGATCCTCCGCTAGCTCTCTCGCCCTCCGTGTTGCGTCGCATTGACCGTCCCTGCTGTTCTTGCATTGCGCTTGTGGGAGTGGAGAGTCGTCGAGCGGAAGAAGAAGGAGGAGGAGGAGGAGGAGGAGGGTGGTGGTGGTGGTGCTCTGTTCAGTTGTCTCTTCCAGGTGGGTTTCCTCCTTGATTTTTGCGCTCCCTCGATCGAAATCGCCGGTCAGGTGTTTCGTCGAACGGGTGGTGGGCATCGCGCGATTTGGTCGAGCTGGTGTGGGTTTTTGCGTGGTTCCCGGTGTGTTTCTAGTTTGATCGAGTGTGGTTCGTGATTCTTGAAGAGGAAGACTTGATCTTGGCTTACTCCGGGGTTACTTGTTCTATCTGTCATTTCGTCAAATGGGTGGCGGGCATGTGATGTGACAACATAGCAGTGCAAGATCGAACAGCTCGCTGATTTTGCATATGCTGTTGCTTTCCTGCTTATTTAGTTGTGACCCATTTGGCTTTTGCCAGGTATATACTTGATTTGATTCTTACTGAGTCAAGCAAGTCGGATACTTTGAGAGTTCATTCCAGAGATTTGTGTCTCTGTAGTCGCGATTCATCTTTACTACCCACATTTTCTGTCTGATTTTATGATGTCAGGATTATGAGGGAATATTAGATTTTTTTTTTACTTTTGTTCACTGTGTCTTCCCTTGATCCAAAGATGCTCCAGCTGCGTCTTAGGAAGGAAAGGTGCCATCTTTATGGCTTGGAAGATGAAATTTCGTCTAAAGGAGATCTTCATGTCTGCTTTTGATGCTGCAGTGATGAATGTTTTCTTGGTTGCATCAATTCATCAAAGCTGAACGACATTCCAGCAAAGCTGACTTCCTTTTGGCATTTTAGCCACAGAAGATCTCGTTTGGAAATCAGAAGTTTCCACGATCCAAATGAAACTTTAGACACATATTTTCTTCACACACACACTGCCTTCGTTTGATCATATTTTGCTCTCATCATCCTTTCAATTTCTTGATCCCATTTTGAATTTGAGAATTGTCCAACTGATTTCATATATTTAATGTATTCAATTGGAATAGTTCTCTTAGTTTGGCACTGAGTTAACCTGATGTTTATGCAGACAAGAAGAATTTGCTGATTCTTGACGAGTTATACTATAAACCTATGACCTTATACCACTCTTACTGTACTTTGAAGTGAAAAATTGTGCTGCAATGATTGCAATGTTGAGTGGCATTTCAATGTGACTGGGTAACTGAAGCGCTTAATATTGAGAAAGATGGGGGACGAATACCTGGCTGAGCCTGAGGATGAGGTGGCCACATCAATGTGGCCTGAGAATATAGGGGATAAACACCAGAAGCAGTTCAGAATGGAAAACCTTGGGAAGGACCAAGATGCACTCGAGGATGCTAATTTTCAACAGAAGCCTTCTTCTGTGGATTTTCACCGCCTTATGGAATTGGCAAATTCTGAGAAAGGTGTTTCTCAAATGCAATACTTTGTGAAGCACTGGGAATATAAGAGGGCGAATACTGCTCGGCTTCTAAAGGAACAAATTGGTCTTCTTTGCCAACAGAGGAAAGAGATTGAACAAAGGAAGCAACAAATACTGGAGGAACAACAATTACAGGATGAAAGTTATTATGCTGTTAAGCGGCAAGTACCAATACTAGATGAAGTTTACAAAGATGAATGGAAGCGTCCGAGCAAAAAGAATGATGACCTTTCTCATAATCAAGAACTGAAAATAGATGCAGAATATGACAGTATTTCGTACTGGAAAGAGAGGGCGATGCAATTAGAAAAGACACTTGAAGCCAGTCTTCAAAGGGAGCGTTCATTGGAGGAAAAGTTGGAGGAAAATATAAAGAATCTTCAGTCACATACCCCAGTTGAGGAATTCTCTGGAATGTTAAAACGGGCTGATTACTTCTTGCACTTGGTTCTTCAAAGTGCTCCTATTGTTATTGCTCATCAGGTATTGATTTATCTATGTCCACACCTGTTACAACTTGCCATATATATTGAACCACCATGTCAAATAAGGTTGAAGACCATGCACTGAACATGAATTCGATGATAGGAAGAGATTAATAACAGATACTGTTTTTCTTTTTTTTTTCCCTTTCAGGATGCTGACTTACGGTACCGGTTCATATTTAATCACTTCCCGACATTGGCTGATGAGGTAATTTAATTTTGTTTGATACCTTCAACTTTACATCCCTGTCAGTTTTTCTGCTTAATACTGTTTACCTTCTTTTAATCTGAACTCTAGTAGTTTTCATGTACTGCAATTTTTGGTTGAAATATAACCTATTTTTTCAGGACGTTATTGGTAAGACAGATTATGAGATATTGTCAGGTGAGGGTATAGAAGAGATGAATAATGTCAAGAAGGAGGTCATGGCCAGTGGTAAGGCTACTAAGAGAGAGTTTGTATTTAATACACCGTTGTTTGGAGCAAAAACGTTTGTGACATACATTGAGCCAGTATTCAGCAAATCTGGGGAAACGATTGGTGTGAATTATGTTGCAATGGACATAACAGATCAGGTGATTTATTGAATTTAAAGTTCCTCTGTCATCCAGTGGAAATATTCTAACTTCCAATTGTCTGCGAAGAAGTATCTATTAACATGTAGATAATTGGCATTAATGATCAATTGCCATCTTTTACATGATATGACTAGGTTCATGGTTTTAATTTCAATAATGCACATTGAAACCTACTTGCTGTGATTGTAAACCTATTCACTGATAAACCTTTTGAAGTTTGGTAATCAAATTGTGTTCGTACAGTTTTATTAATGTATTTTTTGCTTCATGGTTCTCAACCACAATATACATTTACTCCTTAACTTCAGGTTAAACTAAGAGAGAAAATGGCGGACATAAGGGTGAGAGAGGCTGTCCAAAAGGCCAAGGAGACAGAACTTAGCAAATCTCTTCATATAACAGGTTTGTATCTTTTATAATATCAATTTAGTGCATCTGAGTTAGTATGGTACACTGAATACTTACGTCATCTTGCAGAGGAAACAATGCGAGCAAAACAAATGCTAGCCACCATGTCACATGAGATCAGGTCTCCTCTTTCAGGGGTTCTTAGCATGGCTGAAATTCTTGCAACTACCAAATTGGATAAAGAGCAATATCAGTTGCTAGAAGTTATGCTGTCATCTGGAGACCTTGTATTACAATTGATCAACGACATCCTTGATCTTTCCAAAGTGGAGTCAGGTATCTTAAATCATATTGTGTTAGACATTTTTCTCTCTTGTTTTTACGTGGTTTCTAGGAGATTCTGAATTAGCTGTAGGTACAAAATATTCTCGAAAAAACAAAAGGAAGCTACAAGTACATATGTATGCAATTAACATATACATTTCCCTTTCCACTGAGTTCTGTTTGGTAAAAAAGTAAGAAATGTGATTTCTGTGAGTGGAGATGGCTCTAGAAACATTACTTCAAAACCTGGCTCTTGCATTTCCATTTGTTGCTCCAGTTATGTCTCTTTGATGTGTCCAATATGCTTGAAATCTGAAGTGTTATGCTTCTACCTTCGTTACCTCAGGGGCTATGAAATTAGAAGCTACGACATTTAGACCAAGGGAAGTAGTTAAACATGTACTCCAAACTGCGGCAGCATCTCTGAAGAAGGAATTGATCCTTGAAGGGTGCATAGGTGATAATGTTCCATTGGAGGTATTGTGAATTAACAATAGTTTGTTCTGGCCATTTTGCCTATAATCTTCAGGTTTTGTATTTATTTATCTACGGTCTGTAATTCAATTGCCTTAAGTTAGAAATGGTCTACCCACGTACAAAAATTGAAGTGTTTTATGAGTAGGCAATATCTTTGTCAATTTAGGGATTCGTCTGACTGAAAGATTATTCAATTGATTTCAGCATTTTTTAAATATGTATTGTTATAGGTCACTGGTGATGTGCTAAGGATTCGGCAAATTCTGACCAACCTAATCAGGTAAGGATTGCATATTTGAAAAAGCATACTAGTCTTCATACAGGAGGTCTGGTGAAGATAGAAACATTTTTTATTGGATATAACACAAAATATGTGTACTATAGTATGATAATCTTTTGTATTTGGAATCATTCCAGCAATGCAGTGAAGTTTACACATGAAGGGAAGGTTGGGATAAATCTACATGTTCTAGACAAGCAGTCACCAGGATGCAGAATAGAAGATGAGCAACTTCATACAAAAGCTCATTCTGCACCAGCTGCTGCAGCAGAACATTTTTCTGCCTCTCCAAGAAAGTGCGATAATGATACTTTGGGCTGCTCCAATCATGAAGATGCTTGTCAGACTGGCATTCCATCAAATGATAACTTTGGGGAGCATCGTGAGGGAGAAGAAGTTGTTTGGCTTCGCTGTGATGTATATGACACTGGGATAGGAATACCAGGTATTTCCTGCTATTTGTTGGTTATACATGATGAAATTTTTTTTGTAGTTAGTAGAACATGTTTTTTTATATTTTACCTGACTAAATTACTTATTTTGTTCTTCTATCACCTGCAGAGAAGTCCCTGCCTTTGCTATTCAAGAGGTATATGCAAGCAAGTGATGATCATGCAAGAAAATATGGCGGAACAGGGCTTGGCCTTGCGATATGCAAGCAGCTGGTAAGCTTTCATTTATGCTATACACAATTAGGATATTAAGTTATCATGTGTGCATTAAACATTAGTATCCGGACAGAACAGTAACAGCTAAGCGTTAACTCAAAGCTATCACCTGCAACTTACAGTTAAACATTTCACTCATTTTTACAATGGTTTAGGTGGAGTTGATGGGTGGCACTCTAACTGTGGTCAGCAAAGAAAATGAAGGATCAACATTTTCATTTGTTTTGCCTTGCAAAATTCCTGTTAAAGAGGATCACAGTGATGATCCAGATGATATGCCCAGTTCTGGTGGTGATTTCACTACTAGTGATATAGAAGGGTCTTTCCTTTTCAAGCCACAAGCACGGCCTTATCTTTTGTCATCTGGAGTTTCAGTAATGAACAACACCAAGTTGATCGGTGGAAACCTGTTCTATGATCCTCCAAACATACTAGAAGACCGTAAGCCGTTCTCAAATGGTTTCATGTTAGCAGAAGATCATTCGACAAATTCTGCCTCTACTGCTCATCAATCAAATGGTCCTAGTGTTAGCAGCACAAACGAAGAACAACATGATAATGCAATGGTCATTGAACTGGATAGGCAAGCTGAACGGTTTTCCAGTTCACGAGGTGACACAGCATCAGTTTCAGGGCCAATTCATGAGGAAAGGGAACCATGCAGAGTTCATGAAGAAAAATCACTTAACAAGAAATCCAAGTGTTCGCCAAGTAGCAATAAGGCAAAGATCCTCCTCGTTGAAGATAACAAAGTCAATATAATGGTGGCAAAATCAATGCTGGAGCAGCTTGGCCATGGAATAGATATCGTAAATAATGGACTGGAAGCAATTCGTGCAGTACAGAAGCGCCAATATGATATTATCCTGATGGTATGACAAGAAATATTTTCATTACCTAGCTGTAAATTCTATATTAGCATATACTTTGGTAATCCATATTTACTTAATCAGTTCATCAATATGTCATTATCACCTAATTTTTTAATTGCCTCACTTTGACATTGCTATGTTACATCAATATTTCCATATAACAGTTGCAAGCATTACATGAAGTCATTAATAGGTCACTTTTTCACTGGGAAATAATAGAATTATAGAACACTTCTGCATTAAAAATGTGGAGCTGAAAGCTTTTAACCTTTTAGGTAATGGACCTAATATAACACCTTATGGGTAATGAGACATACATAATTTTGGACCTACCTACCTATAGCAAGGGCAACATGATCGACTGACTTGGTTCAGCCTCTTTTTTTCTCAAGCCCCATCTGATGTTTTTGGCAATGTTTAGCTGTTATCAATATTCCCATGTCACAAGTGAGCCAGCATATTCGGTATTCTTGCTAGTCCTAGACTTTGTTGTTCTTTACAATCTCACCTCATGCTTTCATATCAATATCTATGTCAAGAAGAACTACAAAACCATGTGAAAAGTTGTCGTATATTAAAACTTTTACCTCTACCCTTCTGCTATAGCGGTAATGCTGTTTGCTTGACAGGATGTTCACATGCCAGAAATGGATGGCCTACAAGCCACTAAATTTATCCGTTCTTTTGAGAATACTGGATGTTGGGACGCTTCTGTAAAGCCCGAACACGATCAGATGATAGCTGGCTCAGCTAATTTGTCTGATTGTACACACATGAAAAAGCAAGGAATGCGGGTTCCTATAATTGCGGTAAGTTTCCAAT
The DNA here is from genome assembly GCA_000573905.2 of Oryza punctata. NCBI lineage: Eukaryota > Viridiplantae > Streptophyta > Magnoliopsida > Poales > Poaceae > Oryza > Oryza punctata. Next base: position 33,642,676 of record CM002493.2, read on the forward strand.
TTCATCCTAACTCCTATAACAGGCTTACTCCCCTGCTAGGTCAGATATTTGGTCCAGCCTAGATCACTTGCAAAACGAATTTCCAAATGCTCATGTTTAGAATGATATAAGCCGCTGAAGGTGTTGTTTTCAATTTTAAAGAATCAGCCTAGATTTGCAAATAAAGAAAAACAGAATTACATGAAGTTTCTCTTTCATGATAGATAGTTTAAGTAGATTTCATTTTATGACATTTCTAAGCATGTCAGTTACCAGGATTGAGGACATTTATATAGGGATTAAACATATTAAGTTCATATTTTTCCGGGACGCTATATAACCCCAAAACTCTTCTGTTTCATTCAGATGACGGCAAATTCATTTTCAGAGAGCGCCGAAGAGTGCCTTGCTGCAGGCATGGATTCCTACATATCTAAGCCTGTTAACTTCCAAAATATTAAAGAATGCCTGCAGCAGTATTTGCCACCCCAGTGACTGACTAATTATTGTAAAGTAGAAAAGGCAATTTGTAGTTAGGAAAGTTTTGTGAAAAATCACATCGGTCTTTTCTTGTAAATCTTGTTCTCTGGATGCATCAAGGATGCACAATAAATATAGGGTATCCTGTCTTCTCAATGATCTACATTACTTATTGGAAGACATAAACTGAGCTCTTTTTTGGAGAGCATTCTGACCTAGCCCCATCGGTAAGATCATATAGCTAACTCAAAACTTTAGGGTCCTCATTTGTTTTATGGGACATATATTGTACCACTTGTATATAGTTCTCCTGGAGGTTCTTATCTTTTAGCAATTAGCCATCTGTATCATGAGCAACATCAGTTTTATGATGATGTGATGAAGATTAAATCTGTCATGTTTCTGATGTAAGATTGCAATTAATATAAAGCATGCCAATGGATTGTGATAACAAAATCGTCAGGTTCAAAAGCTGGAGTTTGCTGGTTTGCCTATTTGGCTATTTCCAACCCCCATCTTGCTGCAAACTTATGCTAACTCCCTCTTCATTTGTACTTCACAAAAGAATACTGTTTTAAGATGCTTGCAGTCACACACAAGTTAATTTAACCATAATTATTGTTTAAAATGTAGGTTTTGGCATATAAGTGTAACCAAGTTTACCCTAACAAGAACTTCCATAAGACTGTACCTGTTTATCTTTTTTTTTTGGATTCATGCAAAGAACTAAATATTCATGTCTTGTTGGCTTTAGAAAGTCCAAACGGCTTCCTTTTTTGATGGGAGGGAGTAATACAATGTGCAAAGCTTTTGCCTATTCTTCACAAAATAAAACAGGATAGATGACACTTGATATATGACTATATAGGGTCTATTAGGGAGAGCTTCAAGCTACAGCAGTTTCCCCTAGAATCAGAAACTCTCCAAATAGTTCAGCTTTTGGTTCAGATTCTGAAAAACTGTAGCTGTAGAATCCAGAAAATGAAATAGAGGCCAGAAGCTGGGATACCCAGTTTTTTCCAAATTCTCAGAGACTGACTACCAACCAGCTGATTCTCAGAATTTTAAGCTCCCTAAACAGGCAGTCACCCAACTATTTCTGAATTAAAGCCGTCATATTTTTGATGTGAAACAAATGTTAATAATTGGCTTCAAACATTTATGGCTTGCACCCAAAAGTCAGATGTCTTAAAGTCATTGTCCTTTTCTGTTATCATTTTCTCTTGCAAGTGAAATACTAGCACATAACTGCTAAACTTTCCTATTACAACTCTTCTGTTTCTTTTTATAGATGAACGATTTAATCTGCAATATTCTGTTTCTTATCCTAGTTTGATGCTGTAAAAAATTTGTCCTGACCTCCATTAAGCTATGATAATGGTCATACTATATATGCGAATGCTTTAAACCCATCTACACTATTTATGTGACTGCGTTATCATTGGATGGTTGTGTGCATCCTTAGTTTGTGCAGAGGCTGGAAGTTACTTCCGTAAATCTTAAAAAACATCATAAGAAGTTTCTGACGCGTTTTATCATATATAATCATGTTTCCGCGTTTCGTGCATCATGCTATATGCGATGAGTTGGTACCGGTTGACATGTACAAATGTTCCCAGCTTAAAAAGTACAATCTCAGCAATAGTAAGTGTTTTTACCTTTGATAAGAGATTTCTCATTAAGAAATGGTCCAGGTCCAGAGGTTCTTGCAGTTATACTTTAGGTGCCCACAGTAAATTCTAAGTTTTATTATTGAATATAGCAAGTTTTAGCAAGGAGAACTATAAAAAAAATCCATGAGTCCCCACACAAGGATAAGAGAAACGCTAAATGATCTCCCCAAGATCATTATGTTGGATCAAATCAAACATCACATAGTAATCACTTTGCTTTTTCTGAAGGGGACCTGCACTAATCCCAGTGTTACTTACTTAATCCCCTTTGCACCAAATCTTTTCTCTTTCATGCTCAAACTTGAAGCATCATTTCTCAATTACAGCATTATCCTTTTTCTGGCAGATGATCCCGGAGCTATTTTATAAAGATTTGGTTCTGGTTTAGCATTCATAATTTATTCCTGCCTGCAAGTGCTGGTGTCACTAGCAGCAGTGGAAAAGGGGAATTCAGAAAGGGACCTTACATTGCCATGGATAAAGCTCTCTTTTGCTTCATGTTCAGAGAAAGTTTTGTTCTTTCAGCAGTGCAGAGCAGTTGAGCACAAGGGCTGCTTGAGTTATAGTTGATGTATCATGGATCAAGCTTGTGGACAATGGTGGTGTCTCTTTCGTGCATTGTTCTCGCATCGTTTGTTCGTCATCTCGACTGCGATCGATCATAAGAGGAAGCTACAGATTGGGATACAAGTGGGTCAGCGGGTTAGCCGCGAACCCACTTATAAGCAAAAATAAGCGGGTTTGCGGCTTATTTTAACCTATAAATAGGTTTTGTGGATTAGCTACTTCCACCCTTAGCTACAGATCAGCTCACCAGCAGACATTTTCTGCTAGTGATCTTCAGTTACAATGGTGCCACTGAATTCTACAGGCACCAAAAGAGGCCAAGTTGCTGGGCATATGCTTAGGTTCATGGATCTTGCTCGCTTATGTTCCTGTTTGATAAGCAGCCCTTCTGCAAAATGTGCTTCAACTCATGATCATCCGTTCACCTAAAGTCTGCTCATTGGGTAGGCATTTTTCTCTTTGTTTTTAAACCCAAAAGAAGATGATACTCCTAATTTTTTCATCCTTCAGAAAACTGAATTGATGCCATGCAGGTATGCAACCAGGTTGTTGGACTTCATTGGTGTTGGCATCTTCTGAAGCATCAGATGCTCTTCATCACAATCAAGAACTCACTAGGAAGCTCACCATGGCAGCAGCAGCAGCAGCAGTAGCCAAATGCATCTGTCAGATTCCTTTGCTTTCACCTTGCAGCTACTATTTTCATAAGACCTTGGCACAGTAACCATTCCTGCATTTCCACATATCCCAAGCAGAACAGAATCTGCAGCTGCAGCCCACAGGGAGAAGCTGCAGCTGATGGAATCCATGTCAAATGGTGCCATTGATTCGGCCATCTGATATTCCTATCGTCCAATGCGGCATCGGCACGTCGACACGGGAAGATATATCATCCAAAATTCCGAATAATTGTACAGGAAATTAAGGCCAGTTGAGGCAGATGCATGCAAGTATTTGAGATTCTGAAAACATGCTGGGTCGACAGTGACGAGGTGTGCAACGCACCAGATGCAGATTCAGTTCACTGAAAGAAAAAAAAAAAGGGTAGGATTCTTAAGTGTTGTTCTTGCGCATCAACTGGCAGTGATGCCTGTGTTAATGCGTGGTTTAGTGCAGCACAAACCAGCAGCTTAGCCTCCTGCGTTGGAGCAGACGCACTGACGAGTCTGTCGAGAGCGATGTGTTTCGATGGTAGTATCTCACATGTCAACAGGTGTTGCAGAGAAGTTGAGATTGAGTTTTCTGTGGCAATATAATCGTCATTTTCTTATATAGAACTATTGAAAAATATAAGATGTATTAGATTTCTTTCATAATATATTATCAATAACCACAGAATTAATATCATATGAAAACATTTTCAATTACAAATCTAATAATACTTACATGCACACACTATACATATATTTTTTATTTAATTATTAGTTAACATTTTTAAATATTGATTTTTGTCAAAAATAAGTACGCCTTATATTTTTAAAGGGGGAGAAAACAAATACGCTTTATATTTATATTTTTAAAGGGAGAGATTACTAAAGAATAACTCAGCGTGACTTGTTTATACTCTATATAAGACTTCTAGAGTAATAATTAACACGTATCCTGAGCAATTACTATGTTACCCTTGGTAATATTAATTCCTTCTCCTAAATTACCATTTATAAATGAAGGGTGGATATTAATTGGTTAAGGAGATACTGGAGGTACCTCCAAGCACCGTAAAAAACCTCTCACCGTACGGATTAGCCCAAAACCAACTGATAACTAATGAATCAGGAGTGATCTCCCCTATTTAATGAGGGGTATTCTAGACTTTCATCATACTACTTAATTTTTTTCTAGAATTGCTAGAAACCTTTATTTTAGGATGGAGTAAGAAATTAGGATAAGCAATGATATTTTGATATAACAAAATTGGTATATTGCTTGCTTTGTGCGACTAATTTTTGCTGAACTTAGCCTAAAATTGGTTCAACGTCTTAAATTTAACAACAAAAGTAAGCGAAATATCTTGTTTAATATCACTCAAAAAAATTTCAAAGCAAGGAGAAAGATGCAAACTACTATACCAAACTAAACTTAGCAAGACGTGCAAAAATGGTGAAATGTTGTTGATCCTGGCTGTCTCCAACAAAACAAAACGAACCTTTCAGTTTTGTCGACTTAAACCTTTACACATCATCTGGTATTCCGGTTGCATTCTTGGCATTTCCAGTAATACAATAATTAACTAATTAAAAGTAGTATATATCACTAGTTTTTTTTCCTTTTTAAAAAGTACTACTATGAGTAGTTGATGAGTGATCTCACTTGCCGTTATTCTGTTACGGTGTCGTTACTACGTGACGGTATTTCGTAAACAGTTTTATGGCCCTTACGTAAGTGATCGACCTGTACACTGTTTTGATTGGAAAGGGCTATATACCTACAATTTTTTTCATCCAAATTAACTCCTGCTTGCAAACGTCGATGTGGCATACTTCCATTAAATCATTAGATTTTTAAAAAATCTATGATTGAATGAAATGGTCGACAACTTTGTTTGTAAGAGTTTTATAAGAATTTTTTTTTAAAAAAATACGTGTAGTAGTGCTCATTTCGATTTAGTATGTCACCCAGTTGTTTCCTGACGGCCTTGGTCTTGTTGCTGTCAGCAAGTATAACGTGATGATAGATCAATCTGATGCCATAGCAAACTAGCATGACCGTACGCATGTGTAACGGCTTTGAACCGGAATTTTATCATCAGCAGTTAGGGCCGTTGTTTTTGGTTTGGTTTGATGCAAGAAGTTTAATTAATTTGGCATACTGCTAACTTTAGAAGGGTAGAGATGCTATTTAGACAAAAGCTTAGCTCGTCGTTACGTACGACTGGGGTTTGTCAAAGTAGTCTTTAATTAATTTCACTGTAAGGAAATACAATGCGCATGTTCTCTCAAATAATTTCTAGATTTCTGGAGTTTGAAGAATTTGTTCTCTTGAGTGAAAACCTATAGTCTAGTTTGATGGTTGGATCATTAGCCGCCGTTGGAGCTCTTTCTTTTGGTCCTACGAATGAAATAAGCGTGAAATAGCCGTAAGCAACAATATGGCGCACGCGCATGTGGTTTACTTTCAGAGACGTAGCTTTGGAGTACCATATCATTCTCTCTGTCTAAAGCGTAGCTAGCCACAATGGTAAATGAAGCTAAAGATAGTTTGCGTGTTATATATAGTTAGTTGCGACATGATATTTGTTGTCATGTTGTTAATTCTCCTTTTTTCCCTTTTTTTCCAATAGTTATAGGCTGTGTGTCCTAACTACGAAAGGTCGGGAATGGTAGATCGGGAATGGTCCTAGATTAACTGTATCAATTAATGTAAAACATATTTTTACTCTCTATGTTTGCTTGTTGGCTAAGCCAACTAAAATTTGATTTTTCAAAGTTAATTTTAAACTATTCTAGGAATTTTTCATCGTTTACTTTTTTTCCTTCTTGTGGCTAAATCTACTAGAGTAGAAATATAAAAGTCATGTCCTAAAACGATTTTTCATAGGCTCGTTTATTTTTCTATGCCTTATCAGCTGAAGCCAATCAATGGGATCGTTGGTACATGTTCCATTGAACTAGACAATTTGGTACTATTATTGAAATTAACACAACATTAATTATATTGTAAGAAATATATGCACGCCATCTGTTAAAAAAAATATATATGTACATACAGAAATAAACCCACAAACCTGAAAAAAGGATAGGATTGAGGAGAGATGCAACCTAGTCTTGGACATACCAACTTTTTGAAGGATATAGTTTAACAGGTGTACATATAAACTTCTAGAGAAGTCACCTATAGCTCATCATTGGTGACATTAATAAAGACAAGCATTTTTCGATCCCAGAAAAAAATGGATAGCAATGCCTTTTTGGCAGCATTTCATTGGTCATCCTGTTGTGATCGACTTTATGAGACACACACTCATTTGAAGATGTGCCTCGGAAGATATACACACCACATGATTTATGTCGTGTTTGGATTCGATATATCTTGCATGCACACATATTGAGTGCCACCTCATCTATCCACATATCGAATATTGAAGCCATGTATATAGCTTCTATACCTCCTAGCTACACCCTATTTTTTTTCCTCCATTGCAAGGTGTGCCAGCTTCGTTGTGTTTATATTCATTCAGTTGGCTAAATTAAGGAAAATCACAATATGTGTACAGAAAAAGGAATATACTAGCACATAGCTGCTATTTCAAATGAAGATACATGCTCCTAGCTTGTATCTCCAAACATATATTTGGATCGGTAATCGTCTAACGATTTTTAGCTGTCACGGCACGAATACTAATAATGCATCAAAATTGATAGAGATACTACTAGGAGCACAGTACGTTCCTAGTATTTCGAGCGTCAAACATACCTCAGCTCAGGTCCACCTCACCCCACGTTTTGTTATCCTGCTCTCAACGTTATCGAGTAAACGATTTACTTTGATAAAAACAACTTCCCTGCTTCCGATCCCACCCACATCCCGTCATCCCGCTCTCACCATTATCAGAGTAAACAATTTATTTCGATAAAAATAACTTTCCTGCTTCCGGTATATATTCTATTTTTCCCGTACCCAACCAACCACTCTCACTCCCACTTCATGTTTTCCTTTTTTTCGGATCTAAATCGATCTGCCATCCCAGTCCACAGATTGGTGACGCACCATAGAGGAAGAGGACGACACTGTGGCAGTTGACGACGGTGGCCGGCGAGCGGTGGCCGGTGGCGGTTGAGGCGAAGGCGCTGCTTCGGGCCTCGATGCTGAACACCGGGCAACACCTTCACCAGCAAGGAGGTGTTCACTTGGGCCAAGAGCAAGAACAGATGGCTGCTCCACATCGGCCACATTGACAGAACAAGAAAGTAAGGAAATGATACTCCAATTTGTATCTGCATACTCTCCTACACCTTCATGCATGACGCCCTATTTTTGCAAATCAAATTAACGTGCAATATGTAATATTACCTGATCTGAATTGATGGGCTGCACAGGTCCTACATTTGCACATTGTGCTCCATGTGGCTGACCGTAGATGATAGGGTGGAGTTAGCCGGTGATTTTGCTATTTTTCTTTTGCTCGTTGTCTCTGTGACATGAATGAGAACGTTTTTGTATTTTTTCAAGCCCATCTCTATACCATGCCGCTAAATCCTTCCATGATTCCATCGTCTACTACCGCTCGTCACCTGGTTGCCCTCTCCACTACCAGTCACAAGACATAGACCAGCCTCTCCATCCTTGTAGCAAGATCTAGCAAAGCCACCAGGATCCCAGCTTCACAACGGATTTTTGGCTGAATCATTTTTTTCTTTTCTAGTTTGATTCACTTGTGAGTAATTTTATCACTCATGTGTGGTTGAGCCTGTAAATTTTTCATTCATACGACCATTTTGTGATACAGATTAACAATACTCTTAATATCAATTTTTACTCTTATACTGTGTATTGAACACATCAGTATACAAATTAATACACGGTGGTTACGAAATCATGGGCTATATCGAGAGGAAGGTGGTAATTGTTTTACTCGCAGACCATGAAGTCTAAACAATATTTATAACACTGGTAAAAAAATTACTAGCGTTATAAACTGGTAGTAATTCTTTTACCGACATCCAGGAACGGTGTCGTACGATGTGGGGACATTCATGCAAGTAAATTATTTACTTTTGAAGGGGGCATTCATGCGGGTAAATTTGTTACTTTTGAATGAGCAGATGTGGGAAGGTGGGAGTAAATGGAAAACTCCGTAGAGTAAGTTTGTTACTATTGAAACGTGGAGAGATACTAGAAAAATATAAAACTCGGAAAGAAAAACTAGATGGTAAATATTTTACTAAAACACGAAAATAGAAAAATTGTAGAGAAGGAACGAAAACGGAAAAAATCTAGATGGTTAATATTTTATCTGGTCCTTTGATGAAGCACGGATAAGATGAAAAATTGAAAAAATAAACACGGAAGGTGGAGTGGTAAAAAGAAAAAAATGGATGGAGGAAAGGTGGGATACGGAGGAAAGGTGTGGGGTGGTAAAAAAAAGGAAAACCGAAGGGAGGGAGCGTTGTGCGACGCTGGAACAAACATTCCGCGGGCAGCACACGTATTAACGCCACCTTAAAATTGAACAGTTCTCTTAATTTGTTTTTTCAATTTGTGAAGTCAACCCAACCTCGGTTATCAATATATCAAAGATGTATCCGATAATTTTAAGTTTAATTCCGTGTTACTTTTATTCATTAATTTATTTTTGAAATTCAAAATGGATATAAAAAATTTGCACTTTTCGCAGCTTGGATTTGATCCCATGCATAACTGTCTATATATCTCAAAATAAAATAGAAAACAAGGTAAAAAAAAAGAACGCATGTATCACTACAGTGCAACCAGCAGTGTCTCGTACTCCTATAATAATTCCTCTCGCTGCGTATATGCATGCAGTTGTCAATCAAATCAATTTGATATTTATGTGTTGGAAGTCAAAGGTCAGAATGATATTAACCTTAATCCGAACCGAGTGCGACATCTACGCCGCACAGCACTTCTACCGTTGCACTTGCACGGACAAAACCACATAACCACCCAACTTAACAATCATCGATCGATCGGAGCTCTCGCAACATGTGAGCTGAACCACATGCATTCATGAGATAAAGCGAGGGGACTATATATAGTTAGCTATAACATATTATATAGGACGTGTTGGGTTTATCATAAGAGTTAAAACTTGACTAAGTTCATAAAAACATAGCACCATTTACGATAGCAAATCAATTTTATAAGACTCATTGTTAAATATTTTCTTAGTTATATTTATTTTGTGTTGAAAATACTTATTTTTTTCAAAACATGATATAATTTTTCTATAAACTTCTAAAAAAGTTGGACTTAGGATAAGTTAAAATCATTGAACAGAAATATTAATCGGTGTATTAAGGTGTAACTAATACATATATGTTTATGCCTCTTAGGATAGCAAAAATTCAATTAGTTCTTAATTTACACACGATATTAATTTATGATGAATTAAGAAAGAGGAGTAGCAGCTAGCTTTTAATCTGACCTCCAACTTCAACCAAATCGATGCCATCTCGCACTAATTAATAAAAAGGCATGCAGACTAGTTGGTAAGTGTATGTACTAGTAGCAAATTATAATGAACCAAACCATGGGCTACTACCGATGGGATTCCCCAAGAGTGGAATTAATTAATCAAAATCAATCACCATGTCAAATTAAGAGAAGAGTTGCCACTTGAGAAAAGGTGGCAGAGACGTACATATGTTTCTCTTTTTTTCATCTTTCTCTTTCGCCCAATAGGATTGTTCTGTTGGCAACCATGCATGGTTAAGTTTGATATAAGTAGTTTACGCGGAGTTGACTCTTGAAACATGATGTGCTTTGTTATATACAGTATTATTGTTGTAATAGTTTATGCCACATTTTCGTAGTTCTAATCTCTACTTTTACTTTTTATGAGTAGTCCCTTCATATTTAAATATATAACTTTGTTAACTTTTGAACGTTTGAATGTTTATACTACAAAATAATTAGTGTAAATATATATAAAAAAATAAGCCATGCTTGATGGCCTTTAATAAGAAAACAAATCAAAATAAAATAAATAGTAATATTTACACTAAATTTTTATTAATACAAATGGTTAAACATCATATCCAAAATTCATATAATACTAGCTAAAGGGCCATTCTTTGCAAAGGATATTACAAAAGATAAAAAATTACAAGTTTATAGCATAATTAGTTGATTAAGCATATAATGCTATGTAAAAAAGATACCATATCTAAAACATGCAAAAGAATTCGCATGCTTAATTATGGCTCAATATGTTAACTTTTGGTATTGGAAGCAGAACACCATCGCTGGTATATTAATACTAAAAGTTTTTAATTGGACAAGAAGTTTTCATAACACCGAGGATCGTACTAGTTAGAGCTATCTACATCAGTTTTTAAATACATGCAGTTGTTAATTTTTGGATTGGATGTTTGATCATTCTCTTATTAAAATAATTATTTAAGTATCATTTATTTTATTGTGATCTATCTTACATCAAAAGTATTCTAAACATGACTTGTACTTTTTATACTTGTGCAAAATTTTTAGTACGATGAATGATCAAAATAGGGAGTAGAAATCAAGAGGGATAGGCATGTTAAAATGGCAGAGATGACGATCATAACGAAATATTCACCATACATGATAAAACGAGGTTAGAGTTAAGAGAGGAACATGAATACATCATTGTCATCACATCAAGACATCTTGAATTTCAATGTATGTTTGCTTCCAGCTCTATAGGAAATGCTAGCTAGCTTCCATGTATGTCTTGATGGCATGCACAAATCTAGCGTAGATACGTGTACGGGTATAAAGAAAAGGCGTTTTTGGAATTGAAGAGCTCGATGAATCCTATCAAAAAGTACATGAAAGTAAGCATGAAGACAACATATACTGACACACATGACAAAAAACAGAGTGCTAGCTTTCCCTCATTGAAGAAAAACATATGTGCTATTTCTCAAGAATTGGAGAAGCCCACTTTGAACACCTGAACACCATGATCAGCTTGCATCGGTGGTGGTATAGCAAGAGGATCTACGCAAATTGAAATTTGGCATTTTCTTTTATCTTGCTAGAAAACTGGTTTCTCTATTTATCTCAATTCTGTTTAGTGTGGAACATTTGTAATAGCTTTGTGTCTTTGACACGGTGGCCGGTTTAAACATTCTCTAAAAAGAAATCTCAAGAATTGGCTCCATCCTTCGTGTAGATGCATGTAGGTATGATTCCAACTAATAAGGTTTACTTTGGAATACGGAGTTTTTCAAAATTTTGATAGAATTTGTTCAGTTCCTTTAAAAGTTCTCCATTTTCAGGGAGGCCCAAACCTATCCACGACACGGGTATGTTGATGAGCACGGAACATTTTGTGTGTAAAACCAAGACATCACGCCCATGCATGTCTTGCTACCAATGTGTACAAAATACAGACCTAGCTAGCCTGGCCCCCTTGTTTTTATTGTTTTATTTTTCTGTTGTGGATAAGCTCACACCCAAGAGCAACATGCAAAGCCATTGTGTCATTTTTTATGTTACACATATCTCTCTTTCTTGGTATAATAAATACTACTTAATGAGAGGGTTGCTCCCTAACAAAAAGTGGCAAGGAAAGATTTATGAAGGGAATATATGTTTTGGCTAAAAGCAAGCTTAAAGGAGTAGTAGTACAAGTAGAGAGTAATCTAGTTTCTTGGATATGTGATTCTATAATATGTAGAGTATCATTCCATTGGTCCTCTCCACTCACCAAACCGGGCCTGTCACGCTAGCTAAGCTATCTAAAGTTGCAGACGTAATCCACATTAATTTGTTGTAGGTAAAGCTCCACTAAGTGATGGATTAAGCTAGATAAATTGATTCTTAGGGATAAGGACATGGGCTTTAATTTTAGTACTTATAGGAGCTTGTTGTACAAGCATGCATTTCAGCTAAATAGGTTTATATATGGAGTAAATTGACATCACGGTTAACAAGAAATGGAGCAACTCGAATACTATGCAACACTTTACATAGGACACCAAGGGTGTGAGTGTGTGACAATGAGAAAAGGTTTAATTGGATTGAAGGCCATGTCAGTTTAGTTAATGAAGTTATCAATTATAACTCCATGCACGGTAACGACGGTAACTAGAGATGCATAGGACCATTCTACCACTACCAACTAGAAGCCTACATCCTAAAAGAAAACAAGAAAATAAAAGACACTCCCTCCATCCTTAGAAAACCTTATTATTTTTTCTCCCGCAAAAAAAATTACTTATTTTTAGCTATGCACTTTGACGGAGCGTGAGCTCCTCAACGGGAGACAGTGAGGGCCCCCTTGTGAGTTCGGCCGGAGACGCAGGGTGAAAATCCGCACTCCGATGTGAGAGGGATCGAGAGAACGAGAGAGGTCCCTAGAGGGAACGTGACACAGCAAGTTATACAGGTTCAGACCACCGGGGATGCGTAATACCCTACTCCTGTGTGTGGTTGATTAGAGTTTTTCGTTCTTCAGAGATCCAACCCCCTTTCTCTAGGTCTGGACCTCCTTTTATACTTTAAGGGGCTACCACATGGGCCAACAAGTTATCTTCCAGAGAAAGGAAAACATTCTTTTACATTTAAGAGTGGGTTTGTCGCTTGGCGCAGAAGTCGCACCAATAGTAGCCGCAGCGTGACTCCTGTCTAATCGGCTGTCTGACGCGGGTGACGCCCGTGTCATTCCCCATTAAATGGGCGGAGACTTGTGTGCTTCGTCCGTACCGGGCGATGGGCGTCATATGACCGGAACTAACCCACCAACTCCGGTTGGATTAAGAGGCAAAAAAACTCTCATTATTTTGATGGGACCTGACGGGGCGTGCAGCGCGCCTGTTGACGCGTAGCCGGTGCACTGGCGTTGCGCCGCCATCCCATCGGTCATTCTGACCGGTCACAGACCGGTCAGCCGGTGTGACCGGCGTCAGATCAGTCAGCGCGTGCCTAACCGCATTAAATGCGGCGTAGCGCGCGGTGAGTCACACTCGCTTGAGTCGTCATTAATGTAGTTAGGTGAGCGTTGGAACCGCTCACCTAACCCCGCACACGTGGCGGAAGCACAGGAGGGGGTGTCGGGGTGGCCCAACCCTGCTACAGCGGAGCGCGAGGGGAGCAGGGGTTAGAGAGGGCGGCCGCCACCTCACCCTCGAGCCCGCCCCCCTCGAGGGAGGGCCACGTGGGTGCAGGGGGCTACCTCAAACCCTTAGTCTCTATACCCTAGGCCCGCGTCACCGACACACTTGTTCAGGACGGGGGGAGTAATTAATGTATATTTTTCATACAATTCATCTTAGAAACATTTGAAAGCAAACGGGTAAAATCCAAATCCCAATCACCACCAACGATGAGGCAAGGGATTGGGATTGGGATGAAGAGGGATGAAGTTATGGAGCAACTCTAACTTTAAAATCGTGGTAACTTTAACACTGAAATATGGATTTGGATTTGTCGAATTCATATCATGTTTGGATTTGGATTCGTCGAATTCATGTCATGTTTGGAGCAACAACGAGAAGCCACCCTCTCTAACCGTGCCTATCGACGTCTCAAACAATTAGTACAAATGAAGCGAGGTAATTCTATTTAAAAAATTAGCCAATGATTAGGGTTAATAGGATAGTACGTAGTACCAGTACAATAAGGACACATCTTACTTTCCCCTTTATTGCTACCAACATATATCTCCATCAGCACATTAATTTATTTCAGCAAAGAAGGACGCTATGTTTACTTGCATCGATCCTAATCATGCCATTTACTCACTTTTTGTATTTTGTTTGGAGTCTGCCAATGATAAGTCCACAGGCAATCATTCTTGTGCAGTCCAATATATAATATATATGATCTTTTGCTCACATAGTAGATCAATTAATTAATTTGCTCAACATATAAGGGCAGAGTTATACAATTTAATAACTAACCTGTTAAATTTGTGAATCATCTAATTCGGCAACATCATTAATTAAGACCAACTAAAAATACATGGTTCCGTCGTTTTAGAAGCAAATAAGGTACACAATTATCTAGAGTACGTTTTGCTTTTCCTTTCTTTCTTCATAAACAACTTCATGCTACTATGATATTGCTTAGAGCCTATGGCAACATTGCCCGAACCATGTTTCTGCATAACTACAACTGTCCTAGATCACTAATTGCGCAGCACAATCAATTATTAATTTGCTCATCATATAATGGCAAAATTGTACATTTTAAGAAAATAACTTGTTAAATTTGTGAATTTAATTCCGCAAAATCATTAATTCTGAACAACTAAAAAATGCATAGTTCCTTCGTTTTATAAGCAAATATGGGAAATAATTCTCCAGAGTATATTTCCTTTATTTTAGGAAACAAGTTGATGATATATACTAGGATATTGCTTAGCCCCTTGGCAACATTACCTGAACCTCTGTTTCTGCCTAACTACAACTGTCCTAATCACTAATTGAACACACAAGCTTGAGCTTAATTATTCATCACCAAGACATGTGACAGAATCAGGACCAAACTATATTCACAAATTGAAACACCATAGGAAACTTCTAATATCAAGCATCCTCATACATTGCTTCCACCCAATTAATTAACCATGCAAACAAATCTTAATCTACAACCAAAGAACAAGAATCAATCTTATCTATCTAAACCCTACATAACCAAATACTCCATCGTCCACTAGTAACTTCTAGCATTTAAAATTTGTGCCAGTATTAATATAACAACCTTTTCACCTACTTTGTTTTTATTTGAACCAATAACAACTATCTTTTATTTAATTTATTTATCCACTTTCTCCTCTCAACCAATCATAATTATCTCTCATTTAACTTCACATATTTTCTTAACCTTAATGTAAAGCTTTATACGTACTTATATGTTGAGACGGAGGGAGTAATTAGCTTAAGTATCCTCACAACATACTCTAACAAACTAGCCTCCACACCAAAACCCCTTTCCCCATTGGTCATTTCTTATTCCATTTCAAATAACACATATCTCCAAACTCCTATAAATACCTCCCTTTCCCCCTCTCGCCATTGCACACCACCCCAAGCACAAACAAAACACACTACTTAGTACTTACAAGACAAAGAAGCCAAAGAAAAGAACAGCTCAAGTGCAACTCTACTTGTGTACGACATGAGGCCAATAGCCGAGCTCGCGAGCGCGCCGGCGTACGCGCACGCGGTGAACGGGACGGCGGCGGCGGCGGCGCACTCGCCGTGGCAGTCGCCGGTGCCGTACCTCTTCGGCGGGCTGGCGGCGATGCTGGGGCTCATCGCGTTCGCGCTGCTCATCCTGGCGTGCTCCTACTGGAAGCTCTCCGGCTACCTCGACAGCGGCTCGGCGAACGGCCAGGCTGGCTCGGCAGCGACGGCGGCGGGGGAGGAGGGCGAGGGGGAGAAGGGATCGGCGGCTGGAGCGGCTAGGCCGGCGTTGGGGTTCCGGGAACACGTGGTGGTCATCATGGCCGGCGACGATAGGCCCACGTTCCTCGCCATGCCGGCGACGAGCCGGCCCGCCGTCGAGCTCGGAGCCACCCCGGTGGCGAGCTCGTGCGGCGACGGCGGTTGCTCACACTCGGAGGAGGAGAAGAAGGTGGAAGGCGACGACGCCGACGACGCGGCGAGCCGGCACCATGAAAGCAGCAGTAATACAAGGCAGCAAGAAAGCTCGCAATAAAAGCTGCCGTTTCTTCAGTTTTTTTTCTCCTTTTTTTGGGTGGAGTGATCACTTTTTTCCCTCCTTTGTTTTTTTTCTTTTTCTTTGCTGGTGATGTTAGATTTTAGCTGGACAGGTAGTAGATTCTTGACTTGATTGGTTGGGTGAAATTAATGAGCCGCCAAACTTCGCTAGAAGTTTTGCAAAATGGAAATTTGAGTATAGACAATGTCCGTAAAACCAGTAAATTATAGTTGATCTGTAAAGTTAGCACAAAGTTATGAAAATCTGTAAAAGTTATGTAAACTTGTATCAAATCTTGGAAAAATGATACTACGTAGTAGTAGTACGTACTTCTAGATTATGACGGTTGAAATTTGGGGAAAAAAGGACTTGTTTTAATTCAGTTTGGAACATGCAGGCAAAAAGAAAAAGGAAATTAACTGTTTGAATTCCAGATGTTTCAATCAGCTGATAACTACGAGTACCACAGGTTTAAGAAACAATTAGAGAGTACCCAACTTCGTATGGCACTTAACTATTCCGTGTGGTCAAGAAATGCCAAGTGAGGATGGCAGTTGATAGTACCACTGATCAGTTAACATTGTTCAGATCACGTAATGGAAATGTTTCAGTTCAAAAAGCAAATCGATTTTATACACACTTGCATCACCTGCACAACTAGTATGGTTCTGCTTTGGGTTTCAGTTCAGACAACTTGAAGTCACTACACATTTACAGCACAGTAATTTAATTTACAGGAACAATTATTTGCAGTTCAATCAGGTCTTGCAAATTGACAAGAGAGTGAATGCAGCAGCCAGCAGTAGTACACGGTTGCCAATCTGCCAAACATGTTCAGAGTGAGATAAGGGTCTCAGGAATGAAACATTATGGTGATGTTTTGTCCATGAAGAGCAGAGTGGGTCAGGTTTCCCAGACAGATTCTGGCAACATATCCAGCTCATGTTTATCTCCAACAACATGGTGCCAACATACAGCTGCCAACTAAAATCAGAGCGAAACTGTGCTCAGTAAGTTTGTAAATTTGTTGTCCCATTGTTTTGCCCACGACTGATTATAAACCGTAACGCTTACTTAATGACAAAAAAGATTTATAATCCAAATTTTGGCTATTTTTCTTTTTTAGCAGTACTTTTGTTTTCTCTTTGCTCCTTGTCCTCGGGCAATGATCATCCGGCCGGTTGCGGCGTGTAATAAAAATTTTATCTTCTTCTAATATACTGACGTGCAATTCTTTTGCGCGTTCGAAAAAAAAAATCCAAATTTTTGGCTACAGCTGAAGAGCAAAAGATGGAAGTGGTTGACCCAAGAAACCGTCAACTTATCTTGACCTATGCTGTTCACTAAGTATCAGCCATCAGGCCTAAATTACTTTGCATCAATATCATTCTTCCCTTAATCTGAAGAATGCAGTGGGCAAGGAGTATAATTTGAGACATGTTTATCTCATTCCTGCTGTATTCTTGTCGTACTAAGTACATGGTGTTTCATCATCCACGTACTGCAGAAATCAACCGAGAAGTTCATATATGCAGGAGCAACCACGGATTCGCACATGGATTCCTGGAATCAAACGACGGTAGCAGCAAATGTGCAGCAGCCAAGTGATGTACATACGGATGTGGTGAGCTCAGCTGTCACTGTTAATTCCAAATCCCAGATGATCACATTTCCAATTCCCATAAACCTACTTGCCTAGGAACAAATCATGCCATCCATGAATATATCAATGATCGATTTGTCTATGTATCTATCTGCTCGATGAATGAATCGACGGATCCTAGGTACGCAGCTTCGTTTCCGAGTACCGATTCCAGCTTATTCCATTTGGCAGTAGCCAGCCAGGAACATTTCATATCAAAGAGAGGAGTAGTGAGTAACATGGCTGCATCGATCGGAATTTCCGTTTCAATTTCGGCCGGGATTCGGATTCGGATTCCATCTAGCTAGTGGTTGGTTGATTGGTTGCTTTCTTGGCGTTGCTAGTGGAAGAGCACCTGAAGAAGCACCGGGAATTCGGGAGCTGGGCCTGCCTGTTGGGAGATCACTGAATTGGATTCTTCTCCTCCACCACACTTCAACTTGTGCCGGATTTGATTCTCGGAAAAAGGGGAGACTTTGATCAAATGATCAGTGCTTGTAAACGACTCGTGATCATGCAGAGTTTGAGGGCTCTGATGAGAAGCTGCTGTATTTTGGCAGGATCAGTGTGGGCTTTCCTTTTTTTTGCGAACAACGTAAAAGGATTGCACGCTAATATATAGAAATAGAAGAAAGCAGAGTTTCAGCGATACAATGCAACAGCTAGAAATGTCATTGCCGGGGGGCATGGAAAAGAAGAAAAAAAACTACTAAGTTTAAACTACGAGAAAGATGTTGCTCCTGTATAGAGGGAGATTGGTGGCCGAGGAAACCCCACTATGCTCCCAACAGGCACCCAAACGAAGTGGCAATCGCTGATGACCAGAGCCGGGCCTTCCTGTTGGATGGACTCCAGAACTACCGATACCGGCGAGAGCAAGGATTCGAAAACCTGGAGTTTTGCTCCTTTCACAGCTACCAGGATACTAGGAGGATTAGAGAATGGAAACCTTTATAAAGATGCTTAGGTAGGCTCTAGAAGACGATCACCAGACCTGAAGAGAGCAACCACGGAAAGGAGCGAGGTCAGGCCAACCAGGGAGAGATAGGACATGGTACCAGACCTGGCGTACGAACACAGTCGAGGAGGATGTGGTTCATCATTAATGTGGGCTTTCCTGCACAGATTGTACATGTGTTCGTCCGGATTTTTGCAGAGTTTTGCTTGGACATTTGGTGCTGGGTGAATTGATGTTTCATGTTTTTGTGTAGGTTTACGAAACGCCGTGCAGACTGCCGATGACGCCGAGGAGTTTTTTGCAAAATAGCCACCATACGTCAGTTTCTCCGAGGAGAAAAAAAAATAACTCAATAAAAGAAAGGAAAGGGTATCCTATTTGAGGTATTAGTAGCTGGGGATATCAGGACCGGTATGGATGCTAGAGATCTGAAACAGGGATTATTTTACAAAATATAGGACTGCTACCAGTAATAATGGTCTAACGTAGGGGGTACTGTGAAAAAATACCCCGAATTCCTATGACCTATTAATACCGGTCCGGGAGAAACAGGGACCGTTTTGTAAAATGCCAAGATCGCTACGGCCCTAACCGGATCAGTCTGTAAAATGCCCATTCATAACGATCCAAAACTGAGGTCATTAGCTTTTTTAAAAAACAAAAATTACAGGGACCATCTACTAATCTCAAGCTGGTAGATTTGTTGCCAGTTATTTATGACACGTGGCATGGTTAAACATCAAGATAAATCCAATGATATGCGTCAGATAAAGTAAGAGTAAATTTGATGTCAATCCTAAAATGGCTGATTGTTTTGGCAATTGGCGAAAAATTCAGAATTAGAGGAGGAGGAGGTGCTACCAGCAGATGATTTCTGCTTTTCTATCCATGAATGGGCCGGAAGCCGGAAGGAGTGGCCTTCAAGCCCGTGTAAGACCAAGCTGAAAGCCTGAAACGCTACTCCTCTTCTTCCACATGGAAGCGAATACTGCCGTTTGTTTCCTCTCCTCATCTTGAACTGAATGATATCAAAGCCAGGTCAAACACAGAAGATGAGCAGAGCATTGCAAATGGTGCAAAAAGATTGTTAATTTCTGCCGGCCATGGACGGATTCTATAACCATCAATCTCAGCATGATAAGTAGTACCTTTCACTTGCCTCTTCTTTCCACACTTCGTTCACTTCAAGGCAGTTTGCACTTAATTCATTCCCAACCCAGCTAGTTCATCTCTGAATCTGCTGTACATTCCAACAGAGTGAGACAACTAATTTAAGCAGCATCGATCATTTCATCGAGGCGTGTGGCGCCATGGGGTCGGCGGCGAGCTCCTGCTGCGGTGGTTCCAAGAAGGTGGAGCAAGGGTACGGACATGTTCATGTTTCTGATATGATCAAGCAAGTCCAGAATTTGATTGTAGATGAGATGATTTGTACTGGCATTTTGGTTGATTTGTGAATTAGATGCGTGAGCGCGTCGATGAGCAGCAATACGTGGAGGATATTCAGCTACAAGGAGCTCCATGCGGCGACGAACGGGTTCAGCGAGGAGAACAAGCTCGGCGAGGGCGGCTTCGGCAGCGTCTACTGGGGCAAGACCTCCGACGGCCTCCAGGTTAACACCTACTTGATAGCTAATTAATCAGGAGAAACTATCTTGATTCCTGAGGAGATGTCTTATCATTTTGTCTAAATTTTAGGTTCAAATTCAACTCACATACTGAGATTAAAAAAAAAAGACAAATTCAGCAAACGAATCGCAGCGCACTATTTACATCTGATTTGTTATGTAGGTTTGAATTTGAACTTGATTTTTATGTACTGATAGATGTATACTCAATTGACTCTACAGTATTTTCTTTCAGAATATTTTATAACTATTTACATTAGATTTGAAAGAAAAAAAATAAACTGAGGGATATCCTCTCTAGCGATTAGATTCCGTTCCCGCTAATAAGTGACATGTTGATGAGCTCAGTAGCTCACCGGCGAGTGGTTTCTAAATTCTAATGGCGATCGGGTTGTGTGTGTGTTGCAGATCGCGGTGAAGAAGCTGAAGGCGGCGAACACCTCCAAGGCGGAGATGGAGTTCGCGGTGGAGGTGGAGGTGCTAGCCAGGGTGCGCCACAAGAACCTCCTCGGCCTCCGCGGCTACTGCGCCGGCGGCGGCGGCGGCGCCGCCGGCGACCAGCGGATGATCGTCTACGACTACATGCCAAACCTCAGCCTCCTCTCCCACCTCCACGGCCAGTTCGCCGCCGACGTCCAGCTCGACTGGACCCGCCGCATGCTCGTCGCCGTCGGCTCCGCCGAGGGCCTCGTATACCTCCACCACGAGGCGAACCCCCACATCATCCACCGCGACGTCAAGGCCAGCAACGTCCTCCTCGACTCCGGCTTCTCGCCGCTCGTCGCCGACTTCGGGTTCGCCAAGCTGGTGCCGGAGGGTGTGTCGCACATGACCACCAGGGTGAAGGGCACACTGGGCTACCTCGCGCCGGAGTACGCCATGTGGGGGAAGGTCTCCGGCGCCTGCGACGTCTACAGCTTCGGCATTCTCCTCCTCGAGCTCGTCTCCGGCCGGAAGCCCATCGAGCGCCTCCCCTCCGGCGCCAAGCGCACCATCACCGAGTGGGCCGAGCCGCTCATCGCCCGCGGCCGCCTCGGGGACCTCGTCGACCCGCGGCTCCGCGGCGCGTTCGACGCCGCGCAGCTGTCCCGCGTCGTCGAGGCCGCCGCGCTCTGCGTGCAGGCCGAGCCCGAACGCCGCCCCGACATGCGCGCCGTCGTCCGCATCCTGCGGGGCGGCGTCGACGCCGACGCGGCGGAGAAAGACCAGCAGCCGGTGAGGATGAAGAGCATCAAGTACGCGGATCACCTCATGGAGATGGACAAGAGCAGCGTGTACTACGGCGAAGGGGAGGACGAAGACGACGACGAGGAAGAAGACATGGACGACGACGAGGTGGAGGAGTACTCGTTGATGGAGGACAAGAGCAGCATGAACTTCGGGGTGTTTGGCGCCATGCCGGTGCAGACCATGCACGATCCCTACGTCAAGAGGTTTGTAGGAGGAGATGTGTCAAGATCTGATCGTGTGCTATAGAGTGTGACACGTGTAAGCCTGTGCTTAGTACTTTGAGCTTGGGCATGCAATCACTTGTGCTTTTTCTTGAACATTTTATTGTTTTTGGATTTAATTTATGAAAACAATTTGTGATTTTTTTTAATGGAACTTGAAATTCAGTTCTTGCATGCAAATCTTAGTTATATACTACATCCGTCCCAAAATATAATAACCTAGAAATAAATTGAACTTTTCTAGTACCACAAATCTGCACAATATGTTTGTCCAGATTCGTTGTACTAGGATGTATACGGGTGTGTGCCTCCCTAGAGGTATGTCGTCGTTGTCCTTTTCCAAATGTTTTTACAAATAGGTTCTCAGCCCCGCGAAAACTAAATAACTAATGTGAAACGAGATGGCACCAATGACATTGCGCCAAGAAAATGGTTCATTTTTGTAATAAGTTTTTGAAAAGATCTAAAATGTAAACAAATGTTGAACCCTATAACCTATGCCTAGATTGCTATATTTTGTTACGGGTGGAGTATATTGTAGGTTGTTTAAATGTTTGATGATGTCATTTGTAAGACCGAACAAGAGTTTACGTTTTCGATGAAAGCCGATTGAAAACCATGAAATTTCAAGGTTTCAACGTGAGAGGAAAATAGATTTTGAATTAAGTTTCCAATAGTTTTTGAAAATACAAATTTGAAACATTAAAATTTTACTGAATTTTATTGTCAAAATTTTCCAAAGAAGAAAAAGAAGACAGTCATGCTGCTGGTGTCGAAATTAGAATCCAACGTTTAACCGGAAAGGTGAACCTGTACACAAACTCAATGACAAATGAACACTTCATCAGTTATTTAGTCAGTACTCAGTAGTGTAGGTGTTGTTCTCAATTCCACAAACGGTTGTTTAATTTTCATCTTTGTAAGAACAATCGATTTTTACTTAAACTTTAGTCATCTTTGCAAGAACAAACGGAGTACATGGATATTAATTTACTGTTTGATCAAAATATGTACTACTAGTACTATAGTTACTACTGCTACATCTTAATGAATAAGTTAAAGGGTGAACTATTGAACAACACTGGCTCAAGGTTGCTGTTGTCCGACAGAGTCACAGACTTGTCACTTGTATGCTGTGATTACCTCGATTTGTTCGCAAGTTTCGGATCTACCATTTGGGAGCAAGGTATACATACTACAATACTGCAACAGCAATTCAAGATCAGTTTTATTTGTATCCCTTTAATCGGATGCTATCACGACTCAGATGATGCCTTCCAGTTCTTCCTAGGCTCCTAGCTAGTCTGAATGTAGCTCATCTTCAACGCGAGGTGCTATATATTATAGAGGGGATTATAAGTGGAAAGCATATCAATATAATCAAGTAATTATGTACAGGACATTCAAAGTTCGTATTTGCTGATAACCATTAAAAAAAAGGTGTCACAGCTGATTAAATTTGTTGCACGATATTTTTAATCCAATTGGAGAGAAAATTACCAGAGTGAGGATGAAATATGATATATGCTAACAATGTACTTGAGGTGATAGGAGATTGAGAGAGTTGCATATTTTTTAACTTTTCACTCTAACGTGATGTTGAAAGCTTGTGACAATATGGGCAAGAATTTTTCTCTTTATCATGTAGCAAATTACTAACTCATTAGGATGTGTTTTAGTTATAACACATTTTTACGATATTTACCAGTAAATTATATAAATTTTGAATGTTCTGTATCTAAATTTACCGAAACACTTTGTCCTCTGAAGGCTTAGATCAAGCAACTAAGCAATCACCAGCTAAGCATTAGAGATGGCCTTGGCATGGCTAGATCTAAGCTCGGGGGAGTTGTCGCCGATCTGTCCTATGGATGGATCCATAAATGTTTAGATTTTTATGATTATTTTTTATAAGGGCTATTGAATACCAATAACTTATTGCAATACATATTCCCATTTGTTCAACTTCTTAACCTAGTGGACTAGTGGATTGGAGAGGATTGAAGTGGAATGGAGGAAATTGAGGAAAAATAATTCCCTCTTGGGGATTAACCGAATAGACCTTAAGGGGTCATCTTTCGTACGGTTCTATATTATTGGCAGTTGTACAACATTAGAATTTAAACTTAACCGTTAAAAAAAGGTTATTTTTTTAAGATATTCAAAACATTTATGTGAAATCCATTAGCCATTCATCTACTATAATGTGTCATTTGACATGTCAATTAATCTATCATGTATTTATCTATTCTGATTCTAATTTTATATTTGCACCCCTCTAAAATTTTTACTACATATGTACCACGTGTAGTCTATATAATATAGTGGAGTAAGATCCATTAGATCCAAATTAAGCAGCGCGGCCCATAATCCTTCCAAGGTACCATCAAAACACCCCGTCCCTGTTGTACCAAACTTTAAATTTTACTTTTTCTACAAAAGTAGGAAATGTTTTCTTCTTCTTAAGAAAAAAGAAAAGATAATCATCCAGAAAAATGCTGCCTGCGCCCTGTGCGGCCAGAAAAGGTTGTGAATCAGAATTGTGGACACGATTGGCCAGTGCAAGATGGGGCCCTAATTAATTATAACACGCAATGTAATGTTGACGTCCATAATAAGTTTCTTATAGCCTACTTGTTCATCTCTATCGTTAGCTGATGAGCTGAATTTTCTCTGCACACGTCTCACTATCTCGTCGGCTGTACATGATCATATCTATTCCTCACTTGAAAAATCAAATTAAGTGAAACTTGAATTAATTAATGGATCAAAAGTCATGAAACATCTCAATTTTTCCATCAACAATATTCCTAGCTGATGAGCTAGCAGCTTGATCAAAATCATTCAGTCGAATACCATATAGTAGTGATTTATTTGTTGGGGGAGCTAATACAATATAGTAGATCTTTGCTGATCAAAAAAAAAAATTACTACTCCAGTAGTAAGCACGTAATTAGTAGTACTAGTGTACACATTACTAGCGCGAGCTAGCTCAAAAAGAGTACATGGGATTACTACACCCCTACACATCGATCCATCGATACAACGATTACAAGTACATGGCGCGCGGCGCGGCGGCGATCAGAAGGACGGCACGACGCCGTAGCCGAAGTCGAGCATGTAGGAGGAGGGCACGGCGGCGGGCTCGTCGGCGTCGGCGTCGTCAGCGTCGTGGTCGGTGCGCTTGGCGAAGCGGCCCTTGATCCGCGGCCGCGTCTCGGCGTACGCCTTGCGTGACGCGTACCGGATCGTCTTCTCGAACCTCCGGTTCTTCCGCTTCTCCCTGTACCTCATCAGCCTCGCCTCCCTTCCCTCCCCCATCGCCGCCGCCGCCGCTCGCTCCGGCACCACACCCACGTCCACCGACGACACCTGCGCGCTTACGCTGTGGCTCGGAGGTGTCGCCGTGTACGGCATGTAGGGCTGAGGCTTCGGCCGCGTGAAGTCGAGATCGATGGTGCCGCCGCCGCACATGGCCTCCGGCACCACGCCGACCTCCGACGAGGAGCCCTGCAGGTAAATAAGTAGCAAGATCAGAGACGTGCGTACGGCGGCGAGGTGGATGGTTTCACGGCAAGGGAACTCACGCTGTGAGCGAGGTCGGTGGCGGTGTAGGAACTGTACGACTGCTTGGCGCCGTCGCCGACGCCGAGGCCGCAAGTGAAGTCGAGCTCTATGGCGGCGCCGGCGCCGTTGGGGACGACGCTGTCGGCGTGCGGGAAGCGGACGAACTCGACGTTGAGGTAAGGGTCGAGGTCGGAGAAGAGGTAGTCAAGCTTCATGTCCTTCGCCTCGACGTTGAGGTTGAAGGCGCCGTGCTGCTGCCGCTGCTGCTGCTCGGCCACCGCCGCCGCCTTCTCCTCCACCGCCTCGTCCTCGGCGACGCCGAACAGCATGGCCTCAGCGGCCACCGCGGCGGCGGCGGCGGAACCGATGGGCGCGACGGGGACGCGCGCGTGGCGCCGGGCAAGCGGGTTGGCGTCGTGGATGTCGGCGTCGCAGGCAGCGCACAGCACCGCGGCGTCGGCCTTGCAGGTGACGGCGGCGGGCGCCATCTCGCAGACCTCGCACACCCACACCCGCTCGTGCGCCGCCCGCGCGTGGTCGGGGCGCGCGTCGCACGCCGTGCAGAGGTACACCCCGCCGCAGCCACGGCAGTGCACGGCGGCCGGCGACGCCTCGCACGCCCCGCACCGCCGCCCGCCGACGCCCCAGTACTTGCGCAACTCCATCATGCTTTAGCTCTGCTCAGCTCGGCGACTCGGCGTGGCGTGGCGTGGCGCGGCGCGGCGCGCGGCAATGGTGGGAGCAAACGCGCGTGGGGGGTGGAGGTAGAAGTAGAAGCGGTAGGTTGGGAGGGGGGAGGTGACGTGGCTGGGAGGGACACGTGGTGGGCGGGGAGCCAAGCGAAATGGGTTGAATAATGGGGGAGGGGGGTGGGTGGGGCCCAGGGTCGATTTGGTGCATGTGAGTGTGGTGGGGCCCGCGCACGAGGATGATATCTGGGTCATGTCAGGTCAGGCGCGTCTTGGGTTGGGTTGGGTCGGGGTTGGGGTTGGCTTTTCGGGGAAACGAATCAGTGTAGAGGGGCTAATCCTCACGGTAATGGTGGATTAGACTCCGACCGTGACGGATCGACGATGAGGTTGACCCCAAAATAGGTCAGTGAAGAAACGCAATTATTTTTTTTAAGAAGAGCTTTAATAACACGCGCACCCCTATGAGCATTTTTAAAAGATTAGACCGATATATGTTGAGATTGATGAATTTACCATGAACATCCCGCTGTCGAGCGGTACGTCGCTTACCACTGAAAAATAATTAACCGTAAACGCGAGCACCTGTGTTAAGTCCAGCATATGAAACTGGATAGAGTGATTTCACTACAAGGAAACTATCAGTTGAGTTACGCTCACTTCGTGAAGAAAATAAAATTACTAGTCCTGAAACGTCACAACAATTAGCCCTAATTAGCCCCTAGCATGGCTCATTTTGAGTTCATTAAGTATGGGTTTAGAAAGTTAAAGACGCATGTTTAATGAACGCCAAATTTGCTAAGTGAGAGTAGCACAATTGGTTAGGTTCCTTGTGGTGGAACTAGTTCACCTGGGTTCAAATCCTAAATTTGACACGGGTGCTTGTATTTACGGCTAATTATTCTTTCAGTGGTAGGAGACGTATCCGTCGATAGCGAGGTGTCTGTGATGACTTCGTCAATCTCGAGTTAAGCCGGCATAGTCATTCCGATGTGCTCATAGGGGTAGGGTGTTTGTACTAATTTCGTTAATCTAAAGATATGTCGGCACAGGCCTTCGGAGGTGCTCATAGGGATAGAGTGTTTGTACTGTGTTTCTTAAAAAAACAAAGAAGGCGAAATTTGCTATAACACCACCGTTGATAAAAAAAACGTGACACGGGTGTAGAATATAAAAAGATTGGTAATTACTCTCTCCATCTCAAAATAAAGAAATCTAATGTTTAGATTCATTGTACTAGATAGTGTTAAATCCACTACTTAAATTGCTTTAGTTTGGAACAGGAGGAGTATACAGTTGAAATCCACTACTTAAATTGCTTTAGTTTGGAACGGGAGGAGTAGTTGTAAGACAGATAGACATTATTTTATTATTTTGCAGCCAAATTCATAAAAATACCATATTAACCCTAGGTCAACTGCTTTGTTAATCTGTATGGGTCTGGTTCAAACGAGACCCCGGTCAAATTCCCTCCCTTGATCCCATCTCTATAACTCCAAAAATTGGACAAGGCGGTGATGGTGTCCATGGCGGCACCCACAACTAGAGATGGTCAGTGGTGAG
This sequence comes from Oryza punctata, assembly GCA_000573905.2. Taxonomy (NCBI): domain Eukaryota; kingdom Viridiplantae; phylum Streptophyta; class Magnoliopsida; order Poales; family Poaceae; genus Oryza; species Oryza punctata. Next base: position 33,670,205 of record CM002493.2, read on the forward strand.
AGCGGTAGCGGAAGGAGGTGGATTCAAGCGACACCTTGTCCACATCGACCTACTTTGTTATAACACTCACACCAAACCCTCCCTTGTGTCTTTCTGTCTATCTCTCAAACCCTAGCAAGCAGTGAAATCTGATGTATGCGATGGCGAGCGAGCAACGATAAAACCAGGGGCGAGCGACCACAGAAGGATGTGGAGTGAAGATATATGGCTTGTTGTAAATGGGGTCTTCATCATTCGTGAGTACCCGGCACGGTGCTGTAGCTAGTTTTGGGGTGGGAGAATCGTGGTGGTAGGTAGTAAGATTATGGCTCATGTTTGATTGAACTAGACCAAGCCAGATACATGATGGCTCGAAGGATATTTTATCTGTCCGGTTACAATATAATAAAATAATGGTTACGGTGTTCTACAACTAATTACTAACCTTCTGGTATCCACAACAATGTCCCTTTTTTTCGATGTATATAAACTAAATCCATAAATTCTAAGTGATCTAAAGCAAACTTTGGCTTAAAAAGGCTCAGCTAGCTTTAGTGATGTAATGAGCTTGAGTGGCTGCCTAGTGTCACGTAGCCTAGGTTATAGTTAATTAGTTACGAGTAGAGTTTATGTTTTATACCGGACAACCGAATTTGTAACCGCAACATCTTTAAGATGCTTGAATTATCCAATTTGTATTCAATGTGTCTGCCTTCATCATAGTGGAAGAAATCTAAAGCCAGTACTAACCATATCTCTTGCTGCGAAATTTTGGCTATAAATCAAAGACTTCTGCAGTTGTTAATCCATTGGCCATATATTACTCGTTATAGCAACATTCCTACATTAGATTATTCTTTTGGTCAAAACAAAAATCATATGCTCTATTAACATGGACTTAGTGTCTTCACTGCTTAAGATGTCACGAAAGCAACCACTCTTTTGGGGTCACTAGCCGCAACTTGAACAATTCCTAAAAAGCTGGAAAAGACAAAGATTAGCTTTATACACATAACGCCGTCAAACAACGCCGTTAGGAGATTAGCAGCTGTCACCTTGATAATTAGGCTGTGACACCATGCACGTCAGTATCTAGCCAGCTTTCCCTTGCCACCAAACAGATCTTGGGGCAGCGGAGATGTCCAAACTACCCTCCGCTGTAAAGCGACAGCCAAAAGATGTCTTTTCACTCTTTATCACACCAGTTGTGGAAAACGTTTTAATAAACTATATAAGGGCTTGTTTAGGTTAGGGGTAAAAAAATTTGGTGAATCACATTGGATATACGGATATACATTTGAAGTATTAAACATAGACTAATACCAAAACAAATTACAGAATCCGCCTGTAAACTGCGAGACGAATTTAGTAAGCCTAATTAATCCGTCATTAGCAAATGTTTACTGTAGCACCACATTATCAGATCATGACGAAATTAGACTCAAAAGATTCGTCTTGTGATTTACACGCAAACTGTGCAATTGATTTTTTTCATCCACATTTAATGCTCCATGCATGTGTTCAAACGTTCGATGTGACGGGGCAAAAAAATTTTGGGGTGGATCTAAACAGGTCCTAAGTATGAACATGGTGCTATCCATAGTCTATACAATAGCGTAAAATATTTATCTAACTAATGAATAGTGTTTTTAGAATAAACAACAAAAATAGAAATTTAAAGGAAATAGTTATGTTTTTTTTTGTCAAGATCAGTGTTTTTCTTGTCGAAGAGTTAATGGTGGCCAATTCAGTCTCTCAAATTTGACTAGGCTTAGTTTCACGTGTCGAAGTGAAAGCCCCAGGAATTATTGAACGTAAATCTGTGCATGAACCCGTGCAAACAGGCTTAAAAGCAGTGGATATCCTGGCATTTGACTATAAAAGTCCTCCAAATTTACCATTTGGTTCAAAAGTGTCCTGGTCCCAACTAGAGCCCACCTACAAGTACTCAGCCTGGGTAGCATATTCTTGTGTGGAAAGCATATCTGAATTTATCTCTATTGTTTCTTGATGTGTAAGTTGTATTTAAACTTGATTTTTGGTGGATATATAAATATCACAATACTCAACATTGTTAATTTTTTCATAATTTTTTATGATTATTTGTATCGAATTTAGAAGAAAAATATATACGAGTGTATATTCCCTCGAGGATTAGAATCCACTCACTTATCTCAGAGAAACTATTTTAATCCCTCGAGGGGATGCCCCCTGGTTTGCTTAAAAATAATCCAAACGGTTATAAAAAATTCCCAAAAAAATTGACAGCACTTATACAATATATCTATACAACTTCATAAAATTTTAGGTCTAAACTTAACTCACACTTCAAAACATAAAAAAAAAAGACAAATTCAGCGTATGAATAGTAGCGTACTGTTTATATCTGAATTTTTCTTTTTTTTATTTTTTTCTTGATGTGTAAGTCAAATTTGAACTTGATTTTTGGTGGACATATAAATATCACAATACTCAACATTATCAAAAAATTTTCATAATTTTTCATGACTATTTGTATCTAATTTAGAAGAAAAAGATATACGAGTGAACATCCTCTCGAGGGATTAGAATCCACTTCCATTATCTCACGCATCTCACATTCTCACGTAGAGAAAAAAAAAGAAAAGGCAAGGTCGATCACAAAATTGCATTAGCTTTCATATGTACTCTAGCATCCCTTGCTCGGAAATGGCATTGTCCTATGTAACAACAGAGGGCTAGGCCCCTACCTGTAAAAAACTTCAAACTATCCAAATTTGAGTGAATTTCAATAGAAAATTAGCTAGCTACCCGTATTGCAGAACATTTTTGGCTCCATCACTAAGTACTCGTGTGCCACAATTATAATCCTTTAAAATGTACGTTAAGTGTTACCTTCTTAAAAACCTCAGTGTGCCTTCTCTTAAGAACCTTTGTTTGAAAACTCTAGAGAAGGGTGGTCTACAAATATGCTTACCAAAATATGCAATAAAGAGTTAAAAAAGGATTGTATAATATGTCTATTGCTAATCTTATGTGTTTGATTATTCTCTCTGTTTTAAAATAATTGATAAATTCGAGTTTAATGTTTAAACTTGACCACTAATTACTTTTGAATGGCTAGAGTAATGTGCACAAAAGTTGCATGCTTATATTTAGGATATAACTGTTAACGACGAATTTGGTAAGCCCTCGAAATCATCATCGGCCTAGAGTCAATATCGGCTTCAGAGTTCTGGAATCGGCTAATGGAAGTTATCAATCGCCAAGAGTCGGATTCTTACCAAATTCGGTTAAGGAAATTAATCTATTAAAGGAAGCTTATCCAAAAGAGACCGAATTCAAGGAGGATGCGGCATGGTAGTTTATCTATTAATTAGGAAGAGTCTGTTAGTTTCCTTTTATCTTCAGGAAAGTAGTGACTTTATGTTTTTTCTTTTATCTTTAGGAAAGTTTGAATCGTGTCCAATATGGATTAGTATCTACCCATGGGTATAAATATGTACACCCGGGATTCATGTAAATTATCTCTCGATCAATTCAACTTCGGTGCATCGCCACCTTTTACCCTTTTATTTTCGACGAGTTCTTGTTTCAAGTTAGGCTGCATCGACTTCGATCTCTGACGAGGGGTAAGGTTTGTTATGGCGGCTTGTGTTATCGGGATTAGTGCTTCCATCGGTTCAATACTCTAATCTCGTTCATGTAAGTCGTCGAGTTATCATATACATTATATAATCTAGATTGACAATGTTTTCTACTTGCATCGGTCGATCTCCATCTAGGGTTTTTGTCGATATCTGCTAGATTATTTTGTTGGCTTAGACTATATAATGTATCAACCACCTTGAAAATCAGTTAACAACTTGATTGTCTAGATATTATGTTTCTTTTCATACTTAGTGTTGCATTAGTTAAGTTTGATCTACTAAGTCGTGCTTAGAACCATAATCTTTAGCCTGCTTCTTGATTGCCAATAAGGGTTTCATCGGGGTTTCAGCCAATGAGTTATCTAGACGTTGCATCGGCTTATAAGGATCGCATACAAGTTGGATTTAGCCGATCACAACAAATGTTTCACTGTTTATCTAATCATTTGGATTTAACAATATCAGACCTCCAGCCGATGAATGCTTTAACCTTCGGATCACTATCATATTATTATTAGCCGATTATGTTTATGTTATTATTTACTCAAATATCAAGATCTATACTTGATATCGGTTGGTATCAGCATCGGTTGGAGTCACTCTATCGGCTTACCAGTCGATTGGCTGTTTTATCTACTGTTTACATATCTCGTCAGTTGTAGGATCAAACTGACTGGTACGCTCGTATCTCATCATTATTTTGGACCTGCGCTGAAGTTAAGCAGATCTCCTAGACCATCGTATTTTTACGTCAACAATAATACACTTATATAACATTATGTCATTTTATTGTTTGTAAAAATTCTTAGAAAACGATGAGTGGTCAAACTAAAACAAGTTGAATAGTGCCTTGTTTAAAAACAGAGCGAGGAACCACATCCACTACTATTTCTTTAACCTAAGCTCGTCTTGACTAGAATTAGACAAGTTTCTCTTTACGTTTAAGGGATCTCCATAATAGTTGACTAGTCGAATGGTATATAAAATTATGTAACGATATAAATAATTAATTAAACATTATAAAGTTTAAAAATAGATTTAAAACAATTTTCCAAAAAACCATATAGAAAGTTTTTTTAAAAAAATATATAAGGTCGAGAATGCATATTCTTACTCTTTCCATTAGCGGAAACGAACACATCCAAATCCGTTGTAAAACCCAAAATTTGGACAGATGGGCAGTTTCGTACTTTGATAGGAAAAAAAAAAGAAAAAAACGGGCGACTCGGCCGCGCGAGGTCGCAGTCCCGACCCGAGAATCTTGACGCTTAAACCTGACGTGAACGCGTCGACTCGCGACGTCCCCGGGGCAGATTCGTCATTTCACTCCGCGGGTGCCGGGTGACGAACCGGATGCCGTCATCACCGGAAAGGTTGCGATCCGGTGCGGGCGCCACACCATGTGACCCGCTTGCTACTGCTGCTGCTGCTCGTGCCCATCAAGGGGTCAAAGCGTACAGCACATTTCCTGTCACAAACAGCATGGTGCTTGGCTGTATACAGAACATGTTGTTGTGTTTTGGATGAAGGATATTATTAGGTATAAAATTCAGTTTAATTTTATATGTATGGACCATGATAAATAATTTTATAATACGGAACGAGAATTTGTATATGAAGGATAATGTCGAGATTTGGAAACAGGTTGTCCAAAAGAGTGTTTTTGAAGCTTTGCAAAGCTTATCGCCTAAATTGGTTGTGACTTGTGTATTTGGTTGTAAAGGTCACATCCTAATAAAATAACAATCAACTAAAATGTGTTTAATATCAGGAGGAAAAAAGAAAAAACGAAATTCGAGGGGTAATAACTTGTTTCCTTCTTTTGCGGGAAAGCCTTTTTTTAATTTCCCAAGGTTTCTTCTTCTTTGGTTCTTCTTATTTGGTACTCCATGTTATGATATGTGACATGATATATTGTCTCCATGTTATCATGTCTCTTCACAATATTATGTGATAGTTTTTAATATATTTTTAAGAGGGGAGCACTAGAATATATGTTCTCATGGCTGCCCATCCAACTTTCTTCACAAAGCAATCGAACTTGACAAAAACAACGTCTATTTAAAAATCTCCTACAAGTATCTATCATGCAATGCATTGGGTCATAAACACCTCAGATTGAATCCTATCAATTAATTGAATTAACCATTGATTGAACATTTGAAAATAGGATGACGTTGGAATCCAAAATTTGTTGAAACGTTATTGCCCAATCAAGCTGTGAGGGACAAACTACTGACAGTTTGCGTTGATAGGTACGCTGCGTCGCTGCCGACAAGAAATTTATCTTTCCATTAAGTTACGGTAGGAAGGTTGCAATTGGTTGGACTAATGTATATTATAATTCATGGTTAAACGTTTATATATATATGTCTTTAGCGATTTAAAAGTTAATACAGAAAATAAACTTCGATAGAACAATATCAAAATCAAAATCAAGCTTTAAAATTTAAATTATGACAACAGCTTATAAGTTATAAAAGATAAACGATGAGTCCCTAACATTCACATCACTTTTGTCTAAAATAATTACCCACTTACATTATTTTCCATCGAAATCTGATATTATTAAGCATAGGACTTGATAGCTAAGCTGCTCGGCTACTCTTACATAGTAAAATAAAACAATTTTTAACTTATATATCTAAACTGTGTCATAGTATAGTAGCTTATGTATCTAAAGAATGGAGTAGTGATCACATTAGTGGCCACCAAGATGCATAATTCTCTTCCGTGCGCACCGGATTAAAGCTGGTGGGGTCGGAGCAACACCAAGTTGAAGGTCGGTCTGAGAGATGATTGGTTCCCTCGCCAACATCTTTGGAGGGGCCCAGCCTTCCCGTGTTATTAAGCTTTCTTCACGTGATTTCAGCATTTTGGGTAAGATTTTGGGCTCGCCAAATGATGCGAAATCTCATAATTTGGCGACAGTTCACGATCGGAATTTTCCAGACGCCCTGGTTGCGACTTGGTCGATGCAATCCATCCATCCATGGCTTCTCATTACACGAAACGAGACTTGCGAAAAATGTCTGTCATATCAAGTGGCCATTTCCACCCAATCAATATTTCAAAGTAATAATGCCTGTATTTATGCGTTAGTATATACTCCATCCGTTTGTTAATATATGATATTATTAACTTTTTAAGAAATATTTGATCATTCATCCTATTCAAAATATTTATGTAATTATCATTTATTTATTTTATTATGACTTGATTTATTATAAAATATTTTTTAATCATGATATAAATATGTTTATATTTGTAAAAAAATTAATAAGAATAATGGTAAATATTGATAAAAAGTCAATGATATTATACGGAGGGAGTATTATTAGTACGACTCTTGTACTATAGTATGTCCAGTCAAATTTATTTGATATTGAGAATAAGAGCAGCGGTCTGCAGCAGACGTAGCGCTGCTTGTTCAACAACCTCTGAATACGAATGACCTATATGGTACGTGCAACAAAACTTGGTTTTTAAAACCGAAAACCAGGAGATTTTCAGTTAAAAATAGTATGGCAAAAGCAAAATAATATCTTTAGATAGTTAGAGCCCAACCAAATAGTTTCAGCCCTATCTAGAATAGGAGCGGAACAGGGTTAAACACTCTACTAGAGAGATGGAGTTGGTGTTGGTCTAGATACTACACAACTCCACTCCAAATTCAATTCCTAAAACTAAATTTAGAAGTTTAAGCTCTCCGAGGCTCACATATATAAAAAGAGATTTACACATTTCTTAGGGGATTAGGCTGACCACCCCCACTAAAACAACAGGTTCCCCAATGCTACAGTCTACATGTCGCCATCAAATATCAGTCGTGTGGCTGGCATGAGCGCGTAGTAGTAGGAGCAATTAACATTTTCAGCTTGTGTGCCGTGGCCTGAATCTGAACAGAATGGACCTGCAAGGCTGCTACAGCCAAGCAACCGAACCCTATCTGAAACAGTGTGCAGGCTGTGCAACTCTGAAGAAACAGCTCTCCCCGGCTTTCATGTGATGCATACTATGCATGAGTGCATGAGGCCCCATTTCTTCTTTTCTGAATTATGATTATGAGCACGGTGACAGCTTTGCTGCTACAAACACAACACTGAAAATAGGATTAGGAGTTGTTCTGCTTCGTGGATCTAGGCTTAAATGCTACTCCGTCTTATCGACTTATCATGCTTTTTGGGATGTGTCATCATGGGTCTTTGGTGCTAGGCTTAGCATTCTTATCCTTCTTTCCATATATTGTTTATGCTTGTACGTCAATGTATGACTAGTTAACCATCTTGACCCCCTGTTTCGTACGAAAAATAGTGCTCCTTTTCAACTTACTTACGACATGAACAATTCAGGCTGCTCCCTATATATGGTCAGAGCTCGTTAGCTGTATCTTACGATAGAAATCGGAGATGTAAATCATGTTTATTATCTTAAAAATGTATGGTCAGAGCTGTACAATAGGATGAGCCACATGTTTGAAATGAGCTTTTTCCCACAATGCAAACTTGCAAAGTGGCTCTAGGAGTGCTTTCAATTTTGCATGCCAGCTCTTAACACATTTTATCTTTTAACTTTTTAGTACTCATTTTTATAATTTACATGAAAGTCCAAAATTTTACACTGAACATCCTAAGATCCCCTTAAAATATATAATCCGCCTCCCCCAAAACACACACAGTAGGTATCCTACGTGGCGAGCTGAAATCACTCACTACATAGGAGCATTATATATGGCCTTAGACATTTAGAACAGAGGAATTTTACGAGGCATTCGTAAAAACTGAACCAATTTCTATAAAACTATCTACAACTCTTATACGTTCCAAATGAGCCTTTACTTGAGAGCATTGCTAAACTCAGGGACGGAGACAGGAAGAGACGAGCAGGGGCTTGGCCTTCCCCCAATGGCTTCAAAGTTTACACTGAATCTACTGTATCTTTGCTAAATTCTGAAAACTAACGCTGTTGGCCCCTTCAACCAAATTATTTTAGCGTTTCTAACTCCACCGCTGGCCAAACTAGTCCTTGTAGTTGTAGTGCGAGGTGACGCGCACTTTGTTTTTCTCTGGGGTTGCCGAGAGAATGATCTCTTTCTCATGCTTGGTCACGAAAGCAGCTTTGTCTAATGTACAGAGCACCCACTCTGGTTGCATCACCAGCCGAAAGGCGAACACTGTATTGGCCAGCTGCAGCAAAAAGCGAAGGCAGTGGTCGCATTAACAGCTACCCATGTCCTACATTAACAGCAGCTCCAGAGATGCATAAATTAAGCTTTGCAAGCAAAGTAAATAGGATTAGGATTGTAAGGTAAACTCAACAGTTCGTGAATAGCAGCTAGTCTCAGAACAGAGGTCAGCAACTCAGCATTCAGCAGTCAGAAAAACTTGCACAAGTTGAGATATCTCGACACAGCTGCAAGAGCATTTGAAACAAACCAGCAGGACAACAGATTGCATAGTATTCTAGAAGTATATTTATATATCTACGCGTGGCTTGTCCTGATGGACTGAAAAAATGTTCTACCCTAAATTAACTAGTTAAGCTTGTAAAAAAAATTACCTATGCCATGCCAATAGAGCAGAGAATGTTATTGTGGTAAGCTACTGCGCTACCTTATTTTCTAAAGCTTAATAAAGACAAACTCCTCAACTGATGGTATGTCGCCGATCAACTTGAGAGCCTCCTTCTCAGGCTCCTCATCAACCCCAATGGCCATTATCGCCTGCTTTCCAGGAGCAGTCCTTCCAACGCTCATGAAATTCACATTCACATTCATCTTCCCCAAAATTGATCCTACCTTTCCAATGATACCTGGCTGATCAACTTGACGGCAGAGTATTAGGTTGCCCTCAAGACTAACATCCACACTGAATGGTCCAACAAGTGTGAGATGTGGTTTCCCATCCTTCACCTCTCCCTCCACTCTGATGTCACCTTCGTCAGAGAGGGCACCGGCGAACTTGGACTCCACATTGGCGAGATGGACCTGGATAGAATCTATAGGGACCTCTGGTGATCCATCAAGGAGGATTCTCTCTTCGCTGATGCGAAGGCCTCTTTGCTTGGCCACATAGTCAGCATTGACAATGTTAACAAATGCACTTGAAATGGGCTCGATGATGCCTTTGGTGACCATAGCACGGAGTACTCTTGTGTCCAAATCGTCAGGGTCTCGAGATGATGAATATACAATCTTCACTCCCTTAATCCCACTTCCTCCAGCTACAAGTTGCACGACAAGCCGACCCAGTTTCTCAGCAAGGACAACATACGGGGATAACTCCGATAAAACCTATTGGGAAAATTTAAGCATGAACAGATTGTATAATTATGCTGAACACATAACAGTATGGTCCTTGGTAATGAAAGTACCTCAGCAGGGACCATCGGGGCATTAACAGCAGTAGCAGCTAATTCCCCTTTCAGTGCTCCAAGAACAGCCTCTGCAATTTCAAGGGCTACACCTTCCTATAGAAGCAAATCACGTCAGGTTGTGAGGATAAGCTAGTAAGATGTGGTATTAGCACAGAACAAATAGCAAACCTGTGCTTCTGATGTACTAGCTCCAAGGTGTGGAGTGACAGTCACATTTTCATGGTGTACTAACTTGCTGTCTTTTGGTGGTGGCTCCTCAGTGAATACATCAAGTGCTGCCTGACTCATACCTCAAAGCAATCAGGAAAAAGGCTAAAACGACCTTTTCTGACCAACAAAAATGAATGTTATGTTGTATTTACATTAAACCACATTGCACAAACAACATGATATCAGGAGTTCACAGCAACTACTCGACAGCACTATGTGTCATCAACAACTGGATGATTGACCATGACAAAAGGAGTTACCTGTGAAACTGTTCCATTATCGAGTGCTCTCAGCAGCGCGTCTTCATCAACTACCCCACCCCTTGCAACGTTAATAATCCTCACACCCTTTTTCATGTTCGCAAAAGTTTCTTCATCGAAAAGCTTTGCTGTTGATGGTGTAAGTGGCATATGCAGTGATATGAAGTCTGCAGTGGAGATGGCCTCATCAAATGATACAAGGTCTACACCAATTGCCCGAGCTCTATCAACAGGAGCATAGGGATCATGAGCAATGATATCCATTCCAAGTCCTTTCGCGCGTCGAGCTACTTCTGAGCCGACCTTCCCAAAGCCCATAATAGCTAGCGTCTTTCCCACCAAAGAAACACCAACATATTTGTTACGTTGCCATTTGCCTGAATATGCGCATAGAATCAAAGAGAAACATGATTCTGCATTAGTACATGTGTAGTATGTAGTGTCAAAACAATGCTTCGAAACTGTTGCTTAAGCATTTTATATCCATTAACTGTTACTGTTGCACACTTGTAATGTTGATAAGTAGAGATGTCATGAAGTTTGAACCCAACAATGTGTGCCTCACTGCCTCTCGCAAACATTTACTAGGAGTTATATAGTCAAGCCTGAATTTCAAATTTACTGATGGAACATGATGTTACTAAACTCTAGCCACGATAATAAAAAAATGGCAGCAGTTACATATTCCACACAGAGTAAAATGACAAAAGGTACTACTAGATAACTCATTGCTGACCAGTCTGATTGAAGTATTTGTTGAAACATTACCTACTAGAAGCGAACATATTTCCACATAGGAAGTTATATTGGTCTTACCCAAATAAAGAAGAGAGCAGAGCACATTTGCACAAAATAGGTCCAGGACACGCTATCATATACACTCCTCTTCATATTCTAGGACCACAAAACTCATAATTACTGCTGCATAATATCCGCCAAACAAGTAAATCACCAGCTCCAATTAACCGATATCTTTACTACTAATTACTACAGCACAAATCAATTGATCTAGTATTTGTCATACAACAGTCATTCATCAGTGCGCAAGCCACACGCCACAAACGCACACACCTGGGGTTCAATAACTTCAATCCCCGGCATGGCATTGAGTCAGAGCGCTCTTTTGGGAAAAAAAAGTGGAGTATGGACTACATTGTTCGTCAAGCAAACACAAGAATGCATATGTTGTGGTGCGGTACTACTATAGTACTACAGTTGTAAGACAAAACTACAGTTATAACTCGATCATGCCATCGGTGCCACCGGTACTAAAACATGGCAAGTTGTGGCCTGCAAATCATACCAGCATCACTTGCAACCTAACCATCAGAACAAAGCAATTTATGCATCCAACGAAACAAGATGCAGTTAAGCTTCCATGCAAGGTGAATCTCTTAGCATAACAACACAGCCAAACGTATCAGTCACTCTTTTTTTTTTTTTTTTGCAAACAGCCAAAAGCTTTGGGCGTCATTGTATTAGAAATGGATAGTCACTCACTGTTACCCACCAGTGTTCATCGATCAGAAAATACACTAGAATTTTGCGACACGAATCAATGATAAGAATAACATGGTATCATGTGGTGACCTTGTTTGGAGAAACGAGGGCGTACCGGCCTTGAGGGAAGCGTCGGCCTGCGCGACATTGCGCGCCATGGCGGCGAGGAGCGCGATGGCGTGCTCGGCGGCGGCGACGGTGTTGGCGGTGGGGGCGTTGACGACGAGGCACCCGGCCTCGGTGGCGGCCTGGAGGTCGACGTTGTCGATGCCGACCCCGGCGCGGCCGACGACACGGAGGCGGCCGCGCGCGGCCTCGAACACCTCCCGCGTCACCCGCGTGGCGCTGCGCACCACGAGCGCGTCGACGAGCGACACCTTGGCGCGGAGCTCCTCCGCCGTGAGCTCGTACGCGCAGTCCACGTTCGCGAACCTCCGCAGCAGCTCCAGCCCCGCGTCCCCCAGCTTCTCCGTCACCAGCACCGTCGGTCTTCCCGCCGCCGTCGCCGCAGCCGCCGCGACCCCAGCTGCGGCCCCACGGGCGGAGGGCGCAGCAGCGGGGATTCTGCAGGCGAGGAAGAGGCGGCCGCGGCCGCGGCGGCGGAGCGGGGAGGCGCGGTGGTGGGCGGGGTCGTGAGCCGCGTCGGCTGCGTGGGACGTGGACGGCGGCGCGGGCGCGGCGAGGAGGTGGCAGAGCGGCGCCGCCAACGCCATGGCGCGCGTGGTGAGCGTGCGGTGAAGTGGGAATCGGGATTCGGGCTTCGATTGTTATCGGAATCCGTACTTCCGTTGCGGAGAGGTGTCGCCTAGTTTGTGGACGACGACGGATTATTTGATAGAGGCGCCTCTTGCGGTCTCGTGGAAGAAAAATTAAATTACACGCGGAGCGACGGTTCAGCGTATAATTAATTATGTATGAGTAAAACAATATTTAGAAATGAATTAGTACGTTGTTTTAAAGCAATTTGTCTGTATATTTTTTTAGAAAAACATATTGTAGCAATTTAATAAGTGTGCACAAAAAATGAGAGATTAGAAATTCTGATAATGTAGTATAAAACACACTCTTAACAATTTGAGTACTCACTCCATTAAAAAACAAAGGACAAACAGATACATTTTGTCAATGGCCTATTATCATAAAATGATAATAAAAAACTAATTATTGGCTCGCTTGTAGGGAGCTCAATCTCTCTTATAGTAGAATTATTTAGAGATTAATAATTTCCATAAGACCCAACAGAAGAGCATTTGTGTATGTTACTTAGAGCTGGATGCCACTCTTGTAGACAGAGCCAGCTGTAAAGCTTTCAGGGATGACATCGTCGACGACGCGGTATCCACCATTCTTGACAAGGAAGCGGACGGAGAAGGGACCCTTGAGTGGCGCGTCACCTTTGATCGTCCAAGTGTTAGACGATGACTCCTTCAGCGCCATCCAATCGTTGGCGCCCTTCCCCTTGATCTCCACCTCGGAGATGGCGACATTGGTGATGAGTTCCAGGCTAGTGGCGCTAGAGCCCTCATTGACCTTGAAGGTAAGCTCGGTGGCGCATGAGCCGGCGACAAGCAGTGTCGCCACTACTGCGGCGAGAAAGAAGGAGGATAAGGAGACCATTGGCAAGGTAGCTAGTTAGCTGGTGTAATCTTTCTTGTTTGTCGATCAATAGAGGGATGGATCAATGTGTTTGGTGATTGATGTTGCAGTAAGATGTGTATTTATAGGTGGCGTGGACAAGAAAAACAAGCATGAACATACGGCGTTCCATAGAGATCGCTGACCAATTTATTCATCGACAAACACTTGTGCAATTTCTATAAATAGATCAAGTTTGATAGTCTTGTTGTCAGGCAAAAATAGCGCATGGCATGCAGACTTCTTACAAGGCAAAGAGCATGCATGTGGAAAATAATTTTATGAGACTTTGTCTTCTCTATACTGTCCTCATCTCTTCTCTATTTCTTTACAAGTTATATATTTCTCTTTTATTTGTATGGTTCACTACACTTTGCAAGTTGAATTTTTTTTATTTCTATCTCTTCTCACTTTTGCAGGTCTATCACTAACTAGTTTTTTCTACTTATGCAAGTCGAATTTAAATATACATGTGTCATGGAGTGATATATTACAATATTGGTATATGTTAGTAACTTTTAAAGTTGTTATAAATGTTTGGATGGCATCCATGAAACAACAAGTGCACATCCCTCTAGGGAAAAAAAACCCCACATTCTTACAAGTTGGGTACATGAAACAGGTTAATGTTCACTCAAGTGATAAAAAAAAACTTTCCCTATCTTGAGCACCTACAAAATGTACAAATATTCTTTGAATTAAAAGCGAGAAACTCAGAAATTGGTTTGTACACAACTTATTTCTGCTAATTGCCTACTCACTAGTAGTTTCTTTCAAATAGGGTTTAGGGTTCAGGTAGTATATAAACCCAGCCATAATCGCACATCACAACAAAAGAAGGCGAAGTAGTGATGCACCAACCCAGGACATTACTAACTACTACCTTCACCCTAGAATATAAGAAGTTTTAAAGTTGGACACGGTTAGAAAATAGATAGACTTAAATAGGGAGAAATTGTGATTGGTTGAGAAGTGGAGGTAGATGGGAAAAGTGAATGGTGGAGGATTGTGATTGGTTGAGAAGAGAATGTTGGTGAAGAAGTTATCATATTTTGGGATAAATTCTGAGTGCTAAAAGTTATTATATTTTAGGACGGATGGAGTACCTTCTTTGTTTCAAAATATAATAACTACTCCCTTCGTAAAAAAACAACCTCATACTAGGATGTGTAGAGTATACTCAGATTCATTATACTAAGATGCGTCACGTCCTAATATGGAGGTTTTTTAGTAGAACCCGATTAAACACGGGAGTGGATTCTAAACTCTCGATGGGATATCCCCTCGTTGTTTGCATGTTACCTAAATAGTTATGAAAAAATTAAAAAAATTTAACAAGATAGATTAATGTATGATAAATCACTCCACAAATATGCAAGTTAAAATTAACTTCTACAAATTACAACGAAAAAACAAATTAAACTATGACTAGTTAACGTATATTCGCAGTTAAATTTGTTTTTTCGTTGCAACTTGTAGAAGTTAAATTTAATCTTGTATGTTTGTGGAGTGATTTATCACATATTAATCTATCTTATTGAGTTTTTTCAAATTTTTTCATAACTATTTAGGTGATATGCAAATAACGAGGGGATGTTGTTCCGAAAGTTTAAAATAGTTTCCATGTGCACGGACAGCACATTGCACCGCACGACGTCGGCAAGCGGCTTCGGCGAGCGATCGACAGTTGCCCGTCTCTCCGACTCTCCAAGTGGCCGTAATGTAACCAAAGCATCCTAACCTAACTGGGCCGCCTACCCACTTCGGGCCGAACGCACAAGCCGGCCATACCAAAGCCCAAATGCACAACAAGGCCCAGGAGAAAAGGAATCACACGCCTTTGTCAGCATTTTCTCCCTGACACACACATGCGTTAGTCGTGTCGTGTCGTGCGTGTTCGCGTAATAATAATCGTCGTGTGTACCGTACGCACAGTAGCACAGCAGAAGGAAGATTAGCCGAACTTTTTTTTAATCCGATGATCTTATTTTGTCCTACTGCAACTGTCCCAGGCGTACGTGATACTGCAAGAAACCACCATGTATGGCAAAGCACCGGTTAGGACAGCGTGCGTCAGAGGCTTTGAACAACCTGAATCATCATCTGCGTAACAACGGTCCAAACTAACCAAGCCTAACTGATAACGAGACGTTGAGAGACCCCTGCAACTGTACAATATATATAGTACCCCTATACAAACACCGGGTTCGAAACAGGAACTCCAAACGACTACTTCGTCGTCCCCTGTAAGCAAGCTTCCCAAACTACTTGTGTTGTGCAAAAAAATTTTATATAATTTTTTTTTAAAAATCAAATAAATTTATCTTTGAAAGCATGTAATAATTAATATTTAATTAATTATGTGCTAATCGGAACTGAACCTAACTCCAATTAAGCAAAAAAAAAATCATGTGGTTGATGGTAATGCGATCAGCTAGCACAAGTGGCCTCGACTCCAACTTGCAACTATGTGAGTAATCTACAATTTTGATGTCAAATCATGGTTGCCCTGATAAGGGGGGGGCTATGTATGCCCCAGTTGCTGGGGGCAAGAGGCAGAGGCGATGGTTTGGCTTGTGATGAAGAACAGGTTTGTTGCAAGTGGCCGGGCCTCACACGTCTACTGATCTACAGCTAATTTCGCTATCTCCTCGCCTGCTCGCATCTGCAATTTGCAGGGCAAGAATATTGATCTTCGTCAGTTCCATCGACTTCCATGTGAGCTCATGGTCAGGATAGCCAAGCCATTGGCTGTCTGGCTGTATTCCCATTGGCTGATTTAAATCCATTTTTTTAATTTTTGAAATGGACATTTTGTCTTCTTGTCATGACCAGCTACCCTCAATTTGGAGGTGTAGTGTTATGTTAGTATGACAGTGCCAAGTGAGCCTAGCTAATTGTTCTCTCTCCAGTGGCTTACATAGTTACATTTGGCACTGGAGAGAATATTATTCTTCCTCTCTTTTCTTGGACTGACATTTTCCCCTCTATTCAAGCACTCGCAAGCTGTCATTAACTCATTATTCGTTTATCTGAATCTGTACATACGTGTCAGACTACGCGTACAGTCACTGTCAGGACAGACCACCGCTGCTTCAGAAGAAACTAAACTAGTACTACTGCTAATCACCCTGCATCAGATTAAGAACAAACCCAAGCGTAAGCATGTTCATTGCAGGCACCGAAACCCATTTCTTAGATGAAGCCCTTGTCCTTTCCTCCCCTCTCTCTCTCTCCGTGTCCCTGCACAAATAAACAAATTCAAAGTCGTCATTTATAAATTTATAATCCAGGCTCGTATTCGGTGATCTTGGCTGCAGTCCCGGTTTAAAATTCAGCTAAAAATATGGTTTTTCCAGTTCAGACATCTGATCAGATCACCGCACCCACGTACACAGGCAGGCAATCGCACGCGCGCACACGTATATACCTGAGCTGAGCTCATTCCCAGCTGTGTCTTATTGCCAATTTTGTTTAGTTTTAGTGCCCATCATCTGGATTTGCTTCTTTAATGCACTACGACCAGTACAATAATACTAGTACGGCCTCTCTCCTGCCTCTCCAAAGGAAGGTTCTACTACTGTGTTGTGTGGGACAGGCTTAAACTCCACTTTTAAAATCATGGTAAGTAGAATTAAATTCAGTTCGAATTGAGCTGTTTAATTTAGGTCCAAAATCTTTAGATCAAAGTTGGAATGGGGTTGCGGTTGTCTTGTTCGGAGTGAGAGAGTATTGATTTTGGGAGAGCATGGAAACGCGGGGGGCCTACCACCCACGCCGCCTTTACACCTTTCCCATTTCTCCACCACTGGAGCAAGATGTGCCCATTGGGCTCACACGTCGCAATCGCGACATGATTAGCCCTTGGAACAAGAGAAAATAAAACGCACTAGGGATTAAGAAAATGGTTAGCAGTTCCTCGCAAAAAAAAAAAAAAGATGAAGTAATGTGCTCACTGCTTTTTCTTTCCCGGCGAGGCGGCGATCACGCACGGGGTTAGCCAAAAGGGCTAATTAAGATCACAGATTATGGATTATCGTGGACATGTTTTCTAATCTTGTAGTAAATCGTACAATTTCTCTAAGAATGTTTCTTCATCTGTATTTCCTTTTAAAACATTTTAAAATCAACTTTCAAACATTTATGAAAGGAGGTAAGGAAGTAGTATAATTATTTTGTTTATATCCTTAAATACCTATCACAAACTCAGTTTCATCCAATGGCACTAACGCACCCTGGCTACGTTCGGCAGATGAGGATCGGGAGAAAAGCGTGCACACTTCCTGCTAAACCGAGTGTTTTTCTTAAAATAATTAGAAAAATTGCTTTAGAAAATTATATTAATCTATTTTTTAAATTTAAACTAACAAATACTTAATTGATTATTCGCTAATAATTTAGATCGTTTTACATCTCTTCCCAACTTATTTTTTCTCATCCTCTGAAACATATAATAAGAGAGTTCACTAATTGATGTTTCTCTTCCTCTGAAACACATCATAAGAGAGTTCACTAATTGGTGAGATTGGCCAACTCCGTTGATTCTTCCAGTGCCAAAGGATGGGGATGTGGAATTGGAATTGAGATTTGGATGGGATGGCCGGATGGGAATGGGATATTGGGATGGGATGCCACACCCCCCAAAATTCCAACTCCATCATGCGTGTTGCTAAATATGACAATTCCGCAGTGGCTGGGAATAAAACATTCTTTCTTCACCATCTTATTGGTAAGTATAGTTTGCCTTTGTGAACGAAATGAAATGGGTTTTGATTTTTCTTTTCTTTTTCCCACTTTGTTCACCAGTGCCGTCGACGTCATCGATCTTCACTTTCATGGGTCTTTTTTTTCCTCGTGTGTTCAAAACCTCATGCAAATATTTGCAATATACTTCACGGAGGAGTACATGAAGAATCTACTGCTAGTAGGAGTAATTAAATATGGGTATTTAATTTTACAGAGACGCACGCTCCATTCCTCCATCCTCTGCTCCTCTGACAAGATAGAATTGAGATACAGAGATGGACAGCGGGGCGAAAAGACCATTTAGCCCCCGATTCGGAGTCACTGACGAGTGGGTCCCACGCCAAGGCAGCGCCTGTGGGATTTAGCCAGTGACCTTTCGCCCCGCCCGTGGATGGGCGTCAGCACTGAGCAGCGGGAAGAGTCGTCACGTGCTTCTGCCAGGTGGGCCCGCGTGTGGGGAGGGGTTTCACTGACTGGTGGGCCCAGGAAAAGCGTTGTCCCGGCGATGCGACGCGCCACCGACGAGCGGCCGGCGGCGGCGGTGGCGGCGGGGAGTTCAGGCGTAGAGAACCTGGGCGTTGCACGGGGCGAGGCCGGCGAACTCGGCGGGGCCCTTGACGACCTCCCAGTCCACCCTCTCGTCGTCGCCGCCGTGGATGGCCGGAGAAGGGGAGACTGTGCCTATGGCGACGTCCAGGCCGGCGCCCACCACGTATATCCGCCTCCTGCCGCCGCCGACCTCCTCGACCTCGCCGGAGACGACGTGGGGACGCCTCACCTCGGGGGGAACCCCGCTCCCGGCGACCATCCTCCACTCGTCCCGCGGCTCGTCGTACCGCTTCAGCCTCCACTCGCCGTACTCCGCCACGATGTACATCCGGCCGCCGGCGACGGCGCAGGAGCCCGTCCACCCCTCCCGCATCCCGCGGGCCATCTCCGACCACGAGTCCGACGCCGCGTCGTACACCGCGCCGCGCGGCGCCCGCTCGAACGGCCATGCCCACCCTTCCGTCACGTACAGCTTCCCGCCGGCCGCCGCGGCGTCGTACCTCGCCACCGCCGCGCCACGCCGGGCCGCCGCGGGGGCCCACCTCCCTTCCTCCGGGTCGAACACCTCCGCCTCCCCGTCCTCCCCAGCGACCACCAACCTCCCTCCCACCTCCCCGGCCGCCATATACCCCCTCGGCGTGCCCATCCCCGCCGCCTCCTCCCACCCGTTCCTCGCCGCGCTGTACACCGCGACGCTCCTCACGGCCTTGTCGCCGCCTTCCTCCACGCCCCCGATCACATAGATCTCGCCGCGGCGGGGTAACCCCACCACCGCGAACGACCCAGCCGCGGCGGCGCCACCGGGCACGGGTGGCAGCAGCAACCACCTCCTCGAGAACGGATCAAGCGCCTGACACTGGAGCCGCCGGGAGGCCGGGTCGAACGCGAAGGCAAACAGAAACGGCAGCGACAGCGACACCGCCGCCGCGGCCGCCGCCGCCGACGGGAACTTCGCCGGCGAGACGGTGAGAAATCTGTTCCAAGTGGATGACACGGTACGGAACAAGCGGTGGTAGAGGAACGGCAAGTGGAGGAGGCACTTCTCGGCGACCTCCTCGGGGAGGCCGGGGATGAGCTCCATGACCTCCTCGCCGCCGCCGACCTCGTCGCCGGCGACTTCAAGCACCTGCTGCTTGCTCATCGACGAGAAGCTCATGCTGGTTTCGTCGGATTAATTTGGGCGCGATTTAATTCTGTATTTTGGGGGAAAATTTTAGCTGTGTTGTGATGATGGGGAGGGAGAGGGGGAGTGGTGGGGAATTTATAGGGGTGGGTTTGCGAGCGCGCCCCGGGAGCCGTGGCTTTGCTGGCTGGCTCGTTTCGTCCGGCTCAGGCTCAGGCTCAGGCTCCGGCTCCGCTCAAAGTGGCCTGTGGGATTCAGAATTTTCGGATCTGGTGTAGATTTACACCCACAAGCCGTACGGTTTTTTTACCCACCGTCGGATGGAACCTTGACGGTCAGATCTCTGCGCCCATGTACGACATACAAAAGGTTAAATAACGTAAAAAATTTTTTTTGAAGGGTTTTGCCATGTATTGCATTCCATGGCCAAAAATAGATGCAAAACAGAACGTCCACTAAGTGAGAAAGAGCTAATCACGGTAAGTATCCTCCTATCTATGAAAAAGGGTTGATTGTGGACCATTGCAGTAGTTGCTAATGCTTTAATGGTAGAAAGAGGCTATTCTTGGTGTTCTACTCTCACTGTTTAATCTCAGATTTTTATGGTAAATCTCTATATAGCGATGTGAGCTAACATGACACGAAAGAAGTTGGTTTTCACATAAGCCACCATCAAATGTGTGGACCATGCCCATTTGGACCAAAGCTATTCCGCTTTTAAATGGCAACCATGTTGCCTATTGGAAACATTTAATTCAAAAAAGAATAATGTGGTGCTTGTTTACATCATATAGCCAATATAAAATTCATTGAAACACTAATCCTTCCTCCATCTCAAAATATATTTTTACTTATAGTGTTCAGTTTTTATCATAAAATATAGCTACATCTGAAATACTTGGGGTGTTTGTAGTGATGAAATATCCAAAATGCCCCTACCCTCCAAACAACCAGGACAATTAATAAAGGCAATCTTTTTTACCCTTCCACCTTAATCTTCGTGAAAAACATTATAAGTAACTATATTTTAGAAGGGAGTAGTCCTTGCTAAAATTCTTGCTATGCCAATTTGTTTTGTTGCCAAATTCTGACAATGCCAATTTTCTACTAGGTAACAAACCAAATGACACCAAGTCATAGCGGCATCAATTTTTGGTACGGCTACTTTAGGCAACAAAACGAGATAGTCCCGACCTTTTCTTTTCTTTTGAGAGGAGTCCCAACTTCTTGCTAAGCTTGAGAGATAAAACGGAGAAATGGCCAAGGATGATGTTCCCATAATGCTAGCTTTGGCACGCATGGGGAGAAGAGGATTGCCGGACGGACGGTGGACCAGCGCCGGAGGTATCATTATTCATCGTTGTTATCCGACGGCCGTGAAGGAAGGCGTGGGCCCGGCGTGGTGCGTTCGTAGCGAAAGCCCAGTGGGCCTTACGGGGCCACACCGAGCGTGTCCCCGAAGGAAAAAAAAAACTTTCCCGGTTGCGGCTGTGCCTGCGCGTGGGGCCCACGATGCATTTTTCCTTCCTTTCCTACACACTTTTTTTTTTTGGAATTACTTGGAAACTTCCGCAAATTTTTTTTTGCCTCTAAAATTTTCAGATCTGTAGCCATCATAAGGAAAAAAATGCTAGAAAAAAAAATTCAGTTGTACGCAATATCCATGTGCTAATCAATGGCTAAAGAAAGGTTCTATATATAAGATATATTGTAGTTACAATATAATTATATTTTAATTATACTGTAGATACATTTGTAAGTTTTTTTACTTAGTGACAGTTTTCTAATATACTCCCTTTATTTTAAAAAAATATAATCCTAAGAATGTATCGATATGCACGTTGTTTAGATAGAATTTGTTTTTTTAGAGAGGAGTAATTTGTTTCGTGCTGCTTGATTAGGCGGTCGTACCGCACACACCGGCACACCGCCACGCCTCGGCTTTCCCCCCACGATTCCTCGCGGTGGTCTCGCCATGTTTCGACGTCTGGTTCGCGAACGCGACTTAGCGAGCGCCACCGACCCCTCTCTCTCTCTCTCTCTCCCCCGTACCGATGCGTGCGTACGTTCGCGGGTTGGTTGGTTGACACGACGCGGACGCAGGCGCGACGCCCCGTGGCCCGTGGTGGCGGCGATGATGATGAGGAGGAGGAGCGCGCGACACGAGCATTGTTCCTCGCGCAGCCGTGCTCGGTTTGCCTGTCTCTTCGCGTGAACCGTCTCGCCACGGTCTCGCTGCACGGCGCGGCGCATGCAAGGCATAGCGGCGACATGGCGCTGCGCGCGAGTGGTGGAGGTGCATGAATCTTGGTTTACGGCGGCCTCGCTCTGTTTTCACCTGAATATATATCAGAAATGCAAAGTGTGCAGATGCAGCTTCCGGTGGCACGAAAAACTACTCTGTCCATGAAGAAAAGGTAAAGAATCTGTTAAAGGACATGAAAACATGCCATGTGTGTATTATATCGGTGACAACGACAATTGTCCCGTTATCATTGGATGGGTATAAAGTACTGTAGTAGTAACTCTGCATCATATACTCTCCCTCGGTTGAAAATATATACTAGTACTAGCATCTGCAGCTTTTTTTGTTTTGTTTCTTTTATGTCGACTTTCACTTATAAAGTTGTGCTTTATTTTAACTCTTCTACTGTATCAGATCGGTTAATTCTAGTAATAATGTATGAGTGCATTTCTCAGTTTCATCGATCGCAACCTTCCGATCTTGTCCTGCTTAAAAAGGCGCCCATAATGTTTCCATAATGCCAGTGCACATTTAACATTGTAGTACATTAATTAATGCTAGCACAATTCACCAGAAAAAAATTGAAGTGAACACTGAACAGCTTGCTCGATAGAGATATTTCAATACTCCAGTTAATGAGTTGACTACCACGACGTGTTGGATCCATCAATATAAAAATTACATGGATTACGTCCAAACCTTGCAAAGTCAATGAGTTAAAAAATATACACCGTATTGCACCGTCATGTAGAGCTGAGAAATAGATTTCTCCTTTCCTATATTTGAGCATGAAAGCTACACGCAAATTATACCCCTGGTGTTGAGGGAATAATACACGTTCCACGGCTCCTAAAACATCTCACAAAAACATTACTTCATTTTGCCAAGATATTTAGTGATATTCGATCTTAAGTAAAGTGCACTCATACATTATTACTAGAAATTGAGAAACTGAAGAAAATACGACCCTGATTAGCATGTGTCGTTGTAGTGAACTCCACGATGTTTTTCTTGCGGTAGCAAAGGCACTGAATCAACAGAAGATCAAGCCTTTTCCTTTGGGCACTTGAAGAAGAACAGCTGCTTCAAGTAGCCATGGGTTCCCCTTACGGCCTTACCCAATGCACTTCACAAATCCGCCTAGCCGCCACCTCCCTCGTTAGCACTGCCCCACCCGCCTCCCTCGCTGTTGCCGTCCTAGCCGCGTCTCCACCGCTGTCCCTATTGCTGCCACCGCAATCATAGATATTTGTTGATGCAAAAAAACACACACTGATCTGAGAGATTTGCTTTACTTTAGTGCAGGTCTAAAACTTGTTTTCGGGTTCAAGGGTGTACCAGTTGATTTGATCCTGCAATCAACAAGATAAAACGTGCATGTTTTTTTAGTAAACGATAGTCAATCGGCTAGGAAGCGGATGTCATATCGTGATATAACCTAGTGTTAACGACGAAATTTAGTAAGCCTCGAAGTCATCATCGGTCTAGAGTTAGTATCGGCTTTAGAGTTCTGGAATCGGCCAATGGAAGCTATCAATCGTCAACAGTCGGATTCTTACCAAATTTGGTTAAGGAAATTAATCTATTAAAGGAAGCTTATCCAAAGGATGCGGCATGACAATTTATCTATTAATTAGGAATAGTATGTTAGTTTCCTTTTATCTTTAGGAAAGTGTGTTTAGTGTCCAATAAGAACTTTATGTTTTTCCTTTTATCTTTAGGAAAGTTTGAGTCGTGTCCGATATGGACTAGTATCTACCCATGGGTATAAATATCTACACTCGGGGTCCATGTAAAATATCTCTCGATCAATACAACTACTCTCGACGCATCGCCACCCTCTTTCTGAGGTTTTTACTATCTTGTCAGTTGCAAGATCAAACTGACTGGCACGCCCATATCTTATCATTATTTTGGACCTGCACTAGAGCTAAGCAGATCTCCCAGACCGTCATGTTTTTACGTCAACACCTAGCCGATGCATTGTTAAGTGAATCAGCTGTAAGGCATATTCGATGACAAATCAACCCTAAACTTGGTCCATTGGCTGTAAATATCAGTGTTATATAATCTATAAATCAATATTACTTTAGCAATCAACAATTGGGATGGATCGGATTTAACCGAGACAATATAAATTGCCCAGGTCTAAAATAACATAAAATAATGATTATATGTACTCATATTATAGCCGATATCTAGATTTAAGCATGTATCGGCTATAGCTCCGATATTACCTTATACTAAGATATTCTCATGTAATAAATATATCTAACTACCATCAATCAGATTGACGGTAAGTCTGATATATTTATATTAGATTAGATCATGATATAAGGGGTAGATATAGCATATTAAACAAAGCATAAAACTATGTAAAACAACTATACCAGGTAATATCGGCTGAAACCCCGATACTATCCTTATTAACAACCATAAAACAGGCTAGAGGTCATGATTCTAAACACGACTTAATAGATCAAACTTAACTGATGCAGCACTAAGTATGAGAAGAAACATAATATCTAGACAATCAAGCTGATGGTTGCCTTTTCAGGATGGTGGATATATTATATAATTTAAACCAACAAGTCAATCTAGCTGTTATCGATAAAACCCTAGATAGAGATCAGCCGATGCAAGTAGAAAATATTGTCAATCTAGATTATATAATATATATGATAAATCGGAGATTCACAAGGTAGAATTAGAGTGTCATAAACATGTAAGCACTAATTCCGATAATGCAAATCGCCATATCAAGCTTTACCTCTTCGCCGAAGATCGAAACCAATGAAGCTCGACTCGAAAGTAAGAACTCGTCGAAACAAAGTAATGAAAAAGGTGGCGATGCGTCGAGATTGGATTAAATTGATGGTAATTATTTACAAGTTCTCGGGCTTATATTTATACCCGAATATACAAACTTGTCCATGATGGACACGACTCATATTGTCCTAATACAACTCCAACTAACAAACAAGTCCTTTAGGCGGACTCTTACCGAAAATATCTATAAGAAAATTACATAAAATCCTAATTAATAGATACAATTGCCAATCTTGGCTTCCATCCTTGCCTGGCAACATCATTGTAATTCTTCTCTCGAACTCGACATTGATCGTGTAACCAATATCGGCTGTATCGGCTATCCATATCAGACTTGGTATCGGCCGTTACAGACTTCTAGCCGATGCGCACTCTGTTTCCGAGAATTCCGCACATCCTTAAATCCGCATCGAATTGGATCCCGTTTCCGATTCATATGCTTGCCAAATTCATCGTCAACAATATTATAGTAAGAAGAGGGGAACAAAATGGAAGAAGTGGGTGGATCGAACATGTAAGGGACTAATTGCAAAGATGTGATCACACTGGATAACCACACAGGTAGGTTAACCCGGTCAAACGTACTTTGGACCGTAATGATTCACAAACATGTTCATGGTATTGATTTTTAGAAGATCATAAATCTAAATGATACCACGATATAACCTCAAAAACGGTGCTGTAATTTAGTCTTTGATCTTTGATGTAGGAACGACTAGATATGTTTAGGAATGGAGATAAACACTTTGAATTGGTTTTTAGGGATGGTTTGTAGGACTTCTTTCCACTTTTGATGTAAACTAAGAACATGCAACATAATGATTAGTCATAACTTGTCATGACAAAGCCGTGGCGGATCCACTTACAGCTACCGGGGTGCACAGGATACCGATTAGATTGTGAAATTTTAATAGTGTTTGTGGATATTATGGTACCCATATACCCACAGATATAGAATATCCGACTAAATATAGGGGTGCGTTATGTAAACAGAATATGAGTAGTATTAGGATTCGGGTATTATATTGCTTTCTTTATTAAGGCATAGCCCGGATACCTAGTATGGTAAGATTGTAAGTCAATTAGGGAAGATCTAGACCGTGTCGGATTGGATCTATCTTGTAAATCCTCATCCTCCGGGTATATAAGGAGGATAGGGGACCCCTTGGGAACATAACCTTTTCGTAAGATCAATACACAACTCGGAGGCAAACCCCCGAAACAGGAGTAGGGTATTACTTCTTCTTGAAGGCCTGAACCTGTCTAAACCCTTTGTCTCATAACCCATCTACTTTTCTGTCTTGACTGCCACCCCCTTTTCTTATTGCCGAAATCTAGTTTTGACAGTTGGCGCGCCAGGTAGGGGTACATCAAACTCATCGCCAATCAAGTAAGATGGGATCTTCATCAGGCATCGACGACTTCGCCTTCCCCCAGGGCAGGCGTACCGCTTCGGCAGCCTCGACTTCATCACCGACAACTTCGGCAAGATTACTCTTCTTGACTCGGCTCCAAGTCAGTCGGGAAGAGATCGCATCTCTCGTCCACTCGGGTTACCGAACATGGCTGAGACCAGCGCCAAGATGTTTTCCCGTAGCATGGTGTTAAACCACTCGGGGAAGGCGTCTACATCAACTTCAGTTCCTATGTCAAGCACACCTCAAGACAATCAGATCTATCCCATAATCACCATGGAGTTACCAACGGATCCGGTGGTTCGGTCCGGCTTCAGGGACATCAACATCGTTCTACCAAGACTCGGATCTTGCTCCTCCACCGAACTCGCCGCCTACGCCAGCTCCTCGGAGGAAAGCGTTCATGGCAACCCACCCGACGCCGAAGCTGCTAACGACGTCAACTCTGACGACAATTACACACCGGTTTTCAATGGCGTCTTCATGGCCAACAACGAGACTGACGCTGAAATAGCCGCAAGACTACAAGCAGAAGAAGCAGCCCGAGTTGGGGTCGAGCAAGAAAGGATTCTACTGGAGCAAGAACGTGTCAGACTTCAAGAAGACAGAGCCAGACTTGAGCAAGAGCGGCAAGCCCAAGCAGAACAAGAGCGACAACGCAGGGAAGCTGAGGAGGCAAGACGCAGAGAAGACGAAGAATGCAGAAACCGAGATCTGGCTATGGCAGGACGCAGGGCAAGAAACGCAATCGGGCAGACCGTGGTTGACAACACCAACGTCTTCCT
This sequence comes from Oryza punctata, assembly GCA_000573905.2. Classification (NCBI taxonomy): domain Eukaryota; kingdom Viridiplantae; phylum Streptophyta; class Magnoliopsida; order Poales; family Poaceae; genus Oryza; species Oryza punctata. The sequence goes on from CM002493.2 coordinate 33,697,485, forward strand.
CACACCTCAACAAAACGCAGTCGGGGTAGTCACCCTCCTTGACGTGTTACTCGGCACAGCTCCAGCTCATATCACTCCAATGATAAATCAAGTCAAGACCTTGGTCGCGGCGACAGTACCACGTGCCGAGTCCAGTCGGCAACCCAGCGAATCGACTTCGAAGGCACCTGGCGGCAGTCGTGCACCTCCATCAAGAGTCAGAGACAGCAGGAGCAAAACCAACTCACGCGACGACCACCACAGCGGAGCACGCCGAGACCAGTCGGTCCACTCGCCCATAGGCCACTTCGTCGGGCCGTCACACCACACCAGAGATCGCCGAAATCCATCCGACTATCAAAGTCCACCCAGGGCTTCAATCGACCTGAGAGACACCCTCAATCAGAGAAGAAGAGAGAGGGTTTCATCACGATTCAAGACGACGATGATTGCGATGGAGTTCCAGCTTTCACCAGAGATCTGCGTCGAGTGAATTTGCCGACTGGTTTCAAGCCGACTGGTATCGAGAAGTACGATGGGACAACCGACCCAGAGTCGTGGTTAACCGTCTACACACTCGCAATTCGCGCAGTAGGAGGAGACAGCAAGGTCATGGCAAACTATCTACCGGTGGCATTGACCGACTCAGCCAGGAATTGGCTCGCCGAGTTGCCACGAGGCACGATCGACTCCTAGAACGAACTTCGTGATCATCGTCGCCAACTTCCAGGGTACTTTCGAGCGTCCTGGAACCCACTTCAAGCTGTACAACATCGTCCAGAAGCCGGACGAAACCCTCAATGAATACATACGACGTTTCTCCGAGAAGCGCAACAAGATCTCCGACATCACTGACGACAATATCATCGCCGCATTTACACGGGGGCTACGCAATGATCTCCTGATCGGAAAATTCAGCCGCAAAATGTTCGAGAAGGCAAACGAGTACGCCAAGTCCGACGACGCAGTTAAAGCATCAAGGCAGTCGGCGGGCACCTGGAAGAAAAGGGACCACGACACCACGGCAGGGCCCAGTGGGAGCAACACGAAGCACAGGGAACGCAAGCGTAAGCCTGAAGATCTGGTTGCCACAGCTTCAAAATCAAAACCACCAGAGCCAGTGCCCTCGAGTCAACTCCTACGACAGAATCATGAACGGTCCATGCACGCACCACCCCGGCAAGAGACACGCGGCCAAGGATTGTTTCATCTACAAACAGTTCGCGGAGAAATACGCCGCCCAAACCAAGAAGCCAACCGAAGGAGAAGACACTTCAATTCAGAAGAAGAAAGATGATGAGGAGCCAAGCCAAGGAGCGTATCAAGACCCCAGGAGCGAGCTCAACCACATTTTCAGCGGTCCGCTTGCCTACGAGTCCAAGAGGAAGCAAAAAATCACCGACAGATAGGTCAACGCGGTGCAACCTGCAGTCCCCCAATATCTGCGATGTTCGGAGGTCCCCATCAAGTTTGACCGCTCGGATCATCCCGACCGAGTGGTCCACCCGGGGTGGTACCCCCTGGTACTAGACCCAGTTGTTCGCAACGTCAAGTTGAAACGCACCCTCATTGACGGTGGCAGCGCACTCAATATTCTCTTCACCAAGACCCTGGATGAGATGCAGATTCCTCGATCCGAGATGAAGCCGAGCAACGCCCCTTTTCACGGAGTCATCCCGGGGCTGTCTTCAACACCACTCGGCCAAATCACTCTCCCGGTGACCTTCGGGACCAAGGAGAATTTCAGGACATAGAATATCAGCTTCGAGGTAGCCGATTTCGAGACAGCCTACCACGCCATCCTCGGTCGACCGGCGTTAGCCAAGTTCTTGGCGATCCCCCACTACACATACATGATGATGGAGATGCCAGGGCCACGTGGAGTCATATCCTTACGGAGCGACGTCAAGCAAGCCCTCTGTTGACGTAAAAACACGACGGCCTGGGAGATCTGCTTAGCTCCAGTGCAGGTCCAAAATAATGATGAGATGCGGGCGTGCCAGTCAGTTTGATCCTGCAACTGACAAGATATATAAATTGAAGATCAAAAGATAGCCGATCGGCTGACAAGCCGATGGAGTGATTCCAGCCGATGCCGATAACAACCGATATCCAGTATAGGTCTTGATATTTGAGCAAATAATGACATAAAGATAATCGGCTGATGATAATGTAATAAAATAATAATATAATCCAGAAGAAACCAATCGGCTAGTAATGATAGATTGAATAAGCATTGATCCGAAGGTTGAAGCATTCATCGGCTGGAGGTCTGATGTCAATAAATCCAAACGATTAAATAAACAGTGAAACCTTTATTGTCATTGGCTAAATCCAACTTGTATGTAACCCTTATAAGCCGATGCAACGTCCAGATAACTCATCGGCTGAAACCCCGATGAAACCCTTATTGGCAATCAAGAAGCATGCTAGAGATTATGGTTCTAAGCACGACTTAGTAGATCAAACTTAACTGATGCAGCACTAAGTATGAAAGGAAATATAATATCTAGACAATCAAGCCTTTGACTGATTTTCAGGGTGGTGGATACATTATATAATCTAAATCAACAAAGTAATCTAGCCGATATCGACAAAACCCTAGATAGAGATCGGCCGATGCAAGTAGAAGACATTGTCAATCTAGATTATATAACGTATATGATAACTCGACGACTTACATGAACAAGATTAGAGTGTCGAAGTGATGGAAGCACTAATCCCGATAACGCAAGCCGCCATAACAAGCCTTACTCCTCGTCGGAGATCGAAGTCGATGCAGCCCAACTTGAAAGAAGAACTTGTCGAAAGTAAAAGGTAAAAGGTGGCGATGCGTCGAAGTTGAATTGATCTTGAGATCATTTACATAGACCCCGGGTGTACATATTTATACCCATGGGTAGATACTAGTCCATATCGGACACAACTCAAACTTTCCTAAAGATAAAAGGAAACACATAAAATCCTTATCGGACACTAAACACACTTTCCTAAAGATAAAAGGAAACTAACAAACTATTCCTAATTAATAGATACAATTGCCTTTTTCGGACTCAATCCACACATGGCAATCCTCATGAAGCACTTTAAACGAACCCGACAATGGTTCCAACATCCCCTTGTTAGAATCGGCTACATCGGCTTCCTTGTCTGATTCAATATCAGTCGATGCACACCGTAGCCGATGCAGTTCCTAAGCCGATTTATACTCTATTTCTGTTACCGATTTCCTTCCAAATCCGCTTCGGTCTTAACTCCAAATTCGATGCATGATTTACCAAATTTCATCGTCAACACCCTCACATGCGATAAGGACAGCTGCGAGTTGGCCTAATCTCGTGAGAGATCAGTCGGCTAGCAAGAAGTCCGAATAGCTGCATCGACATCACAAGATGGAGAGATTCCAGTCAGCAAGGTGGCCAAAACTGGAGAAGGCGACGCCAAGACAAAGAAAATCACCCTAGATCCTTCTGATCCGACCAAAACTACTGTAATAGGCGCCGAGTTAGATAGCAAATAGGAAAGCGCGCTCATCACCTTTCTTCAAGCTAATAAAGATATTTTCGCCTGGAAGCCATCTGATATGCCTGGTATTCCTAGAGAGGTGATTGAGCACTCTTTAAATGTCAGAGAAGACGCTAAACCTATCAAACAACGACTCCGCCGATTTGCACAGGACGGAAGAGAAGCCATCAAGGAAGAATTAACCAAGCTGTTAGCAGCATGATTTATCAAGGAGGTTTATCATCCCGACTGGCTCGCCAACGCGGTACTGGTTCGCAACAAGACTGGCCAATGCCGCATGTGCGTCGACTACACAGATTTAAACAAGGCTTGCCCTAAAGATCTTTTCGGCTTACCCAGGATAGATCAAATGGTGGATTCAACAGCCGGATGTGAACTACTCAGTTTTCTTGACTGTTACTCGGGTTACCACCAGATCAGCCTTAAAGAGTCCGACTGCTTGAAGACTTCATTCATCACCCCGTTCGGCGCATACTGCTACATCACCATGCCTTTTGGGCTGAAGAACGCAGGGGCTACGTATCAGCGCATGATCCAACGATGCCTTGCAACACAACTCGGACGGAATGTGGAAGCTTACGTCGACGATGTTGTCATCAAGACCAAGTAGAAAGACAACCTAATTCAAGATCTGGAGGACACACTTGCTAACATACGCGCTTTCAGGATGAAGTTGAATCCCGAGAAATGCATCTTCGGAGTACCGTCAAGGAAACTACTCGGCTTCATGGTGTCTCGCAGAGGAAGCGAGGTCAATCCAGAAAAAATCAATGCCATATTGAACATGAAACCTCCGAGTTCTCAGAAGGACGTCCAGAAGCTTACCGGGTGCATGGCTGCTCTTAGCAGATTCGTTTCAAGACTTGGAGAGCGTGGAATGCCTTTTTTTCAAGTTGCTCAAGAAGACTGATGATTTCCAATGGACACCGGAAGCACAGAAGGCGTTTGACGATTTCAAAACCTTCTTGACAACTCAGCCAGCGTTAGCTTCACCACTACCGCAAGAACCATTGCTCCTTTATGTGTCGGCGACTGCAAAGGTGGTGAGCACAGTTCTAGTCGTCGAGCGTGAAGAGGATGATCGCACCCAAAAAGTTCAGCGACCAGTCTACTTCGTTAGCAAAGTTCTTGTCGATTCCAAAACTCGATACCCTCAAGTGCAGAAGCTGCTATATGGAGTCTTAATCACCGTCAGGAAGCTGTCACATTATTTCCAAAGTCATCCAGTCACAGTAGTTACGTCGTTCCCACTCGGTGAAATCCTCCGCAACAAAGAGGTCACTGGCCGTATTGCCAAGTGGGCCCTAGAGTTGATGCCTCTGGACATAACCTTCAAGCCTCGAGTTTCTATCAAATCACAAGTGTTAGCCGACTTCGTCGCCGAGTGGACCGAGTGCCAAGAAGACGTCCCGGTAGAAAAAATCGAATACTGGACAATGCACTTCGACGGATCAAAGACGATTTCAGGGTGCGGAGCAAGGGTTGTTCTGATTTCCCCGACTGGAGAACGCCTCAGCTATGTTTTATGGATTCACTTCCCAGCATCCCACAACGTGGTAGAATATGAAGCGCTCCTACATGGATTACGGATCACCATATCCCTAGGGATTCGCAGGCTGATAGTCCGAGGAGATCCCAACTTGTGGTCAACCAAGTGATGAAAGACTGGACATGCCTTGACGACAACATGGCGGCCTACCGACAGGAAGTGCGCAAGCTTGAAGATAAATTCGACGGTTTGAGTTAACCCATGTTCTCAGACACAACAACGAGATAGCTGACCGACTGGCAAACTTCGGATCAAAGAGAGAAGCAGCCCCATCGGATGTTTTTGTTGAGCATCTCCATCAACCTACAGTTTCAAACAACTCAACCACTAAGGAGGAAGTTGGAGAACAAGTTCTAATGCTTGACGCCGACTGGAGGGCGCCTTTCATCAACTATTTGAAGAATCAAGAGTTGCCTCCTGACAAAAATGAAGCCGAACGAATTCATCGCCGCTCCAAGACTTATGCTCTTGTGGAGGAGGAATTATACAAGAAAAGTCCATCTGGAATATTGCAAAGATGTATCTCCATCGAAGAAGGCATACAACTTCTAAATGACATTCACTCGGGAGTGTGCGGGAATCATGCGTCAACAAGGACCTTAGTCGGGAAGGCATATCGACAAGGCTTTTTCTGGCCTACAGCAGTCAGTGATGCAGACAAAATTGTTCGCACATGTGAAGGTTGTCAGTTCTTCACTAAACAGACCCATTTGCCAGCCCAGGAGTTACAAACTATTCCCCTTTCTTGGCCTTTCGCGGTTTGGGGACTAGACATGGTGGGCCCTTTCAAAAGGGCGCAAGGCGGGTACACCCATCTGTTTGTCGCGGTGGACAAATTCTCCAAGTGGATCGAGGCAAAACCAGTGGCAACTATAACTGCGGACAAAGCGTGCGACTTCTTCATCAATATTGTACATCGCTTTGGCGTACCAAATCGAATCATCACACATAATGGAACTCAGTTTACTGGTGGCGTCTTCAAAGATATTTGTGAGGACTTTGGTATCAAAATCTGCTATGCTTCACTCGCTCACCCAATGAGTAACGACCAAGTTGAGCGCGCAAACGGCATGGTACTTCAAGGAATCAAGACTTGAGTTTTTGATAGGCTGCGACCATATGCTGGCCGGTGGACAGAAGAATTGCCCTCAGTTTTGTGGTCACTGCGTACAACTCCGAGTCGGGCTACGGGCCAGTCACCTTTCTTCTTGGTATACGGCGCAGAAGCCATGTTGCCGAGTGAAATGGAGTTGGAGTCCCTACGAGTTCGCAATTTCAATGAAGAACTCCACGAGTCTGACAGAATCGACGATCTCACCCGACTGGAAGAAGTAAGGGAAGCAGCACTTATTCAGTCAGCCAGATATCTTCAAGGTCTACGATGCTATCACAATCGCAACGTCAAAGCACGCGCCTTCATAGTCGGCGACATGGTTCTACGGAAGATTCAATCAACTAAAGATAGGCACAAATTGTCTCCCTTGTGGGAAGGGCCATTTATAATATCAGAGGTCACTCGTCCGGGAGCCTACCGACTCAAGCGTGAAGACGAAACTATGGTGGACAATTCATGGAATATAGAGCATCTTCGACGATTCTACGCTTAAGAGCTATTTTGTACATTTCTCCATTATACTGCCCACTCATCTGTCTCATCCGAGTGGCCAGTCGGGGGCTACTGATAATAATGTAGTATTTCTTTCGTTTTTTTCATGACTTGTCATTGACCCTGTTTAAATCTAGGTCCAACAGTTAAGGACTAAATTTTTTTCAATGATTGTATCAAGTTCTAGGCTTGAAGCAGTCAGACAAAAAATTTAAGAAATTTGAAAGTGGATCTTTGGTTTACTGCATGGCATAAATAAGTCATTATACATTACTAAGAATACTTTGCATCACTTCATACAAGATATTAACTAAGTCTACGACTAAAAATTCTCCAGGACATCTGCAGCAAGCTTCTCAGCTGAATCGTGAGCTTGGTTGATCAGCTCCATAGCTTGCTCGTCTGTCATCCCATCAGCGAAGCCATCCCCGACTGCATCAATCTCAACCCGGGGATACAGGGACTTCATTATTGCTAGAGCCTGGCTGGCACCCATTGTGGCGGCATCCTTGATATTACTGAAGTATTTTGTTGGCGCAGTTCTGAGCCCTTCGAAGATCTGTACCGCATCTTCCTGACTAGTTCCGACTCCGTTCTGGAATATACCATTCAGTACTGGAGCAGCGGCATTGGCGATGTCATCTTGGACACTTTCAACCTTCTTAACTTTGTCAGCAAAGACTTCAAATTGGGCTCTGGTCCTGACTTTGTGTTCTGCATTTATACATGACAGAAAAGAATTTCAGCGGTATGGCATTACTTCAACTCACTCGACAAGGATGATACTGTACCTTCGAGGGTATCTTCAGCTTTGAGCTTGCCAGCCGCCAGCTGAGCGTTGACTTCTTGAAGTTTTTTCACTCGGGCAGCCAAAGATTCTATTTTGGTAGCTTGAGCTGCAGAACAATAAACAGATCAATCAGATATATGGATTGGATGAACAGCAAATTTATGGCAGAAGGATTTGTACCTCCAATTGTGCCCCTATAATTGAAGCTGGCGTCCATGAGCTGATTAATCTGGTCCTTTAATTTCCTTTCTTTCACTTGAGCATCCTCTCGGGTCTTGGCTAGCTCAGCTTGGACTCGTTCGAGATTCTCGAGGTGAGGTACAATCTTTTCCAATGCGCTTGTTTTAGCCTCATTCCTCATATGGATTCTCTGGACAATATATCGAGTCAGCAACATAGCTAGAACAAGACTACCGAATACAAGAAGAAATACCTACGTTCATTAGACGAGTGGACTCGGTCAGATTTTTCTTTAACAACTCGAGCTCCTCGTCTTCACCTTGACGATTGATGATGATACCTTGCAAAGCACCATCCCGATCCCTCCATTGGAGTTTAGTCGGAGGAAAAGAGTCCTCGACTGCTTTTATTCTCGGGACCTCTTCTTCGTTATCATCAATCAATGGACCTGGTGTGCAGATTTTGAGATAACTGGAATAAAGCAGGCAAATTAATTTAAAGTTTAATCGCGCGACGTACCAGATATTATCTTGGAGCTCTTCCTAGAGTTTTTTCTGATCCACCGACTGGATCACTCGTCATGCTTGTTTCTGCGGCAGTCGGTGGAGGGACCTCGGATGTTTTCCCTTTGACGTTCTCGGGAGTTGGTTCTTGGTCAGTTCCTTTTGGGTCCTCTCCGACTGGCTCAGCAGACGTTTTTGGAGCTCCAGTTGGGATGTCGGTATCCCCTGCTTGATCCCCGGTTGGATGATCAAATTCAGGGCCACTAGTGTCTTGCTCCGACTGGCTGCCAGTCGGGGGCTGGACTTCGGCAATATTGATTGTTTTCCCCGACTGACTGTAAGTCCGGGGCTCAGGCCGTGGCTCTCTTGGCATTGTGGCAGGCGACACATCATCTTTACTACCCAGATCAATGTCTTAGGGTTTTCTGAAGTATGATAGCTTTCGACATCAACATATATTTTTCCCAAAAGGTCAAAAATGGCAAGAATGTTAGCAAGAGTCATACCTGGAGGATCTCCGAATTTCGGGCGCTGGCCGACTGGCTGGAGATTTTGCCGCTGCTGGTTTGGCGCTCGTTTGTGATTCAGTTTGCTCGTCTTCGGAGTCACTGCAGACTATTTTTCTCTTCTTCAGCTTCTGCTTAGGAACATTCTCCTCGGCAGCTCTTTTACTCTTCCCGACTGGTTGACCTTGGGCCCGCCAGTCGGGTGAAGTTTTTTCGGAGCAGTTTCTTCATGAGCTGGAGAAGGTGGATTTGAAGAGAAGCGTTTGTTGTCCTAATCGACAGATTATGCATATGAGTTAGAATAGTGGTCACATTGGTAATAGTCGGATAAAAAGGCTAACGGATTCTTACCTCGGGAGGCGGCCGCACCAGGCCATACGGAGTCACCGGGAGCTTATGACTGTAGTCGACAGCAATCCCAGAGGAAAACACTTTATACATCCGGTTACACATGACTTTGTAGTCAATGGAATCCGGGTCCTCACGGTTGGGATCCGACTGTCCCTCGTACTCGTACGCCGGCTTGCTCCTTTCTTTGATTGGAGCCAGTCGGCACTTGATGAAGTGCCGAGTGACCTGCTCTCCTTGAAGGTCTCGTTGTTTAATTTCCATCAATCGGAGTAGCAACTCATTGACCTGGGTGAGTTCATTGCCATCCAGAAAATTTTTCCAGTTCTCATGTGGGATAGGAGGAAGGCCGACAAACTCGGGAAGACTTGGAGAAGGATTTGAGATGTAAAACCAGTTTGAGTGCCATCCTTTGTTAGAAGTTTTGAAAGGAAGAGAGAAGTATTTCTGGGTTAGAGTTCCCCGCAACTGAAATCCAGACCCGCCGACTACGCACCGGTTGTTTTTGTCAGGCTGGGGTTTGAGGTAGAAAATGCACCGGAACAAAGCGAAGTGAGGTTGGATGCCAAGGAAAGCTTCGCAGAGATGAATGAAATTAGCAATGTGGAGAACAGAGTTGGGATTCAAATGATATAACTGGATTTTGTAAAAAGCAAGAAGACCGCGGAAGAAAGAAGAAGCCGAAAGAGCAAAGCCATAATAGAAGAAGGAGGAAAATACCACGATTTCGCCGGTGTCAGGGGTCGAAAAATCCTTGCCGTATGCAGGGCGCCACCCGATGATTTCCTTTGCGGGCAAAACCCTGTCCTTCACTATCTCCAGTAGATTCGATTCCTTTACATCAGACTTCGCCCACTGCTTAAAGGGGATTTCTCTCTCCTCAGCCATGGATGTGGTTTGGATCTAAGCAGAATGTTTTGGTTTTTGCGGGTGAAATGGAGAAAAGGTTGAGATGGAGGTGAACCGCAGAGAGGCTTGATGCGCGGGATTGAAGATTGGGGCTCGAGCGCGCGTGGATTTGGAACCCTAGTTCGTCGTCACTGTGCGCGGTTTGGGGATTTTTGGTGAAGAAGATGAAGCGGCAAGTGTTTTAACGGTTAGGTCAGTGTTTTCGTGCGCGGAATGGGTCGTGGATTGCGGCTTAACTATAGCCAATGGAGTTTGGAAAGTCTGATATATGTCCTTAGGGGCTTAATCTTTTCTGTGATGGACAGAAAAGAATATATTAAGAATATTTTACACCGTTGCAGCTAAAACTCTTCGGAGAGCATACAGTGCAAATCTTGCCACATCAGTGAGCATATTAAATTGATCAAATATTTTTACTTCGGTTTATTAATTAATTTCAGGCGATTGGAGAATCTTGTAAAAGATTTCTACCACATATGCCTCTTTTTCTCCAAATAAGGTGAAGTCATGTGTCCTTAGGGGCTGAAACACATTTATTTTAATAATGTGAACATGATATGACTAACTGTTTGGAAAAACTTATGTTCATAATATAAATGGTTTATATAACCAATTGTCAAATTTTCTTCAGAAAAGCAATCTTAGGATTGTTTATCATCTTGCTGCTTAGGTGGCTAATAAACCACTCGGCTGGTATATTTTTATTTTGACTATACGTTTAGTTTTTCCAACTAAGCACATAGTCGGGGGCTACACCTTGGAAATATTTTTTGAAAATTTTTTTTTCAACCCTTCACAGTCTTGTGATTTGGATTTGGCGCCTAGGAGATCATGGCAGGGATAATTGAAATACTTGGAGCTGATGGTTTTTTATTTAAGCGAAGATTATCTCGTCGACTGTAAAGGTCTCAGGGGCTACTGTAGATATTATGGTACCCATATACCCACAGATATGAAATATCCGACTGAATATAGGGGTGCGTTATGTAAACAGAATATGAGTAGTATCACGATTCGGGTATTATATTGCTTTCTTTATTAAGGTATAGCCCGGATACCTAGTATGGTAAGATTGTAAGTCAATTAAGAAAGATCTAGACCGTGTCGGACTGGATCTATCTTGTAAATCCTCATCCTCCGGATATATAAGGAGGATAGGGGACCCCTTGGGAACATAAGCTTTTCGTAAGATCAATCAACTTGAAGGCCTGAACCTGTCTAAACCCTTTATCTCATAACCTATCTACTTTCCGTTTTGACTGCCACCCCCTTTTCTTATTGCCGAAATATAGTTTCGACAGTGTTCGACCATTTGGACACACGAATAAAAGTAGTATTAGTTTTATAAGAATATCCTGTTTTGTTTTCTAGATTTACCGCAATAAAAATTGAAGGAGTCTATCCTATCCCTGTATTTTTTTTCTAAAGTGCTCTGCAACTAGAATGAACTCAATACGTGTATAACAAATTCAGCAATAATCACAAAATATTTTAAGTCTGTATGAATAATGAAGTATTCCAGGTTCCAAACGTTTCATGCTTATCAAAATATTTCTTGAAGAAATATTCATAACGGGAAAAAAAAATTAGGATACAACTACCTATCAGTTTTAATACCGATGCAACTTGTAAGTCAAAATTCAAACAAACATGCCACGTAAAACCAGTTAAAGGTTCAAAACTTACTGAATAATTTCTTTGCACGGGAAAGGTGCCTAGTAATAACGATGCAAGTGGGTCAGCCCATTAACTCTCTTATGACAAAAAAAATACGCTATAAGCAGATGCACGGTTAGTCCACTTGCAATTTTACTGTAAACATGTCTAAGTCGTATATTTGATTGTCAGAATAGTTGTTCGAAGATCCCTACTCTCTTACCACAGTGATCTATTCAATCTACAGTGAAAATTTCGCCATCAGATTACGACTAGCTGCAATTTGTCTCGCGAACATCGATCAATCACCCACCCTCCAAGTTAATCAACAGAGGCATCACAGGAGCACAAATTCCGCCCAATTTAACCGAGCAAAAACGAGCGAAGCGAAGCTAAGCTCGCGTACATGTCATAGGTGGATCGATTCTGCACTCCACTTGGGAGCAGGAAGACGATGGAGGCAGATATGGAGACAAATCCAACGCAAGATGCCAAGATGCGCGCCATTGGTGGGTCATCGGCAGCAGAAGCTGGGGGCGATGAAACTCCGCCGAATCCGACGCGCGGTGGTCCGGCCGCCGGCCGCCACGGCGAAAACGATCGATCGGTCGATGGACGTTTTTGAGGAAGACGATTGATCTCTCGCGCTCGCTGGAACACCGGCGTATATGCTGCCGATCCATCGATGTGTCGATGAGACGAGGGCAGTCGCGCGAAATTAGGCCGGCCATCGGCGTCTTGACGTGGATGTGTGCAGCGTAGTGAAAACCACGCGATACATAGGCTCCGTTCTGCTCTTATTAAGATACGGATGTTATCTTATTTTCGTTAACACGTTTTTCAAACGGTTTAACCATATATTTTTTTATGATTTTTTTATATATAAATTGTTTAAAAATATTATATAAATTTATTTTCAAATTAAAAATAAATAAAATTTAATTAGTCATACACTAATTAATTATCTTTTTTGAGCAAAGTCATAGCTGTATTTTAAGAGGGGGATGACGACGCGGGTGGTAACCGCACAACTAATACTAGAAGATTAATCCTACTTTTAGTCTTTCTATTTCATAATATAAGAAATTTTGGGTGGATATGATATATTATAGTATTATGAATCTGGAGAGAAACATATTCAAATTGGTAGTAATAGAATATATCATATCCACCCAAAATCTATCAAAATCTCTTATATTTTAGGATGGAGGAAGCTAAAGACAAGGATGACTATAGGGGACACCGTAGCAGATTAGTGCAGCCACTGTGTGTACGTCTGTAGTTGCGTTTGCGTTCCCTGTAGCGTAGACGTGACAGGTACACATGACTACAGTGTGACCCGGACCACCCGGTGTCCGAACTAACGTGAAGATCATTACAAGACCACATACATGAACGGAGTGTGTGTGGTTCGTACAGTCTCGGCAGCTAAGCGTGCAGTAGTTGTTGCCGGTTTTTGTGACCTTTTTTTACGCCCCGGTGTGTCAAAGGCAGAGCACACGGCTGCCGACGCCGACGCCGACGACGACACGCGAGCAACGTACGTACGGCGGCGAACTCGCTCGGCGCGCGGTTGGTGGCGCGGAGCACTCGCGGCGTCGGGGACCAACCGCGACTACAGATATAGCTCCACTCGCGCTCGTTTTCCCCGCTACTGTTTCGGTGTGTTTTCCTGCACGTTTTCGTACTACGCGGCCGCGGCCGGGACGGCGTCGTGAGTCGCTCGCGGGGCCACGCTGATGGCAAGAGTTTGGCTACGTTTGGTAAAACTTCGACTTCTAAATTTAACTTTAGAAATTAAGTTTGAATCGAAGCTGTAAAACTATCTTAAAAATAGCTCTATTTCTTTAATTTATTTTATGAGAGAGGTTCACCCAATTCTACTCGTATTTTATGTGGAGCTAAAACTTTTTTAGTTCAACTATAGTTTCAGAGAAGAGAAGATAAAGCTGAAGCTGTGCTAAACGTACTCTTTTGTCTGTCAACCTCGGCGGGGGCGCCGCTCCGGCCTCCCGCCTCCGGCCCCTACTAGCTTAGAAGTAGCTTTCTGCTGTTGATGCGGCAGCGCAAGTGTGTGTGCAACCGGGCGCATGGGTCTACAGCAGCGTGTGTCTTGTGTGGAGGGCGATGCCTTAGCTTTAATTACATGCTGCTCTATCGCAAACTGCCTGCCTGGCCACACTTTGTCCATCATGTGTTCATGCATCTCGCTGTGCGTCCATTTCGATCGAGATCAGCATGAGCCAAACGGACATGTCACGTTTGCAGAATCGCAACCATTCGAGCACCAGAGTTTAGTTGTCCTACTACCACGCACTAGGCACAGCAGATCAGCAGTGTTTGCTTTGCGTAGACCAACTGTTCTGCAGAGACAGATGGAAAAAAAAAAGTACAGTAGTTTTCCTGTTTTTGGCTTTCAGATTCAGACGAAACCAACCTATCACGATTCACCCATGCAATGCAATGCATAGAGCAGAGGTGAGAACTACACGTGTTTTTTCACGTTTTCAAAAGCTCGCCAATACACGTATAGAAAAAGTAAAGAGACGTATACTCCTAAAATAACAGTATACTACTACTGTCCTGTCAGTTTGCGTTGCTGTATACTCTGACGCAGCGGAAAACACACCCAATGCTTTCTTTAGAGACGTCCCCGTCCAGTGTCCAATCGGAGCAAAATTTGCGATACTGATTCAGCAGCAACTTCGTCTTCACCTGTCAGGAATGGCAACTGACGGGACGACGGTGAGGAGACGGAAATCGATCAGTCGACGAGACTGATAATCTGATCCCTTTGTGTGGAATAAAGCTTCATTGCGTTTGCTCCGTCCATGACGGTGACACCGGAATCGAATTCTCCGCCACTAGCAAAAACCGCTTTGTTGATTCCTCCTGAGCCATAGGGGGATTTTTGCCGTTAATTTCCATGGTGCAGAGCTGCTCGAACAGAAAGTCAGCCACATGCTAGTAGTACTATCATCTGACCATATCATAGCACCACCTCGTGAATCATGATGATGCAGGACATCCTGTTCGTAGCTGCCTAATTGTGAACTTTCGATCAGTTTCGCCTGGGATTTCTGTCCTGTCGAAGGGAAATCTGTTAGCCATGGGTTTTCGACAGCTAGGACAGACAAAAAATATCAGCGGAATTGTTGTCAAGAGTGACTGATAAACAACAAAGCTTTTTCTGAATCCCATCTCCACTGTCAGATCAACTTTGTGTCAAATTTTCATCTTGGCACATAGCAATGCTCTCTTTTTTTTTCTGTATAGGCGTGTAGTATAGCTTATGATCAACAATATCTTCAGAAGGAACAAAATGTAGTTTCATCAAGATGTAGTAGTAGTACAATACATAAAGAACAGTCAGTGTATGTATCGGCTCATCGGCGCTGTGCACATCAATCAGTCAATGTGTCCCGGAAATGCGCCCACGAAGTAATACCAAGCAGCTTGTTGCTGGTGGAGGAGAATTGCTTGACGAAAGCACCAAGAGTCCAAGACAGATAGGAGGACACGACGAGTAGACATAGGGGTCAAGATACCGGGAAATCCTGACACGAAGAACACCACTCGTTAACTCTGAATTCCCTGGTTCAATCACAGTACTAGTAGATACTGTCGAATTGGGGCAATTCACACCGTAAATTGGACCTTACATGTCTCAAATCCGAGGTTATGGGGAGATAAAGAACGGTATATTCCCGGTGTATGAATTGACAGATTGAATCGTTAGTATTTTTCTGATTTCTGAAATTTCTTTTCTATATATCTCCACAAGGTGAATTTCGTGTCGTTCTATGAGACGTTCGTGAGGTCCACGAAGTAATGCTACCCAGGTTTTGGAAATGAAAAGGAAAAGGCATCCTACATTACTGGGAATTTAGGTCCGTTTAATCGAACAAAGTAATAATCGTCAAATCAATCATAATTTTGGCGAAATCTAGTGGACACATGTATGGATGGGAGACGGTTTGTCTTCATGAGGGGATTGATTAGATGATTCTGTTGGTCTGTCATGCATAATTGCATTGCGTAACAATCAAAGATTGCTACTCAATTTTCTCTGTTGGCAGCACGATTTGATAGGGTCATAGAACGTGTCTGAAATCTATTTACTTCAGTTCCTTTCTTACCTTGTTTTTTTCAAAGAAGGTTTCCTTTCTTACCACTGAAATGAAGATACAAGTTGACACGATTAATTAAGAAATGGGAGCTTGAAAACCAACTTGCAGCCTCTTGCTAACCAGCAAGCATGCTTAAAGATTCTGCTAAAATGCTTATTAATCTGTAGCCAAAGATCCATAGTTCAACCATATATGTTCTGAATTTTTCTCATTGTTAATGCTGTTAGTTCAGATTGCTTTTTAGCCGTTGCAAATATAAGATTCATACAGGTGGATCCGTGCCGAATTGTTATAGCTAGCAGCATAACATGAGCATAATTAAAGAGTTAAAATAAGGATCAAAATTCCCTGATCTGCCGCAGCATCCGAACCAGAAAGCAATGGCAAACAGCCGCATTCACAGACTAGATTAGTACACTGACCAGCAGAATCACTACCATCTCATAAACAATGTTTTCTGCTGTCTCATGCTTCGATTACACACCATTATTGCAACTCACATTCTTCTGAGCCTTTTGCTTTAAATTTCTGCTCCCCCCTTTGGCCACTTTATGCAAAAGATATATGCATAGTTGCCTGATCAACATGATTGATGCCCTTTTGATGCATCTTCTGCATGCAAGTTGCTTTCTCACTCCCCTATTGCCTACTAATTTACATTGGTTTTGTGAGTTGTTTATGAATCAAAATGTTACAAGACTCAATAGAATAACATGCTCACTAATCACAAGGGCACAAAAACCTTGTCCTAGATTCGAAATTATTGCTAAGCTCTAGGCAAGCAAAGCAAGTGAGACAGTTGAGACAGCTTGTTGGGGGCACGCCTAGTTGTGATCTTTTTGGTGGGGAGAGAAACTTCTACTGCTTTAAACTACTTTGCCACCATGCCACTAGTAGGTGTTTATTATTCATCATCATCATCAGTTCAGCAGCCGTAAAAACAATCTCATGCCTGCATGAGAAGGATCACATCTCATCTCATCTCCCTAAGATATTAATAGGTAGATAGCTAGTAGATGAGTGAATCATGCTGTGGGGTGCGCAAGATCAACCTGCTCTATTTGACTTGACTACGCACATTGCCTGAACCTCTGAAAGTCTGAACTTTGCATTTGTTTTTCAGTTCAGATAGGCACGTTAAGGATTGAGTATTATACATGATGATTATGATTAATTGATTAGTATATATATATATATATCCTGCAGATTTCTCTCGCGGAGAAGATTTGCCTGCCCATTAGTTTATATCCTCCATGATCAGATGATCTAGTGGCAGAAGAAGCGCAATCATGAGAGGGTTGTGGTAAGCTTTGGTTACATCATTAACATGTGGATCTCTCTCCTCAAAACGAGCACAAGAAACCGGGGTTGTTTGGAGAACATCCGTTGGCAAAATGGCAAGCGGTGCATGCACGCGATCGACGTGTAGATAGATCCTCTGCTTGATTCGGGGCACCCCCCAACGAACGAGGCAACGACAGCAGAATTTTGCGGAGATCGCCTCCTCCCCGACACCTCCGATCTCGAGGCACAAATCATTAACTTTTTTATGGTTAAGCACAGCTCGCTGTTCGAACTAGCCGACGTCATCGATCGAACGATCCCCAAATCCCCGCAATAATCTCGTTTTAGTGGAGTAGTAAATTATAAGAACAATAGTCAACTACTAGCTCCAAATCATTTATAATCAACCTATCTAATAGCCTATTAATACAATACTTTTTATAT
The DNA here is from genome assembly GCA_000573905.2 of Oryza punctata. Lineage (NCBI taxonomy): Eukaryota > Viridiplantae > Streptophyta > Magnoliopsida > Poales > Poaceae > Oryza > Oryza punctata. The sequence continues at coordinate 33,714,894 of CM002493.2, forward strand.
TTGGTCTCACTCATTTTGAAGTTTGTGCTGGTTACCAATCTGTAGTTCGTTTTCCTTCTCTCTTCTCTTATCTTCTCTACGTGTGTTTATAGCTAGCTTATAATCACTAAGGAGAGATCAGCAATACGAATGAATAGTAGTGGCGCGCAAACGGATGCTGGTGGTGAACGTGGCGGAGTCGGGGAGAGGAGAGGCAGGAGCATCCGCGCACAGTGGCGGAGACAGCCAGAGGCAGGGGCAAGGGACGCATCGCGGAGAGAAGCGGAGACAGGCATGTGATTGGGATATGGTTTTTTCCAAAGCCGGAGATGGAGGCGCGCGCGCGGCGCATGCGGTGCGGTGGTGGTGGATGCGGGTGTCGCGGCTTTTAGGGACAGCGGGATCCCGGCGTGATGCGCATGCGGCCGGCCAGTCTCGGCGTTTGTGCCGCACCAGGGGAGGCAAATTACTGGACCTGCAGTAACCGAATACGAACAACTGATTAAAGTTGTTGTTTGGAGATCAGGGTTATGTAGATTGGCATATTGGCAATTTGCCCATCCAGATGATTGTTACAGGGGAGAAGTAACAGGACTGCAAGAGTCAACACGATACTATAGTACAAACTTTGTTCACTGGTCACTACTAGTTGCCACGGGGAATAAGCAAATTGTTGCTGGATCTGAGCTGAAATTCCCAAACGCAAAGGCCTCATCTTAGATCGGCCGACTGATGTGCGGCCCAACTATGTGAAGACTGAAGAGCCTACATTTGCTAGCCCATTCACGCCATCTCATACATTTTGGATGGAATAAGTTCATTCTAGGTCCCTAGTCTCGACGTCGAGTTTGAATAAACCGTAATACAAGATATATCACATTCCTCAACTTGCAACACCAGGGTATGTAAGGTTCTATGGTAGTATTGTGCCTGATTTCGACTGATATGATGAGTTAACTGTGATCAACCTAGTTGAGTCAGTGTACTGAACCAACGTGACACCCATAGGCGAGGGCTACCTTCTTCCTCCTCCCCTCTCTCCTTTCTACCCATCTTTCAACCTCTCCCCTCTCTTGCACACGCGGTGCTCTCCAGGGGAGAGATGAGGTACGTTACGTCGGCACCACCTTGCACCTCTTATGTCACCTTGGAGACCACCATCCACCGGAATCGACCCGTGGAGGACAATGACGAGCTGGCTGCACAACATCTGCTTCAGCTTGGGGAAGGCCATGGCGGATAATGGGAGGGAGCTGGTTCTTGGGCTTAGGATGGGGGTAGGCGTGAGTAGGGGGGAGGGGTCGATGGTGTGGCTCACGCTTCTGCCAATGGTGCCCAGCCTTGCCTCCCATGGCCGCCGCCACCGTTCGAGAGCGGTGAGTGCAGTGATGGTGGTGGATGAGCTTTGGTGGAGTTGAGGTGGGTTGGCTGATGTGATCTGTGTGATTTGAACATTTGGAGGCATTGACGCGCAGATTTGATGTGAACCGGCCGCCGTCGTCCACTGGCGTCGGCTGTGCAGGCATTCTCGTCCTCCCCCAGCACTCTTGACCCTTGACCCTTGACCCTGTAAGCTTCTCTCTCATCGATTGAACACGACAACATCTAGCTGCCTCAGTCGAGCTTCACCTCTCCAGCCAACGTCAATGAGGACGTCAAGTCGCTCGCGCGTCGTCTTCGCCCACCTCCCGTTCCGTGACGCCCTCGCCGACACTGGTGTAGGCGGCAGCCACTCCCACTCGCACGCTGGCGGCAACGGCGGTGCGGATGCATGTGGCATTTCGTGTCGGGCTCGATCGGGCACCTGGGTGGTGGCGGGGATGGAAGCGATGCTCCGTGTTGAGCTCAGGGCACCTGCAAGCTCGTCGGTTGAGAGAGAGAGAAGAGAAGAGAAGAGAAGAGAAGAGAAGAGAAGTGGAAGAGCGGCGGCGGAGCGGAGGGGATGGGGACGGGACGGCGACGAGTCTCCGTGGCAGCCGCTGTGCTGCTCCTCCGGCCAACGCGGCTCTGACCCCTCTCTCCACCGAGCTTTCTGCTGCTACGTCGCCACCGCCGCCTCCTCTCCTCACAACATGGCGCTTTCGCCTTCTCGCCGGTGAGCTCGAGTTTATCGGCGGCCACCGCCAATGACTACATGCCCGGAGAAATAGGGAAGGACGAAAGAACGGAAGTGATTCTAAACTCAACTCGCATGTAACCTAAATAGTTATGAAAAAAATAAAAAAAAATTAAAAAGATAGATTAATATATGATAAATAACTTCACAAATATAAAAATTAAAATTTAATGAAAAAACAAATTAACGTATGGCTAATTAACGTATATTCACACTTAGATTTGTTTTTTCGTTGTAACTTGTAGTGGTTAAATTTGACCTTATATGTTTACGGAATGATATATCACATATTAATCTATCGTGTTAAATTTTTTCATAACTATTTGGGTGACATGTAAAACAATGAGTGAATGTCCTTTCGAGAGTTTAAAATAATTTCCTGTAAAGAGGGTAGAGACGAAGGAAAAAATAATGAAATGTTTCACTAATATGTGGGGTATATGATATTTTTTATTTTTTATTGGAGTATCACGTTAGTCAAAACTGGGATAGATGTTGTCTTGGGATCTTGTTTTGACCGGTTTTGAAAGATTCAGGATACGTTGTACCTTATTTTAGGGTTGAGGGATACAATTGAAACTCGAGTTCAAGATGAGGGACGTGAAGTGAACTTATTCCACATTTGGAACGGTAAGTATGGGGAAGTATTTCAATCCTCGAGGAGATATCCACTTGTTTGTTTAAAACTATCAAATGGTTATGAAAAATTCCAAAAAAATTGACAACACTCATACAATATATCTATACAACTTCATAAAATTTTAGGTCCAAACTCAACTCATACTTCGAGATATAAAAAAAATAAATTCAGTGTATGAATAGTAGCGTGCTATTTATATCTGAATTTATCTTTTTTGTTTCTTAATGTGTAAGTCGAATTTTAACTTGATTTTGGTGAACATATAGATATCACAATACTCAACATTATCAATTCTTTTCGTAATTTTTCACAACTACTTATATCGAATTTTGAAGAAAAAGATATACGAGAGGATATCCTTTCGAGGGATTAGAATCTACTCCCGTACGTATTTCGGCCCATTGGTCGGAAGCAAAAATATATGGGCCGCCAAAATTTCACTGGGCCAGTCTAGGAACCCATTGGCCCAAAAACGACAGGCATATCACCTCTCGGACTCTTCGAAAGCCCAAGAAACAAGCGAGGCAAACCCGTAAGCAGTTACTGGGCTTCCACGAGCTCCGTCCCCTACCTCCCCGGGGCTCCCGTTTCCCTCCACTTCCCAACGCCAACGCCGGCAACGCCGCGCTTCGTCTTCTCCGCTCCTCCCACCAAAACCCAAACCACCACCTCCCCCCAAGCCCTAGCACCACCGCCATGGCCGCCATTCCCACCCGCCTCCACCTCCTCCTCGCCGTCCTCGTCGTCGCGCCATCCCTCGCCGCCGCCCAGCCCCGCGGTTTCGGTGGTAACGCCTCGATCGTGGACTCCCCGTTTTTTTTCGCGGGTGGCTGAATTTGATGTTGGTGTGATTCGCAGGGGCGGTGGCGCCGCCGCCGGCGTACGTGCGGTACGTGGTGGACGCGGCGGAGACGGCGGCGGAGGAGGCGTACGACTACATCGTGGTGGGGGGAGGCACGGCGGGGTGCCCGCTCGCCGCGACGCTGGCCGGGCCGGGGGGCGGACGCGTGCTGGTGCTGGAGCGGGGCGGCGCGCCCGCGGAGTTCCCGCCGCTCGCCACCGCGGGCGGGTTCGTCAGGACGCTCGCGATGGCGGACCCGGCGCCCGAGTCGGACGCGCCCGCGCAGACCTTCGCCTCCGAGGACGGCGTGCCCAACGTCCGCGCCCGCGTCCTCGGCGGCGCCACCTCCATCAACGCCGGCTTCTACTCGCGCGCGCACCCTGACTGGTTCCGCAGACACGGCGAGGTCAGTATCTGCATATCTCGCCGCCTTCGGTTGTTGATGCGCGTGGCGCGTGCTTGTCATGTCCGCGGTGTTCGCGAAGCTAGTTCGACAACGAAATTTTCGTGCAGAATTGAGTAAAACTCCTAATAACTGAAGAAATTTTATTGTGAATTATTGGAGATTCAGGGTGGTGAGGCGATGAATTGGGACATGAGGCTAGTGAATGCGTCGTACGAGTGGGTGGAGCGTGAGTTGGCGTTCCAGCCGGTGGTGCGTGGGTGGCAGGCGGCGGTGCGAGCTGGGTTGCTGGAAGCTAATGTTACGCCATGGAACGGGTTTACGATGGACCATGTCTCTGGCACCAAGGTTGGTGCCACCACATTCGATGCGTCGGGCCGCCGCCGCAGTGCCGCCGACCTCCTTGCCTTTGCCCGACCTGGCCGTCTCCGTGTTGCCATCCGTGCGACGGTTACTCGCATCATCATGAGCCCAATTGAACCTGGTGAGATGCATTCTTCTGCCCCTTTTTTTTTTCTCGTTACTTTGTGAAACTGCATATCCATTTGTCGGGAAAAATCACCCAGATTTTTTCTACCCATAGATTTACATCCAGCGGACTACAAAACAAATTAACAAATACATATTTACTTACACAATATTTTTTTATCAAAAATTGCAGTGCACTTACATGCCATATCAACTGACTTTACAAATGTAATTTTAGTTATAATAAAATAACAAATACAAATTTACTTATACAATATTTTTACCAAAATTGCACTTATATGTCATATCAACTGAATTTACAAATGTAATTTTAGTTATCTAGGACTGTAATTTCCTGCACTAATCTTAGCGCACGATCCTACGGCTAAGAAAACGTTAAATATCAGAGAAAAAAATCACCTGATAGATGTTTAGCAAAATCATTACTTTGTTTCCTGTGCAGTGTGTTAGGAGAATAGCTCAACGCGAAACTGTTCATCACGGAGGATTACATATATAGACCTCATCCCACCACACTTCACTCTACCAATTTATAGAATAGTATCGGGAGGAAAGGAAAGGAGAGGCTACAATGGAAACAAGGCAATTAGCCATATTACATTCCAACACCCCCCGCAGTTGTGACGTCATGCTAGCGGACATTGAGACTGGAACGGAATTTGGTAAAGACCGGAGAAGGGAGCCCCTTGGTGAAGATGACGGGGTACTGCAAAGCGGTGGGAACATGAAGAACCTAAATGGCGCCGATAGCCACCTTCTCTCGGACGAAGTAGAGATCGATCTCGACATGCTTGGTTCGTTGGTGTTGAACTAGGTTGGAGGAGAGGTAGACAACACTTACGTTGTCACAATACACCAAGGTCGTCGTGGACGGGGGGTGAGTGGAGCTCATGGAGCAGATGACAGAGACAGGTGACCTAAGAGGCCGACCCAGAGGCGAAGTGGGCGGCCGATCCGTTCGGACGAGGAGAGCCCGGATGCCGTGGGCTGGACCGAGCATCGGTGACCGAGGCAGCCGGCCCAGGTTTTGGCAGTGGTGACCCAGAGCGGGCCGACGGCCTAGGAAGCGCAGCAATAGGAGCCGTGGGTCGGCCGGAGCCAACCGGCGCCTGGACAAGAGCTGTAAAATCTTCAAAAAATGCAAGATCAGTAGCACAAGCATCATCGGCAGATTTTTCGGTGAAGAGGAAGATGTGTTCATCAAACACAACGTGCTGAGAGATAATAACCTTGTTTGTGACTGGATCAAAACACCGGTATCCCTTGTGGTCGCTAGGGTATCCAAGGAAAACACACATGGTTGAGCGGGGAGATAGTTTGTGGGGTGCGGTAGCGGATAGGTTAAGGTAACAAAGGCAACCGAAAACCCGGAGATGTGTGTAGGAGGGATGGACACCGTGGAGAGCGAAGTAGGGAGTGTGTTGTCGAAGGGTTTTAGTGGGGTGGCGGTTCATGAGGTAGGTTGCGGTGTGGAGAGCCTCAACCAAGAAGGATCAAGGGAGGTGGGCCTGAAACAGAAGGGGAGCGAACAATGTTGTTGAGGGAACGTAGAGTGTGCTCGGCTTTACCGTTTTGGGAGGTGTGAGGGAAGGACATGCGCATGGTGACGCCATTGGTGAGGAAGAAAGTATGAGCGGTGGAGTTGTCAAACTCGCGACCATTATCGCATTGAATGTTGTGAATGGGTGTAGAGAATTGAGTCCTGACATAAGGAAAAAAGTGTGAGAGAGTGGAGAAAGTGTTGGATTTCAAACGTAGAGGAAATGTCCAAATGTAATGAGAGCAATCATCAAGAATGACAAGATAGTATTTAAAATTGGACACACTGGAACAGGAGAATTCCACAAACCACAATGAATTAATTCAAAGTTTGCCTTAGCCCTAGAAAAGGAGGTGGTAAAGGGTAGGCGAATGTGATGACCGAGCTGACATGCATGGCATAAGGTGGAGGGCCTGCCTTTTGGTGGGGGGATGACTGAGGAGTGAGCCAAACGGGCGAGGGCGTCGTGACCAAGGTGTCCAAGCCGGCGATGGCAGAGGGTGGTGGTGCTGGTGGCAAAGGAGCAGGCAACGGTTTTGAAGAAGTTCACCGGGAAGGAGTAGAGGTCACCGTGACTATTGCACCTGCAGATCACGGTTCTAATAAGAAGATCCTTCACAGTGAAACCAGACTTGTAAAACTCGATGAAGAGATTGTTGTTAGTGACAAACTGACGAATAGATATAAGATTTTTGATAATGTCACGGGAAACAAGAACGTTATTGAGAACAAACATTCGGTTTGCATTAACGAAATAGGCGTTGCCAGTACCAGTGATGGGCAAAAGGGACCGTTACCGACAATAATATGTGAGGGAGTGCAAGAGATAGGGTAGGTGGGAGAGTACAAGATACTGGCATCCGAAGTCATGTGGGAGGTAGCTCCGATGTCCATGTAAGTCGGTGGAGGCGGGCGTTGTCAGCGTGCTGGTTTGAAACAAACCGACCAGCGTGTGCTGATCCCAGGTAGGAGAAGGGCCGACCACGCCATACTAGGCCGTCAGTTGGGCGGACTACTGCTGCTAGGGGAGGAAGTCGGCCTGCTGCTGGTGTTGCGGGAGAGGTAGGGCGTCCTGGAGCGACGGGCCGGAGGCTGACCCCATCAAGGCCGTGCTAGCGAATCCACAGGGGCCGTGGGACCAAAATCCCCGAAGTGTGTAGCACCGGGCCACCAGACCACATTTGAATGGTGCTGGCCTAGGGACTCTCAGGCGTGGGCTAAGCTTGGGCGATGCGTGGTTGGCCGTCTTGGCTTCCTGCCCACTGGGAGGCCTGGGAGCCACCGATGCGTTGGTTCGCTTGGTTGCCGCCGTTGTCACCCCGTTGCCGCGACGACGCCGGTTGTGATTGTTGCCACCACCACCTTGATTTCTGCCGCTACCTTGATTGCCACCGCCGCCTTGATTGGACTGGTTAGGGTTGCTGAACCCCGTGGCGTGCGCTGGGTTCATGCCGCTGATACCACTGCGATTGCCGCCACCGGTGGTGGCGAGCAGGGTGGTGGAGGAGTTGGTGGAGCGGTTGGAGCTCTTGCTGATCTCGGCGAGGATGAGCTGACTGCGGGCCTCGACGAACGCTGCGAACGGGCGCTGAAAGGGAAGAATGGTTTGAAGGTTCTCATATTTAGGGTTTACCCCTTGCAGCATGGCGAGGACGAGTTGCCAGTCGGTGACGGGGTCACCGAGCTCGCTGCGTGTCTGCCATTGCCTTGCGACGCCGACAGTAGTCGTTGGCGCTAACATCACCTTGCACGAAGGTGTGGAATTCGGCCGACAAGTTCATGGCACGCTGCTCATGGTGGCCAAGGAACATCTGCTCGAGGCAGAGCCAAACGGTGCGCGGTGACAACGAGCTGCATGACTGACTCCAGGAGATCGGCGACGATGGTGCCGTAAAGCCAAGTGAGCACCGCGCGATCCATTCGAGCCCAAGACGCGTGGTCGAGGAAGGAGGCGTTGGATAGGACGTTGTTGCAGAGGGCATATTTGCTGAGAGTGATGAGGAAGAGACCGCGCCAATTGGTGTAGTTTGTCGTGTCGAGGACGAGGACGACAGGGACCAGAGCCTTTACGTTGAGGACCGACACCGCCTGGGCGTGGAGGGCAGCAACAGCGTCGGTGTCGAGGCGGCGCCCCCTCGGAAGCGGAGCCGGCGGGGGGGGGGGGGGAGGGAGGGGGGTGTGTTGAGGCCGAGGGCGGCGAAGGGGCTCGATAGGTCCGGTGGCGGGGAGGAACCGAGTTTGGCGGCGGGTGTGTCGACCGGAGGAAGCCCGAGGGCGACATGAAGAGTCGTGGCATCGACGGTGACCGTGGTCGTTGAGGGAGTGCTTGAAGCCGTGGTCGCCGAAGTGGAGGGGTGGGGCGGTGTGATGAGGACGGAGGTGGCCTCTTGGACGGCCTTGACGGTGGTGACAGAAGCAGCATCGATGAGAGCCGTGGCGGCGGCGAGATCACCTGCGTGGGCCAAGGTGTCGGGGCGCAGGGTTTGCCGAATGGCGGAGGCGGTGGCGTCAGTGATGGAGGCGATCACTACCGAGAGAGCCGCGTTGTCAAAGGACGACATGGCGCCAGCGGGAGAAGTGGCTAGCGGCGGCTGTGGGTGGAGGAAGAGTTAGGTTGTAGCGGAAGCGAGGGATCGGTGACTATCTGATACCATGTTAGGAGAGTAGCTCAACGCGATACTGTATTCATCACGGAGGATTACATATATAGACCTCATCCCTCCACACTTCACTCTACCAATTTATAGAATAGGATCAGGAGGAAAGGAAAGGAGAGGCTACAATGGAAACAAGGCAATTAGCCATATTACATTCCAACACAGTGCTTTGGGGAATTTTTTTTTGAAAGAATAGTATATGACTGGATTTAGTTAAACTGTGGACATTTGGTATGACCACCTGAGTTATCGTTTCCACTCACGTATTAGTTATGATATTTGAGTACTTGAAATTGTTTGTGCTAACGCTTGTTTGATTATTTTTCAAGAAATGAGGAGGCCACATGATCCCGTTAGATCGAACCCAACCTTAACTATCCTTACTTGATCATGCTATTCATTTGCATGATGAATATATGGATGAAGCCATGTTCCTGTGTAATGCAGATGATCATGATGTTATTTTGGGTCACACACACTTATCATAGTTAAGAGTATGTAGCAATGCTGTTTTTTTTTTTTAAAAAAAAGATAAAACTGAGACTGAGCATAAAAGAGCTTTCTTCATTGTTCTGGTCTGTTTTCTAGATGATTTGCCGGTTATGCTTTTTTATTGAGAAAAACTGATACACTTTTGGAACCAATCTATTAGTGACAAGTGCGAATAGCTGTGTTCATTTCAATTTCATTTACAAGAAAAATACTACATTTTTGTTCTAGTATGTTATAAACTTATTTTTTTTTGGAAAGAGATGTTGTGAACTGAAAATAAAGATGTCAAATAGAGGAGTAGCACAATGACTATGGAACTCAACTGTCCTGTGGAACATGTCGCTACAAGCTAAAACTTCATGCTTGATAGGAACTCTTATTTTTGTGAAATGTACTAGATTAACCGCTCCTCATGCTAACTATTATCCAAATTCTCCTGAATCAATGATCATGTAATAACACATAACATTTCATTATAAACTGTTTAAGCATGTGCGAATGAACATTTTCCTTCTGCTGTACTTTGTCCAGTTGCACGCCGTGGAAGGTCTCCACAGCCAGCAGTAGCAGCAAGTGGGGTCGTTTACCAGGACCGTCTTCTCCAGCAGCACCACGCATTGTTGCGCCCAGGGGGTGAGGTTATACTTTCTGCAGGCTCCCTAGGGAGTCCCCAGTTGCTGCTTCTCAGTGGCATTGGCCCTGCTAGTGATCTTACCTCCCTAGGCATCCCAGTTTTTGCTGATGTACCTGATGTTGGCAAGCATATGTTTGACAACCCCCGTAACGGCATCTCCATCATCCCATCAATCCCAATTGATCACTCCCTTATCCAGGTAGTTGGCATTCCTTCTGCTAATGGGAACGAGTCCTACCTTGAGGCTGCATCATACATTGTTCCCCTTGCTCCCATCTTACGCCGCGCTGGTCCGTTCAACCCGTCTTCGCCACTCTACGTTACTGTGGTAACCATCATGGAAAAGGTCCCTGGGCCATTGTCTGAAGGTTCACTTTGGCTCACATCATCCAATCCCTTGGAGAGCCCTGCCGTGAGGTTCAACTACTTAAGCCGTCCTGAGGACTTGGCACGGTGTGTCACGGGCATGCGGCGTGTGGCGAAAGTGCTTGAGAGCACGACAATGGATGTGTTTCGTTCAGCGATGGGATCATTGAGCCAAGACAGCAGGAGGAGGGAGTTCAGGATTGTTGGGGCTGCACTGCCAGTTGATTGGGGTACAAATGACACAGCTCTGGGTGATTTCTGCCAGCAGACCGTGGCAACACTATGGCATTATCACGGAGGATGTGTAGCCGGAAGTGTGGTTGACAGGGATTTCCGTGTTTTTCGTGTGCGCGCTCTTCGTGTGGTGGATGGATCAACATTCAGGGAAACACCTGGGACCAATCCTCAAGCCACAATCATGATGATGGGCAGGTATGAATCAGAATAGCTCTTGCAAGTTGATTCCTACAGGAGATGGTTGTTAGTAAGGACTAGATATCCATCAAAAATTTTATTCCATAATAGTAGAATTTAGTAGCACTACAATCTAGCTTTAGGAGGAAATGAAAATTACATGCATAGCACATAGTAGCAATCTAGGATCTAGATCCCTCTCGACGATGGTCTAGTTGTAATTGTTGCAATGACCTTGTTTATTAACATTTGACAGGTATATGGGGCAGAAGATGATTGAAGAGCGTCACAGCAGAAGGCAAGTGAGAACATCAACAGATTCCTCTTCCAACGCCTGATAAAAACTGATCCAACAGAAAACCTTTCGGCTCTACTGTATGAAGCCGGCCATATTTCTATTACTTTTTGCCAACGCTATATTGTGTATAGGCGCTATAGAGAAATAGCTTGGAGGATAATGTTTTATGTGTGTGTACAGTGATAGTACGAGCGAAGCAGGACTTGCCTAGACAATACATTTTTTGCCTTGTGAATAGCATGATACCAGTATATCTGCAGAGCAGTTGCTCAGTGGATCTGATGCGTATCTGCGCCTCTACTTGTAAGGGCTACCAATCACGTGCTTCATGTTGGTGAATATTATACGATGATACATGGGGTTACAATTCATTCTGAATAGTCCATTGTCGATCTGAATATTGTTGCCTTCTAGTAAGGTTGTAAGTCTTGTAACTAGCTCTTTGAGACTGATGAATTTGTTGGTGATGGTTAAGGTTCTCAAAACCGATTCTAAGCAGAAAAACGGGGGTCAGCAGTTTTCTCGGTTTCCCCAAAAACAGTTGACTTATGACATAATCTGATCAAATTTCTTAAAGTTTTATTTATTTATTATTTTAAAACGAACAATACTGTCTGTTTCATTGAATATATAGCAGGAAAAAATTATGAGAGAGAAAGTACTCACATAAACGAGAATGCCTCTAGCGCCACGCGCTTCGACATGTCATTGAAGTGAAAATTAGAAAAATTATGCTACTCCAGATTAATCTACTGTCACCCCAAACATATTGCTAACGTATATTATATTTTTTCTTCACTTCGGCCTCTTAGATTCTTTTAGCCCTAGGGGCATATTATCTTCTTAAATAATTTATTTTTTAATTGAGTCAAAAATTACCTCTAGCAAATGAATAGTTTTTAGGATGTTTTCAGCCGTGATATGTTTTTACGATGTGTTCTATCAAATTATATAAATTTTGAGTATTATGTAGTAAAATTCACCAATCAAAGTAAATATGAATTGCCATGACCAGGAAAATCAGGAATATTGCCTAGAAGTTCTTCATCAAAAAGTTAGGCGTCATGTTGCGGTTTGTGGCATGTTACTCGCTCACTTCCCAGTCCTTCGCACCCCATCTCTCTCGATATCCGTCTTCGCACACGCAGATATCATCAAGGAGGCACATAAAGCATTTCCCGTCACCCCCACATCAGGTAAGGAGGCGACGAACGTACACCAACACCGATGCATTCGACAACAAGAAGACATGTACACGCAGATTGTGTGTATGCGTTGCCTGTGGCCATGTGTCACCAGCGATGCAATCCACTTATAGGTTAAATAAGTAGTAATTCATGGGTTTTCGCGTCACGATACGGTTTGTTACGTATAGTGATACAAGTGTGTCGACTTATAAACCTATTTATAAATCAAATAAGTGCGTACCCTACAAATCAATCCTCATGTTATCCAATGATTTTTTTTCCCGCTTGAATCTCTACGTGTCGCCGTGCATATATCCGGCTACGCGACGCGAGGCCCAGAGAGCGGTCAGCTCTGCAGCTGCAGCGGCGGCATGAGCATGGGCGCGCGAGGATTCGCCGTTGGCAGCCTGAGCTGATTGGTGAGGCTACACGTACCCCCATCGTTAACGGCCGGTGGGCGGTGGAATAGAAGACTCTGGCCTCAAGCCTCCCACGTCGCAAGCTCGCAGGCAATAGCAACGTAATGGAATCAAATTTAAAAATATACTGATCATTTATTTTATTTTTAGAAATATTCAGGATTCAAAATATTTTACAAAAATATACCGTCGATCTCGCACAATCATTACACGAAAGTGAGGTGGCGTGACGTTTGCGGGCGGTGTCGCACGGGGGAAACGCGAGACCGCGCGGTCTCGCGGAATAAAAGAGCGAGATCGCGCGGTCTCGTGAAATAAAAGAGCGAGACCGTTCGGTCTCGCTGACCGTTCGATCTCGCTGTACCAATCGGCGATACCGGATTGGATTAGTGATTAATTATTATGATTAGCGAGTTAATTGATTAATTAATCACTAATTATTATTAATTAAATAGTTAATTACATCATTAGTTACTAATCATTTTTTAATTATACTATGATTGGGACGCTATCGCTCTATGCAAGAGTGATACGGACGTCCTTTCGGTGCAGTGCACGGTCTCGCGTCATCGTCGCGCGAGATTGCGCGGTCTCGCGTGTTCAATGTACGATACTGTGAATATTTCTGTAAAAAAATTTACCTTGCGAATATTTTTGAAAAAAAATTGAAGGATATATTTCAAATTTAATTCCAACGTAATGTACGTGGAGATGGACACGCCGACTCGATCGATCTCGTGGCAGAATCTGACCATACATTCTGCTCGCAAATCCCAATACCACCACGTGCCGATCCATTGGTGCAGGACTAAAACAAAACCTTTTGGATATTTAACTATTTATCTCCCTTACAACAGAGAATTAAGGATTTAACATTATACCACATATCATATACACATAAAGATCCATATATCGTAAACTATGATAAATTCTTAATTGTCACATCTTAAAAGTGATAAAAAATTAAATACCCCCAAAAACTTTTGGATTTGTGTTCTTTATAACTTAAAAACCAATATATAAAAAAGAGTGAATTATATTTTGGGTTTTGTTGCCGCAGTTTCACTTAGGATCATCCCTAGTATAATTTTTTTTCACTTTGAATTAGCTAAATTTACGTTTGTTCCATTTTGGATCATCCAAAACCACTTCTTTAGCATATCAACGGTGTCGAGGATGCTGGTTTCAAAACACTGATGAAATCCTCCACCTACGAGCATGCCATATCTTTGTTGGAGTATAGAATAAACATCAATAGAGAAAAGAGTTGGGTGATCCAAAAATGCAACAATCGTAAAGTTAGCTAATCCAAATTTAAAAATTTGGAGTAGGGGTGGTCGTAAAGTAAATTATGGCATAAAAGAGGACCTAAATTGCAATCCACTCTTAAAACCTCATTGAAAGAAAATTTGAAATTATTTTTAAAATTAAAATTTAAAATTTAAGTTTTGGCATCAACTGATTTTATATATGACAAACTATGAGCAGTAAATCCGCAACAATTGTAACGAAGAACCACCTCGAGATCATGCAGCACTACAGTGCTCACTCACACACGTTAATTATACCCCCCCCCCCCTCCATAACGACGAATTAACTGGGAGTAACTGACGACGGCGATCGAGCAGAGATCGCCGTCCACTGACCGCATGTGCCGCCATAGATGCACGACGGCGACCTCTCTGTTGATCCCAGACGACCTCCTCCTCCTCCTCGCATTCAATAGCCACCATGACTATCACCACCTCACTGATTCCAGAGCTTGGAAATGAAGAGCTGAAGATGACATGTCTGTTCCCAGTTCATCTCCAATTCTCCATCGGCGAGAGCTTAGCTTCGATAGATGCCAAAGCTTTCATACGAGTTCACATCGTGTACGTACGTCCTGGCTTGTAGGAATTTGCAGTTAATAAGCTTCTTCACTTGCCAACCAACTCTATAGCTACGTGCTTTAACTTGTTCGGACCAGAGCTATCTCGTTGAGCTGTCAGGGACAGGATAATCTACTTATACATTTCAGCTCGATCGTGATCGTGTTATTATAATATATGCTTGGTAATATGGGCAGAATCTTGACCGACTGTTGGAGAATTGATGAAAAGAGAGAGATGGTTCTTGTTGTGTCTGGAAGTGTCAGTTTCAGTTAATTAATCTTCAGTTATCCTAAATCACGTGGGTCAACTTGGAACTTAATTAACCAAGATTCTGGTTATCACGATTCCACGTACGTTGGATCACTTACCATTTTAAGTTCTTGTTCGGCTAATCTTCAAGAGAGAAATTGAGTCGGATTAGTTTCACATCTCAATAGATCCTCACTAAATCCTCCCAATTTCTTTGTGGTGTGAAATTCTTCCTTACTAAATCCTCCCAATTTCTTTGTCCTGAAAAAATGAAATCCCCATTTCAACCATGGCATTATTAATCAACACTACTTCCTACGTCCCAAAATAGTAAAATTTAAATTTTATCTTAGGATAAATTAACTATTTTTTACCTACCCTTGAATACCTCTTGATCTCTTACCTACCTACAAACGATTACGACCTTTTCATTATTTAAGGATATTTTTATCATTTTTACTTGCTACTAAATTTAGCTTGGAATAGTAATGAGTTTTTTCTAATATGGAGGAAGTAGAAAAAAAACAAATAACAGTAACACAACGGAGATGTCAATTTAAACCTTTTGTTAAAAACTGTAGAATCTAGCTTTCTGAAAGCAAAAGGCACACCAACAAATACTATTTCGTTGATTTTGCTAACAGTGCTTGTAAACATAAACACACACCTAACTCTTCAGACTCCACCCTGTTTCTTTTGGTACATACCCTGAGCAATGGATATGACAAGATTATTTAACAATCATTCACAACATAAGTATAATGCTAGGTGCTATCTGTTATCGTGAGGTGAAGACTTTAGGTTCTTTGTCTTTTCCTTAAAGAGCTTGATGTAATAGAGCTCATTCCTATACACATGAACACAAATTAAGTTAAATTCATTTTTGCTGCATCAAAATTATGGAAGGATTGAGTCAAATCTCCATATGCTCAATCAACATTCAGCAACCAGTACCTAGCTAGTGACTGAAACACAATGTACAACAATGATAAGTACAGAAATCTTTGTGACCTCCATTATTGTGATTAATTGGCCATACTGACGTACAGTAATACACATATACGTATTGTACCAACTTACTGGTGAGAAATTAACAAACAATGCGGTGAAGTGATTGCATTAGTAGGGTGCCAAGAACGGGAGAGAGAGCTTTTCACCTGACAGGGAAGCATCCTGTACAAACGGCGATCCATGAAGGATGTGCTGAATTTGAACAGTATAGCTGTACCCTGTGCACTAACTTTTGTTTCCTGGCAGTTGAAGGCTTCTGCTACACTTTATACCTGTACCGTTTCCTGATTGCAAGTACAACTGATTACTTACTCAGGGTAATTTTTGCAAAAATGTCATGAAAAGAGAATTTTTGTTGTTTTCTTCTAGACAACTATGAGGCAAATTTAGATTACTTTATCTTTAAATCTTCATACAGAGCCAAGATACATTGTATACTCTCCCTGTCTCTCTGGTCACAAAAAAAAAACGTCATTTTGGGTATTGACACATTTTGCAAAATACAACTTTGACAACTAGTACTTTCTATTTCTATTGTAAAGCATTTGAAAAATATCATGAAAAGTAATTTCGAGGCCAATCTATATTAAGTTCCAAATATTCAACCTAACTATCTTAAAAAAAAATGATATTACTTTCTCCCATCATGAATATTTGATATGTAGTATTCCCTTCCATCTTAAAATATAATACCCTAGTACTAAATTAAACACCATCCATAGGGATGACCAGATTCCCTCAGTTTTTAAATGCACGACTTGTTGAAACATGCTAAGAGATAGATAAAACATGTCAAAACCACATAGTGGTGGAGCCACCGCCTGCCCGGGCTCGATAGTGAAAACTCCATTAAATTTTAATATTGGTGAGCAAGTTGATGGTGAAATTTTTATAGCAAATACTAATCATATTAAAATTTTGCGATCTTTGGTGACGTGTTGTGAGTGCAGTGGAGTTCTGCCACCACCTTCCCTCTCTTCTAGGAGTAACGTTTCTCTGGTAGTATTTCACTCTCTTTAGCAATCCTTTTTTGTTCTTTTTTCTTGGCCTCTTGCACTGGTCATCTGGCCGGTTGCGTTGTGTAACAAAATATATGTTTTCTTCTAATATACTGACGCATAATCCTTTTGCACGTTCGGAAAAAATTATATTAAAATTTATTCGAACTCAAAATTCTTGTTAGCACCACCACTGAAACCGCACATTTTTACTGGAGGGATTACAACTACTGTTTGGCAGTAAAGGGAGTAGTACTCCTCCTCGTCGACATTCCGGCGCCACATGTAGGCCGATCGGTTGAATTGTCACGTCCGTTGGACGATGCCATTAACCGCACGGCCCGGTCGGACCCCGACCTCTCATCCATGTGCCATATGTACCACCTCCTCCTCCCTCAACCTCGCCGCGCTCTCGCTGCCTATAAAAACCCCGGCCCACACCTCGCGCCTCGCTCTCGGGCGGCGGCCGGCGGCGACGACGACGACGACGGCGAGGTCGATCGATTCAGAGATTAACGGGAATTAGCACGTAGGAGAGAGAGAGCTCGCGGATCGATCGAAAGATGAGTATGTACGCGGCGGCGGAGGCGAGGGCGGCGGAGGTGAAGACGGAGGGGCTACTTCGGGGTGCGTGCGCGCTGCTGGCGGCGGCGGCGGCGCTGCTGGTGGGGCTGAACACGCAGACGGAGACGGTGCTGCTCATCAGGAAGAAGGCCACCGTCAAGGACGTCCAGGCCCTCTGGTAAGTCGATCGATCAGCTGCTGTGTGTACGTACATGTGCTGATCTTGCGTCGATCGATCAGCTATATGGTGGTGAGTGACCGTGGTGCAGGGTGTTGGCGATGGCGGCGGCGGCGGCGGCCGGCTACCACCTGCTGCAGCTGCTGAGATGCTTCTACCTCAGCCGCTTCGCCGGCGGCAAACCCTGCCGGCATCGCAGGGCTATAGCCTGGCTTTGCTTCCTCCTCGACAAGGTAATTAGTTAACCTCTCTTAATTACTAGTAGCTTATTATTGGCACTCATTATACTGAAAATGATTTACCACTTTGGTCTCTACCATGAGAGATACAGTCAATAAATTTTGATATCTAAAAATCAAATTATAAGGTGATGGGATAAACCACAACTTTCTCTAAACAAGCTTAACTAAAAAAGTTTCAAAATCGAAAAGATTCGAGCAGGTAGGTGCTACACTATCTTAAAGTGGCACTCGAGATATAATATCTCTCCTCGGAATAAGATGACGTTGCTTTTTTTAATGTTTTTTCCTTCATGGTCACTATCCCGCTGCAATAATTCTCTCTGAGAAAGAATCCCCAGGTAGCTGGGAAGGTTTTAAATTTTGAAAAAGTAGCATGGATTTTAGTTATTATTGTCGCTTCTAACATCACTCTAGAAATATGAATCTGATTCGCTGTTTGGAATGGATCTGATTGTCCTAGGAGAATCTGATACTTCTGAATGCAAAATTGTGCTTTTGTTTCTTATTTTGTATACTAGCTGTGAACGAGAGAGATGTGCTTTGGTATTTGTTAAAAATGACCAATGAAAGCGCAAATTACCTTTGATATCGATTTAAAAGAACAAAAATTAAGGACTCCAGGGAGGAAGTTAGTACACAAGACGATCAAGTTAAGCTCAAAAGAACTTAGTGGGTGTCTTCTTGATCCTCAAACTATGTCAAATGTTAAAGCACGTCACAGTTTTTTTAAGACACGTAAGTGTTTTGTTCACCAATATTTGTAGTTGTAGTTCGTCCTTTTTTTTGTTTTACTTGTTATATATATCTTAAAAAATATATGGCACCATTAATTTTTTACAAACATTTAATCATTTATCTTTTTTCAAACAAACTAAAATATAAGTCTGTTAAGAAATCAAGCTAAAAAATAAATAATGATTACGTAATTTTTTTAATAAAATAAATGATCATCATCTATTAAAAATTAACAACAACATGTATTAAAAAAAGGAGAGAGTATATACTTATTTATTTGCTACATCTTACCTAAGATGTGATGAGTAAATTGCTAGCCATCTCTCTGATAAAGAAAATAGTGTGACAATGTGAAGGACTGAACCAAACTTGCCCAAACACCACCCACCAAGTGATCTAGACTCACTTCCTACCTTGGATATCAATGAACATCCTCTAGATGTTGCTAGCAATTTACATCTAGATAATACTACATCACTGAATCTATTTTTCCGAGATCATCCATGAGAACCGCATCTCTTATCATCCTTGAAAAAATGTTATGAGGTAACTGTAAAGCTTAATATCTTCAGGCTTGGTTTCTCAAGGTACTTAGTTTTTTTACGTAAAATTTATATACTTCGAGATACTTTATTAAGTACCGTACAGTTCTTATTTCGTTAAGATGGGTAAGTAACAGCTCATTAACTGCTTGATTAGAACTTAAGACATAAGAGATCGATTACTCTAGAATATGTAATGACGAACTACATGCCCGTAATATACAGGCCGGTGACACTGAGCTATCATGTCATTCTACCATAATTACATGCCAGTACTTCATATAATTGCAGATGGTTACTAACGCCTTTTGTAATTGGTTAACCTTTGCCTTATAGCACACGGCAGCATTGTACCGTAATTGTACCAAGGAGTGTCAAGTACACTAGCTGTTGCTTCAGAAAAAGAAGTACACTAGCTGTTCAGATAGAGACTAGTAATACAAGTACAATGCAGTGATATCCTACTGCACTTCTCTACAGCTAAACACTCTCTTTATTTCTCTCTCTTTTTTTTAAGAATCAGTGCTAAATATTTTTAGATAATGAAAGCTTTCTTTTGGTCTCAGTAAATTACATGGAGGTGATACAATCTCTGTCAATTAGTGCTAAATATATGTCATGTACTACTGAGCAACTGAGCTGAGCAGAAGAACGAAAAGAGCGTTAGTTGCAACTGCATCGGTGCTTTCATTTATGCACATCAAAATCATGATCAATGATGGTTGTTCCGTGTGAAAGATGGAATTATATGCTTCCATCAATGCATTAAAAGGCCACTTTAGAAATTAGAATGGTCTCGGATATTCTACCAATTCCATGAAAGTCTTGCTATTGCAACTCTTATTAATAAGAAAAGAAAAGGAAGAGAAAAAAAAAGGGGGAATGTTTCTTTTTATTGGGGTTTTCGGCTCAGAAAGGTCTAAGTCATTTCAACTGTAGATATCAGAAAGTTGATAAGAAATAAACACACTTTGCATCGCTAATGATATCCGCAACCACTAATGGAAACCCATACTAATTTATTTTGTGTTATTGAAGAGGCGGTGGTGTACTGATCATCACCAACTCTTCAATGTTGCATGTTTAGATAATGGACATTAGTAGGACAGAGCACATTGATTGCTTGAGGGAAACAATAGAACAACACCTTGAGATAGTCAGCTTTGCTGGGCAACAAGAGCCCTGGCCATGTCTTCCTTTGGCCTTGCCTAATGCTAACAACCACAGCTACAGTATAAGAAAGAGGAAAATTAATCAAGTAGGAGTATATATAACACTGTTCCAGTGTTGCTGCATATTTCACTATTAATTATGTCCCTGATATATGGCCTAGAGAATTAATACTTCATCCGTTTACGAATAATTATCGGTTTTGGGTGAAAATCGATGAACTTGGACAGTATTTTTTCAAGCGATGTGAAAACGAATAAATTAGTAAAGTAATTTCGATAATGTATCTAATTATACAATTTTGATGATAGATAAATTTGTTTGTGACACGTGCGAAATCCGTACTATATGTTATGTTACAAGAGAGTATTAATTTTAGCGTAAAATAATTGATTAGGAAATGTTTATTCTAAATAGAGGTAGGATTTTTTTTCTCCTTATATCCTTAGCTTTTGTTGTGTTGGCAGGGTTGCGCATACATGACATTTGCGACGACAGTGGCAGCGGCTCAGGCGTGCGTGGTGGCGTTGTACGGCACACACGCGCTGCAGTGGACCAAGCTCTGCAACATCTACACCCGCTTCTGCGAGCAAGTTGCCGGAAGCCTTGTCTGCGGCATGCTCGCCGCCATTGGCACCGCCCTCCTCTCCACCGTCTCCGCCCGCAACCTCTTCCGACTCTACCCCTCCATGTTGCCTCCACCGCGTTCCTTCATGGGCTAGCCACCACCAGCCACAACCCGTTATTTCTCTCTGCGGGCTTTCAATTTCTCGCTTACATTGGGCTGGATAGAATGATAAGGCCCAACTATAGGCCTAAGTAAAGCATATCTACCCCTTTTTCTTGTTTTGTTATAGAGTGCATCTAATACTAGTGTACTACACTCCATAGGTGGTATATGAACTTGTAATTCTCTCTCAAAAAAGTATCTATAGGTGGTGTGCTTTGCTTCCTCTCTCTCTGGTAAGAATAGTAGAAGAATATGATTGTAAGGTAATTAAGAACCAACCTTATGGTACGTTCCAGTGCAGAGGTGCCAATGTTACACTCTGAAATTATTGTGAATAACATAATAAGTCCAGTTCAATTGACAAAGCTAATATGCATAATTGGACCCCTGCCATCACTAGCTGTCCAAAACTGGGATTATTTGAAAAATTTTGGATCATTACGAAATACGGATGGTAGCGAGTTTGGAGCTGTTTGGAAGAGCTTCTAGCAGCTGCAACTTATGTTTTCACTCAGATTCTAAGAAGATGAAGTATAGATTTTCACTCAGCTACCAGAAACTCTCCCAAACAGTACAAATTTTCACTCAGATTCTAAGAAGTTAAAGTTGTAGAATCAAAAAAAAAAAGACTAAAACTATAAGTTGGGTTTCTTCTCCAAACTCTCGTAAGTTGCTTCTCAAAATCTACCCCAAACAGGGCCTTGGATGCTACCAACAGACAGGGTGCTATTTGTAAAACTCCAGCATTGGCTGTCTAGTAACCGTTGGATAGACAAGCGTGCGGTCGAGGTGGAGAGTTGGGAGAGAGATATTCCCTACCTTTTCTCTCCTGTTCTTTTTTTTTTTTTTTTTTTTTTTGCGTGTTACCCTCCTTATCTCCGATTCCCCCACTCGCCGGGCGGCGGCGGCGGCGGAGCTCCGGCGAACCGAGGGATCAGGGAAATTCGTCGATCCGGCACCGTGCCGGGGAGGTTAGGTAGTCGGGGATGGTGGAGATTGGAGAACGGCGGGGAGTCCTGCTCTTCTCAGCGGCGGCCGCTCGGAGAGTGGGGTTCGATCGAGCCGCCATGGTTGCGCTCGCGCGTTGATCTCCCGGCAGCTCGGCATTAGCGAGGTGAGGCCACAAGCCTCCTGGTTCTCTTCTTATCTGAAGCCATTGGTGAATCACCCGAGGTCTTCCGGTTGTTTCAGGGAGGGGAAAGAGGCCCAGCCAAGCAGAAGGGCCGCCACGGACGCGCGCCATGCCCTCCCGGAGTAATCTACTCGCCGCCGCCGCCGCCGCCGCCATGGACTTTGCATCGGCGGCTATGACTATGTCAAGGTTGTGTTCTTAGCTGCTTCTCTTCTTAGGTTCAGAAACTTTAGAGAGCAGCTGTTTTTCCCCCATTTTGTTTGGTCAGTGCTGCATTCATGGATCGCTGTATGTGTTTCTATATATGCGTTTGCGTTTCTCTGAACATTTTGAGGTTGTTTATGCAGGATTTGAAGGGTAGCTGCACGAATTAGTTGAATCTTATTGCGTACGTTGTTCTGCTGGGATTGATCGATTTGTCAGTCCATTCCATTAATTGGTGGAGTGCAGTTCAGGTAGTACCAACTTGTCTAGCATTTCATTTGTCCTAGTGAAACTTGTTATCACAATCACAATGATGCAATATGTATATTTGTTTCTTGATGCTCTGCTTTCTGATGCAACTTTCGCGGCCACTTCGAGACGTTTAGAAGCAAAGGTGGCTGCTTCATCAAACAGGGTCAAGGAAGCTGGTCAGGTTTTGATTGGGGTATGCTGTTCCTTTTTTCCTGTTTTAACGATGCTGTTATTTTAAATTCATCCCTTTTGGTTAGCATGATTGGTATGTGCACGAACACTTAACAAGTCTTAGTGCACGTGTGTTGGATGATGAAACTTTTTGCACGAAGGCAAGCAAACTATGATCTCATTCAGTACTAACAGTCCAAACAAGTCTAATTTCTGTCAGAAGTCAGAATGTTTCAGTTCCTGCATAATGTCCAGGTTCCAGGTTCCAGGTTCCAGTAAGAAGTAAGAACACGTGCAACTTGAATTACAAATGAAGAGAATATTTTAATTGAAACGTGGTATACATTATAATCAGCCTTGTTGTCAAAATTCGAAAAAAATGGTATCTATACATGACACGGTACACATAACGGGCATACAAACAAAGTATAACTTAGCCATCTAAAAGAATTGAACCATATGACCCTTCTATACGTATTTCCGCCATTTCATAAAGAATATTACATGATTTTTGAAACTGGTGTATAAAGAGGAAAAAATATTATCAGATTTAGCTTTTCGACTGTGTATTATCATCGGTAGGGATGCCAGCTGCAAGCTTTGCTCTGAGGTCCTTTCTGAGAATCTTGCCAGAAGGACTCTTCGGAATTGAATCCGCGAAGAAAACTTTGTTGAGCCTCTTGTAGAAAACAACCTGTGATGTTGTACAAAACAATCTGGATTATGATGCTTATAATGGTGAAACATTGGTATATGGACCAGTCCAATTATTTTTATGCTTTTACATGATGTATGGTTTAGCTTTAACTTGTTAGAGAGTACTGTTTTGTAAGCATACATGAACATATATGATGGCTTCTATACATTGTGTTATTACTTGTTTTTGAACCATAAAGTGGGTACATGGAGAGATAAAAAAACTTGGCATTACCTCCTTTGCCACGAATTGCTTGATCTCATTCTCGCTGATTGCAGATCCTTCAATCCGTACAATGAATGCAACCGGCACTTCACCTGCAATTTCATCTATCATCCTGCAAGAATTCAATAAGAATTTAGTCCCCTGACGTGATGGAACATGTTGACCCTCTGTTCATCTAAGCATGGATCAACTTACGGTACAACGGCAGCATCCTTGATATCAGGGTGTGTGATGAGAAGAGCTTCAAGTTCTGCAGGAGGTACTTGGAACCCCTTGTATTTGATTATTTCCTTGAGCCGGTCAACAATGAAAATCTCGTCGTCATCGTCAACATAACCAATGTCTCCTGTGTGCAGCCAACCGCCCTTGTCGATGGTGTTCTTCGTGGACTCTGGGTCATTCAGATAACCTGCAAATCAGAGGCACAGTCACTGGCATGAAATTGTTGCACTCAGAGTTTCAGACATTCAGGTGCACTTGTTCACTCAGATAAGCCAGAGCATATACCAGTGCAGCCTCCATTACAGTTTTCAGTAAGATAAAAAAAAGGAGTCTAAGTAGAGAAATTTTTCCATGGAAACACTACTGTGTGTTAGCGATGGTCAACTTCAGGTTTAAAATTTGACAGCCATATGCTAACCTGTTGATAAGGTCGCAAACTAGACTAACCACCATGAACTATTTCCCGGCATTTATCTTGCCATGAATTGTTGGATAATTCTTAGAAATATCTCTCCTCAGGTCACATTCAGACAGCTGGCTCCGAAAGCACCATAGTATTCATCTCCTAGTGCTTCGCTATACTAGTCTATTCATAATCGTAATGTAGATTATTTATAGCTTTCAAATAGGACAGATATATTTTCCAAAAATTATTAGAAGGACAAACCAGCACTTCTTCCATTGAAAGGACAAAAGGGGGCCATAACAATGTGCAAAGAAGCGATGTTGAAATAAATGAACAGAAATGAGAACTGTGGAGATTCCTACCCAAGTGGTAAAGTGCACGTGGGTAGTGAGCATAGAACAGCCTGTAGCCATGATATAGATTCAATGCATACCCCTGACGCGGAACACAATTCGCTAACGGGAAATATTATTAGTGTCCAGTTGCATAGTGGCTCTAAAAAATTGATAGAACTATTGGAATTGTACTTGGATAGTCAACACAACCGATCAATTAAACTTGTTAAAAAATAAATTTTTTTCTTTTCCTTTTGTCGTGTTGATCATTTTTTTCAAACAGAAAAGAATGGTAGATCCAAACATAAGCTAATGAGGAGTTGAGGACATGGAATACTTTGTTCTGGATTGTACAACTAGTGTAAGCTGGGACTTCCATAGGTCCCTTCGGAAAATGCTCTCACATGGGCAGCGTGAATGTGTGATTCATCAATAAATGCAAGCTATAAAGTATGGACCATCTAGAAGATGCCAACCTCGATTCTCTGTTAACTCATGGTTGCACTTCTGGAATTCCTATTGAATATAGTTGCACGCAATTAGAGATCTGATCTTACTCCCCCACAAAGATCCGAAATCACAGATAAGAGTAGCTTTCTAATCCAAAATTTGGATCGTGGCAGAGTTCAGTTGGTCTGGTGACACTTGAAGTTTTCCTTTGTCTAGTAGTATTTCTACTCCTAGTACTGTATAAAGTGTAAACATGGTTGACTGCCACATCGGAGAGTAGAAACTTGTATGTGCAGAGCGCACCATTGGTAACAGCTGATAGGTGCAGCTTTTAATTACTAAAGAAATATAAATAGCAATTAGGAAAATTTTCATCTAAAGATGGATATGTGCCATAAGTTGCCTTTTAATCTAGTATATTACTAGATCTACCAGATTAGAATCCTATAATATTGTTACACCTAGTATGCATACGTACAAGCAGGTAGCAAACCTTTGACTATGACACAAGCAGGTCAGGATAGGTGCTCACCCTTTCTCCACACAAGCAATCAAGGGATAGGCTCAGGCAGGTGAGAAGAAGACAAGGTTGCTATGTGGTTCCCAGTTAGGAGTAATAGTGATAGCATTGGTCAAGATGTGTTGCAGGATAGCGTTAGCTTCTTGCCATCTCAATCCGATCAAAACGAAACAAAGTTTCTTTGCTGATCAGCTTCTCCTTCCGAACATTGTAGTGGTTGCCTGTATGATGGGAGCTGTCCCGCGAACTGAGGATGATTTGCTACCAACGTGCCTGCATATCAGCTGGATACCAACAACCATGTGCTATGCTAGCTCCCGTTTGCTAATCGTGTCTTGGAAGGAAATACGTGGTAGTAGTTAGGATGTAGGAGTAGCAGCTACTGTACCAAACTGCACTCAACTGCAGCAACAGAGGGCTTTGCAAAAGGGAGAAAAAATTGGTGCAACTACTACATGAAACGTTAGATTTAGTATATTCTTTGCTACAGAAACTAAGACAGCCACTGAAACAGTACAGTTCCAACAGAAAAGGACACGTACTGATGACGAAGCGTTCCTATTCTCGAAGTACTGGAGAGTATGCAATTCCCGGAAGTTGAACGATGTCTATGAACAGTTCTTTGGGAGAAAAGAGACCAATAATTGTGTGATGGAATTGGAACTAGACCATAAAGAAAACGATATTTCGATGCTACCTAAGCCTATAAGCAAAAGAAAAGGACATTTTTGTTGGTCACGACTAGCGAACAAGGTTAATCGCACCAGGTTCCTACTTATCCTATAAGTTAATTAAGCAACAAAAAGGGTGTGATAATGATGTCACCAGGTCACAACACTACAAACCTAAACCCACACTCTTAGGTGACTGACTTAATTAACGGCTAGTGACGCTCAAAAGCAACGGCCCTGAATTAAGTAGTACACGCACTAGCGTGCCCATAAACACAGGGAAGATAGGAATGATTGATTTCGCCGAGACGATACCAATGATTATATAAGGAGGGGAAAAAAAGGCTATATACCTTTCATGATTTGTTCTCCCCGGATGCAAATCTCTCCGGACTGGTTCCGGCCAAGGGTGGCGCCGGTGTCAGGGTCGACGATCTTCAGCTCCGCGTTTCTGACGACCGTCCCGCACGAACCGGACTTGACCTCAAATGGCTTTTTTGCGAAGGCCAGACACATGGCCAGCACAGGTCCAGCCTCAGTCATCCCATACCCCTGCCCAAAAAAATAATAATAATAATAACGAAATGCAGTGAATTTCTCAGCGATTTCAGTCACAAAGGATCGGTAATTTCATATCGAAGTGTCAGTGTCACCACGGTGCATTGTGAACTTTGCAGTGAGGTGAAAAATCACACACAAACGACACAACGGGCGGTGCACAGCCATCAGGTGTGGAGCTTGTCCACCCAGAGATCTCAACGAAAGGTGGTTAACCGAAATGCTTTCTTAAGGAGACAGCAACCGAAATCATGGAGTTGGCGTGTGCTTCCGACCTTTCACCACACTTGTCCTGGCCGGCGAGCGCCCGTGGAACGCGAACACACACACACACACACACAGAGCACGCACAGGCCTCGATGCGTAAAGGGGGTCGTCTCGCCCATTTCGCTTCCAATCTGTTGAGACGTCGCCTTACCACACACACCAAGTAACCAGCCGGCCACTAACGATTCTTCTCTGCCTTTCGCGCCACAAAAGGAGCCAAAAGCTTCGACGCACTACCACCCACCTACTACTCATCAATTTTTCTCTCAATGATATGCAATCCTAAGCTCTAGTAGCAAGTATAGCAACCACTCGATACCATCCAAGATTCCATATAACGCCTTGTACCAACTAGTACTGTACTGCCGACGAGCATTGCATTGCATATTTGCATGGCATTCAGACCTGAAAGCGGCATGGGATATAGCCTCATCGTTTCGCTTATTTGCTTATGCTTGTATTTATATGTTAAAATTCATATTTTAATAACTTAATTTTAAAGTTAATTTTGTGGTTTTGTTTATCATAGTTTACTTGCTTTTGAGTTATTAAGAACACGTATATAAAAGTTTACTCATAAATTATTTCTTATCTGTTAATAAGTGACACAAATAAGCATACACATAAACGGAACGAAACGATGGGCTCAATAATTTGGGAATTGGGGGAGGAAATTGAATGGATCAGTGCGGCATAATAGTTTGAGCGGATCACCTGTCCCAGGACGGCGTTGGGGATCTTGGCCATGAACGCGTCCTGGAGGTCCTTCCCCATGGGCGCGGCGCCGGACATGACCATGCGGATGGAGGCGAGGTCGTCGGCGGTGACGCGGGGGCTCTTGGCGATCTCCACCACGATCGGCGGCACGAACGGCGCGACGGTGACGCCGTGCTTCCGCGTCAGGTCCACCAGCGCGGCCAGGTCGAACTTGCGCATGATCACGATCGCCGATCCGGCTCGCAGCCCCGCCAGCAGCACGGAGTTGAGCGAGTAGATGTGGAACAGCGGCAGCAAGCACAGCAGCACGTCGTCCCTGCTGAAGTACAGGTTCGGGTTCTCCCCGTCCACCTGCACAAAATTCCACCACCAAAATTTCAGAATTTTGAACATTATTAGTAAGTTACTCCCTCCATATATATATATATATATCACTAAAATCAAGAAAGAATTAACGCATCTCTCATAATGTAACAAAACTAAGAAACTATACAACCAATGAGTAATTGAGTATTAAGATGGATGTTTGAGTTTCGATAAAAAAATAATTTAGCTCATAAAAACTACAAATATACCTACCACTTTTCAAAAATCCAAAAAAAATATTCTTAACACACTTTTATGCATGGAGTATTAACGGACAGCGCCATCCGGTCACCGGCACGAATCTAGATGCAGCTGGAGCCATGTGGCTGACAGGTGGGACCATAAGTGGGCCCCACGCGGAACTAGGGGGCTTTGAGGAGGAGAGTGAATTGAATGATCACTCGCTTGGCGCCGACAAAAAAAGACGAGATAAAAAAAAAAGAAGGGGGAAATCCCAAGCTGGAAAGGGGAGACGCTACTCCGAAGCGCAGAAAGTAAGAAATCCGCGGAAAATTCGACACCGCGGTAGAAAAATTGGGGAGCTATAAGGTTAACAATGGCGGTAGTAGCAGCGGAGGCTCACCTGCTGCGCGACGCTGGTGACGAGGCTGCGGTGGGTGAGCATGACGCCCTTGGGCAAGCCGGTGGTGCCGGAGGAGTAAGGGAGGGCGACGACGTCGTCGGGGTGGACCTCCTCGTCGGCGGCGAGTGGCTCGATGGACGCGTCCAGCATCGCCTCCCTGAACCCGACGCAGCCGTCGAAGTCCCCGTCGACGGCGACCACGGGGATGCCGCGCTCGGCGGCGAACCCGCGCACCTTCTCCACCGCGCACGCCTCGGTCACGATCACCCTAGCCCCCGCCGCCGACGCCTGGCGGTGGATCTCGTGCGGGGTGTAGAACGGGTTGGCGGTGGTGGTGGCGGCGCCCAGCCTGGCCGCGCCGAGGAAGGTGAAGGCGAACTCGGGGCAGTTTCGGAGGAGGTTCATCACCACGTCGCCCTTCCCCACCCCGAGCCGCCGCAGCCCCGCTGCCGCGCGCCGGGAGAGCTCCTCCACCTCGGCGTAGCTGTACACCGCCCCGGTCTGCCCGTCGATGAGGCAGGGGCGGGTGGCCACCTCCGGAAGCTTCTCGAAGCAGTAGGCCTGGAGCGTGAGGTGGCTGGGGATCTCGATGTCGGGGAGCTTGGACCGGAACACCACCGTCTCCTCCTCCTCCGCCGCCGCCGCCGCTGCCGCCATGGACCCCATCGATCCGGCTGGCTAGCTCCCCAACCGCAGTCAGATCAGAGCTCAACGGAGCGGAAGGCGAAATGGGGATCGGAAAAATGTGTCGAGCTCTTCCGCTCCTGAGGAGGAAGAGAAAGGAATTTGGGGGCGAAATGGCGAAGCGGCGTTAATATACCGCCGCGGCGACGACGAGGGGTTGGTGGGGGACAGGTCTGGGTGAATGACAGGTGGGGCCGGCATGGCGGTGAGATTTTCCGGTCTCCTCAGACGCGGGTCGGGTTGGTGAGACTTCTTGCAGTGGAGACGGAGTGAACCGGTGGGTTGACTGCGATGGGAAGTGCCACGTCAGCGCGTTTCCATTGTCTTCAATTTTCATTTAATCTCGTAACAGGTGGATTTATTTTGATACAAAGGGTAAGTACTATAGGTAGCTTTTAAAAGATAATGCTGTTAGTTTTTAACACGTGTTTCAGTATTTATCTTGTTAAAAGAATCACATAATTATTACGTCTTGTTGTGAGTTATTTTTATCAAGTATTCTTAAGCGTGATTTATATTTTAATATATTTGCATAAAAATTTTAAATAATATAAAAGGTTAAATAGCATGTTTAAAAGTTAACTATGTCATCCATTAAAAACTTAGGGAGTATATTCTTTAAAAAAAAAGATACCTTCACATTTTATATTTTTTTATTACTTTAACAAGTATTGAAAGCTTCTGGTTGTGATTAAGGTGGATAGCGTAGCGTCGTCGTGTGAGCTGGGGGACGAGGCGACCGGGATTGAGTGAGTGAGTCGATGGATCGGAGTTCTCTTTCAGGGATTTGTATTGATTGGCCTTTCGAGCGTGACGGCGACGGTTTCGTCGGTGCGCGTGAATTCCCCCGTCTCCAACATCATCTACGTCGTATGCTCGATTGCTCGGCTTAATTTGGCGGTATGTCACGTCCAAGTGCAAATGTGCGTACTACAAGCAGGTAGCACCGAGCTGTGGCACGTAAAAAGCGTGTGCGGCGAGACAGATGACATAATAAGTCTATTTTTCTGAGCTCCTTTCATTTATTCTAAAATAATATGCTATTAGTAATCATTGTGGTAGAGTCTCTGAAAGTAGAATAAATACATTGAGAACAGGTAAAAATAAGGATTAATTGCACTAGGATTTAATAAAATATGTATATTTTGATCTTTTTGTTTTATATTAATACGTGTAAGATAGATTGAAAATAAATTTATTTTGAGAGGGATGTAAGTAAAGTTTTTCCTTAGTTTGAAAAGTACACGTTTCGGTCGATCGAGCCGCCGATCACCTGTCCCCAAAATCGTTTTCCTACCAAAGCGAGAAAAATTCACCTGCTCCAATCAGTGAACGGGGAGAGAGACCGATTCATTGACACCATGACACTATTGACTGCACACTTCGCCGTCTAGGATGAACAACAAGAATCAATGGTGCGAGCTGAAGCTTTACCGCGAAAAGCCGAAAAGGGGAGACCGTTTCGATTGGCGGCTCAACTCCAGCTAACCACCACGGTCAGTGGGTCACCTCACCTGCAGGCTGCAATGCAACGAAGCCGTTGGGGCCACAATTCCACTAACCGACCAACGCTAATAGATCACTGTGATTCATCACCCAACCACTCCAAGGAATAAGTTCACTATTGGTCTCTCATGCTAACTGATTTTGAATCGTGTACTTGAAACATAATACTATATACAACACGTTTTCAGCTTACAATGTGTAGAAACTAGATTTCGACAATATAAAAAGGGGGTGGCAGTCAAGACGGAAAAGTAGATGGGTTATGAGATAAAGGGTTTAGACAGGTTCAGACCTTCACGAAGAAGTAATATCCTATTCCTGTTTCGGAGGTTTTACCTCCGAGTTGTGTATTGATCTTATGAAAATTTATGTCCCCAAGGGGTCCCCTATCCTCCTTATATACCTGGAGGATGAGGATTTACAAGACAAGATCTAGTCCGACACGGTTTAGATCTTTCCTAATTGATTTACAATCTTACCATACTAGGTATCCGGACTATACCTTAACAAACAAGGTAATAATAATTACCCGAGTCGTAGTACTACTTATATTCTGTTTACATGACATACCCCTATATTCAGTCGGATATTCTATATCTGTGGGTATATGGGTACCATAATATCCACAGTAGCCCCTGAGACCTTTGCAGTCGACGAGACAATCTTCTCTTCAATAGAAAGCCATCAGCTCCAAGTACTTCGATTATCTCTGCCATGATCTCCTGGGCGCTAAATCCAAATCGCGTGACTGTAAAGGGCTGAAAAATTTCGAAAAATATCTCCAGGTGCATCTAGGTGTAGCCCCCGACTATGTGCTTAGTTGGAAAAACTAAACATATAGTCAGAATTAAATAAAAATACACCAGCCGAGTGGTTTATATCTTAAACATAAGTCTTCCCAAACAGTTAGTCATATTATATCCATATTATTAAAATAAATGTGTTTTAGTCCCTAAGAACATATGACTTCACCTTATTTGGGGAATATAAGACATATGTGGTATAAAATCCGAGTAAATAAAACTCATAAATGATTTACCAATCGTCTGAAAAATAACCAAAATATATAATCAGCCTAAGCCACAATATTGGTCAATAAAAATGCACACTTACGTGGCAAAGTGCACACTTACGTGTACATTTTATTTGAAAATAGGGGATACATGGTAGAAATCTTTTACAAGATTCTCCAATCGCCGAAATTATTCAAAAATGATTAAAAAACCATAGTAATGATACTTGGTCAACTTGATACGCTCACTGACGTGGCAATGTATGCACTGTTTGCTCTCCGAAGAGTTTAAGTTGCAACAGCGTTTAAATATTTGTGATATATTCCTTTCTGTTCATCACAGAAAAAGATGAAGCCCCTAGGAACATATATCAGACTTTCCAAATTTTGTTGGCTACAGTTAAGCCGTAATCCACGGCCCATGCTGCGCATAAAAACGCTGACCTAACCGTTAAGCAATTGCCGCTTCATCTTCTTCGCCAAAAATTCCCAAATCGCGCACAGTATCAGCAAACTAGGGTTTCAAATCCACGCACGCACAAGCTCTAATCTCCAATCCCGCGCATCAAACCTCCCTGCGGTTCACCTCCATCTCAAACTTTCTCCCATCCCATCCGCAAAAACCAAAACATCCTGCTCAGATTCAATCCGAATCCATGGCTGAGGAGAGAGAAATCCCCCTTGAACAGTGGGCGAAGTCTGATGTAAAGGAGTCAAATCTGCTGGAGATGGTGAAGGACGGGGTGTTGCCCGCAAAGGAAATCATCGGGTGGCGCCCTGCATACGGCGAGGATTTTCCAACCCCCGATACTGGCGAAATCGTGGTATTCTCCTCGTTCTTCTATTCTGGCTTTGCTCTTCCGGCCTCTTCCTTCTTCCGTGGTTTTCTTTCTTTTTACAAAATCCAACTTTATCATTTAAATCCCAACTCTATACTCCACATTGCCAACTTCATCCACCTCTGTGAAGTTTTCCTTGGTATCCAACCGCATTTTGCTCTATTCCGACGCATCTTCTACCTCAAACCCCAGCCTGACAAAAACAACCCATGTGTAGTCGGCGGGTCTGGATTTCAGCTGCGGGGAACTCTGACCCAAAAATATTTCTCTCTTCCTTTTAAAACCTCCAACAAAGGATGGCACTCCAATTGGTTTTATATTTCAAATCCTTCTCCAAGTCTTCCCGAGTTCGTTGGTCTTCCTCCTATCCCTCATGAAAACTGGAAAAATTTCCCAGATGGCGACGAACTAGCTCAGGCCAATGATTTGCTTCTCCGACTGATGGAAATCAAGCAACGTGGCTTACAAGGGGAGCAGGTCACTCGGCACTTCATCAAATGCCGACTGGCCCCAATCAAAGAGAGGAGTAAATCGGCGTACGAGTACGAGGGGCAGTCGGATCCTAACCGTGAGGACCCGGACTCTATTGACTACAAAGTCATGTGTAACCGGATGTATAAAATGTTCTCATATGGGATTGCTGTCGACTATAGCCACAAGCTCCCAGTGACTCCATATGGCCTGGTGCGGCCCCCTCCTGAGGTAAAAATCCACTAATCTTTCATTTGACTGTTACCAATCTGTATATTAGCTTATCTCATTGGTTTAATCTATTGAATAGGACAACAAACGCTTCTCCTCAAATCCTCCAGCTCCTGTCCATGAAGAATCTGCTCCGAAAAAGCCTCACCCGACTGGCGGTCAAAAAGTCAATCCAGCTGGGATGAGTAAACAAACTGTTGAGGAAAGTATTCCCAAGCAAAAACTGAAGAAGAGGAAGTTTATCTGCAGTGACTCCGAGGATGAGCAGACCGAGTCGCAAACGAGCGCCAAGCCGGCTCAAGCTAAATCTCCAGCCAGTCGGCCTGCGCCCAAAATCCGAAGATCCACAAGGTAACACTCTTGCTATCATTTTCCCATGTTTAACTTCTCGGAGAAAATATATGTGAATGTTGAAATCTGTCAATCTTCAGAAAACCCCAAGATATTGATCTGGGAAAGAAAGGTGATGTGCCGCCTGTCTCCATGTCAAGCGAGCCACGTCCTGAACCCCGGATTTATAGTCAGTCGGGGAAAACTATCAATACTACCGAAGTCCAGCCCCCGACTGGTAACCAGTCGGAACCAAACTTAAGTGGCTTAGAAGTTGATCCTCCAGCAGAAAGTCAAGCAGGGGAAAGCGATGTCCCGACTGGTGTTCCAGAAGCGCCTGCCGAGTCAGTCAAAAAAGACCCAAAAGATTCTGATCAAGGACCAACTCCCGTAGGGACAAACTTGACAAATGATCCAGTCGGCAAGCCAGAGACAACTCCAAGGAAGAGCGCCAAAATAATATCTGGTATGTCGCATGGCTAAGTTTTAATTTGATTTGCTTGCTGCGTTTCAATTATCTTATAACCCGCAAACTAGGCCCATTGATTGATGACAATGAAGAAGAGATCCCAAGGATAAAAGCAGTCGGTGACTCCTTTCCTCCGACTAAACTTCAATGGAGAGATCAAGACGGCAATATACAAGGTATCATCATCAATCGTCAAGGTGAAGACGAGGAGCTCGAATTGTTGAAGAAAAATCTGACCGAATCCACCCGTCTAATGAATGTGAGTATTCCTTCTTGTACTCAACTGTCTCATTCTAGCTGTGTTGCTTATTTAATGCATTATCCAGAGAATCCATATGAGGAATGAGGCCAAAACAAGCGCATTGGAAAAACTTGTATCTCACCTCGAGAACCTTGAGCGAATCCAAGCTGAGCTGGCGAAAACCCGAGAGGATGCTCAAATGAAAGAAAGGAAATTGAAGGACCAGATCAACCAGCTTATGGATGCCAGCTTCAACTATAAAGGCACAATTGGAGGTAAAAGTCTCTCTGTTATAATTTTGCTGCTCATCCAGTCCGTATGTCTGATTTAATCTGCCTATTGTCCTGCAGCTCAAGCTACTAAAATAGAGGCCTTGACTGCCCAAGTTAAAAAGCTTGAAGGAGTTAATGCTCAGTTGGCAGCTGGCAAGCTTGAAGCTGAAGATGCCCTCGAAGGTACAAAATAATCCTTGTCGAGTGAATTGAAATAATTTCATATAGCTGAAATCCTCTTCTGTCTTGTATAAATGCAGAACACAAAGTCAAGACCAGAGCTCAATTTGAAGCCTTCGCCGAGCGGGTAAAGAAGGTAGAGAGCGCTCGGGACGATATTGCCAATGCCGCTGCTCCAGTCTTGAATGCAATTTTCCAAAATGGACTCGGGACCAGTCAGGAAGATGTGGTCCAGATATTTGAAGGGCTCCGAACTACTCCGGCGAAGTACTTTAGCAATATCAAAGATGCTGCTACGATGGGCGCTAGTCAGGCGCTAGCAATAATGAAGTCCCTATATCCCCGAGGTGAGATTGATGCAGTTGGGGACGGCTTCGCAGACGGGACAACTGACGAGCAAGCAATGGAGTTGATCAACCAGGCTCAGGACTCAGCCGAGAAGCTTGCCGCAGATGTCTTGGAAAATTTCCAATCGTAGTCTTAGTCAATATTTTGTATGAAATGATGTAAAGTATTCTCAGTAATGTATAATGACTCATTTATGCCATGCAGTAAACCAAAGATCCAGTTTCAAATTTCTTAAAATTTTTGTCTGACTGCTCCAAGCCTAGAACTTGTTACAATCATCGAAAAATTTTTAGTCCTTATTCGCTGACCTAGATTTAAACACGGTCAATGACAAGTCATGAACAAAACGAAAGAAATACTATATTATTATCAGTAGCCCCCGACTGGCCACTCGGCTGAGACAGGTGAGTGGGCAGTCTAAAGGAGAAAAGTACAAAATAGCATTCAAGCGTAGAATCGTCGAAGATGCTCTATATTCCATAAATTGTCCACCATAGTTCCGTCTTCACGCTTAAGTCAGTAGGCTCCCGGACGAGTAACTTCTGCTATTATGAACGGTCCTTCCCATAAGGGAGATAATTTATGCCTATCTTTAGTTGTTTGAATCTTCCGTAGAACCATATCGCCGACTATGAAGGCGCGTGATTTGACGTTGCGGTTATGATAGCGTCGTAGACCTTGAAGATATCTAGCCGACTGAATTAGTGCTGCTTCCCTTGCTTCTTCCAGTCGGGTAAGATCATCAATTCTGTCAGAGTTATGGCGTTCTTCATTAAAATTGCGAACTCGGAGGGACTCAAACTCCATTTCACTCGGCAACATGGCTTTTGTGCCGTATACCAAGAAAAAAGGCGACTGGCCCGTAGCTCGACTCGGTGTTGTACGTAGCGACCACAAAACTGAGGGCAATTCTTCTGTCCACCGGCCAGCATACGGACGCAGCCTGTCAAAAACTCGAGTCTTGATTCCTTGAAGTACCATGCCATTTGCGCGCTCAACTTGGCCATTACTCATCGGATGAGCGACTGAAGCATAACAGATTTTGATACCGAAGTCCTCACAAAAATATTTGAAGACGCCACCAGTAAATTGAGTTCCATTGTCAGTAATGATCCGGTTTGGTACGCCAAAGCGATGAACGATGTTGATGAAAAAATCGCGCGCTTTATCCGCAGTGATGGTCGCCACTGGTTTTGCCTCAATCCACTTGGAGAATTTGTCCACTGCAACAAACAGATGGGTGTCTCTGCCTTGCGCCTTTTTGAAAGGGCCCACCATATCCAGTCCCCAAACCGCGAAAGGCCAAGAGAGGGGAATAGTTTGTAACTCCTGGGCTGGCAAGTGTGTCTGTTTGGCGAAGAACTGACAACCTTCACATGTGCGAACAATTTTATCTGCATCGCTAACTGCCGTAGGCTAGAAAAAGCCTTGTCGATATGCCTTCCCGACTAAAGTCCTTGCTGCCGCATGATTCCCGCATACTCCCGAGTGAATGTCATTGAGAAGTTGTATGCCTTCTTCGATGGAGATACATCTTTGCAATATTCCAGATGGGTTTTTCTTGTATAATTCCTCTTCCACCAGGGCATAGGTCTTGGAGCGGCGATGAATTCATTCGGCTTCATTTTTGTCAGGAGGCAACTCTTGATTCCTCAAATAATTGATGAAAGGTGCCCTCCAGTCGGCGTCAAGCATTAAGACTTGTTCTCCAACTTCCTCCTTAGCAATTGAGTTATTTGAAACTGTAGGTTGATGGAGATGCTCAACAAAAACATCCGATGGAGCTGCTTCTCGTTTTGATCCGAAATTAGCCAGTCGGTCGGCTGCTTCATTGTTATTTCTGAGAACATGAGTTAACTCCAAACCGTCGAATTTATCCTCAAGCTTGCGTACTTCCTGTCGGTAGGCCGCCATGTTGTCGTCAAGGCAAGTCCAGTCTTTCATCACTTGGTTAACCACAAGTTGGGAATCTCCTCGGACTATAAGCCTGCGAATCCCTAAGGATATGGCGATCCGTAATCCATGCAGGAGTGCTTCATATTCTGCCACGTTGTGGGACATTGGGAAGTGAATCCATAAAACATAGCTGAGTCGTTCTCCAGTCGGGGAAATCAGAACAACCCCTGCTCCGCACCCTGAAATCCTCTTTGATCCGTCGAAGTGCATTGTCCAGTATTCGATTTTTTCTGCCGGGACGTCCTCTTGGCACTCGGTCCACTCGGCAACGAAGTCGGCTAGCACTTGTGATTTGATTGAAACTCGAGGCTTGAAGGTTATATCCAGAGGCATCAACTCTAGAGCCCATTTGGCGATTCGGCCAGTTACCTCTTTGTTGCGGAGGATTTCACCGAGTGGGAACGATGTAACCACTGTGACAGGATGACTTTGGAAATAATGAGCCAACTTCCTAACAGTGATCAAAACTCCATATAGCAATTTCTGCACTTGAGGGTATCGGGTTTCGGAATCAACAAGAACTTCGCTAACGAAGTAAACTGGTCACTGAACTTTTTGGGTGCGGTCATCCTCTTCGCGCTCAACGACTAAAACTGTGCTCACCACCTTGGCAGTTGCTGATACGTAAAGAAGCAATGGTTCTTGCGGCAGTGGTGAAGCTAATGCCGGCTGAGTTGTCAAAAAGGTCTTGAAATCGTCAAACGCCTTTTGTGCTTCTGGTGTCCATTGGAAATCGTCAGTCTTCTTGAGCAACTTGAAAAAAGGCATTCCGCGCTCTCCAAGTCTTAAAACGAATCTGCTAAGAGCAGCCATGCACCCGGTAAGCTTTTGGACGTCCTTCTGAGAACTTGGCGGCTTCATGTTCAATATGGCGTTGATCTTTTCTGGGTTGGCCTCGATTCCTCTTCGAGATACCATAAAACCGAGTAGTTTCCCTGATGGTACTCCGAAGATGCATTTCTCGGGATTTAACTTCATGCTAAAAGCGTGTATGTTAGCAAATGTCTCCTCCAGATCTTGAATTAGGTTGTCTTTCTGCTTGGTCTTGATGACGACGTCGTCGACGTAAGCTTCCACGTTCCGTCCGAGTTGTGTTGCAAGGCATCGTTGGATCATGCGCTGATATGTAGCCCCTGCATTCTTCAGCCCAAAAGGCATGGTGATATAGCAGTATGCTCCGAACGGGGTGATGAATGAAGTCTTCAAGCAGTCGGACTCCTTACGGCTGATTTGGTGATAACCCGAGTAACAGTCAAGAAAACTGAGTAATTCACATCCGGCTGTTGAATCCACCATTTGATCTATCCTGGGTAAGCCAAAGGGATCTTTAGGGCAAGCCTTGTTTAAATCTGTATAATCGACGCACATGCGCCATTGGCCAGTTTTCTTGCAAACCAGTACCGGGTTTGCGAGCCAGTCGGGATGATAGACCTCTTTAATAAATCCAGCTGCTAACAGCTTGGTCAATTCCTCCTTGATAGCTTATCTTCTGTCTTGTGCAAATCGGCGGAGTCGTTGCTTGATAGGTTTAGCGTCTTCTCTGACATTTAAAGAGTGCTCAATCACCTCTCTAGGAATACCAGGCATATCATATGGCTTCCAGGCAAAAATATCTTTATTAGCTTGAAGAAAGGTGATGAACGCGCTTTCCTATTTGCTATCTAACTCAGCTCCTATTACAACAGTTTTGGTAGGATCAGAAGGATCTAGGGGGATTTTCTTCGTCTTGGCATCGTCTTCTCCGGTTTTGGCCACCTTGCTAACTGGAATTTCTCCATCTTGCGATGTTGATGCAGCTAGTCGGACTTCCTGCTGACCGACTGATCTCACACGAGATTGGGCCAACTCGCAGCTGTCCTTGTCGCATGTGAGGGCTTGCTTGACGTCACTCCGTAAGGATATGACTCCGCGTGGCCCTGGCATCTTCATCATCATGTAGGTGTAGTGGGGGATCGCCATGAACTTGGCTAACGCCGGGCGTCCCAGGATGGCGTGGTAGGCTGTCTCGAAGTCGGCTACCTCGAAGCTGATGTTCTCTATCCTGAAGTTCTCCTTGGTCCCGAAGGTCACCGGGAGAGTGATTTGGCCGAGTGGTGTTGAAGATAGCCCCGGGATGACTCCATGAAACGGGGCGTTACTCGGCTTCATCTCGGATCGAGGAATCTGCATCTCATCCAGGGTCTTGGCGAAAAGAATATTGAGTGCACTGCCGCCATCAATGAGGGTGCGCTTCAACTTGACGTTGCGGACGACTGGGTCTAGTACCAGGGGGTACCGCCCCGGGTGGACCACTTGGTCGGGATGATCCGAGCGGTCAAACTTGATGGGAACCTCCGACCATCGCAGATATTGGTGGACTGCAGGTTGCGCCGCGTTGACTTCTCTATCGGTGAGTTTTTGCTTCCTCTTGCACTCATAAGCAAGCGGACCGCCGAAAATGTGATTGAGCTCGCTCCTGGGGTCTTGATATGCTCCTTGGCTTGGCTCCTCGTCATCTTTCTTCTTCTGAGTTGAAGTGTCTTCTCCTTCGGTTGGCTTCTTGGTTTGAACGACATATTTCTCCGCAAACTGTTTATAAATGAAACAATCCTTGGCCGCGTGTCCCTTGCCGGGGTTGTGCGTGCACGGACCGTTCATGATTTTGTCAAAGGAGTTGATTCGAGGGCGCTGGCTCTGATAATTTTGTTTTGAAGTTGTAGCGACTAGATCCTCAGGCTTGCGCTTACGTTCCCTGTGCTTTGCGTTGCTTCCACTGGGCCCCGCCGTTGTGTCATGGTCCTTCTTCTTCCAGGTGCCTGCCGACTGCCTTGATGCTTTAACTGCGTCGTCGGACTTGGCGTACTCGGTTGCCTTTTCGAACATTTGCTTGACTGTTCTTGGTGGTTTGCGGCTGAATTTCCCGATCAGGAGATCATTGCGTAGCCCCCGTGTAAATGCGGCGATGATATTGTCATCAGTGATGTCGGAGATCTTGTTGCGCTTCTCGGAGAAACGTCGTATGTATTCATTGAGGGTTTCGTCCGGCTTCTGGACGATGTTGTATAGCTCAAAGTGGGTCCCAGGATGCTCGAAAGTGCCCTGGAAATTAGCGACGAAGTGATCGCGGAGTTCGTTCCAGGAATCAATTGTGCCTCTCAGCAATCCGGCGAGCCAATTTCTGGCTGAGTCGGTCAATGCTA
Source organism: Oryza punctata (assembly GCA_000573905.2). Taxonomy (NCBI): domain Eukaryota; kingdom Viridiplantae; phylum Streptophyta; class Magnoliopsida; order Poales; family Poaceae; genus Oryza; species Oryza punctata. The sequence goes on from CM002493.2 coordinate 33,755,156, forward strand.
CCGGTAGATAGTTGGCCATGACTTTGCTGTCTCCTCCTGCTGCGCGAATTGCGAGTGTGTAGACGGTTAACCATGACTCTGGGTCGGTTTTGCCATCATATTTCTCGATGCCAGTCGGCTTGAAACCAGTCGGTCAATTCACTCGACGCAGATCTCTAGTGAAAGCTGGAACCCCATCGCAATCATCATCGTCTTGAATTGTGATTCCCCTCTCTCGTCGTCTCTGATTGAGGGTGTCCCTCAGGTCGATTGATGCCCTAGGTGGACTTTGGTAGTCGGATGGATGTCGTCGATCTCTGGTGTGGTGTGGTGGTCGGGCAAAGTTAGCTGCGGGCGAGTGGACCGACTGGTCTCGACGTGCCCCGCTGTGGTGGTCGGCACGCGAGTTGGTTTTGCTCCTGCTATCTCTGACTCTTGACGGAGGTGCGTGGCTGCTGCCTGGCGCCTTTGAAGTTGATTCGCTGGGTCGCCCACTGGACTCGGCACGTGGCACTGTTGCTGCTACCAAGGTCTTGACTTGATTTATCATTGGGGTGATATGAGCTGGAGCCGCAGTGAGTAACGCGTCAAGGAGGGTTACTGCCCCGACTGCGTTTTGTTGTGGTGTAAGGAAAATGTTGGTGTTGTCGACCACAGTTTGCCCGATTGCGTTTCTTGCCCTGCGTCCTGCTATAGCCAGATCTCGATTTCTGCGTTCTTCATCTTCTTTGCGTCTTGCCTCCTCAGCTTCCCTGCGTTGTCGCTCTTGTTCTGCTTGGGCTTGCCGCTCTTGTTCAAGTCTGGCTCTGTCTTCTTGAAGTCTGACACGTTCTTGTTCCAGTAGAATCCTTTCTTGTTCGACCCCAACTCGGGCTGCTTCTTCCGCCTGTAGTCTTGCGGCTATTTCAGCATCGGTCTCATTGTTGGCCATGAAAATGCCATTGAAAACCGGTGTGTAGTTGTCGTCGGAGTCGGCGTCGTCAGCAGCTTCGGCGTCGGGTGGGTTGCCATGTACGCTTTCCTCCGAGGAGCTGGCGTAAGCGGCGAGTTCGGTGGAGGAGCAAGATCCGAGTCCTGGTAGAACGACGTTGATGTCCCTGAGATTAGATCTGATTATTGGATCTATCGGTAACTCCATGATGATGGTAGGATAAACCTGGTTGTATTGAGGTGTGCTTGACGAAGGAATTGAAGTCGATGTAGACGCCTTTCCCGAGTGGTTTAACGTCATGCAGCGGGAAGAAATCTTGGCGCTGGTCTCAGCCATGTTCAGTAACCCGAGTGGCTGAGAGATGCGATCTTTCCCCAACTGCGTCTTGGCGGTGATCTCAGCCATATTCGGTAACCCGAGTGGCCAAGAGATGCGATCTATCCCCGACTGGCTTGAATCCGAGTCGAGGAGAGTAATCTTGCCGAAGTCGTTGGTGATGAAGTCGAGGCTGCCGAAGCGGTACACCTGCCCGGGAGGGAAGGCGAAGTCGTCGATGCCTGATGAAGATCCCATCTCACTTGATTGGCGATGAACTTGACGCACCCCTACCTGGCGCGCCAACTGTCGAAACTAGATTTCGGCAATATGAAAAGGGGGTGGCAGTCAAGACGGAAAAGTAGATGGGTTATGAGACAAGGGGTTTAGACAGGTTCAGGCCTTCACAAAGAAGTAATACCCTACTCCTGTTTCGAGGGTTTTGCCTCCGAGTTGTGTATTGATCTTATGAAAAACTTATGTCCTCAAGGGGTCCCCTATCCTCCTTATATACCCGGAGGATGAGGATTTACAAGACAAGATCTAGTTCGACATAGTCTAGATCTTTTCTAATTGATTTACAATCTTACCATACTAGGTATCCGGGCTATACCTTAACAAACAAGGTAATAATATACCCGAGTCCTAGTACTACTTATATTCTGTTTACATGACATACCCCTATATTCAGTCGGATATTCTATATCTGTGGGTATATGGGTACTATAATATCCACACAATGCTATCTGGGATAGTACTGTGCCTAGTTTCGACTGACATGATAAGTTGATTGCGACCAACCTAACCAAACTAGTGAGGGATCCATGTAGGACCCATATACCAGGCCCCCTCATTTCTCTCTCTTACGTGATCTGACGGAGACGTGATAAGCCCCTTCTGCATTACAAAGCAGCGCATACGGTAGGCGGATTCTTCTACTGAATAGGATTTCATGTCAGCCGAACTACCATCCACACTACCTCAGGGTCTTATTAACCTGGTTTTACAATATGGTAGTTCAATATTTTTAGTATTGCAGTTCAGCAAAGCGATTTAAACTCCACATACAAATAAGGGACGGGACATCAATCAAGTGGACTTTCCACCACGAAACCTCGATTTTTTTTTATTTTTAATTTTTTTATTAAAATTTTTGCAAAAATAATTTTTTGTTTCAAAGTTTGACGAAAGTAGCCTCCCGCCATCCTCTCAGAGGGCGATTATTAAAAATCGCCCTTCCAAATGACGGCGAATGTGACGTGGCAGACGGCCGTTGGCTCCGTCTGCACATTTTGCAGGCGGCCTCCCTTGCCGCCCTCTGCTAGGGCGATTTAGCACTGTGCTGGGGGGCGCCTCCTAAAGGGCGGCGAGGGCGCCTGGAATTTTGCAGGCGGCTCCCTTGCCGCCCTATGTAAGGGCAGTTTTTAGCCCCTCCCCTATAAAACCCTTCCCCTCTCTGAAATTTCCATTATAATCACTCGTAATTCCAGAAAAAAAGAAAGAGGGAGGGGTGAGGGGGAGCAAAAGGAGAGCGGCGAAGCCCTGCTGGTTTACTCACTTCATCACAGATAAATACATCACATTACGTTGTGTTGTTAATTTATGTTGCATTGCAGTTTTAGTTCCATATTTTTTAGTAGATCTGTAGAACACAACACATTTGTGTAGATCTAGAACATAGAAGATTTTAGTAGGAATTGAGACTTAGGCCGTAGTGTAAATTGAAAAATGTAGTTTAGTTCAATCTGAAGCACGCCATCTATTTGTAGAATTGTGGACATAGGACACAGAACAATATTGTAGAAATTGTAACTTAGTGCGGAGTACCGACGAACACGAGGTTAGATCTTATTAGTACGGTATGAACTTAGTTAACCTAGTTATTTTTTTCATCAGGCACAATGTGTCATTGTGGTGAACATCCAGAGTGTCATTGTGGTGACCGTTGTCAGGTCATACGGTCCGTAAGGCACCGAACTCGAGAACAAAGATGCTTCACGTGTCCAAACATTGTCGATGATAATTTTGTCATAAATACAATTCTTATTTTCATCACTCATCGCTATTATCATGAACTTAAATATCCCCACAATGTATGTACGTAGGAGGATGTAAGGAAATGTCAATTCGTACAATGGATCGACACGGTCAGAGTTACTTCCAATGGCGGGACGATAATGCAATCTGAACCGACCACACAACTCATTCAGGTTTGAATGGAGTACGGACGTCGGGTAGAAATTGCAAGCTTTGACTGGAGGAACAATCCATCAGGGTTACCTAAATGGTCGGAGCGTCCCAAATGTGGTTGTCGAGATCGCTGCCAGGTGGCTACCTCCTTTACAGAACAAACATTTGGCAGGTAATATTTTGTCTGCCCCAATATAGACAACACTTTCGTTGTATGTCTAACTTTTTCCAAAATCCCTACGATTTTCACAATATTTCTACCCTTATTAACTAACCTTACTAATTTCGTAGGGCAATCCAAGGATGTGTCGATTTAATCAGTGGATCAACATTGTTACTCCATTATATCATGACCAAAAGATAACAGAGTCTGAAACAGAAAGAGAGTACCAACGATTGAAGGACCATGAAAATGCACCGCATATTGACCGACCTAGAAGGGGCTAGTAGGTTAGCGCAATCTAGACTCGTCGGGACCGATAAATTTGTATAGTGTATCCATGACACTTCTTTCCTATCTTACCATTACAATGTTTAATTATGATGGTGTATTGCATGCGTACAAATAAAAATTTAATGTGCTTCTATCAGATATATTAACATGGTTCTTTGACGCCCCGTTACGCTCTATTCCTTACAATTGTACGCAATAAAAATACCTAACAATATATCATCCGATACTTACTAAATTTTACATACTCTACTTGTTTCTACAAGATCATTAACCTAATACTTCAAAGTCACACACCGCCTCCTCGACCTCCAATTTAACCTAGTCTATAACTTTATAAAATATACCTGATTTTTCTCTTCTCAGAGTGAGTGATTACCTACTTTTATTCGTTCAAATACGATAGTTTACATCAAACAAATTTACAAACATTACTTTATTAGTTTTCAATACGATGCTTTACTAAAATTTTGTACGAAATGTTTCGATAAAAAAAAACTATAGAAAATATAAACTGTATGAACAGTTCTAAACCGCCCTTATAGGGTGGCAAGGGGGCCGCTTGCAAAACTTCAGGCACCCCCCGCCGCCCATTTGCAGGCGGCCCCCAGCACAATGGAAAATCGCCCTAGCGGAGAGCGGCAAGGGGGCCGCCTGCAAAATGTGCAGACGACCGTCAGCCGAGAGCGAACGCCCGTTTGCCACGTCACATTAGCCGCCCTTTGGGAGGGCGATTTTTAATAATCGCTTTTCCAGAGAGCGGCGGGAGACCAATTTCGTTGAACTTTGAAACAGAAAATTATTTTTGCAAAACTTTTAATAAAAAAAATTAAAAATAAAAAAAATTCAACCTCCGGCAAAGCCCAGCGACCGGCAGGCGCTCACGACGGCGGCAATGCTGCCTATATGAGCTGACTAGGCGCATTGAACTCTACATTCGCGGCCCATCAGGCTATTCGGTACCTTTGGAGCGGATTGTGGCCCGGCCCATTCGTAGGAGGAATCTCCGTCTCCACCGCCTCCCACCCCTCTCTCCCCTCCCCTCGCCTCCGCTCCGGCCTCCGGCGGAGAGGGCGAGCTCCACCGTCGGCGGACATGGGCGCCCGGTTCCGCGTGGGGAGGATTCGCCGCCGCTGCTCGATTCCTCTGGAGAGGCCCCACGCCTATCTCGGCCCCGACCCCGACCCCGACCCCGACCTCCGCACGCCCGCGTACACGCGCTCCCCCGAGCTCTCGGCGCCTCTGCACTTGCCGAGCACGCTCCGTCGTCCACCCGTCTGAAGTGGTATCTCTCATCTAACATCCTTTACCAATGTTCCGATTTCTAGTTGCTTGGTTGATCTGAGTATGCTTGTTAAGTTGAATTAGGGTAAATTTCTTGCCGACGATTCGATTTACAATTGGGTGGTTTGGAATATAGTTTGGTTGATTTGTTTCCTGCATGTTCTGACATATGTTCGGTGCTACATGTAGTGTAAAAAGTTTTTAATTCTATTTTGCGGTTGGGCAAGTCTAGTTCAATCTGTGTTTTTGTTGGGTGGACATCTCGTAAAGTCATGATTGCTAATGTACACCGTGCTTACGCTTTGGCCTGGAGGGCGATTCTTTTTGGCTTGTGATGTGATCAAAGTGTCTTTCCATTGGAGAAAACCTGGTTTTGGTTATGCTACTAGTAGGGTGTGATACTGTGATAGAATCCTTGTGATGTAATATCTAGCTTAATATAAGGCCTGACAAGTGACGTCCATCGTTTTGCTTACGCTGATGCGTTTCAGCACAAGCAGGGTGATGCTTATCAGCATAAGCAATTCCATCGTTTTGCTTATAAGGAATAATGGATGATTAGTGGATCTTCTGTGGCATGGTGGATCATATGAAGGGAGTAATTTATTTGAGCGATTGTATTGGTGCTTCACTTAATGTGTTGTTGGAAAATTTGTAAAATGAGAACTAAATTATTGAGTATATGATAAATTAGTAACCCACTCGCTACTACTCGTAGTAATAATTAGTGAGTACACACAATTAAGTCCATAGATCAACAGTAAATAGGTTCATTGGTGTCCTGCCTATGTAGCCGTAGATAGGTGTCGGCATTTTTGGGGCTCAATACTGATGGCTGATCAGCATTCAGCCTAATAAGCAAGCCGATGGGCTTATGCTGAAAATCAGCCATTGCAACAGCGAACCGATGGGGCCGTTTATTTCTTGCAAATTGGGATGGAATGGCATCCCAGTTTGCAAGAAAATTGAAATTGCTTTGAATTTGCTACTCAGGGGGTGTGTCATGTTCTTTTTTCAAGTGGGTTGTACCTATTATGATTTTCTTTCAATGGTTTTACGCATTGTACGTTGGTTGGACCTAATATCAATACTTTGGATGTCTGACCCACATGTTCATTTTATACTTTTTCAGTGTGAGCGGCTGGCAGTGGAGGCCGTCAAGCTGTTTTCTTCTGGGATGAACCAGCAAGATAGGTCCTTCTGGAGCTACGTCATTGGCTACAACTGTGCCGCCCTGATCATCCTTGGCAACGCTAACAGAGAACTTGATCAGAGGGCTAAGGCTCTTGCTGAGGAACGGGAAGCTCTTTGATGGTGGTTGCTAATGTTCTTCAATTACCCTTGCGACGGTGAAAATGTATCGCGCGTTATCGCTTTTCTTTCGCTGATTTGAACATGTTCTGTTTCCATACACGGAGGACCATCCAGGTGCTTGGATCCGCTCTTCCCCTCGGTGCAAATTGATGGATTAGAATATGTGAAGTGTTAAATGCTGCCTGATTCGTGTGAGATTGAATGTTACTGACTTGGTATGCTTATGGACTTCAGGAAATCGTGTCTTTTTGTGGTTCTTTTTTCATTTATTGGACATGTTAGGAAGAACAGCTGTGACCGTGCACATTATCCTATATGTTCATATTATGAATTGGTGAAGTGAAACTTAAAAACTTCCCTTTTAGTTAAGGTCTCAAGAGAGAGGACCATTTTGTTGCCTCCTTGCATACAACTTGTGCTCGAATATTTTGATTCATCTGCTAGCTAACAAAACATTTTTTTTTTCTTCTCAACCCTCTGATTTTGTTGGCTTGAATTAGATTGGATAGTTGTCTGAACCATATAGTGTAGAAATTTAGCCTTAATGAAAACTCGGTGGGCAATATTCTGTTGATATTCAGGATTTGTACTATGGGTTTATGGATTGGATATGAAATATTGATTGCATCTCCTACTAGTACTAGCAGTGATGCATCTGAAAGATTTGTTACATCTAAAAGTGAATGCTACTAGCCGTATTAGTTGAATTAAAAGAAAAACCATTAAAATCACCAAGCGCAGATGAATCCATTTTACTAGCTAACTTAATGTATTTTCAGTTTGCTGCTGTAGATTTGTCCATGGTACTAGTACTAATTGAGCAAGTCATATATAAGTTGAGCATATGTCATGATGTTCAGTTGAGTTCAGGCCTTCGGACGCTTAGTAAAATCACCGTTTTACTCTTTATAATATCACCTTATTAGTTCAATTGGTTATTTTACGTTCAATTTTGCTGTAAAATTACCAAAATGCACTCTAATGCAATATCTAGCTAAAACAATACTTGATAGAAAATTTATTTGATTGCACATGCCTTATTTCCAGCACAGGAAAAACAATTGGACTTTTAATGGATGGAAAATGGAATGTTAAGATTTAATTTGTGATCATCAGAAGACTAATTACCTTTATTCCTTTTTTGCATCAAACCATCAACTGGTTTTATACTGTACCGCTTGATTTGTCAGTAAACACTGTTTTACAGAAACCAGACGCCATTCTATATTACTTCCACATGCAGAACTACAAACTTAATAATTGTAGTTACACTCATTCATGGTCAAAACATATGTAAGTTTTGTGAAATTTACTCCATGAAAAATTGAACAGGCTCGGGCTCAATTCCAACTTCTAAACGAGCCGAGCTTGACTCGAACCTTCACCAAACCGAGTCCGAGCAGCTCACGAATCAAACATCTTCTTTTTTCTTTTTTTTTGCGAAAATCCGAAACCGTATAGGACGTACGCGCTCTGACGTTCGCCTTCCTCTTTATATATTTCTCACCTCGCAAATCCAATCCAAGCCCAAGAACCTGTTCAGAGGGAGCGGAGAAATACTGCAGAGATCAAGAGAGAAATAGTCGGAGAGATAGATAATGCAGTCGGTGTTGCGGTCAGCGGCGCGGCGCGCGACGGCGGCGGCGGCGCAGGGGTACGGGCGGCGATCGGCGGCGACGGCGTCCGGCGGCAAGGTGTTTTCGAAGACGAGACAGAAAGACAACACGTCGTCCTTGTACATCGTCGTCAGCAATATTTGCCTCGGTGTCATCCTGTTCTCCTTCAAAGGAGTACATGATATTCACATGGCGAAACAGGAAGAGAAATGGGATAGGGAACGGGAAGAACGACGTAAGGCGGATAGGCAGGAATGGGTTAAGGAAATGGAGGGTCAACGTAACGGTAAGCCTACGTGCCCCCTGTGTCAGTGTCGGTGTCCTTGCCATTTGAATTGCTATATATACTGAGTCAATTTTAATGTTGAGTGAATTCAAATGTTGTTTAATTATTATTAATAACTGTTCTTGTGCAACGGAGAAGATGTACTCTTTCCATCCCAAAATATAATAAACTAGTACGGGATTAAATACAAGTTTACGTTTATATTATTACGGTGTACGTAATAAAAATCATTATATTTTTAGAACAGAGAGTATTACTTCTCTTTCTCTTCCGTTCATGCATTCTCCGTATCAGTGTCCCTTAGACAGATGCAAGAGAGAGAGAGAGGTTGAACCGTCGTCAAGTATTTAACTCTTGCTTGCTAATTATTTTCTCCGGCGATTACAAGTCTCTACTCCACAACAACAAAAAAATGTGACAAAAAAAATTGAACTCTTTCTTCAAATTCAACTACGACGATCAGATTAGGCTAAAAACGTAGGATGCACCTGTAGATTTTATAATGTAACCGGTAAAATATAGCAGATTAATTAGTTAACCTACAAATAACCGAACACGCATGCCATCGTCCCCACGACCGCACCGAGGCCCGACCACCAACTCATCACCTTCACCGCGTTGCCATGCGACGGCGCCGGCGCGGCGGCCGGTGCCCCGTCGCCGTCCTCGTCCGCGGGATCCGTCAGCGGCAAACTCGGCGGAATTGGCAGCACCTTTGTCGGGGCCGGCACCGGCGCCGGGCTCGGCGCGATCGCCATCGGCCTCATCCTCCGCAACGGCGGCGCCGGCAGCGGCGCCGGCCGTGGCCTGGTGAGGACTCCCGGCGGCACGACGAAGTTGCTGATCTGGAGCACGGAGATGTTGTACGGCACCGCGGCGACCACCTTCTTGAGCGTTGCGTTCACCAGCGCGCCGGGCGCGGCGGAGGCGAACACGGCGCCGCCCTTGGCCGTCGGTGTGATGGCGAGGAACCCAGTGCGGCGGCGCGCGTTCCCGGTGGTCTGGAACAGGGTGGTGGACACGGTGGGTCGCCCCTGAGGCAGCGCAGCGATCTTCGCGGCGTCGATGTAGTCGAGCACGACGTGGACGGAGAGGAGCTCGACGAGCGCCGCCCGCGGCAGCCTGGCGCTGCGGCGGAGGAGCCAGTCCACGGCGGAGTTGTCCGGCACCAGCACGGTCACCGTGTTGCGGCTGTTGATGTCGCGGTCGACGTGCGTCTTGCTGAGCAGGTAGCTGAACAGGCTGAACTCCGGGAACCGGCCGAGGATCTCCGTGACGTTGAACGCGCCGCCGCCGGGCGGAGCCGCCGCCGCCGCGGCGTCATCGCCGGCGGCCGGGAGGACGAGGGCGAGGAGCAGGAGCAAGGAGAGCTTGGCCGCCATGGGTTCGCGTGAAGAGGAGGCAGATGTGCGGCGCAATTTATAGGGAGAAGAAGTGGTGGCATGGAGGAGAGTGAGAAGAGGAGAAGGAGGGGGTTGAGCAGTTGGGTGAGATACTGGTCGCGCTCCTTTTTTGGCGCGAAAGAGATCCGGTCGCGCGCTGACCACTTCTCCAGATCAAACCAGATGTGATGCGTGTTGCCCTCTGATTGATCGTCCGATGCATATCCAATGGTCCAGGATGGCTTGGTGAACGGACGGCGATAGGAGACTCGAGTGTAAATGGGCCGCGGTTGATCTGGCCCATTCGGAGGGATGGCTTTAGGCTTAAGAGTTGTAAGGCCCAGATAAAGAAGGTACGTACATATCAGTTGTGCGCTAGAGTATTACACACCAGCAGGTGGTCATTTGTGGAATCACCTAATCTCAAACTGGCCGTTAATTATTTTTTAAAAAACTGGCCGTTAATTATTTTTTAAAAAAGAATAGGTATTGAGAAATTGATATTTTAAACTATCATAAAACACATGTAAATATAGTATACCATTAAAAATACTCCATGCCTTCATAAATACAATTGACTTTAAGGTGGTAATTTTGACCAACTATATTTTTAATAATAAAATTTTATAACATTAAAGGCACATCGACTCTGGTATGATTCGGTAAAATTTCAACATTAAGATTATACAGGGGCTATGAAAATATAACATTAAGATTGTATTTTCTAGTAAGTTTATTATGCCCCCCTTAACTCTTGCCTCTAGTCGAATCGCATTCTTTAACTGCAAAACCAGGTATAACACCTCCCCCACATCAAAACCGATGTAAATTGACTCTTTCAATTGTTTGGGAAGTGGTTTTCGCTAGCGTGGCAGGTTGACCTTGCCTAAGTGTACTGACGTGCCAGCTTAGTCATCACATAAATTGAAAATAGAAGTGGATCCTATATGTAAGTGATAAAGGTAAAAATAAAAAAAAGGTGGGGTTTACTTGTTAGCCCCACTTTCCCTTTCTAGTTCCCTCTCAGGTTTATTTTAAAAATAAATGTGTCTTCTCTAATCTGTTGTTCACTAACCTGTCAGTGACAAGACAAATCCGTACATCTATCATGTCCATTTGTGCAATGGTCACTAGTACAGTACTCCATCTGTAAAAAAAAAAAAACCAAACTAGGGATGTATCTTGACACACGTACCATATTCATCCCTAGAGTTTGAGTTTTTTTAGACACAAAGAGCAACTCCTATCCACCTGTAATTAAGGGTATGTAGAAATCCATGATTTGTCCAAGCTGATCCCACAGCCCCCCGGAAAGCTCTCTCGACCAACTCCCTCCATTTGATATTAAAAAAAGTTTAACTTTTTTCTTAATCAAAGTTTTTAAAATTTGATAAAATTTATAAAAAATATTAACATATATAATACTAAATTAGTTTCATTAAATTTTATATCGAATAAATCTTAATGAGTACATTCATTTTGTGTTAAAAATATTTGTACATTTTTTAAAGAAGTTTGATTTAAAAAAAAATCAAACTAGTAGTAGAGAATTACGCAGCGCATATATCTCCACTAGCCCACCGGGCTGCGAGACGTACACAATGCGATGGCGAGCCGCGGCCCATATAAAACTTGTTGGACTCACGCGGCCGTGATATGGCCAACACTTGGCGCCGCGGCCATGAGCAGGAGAAGAGCGATGCGACAAGACGAGTTCGAGGCGCGCGGATATTGAGGAAAAAGATGCAGTCGGAGTAGAGGAAGATGGTGGACGTCGCGCGCAGCGTCCACATTTCTCGCGGATGAGGCGGCGGCGGCGGCGCTCTCGGCGGGAGACTTCCGCGGGGAGACGATCAGTCACCGGTGAAGATGCATATGAATATATGATGACGAGGTCGGTGAGGAGAGAAACTGAAGCCGATGCCACGTTCAAGGGCACCAACAAACCTAGCTGCAAATTAGCTACGCACGGTTAGATTTTGATCATCACCGATCAGTGTGACGTTTTGATGTATTTGATGAGAATGATATATATATATTGATCCATGGACATTAATTGGATCGTCGTCAGTGCTCAGCGACGAAGGAATTAATAATGAGGTGATCAGAGGGAGCACACCGGCCGGTGATGCGATTTGCAGCCGAGCAGCACCAAACATTTTTTTCCCCATTCTTTTACGGGCCTGCGTTCAATTCCCCGCTGAGAACCGTGGATGATGAACATGCCCTTAATCTGGTCGCGGCGTGGATGTGGATCTCCGGCGCCGCCGTACGCCCGCGCGCGGGCCGGGACCCCGGATGCCGGCGGAGGCGAGTACAAGCTGCTACTACTACTGATATGTGTGAGAGCATACGTCTTAATGGCTACTGTTCCATCCTCATCTGATATAAGAGCTCACTCTCATCAAGATCTATTTTTTTTTAGAACTATCAAGATCTAATTTATCTCTCTATATCTAGCTAGCTGCTTCTTGAGGCAGTACGTGCGTACTTGATTGATCTAGTAGTAGTAAAGCACACACTGATTTTTTTTATTTTTTTTGTTTTTGACAGATGTGGTGCCAGCCATGATGATGATGGGTTCAATACCATATATAACCTGAGACGAGGTCCTGAAATGTTGAATTAAACCAATTAATGCGACGTCGCCGGCCGGCGACCGGCCGGCCGGCAAGCGCAGAGCTAGCCGGTTACATAAATATGGACATAAATATGGACAGTGACGTACATAGATCGATCGTGTTAATTAAAATAATCATTCTCTACACTAAATATGGACATCTTTAGTTCTGGATTCGTGATCCCGGTTACATAACCGGGACTACAGGGGTTATGAACCGGACACTACTACACAAACGATTTTTCTGTACAATACCCCATAATTTTTGCATACGGACCATAACTTGCCGCGTCTGGAAAAATCGAGCGGTATTTTCGCATACGGACCACTTAAGAGCCCGCATGGAAAAATCGATTTTTCCATGCGGGCGTCTTAGGGAGCCGTATGCGAAAATAAAATTTGAAAATTTAAAACTAGTTTATCTCACTCATATGAACTTCAAATTGGACGATTTTTTTCCTAAATATTTCTAAAATCATGCTCTATCATGTTATTGTGTTGTTACTGCTATTATTTTGATCATTTTTTCTCGTGACTTTGTTTTATCAATTAAAACTTTAAATTTCAAAACATCAAATAATATTTTGAAGCAGTAAATAATTTCAGCTGAAAAAGTCATGGACATAAAAGTTGTAGAACACACCAAGACATACAACTTTTATTTTGATCATTTCTTCATCCGATAAAGTTATAGTAAAATTATTCATAAAATTTATATATCTCTCTTATAGTTTATAAAACCATACGAGAGAAATGTAAATTTTGTGAACAATATTACTATCACTTCATCGGATGAAGAAATGATTAAAATAAAAGTTATAGATCTTGATGAGTTATACAGTTTTATTGTTGATGACTTTTTTAGTTGAAATCATTTAATATAAAAAATATTGTTTGAAGTTGTCATATTTTGAAATTCAAATTAAAACTGTTGAAACAAAGTGATATAGAAAAATGATCAAAACAAAAGTTGTAGATCTTGATGTGTTACACAACTTTGTTGATAATTTTTCTATTTGAAATCATTTTACTACCTGATTTTTTTTTAATTTCTTATATTTTAAAATTCAAATTTCATATAGTTCAATTAAAATCGGATAGAGAAATGGCCAAAAGAAAATTGGTAGATCTCAATGAGTTCTACAACTTTGTTTTTGATAACTTTTTCAAATGAGTTCATTTAATATCATAAAATTTGATTCAAAGTTTTCATATTTTTAAATTAATTTTTTCCCCTCTTATCAATTTTTTCACCTCTTATCCTCACCCCTCTCTCCCCGCTGATATTTTCCCTCTCTTCCTTCACCCTTATCTCTATCTCATTCTCTCCTCTCCCTCTCTTTCTCCTCATTTCCTCTCTCTCTCACCGAGCGGCGGGCGGGTGGGCAACGATGGCGGTCGGGAGCGGGCGGCGGCGAGCTCTGGCACGGGCGGTGGCAGTCGAGAGCGGGCAGCGGCTCACGGGCACAGGCGGCGGAGGTCGGGCGCGGGTGGCGGTGCTCGGGCTCGAGCGGGGAGGCCGGATCTCGAGAGCGGGCGGCGGCTCACCGGCGCAGGTGGCGGAGGTCGGGCGCGGGCGGCGGCGCTCGGGCTCGAGCGGGGAGGCCGGATCCGCCGCCGCCGGGCCGCGGGGCGGCGGCGCTCGAGAGCGGGCGGCAGCTCACGGGCGCAGGCGGCGGATGTCGGGCGCGGGCGGCGGTCCTCGGGCTCGGGCGGGGAGGCCGGATCCACCGCTGCCGGGATGCTCTGGTGGCGGGCTAGGGTTTGGGGGGTTTTTTTTGTTTTATTTCTTTTCGCTAAATTTATTTTTGCATGCGGCTGGTATAAGAGACCGCATGTGAAATTCCTATTTTCGCATGCGGTTGTGCTACCCGCATGCGAAAAATCCGATTTTCGTAGATCTTTTGGCGCATGCGGTTCGTCCAACCGCATGCAAAAATCTGTTTTAGCCGCATGCAAAAACGGTTTATGTAGTAGTGGGGGTTAAAAACCTCTTCCCCACCAGTGGATATACGATCGAGTACGTATATACTGCCACTACTACAGTGTGAAGGACTACGCAACGGTCGTCGTATCTATGCGTGGTGGTACGACGACGTACGTCCCCCGGCACTGCCGCGTCCGGTGCAAAACGCGGCAAAAAGTGATGGATGAGTTGGACCTAATTAATTAACCTACCCAATGTTGTATATAGCTAGGAAGACGTATTAAAAACAACACTCTTCTCTCTACTCTATTCGTTTTACTATATGGTAAGACGACGTACGTTTTATCCTTTTTTTAATCAAACTTTTTTTAACATCATCAAGTTTATATCTACAACACCAAAATAGTTGTATATATTAAATCTAACATTAGATATATTTTAATAATATATTTATTCTGTGTTAAAAACATTATTATGTTGAAAATGTTTAACTTAAAAAAATCAAAATATACTGTAATATAAAGGGAGGGACTAGCTAGTTATAATAGCTCTTTGTGTGCATGCATGGTTAGCTGAGATACGTAGAATATACACTACTAGAAAAAAATATTTTCTGTGATGGCCAAAACCAATTTTCGCTGGTGGTACTGTCAACCACTAGCGAGCAAAGTCCAGTGAAAATGAATGATTTTCGCTGACGGTTACGATCCGCTTGCAAAAATCGATTTTTGCAAACGGTAAGGAGATTACCTGCGAAAATCACATGTTGTACCATTAAGAGGACCACAAGTGATAACCTTTTTCCAAAAAAAAAAATTAATCAACATTCAAAGCCATTGCTTCATTTTCAAAATTCAAATCCACATCTAGAGGTCTACTACATCAATTTCTCATTGCATTTTCAATATTTTTCAATTTAAAATCACTACGTCAATTTCTTACTGTATTTTCTACATTTTTCAACATACAAACATCAACATATTCAAATGAAATAACATGCAAACACCAACATTGGTTGTCGTCATTGCGGTGACATTGGAGGTTGCTGAAGCTGCCGTGGACGAGCTACTATCGCTGAAGCCACGAGTCAGTCGTCTCCTCCCATCCCGCCACCACTCCCTCTAACGTGCCACCGCTACCGACCTCCTCCCATCCGAATCTGAGAGAGGGAGGGAGGGGAAGGCAGAGATGCCACAGCCGCTCCCTCTGTCGCACCATCACCGGCGTCCTCCTCCCATCCCGCCACCGCTCCCTCTAACGTGTCACCACTGCCGGCCTCCTCCCATCCGGATCTAAGAGAGGGAGAGGAGGGGAAGACAGGGACGCCACCGCCGACAGCCTCCTCCCATCCCGTTGTCACTCCCTTTGTCATGCCACCGCCGTCGGCCTCCTCCCAATCAGATCTGAGAGAGGGAGGGGAGGGAAAGGCAGAACACCATCACCGGCCTCCTCCCATCCGGATCTGAGAGAGGGAAGGGAGGGGAAGGCAGAACGTTGCCTCCTCCTATCCCGCCGTTGCTCCCTCTGCCGCGCCACCGCCGCCGGCCTCATCCTATCCGGATCTGAGAGAGGGAGAGGAGGGGAAGGCAGAACATCGCCGCCGGTCCCTCTACCGCGCCACCGCCTCCCCCGCCATCGCTGTCACTGTGTGGGGAGAGGAGGAGGGAGGAGCTCATCGAGGCTTGTGGGAAGGGGAGTCGGGAGAAGAGGATGAATGTGGAGAAGTCGAGAATATGAATGGAGTATTATATAGCGCGTGAATTTTTTCATAGGCGGTCTTTTTAGTCTCCGTCAGTGAAAATCTTATTTTTGCTGGTTACCTCTTGAGAGGTCCGCTTGTAAAAATAGCGCGGGTCTCTTAAGCAGCCGCCAGCGAAAATTCATTTTTGCTGACGATTCATAACCGGAAAACTTCGAATATATTTTTACAAGCGTAAATTATTAGATCTGCCAGTAAAAATAAAAGTGTACTATTTTTTCAAGCGGACCTCTTATGCAAGCAAACAGCTGGCAACGTAAATTCATGTTTGTTGGTGGTTCGTAATCGGAAAGCTTCGAATATATTTTTACAAGCGTATATCGCCGGTAAAAATAAAAGTGATAGTTCATGTTTTGTGGTGAGGTTAAGGTATAGCTTAATTAGCTAAGTACGTCGATCTCGATCGTCGTCTGCTCTGGGCCTCTGGCACACGTACGTACTATACTATACGGCCGGGAAAGTTAGGGAGTTGTCTGTGTCAGTAAATCTCAAAATCGATCGACCACCGGTGATTGTTTCTCGATTGTTTATATGTTTTTTTCAGCTGGGATTTTACTCCGATCCGGTCCTGCCGGCGGAGAACGAGGAGGCTAGTAACTGCGCGCGCGTGCGAAAGAGAGAGAGAGATCGAGTACGTATACTATAATATAATACTATATAAGTGCCATGAGTTAACACCAAGCTCAAAAGACAACCGATAAACATGCATAGTATATATGGATTTCTAACACTAGTACTTAAATCTTGTTCCACAATATAATAATTTCTATCACATTAATTCTCGGTACTACATATCCTAAGAATCATTTCCTATTTTATTTCTTTTCTGATCTTATATATTGTCTCATCTACCCTCCTGCCACAATTCGTTCTATATTTATTAAAGAATACTAAAATATTTTCTTCTTAACCTGTGCATGTTATGTTAATGCACCTGTCGCTAGTAGTGATCGACATTGCTAGCTAGCTACCTAGCGTGACTTAATTATAGCCCCACCTGCTATTGCACCAGACGTGTACATATATACGTACATATACTCCGTAGCTAGCTAGCTGCAACGATTATACGTATGAACTCTGCACACATGCATCACAGATCCTCTCATATGGGATGACCTCTCACGTATCTGGATTTTGCGGGCTATCACAATAAAATCATCTCAAATGGACTTAAAAAAGACCGACAAAGATATACTCACACAGACATGTTACATGTCCATAAAACTCGAACTCGTCACGGATGATACGTATTCATAACGGGCTCACATCACGACTGACAAAGATAACCTATGATATCTTTGTCGGGCCCTAACAGAAGCCCGTCACCGATGATAGATATCTTTGTCGGGCCCTAACAGAAACCCGTCACCGACGTTCATCATCGGTGACAGGCTCCAACTTGACGCCTGATTGAGTTAACTATTAGGCCCGTCACTGATGAATGTCATCGGTGACGGGTTTGTACTTAGGCCCGACAAAGATAACTGAAATACCCATCACAACTGTAAGTTTGTTGGCCGTTACAGATATTTATTGCACACTATAAATACTTCAATCACCTACTATAATAATTATCCCACTGTGGGTGATTTTTGTCTCTTTTTTCCAAGAAAATCAGAAAGTGCAAAAGTAATTGAAAAATAGTAGTCAATTCTTATAAATTTAGTAAATACTTACCTACAAAATGTTTATCTAATATTTTTCCACTTTTTTGCAGCTCAGTGATGGATCGAAGTTGGATGTATGGGAAAACTGTGCGACGTCATAGCAAAGAGTATAGAAATAACATATTAAATTTTATAAATGCCACGGAGGAGGATAGGAAAAGAAGAAACAACGATTACATGTGTTCTCCATGTGCAGATTGCAAAAATGAGAATATGTTTGATAGCAGAGTGGAAGTACACGCTCATCTGATACAATGAGGATTCATGGAGGGCTACACATGTTGGGTGAAGCATGGAGAGCAAGAATCAGGAATTGGTACAGCTGCAGACAGAAGTGGTGCACAAAATCAGGAAGATGAAGGTGAGAATGACATGTTTGTACCTTCTCCATTGGATGGTGAAATGGTTGATGTGGATCATGATCTGCTGCAAGACATGTTACGTGACGTTGATGACTCAGCTTAAAATGAGAGAGATTCCATGAAATTCAGCAGGTTGGTCCGTGACTCGAAGACGCCTCTATACGCCAGATGCAAGCCAAAACACACCAAATTATCAGCTATCTTGGACCTAATGAAGCTGAAGGTAAGTAATGGATGGACGGACAAGAGTTTCACAGATCTTTTGGGAATTTTGAAGGCTATGCTTCCTGATGAGAACACATTGCCCGAGATGACATATGAGGCAAAGCAGGTTTTGTGTCCCCTGAGGTTAGAGGTCCGTAGAATTCACGCTTTTCCAAACGACTGCATATTGTACCACAAACAATATGCGGACTTAGATACTTGTCCTGTTTGCAAGGCTTCTTGATACAAGTGAAATAAAAGTGCTGACGAAGGAAAGAAGTTAAAGCGGGGTAGTCCGTCGAAGGTTGTGTGGTATCTACCTATCATTGATCGTTTCAAGAGAATCTTTACTAACCCCAAGAAAGCAGAGTTAGTACGTTGGCATGCCACAGAGAGAAGGAACGATGGTATGCTAAGACACCCAGCAGATTCGATTCAATGGAGGAATATAGATCGAAGACACCCAGAATTCGCAGCCAACCCTACAAACATGAGAATATGTTTGTGCAGCAGTTGCACTGGTCCTTGCCGCTGTCGACCATATAACGGTAAAACTCTCGGCCACAATGCATAACAGTCTTAACAAATCCATATATTATATAATATTCTAAAAATAAGGATGAATCTATCGCAGGAACTAACTAACTGCATCCTAACAGTTAGGGTGATGCCGACCTTCACGGTTCCGGTAGCCGAGGGACTTGCGTTTAAGCCGACCCCAGTTACAAGCGTGCATGGGGCGCAACTGACGGCCGGCCAGGTGAAAGTGCAAGTTGACACGGTGAAGAATGAATGGGCCCATTTGCCGCTACAGCATCCACCGGACGATGAGATCCCAACCCTAGGAGCTGCACGTGGTACCTTTATCCAATGGCCCAAGGATCTCATTGAGATAAAGTTGATTCCGAGGTCAACCACCACACCTAGTGCTCATCCACTGCTAAGACCTGCTCTTGCTCCTTCAGCCCCTCCAGCTCCCGCTCATGATAAACAAGTTGACGATTTCAAGTTACAATATGATTCGGATTTTGGGGACGATCATATGGAGTTCGATAGCATGGCGATCCCTAAACTGCCACCCATGAAAAAGAGTAGGAAGGTGCATTCCTCCCCTCAGCAAATAACTAGCGAAAAACCTGCTGCAAGGGGAGAGAAAGAGGAAAAGGAAAGGTGCAGGCCTCGCTTCTGGCTCCAAAGAAGCTAGATATGGGCAAAGGGTAGGAAGTATCTAAGAAAATTGTTACTCCGGCGTCCTTCCAACTAGGCATGCCATTGGTTGGAGACGACGCGCTAGGCATGATGGGCAACACTTGCAAGGAGCTTCACCGATACTAAATGGAGAAAACCAACGCGAGGAGAATGAATAGGGAGAGCGATATAATAGGCCATCACGGTCGACAACCATTTCTTGGGCCAGAAAATTATATTGTGATCAACTTCAAGGATCTATTCGACCTCTACAGGCTCCGAGCGGTGGACATAAGTCTCCTTAAGTGCTACTCCTTTTAAGTATTGTTGCGTACGAAATTTGGTAATAACAATCCATATAACACGCTTATAAGAGCGTTTGTCTTGCGTGTAGGTATAGTTGGAAGTGGTGTCTGAAGAATGCAACCGCAAGTTGCCTTGCTAGATCCAAAAGTGGTCACTGTCACAAATCTCCAAGTCGACCGTCAGGGAATGATAAACTATATTCATGACACCTTGTGAGCCCGCCAGGATAAGGAGTACATTATGTGCGCCTATAATCAATAGTAAGTGTGTACCCTAAATATATGCAATTGCCCGTCACATATAGCTTTAGTATTTAACTTTCACTATATTAATACCACAGTGCCCATTGGATCCTTCTGATCATAACACCTAAGTGGAGTACATGCCACTACATGAACTCCAAAATTAGTAAGGACTATGTTTGGACCCCGTTTCAAGAAGCGATAGATGAAGCGTGGGGCCCATATGTGGAGAAAGGAGGCCTGCATAAGAAAGGACAAAACCGCCTCATCCACAAAAAAGACTTCCTGGTCCGACAACAAGTCGGCGACCAGTGTGGATTCCACGTGTGCTACAACATGCGGATTCTGTACAACGAAAAGGTGAAGACTGAGTCTGAATTTGAGGTTTTTGATCTCAATTGTGATATATACTAACTATTTTGAAGTATATATATATATATATATATATATATATATCACTAATTTCGAAGTATGTACATGTAGGAAAAAATATCCACGTCTCCGCCTAGGAGCTTCCAGGAGATTCGAGAGTAGATAGCCGGCTTCATCGTCCGCGACATACTTCATCCCAAAGGAATGTTTAGACTACGGGCTTCAAGTTAAATGATGAACATTGTTGAACATTTTAAAATTAATATCAGAGACATGTGATTATGTAACACTTATGTACAATCTGGTCAAACTGTTTATGTATATACTTGCAATGCTAAACATAAATTTGTTCCAATTTACAACTCGATTTTGCAGGTTTTGATGATTAGCACTTGAAGATATTATTGTGAAATATGTGAATAATGGATGTGTATGTGAATGGATATCTGAAATATGTGAATGGCATATGTGATTTCTGAATGGGGTTTCCTGTGAATGATTGTATATGCTGGGAAAGGAAACATATATATATATATATATATATATGTGTGTGTGTGTGTGTGTGTGTGTGTGTTTCTATCATTTTACAGCGGGCATGCCCGACTGAGATTAGGTTATGGTGACGGGTCTTTGTTTGACTGGTCATCTAGGTCAAACCTATCGGTGACGGATTTTAGTTTAGACTCGACAAAGATAAATGGATATGTGATGGTCGTTTACCTGGTAAAGATGACTTCTCACATCAGTTATCTTTGCACCATAACGAGTGTTATACCCGATACAGGTGAGAGGTACTACTCAATTAAGATAAGAGTGACGTAGTGCATGAGACTATGTCAGTGTATATATGTATACCAGGACGGACAAGGATAATCGAGTGAGGTGCAGTGAGTGAATTTAGTGCATGTGCTGTTGAAAAGTAGTACTACTCCTTTCCTACTAGTACTATTTATAATTATTTGGTGAGCTGACATCAGGACGCCCTAAATGGAGAGTATGCCGGCTTGTGGAACTAGCAGACACAATGGATGCGTTTGGTTCTCTGCATGGTTGGGCCTGGTCCATGGGATGCAGCCTTTGGCTGTTTGGTTTCCTGGATACCCTTCGGGGGCCTGGCTGGTGGTGTGCAAAAGCTCTTCCTCAGTCTGGCTCTCGAGAAACACCAGCCACCTCCGTTTCTCCATGACCAGGCTCTAGTGGGACAGGGAGAGCGCGCGGGAGCTTCCAAAATTGGCCGTGCATGTGTGTTGTTCATAGCATATACTGGTAACCAAACATATGTGCTGTTCATTCTGGCTATGTTGATGTTGGCAACCAAACAATGAACATTTATATGCCTTTGTTCTGTTTCAGCTCAGTCTGCATACTAGATACGGGCCAGGCTAGGCACAGAAATAAACCAAACGCATCCAATATTAATTAACACGGCTCAGAGAACCATGTATATATCCTGCTACCTAATTAAATGACATCAGGAGTAGACTAGTAGCCTAGTAGTACCCCTAACAATATTACTTCATCCATTTCATATCATAATTCGTTTAACTTTTTTCTAATTAAACTTTTCTTTAATTTTAATCAAGTTTATAGAAAAATATATTAGTATTTTCAATCCATTTCAAACATATTATTAAAATATATTCAATGTTAGATTAAATGAAACTAATTTAATATTTTAGATGCCATTAATTTTTTATAAACTTGATCAAACTTAATAAAGTTTATCTACGAAAAAAGATAAATAATTTATAATATGAAAATGAGGTTGTATTTGATTAGCTGGACGTATAGAGTCAGTCAAGCTGCTATTCATCAGCAGAAACAGGGAAATGGTAGTACTACTATCTTACTATGTGCACAGTGCAATTTCTTTTCATCAACGGCATCTTACAGAAATGGTATATCCTGCATATTGCTACCCAATTACTCCATGTCGGCCAATGTCACATTTACATAAAGGTTGAATCGAGTTTGATCTAAAAATTTGCATATGGTTGTATAATATATACAGACTTACAGACCTGTGTGTATATGGGCACAAGTGGCAAATGGTCGAGACATCACATGAGCCCTAAAAATTTAGGGCCCAAAAATTTCCATGTTTCAATCTATGTCAGTGCATTCGATATGTTTTCGGTTCTCCTCATTCTATTTATTCAAGTTCCCCTCTTTCACTTCCACAAAATCGACTGGAACCGGATTAGGCTATGATAAATGTTCGATGATAATCACGATAATCCAAATTTCTATTTTTGAAAGAAAACAAATTTGTTCTATCAGGACGTAATTCTTCTTCCGAGACTAAGCTTAGTGAGAGCGCCAATTGTTGGCTAGTGAATTTTCTTACTCCTTCAATAGCAGTGTATAGCTACATAGAGGAGCACAATAGATTGATTGCTAGCTCGCCATGTGGATTGAGCAAACGGCAGCTGTAGTGGAGTCTTCTCCCGATTAGGATGTCAGTATCGGCATACTAGCTATATATAGGATCTGTTTTGCCTAAGAGTATCGAATCATAGAATTGGATTGTAGGATAGGAATCCCATCAATTTTTTTTATAAAGTACATAATTTTATATAAGATTTATAATGCACTGTAAAAAATGAAGCTCACATTATTGTTTGTATAAATTTAATTGACTTTTTAAAACTTGAGAGTAGACCTATTTACTATTTTCAGTCCACTTTAAAATTTTATATGCTCCCTTCATTCCAAATTGATCATCCTATAATATTTGTGCACCAAGATCAAGAATAATTTAAACCGTATTGATCAAGACACCATACACAATATATATACATTCTCCTATAGTGCATGCATCGATTAAAACACAATGCACAATTACACCCTTCAGTATGCACACATTCTCCCGTGTTGTATTAATTGTACTACGATGAAATCCGTGGACATGCTTTATATGATGATCAATTTGAAAAGTTTTAGTTTCCACTGTATGATGATCAATTTGATCAATTTGGTAAGGAGGGAATAATACTTATCGGGATCCTATGTATCGTGTCGATCTCATCATATTGTATGGAAAAATCTTATTCAGGATGAGATACTATGAAAATTATGGTGCATGGTAAGATCAGGATTGTTTCAGCTTGTTAGAATCGTATACAATGATCTACTACTATATCGGAATCCTAACAACCTTGTATCCCAATCAATTGCAAAATATTTAGCTTCAAGTGAAAAAGTAGGTCTAGCAAAAATCTATTATACAATTTTAGTCATAAAGTAGAGCAAATTAAATTTTTTTTGTTTATTGGTGTTTTCTAAACTAGCTGAATCACTATTACAGAATAGATTCTCCTAGACGTCGGGCCCATTTGTTTCCATGCGGTCCGTAAGTGCAACCGCACGGGAAAATAGGGGACCGGCACCGGGCAGTCGCCTGCACGGGAAAACGCATTATCCCGTGCGGGCGGCTTAATCCAACCGCACGCGATAATCATATTATCCCGTGCAGGCGGCTTAAGCCAACCGCACGCGATAATCGTATTACCCCGTACGGTTGGCTTAAGACGCCCGCACGGGATAAATGCGTTTTCCCGTGTGGGCCACGTAAGCCGACCGCACACGATGATGCTCGGGCTATATAGCCCGAGCTCGAAATTGCTCCACTGATTCCGGTGTTTTCTCTCTCCTAAACTCGCGCAAATTAGGGGAAGGTTTTCAACCTTAGATCTTTGATTGGGTTCCATATAAAAGGTGTAAAGCCTGTTCTCCTCCTTTATTTGCTTCCATTTTTGTCAGTTTATATCGGTGCAATGCAAAGACATTTGCCCTTTTATAAATGGAGTAGTGTAGTCACTTTTTTTGTGATTTTGAGCTAATATATAATGTTTTCATTAGATGTTTTTAAAAGTATTTAGTACTCCGATTCGTTGTTGGGTTTGACTCCGTTAAATTTATTTGTCATTGGTCATATTTAGAAATGGATATTTTTTATTAATGATTTATAATATTGTACGCATGCTAAAATTATCCGTATAACTTTAAATTAATATTTTCTTAGTTCCCTCCGTTTATTTCAATTTTTTATGGGAATGTGGCGAATATACTCATTCTTGAAATGTAGTAATTGTAGGTAATTTGTAATTTTTAATATTATTGTCATTGGAATCACTAGAGAAGGGAGAGTAATACAATGTCCGTTTAAGTTGTATCTTTTTTATATGATTAAATATACTCATGGAAAAGGTTTTCTAGGCGATGGACCGGTCATGGATGTACAACACAAAAAGAGCTTATCCGACGTTCTTGAAGGAAGTAGCCAAATTTATTGGGCTGGCAAAGGCACATGCTTTGAGGGAGAATAGGAGGGAGATTTTTTGTCCATGCGTTGACTGCAAGAACGAAAAGATAGCTCACAACCCGAATGATATTTTGTCGCACATTGTAGAGCGTGGTTTTATGAAAAATTACAAGATACGAACTTTTCACGGGGAAGTCGTCAGTCGCAACGAAGAGGTTGAGGATTTCTACTTTGATGCTGCAGAAAATTTTATAATCGAAGACATATCACAGGGAACGATCCCGGAATGTGGTGGCTCTGGTATAGATGATGCAGATATTGATTTTGATCTAGAAGATATGTTGCGGCACGTTGAACCAGAGATCCTAACAGGTACAAGACGAGGGTTGGACAATTGGGAAGCGTTGGAAAAAGCAGTGAAGGAACTTCTTTACGACGAAGCGAAAGGATGTGACAAGGACTATACGGTGTTGCACTCTATGCTTGAACTTATCAGATTGAAGGCCAGACATGGATGGTCGGACACTAGCTTCAACGATTTGATGGATCTTTTGCGAGTTATGCTTCCTAAGCCAACCATGTTGCCGACGAACACATATCAAGCCAAAAAACTCATATGTCCATTATCTCTGGGTGTCCAAAAGATTCATGCATGTGTAAATCATTGTATATTGTACCGCAAGTAATACGCGGATTTAGACAATTGCCCAACATGCGGGACCAGTCGGTACAAGACGGCCGACGGAGGCTTGGAAGGAGAGGTGGTAGACCAAGATGCATCGGTGGATTCTAAGAAAAAGGTTCCGGCTATGGTGATGTGGTATCTCCCAGTGAAAGATCACCTGAAGCGACTGTTTTCGAACCGTACCGATGCCGAGTTGATGAGATAGCACCAGGAGGGTCGGAAAAATGACGGTATGATTCGACACCCCGCCGATGCTCGATAGTGGAAAAACTTTGATGCACTACACCCGGAATTTGCAAAGGACCCAAGAAATGTAAGGTTTGCCTTGAGCACGGACGGAATGAACCCGTTCGATGACCTAAGCAGCACACACAACACTTGGCCAGTGCTGCTCACCATGTATAACTTGCCTACATGGATTTGCCAGAAGCGAAAGTATATTCTGTTGTCTATCCTTATACAAGGTCCAAAACAGCCTGGGATTGACATAGATGTGTTTCTGAAACCATTGATGGAGGACGTACAAGAACTGTGGAAGGAAAGGTTACGAGTGTGGGACGAGTACTGTAGGAAACATTTTACTCTGCGTGCCATCATATTCGTTACCATCAACGACTTACCGGTGAACTTTTCGCTCTCGGGGCAATTTAAGGGGAAGTTCGGATATCTTATATGGATCGACAAGACGTTGTACAAGTACCTCACCTCCTCAAGCAAGGTAGTGTACATGCGTCATCATCGGTTCTTATGAAGAGATGTTTTCGTCCGTGCGGAAGGATGGTGTTTCCAAAATTGTGAAACATTAGTACATATGTTGGTGTGTACAACTTATTTTGTAAACGACTAATGGATGAAACTTATTTTGCGAATGAATATGGTTCCATGTTTATCCGTATTATATGTCATTCTCAATTTATATGGTTGAATACTTTATTTATATTAATCATATCGATGAATAATTAGATGCGAATTAAATTCATGTCTGGTTAATTCTTTGTGAATATATATTTGTATGATTAAATAATTTATTTGTATTAATCATGGGGTTGAATAATTTGTGGTTTAATTAACTATGACTATATTTCATTTGTGGTTCATCGTGATATAATTAATTTTATTTATTAATTAACTATAATTTAGATGGGACTTATTAATTAATATATTTAATTGGGATATATTAAAAAAATAATTAATAAATCCCATGCAAATTATATTTTTCAAAAAAATTGCCTTATATTTATCTTCCCGTGTGGGCCACTTAAGCCGCCCGCACGAGATAATGCACGGGATAATCGATTATCCCGTGTGGGCAGTTAAAGTGGCCCGCACGGGATGTTTGGTATATAAGAGGAGGTGGCAGGCTCGGTGAAATTTTCTAAGTCCCCGGTGCCCAAAAATTTCCACCGACGCCGCCAGGCCGCCGCCGCCTCCTCTCCTCCTCGTCCCCAGCCGCCGCCTCCTCAACACCGGCAGATCCGGGCCACCGCTGCCTCTCCTCCTCTTCTCCTCCCCCAAGTCGCCGCCTCCATCCTCTTATCCACCCCCTCCCCGCCACCCTCCGCCGCCAACCTCCTCTACTACTCCCCCTCCTCTCCTCTCCTCCGCCTCCTCCCTGGCATCCACCGCCGCCTCCTCCACTCCTCGGCCTCCTCTACCGCAGCCGCCTCCTCTCCCATCTGCCAGGCTCCTCTCATCACCGTCACGCCGGCCGCCGCCGGCCTCTTCTCCACGCCGTGAAGACCACCGCTAAGACCATCGTCCTCCCCCCGGCGTCAAGACCAACGCTGCCGCCTGCTGTCCTCACCCTCGGCGTCAAGACCACCGTCAAGCCACTGGCCTCCCCGACCTCCTCCCCCTCGGCGTTAAGAGCACCATCAAGCCGTTGGCGACATCCTCTCCTTGTTGCCGCCGGCCACCTCCTCAATGACAAGCCGCCGGTAAGCATTCTTCTTTTCTTTTAAATTTTTATTATGTCAAATTTGTGATATGTGAGAGATGCAATTTGTGATGTGCGATTTATGATGTGTGAGATGCGATTTATGATGTGTGAGAGGCAATTTGTGAAATGTGAGATGCGATTTGTGGTGTGTGAGATGCAATTTGTGATATATGATGTGGTGATGTGGATTTAGTGAGTTAGATGTTAGATGTGTGAGATGTAATTTTGTTAAGTTAGGATATTTTACTATTGATGTTAGATGCGTCGAGTTTTTGATAAGATGGCTATGTATGTGATGTTAATAAATAAACTTTGTTAAGTTAGGATAATTTTTTATTGATGTTAGATGTGTGATTTTTTTTATAAGATCGATGGCTATATATGTGATGTTAATAAATGAGTTTTATTAAGTTAGACTAAAAGGGATATCTGTCGCAGGGGGAAACTTGTAAACACTAGACATGTACATATGCTATGTAATTTGATATTTTGATGTTTATAATTGAGCTCGTCTAATTTCGTCTAATTTATAAATGAAAGAAACGACTAGCATGTGCTAGGGCGACTGTACGAATGCATTATCCTGTGCGGTCGCCCTAGCACATGCTAACCGACTGGGATAAGCTATTATCCCGTGCGGTCGGTATAATTTGACCGCACGGGATAATTGATTATCCCGTATAATTTGACCGCACGGGACAATCGATTATCCCGTGCTATCGGCACGTCCGCACACGAAAATACTATTTTCGTAGACTCCTGGGTGCAGGCGGGCCAAACAACCGCACGGAAAAAATAAATATGCCGGCACGAAAATATAGGTTCTGTGGTAGTGAATGTTCGTGCTTTGCTAATGATAAAGAAGATATACTATAATATTACCTAAAAACATATTTTTCATTAAATGTGTTACCCGTACTTTTGTTATAAGAAATATTCACCTTAATTTGATTTGATTATATCTGTGATTATCCATTTAGATTTATTTATCTTTTAATATGAAAAAAGTTAAAGAATAATTTATAGAATTTACAATTGTATTCACTGTCTAATCTGCCACCACCCTACCTTCTTTATAGGAGTACTGACATATTCCCCGCGCATTGCAGATTTGCAGTGGGTCATTAAGCCATTATTATCATTATTTTTTTATATATCACCTTCTAATTACTGTACATATTTGTTATTAATACGTGAATCCTCTAGTTCTATACCAATTATTTTCCCTTCTTAAAATTAGGAAGTTGATGATGGAGATGGTTAGGGTGGGAGTGGTGGAAGATTACAACTCTCACAACCATCACTACTCTTTTTTTTTAAAAAAAAATTGAAGGAGTATAGAAGTAATATAAGGCAGCGTTCGGCAGAGAAGGATGGGAAGCTGCATAGTGATTGCGGAAAACGGAGCGATCCATTAGCACGTGATTAATTAAATTTTTGCTAAATTTTTTTTTAAAAATGGATTGTTTTGATTTTTTTTAAGTAACTTTTGTATAGAAAACTTTTGTAAAATACACACCGTTTAGTAGTTTGAAAAGCGTGCACGCGGAAAATGAGGGAGAGAAGTTGGGAAGAAGGGGAACGAACGCTGCCTAAGACTATGTCTTGATGCAGTGTGGCTCAATTTATAGAATATGCCCTCGCGAGAACTGATGATTTACACAGTTGCCAAAAATGAACGGGAATAGTAGTAGTGTTGTGCTAGTGCTACATTAATTGCCGCGTACCTTGAAACGTACAGTACTTGCACGTACTCCAATTACGAACCAATTGCAGCGGGCAACAGAGTGGTGCAGGACTGCAATAAGCACACACATACACATACCTGGCAGATAGATCATCGGACGCAATACACCCGCTGACACATACTGACATAAACCCTAATTAAGGACTACTCCCTCTCCGTACTAAAATAAATCACCTTACAATATTTAAGTTCTATTCTAAAATAAACTACTCACTCCATCCCATAATATGATAACTTAGGATCGGATAGGACACTTATCTAGATTCATTGTATTATGGAATATCTCATCTTATGGGTTAGAGGGAGTGTCTTCTTATATCTATCTTTGATATGCAAATCGAAAAACATTATCGTTTTAATACTTTTTGCCTATGCACCGTCAAAATTAGCTTTGTCATATTAATTAGGGTGTTTTGGTTTTTTTTTTCTTTTTCTCCCTTTTGAGTATTCATGAGAAGATAGGATTTGCTTTTTATTAGAGCAGAGGAAGTAAGTATGTAGAATCATGTGGTGATTAATATTGATGATGAACAATTGTTAAAGGTGAGTGTTGGTTGGAAAGATGGTAGATTGTGTTTTCGGTCGGTGAATAGTGCAGAGGCGACACTGGGTATCGGTCAGACCGGGTGGTGCACGCCGGTCAGATCGGAGTTGTTGATGTAGTCTGACCGGATATCCCGACGGTTAGACCGGCAGACTCTGGGAAGAAGTCGGTTTCAGGTTATTTTCGTGGAATTTCTAGATTGCTTCATGGATATAACTTCTAGATGGTTTCTATTCGTATGTGATATTATTGTGTGCTGATGTGAGTCAAGTTGGTGTGAATAGGAAGCGAGGAGGATCCGTTCGATGCTTTGAGTGTGGTGGGTTAAATCACATCAAGTTCAATTGTCCTAACTGCAAGAAGACAAATAAGGAGGAGGAAGTGGACAAAAAGGACAACAAGAAGGAGAGCAAGAAGAGTCGCAAGCAAACGCTAATCCGAGAATTGATAGAAGCTTTTGATAGTGATGAATCATAAGATGATGATGAGCGTCATAGCAAAGTTAAGCAAATTGTTGATTTGGCTTTTATTGCTCGTAATCCAAACTCTGATGTTGATGAATCTGATAATGAAGAAAAGCTTAGCTATGATCAATAAGAACATTATGCTTTTAAATTTGTTGAGAAACTGAAAACATGTTCTAATTTGCTTAATGATAGGGATCACACTATTGAGATTCTAAATGCTAAAATTGATAGATTAAAATCTTCGATTCCTAATGATAATGATTACAAATCTTGTGAAGTTTTATTTTCTGAAACTAATGCTTTACGAGATTTCAATTCTGTTATTGCTTGAAATTGGAATCAGAGATTGAAAATACCAAAAAGCTTGAGTCTTCTTTTGCTCTTGGATTTGCTTTGCATGCTCGTGTTGTTAATAAGTTGACTTTGACAAAGAACGTTTTGAAAAAATTCAAAACATAAAGTTGCTTTTTATGCGAGTTCTTTGTTCAATGTTTTGAGTGCAAAAAAAGGATTAAAGAACACAAAGATGTTTTGGTTTCTTCGAATTGCTCAAATTTGAATGAGATGAAATTGAAAGATGCTTTAGGGAGTGTGAGTATATGGAGAATCTTGTGAAATCTGATGATGTGCTTTCGTGTTCTAAATATCGCAAGAACAAAAGTGTTTTGGTTAGCTGTGAAAATTTGACAAAAGAAGTTTCTTATTTGAAAAGTTCTTTGGAAAGGTTTTCCAATGGTAAAAAGAAACTTAACATGATTTTGGATCAATTAAAAGTGAGCACTTATAATCGTGGTGTAGGTTTTGATACAAATACCTATTTTATTGATCACCAATTTGCTGTTTTGAGTATAACTGAAAAAGGTGAAGTTTTGACAAAACCCGAATCAAAAGAAAACTTTGTTTAAATTTGCTGTAGTTTTGCCATCTCTTTCTTCAATGATTCAAGAGAAAAAGTCTTTTATTGCAAAATCATCAATTTCAGAACCAACTACTTCACAAACTTGTTGTGAGAAGTATACTTATTCTTTTTGGAAAAGATGGACATTTGGTTGGTTTTTGTTTTAGACTTGCACGTAAACAGAAAAGAGAAAAGAGAAATTGCTTTTGTGAAACAACGGTGGAAAAAATTGGGTTTTGGATCGAGGAGCTCGATTAGACCGACATTGACCAGTCGGTCAGACCGGTTGCCAACAGCGGTCAGACCGTAGGTGTGCCAGCGGTTTGACCGGGCCTCGAGACCGATGACCAGCCCCGGTCAGACCGTAGGTATAACGGCGGTCAGATCGGCCTCGGGGCAATTTTGCGCATAATTCAATCGGACTTTGGTGAAGCGACAAGGTACGTTTTCAGGTAAGTCTGAATCTGATTTTGTTTGTGCATATGTTCCTACTGGTTCTACTGGTCGTGTGACTCAGTGTTGGATTCCAAAATTTCTTATGAGTAACCCCAACACGGAGGCCTCGACATCTTCATGTTCGTAGGTATTTTGGGGACATACTTCCCATGTGCGTTCAATGTGGAGACGGTGATTACTTTTCAAGGTAACATTGATGTACTTTTTAGTTGATATAATTTTGTTCTACTTCTTCATTTATTAGTTTTTCATGCTAGTGTGTGAAGTAGTAGTTTTGGTAATACAAGTGGATACATGTTAATTTATGAGAACATTGGTGATATCATTGGCAATTGGATGTCTTTTCAAAATCTTTGATTTCTTCTTGATTTTTCTTCGGGGAGAATTGGAGGTTTATTTGAGGGGGAGTCTGTGCTTTTTTGATGCACTCATATCTATTTTTATGCATTGCTCTAAATCTGAAAATAAATAAAAATTAGAAAAAGAAGAGCTTTGTTTTATACCTCTAGTATATTCTTGTGCATGCTAGCAAAATTTGAGGTCTATTTGTTGCTATGTTAGTTTTTATGCATTTTAGTCTTTACATGAGGTTTAGATATTACTTTTGAGTGAAATGAAGCATGATATTAATTCTTTTACTTGAATTAAGTAAATATGTAATGTTGAAGCAAGTGCTTAGTTTGGATGACTAATACTTATATATATGCTTGTTGGGTTGTTATTCCTCAAATTGCTTTTTATTTGCTCATTGTGCAAGAGAACAAAATATTTCTATGAGAAAAAAAATGAATACCAAATCCTTGGAAACAGTCTTGACGACAAGGACGTATTCGATGTGAGCAAAAATAATGGGTGCTAAATTCATGGAAACAGTCTTGACGACAAGGACGTATCCGAAATAATTGAGAGAGAAAAATGAGCAAAAACAGAAAGGCTCAAATTAATGTTAAAAGCTTCTTGATTGTTTGGTTATAGAGCTAATTTGAGAAATAGCGAGAAATGCAATAGGTCTATATGTATAGGGTTTTTCTTTTAACCTATGTGCTTGTGAATATGTTGCATTATAAATCGTTTGAAATCATGAATCTTTATTGCTAATCTAAACTTAATTGTAACATCTTTGATTTATGTTTATACTCTAGTGCATGCTTGTTAACTAGTTAATGAATTTATTTCATTTGTCTTCCAACACATGACCATGAATTGATTTAGGTACACTTCAAGCTCTCGAAAAAAATTCGGAAAATTAAAAATAAAAAGAAGTGGTTTTTACAAGTGGCAATCATGACATTTGTGTTTTATTGATTATGTCTTCTCTTTTGAAATTCTTGATGAAATCATTGTCAAATGGTGAAAGAAATATACAAAATGTATGCTTCTTGAAAGGGGGAGAACTCGATTTTAAAAATAGTCAATTTTGCGAATATGGGATAATTTTTTTCTTTTCAAAAGTGGAGAGTTTTTCTTTGTCATTGAGTTTGAAAACATGCTTTGTGAGCCATTTGTGCTTTTTGATCCTTTTTTTCGTTTTTTTTTTCAAAAACACCAATTTGCATCTTGAGTTGTTGCCAATAGGCTTGGCAATTTTGCCCACGGGTCCGGGTATCCGTGGATACCCGGCCCGATGGGCATGGGCGTGGGTCTGTTTTTTTGCCCGTGGGCATACCCACGCGAGACCCGAAAAAGTAATGGGCAGCAGCCGGGTTTTAATTTTTACCCGTGGGTAACCAATACCTGACCCGGTATATAAACAATACTAATTTTGGCCCAAAATTACAATGCTTGTTCACTTCTCTTGGCCCATTTGGCCCATAAATCAGAGAGGTATATATGCCATACCAATACCACTACCAGACCCAAACCCTAACCTATCCACCTACCCATGCCGGCGGCTAGGGTTAGGGCGGCTCGCGCCGTCGCTGGCTCGCTGCGTCTCCCAGTCCCAGGGCGGCGGCGGCGTGGCAGTAGAGAAAGGGGCGGCGCAGCGGCAGAGAAAGGTGTGTGCGCGGTGGCGGCGGCTCGAGGGCGGCACGGTGGCGGAGCAAGGGATGTGCGCGGTGGCGGCTTGAGGGCAGCGTGGCGGCGGAGCAAGGGACGCGGCTGCGGTGGCTTGACTACTCGAGGGCGGTGCGATGGGCATGCCTATTAGGTACCCATTGGGCATGCCCGTGCCCATCGGGCATGGGTACGGGTATTAAATTTTGCCCGCTAACCATGTTAGGTAGAGTTCGGGCGGGCAAGTTCGAGCGTCGTGTCGGGCATGGTTTTGCTCTACCCGTGCCCTACCCGGCCCATTGCCACCCCTAGTTGCCAATGTGTTCATCAAGAGGGAGATTGTAGAATCATGTGATGATTAATCTTGGTGATGAACAATTGTCGAAGGTGAGTGTTTGTTGGAAATACGGTGGATCGTGTTTTCGGTCGGTGAATAGTGCAGTGGCGGCACTGGGTGCCGGTCAGATCGGGTGGTGCACCCCGGTCAAACCAGAGTTGTTGATGCGGTCTGACCGGGTAGCCCGACGGTTAGACCGGCAGACTCTGGGAAGGAGTCGATTTCGAGTTGTTTTCGTGGAATTTCTAGATTGCTTCATGGATATGACTTCTAGATGGTTTCTATTAGTATATGATATTATTGTGTGCTGTTGTGAGTCAAGTTGGTGTGGGTCCCCGGTTTTGTACACCGGGAACCCCATGTGTATTACAATACCATTCCCTGAATCAGTAGATGGTACACACATGGCACAGTTGTATATCTCAAGCTGACATCGTCATACAGGTCTTACAATATATTAATAATACAAGGGTAGCCCAAATGGAACCCGAATAGACCAAGCATGGTCGACAGTAACACAAAATACCAAAACAAATAAATGAAATAGCGGAAGCGAAGCAGCGGCGGTCCATCTTATCCCACACGCATCGACTGGTGAACCGAGGTCCCTATTCCACCGTCCTTGGTAACTCCTTGCCAGCATAGCACATGTACGGAGCGACACCAACACCTTTCTAAAAGATTTAAATAAGCAAGAGTGAGTACAAACCGTACTCAGCAAGCCACCACTACAGAATGCATATAATGTTCATGGGGGTTCAAGGATGGCTTGGTTTATTTGCATAAAGCTAGTTTTCACAAATTATTTCACAAACCTATGACGTAGCAGTTTTAACTAAAAACAATCGTTAGGTTGAAATTGTCATTTAACCTCGAGGGTTCATCCACTTTCCCCAAGTCTCGCTTGGTCCGGTTTACCCTCGCATCCAATTTCCACTGTTTTAACCACTACGACCTTTCCGCACATCGGGCAAGGTCACACCTTCCATACCCATCATATTTTAAGCAGTATTTAAAATTTATGAAGCTAGTCAAGAGTAGTACAAGTCCCGGTGCTCATATCGGCAAGAACGACTATTCGAATAGTTTAATTTACTCACACTGCAGTGGATGTACGCTTCTAATCCCGCACTCCGTGACGCACCCAACACATGAGACTTGTCACGGCCCGGTTTTTCAGTTACCCTCGCATGGCGGCACCCGCTCCAAGGACTATGAATCCCCATTGCACCCCCGGCGCCACATTCCTACCTCGAGCCGGTTGTGAGAGGAGTCCTGGTGCTCCCGAGATCTAAGGGGGGGTTACATAATATATACTTAGGGTGCATTTTAAGTTTTTGTCGGCGTTCAACAGATCGATCCAAGCGATCTAAACCACAACACTTCATCAACACAACAACGAATATCCAGAACCTACCATGTCTGGGGTGCCACCCCATGAGAATTTCCTAGTCCACCGGGTCATACCCCACTCGAGAAATGCGGTCGTACTCTGTTCGTTTCTCGCATAGCTTCTTGACTCGGTCCTTAATTGACCAGGGTCAACGGCTTACCATTTCCAGAACCACCCATATTCTATTCATGCCGCCCCAGTCGAAATAGTTTTGTGTTATTAAGTTTTTGGTTTTCGCAAAGGTTTTAATGTTGCGAGTGGCGCTTATGTCTCCACCCGTCTCCGAAAATCACTCCCACTGAGTGATCGCCACATCCACATCCATAGCCATATATCATAAGTATGGAGTGTACAAATGTCTACACATATGCAACGCTAAGCAGTATAGATAATTAACCGCGCATAAATAATAGACTCAGGTAACAAAGGTGTATAAGTACATAAAGGTAAACAATATCAAAGGTAAGGCTTAAACAAATGTAGGTACGCGTTTTATAATTAGCATGCAATTTTATTCGTAATCAACACATTTATAAAAATAGGATCAACATGTTCGAGGAAGGGGGCGTAGTGACTTGCCTTGTTTTAGGTTCGAATAATCTTCGAGAAGTCCACGATAGTTAGAATAACCGGAAAAATCCACGCTCAAGGAATAACCAGAACACCCGGAACGTCCGACCAACGATCAAGGAAAACAACACACAATCCTAAAAATAAAATAAAAGAATATTCAATACAAACTAATGATGCCAGTAAATAGATCTCGATTTTAGAGAGAGGATGGAAGTCGAACAGAGTCAAACGGAGTTACGGTTAGAGAGATATGAATTTCCGAATATTAATAAAAAGAATTATAAACCGCGGATATAGGGTTTTCTCGGGTGGGGAGGTATTTGAGATTTTCGGAGATGTCTGTAGTTTGGAGAGGGACGTATCATGGACTTTAGTGAATAAGGAGGTTGATGATGGGCTCTGCCCGGAGGTTAGATGAAGGACATGATACAGACTTCTATAGAGGAATCGATCCCTCGATTTCGGCCAAGAGAGTATAGGGAGGTAACACAGGCTTTTGTAAGGAATAGACCTCGCGGGATTGGACAGGGAAATAGAGGGACATGAAGTAGACTTTTTTAAGAGGGAGAAAGAACTTAGGAAAATATCTAGCATGTGGGCCCCACTTCTTTTCCTTTTTCTTTCTCCTTTCTTTTTTTCTTTTCCTCCCTCTTCTCTCTCTTTTCTCTGTTTCCTTCTCTTCTAGCGTGCACTGAGACAGAGGGGGGAGAAGAATGGCGCACGGCAAGGGAGGGGGTGCGGCGGCGCGGCCAGGTGGGCGGCGTGGCCTCGACAGGGGAGGGCGGCGTGCGGCGGTGGCCTGGCGCTGGCGCTGGCGCGCGTGCGCGGCGGCCTGGCACGGCGCGCTGGCGGTGGCCTAGCGCAGGCGCCCGGCAGGGGGTGGGGGAAGAGGCGCGGCGCCGGCTGGGGGTGTGGGGAGATGGCCGGCGCAGGTGAGGAGATGAGGAGACCAGCTGTGGGGGAAGAAGAAGGGGCGGCGACATTGGGTGGAGAAGAGGCGCGGCACGACGTTGGCGCAGCACGGTGGTGCAGCCAGCGGCTTGGTGCGGCGCGCAGCTTGCGGCCTGGCGCGGTGCGCGCCTTGCGGGCTGGCGCAACTGTGTGGTCGGCGAGGTGGCACGCGGCCGGGCAGTCGGGAAGGGGTTGGGGCGCGGCAATGCAGTGGATGGCCACGGCAGGATGGAGGTGGCAGCGACGACGGCTTCGATGGTCCTCCAGCCAAATGCGACAAAGTTGCATGCGATGGCAATACCGCACCAAGACAGAAACACAGCGAACAAAGAGGGACAGAGAGGAGGGAAAAACAAAGGGAGGAGGAAATGCTCACCTCGCGGTAGCCGGGTAGCGGCACACCGAGCACGGGCGTTGGGGTGCGGCTTGGCTCGCGGTTCATCCTCGCATGCCAGGCACTCGAACACAGTCAGAGAGGTTTGTTCTTTTCAATTTTAGTTGATTATGTCCAAGGTTTGAGTTCTATCATTCTAATCGTTCGTCCGATTGTTCGTGCAAGGAAGTTCACTGATCGGTGCGACAGCCAACTCCAATCCCCCTTGCCCAACCGAGGCTCGGCTTGTGGCCAGCTGTAGCGGAGCAAGCAGTGGAGCGGCTGCGAATGCGCATGGTGGAGGATGGCAATGGTAGAGCAAGAGCAGGGAAAGGAAGGAGGGCAAGGGAATGGAAAGGTGCAGGGGCGTTCAGGTTGTGGCGGCGTTTTTATAAGGTGGTGACTGCCTGTGCATGGGAGGCAAGGTGAGCTCTTCTTTGTGGACTCGGCTTTGCTCTTTCGGTGTGAACTCTTCTCCCTGTGCTGCGTGAATTTGATTGAGGGTTTGTGGATTGGGTGCATGGTGCAGGGATGTTTGCTGCAACGTGGTTGAGAGGGTCCCAGGCATTTGATGGCTGCAAATTGTCTCAATGCGTGTTGTGTCTTGCAGACATTCCATCGAGCAGGTTTGATGCATGTGTGCTGGCTGTTGTGATGCAGGGGGAGGCAAAGTGGACTTCTGGCTGAGAAGGAGAGATGGAGTGGCTGGCAGTGAGAGAGAGACCCGAGTGTAATGGGCCCTTTGTAATTTCCTGGGAGAATTGTAATTTGATATGAATTGGCATTTGAATTTTGACTTTGTAACCGGACTGTATAATATGGGACTGTATAAATTGGGACATTTGGATTTGGTATACTTGGATGTAATTGGTTTGTATAATTGGACTGTTATTTGGGACATTTGAATTTGAATTTGTAGATGGACTGTATATATGGACTTTTGAATTAAATTTGGATGTCATGATTGGATTGTATAAATGGCATAGTCGATTTTGGGATTGAGCTGTGTAAATGGGCTATTCACTGGTTGTTGGATTTTTAGTTTGAATCCAGGTGAAATAATTCGGTCGCTCAGTCGCTTGAGAATTAAATTTAGGATTTTATTGCGAGCGCTCTGACTGTATCGAAAAAGGAATTTCTAGGATGACGTATGGCATTCAAATCCAACCGCCGCGGTAGAAATAAAATCGGGAATAGTCGTATCGACGCGCAATAGGTAAATTCGTCGATCGATTGTAAATATTCGAGGGAAATATCAAGGTCGACTCGATAGAGCGGTTAAAATTTAACCGTAGAATAAGACTTTGCGAGAGGGATAATACTGCGGTAGAAGAGAAGAACTTCGGGACTTTAATTAATTAGCACCGAAGCGCTAAAAGAAACAGATGGATATGATAAAGAAAGGAAAGGATGTCGAACAGAAGACAACCTTTTAGGGAAAAGAATTTAATCGAGATCTTTTGGCACCGATCCTAAACACACACAAATAAACAATAAATATTAACAAGCAAGCTAGAATTATGCCTGAGGACTAGACTTTGTCTGAGGAGGTCATATCTTTGAAAATAGCCTATTAGGAATTTATATTTCGAGATTAAGGTTTTTAGTAAATACTTTACCAATAGATATTATTTTGCAATTAGTTTTCCGAAGGCAGACTCTGCAAGGTTCATAGAAAATAATCAAGCTATATTTCTTTAGTAAAATAGTATTTGTTTTAATAAGCTATCTCATATAGGGTTTTATCAAAACGGTGTTACATATATATATATATATATATATATATATATATATATAGCTTTATTCATAAAGTAAATATGCCCGAGGGTTTTTAATATATAGAGAAGGGTTTTTCGAAAATAGTTGGCATATGCAAAGATTAGGATATCTCATAATCATAGTTCCTTGAATAAATAATATTTGAAATCAAATACCGACATATTCTCAGACGTTCGTCTATTAGCCCACGCATAAAAGAAAAACGCCAGATCGAAATAAATTAATCCCGGTATGAATGTATTTTTAAAAAGATTTTTGATTATTCTGAATTTTTAATTTCGTATTTCAAAGTCGAAATTTTCAGGGTGTTACAGTTTGTGCGAACTTGTACTCGGATATGGAGTTTTTTTCTTGTTCATGTGCAGGTGTTGCTTGAGGCTATGGGAGTATAGCCGGTGATGGATTGAGACTAGGCTTGGAAGAAGTTGAGGTCCAGATGGTCAAGGATATCATGCGGGATGCTCAGGCTAGAGAACAATGCACGTGGAGGTGAAGGTTTCCATATGGCATACACGTGGTGTTGTGTGCGTATGAAAAGCGGAGTCAAATTTGGATTGGAGTCCAAGTTTGGGAATATTGAAGTTTGTAAAGTTTGTTTCTTGTACGGGAAGGTTTCCTAGGGGATTAGAACTTTTTGTATAAGATGGATTCGTGGCTAGGTGGCAACCACGTTATGGGTATAAATAGAGAGGGAGGGTGTGTCCTCTTGGTATCGATTTTGAGATAGTTGAGTTGAGAGATAAGTTAGGGTTTCGATTTTAGTTCGAGATTTTGGTGAGGAGTGTTGTTTGTGCACTTTGTAAACACTGTTTGATGCAATAAAGTCGAGATAGATTAATCTACATCTTTGTGTGTTCATCTACCGATATTTTTCTAGATCCCGACGGTTTGTCCGGAGTACTACGGGCGGTCTAACCGGCGGCATAGCGGCGGTCTAACCGGAGGTGTGGAACCGGTCAGACCAGCGGTGACGTGCAGCAGCAGACGAGGACAAGGTGGTCCAACCAGCCGGACAATACCGGTCAGACCGGCGGCATAGGAGCGATCAGATCGATGTGTACACGGCAGTCAAACCGGGCTACGCTGACTTCATCGATTTGAGGGTAACTTTTATTTCCGCTAAAAGTATTTGGTTTTTGGTATTACAACCATTCACCCCCCTCTGGTTGACTTGGTTCTTGTGATTCGATCCTACAAAGTAGTGTAGTACTAGCAGTAATATTCGGTGGAGAGAAACCTTGTGATAGACTGAATTAGCTTTGCATACATAGTTGATAAAATGATACTCCCTCCATTCGAATTGGATCAACGTAATTCGCTAAAGGAGAGGAGTAGCCGATATTTATTCAATCACTACTACCGGACATACAGGTTGGTACTATAGGTGCTGAAAAAGGTAAAACCGGCACCTACAGTGCTTTTCCCACTATGGGCTGAGAGGGGGCCAGGCTTATCCACTCGCCCCTCCACCTCCACCTCTCCTCTAAGCCCGTCTCTCTCCCGTCCACCTCCCATCCTCCTCCTCCTCTCTCCCTTCCACCTCCCCTCCACCTCCTCTCTCCGTGGCTCCCTCCTCCTCCCCTCTCCAGTGTCGGCAGCGGTCGGGCAGCGGCTCCCGGCGCGGATCCCCGACGTCGGTGCCGTGCAGGGCGGTGTTGGCGGTGGCTCCGGTATCGGTGGCGTCCGGGGTCGCATCGGCGACGGGCGCGACGGCGTGGCATGCAGGGTGGCATCTGTGGCCATTCCCGCGGCGGATCCGGTGTCGTCCGCGTCGACAACGGGCGGGGCGGCCGATCCGGCGTTGTCCGCACCGGTAGCTGTAAGTATGAAAAAGTATGGACAAATGTTACAAAAGTAATGGAGCACTTAGTGATTCGTGGATTTATGGATGACTAAATAATATAGACACATCATAGCGAGCATCAAGTGGAACCGTGAGTGGAGCACTTTGACGATGAAGGCATTAAAAATGTGTAGCGGGATCTCTACCACTTCATCTACCGTGAGTATTTTCATAAGGATGAAAGGTTCTTCGACCCAGAAGGCAGTCAAGCGAAAAGTGATAAATACAAGTTTCTTCGAGAGTGGAGCAACGCAATACCATAATGTATTAATTAAATAGTGCATTCGAAATGACAACTGTAAAAAATATTGTAACATATTGACAACACTTTTCACTAATGCAATATATGCATTTATGTCAGTATTAAATGTTTGTTAGTGTCTAATAGTATTATTGTAATTATTGATTAATAATTATAACAAAAAATTTGGCGAGAGATTTTAAATTTTGGCACGCATATTTTCCTAGGCGACCCTCTCCACTTCTTCCTAGGTGGCGCTGTCCGCTTGCGAAAATCGGTTATTTTCGCACGCCTTTGCCTACAGGCGGACCGGCCATCTGCCTGGGAAGACTGATTTCAGCTGCCTACGAAAATGTATTTTTTCTAAGTAGTGCGTATGCAGGGTGTGGCTAAGGGGCCACCAGCCGCGCGCGGCGCGGTCGGTTCAACCTTCTAGTCTTCCTCTATACCTATATACGCGTAGGTATATATTTTATATACATATATGTAAACTTTATATACACGTGTACAAAGTTTATACATGTGTGTATAAAGTATATATCTACATATATATGCAATACATATATAATAATTTTATATGTATATATTTTTTATGTAAACAATTACATATATACAAACTTTGTGTCCGTACGAATACAATCTTTGTATTGTTACGTACATATTAAAAAACTAAAAAGAAACAAAAATAACCGAGAGAAAAACCGAAAAGACACGTATAAGTACGTATACAAAGTTTATATATGTATGTTTTAAAGAAAAAGAAAAAAAGGGCCATGTGTCGCCCCTCCCGCACGCCCCCCCCCCGGCACATGCCACGTGGCTGCGCTGCATGGGAGGAGGGCGCGCGGCCATCCACGAATTAGCAGACACGACGTATGCATACATATGTCCACATTGTCAAAAGAAAAAACAAACAAACAAAAGAATACATAAATATATGCTTGATATAGTACTAGGTCAATCAAGTATGAAAGTTTTTTATCCCTCGAGAGGGTGTTCACTCTATCATGTTACCTAAATAGTTATTATTATTTTTAAAAATAAAATATATTAATACTCTAAAAAACGATTCTTTTTAAAAGTGTACCAGTTCAAATTAAACTTATAGAAGTTGTAACAAAGTTAACAAATATAACCATTAATATATGTATAATAGTTTGTTATTTTTGTTATACAAGGTCAAACTATATTGGTTTCAATTATATTTATTACAACTTATAAGACATGTGGAGTAATAATTAATATTAATCTATTTTGAAAAAAATAAAAAATAATAATTTTTTAAGTGACATGAAAAAACGAGAGGATATCATATGAATCGAGGGATGAAATAAAAAAAACACATCTCATCTCCCGATAAAGTATGTATCGCCTAGAAGCAGCAACAGATCGAAATTGCTTCTTATCAAGCGCCCGATACGACGCTGAAAGATCGAGCGCCCATATGCGGCACTACACGAAGCGCTCCACTACGTGGAGATGTGCTTCTCCTCTTATCTACTTTATTTTAACACTTGAAACGATTTTTCTTTTAAACTACTCATCCGATCTATTGCACTGTCATATTTGTTACAATTAAATCTTTATAACAAGATATCACATGATTATATTCTAATAAAAGAATTATATATGTTTCATTCATTGAAATTAATGTTTCACGCATGAGAGGTGGATGTTTCATCTGGAACCCGACTCGGTTGCACATTTCTTAGTTTTCAATGTTGCAATGTGTATTTTTCTAATGTTGCACTTGGTGTTGTTTGGATGTTTTGTTAAATATTTTTTTATATTTCATTAGTTTTTTGCAAACGTAGCATCCTGTTTATTAGATGTTTCAGCAAAATTGAACTAATTGTTTCATTTCAGTGTATAAAATGTTTCAAAGAAATACAATATTAAAATATTATTGACTACAACACAAGCAACCACTTATATGAAACATTGAGTCCCAATGAGTGAAACATAAAAAAATATAAAAGACATGTTATATTTGCAAAAGCTTTACATTGTTGAAATATTTTTATATCATGTGTGAAACATTAAGTTGTAATTGTTCAAATATTATAAAATACTAACGGAAACATTAAAAAAACATCACGTGCAATTTTATAAATTTAACTAGTGAAAGGTCATTTAGACATTTAAATAAAACCAAGTGCAACATTAAAAAATCCATAAAAAAGCTGAATTTTTTTTAGCGAAATATAGTCCTGTGTGGTCTTGTTGTAAAGATTTAATTGCAACAAATTTAATGGTACAATCAGATCGTAAATTGAATGATTATTTTGTGAGAAAAAATATTTTGAAGTTTAAAACATTTTGTTAATATTTCTCTTGAGCAGTGTACAGACCCACCACCAAGCGCTGTGTGCCATTCACTGTGTAAGGTTAATGTAGCATACAGTTTTCAGTCATTTGATGAAGATCCAATAGCAAGAAAAACATGCCTAATGCACGTGTACTGTCTGCATTTTCTTCTTCCATGCATATGCATGCTTCTGATGGATGGAATAGTGAGCTGCATGCTAATACTGTCTCCGATCCCTCTCTCCTTTATGATGCTGATCTGGTGGCAAATCTTTAAGAACTGAACGCAGCAAGGGAGGCCCCCGCTGTTGGAGCCCAAATCTTTGAGCACTCTGGAATTAGGATCCTGCTCCCTGCCTGCACCATATTATTATAATTCAAACATGGTACCTCGTACTTTGCGCGTAGCTTCCTAAATCTCACAGCATTTGTGACCGTAGGATGCACTGTATGCTATATTTGGACTTCACCTTAGGCTTAAAAACTAGTAACATATATTTTACACTTTAAATTACATCAAATGAGAAAAATCATCAACTGCAAACTTCTAAACCGTATCGAGCTCTATAACTAGAGTATATCTCCATGTGAGATCATTTGAAAAACTAAGAAAAAATATCTAAAAGACTGTAACGAATATTTAGGTCTCTAAATAATCTCAAATAAAAGTTCAAGTACAAAGTTATCAATCTCAACGTTGAGAACTATAACTTTTATACAAAGTTTATCATCATCCGACTTCGTTTGAAAAAGTTGTAGTTTTTTTGGTTTTTAGTAGTGTTGCTATTTTCAATGGTGTTTTTTTAAAGAGAATCGTGTCCGTAAAATCATTTTAAGGATTGATTTTTTTTAACAAGTATGTGTATCAAAGTTATTTAAAGGTGGTTTCTAAAGAAGTTCGCTTGCAAAGAAAATCTTTTTTTCGTATTTTGAGAAAATATTTATTAAGCCATATTAAAGGAAATATTGTGAGGATCTCAAAAATAACTTGGGTTTACCTCAATCAGATTTAAAATGAGAGCCGATGACAAGAAACAAAGAAGGATCAATTTTGGAGTTATCAAGACCAGAAAGAAAATAATTTTGAAGTATGAATTCTCATACAACAAAACTAAATCTGTGTTGACGAAAACCCGCGCTCGGCCGATGGTGTCAAATCTGTTTTGGTGAGAACTAAGTCAACAAACACAACGGTCTGGGAGATCTGCTTAGCTCCAGTGCAGGTCCAAAATATTGATGAGATACGAGTGTGCCAGTCAGTTTGATCCAGCAACTGACAAGATAAATAAATATGTTAATCACCAGATAATCGATCGGCTGACAAGTTGATATAGTAATTCCAGCCGATGTCGATACCAGCCGTTATCGATAGGGTTTTAAACTAACGGCTATATGTAGAT
Organism: Oryza punctata; assembly: GCA_000573905.2. Lineage (NCBI taxonomy): Eukaryota > Viridiplantae > Streptophyta > Magnoliopsida > Poales > Poaceae > Oryza > Oryza punctata. The sequence continues at coordinate 33,799,743 of CM002493.2, forward strand.
AATGATTTAAATATGATCGGCTGATGATAATGTAATGACACAATAATATAAACAATAGAAACCAATTGGCTAATAATGATATGATAAAATAGATATTGATCTGATGGTTAAATCATACATCGACTGAAGGTCCGATATCATAAAATCCAAATGATTAGATAATCAATGTAACCTTTATTGTCATCGGCTAACTTCAACTTGTATTTAATCCTTGTGAGCCGATGCAATATCCATATAACTCATCGGCTGAAACCCCGATGAAACCCTTATTATAATAAAAAATAGGTTATTCTTTATAATTCTAAGCACGACTAGGGATGATGCATCGCTAAGTATACAAAGAGGTATAAAATCTAAACAATCAAGTCTTTGACTAATTTTCAGGGTGGTGGATACCTTAGCTAATTTAGTCTGGCAAAACAATTTAGCCGACACCAGTAAAAACCCTAAAACAGATATCAGCCGATACAAATAAATCAAGCTACCAAATTGAATTAACTAAGATACATGATAAAATAGGCAGGCAAATATACCGGTGGGATTTCGTTGAAAAATAGCTACTGATCAGGTTGAAACTCATGATATCACAAACCATACATACGCAATATATTCAGATCACGTCATCGCCCAGCCCACTCTTTCTCCTCTAAAACTCTTGTTCGCTAACATGTCTGTGACAAGACGTCCATCACGACCTCCGATCCAGATAATGGCGTGCATGCATGTATGCCTACAGGCTACAATATTGCTACATGCATGCATGGCCCTGAATATATATCCACATGCAGAGAGCCAGTGAGCCATGCCAAGACGAACCACACCCGATAATTTAATCTAATATGATAAACCTTCCAATTATTCGAGAGAGAAAATACATGCACCATACATCATATGCAGCTAAGCTTAGCTCTCTACAACTACACATATATGCATGTCCGGTTAAGCAGGCAAGCCGGCAGATTTGTATATATACGTCTAGACCTCTACATGTCCTTAAAACCCAGCACGTGTGTCAGTCTTCAGGCTGAATGAGACGCAGCCACATGCATCTATCACAAAGACGATGAACAGTGACAAGTCTAGAACGTCCTCTAGCTAACAACTGCGAGATAATATTATCTAGCTAGGTTGGTTGATATATACAAGTTAAATATACATATGGGCGCGTATTAATCTGCTAGCTAGCTGATCAGGATTGAGACATTGATAGATATATTGTAGTTTATGTGAGGAGGGGGAAACTACTGAAAGTTAATCTCATTTGATTAAGCTCAGAAAGTACATGTCATAGACGTGGCAAACTATGCTCCACCGATTAATTCTTCTTTCAGGGCATGGGGTGAAAAAGGCATGCTTACTTGAAAGGTAGCATCGCCCGTAGTTGCTGCTGCTGGCCGGACATATATATGAAGCTATAGGATTCTTCTCTATACGACGAAACAAGGAAATTTATAAGATTGCGTCAAGTATGACTTTGGTTTATATTGTGTATATGTAGATGCAGGCATTACTTATATTTAAATTACAAAGTTTGTCTAAAAAAAATAAATGGTGTAGATCGAACTGTTTGGATCATATATGTCAAAGATCGTTGGATAGAAAAAAAAAAAAGAGACAGCTGATATATATAGTTCTCTATGGCATACAGTTGGCCATGCATCCCAGACAACTAGAAAAGCACTGTACATACAAGACATATATATAACATGTAAATAACTATTTGTATGGGAGAAAAATACGTATACCTATAAAACCTTTGTCAAGTAGATGCGGCCGACTTCCATTCTTCCAGAGCACGTGAACATGTTTCTATCTCTGCCAAGAATCATATATTGATGCGCGTGTCACCATCATTTGAATGTTCCTTTGTCGTTGGGGTCCTTATTCCTGTCAAGAAATTCAATTGATGATAAACTCTAGTAAGAGATGTACTCTAGTGCTGCTGTAACATCGACAGACTCGACCATCAATGTATGATAGTATATGCAGATCTACATTATTTGCATCAGAATTCAGGAGGTAGTAGTATATACTCCATGGATCATGGATCATATATATGACGCGAGATCGATATGATCAAAACGTACATGTGCCATGCATTATTGCTTATGATCTCCTGCTATCTTTTCGTGTTCCCCCACAAAACACAGTCGCTCTTCAATAGCAGCTGGCCATCGACCATTTATCCTTAATTCAATCAGGAAGTACTCCTCATCCTAAGTAACTAAGTGCCCAACTCACCTTTTGCTGTTCCGTTTGAAACAAATGAGAGCGGCCCGTAACTTGCTTTCCCGCAACAATTCCCAAACTAGTCAAAACGGACGGTTGTTTCCCTCTTTCACATCATGGAAGTATTTGAAAAAGGGCTTGGCGAAAAAAAAGTATTTGAAAAGGCAAAAATGATTTGGTCACACTGAAAAATAACTATGACTTTAATTTTATACCATCGAAAGTTGTGGGTACATTTTAATGCCACTGGAGAGATCATATTATTCAATTTTATACTATTCCATCCACTAATATTAAAAGTATGTCTTGTTTATCTTTTTTCATGAACCCGTTACACAAAATAACGCCCTTGTCACACGGTTAGTCATCCCCTCTAGCAACTCTCCGTTCACCATGAACACTATCATTCTCTCAAAGCACATAACACATAATGGTTGTATATCTTTACTAATATAAAAACGGGACCGAACTCCTTCGGTCTCCTCCTCCCACCGCAAGATCGAACCAGTAAAGAAACTCCTAGCCCATCTCCAATAAGGACCTAGTAGCCCATTCCATTGATATGGACTGTTACAATGCACGATCAGGCTTAGTAACCAGTTTTGAGTGACATTAAAGTGCAACCATGCATGTTTCCCAATGGTAATAGTAGTATTATGAACCTAAGGTGATGATATTTGTATGTAACAAACTAATAAAATTTTCCCTCCAAAACTGCTGTTGATTAGAATGTCCATTTTGTGAAGAGTTTTCTCGTCGTATTAACTGGACAGTAGAAAAGCCTTACTACTGTCTGCAAGTCAGTCTAGCTACGTACCCAGATTATGGCAGATCTATTCGTCAGAACTCAGGAGTGCAACTTGCAATATGGGGGAGTAATTAAGTAGTTCACACTTCACAGAATTCAGATCATCTGCCCAGAATCCAATATACAGACCGCTGCTGCTCCTCCATGGTAGTACTAAGAGCAAGATAATAGTACGCCTTATGTCATCCCTAACCCAGAAACTATCAACTAATTTTTATACTTACTATATCATAAAGATACTATGTATATAAACTGTATATCCAATAGATGGTATCTTCAATTAAATTCTCTTCCAATCAACTCTCTTCTCTCTCCTTTTATCTACCTATTCCCTTGTTTCCATTCTTGATTCTTGTGTAGATATGATTGCTTACATGACAAATAATATTTTCATCCTTTTAACTCTCTCCTCATTAACTCTATTGCCAAATCAAATTTTTACTTATATGGTAGTGCATTAAATGCTATGGATACTAGATGACATGAAGAGTTGAGAATGACCTAAGTTAGCTATAAGCTTACGTGGATAAGAGAGACAATAGAAAATTAGGAGTATTGACTCTCATGCAAGATCTAGCTTTGCACGTGCTTCAAGATAAATTCATTGAATACATAAGTGAGAGAAAGAGAGAAGTCAAGAAAAATTAAAGATAATATTATAGCTAATTTATTATATATATTAGCTCTAAAATAAACTAATAGCTAGCAGTGATCCGTACTATTAAACTCTTAACTCCACTAGCGTAGAGAGCAAACAAAAAGCAAGCTAGCTAGGGCTGCATGCGAGGGAACAGCGGCCTAGCTCAATTTTGGTCAAGGAGACCGCCCATAGGACCCCATGAAACGCCTCCACGTTGTCGACCATTACTACTCACACACACCTCCCCTCTTTAGATTCTAGGCTTTAAACTATTTCCCTCCTTTGCTCTTATCCCTAAATCACTCTCTTTAAACTAATCAAACTCTTCTTGGCCTTTGTGCTCTCCCTCTCTCTCCTCTCTAGTTCTTGGACGTATTCGTTCCAGCCCAACAATTGCATGCAACATTAATTCCCAAATGCACAAATTGTGGACAGCTGAGAGAGAGTAGCTAGCAGTCAGCCACTCATGTTACTCAGTAGTGGTAGTAGTGTTTGCGCACATTCAACTCCATTCCTATCTATATATACCACACACTTGGGTATTCTCTCATTCTCTCCTTAATTAGCAGAACACTGGTTTGCATCGATCAATAGCTTTAGTTATCCAGCTTCCCTCTCATAAGCTCAAACAAACACTGGTCAAGTGCTCTTCAAGAAGGCGCATCTATCGCCATGGACATGGGCATGAGCTCGGCTTATCCTCACCATTGGCTCTCCTTCTCCCTCTCTAACAACTACCACCATGGCCTCCTTGAGGCCCTCTCCACCTCATCTGCACCTCCACTTGGTAATAGAACTGATATGAGCATCTCTAACAATGCACTACGTACTCATGAGTCATGATCTTTCATGTGCATGCATGTTTGCTAAATTAATGCTATGTGGATTAGTAGGGCATGCATCTGCGTTTCATCACTAAATATCATTTTGTGTGTGTTCTTTTGGTGTAGGGGAGGAGGAACGGCCAGCGGAGGGCGCACCGAAGATGGAGGATTTCCTCGGCGGCGTAGGCGGCGGCGGTGGCGCCGCCACGCCGGCAGCTGCCCCGGAGGATCAGCTTGGCTGCGGCGAGCTTGGTAGCATCGCCGCCGGGTTCTTGCGCCAGTACCCGGCGGCTGAGAACGCCGGCGGGGTGACCATTGCAATGGCGAACGACGACGCGGCGGCGGAGCTGGCCGATCCGGCGAGGAGGACCGCCGAGACGTTCGGGCAGCGGACGTCCATCTACCGTGGTGTCACTAGGTAAATTTTGCGAACACATGTGCATCGATTCATCGATGATCTATCTAGTCAATCTCAGCTCACTCACAACGCTCAAATTAAGATGCATGCATGCATGTAGTAGTTATACTAGTAGTACACTAACAGTAGTAGTTCATGGTTAAAATGTCGTTTTAACTTAGCTATATGATGATCATGCAAGCATGACAATGAGCTGAAACAATACTATCAAGAAGTTTTTGATAAATGTTGGGGTATTAATTTGGAAAATGCATCAGGCACCGGTGGACGGGGAGGTACGAGGCGCACCTGTGGGACAACAGCTGCCGCAGGGAAGGCCAAAGCCGCAAAGGCCGCCAAGGTTTGTGCATGCATGTCATAACCCTTATCCAACAAATTAATCTGCAAATTTTAGCATATGGACATTATTTTTTTGATCACTAATTAACATTTTACCTGCTTTTCTCCAACCTAATTTCTCACCTGTTGGCGGACCGCCGGCGATGATACTCCATCAGTCTACTTAGGTATGTCATTATTTGCAACATCTATATATTTTAAATAATTTCTTTTCCATTCGCTTCATGATTGAGAGAAGATTCACCTTGAGACTTACTCCTGTAAAAGTTGGGGGATTAATTAAACAAAACTTGCAGGAGGTTATGATAAGGAGGAGAAGGCCGCAAGAGCTTACGACCTCGCCGCCCTCAAGTACTGGGGTCCAACCACCACGACGAACTTCCCTGTAAGTACTTGTTACATCAGTGTCAACTTATTACTAACCCCATCAATACATTATTCGATCTTTACATACATGGCTAGCATGTATACGCTTATTCTGGTCGCTGATGAGATATAGTAGTAGCATATGTATGAACAGTCAACGTTCATACGCTGATACGTGTATTATATACGATATACGATACGATTACTCGTATTTACAGTACCTGCATCGATCAATGACTGTAGGTTGCCAACTACGAGAAGGAGCTGGAGGAGATGAAGTCGATGACGAGGCAGGAGTTCATCGCGTCGCTGCGCAGGTGAGAAACAGTAGTCATCCAGAAAGTTTTTATTTATTTATTTTTTATAGAAGCAGCAGTAGTCCAGAGAGTCACATGCTTAGGAGAAACAATCCTTTTCCACGTACACACCTTGCCGTACGCGTGTACGCGTGCGTGCACGCACGGCTGCGCATGTGCCTCTGCTTTTACTCGTACCACCTTGGGTTCTCACACTTGTCACATGTTGACCTCATTGTGTGTGTTCCTACTCTTTTTTTTTTGTCAGGAAGAGCAGTGGCTTCTCAAGAGGGGCTTCCATCTACAGAGGAGTAACAAGGTATATCACTCTGAAATAGTATGATAGTATCAAGTTGCATTATTCAGAGCAGTACTAGATTGCAATATTCTATTAGGGATAGATCCGTTGAAAACCCTCGAATAAATGAAAAACCTATAAAAGTTGAACCTAAAAGTTTAGTAAATTTGTGAAAATATTACTAGATATGGACATAAAATGCGCTCACACTAAATCTTAATTTTAAACTATTTTATTTTTACTAACAAAAATGATAAATTTTAGGTAAATAGCAAAAGGACATTATTCACCTGAAATTTATTTTTTTTTATTCTCTCAAATGAAGTTGAGTTTAGATTTAAGATTTGGTATGAATGTTCATGCCCAGATCTAACTCAAGTAATTTTTTTGTGAATTTAGAGAATTTTTAAGTATTGTTTTCATGTATTTTCTTTTTTTTTTGATAGTTTTCATTGGATATTTTTCCATTTTACTATAGGAACATATACAGTGAAAACCCATAAAGAAATCGAACCTAAAAGCTTTGTAAATTTATAAAAAAAATACTGAAAATAGGTGTAAACATGAAATATATTTATACCAAATCTCAAATTCAAATTCAATTTTATTTGGTACTAACAAAAATGACAAATTTTGGGACTCTGGTCATGCATCCTTCTCTTCTGTCCCCCTATCCATGTATTATAAAAAAAACGTTTCCCAAAAAAAAAGGTACAACCAAAAAAAAGGTGGCCAGCCGAGAAAATTAAACTTCTTTTTCTCAAATCAAATTAAACCACGATCTCTAAATTCCGTTGTATCACACGGGCATGCGACTGGTTTGGGGACAAAATTATAGAAGTTGTAGTATTTGAACTCTAGCATCAACTATCAAGCTGCAGCATTCAGAGCCGCTATTCTTTTTTTCTTTCTTAAAGTCAAAAAACTTTGTGACAATGGGAACCTAATGTTTGGCATGCAGACATCATCAGCACGGCCGTTGGCAAGCGAGGATCGGCAGGGTGGCCGGAAACAAGGACCTGTACTTGGGCACTTTCAGTAAGCCCTCGACCTTTTCATATACAAGATAAACAAATGCTAAGACCATTGAGATGGTTGCTGGCAAATTTTATTGTCCCCTAAATGTCCCATGCACACCGCGCGCAGGCACGCAGGAGGAGGCGGCCGAGGCGTACGACATTGCCGCTATCAAGTTCAGGGGGCTCAACGCCGTCACCAACTTCGACATGAGCCGCTACGACGTCGACAGCATCCTCAACAGCGACCTGCCGGTCGGCGGCGCCGCCGCCGCCGCAGCCACGCGCGCCTCCAAGTTCCCCTCTGACCCATCGCTGCCGCTGCCGCCGTCGCCTGCCATGCCACCGTCGGAGAAGGACTACTGGTCCCTCCTTGCCCTGCACTACCAGCAGCAGCAACAGCAGCAGTTTCCTGCTTCTGCATTTGACACATACGGCTGCTCCTCCGGCGTGAACGTGGACTTCACAATGGGGACAAGTAGCCACAGCGGCAGCAACAGCAGCAGCGCCATGTGGGGCACCGCCGCCGGCGCAGCGATGGGAAGGCAGCAAAACGACGGCAGCAGCAGCAGGCAGAGCAACAGCTACTCCAGTAACAACATTCCTTATGCTGCTGCAGCAGCAGCAGCTATGGCTTCTGGATCAGCAGTCTACGGGGGCTCCACCGGTAGCAACGGGACATGGGTGGCGAGTAACACGAGCACGGCTCCCCACTTCTACAACTATTTGTTTGGGATGGAGTAGGTGAACTTATTACTGGCTCTATTAGCTTCATTAGCTGAAACGAGTGGTTAGGCCTAGGACGACTGACATGGAACTGATCAAAAGTTATGGAACTGATCAAAAGTTTTGGCTGCTGATGCATGCAGGAATTGCAATGCAATGCATCCTTCTGCTTATTCTTTTCCTTCCCTGACATAGTCATGTAGCAGAGAACTCATGTATCACCAGCGTTTCTAATTCAAGCTCTTTTTTTCACTAGTTCCTTTGTCAGCTAATCCCTCTATTTCATATTATAAGTTATTTTTATTTTTTTCCTAATCAATTTTTTCAAGTTTAACTAAATTTATAGAAAAATATGGTAACATTTTCAACATAAAACAAACATATTATCAAAATATATTCAATATTATATTTAACAAAACTAATTTGATAGTGTATATATTACTACCTTTTATAAACTTGATCAAATCTAAACAAGTTTGATTGAGCAACTTATAATTATAATATGAAACAGAGAGTACATCGTACGAGTTTGAAAAAGTGTATCATCTCTATGAAAATGTTTCGTATTTGTATGCCAGGTGAATAACAGTAAAAGAACTTTCAAGATGATTAGATAAAAGTGCATACTTGAAGTCAAATTTTGAGGCAGGGGAATGCGCCAGGGTTCGGAATAGTGTAGAACTGTAGATACCTTGAAGAATCACCTGCACAAAATCAGAGGGACAGATAGCAACATTAGATGTATGATATTAAACATATCAGTAAATGGCTGAAGAAACGCGTGTAACACAAACAGTAATGATGAAAAAATATTTACACATTCAATAGCAATGATCCCCATACCTAAAATGCACTGTATAATGGAATTAAGCACATACAATCAGTCAATAAGGATAATTAACTATCCTCTGCACCCGCAAAACAATCTTATCCAACGCACACGATAACAATCTTCTGCAACATCAAAGGACATGTCTCAACATCAACAGCAATCTTATCCGATTCATATCTATATATATAATGTCAAATTGTCAGTATATATTAGTGAAGTTCACAAATCTTACTCTATTTAACTGGTTGAACCAGCAGGTGGCGTCGCTGTGAACTTATTAATACCATCAGAATTTGATGAAAAATGCACAAGGAGCCACCAAGTGTCACCTGCAATGTTCTCTTGTCAAAAGAAGCATAAAGCACACAACAATACTAGGAAATAGCTACATGCATATGACATTAATGCTAATGATCTCATTTGCTCTGTAAATTTACAGGAATTAATCAGTACATGGAATAAAGTGAGGTGCTGATCCCACATGGGATCAAGGACAAGCAGTACTACGACCATTAGAGCAAGGATAATAGTAAGGATAATAGTGAGCTATAATTCTACTATAAACTTACGTAGAGAAAAAAGCTAACAAAAAAATCACGGGTGTTGGTTCTCATGCAAGAGCTAACTTAACACAAACTCTAAAACAAATACATTAAATGTATAAGTGAGAGATAGGGAGAGGAGAAGAAAATTATAGTCAACCTTATAGCTAATCTACTATATATGTTGGTTTTGATTTTAAGATGAGCTAATAGTAGAAAGTGGGCTCTAATGTCATCCTTGCTCTTAAGATGCCAAGTCTAGCTAGCTTTCAAGATTCTTACTGGGGACATTGCACTCATTTGTAGACTATCTAGCCCATGAGGACCTAAAACTACTACTTAATTCACTCCTTTTGATAAGCTTGCTGGGGGGACTAATGCTTGAAGACGCAACCAGCGTTAATTACCACCCTAACTATCTCTCTCTCTCTCTGCAGTTGACCAGTCAAAAAATGAGGCAGTGATCAAGTATGGAACTATATGTACGGCTAGTAATTTGCTCCATATTTCCACTTAGTAATACCATTGGACCAAACTGTTTTCCTCACAACTATCTATAAACTGGAACCACGTTGCCTCACGCATGGCTGCAGGTTTGCACGCCTTCCTTCTTTCTATACTTGTCCCCCTTTAGTCGCACAAATCCTAGCATATCTCTCTTAATTTACTACAATCAACAGCTCCTTCAATGTACATAGAGACAACAAGACAATCCTTTGACCAAATAGCATAATCCAAACAATTGTTACCAGAGGTAAAGTAAAGCTGAAGAAAAGGGAATAATTACTGCCAATATCATCATAATGAGGGAAGAAGTAACCAAAATGATATTTATTAAACCTGATCACATAGGACTCTGCGTTTCAACAACTTGCAAGGTATCAGCGTGTTGAATTACATATTGGCGTAAATCCAAAGGCTGTGTCTAATTCCTAACAACCAAGGCTATGCACTGGTTACAAGGACCCTTCAGAATTATATCAGAAGAGGTGGTATAGTGTGGACCAAGGTGCGACATTAGGGTATTAATCAGAATGTCAGAAATCAACAAGAGATTTGAACTGAATGTTCATGCATGTTGATATATTTGAGTTTCAAGTAACTACCAAGAATTGCAAAATATACCTTTTAGAATTATTTTACTGAAAAACACTGTCAGCCCAACCTTTTCTAATGAAAAACCAATATGGAACCCTGTAGTGTATAAAAAAAATTAAACTTTGACCAACTGGCAACAGCCAGCAAGACAAAACTAAAACGGCTATCTGCTAAATATACTTTAGGATGTCTTTTTTCGACATAAACAGATTCAGACCCTTCAGATTCTCTCATGACTGCTTTTGCGTTCCAACACTCCATAAATTAAGGCAGGTGAACCCTTTTAGCTAAGAAAAAGATGATTGGCAAAGTGAGCCATTAGTCAAATACAGCACTGTAAAAAGGTCATTCCTTTGGTTGTATGTGCGGAGCCTTTCCCTTGGTTTTAGAAAGAGTTGTTTGTTGGTTGCCCCTTTTGTCATGTTTCACATTTGTAGTTTGTAAGTTCTGTCGGCACTGGAATTTCAATTGAGTAGCTCTCCAACCATCATACAAGCTGTACTCCAAAAAGGCACTGATGTATCAAACTTTAATCAGGAGATTAAAATAGTGTTAATATGCCATGTTTTCATCACTTCTTTCATCTTATAACCTTATATCTGTTTTCTTGGATCAAATTTACATGAACATGCTAAAATGCAAGCATAAATCATGCAAATGTATTCATGCGTTTGAATAGATGCTCGTTGCGTCATTGTATAAGAAGGAAACAACACCGAAAAAAATCAATTCAAAATTAGTAGAAACTACACATAAATAAGCAAACAAGACAGTAATCCAAACTTACCAGGACGAACAGAGTCAAAAATTCAATATAAGTGAACCTAAAAGTTCCAAACCATCTGACATCTTATAATAAGATTCATCGACATTCTAGCGTTACCTTTCCACACTAGGACCAGGATGTAAGTGAAACATGTGCATTTTGTCCATGGGTCTTAATAATGTACCAGCGCGTGCCTCATGCAAGACAAAGTATTATACATTAGATTAACTAGCTATTAATATATACAGTCAGATTCGCTAGAAGAATCTCAGACAAAGCATGCTTGTGCTTGATTTTTTTGTTAATTGACTGTGCAATGCTCCATAAACCTATTGAATTTGAAACGGTCACAGTGCAAACTATTATTTCTTACTGAGAATGGGCAAGAGCATTGCATGTCATTTCATTAGAAAGAGAAGCATTTTCAGCTAAATTTAACAGTTTTTAGGATATTTTGCTAAAAAACTGTTTAAAGATTTCATTACTGTTGTTGCTTGCAACACTACATGTACCACACAGTGCTAGATGTAGGTCCCAATAGCACTAATGGCAGATCTGAAGTCAACTATTTTTTGGAGTGCACAAAGCTGTATTGTCCATAATTGGTTCCCAGACTGTTCATTTAAACCAAAGACATCGTAATTGGTTCAGTGCTTGCAGAACATAGCCCTATGACAACAGCACTATGACTACATATGGCAGTAGTTAAATACAAACATTCTTTAACAAAGGGTTACACCTTGACCAGGAAATCCTGAATAGACTTAAAAGCCCAGAGAGAGAACTTTTAGCTTGTAATTTTTTGTCTCTTTTGTTTTCTGTTTGTACATATAACTCTATATTAACTGCGGGACCTCCCCTGCAAACTGCAATGGTTTCAGTCAAAAAAAGATAATGCATCTAACGGTCTTTTTGAACCAAACCTTGCTATTTAAATACAAAGTAATATTGACATAATTGTCAAGACATAGTATTAAAATTGTAAAGCCTGAGTTTAATTTGTCAGATTGTTATAATCATTACTCAACTCACTAAATAACAGAATATATTTTACTGACTTCGACTCACTTTCCATATGATATGAAAATATGTGATTTTGTCTGGTAAAAACTTTTCAATACAGAGTCAGTTAGGTTTGGCTCCTTAAGAAACATATATACATGTGGCTCAATGACCAGGCCTGAGTCAAGACAGTTGTTTGCTGGAATGCTGGTTCTGACAGATAACTCCTCTAGAAAAACTAAAGCCCAACAAGCTGGATATTGCGCAGTGAGTGGGTGAATGCAAACTACCCTGCATAATGTTTTTCTAGACTACTGTCCTGCATATGTAAATTTGCAGGCCTGGATATATGCAAATTAGTTTTGATAGTAGGTTAGTATAAGTGGTCAAGGACATGTTCTGAAATAAGTCGACTGAACGGTACACTTTAGACTATTTTTCAGTTAATAATCTCTAGGTCATATGTGTTTGGCCTTGTGATATCTGTTGGTATATACTCTTCAGGGTCTAAGCTTTGTAAATGATGTATCCTTCACTACTTTAAATATTTGAGTTGGTGATTTAGATATTTGGTCCTACACCACATCCCTCTCCCTCCCCACATCTACTCGTATAAAAACTTAAAAAGTTCAGCTCCAAAATATGTGAGCTCATCAACCTATCTTTGGACCCTTACTTCCTCAAGTGCATATGTGATGGATAAGTCCTTGTGGTCCTTGTTCTTCTTTTGCCCTCTAGGACAGCATCTTGACTAGCATACCCCCTAGGACAACATCTTGACTAGCTTTATGCTTTATTCAGTTTTAGGACAGCATCTTGACTAGTCCTTTATGCTTTATTCAGTTTTAGGACAGCATCTTGACTAGTCCTTTACGCCTTATTCAGTTTTAGTACAGCATCTCATTCAAATTTCGAATTTTAGACTAGGAGGGTATAACACTAGGTGTGCAGCCAGCTATGGCTATATATATGTATCCAACCTCCCTTGGGAGGATATGGCTTTGTGTTTGTGAATGAAGAAAACCAGAAAATTGCCCCATCCTAAGTGCCATCCTCTTCTCAATGAGAGTAACCATTGAAATTCTAACATCTGCTATCAGAGCCACACTTTCCTGTAGACTAAACATCCTCTGTTCCACCCCTTCCCAAGCTCGGTTGAGCTCTCAGCCAGCAGCAGCACCGGCTGCTCTTCCTTCTCCTCTCCCTTCCTCTTCTCCACGCAGCAGCCTCCCGGAGGCGCGCCATGTCCGACGTTCGGTCTCGGCGTTCGGTCGCCTCGAGCACTCGGCGTCAGCAGGACGCCGAGCTCGCCGCAGCAGAAGAGCGCAGGCGAGCAACGGCTCAGACCGCTGCAGCAGCAGCGAGGACGGCCAAGCTGGTGGCAGCGGAGTTGGCAGTAGCCAGGGCGGAGGCGGAAGCAGAGGCGGCGGAAGATGCGGCACGTGCAGCGGAGGCAGAGGTTGAGACCTTGCGCAGCAGCATCAACGGCTCCATCGCCGGCGACATCACCGCCGAAAGGGAGCTTGAGGAGCTGGCAAGAGGAAGGGCGCGGGAGCGGGCAGAGCAGTGGGTAGCAGCCCACCCCCACGGTGGCGGTGGCGGCCTAAGGGACCGCGTGCCCGCCAACAGGAACCCAGACGGGCGCGGGCGTGCCGGCGGTAGCCCGGAGCGCGCGCACGGTGGCGGCGCTCCCGACGGAGGTGGCCGGCTCGACGGAGAGCGCGACCCTCGCAGGCAGCGCGGCTCTCCCTCCCCTGACCGGCGCCGTGGCCACCACGGCGTCCAGATGGTGGTTAGGGACTTTGGTCCCGGCGGTGGGTGGCCGTCCCTCACCAAAACCAACTACATCAGTGGGCCGCGGTGATGAGGGTGAGGCTCCAGGTGCGGCACATGTGGGAGGCAGTCCGGTACGGTCACGTCGACTATGACGAGGACCGGCGGGCGCTGGATGCCCTCATCGCTGCAGTCCCGCCCGAGATGCAGTTCTCGCTTTCCCAGAAGCGGACTGCCAAGGAGGCCTGGGACGCCATCGCTGCAGCACGCATCGGCAGCGACCGCGCCCACAAGTCCACACTGCAGGCACTGCGCAAGGAGTGGGAGAACCTGGCCTTCAAGCCAGGTGAGGATGTTGATGACTTTGCCCTTCGTCTCAACACTCTTTTGCAGAAAATGGTGCAGTACGGTGACGACACCTACGACGAGGAGAGAGTTGTCGAGAAGCTCTTCCACTGCGTCCCAGAAAAGTACAGGCAGATCGCTCGCTCGATCGAGTCTCTGCTGGACCTCTCCACGATGTCGATCAAGGAGGCGCTAGGTCGCCTCAAGGTCGTCGATGGTGATGAGCCACAGCCTCTCTCGGGGCCTATCACCATTGGCGAGAAGCTCCATCTCACTCGGGAGCAGTGGGAGGCCTCTCAGGGTGACGTGAGGAAGGGGGAGCCTTCTCCCTCGACAGGCGGTCGCAAGCCACGCAAGGCGCGCGGAGGCGTCCAGCTGCGGTGGGCGCGAAGACGCGCCGAGGGTGGCGCTCGCCGAGGCGCCCAGGGCGGAGCCGCCGGCAACCACAAGCCGGCACGAGACGACACCTGCCGCAACTGTGGCAAACCTGGCCATTGGGCCAAAGACTGTCGGCAGCCACGACGCGGCCAGGCCCACGTCGCACAGGTGGAGGAGGAAGAGGCGGCTCTGCTCCTGGCACACGCAAGCATCGAGCTATCTCCAGCAGCACCGGTCGCAACGACTTTCCTCCACCTCGACGAGCTGAAGGTACACGTCTTCCTCGGCAACAGCTCCAGCAACGACAAGGCTGATGGGTGGTACCTCGACACCGGCGCCACCCATCACATGACTGGCCGGCGGGAGTTCTTCACCGAGCTTGACTCCAGCGTCCGAGGCTCCGTCAAGTTTGGAGATGCCTCCGGCGTGGAGATCAAGGGCGTCGGCTCCGTCACCTTCTCCGCCAAGTCCGGTGAGCACAGGCTGCTTACCGGAGTCTACTACATCCCCGCGTTGAGGAACTCTATCATCAGCGTGGGACAGCTGGATGAAAACGGCTCACGCGTACTGGTCGAGCACGGAGTCATGAGAATTTGGGATCGCCGTCGTCGCCTCCTTGCCAAGGTAACTAGAGGCACTAATCGACTCTACATCCTCAGCGCGCAGGTGGCACAACCAGTTTGCCTCGCCACTCGTCGGGACGACGAGGCATGGCAGTGGCACGAACGCTTTGGGCACCTCCACTTCGAGGCCTTGAAGCGGCTCAGTGCCAAGGAGATGGTGCCAGGCCTGCCGCGCCTTGACCACGTGGAGCAACTCTGTGACGTCTGCGTCCTAACGAAGCAGAGGCGGCTCCCCTTTCCCCAGCAGACGAGCTTTCGGGCCAAGGAGCGGCTCGGGCTCGTGCACGGGGACCTGTGTGGCCCAGTGACACCGGCCACACCAGGAGGACGACGTTTCTTCCTGCTGCTCGTTGACGACCTCTCCCGCTACATGTGGGTGATGGTCCTCGGCAGCAAGGGAGAGGCTGCGGATGCCATCAGGCGCGCGCAGGCTGCTGCAGAGGCGGAGTGCGGCCGCAAGATGCGCGTACTGCGCACCGACAACGGCGGCGAATTCACGGCGGCTGAGTTCGCGTCGTACTGCGCTGATGAGGGAATTCAGCGCCACTACACCACGCCGTACAGCCCGCAACAGAACGGCGTCGTCGAGCGACGCAACCAGACGGTTGTAGGCATGGCTCGGGCTCTCCTCAAGCAGAGGGGGATGCCGGCCATCTTCTGGGGAGAGGCGGTGGTGACGGCCGTCTACATCCTCAACCGCTCGCCTACCAAGGCTCTCGATGGCAGGACACCATACGAGGCTTGGCATGGGCGCAAGCCGGCGGTCTCCCACCTGCGAGTCTTCGGCTGCCTCGCGTTCGCCAAGGAGCTTGGCCACATCGGCAAGCTCGACGACAGGAGCACCCCAGGAGTGTTCATCGGCTACGCGGAGGGCTCGAAGGCCTACCGCATCCTCGACCCGGAGACACAGCGTGTGCGCACGGCGCGCGACGTAGTGTTTGACGAAGGGCGAGGGTGGGTATGGGACAAGGCGGTGGACGATGGTTCGACTCCGACGTACGACGACTTCACCATCGAGTACGTCCACTTCGAGGGAGCTGGGGGAGTAGGCAGCTCTTCTTCACCAAGCGTGTCTACCCCAGTCCCCGAGTCTCCACCGACTCCGACACCAACACACCCTCGGGCCTCGACTTCGACTACGACGAGCCCTTCGCCGACACCACCACAGCCGGCGACCCCACGCGCTCCAGCACCAACAGCCACTCCTCCGGGCACGTCTACTCCGACACCAGCTCGTGTTGAGCGCAGCCCGGTGGAGTTCGCTACTCCGCTCTCCAACGACGGGGAGCGCATCGACGCATACCACGACGGCGAGCAGCTACGGTACCGTACGATGGAGGACCTTCTCGGCGATCAGCCGGTGCCGGGACTGGTGCCTCACGACCTGGAGGCGCAGTTGCACCTTGCGTGCGACGACAGTGAGCCTCGGTCTTTCGCAGAGGCCGAGAAACACGCGGCATGGCGTGCCGCGATGCAGTCGGAGATGGACGCGGTTCAGGAGAACCGCACCTGGGAGCTTGCTGACCTCCCTCGCGGTCACCGCGCGATCACCCTTAAGTGGGTGTTCAAGCTGAAGAGGGATGAAGCCGGAACCATCGTCAAGCACAAGGCTCGCTTGGTGGCACGCGGTTTCGTGCAGCAGGAGGGGATCGACTACGACGATGCCTTCGCTCCCGTGGCACGGATGGAGTCCGTGCGCCTCCTCCTTGCGCTGGCTGCTCAGGAAGGCTGGAGCGTCCATCACATGGACGTCAAGTCGGCGTTTCTAAACGGCGACTTGAAGGAGGAAGTCTACGTGCACCAGCCGCCGGGATTTGTGATCACCGGCAAGGAGGGCAAGGTGCTACGCCTACACAAGGCCCTCTACGGCTTGCGGCAGGCACCAAGGGCGTGGAATGCCAAGTTGGATTCCACACTCAAGGGGATGGGCTTCGAGCAAAGCCCGCACGAGGCGGCCATCTACCGGCGGGGCAATGGAGGACATGCCTTGCTGGTGGGTGTCTACGTCGACGACTTGGTGATCACCGGCAACAAGAATGCGGAGGTGGCAGCGTTCAAGGAGGAGATGAAGGCCACCTTCCAGATGAGTGATCCGGGGCCTCTCTCCTTCTACCTAGGGATCGAGGTGCACCAGGACGACTCCGGGATCACGCTTCGACAGACCGCCTACGCCAAGCGCGTCGTTGAGCTGGCTGGGCTCACCGATTGCAACCCAGCTCTCACTCCGATGGAGGAGAGACTGAAGCTGAGCCACGACAGCACGACGGAGGAGGTGGACGCCACGCAGTACCGGCGCCTTGTGGGGAGCCTTCGCTACCTCACCCACACACGGCCGAACTTGGCATTCTCCGTCGGCTACGTCAGTCGGTTCATGCAGCGACCGACGACGGAGCACCAGCAGGCTGTGAAGAGGATCATCCGCTACGTTGCGGGGACTCTCGACCACGGTCTCTACTACCCGAGGTGTCCCGGCAAGGCACACTTCGTCGGGTACAGCGATAGCGACCACGCCGGCGACATCGACACCAGCAAGAGCACGAGCGGGATTCTCTTCTTCCTCGGCGAGTGCCTCGTTAGCTGGCAGTCGGTCAAGCAGCAGGTGGTGGCCCTGTCCAGCTGCGAGGCCGAGTACATGGCGGCCTCCACCGCTTCGACCCAGGCGCTCTGGCTTGCTCGACTGCTTAGTGATCTTCTCGGTAGAGACACTGGAGCGGTGGAGCTCAGGGTGGATAGCAAGTCCGCCCTGGCAAAGAACCCCGTCTTCCACGAACGGAGCAAGCATATCCGGGTGAGGTACCATTTCATCCGAAGCTACTTGGAAGAAGGGAGCATCAAGGTGGGGTACATCAATACCAAGGACCAGCTTGCGGACTTGCTCACCAAGCCTCTTGGGAGAGTCAAGTTCCTCGAGCTCTGCTCCAGGATCGGGATGGCCCAACCTCCCCACAAAACGACGCACAAGACTTAGGGGGAGAATGATGGATAAGTCCTTGTGGTCCTTGCTCTTCTTTTGCCCTCTAGGACAGCATCTTGACTAGCATACCCCCTAGGACAGCATCTTGACTAGCTTTATGCTTTATTCAGTTTTAGGATAGCATCTTGACTAGTCCTTTATGCTTTATTCAGTTTTAGGACAGCATCTTGACTAGTCCTTTACGCCTTATTCAGTTTTAGGACAGCATCTCATTCAAATTTCGAATTTTAGACTAGGAGGGTATAGCACTAGGTGTGCAGCCAGCTATGGCTATATATATGTATCCAACCTCCCTTGGGAGGATATGGCTTTGTGTTTGTGAATGAAGAAAACCAGAAAATTACCCCATCCTGAGTGCCATCCTCTTCTCAATGAAAGTAACCATTGAAATTCTAACAATATGTAGATTTCTATTCCAAATAGGTTAAATGGGCCTACTTGCTGGAAATGTTTCAACACTAAAAAAACATAGGTAGATTTCTATTCCAAAAAACCAGAGCTACAGGTGAGGTTGCCAGTGCAAAATTTCGCCAACAAATTCAACCCTGTTAATGAGAAAAGAACATGACGAATTAGAGATGTAATGATGTGAAAAGTCAAATGTGTACTTTTGTTTTCCTTTTCTGTTGCACTAATAAATTGCCCTTTTTATCCCACAAACGAAATTAGATTTCTTAGCAAAATTTTGCATGGAAGTAAAACATAACCACACCTATAGCTATCTTTTGAGATTTTTTAAAAAACATCTAGTCATGTTCTTTTAAGGAATTTCTAGCAAGTAACTCATTTCAACCTGATACCTCTCCTAGTTCCTCAACCGGATAACTTACAAGGACATACAGGAACTCATGTACAGTAAGGAAAATTGATGTTTGATGGCAGATAACCTGGAGAAAAGAGGCTGGCCTCACGAAGTGTGCTGCGCCCTCTGCCTGCGCGAGCAGGAAGACTGCCCGCATCTGTTTCTGAGATGTGAGTTCGCTAGAAGGGTCTGGAGATTGATGCGAGGTTGGATCAACATCGATTTCCCAATCCCTGGACTGGAGGAAATCAGCCTAACCGGTTGGTGGATGGAGGCAAGACAGCGGTTTCGGACGGGCTACAGGGCGGTCTTCGACACTGTCTTCATGCTGACTTGCTGGTTCTTGTGGAAGGAACGTAATGCGCGAATTTTCGAGCAGAAATCAAGAACACCCGAGCGGCTGGTGGAGGATATCAAGGAAGACCTTATGGTGTGGAGAGCAGCAGGAGTATTCAAAGATTGTAACAGTAGCAGCAGCAGTTAATCTTTCAGCCTTCGGGTTGTTTGTCTTTTATTTCGCTTGCTGGGGTTGAGGCGCTGCCTACACCCCATCTTGACAGCCTGCTGTCATTGTAAGCACCTTTTATTTGTAACTGATCTCCCCTTCTTAATGAAATTGGTCGACCGAACCTTTCGGCCAAGGCAAAAAGTAAGGAAAATTAATCAATATGCTCTCATATAAAGAAAAATATATTCCACTGCAACTAGTCTATGAAGTATTTAAGTAGTTCACAGACAATGACTGATATGGAAGATGCAGATGGTTTGATGGTTTAATAATAAACACATGCGAGAATAGCATGTACTTTTAGTCTCTTTAATTGATTTTCTTCTAGAAAATGGACAAATCAGTTTGATTCTCTATAAGCACACATGGTAAACTCATGATCCTTTTTCTTCAAAAGAATTATTATCATTGGATGGTACCAAAATAAGATGTTCAATAACACATAGAAAATACGCTACTCACCAGATGTCCTAGGGTGATGAAGATAAGATGGTGGCTTCAGGTAAATGTAGGGAAAGAGAAGAATTAGCCAGAGAACTGAATCTTGCAAATTAAAATAAAAATTGAAAATATACAACGATCGTTCGTTTTCATCTCTTTTTAAGTGCTCGCATCTTCACAATTTTGAAGGTCGGGAATTTTCCTTGTTTAAGTTATTAAAAAGCATATACATACATGGCAGTTTGTCTACAGAGTACAGACTGTAGAAAATAATCATATGGGGTTCTGGACTTACATACTATTACTAACTAATTCAAACTATGCACATCTGAAAAGTAAAAGATTTCATATGTAACTCAACTAAATTAACCATCACCAAGACCCAGGCATAAGGAAAAGTATGGGAAAATGAATCAGCTGGTTTGACGTTAAGGCACTGCTTCACCAATGATAAGGCTTATCAACTTACTTTTTTGCAATAAGTTTATACCTGTTTGTCTTACTCTAGAGTAAATTCTGAGAAGTCTTCTTAAGTATCAGTTAACACAACGTTCTGGTTAGCCTGGCACAACAAAACGCACTAAACGTTCTGGTTAGCCTGGCTAGGCGGCATTTTCGGTCAGGCTACAGGAAAATTTTCGATTCAGTTTTCATGCTAACTTGCTGGTCTTTATGGAAGGAGCGTAATGCGCGAATCTTCGAACAGAGAGTACGATCCCCTGAACAGCTGATGGAGGACATCAAAGAGGAAATCATGGTTTGGAAGACAGCAGCAGTCTTCAAAGAGTGTAACATTAACAACATGTAGTCGCTATACGTTCGGTCTTTTAGTTGCTCACCGGGCTGGGGGCCTCGCCTCCTCCCCATCTCGACAGCCTGCTGTCGTTGTAAGCACTCTACCGTAATAAACTTTATTCCCCCTTCTTAATGAAATTGGTCGGCCGAATCTTTCAGCCGACCCGGCAAAAAAAACGCACTAAACAAGTTATACCTTTGTGCTGCTACTGTGATACCTAGAAAGAGGAAACAAGAAACACGGAAAAGGCAAAAAAGAAAAACTGAAAGGTTGATGAAAAGTAGGTGCTCAAATGCCCTCTGTGTGTCTATTAGAAAGGCGGACCTTCCAGTCAACCAAGGAGCCGTATATTTGATGTTCTTCGCTATATTCATGCAGTAGCTTTCGACTTACTCTGATTTATAAAAGAATGAACTCATTAGAGACATGGTAAAGAATACAGGACATCCATCTAGTACTTTCAACCCCAAGAACCTCATCAAATTCATCGCTATTTTCATTTCCGTAGTCAATAACACACATGATCCTAGAAAAGCATGCTAGTTATGATTCGTAAGGATGGTCCGAGTACAATATCTCGACTCTGAGAACTGAGAACTGCTGGAAAAATATCCCTATCTTGCAGTAGAACAAGGTCTATCTTCAAAAGTGTAAATGAAGATGTACCTGCTTGGCATGTTTTGAAACTCTTGAGTCTTGAAAACCATATGTGAGCACCTTCCTCACCTCCTGATTGCTGGATTCCTTGATGGATTTCTATACTACTGCCTCCTAAAAAATGGACACATAAGTTGGTCGCCAGTATAAAGGTAACAGTTTCTAAATATTTAAGAGGCGCACAATCTAGCTGCTGAAACCTGCTGGTTCCCTTGCACAACTGTGAAGCAGCATGATTAGTTCAAATGGCTTGCATCACTATCAAACATGAATACTCTGCATCCTACTCAAGTGAAAAGCTGTTATATGGAAGTTCCAAACATAGATTGCAAGACAAATCAAAGACGCTGTTAGAACAAGGAGTGATAACTAGGTCTAGGCATATCTTATCTGAGAACTAAATCAGGGCAATAGATGAACGTATCTGCTGAATAAACCATTGACATATTGTAAAATAATGCAGCATAAACTTGGTAAGCAAAATAAAGATTCTCTGAAGAACATATGCCATTAAAAAGAAATGGTTTTTCTGATATAAGGCATCCTTGCTCATAGACCATAGTAGGATCAATAAAGGACACCTGGAAATATTTTTCGCAGACAGGATATTCTGATTTTATATACTAGTGATTACGTTGATCATCGTGTTTGTAATTCCAAGTCCAAATGTAATACATCACAGTAGTTCCTAATCTGCTTGTCTTACACGGTTACGCCCTACACTACTACTAGCTTATTGTTCACATAGGCCATATATCACAGATAAAGAATCAGTTTACAAAAAATCGGTTGTAGTACTCTAGTTGCATAAGGCACAGTTATGCAACAGTTCTTAATGTTTTGTGCTATTCTGTGAGGTGGTTTTACCAAATTACAGTATCATAGTGAAAAACAGATACAACAGGATGGTACTGATTACTGATTACTAACTTAGTAATACTAAGTTGGAGATGTGCAAGCAGTACATATCGCCAAAGTTAGTGATAATCCCAACCCACGAATGCCCCCAATTTGAAAAATTTATACTAAAAAATCACGCATGCTGCACAGTAGTGGCCATTTTGCATCCACCATCCTGGAAAAGAATCTATGCTATAATTTCGATCCGAGCGCACCAAATCGACTCCAACTGAAACAACCTTTTTGGCCGGTTGAGAGCCTTTCATGATCAGAACTCAGTATCGCAAACAACCGCCCGCATAAACCCTAAACCACATCACTGACGCGATCCACGGGGATTTGCGATCCCAATCTTACAAACTTCGCCCCTCGCTTACCCATTGCTGCGGAGTAACATTTGGTTCGCGAATAGGTGATAAAAAAATTCTCGCGAACAAACCCAGCCCATTGCCCGCTATTTCCTCTCGATTCAGTGAATCCGAGCCGTGGTCGCCGTGAGATAGGGATGCGGGGGGAGGGATTCGTGCGCACCTTGGTGGAATCGGGGGCGATTTGCCGGCGGAGATCCTCGAGACCGGAGGAGAGACGAGCTCCGCGCGGCGTGAGGAGGTGGGAGGAGTGGGAGATGGCTTCGCGCCGAAGGATTAGTCTCTTCGTAGTCGTAGGCAAAGGTTATGACTTAAGAGGCGTGTTGACAAAATTCGTAATAGCTCGTCGAAAGCGTATCAGTGTTTGACGCAAACTAACAATGGAAGGCACACGCATCCGCGAAGACAACGGTGCTGTTCGAAAGCACGTTTCTGTAGCTGTGTTGTGCAGCGGCGACAGAGGCTGCAGCCAGCCAATCAGAAACACTAGCCTTCTAATAGCAGCTTTTTTACACAACAAACATCCAAAACAATTGCAACCAAACAACGGTGTTGTGTTTAGCACTTTGGAACAGACCCAGCTTTATTATTAGCAGTGTCGTAAAGTGCTTCTTGGATTAGCTACTTTCTCATTGACCTAGCCTACTTTTGATCGTGGTATAACAAACTTAGCTGAATCACATTGTATATGTCCTTCAATAGGTTAGAGCAAGTTCAGTGAGGACTTGTTGACCAAAGGAAAATTAAAGGAATTTTAAAAGATTTGGATCCTATTGAAAAAAAGGTAAAATTTACTATAGGACACTAAAAAAATACGTAATTAGCTGGTAAACATCGTAAGAACGTGAATTTGCTGTCGGGCATAAAAAATACTGGTAATTAACTATCGAACACTCACGATCTTATTTTATTATTTTTGAAGAAATTAGAGAGAGAAACTCTCATTAAATACAAATTTGCCCTTGCTCCCTGATCGACGCTACAATGGCGGAGGTGGCCGGAGGAGGAGCAGAGCGGAGTGGCAGCAGGTGGAGCCGGCCGGTGGAGCGGTGGTGGTCGGAGTACGGCGGCGAAGCTTCTGGAGTTCGCTGCGGACGCGCTTGCACTTCTCCTCCTCGGATTCGTCGGGGGCCTGGCTCTGCAACTCCTTGGTCGTGCGCTCGAGCACCTCCATCTCCTCGGCCTCCTTGTCCCTTTCCGCCTCCTGTATAGGTCGTGCGGAGCAGCCATGACGAGCAACGATGAGGGGCAGCCGCGACGGGTGGTGATTAGGGGTAGTGCCAGATAACGACGAGATGCAGCGTCGTGATCGTCGATGAGGGCTGCAGATCGACGGCGAGCCGCGACCGAGACGGATGGCTGGGTCTGGTGCTAGGTTGACCGGATCTCTTCGTGGCAGAGGACAATGGCGGAGAACCGACGAGGTCTGATGGCTTGCCGCTGCTCTTTGTTTGCTACGTGCTTGAAGATAACTTGCTGCTGTTGTGAGCCTTTGAATGAACGGATGGGGTTGCCGCCGGCGAGGATGTTGGCTTGGCGACTGCTATTGCTCGATGAACAAAGAGATAAAAATGCTACTGTTGTTGCTGTTGCTTCATAGGGCGCAGACGGTGAGGTCGCCCCGCAGGCCGGTGGCGTCGCCGAGGAGGAGGCCGGCGGCCATCGCTGCGGCGGGGGAGGAGAACCACCACCGGTCAACAACCACCATAGCCCGCCGCCGCTCTGCCAGTCGCCGCCTTGCCTGACGTCTACCCCTCTGCCGCCCTCTACCGCGCTCGCTCGGTAAAGAAAAGAAGAGAAGAAAAGAGAGAAGAAAGAAAAAAGAAGAGAAAAAGAAAAGAGAGAAGAAAGAAAAAAAAAGAGAAAAGAAAGCTGAAGCAGGAAGAAGAACAATATCCAGGGGCATTTCGGTACTTTCAACACTCTTTCTCTTTGTTTTCATCGAAAATAATAAAATAATGTCTCGGATGTCCAGCATTTAATTACTATATTTTTGCAGTGTCCACAATAAGATACACGTTCTTTTGGTGTCTTACAATAAAAGCCACAAACTTTGAGTGTCCTGTAGTAAATTTTGCTAAAAAAAATCCTATGGGACCCTTTGGATAAAGAAGGAGTCTATATAATTCCTTTAAAATTCTTATGGTATGACATGTTTTGTATAAACTTCTATAGGATTCCTGACACGAGCTCCAACCTCTTAGATTTTTTTTCCTTGTGTCTAACTCTTTCTTTCTAAATCCTATATTTTTCCTATGCTCCATCTAAACAGTTTCTTATAAAGTTTTCTGTATTTTTCATTTATTAAGATTTAAGGTGTGATGATATTCGGAACATGTTTTTTTTCCTATTCCTGGTTTAGATAATCATGCGTTGCAACGCCAAAACTACTGGATATACAACAACGGGTTATTAGCTTGCTTTCACCCATTCATGGTATCAATTTTTAAGTAGTCGTACTAGTCTTCTGTTCTAACGAGTTGAACTCTGCCATACGTCGTTGTCAATGTTTTTCTATTGATTGCCAGGCAAAGAGTCCATGACCCCGTTCGGCTGCTGGTTCGCAGCTACGTCACAACCGGTACCAACAGTACTGCACGCACGCAACGCAGCCACAGCCGCAGTAGCCGGCTCATCGAACATGCCCCATGATAAGGCTTTTTCTCTCTGCAGTTCCTTTCTGTTACGTGCTAAAATCTTATAAAAACATACTATTAGCTTTCTATTATACTTCTCTTTATGTCCTTTGTCTTTAGGACCATTTGATTTGGTTCATAAATACAATGAATTTAGGTTTCTAAGGTGAGCAAAGGACGGTAGGGAGTTAGACATTAGCGATAACTTTTCAGCTATTTCTTTACTCTGCACTGTGGTACCACACCACCCCTTATTCCAAAAGAGTGAGACAAACATACACCTTTTCGGTTTATCTAATGTGCCAATCTAAATCATTATCTCTTTTTATTTTTATTGTACTTTTATCTACTCCTTAATTCTTCATAGAAAAGATAAAACCTCTTATATCTACGGACAGATGGAGTACATAATATCACAATGTTTTTCCTATATGGTATCCAAGCTCACAATCCACAATAAACATACCCCCTAGAACACTGACATGTGGGCCCTCACGAAAAACGTTGAGAAATCCACCAGCCAGCCAAGCAAACAAACCCATCCACGGGCGGGAAGCAGAGGCCATATAGAGGATAGAGCCCCCAAATTTGGAGCGTTTTCAAACCGCCCCGCACCAAATTTACTCCTCCCCAAATCGGCCTCGAATTTATTTCTGGTCCCGCTCGATTTCTCCTTCTCCTCCCCTCTCCCACCGCCTCCGCCGTTCGCCGTCCTCCTCGCCCCCGCGCATGGAGTCACCCGCCCCGGGCGGCGCGTCTCCGGCGCCGGAGGCGCCTCCGCCTCCGCCTCCGCCGAGGGGGTGGATCTCCGGCCTCGTCTCCGGAGCCGGCCGGATCCTCGCCTCCGTGCTAGGGCCCGACTCGCCCGCGGCCTCCGGCTCCACCACGACGGCCTCAGCCGCGTCGTCGGGCGGCGGCGCCTCGCCGTCGCCGTCCGCGTCATCCTCCCCGGCGTCGTCCAGGCATCCTCGCCCGCCGTACGGGGGCGGTTATAATGGAGGTAAAGGTGTTGTGTGTGTGTGCGCGCGGGCGTCCATGTTAGCCATTTGAGGAAGTGGATGCGGGCCGTCATTTCCTTTTGGAATTCTAGCTAGCTTTGGCGCCTTAGGGCCCGCTCATCGAATGTTACAATGGGATTCTCGCTTTTGCGGTTTGAGTGCGTAGAACTTTGAATAGGATCGAAATTTCAATCCCTATAGCAGTTTCATACTGAAACACTAGACAAATACCTGTGTAGTATTTTTGAAAATAACAAAATTAAGTCATTACTGAAAAAAAAGTAGTATTTTTAGTTGGTACAAACAAGATCTTTTATGTTACCATGCTTAGAAAATGGAAGTGCTGCAACCTACATAGTACTAAGAGCAAACAGAACATTGATGGCTCACATGTCATTCATGGTGGTGGGTGGTAGACTCACCACCACCACTATTGTCTTCTTTAAAAGTAGTCCAGAAAAGGGGCATAAATATGCTTGTTTCTTTGTGTTTTGTTTGTTGAGCTCATGCTATTATGTCGTGCATAGTCATGTCAATGGCGATATCGCTGTCATGGTTCCGCACAAAAGTCAATCCAGGTTCAGTACTGTGCTAGTAAAATGCGTTGGGTCGTGGACTTAAGTGCATTGGCACTAAGCGACTAACTAGGTGAAAATGCCTATTTGGTGCCTTTTTATTCATATAATTTCCTGGAATTCACTTATTAACCCTTTATTTTGACTGCTTATGGTTTGTGGTTGTGGAAACCTTTCATTACTCACCAACAACTTGATCCTGAAATGTCATAGTCCAAAACATTTTATAGCCTTGAAGTTTTGTATTTCTTTTATAACCCAAAGTTGATAACCGAGGAGATCATGAAGGCATGTACGAAGTACAGATGACCCTATTTTTTAAAAGTAAGATTGAGTTTTCTAGCTTGTCTAACAAAACAGCCAGAGCCAGCCAGATTGGAACCTGTTAGTGATTTCAGTGCTTGGTCAATAAGTTTGCATTTGAACTTGGAGGCTATCTCAATCTTATAAGTTCAATCATCATCACCTTTCTCTTAATGCTAGATGCAGGAACTGTTTATATTTCCCTGCAAAAAAGACACGGTTGCTAGTCTTTCATTCTGTAGCATGATAATTGTGTGTTTTTCTAGTATACAAAACATGCGTTTTTTTAATAGTCCAAAAAAAGGGTGATTCCAAAATATGGTAATATCTGGAATTAGTCTAAATCTGTGGTGAAAGGTTGTTTTTTTATGTCTCCATATCTCATTTCTACTATTTACAACACTTTGATCACTTTATCTTTCTCATGTGCAATTTTTTTTGTATTGTATGAATTTGGGTGAATTCTCGACTTTGATGTTTCTTTGTCCGTGCTCGTGCCATTTCTTTCTTTTCTGGTAAAGGGCTGTACCTTTTTGCATTTTGCACAGATACTGCCATACTAAAAAATTGATTTCTCTGTTATGTACCCCTGTGCTGATTCTTTTCTTTTCGCTCACAGATCATGGTAAATCCCCACTATTTTTCCCGAAAACTAATAAGTTAAATAAGGTACTCTCGATTCTTGGCTTTCCTATTTGTTATTTGAAAAATTGCATACCTTCTTTTTCTAAACAAACACTTGCTGGGTTTAGGAGTGCGTCCTTATCCATTGAGGACTTCTGAGACTAAAGTTGTACTTTTTTTTTTTGCCTGATATGATGTCAGAGTGAAAATGAAGCAATTATGAAAAATTATTCTGAGGCATCACTAGCAATTATCTCAGAGATTGAGCCGAAGGATGCCATAATGCAGTTACTTAAGCAGGAGACTTATTCAAGGTATCCATGTAGTACATCTTGTTTCCTTCCATTATGTTCTTCTAGTTCTATACAATATTGTTTAATTTGCATACCAATTTCTGATTTTATCGAACTATTCCACTTAGGTCTGAATGCAATGCACTAGTAAAGATAATTCAAGAGCGGGTTGTGGACTCAAATTTAAATGGAGTTGATGCTGGTGGGCTTGCTCTTCCAATCAATTGGAAGACTGGCAGACAAGCAAATATTGGATATTCTTCATTGAGTCCAAAAAGATTGTTGCCTGCAACTTCAATTCTTCCAGTCCAGGACCATGTTTTTGATAATAGTGCTGGTGCAAGTGCATCTACAACAATAGCTCATGATAGGGGTCCTTTCGCCCACACTACTGATAAAAATCAATCCGTGAGTGCTCTTTGCTTATAAATTTAGTTTGTACTGATATAAGGTAACTCGAGCAGTCAAGCCACAATACATAACTATATTTGCAAAAGTGCAAAATGAAACACCAATAATCAGTTCGACATAAAGCATCCAAAATATTAAATTGTCTTTCAATGGATGAATGATGACCAGCAATCTTACTTATTCCTCTTCATTTAATTTATATTCATTCGAAAATAGAAATGAATGTATTTATTTGTACTTGAGTGCTGTTAGACTGCCATAGCACTATAGCAGTATAGTGGATTTGTACAGTTGCTGTGGGTCTCTAGCCTTCTATGCAATGCAACTGGTAATGTAACAGCCAAAAGTCCTATTTGCTATAGGGTGCAATATAAATTAATGAATAGGTTGACTCTGGTATCTTTGCTTGCAATTATATGGACAGAAGTGTAGGTCAATAATTTTCTTTTGAATCTTGACAACCATCTAATTACTGATTTCCTTTTCTGCTAAATTACTGTAACTTTGACCCACCATTAATCTAAATGGATATAAGGTAGAGTCTCTCTACCTTTTTGCATAAAAAAAAATCTAATTACTGATTTCCTCTGTTTCTCCTTTGTATTATACTCTGCAGTGATAGAATTTCTCTCTGTACATTTAACTGCAGGTACTCAAACGAAGCTACTCTGGTGCAACGGATACCCCTGAGGATTCCCGAAGAGTCAGGCCAAAAATTAATGGGAATCCATTAGAAATTTCAAAATTTAAGCAAGTCGATGTTATTCGAAATTATTCAGGTAGGAATTACAAAATTGCTTCAACGCTTCTTTGGGAGGGGAGATTTTTTATTCCCTTTATACAATTTGTTTAACATTCACATTTTTATGCACACTTTTCTTACCCAGATTCAAATTGTGAAAACCTCATCGCCAAGAATCATAATTCATTTGGTTGCTTTTCAGGAGATGAAAATAAATTATCAGATGTTCCCCTTCTTGGGACCAACAATTTAACATATTCTAATATTATTTCAATAGTTGGGAGTGCCGATGAAAAAATAGGCCTACCTAACAAACCTTCAGCTGGTGACGACATAAAAAACTATGATTCTGATTTTTTAAATCCATGTACCAATAAGGTAAAGTGTCCAGTCACATCTCAAAACATGATATATTTTTCCGCTATCTTGTTTTGACAGTCTTATCACAAATGTGGTAATGTCTTCCGACCTGTGAAGTTAACGCTAATCTCTACCATAGGACCTGAAGAACAGCTTTCCATTGAAGGTGGAACCTTTGGACGTTAGTATTCCTTTCGAGCAGCAGATGATGGATCTCTCGCACCAGAAGCATGAGCGTATGTTGTCATATTTGGAATTGCTACATTTCTCTTGCTGCCATGAAATGATAACTTAATATCTTCTGAGTTTGTTGGTTGCCTTGAACAGATGCTATATGTGACGATTCCTGTTCTGTCTCAAAATTAATGTTTAAGGAGGATATCGAGACTGCGCTCAGGTACCCCACGTCGCCTGTTCCATTATTCTGTATGTCAACTTATTTGAGAGTGTTCTACTTTTAGAGCTTGAAATGTTTGAGTCGCTCTAGATCAGCCCTTTTTTAAGATTGAAATGCCATGACATCTTAATGATGGCTGTTGCAACGTTACTATATATATAGGACAACATTGCCACTTACGATCATTGTTGCCACTGCCATGACAATGCAAGAAGATTATGGACCTGTTTGGTTGCTACCCTGAGCTCATATGCCTGACCTGACAGCTGCAGTGTTTGGTTGAAGACTTGAGAAATCAAATGCTTGCCTGACCTGACCTCTCCGGCTGCTTCATTAGCCTGAGTCAGGCCATCGATTTTGGTGGCCTGAGCTCCAGGCGAGTATCTGGCCAACGTGTTTAATGACTAACAAATCAGCATGGCAAATACGCTCGCATTTGTCCATCTTTAGACCTGGGATTAATTCACTAATTTCTGTTAATATTTTCTTTTAACAAGAGATGCGATTAATTTGATGGTTATTATATATCAATTTAATCAGTACCTAATTAACAATATATGCTACCGTAATTACAATAAGTTTAACCGATGAGTATTCGTCAGGCACATTTCAGCAACCAAACAGACTATGCTTCAGGTTGCCTGACCAAGCTAAATTCATTGGTTTCTCAGGTAGCTCTCAGGCACACAAAAATCTCAGGTAGGTTACTCAGGGCACCAACCAAACAGACCCTATGTCTCTGGAGCACACTGGCCTCCTCTAGGTTGCCTGCCTAAGTTCCTAAGTTCGTTTCATTGATCACTTCATGTTGAACAAGTGAAATTCATGTTATAATGAATGATCGTAGCACAAACTATTCCTCCCTCCGTTTCATATTATAACTCGTTTGACTTTTTTCCTAATCAAACTTTGTTAAGTTTGATCAAGTTTCTAGAGATATTTAGCAACATTTAATATATTAAATTAGTTTCATTAAATCTAATGTTGAATATATTTTGATAATATCTTTGTTTTGTGTTAAAAATATTACTATATTTTTTTATAAACTTAGTCAAATCTAAAGAAGTTTGACTAGGAAAAAAAATCAAACGACTTATAATATGAAACGGAGGGAGTATTATTTTAGGTCAGTATACTAGTATTTTTCACTTCGGAAAAAAAAGTAACATTAGTATCTATTTCAGCTTGCCAGTGGGCGTGCCGCTAGAAAATGGTTCTAAGAACCGGAGACGAAGGGCACCCAACACGCAGAGGATTACTCTGGCAAGGTCTCCTTCCAAGGGTTCACGTCGCAAGAACAATGATGTCACAGTAAAATCAGAGACCGACTTGCTAGAGCAAAGCAAGGTTTCACATCGCAAGAACAATGATAACACTGTAAAATCAGATATCGACTTGCTAGAGCAAAGCAAATTGGTACTGGTGGAGCAGTCACCAGATTTAGGCGATATTCCGGTGAAGAGACCTGTTGGGAGGCCAAGGAAGGCGAAATGAATGCAAGACAAATTTGATGTCCTCAAATCTGTCCATGGTCTTATGTATATCATCTCTGAAGAACCTGAAAAGTCACAATCCAACTCACCACGGACATTGCATCCTTCACTCTTGTACAGACGTCTGTTCCATCTGACATGTGTATCAAGTATTTAGACAGAAGGGAAGGGGAACAGTGCCATGTCCCCAGTAGTCTAACTTATGTCTGTTAATTGGCAAATGTAGTAATGTACTCAACATGTTGGTGTAGAGCATGTCACATTAACTTTATTTGATGCATTTCTGACTCTTGCACTCCTGCTGTGTATGTGTAGTTCTGATATTCAGGGTACGTTTGACGAAGCCCCAGATCTTGTCTGGATTTGAAGTTTGTAAATTAAATCGAAGTGATTTAGAACTGTATGTTTCATTTAGAATAGAGTGAAATTATTCATTCAAATGTTATTGACGAAATCCCTAATTCAAATCCATGGATTTCTGGACAGTCATGTGCTTTGTATGATCAGATTTTAGGTGCTATTTTTGTTTGTAATAATCACTACATACCGCTCCGGCCCAACATTGTGCCCTGCACGTAGGCCACTGTACCGTTCCGGCCCAGTATATGAGCCGCACGTTTGTCACGATGTAAATCTAGCCGGAATAACTTTATCTGATGTCTCTTAACTTATCAACGAATCTGATTTTCGTCCTTCAACCAAAAAAATACAATGGGTCCCTCAATTATTAAAACCGGTGCAATATATATCTCATGGTGGTTTGGACATAGGTTTTAGCTTACGTGGCTAAATTGACCCAGTTTTCATCTGATGTGGCAATTTGATTCGAAAATTAATAAAAACAGTGACCCCAAATGTCAGTTACACCAATAGAACTAATTAAAAATGGTGAGGCCCACGTGGGCCCCACATGTCATTCTCATCCCTCTTCCTCCTCTCTAACTCTCTCTCCTCTATTCATCTCTCTCTCCTCTCCCCTCTCCAGGTGACAAGGCGGCGGCGGTGCAAGAGAAGGGGAGGGCGTCAGCGGCGGGAGCGCTGGGTAGGGAGGGGGGTCCCCAATCCAGAGTGCCGAGACGAGCGGCGGTCGGCGGGGAGGGCGACACGATGGGCCGCAGGGAGATGAGGGGTTGTCGGCGGGAAGGATGGGGCGATGAGCGGCGGCCGACATGGAAAAGGGGTGGCGCGCGACAGCCGGCGAGGAGAAGGGATGGGGGCATTGGCGAACAACAGCCTGAGGCGATCGCCTTCGCGCGTCGTGAACAGCAGCTTGAGCTCCATCCCGGGGATCGACCGTATCGGCGGCGAGAACGATGTTGGCGTGCCCTACTTCTCCCTCCCCGCCGCCTCCGCGATGTCGTCCACAACATCCATCTCCTCGTCACAGTGGATGGCAGCGGCGGCCTCGCCTTCGTCGCCGTCCTTGACCATCGCGCTGCCCCTTCTCCCTACCGGCTGCTGCCCGTCGCGTCGTCCTCCTCGTTGGCCGCCGCTTCGTCCCGGCGGCCCTTCTCCCCGTCAGTCATCACCCGTCCCGACGCGCCTTCTCCCCGTCGACTACCAGCGCCACCTCTTCTCCCTTCCCCTTATCCCAGTTGGCCGCCACGCGCCACGCTTTTCCCCACCGGTCGTCGCCCATCGCGCCATCCTCCCCACTGACAACCACCCATCTCTTTGCCACCCGTCGCGCCGTCCATCCTACCGGCCGCCGCTCGTCTCGGCGCCCTGGAGGCTGGAGTGGGAAGATAGGAGAGAGAGGGGAGAGAGAGAGGAGAGAGAGGGGAGAGGGGAGAGAGATGAAGAGAGGGGAGAGAGTTAGAGAGGAGGAAGAAGAGGAGGGGTAAGAATGATGTGTGGGGTCCACGTGGGCCCCACCTTTTTTAATTAGTTCTTTTGGTGTAACTGACATGTGAGGTCACTGTTTTTATTAATTTTTGAATCAAATTGCCACATCAATACCACATTAGATGAAGACTGGGTAAATTTAGCCACATAAGCGCCACGTAAGCTAAAACCGTCGTCCAAACCACTATGGGACCTATATTGCACCGGCTTTGACAGCTGAGGGACCCGTTGTATCTGGTTTTCTGATTGAAGGACGAAAATCGGATTCGTTGACAAGTTAAGAGAACTCAGATGAACTTATTCCAATCTAGCCTGCAGTAACGTTCCAACCCAATATGCGTATGGGCCACAGATTAAAAGAAAGAAAGAAAATCTAAATATACCCCCTTACTACCATGGTAGTACGAATTACCCCCTTAATTCAGAAACAGATATTCTTCACCCTCAATTTTTTATACAGACGAATTACCCCATGGTTAACTCCGGAGCGGTTTTATCCTACAACACACGTGGCAGTCCAGTCAGCATAAAAAAAATAAAAAATAGTGGAGCCCACTTATGAGTTCTGCCTCTTCTATCGTTCACCACACGTAGCCCGCTGTACCATTCCAACCCAATATATGCATGGGCCGCACGTAGCCCGCGGTACTGTTCCAGTCCAATAAATGTGGACCGCCGCGTATGCCGTGGTACTGTTTTGGCCCAATTTATATGGGCCGCAAGTAGGCTGCAGTACAGTTCCGGTCCAATATTATGGGCCTCACGTAACCCACCCAACCCTCCTGGTCTCCGCCGCACACGGTATAGCCACTCCGCTCTCGCCGCCGCCGGCGGAGGC
Organism: Oryza punctata; assembly: GCA_000573905.2. NCBI lineage: Eukaryota > Viridiplantae > Streptophyta > Magnoliopsida > Poales > Poaceae > Oryza > Oryza punctata. Next base: position 33,834,023 of record CM002493.2, read on the forward strand.
CTACTCCGCCGTCGAACTCGTGCTGCCGCTCGACTCGCTACTCTTCCGCGGCCCCGGTTCCGGCGCCCGCCACGCGCCGTCCGGCACTCCACGCCGACCCCGCCGCGCTTGAGATGGTCATCGTCCACTCGTCCTTGGAGCCCAGCACGTCACCGTCTGCTATCTGCTCGACGAAATGCCGCTCCCGCCCCGGCCGCACCACCGAGCTGCAACGCGCTCGAGCTGTTCTCGGAGGTGGCGGCGTCCCCGCTCGCTCGTCACCTACAACGTCGTGCTCGACGTGTACGGGTGGTGGCATGTCGTCGCACTGGTTTGAGGAGACGCAGCACGGCGATCGCAGCACATGTACATTGAGCTCGCCGGTGCATATGCTAGGGCTGGGGTTCTATGAGGAGGCTGCTAAGTGCCTTGATACAGTGACCAGCAAGGTATTATTGCCTAACACATTCACCCGCAATATGTTCATGACAGCTTTGGTAGGGTGGATGAAGCACTCGATCGCCGCCTCCCGCTGTTCGACCGAACAAAGAATGGTTATGTTATGAATATGACACCTACAAAGCTACGATCTTATCTCTGGTATGCTCGGGAAGAAATTAATCAAGGATTTAAGGTTCAATGTGATTCTGGAGATGCTTGCGGTGATGTCAAGGAGTGGATGCACACCGAATCGGGTCGCCTGGAACACAATGCTGGCCGTCTGCAAGAAGCGGGATATGGAGGATATATGTCACCCAGGTACTCCAGGGGATGAAGTCTTGTGTGGTTGAGCTGAGCCGAGACACACATTTGACACACTGATATCTGTCTATGGTTTGGTGTGGTTCAAGGACAAACGCTTTCAAGATATATGATGAAATGGCTTAACATGCAATGCTTTGCTGAATATGCTGTTACGACAAGGTGATTGGTCCACTGCTCAGTCCATAGTAAGCAAAATACTGAACAAGGCCGAACAAGCCGAATGATCAGTCATATTCTGATCCGGTGCTATGCAAAGTGTGGAATGCAGCTGGGATAGAGGCTATCAGAAAGAAGTCTATGGCTGTATTGTGACAAAAAAAAAGTTTATGACTGTACCATTTTCCCCAGCTGGATAATCATGCGGACCCTTGTGATTGCCAACTTTAAGTGCCGATGGCTAGAAGGAATCGAGAAGCTATTTAAGAGGTAAAGGCACAGGGTTACAAGCCATATTCAACTCCATGCTTACGGTGCGAAGAATGGATTGCATAGCAAAGCCACATAGTTGTTCGATTCAATCAAGCAGAGCAGGCTGAACCCTATCCTGATCACTCACAACAGCTTAATGGAAATGTATGCCAAGACCAACGAGTGGCCTGGGAAGCTGAAAATATACTGAAACAGCTCGAAAGTTCTCAGGTGAAGCCTGACGTTGCATCGTATAACACCGTCGTCGATCGTAAACGGATTCTGCCTGCAAGGTTTGATCAAAGATGCTCACAGGATCCTATCCGAGATGATCGCTGATGGCATGGCTCCATGTGTCGTAACGTACTATGTATGACGTATCACACGCTCGTTGGAGGATATGCTAGCCTGGAATGTTTAATGAGGCCAGAGAGAGAGGTCGTCAGCTACATGATTCAGCTTCAAGGTGAAGCCCATGGAGTTGACCCACAGGAGAGTAGTAGACAGCTAATGCAAAGCGAAGCAGTACCACTACGACGAGGCCCGTGAATTCCTGTCTGAAATCTCAGGTAATGACCCGAATTTTGATCAGAAGTTGCAATGCATTCTTGAAGCACGTATATAGGATGCTCAATTTGGTAGATAAGCTACTACACCGAAGCTTAAGTGTCTGAAAAAATATAGAATCTGATGGATCGTCCGATTGTTCTCAAGAATGACTGCAATATTGAGTTGATTTATTGCACAGCCTAATTGATTAGCGACATTCTCAATTTCTGATGGACTGGACTGTCCATGGGTTTCTGAATTTTGGGTCTGACTTGTTTATGCTTGAATATTTGATTTCCGATAGCGCAAGCCTATTTCTAAAAATCTGGCCAACATTTGTATTAGACTTTTGGACTATCCGTTGATACATATAGTTTCTCTCTACGCTTTTGAGCTATGAGTTCTCTGTTCTCTCTTCCTGATTTTTTTTACTGTAACTACATGGACCACTCAGTGACCTTAATCCACCGACAAGTGAACAAAAAATTTGACTAATAAATTTTCTAGAGACTTGTGAACGACTGTAAGAAAATGGCTGTGTGTAGCTTTGCACATGTACGGTCGTACCTGCCACAGAAAAATATCAGAATGGGATGATAAGAACACACAAGGCAAAGCACCGTGGTTCGTTCGGGGAACTGTGTGGTCGCAGCCTCGAGTGCTGAAATCAGCACGAGGAATAATAGTAGCAGCAAAAATAGAGAGACACAGAAAAATGAGACGGGACAATCTTGCACTACTGTATCCGTTTGACTGTTTGTGTGTTAGATTGGAACTGTAGCCAATAGTGCCGGACATGGTCGATCCGGGCTATAGTTCTTTTCATGCGGATGGATGCTCCGTTGTTCTCTACCTTAATATTATACTATCAATGGTATTAAGGAGGTAAATCAGTAATTTACTAATACAGTGATTACGAGTAACTTTTATCATTTATATTTTTTTCCCGGCTAGATCGATATGTAGTTATCCATTATGCTGAGATCACTTATATTCCATAAAAAAACTAAAAAAGAAGAAAAAACTGCTAAATGATGATTATATCTCTCTGCACCTTTTTTTACAATAATGTCCTCCAAATTTCTACTACCACTAACTAGGTGTAGTATAAATAGATCTGAACCCTTCGATCAAATAAGATCAACGATTCAGATTACTTTTTACTATATCAGTAAAGAGCACCATAGTAAGCCTCTTTCATGCGTATTCTCCGTTTAGATAACTGTCTTAACAGCACCATACTTAAAAAAGAAATGTAGTAAAACAGTGGTGGCATACTAGCAACAATCATATGCAGAACAGTAGTGGTAGCAGCAGCATCATTTTCACACGGTGCTATTCTGCTTTAAAAAAAACTGAAGTAGGTATACACGCTACATGGAATGGAGTGGAATGGAACGGATTCTAATCTCTCAGTAAGTCAGTAATATCCCCTAGTACTAAACTACTTAGTTTAGTGTCCTCTCTTCTCTAACCTCCCATGACCTACGTCAGCAGGTCGTGATTGCAAAATCTCTTTCTTTTTCTAATATATCAATGTGTAAGGCTTTTACGCATTAAAAAAAAACCCTCGTATACCCTTCTCAGTCAAATTTAATACAAATTGTTATGGAAAATTCTAAAAAAAATTTATAATATAGAGTACTATGACATCTATCAATTTAGAAAAATCAAAAGTTCAAACTTGATCTACACATTGAGAAAAAATACTATTAATACTACTCACACATAGATTTATCTTTTTTTTCTCGATGTGTAAATCAAGTTTACATGTAAAACTTTCTTAAGTTATATATGAATGTTTTTAATTTTTTTATTTTTTATTTATTTGATATTTGAATAAATAAGAGAATAACGACTCGAGGGATTAAAATTGTTTTAAGCGAGTAAGTCACTGAAGCATGAAAGCTACTTGCTTTCTACTCTCCGTCTTAGTCTGATAGAAAACAGTGTGTTTGTTTGTTTGTTTCGTTGTATTTGAAAGAGGGTTTTCTTTTAACTTCGAGAGGGAGGGATTACCTTGGTTAACAAGCAACATTGAGAAATTATTTTAACACTTTTAATTTTGTTTACAATTTTAGAGCTTGGTTGATACATCACATAATTTTGTCCAGTTACCACGATAACTGACGACAAGGTGCCTGCTTGGAAGCATTAGTCTCCAGCTTCACGAATATATGTTTTTTTTTAAAGAAAAAAGCTTCACGAGTATACGAAGACGCGAGATGTTCTTCCGGCGGCGACACGCGACATGGCCAAAGGAGACTGATGGCCGGAGCTGTCCAATCGAAGATCGACACGTGCCATGCCGCTGTCACTTTCTCCCTGCCGTACTGCATTCTACTGCGCCCATGTGCAGTCTGTTCCAAAAGAAATCAAATCGTGAGGATGAATGTTCACATTTATTTCTAGAAGTAGTTATTTTTTTACTAGGAGAGTGTATTTTACCAACTTTTTTTTTCTTAACGACGGAAACGGTTTATATTTTCGGTCTTCATCGTCTTGCACCTATCAAGTCTTATACTACAAGTTTTACGTACCGATTTAGTGATAGATTATGAAAGACAGTGACAATGGGATTAAAATGTTGACGGTAAACGAGTAGGTTAGGACAGCCTAGCTGTGTTCGTTTGTGTGTGCTGGGAATGTTCTCCTCCGGCACGGAAAATAAAGCAGTTAATTAGCACGTAATTAATTAAGTATTAGTTAAAAAATTTTAAAAATAAATTAATATGATTTTTTAAAGCAGTTTAAAAAGCGTACACGCGGAAAACGAGAGGTGCGAACACACCTACGAGGTGTGTTCAAACATTCTTGTCTAGAAAACTAGTAAGCTAGTCTTGTGTTCATGACCAGAGCGATGGCCGGATCTCGACCCCACAGCACATCGGGATTTTCAAACCCACCATATCCACGGCTATCACGGGATACTCCTATCAAATTTAAATAGTTTTTTAAAAAATAATATGTAGAAATTATATATGGTTCGACGGTATATCATTGTTACCACACGGTAATCGTCCTTACTGTTAGAGACGGTAACCCCTACCCCATGGTAGGGGTACTCTAGTGACACAATGATTTTCGTTAAATTTTCACTTAAATCTACTGTGTTAAATTTTAAATTCTCGAAAACCATTCTAATTGTCCTCGAAATATGCTTTCGCCCCGTATGGATACCTCAACATTCTACGGTTTTCGACCTATTCTCGTCCGAGGTGGATCCTGTTCGGTAGGACGTCCAGCGTCGTGAAGGGCCCATGTTCCACGGCTAAACTGTCAGATTACAGTAAACGATAACGCAGGGTGTGTTGTCCTGTTGAAACATTGTGATCCATTCGAGGTTCCATCAATTTTTGTAAGCATCCAGTGGAGCAAACACAGTCACAGACACTGTTTTTTTAGCTGGATGTCAGTGGCTTTTCTCTAAGTAAGGAGCATATGCCGCGGTCCCGTTGAGTAAGGACATTTTACTTTTTTTCGTGCAACTGTGCAACCAAAACTGTGGATGCAATGCAGAGGCAAGATGGTTCAGACATCCTTTGTCTAATCTTGTGTGCAGGACGAAGTTCAATTTCTATTAGGGACCATGTTCCATAGTTGAGCCATCGCATGATAAAATGTAGTATTTCGTTAATGTAGGACATTTTGTGTGCGTCCAGTGGCATAGTACATCCACACACTGTTATTTGATCATGATGTTATTGCGGGGGTATGTTTTACTTTACGAGTTTCTAAATGATATGTTTTTTAGAAAAAAAAATTTGTTCATTAGCATGCCTTAGAATTTTTTTAAATTAACTCTTTCGACTTTCTAATACATAATTTATTTATTTGTACTACCGAATAATTATGACAAACTCATTTCATTCATCATTCATATGCACTACTTTAGAGATAGTGATTCTGTTCATTTCTACACTATGGTTCAGTTGAGCGTCCTCTCTGCTTACCTGCACTCGTCGCTCTAACTCCAAGGATATTTTAGGACTTATAGTACTCCGTACTTCATATGAATTTGTTATTTGATATTTCAAAGAACCATTAGGGTATCCACCGTTATGTTTATATGAATTTGATAGTAGAGGTTGGAAACATTTTTCTCTTCACACAAACATAAAGGATGGATTAACGTATAACTAATTAAGCACCAACTATAAAAAATTAAAATATTAATTTGATTTTTATAAAAGCTTACATATAGTATTCTTTTTTATAAAACACATACTATTTACAGTTTGTAAAGTGTGCATGCGAAAAATGAGGGAGTTAAAAGTTGGGAAGAAAACACAACTTATTTTAGAATGCAAGAAAAATTTTCAGTTTCTATGAAACCGACTGATTTCTACAAATATAATAACAATAGTAGTAATAATTTTGACATCCATAAATATTTCGTATATAGGAGTCAACTTTTAACCTGAATTTAATAAGATTAAGAATATGCAGTTGGTTTCCGTCTCTTATATATATGTGTAAGTGAGCGTATTCGCAAGGTGTTAATTGGTGTTATATGTGCAGTGTTGTGTACGTATGCGCCTACTGTATAATAAAAACAACAACAACAGTAACAACTTCTTGAAAAAAAAACACAACAGCAACATCATCAACAACAATAATAAATAAATAAATAAATAATGCAAAATTTCTGCTTCTAGGAGAGGGGGAGCCGAGAGAGGCCAACAGGCAACAGTGCTCTGCACTCTGCAGCGCGGCCGCCTCGCTATCCGACGAGCGCCACCTACTTCTCTTTGCAGCGTCCGCGCCTCCGTCTCTCACGCCCCCCCACGAGCCGCCTCGCGCACTCACTCCACTCCCCACGCAGCCTCCGCGCGCGCCGGCCGCCGCGGTGGTGGTGGCGGCGGCGATGGATTCGCTGCGCCTCCGGCCGTCGCTCCTCGCCGCGCGGCCCCACGGTGCGGCCTCGCTGCTGCCTCTCCGGCGAGGTCAGTCGCTGCGCGCGCCCCTTCCTTCCTCTGCATGCTGTGTGATGTGAGCATGTGTGATTGGAGAGTACTTCGGTGATAAACTGACTTGGCTAGTGATGGTTTGCGCTGTTAGATATTCAGAACAGTAGTTTTTTTTTTTTTTGCATGCCGGATTTTTTAGGCTGGAACTGGAAGTGTGAACCTTTCTTCATCCGGTATAAGATGCAGAAAAAAAACCTTTTGAATTGGTAGAGTAGGAGATTTAGTTACTGAAGGTTTTTGTGAGTGATCAGCAAGCCGGTCATGCCAGTTTTATCTCATGGGAAGGCAGATTTACCCAAGGTTTATACTGATGTAGTGCAGAAAGTAGTTTCAACTTATATGTAAATGTTCTCTCCGACTCTCTCTCAGATGGTTGCAGCTTGTGTGAGTAATCACCATGCAATAAACATAACATGTTTGTGTTTGGGCAAAGTAAGTCAAACAATCTTTTCAACTGACAGAAATGGTTGACCTGATCCTGCTGTATTAATACATACGAGGCAAAGCTTTTGCCCTCTTTTTTCTTTTTTAAAAAAAGGCTGATCTGCTGCGAGGGAAGAATGACAAAACTGTTTCAGTGTTTCTTCTTTGACTGCTCCTATGTAGTACAGTGGTAGTAGAGCATCCACGGTTTTATAACATAACAAGTGATATGTGAACATAATACGCGATATGTGGGTATTTTGTTTCTCCATCTTTCTGTCATTAGCGCTTGACGTAGTTTTGAAATGCTGATTTTTCTTTTCCAGATCATTTTCTACCACTTTTATGTTCTATCCATCGAAATGGTAAAGGGCCAGCTTCTTTGTCCAGCAAAAGGACCCAAGGTCCTACCGTCGATCAATGTCAGAAGTTCTTCGGTTGGAAATCCTCCCACCACAGGATACCACATCGACCAACAGCTAGTTCTGCTGATACTTCGGGACAGCCGCTACAATCTGCAGCTGAAGCACATGATTCGTCAAGTATTTGGAAGCCAATATCATCTTCTCTGGATGCATTTTACAGGTTTTCTCGGCCGCATACTGTCATAGGAACAGTTAAGTCGTGCTGCTATGTTTCATTTTAGACACTTCAGTGTCCAAGATATATGATGAAGCTAATGTCCTTGTGTTGTGCTTTTCTTTTGTTCTCTCCTCAACTAAGAGATTTTGCTTGTTTAATCAGGCACTTAGCATAGTCTCAGTTTCGCTGCTAGCTGTTGAGAATTTGTCCGATGTGTCTCCCTTGTTCCTCACTGGTTTGCTGGAGGTATAACTTGAAGCAGCACCTTTCTTTTATATTCCCCCAAGATGGATAAACGTTTTCATTATATTGCATTGTTACACTTGTGCAGGCAGTGGTAGCAGCTCTTTTCATGAACATCTATATCGTTGGATTGAATCAGTTGTTCGACATTGAGATAGATAAGGTACTTTGAATCCACTGTAATCTCAAATGTTAATTTTTGTAATAATTGACCAGTCTTTTACTATCTTTTTCCAAACTGTTTTGGGTGCTAATATTGCTATCTCTTCAGGTTAACAAACCAACTCTCCCATTAGCATCTGGGGAATATTCTCCTGCAACTGGAGTTGCACTTGTATCAGCCTTCGCTGCTATGGTAAATAAGCTTCTTTGGTCCAGAAAATAAGAAAAGCTGTTATGTTATTCTGATCTATTCTTTAAATATGGGTCACGGAACGCTGAAATTGGTTGTTCAAGCACATGATTTGTTTTGAGCATTCCTTTTTAATGTTAGCCTTTATAACTAGTGTTTTTCATTTGCAAGAAGATAAAAATAGCAGTATGGAGATACACCTTTCTTATATGGTTGAGCAGTTGCACTCCAGAAAGTTTATTTATTACTATGTGCAGATAATTAATCTAATGCAGTTTGTTTGTACTTCTGCCATTGTGCTAATCTGATCAAGAGATATAAATGATTTGTTTATTTTGGCTCTTAGTCTGTCAGACTGATTCAGAGAGTATTCTATGTGTATATTGCAGAGCTTTGGCCTTGGATGGGCTGTTGGATCACAGCCTCTGTTCCTGGCTCTTTTTATTAGCTTTATTCTTGGAACAGCATATTCAATCAATGTAAGAGACATATATCTTTAGCTCCCGCTTTTGTATTTTTCAAATTAGTAAGTAATAGTAGAACCGATTATTTGTAGAGTCATAGTATGCCCTTTCATTGATCTTAATATCTTATCTCATGTACTGCAATGCGAAACTTTAGTAGGACAACTTATTTCCACTTTTTAAGGAATGTATTTCCAACTATAAACCAAACGGCAAAACGTGGCTCCAGAGGTTCAGTGGGCTGGGCAGATTTTACTGATAAAAAGCTTACCTTGCAGTCAGTCTCCCTTCAAAGTTTACTAGCCAAAATTAGCAATAAAAGTTTTTCAAAACGTGGCTATGTTAGAATATTCTTAAATATTGTCTGGTACTCCTTTCAGTGTATTTTTGGACCTCCAATCATCCACATATTTTTACTTAAAAAGAAAAAATGAAATGGATGCTTTGACATGAACTTGTTTTTTTGGTTCCTGCATGATTTTTTTTAACATTAATGACTTTTTATGAAGCTAGCATTTTCCGACACTTTTATTACCAAAAGAGCTGACATTTCATTTTATTCCTCCACAGCTGCCATTCCTGAGATGGAAGAGATCTGCTGTTGTTGCAGCACTTTGCATATTAGCAGTCCGTGCAGTGATTGTTCAGCTGGCATTTTTTCTCCACATTCAGGCGAGTCTTCAGTGACAATTTCAAAAATAAGAAAAAAATCATTGGTGAAAAACAATACATTTGTCAATTGCAATTGCATTTTCGTATGGAACATTATCTAAAATTAGATTGTTTGGTCTGCTCAATTTGATCGTGTTGTATTGTTGTTCTTTAGAGACTCCTAAGGCTCTGTTCTTTCTCCCCTCTTCCCAACTCACCTCTCTCGTTTTCCGCACGCACGCTTTTCAAACTGCTAAACGGTGTGTTTTTTGCAAAAATTTTCTATACAAAAGTTGCTTAAAAAAATCAAATTAATCCATTTTTGAAAAAAAAATTATCTAAAACTTAATTAATCACGCGTTAATGGATCGCTCTGTTTTCCGTGTTCACTGTGCATTTTGGAAACACTGAGCAGCGAACACAGCCTAAGTTTCAATACCTTGATCTTTATCTGCATATCTTTATTAGTACAAAGATGCTGCTCTTCTGTGCTTTCTTTAAAAGAATAAAGACTCCTAAGTTTTCACCTCTATTTTTGCTTGGAATGTCTTAAAGAATGTTGCTGTATATGTTTGGGTAATGGGAACTCTTTCTTATATTTTGAGTTTAATATGCCGTGGTTGTTGATAGCTGTAGTTAGAATCCACCAAGTAAGAGTAGACGTTTCTTTTTTGTGAGAATTACCAGCGCATTTCTCTTATTCCAGGAGCTTTTACCATGGATTATCAGATATATGAACATATGAACAGATAATTGCATAGCGTATGATCTTATCCTAACGATCTGTCCTTGCAAATATACCAGACATTCGTTTTCAGAAGACCAGCAGTCTTTACCAGGCCATTGATTTTTGCAACTGCATTCATGACCTTTTTCTCAGTTGTAATAGCATTGTTCAAGGTAACATTCTGTACTCATCTGGAATTAACTCCCTATAAAATCTAGCTGCAAAAGTGGTCGGATTCGACTTAATAAAATTCGCTGTTTCCGTGTAGGATATACCTGATATTGAAGGAGACCGTATTTTTGGTATCAAATCTTTCAGTGTTCGATTAGGTCAAAACAAGGTTGGTGCAAAAGCGCACTTCTCAGAGAATTACTTTTCTTTTTACTGATACAAACATCCGAACAGGTTTTCTGGATTTGTGTTGGTCTACTTGAGATGGCTTATTGTGTTGCAATATTGATGGGAGCTACTTCTGCCTGTTTGTGGAGCAAATACGCAACTGTATGCATCACCTCTCTTGTGACTCGGGAGCATTATTAATGATTAGTTTTGGTTATGAATTATGATTTATTTATTATTTATACATGCCAGGTGTTTTCGGAACGTCAAATTTACTCTGTTAAGCTAACCAGTATTAGACTAGATTCAATTATGATTGATTACTGCAGCCAGTTCTTAAAAGAAATAATTACTGTCAGTTCTAGCATCTTAAGCTATCTGCAGAAAGCGCTGTTTGGATGGCCCAATTCTGGCCTGGATTCCAGCTGGTGCCAATTAATTATTTTGGGCCAGGATCGATCCTGTTTGGGTTTGTATCATCTAAACAAAGCCATAACTGTTGGGCTGGGCTATTAAAATTCTTTCGACTTTTGTGCCCGGAAGCTCACGGCTGTGTGTTTTGTTGAATTTGCCTTCTACCTTTTGTGATAAACTTGTTTAGCTATCCAGATCTTTCCTAGAACGCAGTTCTAATGATTAACCTGGCACCTGTCAGGCTTTCACGGACTGTAATGTATGCCTCTTCGTGGTTTCTTTATCTTTTTTTAAGATAATGTTCCTGGTTTGTTTATGAAGTGTAATTTATTTTCTTTTTCAGGTGGCGGGACATGCAATCCTTGCTGCAATCCTATGGAACCGCTCACGGTCGATTGATCTGACAAGCAAAACTGCAATCACTTCTTTCTACATGTTTATCTGGAAGGTAATACATCGTCTCCAAACTCTGTTCCTGATCTTTCACCCACTTTCCTGTCCTCCTTGACAAATTCCTGTTACTTACTACTATACTGCCCCATCACAATCAATTGGTTCTTTACCTTCTGCAGCTCGCGTATCCTGAAACAATCCAATCACTAATTAAACGCTAACACATTTACTCCCCCCCCCCCCCCCCCCCCCCACATGGTTTGTGCAGCTGTTCTACGCGGAATATCTTCTCATTCCTCTTGTAAGGTGACGAAGGCGACGAAAGTCGATTACTCAAGGTACGGGACAACTTTGAATGCCGGAGTAAACTCACCTCTGCTATTTTCTGAAAAGCTCAAACAAACCTCGTCAATTCAGGGGCGGGTAGATTGGAATTTGGATCATGGATAGATTGATGAACGGACGCCCCATAAAATCACCTGCAAATCACTCGGTACACATGTTGACATCCTGCATCCAGATGTGATATGATAGATCATCGTCGGCACCATCATTCCTCTGAAAGATTTCGCACGGCATTTCAACCTCCAACTCCCAACGTACCGCAAAAAAGTAACTAGGCCAGGTGAGCAGCTGCTAGCCTATACATAGTAGACGTTACTTGTGGAACAGTGGTAGTACTTGTTAACAGCGGTAATAATGATAATAATAAGCTCTGGGTTTCTGTCAGCTCTGCTCATCTCTCCTTGTAGATGCTGGAAGAAATCTAGGCTTCAATTTCCGCCGTAGTTGCGTATCATTCTCCTGTATAAATACCTGCACAAGACTCAACCACTACCTTCCACTGCCATATGGCCGTGCGTGCCATACACGTATATTGTCGTGCACTACAGGATCGAATACGCGTTGTGAACTCACCGGTCACCGTGTTTGGAATTCACAGGTGTTTCCGGATTTAGTGACCCCTAATAAAGTCCGGTTACCGTCCGTTTTCGAATTTTTAATATTCTGATAATAGAAATGATTTTAACCTCTACATCAAGATGCATACAGTAGGCCACGGCTTACCACAAAAGTGCAACATAATTTGCAAATGCATTGGAACTTTGAAAGGAATTTGAATACATGATGTTAACTCTCATGCATGTTCGAATTCCTCCAAAATGTGAAGGGTTTTTTTCCTATCCTATGAAATTCCTCTGAATCAATCCTATAAACCAAATAACACAAACACGAATTATCACTTTGGATTAGATTCCTCTATTTTTCCTCTAAAATTCCTTTAATCCAATGGAGAAGAAGGAAAATAATGTTAACATGATAGGTCCAAATTATGGGTGTGACCGATCAATATAGTTGTCTGCGAAATACACATCGTACGTATGTATGGAAACAAAAGTAAGAATGAGTTGATCGATATAGTCGTATACAAATCCAATTCTATTTATAAAATCTAACTATTCCATGCAACTTACGTGGGAAAATCCACTAGCTTTATCTCAAGGTTAATGGTATCGGCAGGTACTTAGGTACCTCAACACATAGTGTAAAAATTTGATACCTACAAATACTTTTTTAGGATTGTAAAAAAAAATTATCTGAAAGAACAATGGGTGAATCCTAAAGAGAATTTTTATTATTTTTTGAACTTATTTTTGTTTTAAAAATAAACTTTTTTAAAACTTATTCTCAAAATCTGAACTGTTTAGCTACGCTAGCTCATTTGATGTGGTAAAATAACACTGTCACATCACCCGCTTCATAGTTTTGTCTTGCCCAACCAAGGTGACCAAATAATTAATTTTGCCATGTCATTCAAACCGGTATGGTAATATTATTTTGCCATGCCAGTTCAACTGACTGACGTAGCTAAAATATTCGGATCATGAAAATAAGTCTTAAAAATGTTTGTTTGTAAAATTAAAAATTAAAAGTTCAAAGAAAAATAAAAACAAAACATCGAGTGAATAGAGATATAGCCTACCTGTGCAGTCACGTGACGAGGAGTTCGAACTGGCCAGCCAACACACGGACAGGCAGACAGAGGGAGATCGCGTGACGTTGGCCAATCCGGGGATATGCACCGGTTTGACAATCTGCAGGGCTCTGCGAGAGACGTCAGACGTGACGTCGCCCATTTAATCGCCCTGCCCGTATAACGGCAAAGGCAAAACCCCAAAAACGCACGAGAAAACGGAGCAAAACGCACAGGCTACGACGCTACGTGCAGCAGCGGCCGCAAAACGCACGAGAAAATGGAACGAACAAAACGGCGGCAGCGCAGGCACCGTATACTATACTGCCATTCCAGGTGCAGAGCGAGTTTATTAGTATAGTATACGGTGAACAGGAATGGCAGTGGCTGACAGAATTCGAATCGATGCACGTCGTATATACTTCCTCGAAAAAAAAAATCTAATTCTGAGTATGAATCTGAGCACATAGGGTAGATATCCCCAATTCTCAAATGGAGAGGATGATGATGATGATGATGGGATCTTCATCGGAGTATCCGGACGGCACCTAATTAAGCGCGTGGTGATCAGAGCAGATGGAGCAGAGCAGGTAACTACTCTCGTAGGGCACGTTTAGAGGACGAGAGCCATGGTATTACTAGAGGTTCGTTACTCTCTGAACCTCTCGTATGACGGTAAAGATATATTTACTGATTCTAACGATTATTTTTTATTTCTCCCCCTCTCTTTCCGCTGGTCACTTCCTCGTCCACTATTTTCAGTGACAGAGCCAACGGTACCATCAAGTCCTGTCGAGTGGTCGGGAGTGTTTTTCGATGGTCAATCAATTTTTTAACATCTCGACGGCTACTTATATATATAGTGGCGGCGCTAGCGGGGTGGCCATCCGAACTACCCGGAACTGGCTTCGTCGCCGATCATTTTCATAGTGCCACCATCAACTCACAACCCATCACCAATTTCTGTTTTCTTTCCAACTAAAGACTTTGGCAGAGCTCTAACTCCATCTCTTTCAAAATTAACACCTAACTAAACGATTTTAGTTTCACCAAAAGGTAAGCGGAGCGGGCTAAAATAAACTGGAGAAGTGTAGCGGGGTTCATGCTATTTCATAACTACACTCCAAACCTAGTTATTGAAGTTAAATTTAGAATTTAGAGTCTACCAAACATTACCTAAATTACCTCACATGTTGTGCCCCTGGTCGATCATGCATACTTCATGAAGTGTTCGCTCTCGTCTAATTTTCTCCCCTCCACATCGGCAATACGCTACTAAAAACATTTTTTTTTGCAGATATCCTCCGATTCGATCTTAGGTAGGCTAAAAGAATGTCAGTTTGCAAAAATATTTAGGTGGTGTTCATTATAGACCCTCACGTGAAAATCCATTTTCGCAAGCAGACCTCTTAATAGACCCGTATATGAAAATAACCCTATTTACTCCCGCCTACGAAGCTGGTCACTCACACTTATATATCTATCACTACTCCACTCATTTACTCCCTCTCCCTCTCTCTTACTCTTCGCTCCTTATCCTCTTTCTCTCTCTACAGGCCAGCGGAGGCGTGCGAGGAGGGCAATGGTGACAACAACGGTGGGTCCAGCAGTGCGTGAGGAGGCCGATGAGGAGGCGCGCGTCGATGGTGGCAGTGGCATCGCTTGCTCGGGGAGAATCCTCCACCTCGGAAACACCTGGCGTCTCTCACGGATCCAGCGGCGGCAGCCTCGGGAGGGGCGGATCCGTGGCTACCGGTCTCGGGTGTGGCGGATATGTCAGGGTCGTCCTCGGGTGCAGCAGGGTCTCAGCGGCGATGACGATGGTCGCTAGGGCGGATGGGAGCAAGGGTTTCGACTTTCTGATTTTTTTTTCTGCGTTGTCTTTTTGCAGGTGGGTGGCTTAACTCGATCGTCCGCGAAAATCGATTTTCCCACGTGGTTGTGCTGCCCTTTTGAGAAAATACCGATTTTTACGTACACCTGATGGTAGGCAGGCTATTCAGATGTTTTTGAAAATGAATTTTAGCTATTTGTAAAAATCGTTTACGTAGTAGTAGTGATAGATGATGAGTTCCCTTATTGACCGGTGCATTTATCGGAGTTACATTATACATGCCGGGGCTAATTGAACAGTGGCCAATGGCGGCTGCGGAGATCCACCAATAACCAATGCACGCGTACAAACACCGTACAGTCGTACATATAATGATGTACGTACGTTTATACGCACCGCAGCCTGTGTACGACCGCTAGTAAACAATGCGATATAATGATGGAGTATATGGCGGCCGCGCCTAGTACGTATGACTTGCAATCTCTCTCTCGCACGCGCGCGTCCGCAGTTACTCGCCTGCCCGTTGTCGGCCGCCGGCAGCGGGCTCCCTCCGGCGCGGCGGCGCCAGCCGGAGATCCACATATCCACGCGATCAGCCACCGGATTAAAAGTAAGTTTAAAACAAGCTGAATAGGAAAAAACAACCGAGAGAGATTTAACACAGACAATAAGACAATCGATGGTAGGTGTACAAAAATGTATGATTATTGTATGGATAACATTCTCAGTTTTTAAAATCATGGTATATCTCACGATAATCTCATGGTTTTTCGATAACCGTACGGTTATTGTGGTAACCGTCAAACAGTAGGGTAATAGTAACCTCACCCTCCAAACAGTTTGGGAGACCCCTCACGCCGCAGGTGCCACTACTACGAAAATGATTTTTCCGTGCGACCAAAAAGGATTTTTTCCGTGCGGAGATCATGTCCGCCTGCACCCAGGTATCTGCGAAAATAAATATTTTCACGTGCGGGCGGCCCAACCGCACGGAAAAATCCGTCTTCCCGTGCAGTCGGGTTAAGTGGACCGCACGGGATAATCGGATTTTCATGTGCGGGCAAAAAATTCAAAAAAAATAAACTCTAGAATCTGGCGGTGGCGGCGTGGATCCGGCTGGCGCGCGTGCGCGTGGAGCCGGCGGCGCCGCTCCCGGCCACCGTCGCCTCCACGTCATCGTCGGCGGGGGCTGCGTGGATCCGATCAGCGTGCGTGCGCGCGGGGCCGACGACACCGCTCTCGGCTGCCTCGTCCTCGTCCTCGTCGTCGGCCGGGGCGGCGTGGATCCGGCAGGCGTGCGCGCGGGGCCGACAGCGCTACTCCCAGCCACCTCCTCGTCGTCGTCGTCGCTCGCGGCCACCGCCGGAGCTTCACGGGGGAGGGTGAGGGAGCCGCTGCCTTCGCTGTCGACTGCGCCACCCGTTGCGAGGCCAGCCGAGCCGCTTGGTGCCGCCGTCCGTGCCGACCGCTGTCCGCGCCCATCATCGTCCGTGCTCGCCGCACACACTTGACAGAGTGGGAGTGGAGAGAGAGGATATGGATGAGGATGGGTAGATAAGGATGAAATTTTGAAGTGTTGAGGAGGGAAAATAGGAGGAAGAATAGACTTGTAGGCGGATCTTTAAGAGGCCTGCACACGAAAATCGATTATCCCGTGAGGGTGTCTTAAGCCGACCGCACGGGATAATCAATATTATCCCGTGCGGTCGTATTAAGACGCCCGCACGGGATAATAGATTATCCCATACAGGTGATTACCCGGTTCTGGTGGATCGATTTTTCTAAGCGGCGTCACTTATGATCCACTTGAAATCTAGCGGGGATCTCGTACTGATAAAATATTTTCTGTAGTAGTGCACACACATTCCCATCGATCGATGCAGTGTTTTAGCGTGGCGAATTAGCGTTGGATCCATCGAGCACAGTGTCAGCCAGTCAGCCGGTCGCG
The DNA here is from genome assembly GCA_000573905.2 of Oryza punctata. Taxonomy (NCBI): domain Eukaryota; kingdom Viridiplantae; phylum Streptophyta; class Magnoliopsida; order Poales; family Poaceae; genus Oryza; species Oryza punctata. The sequence goes on from CM002493.2 coordinate 33,851,039, forward strand.
ATATATATCGATCGGATAGGAGGAGCAGTGAGTAGGGTGGGCCGCGTATATATATATGTAACATGTGGCCCTTGGGTGATTAATTGCGCATCTTTACGCTTTGATTGGACACTTGCTGATTAATTGTGTCATAATATATTACAGGGTGTGTTAATTTTCCTACCCTACCTGTCTCTCTCTCCCTATCCTTGCATGCTCCATGATGATCATGTCATCTCATCTCATTGATCTCATCCTCAATCCAGCTATTCGCCGGGCGATAATCCCAACACTACTCCAGGACAGCAAATAGAATAGTTGAGAGAAAAAAATAATCTATCAAGCGTCGCGCATTACAGAATATATATGAACTTTTACATGAAAAACCTCACATAAAAAAACCACGACCATCAGATCAAATCGCGCGCCACCAAATCACACACAATTGGTATATACTCCATCTCATATTGATCATTATATATGTTTATACATCAAGATTAAGGATAATTTAAACCGTATCGATCAGGGCGCCATGCACAACATGCACATATTCTCTCACAATGTATGCATCGATTAAAACACAATGTACAATTACATCCCTAATATGTATGTATTTTCCCGTGCACTTTAATAAAATCAGTATCCATGCGATTTAATTCGAGAAATTTTAGTTTTTATTATATAATGATCAAATTTGATAAATGAGTATATGTTAGGTTTGGAATCCCGGACAACACCAATCTCCCGGGTGGAAAGCGCGAGGCGATTCCGCGACTCTCTCGGCCACCACGCAATTCAAGTCCCCCACCGTTCGCAAGCGCTCGGCGGTATCCATTCCACCGGCCGGTGCCACGCGCGCCTCTGCCTGCCACCGATCGATCAGCACTGCACACACGGCGATCGGTCGATCGATCGAGCTAACGCTGCCACTGTAAACGCACAGTCACAATATCTGCATACGTAGTTACTACCACCACCACCACCACCACTACTAGCCGCTAATTACAAAAACGTCGTACATTGCATGTTATCGCGCGTGTCAGCTCGTGTTGCTGTGTACGCATAGCTTGTGTTGGTCCCCCGGCTAGCTAGCTTAGCTAATGGCCACTGTATGATCATGCCATGCGATGGGAGATCAGCTGTGACACACGTCTGTATTCGATCGAATTCGACGGCCGGACACACGCCGTCCTTCGATCCACTGTTTCCATTTTAAGCCCAGAGGGCGCCGGAAAGCCTGACAGTGGTGCCGGCCGTCGCAGGGGGTGAGCTAGTATATATTGTTACTAGCACCACCTGCATTGCCACCAGGCGTGTGTATAGTGGGGTTGTAGCTAGCTAGCTGTAGCTCCAGCTGAGTTCTGTGCACGTGTCAGCGTGTATGCATGCATACTGCTAGTAGGACAAATGTTTGTCAGGGTGGGCTAGCTAGCTGCTCACTGTGCTGTGTATACACTGTGCATCCATCCATGGTGAGATACTGAGCCGGTGTTCGTTTAGACTGAATATGAATATGAAGATAGATTTAGGATACAGAAAACGAGAAAATTATTAATATATGATTGATTAGGTTTTCATTTTTATAAATTTAGGAATAGATTTATTTGATAGTTTAAAGTAACTTCTCTATATAGAAAGTATTCACATGAAATATATCATTTAACAGTTTAAAAAACACGCTAATAAAAATAGAGGTAAAATCTATATCTTAAAAAAAACATTCCTCTTTTTTCATTTCAGAATATAAACATTTCTAACTATACCGCTGAACGTCCTAGCATATATTGCAGTGACAATTTGACAAAATGTTAATGGACGCATTGTATGGGAAGATAAGCATGAACATTAGCTGCACGCATGCATGCATGATGCAGTGAGGTGCAGTAGTGTGAATTTAATTACTTCGTACATGTGTGCTGCTGATATATAGTAGTACTAACCGTTTAAGTGAGGTGACGTCAAGGGTGCCCTAAATAGAGTATGCCGGCGTGTTGCCGCGCGCTATTAATTATGCGAAGGCAAGAGGTAATTAAGTACATGATATCTATAGCAGACAGAACATTAACACTTTAGTGTAATACTATATATGTACATATGTACATATATATATATGTATGTACATATACATATATATGTATATGGGGTGGTTTTTGAAACTAATGTAGATAAACATGAAGATGAAAATTAAGTGTTTTACGTAAAAATATGGTATTAACATATGATTAATTAAGTTTTAATTATTATAAACTTGAAAAATATATTTATCTGATATTTTAAAGCAACTTCCATACAGAAAGTTTCCGCACGAAACGTACCGTTTAGCAGTTTAAAAAGTATACCCGAATATCCAAATTTTCATGCAATTTTTGTTGAAGAAAGGAACGGACCTATGTGAATCCCTACTACCCAATTAAATGACATCTACTTGACTAGCTGGATGTAGATGTCGGATCGGGGTACGGTGCTATTCATCAACAGAAACAGAAATGGGGTGTGTGTGTGTTGTGTATATATATATATCTCTGTGACACTGTGCACTGTAATTTTCTTCAATTTGATCGATCATGAGTGCGTGCAACATACTCCTATTATATGTAGTGCAGCATATATATAGTAAAATATATATTCACCTGGATTCAACTCAAAAAATTGAAGTGTGGATATATATTCTTTTAGTTAATTAGCATCCATACTCCATACCTTCTTGACATTTTCGATAGAGATCAGGTGTCCTTTTTACATTTCCATGCATGCGCAGAAGTGGTACTACATATATATTCAGATGGTTGCCCACTGCAGTGCTCCTGATAGCTAGCTCTACCAGTATATCTGTCGTCTTCAAATAAACACAAATTTTTTTTCGCTGCCATATACCCCCTCCATCCAAAAAATATCAAATCCTAGTTATAAACCTAGATAAATTAATGTTTGTCTATATTCATAGGATTTTTTGCGACTAAGGGTGTACTATCTATAGTTTGTAGTAGCTAGTAAGTCTTTTTTTCTTTTACCACTCCCTAAAGCTTTGATCACCGTAGTAAATATACGTACATAGCACAAAAAGATATATATATATACTCCATGTTGTTGTCCCCTACTTTTACTACCCTGCTTGCAGAGATATCCTAATTATTGAGAGAGATCATGCCAAAGATCCTCTGTGCAGAGAGTGTAGCAGCTAGCTGTTCTTCTAACCTTCATTGCAGTACTGTAACTGTATAACTCTGCAACTCGATCGGCAACTTGTACAGGTGTTGTAAAAACCTACTCTACTACTCCAATGTATGATTCAGGCGGTGAAAATATGCATTAATTCCGATGTAGTATCCACTTGCTCCTACCATCTACCTCGGATCCGGCGATCGATCCTGCAGCGCACGTAAGTAAAGTGAGTACCTACCACTCAAGTTACGACGAAAATGCTTACGCACCTTTTAAAAAAAAAAGAATTAATTAAGGCATGTTTTATAAAAGAAGACGTCTCATTTTAAGAAAAATAAAAACTAATGTGCTGCTTAATTAATTAGGTAAAATTGGATGAATACCACAACAACGATAAGCTTTCAAGCAACTAACTTAAAATGTCACAACATCAAAATTAAGAAAACCAATCTTAACACACGCGATGTTACCACATATTGCTCACCACAAGCGAGTATCGAGCTGAAAGAATAAACATGGCACCCACATACTGGCAACGGCACAGCGGTCATCATCACACCATCAACCTTGCAATCAAGCGAATCCGACTCACCGAGTCACCGGGCACCAAGGTAAATACAACAATCTAACCCGTGCTAATTAAAGCACGGCCAGACTTATTTTATTATTATCATGCTCACAGACATGCTGAGACACGACTAAGAGCCTATTTATTTCCATAAGTTCTAGTGCTAAAGATTAGTCCCAGGGCTAAACCATAAGTCCTCTTTAGTCCTACCCTGTTTGTTTGGAGGGACTAAAAGGGACTAAAGCCTCATTAAATGACCTATCTAGTAGTACTTTATTACACCTACATGCTTCATCCATGCAACCTGCTGCTGGACCTCTTTCTCATACATCTATGTATACAACAAACATATATTGTCTCGAGAAGTTCTCATACAACCTGCTGCTAGAACTCGAAATTAGCATGAAAACAGCACACATACAACTCGAAATCAAACTCAGTTCTCATACATATATGTCCCGAGAAGTTTCAAAATTATTTAAACAAATACATACATAGCTATTTCAGATTCACTCATTACATCCAGACTAATTACATCGAAATTATTGCACATTACATGATCCATAAGATCAAAAAAGCAAGAAATTACATATTTTTTAAACTCCATAGACCATTGGCAATTGAGTCTCGAAACTGATTCATCATATTACTATCCATAGAGTTGGTTGCTTCATTTGGTTGATGGCTTTGCACAGGCAGTGGATCATAACTATCATCTTGGTCACACATGTCGAATTCCGTGTCCGCTAGTTGACTATCTCTAATGAAATTATGCAATGCTAGGCAAGCACATATTATCTTTGTTTCTCCTGTGGATAGCTTGGTAAGTGAAACAAAATCTTCCCACTTATTTTTCAACACTCCAAAGGACCTCTCTATCACATTTCTACAAGAAGAATGACAGTAGTTGAACTATTCTTTCCTATTTTGGGGCATTGTGCCTTCGTTATATTCTTGAAAATGGTAAGTAACTCCCTTATATGGTGCAAGATAACCCGGCCTGTTTAGGTACCCCGAGTCCACTAGATAGAACATCTCCTCGGGTGGCCATGGGAACCTATGACCAAATCTGTTTTGAGCATCACTAAACACCCTCATGTCATGTACCGATCCAGGCCATCCGGCAAGCACAAATGTAAATCTCATATCGAAGTCACAAATGCACAACACATTCTGACTTTTTTCCTTATGTCTATTCCTATGTTGGATAGAAGTTGCATTTGGTACCACAACTTGAATATGTGTCCCATCTAGTGCTCCAATGCAATTATCCAAATAAGGTGTATATTTTGGGGACAATAACTTGTTATGGATGGTAGTGTGGTGGGGATCTTTTGGTTTGACAATATCTCTTGCAAGTAGTACTAAAACATCCAACACCTCATCAAACTTTGATACTACTGTTGCAAGAGACCTAGCAAAACGATTCTGAGCTTGTCTAACTGATTGGGGTGCACCTACTATCCACAAAAAAGTCCTAGGGCCTCAATTGATGTCATGTTTCTAATAGATTTCAAGTGATACTTTTCCACAAGCACTTGATGCAACTTGTCAAACACAGGTCTATGCATTCTAAACATATTGCAGCAATCATATCTGTTGCCTAAACTTCTCATAACCCATTCATATCCACTCTCTGGTGCTACTCTCCTAGGTCCCTTGTTTGAGTACAAGTCGAAATAATATGCACTAATCATACCAGCTAGCAGTACCAATTGTTGCTTTCTTCTTTGTTTAATCAATAGGAGTTTCCTGAGAAGTACCTTTTTTGAATCAGCATGAATCTCTTCGCTGCCATCAACTTCTCCATTATCATCATCCTACATCAAAGCACATGAATATAAAAACAAATTATTAAACAAATGTACAGCTCCAAGACATCCTCACCCAAATGACAGTGTACAGCAACAATACATTGCAAACAAATATTAAAGTTCAGATTCATAATTAAAACAGAACAACAAATAGATGGTCATTACAACACATAGATGACAGATTACAACATAATTTGAAATGGTACTAACTGTCTAATAGCAATTCAATTGCTGCCTAATACAATTTCTTTAGCCTACACCACCTCTTCAACCACATCAACCTACCCTCATTGGTACTAATGTTCATAACATCATTCTTTTGTTTTCATGGTCAAACAGTTGTGTTGCACAGAAATACTCTACACTATCCTCAGCAGCCCCACATTCAACAGCCAACTTTTGACAGTGCAGCAATTCCTATCTTACCAAATCCTTTGTCTTTTGTTCTTTGTCACCAACTTTATCCTTTTTTTTCTCTGCAATCACAAGCTCACTCATCAGCTTGATTGTTGTCTGGCTGTCCTCTCTAAAAGTTTGTAGCAACCCCCTCATCATCTTAACCACTGGACTCTTGCTTTTCTTTGCAGGACTTGTAGCTGTAGACTGATCACAACTGCTGCTGGACCTCTTTCTGCTGGTAGTGCTCCTAGGACTGTTCCCAAAACCATCCTCACCTAAACCCCCTACTGCTGCCCCCCCAGCCCCAAGTGTTGCATCATCTTCCTCTTCTTCTTCGTCTTCTTCCTGTCCAGGTATATAGGCAGAGGTCCCATCTACTGCTACACCTTGATACATCTCTATGAGCATGTCTAAATACTCTGGATTTCCTAACCTAATTTTTTTGGTATCTAGCATTTCCTGTAATGTAATTTAAGTTAGAACAAAGCAAAGACCCTAGGCTAGATTCCTGAAACTTTTATGTTGTAATTACATACCTTTACTGTTTTTCTCCACCAAGCATCTGTATTAGTAACTTCATTATTTGGCCCTCTACCACATCCAGTCTGTTGGTTCAACCATACCCAGGCTAAATACATATTCTTTAGTTGAAGAAATCTGTTCTTCAACTGTTTGGTTGAATGCTTCAGTTTAGCTCTTAGAAAAATTTTTTCCTTCAAGTTCTTATATCCCCTAGTTGTCCATCCTCCATTGGGACAATTCCCATTCCTTATTTCCTCACAAGCGACTACACATAACAGGAATGTATTTTCCTCTGTCCAACATGCCTTGTCATAAGGGGTTTTGTCCTAAATCAGCATAAATTCAAACAATCACATATATAGTCATGATTCATCACTACTTCAAACAAACAAATCTTACTCTAAATCATCAATCACATGATTTCATAAAAGCATGCCAAGTCTACTTCCATCAAGTCAAACACATGATCTACTCTAAATCACTGCTTGAAACAAACAAATATCTACTCTAAATCACAAAAAAAATATTATCGTGCGCTGACCGTCGGTGTCATCTTCGTCATTGTCGTCGGCATCGTTGTCATCCTCTTCGGCAGGTGCGGATGGAGCAGAGGAGGAACCAGCATTCCAATATCCCCCACCGAATCCAACACCGTGCGCACCATGGTACATAGGGCTCCCATGGCCCATGACGCCGGCACTGTACGACATGGAGCCACCACGGCCAGGGGAACAAATCCCCTCATCCGGTTGCCGGCGGCAGCGACTTGGGCGGCATCCCTGCCGCGGACTCGACCCCTGCCTCTGCCACCTCTTCTACCGCCCCTGGATCCAGCTGCTGGAAGGCGCGAGGGGGCGATGTCGGATCTGGTGGCTTGGAACAGAGGAGGTATTCCTCCGGTGTCTTCTTGCAGCATGTGCTGGTAGGAGCCCAGATGGGGGAAATCATCGGCTTGGGAGTTCAGATCTAGGCCGGCTGATCCCCTTCCTGGAAATCAATAGCCGACACCAAATCCCGCATTGGCTTCGGAAGACTGAGTGAAGCCGTACTCGGCTTCGTCAACGGCGCCGGCTTCTTGGTGTGCTGCCGACTGGGAAAAGAAGTCCACCATGTCATTCTCTTGGCCGGCCTGTTGACGACGGAATTTGGTAAATCATGCATCAAATTTGGAGTTAAGACCGAAGCGGATTTGAAAGGAAATCGGTAACAGAAACAGAGTATAAATCGGCTTCGGAACTGCATCGGCTACGGTGTGCATCGGCTGATATTGAATCGGACAAGGAAGCCGATGTAGCCGATTCCGACAAGGGGATGTTGGAACCATTGTCGGGTTCGTTTAAAGTGCTTCATGAGGATTGCCGACAAGGTGAGGCGGCGGTGGCGGCGGCGGGGCCGGCTAACCCTAGCGGCGGTGGCGGATGGGGAGACCGGAGTGCGAGCAGGAAGTGAGAGAAAAGGAAGAGTGTAGAACGAGAGAGAGAGAGGTGGAGTGAATAGGGTTGGATCGGCCGGCCGGTAGTGGAGTAGGGTCGCTAGGCCTTTAGTCCCTTTTAGCACCTCCCCAAGGGGCTTATAGAACTAGATAGTTTTAGCCCCTTTTAGTGCCTCCTATTTGGTACTTTAGGGGCTAAAAGGGACTAAAGTGGAGGGACTTATGGATTAGCCCCTCCAAACAAACAGCCCCCTAAGCCAGACCAACAAAGCCCTATGGACCGAACAACTTGCTATCTTGCAACGGAGCGAAACACCACTGATAGGCTCGCACGTAGTACATTTGTATCAACTCTGACCTTTGCAATGGACAATAGCAACCAAGCACAACTTCGAGACATTGTTACTTGGCTAGCTTATCGAACGACCCAACACAATAGCTCTGACTTCCCAAAGGCCACACTGGGGTGCCAGTGCAGAACACGACTAGGAACTACCAAAACACAATGTTAGATTTTCTCAATGATGCCTCTAGGAAGGGCACGATGCCAAACTGAGCCGCCATCTCCAAGTGTTCGCTTGGGTTTTCACTCGCAGGGGCGAAGCCAACATCTGATGATTGGGGGTGCCAGCTACAAGACGTGAAAACTCACTAGCGGCTTAGTGGATGGTGACGTGGACGCGTAGTTGTTATGTCACGAAAATAAACTAATAGAAACAAGAGAACTAATGAGAAAACATGGATCACAATTCAAGCATTAATATGCACTATTATGCATAAATTTGATATGTTTGGTGGTCTCTTGTATAATTATCAAAAGGACAATATATGTTAATTTGCCGTTCACGCTAATATATATATATATATATATATATAATTATTGTTGATATAGTTTTAGATGTATTTCAACTTATGTTTACATATGCCGGTATGTACCCTAATATATTAATATATGGATGATTAAAATACACCAATTGACCACATATGACCTTGCTTAATTAACTTCCGTAACCAACTAACGAAGTACTCCCTCCGTCCCAAAAAACCTATCCTTAGGATAGGTAGGGCAACGAATTTGGACAAACAATTTGTCGACGGGTTAGATCGTAACTACAATATTTGCATAGTATGGGGATCATTGGTACCAGGGTATATGTGACACGGAGGTAAAGAGATGGGGACAATGATTTTTATACGGGTTCGGGCCCCTCGAAAGGTAATAGCCTACTCCTGTTGGCCGAAGTCGGTGTTGCTCTTATATATCGTTATCACTCGAGTACAATATTTGGGATAATCTAATCCAGCTGTCATCGACTTGGCAGCATGAATCTTCACACGTAATCGATGACAGAGTAGTCATCTTCCTCGAATACGAACTCGGCGAGATAGAGGGTAGCGCTATATCCCTCATGTCAGCTGCTATGTCACCGGATTGGGTCTGTCTAGGCTCTTCCCTCATGTTGGTGTGTGTTGATATATGTTGGCTTCTCCTTTTCCTCCTAGGGGGTCTTGTGTTTATACCAACGGATGTCCCCTTGTCCAAATAGAATTAGTGAGATACAAATGGATACGATCCGAGTAGTCCTTGTAGTTTCCAACTTGAACTTTGCTTCTCCTTCCTTATCCGGAACACCTTCCGTGTGTGAGGCATGATTCTGTATAAAACATGGTTTATGGTGCCCCCGAGTTTAACCCACAATTCTGGGGTATGCCTTATCTATAACTCTAACAGTAGCCCCCGACTTCAATGCAAATGAACGAGTTGATGTTCTTGACCGAAGACCTTAGAACAATAGTCGTCGAATTCACCTAACTGTTCTCGGATGACAGAGAAGGTGTGTAGTATGTGACAAAGTCCCTTGCCTAATCTTGATAGAGAATTTGGATTGAAGTCGAAAAATTACATCTTGGTGGGTACACCATCGCTTTACTTAGTAACCCTTGTTGAACTCAACCAACCGTTCTTGGATAGCCGAGTAGGCGTAGAGTATTGGACGAAGTCCTGATATCTGACTTAAATGCTCCGATGTCTGACTTCCCTGAAATCAGTTACTTAAAACATTTTTTTAGGTAGAAAAAGTCCCCAAGCGAACACTTAGGGGTAAAATGATATAACATGAATTGAAGAATCGAAAATAAATTGAATCTATTTATGACAATATAAGAGTGCTCTCGCTAGAGCTGCCCTCAGCAATTGGAGTATGGTACCCTTCCTAGCCCCCAGCAGTTTTTTGGAAAAGTCGTTTGTCCAGAAAGGCAGCTTGAATCTTATAACATACTGTGTTGAAGCAACGAATTCCTAGCCCCCAGCCGTGAAGTCAGGAAAACCAATTCCCGGTTACACGGCTTGTTTAATACGCTCAAATGGGAACTCTAACATAACCAAATCTGGACATGGTCATTTGACCCTTTTGGCCGGACATACTTTCAAAGTGTTAGGTGTCCCTAACTGAGGTCCAGGGGACCACAAAGCCTGCCCAACTAGCATAAAAGGACGGTAGGATCGAATTCGAGACGTAGCGATATAAGAAATGGGGATCAACAGACAAATATTGCACATTGTATATGTATAAACACTTACAGAGATTGTTGCACAACGGGTAATGAGATCGCTACCACGCTGGTCAAGAACCAGTTGTGTAGTCGTGCTCAACAAATCGCAGAGGTAGTGGGAGAATCGCTATAACCAATGGTCGAAGACCAGGTATGTAGTCGTTCTCAACTACTCGTAGAGGTGGTGGGAGGATCACTACAACCACTGGTCGAGGACTAGTTATATAGATATACTCAACCACTCGTAGAGGTGGTGGGAGAATCACTACAACCGCTGGTCGAGGACTAGGTATGTAGATATACTCAACCACCCGTAGAGGTGGTGGGAGAATCACTACAACCGCTGGTCGAGGACCAAGTATGTAGACGTACTCAACCACCCGTAGAGGTGGTGAGAGAACGCTACAACCACTGGTCGAGGACCAGGTATATAGACGTACTCAACCACCCAAAGGCAACTCGGAGAGATGGTGACAGGATGACTACCACTGTCGGTCGAGGACCAGGTGCAGTTATCCCTCGACCACTCGAAGGCAACTTGGAGAGATTGTGAGAGGATGACTGCACCCGCCAGCCGAGAACTGTTGACGATGAAATTTGGTAAGCATATGAATCGGAAACGAAGTCCAATTCGAGGTTGATTTGGAGATATGTGGGATTCTCGGAAACAGAGTGCGCATCGGCTGGAAGACCGTATCGGCTGGAACCGAGTTTGATATGGATAGCCGATATAGCTGATATTGGTTGCATAATCAATATCGGGTTCGAGGAAGAGTTTGAGATGATGTTGCCAGGCAAGGATAGAGTCCAGAATTATCAATTGTATCTATTAATTAGGATTTTATGTAAACTCCATATAGATATTTTCGGTAAGAGTCTGCCTGGGGACTTGTTTGCTAGTTGGATTTGTATTAGGACAATATGAGTCGTGTCCATAACAGACAAGTTTGTATTTTCGGGTATAAATATGAGCCCGAGATCTTATGAATAAACAACAACAGTTCAATCAATCTCGGCGCATCGCCAACCTTTTACATTTTACTTTCGACAAGTTCTTGCTTTCGAGTCGAGCTGCATCAGGTTTGATCTTCGGCAAAGAGGTAAGGCTTGTTATGGCGGTAGCATTATCGGAATTAGTGCTTACATCTTTATGACACTCTAATTCTATCTTGTGAATCTCTGAGTTATCATATACGTTATATAATCTAAATTAACAATGCTATTTACTTGCATCGGCCGATCTCTATTTAGGGCTTTGCCGATAACGGCTAAATTGACTTGTTGATTTGAATTATATAATGTATCCACCATCCCGAAAAGACAACCATCGGCTTGATTGTCTAGATATTATACTTCTTTTTATACTTAATGCTGCATCAATTAAGTTTGATCTATTAAGTTGTGTTTAGAATCATGATCTCTAGCCTGCTTTATGGTTGTTAATAAGGATAGTATCGGGGTTTCAGCCAATCTTACCTGGTATAATTGTTTTACATAGTTTCATGCTTTGTTTAATATTCTATATCTGCCTCTTATATTAGGATCCAATCTAATATAAATATATTGGACTTATTGTCAATTTGGTTGACGATAGTTAAATATATTTGTTGCAAGAGAGTATCCTAGTATAAGATTGTATCAGAGCAATAACCGATACATGCTTAAATCTGGACATCGGCTATAACATGAGTAGATATAATCATTATTTCATGTTGTTTTAGATTTGGGCAATTTATACTGTCTTAGTTAAGTCCAATCTATCCCAAATTCTGATTTCTAAAGTAATATTGATTTATAGATTATATAATACTGATATTTACAGCCGATGGATCAAGTTTAGGGTTAGTTCATCATCGAATATACCTTACAGCCGATTCATGTTATAATGCATCGGCTAGGTTACATCACGTTATGATGTCGACTGCCTGGCCGATCGATTATCGTTTAGTAATAGAACTTGCATGTTTCATCTTGTTGATTGCAGGATCAAATTAACTAGCACGCCTTTGAACCCAAAAGCAAGCTTTGGACCTGCACTAGAGTAAAGCAAATCTCTCAGGCCAGTGTGTGTTTTTTGCATCAACAAGAACCAAGTGTAGTTATCCCTCAACCCCTTAGTCGACTCGAGGGGTGGGAAGGAAATTGCTACTACCACTGGTCGGAGACTAGGTGTAGTCATCTCTAGACCACCCAAAGGCAACTCTGATAGGTGGTGAGAGAATCGCTACAACGTTGGTCAAGGACCAAACGTGTAGTCGTATCTCGACCACATTTTGGGACGCTTGAGTTGGTTATTACATGTGTATCTCATGTGGCCAACATGACTCACATACCCAACTTATAAGCATATCGGACATCTGCTCGCAGTTATGTTGGGTGATCAAGCCGACAACATTCGCGAGAAGATTGCATGTAGTGACCTTTTCACAGATAGACCGTCAATCTTGGATGGTAGGTTTGGTCCGACCACCCCACACATGATTGAGAACGTTCTCAATAATGGGGTGTACTCGATTGGTGCCTACATGAGTGCTCGGTTGTTCCTGGAAAAATATTTCCTAGATGACAAGATATATAGCAGGGAGTATCGAGCGTGTACTCAAAAAACTGTATAAATCTTCTAGTATTACTAGGATATAATGAACAGATTCAGATTAAATATTAGGTACTATGTAATCCGTAAACAAGCATGATTTATACAGAAGAAAACAGAGCAAGCCCCCAATATTAGACCGTTGTCGGTCTATTCACTACTATAAAAACCTTCATAGGGATCGCCTTATAGGTGCCGGTTCATTTAAAACCGGTACCTATAGGCCTTTTCCCACCTCCGCACGATGAAAAAATAAAAAACGACACCTTTAAACACTATAGGTACCGATTCTACAGAAAAAACCAGCACCAATACTATAGGTGTCGGTTTTTTAAAATAACCTGCACCTATAATATATTATATGTACCGGTTTTCTAAAGAGCCGGCACCTATAATATATTATAGGTGCCGGTTTTTTAAAAAAACCGGCACCTATCGAAACTGAGCCGAGCCGGCAATCGGATGAGCCAGCGGGCCCCACCACGATGAGGCGACGAGGAGATAAGGTTCGATCGCGTCTCTCTTCTCCCTGTCTCCCTCCCTTCTCTCTCGCTCTCTTCTCTCTGTCCCTTCTCTCTCGCTACCGGCGGCTGGCCGGCGGAGGCGGCAGCGGCGGCCGTGCCCTCCCCTCCGCTAGATCCGGCGGGAGGGGAGGCGGCGGCGGCAGGAGGGGAGGCGGCGGCGGGAGGGGAGGCCGTGCCCTCATCTCCATCTCTCTCTCTATCTCACCCCCTCTCTCTCCACCGCGCACCACCCAGTGGCTGCAGCTGCCCGACGGCTAGAGGGGAGGGCAGCACTGATGAGAAGACTCAAATGTGCCGGTTTAGGAACCGGCACCTTTGAGGTATACGTTTTGCAAAAAAAAAAAAGCCCGGTCGGCTCACCAAATATCAGTGAATCAACGAATCAAATATCAACAATGGCGCAGCCGGCAAGCGAAGGAGATGGTTGGGGGTACTCACCGGTGGCAGAAGCGATAGGGCGCTGACCACCGCTGCTCACCGGTGGCAGAAGAGACAAGGGAGCCTGCCACCATCGCTCGTGGGGAGCCCGCCGCCGTCGTTGCCGCTGCCTACCCCTTGCCGGATCTGGCGGAGGAGAGGGCTCCGCCGTCGCCGCTGCCTCCCCTCCCGCCGGATCTGGCGGAGGGGAGGTCGCCACCTCCGCCCGTGAGCCACGCTACCTGCTGCCGCTACCCTTCCCGCCGCCGTCGAGCCATCGCCGACTCCCCTCCCGGTTGGATCTGGCGGAGCGGAGGCGCTGCTGCCTCCCCTCCCGCTGGATCTAGCGGAGGGGAGGGCGTCGCCGCTGCCTCCCCTCCGGCCGCCGGGCCGCCGCGGGCTCCCCTCGAGCCGTCGAGCAGCCGCAGCCGCTGGGTGGTGCGCGGTGGAGAGAGAGGGAGTGAGAGAGAGAGAGATGGAGATGAGGGCACGGCCGCCGCTGCCGCCTCCGCCGGCCAGCCGCCGGTAGCGAGAGAGAAGGGATAGAGCGAAGAGAGCGAGAGAGAAGGGAGGGAGATAGAGAGAAGAGAGACGCGATCGAACCTTATCTCCTCGTCGCCTCATCGTGGTGGGGCCCGCTGGCTCATCCGATTGCCGGCTCGGCTCAGTTTCGATAGGTGCCGGTTTTTTAAAAAAACCGGCACCTATAATATATTATAGGTGCCGGTTCTTAGAAAACCGGTACATATAATATATTATAGGTGCCGGTTATTTTAAAAAACCGACACCTATAGTATTGGTGCCGGTTTTTTCTGTAGAACCGGTACCTATAGTGTTTAAAGGTGTCGGTTTTTTATTTTTTCATCGTGCGGAGGTGGAAAAAGGCCTATAGGTACCGGTTTTAAATGAACCGGCACCTATAAGGCGATCCTTATGAAGGTTTTTGTAGTAGTGACTATAGCTCTAGAAAGCTATAGGTAGAGAAAAAAGGATAACCACACCACTTTGGTCAGCATTGCAGTGGACAATATAATTTATTAATTTGTTTATTAGCATGCTCTGAAGATAAAGACCATGAATGTTTTGTGTTTAGCAATAGGGTGTCAAATTATTGGATACGACCTTGCGAACTGATACGTACACAGCTGCAAAAATCAACAGAGGCAAATTTAGGTAGTGCTATGTCACGTTGCTACGTTTAATTAGGAACCACGAAGCGTGCACTACTTGTACGTAAGTATGACTGGTCGAGACAGCTACTATAGCAACTGTAGCAGTATTCTGTGCAGAGAGACCGTGTGACAAAAAAGCCATGCATTTCGGATATATATAAACATCCTACTACAAAATCTCTAATAGGTGTTAGCTCATAAGTACCGATTCATTTAAAACCGATAGCTATAGATATTTTCACACCTTCACATAATAAAAAATTATAGAACCGGCACCTGTAATAATTATAGGTATCGATTCTAAAGAATAACTGGTACAAATATTATAGGTACGAGTCCTTTTAAAAAACCAGCATCCAAACAACCAAATCAGCCGAACCATACATCTTTTTAGCCAGCCACTGTCCCACCAATGCTTCCTGATCCACATCCTTCTCCTCTCCCATCCTCCTCTCCTCCACCTTCCACCTCCTCCTCCACATCCACCGAAGACCCTTCAAACCCCTCTCCTGCAGGTGTGGCGGCAGCAGTGACGGTGTGGGTGCAGTGGCAACAGTGACGATGGCGCGGGTGCGGCGGCGTGGGTGCGGCACCGCCTTCCCTTTATCCTCGCTACCACTGCTACTGCACTACGAGTGGAGCTAACGCAGGAAGTTGTGGAGGTCTCCCTCGTCGCGCACCTCTCCGACGCCGATGACCCCGACCCCGCACGTCCCCACGCTCGTTCGGAGCTCTTAGCCACCACACACGGCGGCGAGATCCAAGGACCACCACCGTATGGCCTCGGTTGATCTGTGTCGTCCCCTGCGCACATCCTCCCCTAAACCCTCGACCCCGCCGCGCCACCCGGCCGGGATCACCACGTCCCCTCCGCAACCTGCGGCCGCTGCTCGACGACATCTCCTGACCCTTGGTACGCTCCTCCCTCGTGGACCCTGATGCCTGCGTCCATGCACGACCAAGGCCTTCTCGCTCGTGCCCTTGTTGGAGTCCACGAGGAGCTAGCTCCACAACAGCAGGCACCACCCCGAGCTCGATGAAACACCGTATATATTTTCTTTTTGTTTCGAAGATTATTATCGGTGTCAGTTCTATAAGTAAAACTGTTACCTATAATCATAGGTATTGTTTCTATAACCAGCAGCTATATATATCAACCGGCAAAGTTGCCTCCAAATTGATATTAATAGAGGATCCTGTAGTAGCTAGTGACAAGTACGCGCATTGCATGCTTAATTAATTAACAAAGCTGATGAATGACAGCTCCATTTTTGCTTTCTTCTACCTATCTCTGTACCAACTCCCTCCCTGCCCGGCCGTGCGCCAGAGCAGAAGAGATCGACGTACATGCCATGCAATGCTGCCTGCCGCCTTCGTCTACATGAACTTTACTACTATATTCTTCTGCGTATAGTACATTACAGCTATCCATGCACGAATCAATGCAAGAACACAAGAACAAGCTAGAGCTCTACTTGTCCTACCCCTCTCACTTCCTCCCAAAATAAATTAAACCATTCTAATATGGGATATCATATAGGGAAGTGATTTCATCCCTCGAGAGAATATCACGTCGTTTCGTACATGCCCCACCTAAATAGTTACTAAAAAAATTATTTTTTTCAAGATAGATTAATATGAAACATATCACTCTATAAACATGCAAATTAAAATTCAACTTCTATAAGTTGTAACAAAATTAACAAATATATATGTGAATGTATAATAATTATTTTCAATTTAATTTGTTCTTTTTGTTACAACTTGTAGAAGTTGAATTTGGTCTTGCATGTTTGTAAAGTGATATATTTCATATTAATATATGTTGTTAATTTTTTTCAAATTTTTTATAACTATTTAGATGACATGCAAATAACGATGGGATATCTTCTCGATGGATGAAAATCCATATCCATATTATATATCATAATACTATAAATCTGAACATGTATCTATTCACATCTCATATTATATTGATTTAATATTTAAATTCTTAGTATTAGAGATTGGTTTATTTTTTGATGAAAAAAAATATGGATCAGCTAGCTAAGTCAAGCTCATCCATCATTTTACCGCGTTTTGCCACGGCCGTCCCCAGCCACCGGCCGGCAGTAGGACGTCGTCGTACCACCACGCAACGTGGCACGTACGTACTATACATACGGATGTGCATAGAGATACGGCGACCGTATAACACACGCACGCGTATGTGTGTATATACGTACAAGTAGGTACAAGTGACATCACGTACGTACTCGTATATCCATGCGTACGTATATCATGCACTGTATGTAGTACTGTACGTATGAGCGTGGGTGGTGGCCGCCGCCGACGGCGACGCTGCAGGGCGGCCGCCGGCCATGCGTTGGTTTCATTTCAGGACTTCTGCAGGTTATGATGAAACCTATCATGGCACATCCACAAATGTCAAAAGGAAAATAAAAGAAAAAAAAAATCAATGTGTTACCAGCTCAAGTTCAAGTACGTGCTACCTAGAAGAAGAACCTAGTATCTAGCTAGCTACTTCCTGTTTTAAAATAAGTTTATTTTTTCATCTATTTCAGACATAGAAATAAAAAGTAAAATCTATACCTAATTAAAAAAGTATGTAAAGATTCCGATCGTCCGCTTCATCCGTCGTCGTCTGAGTCCGAGTCAGCCGATTGCTCCTAACCCCTTTGCCCCCAATTCCCAAAATACATGAATCACAAAATCACTCAATTGCAATCCTAAATCAAAATCAAGAATCCCCACAAAATCAACATCCCAAATCAAACAACCTTTGTACTATGATTACTAAATCAACATGAGGCCACACCAGAGAGGGAAGCAGCCACCGCCACCAGCATCGTACCCCCGCCATCGCTGCACTGCGTCGAGCCCTCGCCGTTGCCGCGCCATGCCGGTGAAACGGGAGGGAGATGGGGAGATGGAGCGTCGCCGTTGGTGGGGAGAGGGGGAGGAGAGGGAGCTGCTGGTGAGGGGAGGCGCCGCCGGCAGGGTAGGGGGAGGGGGCGGCGGAGGGTGGAGCCGCTGCCGACACCGTCGTTTTGACAGAGAGAGAGGAGGAGGGAAAATTATTTTAGGGTTAGGATTTGGACTACTGAATATTTATATATAGGTCGGGATCAATCGGGACCGTCCATAAGATCAAACGGCTCCGGCTTCTCCCGCGATGGGCCAGGCGCCGTTCCCATGCCGTGTGGGCCGCCTCATGAGCCGCGTGTACGCACATAAGAAGGCCGTAAGTTTGGGCCGGGCTAAAATCAGTTTTATTTCTCTCTTAGTGATTTTAAGTATTTTCTATTTTCAGAAATAGCATTAGTATCATTTTAATTGCTTATGATTGCTTATTAATTTAATTCTAGCTAAATTGAACCAACTAGAAATTTGGCTAGATGTTTCTCATGATATGTATTTATTTTATGACCAACTTTGATTATAAATTCATATAAATTTTATTTATATTCATGTTTCTTAATTATTTATACCCAACAGTGACATAATTCATGAATTAATGTTTAACTATGTAATTAATTGAGCCAACACAAATTAATTATTTTCATTCATCCACGTGTTTCGTGTTTTATGTGTTGCATAAAAGATTTTTAAACACCTGATTAACAACACTAACCCACACGCCCTCCGTCCCCACACTCACGATGTATTCATCGCGTACGCCAACCAAAGGAAAAAAATCAGGGATCAGAGATCGAATCAAATCCTAATCGCGTACAGCGGGCAAACAACAAAATCAAATATAATATCGATTAAAAACCCAATCACGATAAATATCAACCAAAAATCTATATCAAATAACACAAAAAAATTAAACCACAGTAAGGAAGTAAGGAAGAAGTATAATATATAGTGATCCAAAAACATTTTTACCCGTTGCAACGCACATGCTATTTTTGTAGTAAAATAAAATACTCCTATGATATAGTTATTTCACTATTTATCTACTTAAAATGTATTTATCTTTTATTTTTATAAACTTCAATACAATGATTGTTCTAAAATAAACTTATTTTAGGAAAAACTGTCGAGACTAAAAATAACTACGACGAGACCGTCGCTAGGTAGTTATATGCATCGACCTCACTCTGGTTGCTACTAGTACATGTCTTTTTTCTTCTTAGAATTTTCTCTCAAATTACTTATCTGATCTATAATCCGATTATATCGTTGTGTTCGTTGCAATTAAATCTTTACAATAAGGTCTTACATGATTATATTCTAATAAAAAATATCTATTTGTAAATTACTTTTATTATATATGTAAGTTACTTTTACCATATATATAAATTACTTTTAGATTTGATTAAATTACTTCTTGTACATTCATAATGTTGTGAGTTATTTATTTTATTATATTTTTTAGACAATTTCATAATTTATGCTGATTAAATTTAATTTCTAGATAGACTCATGTTTTTACCCTCAGAGCATATTTACTTCTAATGTCGTGACAAGTTAATTTATTTTTGTTTTAAGTTCTATAATATATGCAAATTACTTTTAGGCTTTATTGAATTTATTTTTATATGTCTAACAAGTAATTTAATGAAATCTAAAAGTAATTTAGATATATTATAAAAGTAATTTGAATTTTTTTCAAAAAATATAATCATGTGAGATCTTGTTATAAAGATTTAATTGTTACGAACACAGCGGTGTAATTGGGTCGTAGATCGGATTAATAATTTAAGAGAAATTTTTGAAGCATAGGTGGTAGAAATATATTTCTCTACTTGTTTGATGGACTATATTGACGAGTGATACCCACGACCCGTATTGTAAGGGCATCCACAATGTAGTACAAAAGTAGTTCATAAGCAATAAAATATTTCATTCAACCACCTAGCAAGATTGTAGAACTAGTTCATAGCAAGAAAATAACAAAAGCTATCCATAAGCATATGGGCTGCCCATAGATAATAAAATATGTTATTTATCTCTACCTCCTCTATCCTCCTAATGCTATTTGCTATCTATAAAGTCTATATATGTGGGTCCCATCTATATGGACTACTTTTGCTATATACATTGGAGATGCCCTAAGGGTTTTGGGGTACGTCGATACGGGGATCTACACGAGACGATATTAAGCACACAAGAGACAAGAATTATACTGGTTCAGGCTCCTCGTAAGGTAATAGCACTAATCCAGTTTATATGAGATTACGATGGAACCACAGAGATTACAATAGAAGACAACAGAATCGACGAGTTACCGACTAGACCCTGATCGAGATCAACTCGATGAGATCAATCGGCTGTAGGCTTCAAGTTCTCTGGATTGCGTCACCGTGGGAGTGGCTAAGCTATGATTCGATACCTCTGCACCCCCGGGAGCCTTGTATTTATACCGCAGATACCTTAGCCTCCAAGTAGAAATCGAGGAAAACCTACCCACATACGAGATCATAGAACTCTTATCTCCTCATAATAGAACTCCAATACCTCTAATTAGGGAGAAGTTTTCCGTATACGACTAAGTAAATACTATAATCGTAAGGAACCTTCTCGTATATTTGAGGTTATCCGTATCTGTATACTTCATAACCCTAAGGATAGAAGATATGTCTTATCCGTAACCCTAACAAACTAGTGCTAGTTGTTAAATAGATTCTTCCAGTGAATATCCTGTCGCTCGTTAGCACTAAAACGAGATGCCTCTCGATTTAGATTTTTTTTCCAATAATAATTGTAGAACAGAGGGAGTAAGCTAGCTACTCCAGTGCATATAGAGCTACTATCTTGATAGATAGATCGATGGATCTTGATGAGAGCTACAGGAGTAGTAGTGTGCGCATGCGTGTGATGGATGGATGGAGATGGATGAACAGTGAGCTGCTAGCAAGTGTCTCCCTCTCCATTATGACGCTATGGGGCCAAATCTTTGAGCCCTCTGGAATTAGGATCCTGCTTCCTGCCTGCCCCATCCGTGTCGAATTCAATGGATGCCATTGCTTATTTGCCTTCCCTTGCGTTGCATTGCATTGCATGTGGAGTTAATACTAGATCCACGTAGCTATATCTTCCTATGTACTGTACCATATCCCAATTTTGTTCCCTTCTTCTTGTTTTTTCATACACATATATTACCCCCATAAGTTCACACATTCAGTTAATCTTTTTACTATATATTTTACATCATTGATATATAAAACTTTACTGGAAGCAATGATGCTATATCTACTCGTATATATCGTACGTGGATCTCCCGTTTGCCAACGTCGATGATATTTATTTATATCTCTTATTGTTTTTTGAATGGAATCAACTAGCATTTAGTTAGGGTGTGTCATTTTTATTGAATATAGCCGGAGATATGAATCGTAATTAAGCCAGTAACATGCAGGTTGCGCATTGATCATACATGTACTGATATATCCGTCTCTCAACATTGGATATATACTAGCTCTAGCTCAGCTGCTATGCAGATCAGACACAGGAGGGTGTAAGTCAAATAGGAAACATGCAAGGGGCTAAGTACACGTACGCGATCAATTTACACGCAAGAATCCAGCACAAATTAATATATATATCGCATGTGTAGTTGCACGAAAGATTGCATCAAACGCAGCATGAATATATGTAATAGCCAGCATCAAATGCATCGCCACGTACGTACGATGAAACCACCACGGCCGTGATCTCATATATATTCCTCTCCCCTGCATGCAACTGTAGCTAAGCTGTACATACTCTCTCCTAGCTACAGGGCTACAGCTAAGAAATTAACTAATTAATTGGTACATTAATTTACACTGAGAGTACTTAGTACTATAATTAATTAATCAAACGGCAAACAGCTCCGATCTAGCCGTCGATCGATCAATCGAAGGATGCAGTAGTGGATGCTGCAGACATTCTCATCGTGCAGAAAAAAATTAACTGTCTCCTGCAAAACTGTAAGGCTGCAAGTCAGCAACTACGTGTAACCAGATTTTACTACTCGATCAGTATGGATGCAAGGAGAATTTACCTGCAGGGAGCTGTACGCCCGTTTTGTATGTGTAGGAACGGGAAGGAATGTAATATGTGCAGATGGGAAGTGAATGCATTCGTCCATGCATGTGTAATTGCTATACCAAGCTATGCCTGGCATGCAGACATTCCTGTTTTTTTACCGTTTACCTTAGCTACTACCTCTCTCTGTCTCGTCTGCACAAACTACTGTACATATGTATTATTGTCATGAGTGATACGGTAAAAACAAAAAAAAAAAAACAGAGGAGAGAAAAGGAGAGGTAGTGAAAGTTAGCGTATCTACCTTGTCCTCCAGCATATCTATGTCGGGTTCCGTGGAAAGACAGAAAAAATAAGTTGGTGAAAGGTTTAGCTTTGCCTGCATATATATGCATGTTCTGTGTGTTTTACTACTGCTATTGATTTCTTTCTCTGAATGAACAGGAACTGTGCATTTTGGTAACTTAACTGGAAGACTAATTAACCACTAGAGAGCTTATTCCTAGCATTCTAATAGTGACCAATAGCCTCCCTTTCAAGCTAGATTGAAGCCTTAATTGGTGAACAGGAGCTAGCTGTGCATTTCGGTAACTTTGAATACTAAGGCCGCGTTCGCACCTCCCCTTTCCCAACTTCTTTCCCTCGTTTTTCGTGCGCATGCTTTTCAAACTACTAAACGGTGTGTATTTTGTAAAAAGTTTCTATACAAAAGTTGCTTAAAAAATGAAATTAATCTATTTTAAAAAAAATAGCAAAAACTTAATTAATCACACGCTAATGGATCGTTCCGTTTTTCGTAATCACTATGCATGTTCCTATCTCCCTCCTACGAACGCTGCCTAATTAATAACTGTGACCTCTG
This sequence comes from Oryza punctata, assembly GCA_000573905.2. Classification (NCBI taxonomy): domain Eukaryota; kingdom Viridiplantae; phylum Streptophyta; class Magnoliopsida; order Poales; family Poaceae; genus Oryza; species Oryza punctata. The sequence continues at coordinate 33,874,014 of CM002493.2, forward strand.
CTGCATTATTGTCCTTAAGTAAGCCCTGACAGTGATCTACAAGAGTCCTCCCTTCAAATCTTACACTGCCGTAGAACACCTTATTGCAGACAATTCAAAACCATTATGTGACACAGTTTTTAACCATCATGATCAGTATTTAAGAAAGTGTTTGTAATGTTTAGAACTGTTTGTAATACAGTTTTTAGATAGTTTCGCGAAACCCACTACGTCGAATAATCCAGAAAATTGTTCTCTCTAGTAGTGTACTAGTATTAATTGGTTATTGGAAGTTTAGAATCGACTTTGGTTTTTCAGTTAATTGTTATTAAGATTGAGACATATATATCTATGGTGATGCAAATTGTTGGAATAATTAAAGTGCTTTCTAGTATATATACACATGCATATCTTCGTTTAAATTTGTGTTTTCTGAACAACGTACAATAAATCTCGCTACCGACAATTTCTTTATTTTTCAATTGGTTATTCTCCTTGCTTATAGTCTTGATTAATGACATAATCAAACATACTGATTAGCTAAATTACCATTGAAGTGAAGTGCAAAAATCCTTTTTTTTTACTTAATTCAGTCACAGTTGAACTTTGCTGTCTCGGTTTTGTAATTTACTGTTACAAACTGATTTCATATTATATATTGCATTTATTAGTACTGCCCTTTGAGATATGATGAGGGACGTCCAAAGTCCACAGCAGGTAATATTGGTTTACGGATTATTCAATCATGCATATTCACTGTCCATAACTAAATTAGGAGCATCAATGGCCATTATATGGAGTGTTGTGCATGTTTGTTGTTAAGGCTATATATGCGTTTAAATTTGTACTGGACATATTAGAAATCACTATTGGTGCCAACAATATGAACATATGCATGTGGATAACCGTGCCTTTGGTGAAAGCCACATAGATGCGTGGAGTAGTACACAATGGTTTTTCCAATATAAAGGTAATACCCATGAAAACTTGAGTTTAGCATTAATAATCCACCTACAGAATGGAGTACAAGCTCATCAAGATCCTCCTCCCAGTTTTATTTACATCATTTGTCGTTGTAAATATATGTCTTAAAACCAACTTTTGCATGAGTTTAGAAAGTTATGTATACTTCTACATGTATACTTTTTCCGATTACATTAAAGATACACACGTACACGCTACTACATATCCACGAGTACACCTCTAAAAAACTTAAAAATATTAATTAAGGCCAGCGGTAAATCTCCAACCTCATTAAATTCCTACCCAAAACACATCCCATTACACTCTACGAGTGCACTCCCTCTATACAACCTCAAAGAGGTGAAAGCGAAAGGCAAATTCTTGACTTCATTAAATTTTTACTAAAATACACCGTGTGCGTGCAATATCTAAGAGCATTTGAATTTGAACTCTGTTGGGTAAAGTCATAGATCCACGACTCCAACACCACAGTATCAATACTTTTCCTTTTTACATGTATATTGACTAAGCTAAAATTGCAAATGACAATGCATTATATTTTTTTGGAGCCAAGAAACTAGGCTGCATATTAAGTCAAAGCGGCAGAACTGAGGATTTCGCACTTCTCCATATGTGCTGACTCACATATTAGTGAGAGTGTGAAATATGGGGTTCATATATAATAGCTAACCCTAAGGCTAATTAAGCCTTAAGTTATGCCCTCACCCCAGGTCTTGATAGAGTTTTGAGTGTGTAATTAACTTAACTACTCTTAATTAATAGTACTACCGAACCAACATAGGGAACCCAGGCTACGGAGAGGGAGAAATGGGGCTGGATGTGCAATGGCCGGGAACACACTTTACCTTTGTATCAGCTGTGCCGGCCCGGCCTGCCTGCAACTGCATGCTCTCTGTGTTCCTCTGCACAGCAAACAGAGACGGCTGGCTGGTTATCTGTGCAGTAGTAGTCCACATCCATGTGTGTGTACATCACTATCAACGTCCTGATCATACTGTGCCCAAGATGATATGCAAAATGCCAAAACTTATATACTACTACTACATCTGGCCGGAACACATATATGCCAATTGCCAAATGCTGGTTTGGCATGCACAAATCCCATCTGATCCCCACTGTTCTCCTGCAAATAACCTCAAAATAGTTCCACACAAGAAATGGAAATAATGAGGATTGCCTCTCTCTCTCTCCCTCTCTCCTGTGTTCTATACTACACTTTCACAACATCTACTTCCTTGTTTTCACGTGCAAGTTTTCTAATCTGCTAAATATTATATTTTTTATAAAAAATCTACAGGATATTTGATTTAAAGAAATATTAATCAAAATTGTTAAGTTTTTAGCTAACACTTAATCAATCATGCGTTAATCCACCTTTTCGTTTTATGTGCCAGAGGCAAAGGATTACCAAACCCCTCTAATTGAACACAGTCTAGAGTCCCGTAATTTTCTGTGTATCTTAATTTATCCTTATTTTCGTTTGCACATTTTTCAAACGATTAAACGGTACGTTCCATGTAAAAGATTTATATATACATAGAATTTACTTTAAAATATCAAATAAATCTATTTTTAAATTTATAATAATTAATACTTAGTTTATTATATCGTAATCACTTCCCCGTTTTACGTGGCCACATTTAGTATTCATCTGCCACAAAATCGAACGAGGCCTAGAGTAAAAGAGATTTAATCCTTTTAGAAAACTTATTTTATAAATAGACCTCTAAACAAACTTATTTTAAAATGGTTCTTTTCATGGCGTCAACGTCATTAGCGCTATAATCCAACATGACGACGTCAATGACGTTGACTCCATCCCCCTAGCTCCTGATGGAAGCTAAGTCACTAATGTGAAGGGGGACGATAATAATGTTGTTGGCGCCGAGAATCAATTTGTAATTTTTCTAAAAGGACCTATAATAAAAAAATTACAAATAGGTTCTCAGCGCTAAGCATCATTTGCACCAAGGACCTATTCGTAAATATTTTTCAAATTACAAACATATCCTTTTCTGCTACAAATAGGTTTTTTAATTTTTTTTTTTACAAATAGGTTCTTGGTACCAGTGATATTGACGTTGTCCCGCTTCAAATGAGTGACTTAGATTCCACCGAATGTCTAAGGGGATAGCGCTAACATTAGTGGCGCTGTCACGTTGGACCATGGCGCTAATAACGTTGGCATCATGAAAAGATCTAATTCTAGAATAATTTTTTTAGATATCTATTTATTTATAGAATAAGTTTTTCAAAATGATCAAAAGGTGAAAAATCCAGGGTGCGTGTGTATGTTTGTGAGTTTCTCTCTCCAAAACAACCATGGCGACTTGTTGCACCGAAAGAGCAATGGCGCCGTGACGAGGCGACGTCCGGCGAGGTGGACACATGCCACTACCGGACAAGCAACACGCCAATAGTTAATGCCTCTTCTCCCTCCTCTGCCTTTTTAACCACCCCTGCAATGCAACCCCTCCTCCTCCTCCCCCTCTCCCACAAGCTCACACTCGCACACTAGCCTACCTCACTCACTAGCTCACTCTAGCTCGAGCTCTACTTCGTTCGAAGCCACGCCACGCCACGACGCCGACGACGAGGCGGGCATGATGAGCGGCAGGATGAACGCGGCGGGGGACGAGTCGTCGTTCCCGTTCGGGGCGATGCAGGCGCCGGGGGGGACGACGTACGTCGGGTTCGACCATGGCGCGGCGGCGGTGGCGGCGGCTGCGGCGGCGGCGCAGCGGGCGGGGATGCAGCAGCAACACCACCACCACCACCACCATATGTACGATGGTTTGGACTTCGCGGCGGCGATGCAGTTTGGCGGCCAGGAGGCGCCGCAGCTGCTGGCGCTGCCGCCGAGCATGGCGCCGATGGCGGCGCCGCCGCCTATGCCACTGCCGCTGCAGATGCCCGTGCCGATGCCTGGCGACGTGTACCCGGCGCTCGGCATCGTCAAGCGCGAGGGCGGGGGAGGCCAGGACGCCTCCGGGAGGATCGGGCTCAACCTCGGCCGCCGGACATACTTCTCCCCCGGCGACATGCTCGCCGTCGACCGCCTCCTCATGCGTTCCCGCCTCGGCGGCGTGTTCGGGCTCGGCTTCGGCGGCGCCCACCACCAGCCACCTCGATGCCAGGCCGAGGGCTGCAAGGCCGACCTCTCCGGCGCCAAGCATTACCACCGCCGCCACAAGGTCTGCGAGTACCACGCCAAGGCCTCCGTCGTCGCCGCCTCCGGCAAGCAGCAGCGCTTCTGCCAGCAATGCAGCAGGTAACCAACCTCACCACCGCCATGAAAAAACCTCCAATAGAGTAGACTAGCTACTAATCCGCCATGACCGAGCTACAGCTTTCTTTCTTTCTTTCTTTCTCGCCATGACCGGTCTCGGGATCGATGGAGAGAGACAAGCGGAAAATCGAGCAGGAACCGAATGAAAAGCTGCGCTGCGCTGCGAGCTTTTTCTTGATTCCTTCCTCCTCTCTTTCTCTCTCTTTCTCTGCACTGCCACGATGCGACGATCCGGTCTCAGGCCTGTGCGTATCTCTCTGCGTCGCCTGCATGATATGCTTTTTTCCCCTCTCTTTATCTCTGCTGCTGCTGCTGCTGCTGCTGTTACTGCCATCCCCTCCTCGCATTGACCAATATTGCAGCAGCATTATTCGTATATACGGTCGTATAGTGTACGTATATATGTTGTATGATGTAATAGAAGTTGTGTGTATAGGTTGTGTTTGATTGTGACATTGTGGATGTACGTACATGTGTGGGCTAGGTTTCATGTGCTTACGGAGTTTGATGAGGCGAAGAGGAGCTGCCGGAAGCGGCTGGCGGAGCACAACCGTCGCCGGAGGAAGCCGGCGACGACGACGACCACCGCGGCGGCGGCCAAGGACGCGGCGGCGGCGGTAGCCGCCGGGAAGAAGCCGAGCGGCGCCACTACGTCTTACACCGGTGACAGCAAGAGTAAGCTAGCTAATTAATTAAGCTGATGACGCTAGATTCTCTGGCGTTCGTTTGACCCTGACCGTGATGAAGTGATGAACTGATAGAGAATTGATGGTGATTGTGATGTGGTTGTTGCAGACGTGGTGGTGTCCATGAGCGCGGCCAAGTCGCCCATCTCGTCGAACACGAGCGTGATCAGCTGCCTGGCCGAGCAGGGCAAGCAGGCGGCGGCGAGGCCGACGGCGCTCACGCTTGGCGGCGCGCCGCCGCCGCACGAGAGCTCGGCGCAGCTCGGCGCCGTGCTCCATGCCCATCACCACCACCACCACCATCACCAGCAAGACCACATGCAGGTGAGCTCCCTGGTGCACATCAACGGCGGCGGCGGTAGCAACAACATCTTGTCGTGCTCGTCGGTGTGCTCCAGCGCGCTGCCGTCGACGGCGACCAACGGCGAGGTGTCAGACCAGAACAACGACAACAGCCACAACAACGGCAGTAACAACAACAACAACAACAACAATATGCATCTGTTCGAGGTCGACTTCATGTAGAGCTTAGCTTAGCTACTTCCTACTCGATCCTACCATGTGTTCGTTCGTGTCCTTTCACCTTGTGTAGCTAAAAGTAAAAAAGGGAGAGCAAAAAAGGGTATAACTTCCAGTACGTTTGCATCAGCTAGCCATGAACCAAGTGAAGAGGAAAAAAAAAAAAGGAACAAAAAAGAAGGTAAAAAAAAGCAGCAAGGATTCCAACAGCTAGGATCAATTTTTTTTTTTCTTTCTAGCTACCTGTTGCACTGCAAGCAGCATGCATGCCTTCTTTCTCAGCAACTTTCTGTTTCACTTGGGAATAATGTGGTTTGTGTGTGTGTGTTCTTGTTCATCTCATCTTAGTTATCAATTTCAATATCATTGTTGCAACTTGCAATGAAGCTCGATGTACCTGTTGTTGTTGTTTCTATCATGCATGCAAAGCTCCTACATATGCAATTAATTAACAGAGATAAGAGTTTCACTGTTTCAGGTCCCAACATCTTATTACTACTACAGCAGAATCTTTTCGAATCTTCTATTGCCTCGTTTTTCTAGTGTTTTTTTTTTACCACGCATTGCGTATCAATAGTAGAAGTGTCTTCTTGTTTTTTTTTTTTACCGTGCAGGTGAGTGATTCACATTTATTGCATGCGAAAAAAAAACAAAAAATTGGAGCCCCACAGATCCTGTGCTTATATATGAACCTTAAATTCACACGAAGCTGGCTTTGAACACATCTACGTACGTACCCGGCATATGCATGCATGCATGTTGAAGAGTTCATTAATTATTTCTGCAACCGGCCGGTTCCTACATTAGTAGCGTGGCAGCAGTATTTTCTGGTGGGGTCCACCAGATAATTATGATTTAATGATCCAAGGGTAATAAATATTAGGTCATCGTACAAATTTCTTAATTAGCTAGGGCGCTAGCTCTACTGTATATAACGTCCTTGGAGTTTTTGAACATGAGGAGATTTTATTAATTTTTGGGGTCCCCTCTGATAAGAATTGTTTCGCACTGTTCATTAGATTGAATGTATCAGTCAGTTTGTCTAAAAGAAGACATGGAAATTTATTTATACTTTAATTTGACACCCCACTTTTGAGTAGTCTATCTTAGGCCTAAAACATGATTGACGAACAATTAATTCATTTACACTTCAAAACGAAAACTACGTCGGCTAGAAATTCAAAACCTCTTGGTTCCTATGCCATGTTAGTTAAAAGCTTGAAGGAACAGTGGCGGGGCCTCTTTTTTTTTGCCATTAAGGTCAAATACTATTACTTTATATTCTAGTGAGTCATTTTTTAAAAAACAATGTATTTAAATATATGTAAAAAATGCAGACTTGCAAGGGAGTTTGACAAAAAAAAAAATTGTGGTGTTAGCTGACCCACAGCCTTCTACGTGGCTCCAACACTAACAAGGAAAATGTTACAGTACACATACACACATCCCAATATCCCACACCCAACAAAATATGGTCGAGCGGGGTTCGAGGAAGAATGTAAACATAGGGAGGGGGATAACGTGGTATATACTCTTGGAGCATCTCCAAGAGATTAGCAATAATTCTAGCTAAATTTAAAGAATAAGAGACTAACTAAAAAATAAAAAGCTTCCCAAAAGTATGGGTAAACCAACAAACTTTTTAAAACTGGCGAACATGGATGGAGAGCCCGTCAGACTAAGCAAAGATAGCTAGCGAAGGGAGGAGATAACTAGCGTGAAAAGATAGCTATCCAGTTGGCTAGTCTGTTGGATGCAATTTTTTCTCTCTTTCCTATTTTTTTAGCTAGCCAACGGGATATACAAGAGCTCTTGGAGATGCTCTTATGTTCCCAAATATAAGCATACTGAATGAGGATAGAGATACGAGAACGATCAAGTTAAGGTTAGAGCGTCAGTGGCGTATCTAAATTTGATCTAACTCAATTTTTTTCTAAACACCGTAATCTAACGATGCTAATATATAAAATACAAGTATAGATAATATAATAGATTAAAATGTACCACGATATATTAATAAAGCATCTTAAAACATATAAAATTAGTAATTAAATAAAATTTTGATTTAAAGAAACTTATATGGATAGAAAAGTTTGAAAATTAAAATACTACTACTTCTTATAGGGTCTACGCCTTCTAATAATCATAAAAGCGTTCATTATATCTTCTTCATTCACTTTAAAGAAAATATCACGCTCAATGAATGTGACTACACAATCATCCAAAAGACCATCATCCATCCTATTTCTCAAGTTATTCTTGTAGAAAATACTCTTTCAACGCTTATCATCGCAATCGGTAGAATCAACACCAATTTCTTCATGTTTTCGAAAAAAAGATACAATATACCTCCATCTCTCTAATCAACAATCTACAATATAATACTACAATTTAATATCACAATTCATGTTGCACAAAAGTTAAAATTTAAAACTGAAAATTGAAAAGGTAGAAAACCTAATTAAAATTGAAAAATCGAACCGTCGGTCATCACGATCTCACGGAATGGAACGGAGAGAGACGGAGACACACACGCAAGTCGCAGCCATGCAGGCCTGGCCGCCCGGCACCATGCACGCGGCGGCGCGGACAATGGAGAGCAGTCGACTGCCGGCGGTGGTGGTAGGAGCAGGCGAAGTCACCGAGTCAGTCAAGCCATGCGTATGCGGCGGCGGCGCTCGGTGTGCGGCGTGGCAGCAGGGTGGGCCACGGCCGTGCGGCGCTCGGCGAATCGGCGGCTGGCGCTTGCGCCTCGTCTCGCGGAGTGCCGGAGTCGCGTGTCAATCAAGCGGAGCCACCACGGTGTAATGCGAATCATGATGCGATACCATGCTGCGCGCTAGAAACGAGGAGAGGTGCGCGAGTGTATTGGTGTGATGTGGATCGGGTAGGGGCAAAGGATGTAGGAAGTGGGAACAGCAATCTTGAGTGAGTGAGGATCGGGTCAGGAGCGAAGATAAGCATAGAAAAAATAGGATTTGAGCGCCTTAAGCTTGTCTCCGTAATTAGTCCTTTGTAAATCCATTAAAAAAGATCAATGGAAAAGTTTGAAGATTGAACAAACTGTATTGAGCCTTGGCTTTTGTGAATTCTGGACTCGATCCGCCACTGGATCGGGCAAATGATTATTCACTGGCTAGGTAAATCACGTAAAATTTGTGTAAAAAAAATCACAGTGGTATGTTCAAATAAAGGCGCCAAAATCCCTTTTATTTCTCCATGCAACCCTAGGGCATCATTAACTCCAAGATATATCGCCCTGTTAATTGCAGTATTAACTCCAAGATCATCAAGAGCAACACACACAATCCATATTCATCATCCTGCCGTCCCATTGGGTAACTCTCCATCTAAGGTAGGCAGGACATGGCAATAAAGCGGCGTACTTACTTCCGCATGTGTGTGTGTGCAGATACCAGCGACAGTACAAGATACCTCATAGGTCACATAAAACCAGAAAGAATCTCACTCTGTGCTCCCTAACAGTAATAGAAAATAATCTAAATCATTAGTAGAAAATAATCTGAATCATTAATTAGAAGGGATAAATGAAGGGTTCGGATTATTTTTTACTACCACCTTAGTTAGCGGTAGTAGAAATGTGAAGGGGTATTATTATCTAAAAATAGGGGTATAACTGTTATTTAGCAGTGATTATTTTTTTTCTTTTTTTTGCTTTTTATGGAATATAAGTAATACCAACACAATGGATAACCACATATCGATCTAGCAGGAAAAAAATATAAATAATAAAGTTACTCGTAATTATTGCATTAGTAAATTATTAATTTACCTTTAATATTACTGTTAGTATAATAGTACAAGTAGAGAGTACCGGAGTATCACCCAACGAGAAAATCATTAACCTATGATCAATTAAGTTTTGATTATTATAAACTTGAAAAATGATTTTTCTCATATCTTAGAAAAACTTTATATAAAAAGTTTTTGTGTAAAATATACCATTTAGTTAGTTTGAAAAACATTGCTAAATTTTACCGAGTTGTAGTAGAATCTTTATCTTAATTAGAAATGAATGGGACCGCATAGAGAGAGAGAGATGTGATTGTATGTGGGGATCAATCTCAATCATATCTCGGGTATTCATAGGAGCAGTGAAAGCTCCCGGGATCCTCCTGGATATGGGGATCGATACATCACACGGACGTACGGCCCGGCCGGCTGGCTCCTACACCCAGAAACGGCCACGGAAAATATACTCTGTGAAAATGGATTGATCCATCGGCGTTGCTTGCGGCCATGGCTGCAGCAGTAGCTAGAGCTTGCTGGGTAGTGTAGGCTAGCTGGGGCAGTGAGTGGCCATGGCTACTGCTACAGCGGCGGCAGCAGCAGTAGCAGATGAGGTAGCAAGCGACGTCATGCAGAAACGGACTCTGGGATGGCAGGCAGCTAGCCGCGGATGCCGCTGGCGGGGGTCCCTGCAGCGTTTGGACCGACTCGGCCGATCCACCGCGAAATCGAGATTGATCCCTTGCTTGCTTGCTGCCCGTGGAGTACAGTATGTAGGAAGCAGCAGTGTTCATCGTCTCTGCTATTTTGTCTGTTCTAAAATATAGAATATTCTATAGAATTATAAATTTATATGATAGTGATAAGAAATATCTTATATATTTAATTTAGATTTTTATATTTTGGGATGGATATAGTATTTAAAAGTGTAGTTATCCTCCTTTCATTCTATTCTCATCTTACGAGATCTGCTAATTTATGTATGCGTAACCACCAATCTAGTAATATGTCCTTAGTTTATTCACCCCCAATCATTTTTTAACAATATGACACGTTGGAAAATACGAGCATATTATTAGTTGTGGGTGTAGCACTGTTAAATTTCAAACTTTTCAGTTGGAAAATTGGAGTGTACTGCCTCTGTTGCCCTTCCCTGTGCTGAGGTGATGTGGATTGGAGTGTGCGTTCACCATGTGGGGGTGGGGTGATGTTGACGCTTTTGTCAATTGGTACTGCTGGACAACTGTGGCAGTGTGCTCTGTTTATCGGTTGGACTTGGGTGTTGTCATGCATGTAGGGATACTATTCTATAGTATCACATTGCTAGCAGGAGCCGAGGGGTGAAAAAGAAAAATAAACAAAAAGTCTGACTTACCTCCTGAGCTTGTACGGTATTTCGATTTATTCTCCTTAATTCAAATACATGATAATTTGGCACCACAAACTCTTCGACCCAAATAAATTACTATCCCATTTAAGCCAAAGCAATTCTGGTATCAGGTGGCTGACACTTGGCAGTCCAATCAACCAAATATTTTCTAAAGTCGATAGGGCCCACCTGTCGGTGCTTCTCATGGCTTCCTTTTTTCACTGGATAGACAATTAATGCCGCCACCAGCACAACGCCCCTCTTTCTCTCTTCCCCTCTTCTCTAGACTCAACCTTGGCAGGAGATATTGATAACGGCGAGGCAAGCATCAAACGTCATGGACGTTCTTCCTTGGGCCTAACCTTGGTAGGCGATGTTGATGACAGCGAGGCAGGCCTTAGCCGCTGCCACTTCATCTTTCTTGTTTCTGTTGTCATGTGCCTCACCTAGGTCCACCGCCTCCATGCATCTCCTTTTCCAAGCTCTGGCGCTACCCTATTCGTCCTTCCCAAGGATCACCGCTCCTCCTGACCTCCAACTCTACCTGCTCTGCCAAAACGACACCGCTTACAATAAGGAGGCATAAAAGACACCAGTGGGCGATGAAAGGTGGCTTGGGAATATATCTTGGGAGGATGGATAGCAGCTCGAAGGAGGGGACAAGGGTGTGGAAAGGGGATTGGGAGAAATGACACATGCAGCACGAGGGAAATGCAGTGTCCTCCATGTAACGCCCCGACAATCGTTAGCCGTAAACACCAGCTAACTCTTACCGAGGTGTTATGCATTACCTGTGAGATAGTACCAATTCCAGTATACACTAGCTGGTACACACAGAATAAATGTGGAATCGAAGTAAACTACTTTATTACATCACTGGAATTAGTCCTTACATAAGTTACCATCATGGACAGGTCCATAGATAGGCAACACAATAGTACAAAGAGCCATAAAAGCGACAACACGGAAGCTAAAAGCGGCGAGAAACCAAGCGATTGAGCAACTAGGCACTAAGCGAAGCACCTATGCAACTAACTTATTCCATAGGCGAGTGTCACGCCCCGATCTGGCCCCGAACGGGAACTAGAGCGGGACGCTCCAAATAAACCTGTAAGCCGATACCAGTCCCAGGAAAAACAGTGCTGGTATCACAGGAAGACGAAATATCACAACCACAGCGGTCTCTTCATTAAGAGTAGTCTTACAGTCATGTTGGGCAACGGACAGACCCCGTGCTCACAACTGCATTACAAAAGGGAAAGGCGGAAGCGAAGACTGGACCAAGACCACAAGCATGACTTGGGAACTACGTCGAAACCCTAAAACTGCTCGAAGCCATCCTGCTCCTGGAAGAACTCCTCATCAGCGGGGTCCACCTCTTCATCTTCGAGATCTGGGGGGGTTAATTATGTAGAGAAGGGTGAGTACGGAGAGTACTCAGCAAGTCTTGGGAATTAAGTATATATTGCAAGCTTCATAGATCGGCTGTTTGTTTTCGCAAATGATTTGGTTTCAACTTTCGAAATGATTTCTAGAGAAGTGCTTCTCAACGACTCGGGCCTGACAGTGCATCAAGCCCAGTCGGAGTTTGTGCAATGTATCAATCTTTCAAGAATTCAAGTTCTGGCTCCCAGCCAAACAATTTTGACGGCCTCCCTGGCCTAGCTGAACCCGTCGGCCTCAATTGATCACAACGTCATCCAACCCATCAAGTCAATTTCACAAGCAGTAGTAAAACAAAACTACGCTAAGGAATCACCTCACATCCGCCCTTAACCATGGGCACGGCTGTTCGAACAGTTTAGTAACCTCTGCAGAGGGGGTACACTTTACCCACACGACGTTACTAGCCTGGGTCACCCAGCCCGTGCAGTACAGCCACGTCTGGTGACTTTGAGGCTTTCACGACAAGGCATTTCAAAGCCGACACAAGGTTGCCATATGCCAACGGGAGGGGTCATCCGGACCAACAACAGGTTAGGTCCCAGACCATACTGTGCCAGGAAGCCCAGGGGTCCTCCCCGACACCACCCCGGCGAATCCACTTGTCCCTTGGCATCAAAGCTTCCCTGGCCCAGCTAGTTACTCAGCCAGGGGTATCCCACTTCACCCATGTGGTCGCACTTATTATATGCTCGGATGTAATTCCAAAGAAATCGGTCCTTAAAAGCGACCGCACAAGCATCCCGCCCAGGAATGGCCTTGTGTCGCGAGTTTCATTTTTAAAACTCATTTTTCTTTCACAAGGCACCGACCCAGGCGTCGGGTTTTTCAATACTCTTGTAAATCAAGTTTTACCCAAGATGTTCTCATATTTTAAGTTCGAATGCGCCAGCGATACTCGTACAGAGTGTACGAATACCAAGACGCAATGAAGGTGGTTACAAAGGAAACATGATGAAGCGATTAACAAAGGGAAGGGTTAAATGCAGCAAGTTAGGTAGGCCCACCGATCTACCTGGCAGATGGGGCAACAGTTCACGTGGAATCCTATCAATGCATAAATATTTTGCAAACAATATAATTAAATTCAAATATAGGCTCAAGATGTTCAAAGGTGGCTTGCCTTGCTCGAGGTCTTGAACTTGTTCCTCGAAATCCGCACGCTGCGAGTCTTCGGGCTCCGATACTATACGCGAAATGAAAAGACTCAATAAACAGCGAAAAGAAAGCCCTAATAGAGACCACTAAGTGTGCCATTAAATAGATCTCGATTTTAGAGGAATTTTGGAAGTGGAACGGGGTCAATCGGACGAACGGTTGAAAAGATACGGACTTTCTAGGGTTAATTGATTTTCTGTCTAAAGGAAAAGGAATATTAAATTCCCTGGAAAAAGAAAAAGGAAAGAGGGGCTGCTTTTGGACTTCTTTGTCGGCCGGTAAGAGTTGGGCGAGGCGGCCCATGGGCGAAGCAGCCCATGGCCGGGCGCGAGCGCGCGGGGGAAAAACGGCCCACGGCCGGGCGAGCGGCCGGCAGGCCAGGCCGAGGCGGGAGCGGCGAGCGGGCCAGCGGCTGGGCGAGTGGGCCGGCCTTGCGGCGGCCCAGCTACGCGGGGGCAGCAGCGGCTAGGAGGGGCGAGCGGGCCGGCCCTTGCGGCGCGACGCAGGCCGGGGGGAGCAGGCCGGCCAGGCGCGAAGGCCGGCTGGGACGGCCCAGCGAGGCGGCCCTAGACGGATGGGAGAGAGAGAGAGAACCGGGAGACAGGTCAAAGGGGTGGGGCCCACGGTGGGTCCCACCGAGGTCTTCTTCTACCTCTATCTTCTCTTTTCTCTTTCTCTACTCCATTCTTCTCGTTTCTTCTTTCTCTGTGTTCTTCTCCTCTTCTTTCTTCGTTGCTTGCCCGAGAGAGTGAGAGAGGGAAGGGAACAACGGCGACCGGCGGTGGGGCGGCACCGGGTCCGGCCGGGCCGGATCGGCGGCGGCACGGAGGGGCTAGGGCGCGGCGCGGATATGGCCTACGGGAAGATGGGGAAAAAAGGCGGCGGCGGGGGCGGTTACCGTGGGAGGAGAGGGGCGCCGAGCCGGGGAAGAGGATGCGGATGGCGCGGCCGGCGTGAGCTCCGCGCGTCCGCGGCGGCGTCCGGCAGCGAGCGCGGCGGCGTCCGGCAGCGAGCGGCGAAGGGGTGACGGTGGCGCGGCGCTCGGCTGCGGGAAGGGGGCGGCCGAAGGGAGAGGAGAGGGGTCTTATAGGGGTGGAGCGCGCGGGGATGGGGGAGCGGCGGCTCACGGGCGCGCACGCGAGGCTAGCGCTCCAAGCGCTAGCGACCAACGCGGCGGCAGAGAGAGAACGCCGGCGAGGGAAAAAGGAGAAAAGGGGAGGAGAAAGGGGCTCTACCCCTTTCCGTTTCGGGAGGAGGAGGAGAGAGGAGGGGGCGGCGACGGCTCCGAGGCTTGGCCTCTGTGCGCAGGCAGGGCAGAGGCAGGCGTCGCAGGTGGGCAGAGGCAGGCGAGGCCGAGGCAGGCGGCGCAGGCGGGCAGGTCGGTTGACCACGACGTGCGGCGCGCGCGCGCGGGGAGCAACGGGCGCCCAACTCGAACGACGCTGGCGGGAGGGAATCCGGCGAGAGAGAGAGAAGCAGAGGGAGAGAGAAACGGCGAGAGAGAGAGAGAAAGGATTGCCGTGGGAGAGAGAGAGAAACTGACTGGAAGAGAGAGAGATTGATTGGGCCGACGAGATTCGGCCCAAAGAACAGGAGGGAGGACAATTAGACTTTTTGCAGAAAAATTGATTTGGAGAAAATTCTGGAATTGAATTGAATTTTTGGATGGATATTTGGACAGCGGGGGAAGAGATCTTGGCACACACATATGCAACAAATCAAGACAGACGGAATTTTCGAAATTAAGGTTTTTTTTTTTTTGGAAATTAGGTTTTTCCTAAACTAACGCCGCGACGGATCGGGCGTTACAAACCAACCCCCCTAACAAGAATCTCGACCCCGAGATTCAGCACCTAAGGGAGCAGCTCCGGAAACTCGGTGCGAAGGTGATCTTCTCGTTCCCAGGTTGCCTCATCCTCGGTATGATTACTCCATTGCACCTTGTAGAACTTGATGGCCTTCCGACGAGTCTGACGTTCTGCCACTTCAAGAACTCTGATCGGTCTTTCCCTGTAGGTCAGATTCTTTTCCAGTTCGATGTCCACTAAGGGAACCTGTTCCTCTGGAACACGAAGACACTTCTTCAACTGAGATACGTGGAACACACTGTGCACGTCTGCGAGACCTTCAGGTAGTTCAATCTGATAGGCCACTTCTCCACGCCTAGCAGTGATCAGGTAGGGACCTATATATCGGGGTGCCAATTTGCCAGACATTCCAAATCTCTTAAGTCCACGGAGTGGTGACACTCGTAAGTACACAAGATCTCCCACCGCAAACTCGAGGTCGCGTCTGCGGTTATCAGCATAACTTTTCTGTCGGATCTGTGCTGTCTTTAATCGATCACGGATTAGCTTAACTTGTTCTTCAGCTGCCTTGAGTACATCCGGACCAAACACTAGGGCTTCGCCTACCTCATTCCAACACAATGGGGTACGACACTTTCGTCCGAACAGTGCCTCGTTCGGGGACATTTGAATGCTGGACTGATAACTGTTGTTGTAAGAGAACTCAGCGTAAGGCAGGCATCGGTCCCAAGTACCTTCAAAGTCCAAGGCGCAAGCACGAAGCATGTCCTCGAGAATTTGATTAACTCTTTCCGTTTGGCCGTCTGTCTGCGGGTGATAAGCTGTACTGAAATTTAGATTGGTGCCTAGGGCTTCATGCAACTGCTGCCAAAATCTGGAGGTGAACTGCGTGCCTCGATCAGACACAATCTTCTTAGGGCACCCATAACGGCAAACCACGTGAGTCATATAGAGATCGGCCAGTTTCTTTCCATCGTAAGTAGTTTTCACGGGCACGAATTGCGCAGCTTTCGTGAGACGATCCACGATTACCCAGATGGAGTCGTACCCACAAGACGTTCTCGGTAATCCAGTGATGAAATCCATACCGATTTCTTCCCATTTCCATTCTGGGATCCTTAGAGGTTGTAACAAACCGGCTGGCTTCTGGTGTTCTGCCTTGACTCGTTGGCAAATGTCACATAAGGCCACATATTCCGCAACATCACGCTTCATTCCGGCCCACCAGAAGTATTCCTTAATGTCCTGGTACATTTTGGTACTTCCTGGGTGAATGGAGTAAGCTGACTCATGGGCTTCTGCCAGGATTAGGTCTCGTAACTCCTTGTTGGCTGGCACACAAATACGCTGCCCAAACCAAACGGTACCTTGGTCGTCTATGACATAACCAGTCACTTTCTTTTTACTTATTTTCTCCTTTAGTTCCTTTAATCCTTCATCGTCCTTTTGAGCCTCCCGGATCCGAGACTCTAAGGTGGGCTGTATCGTCAGGCTGGCAAGGGCACCTGACGGAATTACTGTTAATTTTAGCCCTTCCAACTCTTGACACAAACGATCCTGAGTTGGCCAAACCAAGGCAACGTTGCAGTAGGTTTTGCGACTCAGGGCATCAGCGACCACATTAGCCTTTCCAGGATGGTAATGGATCCCCAAATCATAGTCCTTGATCAGTTCCAACCATCTTCTCTGTCTCATGTTTAATTCGTTTTGGGTGAAGATGTATTTGAGACTTTTATGATCCGTATAAACTTCACATCTGTTTCCGATTAAGTAATGTCGCCAGATTTTGAGGGCATGCACTACGGCTGCAAGTTCTAAGTCATGGGTGGGGTAGTTGGTTTCGTGAGGCCTTAGCTGCCTGGAAGCGTAGGCTACCACTTTTCGGTCTTGCATCAGGACGCAACCCAAGCCTTGCCTCGATGCATCACAGAAGATCTCAAAATCCTTGCGGATGTCGGGTAAGATGAGGACAGGTGCAGTCGTCAATCTTTTCTTTAACTCTTGGAAACTACGCTCACAAGATTCTGACCATTCAAACTTCCTTTCCTTCTTTAGTAGCTCAGTCATGGGTCTGGCCAGCTTGGAGAATCCTTCGATGAATCTCCGGTAGTAACCGGCTAAGCCAAGGAAACTGCGGATCTCGGACACATTCTTGGGTGATTTCCAGGCAAGAACTGATTCCACCTTGCTAGGATCAACTTCGACGCCTTCGGCGGAGATGACATGACCAAGAAAGGCTACTCGATCCAACCAGAATTCACACTTTGAAAACTTAGCAAACAACTGATGTTCCCTTAATTTATCCATGATCAACCTCAAGTGGTTAGCATGCTCTTGCTCATTCTTTGAGTAAATAAGGATGTCGTCGATGAACACTACGACAAACTTATCCAGATATTCCATGAAGACTTTGTTCATCAGGTTCATGAAGAACGCCGGTGCATTCGTGAGTCCAAACGACATCACGGTGAACTCGTACAGACCATACCGCGTCGAGAATGCGGTCTTGGGGATATCTTCGGGTCGTATTTTCAACTGATGGTACCCAGACCTTAAGTCGATCTTGGAGAACACTTTTGCTCCTTCCAGTTGATCAAACAGATCGTCTATTCGGGGCAACGGGTATTTATTCTTTATGGTTACCTCGTTCAAGGCTCTATAGTCAATCACCATCCTTTCCGAGCCATCCTTCTTCTTAACCAAGAGCACAGGGGCTCCCCAAGGGGATGTACTGGGTCGTACGTAACCCTTGTTTTGCAACTCTTCAATTTGTTTCTTAACTTCAGCTAACTCGTTAGCAGCCATTCTGTAGGGCCTCTTAGTTATCGGCGCGGTGCCTGGTGCTAGTTCTATGGCGAACTCCATCTCACGGTCAGGGGGCATGCCGGGTAACTCTTCTGGGAACACGTCGGGATACTCACTGACCACGGGCACTAATTCCAACGAAGTGGCTTGCATGCTGTTTAGCATCGAGCGACTCACAGAATGAAGGTAAGGGGTAAAGCAAACTTGTTTCCCTCCAGGTCCTTGCAGGGTAATGGACCTCTTAGCACAATCTATCTGTCCTTTGTGTTTAGCCAACCAATCCATCCCTAGGATGATGTCCAGGCCTTGGGAGTCTAGGACTATAGGCTTGGCTAAAAAGCTTACACTCTCGATTTTTATTTTGACTTCGGGGCATAACTTAGTTGCCCTTATATCCCTCCCGGGGGAGTGTATTATCATAGGCACTTGCAAATTCTGGGTTTTCCAACCATTTCTTTTCACAAAATCTTGCGATATGAAGGAATGCGAAGCTCCGGAGTCAAACAGTACAATTGCAGGTATGGAGTTGGCAGAAAACATACCCATCACAACGTCCGGGGCTTCCTGGGCGGTTTCAGCTTGAATGTGATTCACCCGGCCTCGTCCGAAGCTGTTGGAAGCACGGGAACCTTGACCACTGGTCTGGTTGACCGAACGGGACTGCAGAGGAACTGGCACCTTAGCTGTGCTACCATTAGTGTGTCCTGAACTGGTGTTTCCCTGATTCTGGGGGCACTGCCTGGCGTAGTGGCCCATTTGGTTGCACGTGAAGCACTGCACATTAGCCATTCCAGTTGGTGACTTGAAGGAGGAGACACTGGTGGTCACTGTGTTACCAACGGGGGCACGCTGCTGCGGCTGCGGAGCAGGACGTTGCATTGGGGGGCGTGGAACATAGTTCTGCTGGCGACTTGCCTGAGGGGCAGGCTGGTGATATTGCATTGGCTGACCAAAACGAGGGCGTGGCGCACCTCGAGATGCATTCCCTTGATGAGTGTTCTTGCGCTTCTTGTACTCCTCTGTTGCCTCTTTCCTAGCATCTTCCAGCAGGAGAGCTTTGTTGACCATTTGTTGGAAAGTAGGAAAGTCATGGGCGAGCAGCTGGATTCTCAAACCCACTGTTATCCCTTTCAGAAACTTCCTGATCTTCTTCTTGTCAGTGTTTACTTCCTCAGGGGCATACCTGGCCAACCTGTTGAACTGGCTTAAGTACTCGTTAACACTTCCTGTACCTTGCTTGAGCCTATTGAATTCTTCTTTCTTCATGTCAATGGTACTTTCTGGCACATGAGCTGTGCGAAAAGCCTCAGCGAATTCAGTCCAACCAATGTTGGTGGCATCAGGGTGAGCGTTGCAGTAATTCTCCCACCAATCTGCTGCGGGACCTTTTAGTTGATGAGCTGCATAGAGCGTCTTCTCAATGGGTGTGCACTGCACCAAGTTGAGCTTCCTTTCAACATCCTTAAGCCAATCGTCAGCCTCAACGGGTTCGACAGTGTGAGAGAACTCAGGTGGGTGGGACCTCAGAAAGTCGGTCAGTTTGGATCTGTTGTTGGGGTTGGGCACATACTGCGGAGCCTGGGATTGCACATTCTGCTGAAATCCGGCTATGGCCTGAGCTAATCCCTGCAAGATTTGAGTCTGCACTGCCATCATATGCTGAAAATCGGTCCGAAGTGGGGGAGGTGGAGGTAAGTCAGGCGCATTGGGGTCGCTCCTGGCCGAGTGATTTGTCTGAGTGGGGTCATTGATCGGCTCGTTCTCTGACTCAAGGTCTGCCTCTGGCTCTACTCGGTCTGAACCAAAACCCAAACGGACTGGAGCACGAACCACACGACGGGGACGGCCAGCCATCTAATCTCCCAGAAAGGGCGGGGTGAGAACAGAGAAGGACATAAGGAAAGAAGTACAGTAAACAAAAACAGAGATCACACACTAAGCATAAATCAAGTTCTCAAATCATAAAACATCTGATACAACGGTGTGGACAAGTCACAGAGCTACGCCGAGCTTGACTGTACGCACACCACCTCAAAGATGCAGACTACCAGACAACACTCACATCAACACACACACGCACTACCTCGCCACGACTCCAAAAGAGTTGGCGGCGGTACAAAAGGTCTAGCAACGAACTCCTGCAGTAGACTGCCTCTACTGCTCTCCTGCCTGGCTGGCTCCAGTGGTCGGCTCCTCAGTCGAAGAGACGTCGATCGGCTCACGCGAAGGGACCGGCGGAACCTGTCGAGGGCCGGCAGCAGTACGGACTGCTGGCGGTGGGGGAGCTGGGTAGTGAAAGCGAAACACCGTGGAAGAGCCAATGACACGCTTCCGCGCAGTGCGGATAAAGCGTGGACCACGGCGGGAAGAAGCAACTGGGGTGTGTCCAGGGGTGTAGGAAGGACTGACTGGGTGTGGGTAAGGAGAGTACACTGGTGAGTACGGAACGCGCGTACTGGGAGAGCGCGAACTGCTGGGAGTACGAGCTGAGCCGCGGGAGCTGTAGAAGGACAGGTGGCTGGAGTGGCAAAGGCGTCCAGAGTCCCAGGAGGTAGTGTCCACGGAGGTGACACCCTCCTCCGCTAGGCGGGCCTCCAGAGCAGCGTAGCGGCGAGCCAGGCGGCGGTAAGCCTCAAGGAGAAGGTCGTGCTGAGTGGCCTGTGCGTCAGACAACTCCACCAGGCGAGTCAGGGCAGGGTGCGACTCACGGTACGGACAAGGGTACCGGGTGTCAGTGCGGCCTGAAGGGAGCTGTGGGATCAGCCGGAAGGCGGAACCCACGAGGCGGTGGCGGTAGTCGTAGGCCAGGCGACGAAGTGCAGTCCAGGAGAGGTCCTGGTACGCAAGCTGGAGGGTAGGGCGAGCCACGTTGAAGTGGTGGGGGCGAAGGCCTGTGCTGTGTGAGCCCCGAGGGTAGAGGTACACGGATAGCTCACAGCGAGAAGGGAAACGGTACACAGAGTACCCCGAGTACTCCGGTCGAGCAAAGCCAAGGAAACGAGCAAGGTCGCTCAGCTGGTCGACGTGGTGACCCTCACCAACGCCGTGGGAACTGTGGGTGGCGTTGACTGCCATCTACAAATTTTGAAAGAGGGAAAGAAATTAGTAACATTTTTTTTTAAATAATTAAATTACTGAGAAGGAAAAGTAAGAGAAACTCTAATTTTCGCAAGTAGCTTTTTAGAACTTAGTATCCTTAAGGTCGTCCTACGCGTCGGGTTTCGAACTAGGGCCAAGCTGGGCTCTGATACCATCTTTTGTCACGCCCCGATCTGGCCCCGAACGGGAACTAGAGCGGGACGCTCCAAATAAACCTGTAAGCCGATACCAGTCCCAGGAAAAACAGTGCTGGTATCACAGGAAGACGAAATATCACAACCACAGCGGTCTCTTCATTAAGAGTAGTCTTACAGTCATGTTGGGCAACGGACAGACCCCGTGCTCACAACTGCATTACAAAAGGGAAAGGCGGAAGCGAAGACTGGACCAAGACCACAAGCATGACTTGGGAACTACGTCGAAACCCTAAAACTGCTCGAAGCCATCCTGCTCCTGGAAGAACTCCTCATCAGCGGGGTCCACCTCTTCATCTTCGAGATCTGGGGGGGGTTAATTATGTAGAGAAGGGTGAGTACGGAGAGTACTCGGCAAGTCTTGGGAATTAAGTGTATATTGCAAGCTTCATAGATCGGCTGTTTGTTTTCGCAAATGATTTGGTTTCAACTTTCGAAATGATTTCTAGAGAAGTGCTTCTCAACGACTCGGGCCTGACAGTGCATCAAGCCCAGTCGGAGTTTGTGCAATGTATCAATCTTTCAAGAATTCAAGTTCTGGCTCCCAGCCAAACGATTTTGACGGCCTCCCTGGCCTAGCTGAACCCGTCGGCCTCAATTGATCACAACGTCATCCAACCCATCAAGTCAATTTCACAAGCAGTAGTAAAACAAAACTACGCTAAGGAATCACCTCACATCCGCCCTTAACCGTGGGCACGGCTGTTCGAACAGTTTAGTAACCTCTGCAGAGGGGGTACACTTTACCCACACGACGTTACTAGCCTGGGTCACCCAGCCCGTGCAGTACAGCCACGTCTGGTGACTTTGAGGCTTTCACGACAAGGCATTTCAAAGCCGACACAAGGTTGCCATATGCCAACGGGAGGGGTCATCCGGACCAACAACAGGTTAGGTCCCAGACCATACTGTGCCAGGAAGCCCAGGGGTCCTCCCCGACACCACCCCGGCGAATCCACTTGTCCCTTGGCATCAAAGCTTCCCTGGCCCAGCTAGTTACTCAGCCAGGGGTATCCCACTTCACCCATGTGGTCGCACTTATTATATGCTCGGATGTAATTCCAAAGAAATCGGTCCTTAAAAGCGACCGCACAAGCATCCCGCCCAGGAATGGCCTTGTGTCGCGAGTTTCATTTTTAAAACTCATTTTTCTTTCACAAGGCACCGACCCAGGCGTCGGGTTTTTCAATACTCTTGTAAATCAAGTTTTACCCAAGATGTTCTCATATTTTAAGTTCGAATGCGCCAGCGATACTCGTACAGAGTGTACGAATACCAAGACGCAATGAAGGTGGTTACAAAGGAAACATGATGAAGCGATTAACAAAGGGAAGGGTTAAATGCAGCAAGTTAGGTAGGCCCACCGATCTACCTGGCAGATGGGGCAACAGTTCACGTGGAATCCTATCAATGCATAAATATTTTGCAAACAATATAATTAAATTCAAATATAGGCTCAAGATGTTCAAAGGTGGCTTGCCTTGCTCGAGGTCTTGAACTTGTTCCTCGAAATCCGCACGCTGCGAGTCTTCGGGCTCCGATACTATACGTGAAATGAAAAGACTCAATAAACAGCAAAAAGAAAGCCCTAATAGAGACCACTAAGTGTGCCATTAAATAGATCTCGATTTTAGAGGAATTTTGGAAGTGGAACGGGGTCAATCGGACGAACGGTTGAAAAGATATGGACTTTCTAGGGTTAATTGATTTTCTGTCTAAAGGAAAAGGAATATTAAATTCCCTGGAAAAAGAAAAAGGAAAGAGGGGCTGCTTTTGGACTTCTTTGTCGGCCGGTAAGAGTTGGGCGAGGCGGCCCATGGGTGAAGCAGCCCATGGCCGGGCACGAGCGCGCGGGGGAAAAACGGCCCACGGCCGGGCGAGCGGCCGGCAGGCCAGGCCGAGGCGGGAGCGGCGAGCGGGCCAGCGGCTGGGCGAGTGGGCCGGCCTTGCGGCGGCCCAGCTACACGGGGGCAGCAGCGGCTAGGAGGGGCGAGCGGGCCGGCCCTTGCGGCGCGACGCAGGCCGGGGGGAGCAGGCCGGCCAAGCGCGAAGGCCGGCTGGGACGGCCCAGCGAGGCGGCCCAAGACGGATGGGAGAGAGAGAGAGAACCGGGAGACAGGTCAAAGGGGTGGGGCCCACGGTGGGTCCCACCGAGGTCTTCTTCTACCTCTATCTTCTCTTTTCTCTTTCTCTACTCCATTCTTCTCGTTTCTTCTTTCTCTGTGTTCTTCTCCTCTTCTTTCTTCGTTGCTTGCCCGAGAGAGTGAGAGAGGGAAGGGAACAACGGCGACCGGCGGTGGGGCGGCACTGGGTCCGGCCGGGCCGGATCGGCGGCGGCACGGAGGGGCTAGGGCGCGGCGCGGCTACGGCCTACGGGAAGATGGGGAACAAAGGCGGCGGCGGGGGCGGTTACCGTGGGAGGAGAGGGGCGCCGAGCCGGGGAAGAGGATGCGGATGGCGCGGCCGGCGTGAGCTCCGCGCGTCCGCGGCGGCGTCCGGCAGCGAGCGCGGCGGCGTCCGGCAGCGAGCGGCGAAGGGGTGACGGTGGCACGGCGCTCGGCTGCGGGAAGGGGGGGCGGCCGAAGGGAGAGGAGAGGGGTCTTATAGGGGTGGAGCGCGCGGGGATGGGGGAGCGGCGGCTCACGGGCGCGCACGCGAGGCTAGCGCTCCAAGCGCTAGCGACCAACGCGGCGGCAGAGAGAGAACGCCGGCGAGGGAAAAAGGAGAAAAGGGGAGGAGAAAGGGGCTCTGCCCCTTTCAGTTTCGGGAGGAGGAGGAGAGAGGAGGGGGCGGCGACGGCTCCGAGGCTTGGCCTCTGTGCGCAGGCAGGGCAGAGGCAGGCGTCGCAGGCGGGCAGAGGCAGGCGGGGCCGAGGCAGGCGGCGCAGGCGGGCAGGTCGGTTGACCACGACGCGCGGCGCGCGCGCGCGGGGAGCAATGGGCGCCCAACTCGAACGACGCTGGCGGGAGGGAATCCGGCGAGAGAGAGAGAAGCAGAGGGAGAGAGAAACGGCGAGAGAGAGAGAGAAAGGATTGCCGTGGGAGAGAGAGAGAAACTGACTGGAAGAGAGAGAGATTGATTGGGCCGACGAGATTCGGCCCAAAGAACAGGAGGGAGGACAATTAGACTTTTTGCAGAAAAATTGATTTGTAGAAAATTCTGGAATTGAATTGAATTTTTGGATGGATATTTGGACAGCGGGGGAAGAGATCTTGGCACACACATATGCAACAAATCAAGACAGACGGAATTTTCGAAATTAAGGTTTTTTTTTTTTGGAAATTAGGTTTTTCCTAAACTAACGCCGCGACGGATCGGGCGTTACAGCGAGGCTTGGGGCTAGGCATGAAACTTCTAGGAGTCTTCATACTCGGCTTGCTCCTGGAGACACTGCTCGGTAGTTGGGTCGATATCCTCATCTTCAAGCTCTCTCTCTCTCTCTCTATATATATATATATATATAGGGCAAGGGTGAGTACTTTATATACTTAGCAAGCTAGGGAAAGAATGACATGTTTGGTTTAAACAAGGAGGCTAGGGTTTTATTTGCGAAAGCAGCCTTTTTGGCAAAGAGATTTATTTCGCAAAACCTCTAGTGAGTCAAAATTTTAGTTATCGGGAGGAGGCTCACGCCTCGTCCCATTCCACAAGTTGCTTTGCAACAACTTATCACAAAGATTAACATCAATAATTAACTTGTTTTCTCTATTAGTTTCTTTTCACTTTCACATCAACTTAGTTAACCACAACAACACTATTTCTCATAGTTAACACGGCTCTCTCAGCACAACAACACCTTCTCAGCCCTAATAACACCTTAGTGCGAAAAGACACCCCAGGTCACACAGACCCGTTCCTAACCACTATGGTTAGCCGTCTGCCACACAGGCGAACTCTGGAAATGATTCCCTTCCCACCAACCATTTTCCTCAAACATTTGTCAACCAAAACTAAGCTATGAGAAACACCTTACACTCGCCCATGACCGTGGGCACGACTGTTCGAACAGTTCAATAAGCTCTGCAGAGGTTGTACGCTTTACCCACACGACACGAAACTAACACCGTTTACCCGTCGGCAACGGAAGTTTGTGACAAGGCCTTTCTAAAGCTAACCCATAAAAATTGCATACCACCTAGTTGGGTCATGTCTCTTAGCCGAGCATCAGGCAAGATCAATCATCATCCACTCAGGAATACCGAGGATGTCTCCTACTCCTGCTGGTACCATGTGGCACAATATAGGCAATAAAGCTACCCAAAAGGGCTCGTAAAGATCCAAAACTTCGTCTCCTCATCCCGGCATCCCACAACCATTGGCATACCAAACTCCCATGTGATAACTATTTACTTAGCCAGAGGCATCCCATGAATACCCGTGGGGTCGCACTGTAACGTGTTTGGATGGATTTCCCAAAGAAAACGGTCCTTAACGACAATACGCGACCAAACCAAAAAGACATGGCCTCACATCATCACCATTTTCACAACCCATTTTATTTCGCAACACCTCGGTACCACGTACCAGATTTTTAAGCATATATTTAGAATAACCCAAGTTTCCCACACGTCGATACAAATGTAAGCATGGCTAAGCAACTACCTCGGTAATCGTATCCATGGATAACGATACCGGCGCAAATATGAGTGGAGCTATCAAAGGTAATGGAATATCAACACCCTATGTAAAGTGGGTGCAACTGCTAGGTCGGTCCGTCGGTTGTATAAATAACCCGAGGCCTAAAAAAGATTATCATGTACACTAAGCAATGCATTTTTCAAATAACATATCTTGCAAATATAGGGGCAATGTGATCAAAGAGGCTTGCCTTACACAGAATGCGGGTCTTCTCCTTCGAAAACGGCATCCGGAGCTTCTTCGTACTCGTGCTCTATACCCGAAAATAAGCTCGAATCAACAAAAGGTAATAAATCAAGCTCAAAATAGAGAAACAACAGTGCCACTATGTAGATCTCAATTTTAGAAAAATTTGAGAAGTTGAACGGGGTTAAACGAAGTTATGGTTGAATTCTATGAATTTTTAAAGGTTAAAGGATTTTTCATAATTTTTATTTATCTAACGGCAAGGAATATTCTATTGGAATATTCCGCTTAAGTGGACGGCTCAAGGAGGTCCCACCTGTCAGCAGCTATTGGAGGGGAGGAGACGCGGGCTCGGGTTGTCAGTGGCTCGGGCTCCTTCTTCTTCCTCCTCTCGCGCTGCTCTCTCCCGGGGCAGTGGCGCACCACGGCTGCGAGGCACGGCTCGGTGACCGGCGGTCGGGGAGGTGGCGGCGACCTCTGGCAATGCTCCACCGGCGACGACGGCACCGGCAAAAGAAGTGCGGTGGCTCAAAGCGGTGGCACGGGGAGAGGAGAAAGGGATAAAGGAGGAAAGATGGTCGTGAGTGGTGTGGCGAGGGGAAGGGGCTTGGGGGCCCTTTTATAGGCGGGGCGTGCTTGGTGGGATACGGCGGCAAGCTGGCGGCTAGGCACCGGGAACTCAGGGTAGGTGATAGCCGCTAGGGCGGGATTCCGGGGTGGAGGGGACGGCGTGGCGTCAATGGTGACGCACGTGGTGAAGCACCGTTTAGCGATGCAACGGCGACGGCGCGACGCGACACGAGGAGAGTGGAAAGAGCAATGGGACACAAGTGATGCACGGCCGACGGCAGCTACGGCCGGAAATCGGGTGGTAGGGTTTTGAGGTGACGCGGGTGGCGTCACGCGGTGGTGGCGACGTGACGAGAGAGAGAGATAGAAGCGTGGCCTCGGCGACGTGACGCAAGAGAGAGAGGGGCACGAGCTCGGAGGCTTCCCCGGAGGAGATGGGTGGAGGGGACGCACGGGAGCCCGGGGCGGGACGGCGATGGGATGAAGGAGGTGACGCGGCGCTGTGTCTCCTGGAGGGGATCCGGAGTGGCGGGATTTGCGGCGAGGGCGGTTTGGCGTGGCGTGGCCTTAGCACGACGCGGGCTTGGTGCGACGCGACGCAGCGCACGGGAAGACGGTTCGGTGCAACGCGACGCCTCCATGGCTCGGTGCCCGGGTCGGCATTTCGTTGAATGGGTGGCGAGCGCGTGCGGCCGGCTAGAGGAAAAGGATAAACAGTAGTGCGCTGGGCCAGGCCATGGGCCGAGAGTGAGAGAGAAGGGAGGCCGGCCTGTTTCGGGGGGGAGAAGGGGAGAGTGACATTTTATATTTTCTCATGGATTTTTGGAGTTGATATTTGAGGAGATTTTGGGGATTTGAATTTGAATTTTGACCAAGTATTTGACTACAATTTGAAGGGATGTCTAAGAGAGGATTTGAAATCTATTTTGGCACAAAAGCAAATAAGATTCAAATTTAAATTCCAAATTTTTAAATGATAAGATTTTAAAATAAATTTAAGGGTGCTACACTCCATAAGATTGCTGGGTACATGTTTCCATGGGAGAGAAGGGAAGACAGAGATCCTTGTGAAGGCGGAACTTGTAGAGGTGCAGTGGCAGCTCGGTGACATTCATATCTAAGCATTTCCTCAAGAGGAAAATTATACATTGTATCAAGAGGAAAAAAACGAAGTCTCACAGGTAGTACTAGTGAGGAAAAAAAACTAGCCCTTCCTCAAATTAGTTTCAGAGATTCACGAAAAATGTCATTCCAACTAATTTCGGGAAGGACTGAGCCCTAGACTTTTGTTTTTTTTTTCTCACTTCAATACTACCTATGAGGCATTTTTAATTTACCTCTTGATATAATTTATATTTTGTGGAAACATTGTATAATGAAATGCCAACATGGCTTATAAGAACATGGACTGATTTAAGCCCTCACGTGTAAAAGTAAATGCAAACTATCACTTTTTTTTATTATTCTAAAAACTACTCCCTATATTTCAAAATATGTGATTTCTACGTATTTTTTGGAATGTATGTAGACATCCTCCGTCCAAATACATACTATTTGGGAATGTGTAAAAGAACATTATATTTTGGAAGGATGGAGTACTTTGCTCCATAGGATAGGCTGGCGTCTATCATCCAAAAGGAAAAAAAAATCTATTATAAAACAAAATAAATATGATTAGATAGTGAAGCGAGACGCTTCAGTAGCTTGAAATGACTAAAAAATAATTTAGGGCTAATTTGGTCGGCCAAAATAATTTGTGAGTTCGGGGGCTTTGTTAGCCAGAAACAACAGTTGGACCACAGGTCTTCTGGGCCGCCGCTGCCGTGCAGGGCCGTAGAGATTACTAGGCCGCCAATCTACAGTAAGCTTGAACGGCAGATTACTAGGCCGTTGTATGGCCTACATAAATACATATAGGTTGGGCCAGTAGCCCAATCAGTAGATGGCTGCAGGGCATTGAAGACATTTGACGTGACCTGAGTCAGCACAAGAACTAGCAGAGTTCGGGAGCCAAGTTTCCAACCTTACCTCCTAATGAGCGATTAGAGCAAAATTAATTAAGTATTATAAAAAATTAAAAAAGAATTAATATGATTTTTTAAAATAACTTTCCTATATAAAACTTTTAAAAGGATATACTATTTAACAATTTAAAAATATACGTGTGAAAAAGAGAGAGAGACGTGGGTTGGGAAAGAAAGGGAAAAACACATCCTTAAAAGAAAAGGTCACATTTGACAACAATCGAAACCTGCAGACTTGCTGTTGCCTTTATCCACCGGAGCATTCAGAGCTTCTATTCACCAATTAATGGTCGAGTCTACCCTGTGCATTCGTACGATAGTGAAATTAAATGTACAAACCTCATGTTTGAGTTTCAGATGAAGATGAAATAGTCTAGGAAAAAATCCAGATGAGGGCTTTAAATTATGCAAACTGAATAGCCACCCCGCCCGAACCTGCTGCATCTCTCATCACAAGTCAGAAAACCAATCGAAAGCACCGAGCAGAGCAGAGAAAGCAACAAACATTGCCCTGAACTATATACAGAGTCTTTGTACACAATAGATCAGGCCATCACGAGCCATTGAGCAATGGCACAGTTTCTTGCAACATCTCAATTGCAGAGGCAGTCAGGCAGAGGAAAGAGACGCACCCCCTCTCTCTCCGTTTACATGGCGAAGTTGCAAGCGGCAGTAGGATTCGGTTCACGCTGCTGCATGCCTCGGCCGCGCGGCGACCAGACGGCGGCGGGCCAGACCGGCAGCCGCAGCCGCCAGAATGCACGCTTCCGGGGCGCCGGCGGCGGCGGCGGCGCCGCTTCCTTCTCCGAGCTGAGCATGTTCCACATCACCTGCACGTCCTCGTACCCGCAGGTCTGCACGTCCTGGTGGAGGTTGAGGATGCCACGCTCTGCACTTGACGATCGATCACATTAATTTGTAAGGAAAAGAGATGATTTTGAAGATGTTTGGCAGGAAATTCGTCAGAATTACATGGCAAATCGGTCAGAATAAAGATGGTAATGGCTGCAGATTGGGTGGTCCAATGCAATGTGAGGTTGGAAGCAAAAGTTATAACAACGATTCTTGGAGTTCATGGTCATGGGACCAGTACTGAACACTGATCGATTTGTTTGTTTCCCGTGCGATTTTTTTCTATTGGTTGCAAGACACCAACAGAGGCTAGCTCCCTCCCATTCTACCAATCTACTGTATCTTGTAGTAAGCTGAAGCCTGAAGCTTTTTGCATTAGCATCGGGTAGATGGCTATAGATCTGTGGATGCTGCAACTAATCCCATCTTTCTTTGCAAAATCTCCTGTCTAACATACAAGAACTGAAGAACAGAGGCGAAAAACTCGATTGCATTGCGCAGAATCCTACGATTATCTCTGCTGCTTTATCAGTTGTTGCAATCAGCTCTAACTCTCGAACCAGTGTTACCAAGAACTACAATTTATACAGCAGAATATGCGTAGGAGATGGCTACGTATGAGCAGAGTGGGGCGCGGGCGGTGGTGGCTTACCGCCGTTGCGGGAGCGCGCGCGGGCGGCGGCGACGGCGAGCCACGCTCGGCGCACGGGCGCGACGACCCTGGCGCGCCACCACGCCATGACGCGCGTCCCGATCTGCTGCCGCGCCGCACGCCGCCTCCCCCCGGGCAGCCGCGCCTCGCCGCCGCTGCCGCCGCCGCCGCACGGCTCGGCCGGCCGCCGGGGCTTGCCGCCGCCCAGCCTCGCCGTGGCTGGCACGCGCCGCGCCGCCGCCGGCTCTGCCTGCTTCGCCTCTCCCTCCCTCCCACAAGAGGCAAACACAGCACACACGCTGACACGCACCACCTCTACTCGCGCGAGCGCGACTTATACTAAGCGCTTGTTTTAATTAATTTCGATTGTTTTTCTTTTTGTTTTGCTATCCTTGGTTGTTACGATTATTACAGCCAATGGCCACGTGATTTTGGCCATCGGACTACGCTACCGTACAGTCTCCACGATTTCCAGGAAGGTGAACAACACATTTTAAACTGCATTACACACCACTGTAGTAAAGTGTACATTTTATTTTACAGTTACTACCTAAACCCACCTTTCAATAACAAGAATCAAAAAAAATGACAAAAGAAGGCCCTAGTATCAAAGACAGTCAATTTAGTTCGTATAGGAATAAGAAAAATGTCACGTTCAGAATAAAGGGTTAATTTATAAGACGAGAGAGGAATTCTGCTATTTACATTTACCTCGAATTTTTTTATGGTTGGCTTGCGATATGGCATGATCCGTTTATATTTCTTGGTCGTTGGGGAGAATGGGGTGCAGCGCAGCGGGCGTGGGGCATGCGCTGAAGTTCACGTGCGCCCACCACAAAATCAGTTCGAAATCCGGATGCTGTACTCGCCCGGTGCCTCCTCCCAATGATGACGTGAAACGTCGCGCCCCTGGAGAAAAAAAAATAACTACAGAGACTGAAGCTTAGCCTTTCAGAAAATTCGTGTTAAAAACTGCAAGGTGCAAAGTGTTGGAAACAATGGAATAATGGAAATGGTAGATAACAACTCTGACAAGAACATGGCAACTAGACGAGGATAAGATTCAATGGTTGGGATGATATTATGTTCTGAAACAACAAGCCTGTGGATTTAGAACTCAATGATTGTGGAAAGATAGCTCGAGAAGATGCAACTGTGTGTGTTGTTTTTGTTTGCTGCAAACATTTGACTTCCCTTCATCAGTAACAGAGAGAATACTGGGTGTCTGTGCAAACACACGGCCAAGAAAACTTCACCAATGTATGCAAGTGACAAGAATCTTCCAACAAAGAGTAAATTAATTTTTATGCATCACATTGCTTCCTTTAGTTTTTTTTTTTTTTTAGTGTTTATACTCACTGTGATCTACTATTGCATGATGTAATCCTGACCGTGCAGTCGCAATCTGCCTGCCTTTGAGGCTTTGATCGAGGTCCTGTGCATATGAGGTGTCGACGGCCGCTGTGCTCCGAACACCACCAAATATGTTCCACCGTCGGCATGGACCTGTTGCCTTGTCGTCCATTTCATGGAAGCCACTGCCAGCCTGCGTAGATCAGAGCAATCATGTAAATTCATCGTTGCCGGCAGAGATGATCATCCTGTTCTCAAAACGATGGATTTGATCTTGTGATATGTCCAACTGCAAATGCAACATCAACGTCTGGCTCTGCTTCTAGGGCCCATGTATCCTGTTAATAATCGGTGATATAACATCTAAAGCAGATAAACAGTCAATTAGGCGTCTCATGCAGGACGCAGCACGTTTGCATAATGGGCTGATGTGACGTACCTGAATATGGTTGTTAGATGCATGCTGCGGCAGCATCGGTAGCTACTGTGAGATCATGGAGTGTCTGGAAAACTATCATCTCAAGAAGACCATGACAACAATCATGAACAGCTTCCTGTTTAGCATGCTAATATCCCTACATGGCCATGTGAGAGAGAAGCAGGAACCACTTTGACCATGGATGACAGCACCTCATCATGATGATAAATCCTGACCATAACAACCAGTTCGGTTGGTATCACGAGATTTCTTGCCAAATCAATATCAGAATCAATCAACTGCACAACGAGTGAGAGTTAGTTAATATTTATCGTATGCATAGGTTGCAGGACAATCACGTGCACTAATTTGATCCATCTCAGCATGTAAGGTCAAAAAAGAACATGCATTATGTAGCTAAGATTTGGAAAATTGTTCATATTTGTTAATGAGTTTTTGTGATTCAGTGGTTATCCAGATTTCATAACATGATAATGGCTAAAAATTATGTACTACAAGTCTACAAATAACCTTTCACAATCATAATCAGTCGAGAGGAAAAAAACTAGAACCTGCACCAATAATTTCAACATGATTGAAAAGTAATCAACAGCAAGTATCTGTATGTTCCTGTGAACGTAGTCAATAAAACAGGTTTTCCAAAGTAAGAACATTTTATATGCACTTATTCACGCTAATATGACAGGTACTTATTCACGGCAATTCAGAGTTAAAACTGATAACAAATTGCAATGGTATCAGGGAAACGCAATGTATTGATGACAACAAGAGAGGTCACATGACCAATAAACTGTTATATAATTGTAAAATGCAAACTAACTAGATTTTGTTCACTTTTACAAGGTATACACAAACACACACATAAATATATATATTATGATGTATGGAAAATATAGTGGCTGATATGGTGCTGGGGTGTTAACTGAAAGAAATACCTGAGCAGCATTGATATGAAGTTATTCCGCATACAATTTATGCTAACACTAATATGTAGCACCATTCCTGAACAGAAGAAAAGATAGTATTTAGCTGTCCACGTGATGATGCTTAGCAGCCTTTCAAAGCTTCCATGAAACACATACCTCTGGAAAAGAAAGCCAGCATTTCTTCTACTACATGACAGGACAACATGCACGAACTGTAACGTGGATCTAACCATGACGCACTCCACCAAAGGCAACCAACACTAGAAGCACTTGGCAAGAACCACAAATAAATGCATGATCCGTGTGTTTCCAATAGGTATTATGCAAGTGTGTTTTACTCCACATCAACAAATCGAGTACAGTCAATATCTTGAAGAGTAATCTTGCCAAGAAGAAGATCACTTGCATGCATGGGGCACAAAGGGAGGCATTTCTTGTTTAGACTCTCGTGAATGGCACTTAGCCCTTGGACCCATTTCTTCTCATTCAGAGGATCTACATTTAGACGATTCTGGAGTAAACGTATTCGATATATCACAGTATCTGTTTCAGCACAAAAGTGCGCCACACATGGATAGGTGGTGTCATCAACAGCTAATCTCACAAAGATCATTGTCAAGGCTCCATCCACAGGCTTCGGATCAGATAGATTCTTATCACCCATCATCCTGATCTCGCGCTCTGTTGGGAACTGTACTTCAGTCACTCCATCATCATTTTTCACCTTCAAATCCTTTGAGTAATGGCTAATTGCTTGCCTCTTGGTGCATTCATGCTTCTCAGCCAATGTCAAGAAGCAGGAGAACCTCAAGTGGTAAGTAACAACAGTCTTGACCATCTTGAAATTCCGACAACAGCAGAAAAAATCAAGCCACCTCCTCCCAACACCTGCATACCAATTGATAATATCTGTATCATCCAAACAGATTAGTAGCTTGATTGGCCGTGGCCGTCCCATGGAATTTGTAAACCCAGCCAACTTTACTGCCTTCCTTACCAGCTCTATTGGCGCATTAACCCTCATCTTCAATTCTGTCAAGTCCTCAACAGTCCTCTTCTCATACTGCCTCTCTTCCTCCTCTGCTAGCCTCTCCTCTTCATCAGATGTACCATGGTCTCTCATGGGCATCAAGAACCTGTCGAGTGTTTCTTGAAACTTGTCGTAGGAATCCACCAATTCTGGTGGCAACTGGTCTCTCACCCTAGCCAACGACAAAAAATCACCTGAAGTGAGCAGTCGATGCCAATATCTGCAATGCTCTGGTGATTTGAAGTATTCAGTGACAACCTCCTCTGCCCACTCCTTGAACAGCTGCTGCACCTCACTCTCAATCTTGAAATCAAACTCGAATTCATGTCCCCGCCTCACCTTCTTGAACAAGTGGCTCAATATCTTCAGTCCAAGCTTCTTCCTCCGTGTTTCCCGAGCATTCTTCAGCTCCTGTGCCTTTGCCGCCTTGCGCTTCAAATACATCTTCCTTGCCCTCTTTGCCTTCTCTGACATGGGTGGGTGTAAGACTGATGGTGGTACAGCTTGGAATTCCATACCAAGGAACTCCATCTTCTCCGACTCCGCACTATGAACCGAACTCCCCAGTTTGTCCACTTTCACCTCCAAATCCCCCTCCAGGACTGCAAGGATTCTATCCCTCACCTCAATTGTGAGCATCTTCGAACCAGATGTCACAACTAGCATCTCATCGAGATACCGCACCACGTACACTCTCACAGGCGTGTGAAGAACACTGTCATCCTTAACTCTAGGATTCTTCTTGTGCACCTCCTCACGGATGGCCATCACCTCTCTATCGACAGGATCGAAGAATATGTTCAGCAGCGTGGCGGTGATCTCCGACTCCTGTGGGAGCCCGCGGCCTAGCTCGCAGCCGCCGAGCTCGAACGCTACGGCATCGGAAGCGAACAGCTCGCGCAGGAATTCCACAAAGCCTGGATCGTCAACCTTACCGGAGATGGCGCTGAGGAGGCGGCGGACGTGGCGAGAGCCGAAGCGCTGTCGCGGGATCGCGACGCGGAAGAACCAGGACGCGTTGGGGATGGAGCGGAGGTAGCGGACGGCGGCGTGGCGGGCGCGGTAGGCGAAGGTGGCGGCGCGCGGGGCGAAGACGGCGTCGAGGGCGGATGCGGCGGAGAGCGTAGCGAGGCGGAGCGGGAGGGTTGGGACGGCGAGCGGGCGGCCCTTGACGCGGGAAGGGAGGAGGAGGCGGAGGTGGGAGGATGGGGAGGAGATCGCTTCGGCGGCGGCGGCGGCGGAAGGGAGAGGAGGGTGCTCGGGTGGTGGGGAGTGGAGCGAGGGGTGGGAGCGGCGGCGGAGGAGGAGAGCGGAGGAGAGGAGGAGGGAGGGGTGGGAGAGGAGCGGGAGGAAGGAGTGGAAGCGGCGGGTGGAGGCGGAGTAGTGGTCGCGGCGGAGGAGGAGCTCGAGCTCCGCGGCGGAGAGCGGCGGTGGTGACGCGGTGCAGAGCGCGCGGGCTCCGGGGAGGAGGACGCGGAGGCGCGCGAGCGCGAGGCGGGGGAGCATGTGGCCGCGGCGGCGCGCGGAGGTGTGGGAGGCGGCGGCGAGCGGGCGAGCGGGAGGAAGCGAAGGGGAACGCGTTTCCGCTGCTCCGTTCTGGAAGTTGGCGGATTTGTTTGCTGTGTGGGCTGTGCCAAGCAGCCCACGCGGCCACGGCCCACGGCCAGTCTCGCCCGTGCACGCGCCTGTCTCTTGGCCCATTACGGTGTGGCCCATAATTAGGTTTAGAGCCTGTTTGATACAGATTATCCATCGGATTATTATCGCAGATTATTTACTTAATTATAATTATTGAGCTGGCTGAATCAAATATTTGAGAAATGAACTTAAGAAATTCTTAGTGTAGAGATAAAGTAGTATAAACAATGCAGTATACGATTTTCTTTTAACAAACGTAATTTTAGAGAGTGGAGCAAATATCCATAGTAATAATCCGGTGAAATAACCGAAATGAATAAGGACTACTTGGCTAAACAAATATTATCTCAAGAAAGTAAAATATGTCGGCTGCTTGCCTCCAGTACTGTATGTGCACAGTACACACATGCAAGATTGGCACTTTTAACATATGGCCAAATAAAAGGTTCGTTAGGTAGGATTATAACTCCTAAATCTAACTACATGAGTGAAGTCTGGGACATAGTTGTGGAAACGTGAAGCATCAAACCTCCCTCTGTTTCTCTAGTTCATTCTTTAGTCACCCCAACCACCTTCACTATATTTTTAGGTGAATCTAAAACAGTTTAGTTAAGCTTCAGCTTCAAAAGATATAGGGCTGGACCTAAAGCCCTGTCAAA
The DNA here is from genome assembly GCA_000573905.2 of Oryza punctata. Lineage (NCBI taxonomy): Eukaryota > Viridiplantae > Streptophyta > Magnoliopsida > Poales > Poaceae > Oryza > Oryza punctata. The sequence continues at coordinate 33,910,064 of CM002493.2, forward strand.
CTGACCCAAACACAAGAGGGTAAGGAGACGCGCGCAAAAGTAAAAGCTATCTGCTCTACTAACCTTTGCCTGAAGCTTTGGATGAAAGAACTTCTACTTCTTGTTTGAGCTTTTGTTAGTTGGGGTTGCTCAACTTAGGATGCCAGTGGAGTGCCGTTGGCTGTCGTTGAAAAGGGACAGATTTCATTTTTGTTTGTTCTCGTATTACTTTTCCATTGAATTGCTGTAAAATTGATCCTTTTATTTTCTCCTTCGGATGGAAATGGGGTTAACCCTCCTTTTGCTTTTTCTTTTTAAGAAAGGGTAACCAGTCTAGAGCTTAAGGCTGGTTAGAAAATGCTTATGGTTAGCCTTCAGCAACATGGCTCAGAGACAGGCTCAGCACTAACAGCAACACTGCAACAGAGTTCACATGAAATATTCCTTCGACCCCCACTGCTAATTATGTCCGGCTATCGAAACGACTGACCACATTATCTTGCGATGTAAGCTCGTGGGAGAACTATGGAAAAAACTGAATGGGCACGATCAAGCGGTGCGCTGTGGCAGTATCCTGCAATCTGTGGAGGTCTGTCTGCTCAAGCCGGGTTGGTCTGTCTGCTCTGCCGCCTACTCACACAATCTTTGGAAGGCTAGGAACAACGTGGTGTTTCAACAAACCGGCTACAGTTTTTTAAACCTTCTTCACCACATCAAAGATTACCTCGCTATTTGGGAATACAGAGTTAAGCCGAGCTTCCACACAAACATCCGCAACTGGGCGATCAAGCTTAATTAAATTTCTTCTTTTTTCCTTAATGTGTCTTCTAATTTCTCTTCTTTCTTCTTGTTTTCTCTCAACTTCTGTTCCCCTTTTATTTCTGTTATCTTCTTTATTTCTTTCGGCCACTAGATCCTCATCGGTTACCTATATTTCCTAATAAGTCAATATTAAAAATTAATTTATAGATTATACATATATATATATAAATCTATTCTACACTCCTCCCTTAAAATAATTATTCTACACCCTCGCTTCCATGGGCCAAAACCGCCTCCCCCTTCCTTCCTAGGGCCCAAACCCCCTCCACCTCGATCAAAGTCTGGTCAAAACCCCCTCCCGCTGGTTAAACCCGCCTGTTGTCTTCCCCCCACATCCACCTCTTTTCAGTTATCGTCTCGCAGGAACGGCGTAGAACCCGACGGTTAATGTGTAGTAACACGACTGCTTTCTGCAGTAACGGCGTTAAAAAATAGTTATGATGGATCTAGTTTCGTTAAGTATTTTTTACGAACATCATGATGCAAACGGATTAGAAAAACAATATATGATGTGAGAAATATTATTCTTTAAAAATTGAGTTTTAAGGGTTTTAACTCTACACAAGCAGTGCTACTATAGCGTGACACGTTCTCTGTAAGTTTTGTAGTAACGTATCATATTGCTACACTTTTACGATAATGTTAGTACCGAATCATAGTAACAAGGTATGTGATTTGTTCTCATAAAATTTGAATAGACATAAAATAAAGCAAACAATGATCTATAATCACAGTCTTATAGGGTAAATTGGTTAGGAGAGCTTCCTATTAATTATAAGATCATGTGTTCAATTCTTAAATTCACCAATTTATTTTTGATTTTTCTAGAAAAGAGAAAAAAAAGAGGAAAATGAGAGAAGAGAGGGAGAGAAAAGAAGCGAAAAAAACGCAGATGGGTTGCGTTAAGGATGGTGTAGAATAGTTATACTAAGGGAGGGGTGTATAATAGAGCTATATGTGTGTGTATTTAGCAACTTGAAACGCAATATTGAAAAAGAAACTACATTAAAAATATCTTAAAATCAACTTCGAAATTAAGTTTGAAAATTCAAATTTTAGCTTTGATTTTAACTTATTACGGCTACTGATGGGGTTCTTGGCCTTTACCTTTGATGCACCATTAATATACTGGATACAAGGTAGAGTCTCTATACCTTTCTGCGTAAAAAAAAAGCTTATGGGTTGACAGCGCTATATGTTCAAATTTAAAACATGAATTTGAAATCCGAAGGTCAAAATTCAAAAACAAATCGTTTCAATGTCTGCCCGGCAAAAACAATTAACAGGACAGTCATCGAATTTCGCCGAGACTGGTATATCTGAAAATACCGGTATTCCAAACCTGCAAACTAGTGTGCAACAATAGCAACTAACTAGGAAGATAATAGTTTGCATTTCACATGCATCGGGGACAGCGAGGCAGAAGCTCGCACAAAACAGTAGTATCAGCAAACCGTAGGCACAACACAACAGCTCAGGAAAATTCTTCAACGAACTCTTTTGTACACCATTTTCTGTTGCCGAAGTTACACTATATATGTCTCCCTTATTGTCTCAGGGAACCCTCTAGTTCAAAAAATCAAACAAATATGAGGCTTTAAGGTTGGGGAAAGGATCAAGCTCACAACCAAACCCTTGACCTAGGAATGGTGTAAAAAAAATTGGAGTAACTGGACCGCTAATGCAGCAATCCAACACAACATGAAAAATTGTCAGTGAACAACAACACATATTTGGAAGCAGGAGCAGCTAAAAATTCACTGGTCCTGCGCCCGCCCATACCTGACAAGGGTCCCTTGACCCAAAGCCAGGATACACTTACAACCAATGTTGCATACCACTGCAACCCCGCAAGAGACCACAAAAGTGACTGGTAAACATGATTCTACCTTCGGAACCAGTCTCGTCATACTGTTCTTTTGCTAACTGTTGGAAACACTGTCTCGTTTCGCAGTAAAAGATTTTAAAACAGTTGAAGGGCAATCTTTAGCCTATTCTGCTTCCACTTTGGTAGCTTCGCAAAAGCCTCCTTTGTCATCCCAAACCTTTCCCTGAACTCCGCCGCAGATAGATATGTCTGCAATGTGCAGTACAGTAGTGTTAGGGTGGGTGGAGGCTTAAGACAATAAGGTCATGAGGATAGCCAGTATTTACCTCACGCCTAGTCACATCAATGTCTATCACAGGATTGATGGAAGATGTCCTCAAGCGTTCATATGGATATACTGGGATCCCTTCCTCGTCTTCTGGCTGTCCCTCCTTCACATCTTCCTGTATCGTTGGAGTTACGGTTGGGCTATCCTTTGCAGGGGTACTATCCTTGCCATTTGCCTCTGGTTTAGGCTTGTTTGCTTCAACTTGGGGCTTGTTTACATCGGGACTCGCTTGACACCAAAACAACGGAGTGGGTAAGAGAACCATTTGAAACATAAAATACCTATATTTGCTTCTAAGGATAGAATTGTACCTTTAATTGACTTTGGTATCAGAGTTGGCCTAGGTCGCTCGAAAGAAGCAGAAATTGCAGCAATTGAAGCAGCTCGTTGAGGCGGCTTTGTAGAATCTGAAGAGGGGGACTTTGGAGATGGTTTTCTGATAGCTGGTGGAGGTGTTGATAGATTCCGAGCATTTGGGTTCTCAAAGTTAGCAGCTAATGCATTGAATGCTGGGGATCTTCCTCTGACTCTTACACGGTCAGGACTGAACGACATACTTCTGGAGCGCTGAGATTTATCAGGTACACTGGATCGTCCAGTGTGTGATGATGATGTCGTTGGCCTTCTTTTAGGTTTCTACAAATTTTACAACTCAGCGTTAACCTTGCTATAGGAGAAACAACATTATAAATTTGACCTTTGAGAAGGGATGCATCATGCATGTATCACTGGCCAACGTCAATATGCTACCTAGTCTGTTCATGCCTAACAGAAAGCATCCACTGTAAGCTCAGATACTTGGTGTCTCGTTAAAGGAAATGGTATATGTCCATACCTTTTTTAGCCTAGTTTTTTTTTGCGTGTTCAACAAATAAGGACATAACTAGGAAGTAAATAGCCATTAAAATATACAGTAATGGTATAACGAGTATATCCTAGTTAGCAATTACTACCCAGTACCAAACCCAGAACCTTTTCAATACGACGAATGCTAGCATAACTCAAAAGAAACACCAAAATAGCTACGGTGGACATCAGGTGATCTGAAATTCTTAATCCAGTAAGGCCCACCTTTGATCCCAATCAATATAGAAAGTAGGCAAGAGAAAATACGAGATTCAAGTTAACCAAGACAATCATCAATATCAGTTGTAGAAATCTTACATCTAATTTTGGTTTTACTCCATCCTTCACTATAGATAACCTCCTTTCAAATGAGTTTCCATGCATCTGAAACAGTTTATAAGACCAAACATGAGGTAATTGATCCTGAAGCTTACACGATGCCAAAACATTGGACTCTAGGAAATGCTTAAGCTTACGGCTGATTTTGCAGAGTCCCAAGTGAAGAACCGGGTGAAAAATTGGGGCTCACTCCCTTCAGTGATGACATAAACTGGTGTTTCTTGTGATGAGTTCTCCATCAAAATGTCAAGTTCTAAGAATTTCTGGCAAAGAAGGAAGTTGGGAATTAGCAGTATTGATTAAAGGTAGAATTTGTGAATTAGCTCTAATATAGTAGTCAAAGTCAATCATGGTATTGTCATATACCTCTCCAACGCTCAAAGCTTGTGCTCGCATTTTTGTGTCCACACGTTGTCCAACCCATACGAAGACACATGAATGACAGTCCAAAATAAAAATGTCCTCCGTCATCAAATCATCTTGAGTGAAGTTGAATATTTCTCTAACCTGCAATAGAAGAAGAACAACATTAATTTTTCATCACAATGTTTTATTTTCATATTAATAAGATTTAAGACATGAACCTCATTATTGCTCACCTTAAGCACTCCTTCATCATCCCCAAGTGTACCACAGAGAAACATTGATTCAGAAAAACAACATGCAAATAAGTAATGTGCATATTAAATAAAAAAATTGACTAAAATATTAAAGGGTGCATAGAAATTGTGAATTTTTCTTACCCTTTGAAAAAGTACAAGAGAACAAATGAGGATCACTTTCTTGATCTTTTGCAATCTTCTGGCTGGGGTACTCTGACTTGACTCCAAGTAGCTTCCAAAACTGATCATATTCTGACCCTTCCTTGAGCATTCTGGACTGAAGATTTGGCTGCAGATGAATATATTGGATGAGCATAATGGAAAGGTCAATATTGTGGTAGTCTCTTTGATAGAGAAGAAAAGGTCAGAACACAAACATGCTCAGGTCAAGCATAAACATGCTGTATCTAAAACACATACATTACGCTCATATCTAACTTCGGAAGATGCAATTAGAAAGCAGATACATCAAGAATACATGGCATGCTGCAGAATTGTAGATACTAGATACTCACATATGGCATATATTCAATGCTAGTCAGGAACCTTCAACATGACAAAGATGTGGAGATGTAATATTGAACCCAGAAAATTTATATTATGCTTTATGAAGATGCACAAAGTTTTGTTGAAAAATGACCATCTACCAGATAAACCAGAAAATAGAACCACAGTTTGTGAACATATGTGTCATATATTCATATTATTACAAAACTAATATAGATGCTTTAGCAACTAGTTATTCATGCACCATGTTCAGACTACCATGAAAGTCCAGCAAGAAAATTAGGGGGAAATATGATATGTCGATGACCTAACATGACGAAAACAAGTCTACCAGGATGTATTTACATCAATGCTTCATATTATAATATTATTTTCAACAGCAACCACTTCTATATGACATGATCATATCGAACAGCATTACTCATACCTTGATCACATCCAGCTGCCTCTCAGCAAGCTCTTGATCCATTGACGAGCTTAAATTCCCAATCCATGTAAATAGTGTATCTCCATCATGTAGTACATAACAATAAGAAGAGTTAAGCGAGGTAGCAGCCTGGTAAGAAGAATCATGTATAATTACATAATGTCATACAGTAGTACAAGCATAATCCACTAGGATAAAAGTGTTCATGAAATGAGTGTAATGCATTCTCGAGTGAAAAATAAAGTACCGTATCAACTTGAATGGCTTGCATATTTTCTGGTCCAGAGCCTTGAACCCGGAAAAGGGCAACCCCATTTTCTGAATATGTGTCATCCTCAATACCGTTTTCTGAAACAAATTTCTTATACCCAGTACTAACACCACCCTGCAAGTATTGAAAAATTAAATGACACGGATGCGACTACTTATTGTCAACAAAAATAGGGCAGTAAAATGATTGCAGAACTTGGTAAAAGGCCAACCTTGAAGATAACCAGGTTCTGAAATATTGAGAAAAACTCAGCTGGTTCCTTTCCTTCATAAAGGCGAACCTAGACAGTATTGTGATATTGAGACAGTGAACCAAGATTTACACACATCTTTCAGATAAAGCTAGAAATTTACCATGACTGCCTGAAATTTCAGAGACTCAACCATCTTGCTAGCAACTGAAATGGCTGTAGTCTTCTCCTCCTGTTTTCAACAAATGAACCATGAGATTAGGTAATTATTCTCCAACTTGAGCAATCAAGATATAGAGTGATTAATCTACCCTCAATTCACAGATAGAATTGAATATAACAATAAATGAATAAATTTCAAGAAACTAGGTACTATCTCATACTCATCAATAGTGACTGTAGTAGTATGACTACTGCTCATGTTCTACATAAGGGAGAAATATGGGTAAATATATTCCCACTTGTCACTATGCCAAATGCCTTGTTTGCATCTCAATAGTTTGATAGTGCACTGGTTTGCACTGCATGAGTTAAGATATCCATTTTAAAAAAGAACATAGTACAAACAGCTGCTCGAATGCTTTGCCTTTTAGACAGGAGAACAATTTGGGGTTGCAAATCATACTTCACTAATTCACCTTAATCAGTCATCAATACATACATGCATGACTGTTATGGATTACCATCATCGTTTAAAATCATAGGTGTTACTACAACGGATGGGAAATACATCCAAATGTTACCTGAACACTCTTTTTCCCGAACCAAGTACCAATGAGACACTCCTCGCCTTCCTCACCAGGATAGCTATATTGAAAGATATAACAATCCCCACTGTAGAATTTGCATTGCTCAGAGAATGAAAGGAAAGTCTTTTCAGTGCCATTTACACGCCAAACCTACAAGATATAGCCATTAATTTTTAGCAGCATATTGTTCCCATGTATATTTGTTATTTACAGAAGAGTTCAACAAAAGAAAATGCAACAATTTATAGATAAATGTTATGTCACTAAAAATCTTAAGCAAGGAAAAAAGTTTAGCAGACCTGTAAGTTGCCTGTGCAATCAATTTGAGGTTGAGGCTCTTCCTTCACAGGAGCAGCTTTTGCAAGACCCTTAACATTAAATCCTTGCCGCTTAAGAAGAGCTACGGAGAGAGGAAAAATATTTACCAACATATTTTAGTACTGAAAGAAAATAAACAAGGATGATCTGTGATATAGATGCTAACCTGCAACTTTTCCTCTGCTCTCATCAGACACAACAGCATCAGCTTTCTTAGGCCATTTACTGAATTTCGATCGGAATATGACAGTCTCAAATCCTTCAATGAGACGAACAATATGAGATTTTGGCCTGTTTTCTTCACGAAGTAATTCCTGCATAAATGACAGTGAGAATTTCTGCATCTTCACGGAGAGAGAAAGAGCGAGAAAAATATAAGAGAGAAAGAGGGAAAAAAGGAAACGAGAATTTAGAATGCCAGGTTTCCATATTATTATGATGATACACAACTAAATTAGGATTAATAATATGCAACACTGGAGATACCATCCTAATTTGTGGAGAGAGACAATCTGGCTATGAACTAAACAGAGGCTAGATCACCCAATCATGGTACCGCATGTCATTAATTTGAGCAGAAATTATGACAAGCCATCCAATGAACTTGTGAAGTCAGAAATCAGAGAGAAGATAATGTTACCTCTGCAGCAGATCCTGCCCGTTTCCTATCTTCGAGCGGTGTTTCTCTACCCATCCAGACATAAATTTCAGATCCACAATCTAGCAGATAGCACTTTGTTGAATCTAGCAGCTCTCTTGTTAGAACATCACAATCAACTGGTACTGTCTGACCCTTATTTAGACTGAAAATAAAAAGAAACTAGTGTTTCATCAGAAGCAAAAAGAGACATAGGAACCAAACTTTAGAAAAGATAGCATTTAATGTTTAAATAACAAAATTGCCCTAGGATTTGTCCCTACGACATTACCAGATCAACTTCGAAGAGAAAGCAGAATCTTTTCCATTAAGGTCAGAAAAGGTTTTTCTTGGAAGAGGTGCAAATCCACCAAAGAGACCCCAGAATTCACCGGCGTCAGCATCTGCCATCAGCTTGCCGTCCTCTGTTTGAAGGATCAGTTATAATTCTGAAAGAAAAAAGTATGACCTCATCCATCTAGACCTTTTTACCCAAATGTAAACTTACCAACTGAACCTACGTCACATTTGCCCTCATGGTTGGTGTCTTTCAAATATTGCACAACCTCAAGGGCTTTAGCCCTCTCCTGAATACTTGAATTCGATCCATTGAACTGGAATATTTTGGACTTTGTATCTAAAATAAATATATCATCATGGTTGAGTGATGATCGTGCAAATGGAACCTGTAGGGAAAAAAGCGATGTGGCATATGTATTTTTACTATTGGTAACTATCACCAAACAAGGATAAAATGACAAAAATGTACGAATGATATAAAACTCTCACCTCTTTGACATGGACTGTATGCTTTCCTCTGCAGACAAATAACCTTGTCACATGCTCCCGTTCATTGATTTCAGTATGCCTGAAACCAGATGCAATTCCACCTTCCTCTGGTATAATACAAGGTTTAAAATATGAAAGAAATCTCTCAGTCTCATTCCCCTGTACTTCACGGTATTGAACAGCACGTCCTCCAAGAGCAGCATCCAATTCCACAGTCTTGATTGCAGCTGTACCAACTTCATCCTATTCATTAATTGAAGTGCAAATTAAAAACGCTAATTTATTATCTAGGATCTCAGCAAAATGGACAAGAGCTTAGAATTTTAAAACAAACCTGACTGGTATCTTTACCAAGCCAATAATGGATATCATGTCGAAAAGAACCATTTTTAAGAGCGGTTGTCTGTCATAATGACAAAGATAATAATTAATACTAATCAGAATTCCACCATAGCATAAAAATTATTCACAACAGGACTGTTCCAAATTTAAATGCAAACAGAGTATCGCCTATAGTTATATAGCAGAGAAACAAGATGCCAAAACAGTAAAAAAGGAGAGGATATAATTCCTTCTTGTATGAAGAATTGATGCTTATGGAAACCATAAAAGATCTAATGTATTTAAGAGTTCATGTGTAAACAATTACAAAATTGAAGGGTAGACATCAGACTGCAGACTTTTTGTGTAAAGTTAATGTACCTTCAATATCACATAGGAATCTCCTGTGAAAAATCTCCCATGTGATTCCTTGGGAACTGGAACAGATTGCAATTTTTCAATCCGCCATATTTCCAATCCACTGAGGGTTGTTAAGGATAAACATACTGGGATACGTTAACAGTCATCAAGTAAATAAATGGAACTAAGTGCACATACTGCAGCACCATGATATTACACTCCACTTACATTCGGTTGAATGCTTTCTCATAGGAGTTCATGTTTAGTGAAAGCATGCTAAGAATGCTCTATTGGATTATAATGGGTTTCATCATTTCAACAATAGCGCGCAATGGTATTGAGAGAATTGAATGTGTATGACATTCTTTAAATGGAAATGTATTAAAGAAGTGAAAATGGCAAAATAGCTGAAGGATACTCTTTTTGACCAGCCCCTTGAAAGACCGGATCCACTTCTCTCATTGAAACAGCCATAGGACCCCTAGGTTTTGTCGGACTGGTCCTGGGTGATTTTTGCTTCAGGAGAGAAGAAAATGTGTGCTGAAAAAAAAAAAGGAAATATCTAAGTAAACTTATCAAAGACTCCATTCGCAACAGTGCAAGCTTTGTAGCTCAAAGGCAGACCAATTCAAAACACTCTTGAACAAGAATGTCCATACATATAATTATTCGTTTTTACTTACCTAGCCACCAAATGAGACCAATAAAATCTGTGTTCAAACTCTACACACAAAAGGACCCTGACCAAACAGCTCACTGCATTCTAATCGGTGGCAATGGCAGCAACATCATACCATCATATGGTATAGAATGTATTTTCTCGATGACACAGTATAGGTAAAACTCCTTTTCTTTACTGATGAAATGTTCAACAATTGGTAGACCTACGACCTGCTCTGATGCCCTGATAGACACTCAATACCCAAAATTCTGAGCATATATCACAAAAAGCTAACAAGCTGGGGCCATCTGGGTCGAATCAAATCCAATATTATTCAGCTAAAACAATGCACCAAGAATTGCTCATGAAAAACTGATCGTACAGTCCAGCACATGGCTGCAAGCATAAGTACTGAAATGAGCAGCTAATATTCACTGAAGTCCAGAGAGTTGATACATCCTTTGCAGTCTCAAACTCTGGTATTTGTGACAAGGACCGTGTCTTGACACATTTCCAGGATTATATGGAGCTGCCTGGATCAAACCATACTCCATAGCCCCTAATGGCAACGATCGCACAAGGATTCTATAATGGATATCCTCGACAAAACAATCGTCAATCAAAACACAGTACCAGAAAAGAGACATCGGTTTGGGTATCTTTATGCTGCAGCCACAGAACCAGATGCCGGTTTTGATCACTTCCTGGTAATAAAAAGCTAAAAACGAAACGGAATAGATGTGTCGTTTCTTGTGCAACTCCAAGCCAAAATCCAATTGACTAAACCCAACGTCATAGGATCCGACAAAAATTCTATATCCAAGCTCACTAAATCCAAAACAAAAGAAACCTCGCATGATCGCAGAGTTCCAGCACACATCGACCTACAGTCACCTAGCACGGCAATCAAACTGTTTGGCCAAATCTGGTGTACTTCAAAAACCCGAATCAGAATGGGAATTGACACCAAAGCCATCAAAGATTACTTCCACGAAAAAAAACATAGCAGAGAACACTCACAAATCGAATCTAAATTCCCACCACCCAGATCCAACTCACAGCAAAATGAATCAATTAAAACTCCAAATTTCGTACGGTGATGCTCCAGGCAGCTTCTCTGCCGATTGCTGATGATTCAACGCTCAATCCAAACAACAAACAGAAACCGTCACCTCCAGACCAAATGCCAAAAAAAAAAATCACCAGATCCCAACTCGTCACCATAATCCCCGCAGAAAAACCAATCCGCCAAATCAACGCGCTGAACAAGCCACCTAAAACCCATTCCATCCAAATCCCCCCAAAAAAACTCGAGACACCATCACACACATACACGGCACGCAAAACCAAAAAACGAAAAACCGCCGCCGCCTCATCGAACCCTCGCGCACTAGATCTAAGACGCCCAAAACCATCCACCCAAAATCACCCCCATACGGCCATACCTTCATCGCGGACCCCGGCGCCGCCATGGCCCCCGACCACCCTCAGATCGCCACCTCCTAGAGCAGAGCAGAGCACCGCTCGAACTCGAAGTCCCCCCTCCCTCTCCCCGCGCCGATGAGACCAACTTAACAACCCCTCACCGCGGCCACCATTAAACAAATCCCACGTCTCATCCCCCCTCCAAAAAATAAAATAATAATAATTAAAAAAAAAGAAGAAGAAGCCTCGGTGAAAATGGGATTTGGTCGCACCTCAAGTCGGGGGCGGCGTCGAATCGTGGGGGAGGATGAGGAGGAAGGAGACAATCACCGCCCTAAAAGCTGCTTAGCTAAGCTCTCCCCCCGCGCCGCACTCTCCTGTTGCTGTCGCTGCTGCCGTTACCGCGCACGCTCACCTTCGCGGCTTGGGCGTTAGCGCACAGCGACGGATTACCACCCTCCGCCCCTTCTCGCGGCTTGACTAATCCACCGCCTAATCACTCGGTTTAACAGCGAGGGGACATGGAGGAGGCGGCGAATTATTGGAGGCGTGCTCGCCACTACGGAGGAGGACGACGACGAGGGGAGAGGAGAGAGAGAGAGTGGTGGTGGTGGTGGTGTAGGAATTGTTCGGGAGTCCGTGGCTATTTATATTTTCGATTTTTTTTTCGGGGGGGTCGGGTTGGGGTAGTGTCGCCGTGTCGTGATGTCGTCACCCTGGCGAGCTGGAAGGAATACAGTTGGTCAGTTGGATATACCTTAGACTAGGGTATAATACAGCTAGATGTTCATAACTTTGGGAGGGGATGGAAAAAGGTGAGCTTGGAAACAGAGAAAGGCAGTGGTAGTAGGATGTAGGACAGGTTGTTGAATATGGGAGTGGCTGGCGTTTTGTCAAAAGTTTGAAAGTTTTTTTTGATGGATCCCACTTAATAAGTAAATGATGGAAGAAAACGAGTTCAATCGGGATCACTTTCGGTTGAATGGGAATTCAAATACTACGTCATTTCGGATATTGATATAGATGATGGTCTAAAACGATGGTTGTTGAAAACTTGTGTATGTATGTTATTATGCGGCAAACAATTGTAAAATACGAGGTTTAAATCGTTGTATTCTAGCGTGAAATGTATCTGAGTTATGCTTAACCGTTATTTTTTTGGCGCGAGGAAGATTAAGTGTTAATATACACGTGTTTTTACGAATACGGTTTTAAATTGGCTCAACCGTTATGGTTGCCTTTTGGCGCGCGGAAGATTGTGAAATTGAATGCCGTTATGTGTGAATACACCTTATGATAGCACTCATTACAACGTTCTGCATAGATAGAGCGCGAAGTGAAATTTGGGTGAACTCACTCATTTATTGAAAAATTTGGTTCATCTTTAAAAAAAATACGTTTTTGCTATGTGAATTACAGAAACAGCAGTAAGTTAATTGCCGATGCCATTCCAGGTAGGATTGCAAACAGAGGAAACAATTCACTCGCCACAGCTAGCATAATCCTGCACATAAATGTTGTATCCAAAATTGCCAAACACGCCATCGTCTGAACTGGTTGCAATCCAAACCGCCGGCAGTAACAAGCTTCCTTTTTTTGTCCGCCTGCCACCGCTGCGCTGAGCTGTCCAGCTCCAGCGGCTCAATCCAAGCCATCCATTCCATCATCCTACCAAATGAAAAATGCCATCTCCATAAAAAAATCAGAACTGCAAAAACTTTTCAGATAAAAGAAATGTAAAACAAGAGGAAAAAAATCGCCGGGCGAGCCGAAAGGTTACGAGTGACGACTAGGATTGCTCCATTTTTGGTATTTCCTCTATCGCAAAAACTTATTATTCTAAATAGTTTAGCATAGATTAATATTAAAAAAAGACTATAATATCCCTCACTTAATAATATATGGTTAGAAGTGAATCAGTAGTTGGAGGGTATAATAGGAAAAAGTTTGAATCTAAGCTAGTGATGGATGGAACAAATAGTAAGATATGTTTGGAGGAGTTTCTGGCAGCTTAGCTTCTATTAGAATCTCTAACTACCAGAAACTCTCTCAAACAGTTCAGATTTTCTCTCCGACTGCTAAAAGTTTCCTCCAAACAATCTAGATTTTCACCCAAATTCTGATATATATGTAGTTGCAGAATCAAGAAAATGAAGTAGAAGCTAAAAGCTGGGTTTCTCAGCTTCTCTAAATTCTCACCAGCTACTTCTCAGAATCTCCTCAATCTCTCCAAACATGTTCTTGAGTAACAAATACTCCCTCCGTTTTATACTATAAATCGTTTGACTTTTTTATTAGTCAAACTTTATTAAGTTTGATCAAGTTTGTAGAGAAGTATAGTAATATTTTCAACCAAAACAAACATATTATCGAAATATATTCAATTTTAGATTTAATGAAACTAATTTAAATTATAGATATACAAATTTAGTTAAATTTAACAAAGTTTAACTAGTAAAAAAAGTTAAATGATTTATAATAAAAAATAGAGTTAAACGACCTATAATAAGTAATAGAGAGAGTACTATTTTGGGATAATAAATTTTAATAAAAAGATAATAGTTTTGTGACGAAGGTAGTACTCGCGTCTCTGTCCACCCATGGCATTTATAATTTCGTACGGGTCGGCCACCGCCCACGGGGGACGGGTAGCCATCATGAACGAAGCCAGAGCTTGGGAAACTGAGTGTGACAGGTCGGCGGCCGGCGGTCGCGACGAGATGATGACAAGGACGGCGGCGCCGGCCGGTCGCGAGCCAAGAGGGACTCACAACTCATCACAAGAGTACAACACTGGAGGCGCTGTTCCACGTGTGCTCCCCCCGCACTCGCCACCCTGGATTCCGGCAGCTCACCGGCATAGTTGGTTGGTTGGTTGGTTGGGGCCAGTGGTGCGCGCGGAAGATGGCATCGTGGCAGTCAAAGTGGGGCCCACCCCTCCCTCTTGACCGATCGGAGAGTAGTAACCGATACGCGCGTTTCCCGCCAAGCCACCACTGCTCGACTCGACTCGACTCCTCCTCGCTCGCCATCGCCGGATCCAGCTCTGCCTTCGCCGGTGGTGGTGGTGGCGACGGCGTTCGGGGGTACTCGATCGATGCCGTCCGCGGCGGCGCTGCTCCCGTGGCGGCGCCTCGTCGTCCCGCTACTCGCCGTCGTCTCCGTGCCTTTCCTCCTCCCGCTCGCACTCCCGTTCCTCCTCCGCTCCTCCTCCTCCACGCCCTCTCGCCAGCCGCTCTCCGTCCACCGCCTCGACTGGCTCCCACCCCTGTCCCCTCTGCCTCACACCCCGGATCCATCAACTCCACCGCCGCCGCCGCCGCCATTGACGTTCCCGATGGCACCACCGACCACTCCGCCGCCGCCGACATCGACTCTCCCGATGGCACCACCGACGAGGTCGTTGCCCAGTCCGCCACCGCCTCCCGAGAAGGACACAGGTGGGGGAACGACGTGCGACGTTTACGACGGGGAGTGGGTGCGCGACGAGGCGGCGCGGCCGCTGTACGCGCCGGGGACGTGCCCCTACGTGGACGAGGCGTACGCCTGCGCGTCGAACGGCCGGCCGGACGCCGCCTACACGCGGTGGCGATGGGCGCCGCGGCGGTGCCGCCTCCCCAGGTACGTAGTACTAGCCGCACCCCGCCGCCGCTTGCCTCCGTGCCCTCCGCGAGCTCGCCATGGCTGATCCGAATCTCGCTAGGTCCGTAGGTTCAACGCGACGGATTTCCTGGCGACGTTGCGCGGCAAGCGGCTGATGCTCATCGGCGACTCCATGAACCGGAACCAGTTCGAGTCGCTGCTCTGCATCCTCCGCGAGGCCATCCCGGACAAGACGAGGATGTTCGAGACGCACGGATACAGGATCACCAAGGGCCGCGGCTACTTCGTCTTCAAGTTCGTGGTAAAAACCCGAAAAGTATTTTGGCAATTAGGTGTATGCATGTAGTTTAAATAGTTATATATAAATTTTATAAAATTTAATTAGATAGATTATGATAATACAAGATAATGTACAAACATGTAAGTCTAAGTTCTAAAACTAAAATAACAAATTTTATCTGCGTTGTACGGGTATTATTCACTGTCTAATTTTATTATTCTTGATTCTCTAGTTGTAGATCAAATATAGTCTCGCATATTTGTATATAGACTTATATCGATGTTACTATTTTTTTAAATTTTTTTATAACTTTTTAAGTCACATGCAAATGATGTGTGCCATGCCACCTAGGTGTAGAAAATCTTTATCCGGTAAAAACCTCACTAAAACTGACAAAAACCTCTCGCAATCGAATCCATGGCGGCCACAGTGATAGTGATCATCGCCTCTGCAGGATTACGACTGCACCGTGGAGTTCGTGCGATCACATTTCCTCGTCCGCGAAGGCGTGCGCTACAACCGGCAGAGGAACTCCAACCCGATCCTCCAGATCGATCGGATCGACAAGTCGGCGAGCCGGTGGAGGAAGGTCGACGTCCTCGTCTTCAACACCGGCCACTGGTGGACGCACGGCAAGACAGCGAGAGGGTACATACTACCCCTTCCGTCTCATAATATATCAATTTAGAATCGGATGAAATATAACATATAATAGCGAATCTGAACAGAAAAGTCTGTCTAGATTCGTGTACAATATGTCTAATCCGGTTCTAGGTTAAGGGAGCACGTGCCATTGTTGTGCAGCTCAAAGAAACCAACCTTTTCTTGAACAATGTGGGCAGCAACAACTACTACAAGGAAGGCAACACGCTGTACCCTCAATTCGACTCGACTGAAGCTTACAGGAGAGCTCTCAAGACATGGGCTCGCTGGATCGACAAGAACATGGACCCGGCCAAGAGCGTCGTCTTCTACCGAGGCTACTCCACTGCACATTTCAGGCACTGAACTTGATCGCTCGCCATTGCTAGCTATCAATAGTTTCAGTTCATCTCGATTCAGATTTAGTATCAAATTTTGCAGAGGAGGGGAGTGGGATTCGGGTGGATCGTGCAACGGGGAGACGGAGCCGACGTTCAGAGGGGCGGTGATCGGCAGCTACCCGGCGAAGATGAGGATCGCGGAGGAGGTGATCGGGAGGATGCGGTTCCCGGTGCGGCTGCTCAACGTGACGAAGCTGACCAACTTCCGCAAGGACGGCCACCCGTCGGTGTACGGCAAGGCGTCGGCGGCGGCGGGGAAGAAGGTGTCGAGGAGGAAGCAGGATTGCAGCCACTGGTGCCTCCCCGGCGTGCCGGACGCCTGGAACGAGCTGATCTACGCGTCCCTCGTGTTGGAACCCAAGCCCAGATCATGGAAAGTACTTGGTAGTAGTTCGTAGAGCGAGCCAGAGAGAGTTTTATTTTTGTTTTGTTTTTTTTAATTTCTTTTTGTGTGTGTTTCGGTTTGAGCAGTTGAGCTGATGCGCAAACTGAAAATGTGCTTGATGTTTGCTCAATTGAGGACAGGAGGTTTTGCCTTGTTTTTTGAGTTGCAAGTTTTCCTCCTGAATCTAATGAAGAAGTTCCAATTATGTTTTCTTTTTTTTTTTTTGCAAAAAAACATATCAGTACCAAAAGAACATAAGGTGTTTGTTTCTGTAACTATGTTTGTCGATGGAATCATAAAAGAACAAAATCAAAACCATTCTCCTCACAATTTCAGTACCAAAATTCACAGCTTCAGTTGCCATCTTCCCGAGATGACCAACAACCGCCCAAGCAGATGAAGGCGTACTAGTAACAATTACGTAATCTAGAAATGAAAGTGCATTTCATATTTTACGTAAACGAAACAAGGCCGGACGGCCCAAATTAAGTAAGATATGAAGCCCACGCTGGAGAAAGTGGGGTCCAGTCAAAGTCTGAGGGAATTCCAAATCTGAGAGAGCCGAACACTCTCTCTTCCCCAAACTATCTACTAAGTCGCCTTCTCCGCCGCCTCCTCTCCGGTGATCCGGTCTCGCCTTCTCCGCATCTCGGGACGCGATGGCGGCGCTGCTGGGCCGGCGGTTCGGGATGGCGGCGGCGGCGACGGCGCTCATCGCCCTCGCGGCGTTCGGATCCGCCTCGGGGACGGCGTCCAAGTCGTCCTTCGTGAAATCCACCGTCAAAGCCCACGACGTCGTCATCTTCTCCAAGTCATACTGCCCGTACGGCCCCCTCTCATCTCTAACTCCCGGAACCCCGATATCCTCTATGCATTTCGCTTTACTGATTTCGCTTAGCTTGCTGGGAATTTCGATTTGGGATGTGGGCGTCGGCATCCTCTATGCATTTAGTTGGAAATTTCGATTCTGGATGTGGTCGCCGTAAAGTCGTACCGACCTAATCGTGAAGTTGTAGAAAATCTGGAGAGTTCTTACTGATTTAGTTCTATATCCATCGGAAAAATGTCTTTTCGTTGCGAATTCTATGTGTCCTTATGTGGTGATCCAAGTTTTATCTCCCCTGCAATTTTACGGGTACTGTGTACACCATGTGATAGAAAATGCAGTTACTTTTACTCTACATACTTATTTGGTGAACTACAAATTTACTCTTTTTGATCTAGGCTAGTCGATTAAATTGATGGGCAAAGTATTGCTTAACAGGAAGTTTTCAGAACTTTCAGGATTTGGTTTTGTATAAGAGTTGTGGGGGCGATTCTTGCTCTATCCTATGAGAACTTACTGGATCAGAATTTTGGATTTCAGGTTAAGCTCCGATTAATGCTTGTGAAGAGTAGGTAACTAGGCTATATGGAATGTCAGATGATGAGTAATGAATGTACAAAAATGATACCTATGATACCAAAATCCAACCTACCCTTGTCTGCATATTACATGCTGTGATACTGGCTGGAAAATCTCAATCTTACAAAAACACGTAACTTTTCAGGTACTGTAGAAGAGCCAAAGCTGTGTTCAAGGAACTTGAACTGAAGAAAGAGCCCTATGTTGTGGAGCTTGATCAGCGAGGTTTGTTTTATTTGCGTTTTCATACTGCTGATCTGCTGTCTTTAATATATTGAATGTAATTGCAATATTGCACTGTGACTTTCTTAGGCATTTTTCTATTTGTTATATTTATTTTTCTTTACTCTTTAGTATTTGCAGTTATTGATTTATAAAATGCCCATGTGTTCTCAAAGTTTGCTAAATTGAGTATACATCTGCTCTGTAATGCCTATCTGTTTTCCCTATATGACACAAAGGGGTGAAACAATCAGTTATATCGGACAGAATCATACACATTTACTTCCACTTATGAACCTATCTGCTTTTGCTATTTGGTTTACTCCTTGTTGACTTGAAACATACGTTGTTTTTGGGACCTTTCTTTCTTTGAATTATAAATATTGTTCTCAGACCTGACACTGAGAAACCAAACATTTTGATGATGCCTTGATGCAACAATTGTTCCTTGATGCAGAGGATGGTTGGGAGATTCAGGATGCCTTATCTGACATGGTTGGCAGGCGAACTGTTCCTCAAGTTTTTGTCCATGGGAAGCACCTGGGAGGATCTGATGGTAGTGTTCCTGTAAACAAATCAATTACATTCAGGATTCCAAGAACTCTCTTTCAATCCTAACACGTACCTTCTGATTTTTCATGGACAAAAAATGCAGATACTGTTGAAGCGTATGAGAGTGGCAAGTTGGCCAAACTTTTGAACATTGATGTCAAAGACGATCTTTGAGCAGTAGTTTAGCATCAATGGCACGCCTCTTCCATTTCCATGGAATATACCCAATACTATGCAACTATGAATTCACATTTTCATAGAATCTGGCTTTGAATGTACTCTTTAGACCCCTTTTAACTGTACCCTGTGACAAACCGAAAATACCTCCGTTATCTCACATTTGTCATTTGCATTAGGCCATCATAATTGATTGCATCGCAAGAAGCATTCTTCCAATTTTGCTTTTCGTGCATATGTATTCAATTCAACTAGATGATATGCTGTGTGGTGCTAAGGACATTTGCTTGGCAAATAGCTGCCAATCTGGTAGAGACGGCTGCACTAAGAACTGGGATGGAAAACATGAAAGAAAGCTAAGGCAAAGCATTCTAACGGTTATGTGGATCCTATTGTTCTTTAATTTTTTTTTACTTACTAACCATTAGCCCGTGTGTTGCAACAGAAAATAAAATGAGTATCTAGCTTATTAAGTCAATTAAGCACATATTTAGTCTAAGTAGTACTTTTATGATTTTCCTTATTAAACAAGTAGATGATTTAGAAAATTAGGGAGAGCCAACTGTGAAATGGGAGATTCTTTGGAGGGCAGTGTAATAGTATAGATCGTAGGACTCGAATATCAATTGTAGAGGTGGTGTGGTAGAATCGCAGAACGGACACTACCACTACTTAACATTTTAAGTAGTAGTACGTAGATTGAATGTTATATCATGTAGGCACTACGTCATATAACCGACCAAGCAAATACACCGTATGGATGAAACGCAAGATGAAACCATCTTTTAAACCGCTAAGGGACAATATTCAAATCTTACATTGTGAAAGGTTAATCCAATAAAGGAAGGAGAAAGTGCCACGTCATAAACATTTATTAGCCATCCGATGCTTTACAGTAAAACAGCCTACGTCGTTGGATATAGTGGCAGGTAGTAGAAAGGGCAAAAAAAGCGCTTGCATCTTCATGAGACTTCCAGAAGAAGCCTCACAATTCAGCGCACTTCTTCATCATCGCGCTCCCGCTCCGGCCGTGTCTCCGGCCGGGCTTAATTTAAAGGTTGGGACTTAAAAAAGTTGCGGTGATTAAAGGGGTGTTTGGATATAGGGATTAAATTTTAGTCCCATCACATCGGATTTTTACGCTAATTGAGAGTATTAAATATAGATTAATAATAAAACTAATTACATAAATGAGAGCTAATTTACGAGATAAATTTTTTAAATCTAATTAATCCATAATTAGTACATGTTTACTGTAGCATCACATAGGCTAATCATGTATTAATTAGATTTAATAGATTCGTCTCGCGAATTAGTTCAAGGTTATAAAATGGGTTTTATTTTTAGTCTACGTTTAATAATACTAATTAGTGTAGAAATATTCGATGTGACAGGAGCTAAATTCCAAACCGGTGCTGAGAAAGAATCCTCTGTTCAAGAGGTCAAGGAAAGGACAAAAATAAAGAAAAATAGGGAAAAAAAAGAGAAGGATCTGTAGAATACCAGTTGGAGATAGATGAGATACCAGACACTTTGGAAGGGCTTGAGGATATGAATGTCAATGTAATTTTATAATTGACCCTTTTATATATTTATTTTACAAACAAGCCTTTAAAATTTGATACTCTAATTCACTAATAATAGCGTTGTAAACCTTATTTATAAATGGATCCATTGCTTATTTACATACGAACGAGGCTTCAGAAATAGTGTTTTAAAGAAGAGATCTTTTATGGTGCTTGGAAGGTATGACCGATACCTCCCAACATTCTTCACATCCACCGTTCAATTTTTGAGGGGTAACTTAGGAAAAAATAATGTAAACAAGGATAGTTTAGTAATTGTTTAAGCCAAACCATCCCTAATTAACTTTTTAACTTGATCATGTTTTACCGCTACCCTCCATCTAACTCCTCTCTGCTGGCCATGATCTGCTGCTCGTAATTCTCGTCTCCAGCATATTGCTTGGGCATCGTATTAATCAATTGTGCCATATATATAAGCAGAATATTAACACGAAAGCAGAACATCAACTACGGGAGAGTAGCTACTCCCGGTAATAGGTAGTAGGTTATAATTTTCCTCTCTCTATATATATACACACACGTACATACGGACTCCCACCACTAATCTAAACTAATATTTTCGAATTAAATTTGAAAACATATTGTTCATTCAACTTTTTTTCAAGAATATTCGCGAGGTAAATTTTTTTACAGAAATATATGACGTCGAGGATGGTCTCGCGCGACGACGGCGCGAGACCGCGGACTGTAGCGCGCACGACGGGTGGTCTCGCTCATGCAAAGAGCGATACCGTCCCAAACCCCATTAGCTTAGCGACTAATGATGTAATTAACTATTTAACTAATAATAATTAGTGATTAATTAATTATTAATTAATCACTAATTCACCATTTTTATCCGGTATCTCTGATTGGATCAGCGAGACTGAACAGTCTCGCTCTTTCATTCCGCGAGACCGCGCGGTCTCGCGTTTCCCCCACGCGATACCACGGCGCAACGTCACGGCACCTCACTTTCGCGTAATGATAGTGCGAGATCGACGGTATATTTTTGTAAAAAGTTTTGAATCCCGAATATTTCTAAAAATAAAATGAATGAACAATATATTTTCAAATTTAATTCTAATATTCTCATCTAATCTAAAATTTGATTCTTTGTAATGATTCCCCTCTTGTAAATCACTCAGTATTAGGTCTTAATCCAGCTCGATCTCGCTTCTTTTCTTCCACCTTTGAATGAAATTATTTTAAATACCTAGTAAAATCATGCGCTACTATAAGGTGATCATAACAATGCAGAAATAATTAACAAACCCTAGAATATGTGTTGATTGGTCCTTAACCTTAACCATACGATGATTCAAAGTGATGATAAGAGATAATTACCATTATAACCTTCCAACTTTTATACCTGGTCCACACTATTAAGTACCTTTGCATCAGTACCTTGTGTCTTAGTTCGTTAGATTAAGAGCAATTAACGGCTGTAATATATACCAAGCATCGTAGAAAATCTCTTTAAAGAATCTGGTTTAAATTTCTAGACTTATATAAGTATAACTAGCTGGGTGACCCATGCAATTGTGGGACTAGTTGGTTTTGATAGTTGGAGGATGCTATACACCCCGTTTTACGGTTGAGGGACGCGAATGAAAAACAACCCATATTAAGACCTAAAGCGGACTTTCTCCCGGTGACAGAACACCCAACCAAATCTAGCCATTGGGCCTCAAACCGGCCTACTCTCCCGACCCAATAACCCACGTCCCCAGTCCCCACCCCCTACCACCCAACCATGTGCAGAAACCACAAATCTGCAGAGCGAAAACGCGATTTTCCGCTCAAATCACACGCCCGCGCCGCGCACACGACCATCAACCACAGAGCAAGCAGAATGGATGGCTCTGCCATGGAGATGGATTTTCAAACATTTTTTATTTCTTACATGCCACCTAAATAGTAATAAAAAGTTTTTAAAAAATTAACAATATAGATTAATACAAAATATATCACTCCACGAACATGCAAAATCAAATTCGACTTCTACGAGTTGCAACAAAAATAACAAATTAAACTGAAAATAATTAACATGCATTCACGATTATATTTGTTATTTTATTATAACTTATAGAAATTGAATTTCAACTTGCATGTTTGTGAGATGATATGTTTCATATTAATCTATTTTATTAATTTTTTAAATTTTTTATTAACTATTTAGATGATATGCAAGAAATTAGGGATATTCTCTCGAGGGATGAAAACAGTTTTCTCTCTTCCATCCCTTTCTCTTCCTCGCGTAGGACGGTGGCTTAGGCCGCTTTAACCTTTTTCCACCCTCCAAATCATCAGAAAAGAAACAGTAGAAGCAAGCAAACATGCCATGCCAACGACCCTGCTAATGAAGAGAAGACGAGCAGCGCAGCATGTGACCCCCAAAAAAGCGCAAAAGGCACAGCAGCCGCCCCCTCCCCTCTCTCTTTTCTGTTTGACAATACAAAAGCTAACTGAAGCAGCAAAGCTTCTTTCCCATGATGAGGTGAACGATTTTGTCCAGTGAAATCGGTGGGGATCTTGCTGTTGCTGCTACTGATGCTGCTGATGTGATTCTGGGATAGTTACTTGACAAAGCTGTGTGATCTTGTTTGGGAGCTGTGACAGTGTGACCAAACAAGATTATGGGTGATGTATATATCAAAGCTGTCATTGTCTTCACTCTCTACTGGACGGTTAATAGTTTGGGTCTTCGAAATCAATTGTGACAGATAGAGAAAAGATGCCATCGTTGTACTGGTTGCAACCCCATCAACAGTGAAGCAGCTGGAAATTGTTACTGCCGGAGCTTAGCCAGTGATGAATCAAGTCTGACCGTCTGTCGATCTGGAGTTGGAGTTACACACACAATGACAGAAAATGCATCACACCCATCCAGTAAACCCCAGTAATTAAGCATCAAGGACCAAAGTACAAGAGGGGTTGGTAGTTTGGTACTACTGCGACAGTGCAGCAACAACAAGCGTAGGGTACAGGGCGGCGAACGCATCACGCCATGTGCTGCCCCGGCCGGAATGATTCGGTGTGCTTCATGTATCAATCATCATGCGGCTTCTGTGTTTGAGTGACAGTGAGTGAGAGCCGCCCTGCCTGCCATGGCCTTGTTCATCAACAGAGACAGACATGCGCCATCATTGGTGCCTTCTCCAATGCACAAACCATTCCCAATTTATGCACAGAAGTAGTATAAGTTGGCAACAGCAAGATTCAGATATACAAGAGCAATACTTCGAAGTATTATGCTGTTCTGCTATCAAACGACGGCTGTTAATCCGACCAAACGAGTAACACTCGATCACATCGTTTAACTTTCAACTTACAAGTCACAGACAAAAATGAAATTTAAGAGTTGATTTTGAGATTTTTTTTATAGTAATATATTTTTCAGCATAATTTTTGAATTACTAAGAACATAAATATAAAAGTTTTATTTATAAATTATTTTTTGTTAGCTAATGGGTGGGGAAGCACCATTACTATAGTGGTAAATTTATAAATGCATCACTATTGATTAGGATGTAAATCTTGATGTCTAAAAAATAATCGTGTATATCGTTAATGCATAGGTTGAAAGTCATAGTTTATTCGTCAAAACAATTAAGCTGCAGGTGAGTGAAAATATTTTGTGTGCGGTTTTATCAAACACCCAACAACTCTTGACTTCTACATTGATATTTTATTCGTTTCAAAATGTTGCAACTGATTTGGCCCATCCTATGATGATGAATTTGGATAAATCTTCCGTTCAGATCCGTTATTCTATACTCATTTTAAGTTACAATATTTTTGGACGAAGGTAGTACGAAGAATCTTTCCTAGACTACTAGCCTTTGTTACTGTCAAACATGAGATCAGGCTCTGAAAAGACTTTAACTGAAGTCTGAACTCTTGAAGACATCGACAACAAATGTGAGGGCGACGTTTGCTTATTACGATCAAAGACAAAAATAGGTTAGATTTTGGAACGTAGCTGGGGAAGAGGGAACATCCACGCATGCATGATGCATCCACACATACATACATTCAGCTACCGGCTCATTCATCCACTATACACATCACCTGTTTTTATCTGGGCAGAAAAAAAAATATCAGACTTTTGTCCCAGAATATCGCAGCGGCAGCAAAAGGACGACAGAAACATCCTTTGTCACGTACCAGAAACCGTTCCTACTCTGAATTCGTTTCTGCTTGTCTTTCCTATCTGGATATATGTACAGGCAATTACTGTATTTTTTTCTCCAAAGAAAATAAATGAGGTCAAAGTAAGATTCTTCTTTTGATACTTTAAATACCAAATGGTCATAGCACACGTACAACTGTATTACTCACTCCGAAAAAAAAAAGATAACTTTCGTACATGAATCTAAACATAAACGTAGCTTCATATATAGAAGTTTTTTTTTAACGGAGAGAGTACAGTCTACCATTATACATTATAGTATAGCAATTCTACAAATACGTATAGTTGTGTGAGAGGAAAAATACTGCAGGTGGTACAATAGAAATGAGAAGCAGATAAGCAGGCAAATCATTAAACCCTCAATAGAGCACTGGACCTGCAAGAAACTCAGATCTGAAGGCGTGACATTAACTGCAATTTTTTTTCCTTGCTCAGATCTGTTCTGCCCTGCTCTGAAGTCTGAATTTTGCTCTGCTCAATGCTCATCCATGCATCTTTGTTTAGGTACCCAAAAGACTACAGCAAGAGGACACTCTTTGGAAGCTAACGTCAGGCTCCTTTCCTCTCTCGTCCTTCCGTTACTACCAAATTATCTTCCTTTTTTTTTTCTATCGACCAAATTAAAGAGAAATTTTAGCAAACTAAAGATAAATCAACAAAATTTAAGATCGGTCGCTCAGATTAGTTTGCCTTTTTCGAAAGTTCAGTTAACTGATACTACATGAAAAGATCCAAAAAGAACTGTGTAGAGGAGAACAAATTGAGATAATGAGATCACACAATTTAGACACAATTCACTACAATTTGGAGAAATTATATATATCAACATGATCAATTGTGAAAGCGATTCTGCGGAGTTGATCTTGAATTCTTCGTTCTGACCTGCGCGATGACATTTTCGCGCAGCCTGATGAAGAAGTATTTACAATTCGATTATTCGGATAATGATGTTCTTGTCTCAGAAAGAAGAAATTAAGCCACTGCAAATTCTGGAACTAACCAAACTTGTGGGTGCAGCACACATGGCGTACGGGAACTCGTGGCTTAATTCCGTTGTTTCATTGAGGAAGACGAAGCCAATCGGAGATCCGGAGGAGTAGTATCCCACTCTTCCAGCCGTGGCAATGGCGTGCAGATCGACGCGAAGGTGAGCTGGCGATGTTCGTCGGAGTTCAGGTGCGGCATATCAGCAGGCAGCGGCGAGACGGATCACCCCACGGCGTGGACGCGGATCTTCTTGGCAGGTGGCGGGCACGGCGGCGAGGTGGTGCCCGGCGGTGCGCGTGGCACGAACACGGCGGCGAGGTCGTGCGGCACCGGGAAGAACGACCGCCGCGGCCGGCCGCCGCCGCCGCAGCAGCGCTTCGTCATCCTCTTCCCCGACCTCGTCTTCCGCGGCGCCGGCGGGCACACCGTCGCCGGCCGCAGCGCGCTCGCGGACGACGTCGGAGTGACGCATCCGGCTGTCGACGATTCGACCGCCGCCGCCGCGTCGCCACCACCACCACCACCTTGCCGCACGGTAGCTGATCTACTCTCCTGAGTCTCCTCCGGCACACCGGCGCCACCACTGCCAGCTGCGTCGTCGTCCGGCCGTGGCTCCGTCGCGCCGCCGCTCACCCGGATCGGCCGGAGCGCGGCCAATTCCGACGACAGCTCGAGTTCCAGCCCCATTGACCTATCTAGCTATAGAATGCCAAGGATCACCAAGAACGCGGTAGACAAGAAGCCAAGAACTACTATCCAGCTAGGTCAAGTGAAGCTAGCTAGCTAGGCAGCCGCCACTGTCAGTGAGTGAGCTTGTGCTCATTTGTAGCAGTAGCCCGCGCTGCGGCAGACAGCTAGAAGAAGAAGACGAAGAAGATGGCGAGGGTGTGAGGCGTCCAGCCAGAGCAACAGAATTATATGCAGCTACCGAGAGAGTGCGAGAGAGAGGAGGACGAGGAAGGGTGGAGGAAATGATTGTAGGAGGAATGAGCGGTGAAACTGAGCTCACCTCACCACCTTTGGATCGCACTCTCCGGCTCTCTCTTCTTCTTCTCTTCTTCCTCTCCTTCCTCGCTGTGATCTGTCTGCCTGTCTGGGCTCTGCACAGGGAAAGGGTTTAATACGGGAGCAGCATGCCGATCATGGATCAGCTTGGTAGCTGCATGCCGGAACTTTTACTGCATGGATGGACAGAATGCAACTGGAGTGGATTCAGAGCGGTAATAAATGGGGGGCTTTCAGCTCATATGGCTAGATGGCAGGCGGCATCTAGATTCAAGAATGTTGCTACTGGAGGGCAGGAGGGATCAATTGCATTACCAGTACTGTAGTAGTTTATTTTTTTTCATCTAGTCTAAAATAAACAAACATATTACGGGATATGACACATCCTAATACTACAAAACTACTCTCTTCATCTCAAAACAATCCTAATACGGGATATAACCTATCATATATTTAGATTCGTAGTACTAAAATATGTCACATCTCGTAATGAGTTTGTTTATTTGAGATGGAGGGAGTAAGCCTAGTATTAGAATGTATCATATCTCATAATAGGTTGATTTGTTTTGGAACGGATGGAGTAGAGCACATCAGAAAGTTGATTTTTTTCAGTTCTATGAATTGGATAAACCATGTACATGTCCAAAAATTTAACCGTATGTTCGATCAGTCTGTTGCCCCTTTCAGTTACCAAAATTTGGTAAGTCAACAAATAATACCACTGTATCAAATTTTGGTAATTCCAAAACCTTTTTCTCTTAAAAGCACTACTGAAATTTGGTAAGACCTCGAACCAAATGCATCCCAGCACTGCTAACATTTGGTAATATCAAATGTGCCATAATTTAGCATTACTGAATTTTGGTATAGCTAGTATAGGCATCAAACTAAACTAGTCCTACCAAAATCTTGTTTTAAGGCGATTATTATGCTAGCTTGAGGATATGCAGTCTCATGAGATATATTCCGTTTCTTTTGTAATTCTCTATATTCATTATCAAATTAATAAACCGTGTGAGGGGTACCAACTTAAAATTGTGCCATTTAGTACAATAACTTAGAATTACCAAATTTTTAACTAAAAAATTGACTTCTATGGCACAATAATTTATCAAGTGCCTGCAGTTGATTTGTTATATTAATGCCAACAATTCAATATATTATCTTCCTTGACATAACCATGGGTGATGTATGTCCCAAGGTTATTCCACTAGGTCTACAAAATATGTCTATAAAATAAGAACTTCAGATGATTTTCAACTACCTATTTTAATAATAAAAACTGCTTTCACTTATCGAATTGACACACCAAATCAATGTGTGAAAAGCACTGCGATAAATTACACCGAATAACTCGGTTTACAAGTTTTCAAACCAAACCAAGCCAACTAACTCACTAACCATTTCAATTTCAAAACCTTATGTTTCCATGGATAGCTTGAGAAGAGAATCTACAAATTAAGTTGTACTGTACACATGTTTACGTTTCAATAGGAGTTAAAAGTTAGCTTTTACCCGTGCTAGCTATACATGTTCATGTGGCCATGTCATGGCTCATTGGAGTAACCGTCTAGTTATCTCTCTCTCTCTCTCTCTCTCCCTTTTGGCCTTTCATCTGGGGACCACTGCCAGGTGGGCCCGGCCCTTTGTAGCCGTAATGGGCTGCACATCAGCACGGTGGGCCAGGGACCTAATAATTTTCAGACTGGCAAACAATCGGATCATCCCAGCCGTCCACTGCTGTCCGATCGACCGCAAGGACACTGCTGCACCTGCCAACTGCGAGTTCCATCGCCTCCTTTCATTACCAGTGTCCCGACTTTTCCTTTTCTGACATTTCACACAAACTTTTCACCAATCTACATTTTGAATTCCAAACGCATGAGGCCAAACACAATTCCTAGAGCCGTTAGATCTACGCATGATTTGTTGAAAATTCGTGCAATTCATACATGGTGCATCATGTGCCCTGCTGAAAACAAGAATCAAGTACCAATCAATCAGAAAAAAAAATATCTAAACAGAAACAAAGAGAGAAGGAAACTAAGGCCTTTTTTTTTTGAAACTGGTGAATTTTACATGATTTTTATGCGAATTGAATTGCTTTCTATATAGATCCTATAAAATTCAGTGTTCCAAATGAGATCCAAGGAACTACTTAATATCAAAAACATTTGGAGTTATATACCTTCATACCAGAAAATTTTGCAGGAAAACCGAGCATTAAGTTGTAGGTCAGGATAATTTTCTTTTTGTTTGGCAATTTTTGCATGCATGCAGATCACGTAGGAAGCTGCAGGCAGGATGGCCGTACGGACCATCGCCTGATTAAGCCTGCAGAAACTAATGGAGCATATATGGACGCCACGCTGACATGTTTGGTGAGACATGAGTGGCATTGTGTGGCAGTAGTGCTGGGACATGGACACCGGAATCTGTTAACTACTTGATTCTCACTACTACTCCCTGCAAATTTACCATACGGTGGAGTACTACACCTAGGAGGAGATGATGTAGTGTGTGATTCATTTTGGTGGTCAGATGTGCAGAGACATATGCATGTATCTGAATGAAAAACAGGATGAGAATTTTACAGCATAGTAGTAGCAGGCACTCTTTCTAGGTTTCAGTGTCATTTTTCCTCCATCATTAATTCTGACTCACACTTTCATATTCAAAAAACACTGCAAGTTTTAATTATATATGGACTTGGTAGTATTTATTTCTTCTCTCTCCCTCCCTCTCCCCCTCAACCTGTTTGGGTCACATGGCCATTGTTGTTGTTTTACCCTGAGATCTGCTGGTAATTAAATAATTAATCTTCACAGAGAGAGCTAGGTTAATGCAGACATAACAGGACAAGTAAGTTAGCTAGCTCTACCTTAGCTCTCAGTAATATGGAATAGTCCTTTTGCAGTACTATCGTATAGTCCCCCATCTAGCTAGTCAAGTTAGCTAGCAAGACAAATTAAGAGAGACAGTCGTAGTGAGGAGAGAAACCAAAATTCAATGCATCCTGGAGTGGTACATTTCAATTCAAGTACATTTCCCTCCAAATTCTTGACTCTTCCCTTGGCACTTCATGAAGCAAACAAAAAATTAGATGGGAACCTTAACTAATCAGCCCATTTGCAATGAATGGTGTGATCCTTCTGTGGGTCTACTCCACATAAATTTCTTTGACATCTTCAGGGCAAAATCAATACGCTCTGGTCGATCAGCAACAACGATAGCAGCAGAGCAACAACTATATAGCAGCAGGATTGGCAAGTGACAACTAATCCAATAGAAGAAATGTATGAAGATAGACCCCATTTGTTTCTTCTTTGATTGTTCATGTACAGGACCACTTTCTGAAACCCCCCCCCCCCCCCCCCCCTGCAGCATGCTTCAGATCCATATATATAGTTGATGCACAGTCACAAGTAAAATTTTGGTAGAAAATTGAATCTTGCATGGATAGATCGATTTAGTAGTACTGTTTATTTTCAAAAAAATGAACTAGTTAGGCCGTACCTATCATTTATATTAGCTGATTGGAGTTGGTATTGGGTCTTCTTTTAAGCTGAAGATTCTAATAAACAGCTGGTGGGAATCAAGTAGGGTGAGATGTGGGTTTTCCAGCTTCTAGTTTAATTTCTATTTTATTTCCTAGATTCTTAGAACATGTGAGAATCCAGACTGTTTGGGAAACTAGAGAGATTCTGAGAAGAAACTGGCACGTAGCTTGTTGGTGAAAATCTGGAAATATTAGTATTTTTAGAATCTGGGTGAGAATCTAGATTGTTTAAAAAATCAAGCTAGAGATTTTCATAGAAGTTACAGCTGCTAAAAGGTTGTCTAAAAAGGGCCCAAGACTTGTTTGAAAAGAATACAATACATAATTGTTTGATGATTAATTTGAGAAAAAAAACATTCGATTGTGATATTAATATCCCATATATTTACCATCTCTTCTTATGTGCTTGTTGGTTAATACAACAGTATGTTTAACATTATTTTCCCTAATCGTATACACATAGAAAATATTAAAAGTATAATATCATGAAAGTATTCATACTAATATCTTTTTTCACATATCAAATGATACTTTGCTTTTATATACTAGTAAGCTTTTTAAATTTTACCGCGTTGTTTGATCAACGTCATTTTCATGTCTTCTAGGTGGCTTCGTTATTAGCCTATAATATTATGATAGGAGCTAAAGAGTAGGATACTATGCACAATAGTGTTATACATTTGTAATTAGTTAAGAGTCTTTTGTTTCTTTTCATTATAGGTGGTATAATAATATAGGCTTATTTATCTTCAGGGGATACATTTGACTCGCTTCTGGGCCTTGAGGAGCTACCAAAGGAGCAAATGAAGTGGGCATGTCGTATTTTGGAGACCACAAGTGATAGAAATTATTGTCAAGCATGGGTGAATGTCTGCTAATAGGCTTTATGCTTAAACGATTCGTTCAAGCTTGAATTTTGTGGGCATATTATTTTGTTAGCATTGTTCATTTCAAACTGGAAATAATTCTTTATAATAATGAATGGTCAAGTGTTTGTCTTATATGCATAGGCCAGAAAAATATATAATTCCTTTATCTAAAACAAGAAGCTATGTGCTTGCTTCTAATTTCTATTTGAAGGAACTACGGGAGTTTGTCCCAACTCCTGACATGTATCCTATTCTAATTTTCTTATTTGACAAAATTTTTAGGCTATGTACCAGATCGATGTAGAGGTCGGAGATGTATATTATTTTCATTGTGTAAAGATAAAAGGAGCACGGTTTAATACTCTGAAATACATGCAACAACATATGCGTGGGAGAGGTGCAATACAATTTTACAGGGGTAGATAGGCCATACGTACCCTAGCCTGTGGCCTTCTTTTGAAGGAAAACGTACAAAACATGCTGTCAAAATATGAACAGTTGTAATATTGGGAGAATTAATAGTGGAGTAGTGGTACTAAAGGCTTGACCAAATCGGTGGTTGGAAATTAATTAGAGAAATGCTGAGCACATAAACAAACGTACGTACTCAGTACGTAGATTAATTATGGCTTGAAATGCAATCTCTGTTTCGACCATATTGGAGAGAGGATGGTTCATATAAAATTAAATAATGCAGGTCGCGCGCTAGCTAGTTAGAATAAATTAAAGTATAGGATAGTTCTTACACATGTATACTCTAAATTAACAATGTATATAAGTATATGTGCAGTAGTCAGCTGGTAGGGTACAAACACTGAATCTCAAGCTAGCTATGTGTAAAATAAATTAAAGACGTCAACAACTTTACTTAAAGCGTCCAATGATGCATGTCTAAAATATAATAATATATATCACGAAGCTAATAGTATACTTTGTGGTAAGGTAAGGTAACGAGCCATGAGCATATCGTGGAACCTAGACAACGAGATACACAGCTCCTAAATCCACTCATTTTCATGGCGATTTTTTCAGTAACAAACCACACGGTAAGAAATGTACATCGTCGTCGTCATCGAGCCGGCCTCCACCACCTGAGAGGTGGTTTTGTAGAGAAGAGATATTGATCTGCAGCAACACAGCGTACAAATCTTGTATTATAAAAAAAACACACACACACACACACACAGCGTACAAATCGCACTGGACCACGCAACATGCTTAGTACTGATTACTAGCATTTGCATATATGGCTATCTCTTCGCACGTTCCTGCCATAGTAACTTAAGAAAAGTGATCAATTACTACCTTCTTTTACTAGAGGTTATAGGCATTGACATAGTGTTTAGTGTGATTACTAGCATTTGCATATATGGCTATCTCTTTCGCACGTTCCCGCCATAGTAAATTAAGAGAAGTGATATAGGTTTTAATCAATTACTACCTTTTTTTTACTAGAGGTTATAGACATTGATATGGTGTTTAGTGCTCATGTTTTTTATGGCAAATTTTATCATTAGTTTGCCTAGCTAATTATATATTTAGACAAAATATTAAAAATAACTACGTAAACGTGTTTTTCATGAGATATGTATCAATATAATTTTCACATATCAAATCTTAATATTTTCGCATCCATTAATTAATAATTTAAGTTTTAGTAGTTTTTTTAATTGAGCATCATCTATTTGAGAACAGAGTGAATATTAATTAATGCATTGATATGTAAAATATTAAAAATAACAACGCAAACGCATTTTTCATGACAAAATGTACTAATATCACTTCCACGTATCAAATGTATCCCAATGTTTTCACATCCCCATTACTAATTTAAGTTTTAAACTTGTTCTAAACATCGTCTATTAATTTGAGATCGGAGTGAATTAATATTAATTACCACAGTAGTATTAATAAGCAAATTTAGTAGCTATGCATGTGTAAGTAGTGGAGTACGGACGGTTTAGGTGCGCCACCTAAACCAGTTTTGTTTAATTTGTTTAGTTCCGTTGCAGGTGACGAGGGCTCCACGTAGTGATATCATTGATCGACAGTAAAATATGTACTGCCACATGCTACGTACGTACGGCGCTGCTCATCTAATTCTACTCCACTTGCCCACACTACTGCCTGTCGATCGTTTCATCACTTGCTAATTAAGCAAACACGAATGTTTTTACTGACAAGATTTCATACATAATTAACAGCTCGATCGAGTAGTAAAAAGGTGTTTGTTACAGAAACATGCATGCTAAAAGCATGGCTTTGGTTTTGCAAAAGAGTGGCTATTAAGTTTTTAATTCGTCCTATTGCCATATATCTAAGTTAACCGAATGGTTATTAAATTAAAGCATGATATATATATGGGCCAAGTCTCTCACACTCACGTAGTCAACATGGTACATTATTGGTACTAGTTCTTAATTTGGTCCTAGATCTACCACTGTACACGATAACAACTCAACGTTGGAGTTTAAGGGAGACATGTCGAGTATTAGATTAGTCGTGATGCGCCTGTCTGTTTCTCATCAACATATACTCGAAGCTATGATCAGTTATTAACACGGAAGTAGCTAGATTTCAATAAGCTCTCGATGACATGTGTGTACTTGTTCCTTTTTTTGATCTAAATAGTTGTAATTCTTTTATTAAAATAGTTGGAAAGACAAATTATTGTATCTTTCGTCACCATACAAATTAACATGCACGTTGAACTTCAATTACATATTTTTAGAAAATAAATTCAACTGTAAAAATACGACTACAAATTTTATGACTTTGTTTTTTTTTTCCCGATATTTAGATTGAAATATATTACCTTGTATTACCTTGCATGTTTATGTAGCTATAGCTGTGTGTTTTTCAATTTTTCAGACCTTATATCATTTCCATTTGTACTTTATCTAGAAATTATAAATGGCCGTGCATGCATATTCCTGGGAGTTCAAAAAACACATTTTTTTAATTCCCACTGATGAAGTAAAGATACGCTCTAGTGCTCTACTTATAGTAGTTAACAATTTAGTTAAACCTTACCCGACCGGATCTGTCGCTAGGGTTAACGACGAAGGCAACATCTCTCTGAAGAACTTAACCCATGCAGTAAGCTCCAATTAGCTAGCAGCTAAGCTCCAAACATCGGATGCCCTCCTCTCTTCCATCGCCTAGCTTTCGGCGTAGTATGTAATATACTTGCGTGTGCCCTACAATAATAAATTAATAATCACCAATTCACCATGGCCATATTACTAGCTGTCTGTATGTGAAGATTTGCTGCAGCTGCTGCTTGCTTCCATGTGTTGTTTTCTTCTTGCACTAGTACAGTAGTAGCTGGCTAGTACACTGCAAATGTGCATTATATTGTGCAACATATACTGCAGATGTCTACTGTTACAATTAACAGGGCCAAGCAACATTGAATTCCTTATAGTTATACCAGTAATTATCTAGAGTAAATTTCAGATAAAAACTGCAAATTTAGTGAGTAAAGATAGTGGATGCAATTATCGTAAAACTGTAACTCCGTTACCACTCTTGACACTACGGAGAACGGACACCATGGGCCCACATGACATACACATGGTACTCGGATTGGCCGGGGTGGTAACACAGTTGCGGTATTACAGTAATTACATTCGTTATCGTTGCAACTATTCAAAACTGCTTGCTATTGTTAGGTTGCAGCACACTGATAATTCGGTCATTAAATTCGCTGTTCTCTAGAATTTACTCAATTATCTATGATAAACTGTAGTTAGTTATTGCCTGCATATGCCCCTCAGTCTCTGTATTCTGAAGAAATTAATCGGCTTCTGGAATCTGGGAACAGCATCAAGCCAACATTTACCTCTGTCGTGTGTTGAGCAGTGGAATGTACGGTATTTAATTTGTAGTTGGATACTTGGATTAGATTCTTGCACATTGCTGGCATTGTTTACAGAATTCATGGCAGATCATATCAAAGCTAGCTGCAGAGATTCATCAGCTGAAGGAGATCTACTGATCTAGAACATGGGCAGAGCATCATTAGCCTGCTCATGCATGTTCAGTAAAGATTTTAATTAATTAACCAAAAGAACTTTCACCGTACGTCGGATCGATCTGCATAATTGTTAACTCCAATGAGTTAAAAACTGTACTATTTTACTTGTACCATGTCTAAGCACAAGGAGGCATGCACATGCAACATATGCAGGGTGAGAGATCCAAGGAAGACACCAATATCTTGTTTATTCCAGCAGTGATGATCCAAACCAACCAACCAAAGCTAGTTGCATGGAAATATACCAAGCACATTCATTCAGTGCCCGGTCTTATCCAAAATTCCATCCTAAATTCTTACCACTAATTCCAAGCACATTCATTTAGTGTTAAACTAACCAATGAATAAAATAGTTAAAGGCATCTATTAAAGGAAATTAACAAATAAAGGTTCCATGATTTAGGGTGCGGTCGGCCGGCATGTGTGGACTATATTTACTTGTTTGCATGCATCATACATGGCAGAGGCAATGTGGACAGCAGGGGATGTACATCGATTTGTGGATACCACTGATTTGTCATCCGAATTATGTTGCTTAATTGAGATGAATTGATGATTTGTACTTCCTCCGGTTCTCCTTGACTCATAATTGACGTTTTGGATCATGCGTACAGACTATGCAATCACTAGTAATATATAGGTGTTAACGCTATGACGAGGTGTGACAATGTATTCTAATGCATTTTGAAGAAAACGTTCTTGGATGAAAGAAAATTATTGGGTAAGACTATTTTGCCCTTAGAATATTATATGGTGTTGTGTGTAGTAACTACATGGATGAGGAAGGTTCTAAATTAGTGTGTGCATATGTGATTGCTATTGTAGGGGCAAAATAGTGAGCTAAACTTTGGTTTATGTGGAATGCCAAATATTTGGAAATAACTCTTTTAAGTCAAAGTTGTCAATTGAAGAGAAACGGAGGGAGTATCATATTTATTCATATTTTTTTGTCTCAATGTTGTCTGTTTTAAATTACCAATATGTACACCTCATTGTAAAACCAAGTGATGTTCAGAGTTTAACTTGAAAATTTCCAAAAACAATATGTTGTTTACTTGTTTATGATCAGATGGAGTATTTGTCTATGGTCTTTTCCTTTTGTTCTTCACACACCAGAATATTTTTCTGTTAGTTTGATTCACTCTGTCATTTGCCATGTCTTTTTTCTGATATGGTCTCCTAAAATTCCACTGCACTTTTCCTTTTGCTGATCAGATCAGATTCGGATGTGCATAGCAGAACAAGACGTCCTGACAAAATATAATTGATTTATGCTGGA
The DNA here is from genome assembly GCA_000573905.2 of Oryza punctata. NCBI lineage: Eukaryota > Viridiplantae > Streptophyta > Magnoliopsida > Poales > Poaceae > Oryza > Oryza punctata. The sequence continues at coordinate 33,946,628 of CM002493.2, forward strand.
AAGATAAGCTGTGGTGCTATTTTTTGGTTTAAAGCATGTCTCACAAAAGGAAGAGAGATATGCACAACAGGTAAAATTTTCTGATCAGGCCACTACTAGTTGGCATAAAAAAGAAGTCATTGCTGAATGCACACAGGTCAAGTCAGTACAAGTAGCTATGCCAAAACAGCAATTTCAGATATGAATCTGCAGCAGCAGGTAGCAATTTAAGTGGATCAGTCAACTGCTAAAGGTAATTTTGAGTCCCCAGAAAGGTCCTTTTCATGAAAGCGATGCTACACCAGTAACCTGAAGAGATCATGTAACACAAAAGTTCAGAAATGCATCTGGTTTTGTCAAGCAATGGAATGGATGGAATGGAAGCTGACAACACTGCAGCCTGCAGGCATGCATGCATATTTGCTTGGCACACGACTACTCGCACAAACTTCATGAGACTGTATAACTGTACAAGTATGTGATCTACTCTGTGATCTTCATCATAATACAGGTTTTAGAAAATGGACATTTCATCAAAGAATGAAATGCATAATAACATATGGCATGGGAAAGTATCTTTAGATGTGTTGGTAGAGTTTCAATGCATAACTCCAGTCCAGCAAGATTCAAATCCTAATGTTCACATAAATGAGCGCTTTCGGTAGAAGTTTACTGAGGTAATAACCAGATTTATCGTTAGCATCTGTCTCTTGAGCGTGTGTTCAAATTGGTAGTGATGGGCATATGGGTCTTCCGTGCAAAGGCAAAATAATCTTACATAACTGTAATATGTAGCAATGGTTCAGGCAAAGAATGATTTTACAGTTTTTGAGAATGTATCATATTTTCTAGGTAAAATTTGATACTTCTCAGTACCTCCGTTATTAGAAGGTTTGAAAATTTACACTAAAAATTTTATTACCTTATAAGAACCGTAAAATTTCTTTCAGTCAAAAGAACCTGTAGCAACGGATTGATCAACACGGACGTGCAAGAGAGCGATGGGCGATTCCGTTGCGTCCAGATGGGCCGAATTGGTTTGGCCACAGCTCACAGGGAGGGAGAGCCCGTTACGGCATGGGCTGTCCCGAACTGTGTTGTTTCGGGGGAAAAGTACACCGAAGGTCCCTCAACTTATCATCGAGTTACAAAATCGTCCCTCAACCGCAAAACCAGATATCGGAGGTCCCTCAACTAACAAAACCGTTCGCTTGAGGTCATCTGGTGGTTTTGGACCCGGTTTTGTCTGACGTGGCGGGTGAGTAAGCGTGGGCCCCACATGGGTCCCACGTGTCAGGTGTCCACCTCACCCTATCTCTTTCCCCTTTCTCTTTCCTTCCTCATCTCTCTCTCTAACGGATGGGGAGCGGCGGTGGCGGCAGGCGGGCCACCTCGCCCCTGCCCTCGTCCGCTCGCCGGAGGTGCTGACTGCACCTCCTGCAGCACCACCGGCGTCGCTGAGTGCCTCGCTATGGCGTGCAGCGTGCGCATGGCGCTCTCGGTGCCCGCGGCGGACAGCCGCGTCGCCGCACACGCCACCGCCGCGAGCCTCGTCGGGTGTGCCACCAGCGCCAGGCACCCCTCCGCGTAGCCGCAGATGTGGTCGTCGCCACGACGGCGAGCTCGCAGGCGCGCCTGTCGCCGCCGCAGCCCTCGTCGAGGAGGAGACGCACGAGCGCCGACACGGCGCCAGAATCGACCGCCTTGACGCGGTTCCGGTTCCAAGGGCAGAGTCGGTAGAGCACGTGGAGCACCACCTTGACCGCCTTCGCCGACGGCCTGTCCGCCACCACCCCCACCACGCCGTCGACAAGCGCGGTGGCGCTCGCCGATGTCAGCCGCGCGGGGGGCATAGCTGGGAGCACCAATTTCAGCGCCGGGCGCGCCCTGGACGCACCGTCGATGCGGCGGCGGAGGAGGAGGGCTGCCACCTCCACAGCCTCCGCCTCCGCCACCACTACCTACTGGCCGCCGCTCCCTATTCACCGGCCGCCGGTCGTCGGCGTGCCCCGCGCCCGCTCCTCCCGACGCGGCAACAACGGCGTCGGGCGGCTGGACAGTGGGGAGGCTGCTGGCGGCGGGGCTGAGTGGTGGTGGTGGCGGCGGCGGCCGACGACCTCGCCGATGGCAGAGAGGCTACGGCGAATCTGAGGCGGCGGCGCCGTGCTCGCGCTCGTCCTCCTCCTCGTCCTCCTCGCCGTCGCGGCGTGGCGCGGGCGAGGGCCATCGTTCCGCTCCTCCCCACCGCTCTACGCCTCCGCCATCTTCATCTCCAACCTCCTTAACGTCACCGCCACCGCCGTCGACCCCGTCGCCCTTGCCTGCCGCCACCACCACTCCCCATTCGCTAGAGAGAGATGAGGAAGGAAAGAGAAAGGGGAAAGAGATAGGGTGAGGTGGACACCTGACACGTGGGACCCACGTGGGGCCCACGCTGACTCACCCGCCACGTTAGATAAAACCGGGTCCAAAACCACCAGAGGACCTCAAGCGAACGGTTTTGTTTGTTGAGGGACCTCCGATATTTGGTTTTGCGGTTGGGGGATGATTTTGTTACTCGATAACAAGTTGAGGGATTTTCGGTGTACTTTTCCCTTGTTTCGGCGCGGTTCGGTTGGGCCTGATTCAAACAAGGGTTGTTTGATGGGCTTGCTGAACTGCATTGCTGCAGACTGCAAATCCTCCTCTCATTTGGATCGCACATGAACGGGCATTCGGCGTATATCACAAGCCCATTTGCCTTCTAACAAAAACAATAGAAACACTAAAGGAAAAAGGTCTATTATATCTCCCTCAACTATAACCCTCATTTCGATTTCCATCCATTAAAACGGAGACTCCCTCCATTAACTGGTTCATTTTGCCTCTCCAAGTGTTTTGAACGGCAGTTGTGTCCTACATGCCGCATAGACGCTAGATAAGACAGCCGTTGTTCAACCCGCTCAAGTAGGCGAGATGAACCGATTTTAATAATTAAAGGGGCTGTTTGGATGGGATTAAGATATTTTAGTCCTGTCACATCGAATGCTTGTACACTAATTAGAAGTATTAAACGTAGACTAAGGATAAAACCTATTTCATAACTCTAGACTAATTCGTGAGACGAATCTATTGAACCTAATTATATGCTAATTATGGATTAATTAGGCTTAAAAAATTTGTTTCGCGAATTAACTCTCGTTTATGTAATTAGTTTTATTATTAGTCTATGTTTAATACTCTTAATTAGCACTAAACATCCGATGTGATAGGGACTAAAATTTAGTCTCTGGATCCAAACACCACCTAAGAGAATTTCCGTATCTATGGTTTATGATCGGTGGACTAAAATCGGGGCTAGGGCTATAGTTAAGATAAAATAGACTTTTTCCAAAGAAAACACTGGATTTCATTTTCATCATATTTATGATATGATTAGGCATTGGTTTGTGTTTGGCAACGGATTATTGAAATTGCAAGGCATGTTTTTTTAATCTTATTCATGATTATTGTTATGAATTATTTGTTTCGCACTTTTAATTTTTTTGAAGGAAATCCGAGGCAAATTCTAGTTTTGCTCCGCATTGATACCTAAGGAGGGCCTTCACGAAATCGGAGTTGTTGTGTTGAGGTTCAACACGCTTGGAAACAATGACTTGTAATCTTGCTTGGTTTCGAACAGGGTTTTGCTTTTGTCCTCTTGGAAAGTCGAAGCTGCTACGTGTTTGTGAGCTCAACAACGATGACTCAAATTAGACTTCGTCTTTTGCGTTTTACTCTGATACGGGGTTTTAAGCTTTTTGGTAGGGGTTTTAAGCTTTTTGGTAGGCACGGTTTGTCTAGTTGGCTTGGCCTTGTTTCAATGAGTCTGGTGTCGGGAAGTCGGAGCTACGGTGTCGGCGGGTCGCGACGTGTGGCACTGATGACATGAGCCTAATGAGTTGTGCTTTGGCACGGTTTAGACTATTGTTCTAACTTGAGCCTAGTGAGTTGTGCTTTGGCATGGTTTAGACTATTGTCCTAACCTTGGTGTTTCTTGGCGAAGTCGAAGTTGCCCAATCGGTGTTGGTGTGATGACGATAACACCATAGCTTGGTAAGTGTGTGGGAGCCGTGTATTTATCTAGCTTGTGCTTAGTTCTGCAACTTTTGTTGGGTGTTGAGCTCGACTGTCTTGTTCTCGTTGTTGTGGTAGTTTAGATGAGTTGATGGTGTTATGTTGTGATAGTTGTGGTTTTCACCAAATTTTTCATAATTAACCGTGCATTATAAGATTTTGTTCCCTTTTTTTCTTAAAATGAGACACATTTTTCTTTATATAAAATGTTGGTAAATGCCCGATAATCTATTATATGCTAAAGTTCATGAAATTTCCTACAAACGCTCCTAAGCCACCACGTAGTACTCCTACAAACAGTTTTAAACCCGTCACATGACAATCTAATGAACATGTGGATCCATTCTCTTCGATTTTCAGTTATTAGAATTATACATATATGGTGGACCCGATATTATATGGCATTAGATCTATTTATGAACAAATAATCCACATCCCATGTCCCTTACTGTTCCGTCCGTCTCGCTTCGTACGTACTTACAGGAGGATGTATGCCCTTCCCACTATCCCCTTTCTCTCCTATTCCGATTTTCATGCTATATTTTTTAAGATGTAAATCACAATTTATAATAATACTTTTTTGAAAAAAACTAAATCACCGTCCTATGCACATACGTACAAACGTACGTACTCCCTCCTCCATTATGTTCTACAGCCGGTGTCCACCATCTTTTTTTTTCTATATTGGTTAAGTAAAAAATAGAAAACCTAAAAAGTTATAACATATAAGTCAAATTACTAATTTAAATAAATCTAATCTGTAGGTATTCTCCGTAACCTAAAAAATTATAACATATAAATCAAGCTGCTAATATAAATAAATCTACTTTCTAGGTATTCTTGAAAAGAAGGAAATATATTGTGCTGGCTCATGTTCTAAAATTTTACCGGTCACTCAAATAATCATAAAAATGTAAAAAAAAATGGAGAAGAAATTACTCCTACTACCATAAAATCATGACATGTTAAAATAATTTTACTATGTGATTTATAACGAAAACTATAAGAAAATTAAAAACTCATGTAGTTATATTTTTAATATATATTATGAATACATATCCTGACGTCATCCTAGCCATCATAAAATTCTAAATACATGGATAACTAAATTATATCTATGATGCCATAAGAAATAAAATGAGAAATACTCATTTCATTATGAATTCATAATAACATTATTAAATATGTTATGAAAGCTATTTTTCATGTAGAGATCCATATTCACCAATCATCGAGATACAATTGCTAGCGAAGCGTCTGTCCATCACATCGTCTATTATGAGTGTGTGTAACAACAGATAATAAATATAAACTAGCACTATAGATTATATTATCTTATATCACTTTATAAATATACATAGCTGAATACAAATGTGATTTAATTTAGGGCTAACACAAGAAACATACACGTTCAAGATAATAAGAAAAAGATTCTATAGAAATTTAAACAGTAGAAAAAACCCAAGAGTATGGACCCTAAAATAAATAAAAAATATCAACGACTAATCTATAGGATATATAGAATTGTAAGCCATTTTAAGGCCCGTTAAATGCCCTATATAACCCTCCTACATCATCTATTAAAACCTCTAAGAAATAAGAAAAAGACCATAAAAGTTCTCTATAAAAGGAAAAACATTCAACGCTTAATCCTCCATTAATTTCATGGTTCCTTTTATCTTAGCCATTGGATGATTTCAGTGGCTTTACATATGTGTATGCACATTATAGCTAGGCCACCATATTGAAGAAAAAAATAATCAAAGCGTGTTATCTTATAGAAAATCAAATCACTTGAGGTGTCAAGTGGGGCTGTAGTGACTGTGCAAGGTGTACGGTGTTATAGCAAGGATGACTAGCACCGAGTCGTACGAGGTTGCCAGCACTGCAATCACAGCACTTTAAAGCACTTTAAAGAACCAAGTAGGAGTTACAACGAGCCACCATGACAAGCCAACAAGGGAGGGCCATGATAATTAAATAGTAACGATAAAACCTTCTTTCAACTCCCTTATATATGCATTATTATTCATATCACATCACTTGAAACATACACAAATTGATAACATTGTAAATTTTTGCGATAAAGAACCTACATATGAAAACATTCAATTAATCCCCTTAATCCGGGAATAATAATACCAAACAAGAACTCAAGTGGGTAACAAACAATTTTGATATTGAATTTTAATCCTTGGAAAGAGAGAGAGAGCGACTGTTCGAACAGTTAGGTGAATATTACCCATTTTACAAGATGAGTGTTTTATTTAAACATATGAGATAATTCAGCAGACTACTTATTTCGAAGTAGTAATATACTAGCAAGTATGACATTATATCGAAATCATTTTATTTGAGGTTTTTATATAGAACTATCTAATGATGAACTTACTGAAACTTTGCTATAGTAGTATTTGATTAAAACATATTTAAATGACCTTTTTCATGTCATGTTTGGAATCAAAGATTAACAAAAAAAACTTTAATTAATGAGGCATCACGTATTATTACCACGCCATATAAATCTATAGTGCAATGAATAATATTACAGAGTATCATTGGAGTAGGGAAACTCGACTAAGACCATGTAATAGCCTAGCTCCAAAATCTATATTACCTTAGATTTTATGTTGATTGAGTATACATATACATATTACTTCACTTACATTTTCATTCTTACTTAATTTCTTACTTAGTGTAAACTATTTATACACTGTTATTATATTTAAAGCACCAAAAGAGACTTATATAAGCCATCCTGATCGTTCATCTAAACTTTTAAGGTGATACTAAACACCCAATTGCAATAACTTTTTGCATATATGAACATCAACTATACCGTTCTATATATGCAACAAACATCTAAATATCTTGGATTGGAGGTCACCTGAAGGATGGATATGTCCCACAGGAACTTCTAAATATCATGTTTGCGGATGTCCAATTTGATATCACTAAAAATCATGAGAAAATGCTCATGAGTCACACTACTACAGATTATATTTTTCCGTACGGTCAAAACACGTTTTTCCGTGCGAAGATTAGACCGTCTGCACTTAGGGGTCTGCGAAAATAAATATTTTCGCGTGCGGGCGTCCCAACCGCACGGAAAAATAAACTTCTCGTGCGGTCCGCTTAACTCGACCGCACGGGATAATAGATTATCCCGTGCGGTCAAATAATACCACCCGCACGGAACCAAAAAAAACAAAAAAAAAACGAAAATCGCCACCAGCCCGCTCGCCGCGCCGGCCCGCCGCCTCGCCCGGCCGTCGCCGCGCTCGGCTCGCCGCCGCGACCATCCGCCGCCTCGCCCGCTCACCGAGCCGGCCCACCACCTCGCCCGGCCGTCGCGGCGCTCGGCTCGCCGCCGCGACTAGCCGCCACCTCGCCCGCTCACCGCGCCGGCCCGCCGCCTCGCCCGGCCACCGCCTCGCCCGCTCGCCGCGCCGGCCTGTTGCCTCGCCTGGCCGTCGCGGCGCTCGGCTCGCCGCCGCGACCATCCACCGCCTCGCCCGGCCGTCGCGGCGCTCGGCTCGCCGCCGCGACCAGCCGCCGCCTCGCCCGCTCACCGCGCCGGCCCGCCGCCTCGCCCGGCCATCGCGGCACTCGGCTTGCCGCCGCGACCATCCGCCGCCTCGCCCGCTCACCGCGCCGGCCCGCCGCCTCGCCCGGCCACCACCTCGCCCGCTCGTCGCGCCGGCCTGCTGCCTCGCCCGGGAAAGAGAGATAAGGTAGAAAGAGAGGGGGTAGTTGAGAGATAATAAAAGGGAAGAAAGTAAGAGAGAGAGGATGTGAAAAATTTGAAGTGGATGGGAGGGAAAGGAGGGAGGTATTTTCCGTGCGGTCCACTTAAATCGACCGCACGGGAAAATCGATTTTCCCGTGCGGTCGGTTAGGAGGCTCGCACGGGAAAATCGATTTTCCCGTGCGGGCGATAGTCCCACGTCAGTCCCCTTATTTTTCTGTGCGGTTTCACTTAGGAACCGCTTGGAAATAAAATGGGGTAGCGTCCAGAAAAATCTATTGTGTAGTAGTGTCATTAAGAAAAAAAATAGAGATATCAAAATTTGTAGAATTATAAATTCGGTATTATCCAAAGATCTCAGCTATAGTTTTATTGCTCAAAGTTTATATTGAAAAGGCGTGAAATTCGTTACCTTAAGAAATTTTGAATGACCAACAACTACATGATGTGTGACTGCTATATATATGTGTGAACATTTTACGGAAACTTTATATATGAACATAAAAAAATAGTCATCACATAAGATTTTAACATTTCAGGAAAAATGGAAGCCCACGAAATCGCGCGGGCTACCTTCCTAGTTAGAGAAAAAAAAACTCATCTACTGCATTCCTTAGACCGTATGTTCTCAGCAAGTTTATTTATTAACATATCAAAATTATTCTTATAATTAAATAAATAATCTACAGCAATGATCTATTGTATAATCTCTTTCGAACGCTGCAACCCGTACGTGTCAAATACAATCAAATGAAAGAATCTGGCTCCAGGCGATCCACCGTTAAGTTACAGGAGCCCGATCGATTAGCACGGCGACTTGCTGTACTATTTTTCTCCTCAAACAGGCACCCAACATCTGCATCGGAAACTAAACACCGTGCTCGCTAGTAGAACACTAAGCAGATTAGCAGAACTCTACTGGTACTAGTAGTTTATATATATTAGCACGAGCAGAGAGATGCAAGTGGTGATCGAGACCTGAACTCGCAACGATCAGAATCGCGTCTGCGCTTGCACAAACACTAGCTTGCCGCATGTGCGTCCCTCTCCAGGTTGTATTGCTAGCTGATCTAAATTTATTAGTTTTCTCTTTAGTTGTAACAGTTATTTACTTATTCCCTTCGTAAAAAAGAAAAATCAATCTAATATTAGATGAGTCTTTTTCTAATATCCAGATCCATTTAATTAGAAAAAGTCTCGTTCTATGTTAGATTGGTTTTTTGATAGAGTAAGTAGATGCTAAGCGGTATCGAAGCCGGCCGGTCACCGGGTTCATCGGCGGCGGCGGATGCCGGTGTCGGCCGCCGCGACGACACGACCGTACAAACTTGCCCCGGGAGTGGCGCGCGGCGCCCGACCCGGCCGGCGGTGGCGCCATTATAGTAATCCTGTGACAGCCGAGATTAGTTGGCTGGTTGGAGCTAATTAAGCTCAGCGTGTGTGGAGAGGAGGGTTAATTACTAATTAGCGCGTGTTACTAATTTGGTTTGGAATTGACAGGCGCCTACGGTGTGGTTCAGAACTTCAGACTTGAGAGTGCTTAGAGTTCAGACCGGATGTACAGAGTTGTGTGTTATTGGTTATATCACCTTGTTGAGCTCAATAAAACTTCCACTACCTTAGAAAAAGATGAGTTCTAAAAAAACTTGGAAAAAGAGCAAATGAAACCATTTGACCGAAATCGACGATTGAAATTGCTCTCTGTGGATGAAAAAGAACGGTCAAATTACTATATTAGTATATTTAAGCATTGTTGGTATGGTACTCAGGTGATGTTCGTTACTACTCCCTCTATCACAAAAATATGAAGTTTTGGTTGCATGGGACACATTCTACTACTACGAATCTGGATAGATATGTTTAGATTCGTAGTGTTAGAACCATTCAATCAAAACTCTTTATATTTTAGGATGGAGAGAGCAGTAAAGAAAAAAATGAAATTATAACATGAAAAAAAGAAAATTATTAACACATGATTAATTGATTTTAATTATTATAAACTTGAAAATAAATTAATCTGATATTTTAAAGCAACTTTTATATAGAAAGTTTCGTAAAAAGTACATCGTTTATCCATTTGAAAGACATACTAACGCAAATCAATATAAAATCTATATCTTAATAAGACAAGAATGAGGTTCTTATAGTGCTTTGAGTCACAGTATTGTTGACTGAAAATATTATGATGTGTGGGTGTCTCTCTATCTACTCTAATGTAGAGGATAATGTTGGTTAAAACTAGGTGCTGTGATCTCGTCTATCATGGACACATTAATTGTTGCACTATATCATCAAATATTACGTGATAATTAAGATTGCTTGCTGTTTTGCCATCGATTATATTTCTTGTCACGAGGAAGAACTGGCACTACCTGTCGAACGGACCTCAGGCAGCCAGTGAGCACAAATCAGCTGCAAAAAGAATTGCAAAGCCATCAAAGAGACTAATTATCAACTAATCTAGAGCTCTGTTCTGCTTGGCAAGTCAAACATGGCCAACAGTATGTGTGATTAAACTAATCACCCTGCAAGGAAGATGTGATCCATTTGATTAAGTCAATGGACAAGCTTACTTTGAGTACCTTACTCAAAAGGTTCTCCCTGCCGTTGGCTTATGGCCGATGTGCTTCATTGACCCTGGAAGAGAAGAAGCACCTCCACCTCGTGAACAGCACAAAATGTCGGGGATTTCTCGTGTATTAATACGACGAGTACAATGCCATTTCGTATTTTTAAATCGCATAGGCTGGCACACGAATAATATTATAAATATATACGGAGTACAATACATAACATGCGCGCACATATTAATTGCAGTATTAGCCAATGTATATGAGAGACTAACGGCTAATTCGTTGCTGTCGTGGACATAGATATACAACTCCATATTGCTGCAGGGAAATCCAATGTTTAATACCAACACACGCTGTTTTCAGGGCAGAGCAGGGGCAGCTCTAGTGGAAGAATTCACCGTATTCCTGTGCTCAAGGGTCCTTCGGAAGGCAAGATTACAAAAATAGGAACATAAAATAGGTATTCCATCAGTCCTAAAATATAAATATTTTTAATTATGAATACAACTAATAATATATCCAGATTTATTGCTAAAAGTTACTATATTTTTAAAGTGGATGTAGTCGAAATTAAATTGTCATGTTTCTGTAATACTACCAAAATAAAAAAAAACACGAGAAAGATAAAAAGGAGCCATTTCATAACATGAAACAAACAACACAAAGCAATTTTTTTAAGAAGTTAGACATCTTATTTATTCTTCTATGAAATTGAGCCATAAGAATGCAATGCTCTGAAAATTATTTCCTATCCTTTTTTAGAATCAAATGTTTCTATAGGAAAAATTCCTTATAAAATTGATTCATCTAAAATTCCAATGGCAATCATTCATTTTTAAAGGGGTCCTAAATTTGACACTATTTTTGATGAAAAGGTAGTCCATGTTAGTAATGATGGTATCTGATCCATACAAGTGTTTAGATCATTTAATGTTTAGTGTTTAATCTAACAATGTCTAGTGTACTCCTGTACTTTATGACAGGCCTGGCCTCTCTGTGGCTCGGCACAGGTACACAGCATGAGCTGGCATGCTCCCATGCACGCTGAGTGATCATAGCGTAGCAATTTCTTTAATTTGTTATATACGTTACAATGCTTTCTACTCCCTCCGTTCCAATATAGTAACTTTTAACATTTAAAATTTATCCAAAATAAGATAATGTCTTCACCAATCTTCTCTTCTCAACCAATCACAATCCTCCACCATTCAATTTTCACACCTACCTCCACTTCTCAACCAATCACAATCTTCTCCCATTTAATTTTACTTATTTTCTTAATATCCGTGTTTAATCCTAAAAATCTTTATATTCTGAAACAGAGGGAATAGTAGGAAGTAGAGATGATGCCATGTTAGATTTATAGGTATATGAAAACTCCCTTCACTAGGTTTTACACTCTTCATCCTTTCCTTTATACACGTGGATATGCTACTCAATACTAATATGAGCTATTGAGCTTCATGTATTGCTTTGAACAGTTTAGACCAGAGTTTGTAACATATTGCGTGGTTACATTATAACTATTGCGGTTACCATGTATAATAACTTCCTCAGTTTTTTAAACCTTACAGATTTTTAAGTAATATCATATATAGTTCCCATGGTAACCGTGATATCCCGAGTGGTGATAAACCTTACCATTTTAGTAAGGGAAACCGCACCCTGATTTAGACACATGGGTATATATACCTTGTTTTTAGTGGAAAAACATATTTATACCGTAGGATAATCATATCACATAAATAAAAATATAGAAAAAACAAAACAAACACTTGTTTGGAGTGTAAAATAGAGAATGAGAGAACGAATAAAACTCTTATGATTGCTTATTTTTGTTTTGCTTTCAAAAGTACATGAAAAGGCAAAACTTTATTGTGTATTCGTCAATCCTAAACAGTACTCTCTCTATCCTATACTATAAGATATGCACGTATTTTGAGATTTAACTTCTAAAACATTAAAACATTAGATATATAATATGAATTAAATTTTATTTGCTGGAAATTATATCATTGGATTGATATTTGAATTTACTTTCATATGGTTACAATTTTGTTGCTACAAACCTTATAGTATATTATGAGAAATTATAAGGTAGAGATCAGTTTTGGAGACCGTGAATATTTTGACTATACCTTATATTATGAGATGGAGGGAGTATTTGACTCAATTAAAAAATCATAGTTTTTCGCCCATCCACTTTTTCCCTTTGAACTTTGGTACCAAAAGGCGTGGCCTTCATTACTGAGCAACTTGGTTAGCTACATATAGGTTAACTGGTTAAGTCAATGTCATGCCCCCTTAGGTTAGGCAGGTAGAGGCTTGAGGTTACTATGGAAATGGAATCAATTAACATAGCTTATATGTGTGTGTGTGTGAATGAATGAATAGAACCCAACTAGAATTAATAAATTATAGCTTCACTTGTACTGCACCGCTAATATCTCGGCCATAAGTGTATATATCGTTTGATTTCGTTTCGGTCTTTCGCAATTTGGCTGCAAATTTTTATTAAGCTTATGATTATGAAAGTATTTTTAAATCTATGCATATCATTTTCTATGTTTTCAAATTAAGTATTTTAAAATTTATGGATGGTGTTCTTTGTGGCGGAACCAACCCACCTAGGTTCAAGTTCTAAACTTGAATATGTTCATAGTGGTAGGGTGTACGTGTATTCATAGAGATGAGTGTACGTACGTTGTGAGTGTCTTCGAACGTGTTCATAGTGATAGGGTATATGTGTATTCATAGAGATGAGTGTACGCACGTTGTGAGTATCTGCAGTTGTACTGTGTTTGTAGTTGAAAAAATTATGGATGGTCAAACACCAAAAGTTTAATCAGAGAGAAAAAAAAACACGAATGTCTTCCTTTTTAGGGTTATGGCCGGTATCTTTTAATTTGAACCAGTTCAGTATTTACCTTTTTTTTTCAGAGTCCAGTATTTACCACTTAATTACACTGCTAGTGGTGATTAACTACTTCTACTACTAATTACTTGTCAAGCTAACACTCTCATTAACTAACTGCGTCATCGATCGCCAACGTCATGGCATCTTCTCTCCAGCTATATAACCATCCTTGTGCCTCTCTTGGCACACTTAATTAGCTAGCTCCGGCTCGTTCTCTTGCCAAGAAAAATAAAAGCTCGCCGGCCGCTGCCGCCGCCACCGCCGCGATGATCACCGGACGCGACATCTACGATGTTCTGGCGGCGATCGTGCCGCTGTACGTGGCGATGTTCCTGGCGTACGGGTCGGTGCGGTGGTGGGGCATCTTCACGCCGGACCAGTGCTCCGGCATCAACCGCTTCGTCGCCGTCTTCGCCGTGCCGCTCCTCTCCTTCCACTTCATCTCCACCAACGACCCCTACGCCATGAACTACCGCTTCCTCGCCGCCGACTCGCTCCAGAAGCTCGTCATCCTCGCCGCCCTCGCCGTCTGGCACAACGTCCTCTCCCGCTACCGCCGCAACGCCGGCGCCGCCTCGCTCGACTGGACCATCACCCTCTTCTCCCTCTCCACACTGCCCAACACGCTGGTCATGGGCATCCCGCTGCTCCGCGCCATGTACGGCGACTTCTCAGGCTCGCTCATGGTGCAGATCGTCGTGCTCCAGAGCGTCATCTGGTACACGCTCATGCTCTTCCTCTTCGAGTACCGCGGCGCCAAGGCGCTCATCTCCGAGCAGTTCCCGCCGGACGTCGGCGCCAGCATCGCCTCGTTCCGCGTCGACTCCGACGTCGTCTCGCTCAACGGGAGGGAGGCGCTGCAGGCGGACGCTGAGGTGGGGCGCGACGGCCGCGTCCACGTCGTCATCCGGCGGTCCGCGTCGGCCTCCACCACGGGCGGCGGACACGGCGGCGCGCGCTCCGGCGTGTCCAGGACGTACGGCGCGTCCAACGCCATGACGCCGCGCGCGTCCAACCTCACCGGCGTGGAGATCTACTCGCTGCAGACGTCGCGCGAGCCCACGCCGCGGGCGTCAAGCTTCAACCAGGCAGACTTCTACGCCATGTTCTCCGGTAGCAAGATGGCCAGCCAGATGGCTAGCCCCATGGCGCAGCCCGGCGCCGGCGGGCGCGCCCAGGGCCTCGACGAGCAGGTCACCAACAAGTTCGCCTCCGGCAAGGGCGCCGAACCGCCGTCGTATCCCACCCCGAACCCCGGCATGATGCCGGCGCCAAGGTAACAATCATCTATTAATTCCATTACATGAACTGATTAGTAACAGCTCAAAAATTCTGTTCATCGATCGTGTTGATCGAGTTGGATTTTGTTTCTGTCGCCATTGCTACAGGAAGAAGGAGCTCGGTGGCTCAAACTCCAACTCCAACAAGGAGCTACACATGTTCGTGTGGAGCTCATCCGCGTCGCCGGTGTCGGAGGCCAACCTCCGCAACGCCGTCAACCACGCCGCCTCCACCGACTTCGCCACCGCGCCGCCGCCGGCGGCAGCCGTTCCCGTCGACGGCGCCACTCCCAGAGGTAACAAATCACACTCTCATCCATCCATTGACGTACACGACGACGATCACGATTCACCACATGCTCAAGGCTCGTATAATGGTGTGTGGCGCAGGGATGAGTGGCAGTGTCACGCCGGCGAAGAAGGACGGCGAGCTGGAGATCGAGGACGGGCTGAAGAGCCCGGCGGCGGGGCTGGCGGCGAAGTTCCCGGTGTCGGGGTCGCCGTACGTGGCGCCGAGGAAGAAGGGCGGCGGCGCCGACGTGCCGGGGCTGGCGGAGGCGGCGCACCCGATGCCGCCGACGAGCGTGATGACACGCCTCATCCTCATCATGGTGTGGCGCAAGCTCATCAGAAACCCCAACACCTACTCCAGTCTCATCGGCCTCGTCTGGTCCCTCGTCTCCTTCAGGTTCGCACTTAGGTGTTGGATTTTCACCAATGTTTTCGTTACTCGATGTTCTCGCTTTCACGGTAGATCGTTTAGTCTTGTTCATCTTCACTCTCCAGGGCAAGGGCGCCCTGTTCTTTTCAACTTATTCACCGAATTATCAAAACAAATTATTTACTCTCCATTTTCAAAAAATGTATTTTCTAAAAAAAATCTTCATCTATATTACTTAGATTACTAGTTTTAAGCTATTTGTTAAGTCTTTTTTAAAAATCGTTTAATTTATTTGTATAATGAAATCGATAATCTGCATAGTAATCTAAATCAAACCAGTAATATACACTTGAGTTCACGATCTGATCAATTTATGTTGTTCAAAACTACAAAATAATATATATTTGCTATGTTATTCGTTGCTAGATTGCTTGAAATTTTAATCTAGGAGGAGGCAAGATCGATGAGAACTTACTTAACTTCACAACTGGATTAGTGTTTTCTGAACGCATGTGAGAGCACATGATAATTACGTTGGTCTCGGATCTGGTCCAGCACATGCAAGAACATACACACGTCTGCAGGTGCAGGTCTGATGTGAGCCCTGGAGTTTAGCAGCAGAGACCGAATCTACCGAATCAGCTGCGATTGCCATGTTTGTCCCCATCCAAGACAGACACAGCAATTCGGCTCAACTAGCTAGATGATCCATCATGTGTACAAGAAGAAGAGCAAAAGTGTACAATGATATGGATGCATCATTGATTCATTGTACTACTATCTTAACATTAGATGGCACATCTAGAGGGAGGGTTGCAAGAACAGGGCTTTTTTAGGGGGGAGGAGCACATGCGTGCAAGCATCTAAAATTGCATACATGCACAATACGTCTAGCATTGACTCTCTTGTCATACATTTTTTTTTTACATTGTGAAAATATATGCTTATATGCTTATTGACTTTGTGAATTTGGATCAGGTGGAATATCCAAATGCCTTCAATAATAAAGGGCTCAATATCAATATTGTCAGATGCAGGGCTAGGAATGGCTATGTTCAGCTTAGGTACAGAGTTGACCTTTTTTATGCATATCTGTAGTCATAACTAGTGTGTTTTTTCTTTGCTTTGACCAAGAAGTTCTGACATTACTATATGTAACCCAGGCTTGTTCATGGCACTGCAACCAAAGATCATTTCTTGTGGCAAGACCGTTGCGACATTTGCAATGGCAGTGAGGTTCTTGACTGGTCCAGCTGTTATTGCAGCTACTTCCATTGCCATTGGGCTCAGGGGAGTACTCTTGCATGTTGCCATTGTTCAGGTAAGCAGTAGATTCTTTGTGTTTTGCAATCATCTTAAAAGAAAAAATAAATAAATTTTGTAATTATGGTGAATTGGATTATATATGTGGTCATCTTATAGATTAACTGATTGTTAAACAGGCAGCGCTTCCACAAGGCATTGTCCCGTTTGTGTTTGCCAAGGAGTACAATTGCCATCCTCAAATACTTAGCACAGCGTAAGAAATGCATGCTTAAATTTTTTATTTGTTCGTCCATACGGTTGCTGAAGTATATATCCTAAAGTATATAAACGTGAATTTTTCAGGGTTATTTTTGGGATGCTCATCGCGCTTCCGATCACGATACTCTACTATGTGCTTCTTGGGATATAGTGTTATTGAAGAAGGCAAAAAAAAAAATGAGTAGGGAAAAAGTAGGATTCTAGGTTTCTAGAGGAAAATGCAAAAGAAATATTATATGGGCTTTCTTGAAGACCTGAAGAACTACCAGAGCTGAAGAATAGGGAAATGAGATCAAGTAGGATCCTAGCTAGAGAGAAATGCAAAGGAAAGACACCCCTTGATTATAATTTTTTAAATTTTTTTGCAACTGTTTTGGCATCAAAGTAAAGGTTTAGGGCTTTGAGTATGAAGAGTTCGACCGTTAATTTGACAAGTTGGGTTGGCGGTACTAAAGATTCCACCAGTTGATTCCATTGTCCAAAGACACATGATGCTCTGCACATTTTTGCCTGATCTTTGCCGCAGCTGCAAAGGTAACTGTAGTAACTTCGATCCTACACTGGGATAAACTTAAGTAATACATGATGTTTCCACACTGCATGGCAAGATCACTCTGGTGTCTTTGGTTAGAGAGCTGGCTGCTTCAATCCAATCCCTGCATGAACAGATTCTTCAGACTAGTCTGAACTCTGAAGCATGTTAGTAGTAGTAGTAGTAGTAACTTGGTAGATAGTTAATTACAGCATTGTTTATTGATGTGTAAAGGCGTTATGTAGCTTGCATTGATGAGTCCAAAGCAAAGGGTTTAACAGTGGATCCACATGTGGGGAGTATCTTATGATTGTTAGGAGTAATATTATCTTCTTCTCATTGTCTTTGTCTGCCTAACAGTGTTGGTCGATCAATAGTTAACTGTCTAAGAGTCAAATAGTAGCTAGATCCATGGTCTGCCCCACATGTGAAACCTCTGTATTTTTTGCTGCTAGTGGGCTGTCCTTTGTTGCATGGAACATGCAAGATGACCTAGAATACTGTGGCTCTGAATTGTTTAATTACCGACTGATTAGTCTTCAGTCAGGTTAACTTTACTTAAGCAGAATGCATGCATGCATTCTTACATTAAGGCTACCTTTAATCAGTCCGAACCATCCAAAAGCTGCTGTTATGAAAAGTTCTCTGCTCTGACGAAGTGAAGAGATTTCATGCTTTTGAGGACTCCTACAGCACTGTAAAACTAGCTATAGATCGATTTCCTACAAGTTTCTCAGAACAAAGTTTTCTCTCTTTTTTTCAGCTTACAGAAGGAAAGTATATATCCAAAAAAAACATGAAAAAACAAATATAAATGGGTTACTTCATTAGTAGCCAATGGAATCCGCCAGTCAAACGACATAAACAGCAACCGATTATACTAATTAATCACATGAAACAGCTCAGGTTGTCTGGAGTATAACTTTCTCCTGTATCATTTGTCAAGCATCCCGGCTACATCAGGCTTTGGAATCTCAAGAAAGATATGCAACGCAGTTGAATATTCAGATCACTCTTATTTAGTCCCGTTGAGGAGTGATTCAGTGAACAGAAACCTCTTAGTATCTCCCGTCCATTTAGTCATCATCGATCCTATGGTTCCAGTAATATGTGCATGCAACGGATGCTTCCTTAAATTTGTATCAGTTGCATCGATCTGCACATGACTTTATTTTGGAATGACGACGATGATGATGCGGAGAATCCAGATACTTTGAGAGGCTAGCTTTCCTATGGGTACAAGATGTAGGGTTTGTTCGGAAGAAGGGGTTATAAATATCTCTCCTGTACACGGAAAATAGGATAACTTATTAGCGAATGATTAATTAAATATTAACTTAAAAACCTATTTAGTGAACTTAACTTTAAAAAAACTTAAAAAATAAATTAATACGATTTTTCTACAGCTTTCCTAAGAAAATTTTAAAAAACACACCGTGAGATGGAACCCTGAACTTCCAAACGCACCTGTAGGCTAGTAACTGAAGGAGGTTGCACCCAAGCGAAATTACTATTTAACGCACCACCTTCCCAATGTATTGCCTTAGTTCCCAATTTATCATCATATTACAAAAGTGCACAAAGACAAAGAAAAACCAATAACTCTCTCGTACTACATTTACTCCGATAACAAACTCGACACATGCACCATTCCCACTATTTTTTAGCCAATAACAAATCAAGATATTGCATGTTGGTTGTAGAACCTTATACACCAATGTTCATTTACTCTCATGCACAAATAACACTTTAGGAATGAATACTAATATGGTGATCATTTGAAAATAACTTTAAATGTTATATGACGATCAGTTGGGAATGGAGAGAGTATACTTTTTCAGATAAAAGTTTTCAACTTATCATATCAATGCATGTTTTTTCTGGTGAAAGTTTTTCTGATAAAAAATTCTAAATAAAAGTTTTCATAAAAGAATATACCCATGAAAATGGCTATACCAATGAGAAAACGCTCGGCTACATGCTGTTTGGGTCGTGTGGGAATTGGGATTCGAACCTCCACACGCTAAGCGTCTCGGCGAGCTTAACAAGCCAAGTGGCAACGGGTGTTTCACCTGAAGGAATAAGTTCATTTTGACTCCCTTAACTAGAGACCAAATCTGATTCATATCTCTAAACCATAATACCGGATATCTCGACCCCCAACTACCAAAACCGGTGCAATTTGACTCCCTCGGTGGTTTTGGAGGGCGGATTCGCTAATATAGTGACTACATGACGGTGTTAACTTGGTCTTCATCCCACTTGGCATTGATACGGCGCTTACGTGGCACTAGAATTAAAAAAAATATGTGGGACCCATTTGTCATTCACACAAAAAAAATTTATAGGACCCACAAACATGTAGGCCCACATGTCATCCTCTCCCTCCTTCCTTCTTCATCCTCTCTCTCTTATATCTCTTTTTCTCTCCCCTTTCTCTTCACCTTCTTCTGCCCATAGGGAGCTAGGGCAGGAACGACAACGGTAGCGGGCTGAGGGGTGGGCTAGGAGGACGGGCGCTAGAGCTTGGCCACCCACCACCACGCCGCCGCAGCCATTGGAGAGGGAGGACGAGGAGTGCACAAGGTGGGAGCGCGCACGGAGAGGTGGGAGGAGAGGAGGTGGAGGTGGAAGGGGAGGGTGGAGAGCGAGGCGGAGGCGGAGGGAAAGGAGGAGCAGGTGGCGGCGGAGCACCTGGGCGCGGAGATGTCGACGGAGGAGGCGGATGACCTCCTGCAGCTACTCGGCGCGGGATGCGGCGAGGCCCGAGAAGAGCGCGGTGGTAGTAAACGAGCACGGGGAGCTTGGCCTCGGTGGTGGTGGCAGAATCATCGAGGCGGAGGAGGTAGAGGCATGTTGACGATGGAATTTGGTAAGTGTATGAATCGGAATTGAGATTCAATCCGAAGTGGATTTGAAGATATGCGGGATTCTCGGAAACAGAGTGCACATCGGCTGAAAGTTTGAATCGGTCGATACCGAGTTCAATGTGGTTAACCGATACAGCCGATGGTGGCAAGATCGGTTACGTGATTGATGTCGGATTCAGAGAAAGGGTTTCCATGATATTACCAGGCAAGAATAGAGTCTAAGATAGGTAATTGCATCTATTAGTTAGGATTTATGTAATTTCCTTATAGATATTTTCGGTAAGAGTCCGCTTAAGGGACTTGTTCGTCGATTAGAGGTGTATTAGGGAAGTATGAGTCGTGTTCGTTATGGTCGAGTTTATATTGTTCGGGTATAAATATAAGCCCGAGGTTTTGTAAATAATTAACATCACCTCAATATAATATCGGCGCATCGCCCCAACCTTTTCATTACTTTGTTTCGACGAGTTCTTGCTTTCGAGTCGAGCTGTATTGGTTTTGATCTTCGACAAAGAGGTAAAACTTGTTATGGCGGTTTGCATTACTGGGATTAGTGCTTACATCTTTATGACACTCTAATCCTATTTTGTGAATCATCAAGTTATCATATATATTGTATAATTTAAGTTGATAATGCTTTCTACTTGTATCGGCCGATCTCTATCTAGGGTTTTATCGATAACGGTTAAATTGACTTGTTGACTTAAATTATATATCCACCATCCTAAAAAGATAATCATGGGCTTGATTGTTTAGATATTATACTTCTTTTCATACTTAGTGTTGAATCAATTAAGTTTGATCTACTAAGTCATGCATAGAATCATAATCTTTAGCCTGTTGCATGGTTGTTAATAAGGATAGTATCGGGGTTTCAGCCGATCTTACCTAATATATTTGTTTTACCCAGATTTATATCTTGTTTAATATACTATATCTGCCCCTTATATCAGGATCTCAACTAATATAAGTATATTAAGTTTACTATCAATCTAGTTGGTATTAATTTAATATACTTACTTTAAGATGATATCCTACTATAAGATCGTATCGGAGCTATAGCCGATACATGCTTAAATTTGGATATCGGCTATAACATGAGCGCGTGTAATTGTTATTTCATGTTATTTTAGATCTAGGCAATTTATACTGTCTCGGTTATATCCGATCTATCCCAATTACTGATTTCCAGAGTGATATTGATTCATAGATTACATAATGCTGATTTTTACACCCGATAGAACAAGTTTAGGGTTTATTTACTATTATAAATATGCCTTACGGCCGATTCATTCCATATTGCATCGGCTAGGTTACATTACGATACGACATCGACTTTCTAGCCGATCGGCTATCGTTTACTAACATAGTTTGCACGCTTCATCTTGTTGATTGCAGGATCAATTCAATTGGCACGTCTTTGAACCCGAAAGTAAACTTTGGACCTGCACTAGAGTAAAGCAAATCTCTCAGGGCGCTGTGTTTTGCATCAACAAGGCGCGAGAGCAATGCAGCATGCTGTTGCTGGCCGCGGAGCAACAGAGGGAGAGCGTCGAGGCACGGCTCGCCGGCGAGGAGGCAAGGGGCCTACGCGACTGGAGCGAAGCGGTGACGGAAGCGGCCGAGCTCCGGCCATCGCCCTGCGCCACCGCCCGCCTACCTCTGTCGCCGCTTGCTGAAGCGCCACCGCCTTCTGAGGCTATCGCCGGGGGTGGAGAAGGGAGAGGGGAGAGGTGGCGCCGCTGACCTCGGGAGCGCCCGTTGTCGCTGCCACTCCGACCCTCGCCCGCCGCCACCGCCTTCTGAGTCTATCACCGGGGGTGGAGAAGGGAGAGGGGGAGAGGCGGCGGCGCCGACCTCGTGAGTGCCCTTCGCCGCTGCCGCTCCAG
Source organism: Oryza punctata (assembly GCA_000573905.2). Taxonomy (NCBI): domain Eukaryota; kingdom Viridiplantae; phylum Streptophyta; class Magnoliopsida; order Poales; family Poaceae; genus Oryza; species Oryza punctata. Next base: position 33,968,696 of record CM002493.2, read on the forward strand.
CGCCCACCCTCCCGCCCGTCGCTGACGCAACTCCGGTCCCGCTCGCCACCGCCTCCACTGCCTTCTGAGTCTATCGTCGAGGGTGGAGAAGGTAGAGGGGAGAGTCGGTGTCGCCGACCTTGTGAGCGCCCTCCGCCGCTGCCGCTCTAGCGCCTACCCTCCTGCCCGTCGTCGCCGTAACTCCGGCCCCGCCCGCCACCGCCGCAGCTCTCCCCGCAGACGACCGAAGGGGGAGAGAAAGGGGAGAGAGAGAAAGAGAAGGAGAGAGAAGGGAGAGAGAGAGTAAGGGAGGATCGGAGGAGGAAAAAGGAAGGAGAAAGAGAGGACTGACACGTGCGTCCCACAATGTTTATTTTGTAAATGATAAATGGGTCCCATATATTTTTTAAATTCTAATACCATGCCAACACCACATAGAATGAAGACCAAGTTAACACCGCCATGTAGTTGCCATTACAAATTAGATTCTGAGTAAGGGAGTCAAAGTGAACTTATACCTCACCCTAATCACCGGTTTCTAGGCCTGTATTGGGCTGCGGTGGAGCGGGTTGAGAATAACTGTTCACCTCAGCTATGGAGATATTTGTGATTTGATGACTCACTAAATTTTGGTACGCGGAGCTATGTGTTCCCTTAATAATTTTGCTGCGGCGTGTGTGCAGTATAAAACAACACACCATATATCGTCGTAGCTGTTGTTTAGCACTTGACTTAACTTAGTGCTACCAATCTCAGTTGAGCTTGTTGTGAACAGGACACCGAACCAACTCTGTCACCTCATGTCTGATGACACATAAACATGTCCATCTCATCGCTCTCTCAATCACTAGATATCGTGAGGCACCAGATTGAATGGAAAACCAAGGCCACACACTAAGTTGGTGATTAAATTTTAGTCCATATAATTTTTAAACATTAATTAAGAGTATTAAATATAGATTAATAATAAAACTAATTATATAAATAAGAGCTAATTCGCGGAATAAATTTTTTAAACCTAATTAGTCTATAATTAGTACATATTTAGTGTAGTATCATATATGCTAATTATAGATTAATTAGACTCAATAGATTCGTCTTGCAAATTAGTTCAGAGTTATGAAATGAATTTTATACTTAATATTTAATGTGACAGTAATAAAAATTTAGTTATGGATCTAAACACCATCAAAGTCGATTTCATGGTTGTACGTAGGCTGCTGGTGCACGCGCGAGCATCGGCAAATCCACGACGATCGCGACGGACGGACGAAGAGGGAGGGGATACACGTATTTCTCGACCAACAAACCGACCGAACCACCCGCATGATCGCGACGCGACGCCGTGACTGATAGCACCGAGGCCTTTATCGCCTTGTGCCCCGGCACGTTTGCTCGGACGGAACCGTAATAATAGTAATTCAGCTGTTATTATCTGATGATTACTAGATGCGCATAACATTTATATTCTCACCTCTGTAAATACATGCGCACATCCAAATTTTATAAACTTCTCAGAAATACTATGGTGATGGGTATATCGTCTTTCACTTAAAAATAATAATTTACGAATATTAGTGCTAAGTTTAAGACCTAAAGTTAGGTAAATGAACAGGTTCCATTACAGGAACCACTGTACTCTCACTTCGCGCAATCGTTTTCTTTCTTTTTGGCACCGACCGTCACGGAACCAACGCAGCGTACGCACAGGACACAGCATCATCGGCGATAACGCCTTGTTCACCATCCATATGGACGATAAACAAAAAAAAAAAGCAACAAGAATATCAACTCATCAAATACTACAGATGCTCTATTTTTTTCTCGCGGGGAAAGGAGCAGATAATTCCCAGATCTACAACCGAATTTATCAAATCACCTGGAGAAGATAGACGAGCACAAATCTCCGAATCAGGGGAAAAGAAAAGAAAAGAAAAGAAAGAGAGCTAGTACTAGTCATGGACAATGGCGGGGTAGGAGACGAGGCGGCGGTTGCAGGCGGTGCAGGAGAACCTTCGCTTGTTGTTGAGGCAGAGCGGGAGGAAGCAGAACACCCACTTTGCCTCCACGTCCGTCGCCGCCACCCCTCCGCCGCAGTACGGGCAACTCCCCGGCGCCTTCTGCACCCCCAACACCTTCTCCTCCTTGCCGCACATCGTCGCCGCCGCCGTCACAGCCGCATGCAACAACAGCAACAGCGAACTCGTCTTGCACTGCACTGCCGATGCCAGCCAACGCGATGGTATTAAATCCGGTGGGGGCTGGCTGGCTCGCGTCGCCGCGCAATCAATGCGTTTTTTTTTTTTTTTTTTGTTGCTGTTGTTGGTGGTGCGGTTTACCGTGGCACCACCCGTTGTGCGGGCCAACGATGCCGGGGCCGGGGCGTTTCATCGGCGGCGTCAGATGCCGCTGCGTGGGTAAATTTGGCCAAGGCACACGCTGACATTGCACCAGAAAAAAACGTTTCGCGCTGGAGGTGAGGTTTTATTGGAGTATTTTTTTTTTATTTTGGTGTGGGTAATTTTTCGTGTCACGTAGAGAGAGAGCTCGGTGTTCACGTCTCCGTGGCGATGGCGTCTCTGGTATTCTTCGTCGTCTTCTTCTTTGGCGGGATGTGAAGGCGTGTGTTGTGTTTCAGCAGGGTGACGCGGGAGATTTAAGGTGCGTCTCATCGTCGCCGTGTTCTGTTTCGGTAACTTTCGTCTCTTTGCTCCGTGTTCGGTTTGTCGCCGTACGCGTGTGTATATTGTAGATTTGTGCTAATCGATTCGAGCGCGAAGAACAAACGCGTCTCACGCCGTTTGCACGAAACAAACGCGCCGAGAACGTAGAAATTTCATAGGATTCTCTTGATTAGGCCATTTATAGTGTGGCGAGATAGCGAGTGGCTCAACTCTTTATACTAGCCCTTCACAGTGCAATGTGGTGACATGGCGTGTGAATTAGAGGCGCTACATCAATGATTCTATCCACGTAGTCCTCTATCGTGTGCCTCTGCGAGGTTTTGCGTTGCTCCAAGCATCCAAAGAGGCATGGACGCTCCGTTGCAGCACGGTCCCACCAGCCTCGTGCGACACGGTTCCTGCTTCGAGCAATGGTGCCACAACCCGAAAAATGTTGAAATATACTCTCTTCGTCAAAAAAAACAATCTAGGTTAGCTTTTATTAAAACAGAGGGAGTAAATCTTACCATGAGCACACATGAAGTAACTCAGGAACGTGTATTGTGAAGCTTGTGACCTGTGGAGTAGTTTTAACGATGTGGCACGTGGGACGACTCCTATATTGATGTGCTTGCCCGTAAATGGTCTTAGAGAAATAATATAACCTGAGCTCTACGTCAACCCATCAAATAACCTTCTCAGGCTCCTCGTGCCCTGGAGAGGATAAGAGTGCCCAAAGACGGAGCTACCGCCTGAGCTCACCTACTCCATTAAATTTTACTAATATTGATGAGTAAATTGATGATGAAATTCCTATCGTAAATACTAGTTAGGTTGAAGTTTGCATAGGCTCAAAAATCTTTCTGCCTCTGTCACAGAGTGCCCCAGGAAAAAGATAATAATCTAGGGGGTGTTTAGATCCAGGGGCAAAAAAAATTTGGCGGGTCACATCGGATATACGGACACATATTTGAAGTATTAAACGTAGACTAATACTAAAACAAATTACAGAATCCGCCTGTAAACTGCGAGACGAATTTATTAAGCCTAATTAATCCGTCATTAGCAAATGTTTACTGTAGCACCACATTGTCAGATCATGACGAAATTAGACTCAAAAGATTCGTCTCGTGATTTACATGCAAACTGTGCAATTGGTTTTTTTTCATCCACATTTAGTGCTTCATGCATGTGTTTAAACGTTCGATGTGACAGGGTAAAAAAATTTAGCGGTGGATCTAAACAGGACCCTAGTGAGAAAGTGGTCCAAAAGGAAAAGGAAAGAGAAAAAGAGAGTGGCACCTATGAGAAAAACCCAAACAAAAGGAGAGTACTCCAGTGAGCTACGAGCAAGCTTATCACTAACTCACCATGAGCCATTGAGCTCATCGCTGCCGTCAGATCTACACCATCGAGCTTGTCGTCATCGCCAAAATACGAACCACTGAAAGATCTGAACTGCACGGAGCCTATGGATCCATGACAAATTTGTGTTCACCACATGGAGCTCCACCCTGATCTCATCGCCCTCCATGCACCCCGGCCCATTGAGTTCCTCTTTTCCATCCCACCAAGCAACGAGGAAGAGGTGAAGGTAGAATACCGTTCGATGACGGAGAGGAGAGGTGGCATGGCATCTGGTGACAGGGGAAGAATATGGTAGAGAGTGATGAGGTAATGGAACTTACTCCCTCCGTTTTATATTATAAGTTGTTTGACTTTTTTCTTAATCAAACTTCTTTAAATTTAACTAAATTTAAAAAAAATATAGTAGTATTTTCAACACAAAATAAACATATTATCATAATATATTCGATGTTAGGTTTAATGAAACTAATTTGATATTTTATATGTATCTAAATTTTTCTATAATCTTAGTGAAACTTTACAAAATTTGATTAAAAAACCAAACGACTTATGATATGAAACGGAGGGAGGAACTATGTAGATGCGTGGAAAGAGAGAAAGGGGTCAGGAGGGAGGGAAGACACTGGTAAGTGGGCCCGTCTGAAGTTAAGGATAGATATGTAGTGCTATTTCTTATCACAAGGTTTAAAATAGAAAAATCTAGATTTTCTAATAATATAAAATTTTATAACATCTAAAAAAATAAGTAGGGACTGAAACATAAAACTACAAAAAAAAGAGAGACATCCATGTTAAAATCTTTACAGTAGCATCATATCATATGGCGCACTCTCTGTTCCTGAGAATACTCGTACGACTGCGGAAATTTTCTAACCCAACTCTGAGCAAAGTTGACTGTTTACTTTTCTTTCTCTTTCGGTGAGGAAGAGGATTTCTCGATTGGTCACCGGACACCGGCCACCGGCAGCTGCCAGCAGACAGGAACATGCACGCATCAAAACTCATAAACCGCTGTTGTGTGTTGGTACAGTTTGATCTCGTATGACGACATGACATTTGGCCCCAACGGTTGGCCACTATTACACCACATGTTATCCAGCACGCCTAAATTCGTACAGCCTGATTGTGATTCTTGTCACTGTGATGCCAAGCAGGCGAAGCTATGCTTCAACAGCAGCGATGTCCTCCGTCCTTGGCTTTACGTCACTTCTCCTATAGAATCAATCAGAAACACACTCAACTGTGACTAATCACACAATGCAGGAAAATGGAGTGTTGCGGTGATGAACTGCCTGATAACGCCTGGTTGTTACAGCCCTAGCTCATAACTTCAACTTATATAGAGTTGGAGTAGTGCCAAACGGTTCAGATTCTCTGTTTTTAGGAGTGTAGTTAGTAGAGCTATTCCTAAAAAATGAACTACGGGGATGGAGCTGGATTTTTCTGCTTCACAACTCCACTCCAACCCAAAAGACTCACTACCCTTTAATTTTTTAACATATTTACACAAAAATAGCATTGAACTACTCCAAAATCACCTCCTCATCCCTCTCCCTCCCTCCCGAAACCTCACCTCCCACCCACGGGTGGCACAGAGGCGGCGGCCCGACGGTGGCGCTCCGACGAGGGCGGGAAGGCGGCGCACGGTGGTGATGACGAGTGGTGCGAGCAGGGACAGTGCACAGGCAGCGGTGCGCGACTGGCGGTGGGCAATGCGAGCGGGGACGACGCGTGGGCGGCGCACGGCCTGGACAGCGACGGGCGCCGTGCGGGACGGTGCACATGCGGCTGCGGGCCAACAGCGGCGCTCCAAGGGGGTGCGTGGGCGGTGCACGGGTGGCGGCGCGCGGCTCACATACGGATTCTCTTCGCCTCCACCTTGGAATTCCATTCTTTTTCAATTTTTTTTTGTCAGATATGGAGCTGAAAGCTAGCCAAACATTTTTCAACGGGTCTCCAACTTCAATAGGAGCTAGCTCCTACTGGAGTAGAAGTTTGGAGCTAGGAGTTGGAGTTTGGAGTCCTACCAAACGGCGCCTTAGCTTGTAGTGGCTACACATGTTGATGCCTGCCCAATTAGTGCACACCTTGTACATAGTGTGTGGTGACAAAACCTGAGCTAATATGGCATTATCCCATTAGGCCCAGCAATATCAGGCCCAAAAGGGACTATGGACCAGTCTTGGACAAAAGAGGCCCCAATTAGCAAGTTTAAAGCCACATTTGAGATATATCTATCGATATTAAAATTGGCATTTAATCTTTTTTTAACGTACTACAGAAAATACCCATGTGTTGCAACGGGTAAAAATATTTTGGGATCACTATACATTATACTTCTTCCTTGTTTTTGGACCGAAAACTCATTCATTCATTCCTTTTTAGTCCTAACCCAGTCCATTACCTCCCTCTGCTCAGCCTGTCTATTCTCGACCAACTCACAAGTGGAGCTGCAGACCTGACTCGTACATTCGACTGTTGTCTTTAACCTAGAGAAGATATTTTTGTGCCCGTACGGTGTTGGAGCCGATCCTCGCCATCAATTCTGATTGAATATTTTTCGATCTCCTAAAATTGGTTGAGAGCTTTTAATCCACTTGATCTCCTCTTTCCGTTTTTATCAAAATCACAGTGAATATGCAAAACTCCAGATAAAAATGGCGACAATTAAATGGAGACTAAATCCGATGAATTAAAGCTAAGTGGGGAAACGGATTTTGCAATCAGTTGGAGAAAGAAACGCAAGGAAGACAGATCAACGTGGTGACGACACTAGGGTTCGACCTGGTTAAAAAGAATAGAGAGAGAAAAATGGATGGAAAAAACCAGGAAAAACAGTGAAAAAAGGTTAAAAGAATAGTGAGAAAAAAGGCGGATGGAACGACGCAAAAGAAAAACGGAAAAAAGGGCAAAAGAAAAACGGAAAAAGGAAAAAAAGACAAAATAGGTTAAAAAATAGTGAGAAAAATAGGTGGATGGAAAAAAAGAAAAAAACAGAGAAAACGGAAAAAGAAAAGACGGACAAAAAATACCGGAAGCCTTTTGAATATTTTTATTAGGTATAGATACAAATATAAAGGGAGCTTTCTGGATCTCATATCATTACATCAAAAGTGATACAATTAAATCTAATCTAAGTAAGACCACTCTTAGTCTCAATACTCCACTATATCTTTTGCCAATATATTCCTTCTTCGAGAATCACGAAGACTAGCAAGATACTCATACTTTGCTATAGGTAAAATGCACATACTCATTTGAATATATGTTATTCACTTGGTTCAAATGAATATTTGAATAAATGTAGTTGCGGGTTGGTGGCAGAACCACCATCACCAATAATAGTATAGATTATGTTCAGTTGAGCTACGTTGTGGAGTAACTATCCACGTACCATCCGATAAATAGACTATTCCCCTACCGTAATTTTAGTACTCCCAACGTCAAATAATTACTAAAAGAAGGGGAGTACTAGCTTAATTGGATCCTTTTTGGTAAGTATAAGTAGTGTATAACGTTGCATGCAAGTCAGCCAGGTAACTTGAAACATTGGCAAGACAAGAATCACAGGAGATATACCATGCCCGTAGTAATGTCTCGTGAACTTTACGGAACATTGGTTATGCTGCATCCGTATACCCAACTCCAACAACGCATGGATTAGCAGTTTAGCACATATTCCCTCCATATGAGAATGTTATAACCTAAAAATGAACAGGATTTAATATAGTGCTACGAATTCAAACAGAACTTAGAATCGAATAGGACTAATCGAAGGATTTATCCAGTTTCGTAATACTAGGTTAGTCCCATTCAGTAGCGGACTCAGGATAAAATCATAGCTATATGTCGGAGACCGATGGGTTGGAGCGCACGAGCTGCTAGCCACCTCGTCCGCGCTAACATCCGCCGTCGAGCTATCGCCTACCATTTGTTGTCTAAGTGTTAAACCGCTAGCCAAACACTAATCGCACGTTACAAATTGAGCAAGTTAGCACTAGCTTATCAAAGTGGAGAACAAGTTGATTGATGAAAAGGAAATCGAGCTGTGATCTACGATCCTAGTCACATTATACACAGCTCGATGGTAGGTAGGTTTGTACATGCATCTCGCGACTCACATCCAATCTATAACACACCAGTGAGGCGGGATGGACATGTTCATCGTTTTTCCAGCCCTCAAGAGCTTGCTACACTGCTCTGAATGCTTGTTTAGTCACCGTTTGAGGTAGAAAATGCTCCGGGCTAGTAGGAGATGAGAGCATTTGCGATGACGGGTAGCTATGGCATGCACCACAGCATATCATAGTGTTACGTCCGTCCCTGATCCCATTCGATTTTAGGTTGTAATAATACGTACTTTAGAACGAAGGGAGCAGCAGGCTCGACTAATTTTACCGTTGGTTTCTCTCAGTCCAACCGGGCCGGCGGCGACGCTCGCCGGGACGATTTCGAACTCGTGCAAACGGCCCAGCCCAAGGCCCAGCCAAAGCCCCTCTCCCGGTCTCCCCCATCCCCACCCCCCCAACGGCTAACTAACCGAGCGCGTCGGCGAGACGGCAAAGCGGGACCCACCCCCAACAAGCGCCGTGCACGTGGGGCCCACACGACGTCAACGGTCGGATCTCTCGCGCTCGCCGCACCGCGCACCGCGCGGATGTCGTTTTATTTCCGTAGGTTCTCGAGTCGCCCTCAAATCCCAATTACCCCCTCTTCCTCCTCCACCTCCTTCTCCTCTTCTCCCCCAAATCGAAGGGCGCCTCCTCCACGCCTAGGGTTTCCTCGCCCCCCCCCCCCCCCCCTCGCGGCCTCGCCGGCGGCCGCCTCCGGGATCCTCTCTCCGGCGGTCGGAGCTTCCTCGTCCTGCCCGCCTCCCGTCCCAATTGCCCGGCCGCCGCTGCTGCTGCTACCACCCGACCGCAAGGGAGTCGCCCGGCGCCGCGACGCTGTTCCCCCGGTCCCGCCCTGATCGTCGTATCGTTGCCTAGTTGCGTGCTGCTGCGTCGATCTCGTGGACGGATCACCGGAGGCGGCATTTTAGCAGCGGGAGGTGGGGCAAGCGGGCGGGCGAAGGCGGGCTCCGCGTGGTACGCTTCCCTTGCCCTTGGCGCAGGTAAGGCGTCTGTTTCGTCCTGTTGATAGAGATGAGATCTTGTTAAGACTCGTTTTGTGTTGATAGTGTAGGCAAGTGTGATCGATCGGTCGATCTATTAATCCGGAAGTGCATTGCTCCCAATCTCATATCCGAGGAGGGACATCTTTGTGAATTCTAAGAGGTCTATTGTTGATTAGGTTTCCGTTCACTAGCTGTTTTATGTAGCGAGAGACACTCCGTGTTGTTCCTGTTAAAATTTCAGTGGTGGGCTGGGTGGCACTCTGATCACACAGGATGCATGGTGCAGGGCACTGGCCCCTGAATATACTTACCCTGAATGAATGTGAAGGATTTGTATTTGCATGGTGTGGCGGGAGTGCGTGGTTGCGCGCGCGATAAACTGTCTGTAAGTGGAGGGAGTGAGACAATAAAAGTTAATTGGTACTTTTTAGTGGGAGTTACTATTTATACTCTTGATTGGTCAAGGTAGCAATGAATAAGCGCGGAGAGATGGTTCATTACCATATTTAAAATATTGCAGTAGCCTACTTACGCAAACTGACAATTCTGGTTTGTGGTCTTAGTGCAGGTCACGTTAGTAATAAATAAGCGCATGGAGATGGATTATTACCATATTTGCAATTTTGCAGTAGCATGGACATAGCCTACGCAAACCGACAATTCTGGTCTATGGTCTTAGTGCAGGTCAAGTTAGTAATAAATAAGCGCGCGGAGATGGATTATTATCATATTTGCAATATTGCAGTAGCATGAGATAATGGACATTAACTACTTACGCAAACCACCAATTCTGGTCTATGTTCTTAGTGCATTGTTTCTGTATTATTAGTTTCTCGATGTTGCAGATATTATTCCATGTTCACAAGTGTTACTAAGTACAGCATTGTTTCCTGGTAGGCTTATATTATATTTACTTGGTGTGAGTGTGTGCATGCACTTGCGTGGGGGAGACATAGGATATGAAAAAAGATGGTAATTAGTAGGAAATTATGAATTTATGCTTAAGTTTTGAGTTGGAGAACAGAGATAACTTAAGTACATGGAAATGGCTATTAGGTTAAGTACGGTGATAACATGGCATATGCAGTGTATGATGTTTACCTACATCTCTCCTGTATGAATCACTAAATTGTACTGTAACATTTTTTATTGGTTAAATTATGTTACCTTTGTTGCTATCCAGTCACTTTTGCATGTATTGTGTATGCGTCATTCGTAGCAGTATTATCTACTACCATTAAGTTACCCTTAGCACATATAGCAATTGTTCATTTGTTGTGTATTGGAGATAATATTTGCTTGGTGCACATTACTGCAACAATAGTTTCTAGTTTTGCGAGCCATGTGTTAATTTTTACTTACCTGATACAGTCTTCATTTTTCTCTCTAGATATCAATTGAAATATTTTGAGTGTTGTACTGATTTTTTTAAAAAAATCCTGGCTCAACTACTGGTAATTTGTTTGTTCAAACATTCGATATCAAACCAATCATACATCCCTAACTATTATTTATTTATTTATTTTCTTGTAGGCTTGTTTTGGCGATCGACCACACTGTAAAATACCAAATTCCAAGTGAAGTTGCCAAAAGATAATCTATCTGCTGTTATTGCTTCCATGGTAAGCAGTCAGAAGTATTTACTAACTTTGGGATCTCATTCATTTTCAAGAGAACGCTACTGCAAAGTAGCTGCTCTCTCTTTCATGGTTCTAACTGCATGTTTGTGTTACTAAAGGCAACCAACGAGAACCTCCCACCAAATGTCATTAGGCAATTGGCTAAGGAACTGAAGAATCTTGATGAGTCACCTCCAGAAGGGATTAAAGTTATTGTTAATGACGATGACTTCACCACCATTTTTGCTGATATTGAGGGACCTGGTAATAATTGAGATACTTAGTTTTGTGTAAAATTTAGCTCTTGTGCTTGCTTTGGCACCATTCTAGCATATTGTTCTGCTGCTTGCAGTGCTTTTAACAGAACATGGATTGTTTTTCCTGTTGTACTTCGTACACCTTGTTATCAAATCTGAATCTTGACTTTGTGCAGCTGGAACACCATATGAGAATGGAGTATTTCGTATGAAGCTATTGTTGTCTCGTGACTTCCCTCAGTCTCCCCCTAAAGGTAGTTAAACCTCAAAACTTTCAGTAATATTCTTACTTCTTTAGTTCTTGAAGTGAAGCCTTTAGTTGTAACTCTTTGACCCTTCCTTTTGATTTGCAGGATTCTTCTTGACAAAAATTTTCCATCCAAACATAGCAACTGGTGGTGAGATATGTGTAAACACACTGAAGAAGGATTGGAATCCTAGCCTTGGATTAAGACATGTTCTGCTGGTAAGCAGAGTTGAGCAAAATCATTTCTTCCAGTAATGTTATTTTGTAAGAAGTTGCTGGGAATTCAGCACAACAGCGAGTAAGAATTCCTTTTTGGCATGTGACAGGTAGTGAGATGCCTTCTGATAGAACCATTTCCTGAATCTGCCCTTAATGAGCAAGCTGGGAAATTGTTGCTTGAGAACTATGAGGAGTACGCACGGCATGCAAGGTCAGCTTTTAGCGTTGTAATTTCAAACCTTGAATAGAGCTCTACTGGTCAAATAATGCCATATTTCACTTGCTAAAGTGTCATGTGGATCTGTAATTAGTTACTGATTATTTCATGTTGCTTCATATCCAGGCTATACACTAGCATCCATGCACTTAAACCCAAGAATAAGACCAAGAGTGGGACTATTTCTGAATCAACCACAGCTCTAAATGTGGATCAGTCTAACAATGCTGTCAGCAAGAACACACCATTGGGGCCAGCAGCATTATCTACCTCCACTGCAAATAAAGCATTTGGCTCTAATTTGCAGGATCAGAATGCTGCTCCTTCTGATCCTGCCTTGGGAGCATCAGCAGTACCCAAGAAGGATGGGCTACATGCTGTGAAAGCTCCGGTTGAGAAGAAGAAGATTGATGCGAGGAAGAAGAGCTTGAAGAGACTATAAGTAAAACAGCCTTGGAACAACTGAGGCTGTTAGTTGTAGCTAATAATCTAGATTTCTTCATAAGTTCCAGATTCACCAGATGCATAGTAAAATTGATAATAATGTGGGGTGCATCTAATGCAATGTGAAACGGCGTTCGGGTTAAACAGAGAAGAATGTGTGTTGTGACTGTTGGTGTACCATACTGTCTGTGCAATGACAATTGTTTGGAAGAAAACTTGTCGTTTCTGTCGTTGATTGCCCCTGTGAGCTCTTTTTGTTAGTGCTAATGTTTATGTATTATATCATGTAGTAGATTTCATTTCTCCAGGGGTAGTTAGTTCAGTGGTGCTGAAGCTTTCATTCCCAATAAGTTGACTGCTGAAATGAACCAATGGACTGTTGACACTACCTGTCTAAGATTCCTGCCATTTTGTGCAGTGTGACCAACAAGCTACTGAAAAGGCCTGACATGAGTCCCTATCATGATGATTTATTCAGCTATAAATCTCATCCTTCTGGAAGTAGGCCTGGGTTCTTCTATATTGGAAGCCATCATGAAGTTTTCAGGTAAGGTTCTTGTGCCAAATCTCCTTTTTAACTGCAATTCTTGGGCCACCTTGATTCTTCAGCTACTACATATAGTCATCATACAGGACATCTACCAACACTCCTTTGTTCAAGCACTAACTCATGTCTACTAATTTCCTTTCAAGATTTGATTCGTGTTAAAATCATCTTTTCAAAGTACTTCTTCCTCTTCATCTGCGAGTGAATTGCAATTTGCAAAAGCAACTAGCCAGCCAAGCCCATCATGATCCACTGTCCAAAGTTCTCGTGACCCAAAGATGATTCAGGAACTTTCACAGGCAGTTGCTGAGCACTACATGCACTAGGCTTTACGCCTTTTTCGCTTTTGATTTCTTATCTGATTGGTTCCTTTGACCAGGAGAGTGAAAAATTCCGGATCAAATGGGACCCAAAGAAGAGGAAAGAAAAGGAAAGCGTAGATGCTAAATGGCATTTGCAGTTTGGAACCAGAGGCGTTTTCCATCGTCGGTGACGTCTTTTGCTTTGCTCCGTAAACGCACGCAATCATCATGGCTTCGTCTGCAAGTGATCCAATCACTTGAATAAAGTCGAGGCGATTTCTGAGCCACCAACTTGGTGATTAAAATTTGGATTATCCAAAATTCTCATGTAAAATATGGTATTTAAACGAATCCAAAGTCCACAAGATTATATGATTATATATCGACGAAAGGAGAATCTCTAATGCCACGTAGAGAGCATAAAAAATCCGACCGTGTAGACTCGTTTTCTCTGAGAGGTCAGGTGGCATTCTTTTTTTAATAATCTGACGAGGCGTTAAGGTTTGGTAAACTTCGTTTTAATTAGAGTTTAAAGAAAGGTCAGTTGGTGATTTTTTAAGACTAAACATCAGTACATATTCGCGAGCTATACGTTAGTGTCTACTACCCCTCTGAGTCACACGGTTGAGCTGAAATTGAATAGACTGTTCTTGATGAAAAATAACAATTTTGCTCTAGACCAATTATTTGTGCGGACGACATGATAAAGCAATTAAAAAAATCCCATTTGCAAGATGATGATTACAATAAATTAATGTTTGAACCTCCTATATTTCCTTAGTTTGACAGTCGGCACAGTGGGCAACATCAGGAGTAGGTGCTTCAGATTCCATTTTAAAAATTTTACAAATAATAATTGCGTGCTGCGAAGTTAGTTTTTCCTATCTAAGGCACTAATCAAATTATGAAACCTGTCACTTGCGATCTCATTCGACGAATGTCTGCTTCATAGTTGCATGTGACAACTACTGCGTGCTGTGGTTGTTAATTAGGCCTGCATCTTACTTAAGCACTCAATCCCAATATTATTATCTGGTTGGTTGATTTGATTAGTCAACCCTAGGAGGGGGATAAGGATTGATTGCCTGTGGAGATCTGGGTCTGCTGGTTTGTCATGGTCTATAGCACTTAGCAATTAAATAATAATACTACTCATCAATAAATAACACTTCGACACAGCACTCTGCAATAAAATTTCGTATAGATATGCCACTTGTGAATTGCATTTCTCCATCTCAAAGTATACCACCCATTGAATTAGGTAAGAGAAAATAATATCAATTGCAGTACAAATCATTTACATATGCATCCTTTTTAAGTCAAGATGTACCGGATGATCCACTCGGTCAAAAACAACAATTACCAGTTGATTTACCTATCAAAAGGCATATCACTATCGTCGATGTACTACTACTAGCATATGTCGTCGCTATAGACTATAGCGCCTGATGTCAACTTTTGTACTGTCGACGAAACGTCCGGCCCTTGTTAAAAATAAACGTTACGACGCTATTACCGTGTCGAATTTTTACTGGTGCCTTGACTCAGCTCACACATGCTCGGATGACCCTGAATTTTTTGTTTTGGAGCTAGACGACTTGGAATTGCAACTTTGCAAGTCATAAACAAAGCACGAAGAAGAACCACCCATGTTAGGATTTGTTCTTTTCATCAACTCCAAACTTTAACTTTCTTATTTTCTATTAACACATTTTTCAAACTATTAAATGATATGTTTTTTTAAGAAAATTATATAGAAATCGTTTAAAAAATTAAAATAAATCATTTTTAAAATTCATAATTATTAATCATGTGTTAATTAATTTCCTCGTTTGAAAAAACTTGAGAGATAGAATGCAGCCTTAGACACATGTGAATAGCATGCTATAAGCTAACTATAAACACATATGAAGAATAACTATAAACACATATGAAGAAGATAATAGAGGAGAAAAGGAAAACGGGCTATATATTTGTAGCCAACTACAGTACGTATTTCAAGATGTTGTGTGTACGAGAGGTGAGATCAGAAATTAACGGTGTAGCATATATTTATATAACTATTGTATAACATATGATAGATTGCTATTATGTGTCATAGAGAAGAAGAAACACCCAAAACCCCCGGCAAAAACAGCCAATGCCAACAGAGGCCGCACCACAGAGGTCCTAGGCAGACAAGATCCTCCTCAGCAGTCAGCACGTGCCTCCTCCGGTCCACTCCACGCAGCACTGTGCACGAAGTGGACCAGCCGCGCCACGGCGACGACCCGACCCCGCGCCGCGCCACGTCACCCGGGTCCCACCTGCCAACGTTAGACGACCCAGACGAGAGACGAGACGACGCCGCGGCCGCGATAAATCCCAAATCATCCGAAGCAGTTATTAATCGAGATTTTCATGGTAAAACAAGCTAAGAATTAGAAACTTATAAAAATCATATCCGAAAATTTTATAAACTTAGAAAAAAATTAATAGAGATATGTATATATATAAAATATATTATCGTAAAATTTTAAGTCTAAACTCAACTTAATTTCGAAGAAACAGAAAAGATAAATTTCAAGTAACACCTAAAATTTATTTTTTTACTTCTAAATAAAGTGAAATTTGAACTTAAAATTTAGTCGGTATGTATTTCATATATTTAAATTTAGTCGGTATGTATTTCATATATTTACTTATTTCTAATATTTTTTTATGAATTTATAAAACTTTTAGATATATTTTTGATGAGTTTTTAATTCGTTTTCTCTCCTTGTTATTAATCCATCCAGCGCAGAGCATTTCTCCCTCTCTTTTTTTTTTCACCTTTTCTTTTTCTCCTTGTCGCTGCCGTTGCCGTCGCGAGGCGCGGAGCGCCCACCTTTTCTACGCCGTCGTTGCGTGCCCGGGGTTCTTAGCTGCGTCTGCGTTGCCAGCCAGCCTCATCTCCTCTCCTCCTCGCCTCCTCGCTTCCGTCCACTTCTCCACCACCTCTTCGCTCTCGCTCTGCTGCTGCCGCCTACGCTCGCCCGCGCTCCGAGCGGGAGCATTGCGCGTGTGGTTTGGATCCGGCTGTTTCGATCTGATCGAGGTGGAGGCGTGCGCGTTGGATGGTGTGATCGGGGAGGCGATCGATGTGGGGAGGTTCGGTGCGGCGTGGAGGTGGAGGTGGAGGTGGAGGAGGGGGTGGGGTTGGGTTGCGGGCGCTGGTCGTCGTCGTCGCCGCCGCCGCCGCTGCATTGGTGGTGGCGCGCGCGGACACCGCCGCTGCTGACGGTAAGTTGGTTCGTGCTTTGACTTGTTTTTTTTTTTTTTTTTTTTTTTTGGGTTTGTTCGGTTGGCGTCGATACGGGGAGGCGACTCGGATTCCTCGCTTCTCGTGCTGTTCGTGTGCGTGCGTGGGGTACGTGGGGTTTCGGTTTCGTCGAGATGAGCAGGGGAGCAGGGGGATTGATTCGTTCTCGTTGTGCTCCGCCGCTGCAGCTGCTTGCAAGTTTGCAACTGCTTCGAGTCCATGGTTCGTGTTGTTTTCGCTGTTATTTTTTTTAGCCTCTGCAATTAACGGTGCGTGGTGAGATTGTGTCGGTGGCGGCGCGGGCATCGTGGGAATGGATCATCGGTTTTGTGAATTGGCCCGGTTCGACTCCATCGTGGGATTGATTAGTTTTTGTCTTGAGTTCAGCACAAATGCCATTTGGCAAGGCGGTTGTGACATGTATAATTCGGACTAATTGATGTTCTCTTGCTTGATAAAGCAATCTGGCTGTCCCTTTCGTCTGGGATAACGAAAGGAACTTTTGAGGCCTGTGATAATGTGGTATCATGTGATACATGTCTTATCATCCTCTATAGAAATGGGAGAAAGACTGAAAGAGATGGATTGTTCGCATTCTGGATTGGTGGAAACAGGATAGCATGCAGGAGAAAACATCTGTATTGGCTATGCAAGTAATAGCAGAATGGACACCTTTAATTGCCATACTGATGGACAACTGAACATAATGAAGGGGGTAGGATATGATCATAGGAAGGGAATAATGTAAGTAATATAGGTGTATTTTGTTCTCATTGAGTCATTGTCATGGGCTCATTACTCAATTTAGTAAGGTTTATGTTCTAAAATTAGGGACTGGAACTTCTCCAAAAACAATATCAGGGACTGGGCAGTTTCTTTTGGTGATGTGCACATGTTATTCCTATAATCGTTCTCTCCGGTTCATGTGTCCTGCAATGTAGGTGATTTTGTGGTCCTGGTAGACAGTTGCAGGCTGTTTTTCTTTGTAATAATGGCTTCTTTATGTTTCTCTTAACTTGTGTAGTCTCTGCTATAAATGGATTGTACATTTCACTGGGATCACCAAAACTTCCTGGATGGTCGGGAAATGGTGGAGACCCCTGCAGCGAGCTTTGGCAGGGTGTTATATGCACCGGCTCAAGTATAACCTCAGTGTAGGTTCTTCATTACGTTTTCTTTTATCTCGTGGAATCCTTTGTTTTGCTCTTGTATTAACTCACCGTTTTTAGTACGATGAATGCTGCAAACTTGGGTGGTCAGCTAGGCGGCTTAGGGAACTTCACCTCCATCGTCACCATGTAAGGGTGTTTAAGCTGTAATGCTTTTCCATTACCATCATAATGCCTGTCAAAACTAGAAGATTCTAGATTTCTTTTTTGTCTGGTTGAATTTATTCTCTCTTTATCTCCAGGTTAAATTTCTCATTGAATTATCTATATGTTGATGTAGAAATCTTAGTAACAATAAAATCGGTGGAACCATACCAGAAGACCTACCGGTTACGTTGCAGCATCTGTACGTATGATTGATCTCATCTGAAGTTTTTCTGTCTTTGTTATTATTCAATTGATCCTGTGATCTTTGCACTGGTACAGCTTTCTTTCAGCTAATCAGCTCACTGGAAGCATCCCAAGTTCATTGGCAAAACTTAAAAATTTGGCAGACATGTACATTCTCACTTTCTTTCCGCAGAATGTTTATATACATGCTAGTTTGTGTTGTAAATCACATATATTATTTTCCTTGTTATCTCAGGTCACTCAATGATAACCAACTAAATGGGGAACTGCCAGATGCTTTTGGTTCACTTGCTGGACTTGTAAATTTGTAAGATACCATTTCATATGTTTTTATGTCTTTGTGTTTGGCTGTTGTCCTATTGTCTTAATTTGCTGATGGTCTTATCTACGCATTCCTGCAGGGATATTTCTTCTAACAACTTGACTGGTGTATTACCACCATCAATGAAAAATCTGTCATCTTTGACTACATTGTAAGTGTACACTAATTTTTATCTCAGACTCTCAGTTTCCATTTCCTATGTTTCAACTTAATTCTTCATCTGTTATCTCATAGGCACATGCAAGGCAATCGATTGTCAGGGACTCTTAACGTCTTGCAGGATCTCCCTCTTAAAGACTTGTATTCCCTCTCTTTCTTCTGCTTTATCACCATGCTCATTCATTTTCTCTATCATGTTATGATCTAAAATTTTGAAAGCGTTCTAATTTTAGATTCTTTAATTTGGCTGCTCTGTGTTTTTTCCCTAAAGCCTATGGTCTCTTTAAAGAGTGCATGTGACTGTGGTATGATAATAACTTTTTGCTTCTATAAAATATAAAGTATACATTCTGTGTTTAACTTTGTTATGGAATCTTTAAAGAGAACATATGAGACATACAGATCTACATTGTTTGCAATACCATCACTGGTTCCAAACTTATTTATAAGTTCCTTTAGATTTGCACATAGGAATTAAGCTAGTATATGAAATGACAATTTGTTAATCATTATCATTCCATACTTATTACTTTTTTCTCTTAGATAAATTTAAGCTAACATCTAAGTTCTGTGTTCTACGTTTGGGGAATTGGTGCATCCATGCATGTAGACATGGGGAAGAAGATACATAGGAATAGACGAACCATTTGTTGATGAAAAGGCATTCATTTTAGCAATGACATAGCAGGAAGAAAAGAAACAAATGCATATAAGTTCATAATTGACTTATATTTAGAATAGAACTGAAAAGACTAAAATGACACTGTCTTTACAAAAACCATTAGCTGAACATTTCACTTGAAAAACCAATGCTTCCTTTTTACCATTGTTCTGATAATGAGCACTCCCTAGCAATGCTACTTCTATACTCTTGACCATTTTTGTTCAAACAACTATGTTCTTTAGTTCAATTACTATAGATCATTGAATAGTTGCACTTATATCCTGTAACATCTTTACTCTGATCAGAAATATAGAGAATAATTTGTTTTCTGGACCGGTGCCTCCGAAGTTACAGAGCATACCAAACTTCAAGTGAGATTTTTTTTCCTTGTACTTTTGATGCCAGTCAGTTGAATTATGATCATTATCTTGTCTAGCTTGACTTTATTTTATCTATTGCAAGCTAAGAAAAATTAATCAGAACAATTCTGTATAGCTCCTTGTTCACCTTGACGTTATTTTATCTATTAAGTAACTAACATTACACAAATGCAGAAAGGATGGGAATCCATTCAATACCAGTATAGCTCCTTCTGCATCACCGCCATCAACATCTGGAGGACCATCACCAAGTCCAACACCAACGAGACCAGCACCAAGTCCGACACCGACAGGACCTCCAACACCATCACCGACCAATCCAAATCTAGCACCGTCACCACCTCCTCCATCTCCTTCAGCCCCTGCACCATCTAAAACACCCTCAAACTCTTCTGACGGGCCAACTACTCGGGACAGCATTTCATCTTCTAAGAAACAGAATTCGTCAACCCTCAAAATTGTCGGATTTGTTTTTCTTGGAGTAGTGCTGTTCATAGTTATAGTCCTGCTGGTAATATTTTGTTTGTCTAAGTACCAAGAGAGACGATCAAGGTATGATTATAACAGAAGTCAAATGGCAAGGGTGCATCATACAGTTGAACATAGAATCAACCAATCTACAGTGCAACCAAGGAATGATGCTGAAAAAGGTAACTTATGTTAAATTCCCAGTAGCATATAGATTTATGGTTATAACAAACTGTTCACCGAACTCAATTTTTTAAAAGTTTTGTGAAACTGTTTGCAGCCATCCCTAAGATGCCTCCTGAAAGCCAAAGAGAGCACATAATTGATTTGGAGCACCGAAATAATTTGGCGCGCACAAATTCAGAACTTTTTGCAGTTGATCCACCACCCCCTCCACCCCCTCCACCATTCCTGCCACCATTCCCTGTTGAAAAAGTTACTGTAAATCCTGTTGTTCCTCCAGAAAAGAGTAACATGTCTCCACCAAGGATAAACAAACCAACTTCTGCCACTGCATTCTCTGTGGCTTCTCTTCAGCAATATACAAGCAGTTTCAGAGAGGAGAATTTGATAAGAAAGAGTAGACTAGGAAAGGTATACCTAGCAGAGTTTCCTGAAGGAAAGGTATGTGCTCCACCAAGTATTACCTGTCTTAATGAAAAGTGTGGTGCATTATATTCAGTGTGCAGTTAAAATACTAAGCATGATTCCTGCTATTCTGTGTAGTTATTGGAAGTAATGAAGATTGACAATACTAATGGAAAAATATCAGTCGATGACTTTAAAGACCTGGTTCAGCTTGTCTCAGATATCAGGCATCCTAACATCCATGAGTTAGTTGGATATTGTGCTGAATATGGCCAGCGGTTACTTGTGTACAATCACTTTAGTACAAAAACACTACATGATGCACTTCATGATAGAGAGGGCGTTGATAGTACACTCTCATGGAATGCTCGCCTCCAGGTTGCTCTTGGTTCAGGAAAAGCCTTAGAGTGAGTAAAATTATGGTTCTGTGTTTAATGTAGTCCATTATGGCTTTCATTTTTTAAGTGTGCAACCTTCATACTTCCTTTCCTGCAGGTATCTCCATGAAAGCTTCCAGCCTCCAATTGTGCATCAGAACTTTGAACCGGCTAATGTACTCCTTGATAATAAATTTTCAGTGCGTGTTGCTGAATGTGGACTAGAAAAATTGGTGGCATCAAGTTCTGTCACTCAGGTAAGATATATAATATGTTTGATAAGTTGTTCCATGTTTTTTATTTGAAGTGCTGAAGTTGCCGTAGCTGAAGCATTTAAATTTAGAACATGTAAAGAGTGATTTACATTTTACAGTCCTTGAGGAGGTACCGAGAGGTCCTTAGGTTTGACTAAGCTTATTTGGAAATTTCCTTAAATATACCTTACTAGAGAATTCTTCTCTACCCGTTGGCTGGAAAGAATTAAATTTTGATTCACTGGTAATTACATTTACTATGCTGCTAGACTAGTTGATGCCATGTCTTGTTGTTTGATCGCAAATGAGTAGATTTAGCTAATTTAAGTTGGCCAGGCAATGAAGAAATCATCTTTGTTATGTTGATGGAAATGACAGCTGGTGCACTTACAGCTTTGTATGTTTTTGTTCCAGTTGGCAGATCGGATGCATTCACTGTTGAACTATGAACCACCCGAATCCCGGGAATCTGGGATAGTTACAGAACAAGGAGATGTTTACAGTTTTGGAGTAGTGATGCTAGAAATCCTTACTGGGCGTAAACCATACGATAGGTAAGATATTGTTTTTAAGTCTCATGCTCTCATGTTTGATCAGGAGTTTTAAGAGCTTTCCCTAATTGTTTTTTATCAAAATTTTAGTGTGAAACGAGGAAAGAACTATTTGATTAACATGCATGTTTTATGCAAAAAAAAAAAAAAAAAAAAAAACAGGTCACTCCCACGTGCTGAGCAACATCTTGTTAGATGGGCCAATTCTCAGCTTCATGACATAGAATCATTGTCCAAGATGGTGGACCCTTCTATACAAGGCCAGTGTTCTGAGAAAGCATTGTCACGGTTTGCTGACATAATCAGCCTCTGTATCCAGGTAATTGATATATACTTATCTCCATTCGTGCTGGAAGTCTGGAACTGCATTTGCAAGCATGCTATTACGCTATACCATGCCCGATGCTTGACATTCTTTGCACAAAGCGTTTTGAGTATTAGGGACCATGTGTCTAATCTGAAATTTTCCTAATGGAGCAGGAACCACAATTCAGGCCACCAATGTCTGAAGTTGTCCAAGATCTAGCTAGAATTGTAAACGAAACTGGTGAGGAATCTGAGTAACACAAAACAAAAATCAAGGACATACAGATCTCGTGAGCTTGCCAAGTTGCCTGTACATACTGGGAGGAAATTCTTTCGGCACATTCTGGGGAGAATTCTGGCAAAGAAAACTATCTTCCTTAGAGCAGTATACACTAACACCATAACGTGTGTCAACTTGGAGCCACATTTGCACAGGAAAGGATACTGGAGGTACAGCCAACATGTACTTAGTTGCAAAGTTGAAATTGATGTATTCTTTTGCAGACGTGATATCATATCATTACCCCTTCTTGTAACCAACATTCATGATTTGTTTAAATTTTGTGACATAAGGCTACTATCTTCTTCACTCGTTTCCATGTTCTCTTTGTCATTTCGAGACCTTGGGGAAAAATGCTCCGGCCTTCAATTTCTGTAATGATCTGTTTTGTTTGCTGCACGATCAGACGTTTAAGTTGGATTCAGGAATCTGGAGAACGGGAAAATCTCTGGCAACGAATAGGCGTGTCGTGGACATAGCAATGGGCCTCGCCGGGCTGGCAAAAGGCATGTTGTGGGCTTGTGGCAGTCAATTACGGTCCATGTCTGACCAGACTGACCTTGCAAGGGTACTACCGTACTACTGGGTTGGCCTGTATTGGCTTAGATTCAGGCCCGGCCATCTGCATAATTATATTTTGAATAATAAGTGCCAGCTGATTCTTCTACTTCACTAAAATAATCATATTGTCTCAATTACTTATTGGTATTATTTTTTGATTAATAGGGTTTATATTATATTGTTTTACGAGGATAGGGTTTATATTCTTAAGGCCTAATACAGATGTCGGCATGTTTAGTACGTTTAAACGAACTTGATCTACTTCTGCAGGAACTGAAATCGTCATATTGTTTTCTCCCCCGAGATTCATGTGTTCCAAATGAGGTCCAACTATGAAGGTTTGTACTGGAGTACTTTGGATCGTGGGGTAGAAGCATGGCCAACCATCCCCTACCCGTGTCCTTCCACCACACCATACCCATTGGCCTTACTGGTTATTAATTGTGATGTTTATGGCTGCCATACGATTTATCACTTATTTTTGGTAGATTCGATCTAAATGTCATCACTCGGTGTACAAATATTACGGGACATATATGCTTGTCATTAGCACAAGATGCACACTTCCTTGTTTGGTTAATTTTGCATTCTTTTTTTTCCTTTTATTTTGGACATCCACTATACCTTTTTTTTCAGATTACATGAAAGATGCACATGTACCACAATGTGCAGGCACCACACTTTAGTACTTTACACAGACGCTATATACGTTTCTCTTGTACTCAAATATGAATTTGGCTGATAGAAATTGTTTTGAATGTGTTTAGTCTTGGCTACACACCTGAGTTCAGAGCTTCAAATCGTTTCCTCTTGAACCTCAACCAATACCTAAGGCAGTGCATACAACAATCCAAAACTTAAATGATGCAAAATTTAAAAGGCAGTAAATGATTTTCCATGAAAAAAATTAAATGATTTTTATGAAACACTCTCTTGGAACTACTCTAATTTTGTGCGAGACTGACATGTTCAACCTGAAAACTGAACCACCCTGTAACTTCACAACCACGAGAGCTAGCTGCAAACTGCTTCAGGACAGTGACAAGCCTTCCTCTCTCCAGCCACAAAAAATCGCCAAATGCATGGTGATCACACGAATCTGTGAAGAGAATTGTTGTGACGTCGGTTTTAGATCTAGAAGAACAGTTGATCCGATCATACCATGTGGTTGGCCACAACTTATTGCATATAGTATCTTCCATTTTTATGATGCTGGATGGATGCTTAGGCATGGGGCCGATCGATACATATTATATGGACCCTTCGATTGATTTCCCCCTTGTTTTTAATTTATGTTTGCAAAATGATCTCTAGAATTGATTAGAATTGTTTAGGTCAGTTTCTGTGGCTCTTCTTGTTTGGTAGAAAAGCATTGTTTGGCGTTGGTTGGATTAAGATGTTTTGTGCCATGGGACCATTCGATCAAGGGATATTTAACTATTTTGCTTTTAAGATATGGTCACAAAGGATTTGTCACTCGTTGTTTATCATGTATGGATCCAGTGGTAAATCATTTATCATTATTTGTAAGGGTAGCAAATAGTTAGTTATTTATTCGATCGATGGTATTTACCGCATGCGTGTGTTCATGTCGTTCGGTTTTGTAGTTGCTGGTGATCTGCGTCGAGATCATTTGAGTCGTTTGCTTGTGCAGCTGTGTGCTCCGCCTCTCCATGTTAATTAAGAGATTGGAAGATACTAACTGGGCAGAAGCTAGCTTCAGAACCATGAAGATAGAACTGCCTCTGTACCTCTGCCTCTGCATTCTTTAGTTTTTGGACCAGGGTATTGCAGCTAGCCTGAGACGATAACAATACAATCATCTAGACTTTTTTGGGGGTCCTGCGAGGATCTGGAATTTAACCTTATTGGTTTTGTGTTTGCTTGTTAATTAACCCTATGTCTGACTAGGTGTGTTCTTTCCCAATGAATAAAACGGTGGATTAATGTAAGCACATATTCTCAAGGTCCTAAATGATGTGATTTTCGCAAAAAAAAAATCTATGAATTTCTTTAAAAACATTTTAAATATACTTTTCCAATTTTTACAACAGTAGTCTATATATAATTTTCTTTAAAAAAATAATCCATTTTTTCAATTCTAAACTTCTAGTTAATTTATTTTTTTGTACCATCGAAAAATTATCATAAAATTATTCGTCTATTCAACCCTCTGCAAAGCTTATGGATTCTTGCGTACCCGGAGTCCCGGACTAGCTAGCAGCAGGCAAATTCACATCTTTTGGTCTACACTTGTACAGTATATGCAGTTTACGAGCCCGGCCACTCGCGCGCGTACGCGTGACCGCTCGTGCCGTGGACGGCAGCGCGCTGCGCCACACACGCACGTCGCGGTCACTCCTTTTTCTCGGGCGCGCGCGCGCGCGGTAGCTTCGAGAAGCAAACCTGATGAATCACCTGAACCGAACGACGCGATGCGGTGTCGATCTCCCACGGTGGCCTGGCCTACCGATCGCCCACCACACCACGCACGCGGTCGTGCGTGCGTGAGACGATCGACGCGCGCGCTCACACGGCACGGCACGGCAGCGAATCTGTTCGCGGCTCGCGGGGCGGGACACGTACGTCGCCCGGCGATCGCCAAAGCCCAACCCGCCACCCGCCCACGCCCACACGCCCACGCGCCCGCGGCTCGCAGCGCACGTACGTGGCCACCCGCGTTCTCGCGTACCTGATCGACACCGGGCCACGCCGTCTCATCGCGGTGATCATGCAGCACACATGTTTGATTGATAGGAGTGTTTAACTTTAGGAGTAAAATTTAACATTGAAGTGGAGTCAGTTCCACCATTATAGTTCATGTTACGAGAACGTTCCACACCTTCATCTAACTCCTCTCTTATTTTAATTTTAAGTGAAGCTGAAACTATTTGACCGACTCCAATTTCAGAAAGGGTAAAGCTGGAGTTCATGCCAAACAGCTCTAAGCTATGTTCGTTACATTCAGAGTTAAGAAATTTTTAGCGCACGCAAAACGAGAGCTTCTTACTACATGATTAATTAAGTATTAACTATTATAAATTTAAAAAATGGATTTATTTGATTTTTTAAAACAACTTCTATGTATATATTTTTTTTAAAAGTGCATCATTTAACAGTTTGAAAAACGTGCTAACGGAAAACGAGAAAGTTAAAGTTTGAAGTTGAAGAAAATAATTGGACCTAAGATATACATTTTATCTCAGTTTTCATTTTTCGAACGGTTAAACCATATATTTTGTAAAAAAGTAATATGTAGAAGTTACTTTAAAATATAATACAAATAGTTTGTAATATCATCTAAATAGGACGTCAAACCACCCTAGCGTCCTGTTTAAGAAAAGATGGGAAGGGGATTGTGAGTCTACAAGAGGTAGTTGATGGAGGTACTGATCACGAGACTTTCATTTTACTCCCAATCTCTTTGGTTGTAGAGATGAGAATCATGGAGAGTATGGATAGGGAATTAAATTTTAAGAGATGATGTACGGATCAGATTTATCAAATTCCCTACCAATTATTTGCACCTACCCAGGTATTAAAAATGTGAAAATTTATTCTTAAACTTCCTTCTCAATTCCTTCTAAAACTCCCACTCCCACGTCCTTCAACCAAACAATAAACTAACCATCCCTACATCCTAAAATTTCCATTCCCTATAAGAGCAAGTACAATAGCAAACTATAAACCAGTTACAAGTACACGTGAAGGAGATAAGAAAGGAGAGAAGAGAAGCGATCTACAGATTTATAGACAGGACTCTAAAATACTATGCGCGTATGATAATGAGACCGGATATTAATGGTGTAGTATATATTTATAGGTAATTATGGTATGAATTGAGTACTAAGCCTAATCCGGACGGTGGCTACGATGATTCGAATTTTTTTAAGAAATAATATGATTTTAATGAAAAATCGCAAAAATATAGGTCGGTTAGACGAAATCGCAAGTTTAGCACCCTATCGAACAACCGTAGTTCGATAGGGATACATGTCGAACAATCTCAGTTCGACATATGCTTGTCGAACTGTGGCGGTTCGACAGGGTAGTTGGTCCCAAAAACAAAATAAAAAAAATACACAAACAGCACGCTATAGTGATTTGCAAGGCATATCGAACTGCCCATGTTCGATACCCCTGCATGAACAGTAACGCTACAGTGATTTGCAAAGGCATGTCGAACTGCCCATGTTCGATACCCTTGTATGAACAGTGCGCTACAGTGATTATTCCTTTTTTTTGAAATTTTTACCACCTGTCGAACTGCGGCAGTTCGAGATTCGACAGGGTGCTAAACTTGCAATTACGTCTAACCGACCTATATTTTTACGATTTTCCATTAAAATCGTATTATTTCCAAAAAAGAATTCGCGACGATTCTACTGCCCTTTCTTTAATCAACGATTGGTCTCTGAAGTGTGGCGCGGTGTCGCCTGTCTCCAGCCCCTCAACGAAAGTGGTGTGGTGGAGTAGGATATTTTTCTCTCCGTTGATGGTGGGTTGCTTTACCGCGACGTAACCACGAGATAGTTACAGCGATTTATACCATAACAATGTGGTCATCAACCAATACGGATCGATCTCCTTCGCATACCACGAGTATATAATATAATATTCTATGATTGTGATGACTATATTAAAATTGCAAGGACAGGAAGGATGACGAGTACGAAGTGGTGGCAACGTAAGACCTTCATGCTAACAGCATAAACAAACCAGGGGACTAGATTCGATCGCCAAATCATTTAACAGCTCGTCAGCAACCAGCTGAACCGAAGCATGTTGTTTTCTCTCGCCAGCAATGTTACTGACTAAACTAAACCGCAACTTGCAGTGCGGCGAGAAGGGGATGGATCGGAAGGATTTTAATTTTATCCCTAACACCATTCGTCACCGTGCGTCTAGAATCGTCAAACGCCAAACAAACTCGCTATTGGCAGATCAAAAATTTCAAACAATTAGCACTCCATGCCCCCAACTTGGAATAAACAAATCCAACCCCAAACCGAAAGGAAACAACAATTCATCGATCAGGCTTCCTTCCAGGACCAGTGATGTGACCGGTAGACGATGAATTCGACCGGGAGGACGGGTACGAGGTTGTGTGGCCACCAACGCCTCTACGCCCATTTCTCCAACCTCCCAACGAGCGGCTCCAATTAAGCCATTAGCCCATAACCACTTGTGTCAATGTGTGTGCCTGATTTGATCCTGCTAATAAAGTATCCAACTCCTCCATGGAAATCCCTCCAAGTGTCACCCACCCATCGTTCCACAGCGACGTTGCGAATTCTATGTCCTTACGAAAAATTTTCGTCGTCACATTCCGTTCCCATCATTCCATGTACGCCGCTGCTGCACGTGTGATCGAGAGAAAAATCGCTGCTTCCGGTTCTTTCCTACTTAAGATTCGAATTTTACCTTAGTTTCTATTAGAATGTTTTTAAACTATCAAATGATATTTTCCGTATAAAAACCTTTTATATTAAACTGTTTTAAAATATTAAATATATTCATTTATTAAGTTTATAATAATTAAAACTTAATTAATTATGTGTAACTTGTTTTCTCGTTTTACTTGTGCCCGCTTCAAACACCACTTTTTTTTTTTTTGGTGTGTGTGAAAGACGGTGAGCTCCAGCTCGCCGCGCCCTTTAAATACGCGCGCCGCGCCACGCGGGGTTGGTATAGGCATCGTCACGGCGCGCGACGCGGTCGGCGAGGAAGAGGAGAGAGCTCGTGTCGCGTGGTGAGGTGAGGGATGGGTGGCGAAGCGGAGCGGTGCGCGCTCTGTGGCGCGGTGGCGGCGGTGCACTGCGAGGCGGACGCGGCGTTCCTGTGCGCGGCGTGCGACGCCAAGGTGCACGGGGCGAACTTCCTGGCGTCGCGGCACCACCGGAGGCCGGTGGCGGGGGCGGTGGTGGTGGTGGGGGACGAGATGGGGTGTGAGTCAGGGGCGTCGGCGGCGTCGAGCACGTCGTGCCTGTCGACGGCCGACTCCGACGTGGCGGCGTCGGCGGTGGCGAGGCGGGGGCGGAGGAGGCCGAGGGCGGCGGCGCGGCCCCGCGCGGAGGTGGTTCTCGAGGGGTGGGGCAAGCGGATGGGCCTCGCGGCGGGGGCGGCGCGGCGGCGCGCCGCGGCGGCCTGGCGCGCGCTCCGGGCGTGCGGCGGGGACGTCGCCGCCGCGCGCGTCCCGCTCCGCGTCGCCATGGCGGCCGCGCTGTGGTGGGAGGTCGCGGCCCACGGCGTCTCCGGCGCAGGCGCCGCCCAGGCCGACGCGCTGCGGCGGCTGGAGGCGTGCGCGCATGTGCCGGCGAGGCTGCTCACGGCGGTGGCATCGTCGATGGACCGCGCGCGCGCCAGGCGGCGTGCCGCCGTGGACAACGAGGAGGGCTGGGACGAGTGCTCCTGCTCTGAAGCACCCAACGCCTTGGGTGGTGAACCACATGTCAGAGACACAGCTCGTCAGAAATGATAATTATGCAGAGGCGTTGTTTGATCTTTTCTTTTCTCATTACAAAGAGTGTTAAGTAGAGCTAAATCTTGTGCTTAGCCTCTCAAGAATATTGGCGTGGTTAGAATCTAAAAGATTAGTAGATCTCTTTTCCTTTTCTGTTTTTAAAAAAAGGAGATGGCTACCAATGCTATAACTCCAAATATGTGATTAGATGATAGTACTTCTAGGGAACCATACATTGGTCTAATTAATTGTTGGTGATTTGATTAGACTTGTGAACAATATTGTGGCTCACATCATTCACATGCTGTTTGGTCGAAAATATCTGGAGTTGTGGATCACAACACATGCACACAGAATGACGGAAAGTCAGAAACTGTTTGCAAAGGGGAAATTTAACTATTTATCACTTTTAGGTTTACCAATTATCCTAATATCCCTCTTAGATTCGCACTTAATAATTTACCACCGGAGAGAGATGATTTCTTAACTATTTGCCACTTTTACCTACGTAGTGTGCTCGCGTGGAAAGCAACGTGGACACCACCCGTCAGCCCCTCTCATCTCCTCCTTCTCCACCTCCGGCCGTCGCAGCCAATACCAAAGGTCCGACGAGTTGCCCGTGCGCCGGCATTAAGAAGGGACCCTAAGGACAGCGAGGTCGACGATGGCCGCTACCCACGACGAGGTTCCCGTCGAGGCGGTGGCGGAGACGGGTCCCGACCCCCTGGAGCAGCGCTGACAATGGAGGCGGAGGCCGTGGACGCCAGTGGTGGGGGTCGCCCTGTGGTGAAGCGGAGGATGCGGCGGCAGCCACCATGTTAGCCGCGACGAGGGGACAGTGGTCGCTAGCACGTGGAAGAAGCGGGGTGAAACCCGAGCCATCCTAGCTCGGGGAGAATGGCCGGCGCACCAGTCAGCAACGGGCGCAAGCACCCGACTCCGGCGGCGAGGCCCCCCAAGGCGGGCGCCGGTCGACGACGAGCTAGGCGGAGGAGCTCGGGGCCGGCCAATGGAGAGGCGGGCGTCGGCCCTTTCGTCGTGGCTGCGACAGCCGGAGGTGGAGAAGAAGGAGAGGAGAGGGGCTGACAGGTGGGGTCCACGTTGCTTTCCACACACACGCCACGGTGGCACACCACGTAGGTAAAAATAGAAAACAGTTAAGAAATCACCTCTCTCCAGTGGCAAATTATTAAGCGCGAATCTAAGAGGGGTATTTGGATAATTGGCAAACATAAAAGTGACAAATAGTTAAATTTTCCTTTGCAAAGGGTTCGTTTGGTAGAGCTCCAACTTCTAAGTTTAACTTCAGGAGTTAGGTCTGGAGTGGAGTTCTAGAGCTGACTAAACCCAGCTTCACCTCTCTAGTTCATTTTGTAAGAGCTCTACCTAGCTCCACTTCTATTTTAAGTGAAACTAAAACTGTTTGATTGAGTTTCCAGCTCCAGGAGAGGTGGAGCTGAAACTGGAGTTGTGTTAAACAGACCTAAAGTTTAATGTTCTGGAGGCAAAGATAAGCATTCAGCCTGGGTGGCTTATGTCATCATGCAGAAGTTACCAATGGATGAATTTAATTTGAGATTAATTCAGATGCTTGCAGTTTGGATGACCTTGTTTAATTTGAGATTTGACATTTTTATATTTCCCTCCTGTATTGGGTACGAGAGCATGATAAATTGATAGGGTTGATGACTTTAAATTAAAAGATAGTTTGTTGTACATATCCTCCGGCACTTCCGGCTCCTAGAAATCTTTTTAAAAATAAAGGAATACACAATACACGAATATGTACTAATTAAGCAATTACTAAACATGAATTGGATCTCCAGCAGTATTTACTTATTAGTAGTTGAAATGTACTAGCGGTTTGTTGGTAACTCGAGGGAAGATGATTAGGAGTTTAGATAAGGGAATTAACGGTGAGATTGACATAGAAATTTGATTTTTAGCCTCAATCTCTTATTTGGCAGAGGTGGTGGGAATTGGTAGGGAGTTTAGTTAGAGATTAGATCTTAAATAAAAACAATTTGTTTAGATAAAGTAAAGAAGGAATTCCCTCCCAATTACCACCCCTCCCCAGGTATTGAAAAAGAGGGAGTTCCTCCCTCAATTCTCCATCCCTATCTCACCTAAACTCATGTCTCCCAACCAAATAAAATAATTATTAACCCTATCCCTCTAAACTCTCAATCTCTTCTAAAAAATCCCTCCAACCAAACAGACCGTAGGAGTATGTGATTTCTGGGTGGATGTGCTGTACCTTGAAAACTTGATCAAGTTCAGACTATCACTTTCAGAGTTTCAGTTCCACCGAAGCACCAGCTTTCTCGTTCATTGCATCAGTAAAATGGAAGAAGATGCTGCTCATCGTCCTCGCTGAGTACAAATATACAATCACAATTCACAAACCAATTTCCAACCCTAAACTGAACTAGCACATCTCTTGAATTCTCGATCATTCACATGCATACATCTGATTCAAGTATCCTCCAAGATAAGTGGATTGTCCTACTGAACAAGATTGCTGCAGATATATTAGTTGTTACCTGCACAAATGTATAAATCATTCTTGAGTCTTGACAGGCACTATAATACTCCCTTCGTTTTATATTGGCGGTTGATTTGATTTTTTAAAAATCCAAATTTTTGATCAAATTTATAGTAAAATATAGCAACATTAATAGCAGCAAATTAGTTTCATTAAATCTAGTATTAAATATATTTAATAGTTTCTTTGTTTTATTTTGAAAATATTACTATATTTTTATACAAACCTAATCAAATCTAAAGAATTTTGATTTAGAGAAAAATCAAAGAGACATGATATGATAAAACGGATGTAGTAGTTAATTACCCCGTAATTCCGTTCCGGTTCAATTTTGGACCGCACGTACGTCACAATCGCCCCCAGCCCAAATAATATGGGCTGCGCGGATACCGCAATCCAATTTTGGCCCATTCCAATACACACGCCGAAACATTGGGACGGACGGTCTCGTTGTTGATGATCGGTTGGGCCGAGAATAACAATGGGCCTGATGTACCTGGAACTTATGCAAATGACGAATTTTTTTACTTTTTATTTTATTTATTAAAATATTTTAAAAAATAATTTTCTATTTGAAAATTTTACAAAACTAGTCGCCTATCGCCCTCTAGGACCTCCAGAGGGCGATTTATCCTACGTGACAGACAATCGTTGGCCCTCGCCTAACGAGCGGCTACCGAGGGCGGCAAAAATTTACAAGCGGTCACCTTGCTACCCTTCCAGATGACGGTTTTTAGATCCAAGGGGCCACCCGTAGAAGGGCTAGGAGGGTGGCCTAGCTTTTTTGTATGCAGCCCCCTTGGATTTTGAGTGAACATAATGAAAATTTGGAGAGGGTGAAGGGCTTTTATACCAGGAGAATATAAAAATCGCCCTCCCATAGGACGGCAAAATTCCAGAGTGCCCTTGCCGATCTTTTGAAGGTGACCCCCCGCACAGCAAAAAAACACCCTCGCAGAGGGCGGCAAGGGGACCACCTGAAAAACTAGGGTGCAATCGCCACCCTTTTGCAGGCGGCTCCCGCATAGTAAAAAAACCCTCCAAAGGACAGCAAGGGGGCCGCCTGCAAAATACCCTCCCTCGGTGGCCAGCCGTTAGGTGAGGGCCAACGGTCGGTTGCCACGTAGGATAAATCGTTCTTGGAAGGGTAATTTTTAAATGTCGTCCTCCCAGAGAGTAATGGATGAATAATTTTGTAAATTTTTCAAATATTTTAATAAATAAAATTAAAAATAAGAAAAATTCTGCAAATGACTACCCGCTGCGTGCAGACTGTACCTGGATCGCTACTGCTAGTAGTTAGGATTATTTGGAAAAGAAAAACATATTTTAGGTTGCTACGAGCTTAGACTAAGTTCTTTTCTTCGTATTCCCAATCTCTAATATCTCGTCTTTTACGCGCACACTTTTTAAATTATTAAATGGTACATTTTTCTAAAAAAGAGTTGTTGTAAAAATCATACTAACACATTTTTAAATTTTATTCAGTTAATACTTAATTAATTATTCTCTAATAAATCATCCCTTTTCTCGTGCGTAGGGAGAGAGAGTTCCCAAGCAACGAACTCACCGTTATTCACATTTTTGTCAATTTTTGACCTGGTGTTACTGAATTTTGGTGGTGTTGGATGAGTTTAGTTTGATGCCTTCACAAAATTCGATAGTGTTTTTATGAGAGAAATTTCAGAAGTAGTACCAAATTTGGATAAGATGGTACTGATGATATCACTAAAATTTGATCAGTGTGCAGGAACTGGAAGCTCTCCGCGTCCGGTTCACTCGCCGGACGCCGGCGACGCATCATCTCGGCACAACAAACAACGGCGATCGCCGCCGCGGCGGAGGACATGATCACTGTGCGTGTGCTCGCTTGCTGAATCAAATGCTTTGATCATCCAAGTGCACCCATGGCGCGGTGCGCCGATGGATCTCTCTCATTTTTAGCAACCGCCGAAGTAGCCGGGCCAGTTTCCACCACCACCACCATCGCCCGCGCCTCCCCTCCCTCCCCTCCTCCCCCTCGCCTCCTCTTCGTCTCCCAGCTAAAATTGGCACACCGTTTGATCCACCCCTGCGCGAGGCTGCGTGCGCGGCGGCGGCCGGCGACGGCGACGGCGAGGGCAGCATATGGGGTCCGGCACCTGGCGCAAGGCCTACGGCGCTCTCAAGGACTCCACCAAGGTCGGCCTCGCTAACTTCAACAGCGAGTACAAGGTCATCCCCCTTTCCCCTCTCCAAATCCTATCCCCCTCCATCGATCCGCCACAACATCGCGGCGTAATGTGCATTTCAGATTTGTTTGGTTGGTTGTTACCCTGATCGATTTGATACCTACATTGTTTTCTTGATTAAAAATTTTGGCAGGATTTGGATATCGCCATTGTGAAGGCAACCAACCACGTAGAGCGCCCACCCAAGGAGCGGTACCTCAGGAGTGAGTGGTTTCTGTTCTTGGGGTTGGATGCAAAGCAAATTCCCCATATCCAATTCTGGTTCACCAAATGTTGCTAGTTTTTCTTTTTTTGCTCGATGCAGAGATACTCTTTGCGACCTCCGCGAATCGCCCGCGATCCGATGTTGGTTATTCAATATGTACATTGGCTAGGAGATTATCCAAGACCAAGAATTGGATTGTGGGTTTATGCTGATGGTCCCTGGTTTTTAAGCATATTCCATTTGGTTCTGTTCATTCCTTTGTTTTCCAATGGATAGTTACTGAAAATCGCTCACGTTTGGAAATTTCAAAATAAAGGTGAGAAAAAAATTCAGATGTTAACAGCTATTTATCTTGTTTTTGTAGGTCGCATTAAAAACATTGATTGTGATACATAGATTACTCAGAGAAGGTGATGGGACATTTAAAGAAGATTTCTTGAACTATTCTTATAGAGGAACTATTTTGCAGATTCCTCAATTCAAGGATGATTCGAGCCCTTTAGGTTTGTGATTTTTTTTTCTGAACTATAAGAGATCTCTCTATCCTAGTTTCACATCTGAACTGATGCTCTCCACCCTACTTAAGTCAGCTTGGGATTGCTCTGTTTGGGTGCGCACATATGCGTCCTATCTAGATGAACGGGTCGAGTGCTTTAGAATTCTAAAATACGATGTTGAAGCGGATCGCCTGGTGAAATTACCCCAAGCTTCTGGCAAGGTGACATCAAATTTCTAAGCTGGATACGGATAGTCGTACAGCGTCAACACAATTCTAACCATGAGGTTGAAATCTTGAGAAATTAATTCCAGGCACACAGCAGAACAAGAACTCTACCATGTGGAGATCTTTTAGATCAGTTGCCTGCATTGCAGAGACTACTACTCAGGCTCATTTGTTGTCAGGTTTAATTTCATAAGCTGACATGCACTTACCCTGTTCTCCAATATTATTATCTCGTTAAGTCCATCCTTTTTGTTGTTGCAGCCTGAAGGTGCAGCCTGCACAAATTACCTTGTACAATATGCATTGGCCCTTGTAAGTTTCAAACTTGTCGTGAAGATATTCCCTTTTCATTTACAATTTTAATTCACAGAAAGTGCGTGATTCCTACTACTATTATGGAGGTTTTTTATTTATGGGCCTTAGGTTTTGAAGGAGAGCTTCAAAATATACTGTTCGATCAATGATGGCATCATCAATCTTGTTGATATGGTACACTGACAGTTCTTTTTGATATCCTGCCAAGTGTTTTGCATATGTGGAGCAACAATTTGTGAACATAAGCTTTTCTGATCTCATGTAGTATTTCGATATGCAAAAGTTTGATGCTATCAAGGCACTTGAAATTTATAAACGAGCAGGCTATCAGGTACATAAAACTCTCATTTGTGATATGCTGTAGCGAGGAGTAGCATATAGCTACATCAACTTACTATTTTTTTGGACTCTATGGTATGATTTTTCCTGTTCAACAGGCAGAAAAGCTTTCTGCTTTTTATGAGCACTGCAAACGTCTTGAATTGGCAAGGACTTTCCAGTTTCCTACTTTGAGGCAGGTACATTCATTCAGTGACTCATCCCTGTTTTAAATTGAAGAATCCTTCCCAATCTTGACTTCAGTAGGTTCATTACTTCTACATAAAATGAAAGAGTTTTATCGGACACGAAAAGAAGCACAAATATCCTGATATACCAAACATTCCTAATCAGTACCGTTGTCAAAATTGTTCATTTACGTGATAATGGCCTACGGTTTTCTTTACCTTTTTCTTGGCTATTTGCCTATCCCTATGTATACATATCACGCTTCAGTTACTTCCTATTTGTTGAATCTCCAGTTACAATGATTTCATGATGTGTTCATGGATTACCCATATGCAGCCTCCCTCTTCATTCCTTGTAACAATGGAAGAGTACATCAGAGAAGCACCCCGTGTCAGCATAGCGAGTAAAAGTTTGGTGAGTGCGTTAACAGTTGTATAACTACAAAGAGAAGGTCATAGCACAAAGAAGATCCCAAAGCAGTTCTGTTGATTTGTTTCTGCTGCTGAAACAGGAAAGCGAGGAGCATAATGTACCTAGTGATAATGAAGATGAAGCTCCACCGGAAACCGAGAAACCAGTGGAAGAGGAGCAACAAGAACCTTCAGAGCCTGAAGAAGAGCCACAGCCTACAGTTGAGCCCGTGGAAGAAACAGAGCCGGTACCACTGGCAACTACTGGGGATCTGTTAGTAAGTTCCATCTCCTACAACTCGGTGCCTATTTCATCGCATCCTCCACGCTGACTTCTATGTTGTGTGCAGAATTTGGACGAAGAAGTAAACCCCCTGATTGCAGATATTGAAGAAAGTAATGCACTGGCTCTTGCAATTGTGGCACCAGGTATATACTAGATGCAATATCTGGTTCAGATATACAACTTTCACTCTTATTTGTCATATAGGATATTTGGTTAAGCAGCTGATAAGAACAACACCTCATCACTGAATAACTTTCATCATCGTCGATCCTATTTCGTGTGGGGATACTGCTTTTTAGTTCCTAAAGATTGTATCTGCTACTAAATATTGTACTATGGATGGTTCAGGGAATGAAAACAAGGCCTCAACTTCACAAGATTTGTTTGCGCTGGACAAGTCTGGGTGGGAATTGGCACTGGTTACTGCATCAAGTACCCACACAAGTCGACCAGTTGAAAATCAGTTGGTAATTATGTTCTTTCTAGTTGCTGTATTTCTGACCTCTCTGTATACAGGATTTCAGAAAGCTCATTAGTAGTAAAAAGGATAATCATCATTTAAGTTACTACTAAAATCTGTCCAAGACCTAATAACTTATCTGCATTTGCCTAACAGGCTGGAGGATTTGACAAGCTACTGCTCGATAGCCTGTATGAAGATGAAGCAAGGAGGCAGCAAATAGCCAGTGCAACCTACACCGGCAGCCTTGCAGCGAACCCATTTGATCCCAACGATCCATTTGCAATGTCTAATAACTTCGCGCCACCGTCGAATGTTCAGTTAGCTATGATGCAACACCAGCATCAGTATTATCAGGAGCAGCAGCAGCAGTATTATCAGATTCAGCAACAGCAGCAAATGGTGACGTTGCCGCCGCAAACATACCATCAGCAGCAGCAGCAGACACAGTATTCTGCTCTTCCTTCTCATGCTGGATTATCCAATCCATTTGGTGATCCATTCGGTGGCCTTGTTGCGATGGCTAATCCTCCAAAGCAAAACAATTCAAATTTAGTCTAAAAATTGCACATTCTTTTCTGTATCGCCCTCCGATTTTGATCGTATATCCTTTTCCAATTTTGAGGAGCAACTTGTATAGTCTGACGATTTTCAATACTGCATCCTGATGATGCAATGTAATACTCACATTTGGAAACTGATATGATCATTCAAATGTCGATGTACCAAAATCGCATGTTATGCTCCACTCTTCATTTCACCAACCAACTCAGAAAATACCAAGAAAAAGGGTGGTAATTATTAATCTCTTTATAGTTTGATGAGTCTTACATATTATAACCAGATGAGCTACATGGATTCGTGCGTTTTTATTCCCTCACAGTAGCTCATGGATTTCTGGATTCTACATTTGTACAACAGCAGAAAAACAAAGAGCACATGAAACAGGCAAAGCTCGAGTTCTTCCGCTGCATTCGCTTCCACTAATGCATCATCAGCTGGAATTCCGCTCATTCATCTTCAGCTGGAATCACATCCTGTGTCGAGCGCTCCACTTCATCCGGAAAGTGTCCTGCGTGATCATTAAATAAGCCAGTATAAGTAAGGATACAAAATAAGTGCAAGAACAGTAGAGTAGATGCTAGGTAAGCCAAATAGACTGGAATTGCAGAAGAGATAAGGAAAACAATGAAATACACAAATTTGTTCTGCTCAGTTCTTGTGCGTGTTTGTTGAAGCATTTCATTATTATTAGGAATTGCAGAAGGGATAAGGAAAACGATGAAAGTCACTAATTTGTTCTGAATTCGAGCAGTTCTTGAGCGCTTTTGCTGAAGCATTTCATGATTAGGAATCGCCGAAGGGATAAGGAAAACGATGAATAGTCACAAATTTGTTCTGAATTAGAGCAGTTCATGTGCGAGCCTGTTGAAGCATTTCATGATTAGGAATTGCAGAAGGGATAAGGAAAACGATGAATAGTCACAAATTTGTTCTGAATTCGAGCAGTTCTTGTGCGAGTTTGTTGAAGCATTTCATGACAAGAAGGGAAAAATCGAGATCTCAGAATGGCTAGATTCTGAAGAACCCTCACCATCGATGAAGTAGGTCGAGCATGGGAATCCGCGGGAGGCGGCGTCGACAGCGCGCGCCTCGTCGGCGGAGAGCGCGCGCGGGACCGGCCCCATCCTCGCGGCGGCGTGGTTGACGAGCGCCAGCAACCCGCGGGCGGCGCCGGCGGGCCGCGGCGGCGCGTAGTAGGACGTCCCGGGCCGGAACGGAGCCCACTCGGGCTCGGACATCCGCGCCATGGCGCCGTCGATGGCCTCCTCCAGCCTCCGCGTCATCGCGCTCGAAGACCCCGCTTCCTCCGACGTCGACGCCCCCGTGGCGCCCTCGACCACCTCCGCCGCCGTGAGCGGCCGGCGGCGGGTGTGGTACCACCGTGGGGCGGCGAGGATCCCGATCCCGCCGCGCCCGGCCGCGACGCAGCGGGCCAGGAACCCCGTCCGGGAGAGCGCGCGCGACGCCGACATGGACACGCGGTGGCCGGAGCTCGCAAACCGGTGGCGCTCGCCGCGTGGTGGTGGTGTCGCGAAGGTTTGAGAGGAGAGTTGAGGGAGCCGGTGGTAAATATAGCAATAACTCGAGGGCTTATCCTCAAAAGACACGGCATCCGGTTCGGAAAACTTCAGGCTGTCTCCGCCGGTTTTGCCCAAGTCGGCCTAGCAGCCTATTTCCCTCATTCCATTAAAAAAATTTCCCACAAAAAATGTACTTGGTATAAAAATGATATATACACTATTAATATGAATTTGAATAGTAGTCATCATATTTCATATTAGTTTTTTTTATTATATCACATCTCCTATTAGATTTATTTTTATGAGACAGTGTAGGAAAAATATGAAGTAAAAATCTTGAAACTATTTATTAAGTAAAAAATGAACACACGAGAGTTATCCACGTCACAAGAAATTAAAATTTTACTTCTAGATTGAAACAGGATCATTGACGCGTGTAACTTGTAGATGTCAGTTATCTTTTCAGATTTTCAACATATATTTGGGTTGCACTATTACATATTTTCCAGGAACCTATCCGTAAATAAAATATCTGCAAGGGGTTATGTGAAAATTACCCGTCGCCTTTACCCTTGTCTTGTACGCAACTCCTACTACTTGCGTTGCGTTGCGGCGGCGGCGCGAAAATCCGAAGCTTTCGCGGGCGAGAGGGGAGGAGCTAGGGTTTCTGTGGTTGGGTTCGCGGCGGCGGAGATGTCGGCGTACGACGAGGTGGAGATCGAGGACATGGAGTGGAACGCGGAGCTCGGGGCGTACACGTACCCGTGCCCCTGCGGCGACTTGTTCCAGATCACGCTCGCCGACCTCCGCCTCGGTGAGGAGATCGCGCGGTGCCCCTCCTGCTCCCTCTTCCTCACCGTCGTCTACAACGAGGAGGACTTCGCCGACGGCAAGGAGCCGCCGCACAAGCCGGCCCCGCGCCCCGTCGCCGTCGCCTGAGGCGGTGAGTTTATTTTTGGCGCAATTGGAATCCGTTGCCGGTGAAGCGTGCTCGTTTGTTATTAGGTTATAAATCTGAATCGTTGTTGTGTAATTTGGAGTATTAATTAATCGATCTGCTGTATACCTGATTATGGATTCAATAAATAGTTAAAGAAATTTTAGCTTTTGGATGCCTTCTGAACTCTGATGTATGTTCAATTTTTTTACGAACTGGGGAAAAAAATGCAGCCTTGGTACAAGCATGCGATTTGGTGGTTTCCAAAGTTAGGAATTGATGTATAATAGACCTATGTAATTTTGAAAGTGTGGTGCTATGGTTGGCTGATAATATTGATAGGTAGATGGAGGAGTAGGATATTGATGCTCACGATTGTAACCTGAAATCACAGATGTTTGTATTTTGAATTCCTCGTATATGCTGGCGCATGGGCTTGATTCCTTTGATTGTAACAGATGTGAGATTGTCCTAACTTCATTGCTTATACTAGGACACATATTTAGGCAGTCGATTGGGTGCAATTTGATTACCTGCTATGTTTTGGCATGAGCCTACCTCAAAGAAATTTGGCAGCCTCTTCTTATGGCATTGGTCCAGAAAGTAAATAGAGTAACGGTTGTGCAACTTGAATAAGTGCATGATGGTGATTGGTGAGCTTCAGGATTTTTTGTCAGTCGATTGGTTAATGTGAGCTTTGGGGGTGTTTACTTGGTTGTTTACTAATTGGAGAAATTTGTTAATTGATGTGGTGATGTGGCATGATAGGTTCTCCCTTTATTTTCGCGAGGAGTGATAGGTCTCATGTTGTATAA
The DNA here is from genome assembly GCA_000573905.2 of Oryza punctata. Taxonomy (NCBI): domain Eukaryota; kingdom Viridiplantae; phylum Streptophyta; class Magnoliopsida; order Poales; family Poaceae; genus Oryza; species Oryza punctata. The sequence continues at coordinate 34,009,366 of CM002493.2, forward strand.
TTTGTTGATGGAAAAATTAGGTTTTGTTTGTGCCAGTGAGCATGCTTTCCAAAAGAGTCTTTTAGAATTAGAATAACTGATGTTGTAGATTGGCAACTCAGTTTTTCTATGGCAAGGAAGCTTGTTGAAGTTTAGGTTATAGTGACTTCATAGCTGTTTATTCATCATTTTAACTGGGAGGATGAGCTTGTCTGAGGTGTGCAAGTTTCTTCTTGTCTTGTCAAGAGTAGCAAGGTTGCAAGGGGAGTCTATAGTTCTTTGTACTTTGATTTGTATCGTTAACTCCTTAGAAAATCTTTACTCGATTTGGTTAACACCAAATTTCAGTATTCTCACTATGATATTCGATACATTTTTTTTGAAACCTTTGCTGCACTAGTAGTAGTATTTTCTTGCCAATTTACAAGCACTACTTAAGTTTCAGAATGCTTGTTTGTTCTTGCTGTCATTTGGGTATTGTTGACTGACATCATTCATTGCTTGCAGCAGGATGGAATCAGGCTTAAAGCTGGAAACCAAACGGGAGCATTTGTACTTCTAAGATGAGAAAGTAGTTATATCGACCTTTGGCTTTTGAATTCACTATGTACGGAGTTATAAAAGAAAAAAAAACACAACGTGTTGACAAGGCATTATGAATAACTATTGCTTGGAGATTTTGCTGTTGCATATTTTCTTTACACGATCTTGCGCTTACAGATTTACAATCTCGGTCTCTTCCATGATCTGCCTGTGGCTCTGTGCAATGTAAAATTTTTGATGAAGGTTTCTTCGGAAATTTTTTTTGATGAAGCTTATGCAGTGCAAGTATGCTGATACGCATAACTCTTCTATTCATGTTGTGTGCATAGATCTTTACATTGCTGCTCGAGTGAGATCAAAATTCTAACCTGATAAAAGGAGCATAAAGTCGGAAAAAAAGTTCAACACATGAGAGGACAGCAATCATCTTTGTTTCCTCGTTGTCAAAACATACAGATGAAAAAGGATATGAACAAACATTGATAATCCATCATTTGGTCTGCCGATGCTAAAAGTAAAGCCATATAAAATCGGAAGGCCAGCATCACTTCACAATCAGCCAAGGGTTGTTCAAATATACAGTTATGATTTCATCAGCTTACATGGAACATGTACAGAATATCTACAAAGCGATTGGACCATTTATCCATTGTTCGTTCATTACAACAATTCCGTTGTCAAGTTAAAACTTGTGTGAAAAAAATTATGAAAATTTATCATGGAAGTATGGAACAAATAGTTAGAGCTACTCTTGTGAGTTTCCACAAATATAGCTGTACACGTTAGATTCGTCGTAGAAGTTCACTAATCTTCTTGAGACCTTCTAGAGCTGCTTTTGCTTTAGCTTGCTCTATACTACCAAGAACAATTTCCTCCGATTTATCCAGTGAGGTCGAGTGTAAATTTGGTTGAAACAACAAGTCAATAACCTGACAAAAGTCAGAAAATCAGCCAAATAAGAAAGTATATAGCATAACATTCTCGGGGTCTGAGCATAGTTTTATACTCTGAAGTTACACCGCCATGTTCCTTTTTTGTTCTTTTGTTTTTTCAGACAAAAACAGGAGGGCAGTACTGAAATAAAGGAATTTATATATGGGAATTGTGAACTATACTGCCAACTCGATTGTTAAGTAGAAGAATATAGGGATTATACACACAACCAACATAAAACAGGATCTGATCTTAATAAGATGAAAATGCATCAACCATGTGTTATATTACGTATATGCTCACTGTTTTTTGTTCCGAACGTAGTAGGGTATATAGCAATAAATTACTGTCAAGTGGAAAAAACATTTTTGTACTTTAAATCTTATAAAAGCAAGAACTTCCTGTCAAGCATGGTTACCTCAATGTTTTCAACCATAGATTCCCCAAGTAACCTTAATGTTCCAAGTAGCTCTTTATCAGCCACATCTGAGCTTGAACCTAGTTCAAATGTTTCTTTCCGGCCAACTTCATGCACAGGGAAATTTTGTTGATATTTTACCTCCGATTTCCCATTAACAGAACATAGTTTATTCTGTTGTGATTGCTGATAATCGACCAATGCACATGTTTGAATGGCTGCGATTGTGACTTCATCAATCTTATCATTATGCACAGGGAGTAGGTCAGGCTCGCTAACCACCTTATCATCATCTGCATGATGAGTCTCATGGTCATACTCAGTACCACATGATAACGAGGTACTGCTGTCTCTTGATAAATTCCCACATGCAACTCCAAGAGAATCTCTACCATCAACAGAACTGGAGCAGTAACCTTCACGCTGTCCTGCCTCCAATACATTGTTTGAGGTGCTCCTCATATTCTCTGCAGTAAATTGTTCAACATGACTCGTTCTTTCTCCTATAGGCATGTGAAGTATACCATTTATCAAATTTACCGGAACTATACCAGGGCTGTGATGTTCATCAGCAGTAGACTGTGTAGCTGAAGTCAAATTGCTATCTTCAAAATTAGCATCCTTGGTTCTGGAAACATTTGACTCAGTGTTGGGGGAACCTCTTCTGAACAAACCTCTTACCTTCATCCTATTAATTGGACCACCACTTCTTTTCTCTTCTGACATCTGGAGTATCTTCCATGTCTCTTCCCAGTAGTTGGGTGGATTCAATGGAGATTTTCCTCTCAGAGGAGATGAAGGAAGATTTGCTTCTAGAGCAAAAGGTTGCAATAATTTGGCTTTATCAATCAAGCTCTTTAAGTCAGTGTCTTCAGGAAAATTTAACAATCTTACTAGGCATGAAGTTGCATTTTCACTTCCTAGCAAGGAAGATCTGAGATGGAGCATCATTGAAACTGCCATTGACAAAATCAGGGCACCACGATGAGAACATAAAATCTTAAACTGATAGTCTGCTCGATTCTTTATGTCTGCACAATATGAATGGTTAGGAGAAGAGAAGATCTCATCCCAAATAAACAGAAGATTGTCAAGTGAAAATTCACGACCGAATAGAACTCTCAGCCATCGTAGCGCAAAGTACTGAGGCTCTACTCCCAACTCCACCAAATGACTGTGAAGAGGGGAATCCACACTAGCAAGCAAGTGATATATTGCAGATGATGCCTCCCTTACAGGTGTTAAACCTGTGCTTGATTCTGGTGCGGGATTGAGAGAATAGAAGTCAGTAATAGCAACCACACCTTGTGCACCATTCATCGAACCATGCATCAAACTCTCAAACATACAATAAGCATCATGCTCCATAAACTTTTCAGACAAAATAATGCCCAGCTCCCCTTCCGCTCCATATGGATCATTAATCAAGAAAAGGTCCCTCGTATTAGGATCAAGATCATCCAAACTTCTTATTTTAGCTGCACTGCCCTCAATTGTGTTTGTCCTGTCACTCCTGTTCAATTTTATCCTATCTGGAAATGTTTGGCCATCAAAATCATCACTAAAAAGCTCTTCATGAAGCTCCCTGACTTGTTTGAAGTAATGCACATCAGCGTGGAGGACATAGAGAAGAGGAGCTAAGAGCTCATGCATTCCTGCAGAACGAAGGAATGTGATTGATGTCAACAAATTTACGACAAGGACATATGGATCTTTAGTGCAATTATAATATTAGTAACTAGATTCAAATGTTGATTGTAATGATGAAGACATATTCACCTATATGGAAGAAATATTTATTGTTACTTTTACAATCCAAACAAACTTATGTTCAACATGCTAATGCCCATGAAGTTCAGAAATGTTACATTATCAATTGCTAAATCTGAACCTACTAACCAATTCACTTGGATTATTGCAAAGCTGCTGCCTAAGTTTTAGGTACATCCTATAACAAGCTTGCAGCTTTAGATGGAAGCTACGATTGTTAGGTCATATGAGAAGTGTATGCATCAATGCTTTACCTTGTTTGTAACCAAGCTCTGGGTACCTAAGGCTCCAAACTAACAGTATACGTCCAAGCATGGACTGACAAATGGTTGTTTGGAAAAAATTCCCCAATTCAGGGTAGAGCCGGGACAGATCTTGGTTCAACATTTTCTCTAGTTCTGCATTTCTGAAATATTGGCCCCAAGTGCTTTCTGCATGCATGATATACATAATGATTAGAACCAAATAACACAATATAATGAAACTAAATAGTGCTCCTTTTGTCAAGAAAAATGCCACCAAACATGTGACTGATGCCACTTTTTCATATTGCCTAGGATAGTGCTGAATCAAGAAAGTGTCCCACTGATGTGTTCTGCTAACTGTGAGCAATCAATTATCACTTATCACCTGAAGTTCTGATGATGTTGCAACAAAACATGGTTTCTGGCAGCTCAGCGGACTCTCCTATGCTTAGAGAATATCTGAATTAACATATCACCACCTCCTCCCCCTATCCACCCTGAGTCCCTGACCTGACCCTCCTCTGTTATTCTAGCGCCAACCGTATAAACAAACAGTTAATAACAGGATGTTTGGCCATTTTGTTTCAGTAACCACTGTGGGACAAACAAAAACCCATTGACCATCTTATGTAACGGACTAAATCAACAAGTATTTATGCCTGGTGATGCAAGTAATGGCAACTCAGAGAAGTAACACTTACTGAAGGGCAAAAGCAAACCCACCTGGGTTCTGTGATAGTGGATTTTCCACAACAAGGTCAGGAGCGTTTTCTTCATCCTTAGAGAGATGGGGATCTATTAACAGCCGCCGCCGCAAATTAGCATATCTACAACAAAAATAAATTACAAGACCAGGAGTGAAAACCTTCGAACCTAACAAACTTGAATCTTTTGCCCCCATATTAACAAGTAGAGTAATTCATAACAGTATAATACCATACAACATTCACCGTCATCGAGTGCCCAGAGAAATGAAACATCAAATTGGCATATATGAAGCATAAGTTTGTATCTTCAGTACAATTATACACTCCAAATGGCTAAGCAGTTCATTACCATTGAGCGTAATCAACACACTAACGGGGATAGAGATAGATAAGAGTAATAAAACGAATTAAAGAATCGCCGCATAGCTAAGCGTTCCAAGCAAAGAAAGCATCGCCGGGGTCACCAGAGCATTCCAAGAACGGAGCGGAATTCTCCGAGGGCCTCACCTCCGACGGGAGTCGGCGGCGGCCCGGCGGAACTCCTCGGTGGACACGGAGGCGAAGTCGGGGAGGACGCCGAGATCGGCGCGCCACCGGGCGCCGCGGAGCGCGGAGAACCGCTCCCTCGCTGGACACTCCGGCATTGCCGCCGCCTTGGCTTCTAGCCTCCTAACAAATCAGGCAAGGAAGCATGAGAAGGCGGCCGGAGCAAATCATCAGCTGGGCGGGTCGATCCGCGAGCACGAGGAGGGAATTGGGATCGAGGAGGACACGGGGGAGCGTTCTTGGGAGGTGGGGATTGGGATTGGGATGAAGGAGGGAAGAAGGGAAAGCGTTGGGAGAAGAAAGGCGGAAGGCGTCTCGTTTCGGTGACTTGTGTTTGCAGGTGTCGCTGGGATGCAACGACCTGTTTCCTCGGGCAAATGGTTGTGTTAAGCTCTGATGATGCCTTCACTTCCCCTCAATCTCAGGTCTGTGTTCTGTTCACCGCCATGTGCGACCACTACGGGCGACCGATGAGGATAAACTTATGTGTTTTCAAATGGATGGAGGTGGACACCATGTAAAATAAAGGTTTTTTTAAGTGTACTCCCTCCGGTCCTCTATTTGTTGATGTTTTGAACGTGATTTCAGATATCAAGAAGTGAATATTAGGATAATTATTTCCTGTTTTATCCATATTAATTACGATACATCAATGGTAGTTAATGTGATTTGCATACTTGCAGAGGGGTATACTAGTCTAAACTAAGTGTGTGGAGACCAAAGCGTTAACCTTTTGAAGCCAAACAACCCAACTCCAAAACGTTAATAAATAGAATACCGGATGGAGTAGTTGAATGGTAACGATTGTTATCGATTTTCTGATCATGGTTCCTACATATATCGTCAGACGTGGATACATGTTATTTCTAGAAAGGAGTTGATTCCTACCTCACTCTCACATCCGTTTGTACGGCTCTCACTAGATTACGCCAAATTCACTCTATGGTGTACTATGAGAGGGTCACGGAGGCAAAGAGAAATGTCCATGCACCATGATTACTGTCCCTCGACCTCACAAACAACGTACTCGACAATAACATGCGCCAAGATTCTAGGTAGAGGTGCCGTCCTTGCTCGTCGCTTATAGCACCGTGGGTCTACTCCTGATCCACCTGGATCAGAGACCACCTAAGCAGAGGAGAGAAGCAACTAATTGCATCGAAGATTGTGCCTCTTCACCGCTGAGAAGCCTTCCAACTGGATCAACGCTCATTGGTTGTAGTATTCCTTTGTGATGCTATTATCAGTATTCTTCCACTTACTTGGTACCTATACTGATGATATATTTGTAGGATGAACTATTTGTTGTAGGAGGATAGACGCTATATTAGTTTTTTTGGTTTTTTTTATGTTCTAATATTCCAAAGTCTGATGTTACCGTGTAGGAAGGAAATGATTTAATTTGAATTCCACTCTATTGCATCTATTTAGATTTTGATTATATATTTTTTTCAATGTTTTCGATCGTTGGGATTTAATGTTTCATGGAGTGGGTTATCCAGGTTGCAATCAGTAACTTTTGAAAATTGTATCTCTTTAAAACATGTGATCACTTGAGTTGAAACATTTGTCAAGTGATAAAAGATTTTTCTTCAACTCAAACTTCTGCACGGTCCATGTCCAACCATCTATAAACAGTTTGAAAGTTCAAGCGAATTCTATAGTTACTTTTCGGTGATAAAAATTGATTCTTTGTTGTTTTATCGAGTCAGTCATGTGTACCAAAAACATGTTTCCCACCAAATGAGCACAATTTAATATAAATTAGGTTTCTTATGGTGGAATTTATCACTGGGTTAAGTTCTTGACTTATACGGGTAATGGTATTTACGACTATTTATTTTTTCAGTGGTAGAACAACAAAGTTCCTACGACAACTTCAATCTTAAAACATGACAGTCTAATCTTTAAATATGCTCATTATGAACATATGAACATATGTATGTACTATATTGTGCTTCCAACAAAGAAAAACCGATTTTCCTATAGTTCAAAAAAACAAAGAAAAGGTACTCCAGTATTTTCTCGAAGCAGCTAAAAAAAATGAAAAATCGCTCATATCGCACCACTTTGCCCGGCGCCCGATTTTTTCACCCACGATCGGACGCACGGAAACGAGCATTTTCGGTATTTTTTACATTGGTTGAGAACCACCCAAGACTGGCACGGTGAGTCGGTGACTATCGCGTATGGACGTACGGTGTACGAGAGTATCCTCCTCTCCAGAGGAGACGCAGCCGCGCAACGCCTCTCGAGCCTGGACGCGGCGAGCGACGCGAGAGGAGGAGCCGTGAGCACCGCGGTTCGCGTGCACGCACGCACGCACGCAACCGCAAAAGCAGCCGTCGTGTCGGGGGCCGCGCGCTGCTGCCAAACGCCCAACGTCGCGCAACCAACCGCACATGACGCACATTCACACAACCGCTCGCCTCGCACGCACGCACGCACGCGAGGCCTCCTACCTGCCGTTCTTTTTCCTCTCTCTCTCTCTCTCGCTCGCGGGGCGCTGCGTGTTTGCGCTTATCCTCTCTCGCCCTCGACCTCGTTAATCTCACCTCGCCCAATCTCTCTCTCGTCATCCGGATAAATAGCCTCGTCTCTCCTCCTCGCTATCGCCTCTCGCGGACGAACGAACGAACGGGCGGGGAGCGCGGCGAGCCGGAGGCGGGGCTGTGCGCCTCCGAGGGGGCGGTCTCTCTTCCCACCCCCCTCCCCTTCCTCCGCTCTGCAGCTTCCTCCTCCCTCTTCTCGATTCCCGCGGTTCAGGTGGGTTCTCTTGCGCTGGTATGGTGATTTCACTACTTCTTTCTTTGTACGAGATGAGATTGGTAACCAATCTAGTGCTTTACGTTGGGGGTGGGGGGGGGGGGGGTGGGGGAGGAGATGGTAATTCCTGGCGTTGCGCGCCTTCCCTCGTGGTTCTTTGTGGTTTCTCCGGTGGATTTGTGTAGATTAATCGCTGTGTCGTCGTAGGATTTAGGTATTTTGGGTTGAGGTCTTGAGGGGTTCAAATCTGTAGGGATATGTTGGGGGGAGAAAGGCGCGAATCGCCAGATTAAAGAATCTTGCACTGTCGATTTTGTGTATAAAAGTATTATTTTTTAGGGCCTTTTGCTGTGTACACATCTGGACCTATCAGAGGATTGGTTGCAGAATATTGTCGCAGAATCTTACAAATTTCTCATCTTTCTGGATTTATTCCATGATGATTCGTGCGCTGGTGACCTCCGACGAACTCATCAATGCTCCAGTGGCCAGCAAGGTTAATGTTTCTGGGTGGTGGGAGCCCTCGCTAAGAGGGAACACGGGGCGGTGAGACTGATGGGTGGAGAAATGGGGATGGGAGCATTGTCCTGAGGGCCTCGCTGCTGTCTCTGTGAGGCGGAGAGGTGGCGGCGCATGGAGGTGGGAGCGGCGGCGGGTTCGCTGCTGCGGTAGGGTTGTCTGATGTGAAACGTTGGATCTCAATTGAATGGTCCAAAATTAGCAATATTTGGAGTGAAAAAAAATCTTACATATATGGTATAGGCGATCAATTCCAATTCACCTATGTGTATATTAGAATTTGCTTCTATAGAAGAGTGATTTTTTCTATATTGAGCAATGGGCGCAACTACGCTGCATTACAGATTTTTGCATTTCTCATGACAACTCCTGATAAAGTAAGATAAAATTTCTTATATTGTTATGCGGAATACATGTAACTCTTGGGATTGAACTGTTCCTATCAGAGATATTATTAACTTTTATTGACATGCAAAACTACAGTGGAAAAATATTTTCTTAAAGTCTTGTTGATTATTCTGCAATTAGACTCAAAAGTATTTCTTTACTCTTGATTTATTCTACATTTTTGAGGAATTCTTGATTGTGCAGGGACTTTGCTGATCTTAAATCTTATTCCTGACTTACTGTCATGGGCATGGAACATCTGCTGAACACTGTGAATCCCTCATCAGGTTCTAGCCATGCTTTAACTTGTTATGCATTGTTTCAATGTACAAGACACCATTACTGACTGCTCATACTTTGATTACATCTTACCCAAAAGGCTTTATTGAGGAAATGAGGGAGCTAGAAAAGCTGAGAACAGAAACAATGATGAAATCCTGCCAAAGCACAACAAGCAGGGCTGGAGCGATCAGATGTCCAGTACCCCGAAAGAGTGGCAGGTATACTTACAATCCGGTTAACTGGTTTTAATATGACTCTAAATATAAATTTTGACAATTGGGGTATAAACAAACACTGTCACATACCCTCATATGTCATCAAATTCATCCCATCGTAGTGTCTGCTGTCTATTGCTGCATTGGATTGCTTGAATCATCTTGCTTTGGCTGAGTACATTGTCGTTGTGTTCTGCATGTTCAATTTGACTCTACTGACGCACTCACTTCTCATCTGGAATTTACATATTCAGATAAGTTCGAATATTTTGATTTTAACTGCATAGCATTCGTGATTTATTTTGCTGTCCAGGTCATATAAGGAGTATGATTTAACACAGGATCTTTCTGATTTCATCATGAGCAAGGTTAGTTTCTCTCTTTTTTCTTTACCCACATTTTTCGGGTGTTGCTCAAATGTGCTTCCAAATTAAGTTAGAAGTTCTGGCAATCTACAGGCTTCTCCTCCATACTTTACGGGATCTCCACCAGTTCGAGCAAGCAATCCACTTGTACATGATACACAGTTCTGTGCATGGAAGCTGCAAAATGTTGATCAGTCGCTTAGCATTCCTATACCAACAAAGGGACGCAATGTTCGTTACTGCGTGAGGGAAGGATATGTTACAAAGGCTTGAAGCTACATTTATTAGCTTCATGACCACTCGCACCCAGACCCCAGAGGACATGCTTGGTGAACATTCTGGCTTTTGACATTAGTTGTAGTTGTAACTTTGCTTGCCTCTTCAAGGCCAATTTGTACATATGAGCTATCACCCTCTAGAAGCTGCCGTTTTCAAGTTTTGTGCCGTTGTCATCGGCAGTGGTGTACATATCTTTTGTGTTCAGTTTTGTCGGCTGTGAAGCTAGTTTTGGCAAATAAAGTCTGTCAAACCTATGTTGCTGAGAAATGAGGTAACGTGAATGAAAGAGAATTTGTTTTCCTTTAGTTTCTGATTACCATGTTGAACTGTGCTGGATTTGTTGTTGGATGATTGAATGTTTTGGCCTAATATTCCTGAGTGCTGCATTTGTTTTGAAAGGCCCTATACTGTTGTTGAGGAGACTGGAGAGCTACATCAGTCTATGCTCTCTCTCCAATGTTTCAGTTTCAACAGTTTGATTCATCTTCATTTTAAAAGGTTAAAGGGCGCTCTAATGCTTGTCATGGGTTTTGCCCAGTATTTCTAACTTCTGGGCTCGCAAATTAAACATCAATCATTTCGCAACACCATGCTCAACCTCTTACTACTCTGAAACTGAAATTTTGAACAATAACATAGATTTTGCGCATGAACATACAAAGGCTCATTGCCGTTTGCTCTCTAGCTATCTGATGTAAATCTGCTTCACTTCGTATTGATCAAATGGTGTAAATTATAAATACATATATGCATCTTATTATTTTTGTCTTCTGTACATGTTGCCTGGCCTTCTCTGCCTGTTGAACTGCTGATCTCTCTTCTGATGTCCACCATCAAATTTCAGTGGGACAACCTGCTTGATGTATGAGGCTCCTGGGAAGTTCCTTCTTTCCTTTGCAATTGATCGGAGCTCTGGCAACCAGTAGGAAACATACTCTCCATCAGGATCATATGTCTTGGCCTGCAGAAGAATGTTCACTCGTGGTCAGAAAATGTTGAGGTGAGAGTGGTGCATAAAAACTTATTATTCTTCTTGCCATGATCACTTGCTAGTAACCTAGCACTCGTAGACTGATTATTCTAGTCTGGTAAGGAAGAATCCATTATTTAGTTTTGGATCTTACTTGCTTAGGGATACTGAAGTATCGGTCTTCTCTTGGATCATTGCCAACGCCTGTCAAGATTAGAGTAGTAGAAGTTCAGTCAGTCAGTCAGAGTCTTGCGTGATATGTAAATGAGCTCCCACTTCTGTGTCATCTTTGATTATACAACGCTTTCAAGAATAAGTAACTGCATATGTTTTTCACCGGGCGTAACTGTATATGTTTTCTCCTTAAGTGTTGGTGTTTATTAGTCTTTTTGCTTCCTCAGTTCATGGATTTTTAGCTGCTCTTTGTTGAGCGAATTTTGTAATAAGTTATAAGTGGTTGTAGTTTCTTTGAAGCAAAGGCCGGGATTTTTTTCCATTATTTAAAAAAAATGAGGAAAGAAACACTAACCTGATCCATATGTCCAATTACCATAATTTGAAGCTGGGTCATAATCCAATAGGCATGTTTCAAACCATTCAGCTCCCATTCGCCAATCAATACCCATATCCCGGACCAGAAATGAGCAGACAATCTGTAGGTAAGCCATGAGAGAGATGAATACCTGAATCATTTCTGCTTATGTGATAAGATGTCAATGGTTACCTGACGGCCGCGGTTGGACATGAAACCAGTCGCTAAAAGCTCCTTCATGTTGGCGTCGATAAGAGGGTACCTGAAATTCACCAGATAGATTCCAAAGGTTTATTATGATGAACAAAGAGTTAATCTGTGAAAAATTTATAGTACTTTGGAGTACACCATACCCAGTTAGACCATCTCTCCAAGATTCGAACAATGCCTGATCCTGGCTCCACTTGGATACTACGTTCCTTGGACCTCCTACAGTATTTAAAAGAGGATTATACTTTTTGTCAGTAAAATCTAACTGTTCTACATTTATTTAGCTGAAAAATAGTTGTGTTTTTCAGGATAAATAAAAAAAGTGAAATTCAAAATGATACTTCTTTTCCATGTAGTATATTGAGGGACATGGGAGAGAACTATATCTCTACCTAGGTGAAAAATGGAGTTCCCATATTTTGCTGATATGAACCGGAAGTAATCTCTCCATATCAACTCAAATAAAACCCTGAAAACATTGTCATAGCAGAAAGTATTTCAGTTTCACCATTGACTTCTAAGGAAGTTGGGAACCCTTAATTGTAAACATTTCACACTACGTACAAACTATAGCATATGTAATAATTCTCCTTTCTCAAATAGTAAATCAAAAGATAGCTGAAAAGCCGGAGTCTAGAAGTGATAAACTCAGGAGAAGGCACACTTACCAGTATGTAGAATCATTTGCTACTCTCTGCTTCTCATATCTCTTTACCTGCACCATGGCCGAAAATATAGCATGAGATAAAGCTACTAATCACTGCAAAGAACCATGAATTCATTACCTCTTCACAAATATAACGAGGCGAAAGACTGCCAGAAGCAAGCCAAGGGGAGAACTTGGTGGAGTAGTCTGGACCTAGCATGCCATTCCTGGTCTCTTTGTAGACTTTCAGCTGGTCTTTCTTCCAGAAGTACTCATGAACTCTACCCAGAGCTGCGCTCTCCCCTCCAACGAAATGCATTCCCTTCTCTGACTATAGAGAGAAGCAAACAGTGACAGTTATAACATGTAAGTGAAGTTTTCAAAGCTTATCTGCCAAAGTATCAGTTGAACACTGAAAATTAGCTCAACACAGTTAACTGAAAATCACTGAACCTACCTTTGTCATGCTTAGGCCTAGTGATTCCAGTGTTGGCACTGTTCCCCAACCTCCAATCTCATCCAGGCCAGAACTAGGAGGCGGCCCGAGCGATGGTGGCAGCTTATTACAGTTCCGAACCGAGGACTTCGATTCAACAGCCTGGTAAAAATTTGCATTGACAGTAACTATCATGCCAACAAAACAACCTAGATAATGAAAAGTTTATACCTTTCTGAACTGTGTATATACGTCTGGCAAATTGTCCACGGAGAATGGGAGATCATCGATATGGTACAATGTTGCTCCCCAGATGAGCTGCAACTTGGGATTTCGAGGCTTCTTCTGGTTAGCTGCTCCTCCCTGTGGAATAGCAACTTGTTCCAAGCCTTTTCGCACAAGATGTTCAACCAGGAGTTCTTCGCTGCAGGTTTCCTTATGAGCATAGACCTAGAGATAAACACAAATTACTTTCTTAAGTTCTTCCTGAATCCAAAACTCCAAGTCTCCAAGCCCCAAAATTTCACATCAAACTCTACTAGAATTTGTTGCGAGCACGATTCGGCGGTGGATGAGCTCACCGTGTGTGCACTAACAGCCTTTGCAATTGAAGGGAGGATGTCTTCAGGTTTGCCATGACGGATGAGCAGGTCGAGACCTTGTTTCATCAGGTTGCGCTTCAAATCCTCCAAGCACTCTATCAGGAATTGCGCCCTCAATGCTGAAAGAAACGAATCCAATCAATGCTCTTGCAGCCAAAATCACACCAAAACCAAATCAATCTGAATTCCAGTCAAAGAATGATGACCAATTCTTTCACCTCCAGTCTTGGGGAAACCGAAGTAATGGGTGTTCCCCCCAAATATCCGGGGATCGACGCAGTACACGGGGAGGACGGCATCGGAGGCGGCCCATGCGCGCACCACCGCCTCGTTGTCGAGCACCCGGAGGTCGTTCCTGAACCACACGATGGAAACCCCGGCGCCGCCGCCGCTCCGCCGCATGCTCGGCGAGGTGTACCTCATGAACGCCTCGTCGGCCGCCGCGCCGGCCTCGTCGGCGGAGAGGGAAGGCACCGCCGCCGCCAGCGCGGCCCGCGGCGGCCGTGACGACGAGCTCGAGGCCGCCGCCATGGCGGAGACCGGGCCGAGGAGGAGGACGCGCAGCCTCGCGGATTGCCTCGGGAGGAGGAGGAATTGGGGATTGAGAGGGGAGGAGGAGGAGGAGGAGGAGGAGAGGAAGTGGAGCATTTTTGAGGAAGTTGGTTTGCGAAACGTGGCGGGAGGGAGGAAAGGTGGAGGGAAGAGTGGGGAGGGGTGCCACGTGGAGGGATTTGAGTGGTGCTACGTGGCTCGCTCGTGGGCCTGAGGAAACGGGTTTAAATGGATTTTGTGGGCCCGTGAGGGCTGGACCCAAATGTCGATGTACAGTATTTTGGAATGGATAAAGGATGGTAGAGATATATTTACTACGCAGGAAATTGAATGAAATTTCACTAGGACATTTGACACATTTGAGAAAAAGACGATCAAATAAATAAAGTTAAGGAAATAGGCTTTTAAACAGGATCAAGAGAACAACTGTCTCAGACATGCTATATTCTTTTTTTATGAGAGGATAGGATTATACAGTTATACTCCATCCCAAAAAAGAGTGCATTTCTTCAAAATTTATTTTACAAAGACTGTTTTTAGCTAGCATGATGAGGCTTATCTCGTTAATTCCGTACTCGTCCTAAGGCTTTGTTCGCAAAATGGGTTAGGAACTTATTAGCACCGTACGAAAAACGGAACGACTCATTAGCACATAATTAATTAAGTATTTACTATTTTTAAATAAATGGATTAATATAATTTTTTAAAACAACTTTCATATATAAAATTTTTACAAAAAATACACCGTTTAGTAATTTGAAAATCGTGCACGCGAAATACGAGGAATGTGAGTTGGGAAAGTTGGGGAAAGAACCTAGCCTTAGTCACTAACCTTTTCTCATTGACTTGTTGAGGTAGTTTGGTAGCTTGCGGCTGCGGCACCTGCCTTGTGTATGTGGCACTGTTTCTAAGGCCGTTGTACCTAACCTATTTTAATTAGAGACACCCTGACATTTCTTAATATTTTTAAGAATTGTTAGAAGTGTACTCATTCTCAGACGAATATTACTAATCTTAATAAGAATTGTTAGAAGTGTACTCATTTTCAGACGAAGGGAGTATAAATATAGCTTAGCTTAGACAATTCATTTGAGCGTGTATTACAAAGCGGAGAGCGCATTCACAGGGTGTGTGTAGTGGTGTATGCCATCCGTGTAATCTCGAAAAAATGGTTTCATTTGAGCATATTAACAGATCGTTAACTTCGGAAAGAGGGAAAACAAAGAGACCAAAATCAACAAAACATGCACATCATGGCAAAAAGAGGATGAGGTACTTCTCTTGTTATCTCTGACTATAGAAAGAATGGATCATATAATAATGGTATGACAAAATGGAAAATTATCTGTTCTTCAACAGGAATGGAGTCAATGGACTAAGAACCATTAATTGGAAAATTACAGAGAGCACGATAAATTACAGTGAGGGCAGTGTCATTGCTACAAATTTCGCCACAGCCCTACCCAGTGACTAAGAACTCCAAGCCGTCACAGTTGCTGCGATGACGATCTGCGTGTGTAGTCTTGTAGTCCCTAGGTCCAGATCCATGTGTAAGAGTCTAGGTATTGATTTCGCAATTTACAGAAACAGCAAAAAATGCCCATGGGATTTTGAGACCATATGCCAAGGACAAAGAATTTGATGGAACTCAAACAGATGTATAGCTGGTGAATAGCTTCAGTAGGTTGTCAAGAGTTTCAGGGTAGAACTTCCTAGCAAAAAGATAGCATGGTCTCTTCGATCCATTCCATAAGCATGGCTTCTGTGTCATAAGTTTCTACAAAAGGAAGGCGAAAAAAAAGCAAGTCAGTCTTCTAGTTGTTCAAGTTTCACATTTCATGCATTATATGCGCAATGCAATCAATGAGTCCATGGTAAGATTGGCAACCGAGGGCACTTATATATGTAACATGATAATCCAAGATAAAGTAAATGAACAATATTTAACATGCGTAATTAATTTGATGTTGTTCAGTTGTTATTACTGAAAGAATTTTTGTACTTACTTTGTCATCACTTGTTACATGGAAATTTTCATCAACAGCCTGCACAACAGTAATGCAAATTGAGTGAAAACGTACTGTTATGAGGTTATGGGGAAAAAAAAGACATACAGCAAAGCAAAAACATACTGTTATATTCTTTAAGAGATCGTAGGTGACATCTGCAGCTCTATATGACCTCGGATGCCATTTTCCCTCAGACCAATCAACATGTGTAACTGACCAGTTAGCAATTCCACCAGGATCTACCATCTGAAGATATGCAAAATGATATGTATTTAGCAAGTAAGCCCCCAAAAGAACCAAATGTCACTTCAATATATTGTAAATAAATACTGACGTTGAATAAGGTTGGCAAGTAATGCTCATCTGCAATACAGTTGCGCCCGTCTGCTGGCTGTAATCATTGAAGGCAAATCATATACAAATCAGTCTTGCAGAAACATGTATAAAAAACTAGAAAAAAATTATAAGCACTTGTTTTCATAAATGATGACTACAGGTCAAGCCAAAACACTTTCAGAATCTTAGGTGTTCTGTAACTAACACAAGAAATGAATGCAGTTTGATCCCATGAGAATTGACCATATTTAGTATATTTTAAATACTAGGAGAAGGTAACTTTGCAAGAAGTTTACCACTTCCAAATGTTTCAGAAAGTAATTATCAAACCGATATTCAGTTCCTTAATCATATTTTAGGGACATTAGTTGAATCCTATTCTTTGTTCTATTATATAACACCAGTATGATAATTCGAATAGGCAGCAAACCTTGCAGTATAACTTGAACTTTTTGTAGTAAAGGCTGTCTGCCAGAATCAGTAGAGCATGTCTTCGCGTAATTGCAAACCACTATTAAAACATAAAATATTAACACAATATAAAGCATGTCAGTTTAGAATCGGCATGCAAAAAAAAACATATACTGCTAAAAGAATAAACTGTAATGCCAGGTAATCAGGTATGTAACACAACAAACTACCTGGGCACCCTTTCTGAAGTCTTTCTCCTCAATTTCAGGGAGCATCTCAGGAGAATACCTCCCGTTTCCATGAGGGCCAGGATCACGGAAACTGAGAAAATAACAATGAAGGAAAATATGATCAAAATATACACGCAACACCATTTCCAAGTGATACTAGAAAGAATGAATCAACATCGACTAATTGATCACATGTCAACAGCACTTGTTTCACCAATTACTCTTGCTTTTACATTTATGAGATTTGAATATGAATTCAGTGTTCTTAGCTTCTTACCAATCAATGAAGCTGACATTTGTTCCCATCAGATAATTATAGACATAATCAAATGTATGTAGTGGAACACAGCTGTAAGAAACAGGAAGATAACTTCAATATAGTGAAAGAAAGGCCCAAAAATCATTATCCATAATCAGAGTCAGAACCTGTCAGAAAGCAACACAAAGAACTGGTTATCAACATCTGCCAGTGCATTGGCCAATAGTCTCTTCTCTGCATCAACCATTGAAATCTTTCCCCATACTACCTGCAGAGCAACCACACACTCTGTTCAAGTTAGTGAACCTTGTGACACAGGTCAATAGAATAATCCATTTGAGAAGTCAACTGAAAAATACACAAATATACAAAGTTATTCAATTTGCCAGGACTAAGAGGTGAACAAATTAACAGTTTTTTGTTATTTCCACTGCAGATTAAATTGCTCGAAGTGTTCTTACAATAGCTGGATCTCACATTATATAGTAGCCCTTAAGCTTAAAAGAGTGAAATAATTCCTACTGGCATAGATAAAGAACCTTATTGGCATAGAACCTACTATAGCATGATCTACTACTGATATAGACCATCCTGAAAAAATGATGCTAAAAACCTTATTTATGAAAACTATATTTATCAAATATACGCTCGATATGTGCTCGTTACTATAGTGCTATGTCCTCTGTTGTGTAAAACAACTATTTGTCCATCACTACTACCTTGGTAGATAGACAAATAAAGAAGTTTCTGATGGAACCAAGACCTACCACTTAGTCATTAACACATCCATCAGTCATTTGGAATGCAGAGAGATAGACATAAGCTTTGAAAACAGCCATATTTTGCAGGCCAAATCCTTAATAAAGAACATAATCAAAGAAAAGGCATTAAATACAGAATTTATGAAGATGAAAGTAATTACCGCGTCACTGTGAATATCACGACCAACAAACAAAGAACTAGTATGTACAGGCTTTTCACGTGATGCATGAACATAGATGGAGTATCGTCCCTCCTGACCCTGTTTGGAGAAGTCAAAATGATTAAGATTTTTTAGGTTTAAATGAATTATACAAGCAACAGGCATTATCACAATATATATACTTCCAGAGGTTCAGGAAAGAAGAGGGGGGATTTTTTTTTTTTGAAACTGAGGGGGGAGATTGTAGTAACTTGTAAAGTACACTTGTTAGTTATTGCAGTATAATATACTAGTCCCTTTGTTAACTAGTATAAGGAAATATCCACTAGTTTGACTTCTTGTGCAGTAAAGGAAATCATCCTCAGCATTTCTCTCAATGATTTATAATGACCCTTGTAAGATGCTAGCTAAGACATTAGCTACGGATTTTATTATGTTAGTTCAGTATCTATCAATTTAAAATGTTGTTCACAATACAATAATGAAGCATTGCTACAAGTCTACAACTTTCATAAAGAACACCAACATATTGATTAAGTGCCATTTTTCAGTAATATGTATCTAAAAACAATACTAGAGCATTAACCACTGAAACAACTTGTTTGTCTGTATTTATGCTGAAAATAAAATGATGTTGCATTACAGTTAAAGGAAACGAAATGACCATTGAATGATTTATACTCTTAAATAGCACAAATGCAACAAATATATCTGTACCAACCTGTAAAAACTTTTCCCATAATTTCTCAAAGGGCAGTGTACCAGGTGTCAAGAACATAAGAGCGATCTTTGGATTTTTTGACACTGGCATTGGCATTGCAAGGATATCCCTAAGAACTACAGATGAAATTATCTCCTCATCAGTCCGCTCCCTGCGGGTTACAGATGGGAGCCAATCCTTGAAAGTTGTGCATGCACCAGAACCCAAGAGGTAGCATTGCGAATACCGTCGTGGTGGGAAGACATATGCCCCAATCAACACAAAACAAACCAGTGACACAAGAACGATTATCCATTTGGGCTTCTTGGCGACAGCCCGGTGGCGCAGAGATGGCATGACAGTCATGTCCTTGCTGCCCTATTGCAACACTCAAGAAACTTCTATCTCCTCTCCATATGTTTAGATCATCTAGAAGTTACCACCATCAAAGTATCAAACTCTGGTAATTATGATGTGAAGTTACTACACCAGGGCCCAATGAAATTTGATGGAACAAACAAGGTGACACCTTCCTGCAATTGCAAGTAAGCACAACATTATTCATGGAACCAAGAAAGCTCCTAGACAAGAGACAGAATTCGGTCGCACAAACAATTAACACTCCATTTGGCCAATGAATGTTCTTGCGCAAATCTTGATGCATCTAGTACATTCAGCTATGACCAGCTGTGATGCTCTACCAATAGCCTAGCAAGCTACCAGTCCCCTTACTTGAAGATTTCTAACCTGTTCGATGAATCTAGCAAAGCTGTCAGAGCAATTGGTTGGAAACAGGTGATCTACGCGTTGAAATCAGGTGATTTCCACAGCGGGCAGCGTTGCTCAAGTCCATGGTGGCGGCTCGAGAAAAAGTCAAACTACGACCAAATCATCCCGATCCAATTCGCTAACCCAGAACGCCATCACCAACTCGATCCAATCACCACAAGCACCAACCACACGCGCACGCCAAATCACAGCGCCGAAGCCACAATTCGCTCACAGAACAAGCTCACGTAAAAAAAAAAAAAATCGAAACCACGCACGCACACACAGAGCAACACCAAGACCACGCTAAGTCACGCACGAAGAAGAATTACCCGAGCTATCCAAGCAACCAAAGCCCAATGCGAGGACTCACCACAGCGCGCCGCAGCGCAGGAGCTCTGGAGGAGCTAACACGCACGAATGGCGCGAAACGGGCACCGGGGTGGAGCTCGCGAGCGCCCGATTCCGGCTAGGAGGTTATCGCGGCGAGCTCGGCGGCGGCCCGGGAGGTGGATCTGGAGCTCGCGGGAGATCGGATTGGGATGGCGGAGGAGGAGGTGGAGAAGGGTGGGAGTCGGAGAGAGAGAGAGAGAGAGAGGAGGGAGATATAAACAAATGGATTAATTAAGCTGGAAGTAGCACTAATTGGTTGGGTTAAGTGAAGGGAGCCGCCTCTTGCTGCCGTGATGGGCTTCAAAACTGGAGGAGGGGTTTGGATTTAAGTAATCATTTTTCGGAGTGTGCTTTTTTTTTTTGCACCTGGGTCCCTTGAAAGTTTCTCACTTTTGAGGTAGTGATGGGCTCTTCTTAGGTTTCTAGATTTGGGATTATTTAAGTCTTGATCCGTTTGATTTAGATGTTGTTTATGCTCCGTGTTATGCGATTGTAGGGATAAATTAAATATTCTAACAAATAAACTTAGTAAATAGAGTAGAAGAAAGTTTTTTTAAAAAAAAGGTATTTTCAAAGTGTAGAGCAAATTACCCGTTTTAATAATCCGGTGAATAATTTAAAAAAAACAAGGCCTAAGTCTATTTATTTAGTTTTTTCGAAATAATGTGGTAAGTTTGCAATAATCTAAAAAATAATCCAAAAGAGGGATACCTTTGATTGAATATGCATCTACCTTTGGTATCAGAGTGCATATGCATGTGTGGCACAAAAGTACTGCAGCCACCCACAAAAAGCATATTTGCACCACCACTACATCTTTGCTGGTGCCTTTGGGATCAGATCAGACCCCTGTTTGGATGTTGGAGCACAAACAACAGGTCAACACCAATTTTCTCGCAGAACATTTCAGCAAAGATTCAGAAGAATTTTACAGAGTTTGAGACTTGGAAACGGTGCCAAATTGTTGACTGGTTAATGCTGTGGATTGGTGACTGGGTGCACAAATGTACAGTACTGCTACTACGGTTGGAGTACTCGTAACGCAAGTACCCGTACCTAGAAATGACAGGTAGAGAGAATCTGGATTCTGGATCTACCTAGCAAAATAATCTCACCTGGAAGCAAACAAGAAGCCATGGCTGATGGTTCTTTCAAGCATGCAGGATGTCCAGAACATCCAGCAGGAAACGAACGTGGTGTTGGCCTGTTTGGGTTGGGTGTTCCATGAGCCAGACAGGGTGATCCAGGTCGAGACAAAAGCTAGGTAAGCTGGCCTGGTCCGCAACGATGAATGGATGGATGGATGGACTTGGTAATTAAAATAAAAACAAACGGATCTCATCTCATCTCATGCTGTCATGCACCGGCATGATTCCAAATGCTGGCCTGGATGTAAGCCAAGAAATCACATTCACAGGTGCAAGATTGTGCATGTTGCGTGTTTTGTGCTTTGCACATGGGGGAACCCATCTCACATTCTGCTGGAAATATACAGGAAGTAGGTGTTGATGGGAGAAAAATATATGATGTTCAAGTACATGGTCATCGTGCTTATTCAACTATCAACATGTGCACAGGTATCTTACAATAAATAATTGTACATAAAAAAGAATGCCTTCATCGAGCACCGGAGGCCAAACAGGGAAAGCTACAAAAAGCAGCAGCAGTGTCGATGCGGAAGGAAACGATAATAATTCTGAGACGTAATTCACATCTACAACCTCACGCGAAGCAAAACAAATTGCCCCAGCTCGTTTCGAATATCTGGTGATATTTTATTGTTTACACGAATTTGATCCTCGATTTACAGTACTTCACCTAGCTTCATCTTCTAGGTTGCGGAATCCGGTTGTGAGGTCATCATACAATTTCTGGAATTTTGCGACTAGGACATCTTCACCTTCTGCTGGATCCTCAAACTTTTGAGATCTGTTGCAGAGGGAAGTATTCAGCAAACAGGATTATCAATGAAAATAAAACCATAAAATGGTACCATTGTGAGTACGAAACTGAAATACTTACACTAGGCGATAAAATAGATCACCCATGCGATGCTTTATGACACTGTATGTTATTTTTTGTCCATCAGCATTAGCTGCGCGCTCCACAGCCTACAAAAAGAAACATACAATTTTTTATCGTATGATGGATTCATTCAAACAAACTACATTCACTTATGTATACTACAAGTTTCTTTCCAGCAAAAGAAAATAGTGTACATCTCAAATGGGTCTTACAAGTAAGCTTACACACAACTAAAGGATGTCACTACTTGCCACCCCTTCTCTAAAGCTAGGTGAGCAAATTTTAACTACTTCCATGGTAACTTTTCTTATTGACATAATCATTATATAAATTTCAGCTCATTGCAATTCTAGCCAATGCTTTTTTAATTACACTTAACCCTAGTAGCAAGTTGTTAGAAAATAAAAGTCGCACACTTTCATTTAACCAGAGGAATTTGAGCAAAAATGGTTCCCTTAAACCCAAGTCTTTTTAACTTTGCCCTTGCTGACTCAGTTGGTTAACATATGAACACAATGCCATGGTGAACCGCTAGGCATTAACACACTGGCATCCAAACCAACCAAGGGAGCCAGTGAGAGTGGATGCAAGAATGCAACAGAACTGGTGTTAAGTGAGCCATTATTTTGTTATCAACTATTAATGTGAGATTTCTGCTTTGGCTGAGGGCCTGTGCAATTGGTCCCAATACCCAGGGTTAGTGCTTTAATAGTTTTTTGTTAAGGGCCAGCCTCCTAAAGATAATGAACATGGCCCATTAATATTTAAGACAGATATCACAATACAGTTCATGATAGGAGTAAAGCACGATATATTTATCAGTTCCATGCAAGAAACATCAAATAATTAATCCAATAAGCTCCTAGATCATGTAGCAAAAGGAAAACAATATTTCAAACCATATTGATAAAAAGAAAATTGCCGTAAGAAATAAGAATCTTCAGAACAAAGAGCAACCTTACTAATGCCATAGAAAACATTCTTCACAGATTCATATTGCAAATTTCAAATCAAAGTTGCTTGAGAAATTTAAGGTTCAAGGACAAAAGTAGTAAAAACATGTGAGATTACCTGATTTGCTAATGTATTGAAATGAATAATGTTGCGCATCATCCAAACAGACTTGTAGAATGGACAGAACTTGTCATATCTGTTTCATTATATTAGCCATGATCAGAATAAAGAACATGGTTAATCATTAAAATAGACAACCAAGAAATCCGTATTAAATCAGACTAACTAGGGTATGACTCACGGGGTAAATGCATTCTGTGCCAAGTAATCTTCCCTTAGTAGCTTGGCTGTCTCCAATGTGATCTTATCAGATTCTGCCAGTGCATCTTTACCAACAAGCTGAAATTTGGTGAAGATATTAGGCCAAATGATGCCACAATAATATTACACAAAGCAAGAAAGGTCAACAAATATCTATAAAATACAAATTGAATATTTTGAGCAATTCCAAATCTAATAAAGAAAACAAATATCAGGAAAGTCCAAGAAAGAGGACCCTGGAAAACAAAAACACCATGTTTAAGTGTTCCAAGTTCCAACTATTGCTCCTACGACTAAATCTAAGAAATAGATCCTCCTTGCACAAGGTGAAAAAGTTACCTGGACAATTTCATTTAGATCGTCCTCTCTCTGTAACACTTCACGAGCCTTTGTTCTAATATCAATGAAATCTTGATCAAACTTCTCATAGAAGGATTCCAGAGCCTAAAGTGCAGGATATAGCATGTTAGTGTAAAACGACAATTTTAATTGTATTGACATCATAGGGAAGTTAGGAATAACCTTTGAGTATTTTGAGTAAGAGATGAGCCAATTGACAGAGGGGAAATGCTTTCTTTGAGCCAGCTTCTTATCCAATCCCCAGAAGACCTGCAATTGAGAGCAGTTAAGATTATCAAACAATGAACACGCTGTCAGAAAAAAGGTTGGATTAATCTAGAAGTTTTCTTACCTGCACAATACTAAGAGTTGCAGAGGTAACAGGATCTGAGAAATCACCTCCAGGTGGAGAGACAGCACCAACAATTGTGACACTGCCTGTCCGATCTGGACTGCCAAGACATTTCACCTTACCAGCACGTTCATAAAAGGATGCCAAACGTGCAGCCAAATATGCAGGGTAACCACTATCCGCAGGCATTTCAGCCTGGAAATTGATCAAATCATCAGTTTCAAATTCACATTAGTGTAGAGTAAAGCAGTAACTAGCTAGCGAGAGCACTTTCAACTCCAAATAATTTCCTAGTAAGATAACTGCCTAGTAAATATTTCAAGCATGGTGCATCAGACGATGCCATGTAAATGTTTCATGATGTACCAGCCACAGATTTTACTTCTGTCCAACACATTAATATCCCCATCACGCTAGTATTCTTGGAATTGGAGGGTACAGTCAACTACTAATGAATTAAGTAATAAATTAAACTACTGAATGGAAAGAAAATAAATAGAAATCCTGGAAAAATTAAACCCCAAATCCCAATAGTGGGTAATGATACTTCACTAAAAAGAATTCCCATTCATGTCACAGTATAGCATAGAGAAGTCAACATAAGTTACACAAATACAGGCCAAAAGGTAAAATTGTAACTTCGAAAGGAAGCATCATACCAGACGTCCTGAAATCTCACGCAAAGCTTCAGCCCATCGAGAAGTGGAATCAGCCATCATACTGACATTATAGCCCATGTCGCGGAAGTATTCAGCAATCGTAATTCCTGGTGGGCAGAAAAGAATATGATTGTTTTGTTGATAGAGAGAACATCAGGCATAAAGCATAATCAAGCAAGGACTCTTTTTTGTTGTTTACAGAAAGTAAGAAACTACACATACTGTACAACTTCGATTATGTTCATTCACTAAAAGATCTAGTGCTAGCTTACCATCCATCATAAATTCAACTGCAACAGAACAGTCAGTAAATAATGAAGGCCATGGCTAACAGAAAGATGTGATCCTCAATGTTCTACTGAAGCATTATGGAACATGAATAGATGTATTTGTCCATGAAACCTTAGTAATTCCAAAATTAGCTAATGTGCACATAGATCACAAATGGCTAAGGACAACCCTGCAGAAATCCTTCTGATGTATTGAGATAGCTATAGTCTCTAACAAGGAGCAGTTTCTGGTAGAGGAAATGAACTTCAGAAGATGGAAACACATCCTGTATTACTATATTAGTGGACTGCAAAATTCAAAACATCAGTAATCAGTATATATGTATTACCTGTATAAATGGAGGCCTCACGAGCAGCAACAGGCATGTTGGATGTGTTAGCAACAAGTGTAGTTCTTTTCATAACAGACTCTTCACGTCCATCAGGCAATGTCATTGTCAATTGTGGGAAGTCCATAAGGACCTCAGCCATCTCATTTCCTCTTTCCCCACAGCCCACATAAACCACAGCTTCAGAATTGGAGTACTGCATAAGATATTTTGAGTCAGTAAAAGGCACAGAATTCAGTCATTTTAAAAGGCTAATGCCTGTGGACAATGCTAGCGGAGTAGCGGTTGACAAATAGAGAGGAATAGTGAAAAGACCTTTGAAAGTGCCTGACTAATGACAGTTTTTCCACAACCAAAGGCTCCAGGAATAGCACATGTTCCTCCAAGCACTGAGGGAAATAGTGCATCAAGTACACGCTGAAAACAGTTCACAGGATATGTGAGGCAGTAGGCACGACAAAATATGATAGAACAGGACAGGAAAGCATCACTTGATTAAATTTTGACACTAACAAAAAACACAGTATGGAGGAGCTGTGAGTAGCTAGTTTCGTGTACCTGTCCTGTTAAAAGAGGAGTATCAGCAGCAAGCTTTGATGAAACAGGCCTTGGTGACCGGACAGGCCATGTCTGCAGAGCATAAATATGATGATATTCAGATATACATAAACATGGTAAAGATTGGTTTAATGAAAGGGAAAACACTTTGCCTGGAGCATAGTAAATTGCTTTTTGATGCCCTGAAATTCCAGTTCCAGAACTGTATCCTGTATACAGAGCATTAGGATTAGGACATCACATGAAATTAAGCAGGAAAGAAATGGGGCGCAGAAGCAGCACCTTTAGTAATGCATACTAACCTGCAAACTATACTGACCGGCTGGTGCAATGTAACTTATTTTCCCCATAGAACCAGGAGGAAGGGCAACATGATGTTTCATCAGCGTATTCTCAAACACGGTCTGCAAGGCAGTTAGACAATGTAAAAACACATAATAACTTCGCTAGCAACAACACAAGACAATAACTTGTAAAAATGAGAAATATCTTGTGAACTTACAGCATACAGATCTCCACCCGTGATGGCATCTCCAACACCTAAAGCAAATGGCCAATGCAATTTATCTTTCTGTACATGACAAAACTTGAAAAGAGTCACGCTCAGATTTCATAACAGGTTAGCAGCACAATACCTAGCTTCTTTGGCTCGAAATCCCACAGCTGATCTTTGTCAAGTGCAGGGACTGAAACACCACGTGGTATGTACACATCTCCAGACTTTATAGCAATAGTTTTTAGAGGGCGCTGCAAAAGGTAGAAAAGAAAAAAGGTCATGTAGTCAGCATAAAGTCCTCATATCAGCCTAATAAATACGCAATTATTACATTTGTCTCACCTGGATTCCATCAAAGATATTTCCAAGGATACCAGGTCCCAATTCAACTGAAAGAGGCTGATGGAAATAGCAACCATGTGTTATAAACGAAATGAAATGGTAAAAAAAAAAAAGAGCATATGTCAAATGCACATAGAATTTAACAATGCATCAACCTTTCTTGTTCTCAACACTGGATCATTGACCATCAACCCAGCTGTTTCCTCATAAACTGCAAGTGGTAATCACAAGAAAAAATTGTGAAATTTATATTGTACGTGCCATGTGGAGAAAAGGCACCACAAATATGTGAGGTAGAATTTCACCGTCTTATACCTTGAATGGTGGCTGAATCACCCTCAAGACGAATAATTTCCCCAATGAGGTTATCATTACCAACTCGGACAAGTTCATACATGGCAGCACCACCCATTCCATCAGCCACGACCACAGGTCCAGAAACCTAGAAGAATGCAATATAAAGGCGAAACAATTCTTTCAATACAAAAAAAAGAGGATGAAGTGACGGATCATGTGCCAATATTAGACAATCAACATATTATCCAAACGGGCCAAACTCCCAAGGATAATAGTGCATCTCCACATCAGGGATGGTTTCACTAACCAACCCTATCACAGTAGTGTACCGCATATGCGTTTGGAAGTTGACGCATCAATCCTCGATCCACACAGCTTAGCCAGCGCCTCTCGTGATCCGAACACCAGTAGAAACCTAAATTCAACCGCCCAATTCACCTAATCTCACATCAATTCAACTCGATCCAAAACACCAACCGAGTCCGAGGCTCTCGGCAGAGAAGCATCGCATGACGATTACAGTCAGCAGTGCCACCCACACTCTCGTGATCGAGAATTCGCGACAGCACTGAGATCCACAGAGAGCAGCTAAAACTCCACCGATCCGGAACAAGCCGAATCCGACACAGAGGCCGTCGCATCTACACACGAGAGAGAGCGATCGATCCAACGAGGGGGAAGAGGGGGAATGGAACCTTGCGGACGTAGCCGTACTCGCTCTCCTTCTCCGAGTCCTCGAAGGTGGTGACGCGATCGTACGACATGGTGGTCGTCGCCGGCGGGGCGCGGCGGCGGCGGCGGCGGGTGGAGGGGGTCGTCGCCGGCGGTCAGATCACGGGGAGGTCGGGAGGGAGAGAGAAGCGAAGAGAGAGACGTCTCTCGATCGATCTGGGCTGGAATGGAAGAAGCGATGGGGAAGGGGGCCACGACTGCATAAGCGGATTTTGTTTTCCTATTTGATTTTTTTTCCAGCGAATTTTAAATTTGAATTCTATGGGTTTTTGTTTTGTCTTTTTTGTTTTGCAGCTGATTGGGTTGTGATTTTGCTACGTTTACTCGCACGTTGCTTTAGTAGTTGGTTTTCCCTTGTGGCATGTCACGAGTGGTGATGATGGTGTCAACGACTTGGTTGGGACATGTTAACATCATAATGATTAAAGAAATGTATACAATAAATGTTTTTCTAGTGACACTAGTAACACTTTATAGATTAAAATATTTTATTTGTTAAAGATCAAATTACTACTATAATAATTTACATGATAATATGATCATGTATATGTTTGGATAATGAGATAAGGGGTGTTGGATAGGGATAGGGAAATGAACAACCATACTGTATGAAATTAGATAGAAAGAATGGAGGTGGAGCATCCCTATTGTTGGCCAAATCCACTGTATTTTTTTTTTTTTGCATTTTTTTATATAAAATGCTCGCTAAATCGAAGAAGAAGATAATAATTGAAAGATAATTAGTTTTTCAAATTATAAGTATTTTTACAAATAGATACTTTCATATATAGGAGTGTTTATGAATCTCTTTTTGGTTTCTCTTGTATTTAGTCTGCTTATGTTATGTTTGATTTAAAGTTTACTCCATTGCAGTCCTAAGGTCTCCTTCGG
Source organism: Oryza punctata (assembly GCA_000573905.2). NCBI lineage: Eukaryota > Viridiplantae > Streptophyta > Magnoliopsida > Poales > Poaceae > Oryza > Oryza punctata. The sequence goes on from CM002493.2 coordinate 34,037,881, forward strand.
AATGTAGAATTTTATATAAATTTTACATGAAACAATTCAATTCCTTCAGAATTCCTATGAATTTCCTCTGATCGGATAGGCCCCAAAATTTAGGTTCACCATGGTATATAGTACCATTGACCAAAGAAAACCCCATAGAAATCTAGAAAAAAAACAATAACATTTGTGCTTGGGTTAATTGGATCCATGCCACTATAAATATATCATTTTAAAAAATGCTACTGCAATTCACGAAATCGGCTACATGCCACTGAAATTTGCGGAAATTGGAACCATGCCACTCCATCACGTTTTCCATCAAAAATTTTCGTTAGCCTCATCTGCACGTGGGACTTAGCTGTCAGATCCATCTTCACCTCCCTCCCCTCTCTTCTCTTTCCCCTTCCTCTCTCTCCACCACTGTCTTCAACCACCACCGTCGCAGCCGCAGTCATCAACCACCTCCGGGGAGACCTCGAGAGTCACCCCCATTGCCGCTATCGTTGAGCCCATTGCCTTTGTCATCGTGTACCTCAGATGTGCTTGGCTCGGTTATATGGAGTTCCTCATTGTTCGGCTCGGTTTTAACCCCCTTTGCCTTTGTCATCATGTACCTCAGATGTGCTTGACTCTATGTTACCGATTGGTGGTAACTCAACTTTAGTCTTTTGAATCATCGTACCTTGCCGTGTCACTGTGAACGAGTGCAAATATTGGCTCTAGAGTTGATCCAATAATTTCTTCATCTCCTCTCTTTGCTCCTCGTTCAACTGCTCAATTGCTATAGGCAAAACATCGTCTTCCGTGACTTCAGTATTGTTGAGCATCATGATGACACTGGTCCCACTGGGCGTGCCAAAAGCGTGTCGATGCAAAAAACACACACTGGCTTGGGAGATCTTCTTAACTCCAGTGCATGTTCAAAGCTTGCTTTCGGGTTCATGGGCGTGCTAGTTGATTTGATCCTGTAATCAACAAGATGAAACATGCAAATATTGTTAGTAGACGATAATTGATCGGCTAGAAAGCCGATGTCATATCATAATGTAACCTAGCCGATGCAATGTGAGATGAATCGGCTGTAAGATATATCTATAAGAATAAATAAAACCTAAACTTGGTCCATCGGCTCTAGAGATTGATATTATATAATCTATAAATCGATATTACTTTAGAAATCAGCAATAAGGATATATCGGACTTAACCGAAACTGTATAAATTACCTAGATCCAAAATAACACGAATAATGATTATATACGTTTATATCATAGCCGATTTCCAAATTTAAGCATGTATCGGCTATAGCTTCGATACTATCTTATACTATCATCTTAAAATAAATATATTAAACTAACATTAATTAGATTGATAATAAGTTCAATATATTTATATTAGTTAAGATCCCAATATAAGGGGCAGATATACATTATATTAAACAAGACATAGATCTATGCAAAACAACTATATCAGGTAAGATCGGCTGAAACCCCGATACTATCCTTATTAACAACCTAAAACATGCTAGAGATTATGACTCTAAACACGACTTAGTAGATCAAACATAACTGATGTAGCACTAAGTATGAAAATAAACATAATATCTAAACAATCAAGCTGATGGTTATCTTTTCAGGATAGTGGTATATTATATAATCTAAATTAACAAGTCAATCTAGCTGTTATCGATAAAACCCTAGATAGAGATCGACCGATGTAAGTAGAAAGCATTATCAATCTAGATTATATAATATATATGATAACTCGGTGATTCGCAAAAACAAGATTAGAGTGTCATAAAGATGTAAACACTAATCCCGATGATGCAAACCGCCATAACAAGTTTTTGTCAAATATCGAAACCGATACAGCTCGACTCGAAAGCAAGAACTCGTTGAAACAAAGTAACGAAAAACGTTAGCGATACGTCGAGATTGAATTGAACTGATATTAATTATTTACAAGACCTCGGACTTATATTTATACCCGAACACACAAACTTGTCCATAACGGACACGACTCATACTTCCCTAATACAACTCTAATCGACAAACAAGTCTCTTAGGCGAACTCTTACCGAAAATATCTGTAAGGAAATTACATAAAATCCTAAGTAATAGATACAGTTGCCTATCTTGGACTCTATCCTTGCTTGGCAATGTCATTGAATTCCTTCATTCGAATCCGACATTGATCACGTAACCAATCTAATCAGTATCGACTGTATCGGCCAACCATATCAAACTCGATATTAGCCGATATAGACTTCCAGCCGATGCGCACTTTGTTTCCGAGATTTTCGCATATCTTCAAATCTGCTTCGGATTGGATCTTGATTCCGATTCATATGCTTACCAAGTTCCATCGTCAACAGGGACCCGCCACCACCACCGTCCTCGATGCCATCCGCGCGGGAGGGCTCGAGAGCCGTCACCGTCGTCGTTGTCCTCGATCCCATCTACGACAGGAGGTCTTGGGAGCTACCGCCACCGTCGTCCTAGACGCCATCCGCGGCGGGAGTGCTCGGGAGCTACCGCCGCTACAACCGTCGTCGTCGCCGCCGCTGTCCTCACAGCAGTTACGGGGATGGAGGAAGAGATGGGGAAGAAAAAAGAGGGAAGATGGAGGAAGATGGAACTGACATGTGGATCCCACGTCCAAGGGTCTAACGGAAAACGTGATGGAACATGGTTCCAATTTCTGCAAATTCTAGTGGCACGTTGCCGATATCGTGAATAGTAGTGGTATTTTTCTAAAATGGTATATTTGTAATGGCATGAATCCAATTAACCCGTATGCTTTTGTTCAAGGGGGAAGAAGAAGAACAAACCATTCTAACAACCTAATGGGAAAATTTCCGATTTCTACAAAGACTTGAATTTTATGGACAATTTCTTCTTGTTGAAGGATATTCAGTTATTTTACTTTGTTGATCGTTAATTTCGTTCCAAATTCGTATGAAGTTTACTCCAAGTTTTTCAGGAATATTTCTCCTTTTCTTGTTTGGAGGGACGAAGGAATCTTTTCTTTTTAATTAATAATTATAATTAATAAAGATGAAATAGTCTACCCAACCAACCTACCCTCACAGGCCAGCCCACTAGCTCGACCAGCCCATCTTTCAGTCAACTAGGCCTACTGAGAATCCCAAGCAAAGGCTCCAAAGCCCACGAAGAGGCAAGCGGGCGGCATCGCCTTCTTCCCCTTCTCCTCCGAGTCTCCGACGAGAGCCGCCGCGGGGCGCCGCGGCGTCGTATCCGAGGCAACCCCAGGACGGCGTCGTCGTGGGCGCGCTCCTCCGCGCGTACGACGTACGGGGCCACGCGGGAAGATGCGAACCACGAGCGCTCGAGTGGTAAGCAACTTGTAATACTACATCTTGATGAAGCTCTCCGCTGCGGAATTGTATTGCCGATGACACCATGGGATCCTTCGAGATTTGATACATCCTGCCTGCAAATCTGACTACGATTGGAGCTCGTTGTAGTGCTCTATTGCTAGGACATGTCTGATTAGTAGTAGAGACACTTAGATTGACTGATTGGTTTCCTGGGGCTAGTAACCAAATGGGGGATTTCAATCCTCATTGCTGCTTTCATTTCATGTAGATTTCAATTTAAATTTGTTTCCCTCTATATCAAATACTAGACCATATATATCCTGACTTATCCTGATACTTTTCACCTGGAGCCTCTGTTTTGTCTCGCTACATATTGATATTGGATAGCAGCATTGAACCTAGTGTCGACCAATAGAACCAGTGGCTTTTTCCTCTTAGGCACTTAGCTACTGATGATTGTCCAGGCAATTTCTTTTCGTTTTCCGGAGAAGATTGTCCAGTCACGAGTTTAGGACAACTCTCACAACACATCATTTTTTTTCTGGGAATACGCATAAGACCTTCTATTTTTGTATTAAGATGGAGTGTTTGTAAAACAGCTCAAGTTACAGATCCCCTAAAGTGAGAGAACAAAAGGAAAAAGAACTGATTATGTGGTTAAAGGTCTAATTCTCGCGGCATCTGTTTTGCGGCCACAGTTTCCGCGCCAGCGAGAGCCAGATTGGCACCCCGGTTGAATGCCAGAGTGCAGCTTCCTCTGCAGCTGCAGCAGCCACCTCCATCCATGTTCATTGTTGATTGTTGAAGACATGGTTATTCCGTTCTTTCCAAATCGACCAAGCTGCAAGAATAATGATTGTGTCATAACCACGTCCCTTAGCTCTAGGCACCATCTTCCTGCTATCACTCCACCAATGAAGAGACTTGCTGATTACTGCTGTCACTCCACCTCAAAACGCATCATGGTACTACCAATTTCCATTAATCTCAGATGCCTAACATAGGATCCAGCATCTTATCAGCTATTGCCAATTTCCATTAACCTCAGACAACAAAACATATATTCCCACATCTTATCAGCTGTCGCTATATCTTGGGCATGCACCACTTCAAAATTTGAGTAATCACTCTATGCTTTTTTAACAGATCATTTGAAACATTTGAAGTGGCAAGTTTTAGTTAAAAGGGGAAAACTTTGAATATAATGCTAGCTATTTAGTTACATTACAAGATATAGCCTTTGCAAGTTATTTTATCATTTGTTTGCCAATGTTGTTCAGCATGGGCCGCTACACCTATAATCGACATGTTCGCTTAAATGACAAAATAAAAAGAAAGTGTTCAAACATCTATCCAGCGGCATGTGTGTTTGCATGAGGTAACATAACTGAACATGAGGTGCAGCACCTTACATCAATGGCATATCCTACTCTGAACAAGCCATCATCATACCGGAAGGATCAATCAGGTTGAATCAGATGTTGCCTGGATATTTATATGTGAGCAACCAGAAGTGCATCACCTTCACAACCAAACTAATCCTTAATCCCATCAATATATTGCTGGTTTACAGTGATATACATCACTGTACATGCATGACCTGGAAGCTAAATCTAAACCATCCAATGGCCTCACGTGAGAGAAAAAGAACAAGACGTAGCCAAGGACAACTTGCCGGAAAATGCCAGCATGGATCTAAAACAGTTGGGGGCACATATAGTACCTTGAAACATGCATACACGTACCGGCAAGTCATCCTTGGCTGCATTCCATTCTCTATCTCATTTCACGAGTGGCCACTGATAGCCACAACTCATACCTAGCATTGGGTGATAACAAGCACCAAATAGTCTCTCTATACTTCTCTAGGATATGCACCACTAGATGATGCATGCCATCGACTGCTGCTTCTATGTAGGATTTCAGTCATCCATATGACTTTGCCTTCTGTGTTCTGCACGACTCTATGATCCTTCTGGCTTGCTATTTATAGGCTTGCAAAAGTGTATGGGTGAAATCTGATCTTCCTCTTTTGTCAAAGACAATCCCTGATTCTTTTGTATGGAGGTGTTAGGTTTGATATGGATAGATATTCTGCCCCCTCACACAAAGAGCAATGCGGCTTACTGATATATGGTGCATTGCTCTCTTTGGCTTACACAATTATTTTATCTAGTGGAGCTATTGGGACCGAGGAAAATTTTAGCTAAAAGTTGTTTGAATCAGACTTTGCATTAGCTATACAGTGCAGCTCAATGATATTGTGGGTGCAGGATAAAAGAAATGGATTTGAAGAATCATGGAGTCCTTCATCGCTTACTAGACTTAATAATATTGTTCTAAAAGTAAAAGACAATTCCATGATAATGTCAAAAACATAATTAGTTAAAATAAATTTAGGATGCTAAAATTTCAGAACAATTGAATGTGTTCTGAATTTTGTTGACTTAAAAGTTTTTTTTGTGAAAGAACTATTTAGGAGGGAAGATCTGCAATCTGTGCGTAGACATTCTGTTGTTTCTTGAAAATACACAAGAAACACTAAAGGTTACCATGGCTACAATCTGGAGCAAAGTTAAATATGCTCATATCAAGGGAAAGCAAATCGAATTTAATTTAGTAGGAAACCTGAAGGAATCAACAGTACTCCAAGATATGTGTTCCTCCCTCCAATGCGAGCTGTATCCAGATCGATCAATATAAGGTACTGATGCCTATTTTCTTACTATCAATTAATCATTCACAAGTTGGGTATCTCTGTCGCAAAGTGGTTGGCTGAGAGGCAGTGAGAATTCATGCCATCCCCTCTTCGACATTGGATTAATCTCTTTTTGAGAGAACATTCCTTCACCCCTGGACTCATCATTCCAGATAGCCCTACCACTTGCTCATCAATATTCGATGCTCATTGGTTTAAATTCGATTTGGTCAAGTTGCATATGGGTGATTTTGGAGGAGACAATATGCAATTTTTATCTGACCTACTCTTTGGGCAAGTGACTGCATAGTGTTCATATACAGCATTAGCTAGGTTTGTCAAATAAAGGAAGGCATGTTACTTGCAAAATGGACCATTAGGTTGTAGTGGACCAGAACAAATTCTGTGGCAAGGTGACATGTGTGAGCAATGCCATACCATTTTTTTTCTAAAGAAGAGAATAATGTCACTGTACCCTTTAGGTGGGGGGAAAGCTGAAAAGGCGCCGCAGTTTGCGGCTCTTGGTCTTCCCAGAGACAACTTTACTTTTCTCTGAGAAATTCTGTTTGGTCAACCCTTTATCTGATTCTCTTCACTGTCATTTTCCCATTATCTTCGTGCATCTAGAGGTTCTCAGGATTTTTTTTTTGTTACAATTACAGTGTGAAGTATTTTTTGGGCCCTTTTCCTCTCCAGATGTCTTAAACTCCTGCAATTAACATTAATGCTGAAGTGTTCGTTGTCTTGTGTGGTACACCGTCTGCCGTACCATTGTACGTGGTACTGGTGCCAAGGCGGGGTTTTACAAATTGGAGTAGCACCAATTTCATCTTTTACTTTGGGAATATTTACTGTTGCATATTTCATAGCACATGTAGGACAATAGATTAATTTTTTTTATATGATTTAATGATGAAGAAAAAAGAAAAACTAAATTCTATATTTTAGTAAGGATTTGAACCAATCTATGCTGACAGAAAGTGGACATGTGGAAAATGTATTGATCGCAACAGATTCATTGTAGCTAATCATGGTATTGGCACGAGTTAATGCCATAGGCACTTAGAGAAATGTCCAGAAAAGCGTCGAGTGCATCAATTGTTGAAAGTATGCACAGTAACCTAACTCATCTGTCTTGACAAATTGGAATTTTGATCTTGATGTGCCACGTCTATAACTTACCTTCAGTTTGTTGAACATACTGGATTTAGAATATTTCGTGCAAGCTTAAATCCATATTTTATGATAGTTTCCAGAACTACTATAAAGGATGATTGCTTTTGATAGGCTACGAAGACCAAGTGGCTGGGTCTGCATGAGGTATTGAGGAACACAAATTCCCGGGTTTCACTGATGACTGACATGTGGTCATCTAATCAAAGGGTTACATGTGCATAAACATGGTTTGTGTATTTGTGATATTCCTCTTCATGCACTTACTTACATAGCATGTCAAACTCGAGATTCAGAATTTAGTAGCTGTGCAATGCTTTTTTATTTTATGTGGCATTGTTTTTCATGAATTTGGATCCTCATTACTAATCCTTGTTTGTCTTTGTTAGGTCTGTAATGCACAATGAAGTGTAAGTGAAAGGGAGTTTAACTACAAGTTTTGAGAAGATATTAGTCAGCTTTATACTGATTCATGTCTCAAAATTGCTAGAATTAAATATGTTGCAGATCGTATGATGCTACTGTGATAGTTTTGTCAACCTGCAGACTCTGAACATTGCAAACTAGGAATGCAGGGTTAGAGCAGAGACCTTGTTTTGTTTTTGATCGATAAATCTGTTCTCGAGAATGCAGGCTAGGACTAGGAGATGCAGGACGAGAGTTCTGACAGTTATTTATTTATTTAATTTTTTGGAACTAATGGTAAATTTATTTGGGATCATTTGTAACACACTGGTGTATTAGATAAACTTTGTTATTGGACGGAGGTTGGAGTCTTGGTCAATTATAAGATATGAAGCTTAATTTAGCTCCTCCCGCAGCTAGCTTCGTTTCCATTTTATCCATTGCCACTCATTCTGCGTTGCGGATGGGGCAAATGTGATTTGTGGACACTATGCAGTTTGTTCAGGCTTCTGAATAAGCTAAAAGATGTACTAATGCTTGATGTTTATAGTTTCAGGTCTTAATATGGTCTGTTGAGCAATTTGTATCCACAAAAAGAACCACAAGTGTAAATGCATTTTTACATCATTTCCGACATGCTAAAAAAAGAGAAACGAATTTCATTGGTTCGAGGCATACTAGAACTTTGGAAAATCAGTTGTACACAATCATCTTGATGAAGGTTAGCGAACTATACTTTTCCACATAAGTCTTATGTAATCAATCTATACTTTAAAAAGAAGTAGTGATAAGTCTGTCATCACCAACTCCTTACCTTTTTGGAATGAGGAAATAACATGTGGGACCAGAGGACTCATATATCAATCACTCCTCACCAGTAACTCTATTTTTTATGGGAAGGAAAAAAGATAGTGTGGGACTAGAGAGCTCACATATCAGTAACAAATTTATATAGAAATTAAGAGATTATGTATACGAGTCTCAATTCCTTCAATGCCCCTAAATTTTATCCCAACCCCTACGTGCCCCGAGTTTTTATTTTGATCCCTTTATTTTTGTTACACATGAATGTTTTCATATTAAGAATTGTATTTTTCTTAGTAAGCTAGCACATGAGTATGAGAGCAATATAGTCATTTTAGAGAAAAGGTAAATGGTCAACGCTCAACACACGATCAACTAGCGGAATATGTATAGAAGAGATCAAAATAAAAACTCATTAACTTGTAACAAATAGGGGATTGAGTGAATACTCATGGGCATATGAGAAATTTTCTCTTTTGAAAACTATAGGGACAATAGGGACAATGGTGTAAGAGGGGAATTCTCTCTTTTGGGATTATATAATGCTGTATATACTTGATATCATAGCACATGTACAATAGAATGTTACTTTTTTATACGATTTAGTGATGCATGAAGAAGAAAATTAATTTAGATCTATAATTTAGTAAGACTTTGAACCGACATTTGCTAACGGAAAGTTGGTACAGGTAAAATGTATCCATTGCAACGAGCTCACTGTAGCTAATTAGGAGTATGGTTCTAGCACGAGTTAATGCCTAGGCACTTGGAGAAATGCCCAGAAGGGCGTAGAGTGCATCAATTAGTTGAAAGTAATGATGAGGGTGTAATGCAGATCTACAAGTCAAGATCATGAGGTTCTTCTCACAAATTCGAAAGGGAATTGCATGAAAAAGTTTATATTTGAGAAGCCTATCAAATCTGTCATAATTTGGGGGAAATTGAGGAATGAACAGTTAGTCTATTGAGTTGGCCCTTAGGGCTAATATGAGATGAGTACCATGTGAAATGACCAAAATATCCTTGACATTAACATACACATATCCTTTTAACACCCCACTCAAATGCAATGCGTATACAACAACATTGCATTTGAAATTAAACACTAAATTAATGACACAATGCAATAAATTCAAAGTCCGTATTTGAAGATGTCATCAAAGCATGCAATTCTTGAATGAAAAAGAAGAAGAAATCCATCTCCTCAATGAAGCGGATCTCGGAGCCTTTACGAACTGTTTTTCAGCCCTTGGTACTTTGAAGCCTTCACAAACTTCGGCTCTTCACTGATTCGCAGGTGATGATGATGATGAAGATGACGGACCTTCACAAACTGTTCTTCGGTCCTTTACTGATGACGATGGCCAGCTCCGACTTGGAGCTGATGAACTGATGATTCAGCTTCGACGGGAAGCTGATGATGATGGTAACTCCGACGGGAGTTGAAGAAGTGACAAAGACTAGTTCCGACATAAAACTAGCGAGATGGTGATAATGATTGACAAGCATGACTTCGATGAACCGATGGACTTTGATGAAGCCTTGGTTTTCTATTGCCTAACTCAAACTGGAGCACAATGAGATGCTTGCAAAAGACCAAAGGATATTAGTTGACTTGTTGATGACAGCAATAAGCAAGCATAGCAAATGCAAAATAGATCTGTTGATGGAACAATTCAACAATCAAGACAGTTGAGATTATTGATGGCTTAATAAATCCAGTAAGAGCAGAGGCCTCCCCACTGTGTTCAGGGTGCGAAGCACAGATGGCAAGGAGAGGCTCGATGCTTTGATCTTCTGCTGTTGGTTGCTGCTTGACGATGAACAAGCACACTAATATGATATAGAGCAAGCAGTAGATAGGAGGCCAACAGGCAAGTAAACAGGCAAGCAGCGACGAGCTGATGGCTGTAGATGAGAGTTGTGGCCACTGACCACACACACGAGTGACTCCACAGCCGATATAGCTCCAGGCCTCCAGCCTCCAAGGCTGGGACTGGGGTCCTGGGCAGCACGGAGGACACCGTAATTTCGCGGTTGTTTCCTATTACAACTGCCATGAAAATTGGCACATTTCACACCGATGCTGTGCACCAGAAGCACCAAAGCTACGCCAAGAACTGAACTGATGCTCGACCGTTGAAGTATACGGAACAGAACAACTTGTAACAGATGTTACAGAGCGTATAGACCAAAGGCAATAACGACTAGAGGTGATCAAAATCAAACTATTTTACTAGCAATCAAGTTTCGATCAGATGGCCTTGATTGTCCCAGATCAAACGCATAGTTCTTCAGCACCAAAAAACTCAAACAGTTTCACTTGTTGTCTCAGACTGTAGTACCTAGTACCTTAGCGGCTTGTCAGTTATGCACATGCACCTAGTAACAGAGGATACCGTGTTACTTTACATACAGGTCCTGATGGAGACCGAGGCTCTGTTTGGAGGATCATATATCAGCTACAACTTACAGTTTCTCACAAAATCTTCACCGCTCCCAAATAATCTAGATTCTCACCCAGATTCTGAGAATCGGTAGCTAGAGAAGTCGTAAACTAAGAGTCAGAAGCTGAAAAAATCTACCATTTTCAGATTCTTATTAGCTGCATCTATGAATACCAATCTCTCTCGAACATGGCCTCGATGTCAAGGCCACACATCAGCTGAGCAACTGGTCACCTCACTGGATATCCTGTTATCCAGGCTCTCTAGGCTTGCAGCGCTTTGAACCGGTGAGTTTTTAACTTGTCGACCCGGGTTCAAGCTCAAACCTTTAAAGCAGGCATCATTTCTTGGTAAACTGAGCATATCCAAAGCTTGGCACATCTTTCTCGAGCTGAGCAATGGCGCCAGCCCGAGCTGGCCCAGGCCACACGACATCGCGGCCCTCGCGACCATGTCTTCAGCCATCTTGACCTGTGATCGAAGCGAGAATCGGTAAGTTTGGAGAGTTGCCGGAAGCGAATCATCGAAGCGATAAATGGTGGCTGAAGAAAACTTTGGTTTTTAATTACCTTGACTCTTAAGGCCTCTACATCCGATTTGAGGATCCTGTTGTCTGTCACCGCTGTATTGAACTGCTGGCTGGACTCTGTGAGCTGCTTGAAGAGGGATGAGTTTTCAGCTTTAAGTTGCTCGACCTGATCATGAGTGCAGTAGATGGATTGCTGTAAGATCATACTGATATTTGCATCAACGCATCTGCAAATTTGAACTTTGAAGTTTATAATACCTGTGACTCGAGTTCAGATAACTGTGCCTGCTTTCTCCTCCTGGATCGTCGAGCGGACTCCCTGTTGGACACCATCCTGAAATTCAAGCAAACAGTTCATAAGAATGCATGCATGATTAAACTCTCTCTGCTCAAATTTTCGCATTTGCTAGAAATCAAGATAGTTTGGAGGCAAGATTGATCGATCACTATGTACCTTCTTATTCGCTTTGTTTCTGTGGATCTCGTGCCACGCATGCTTGGACTCCTCTCTGCTTCTAACAGCGAATCGCTATCGGAGTCTGAGTCGCTTTCAGGGGCGTGATTCGCTGAGGTGGTTGGTTTGGGGCCATCTGCAACCAAAATGAACACAAGATGTGATAAATTTGTTCACCGTTTGAGTAAATTTGGGTATGTTTTATAACTCCAAATCAATGCATAGAATGTGCTGTTGAACAATGCTCTGTAAATTTCACAGCTAATTCCATTTCAAAAGAACTCAAATTTTGTTACGATCGAAAGGGACGTGTCACTCATGTGTCCCTTACCGGAGATGGACGCCGGCGTCCGCGAGTCGACCGTGGCCGAGAAGGCGGCGGCGCGCGGCGGCGTACGAACGCTCTCCGGCCACCACAGTTGGTGTCCTCCGCCGCTTCCGTCCAGTGTATTCTGGTCGAACACGGACATCTCGCCGTCGCCGGGAGAGAACACGCCAGCGCCGCCGCCTTCAGCTCCTCCTCCTCCTCGCAGCTTGCGGTCGCCGGCCTCCTCCCGGATGAACGCCTCGAGCTGCAGCTCCGACGCGCACTTCTTCATCATCGCGCTCCCGCTCCGGCCGTGTCTCCGGCCGGGCTTAATTTAAAGGTTGGGGCTTAAAAAAGTTGCGGCGATTAAGATAGCACGCGCTGCGTCAGCCTGACAGCGACGGCGAGGCGGCTGACTCGGATCCAGCGCAGGCGTGCGTGGCCCCCCCGGGCCACCGACATGTGGGCCCCACCCCCCTCCTCGCGCACGCGGGGTGGGGCCGCGAGCGGCGTCCGTTCGTTTTTAGATCCCGGGGTGTGGTGAGTGGGCCGAGCTGACTGGGCCGGCGTTGATTTCGCGGCGAGGCGGTTGGTGGGTGGAGGAGACGGCGGCGGCGCGCGCGTGGAGTCGCGTCGGCACGGACAGCGGCGGCTTTGGTTTCTCGAAGCGGCTTCTCTGTACGATCGGGGCCGTGCGTTCCACGTACGCCACTTCTTTGTTACGGCAAGAAGGGTACGTAGGAGTAATACATGTTATAGATCGTTTTGATTTTTTAATCAAACTTGATCAAATTTAATTAAATTTATATAAAATATAGTAACATTTTCAATACGAAACAAGCTATTAAATTATATTAAATACTAGTTTTAATGAAAATTAAATGTGTAGATGTTGCTAAAATTTTCTAGAAGTTTGACTACTTATAATATAACAAAAATTTATGGAGTTTAACAAATTTATGGAGTTTAACATATTTGCTAAAATAAGTTGATTTCTGGTCCTTGACCTATAATTATTTATAAATTTATAAATTGTGAAGTTTTATCTCTTCCATGCTCCTTGTCTATACCACCTTAACAATTTCATTTCCTATTACTATCTTGAATGTCATGCATCTTTTTTTTTTGTTTTCTCAAGTTTTTTTAATACAAGCTTACTATAGATATAAGGAAATATTTTCCTTCTTCTTGTTTACTAGGAATATCTTATTCTTCTATCGGCTTCCTTTCTTTTGTTCGCTGACAGCCTGGTTGCAAGTTGGGCTGGGCGGGCTAACTTGAATAACTACGAAATCACACCTGAAATTGTACAAATGTTTTAAAAGTACAAATGAAATTTTGCAAGGCATAATAGTAACTTTTATTATTATCTTGATATATGTGATTATAACTCCCTTATGGATGACAGTTTAACTCCTTTATTCTAATAACAGTCTTTGTATATTTCTTACTGCCTGTCTTAGAGCTAAACAAATACAGCAAATTGATTTAGACGCACTGAGAAGTTTATCACACGGATCTCCATCTCTTTCGCATCGAGTAATATTGAAGTATACACACCCATCACAAGCTTAGCTTATCTCTGACAGGAATGTTTGTCGCTGCTATTGCTCTTGAACATTGCTATAGATCTTTGTTTGCAGAATACAGTGTATCAAATCTACCTGTTTGACAAAGTATACTCTTTTTGTCAACAATGTTTCTTTTGAGATGTCTCCTTTTAATTTGAGGATTGGATGAAATTTCTTTCGAAAGTCTTACGGAGTATGTAAGACAATCCTGCTTACCAGTGGAAATTGAAGGAAAAAAAATCAGTTCCATTTGTTTTCCATTGAGAAGAAACGCGAAGTACTGAATGTGGCTTTATTTGTACATGGCGTGCACTATAAATATCGCATGGCGTTTCTTAAATGGTATGACTCATTCGGAAACTTTCTAGAACTTTTTAAATTAATCTTTCAAATCTAGTGTTTATTAGGTAAATACACCCGTGTGTTTCTACAAACAATTTGAATATGTTTTGTTTTGAGAAGGAACCGTCTGCATGGCTCACTATTCGGTAGACCCCACATATCAGTGCTGGCGAAAGTTGGTGGTGATAGATTCACCATTCACTACAATATAATTTTAAAGGAAAATGAGTAGCTATTCTTTCATTGTGCCCTCGAATTATTGTAATAAACTCAATTCATGTATAATCCATCATCCATTGGAACATTAGAACACATCCACAAATATATAGTTTGTTTTAACTTCCGAATAAGCTAAAAGAACCACCAATGCTGCTTATAGTTTCAGGTCATAATATGGTATGTCAAACAACTTGTGTTTCACAAAAAGATAATCACAAGTGTAAATGAGAATTTTACAGGATGTTTTACATGTAAAAAAGATAGATGAACCTCATTGATTGTAACACCCTAAAAATTCGACCAACAAAAATCGAGACCCTAAAATGTGGACCCACAAATTTTTTTTAAAAATGAATTGCATCATGCCGGATTTATTCGCGCGTCTTATTGGACTTTACGGTAGATTAATAAATTGTGTATTGTAAGGAGGTAATTAAATATGGTGACACAAATTTAGGAGGGCATTTTCTTACGTATACATAAATATGTACACAAATATAGGAGGCTAGGTATAAATCCTAGGTATAAAAATATATGGGCGTACGTACGAATATATGAGGCTAATAGGTAAAGAGAGAAGAAGGAATAAAAATATATATATATAACTAATAATACATAAATTACCACAAATATTAGACGATATCGATCACATTAGTTTGGATGACCATACAAAATTTTTAAATGAATTTTAGTGGTGAATTTAGCCCCAAAGGCCCAAAATACCTTGCCGACACTGTTCATGGGCCGCCACCTATTCGGCCGAGTTCCTTCCCCCCCACGCGCGCCCGCCCCCGCGCCCGCGCGCCCACGTCGCGTGCCTGCCCTGCGTCGCCAGCGCCGGACCCGCCGCCGCAGCCGCCGCGCTCGCACCCCACACGTCGTCCGCGCCGCACGCGCCCACGACGCCGCGCGCGCCCATGCCGGCCGCCCTCGCGCCCCGCGCCCCTGCCGCGCACGCCCGCGCGCGCGCCTCGCTGCCGCCCGCGCCACACGCGCGCCGCCCGCCCGCGCCGCACGCGCGCACGCCGTCCACGCGCGCCGCCAGCTCGCGCCCTGCGCCCTCGCCGCGCCCATGCCTCCGTGCCGCGACCGCCGTACGCGCCCGCCGCCGCGCCCATGCCTCCGCGCCGTGACCGCCGTACGCGCCCATACCGCCCGCGCCACGCGCCGCTGCCCCGTACTGCCCGCGCCGCGCGCCTTTGCCGCCCGTGCCGCGCACGTCGCCGCCGTACCTGTGTCTCCCACGCCACGCGCACGTCGCCGCTACCTCCCCCGCGCTATAAAAGGCTCCCGTGAAGCCCCCCTTTCCCCCGCACCTCCCCTTCCCACTCCTCTCGGCACCGCCGCTCGCCGCCGCCCCGGGCCGCTGCGCGCCCTCGCCGCCTCGCCACCGGGCCCCCTGCCCCGGCCGCCGCCGTCACCGGTGAGTCCTCTTTTTCCCCCACCGCCGCGTCGCCAGGCTTGAGAGAGAGAGGGTAGTGAGGAAGAAGGCAGAGGAGGAAGAAGAAGGGAGAGAGAGAAGAGGCAGAACAGAGAAGAGGAGGGAGAAGAGAGAGAGAAAAGAGAAGAAAAGAAAGGAAAAGAGAAAAGGGAAAAATAAAAATAAAAATAAAAATAGGGAAATATAAATTAAGGGTTAGGGATTTAATTTTTGTTTATCTCGAATATTGGTGCTAGATTAATATAAATTGTTAGCTTAGGAAATCGATATATTCGTCGCCGTCGATTATTTTAGAAAACTAGAAAGAATTAAATTGGATATTTAATTTCAATTTAAGATATTCACCTAACTAGATTATTCTTTTAAATGATTAATCCTTAGCGGGGTGATTAGCCGATTATTTAAATTTTCATTCGTCAAGTTTCACTAAATCGTTTATATATAATCGGAGGATTAATTACCAGTCATTTATTTGTTTGCTATCGAATGAATGCGACTGTCCGTTATCTAATTAAATACCTATTTAGTCGGTATTTAGATAGTTCTTACTCATTTAGGTTATCCGCCTAGTTAACCGTCGCGACTATTTAGTCAATTATTAATCGCCTAAGGTTAAAGTATTATTAGCGGGATCTAACTTATTCGAGACGCGTAAATTAAATCGGATTAATATTCTAAATTGGCTAGCGCTAATATTTTAGGACAACGGTGTTAAAAATCGAAATAGAATTACTTCATAAATTAAATGAAATCGATGTCGCCGTTCAAACGCTCGCGCTCGATCTTTTCTTTAAATTGGATTTTGTTGGGTTTTAAATTGAATTCTAAATGAATTCAATTTCTTTCGCACGTAACCATAGATCCCGAGGGAGCTGTGAGTCCGACCGAAGACCAAGAACCACCGGACTTCGAGCAAGGCAAGTCATCACTATCCTTGAACATAATGATCCCAAATTGCGAAATTATTTTGTTTGCAAATAAAGTTGCATGCAATGATGAACATCCTACTTGTTGTTATGCCATGCCTTGAATATTGTTTACCCCATATCCCCTTGTAACCATGTTTACGTATGAGTCCCTAGTCAATTATGACAAATGCTTAGTAATGCTATTCTAGAATCATGCATACTCATATTTATCAAATGCTATATGCTTGGGCAATTACCTTTGGGAAGGTAATTGAGATGCGGCATGTGGAGACATGAGCGCCACATTGCCATGATATGATGACATAATTTGTGAAAGGAGAAATGAAACTAAACAATTGTTTTCGACCGGGGCGGATGGTGGATTTGGGTGGTATCTGGGAAAGGCTAGTACCGCCCCCGGTCAGTTAAGGACCGAGCCATGAAGTTAAGCATGAAACGACCCTCGTACAACCGCACTTCTCGGATGGGTATAGACCTAGCAGACTAGATAGCCGAGCAGAGGCAGTATCCTTGCATAGATGGTTCACCCCCGTGTGAGAGGCAGGTGCGCTACGGTGGGGCAGCCGTTGAGGTAGGGCCGCGATGCGTGCCCTACGTCGGTGTCGCCATTGGTAGGACTGCCACGTGTGTGAGAGTGAGAATCTAAACTTAAACTATAAACTTTACGTGCGTGTGAGACTTCCCTTCCCGGGAGCGCCAGAACTCCTCTCACTGCTAGAAACAGATACGCCTAGAGTGCATGAGGATGATAGTTCATGGAGCGGGTACTGCCAATGCAAGGTTATCAAAAGGCTTTGCCGTGACGCGTCTCATTCGTTGGGACTTCGGCTCATTTGTTGGGCAAGTCACGGAGTGCGGGTAAAGTGTACATCCACTGCAGTGTGAGTAAAACAATCTATTCGAATAGCCGTGCTCGCGGATATTGAGCACCGGGACGTGCATTACACTTGGCTAGACTCTACATTCTTAACCTGTGTGGGATGGGATATTGCATGATGAGTTTTATGCTGTTGGAGCCACTTCCTGAGAGCAGGAAGGTGAACGTCCACAGAAAACCATGACGACCAACGGCGGGAAGCCATCCTTGGGATCACAATGGATGGTAGACAGAACCGTCGTTGTTTAATTTGAACTCTTGTATTAAAAATTGATCAGTTATGCTAGGTCTTAGGTTTGTGAAAATGACTGCAAAACTAGCTTTATGCAATTGAGCCCTTGCCTTGCCTTGTATAAATCCTTCATATGCATCGTTGTCGTGGTGACTTGCTGAGTACGGTTGGTACTCACCCTTGCATTTATAAAACTTCATCAGAAGCCGAAGATGACACTGCGGAGGATCCATACGCCTACTACGAAGAAGATGCGGAAGAAGAGGGTGCCCACTAGGTCTAGATACGGTCGTTGCCTGTGGCAATGGCGATGCCGCTGCTTTCGCTCCACTACTTATCTATATTCTACTTTTGGACTATATTCCGGACCATTTGGTCCTTTGTTCTAAGACTACGCCTTCGGGCCTATGATGTAATAGTTCATACACGACGCATATGTATGCGCTTTTGATAATTCAACTATGTATCGTGTGTGCCAAACTACTTGATCCAGAGAAATAGCACAGATTACACGAGTGATTCCTGTTGCAAAACGGGGGTCCTTACATTGATCTAGATATACATATGTATTAAAACTTTGGAAAAATCAAATGTAATCAACCATCTTGGTGAAGACTGGCCAAATAATATACCTTTTTACCATAAGTCCTACATAAACAACATATTCAAAATCATGTGCAGACATATAGCTTCACAACAATATGCGGGAAGGGCACATGGTAAGCTTTATTTTGTCAATGCTCTGTTGCAACAAAATAACCATAAAAAATAATTATTGGCTTGCTCACATGTGGACTCGATCTCTCTTTGGCAAAAAAGAATTATTTCGAGATAAAAAATTTCCATGCAACCCAGTGCAAGAGCACACGTGTTCGTTACTTGAGCTGGATGCCACTCTTATAGACGGAGCCGACCTTAAAGGTTTCAGGGATGACGTCGTCGACGACGCGGTAGCCACCATTCTTGACAAGGAAGCGGACGGAGAAGGGGCCCTTGAGTGTTGCCCCGGTTTTGAGCGTCCAAGTGTTAGCTGATGACTCCTTGAGCCCTGTCCAGTCGCTGGCGCCCTTCTCCTTTACCTCCACCTCAGAGATGGCAACATTGGTGATGAGGTTTAGGCTAGTGGTGCTAGACCCCTGACCAACCTTGAAGGTGAGCTCAGTAGCGACCGAGCCGATGACCAACAATGCGGCCACTGCCGCGGCGAGTAGGAAGGAAGACAAGGAGGCCATTGGATTGATGCTTTTGGTGATTGATGTTGCTGGTGCGGGTATGTATTTATGGGCGGTGAGGGAAAGAAAGCTAAGATATGGATGTATGGTGCACCATGGAGATCGTTGGCTGGCTTGGTCATCAACAAACACTTGTAAATTTGCTATAAATAGATCTGAGATAGGTAGTCCCGCTTGACTTGCTGTCAAGCAAAATTAGCACATGGCATGGAGTGATGTAGACCTCCCAAAATGTAAAGGGCATGCAATCCTCATATCTAATTCAGATAGGTAAAATTACTAAAACCAAACATCCAACCACCCCCTCCCATGCCTCCCACCAAAAAAAGCTTTGCAATACCAGTTATATTACTCGTAATGTGGTTTTAATGGCAGATTTGCATATTTGGAGCTTAAATGAGCATGTTTGAACAAATAATATAACACATACACATAATCCTAACCGTGGACCATCAATTTATATTCTATAGTGATGTCATACTACTATTATATCAGGACTGGATTGTATGTGAGAGCAAAAAAGGGGTGGGTGGTGGGGGTGGGTTTACAATTCAAATAGTCATGCACCCTCACTAACTTTTTACATTGATAAGTAAAAGTGATTAGGTGTTTTTATAAAGCAATTTCAATCCTAGAAAACTATTGTCATTGTTAGGTCTAGAATGTACAATGGTAAAGTGTCAGTGATATTAAAATCAGATCCATGTCTCAACATGTGTAGATTTTACTTTGTTTCAGATCATACTATGCTTATGTTATAGTTTTGTGTATCATACCCACTTTTATGATCAGTGAACCAAGTGTGTTAACAAATGGAAAATGACCTCCATGTGTGCTACGTTCATTTTTGATATTTTTGAATTTTTCTCGCATTGCATAGTAGGCTTCATATGCATAAAATAGACTTAAGAAAAAAAAATTCGTAATTGATCTGGACAAGGTAAAATTCTGGGAAAAAACCACAAATACTAGCCATCACCAACAGCTTGCTGTAACTTTGGATTATTTTTTATTACTTCACGTAGACATGTAGTAACTCAATAAAATCATTTAGCTCCGTAAAAATCCAAAAAATATCAGTTCAGGTCCACTAGATCACAGATTGGATGAACATACTTGAGAAAGACGCACAGTTCGATTTGGCATGCTGTACCATGTGTGTGCCAATCGAGGAGGGTACTCTAATAGATGCATATTCCATTTTATTGGAGCGGAGGGGGAGGCTGACGACGCGGGACGACGGGAGGTGAATGAAGTTGTTGATTTCCATGATGAGAGAGTAAGTGAGCGGACTAGGGGTCAGTGGGAGAGGAAACGACACGATGGTGGAAGTAGAGCATCTGCTCGACGAGTTCCGCACTGGGAGAGGGATGCAACAAAGGTAGGGAGGAGTTGGAGCAAGCAAGGTTGTGAGTACAGAGAGACGAAGGCCTGGGTCGGTCAATTAGATTTTATGGTGCAAAAAGTTAGCATGTGCTTGTCAGAACAGAGAATAGATCGAACGACTCTATCTACTTAGTTGTGATGATGTGGTTTAATCACAGTTCAGTACAGGTAGCGTTTGAAACTCATGAAGATGATGATGAAAATTAAGTTACCACACGTAAAACGAGAAAATCATTAGTATATTATTAATTAAATTTTAATTATTATAAACTTGATAAACATATATATTTATATATTTTAAAACAACTTCAATATATAAAGTTTTCGCACGAAACACACCGTTTTGTAGTTTAAAAAGCGTGCTAACGGAACCCGAAGAAAAAAATTTGAATCTTAATCATAAAAGAACAGCGCCTAGTGAGGATGAACGGTATATGTTTGTAGGATTCGTTGACGAAATTAACATCAAGGAACAGAAAAATATGCAGGTTTACGAGAGCAAACAAGCAATAAGTATTCTTCTCGCTGCTTTTGCTCTGAACATTGCTATCTGGATCTTGTTTGCAAAATGCGATGTATCAAATCTACTTCGCTGATCCTGTTTGCAGGAGTAGCTGCTTTCAAATATTTCGTTTTATTACCTACCATTTCTTTTGAGATGTCTTCTTTAATCCGAGGATTGGATGATTTTTCTTTTGAAAGTCTTATGACAACTTGATTTATAGAGTTTAATTTTTTTTGCTAAAATAAGTTGATTTTTACTCATTTACCTATAGTTATTTATAATTTATAAATTGAGAAGTTTTATTTCCTCCATCTCCTTATCTATACCATCTTAACAATTTCATTTCTATTACTATCTTGAATGCCGTGCATCTTTTTGTGTGCGTGTTTTCTCAAGATTTTTTTATACAAGCTTACTATAGAGGCAAGGGAAAATTTTTCTTCTTGTTGTTTACTAGGAATACTTTATTCTTGTACGGGGTTTCTTTCTTTTGTTCGCTGACAGCCTGGTTGCAAGTTGGGCTGGGCGGGCTAACTTGAACAACTACGAAATCACACCTGAAATTGTACAAATGTTTTAAAAGTACAAATGAAATTTTGCAAGGCATAATAGTAACTTTTATTATTATCTTGATATATGTGATTATAACTCCCTTATGGATGACAGTTTAACTCCTTTATTCTAATAAAAGTCTTTGTATATTTCTTACTGCCTGTCTTAGAGCTAAACAAATATAGGAAATTGATTTAGACGCACTGAGAAGTTTATCACACAGATCTCCATCCCTT
Source organism: Oryza punctata (assembly GCA_000573905.2). Classification (NCBI taxonomy): domain Eukaryota; kingdom Viridiplantae; phylum Streptophyta; class Magnoliopsida; order Poales; family Poaceae; genus Oryza; species Oryza punctata. Next base: position 34,059,537 of record CM002493.2, read on the forward strand.
TCGCATCAAGTAATATTGAAGTATACGCACACATCACGAGCTTAGCTTATCCCTATCAGGAATGTTTGTTGCTGCTATTGCTCTTAACATTGCTATCTAGATCTTTGTTTGCAGAATACAGTGTGAAGATTATGGGTACAGGTACCCACGTAACTAGTTTATCCGACTGGTTATAGATCAAAGATTATGTAACAGATATGGACTTAGGTATTACGTTATTTGGGAATCAAGGAAACAATCCATTGTCCTGGTTCGGTAAGATTGTAAAGTAGTTATTGGAGATTTAAACCGTGAGACTTTAAATCTCTATCTTGTAATCCTGTCAGCTATATAAGGAGGGCAGGGCACCCCTTAGGGGCAGAACAACACCCAAGATCATCAGATCAATAAACCATTCGGCAGATACAATCCCCTAAACATGAGTAGGGTATTGCCTCTTTTCCAGAGGTTCTGAACCTGTCTAGACCCTTGTCTCATAACCCATCCACTTTTTTTCTTGCGCTACCCCTTTTCATAATTCTAGTTTCGACATACAGTGTATCAAATCTACCTATTTTCAAATATTTATTTTTGTTATTATCTAAAAATATATATTTTTATTTTTTTCACCTATGTTTCTTTTGAGATGTCTCCTTTAATTTGATGATTGGATGAAATTTCTTTCGAAAGTCTTACGGAGTATGTAAGACGACCTGGATGATAAGTGAAAATTGAAGGAAAAAAATCAGTTCCACTTGTTTTCCATTGAGAAGAAACGCAAAATACTGAATGTAGCTTGTACATGGCGTGCACTATAAATATCCCATGGCGTTTCTTAAATGGTATGATTTTGGAAACTTTCTTCATCAACATCATCATCATTTAGAGAACTTTTTAAATCAATATTTCAAATATAGTGTTATCTAGGTAAACATATACACCTGTGCGTTGCAACAAACAATTTGAACATGTCTAGGTTCGAGAAGGAACCGTGTGCATGACTCACTATTCAGTAGACCCCAAATCAGTGGCGGATCTTGATACTTTTTAAAGTCTGGGTAAACACATAATTGAATTATATATGCTGTTAATTACTGAAAATTTAGTGTATTGTAATGGTGGTGATCTGCATGCGAGCCTGGGCAGCTGCCCGGGGTCGCCGAGCCTTGGATCCGCCACTGCTGCAAATATCAGGTGGTGGCAGGAGTAGGTGATGACAGATTCATCACTCACTACAATATATTTTTAGAGGAAAATGAGTATCTATTCTTTTGTTGTGCCCACAAATGATTGTAATAAACTCAGTTCATGTGTAATCCATCATCCATTGGAACATTAGAACCCACCGACAAATATATAGTTTGTTTTAACTTCCGAATAAGCTAAAAAAACCACCAATGCTGCTTATAGTTTCAGGTCATAATATGGTATGTCGAACAACTTGTGTTTCACAAAAAGATAACCACAAGTGTAAATGCGAATTTTACAGGATGTTTTACATGTAAAAAAGATAGATGAACCTCATTGATCTAGATATACACATGTATTAAAATTTTGGAAAAATCAAATGTAAACAACCATCTCGGTGAAGACTGGCCAAATAATATACCTTTTTACCACAAGTCCTACATAAACAACATATTCAAAATCATGTGCACATATATAGCTGCACAGCAGTATGCGGGAAGGGCACATGGTAAGCTTTATTATGTCAATGGTCTGTTGCAACAAAATAACCATAAAAAATAATTTTTGGCTTGCTCACATGCGGACTCGATCTCTCTTTTGGAAAAAAGAATTATTTAGAGATAAAAAATTTCAATGCGACCCAATGCAAGAGCACATATGTCCGTTACTTGAGCTGGATGCCACTCTTATAGACGGAGCCGACCTTAAAAGTTTCGGGGATGACATCATCGACGACGCGGTAGCCACCATTCTTGACAAGGAAGCGGACGGAGAAGGGGCCCTTGAGTGCTGCCCCAGTTTTGAGCGTCCAGGTGTTAGCCGATGACTCCTTGAGCCCTGTCCAGTCGCCGGCGCCCTTCTCCTTTACCTCCACCTCAGAGATGGCAACATTGGTGATGAGGTTCAGGCTAGTGGTGCTAGACCCCTGACCGACCTTGAAGGTAAGCTCAGTGGCGAACGAGCTGGTGACCAACAATGCGGCCACTGCCGCAGCGAGTAGGAAGGAAGACAAGGAGGCCATTGGATTGATGCTTTTGGTGATTGAAGTTGCAGGTGTGGGTATGTATTTATGGGTGGCGAGGGAAAGAAAGCTAAGCTATGGATGTATGGTGCACCATGGAGATCGTTGGCTGGCTTGTTCATCGACAAACACTTATAAATTTGCTATAAATAGATCTGAGATAGGTAGTCCCGCTTGTCTTGCTGTCAGGCAAAATTAGCACATGGCATGGAGTGATGTAGACCTCTCAAAATGTAAAGGGCATGCAATCCTCATATCTAATTCAGATAGGTAAAATTGCTAAAACCAAACATCCAACCACCCCCTCCCACGTCCCCACAAAAAAAGCTTTGCAATACCAATTATGTTAGTCCTAATGTGGTTTTAATGGCAGATTTTCATATTTGGAGCTTAAACAAGCATATTTGAACAAATAATATAACACATACACATATCCCTAATCATGGGCCATCAATTTATACTCTATAGTGATGTCATAGTACTACTATATCAGGACTGGTTTGTAAGTGAGAGCAAAAATGGGGTGGGTTTACAATTCAAATAGTCATGCACCCTCACTAACTTTTTACATTGATAAGTAAAATTTGTTAGGTGCTTTTATAAATTGCATTTCAATCCTAGAAAACTATTGTCATTGTTAGGTCTAGAGTGCACAACGGTAAATTGTAAGTGATACTAATGTCCGATTCATGTCTCAACATGTGTAGATTTTACTTTGTTTCAGATCATATTATGCTTATGTTATAGTTTTGTGTAACATACCCACTTTTGTGATCAGTGAACCAAGTGTGTTAACAAATGGAAAATGACCTCCATGTGTGCTAGGTTCATTTTTGATGTTTTTGAAATTTTCTCGCATTGCATAGTAGGGTTCATATGCATAAAATAGACTTAAGAAAAAAATTTCGTAATTGACCTGGCCAATGTAACATTCTGGGGAAAAAACTCACAAATACTAGCAATCACCAACAGCTAGCTGTAATTTTGGATTGATTTTTTTCATCACTTTATGTAGACATGTTGTACCTCCATAAAGTCATTCAGTTCCATAAAAATCCGAAAAATATCAGTTCAGGTCCACTAGATCACAAATTGGATGAACATACTTGAGAAAGACGCACATGTCGATTTGGTGTGCTGTACCATGTGTGTGCCAGCAGAGGATGTAACTCTAATTGATGCACATTCCATTTTATTGGAGTGGATGGGGAAGCTGACGACGCGGGACGGCAGGAGGTGAATGAAGTTGTTGATTTCCACGAGCGGGAGAGTAAGCGAGCAGACTGGGGGTCAGTGGGAGAGGAAGCGGCATGATGGTGCAAGCGGAGCATCTGCTCAGCGAGCTCCACACTGGGAGGGATGCTGCACAGGTAGGGAGGAGTTGGAGCAGGCAATGTTGCGATTACAGGGAGGCGATCGCCTGGGTCGGTCAATTGGATTTTATGGTGTGAAAAGTTGGCCCGTGCTCGTCAGAACAGAGAATAGATCCAACCACTCTATCTACTTATTGTTGATGATGTGGCTTATGTTGATGTTGATGATCTGTAAAGGTTAACCAGTGAAATCAACAGTGAGTATACAGTAAAAAATAAGTCTAAAGAAATCAAGAAGATAATGGAACGGGGTAGAAGCACCCCGTCCCGTCCTGATCGGGGATGGGAACCGACCTAAAAGGATGTCGGTCCCCCCGGTGAGCAACATCTATAAATAACGGGGCAGGGCCCATACACAGGCACCGATCGCCTTCACGTTGTCATCACCGGGGAAGCCACCGACATACACACATACACATCACACGGAGCCCAAAAACAGTGAAAGAAGAAGATAATGGGTGGTCCTAATGACCAAGGTATGAATATTTATCATGTTGTGGTTCCATTTTGAGCAATAGATCCTGTCAAATTCCTAACAATGGTATCAGAGCCACGGGTGGTTTCAAAATGGAACCCATTTAATACTGTGTTCATGCCCAAGTCCCCTGTGTTGTTGAAATCATGTGCCCCAACACGCAAACCCTTAAGAAAATCCCAAATTCATGAACCCTAACCCTAGATCTAAAGAAAAGGAGGGCGGCGGGAATGTTTACCTAAGGGCCGCGGCGGCCATGGCCGTGGCCACCTCTCATGGCGAGCGCTCGCCGGGACTTGGTCCCGGGCGGCCTCGCGCGCCCGCTGCTCCGACTCGGCACCGGCCCTCCACGCGCCTGCGACGCCAAGGAGGCCAGCCGCCGGCCGGATCTGACGCGCCATGCCGTCACCGCCGCGGATCCCACGCATGCGGCCGGCGGGCCCCTTAGGGCGCCAACAAGCAACGCTCGACGGAGCTGCGCGCCGGCCATGGGCCACACGCACCTCCGGCGAGCGAAGCTCGGCGGCGCCGCCTCCTCCTTCCGCGCCGGCGAGCGCTCCGCGCCGCCGTCGTCGCTCGCTCGGGCCGCCGCTCGGGAGAAGAAAGAAAAGGGGGAGAGAGAAATGACCTAGGGTTTTTGGGGGCATTGGCTGAAGCCGCCTTTTAAGGCGCGGCGCGCGCGACGGCGGCCGTCGGATTTGATCCGACGGGGCGCACGCGTCGGCCGCGGTGCGGGCCGGCGGAGGCCGGCGGGGGGCGCCGCTTTCGCGGCCTAGGCCCAGGTTTTTGGGCCTGGAGCCCATGCGGGGCGGCGGGGCGGCTTAAACGGGCCAGGCCGGAATCGGTCCGGCTCGGGAAGTAGTTGGGCCGGCTAAATTTTTAATATTTTGTTTGTTTTTCCTTACCGGACTGCATAGTGATGGGCCAAATAAAGTTATAGGTTTTAATTTTTGCTGAAACTTTAAGATAAGTGTACTAATTATTTTTCCATCTAAATATTGTCATTATGGTTATTATTTGAAGTTTAATATTTTAAAAGTTTGCTTACTTATATATATTTATGTGCAAATAATGATAATTATAAATGGCCATGCATGTGTTTATATTTTCCTATGCTCATTGAATTTTTATGTCCTTAATGTTATAATTGTTTCTTAAAGCTATTATTTTATGTATTATTTTTCCTTTCCGCTGCAAATAAATACTCTGATTATGTGTGACAAATTTTTGTCATTCTGGCCAAAGCTGATTGACATTTATTTGATTACAAAATTTTATTAATTCAATTCAATTCTGGCCAAAGCTGTTTTGATTGGATTAATAAAAGAAGTTTATGAAATTCATATATTAAGAGTGGTTTGTATTTATTATTTTGGCCAAAGCTGATTAATAAATACTTGTTCACAAAATTTTATTGTTCATTTCCTTTTCTGGCCAAAGCTGATTTGGATATGATCAATAAAAGAAGATACTTATTAAATGCTGTTGATTTTCTCTTATGAAGCATCTCATGCCTCACAAATTGCCGGTATCATGGGCAATATTGAGCAACTTAATGGAAGCAATTATGCTTTATGGAAGGAGAAGCTGGAAATCACTCTGGCTCTACTGGACATTGATTATGCCCTTCATAAGGATCCTCCGGTTGGGCCTAAACCAGAAGATGAAAATCATGAAGTCTTGAAAAAGAAATATGATGAAGAAAAGGCAAAATGGGATATTTCAAATCGCAAATACCTTATGATCATTAAGAGCTCCATTATTGATACAATAAGGGGGGCTATTTCTGACTCTCAAACAGCAAAAGAATATCTTGCAAAAGTTGAGGAGCAATTCAAAGGTTCCTCTAAAGCTTATGCCACTACTCTCATTAAGAGGCTAGTGGGAGAAAAATATGATGCTATCGGAAGTCTGAGGGAACACATCATGAAAAAGTGTCACATGACTTCAAAGCTTAAGGGAATGGAGATGGAAATCTCTGATGGTTTTCTTGTCCATTTTATTATGTCATCCTTGCCCCAGGAATACTCTCCATTTACAATCAACTACAATTCTATGAAAGTTAAATGGGGCATTGATGAGTTAATAGCCATGTGTGTGCAAGAGGAAGAAAGGCTTAAGGCTGAAAGGATTGATCATGCAAATCAAATCAAACACTCCGATAAGAAAAGATATAAGAAATTTAAGAAGGAGTATTTGAAGCCTAAGCCAGGGCAATTTAAAGAAAAGGGGCAATCTTCTAAGCAATCCCAGCAGAATAAACAAGAAGGCAATACAGAAGGAAAAGGAAAAGATCCCGATGGATGTCACTTTTGTGGAAAAGGTGGACACCATCAAAAGGACTGTATTGGTTTCATGAGATGGCTCAATAAGAAAGGTACTGATGTTATTTCTTTTGTTGATGAATCCCTACATATTGATTATGCCACCAATTCATGGTGGATTGACTCAGGTGCAACTATTCATGTTGCAAACTCCTTGCAGGGATTCGCTACGAGGAGGACCCTAAGAAGAGGGGAAAGAAGAATTAGAGTTGCAAATGGAGTTGAAGCTGAAGTTAAGGCCATTGGAGACTTTGCACTTACACTTCATACCGGCTTTAGACTTTGGTTCAATAATGTTCTTTATGTACTCTCGATGAAGAGAAACTTAGTTTCTGTTTCTTGTTTAGATGATGGTGGTTATCAGTGTACTTTTGGAAACAACAGATGTATAATTATGTATGATAATAAAAATGTTGGTCTCGCCGTTAGACGGGAACAACTTTATCAAATTTCTTTATGTGATGCCACCTATCATATTGATTCCTCCTCAAATACGAACGTCAGTACCAAACGTAAGCGTGATGATAATGAGACTTCTTCGAAATTATGGCACTATCGTTTAGGCCATATTTCGAGGGGGAGAATTGAGCGTCTCATTAAAGAAGATATCCTCCATCCCTTAGATTTCTCAGATGCAGATGCCTGCATTGATTGCATCAAAGGAAAATATTCAAAACAAATTAAGAAAGGTGCAATTCGCAGTACGGGAGTTTTAGAAATAATCCACACCGATATTTGTGGACCTTTTAATGTAAAATCAGTAGATGGTTTTGATTCATTTATAACCTTCACTGATGACTACTCCCGCTATGGATATATTTATCCAATCAAAGAAAGATCCGAGGCATTAGATAAGTTTAAAATTTTCAAAGCAGAAGTTGAGAATCAACATGATCGAAAGATCAAAATTGTGAGGTCTGACCGTGGTGGTGAATACTACGGAAGACACACACCTTATGGTCAAATTCCTGGACCTTTTGCAAGATTTTTACAGGAAAATGGCATTAAGGCCCAATATTCTGCACCGGGCGAACCCCAGCAAAATGGAGTGGCAGAAAGGCGTAATCGCACTCTTATGGATATGGTACGAAGCATGTTAAGTCACTCCACCTTGCCAATCAAGTTATGGATGGAAGCTCTGAAAACAGCTACACATATTCTTAACAGGGTTCCCAGTAAATCAGTTCCTAAGACACCTTTTGAATTATGGACTGGGAAGAAACCAACCTTGAATTATTTTCATGTGTGGGGTTGTCCTGCTGAAGCTCGAGTTTTCAATCCAAATATGGGAAAATTAGACCCCAAGACAATCAGTTGTTATTTTATTGGTTATCCTGATAAATCAAAGGCATATAGATTTTATTGCCCTAATCAATTGACTAAGTTTGTTGAGACAAGACACGCTGTGTTCTTGGAGAATGAAGTGATTAGGGGGAGCATCACGTCAAGGGAAGTTGATTTGGAAGAGAAACGGGACTATGTTCCAATTCCTATGATCCCAGAATCTAATTTCCCGATGAATAATGGCGTTGCATCTCCAAATGAAACAATTGAAAGAAATATTGATGCAACACCTGCTGAGCCACCTGCCGAGTCACCTGAAATCACTTCAAGTGCTACACCTGAAGATGAGAATGGTGAAAATACTCAGTAGCCTCAAGTTGTGACAAATGAGCCAAATGACGAACCCGTCAGAAGGTCACAACGAGTTCGAAGGCCAGCAATTCCTAGTGATTTTGTTACGTATATGAGTGAAGACACAAGAGAGCCGATATTGGATGATGATCCTATATCTTTTAAAGAAGCCATGAAAAGTGAACATTCATCAGAATGGCTTAATGCTATGAAAGATGAGATGAAATCTATGAGTATTAATAAAGTATGGGACTTAGTAGAGATTCCCAAAGGAGCCAAAACAGTAGGCTGCAAATGGGTCTACAAAACTAAATGTGACTCCAAGGGGAATATCGAAAGGTTTAAAGCAAGACTTGTGGCGAAAGGCTTCACACAAAGGGAAGGCATTGATTACAATGAAACCTTTTCACCAGTGTCCTCAAAAGATTCATTAAGAATCATTATGGCGCTTGTGGCTCATTATGATTTGGAATATCAGATGGATGTTAAAACGGCATTTCTAAACGGTGATTTATATGAGGATGTGTACACGACTCAACCTGAAGGTTTTGTTGTGGAAGGAAATGAACATTTAGGATGTCATTTGAAGAAATCTATTTATGGATTGAAACAAGCGTCGAGACAATGGTACTTAAAGTTTGACCAAATTATAAGACAATTTGGTTTTGAGGAGAATAAGAAGGATAACTGCATATATGCTAAGTTCAGGGGGAGTAAATTCATTTTCTTGATCCTGTATGTTGATGACATACTCTTAGCCAGTAGTGATAGAAATATGCTATTGGAGACAAGGAAGTTTCTCACCTCGAAGTTTGAGATGAAAGATCTTGGTGAAGCCGCCTGTGTTCTGGGAATAGAAATTTACCGAGATAGATCTGAAGGAATTTTGGGGCTATCCCAGAAGGCTTATATTGAAAAAATATTGAAGAAATATAATATGTATAAGTGTTCAGCCTCGCCTGCTCCTATTGTTAAGGGCGATAAATTTGGGAAACATCAATGTCCCAACAATGAATATGAAGCTGCGCAGATGAAGTCAATTCCATATGCTTCAGCTGTCGGAAGCATAATGTATGCACAAGTGTGCACTCGCCCTGATTTGGCATTCGTGACCGGGATGCTTGGCAGATTTCAGTCAAATCCAGGACCAGAACACTGGAAATTGGCTAAGAAGACCTTGCGGTATCTGCAAGGCACTAAGAACCTCATGCTCACATATAAGAGATCTGATAACCTTGAAATAATAGGTTATTCAGATGCTGATTTTGCGGGATGTGTTGATACTAAGAAATCCACGTCAGGTTATATCTTCACACTTGCAGGAGGAGCTATATCGTGGAAAAGCTCCAAACAAAGTGTAACTGCATCGTCGACAATGCAGGCTGAATATGTGGCATGTTATGAAGCAACAGGACAGGCAGTATGGCTGAAGAATTTTATCCCGGGACTGAGAGTGGTCGACAGTATTTCTAAACCACTCACATTATACTGCGATAATCAACCAGCAGTAATTTATACAAGTAACAACAAGTCAATGAGTGGTGCCAAGCACATTGACATTAAGTACCATGTTGTGAAAGAAAGGATCCAGGATCAAACAATAAGTATTAAGTATATAAACACTAAGTTGATGTTAGCGGATCCACTTACCAAAGGCCTACCACCCAATGTATTTAAAAATCATGTTGCCGGTATGGGTTTGGTAGAGAAACCTTTGATCCTGGAATAATTGGGACCAATGTGACATCGTCTCCCCATAATCCTAATGTGGACTTGCTCTAAGATCATATGGGAACCATAGTCCCTTGGTTCAGTAGTACTTAATTGACTATTGTAACCTAGTGTCTTGGTGTACTGTTTATCAAAGAGTGAGTCTGTAAGTTTGTATAAAGTATTATGTGATAAGTTATGGAGCTCATAAGTTAAAGAAGTTTGTTTTGAAATAAAATAGTGTACTATAGTGACTGGGTTCAGTGGCACATGTATTGGTCATTGTAATCTTTTCATCTTGGTATACTATTTTGTTGAGAAATAAACTTATAAGTTTAAACCTTACGATCAAGGGGGAGAATGTTGATGTTGATGATCTGTAAAGGTTAAACAGTGAAATCAACAGTGAGTATATAGTAAAAAATAAGTCTAAAGAAATCAAGAAGATAATGGAACAGGGTAGAAGCACCCCGTCCCATCCTGATCGGGGATGGGAACCGACCTAAAAGGATGTCGGTCCCCCCGGTGAGCAACATCTATAAATAACGGGGCAGGGCCCATACACAGGCACCGATCGCCTTCACGTTGCCATCACCGGGGAAGCCACCGACATACACACATACACATCACACGGAGCCCAAAAACAGTGAAAGAAGAAGATAATGGGTGGTCCTAATGATCAAGGTATGAATATTTATCATGTTGTGGTTCCATTTTGAGCAATAGATCCTGTCAAATTCCTAACAGCTTAATCACAGCTCACTGTATTAAGTGGGGATGAACGGTATATGTTTGCAGGATTCGTTGACAAAATTAACATCAAGGAGCAGAAAAATAAGCAGGTTTACGAGAGATGCATAAATAAGCAATAAATATTTTTCTCGCTGCTATTGCTCTGAACATTGCTATCTGGATCTTGTTTTCAAAATGCAATGAATCAAATCTACTTGGCTGATCTTGTTTGCAGGAGTATCTGCTTTCAATTATTTCGTTTTATTACCTACCGTTTCTTTTGAGATGTCTCCTTTTAATCTGAGGATTTGATGATTTTTCTTTTGAAAGTATTATGACAACTTGGCCGATGAATGAAAAAAGAAAATGAAAATCAGTTCCAGCTGTTTTCCATTGAAAAAAAAATGAAAAGTATCGAGTGCGGCTTTACTTGTACATGGTGGGCAGTATAAAACATCCTATGCGAAATGGCCTTTCTTAAATGGTATGATTTTTATGAAAACTTTCCTTATCAAATCTAATCACGGTTGTGTCACGTGGGAGTAATTTAGAAACGTAATTAACGCATCGTGTGTGTGTGTGTGAAGCTTTGCTTTGTTGGGGTTGCAACTGAGCTACTTTTTTTTAGCTCTTTTATTTTGTTCCTTCTGAAATTTTGGATAGATGAAATCTCAAGGAGCTCAATGGGATAGCAATTCTCTGCAATTTTGTGATCCAATAGAGCAGATCGATACATTTTTTTTATCCATGAAAAGTGGTGATGTATACTTTTTTTTATCCATGAGCTTTTGATTCTGTTGCTGCGATGGGTCAGCCTCGTCGACGGCATCGATCCCACATGGGCAAGGTGCTGCGGGCAGCACGATGGCTCCGCTAGCTGCAAGGTTCGTTTGCTAGCAACTGAGCCATGTTTTTCTTTGAGCTCCATTATTTTATTCCTTCTGAAATTATCAATAAATGAAAACTCAAGGAGCTTGATTGGATGGCAGTCATCTGAAATTTTGTGGTTCAAGAAAGCAGATGGATTGTTTTTTTTTTCTGAACTGCTCACTAGTCACTACATATGGTCCCGTTGGACATGCTAATTTTTATCTGAATGTTTTGACAGAATAAACTGAATAAACTTTTTTAGACAGAATATTCTTAATTTTACTTGTGGCTGTTGGCGTCAGCAGCTGATTGATTGTGTTCCTCACCAAGGGAAACCATGGCTGATTGCACAGCTTGATGTCATCTCCTTGCTGCTGGGCCAGACATAGGGGTGAGCATAAAAAGACAGAACCCAAAAGCGTGACCGAGAAATTCGGTCACTATTTCGTTCTCAGATGTTGAAAGACCGAATTTCCGGTTAGTACCTTCGGATAACTGAATAGACCGAACAAACTGAATTTTGGTTCTATAGGTCTATTAAGGTCCAACAAAATCCAATTAAACCAAAATTTGGTCCAATTTTAGTCTCCAACATGTTTTGATTTGTTACCCCTGATAGTGAAGAGAGTCGATTTGTGATTTTTTAATGTGTTTTTTATGTGTATATTTTTTATCTATAACTTATTAGGGACTTGGGCTGATTATTTTGGACCTTCTGAAATTTCGGTCATGATCGAGACCGAGACCGAATTTGTCGGTCTTCACTATTTTACAAGATCGACCGGGTCTCTAATTTTAGATGATCGAAATTTCTGAAAGATCGAAAACTGAGACCAATTTTTCGGTCAGACTGAACGTCCACCCCTAGCCAGACCGCCCATTGGATATCGGAAATCTGCATCCCGTCGTCGCACTGCATGAGCTGATTCTTCATTTGCTGAGCTACAAATTTTGGATGTATTACATTAGCTTTTTGTTTGCAGAATTCAATATTACAGGGAAATAAGGTGGTTTTCAGCAAGATGGATAGCCAGCAGGATCAGACAATGCAGGTGCTCGTGATGGAGGCTACCGTGGGTGACGAATATCTGTCAGCGAGGAGGATGTGGGTCTCTAGGAAGCTGCAGTGCTGCATCATCTCGACGTCTATGTGTATAGTTGGTGTTGTCCTACATCAATCTGATTGAGTGTAACTTCCTTTTGCATGTTGACGTCAAATGATAAGAATGGATGATTTCTGATTGAAGGTAGTCTGCCAAAGGATAAGAAACGATGGGACGCCAATGCAGATAGTTTGCCAAGTGATAATAAAGGATGTGACGCCAATGCAGATTTTGTTGTAAGATAAATATATTTGTAAGTTACTTATGTACTGACAAAAAATAGTCGGGAGTAATTTATTAAGAGAAGGTCGAAAGGGACGCAAATGTGGATTTTGTGGAAAGATCAATATGGTCCTGTTTAGATCCATCGCCAAATTTTTTTACCCCGTCACATCGAACATTTGAACACATGTATGGAGCATTAAATGTAGATGAAAAAAAAACCAATTGCACAGTTTGCGTGTAAATCACGAGACGAATCTTTTGAGCCTAATTTCGTCATGATCTGATAATGTGGTGCTACAGTAAACATTTGCTAATGACGGATTAATTAGGCTTAATAAATTCGTCTCGCAGTTTACAAGCGGATTCTATAATTTGTTTTGGTATTAGTCTACATTTAATACTTCAAATGTGTGTCCGTATATCCGATGTGACCCGCCAAATTTTTTTACCTCTGGATCTAAACACCCCCTATGTTTATATGTAATTTATTTACTGACCAAAGACTAGTTTAGAGTAATTTATTTATCAACAAAAGCTGGAAGATATATAGTAGGAAGGTGCGGGAAGAAGACGTGCGAAAAAAAGGTGCAGGAGGGGAGAGGGGGTGGGGTGCGCATCCCAGGTGTATTTTAGTGTATAATCATATATATTAGAACTATGGAAAATCAAATGTAGACAACCATCTCGTTGAACGATTGCTAAATATACCTTTTCCCATAAATCCTACATAAACAACATATTCAAAATCGTATGGACATATAGCTCCGCACCAATACGCGGGAAAGGCACATGGTATGCTTTATTTTATCGATGGTCTGTTGCCACAAAATACACTATAAAATTAATTATTTGCTTGTTCACATGCAGAATCGATCTCTCTTTTGAAAAGAGAATTATTTAGAGGTTAATAAATTCCATACGACTCAATACAAGAGCATGTATGTCCATTATTGGATCTGGATGCCACTCTTGTAGACGGAGCCTGCCTTAAAGGCTTCGGGGATTACATCGTCGACGACGCGGTAACCGGCATTCTTGATAAGAAAGCGGACGGATAAGGGGCCCTTGAGCGGTGCATCACTTTTGATTTTCCAGGTGTTAGCGGACGACTCCTTGAGACCCCTCCAGTCACTGCCACCCTTCTCCTTGATCTCCACCTCAGAGATGGCGACATTGGTGATGAGTTCCAGGGTAGAGGTGGTAGAGAACTCACCGATCTTGAAGGTGACCTCAGTGGCAGACGAGCCGATGACCAGCAATGCGGCCACTGCCGTGGTGAGCAGTAAGGAGTACAAGGAAGCCATTCGCAAGCTAGCTAGTTGGCTGGCGTAATCTTGCTTGTTTCTTGATTGATAGAGGGGTGGATCAATACATATATCCTATTGATCTAAAGATCTTTCCTTGTCATTTTTTACATCACATAAACATAATTTATGGGTGGCAAGGACAAGAAAGCTTACCATGGACGTGTGGTGCACCACGGAGATCTCTGGTCGGCTTGTTTGTCGACAAACACTTGTACAATTGCTATAAATAGCTCTGAGCTAGGTAGTCTTGTCTTTCTATCAGGCAAAAGTAGCACATGGCATGCACTGATGTAGACCTCTCAAAATGCAAAGTGCATGTATCTAATTCAAATAGGAAAAAGTCCTAAACCGGACATCCAATCACCCCCTCCCACGGTCTGCTAAAAAAAAAAACCTTTACAACACCAGTTATATTACCCCTAACATGGTTTTGATGATGGTTTTACATATTTTGGAGCTTAAACGAGCGGGATCGAATAAATAATATAACATATACATATCACTGATAACCGGCCATCAATATATACTCTATAGTGATGTCATGATACTATTATATTGCATCCATACTGGTTTGTAAGTGAGAGTGAAAAGGCAGGAACATAGTATTTAAATGGAGATTTTGACATATATCCAAAGTATATGTCACATAGGCAAACTCTTTCGATATATACTCAAACTAGATTAAATAAGTAAAACTGATTAGGTGTTTTAGGGGTTGTTTGGATGGCTTTCATACTTTGCCACAATATATTTGGTGAAGTGTGGCATGCCACACATTGTGTGGCCACAATTCTGGCAAATTGTGACAAAAAATAACTCTATAACAAGTGGACCAGCTTGCTAGGAAAGTGTGGCATAACCCACCTGTGGTATGAACCAACACTAGCCTTAGTTGGTCAAACTTGGCTGCCACAAGTTTGGGAAAGGATTAGCACAACCAAACAGGCTCTTAGAAAACCATTTCAATCCTAGAAAACTATTGTCATTGTTAGGTCTAGAATGCACAATGGTAAATGGTAAATGATATTAAAGTCAGCTTTCTATTGATTCATGTCTGTACATGCCTAAATTTTACTATGTTGCAAATCAAATGATGATAATGTTATAGTTTTGTGTAACGTACCCAATTCTGTAATCAGAACCAAGGGTGTTAATGAATGGAAAATGACCTCCTTGTGTGCTGCATTCATTTTTGATGTTTTTGACATTTTCTTGCATTGCATAATAGGCTTCATATGCATAAAATAGACTTAAGAAAAAAAAATCCCATAATTAATCTGGGCAACGTAAAATTCTGGAAAAAATTTCTCATTAATACTAACCATCATCAACAGCTTGATGTAATTTTGGCTTGATTTTTACCACCTTATGTAGACATGTAGTACCTCAATAAAATCATTCAGATCCACAAAAATATGGAGAAATAACATTGAGAGAATCCAACAAATGCCATTGACAAACGCCCCATTGCAAGAAATGTCATCGACAAATGCAATTTGTAGAAAATATGATCATAAGAGCTAGATTGTTCGAAAATTTATATCGCTATTAGGGTTCCATCCATTCTTCTTCGTTAGCCCATGGAAAAAGACCATATTACCCCTAGCAAGGTTGTACAATGCATTCTTCAAGATGAGCTCCGCACTGTGAGAGGAAGCGACATGATAGTGGGAGCAGAGCATCTGCTCAGTGAGCCCTGCACTGGGAGAGGGATGCAGTCCAGGAAGGAGTTGGAACAGGCAAGATTGCGAGTATGGAAAGGGGATGGCCTAGGTCGGTCTATTGGGTTTGCTCATTAGAATAAGAGAGAAACGGAGTGATAAACTATAGATATAAACTAACCTTGTAGCAACAACAATTAAAGATCTCCAACAAAACAAAAAAAAGCAAAATCTCTCCCTCCTAGCTAGTCAAGTAAGAACAAGAGGCACCACTATGTTCTTGGCTCGATTAGCTCAAGAGGAAAGGAGAGAGCTTAGATATGTGGCACGATCAAAGGTGTGCCGGTTGTGAACCCTAACCGGCATCTTTCTATGGCCCCACCAACGGTCATGACCAAGTAACCGTTGGTAAGGCCCAAAGTATGATGCTGGTTAGAGCTAACAACCGACACCTATAATTATACCGAATTATCGGTGCCGGTTTGGATTAACAACCGGTAAGGTACCGTTTGTCTTCTTTGGTGCCCAGTAGACATGTGCTTAGGCGGGAAACACCTTATAGGTAAGGTATCAGGTCTAAAGTTTCCGGCACTTTTTAGGATCATCCCTAATTTACTATTGCGTAATAGTGGGGACTGCAATAAGACATTGGGAATAGATCCAGCTACTCTTCTAATTTGTGATGAAAAGTTGCCCTGTGCTCATGAGACTGCAATCAAGCCATTGGGAATAGATCCAACGGCTCTAATAGTTTGTGATGATGTGCTCATCACAGTGCACTACCAAATGGGATGAACAATATATATCTGTAAGATTCGGTGACGAAATTAACAAAACGGAGCAGAAAATAAGCAGGTTCACGAGAGATGAAAACAAGCAATAGTGATTCATTACCTGAACTACCCGATCCGCGCACCAGCAGGTTCACGATCAGAAGTTTGGGAATCATCAGATTTCCATGCAACGCACATAATAGATGATTTTCTCTGGGTTCGCATCTTTCCGCACCTCACGGCCACATGGCTCCCAAATGTGACCAATTCAACAGTTAATTAAGATGGTAAATGACGCCGGTAATTACCAAGAAACCACAGAGGATACTACACGTCGGACGTCCGATTATTGGTGAAAAATCGGACGCCGCACTGCCCTACTATTACTGCGCATGCAGCTTGTGGCATCGCTGATGTATGTATGATTTTCTCATAGCTGCTTGTACGGGAGCACTAGTTGTTGCACGCACATATTCTCTCTTACTAATCTCTCTCCCTTCATATTAATAGCTTTTTATCGATCTTTAAATGTTATTTTCCACTAAATTAATTATCTAATTAATCATTCGACTATACCATTGTATTCATTAAAACTAAATCTTTACAACAAAATCTTACATGATTATATTTTGATAAAAATATATTTTAAAAATTAAACCTTGTTTCATCACTTATAGAAAAATGTTTTCAGTTTCACGAAAAACGTTTCAGTGAGATGAGACACTGAGAAAATATTGACTGCAATACTGACAATAACTACATGAAACATTAAATACCAACCAGTGAAACATAAATCAAAATCCATGTGAAACAAACAATATATTTATAAAATAATTAATTTTATTGAAATATTTTTATATCACTCATGAACATCAAGTTATGGTTATTGAATCATCATAAAATACTGAGTGAAACATCAAAAAATAAAATTGAGTGCATCAGTTACAAATGACCTAGTGAAACATGAAACAATACTTATTGAAACATCTAAATAACACCATATACAACACTTTAAAAATCCATTATTCAAAAAAGAACTTAAAAAATATTTTCGTCGAAATATAATCATATGAGATCTTGTTGTAAAGATTTAATTGTAACAAATACAGTAATGTAATCAGATCATACATATGATATATGTTTAAAGTGCCACTATTACGTTACGCGTGCATGTACATGGGCATTTAGATATATGTGGTGATAGTACTATGTTGCATGCAAACTGTTGTACATAATTAGAAGAGGAAGAGAAATAGGGTAGGCGATGTGTACGTTCGATTTTTCGTGTGGAATCGGTCGTTCGGACAAAAGCATTTACCAGAAACGACCTAAGCCAATATAATATCTCCGACACAAATAAATAAGCAAACGGACGGAACCTATCTTAACTAATAAACTCTCCATGACACATACGTTTAACCAACAACATCCTTAATAGGCTTCGTTTTTTTTGGTTTACGATGACTAGCAATGTGTGGTAGTGTTTAATTTGAGTTACATAATAAACCTCATATTTTGAAATTAGATGACCTAAAATTGGATGAAAAGAAGTTTAGAAACAAAAGATGCAAAACTGCTTTTTACATATGGCCCAAATCTCACTACTACAAAACTGCTTTTTACATATGGCCCAAACAGATTTTCGCATACGGTTGCTCCAGCCGCATGCGTGAAAAGGTCTGCAAAAATCGGGATTTTTCCATGCGGCCAGCGCAACCGCATGCGAAAATCGGTCCGGGCGCTTAAGCTGACCGCATGCAAAGAGGAAAAATCGCGAAAAAAAATAAAATTCCCCAAAAAAACCCTAGCCCCGCCGTCACCCGAGCTCGCCGCAGCCGCCACCAGATTCACGCCGTCGGCGCCCGATCCATGCCGCCACGGCCGCTCGCCACCCGCCGCGGCCGGCGCTCGATACGCGCTGCCGCAGCGCCGTGCGCACCACCCACCACCGAGCGCCGAGCCCCCAGCCGCCGCACGGCGAGCCGCCCTTGCCGCCTGCCACCTGCCAACGCCGTCACCGGAGCCGGTCCCAGCGCCTCCGGATCCGCCGATCACCGTCGCCGTAGCCGCAGCCGCTCCCTAGGGCGGCAGATCCGGCCCTGCCAAGGTCGGCGTTGCCGGAACCGCCGCCCTCGCTGCCTGCCGCTGCCGCCCACCGACACTGTCGCCGCAGCTGCCTACTAATGCCGTCGCCGCAGCCGCTCCCTACGGGGGCGGATCCGGGCCTCCCGAGGACGGAGCCGCCAGATCCGCGGCCCCTACTCCTGATGAGGACATCCCTTCCAACGATACAACCATGCCTATTGCACAACAAGGACCAATGACTAGAGCTCGAGCCCGTGAACTTAATTATCAGGTAAAGTCATTCCTAGCTGCTATTTATACAAGTTCTCCTCAGAATTGGGTGCTACTAACTGGTTGTTGTGATCTACTTGTTGTTAGGAATATGGGGGAAGAACCAGATCGCAGACAACACTAGCAGCGCTACTTTGATAAAGTCAATGCTCTTCACTCCGGAGGACAATGGGGGCAAATGAGTACTTGTTAGAAAGATCACGTCGTACACTTTCAGCAATGTCCGGCCTCACCATCAGATTTGACCGAAGCTACACACAATGACCAAAATAGTTTTTGCACAAGAAACATGGGCTTGGGTCTTGTATCTTTATAGCCCATTAGGGGTCCACAAAAACTAGGGTTTAATCCCACCTCCTCTCCTGGTCATTCTACCACCTATATAAACACCTAGCAGCCACCATTTTTCACTTTGGGGTTTTGTTTAGTTGCAAGTTTAGCTTCAGCTACTTCCTTGTACTCGCGTGTGTCGGCTAGACCACCCGGATACTTGTATTCAGAACCCCACCTTCGTGTGATTCAGTTTTATCATTTGACAAGTGCCGTGAGCTGTTTCCTTGTCAACTTGTTCTTGCTTGTTCTTCGATTGCTTGCAGGTTCAAGGTTGTTCTTGGCACGGCAAGAACATCAACAAAGTGGAGTTGGTGTACCGGTTGCTAAGGCACAGCACCCCTTGTGGTAGTTGTAGTCGGACCGCCAACATCGTCTCCTCCCCCAAATCGAAGTTATCCTCCTCTCATCGAAAGATCGGGAACCCCCGTTGCTGCATCAAGTGGTATCAGAGCCAGGTTGCTCGGTGAGAGATTTTAACACTCCTTTGTTTTTACCTACAGCCCATAAAAATCACAAAAATAGGTCAGATCCAAAATCACCAAAACAAGTTGAGCCTTTGATGTTTCTACTTAATCTTTGCATGTTGAGTTCTTGGTTGCATTGTTGGTTGAGTGCTAGTTCTAGTAGTTTAGTCCTTTAGAGTTTCGGGTTCTGCTCATGTTTTTGTCACCACAAACACCGCCACCATCACCTCAAGTATCATATCCATCCTGCTGCCACCATCACCACCATATTCACCACGAAATCCACCTTCAACCCCACCAAATTTTCGTCCACCACAACCAGCAGCACCCTCATCACAACATCAGCCACTCCCAAATGCATTTATTGCTGCCTCCACCAACAGCCAACCCTTTTGCAACTTTGTGAAGTGAATCAGCCCTTCCCAAGAAATCATTTAAGTGCTCTCACTTTTGGCTTGTTGGTTGAACCAAGTAACTCCAACCAGCCCATCTTTACTCCATTGTATTGACTTGTTGGCTGAATGAAAAGAGAAGAAGTGGTTTCTGCTGTTTTGAGTAATTTCGAAATTCATTGAAAAAAAATTGGGCTTTCAACTAGCTGTACCAAAAAAAAAAGAGAAGAAGAAAAAGGAAAGAAAAAACAAAAGTGAAAAAAAAAACAAGAGAAGAGAGGAAGTTGTTGTTGCTGTTTTGTTTGTGTTCTTTGGTGCTATTTTCAGTGGCTACGCTTGTGATCGTGTCTCTAACAGGGTTTCACCTAGGACCAGCACGATACCATCTTTGAGCAATTATTCAACTTACTTTGATTAATGTGGTTCTAGCTGTGCCTTGATATTCTTGCAGCCACCTATAGCTCCACAAGTTTTTATCTACTACATCACAGAATTGTGCTTGTTGTCGGCTCCGGTACTACTAACCATTGTTGCTGTTCTTGCTGGTAGCCAACGCCTTCTCCATAGCAAAGTAAGAACATGTAAGAACTCGTTTGGACAAGTGTGGGAGAAATGGAGTTGGACAACACATAGTTCCAATAGTTGATAGGACATATTTCTTGTGAATTGTTTGCTCCCTATTAACCATGTCAGGAGGTTCCGGGGAGCACCCTCAACATTCACCACGTACAAAGGGCATCATATAGCATTTTGAGCGCCAAGTGAGGGAGCATGCTAAAGGACTTGATGAGGATGTTAGGGTCACCAAAGATCGCCTTGGTCAATTGGAGGCTGCTCAAATTAACACCAACTCTAAGCTTTCCACATTAGAGAGGTCCCTTGCAGATGTGAATACTTCTCTTGCAGGTATCTTGAACACGTTGGAGAGGATGGGCCAAGGTGGTCATGATGGGCTAGCTAGGCGCCACCACATTAGCCATGATGCTATCAGCAGCGTCGCAGCAAGGGAAGAAGTGGACTACGCAGCTGACACTGAGCTTGATGAGGAGGTATTTGGTCGTCCACAACGACAACAGCGCCGCCCGCGCCATGGCATGGGCGCTCCACCACGGCGGGAGGTACGTGATAATGACGATTCTTTAGGAATGATCAAGTTTACCATTCCTTGCTTTGATGGAAAATATGACCCTGATGCATATCTTACTTGGGAGTTAGTTATTGATCAGAAATTTGCTTGTCATGATTTTCCTGAGAATAAACGTGTTAGGGCTGCTACTAGTGAGTTTACTGATTTTGCATCCATTTGGTGGAGTGAATTTGTTCGTTCCAATCCAAATAACACTCCCCAAACCTGGGATGCTATGAAAATAATCATGCGAGCTAGATTTGTTTCTTCATATCATGCACGTGATTTGCTGCATAAATTGCAACAACTTAGACAAGGAAACAAATCTGTTGAAGAGTACTATCAAGCATTGCAAACAGGAATGCTCCGTTGTGGTTTGGTAGAAAATGACGATGCTGGTATGGCTAGATTCATGGGTGGGCTGAACCGAGAAATTAAGGACATTCTAGCTTACAAAGAATATAATTCAATTAATCGTTTGTTTCATCTTGCTTGTAAAGCTGAAAGGGAAGTGCAGGGACGAAGAGCTAGCTTCAGGACTAACATTTCTACAGGTCGTGCTAGCTCTTGGACACCTTCCAATACCGCTGCACTGACAACTCGAGCAGCGGCACCATCGTCCTCAAGCAACAAGTTGCATCCCTCCACAACAATCTCTACACCATGCCCTAGTGAACCAACAAGAGGGGTTGCTGCCACACCTTCCAAGAGCTCATCATCAGTGGCATCACCAGGAAGGACAAGGGATATTCAGTGCCTACGCTGCAAGGGCTTTGGTCACGTGCGCAAGGACTGCCCAAGCACACGTGTAATGATCGTGAGAGCTGATGGTGGGTACTTCTCTGCTAGTGATTTAGATGAAGAAACCTATGCTTTGCTTGCAGCTAACAATGCAGGAGAAGGTGACGCGTCCCATCAAGATGAAGAACACATTGGAGCCGAAGCTGCGGAGCACTATGAGAGCCTAGTGGTGCAGCGCATGCTAAGTGCACAGATGGAGAGGGCTGAACAAAATCAGCGCCACATCTTGTTTCAAACCAAGTGTGTGATCAAGGAACGCTCTTGCCGCGTGATCATAGATGGAGGGAGCTGCAATAATTTGGCTAGTGCTGAAATGGTCGAGAAACTTGCATTGAGCACGCAACCACACCCGCAGCCCTACTATATTCAATGGCTTAATAGCAGCGGCAAGGTAAAGGTAACACGATTGGTAAGAATACATTTTTCCATTGGTTCTTATCATGACTCAATCAATGGTGATGTTGTGCCTATGCAAGCATGTTCTATGTTATTAGGTAGGCCATGGCAGTTTGATAAGGATTCTTTACACTTTGGCAAAACAAATCAGTACTCTTTTGTGCATAATGGTAAAAAACTTGTGTTACATCCTATGTCTCCTGAAGCTATTTTAAAGGATGAACTTGCTAGAGCTAGCAAACAAAAAAATCAGGAGCATACTAGGAGCGAGAACCAGATTGTGGCTAATGAACTTGAGAAGCATAAGAAGAAACCCACCAAATCTGTTCATAATAGTAAAAATGAGATTAAGCTTAAGGGATCTTGTTTCATTGCAACAAAATCTGACTTGGACGAAGTTGACACTAACATTGTTGTGTGCTATGCTTTGGTTTGCAAAGTAACTTTATTTTCACTTGAGGATACTCCTATTTCGTTGCCTTCTCCGGTTACTGACCTTTTGCAGGAGTACGCCGATGTCTTTCCAAAGGAGGTGCCACCGGGGCTGCCACCAATTCGAGGGATTGAGCACCAGATTGACCTCATTCCTGGGGCCTCCTTGCCAAACCGTGCATCATACAGGACCAACCCAGAGGAAACAAGGGAGATTCAGCGTCAAGTACAAGAATTACTCGACAAGGGGTATGTGCGTGAGTCTCTTAGCCCTTGTGCTGTTCCCGTGCTTTTAGTTCCTAAGAAAGATGGCTCATGGTGCATGTGTGTGGATTGTAGAGCAATTAACAACATCACAATCAGATATCGTCGTCCTATCCCTAGGCTAGATGATATGCTTGATGAATTGAGTGGTTCACTTGTGTTCTCTAAAATTGATTTACGTAGTGGTTACCACCAAATTCGCATGAAGTTAGGAGATGAATGGAAAACAGCTTTTAAAACTAAGTTCGGCTTATATGAGTGGTTAGTCATGCCCTTTGGTCTCACTAATGCGCCCAGCACTTTCATGAGATTAATGAATGAAGTTTTACGTGCTTTCATTGGCAGATTTGTGGTGGTATATTTTGATGACATTCTTATATATAGCAGATCAATAGAGGATCGTCATGATCATTTGCGTGATGTTTTTGATGCTCTACGTAATGCACGTTTATTTGGTAACCTTGAGAATGCACATTTTTCACAGATCGAGTTTCTTTTCTTGGCTATGTTGTGACTCCGCAGGGAATTGAAGTAGATCATGCCAAGGTTGAAGCCATACATAGCTGGCCGGTTCCAACATCGGTCACACAAGTGAGAAGCTTTCTAGGACTTGCTGGCTTCTACCGCCGCTTTGTGAAGGATTTCAGCACCATTGCAGCCCCACTACATGAGCTTACCAAGAGGAATGTGACATTCACTTGGGCTGCAGCACAAATGAATGCATTCGACACTTTAAAAGATAACTTAACACACGCACCTTTGCTCCAACTTCCTGATTTCAATAAAACTTTTGAGCTTGAATGTGATGCTAGTGGGATTGGTTTGGGTGGTGTGTTGTTACAAGAAGGCAAACCTATAGCATATTTCAGCGAGAAATTGAGTGGACCTAGTTTGAATTATTCTACTTATGATAAGAAATTGTTTGCTCTAGTGCGAACTTTGGAAACATGGCAACATTATTTATGGCCCAAAGAATTTGTTATACACTCTGATCATGAGTCTTTGAAACACATTCGGAGTTAAGCAAAACTGAACCGTAGGCATGCTAAATGGGTTGAATTTATTGAATCTTTTCCATATGTCATCAAACACAAGAAGGGAAAAGAAAATGTAATTGCTGATGCTTTGTCTAGACGTTACACAATGCTTTCCCAACTTGACTTCAAGATTTTTGGCTTGGAAACAATTAAAGAGCAATATGCACACGATGATGACTTTAAAGATGTGTTGTTGAATTGCAAGGAGGGAAAGACTTGGAACAAATTCGTTCTCACCAATGGGTTTGTGTTTAGAGCTAATAAGCTATGCATTCCAGCTAGCTCCGTACATATGTTATTGTTGCAGGAGGCGCATGGAGGAGGGCTGATGGGACACTTCGGTGTGAAGAAGACAGAGGATATCCTCGCTGATCATTTCTTTTGGCCCAAGATGAGGAGAGACGTGGAGAGGTTCGTTGCTCGCTGCACAACATGCCAAAAAGCTAAGTCACACCTTAACCCTCATGGTTTGTATATGCCTCTGCCTGTCCCTAGTGTGCCTTGGGAGGATATTTCTATGGACTTTGTTTTAGGACTGCCTAGAACAAAGAAGAGGAGGGACAGTGTCTTTGTTGTTGTAGACAGGTTTTCTAAAATGGCGCATTTCATACCATGTCATAAGAGTGATGATGCTACACATGTTGCAGATTTGTTCTTTCGTGAGATCGTTCGCTTGCATGGAGTGCCAAACACCATAGTTTCTGATCGGGATGCAAAATTCCTTAGTCATTTTTGGAGAACCTTGTGGGCTAAGTTGGGGACTAAACTTTTATTTTCTACTACTTGTCATCCCCAAACTGATGGACAAACTGAGGTTGTGAATAGAACTTTATCTACAATGCTTAGGGCTGTTTTGAAAAGGAATATTAAAATGTGGGAAGAATGTTTGCCTCATATTGAGTTTGCTTATAATCGTTCACAACATTCTACTACTAAGAAGTGCCCTTTTGAGATTGTTTATGGCCTTTTGCCCCGTGCCCCTATTGATCTTTTGCCCCTTCCAACTTCAGAGAGGGTGAACTTTGATGCAAAACAACGTGCTGAATTGATGTTAAAACTGCATGAGACCACTAAGGAGAACATAGAGCGCATGAATACTAAGTATAAACTTGCTGGAAGCAAAGGAAGGAAACATGTTACTTTTGAACCCGGTGATTTGGTTTGGCTGCATTTGAGAAAAGATAGGTTCCCTTATTTGAGAAAATCTAAGTTGTTACCTAGAGCTGATGGTCCTTTCAAAGTGCTACAAAAGATTAATGTTAATGCATACAAGCTTGAGTTGCCTGCAGATTTTGGGGTCAGCCCCACATTTAACATTGCAGATTTAAAGCCATATTTGGGAGAAGAAGATGAGCTTGAGTCGAGGACGACTCAAATGCAAGAAGGGGAGGATGATGAGGACATCCCTTCCAACGATACAACCATGCCTATTGCACAACAAGGACCAATGACTAGAGCTCAAGCCCGTGAACTTAATTATCAGGTAAAGTTATTCCTAGCTGCTATTTATACAAGTTCTCCTCAGAATTGGGTGCTACTAACTGGTTGTTGTGATCTACTTGTTGTTAGGAATATGGGGGAAGAACCAGATCACAGACAAAACTAGCAGCGGTACTTTGATAAAGTCAATGCTCTTCACTCCGGAGGACAATGGGGGCAAATGAGTACTTGTTGGAAAGATCACGTCGTACACTTTCAGCAATGTCCAGCCTCACCATCAGATTTGACCGAAGCTGCTCACAATGACCAAAATAGTTTTTGCACAAGAAACATGGGCTTGGGCCTTGTATCTTTATAGTCCATTAGGGGTCCACAAAAACTAGGGTTTGTTCCCACCTCCTCTCCTGGTCATTCTACCACCTATATAAACACCTAGCAGCCACCATTTTTCACTTTGGGGTTTTGTTTAGATGCAAGTTTAGCTTCAGCTACTTCCTTGTACTCGCGTGTGTCGGCTAGACCACTCGGATACTTGTATTCAGAACCCCACCTTCGTGTGATTCAGTTTTATCATTTGACAAGTGCCGTGAGCTGTTTCCTTGTCAACTTGTTCTTGCTTGTTCTTCGATTGCTTGCAGGTTCAAGGTTGTTCTTGGCACGGCAAGAACAGCAACAAAGTGGAGTTGGTGTACCGGTTGCTAAGGCGCAGCACCCCCTGTGGTAGTTGTAGTCGGACCGCCAACGTCGTCTCCTCCCCCAGATCGAAGTTATCCTCCTCTCATCGAAAGATCGGGAACCCCCGTTGCTGCAGCCGTAGCCGCAGCCGCTCCCTAGGGCGGCAGATCCGGCCCTGCCAAGGTCGGCGTTGCCGGATCCGCCGCCCTCGCTGCCTGCCGCTGCCGTCCACCGACACCGTCGCCGCAGCTGCCCGCTGATGCCGTCGCCGCAGCCGCTCCCTACGGGGGCGGATCCGGGCCTCCCGAGGACGGAGCCGCCAGATCCGCGGCCCCTGCTCCCGGCCATCGGCGCCATCGCCGCCCCTGCTCCCGGCCGCTGGTGTCCGTTCGGAGAGGGGGAGAGGGAGGAGAGAAGAAAGAGATAGAGAGGAGAAAAGAGAGAGAGGAGAGTAAATAATTAGTAGAGAGAGGGGGAAGAGGGAGGAGAGGATTTGGAAAAAATTTGAAGTGGTGAGGAGGGAAAAAGAGAGGAATAAAAAAAGAGTGACGATTTTTACATGCGGACAACTTAAGCGTCCGCATGCGAAAATATAATTTTGCATGCGGCTCCTTAAGAGGACCGCATGCGAAAATATAATTTTGCATGCAGCTACTTAAGAGGACCGCATGCGAAAACAATCATTAGAAAATTAATTTGAAAATATGAGAACTTGGAATCGAATTTTATGATACTAAATAAACCCATTGAAAAAAGTTGTCAAAAAAAAGTTGTAGAACTCATTGAGATCTATCAATTTAATTCTGATCATTTCTCCATCCGATTTTAATTGAACTATATAAAATTTAAAATTTAAAATATAAGAAATTTTAAAAAAATCAGGTATTAAAATGATTTCAAATAGAAAAATTATCAACAACAAAGTTGTATAACACATCAAGATCTACAACTTTTGTTTTGGTCATTTTTCAATATGACTCTGTTTCAACAGTTTTAATTTGAATTTCCAAATATGACAACTTCAAACAATATTTTCAAATACTAAATGATTTGAACTGAAAAAGTCATCAACAACAAAGTTGTATAACTCATCAAGATCTATAACTTTTATTTTGATTATTTTTTCATCCGACAAAGTGATAATAATATTGTTCACAAAATTTACATATCTCTCATATGTTTTTATAAACTCTAAGAGAGATATGCAAATTTTGTGAACAATATTACTATAACTTTGTCAGATGAAGAAATAATCAAAATAAAAGTTGTATGTCTTGATGAGTTCTATAACTTTTATGTTCATGACTTTTTTAGCTGAAATTATTTACTGCTTCAAAATATTATTTGATGTTTTGAAATTTAAATTTTTAATTGATAAAACAAAGTCACAAGGAAAAATGGCTAAAATAATAGCAGAAACAACACAATAACATAGAGCATGATTTTAGAAACATTTAGGAAAAAAGAATCGTCCAATTTAGAGTTCATATGAGTGAGATAAACTAGTTTTAAATTTTTCAAATTTTATTTTCGCATACGGCTCCTTAAGATGCCCGTATGGAAAAATCGATTTTTCCATGCGGGCTCTTAAGAGATCCGCATGCAAAAATATGTTTATTTTTACATGCGGACCTCTTAAGTTGTCCGTATGGGAAAATCGATTTTTTCATACGGACGTCTTAAGGAGCCGTATGCGAAAATGCCGCTCGATTTTTCCAGACGCGGTGAGTTATGGTCCGTATGCAAAAATCATGAAGTCTCGTATAGAAAAATCGTTTCTGTAGTAGTGTCTGGGATTATCTCTTCGCTAGTACGCTCGTTACTTATTTGGCAAAGATGATGAAAGGGCTACTATTTAATGATTCAAACACTTCATGAGAAAAATGTTCATACCAAATAAAAGTACTAAAATATCTAATTCTACAGCTCACCAGTACCAGAGCAGCGGAATCAATGCAAAGCCGGTGGAAATCAAGAAACGGACAGGAACCAAAGGAGGAGCAAATCCAGTTAGCTAAGGTTCAAACGGACAGGAGCCAAAGAACAGAAACCAAATTCGCACCTGATTAGCCAAAGAAACCAACGCAATGATCATATATATTTATTTGAGATCCTTTGTACCACGCTGGTATTGTGATAGTCTAACTCCTTTCAAAAAACAGTATTCCCATTGTCAATTTATAAATTAGCCCTTGAACTTCTTATTATTATAAAAACAAGCAAATCTAAATGGATAGCTACCTATAAAATCAAATTAGGGTCAATATTCCCTTTAGCAAAAAGATTATTAACACATTTAATAGAAAACAAATGTTAATTTTTCAGATAATATTATAATATATTTCTATTATCCGTAGCAACGCACAGAACATTTAACTTAGTATTAGATAAAACTTTAATTGTTGGCCAATTATACGATGTGAAGCACAGATTAGCTTCATTTCCATTTTATCCATGGCCACGCATTCGGTGCTGGAGATGGGACAAATATGATTTGTGGGCATTCTGCCTTCTGAATAAACTAAAAGATTAACCAATGCATCATGCTTATAGTATCAGGTGTCATAGTTGAACAATTTGTGGTCACAAAACAATCACTAGTGTAAATGCGACTTTCGTAGCATTTTTGTCGTACTAAAGAAGATAAATGATTCATTGATTCGGACATACACATACATATACATATGTACTAAAATTTTAGAAAAATAATATGTAAGAAACTATCTCTATGAAGGTTCACCAACTATACTTTTTCCCACAGATCTTATATACGTATATACTCAAAATCGTGTGGACATATACCTCTGCAGCAACATGCGGAGATTTAATATGAAATAGTTTATTTTGTTAATGGCATATATTCACAAAATAACCCTAGAAAATTAATTATTGGCTTCCCTGCATGCAGACTTGATCTCTCTTTTGAAAAAAAAAGAATTATAGATAGGTCAAGAATTATTTTGAAAAAAGAGCACACATGTCTATCACTTAGAGGTTGATGCCACTCTTGTACTCAGAGCCGACCGTAAAGCTTTCAGGGATGATGTCATCAACGACATGGTAGCCGCTGTTCTTGAATAGGAAGCAGACAGAGAAGGGGCCCTTGAGCAGCTTCTCACTTTTGAGCGTCCAAGTTTTAGCTGACGATTCCTTGAGCGCCACCCAGTCCTTGCCGGTATTCTCCTTGACCTCCACTTCAAAGATGGCAACGTTGGTGACGAGCTCAAGACTAGTGCCGCTAGAACCCTCACCGACCTTGAAGGTGAGCTTAGTGGCGCATGAACCGATGACCAACAATGCCGCCACTGCCACGGTGTCGGGGGCATGCTTCTATTCGCGCAGGGGGAAGGGACATCATGCGTGTGGGAGTCTCTCGAGAGGGCGTGGGAGTGAAGCTAGGCTTATGATGAAAGAGGGACTATAAACCACCACTACATTTTTTTAGGCCTTAAGGATTTATTAGTTCTTTGCATGTATAGTTTGGAACTAATGGTATACTTTCTAGATACTTTGTAACATGCTGGTAGTGTAAAGATTTTTTTTCTATTTAAAGTTTGGAACCAAATGCATATTTATTTTAGATCCTTTGCAATAGATTGGTATTCTCGAAGTACTATATAAATTTTGTTGTTGACTATAGCTTAAGTCCTTGGCCAATATGATATGAAGCATAACTTAGCTCCTCTCAAAGCTGGCTTCATTTCAATTCTATCCATTACCACTTACTAATGTCAAAGATGGGGTTAATGTGACTTACAGTTTGTCCTGGCATCCAAATAAGCTAAATGATGTATCGATACTTTGTGCTTTTAGTTTCTGGTTACGGTATGATCGATTCAACAATTTGTTTCCACAAAATAAAAAACAAGTGTAAACAACAGTTTTAACAAGCTAAAAAGGAGAAATGGACTACATTGATTATGACATACATCGGCTATATTAAAACCTTCCCCCGAATGACGAGCGCACAGCGGTTTGGAGTGGCGTAGTTGCACGCGCGGCTATCCACGTCACCCTTGCACTGGGAGGCAGGCGGATTCGGAGCGCTCTCGCGCGTCCGCGCAAGCTTCGCGAGCACCATCGGATCAGCTCGCACGAACGGCTAGGATCGGTGCCATGCCCCCTCGTCTCTCTCTCCAATCCCCTCGCTCTTGCCTCCCAGGCTCCAGCGAAACCCTAGCAGCCGCCTCGCTCCAGCGCCCTCGCTCGCGCTCACCACGCGCGTCGCGCCACACCACCACCCATCCTCCACCGCGCCTCCTCCTTCTCGGACCTCTCCACCCCACCTCATCGGCCGCCTCGATTCTCTTCCTCTTACCGCCGCGCACATCTCCCTCCTTGCCCCCTTCCTTCCGAGCTCCGAAGCGCCCGACTCCTCCCTCTCAGTTTGACTGGAACGACCGTTGTGGTTGATGCCATGGCCACCTCCATCTCCCCTCCTTTCTTGGACTGCCGCGACTACCGCTGCTTGGACGAATAGCACCAGATCTGGTGCGCAGAAGCTTTAGGACGAGCAGCGGTGTAGCGGTGACGGCTTGAAGCAACGGTGGCCGTGCAGGAGCGATGCAGACTAGATTAATCAGTGGAGCCAAGGAACCATGGAGTGGTGCAAGGCTAAGGAGGCTAGTGAGTTGTTCTCGATTTGGCATCAGTTAATTTCTTCGTATCGATGGGATGTCTCCTTGGTCGATTAAATTTTCTGCGGTCCAGTAGTGTTTTTCCCTATTTTGCATAGATTAATGTTACTTGAATTGATTCAGAGCTTTGATTGTGCACGTTTTGCCATTTTGACATAGTTAAAGATTCGTAAATCGTTGGGCTGATTCTGCATGTTTATCGTTGTGTAGAAAAAGCTACATTTTTTTTTTGTTTCTGCTTACTGTTGTAGCAACAAAGGAGAAATTGTTTTTCTAAGAAACTACCACCTCCATCCTCCAAAGGCATGGAGCTTGGGTCTAATGGCAAGGTGCTTGATCTGGTGGCACCGTGCTCAAGCTTGACACTGAGGCGTTCTATCCGGTGACGGAGATCTTGATTCAGCAGGCCATGCCTCGGGTTTCTATGGTAACACACTCGATCTGTGACATTCTCTTTCTCCCCTCCGCCGTTCGCTTGCTTCAAGCGATACGGCATAGCTACTCACTTGACTTTTGGTCTTGGTTCTAGCTGTTTTAGTTGCTTTCACAGGGCTACCATCGTCGAGGACGCCGGATGGGGCCGCCAATTGGCTAGCCAGGGAGCTAGAAAGTTCTGGCTTGGCATTGCGCTACAGGAGAAGACATGGCCACATGGCTGTGGAGAAACTAGAGGTTGGCTGCCTACCACTGCCGTGCTGTGTTTTGCAACATTCAATCACTGCTGTGTTTTGCAACATTCAATCACCGCTGTGTTTTGCAACATTCAATCACCAAACAAGTAATCTACTGATTCATCTCTGCATATACTAACCTCTTTTTGTATTTTGTCCTGATGTGCGAAAGATTTCATTTACATGTGACAAGTAATAAGACAGGCTTCCAATTATTCCAACGAGGTGCTGGTGTGCTGCAGATCCCCTGGAGGGAGGGTTCATGTCTCAATAGGGACATTTTGAATGACTCGAATTTATTTCCACTGACAAATAACCACTAAAACATTAAGCACCAAATAAGGATCCTTATCTACCTGTGATATGCCTCCATGTACACAGATGCTCAGTTTTATCATTAAGAACTTGCTTTTCTAATGAGAACAGATGTGCAAGCTTCAATTGCTGACCATATTTTTGACCCTTTATAGCTGGTTGTGCAAACGGTGGTCAATAATATAATAATATAATAAGTAGAATCTTTTTATAATGAATGTGAGTATCAAATCTAATGAATCTTTATATTTTATCTTTGTAAAAAGATTGGGATGGTTGTGCCTTCTCATGTTCTTTGTTTGATATTGCTGGTTGGCCTGCAACGAGCTGAATTTCCTTTATTTGTACCTTGTTTTGTGACAAATAGTGGACCTACAATTCGAGATATATCATTTTTTTACATAATCTTTGAAATGTGAGAAACCACCTTGCTTAGATTCTTCTTGAATTCCAGGACTAAATGCATATATCGATCTGTAAATACAGCCAAAGCATCATTGTTTAGCTGCCTAGCCAAGAACACCCAAATTGACACTAAAACTGTAAAATTAATTGGGGACGCATTTCTGTTAAGGAATTAGATTATCTCGGATTTTATTTTCTTTGCTATCTTATTCCATTTTAAATTAATGGACAAGAGGTAGTAGTCAGACTGCCAGAGGTGGGAGTTCTTTTTGTTTAGCAATTTTTCCAGGATCTGAGAAGTATTTCATTGTCTTTTTAGATTTCAGAAAAGAATTTTGGACTTCTCTAAACCTGTAACTATTACTTCCCTATAAGAAAATTTGAGGATGATTCCTATGACTTCTCAATGAATTCATTTGCAATAATAAGATATATGTGGACAGTGTACTTGCATTGTTAACTCTGAATAACAATTTTGTATATGAGAAAAGGTTAACTTGAATAAATTAAGATTATTTGTTTGTCAGAAAAGATTATGTTTTTAACAGGGATGTATTGTTGTTATACACTCTGAGCATATGAAGGTCCAGAAGAATAATAAGATCCACTTTCATGATGTCAAATTCGTATTTGATCAATGCATTCAGAGAAGTATATCATCAATGAGAATGAGACCAAAGAAGAACAGTTTGATGCTTTTGATTTCAATTCACCCTGTTGCTCAACATACATTGGATTGATCTGAACATCAAAATTATTGTAATTAGCAAGCATTGTTGAGAATCAGTTTACGTTGTATATTCGTACCACAATCTATATCCAATTATTGCTTACTATTATAATGATGTTGCAATCGATTTTAACAAGAAAATTATCCTATTTACTTAGTGACGTTGAGAATAATTTGTTTTTTTGACTGATTTTGTTCATATATTGCTTCCGTTGGCGTTACAATGATATCATTCACTTCTAATTTGGTGCTAAGCTGCAAAAGATACCTACACAAATTTATAGTCATTTTAAAGACATTTTGTAGTCATTTTAGGTGAATGCGTTTATACAGATTCAATCAAGGTGAATCAATTGGTTCGGTTTAATTACTACACACAGACACAACGTTATCTCTGATAGGGCGCATAACGTGCGCCAAAATGTCTAGTATGTACTAAAACTTTGGGAAATCAAATCCACACAATCATCTTAATGAAAGCTGACGTCATATATTTTTTTTCCAAACATCCTCTATAACCAACATATATTCAAAATCGTGCTCACATATAGCTCCACAATAATATTTTGGAAGGACACATGTATGCCTTATTTTGCCATTGGCCTATTACCACAAAATAACCACAGGAAATTAATTGTTTGCTCGCTCACACGTGGCGCAATCTCTTTTACAACCAAATTATTTAGAGGTTAATAATTCCCATGCGACCCAACACAAGAGTACGCATGTGTATTAATTAGATGTTGATGCCACTCTTGTATTCAGTACCAGCTGTAAAGCTTTCGGGGATGACGTCGTCGACGACACGGTAGCCGCCGTTCTTGACAAGGAAGCGGACGGAGAAGGGGCCCTTGAGCGTCGCCTCACTTTTGAGCGTCCAGGTGTTAGCCGGCGACTCCTTGAGCGCCATCTAGTCCTTGCCACCCTTCTCCTTGACCTCCACCTCAGAGATGGCGACGTTGGTGACGAGCTCCAGACTAGTTCCGCTAGAGCCCTCACCGACCTTGAAGGTGACCTCAGTGGCGCACGATCCGACAACCAACAATGCCGCCACTGCCGCAGCGAGCCGGAAGGAGGACAAGGAGGTCATTGGCGAGCTAGCTAGTTTGTTGGTGTTATCTTGACCGGTAGAGGGATGGATCGATGTGTTTTGTGATCCATGTTGCAGCTGGGTGTGTATTTATGGTGGCTGTGGGTAAGAAACTAGACATGAACGCACGGTGTAGCATGGAGATCATTGGCCTGCTTTTTCGTCGAGCAACTCTTATACAATTGCTATAAATAGATGCGAACTTGGTAGTCCCAGTTGTTTCGCTGGCATAGGGCATGCAGACCTCTCAAAAAGTAGCTATGCATTCCCATCTCTTCTCTACTTCCTTTTTTAACTTACAAATAATAAAAATTAATCACCTGTTTACAGAGGATGTGGACCAACGCATGAACAAATAAGGGTGTGGTAGAGCTAACGGTCAGGAGGATGGCCAAGCATAGAAGCATAGAGGGGCACCGGTGTGGCATGCATAGTAGATGTTGCAGAGGGGCCATCAGCAACTCGATGTTGATGGCACCGTGGAGGCAACGGAGAGGCTTAGGTGCTAGCCCATTGTGGCTCAGCGACAAGGGACATAGGTTAGCATCCAAGGTGAGATGGGGATGGTGCTAATTAATATGGTAGTGCACACCTAGTTGCATATCGAGCGGTGGTGGTAGTCGATGCAATACATTTGACAGGAATACAAGATGATGACTCAACGAGGCATAGGTGGGTGTTGGTATTTGCTATGCACACAGATAAATCTACAAGCGCACAGATACCGTTGTGGCACTTCCCCTTAGAGTATTCCAAGGGTATCGAACACAAGAAACGTGTGTGTATTATCTAAGATCAGGATTCATCCAAGGAGAACAACTAAATGGTAGGCTTAGGATAGAGAGGATTCGTATGGGTTAATTATCTTAATTAAGTTACGGTACAACTCTATCCGTTGCTTCGGGCACCGGCCTTCCCCTGGTCTACTGGGCTAAGTCCGGCCTTGAGCTCTATGATGTACCCGAACGTGGAGGGATACAAAGAATGGATAGAGCCGCCTACCTCACTTTCCGTGGAGCACACAACAAGTAAAGGTAACTTCTAAACTAGACACCACATCTATGTTATTGATTACTAATCTAGCCTTGGCCAAGAACTTCCTTCTTTATCCAGAGTCTTAGTACTAAAGTAATTAGTTGCACACTAACTGGACAAACCCGCAGTGATGATAAGCTATCTTACTTAAATAAGAAAAATAAATACCACAATGAAATCTCGAAGACTTACTTCATTAAAGAAAGCATCCGCCGAGGTACAATATCGGAGAGTGCCGACACTCCGGGACTTCGATGGAGAGAGTGCTGACTCCTCCGGAACTTCCCGGAGAGAACTTCGAATCTTAGGGCACTCCTTTCGAAGCTTCCCCTCACTCTCTTCCCATATTCTAACTCTATTAGAGAGTAGCCTAAATATCAAACTGAGATGTACTCCACTTGAGTTGTGTGTCTTGAGAGTAAGATGAGCACCTCCTTATATAGCCATCCTATGGCAGCTGTAACAGTTATCCAAGCTGGGGACCCCGCATAATCGCCATTGGGATTTCATCAGGGACCTATACGTGTCGGCAAATGGCGAGTGGACACAATGGTGGTTCGACCGACCCCTTTGGCCCACCTCCTGGCCGCTCCTTCGGCCGGGAGGCTACTTGATGGGCCCCAACATCTTGTACCTTGGCTGGGCTTTCTTTTTCTGGGTGGTTTTGATTGACATGTAGGATTTTGTCGCATGCTGGGTGGTTTTCATCCACAATTCACCTGCATACAAATATTCAACAAGACTTGTGAAAATGGTTAGTAATAACCACTACCTCTAAGTTTGGTATTTGTCACACCCTGATTTTCGATCGGGATTAAAAATCATTTAATAATACATTTTTAGAAATTATGTTAAAAGTTAAAACAAATTAATCAAGTGAATTAATGAGGGAATTAAAAATTGTCTTTAGAAATTATGGCCGGAAATATTTTTGTAATATTCCCCGTGCCCTAATACACTCTCGGAAATTTCCCGTGAATTTTCGGAGCTCAATACCTAATTTCATAAGATCAAAGTTCATCTAATCACTTAACTAAAAAGAAAACAAATAAAACCCTCCTCCTTTGCACTTCGGCTGTTTCCGGCCCAAGTCTCCCTTCCCTCCCTCGTGGCCCGTGCGCCCTCTTCTCCCCTCTCTCCCTCCCAGGTCGGCCCCTCTCTCCCTCCTCCTTCCTCGGCCCAGCTCATCGCTTGGCCCGCTTGGCTCTTCTCTCCTTCAAGTCCTCTTTGCCTCCCCGTACCGGCCCCCTCTCTCTGGCTGATAGGTGGGACCGCGGGTCCTACCCGTCAGTTTCACCCCTACCTCCCGCCGCCAGCAACCACCACCACCTCCCACGCCACCGCCTTCTCCGCACGCCACCCCGCTCCTGCGTGACGGTGGACTAGTCATCGCCCATCTCCTTCACCTCCTCCACCAAATCCCCCACTCATCCCGCGAACTCGCCCGCGAACTCGGCGCCGGTTGAACCCCACGACCTCCATGTCGTCGCTCCCACTCCGCCGTCGATTCCGCCTCTCCCCGCTCTCCCCACCGCTTCCTGGCCTATGAAGATGTTCCCCACACCTTCCTCTCTCTTTTTTCCCCATCTCCTGAGCTCGCGACACCCGCAACCGCTCTCCCCACACCGAGCCCGTGCTCCGCCGCTCGCCGCCTGTCTCCGGCCGGGCACTGCCGTCACGCCCCACAGCTAGCGCCACCAGCCGTCCCGCGTCGTGTCACGCCCTGCCGCCACTCCCCTTCGCCAATCCACCACCGAGTCACCGCCTCCACCACACACCCGAAGCCACCACCAGTGCCGTCATTCCGCGCGCGTCTTCCTAGCGGTCCAAGCCGCGCCTCCCCTCCCTAACTCCTCCACCTCCTTCCCCAGGTCATCCCGCTCCTCGGCCACCCCTCCGCGTCCGCCGCCTGTCGCCGGAGTGCCACCCCGCCGCTTCCCGCGTCTTGTGTTGTCGCCATCTCCTCACTGCCGGCCTCCTCCCACACGCCTCACATGCCATGCGCGCCCGGTGAGCTCCCCTTCCCCTCCCCCATCTCCTTCTGCCACCCCGCCGCGCTAGCCGCTCGTCGCTGGTGCCACCGCCTCCCGCGGTCGCGCGCCACTGTCGCCGCTGGTCGAGCTAGCAGCTGCCTGCCTGGCCCATCCGTCCTGCCGCCGCCCCTCACCGTGGCCGCTCGATCCACCTCGGGTTGGATCCGGGCCACCCATGTGGTGGCACCCCGTTGGCGCGCCGGGTCGCACGCGCCCGTGCCTCCGTGGCATCGGTCCACCGTGGACTGGCCACTTCCCTCTCGCTGACATGCGGGGCTCGCATGTGGCCCTCTCCTCCCCGAGGGCTGATGTCATAATCCATGTTTTCCTATTGTAAAATAATAATTAATTGCTCAATAATTCGTATTTTAATTCCAGAAATTGATTTAAATATCTCAAAATTTCTAAAATTCATAACTAATTCATACGAACTCCAAATTGAGCCATTCAACTTGCAAAATTCATCTAAAATTGATATCTACATGTTTATTTACTTTTAATGTACTGTTTACTTGGTTTTATTAGGGTTTTTCCTCATTTTGTGTACCATCGCGTAGATTCCGTTGTTTCAGAAGATCACGATCGCAAAGAGAAGTCCGGAAGATTGATTGAAGAAACAAGGCAAGTCACATATTCCCCTTTGAGCATGTTGAACCTAATTTACAAATGTTTTACTGTTTGCAAATAAAATTGCATGTTTTGCTAATTACATGGGATTATGGAATTACCTATCTGCTCGCTTGGGTCATATTTACTCGTTACCCATCCTTTGTTAAACTTGGGTGATAATTTGACAAGCTTGTGTCATTTATGTTGATCTAGCTGGAATTATGACATGCTTAGCCATGCTTAATTACCACTAGCTCACAAAAAGGGATAATCACATTATCTATTGTTAGTATCTTGATGAGCTGTAAGCTCGTGACATCTGGCCATGTTAATTACCAACTAAAATATGGCTTAATGATGGGCTGTGGGTGCATGGTTTTGCTAATCTCACACATGGCAATTAAGGACCGGTTCTCGGGAAACCCTGGAAGACTTACCACGCTTACCACAAGCAAAAATGGGCAACTGTTGGACTTATATTATAGTTTTTCCCTTTCTGACGTACCAAAGGAAAGGGTGTGCATGATGGAGTTTGGATGGGCCCTGTGACGGCCTTTGCTACTTCCGGATTCACCTAGGTACGAGAGGGGGCTGCCTACCTTGGATATAAAGGTAGGGGCGAAACCTGAGGTGGGTACGATTGGTTAGGGGGAGTTATGCGAAGGGTCTTGTCACAATCACTCGCCATGTTGACGTGTCCGGTCGGGTACGGTGACATGATGGTGGGTTGTGTCTTGTGGGTACAGTTGTGCACCTCTGACCAGAGTAAAACTATTCGAATAGTCGTGCTCGCAGTTATGGGCGATCGACCAGATTCACTGTGATTAGTCCCACTCTTTCAATTCACTGAACTTAATGAACTGGTTTAGTTCAGGTGGAATGGTTGGGCCTGTTCAACGTGGTGTAGCGTTGTTCAGTGGAGATTTAATATTACCTTAATTTATTAACTGTTTTACTGTTTTCTAACTATAAATGTTTTCAACCGCCTTTATGCAAATAGCCACGAACTTCCCTTTGTCTCCCCTTGCACATCTGCATCATTGGTGTGGCTTGCTGAGTACGGTGGTTGTACTCAGTCTTGCTATTATTCCCCCTTTTCAGAAGTGTAGTGCTTCTGAGCTGAAGACGAAGTTAGAGGACCAAGGCTTCCCCAGTTGAGTTTTGCCTGTGGAGTGGAGCTGAAGCCCCGTTAGGATCGCCATTTTCTCCTGCTGCTGTTTTCTTTGGGTGTGAGGACTAAGTACCTCTTCTGTAAATATTTACACTTTATTTCCATTTGGATTTATCATTTTGTGTACCCTGACTTGATTCCTGGATAGGGATTTATACACAAAATAGTTTGGAAATTTGGGTTAAATTTCTGGGCGTGATAGTATTCCATTTTATATTATTTCATTTGTTTTTATGCAGGAATTGACGGTCAAATTTGATTCTTAAGTACTGTCAACAGTGGGGAGGAGCACGTGGTCTTAGGGAAAATAAACCTACAATTTCCATGTCATGGTGTAGATTATACTTCAAACAAGAGTACACTTTAAATTCAATTGATTTGTAATTGGCAGGTGCACACACTGTTACATCCATGCAGCATGAGAGCTACAGGTGGGAGGAGGTACATGGGAAAGCGCCGGGGAAGGTTTGTGGATGGATTTTGATGGGGTGGTGGGTGTCAGGGGTAATGCTTCCAATCGTGCGGGGGGAAGGGACATCATGTGTGCGGGAATCGCTCAAGAGGGCATGGGAGTGAGGCTAGGCATACGATGGATAAGGAACCATAAATCACCACTATTTTTTTGGCCTTAAAGATTTATTAGTTCTTTAGATTTAAAGTTTGGAACAAACTATATATTTTCCAGAACCTTTGTAACACATTGGTAGTGTAAATATTCTTTTCTATTTAAAGTTTGGAACTAATGGTGTATTTATTTTAGATCGTTTGCAATAGATTGGCATTCTCTTATATTTTATAAACTTTGATCTTGACTATAGCTTGGGGCCTTAGCCAATTATATGATATGATACTTAACTTAGCTCCTCCCAAAGCTGGCTTCTCTTCCATTCAATCCATTACCAATCATTAATGCTGGAGATGGGATTAATGTGACTTACAATTAGTTCTCGCATCTGAATAAGCTAAATGTATCGATGCTTTATGCTTATAGTTTCAGGTCACGGTGTGGTTGATTTAACAAATTGTTTTCACAAAATAAAAAACGGAATGGACTACATTGATTTGGACAACATTTTTGACAAGCTAAAAAGGAGAAATGGACTACATTGATTTGGACATACACATGAACTAAAACATTGGCAAATCAAATGCACACAATCATCTTAATGAAAGCTGACCAAATATAATTTTTAAAATACATCCTCCATAAACAATATATATTCAAAATCATGCTCACATATAGCTCCATAACAATATTTTGGAAGGACACATTTATGCCTTATTTTGCCACCAACCTATTACCAAACAATAGCCACAGGAAATTAATTGTTTGCTCGCTCACACACAGCGCGATCTATTTTAAGACATAATTATTTAGAGGTTAATAATTCCCATCCGACCCAACGCAAGAGCACACATGTCCATTAATTAGAGGTTGATGCCACTCTTGTATTCAGAGCCGGCCGTAAAACTTTCAGGGATGACATCGTCGACGACTCGGTAGCCACCATTCTTGACAAGGAAGCGGACAGAGAAGGGGCCCTTGAGTGGCGCTTCGCTTTTGAGCGTCCAGGTATTAGCCGACGACTCCTTCAGCGCCACCCAGTCCTTGCCGCCCTTCTCCTTGACCTCCACCTCAGAGATAGCGACGTTGGTGACAAGCTCCAGACTGGTTGAGCTAGAGCCCTCACTGACCTTGAAGGTGAGCTCAGTAGCCCATGAGCCAACGATCAACAATGCCACCACTGCCACGGTGAGCCGGAAGGAGGACAGGGATGCCATTGGCTTGCTAGCTAGTTTGTTGGTGTTATATTTCTTGTTTCTTGACCAGTAGAGGGATGGAACGATGTGTTTATCGATCCATGTTGCAGTTTGGTGTGTATTTATGGCAGCGGGGAGGGGGGAGGGGGCTAAGAAAACAAGGCATGGATGCACGGTAGAGCATGGATATCGTTGGCCGGCTTTTTCGTTGAGGGACTTTTATACGGTTGCTATAAATAGATGTGCGCTGGGTATTTCCTGTTGTTTCGCTGGCATAGGGCATGCAGACCTCTCAAAAAGCAGTTATGCAATCCCATCTCTTCTCTACTTACATTTTAACTTGAAAATAATGAAAACTAATCACCTGGCGTGGCAAAGCCAATAGTCGGGAGTGATGGCAAGGCACAAGGGCACCATGTGGCACGCATAGTATACTTAGTAGAGGGGCCATCAGCAGCTCGATGTTGATGGAACCATGGCTGCGATGGAGGGGCTCAGGTGTTGGCCCGTTGCGCCTCTGCGAGAGAGGGCATAGGTTAGCGTCTATGGCGAGATGGGGATGGTGCTAAGTAATCGATGCAATACATTTGATAGGAATACAAATGACTCGATGAGGCATAGTTTGGGAGGAGCACATGGTCTTAGGGAAAATAATCCTACAATTCCATGTCTCGGTGTACTTCAAACGAGAGTACACTTTAAATTCAATCTATTTTAATTGGTGGTTGCACATGTTGTTACATCCATGCAGCGTGAGAGCTACAACTGAGAGGAGGTCCACGGGGAAGCACCAGGGAAGGATGGTGGATGGATCTTTTTCGGGTGGTGGGGGTTAGGGGGGCGTGATTCCATTCACGTGAGGGAAGGGACATCATGCGAGCTGGAGTCACTCGAGACGGCGTGAGAGTGAGGCTGGGCTTACAATGGACGAGGGACCATAAACTTCCACTACATTTTTTAGGCCTTAAAGATATTTTTGTTCTTTACATTTGAAGTTTGGAATTAACCGTATATTTTCTAGATCCTTTGTAACACGCTGGTAGTGTAAAGATTTTTTTCGTCTAATGTTTGGAACTAATGGTGTATATATTTTAGATCTTGGCATTCTCTTAGTATTATATAAACTTTGTTAAACTTTGTTGTTGACAATAGCTTGGGGTCTCGGCCGAATATATGATATGAAGCTTAAGTTAGTTTCACTCAATGCTGGCTTCACTTCCATTCTGTCCATTACCACTCATTCATGCTGGAGATGGGATAAATATGGCTGACAATTTCTTGTCAAAAAAATGACTTAAAGTTTGTTCTGGCATCTGAATAAGCTAAATGATATACCAATGCATTATGCTTATATAGTTTCTGGTCACGGTATAATCAATTCAACAATTTTTTTTCACAAAATAAAAAAACAAGTGTAAACAAAATTTTTGGTAGCTAAAAAAAAGGAGAAATTGACTATGTTGATTTGGACATACATATGAACTAAAACTTTGGGAAATCAAATGCACACAATCATCTCAATAGAAGCTGACCAAAATATATTATTTCCAGACGTCCTCTATAAACAACATATATTCAAAATCATGCTGACATATAGCTCCACAATAATATTTTGGAAGGATACATGTATGTCTTATTTTGCCACCGGCCTATTGCAAAAAGAAACACATGAAATTAATTGTTTGCTCACTCACACGCGGCGTTATCTCTTTTAGGACAAAGTTATTTAGAGGTTAATAATCCCCATGCAACATAATGCAAGAGTAATTAGAGGTTGATGCCACTCTTGTATTCCAAGCCAGCCGTAAAGCTTTCGGGGATGACGTCGTCAACGACACGGTAGCCACCGTTCTTGACAAGGAAGCGGACAGAGAAGGGGCCCTTGAGCGGCGCTTCACTTTTGAGCATCCAGGTATTAGTCGATGACTCCTTGAGCGCCACCCAGTCCTTGCCACCCTTCTCCTTGACCTCCACCTCAGAGATGCCAACGTTGGTGACGAGCTCAAGACTAGTGCCGCTAGAACCCTCACCGACCTTGAAGGTGAGCTCAGTTGCGCATGAACCGACGACCAACAATGCCGCCACTGCCCCAGCGAGCCGGAAGGAGCACAGGAAGGCCATCGGCGAGCTAGCTAGTTTGTTGGTGTTAGCTTTCATGTTTCATGATCGGTAGAGGGACGGATCGATGTGTTTGGTGATCCATGAAGCAGCTGGGTGTGAATTTATGGTGGTGCAAGGTAAGAAAACAAGGCATGGACGCACGATGCAGCATGGAGATCGTTGTCTGGCTTTTTCAATGAGGAACTCTTATGCAATTTCTATAAATAGGTGTGAGTTGTGTAGTCCTGGTTGTTTCTCTAGCGCAGGGCATACAGACCTCTTAAAAAACAACTATGCAGTCCCATCTCATCTCTACATAGTTTTTCACTTAAAAATATTGAAAACTAATCACTTCCT
The DNA here is from genome assembly GCA_000573905.2 of Oryza punctata. Taxonomy (NCBI): domain Eukaryota; kingdom Viridiplantae; phylum Streptophyta; class Magnoliopsida; order Poales; family Poaceae; genus Oryza; species Oryza punctata. The sequence continues at coordinate 34,102,542 of CM002493.2, forward strand.
CATTTCCTATTTATGGAGGATGTGGACCAACACATGAACAAATTAGGGGCGAATATGCTAGTGGAAGATAGAGGGGTGGTAGAGCTAACGGTCGGGAGTGATGACAAGGCACAGGAGGGCACCGTGTGGCATGCATAGTAGATGTGGCAGAGGGGCCATCAGCAGCTCAATGTTGATGGCACCATGGCGGTGATGGAGGGGCTCAGGTTCTAGCCCGTTGCGGCTCTGCGAGAGGGGACATAGGTTAGCGTCTATGGCGAGATGGGGCTTGTGCTAAGTAATATGGTAGAGCACATCTAGTTGGATACCGAGCGGTGGCAACAGCCGATGCAATACATTTGATAGGAATACAAGATGATGACTTGACAAGGCATAGTTTGGGAGGAGCACGTGGCCTTAGGAAAAATAATCCTACAATTCTAGGTCTCTGTGTCCATCGTACTTCAAACAAGGGTACACTTTAAATTCAATTGATTTTTAATTGGAGGATGCACATGTTGTTACGTCCATTCAGCACGAGAGCTACAGCTGACAGGATGTCCATGGGCAAGCACTAGGGAAGGATGGTGGATGAATTTTGAGCTGGTGGTGAGGGTCGGTGGTGCGCTTCCATTTGCGCAGAGGGAAAGGACATATGTGTGCGGGAGTCGTTCTAGAGGGTGTGGGAGTGAGGCTGGGCTTATGATGGATGAGGGGCCATAAACCACCACTACGTTTTTTAGGCCTTAAGGATTTATTAGTTCTTTACATTTTTAATTTGGAACTAAAGGTATATTTTCTAGATCCTTTGTAGTACACTGGTAGTGTAATGATTTTTTTTCTATTTAAAGTTTGGAACTAATGGCATATTCACATTAGATCCTTTGCAATAGATTGGTATTCTCATAGTATTATATAAACATTGTTATTGACTTTGCGGCCTTAGCCAACTATATGATAGCTCCTCTCAAAGTTGGCTTCGCTTCCATTCTATCCGTTACCACTTATTCATGCTGGAGATGGGATTAATGTGGCTTAAAGTTTCTTCTGGCATCTGAATAAGCTAAACGATGTACCGATGTTTTATGAGTTTCTGTACATAGTATGATCACTTCAACAATTTGTTTTCACAAAATAAAACAAAACAAGTGCAAATAACAATTTTGATAAGCTCAAAACGAGAAATGTACTACATTGATTTGGTCATAATGTATTAAAACTTTGGGAAATCAAATCCTCACAATCATCTTAATGAAAGCTGGGCAAATATATATTTTTTCCAAACATCCTCTATAACCAACATACATTCAAAATTGTGCTCACATATAGCTGCACAATAGTATTTTGGAAGGTCACTTGTATGCCTTATTTTGCCACTGGCCCATTACCATAAAATAACCACAGGAAATTAATTGTTTGCTTGCTCACACATGACGCAATCTCTTTTAAGACTGAATTATTTAGAGGCTAATAATTCCCATGCGACACAACACAAGAGTACGCATGTGTATTAGTTAGATGTTGATGCCACTCTTGTATTCAGTGCCGGCTGTAAAGCTTTCGGGGATGACGTCATCGACAACACGGTAGCCGCCGTTCTTGACAAGGAAACGGACGGAGAAGGGGCCCTTGAGCGCTGCCTCACTTTTGAGCGTCCAGGTATTAGCCGACGACTCCTTGAGCGCCACCCAGTCCTTGCCGCCCTTCTCCTTGACCTCCACCTCAGAGATGGCGACGTTGGTGACGAGCTCTAGACTAGTGCCGCTAGAGCCCTCACCGACCTTGAAGGTGACCTCAGTGGCGCATGACCCGACGACCAACAATGCCGCCACTGCCACGGCGAGCCGGAAGGAGGACAAGGAGGCCATTGGCGAGCTAGCTAGTTTGGTATTGTTATCTTTCTTGTTTCTTGACCGGAAGAGGGATGGATCTATGTGTTTTGTGATCCATGTTGCAGCTGGGTGCGTATTTATGGTGCCGGGGGTAACGAAACCATGCATGGACTGATGGTACAGCATGGAGATCGTTGGTTGGCTTTTTCGTTGAGGGACTCTTATACAATTGCTATTAATAGATGTGATTTGGGTAGTCCTGGTTTTTTCACTTGCGTATGGCATGCAGACCTCTCAAATAACAATTATGCATTCCCATATCTTCTCTACTTATTTTTTTAACTTACTAATAATAAAAGTTAATCACCTTTTCATGTTCCGTTTATGGAGAATGTGGACCAACGCATGAACGAAATAGGTGCGAAGATGCTAGTGAAAGACAGAGGGGTGTTAGAGCTAACGGTCATGAGTGATGGCCAGACACAATGGGGCACCATGTGGTATCCATAGTAGATGTCGCAGAGGGGCCATCAGCAGCTCGATGTTGATGGCATCATGGAGGCGGCGGAGGGGCTCAGGTGCTGGCCCGTTGCAGCACTGCAACAGGGGACAGATGCTAGTGTTTATGGCGAGATGCGGCTGGTGAAAATTAATATGGTAGAGCAAACCTAGGCACCTAGCAGGATATCGAGCAGTGACGACGGTTAATGCAATACATTTGACAGGAATACAAGATGACAACTCGATGAGGCATAGGTGGGGAGGAGCACATGGCCTTAGATAAAATAGTCCAACAAGTCCAGGTCTCGGTGTAGATCGTACATTAAACAAGAGTACACATTAAATTCAATTGATTTTTTTATTGGCAGGTGCACATGTTGTTACGTCCTTGCTGCGTCAGAGCTAGACATGAAAGGAGGTCCATGGGCAAGTGGTGGGGAAGGATGGTGGATGGATTTTGATCGGGTGGTGGGTGTCGGAGGCATGCTTCTATTCGCGTAGGGGGAAGGGACATCATGCGTGTGGGAGTCTCTCGAGAGGATGTGGCAGTGAGGCTGGGCTTACAATGGATAAGGGACCATAAATCACTACTACATTTTTTAGGTCTTAAGAATTTATTTGTTCTTTACATATATAGTTTGGAACTAATGGTATATTTTCTAGATCCTCTATAACACGCTGGTAGTGTAAAGATTTTTTTTCGCTATTGAAAGTTTGGAACCAATTGTGTATTTACTTTAGATCCTTTGCAATAGATTGGTATTCTCGAAGTTCTATATAAACTTTGTTGTTGACTATAGCTTGGGGCCTTGGCCAACTATATGATATGAAGCATAACTTAGCTCCTCTCAAAGCTGGTGTGACTTACAGTTTGTCCTGGCATCTAAATAAGCTAAATCATGATGTATCGATGCTTTATGCTATAGATTCTGGTCACGGTATGATCGATTCAACAATTTGTTTCCACAAAATAAAAGTAAGTGTAAACAACATTTTTGACAAGCTAAAAAGGAGAAATGGACTACATTGATTATGACATACATATGTACTAAAACTTTGGGAAATCAAATCCACACAATCATCTTAACGAAAGCTGACGACATTTTTTTTTTCGAAACATCGTCTATAACCAACATATATTCAAAATTGTGCTCACATATAGCTCCACAATAATATTTTGGAAGGACACATGTATGCCTTATTTTGCCACTGGCCTATTACCACAAAATAACCACAAGAAATTAATTGTTTGCTCGCTCACACGCGGCGCGATCTCTTTTAAGATCGAATTATTTAGAGGTTAATAATTCCTATGCGACCCAACACAAGAGTACGCATGTGTATTAATTAGATGTTGATGCCACTCTTATATTCAGTGCCGGCTGTAAAGCTTTCAGGGATGACATCGTCGACGACTCGGTAGCCGCCATTCTTGACAAGGAAACGGACGGAGAAGGGGCCCTTGAGCGCTGCCTCACTTTTGAGCGTCCAGGTGTTAGTCGATGACTCCTTGAGCGCCACCCAGTCCTTGCCACCCTTCTCCTTGACCTCCACCTCAGAGATGGCGACGTTGGTGATGAGCTCCAAACTAGTGCTGCTAGAGCCCTCACCGACCTTGAAGGTGACCTCAGTGGCGCATGACCCGACGACCAACAATGCCGCCACTACCACGGCGAGCCGGAAGGAGGACAAGGAGGCCATTGGCGAGCTAGCTAGTTTGGTAGTGTTATCTTTCTTGTTTCTTGACCGGAAGAGGGATGGATCTATGTGTTTTGTGATCCATGTTGCAGCTGGGTGCGTATTTATGGTGCCGGGGGTAACGAAACCATGCATGGACTGATGGTACAGCATGGAGATCGTTGGTTGGCTTTTTCGTCGAGGGACTCTTATACAATTGCTATTAATAGATGTGATTTGGGTAGTCCCAGTTTTTTCGCTTGCGTATGACATTGTAGACCTCTCAAATAACAATTATGCATTCCCATATCTTCTCTACTTATTTTTTTAACTTACTAATAATAAAAGTTAATCACCTTTTCATGTTCTGTTTATGGAGGATGTGGACCAACGCATGAACGAATTAGGTGCGAAGATGCTAGTGAAAGATAGAGGGGTGTTAGAGCCAACGATTGGAAGTGATGGCATAGCGGCGCACCGTGTGGCACGCATAGTAGACCTGGCAAAAGGGCCATCAGCAGCTCAATGTTGATGCCACCGTGGCGAAGATGGAGGGGCTTAGGTGCTGGCCTCTGTTGCGGTGCTCTATGATTAGGGACGTAGATTAGCTTCAATGGTAAGATGGGGTTGATGCTAATCCTATAAACATATACAATTAGTCCCCACTAATTGTAGTTAATTCCATTTTCCTACTATATGGTGCATCCACGTCATCAAGATTGTTCGGCACCGTTGGATTCTACTTGCAAGGCTATGATTATTAGTACATCGTCACAGCTTACCAACCCTTGTCTAGAAAGTACTGTCACGGTAATTGTTGCCAAGTGGCTAGCCGAGTCCCCAAACTAATGAAGCACCGTTTTATTATTTTTTTCTGCAATATTGCGTTTTTTGCATGGATGTGTTAAATTGCATATGGAAGTCCAGCAGTTTCTGCATGCCCCTGTGAGTCCCTGTCGTAAGGGTCTGTTTAGATCCTTCAAAATGGTAAAACTTTTATCATTTTGAAGCACTTTTTGGCAAAATGAATCTAAACAACAGGGTGGGAAAATGGCAACTTGGCATTTAGCATTTGGCAGCCTAGAGTAGCAAATTTCACCAAAAAGTGCATAGGGACGCGGACCACCTCTCATGGTGCATGGGAAAATGGCAACTTTTGCATGCCTCTAAACACCAACTTGCAAAAATGTAATGCCAAAACTTTTACCACCAAAATTTTTACCATTCCAAATGCTTCTAAACAGGGCCTAAGTTCGTAACTAGTGCGTCACCTATGCAATCATGCTATGCTATGCATATTCATCCAGTGCAATGGCCCTTGGCCTTTCATCTACTCATTCATATCACCATTATACTTTCACAATATTTATATGCATGTTCATCATTCCCCAGGGCCGATGCAAATTCCTGGTGTTTCTGTCACGCCGCCATTGATTATAGCTCCATGATGTGTGTTTTTTCCCTCTTATTTCCATAAATTTTCATTTGACTGATGAATATATGTATCTGATGTTTACTCTCCTCTTGCTATGTTTGTCCTTTCTTTTGAGCAATACACATATACTCTGTTCTTGCCCACAATAATCTGACGCATTTTGGTTTTGTAATGCGTATATCATAAACATCTATCCTCTTCAGTGTATGGCACGCATATGATTATCTATATTAATTCTTGAGTGCAAATACTAAATAACAAAATATTTCAAATTTTTAATCAGGGAGCGTACAGTATCGGACCTCCTAAAAGACACCCCCCACCAGCTGGAACATATACCTGAGTTGTGCATTTGTTTCATAAGATCTTAAAATTGCTTATTGTTGTGCATTGTGTACTTAATTGAGGGTTGCAAATAAATAAAAAAATTTCTATGCGAACAATTTCTGTACGAATAGCCAAATAAAAAATTACATCATTTCTTCATACTTCTAATAGCTTTGCAGAATATTAGAAAATAGTACGAATGATCCCAGAGCAGCAACCTACAAACATGTACATTTACCGTTCTGACAATCGTTTTCTTCGAAGCAACCATCTCTTTTATTTGAGCAAACAATTTTGAATAGAATAGTCCCATATTATCCAAACCGACCTATATATCTTGCATCGGATATTCTAGTAATTTAATTATCAGAGAGAAGTTCCACAGCAACATGCGGGGTCTCCCCATAGTTAACTAGATGACACCCCGTACATTGTGGTGGGATATTTATGTGTACAATACAATTATAAAATACCTCTATATTAATATGAGAAAGATTGTTACTTGATCATAACCATAAAATCACCAGCCAACCATAACATGACAAATGGCATGACCTTTTGGATGCCTTCCTTAAGTAATAATAACTATACTAAGTGGGTTAATGAATATTAAGTTATCTAGAAACTAATAAGGAATAAATGTAAATATTTAAGACATATCGTATGATTGATGAAGCACGCTAATAATCCATTAGCTCTTATTTTGTAGGTGATGTGGTTCAATGCATGTTAAGTTTTTGGTGTTAACTATATAGGATATATAGATATAGATATGGTAGAGCGCACCTAGCTGGATATCGAGTGACGGCAGCAGTCGATGCAATACATATACATTTAATAGGAATACAATATGACGACTCGACGAGGCATAGGGGGAGAGGAGCGCGTGGCCTTGGGGAAAATAATCCTGCAAGTCCAGGTCTCGGTCAATTGATTGATTTTTAGTTGACGGGTGCACTTTGTGGCATATGCTCATGCTGTTAGATCAATGTAAACATGAGAGCTACAGGTGAGAGGAGGTCCATGGGCAAGATCCTGGAAAGAATGGTGGATGGATTTTGATCGGGTGGTGAGCGTCAGGAAGCGTACTTCTATTCGTGTAGAGGGTAGGGATATCATGCGTGCAGCAGTCGCTCGAGATGGCATGGGAGTGGGATTGAGCTTAAGATGCACAATGGACCATAAACCACCACTACATTTTTAAAGTTTTTTTATTCTTCATTTAAAGTTTGGAAATAACGGTGTATTTTCTAGATCCTTTGCAATACAGTGGTAGTGCAAAGATTCTTTTCTATTTAAAGTTTCGAACTAATGCCGTATTTATTTTAGATCCTTTGCAATAGAGGGGTATTCTCTTAGTATTATATAACTTCATTGTTGACTGTAGCTTGGGGCCTTGGCCAACTATATGATATGATATGGGGCTTAATTTAGCTCCTCTCGCAGTTGGCTTCGTTTCTACTCTTTTCATTACCACTCTATTTGTGTTAGAGATGGGAGAAATGTGACTAAGTTTTTTTCTGGCATCTGAATAAGCTTAAAGATGTATCAATGCTTTATGCTTGTAGCTTCAGGTCATAATATGGTCGATGAAACAATTTGTTTTCACAAAATAAAAACACAAGTGTAAATGTGACATTTACAACATTTCAGCCATGCTAAAAAGGAGAAATGGACTACGTTGATTAGGACATACATATGTATTAAAACTTTAGAAAATCAAATCTACACAATCATCTTAATGAAAGTTGACCAAATATACTTTTTCCCATATATCTTACATAAATAGCATATATTCAAAATCATGCTCACATATAGCTCCATAGGAATATTTGGAAAGGACACATATATGCCTTATTTTACCACCAGCCTATTACCACAAAATAACCAAACAAAATTAATTATGGCTCGCTCGCACACTGCATGATCTCTTTTGAAGTAGAATTATTTGGAGGGTAATAATTTCCATCTGACCCAATGTAAGAGTAGCATGTCTATTACTTAGAGTGGATTAGACAGAGTCGGTCGTGAAGGTTTCGGGGATGTCGTCTTCAACAACACGGTAGCCACTGTTGTTGACAAGAAAGTAGATGGAGAAGGGGCCTTCGAGTAGTGCCTCACTTTTGAGTGTTTAGGTGTTAACCTCAGTGATGACAACATTGGTGACGAGTTCCAAACTAGTGGCACTTGAGCCCTCACTGACCAAGTGAGCTCAGTTGCGCATGAGCCAATGACCAACAATGTCTTCACTGCCACGACGAGCAGGAAGGAGAACAAGGAGACCATTGGTATAAGCTAGCTAGTTTGGCTAGTTTGTTGGTGTAATACTGCTTGTTTTTTTATCAATTGAGGGATGAATAATGTTTTTAGTGATTGATGTTGTAGCAAGGTGCGTCTTTATGGGTAGCGAGGGCAAGACAATCAAGCTATGGACGTACGTGCACCATGAAACCAGCCTGTTCATCAACAAACACTTGTACAATTTCTATAAATAGATCCAAACTCGATAGTTTGTCTTGCTATAAGGGCATGGAGACCTCTCAAAGGCAAAGGACATGCATGCGCAAAACAATCTTATGCCTTGTCTTATGTATATGGGGATAGACCATATTCACAATTTGACTTGTGTCTTTACTTTCCATAAATTCATTATCCACACATCAATTCAGTTGCTAGTTATCCTACGTGACATGTTTTGATTATGTCTGTCACCAACATGCAAAACCAGGTCTTACAAAATTATTTTCCCTGATGATGTCCTCATCTCTTCTCTATTTCTTTTTAAAGAGTAAAGTTGATGCCCAGTACTTAAAGTTGGACTGAGATATCGCTAAGATCCGCAATCTTATAAATTTCTTATCTAATCTAAGTCCGCAATATTAGTTTAATGTACCACAATAGATCCAAAGCGTCTTTCACTGGTTTGACTACCTACGCGGCTATTCACAGTGGCCGAAACTTTACATTCAGCCCCTACTGTAGCCACCATGGCAATAAATTTGCATATAACATCTCCTTTCATTGGAACAAATTTGCATAGCCATGTAGTCAATGGAACAAATTATATATATATATATATATATACATACATATAGTCACATATGTATGTATGTATGTATATGGGGCCCATATGCTATTGACAATACCTTCTTTCTCCTCTCCCTAATTCTTTCTCCCCCATTAGCACCATGCGACTTCTCTCGATGCTATCGCCACTAGTCTTCCACGTAAGGATGAATGGCAACTTCTCCTCCAATAAACATGTGGAGCAGAGCTCAAGATCCTCGCGGATCAACATCACCCTCGTGATTGCCATAGTAGTCGGTGGCCTCCGCCACATATCGACATGACTGCTAGATCAAGAAAGAGGCTGGCAGCAGTGGCCCCCTAGGGAGGAGCCCACCTGTTAACGACGAAATTTGGTAAATCATGCATCGAATTTGGAGTTAAGACCGAAGCGGATTTGGAAGAAAATCGGTAACAGAAACAGAGTATAAATCGGCTTCGGAACTGCATCGGCTACGGTGTGCATCGGCTGATATTGAATCGGACAAGGAAGCCGATGTAGCCGATTCCAACAAGGGGATGTTGGAACCATTGTCGGGTTCGTTTAAAGTGCTTCATGAGGATTGTCACGTATGGATTGAGTCCGAAAAAGGCAATTGTATCCATTAATTAGGAATAGTTTGTTAGTTTCCTTTTTATCTTTAGGAAAGTATGTTTAGTGTCCAATAAGGACTTTATGTTTTCCTTTTATCTTTAGGAAAGTTTGAGTCGTGTCCGATATGGACTAGTATCTACCCATGAGTATAAATATGTACACTCGGGGTCTATGTAAATTATCTCTCGATCAATACAACTACTCTCGGCGCATCGCCACCCTCTTTCTGAGGATTTTACTTATCAAACCAGCGGAATTTGACACCTGACGCGGGGCTGCATCGGCTTTCGATCTCCGGCGAAGGGGTAAGCCCTACGTTCCGTCGGGTCCTGGTGAATCTATCGGCTACATTGGTGTTGTTCAAGGCTGCATCGCTTCGATCTCTTGGATTGCTCTGGTTCGGTTGATATATTTACCTGATATCTCAATTCTATCTTAATTGCATTGTGTTTAGAGACGCATCGGTTTAGTTGGGACTATCTCGGTTAAGTCTGATCTTCTGTCTTAGCCGATATATCTCTACAATCACAATGTTGTTTTAAATAGATTTGTTATATCCATCACATTAGATAGATCTATCGGTTCATCAAGTGTTAGATTATCATATACAATCTCGTGCTGCATCGGTTAGGTTCGACCTACTAGATTATTGTTGATAATATAAATCTTGTTAAGCCGATAGGTTCAAGCTAATGTTTTATCGGAGTGCTAGCCGATGAGTTATCTGGACGTTGCATCGGTTTATAAGGGTTACATACAAGTTGGATTTAGTCGATGACAACAAAGGTTTCATTGTTTATATAATCATTTGGATTTATTGACATCGGACCTCCAGCCGATGAATGCTTCAACCTTCGGATTAGTGCTTATTCAATCTATCATTACTAGCCGATTGGTTTCTACTGGATTATATTATTGTTTTATTACATTATCATCAGCCAATTATCTTTATGTCATTATTTACTCAAGTATCAAGATCTATACTGGATATCGGCTGGTACCGGCATCGGCTGGAATCACTCCGTCGGCTTGTTAGCCGATCGGCTATCTTTTGATCTTTAATTTATATATCTTGTCAGTTACAGGATCAAACTGATTGGTACGCCCGCATCTGATCATTATTTTGAACCTGCACTGGAGCTAAGCAGATCTCCCAGACCGTCGTGTTTTTATATCAACACCACCAGCAACAACGTCCTCTAGGAGATCCACCTCAGTAGTCACCTCTTGCTTGATTTGCCGCTATCACGAGCCCCGAGATCCACCGTCAATGTCGTAGCTCTCCACGTGTGCTCAAGAAAGATAGTGGCAAGGTGATATCGAGGAGACTACGAGCGAGCTCGACGTCGATCTGCACTTAAGGGCCATAGCCGTCACGCCGATGAGTAGATTGGGAGAAGAGGGGGAGAGGAGGGATTTAGTCCCAAGCACTGATTAGGTGGGCCCACAATGGGTGACGTGGAGTGAGGAGAGGTTATATGCAAATTTGGTGCCCTGGTGATTATGGGAGAGGTTGAATGTAAAATTTTGGGCAACGTGTACTTGCCACCAATGGCCTTTGAATCTACTGTAATACATTAAACCAACATTTTGAACCTAGGTGAGCAATGTATAAGATTATGGACCTACATGATGTAGCTCAGCTTTTAACAACAACTTTGCGCTTTTTTATAAGCTATAGATTTCACTTTTACTAGTAAATTATGTCGCACTTTTGCGCGACTATAACATCCCACCCTTTGCATGTTGTTTATCATAATTAATTCAAATGTATAATAACTATCTGCATCTAATAGTTTACTTGAAGTGTAACTATGCATTAGCAAATTTATCTTGTTTTGAAATTAAAAATATTTATCTTTATTATTAACAATTTCCGATTCATTACCGAGATCATCACATTATTATTTTTAATTGAATGTATAGATGTGTTAGTTGTAGTAATATTATAAATAGGTTTGAAATATGAAATATCTGACTCATCTTTCAAATAAACAAAACGGTGACTGCAATCGCTATAGTTAATTCTTAGGTTTTCTATGCTTTTGTTTATATTTTGTTTATCCACCACTTGTAATAAATACATTGGTAGCAAATTTAACTTGTTTTACATACTTGAATACATATGTTCAGAGAATGTACGCAGAAGGAAGGTTATTACGACCTTTTTAAAAATTTTACAAAAGGATAATTTATTTAAATAAGTTGTAGTACTAAATATGTTAACCGTAAATTTCTAGTTTTAACGGCTTTACTGTTAATGGCTAGAATTAAATTAAATTAATTAATTACATAATTGGAGCTTTTGAACTGGTATACATTTTTTTAGTTTTTTAGGGTTAGAATATTAATTTATAACATTTTAAACTAAATAGAAAATATGCCGGCATCTCTTTTTTTATGCCCTTTTGCATTGGTCAACATTGACTATCCCTCACTGCCTCACATAGAGCACTAGCTTCCTGATCCTTCCAGAACACGTAAAGCTTCCTGATTCATCCCATCTACTTACATAAACCTCCATCCGCTTCATCTTTCATCTATGGTTGAGATTTGTTTTACCTTCTTGTTTGCTTTTCAATCGGACGGCCAATAATTGTAAGATGCGTGACTCATCCTAATCAAAACTAGATTCATTTTTCACTTATGAAGATTTGTATTGTTCACTATACTCCCTATATCCAAAAGGTCAAGATCTATTTCATTCTTTGATTTTTTTTTTTCCAAAAGTCTAAGTCCTATTTATAGTTACTATGTACTAAATTAAATTGTTGATCAGAACCCAAGAAACCATTTTAATACTTATAGGTTGCATGTTCATTGATTTTATCACATAATGAATAAATAATTACTCCTTAACCTTGTGAAAAAAATAGGTCTTTAACTTTTGGAAAAATCAGAGAATTGAATTTTGGGCTGGTCTGTTCGAACTGTTCGCCCTGGTGTTATCAGTAGGACAGACCGACAGAGCTATGCTGAAGGGAAGTTTGGGTCATCCACTTTGGGCCGGATGGGTTATTGGCTAACTTGAGCGGAAGTAGTTTTTTTTTTTTTCATTTTACTCGATGCCTCGATGGATGTACATTTATGGATGTCACCACAAAATCAATAAAAATTAAAAGAATTGATAAGTTTAATCAATATGTGATATATCACTTCACAAATGCGAGAATTTAAATTCAGACTACACATGCAGAAAGGAAAAAAGTTTAAATTTAAAACTGCATGTTTGTAAAATGATATATTACATATTAATATGTATTATAAAAAAATATTTTATGAATTTTTTGGTTGACATAAATTCCAATTGTTTGTGAAACAAATGTACATCACTCAAGTGAAAAAAAAAGACTTTCCTACAAAATCACACCTGAAGATGTACAGATGTTTTTTTTAAAATATAGTGAACTTTATTCTTAGTTTGATGTATATAACTCCCTTCTACGCATCACTAAACCTCCTTTATTCTACCAGCAATGTTCGTATATCACCTGTGAAAATGTACTTATGAAAAAGGTAAAAAAAAAAAAAGACTTCACCACAACCCTTCCCTTCCTTTAATAAATCTAAGAAAATTAATTTACACGCACTGAACAGTATTATCTCACACGTTCACTGACCCGGAAGATCTCCTCCGTCCCTTTCGAATCGTAGGGCTTAGATGCACCGAAAAAGTTGTGAAACATATGCGCGTACACATGGTGATCGCTGCTGTTTTGCTACGAGGAGTGGGAGTGCGACGCCTCGCCGCCGCCGCCGCCGCTAGCGAAGGACGACGCGGCGCTGCTGTCGCCGGCGCCGGCACCGGGGTCGCGGTCCCGGAGCTCTTCGATGCGGGCGAGGGCCTCCCTGTGGTCCCATCGCTTGTCCACGTCGCTCTCGCAGCAGCCGAGGCCGACCTTGAGCAGCTTCACCATCTCGCCCTCGCCGCCGCGCGTTCCGCGCATCTCCTGGTCGAACACCTCGCCGGTCCACTCCTCCCGCACCACTGAGTGCACCCACCCTGCCAGGTCCGTCCCCTTCCGCCCCTGCCGATGGTAGTTCGCCGGGAACTTGCCGGTGAGCACCTCCAGTATCAAGATCCCCAGGCTCCACACGTCGCTCTTCTTGCTCGGCCTCCCCGTCTCCCCGCACTCCGGCGACTTGTACGCCACCATCACCTGCAACACAAACCATTCCCAATCTGTGTCAGCCCTACGCCGCGGCGCTCGATCGTCGTCGCCGTCATTGTTCAATCGCCTCACCTGCGCGGCGTGGTGCGGCGTGATGACGGGGACGAGGGCGTAGTCGCTGAGGATGGGCTCGAACGCGGCGTCGAGGAGGACGTTCGACGACTTGAGGTGTCCGTGCGGCACGGTGAGCATCGGGAGCTCGTCGTACAGGTGCGCCAGCCCGCGCGCCACGCCCTTGATGATCTTGAGCCGCCGCGGCCAGTCCAGCGCCGCCATGCTCGACCCTGCACATCGATCATGCACAGGCGACATTCACATCGATCAAAAATGCACATCAAAACGAATGCAGCTTGTGTCAAGATGACAGGAATTATGTGGTTTACCGCCATGGAGGAAGTGAGCCAAGCTGCCATTGACCATGTACTCGGTGACGAACAGCTTCTCGTCCTTCTTGTAGAGGTAGGCGACGACGGGGAGGAGGTTTGGGTGGACGAGGCGGCCAAGCCGCCGCATGTGCTCGTTGAAATCCTGCCTCCCGACGCCGTTCATCTCCTTGAACCGCTTCACCACCATTGACTGATCTTCCATCAGCGTCGCCTTGTACGACGCGCCGAAGTTGCCGCTCCCGAGCACCTCCGCCGACGCCCGGAGCAGGTCCTCCAGCTCGAACCTCTCCCTCCCCTCCTTGATGAACACCAGCCGCCCGTGGTCGTCTCGCCGCCCGCCGCGCTTCGCCGGCACGGCCACCACCGTCGCGTGCTGATGCTCGCCACCGACGCCGCCGTGTGCGACCGTGACGGCCGGATCGGGCGTTGTGGCCTTCATCCTGGCGGCGTCGGCGTTGGCGGCGCCCTGGGTGTCGGCACGGGCCTCGCGGCGTCGGGCGAGCATCGCCGTGAACGCGCCCGCGGCTGCCAGGAGTGCGCCGACGACGACCACCACAAGGGCGATGATCATGAGGATCTTCAAGCTGCGTGCCGACCACGACGACGGTGGCGGCGGCAGCGGCGGCGAAGATGAGGCCAGGATTGGCTCGTCGGGGCACGGGGCGCCGACCGGCGGGCCGCAGAGATCTTTGTTTCCTGAATATTTCCAAGGGAGAGGTTTGAGTCAGATGGCGCATGAGCAAAAATGAACTATTTTTAAAGGATTTTTGGAGGAAATGAACTAACTCGTGTGAAAATCCTATAAAATTCATGCGTTCCAAAGTAGCCAGAACAGTTCGACTGCCCAATCGGCGGTTGGACTTCGGACCGAATTGATGTGCTTGATAAATATGTTCCATATCTTCTTTTTTTTTCTTTTCAAAAAGAAGAATTATATTTACCTTGTTTATTTTGAAACTGATATTTACCTTTGTGGTATTTTGTGTTACCTCTTGTACTGGGTGTGAATCAAATTACTCTTGTAAAAACTTCTGGCTTGTACATTCGTGTTGGATGTAGATGCTGGGTTTTAATCAATTCTTAAAAGACTATTATGCATTCAGGAATACTGCAATTTGGTGTACCCAGCTGAAGAATAATATATTACAGTGCACTAATTTAGTACTCCTATGTGGTTAATTTAATTAGCACGTTTGATCATGTTGGATGTTGACTTATGAGTTTAACATCTTCATGCAAGTGTATTTAATTGGTCATAACTTACTGTCCATCCTCGAAAGATTCACTTATAGTTGTATATTGTTTTGTGTTTACATAGTTCTTGCAGCCATGTTATTCTTGGATTCTGAGACAGTGAGACATCAATCTGGATTTGCTTAAAAAAACTCCTTAGTTGACCAGACAAATGTGTAAAACAGCAACATAATCTCAACAAAATTCCATTACTTCCTAAATCCTATTGATTTTGTAGCTTGTGTGCTAATTACATATCAAATACTATTAAATTACTAGGTACAATAAGGAGAACAAATATTATTCGTGCATGCACGAATACAAGAACATGCAGAAAGCAAAATCTCGCCATAATTTTCAGAAAGACGACGAGCGAGCTCACCTTGGAATGCTTTGGCGTCGAAGCGCCGGAGCCCCGCCGGGATGGGGCCGGAGAGGTTGTTGTCGGAGAAGTCGACGAGAAGCAGCTCCTTCTGCTGGAAGTCCGGCAGGGGACCCTCGAACCGGTTCTTGGATAGCTGCAGGACGAGCAGCTTCGGCGACGTGATGGAGGTCGGGATCCGGCCGGTGAACGCGTTGTCGGAGAGGAAGAGCTTGCGGAGGCCCCTCATGTGCGCGAACGCGGTGGCGGGGATGTCGCCGGCGAGCTTGTTCCGCGACATGTACAGCATCTTGAGCGCCGGGAGCATGGACACGTCGGGAAACGCGCCCGTGAGGTTGTTGTTGGCGATGCTGAGCGCGCGGAGGCCACGGAGCGCGGCGAGCGGTGACATATCCGGCGCCGCGCCCTGGAGGCCGAGGTACTCGAGGCGGAGGCCCAGCACCTGCCCCGTCCGCTGGTGGCACGTCACGCCGTACCACAGCGACATGCCGGTGCCGGCGCCGGCGCACGGGCCGGGCGTGGTGACCCACTGGCTGAGCGGCTCCGGCGGCGCGCCCTGTGGCCCCCGCAGCGCCTCCCGGAACGCCAGCAGCGTGGCGGCCTCCGGCCCGGCCGCCGCGGCGAGGGGGAGCGCCGCCGCGGCCAGGAGGAGGAGGCACACGGCGACGCCGGCCATGGAGGCGGGCCGCGGGCGGGCGGGGGCTACCAGTGGTGGCGGCGAGGGGCGGCGCATGCGCGTGGCGTGGCGAGGTGGCTAAAGAACGGGAGGCGCGGAGGGGGAGGAGGGGAGGAGATTGCGAGGGGTGCGTGAGAGAGAAAGAGAGAGCAGCTAAGAATAGCGCGGGAAGCGTGTTGGTATTTGGCGGGAGGCTTAGACACCGAGGGAGAAGACAGCCGCTGGAGACTGCAACGTTTTCTTGTTCATGTCCACCCATGTGTAATTCTGTTTTCTTTTAGTTTCGGTTGGGACTCGACAGGTTTTGTTCTATGGCTTCGGCTTTTTTTATTAAGATTTAAATTTTACCTTGATTTTTATTAGCACGTTTTTCAAACAATAAAACGGTGTATCTTGTACGAGAACTTTTTTTATATAGAAGTTACTTTAAAATATCAAATGTATTCATTCATCAGATTTGTAACAATTAAAACTTAATTAATTATGTACTAATATTTTTTCGTTTTACGTACACCAACTTAATGTTTAACCGTAAATCTCTGTTCATGCTTATATGTAACATTTATGGGTAAATAGGATTTAAATCTTAGTGACTGGAGTTGTGCACCAACTCAAAACACCATACTGCTAGTGTTTTTCCCTTCTTGAGTGGTATTCCCTTTATTTTTTAATAAATACATCGTTAACTTTTAGAGATATATTTGACTCTTCATCTTATTTAAATCTCGTACAAAGTAATGCTTAAAAAACTTCTAATGGTAAATCAAATTACAATAAAAAAAGATAATTATATAAGTTTTTTAATAAGAAGGATGGTCAAATATATTAAAAAATCCACCATATATAAAAAACGGAGGTAGCATTTCGAGCGGAAAATAAATGGTTTTTTTACTCATGGTGAAGACAATAGACCTCCAGCAAAGCTCAATGGCTTAAAAAATATGACTTTTTATTTAAAAAATTACCTTTAAAAACATGATAATCTCTTGGGTTATACAATAGTTTGCATACTCTCAAACCATGCAATCTGCCAAGAATGCTGAGAAAGTTGTCTGATATTTCTTTTACCAGTCAAATTGTCATTCTCGTGTAATTAGGGGTGGTAATTGGCATAACATTTTACCCTAGACAATTTATGGGTTGGGTTGAAAATAGGTAAGGTTTAATTTTTATACATTTTTAATCTAAAAATATTTGAAAGCTAAATAGCTACGAATGAACCCATGAGTTTTGATCCATTACCACTCCTACATGTAGTCATATGTTACTGCTTACTGCTTATTGATATGTGTTAGACCCATATGTCAGCAAGCGGTACTGCACATACAGCACTTCGGTCAGTTTGTCCATCTAGCAGCACATCGGCAAGTTGTTCTCTTTTTTTACTTTTCTTTTTTTTTTTGTTTGAAAGCACATCGGCAAGTTTGGCTCTCCATTTTCACTAATTTTGCCAGTGACACATCGATCTGCATACCTTTAATGCTAAATTAATCACAACATTTTTACGTCTGGAAGCGAAATGCGCGACAAGCTTGGTTAATCACAAGAGATGTGCCCACCGACAAACGCGCTGTCTTAAAGAATTTCGTGCCGCCAACTCGCGCCCACGATTCATGAGAAATCACGAGTACGTGGCTCATGAATTATAGTATATACACACATAGAACATAGTCGCATACATCATGCAAAAAAAAAAAGTTATCGCACGACAAGAACGAGGCCTAGGGATAATTATATATGCGATTAGCAATAGTTGTAGATGATGTTGTTGCTGCTGGGATATGCCTTAAGTTGATATGCTTTTGTTCCCTGAAAATCATCTGAACTTGACAGCTATATATGCGCATTTCTATGTCATACAAAATGGTGGAATGTACCATGATTTTGGTAGTGATATTGCTGTTTTGACAGCAAATATTGGTCCGGGAAGATTCATTGGTTTATTCGACATGTACAGTAGAACTTCCACCGATTGTTCTACCTTCGAATCATAAATTATTCGATAATGTAAATATGTTGAGGAAAACTTACCGTGTGAAAACCTGAAAAAGCATGCACGTGGCCTGCCTAACTAGGAATTCTTCAGAGTTTAGTTCAGAGAGACTTTGACCGTAGTTGGACGAATGGTGTCAGCAGAGTTCACACTCTTTCAGTCTCAGATAATACAAAAAATTCCAGTTGATGGATACATGGGAACTAGGAAGCAGGTCAGATTTCCTACAGAAGAGTGCTGCCTATAAGTTCACTTTTCAACCAGAATGATCTGGTTCCGTCTCAGGGATCCAAAATTCAGATTTTTCAATTGCTGAATTATGTATATCTTGCTTTGCTCCAACAGGATGATGACTAATTTTGTTCAATCAACAATGAAGCACCTTTGTCTATTGAAATCCTCGTATCCAACATCAACAAGGCAGAGGCCATCTGGAGGCGCTGGGGGAGCAGTAGCGCGCCTGCAAGTGGCTTCCATCAGGTTCAGCAAAGCATCTTCTTCAGCACCAGCAGCTGCCTCCCTTATGGCGGTCGCAACAAGAACCCTAACCATCTGTTCAATGAAATTTAGTAATATTAACTAGAATTCGGGGGACGACTGGATAAATTACAATGCCACGAAACAGCTAGATGTATTACCTTGCGCAGAAACCTGTTTGCGACTAGTTCAATGCATATGGCCCTGGTGGTGCCTTCGTCACAGTTCTGCAAAAATTGGGAAAACGGAATGGAACATGATATTACCAGTTGAAATGATATATGTGCATGCAGAATGCTAATAGAAAAAAAAAACAGATCAGGGAGTTATCAACTGCATAGCCATGATGCTAAATTTTATGAGTCCACATATTATATTTAGTTTTGAGATCAGCAACTCTAAACTAACGATCCACAATTGCATACAAGTCATAATGCCATACTCAAGCTATGCCAATGTCCAGCAACTAAAGTTAAGCTTACAAACACGATACCACAAAATAATTAATTGTATGTAAAGATATCATAGCAGTACTAGAATGGAAGCATTGAGAAGAAACCAGATTCCTGACATACAATGTACATAGTATATTACCAGCAAAAGTTACACTGTTATTTTCTGGTTTAAAAGTTCAATGTATACTAGCATCACCTCATCAGCAGTGTGTAGTTTGACCATTGCAGCTCGAGAATGGAACATGAAACACTCTGTAGGTGGACCACTGCAAAACAACAAAACATCAACAGAAGTATTTTTTTTTGTTGAACTTGTTAGTAGCAAAATCTTTACTCTCATTGAGAGGATGGCGCTAGGAGAGTTGGGGCAATTTTCTGTCTATTTCTCATATGAAAGCCATACCATCCCGGGCACGTCCACTCCGACGCTAGCTCGTGTCGAGCACAGCCCGGTGGAGTTCGCTACTCCGCTCTCCCACGACGAGGAGCACATCGACGCATACCATGACGGCGAGCTGCTGCGGTACCGTACAATGGAGGACCTTCTCGGCAACCAGCCGGTACCGGGACTGGTGCCTCGTGACCTGGAGGCGCAATTGCACCTTGCGTGCGACGACGGTGAGCCTCGGTCTTTCGCAGAGGCCGAGAGACACGCGGCATGGCGTGCCGCGATGCAGTCGGAGATGGACACAGTTGAGGAGAACCGCACCTGGGAGCTTGCTGACCTCCCTCGTGGTCACCGCGCGATCACCCTTAAGTGGGTGTTCAAGCTGAAGAGGGATGAAGCCGGAGGAGATCGATTTCGACGATGCCTTCGTCCCCGTGGCACGGATGGAATCCGTGCGACTCCTTGCACTGGCTGCTCAGGAAGGCTGGTGCGCCCATCACATGGACGTTAAGTCGGCGTTTCTAAACGGCGACTTGAAGGAGGTCTACGTGCACCAGCCGCCGGGATTTGCGATCCCCGGCAAGGAGGACAAGGTGCTACGCCTGCACAAGGCCCTCTACGGCTTGCGGCAGGCACCGAGGGCGTGGAATGCCAAGTTGGATTCCACGCTCAAGGGGATGGGCTTCGAGCAAAGCCCGCACGAGGCGGCCATCTACCGGCGGGGCAGTGGAGGAAATGCCCTGCTGGTGGGTGTCTACGTCGACGACTTGGTGATCACCGGCACCAAGGATGCGGAGGTGGCGGCGTTCAAGGAAGAGATGAAGGCCACCTTCCAGATGAGTGACCTGGGGCCTCTCTCCTTCTACCTGGGGATCGAGGTGCACCAGGACGACTCCGGGATCACGCTTCGACAAACCGCCTACGTCAAGCGCGTCGTTGAGCTGGCTGGGCTCACCGATTGCAACCCAGCTCACTCCGATGGAGGAGAGACTGAAGCTGAGCCGCGACAGCACGACGGAGGAGGTGGACGCTACGCAGTACCGGCGTCTTGTGGGGAGCCTTCGCTACCTCACGGCCAGACTTGGCATTCTTCGTCGGCTACGTTAGTCGGTTCATGCAATGACCGACGACGGAGCACCAGCAGGCTGTGAAGAGGATCATCCGCTACGTCACGGGGACTCTCGACCACGGTCTCTACTACCCGAGGTGTCCTGACAAGGCACACTTCGTCGGGTACAGCGAAGCGACCACGCCGGCGACATCGATACCAGCAAGAGCACGAGCGGGATTCTCTTCTCTCGGCGAGTGCCTCGTTAGCTGGTAGTCGGTCAAGCAGCAGGCGGTGGCCCTGTCCAGCTACGAGGCCGAGTACATAGCGGCCTCCACCGCTTCGACCCAGGCACTCTGGCTTGCTCGACTGCTTGGTGATCTCCTCGGCAGACACTGGAGCAGTGGAGCTCAAGGTGGACAGCAAGTCCGCTCTGGCCCTGGCAAAGAACCCCGTTTTCCACAAACGGAGCAAGCACATCCGGGTGAGGTACCACTTCATCCGAAGCTACTTGGAGGAAGGAAGCATCAAGGCAAGCTACATCAACACCAAGGACCAGCTTGCGGACTTGCTCACCAACCCTCTTGGGAGGATCAAGTTCCTCGAGCTCTGCTCCAGGATCGGGATGGCCCAACTTTCTCACAAGACGACGCCCAAGACTTAGGGGGAGAATGATAGAATAAGTCTTGTGGTTGATTAGTCTAAATCTTTGCATTCTTTTTGCTTTTTCAGCCTTTAGGATGCTCTAGCTTTTCAGCTTTTAGGCTGTTTTAGAGGACATCTTCACTTTCGGTTGTAGAGGACATCATCTTCACTTTCTGTTTTAGAAAATTGCCTCTGATACCAGCGAACTCCACCGGGCTGTGCTCGACACGAGCTGGCGTTGGAGTGGACGTGCCCGGAGGGGTGGCTGTGGGTGCTGGAGTGCGTGGGGTCGCCAGCTGTGGTGGTGTCGACGAAGGACTCGTCACAGTCGAAGTTGTGGCTCGAGGGTGTCGCTGCCGGAGTCGGTGGAGACTCGGGGACTGGGGTAGGCACGCTCGGTGAAGAAGAGCTGCCTACTCCCCCAGCTCCCTCGAAGTGGACGTACTCGACAGTGAAGTCGTACGTCGGAGTCGAGCCGTCATCCACCGCCTTGTCCTATGCCCACCCTCGCCCTTCGTCGAACACGTCGCGCGCCGTGCGCACACGCTGTCTCCGGGTCGAGAATGCGGTAGGCCTTCGAGCCCTCCGCGTAGCCGATGAACACCCCTGGGGTGCTCCTGTCGTCAAGCTTGCCGGTGTGGCCGAGCTCCTTGGCGAACGCGAGGCAGCCGAAGACCCGCAGGTGGGAGACCGCCGGCTTGCGCCCATGCCAAGCCTCGTACGGTGTCCTGCCGTCGAGGGCCTTGGTAGGCGAGCGGTTGAGGATGTAGACGGCCGTCACCACCGCCTCTCCCCAGAAGATGGCCGAAATCCCCCTTTGCTTGAGGAGAGCCCGAGCCATCCCCACAACCGTCTGGTTGCGCCGCTCGACGCCGTTCTGCTGTGGCCTGTACGGCGCGGTGTAGTGGCGCTGAATGCTCGACGCCGCCATTGTCGGTGCGCAGCACGCGCAACTTGCGGCCGCACTCCACCTCCGCAACAGCCTGCGCGCGCCTGATGGCGTCCGCAGTCTCTCCCTTGCTGCCGAGGACCATCACCCACATGTAGCAGGAGAGATCGTCGACGAGCAGCAGGAAGTAACGTCGTCCTCCTGGTGTGGCCGGTGTCACTGTGCCACACAAGTCCCCGTGCACGAGCTCGAGCCACTCCTTGGGTCGAAAGCTCGTCTGCTGGGGAAATGGGAGCCGCCTCTGCTTCGTTAGGACGCAGACGTCGCAGAGCTGCTCCACGTGGTCAAGGCACGGCAGGCCTCGCACCATCTCTTTGGCACTGAGCCGCTTCAGGGCCTCGAAGTGGAGGTGCCCGAAGCGCTCGTGCCACTGCCACGCCTCATCGTCCCGACGAGCGACGAGGCACACCGGTTGTGCCACCTGCACACTGAGGATGTAGAGTCGATTGGTGCCTCTGGTTACCTTGGCAAGAACGCGACGACGGCGATCCCAAATCCTCATGACTCTGTGCTCGACCAACACACGTGAGCCGTTCGCATCTAGCTGTCCCACGCTAATGATAGAGTTCCTCAAGCGGGGATGTAGTAGACTCCGGTGAGCAGCCTGTGCTCACCTGACTTGGCGGTGAAGGTGACGGAGCCGACACCCTTGATCTCCACGCCGGAGGCATCCCCAAACTTGACGGAGCCTCGGGCGCTGAAGTCAAGCTCGGTGAAGAACTCCCGCCAGCCAGTCATGTGATGGTTGGCGCTGGTGTCGAGGTACCACCCATCAGTCTTGTCGTTGCTGGAGCCGTCGCCGAGGAAGGCGTGTACCTTCGGCTCATCGAGGTGGAGGAAAGCCGCTGCGGCCGGTGCCGCTGGAGATAGCTCGATGCTTGCGTGTGCCAGGAGCAGACCCGGCTCTTCCTCCTCCACCTGTGCGACGTGGGCCTGGCCGCGTCGTGCCTGTGACAGTCTTTGGCCCAATGGCCAAGCTTGCCACAGTTGCGGCAGGCGTCGTCTCTTGCCGGCTTGTGGTTGCTGGCGGCGTCGCCTTGGGCGCCTCTGCGAGCGCCATCCTCGGCGCGTCTTCGCGCCCACCACAGCTGGACGCCTCCGCGTGCCTTGCGCGGCTTGCGGCCACCTGTCGAGGGAGAGGACCCCCCTTCCTCCCGTCACCCTGACAGGCCTCCCACTGCTCCCGAGTGAGATGGAGCTTCCCGCCAATGGTGACAGGCCCCGAGAGAGGCTGTGGCTCGTCGCTGTCAACGACCTTGAGGCGACCTATCGCCGCCTCGATCGACATCGTGGAGAGGTCCAGCAGAGACTCGATCGAGCGAGCAATCTGCTTGTACTTCTCTGGGACGCACCGGAAAAGCTTCTCGACAGCTCTCTCCTCGTCGTAGGTGTCGTCGCCGTACTGCACCATCTTCTGCAGCAGAGTGTTGAGACGAAGGGCAAAGTCATCAACGTCCTCACCTGGCTTGAAGGCCAGGCTCTCCCACTCCTTGCGAAGCGCCTGTAGTGTGGACTTACGAGCGCGGTCGCTGCCAATGCGTGCCGCAACGATGGCGTCCCAGGCCTCCTTGGCAGTCCGCTTCTAGGAGAGCGAGAACTGCATCTCGGGCGGGACTGCAACGATGAGGGCATCCAGCGCCCGTCGATCCTCGTCGTAGTCGACGTCGCCGTACCGAACTGCCTCCCACATGTGCCGCACCTAGAGCCTCACCCTCATGACCGCGGCCCACTCGACGTAGTTGGTCTTGGTAAGGGTAGGCCACCCACCGCCGGGGCCGACTTCCCTGATGATGGCCTGAATCCCGTGGTGTCCACGGTACCGGTCCGGGGAGGGAGAGACGCGTCGCCTATAACAGCCCCGATCTCCGTCGACCCAGCCGTTGCTGCCGGGAGCACCGCCGTCGTGCGCACCCCTGCCAGGGGGTCCGCCAACGCGTCCAAGCCCGTCTGGGCTGCCGCCACCGCGCGCGCTCCCGCCAGGAACGCCGCCGGCACGTCCACGCCCGGCTGGGCTGCCGCCACCGCGCGCATGGGTTTGTGCAGCTACCCACTGCTCCACCCGCTCACGAGCTGCCTCTCTCGTCAGCTCATCAGCGGGGATGTCGTAGGCGAAGACAGAGCTACTGGAGCTACTGTCGCACAGAGCCTTGAGCTCTGCCGCCGCCGCACGCGCTGCATCCCCCGCTGCCGCTGCTTCCACTTCCACCCTTGCCGCCGCCAGCCTTGACGCCCTCACTGCCATCGCAGCAGTCTCTGCCACCGCTCGCTCGCGCTCCTCTGCCGCGGCGAGCTCGGCCTCCTGCCGGAGCCGCACGCTCGAGGCGAGCGAGCGCTGAGACTGTCCTGCGGACATGGCACGCTACGGGGGGGCTGCTGCGTGGGGAGGAGGCTGCCTCTGACGAGCTGCGTCAGCGCAGGGGAAGGATGAGCAGGAACAGCTGGTGTTCCTGCTGCCGGCTGAGGACAAAGGGGAGCTCGGGAAGGGGATGAGCAAGAGATGTCTAAGCTACAGGATAGAATGGCTCTGATACCACTTGTTAGTAGCAAAATCTTTACTCTCATTGAGAGGATGGCGCTAGGAGAGTTGGGGCAATTTTCTGTCTATTTCTCATATGAAAGCCATACCATCCCGGGGAAGGGTGGGATACATATTTATAGTAGTAGCTAGCTGGCTGCAGCTAGTCTAGAGCATCCAGTCAAGATGTTGTCCTCTAAAACAGAAAGTGAAGATGTTGTCCTCTAAAACCGAAAGTGAAGATGTTGTCCTCTAAAACAGCCTAAAAGCTGAAAAACTAGAGCATCCTAAAAGCTGAAAAGCTAGAGCATCCTAAAGGCTGAAAAAGCAAAAAGAATGCAAAGACTAGACTAATCAACTAGACTAATCAGCCACAAACTTATTCTATCAGAACTTGGTGGCGAGCATAAAAATAGTGACATGGCCATCTACAAGGAAAACAATAATGTTATCTTCCAACAAAGATGAACAAATATGTCAGGCTTAGGTGATTAAATTATTATAAAACTGCAAGAGAACCACTTTTGATAGTTGAAAAATACACAAATACACAATAGTTAGAAACTTACACACTTCGTGAAGCTTGTGTATCACGTGCAAACATCTTGTAAGATAGTGATTTTCCTTCCAGTTGTCTAATGATTTTGTCAACCTTACCCACATCAAAGCTTTGAGGTTTTATGTTGCACTCAGAACCCTCTACTATTTTAGAGGACTGTTCTTCCCCTGAGATTGGTTTTACATCCTCGTCAAGAGGAAATATATACAGGTATCTCCTCCATTTGGCTGCAAAATTAGGGTGAAATTCACGTGAGACCTGCAAATTGCCATCTGTTAATAACAAGCGTAGCATCACCCATGGTGGATGTCTTGACATTCTAAGAACTTTACATGAAAAATGAACAATTCTACCACTAGCAGCAATACAGCATACATATCAAGTGCAGTCATATATTCTGAAAAAGTAAAAGAAAAATACCTGTGACACATGCAAAGGTCTTAGTTTATCTGGTGCAGCCTTGTTTATTGCATCCTTAATATCACTAGACTTTACATCCTTCCTCCATGTATCTAAGGAAATTAGAAGTAAATACACATGTCAGCTATCAGGAGAAGTAATGTATCTAGAACCATGGTGTATCTCAGCATGCCATTAGAGTCAATTTCTCAGATAAGTACACAAGGATTGTCTATTGATTTGTGCAAATGAGTTATTCATGTCATACCAAATGAAATGAATGGCATGTATTGGTGGAGTTAGTCAAATAAGAAGGCTAGCAGTTCATTGCACGTAGGTCAGAGTTCTGCACTGCTATATCTCCAGGCTATACTTCTTTGATAGGAAAACAGTAGTGTATTTGGTTTGACAAATTGTTGTGTTAATGATTTGATAATCAGAAGAAAATAACTTGTTTAAATGCTTCTGTAAACAAAGCAAAATTTTCAAAAAAATCTAGAAAATAACTGCACATAAGCTGTTCTTGAGAAGTAGTCCCCCCATCCCAAAATATAAGGAACTTTAGAGTTGGCCACAGATATGATGGTTGTGATTGGTTGAGATGAGGAAATAGGTGAAGAAACTAAATGGGGGATGGGTGTGATTGGTTTAGAGGTGGAAAGGTAGCTATATTTTGGGACAAATTTTCAGTGCTAAAGGTAGCTAAATTTTGGAACAAAGGGAGTAGTTTGCAACATAACATGTTCATAAATGTGAATAACTAGTTGAAAGGCCATTGAAAAACAATAGTGTGTTCTCAGGTGCAACTAACAAAATGAGCAAACTTGCTGAAGGGCAGTCACCCCTTTGTCCGTGCGCCCAGCAACAACAGCACAGCCTTCTAATGGCAATGATCTTGCTTCAAGTTGTTTAGCTTTCTTCTCGTCAACAAACTGGCCAAGTTGTTTTTCCACTAACCTGCAAGAAATACAGAGTGCAACAAATAGCCATCAGTCGGTTTACCCTATCTTGACTGTTGCGATGCAAAGAAAGTGATGAGTAAAAGAGCCGGATATGTCTGTAAAACAAGCTCATGGAAATAAGATAACTCCATATTCTCATAATTCTTACCCTTGAACAGTGTTGAGGCCAGGCTGCTTCTGCCAACCATCAAATGACCCCCCATGATATGAAAGGACAATCTTGAAGGTTACTCTTTCCCATCTTCCTCCTCGATCTTTGGATGATTTAGTTGATGTTTTTTTTTCTGATGGTGCTGTGTAATCTTCTCCATTAGTATCAAGGCAGTAACCATTCTGTTGAAGAAAAATCCGATAAATCTTACTGAAACAAACTAAAAGTTCTAGAAACGAGCCTGCACCAACAAATTCCAAAATCTAGTCTATCCTCCAAGAAAAATGTCTTCACCCAAAAGATTTCGATCTCTAAAACGATGTGTACTACTTAGATAGGGAAAGTACCAACATTTGGCACAGTAAGAGGAATTGCAACTAACACTAACACATATTTTCCCCTTCCCATTTACCAAACGCGAAGAACCACTACCTCAGGGTTTCACATGGATAATTAAAAGAAAAATCTCATTCCTTCTCACCTCATACTTCCCAAACAAATCGGCAAGCCCCGTTGCCCCGGCACCGGTGCGCACAAGCTCGGCGTAGAAGTCGACCACCCTGCTCCACGGCCGCGCGTACATGTACTCGTAGCTCTCCCTGCCGCCCCAGTGCGCAACCAAAACCAAAACTGTAATCACTCAAGCTGCAGCCGCAGATTAAGCCCTAGACGATGGAGGAAGTGAGGCGAAGGGGGGAAGTTACTTGGCTGTCCACCGGAGGTGGTGGCACGCGTCGGTGTGGTTGTAGTGCGCGTGGTCGTCTCCCTCCACCGCCGCCGCCGCCGAGGAAAACGCTACAGCCGGAGCTGGCTTCGCCGCCGCCGCCGCCGTCGCCATGAGGGGCCGGAGCTTCGCGAGCATGTACCCCGACTCGATGCGGTTTTCTTTTTCTTTTTCTTTTTTTTACTTTATTTGGCAAATTTCCTTTCCTACATCAGGTCAGTGTGTTTCCTTTACATGGGTACAAGAAAAAAAAGGCTGCTATATGTTATATACAACGAGATTCCGTACAGATAGAATGATACTCGTTAGGTATCAACCGATACCCATCAGAGACTGCTATATGTTGTATACAACGAGATTCCAGACAGAATGATACCCGTTAGGTATCAATTAATACCCGTCAGGTATCAACTGATACCTTATCAGTACCAGCTGATACCCTATTGATACCAGTTGATACCCGTCAGTACCAGACCTGGTACCAACCGGATATCAGATCTAGGCTGAGAGGGGAAGAGAAGAAGGGATGGAGATGGTCACCGACGTAACTACAATGAGGGTGGCGCTGCTCTCTGTCCTCCCTAAGCGTGATTGCGGGGCTCCCCATCTTCCCTCATCACAATCCCAGATAAGAAGGGGGAGCAACAGGATGCTCCCCCACATCCTCCCTCCCTGCAATCGTAGACAAAGAGAAGGAAAAGGAGCATCCTTCGGAAGGTGGAGGTCTTGGGAGGATCTCACCAAACACCAATGGAGATCCTCCTCCTCGATTCGGTTGCCGGCGGCAAATAGGGATCGCAGCCACAGTGGACTGGCTCCTAGCGGCAGCGGACTGGGAGCACAAGGCTAACCCGATGTACAACAACTTCTTCATGCTTATGTGTATGTGAGGGGGTGGAGGACGAGGTGAGCAATGGGTGACGTTGAGGTCAAGGGTAGGTGGAAGAAAGCGAAGCAGTAATTTTGGGAGGTGGGTCCTAATGCGTGAATCGTGATGAAAACAGGGGCAAGCAATCCCGTTGGAATGCCTGTAGCATTCTCGTAAAAATAAAGAAAAAAGGTGTTTTTGTCTATTTAACTGAAAGTCTAGATTATTGTAGAAGTCCAAATTCTTTATCCTTATGTTTAGCATCAAAATTGTACGTGTTTAGTAATAGTTTTTAAATAAAGAGATAGGCAATTTAAATCCGTGTCAGTTTGGTTACCTTTTTGTTGTAGCTGTGCAACTGCAGCTCCAAATCAGTAACAGTTTTATGTGCCTTGCTTGGTTGAAGCTACAATCGCAGCAATCCCTACGAAATTTAGAGAATTTAAGTTGAATTGGAGTTATACAACTCTTAAGGTGTGTTCGTGAGGAGATGCTGAGAATCTCTTTCTCATGCATGAAAAAACAGGGTTGATTAATTAAATCTTATCTTTAAAAACTTGAAAATAGATTAATATATTTTTTAAATAATTTTTCTATGGAAACTTTTTATAAAAAGCACACCATTTGAAAGTTCGGTAAGCACTGAGAAAACGAGAGTAGAGGTTGACATTAGAACATAGCCTTAGCTTCTGTTTTTCATATATGAAATTATATTTTGTATATAATAAAGTTTTGTTTTGTTTTCTTGATTAATGTGATAATTTCTAGACCTTTAGGCCTTCAGAGTGGTGACTTTTTTTCTGAGCTATTCTTATTATATAATATAATAGATAGATAGATTTAGGGAGCAATTATGAATTGCTACTTCATTCAGGCATAGTACTACTCTATAGTATCTGACATTCCTAATAATTTTCAGATGGGCAGTGGAAACAAGAACCATACAAAAACAAACTGTCATCAAACGGACACTGATTCATCTTGTATTTTTCCCATCTTCTTGTTGATTTCCTGTAGAACTTTACCAGGTTTGCAAGGAGAACAGCATATCATCATCATCTATACAGGTAAGTCAAAAACACTCGAACAACAACGACACTGACACATCGATTCTGATGTGGATCTTCTTCCCAGAGAACGGTTTCAAGTTTACAACACGAACTTTTCGTCGCGGCAGGCATCTCACATTACAATGCTTTCCACAACGCTCCTCTCTACATACAATTGCTAGTCGGAACAAGAAGAAACCTAACGAGGTAGAGTTCTTCCGCCATCAGAAAAAAATTTAACACCAACTTTGACTCTGATCGATCTTGACAACAAGATGGATGGATGGCAATGCGAAATCGCCAGTAGCGAAAACTTGAATCGTCATCAAAAACTTGTGTGTGACTTTTATATCTTGTACAAATCCTCGTCCGGTGGATCCTTTATGCTTCCATCTCTGGAAGGGGATGACAATGCCTCCAGGCCTGGCTGCTGGCCATCAGAGTCTGGAGATGGGATGTACAGCTTGCATTCCAAAGACGGCTCGCTCTTGCTCCGGCCATTTCCTGGCCGTGTTCTCCTGCTCTGAGGCACAGGTTTTCCGTTTACCGGTGCTGGTGCCATGGTGACTGTTTTTGCTGCTGGTTGTTCTTGTTTTGCCTTCTCCGGCTCAACGCTCTCCGTAGGGTCCTTTGCAACCTCGTAGAGTGTCACTGCACCCGTCATGCAGTTCTGCAAGAGTATGTCTTGGCATTCAGGCATGTTTTGCACAGCCTCAAAGGTCTCAACAACCTGGCTCATGGTGGGTCGTCCTTTGGGATTCTGGCTCAAGCATCGGTAAGCAAGGCCAGCCACCTCAATGGCAGCCTTGGTGGAATATTGCCCTTCCATTCTTGGATCGATAATCCTGAACAACTTCCGATTGTGAACGAGGAGGGGACGTGCCCATTCAACTAGGTTGTGCTCACGGCTAGGCCGGCTCTTGTCCACAGCCCTCCTGCCAATGATCATCTCGAGAAGGACAACACCAAAGCCATAAACATCACTTCGTGCTGTCAGATGGCCTGCAACAGATCAAACTGGTTAGAATAACAATTTAACAGACATGAACATTGCCAACTACAATGATATGCATATTCATACTTAAGAACATAAATGCACTCAAGAATGAAAGGGTTGGCATTCTAACAATAGAGGGAGATTCCGTTGCTCACCTGTCATGACATATTCAGGAGCTGCATAGCCATAAGTACCCATGACCCGAGTTGATACATGGGTTTGGTCTCCACTAGGTCCAGTTCGTGCTAGGCCGAAGTCTGACAGCTTGGCATTATAATCCTGCAGAGGTGACACAGGGTGAGACTGCGTCAGTATCATAAGATAATCTTCAACATATAACATCCAAAGATCTGAAATAAGATATTTAGATCAGTATTCCTTGTGCAGAGTTGTATGGTTTAATTGGATGGATGAGGGCACACATAAGGTCTACTATTCATAAATACTGATGCCACAGCATGTGAAACTATGGAGGAAGAACAGGACAAATAAATGATTGATCATGTGTTTCATTTGGAATCGTCCTTACAGACTACAGTTGCATCTTGGCAATAGAAATATCAGAAAAAGATTCACAAATAAGTAAAGTACAAACATAAAAACATCATCACTGCATGGCTTGGAAATGAGATACACTTTTTGCTGTGTCGCACTCACACTAATAAATTGAGAATATAAAAAGATTTCAGTTGAAATATCAGTGGTAAACAGGAATTTGTTGAAGAGCTGGTGGGACCAGATCCAAACTGGTATGTTATTGAGATCACTGACATTTAGAATCTTACTGCTGAATGAATTGAATCATTCATCAGAAGATTTGGTAGTTTTGACCTTGCTGGCAGCAATTGAAACCACCATGACAGTTTGGAGGGCAAGCACTCCACACTATTCTATCGCTACTTCAGAATCTTGGATTCTGTAAAGACAGTTATGGCTAGCATGTAGGCTAAGTTATCCGGTCAACTGTTCGTTCTGTGATTCCAAGAGTTCAGAACAATGTAGGAAATGGAATCTTGTCTAGGTTGGAAAAAACAACGTTGCTCCTCTATAGCCTGATTAGATGGAATTCCTATAACAAGTGATTGAAACAGGGTAATGATATCAAAGTATTCAGATAGAAGTACGAACCGCATCTAACAAGATGTTTGATGTTTTGAAATCTCGATATATAATTGATCTCTCAGCTCCGTGAAGATATTCCAGCCCCCTTGCAGCACCTAGAGCAATCTTCATTCGAGTAGACCATGGCATATTAAGGCAAACCCCTGTTATCAATTATCATACGAGCAAGAAGATAAATCAGCGAAAGTTTCCTTTAGCATGAGAAAATGCATGTTCTCTCAATAGATCAATCAAATGAGCAAGCCATGCAGCAAGAAAATTATTTCTTCTTTTTTCACTAGTAGCGTAGTTAGTATGTGCATGCAGATTGTAGAATCAACCAAACAGTTCAATTCAGACACTTCCTCAACTGGCCAACATGATGATACAGCAGGTAAATTAAATAGCTAGT
The DNA here is from genome assembly GCA_000573905.2 of Oryza punctata. Classification (NCBI taxonomy): domain Eukaryota; kingdom Viridiplantae; phylum Streptophyta; class Magnoliopsida; order Poales; family Poaceae; genus Oryza; species Oryza punctata. The sequence continues at coordinate 34,134,495 of CM002493.2, forward strand.
TGGGACTTAGGAGAACTTCAAAACATATACTGATCATCATCGTTTCAAAAGAAAATCCTTTATTTTTGAAAATTACATGGAGGGAATGGGTACACAGATACAACTAGATTGTATATAGTGGTCACTACTCATTATATTAAATTGCACCAGTAAATTGAGCACTGAAAGAAATATAAGTGTGAATGCATTTATATTAATTCTACTGATAGAGCTGCTCATCTTGTTGAAAATAAATTAGTGTTTTTGTTCATGCAGCGTGCACCAAACTGACCATTTTCCTTTTTACTTTTGCAAATGCAAAAATAATACACATGTTGCAGGTTCCACTGCCATGGACAATGACCATTTAGTAGGGTGGGAGTGGTAATTGTCAGGAAGGGAAGGGTCAGCTTACGGCGAAAAAGATGCTTTTCAAGGCTGCCGCAAGCCATGTACTCGTAAACAAGCAGTCTATGAGAGCCCTCACAACAATACCCGATCAGTTCGACTAGATTTGGATGGCTAAGTTGTCCAAGGTAGTTGACTTCTGCCTGGAAACAAATAAAAAACTATTAATATCTGATATATGCTGTTGAATCAAACACCAATCAGTATATAAGTACTCTTTTAGTGTCCTTGCTTACAAGGTAACTAAGTCAAGTAATACAGAAACTACGATAAAAAAAACTATTATAATGATTAAATTGAATCATAAAAATCTAATTAGCTGATGCAGGCTGATAGACTTGTGTAAAGTTTATCATGGTTTCAAGAAAAAATGAAATAAAGCAATGATACTTACCAACCATTCCTTGTCACCCTGAAATCCCTCTGGATTTAATTCTTTCACAGCAACTTGTGTGGATGGAAAGCCCGCTCTAACATTTTCATCAATTACACCTTTGTAAACAACACCAAACCCACCCTCTCCAAGAATTTGGTCAGGCCGGAAGTTTTTTGTGGCTGCTCTCAGTTCATTATATGTGAAAATATTAACATTTCCGTATCCTTCTATTTGCAGGTCCTCCACATCTTTTGGAGGGGCAAGAACACTTGCTGTAGCTTTAGAATCAGATTTGCATTTCCTTAACCCATCTGGCCCACCAGCTTCTGCTTATAGAATTAATAGAAAAGAAAATACATCAGGGAATAATCAATGCCATACGAAAATTAAGAGCTACAATGTGGCATGGTTATTTTGCCTTAGTACTTTAGTTTTTAATTCATAATTGCCCCCATACAGCTCCTGCTGTGCAGTCTCTGTAATGTTGTTGTGCATTATGTCAAAATGATAATCTGATAAGCATGACATCTTAGTTTGTAAATACCGCATCATGAATCAGTGCATAATCAAAGGGATAACCCGTGTGTACTAAAATCTAAAGTCGAGGCATGTTAATGAAGTTGAATTGACAAGGAATGTATAGCCTGCAGGCAGTAAAGATTAAATAATCGCAGAATGCAAGAATTGTTTTGGGTCCTCCCAAGTTCACTCTATAACAGTCATTCTACACTGATCAGGCTAACTTACATATCATCAATTTATTTAAAGATGGCAAAACGATTTTACTGTAAGAATAAAGGGCGATAAACTTGATAATAATCCTGCCCAAAATGGTGTTCATCTTCTAACTTAAGAAACATGTATGCCATCGTGTCCACCTACTAACTTAAGAAACATGTATGCCACCGTGTCCACCTACAATGTCATTTTGCAATAGCTCTACAGCAACAAAAGTCTCATTGATCATCCTCATTCAATTGGCAGGTCGTGAATGCGCAGCTAAAAAGCCATGACATGACAAGGAAAGATCCCAATTTAATTTGGTCTCTCAAAAATTCTAGAATAGCTCCAAACACGCATTTGCTGCTCATGGCCCTATATGCAGGACAGCATATGTCATCTCTTCCAGTCTCTGAACAAGAATCTTCTATGAGAACAGACTGCTTACATCTAAGTTGTAGGGTTACTCAATACCTCCATCGAACCAACTTAAAATCTTCTACTAGCAACTTTGTCGATGTAGTTCAAACCAAAATATGAGCTAAATTTGACCTGCTGCAGTTTGACTTTTCAGGAACCGTGCTTAAGAGTTCACACTGCAAATTTCATAGACAACATACCAGTACATCATAATATTGTGTCCTCCACTGGCCATCAAAGAGCAAAGTTGTACCATGCAAGTTTTGTCTTTGTCAAAGAAAAAGAGAAGCGAAGCTACAGATAGTGGCCTGAATGTAACGATGTCCAATCAAGATGAAACTTTTAGCACTCCTCAACATGCATGGCATTCCTCACACTCGACACTCAGTTACAGAAGAATCAAACATCAACGAAGCGATGCCTAAAAACCCGAATTTTCAACATGAGTTACTAACTTACATGATAACCCCAGAGAAAAAACTGATCCTGTCGGAACTCTCACATAAACGCGACCAAAATTCTCGCTCAAAAACCAAATCTTCTACAGCTGAATATACACTGAAATCCATACCCCCCCAATATGCCCAACAACCCGTTCCATCTCTCCAAACCCACAACTAATTCACAACCAAATTACTAAACTTCACCTTCCATGCAACATGAACACAGCTACTACTACAAGCAAAGCACACATCAGAGATAGTAAGATATAGCTGGAGGCAAGAACACGAACACGAACCTGTCTTGCCCTGGAGCCGGTGCTCCTCCAGCGAGAAGCATCCGCCCATGGGAGCCCCCAATACTGCGCCTTCCACTCCAATCCGCCCCTACTCCCGCCTCCCCATCGCCAACCTCCTGCCAGATCCACGCCCCCACCTCCCAAGAACACACCACCACTACCACCAACCCAACCCAACCCAAAACCAAGCCCGCGCACCAACCCGGAAATTTCGCCCGCACCGACTCCGCCGCTTGGGTGGGCGGAATTGCTCCGCCGCCGCTGCCCTCCGACCGCCGGTGGATGGGTGGATTCGCGCGCAACCGTCGCCGAAATTTCTGGTGCGTTCTTGGAGAAGAAGAAGAAAAAAAAAGGAGGTTTGGATTAGCTGTGCCAGAGGGAAGAGAGAGTAAAAGGAAGCTGCTTTGGATTAATAAATGCAAGCAGGGGAAGCAACTGGGGAGCTGAGCTGAGGTTTTTTTTCTTTTCTTGTTGCTTTATGGTTGGAGGGGCTTGGAGTTCTTGGGGGTTTGATTAATGTGATGCACGGTTGAAAAGAGGATTTGTCTGTGACAGTGGTTTAGTTTGGGTTTTAGTTAGGATGGCATCATTGTCAATTGGTTATTAGGTGATATATGGCCATATGGGTTAATTTGGTGTAAAATATACATATCAGGTTTGCTAAAAATATAGCATCATATTTTTTTAGTTAATTTTACTCTCTCTTTTTTCTCTTTATGTGATTGATCTCCTGTACGTATATATGCTTCCGCCACCATCCGCCATATGTTAGGCTATATAAATGTGTAGAAATGATATGATTTTTGACAAGTCACCATCTATATCTTATATGCAGGTTCTTTTCAGGATAACATACTGGTTTCGATCTTAGGCGTAACTACTAATGTGTGAGAAGATATCGAGTTAATAAAAATTGCATGTCACAATCTTGAATGAACGGTTATGTAGCTTTTTGTCAATTTTGAATAGAGATTCACAAATAAAATTCAATAATTTTGTGGATTTTATTTGTTATAGATGTCTTTAGTAGTTGGTGTGTGCTCATGTTTTCTTCTAGGCGTGTGTTTTTATATCTTCATGAATTGGTGTAATAATTGGCTGTAGCTCTTTGAGCAAAGGCTGGGATTTTATTTCCATTATCTTAAAAAAAAAGGTATATATGCTTCAATCTCTCATATTTCCTTTTCTAAGTAGGTAATAAATTAATTGTCATCTTAATTCTCTTATACGTTGTGGGGTTAGAAAAATTATAATGTGAACCATTTTAAATTTTCGGTAAAAGCTAGGCCCATTTACCCTTTTCTATAGAAAAGAGAAACTACAGTATAAATATTTGAGACTTACTATGTAGGTTTTAAAATCTACAATGTAATTATAATATAAGTAAAGATAGTGTAGAAATAATTTAATTGTTTTTTCTTTTAGAAAAAATGGCGCTATACCTATGGGTATGGTTTTGTACAATACATTAAAAAAAGATTAGACTGATAACTATATATGCATGCAATATGTTTTGTCCTTTTAGCTTATACTTTAAGCTAAAAATAAATAAGGATAACAACATGATAAAACAACATACGACCGATTTGGTCATATATGTTCATTTCAACATCTGAGACGTATAAGGTTAGATAAATAATTGGTGTCAAATATCAAACCATCAAATATGTGCATGTTTATATTTTTGACAGATTGTTTCAAATGCTTAAATTTAATTAGCCAAGGAAATATCATATACATGACACGTATGGCTAAAATCACGAATTTAACACGATCAAAAAGACACAAGAACAAAGTAGGTCTTTGTAACAAATCTGCATTCGTTGGTTGGGGATAGGAACTAAATCATTTCTATCTGCGACTGATTTATTAGTGCATGATTAATTAAGTATTAAAATTTTAAAATATAAATTAATATTATTTTTTAAAACAACTTTCATATAAAACTTTTTTTTAAAAAAAACGATTCGTTAAACATTTAATAAACGTGTGTGTGAAAAACAAATTATATGAGTTGGGAAAAAAGTGGGAAGAATTAATGAGTTTCCGAGGGACGGAATTCCCTGTGCTGTGATGCCCTTTCGAGTTTTGACAATGGCACCTGAAAATGGAAGACTAGCAACACCACCAGACCGTCGGTTGCATTTGCATTGCAAATTTTGCAACACTGCAAAATTAGCTGTTGAACCAACCTACCCAAATACTCCACGAAACGGCAGAAAAAAAGAATGCCCAACAGCAACAGCAACACAGCTCCACTCAACTCTACGAGACGCAAAACAAGGGGCCGTTTCCGTGTCCACTGTCCCGGTGCAGCGCATGTCCCCGATTCCAGGTGCTCACAGGATTTGTTTTTATCATCAAACCAATCGATCGATCGATCGCCACCAATCCATCCATCCACCGTGCGTATCAATCATTTTCTTGGCCACCATCACCATATGTTTGGTGTTTTTCAGAGACGCAATTTGGTGCGGGGAAAAACAACGTGATTGGCATGGACTTGGTACGCCTAAATCCGAACCAAATCCAAGACACCACATGGGCTCGAGGCGTACGTCCACATGGGAGCTTGTTTTTTCTGGTATTCGTTGTGTATTGTACTAGTATTTTTGCTCTGCTTTGGGAACGAGTTGTTTTCTGGTTGCCAAAGCTGCGAGATCCAGGTTTGGAAGGTTCCATCGAATGATTAAGAAAATGGCAGGGGATCGCTTGAGTGGGCAGCATGAATCAATCAACCACCGTGTCAAAGTGTTTCTCCACTCGGTTTTGTGCGCCTTCCAATCACATATCCTCCCACTAACTCCATCAGGTTAATTACACAACTAATTACAAGATGGCAGCTTCATCACTGCAATAACTCGAAAATCTACTCTTTGGGAAAAAACATCATACTGAAATCTTTTTTTTTAAAAAAAAGTTCTGATGGTAGAGTAGATACGAAACCGATCCGGACTGGGTGAGGAGGACGCGGAAATGGAGGATTTTCTGGGCGGAAAACGCCCAAAAAAGAGGTCGCCACCGCACACGCGCGCACGCGGTTTCTCCCCCTTTTGTCTTCGCTCTGCTCGCCCTTCTCCCGGTCCCCCGCGTGCCGACCCCTTTCACTTCCCGTCTCGTCTCGTCGCGCCGCGCAATGCAATCTGCCTCGCACGCACACGCACGACGACGTACGCCACCTGCCAAAGCGCCAACCCAGCGACGAACCGGCGCCGCCGATTTTATTACATCGTAGTAGACCTGATCGAGCACTTTACACGTTTGCCTCGGAAGAAAACGTAATACTACATTAAAGGTTTATCACTCCCTCCGTTCCCTCCGTTACAGAATATAAGCATTTTTAGAGTTGGATACGGTTATTAAGAAATTAGGTAGAATTAAATAAGAAATGGTTGTGATTGGATGAGAAGTGAAGATAGGTGGAAAATTTGAATGGTGGAGAGTTGTGATTGGTTGAGAAGAGAATGTTGGTTTAGAAGTTGTTATATTTTAGGATAAATTCTAGAGGTTAGAAGTTATTATATTTTGCGACGGAGGGAGTAGTTCTTTTACATTAAAACTTTGGAAGTTACGGTATATTTATCGAGGAACTCTTATATAATTGCTCTAAATAGATACAAACTGGGTAGTTTCGGTTGTTTTGCTAGTGCAGAATAATGCAGACCTCTCAAGAAACGCAGCTATGCAGTCCCATCTATTTTGTACTTACTTTTATAACTTACAACTAAAAACAATCACCTCCTCATGTTCTGTTTATGGAGGATGTGAACCAATGCATGAACGAATTAGGGACGAAGATGCTAGTGAAACAGAAGGGTGGTAGAGCCAACAGTCAGGAGTAATGGCAAGGCACGGAGGGGCACAATGTGGCACGCATAGTAGATGTGGCAGAGGGGCCATCAACAATTCAATGTTGATGCCACTATCACAACGACAGAGGGGCTCAGGTGATAGCCCGTTGCGGCTCTGTGACAGGGAACATAGGTTAGCGACGTCTATGACGAGATGGGGCTGGTGCTAATTAATATGACAGTCGATACAATACATATGACAGAAATACAAGATTATGACTCGATGAGACATTGGTGGGGAGGAGGAAGTGGCCTTAGGGAAAATAATCCTAGAATTTCAGGTGTATGTGTAGATAATACTTCAAACAAGAGTACAATTTATATTCAACTTTTTTAATTGGTTGGTGCATATGTTGTTACGTCCATGCAGCATGAGAGCTACCCATGAGAGAAGGTGCATGGGTAAGCACCGGGGAAGGATGGTGGATGGATTTTGATGGGGGAGGGGGGTCGGGAGTGTGCTTCCATTCGCGTCGAGGGAAGAGACACCATGCATGTCGGAGTCGCTCGAGAGGGTGCAGGAGTGAAACTGGGCTTACGATGGATGAGGGACCGTAAACCACCACTACATTTTTAGGCCTTATTAGTTCTTTACATTTATAGTTCGGAACCAACGGTATATTTCTAGATCCTTTGTAGATTTTTTTCTATTTAAATTTTGGACCTAATGGCGTATTTATTTTAGATCCTTTGCAATAGATTGGTATTCTCGTAGTAATATATAAACTTAGTTGTTGGTTATAGCTTGGGGTGTTGGCCAACCATATGATATGAAGCTTAACGTAGCTCCTCTCAAAGCTGGCTTCGCTTCCATTCTATTCATTACCACTTATTCAAGTTGGAGATGGGATTAGTGTAACTTATAGTTTGTTCTGGCATATGAATAAGCTAAACGATGTACCAATGCGTTATGCTTATAGTTTCATGTCACACAGTGTGATCGATTCAACAATTTATTTCCACAAAATAAAAAAAATAAGCGTAACGAACATTTTTGACAAGAAATGGAATAAATTGATTTGGACATACATATGTACTAAAACTTTTGGAAATCAAATCCAGACAATAGTTATCTTAATGAAAGCTTACCAAATATATTTTTTCCATACATCCTCTATAACCAACATATATTCAAAATCATGCTCACATATAGCTCCACAACAATACTTTGAAAGGACACATGTATGCGATTTTTAGGCACCGGCCTATTACAACAAAATAACCATAGGAAATTAATTATTGTTTGCTCGCTCACACGCGGCGCGATCTCTATTAAGACCGAATTATTTAGAGGTTAATAATTCCCATGAGACCCAACGCAATAGTACGCATGTCTAATAATTAGAGGTTGATGCCACTCTTGTATTCAGTACCAGCCGTAAAGCTTTCGGGGATGACATCATCGACGACACGGTAGCCGCCGTTCTTGACAAGGAAGCGGACAGAGAAGGGACCCTTGAGCGGCGCTTCACTTTTGAGTGTCCAGGTGTTAGTCGACGACTCCTTCAGCCCCACCCAATCCTTGCCGCCCTTCTCCTTGACCTCCACCTCAGAGATGGCGACGTTGGTGACGAGCTCTAGACTTTTGCCGCTAGATCCCTCACCGACCTTGAAGGTGAGCTCGGTGGCGCATGAGCCGGCGACCAACAATGCCACCACTACCACGGTGAGCCGGAAGGAAGACAAGGAGGCCATTGGTGAACTAGCTAGTTTGTTGGTGTTATCTTTCTTGTTTCTTGATTGGTAGAGGGGATGGATCGATGCGTATTTATGTTGGCGGGGGGAGGGTGGAGGGGTAAGAAAACCATGCATGGATGTATGGTGCAGCATGGAGATCGTTGGTTGGTTTTTTCCGTTGAGAAACTCTTATACAATTGCTATAAATAGATGCGAGTTGGGTAGTCCCGGTTGTTTCGCTATCGCAGGGCATGCAGACCTCTCAAAAAGCAGCTATGCAGTCCCATCTCTTCTCTAATTATTCTTTTAACTTACAAATAATGAAAATTAATCAACTCATCACGTTCCGTTCATTGAGGATGTGGACCAACACATGAACGAATTAGGGGTAACGATGCTAGTAGAAGAAGAGGGGTGGTAGAGCCAATAATTGGGAGTAATGGCAAGGCACGTAGGGGCGCTGTGTGGCACGCATAGTAGACTTGGCAGAGGGGCCATCAACAAATAGATGTTGATGCCACCGTGGTAGTGATGGAGGGGCTCAAGTGATGGCCCATTGCGGCTCTATGACAGGGGACATTGGTTAGCGTCTATGGTGAGATGGGGTTAGGGCTAATTAATATGGTAGAGTGCACCTAACTGGATATCGAGCGACAGCAGCAATCGATGCAATACATTTGACATGATTACAAGATGATTACTCTCCGAGGCACAGGAGGGAGGAACGCGTGGCTTTATGGAAAATAATCCTACAAGTCCATGTCTCGGTGTAGATTGTATTTCAATCAAGAGTACCCTTTAAATTCAATTGATTTTTAATCGGCAGTTGCACATGTCATATCCATGCAATGTGAGAGCTAGAAGTATTCAATTGATTTTTAATCGGCAGTTGCACATGTCGTATCCATGCAATGTGAGAGCTAGAAGTGAGAGGAGGTCCATGGGCAAGCCACCAGGGAAGGATGGTGGATGAATTTTGATGGGGTGGTGGGTGTTCGGGGCGTGCTTCCATTCATGCAGGGGAAGGGACATCATGCGTGTGGGACTCGCTTGAGAGGGCGTGGGAGTGAGATTGGGCTTATGATAGACGAGGGACCGTAAACCACCACTATATTTTTTAGCCTTAAAGATTTATTAGTCCTTTACACTTGAAGTGTTAGAAAATGTATATTTCCTATATCCTTTGTAACAAACCGTGGTATGGTAGTGTAAATATTTTTTCTATTTAAAGTTTGGAACTAATGGCGTATTTATTTTTAGATCACTTGCTATAGATTGGTATTCTCCTGGTATATATAAACAGAACATGGGATTAATGTGACTTAAAGTGTGTTCATCAGAAGGAGCTCCCATCTTATCTCCCTCGTGTTCCGTGCGCACGCTTTTCAAACTGTTAAGCGATACGTTTTTTCCAAAATGTTCCTATATGAAAATTGATTTTAAAAATCATATTAATATTTTTTTAAAAAATTAGTAAATACTTAATTAATTATATGCTAATAAATCGTTTCGTTTTTCGTGTGAAAAGAATGAGTTGCCAACTCACCCCACAAACCCAGCTTTACCGACGTTTCTGCCCTTGTCTGTCTCTGCTCCCTTCTCCCCGGTACCCCGCATGCCGACCCCTCCCTTGTCTCGTCGTGTCGCGCCACACATTCTACTCTTCCTCGTACGACGACGCCACAACAGCAACCAAACAACAAACCGGCGGTGCCAATTTTACGTAGATCTTTTTTGGCTAGGCCGGCAAGCCCCGGTCGAATTTTATTTGGATCGGAGAAGTTAAATACCGTAGCTTATAACAAACATAATTGTTTTCTATTCATATCCTACACAGTAGGGATTGAAAACTCTAAGTGCATAACATTATCCTGAGCACAAAGAGCAGCACTAATTATTTTACACCGAGGCCAAAGAAATTAGGAGCTTGCCGGTATCTTTTCTATTACCACATCACATAGACCTGCTGCACGCTTCCACCGATCCTCCGTGATTGTCCAGGACATCTCAATGGCAGCCTTGCTGATCCCCTTGAAAATGACATCTCAATGGCAGCATTTCGCTCTTTCCAAATCATCCATGAGATCAAAATTACTGTAGAATTGATCATGAATTTATTATGTACTAGTAGTAACCTGATTGAGCAGTTCATGTCTGCCTTGAAAAAAAAAACGTACAACACGCATGCGTGAGCATTGCCACGGCCCGACGAACTTTTGGCCTCCCGTTTCTTTTCTCTAAGTACTTGTTGTCTCGTTGATTCTAGGTCCCCAAATTATTTGGAGTGGGATTACTGCCACAGGTTGACGGTTACTATAGTAATCACGCGGTTACTACAGTTTACGGTTACTACCGTAACCGTGCGATTACCATGAGGTATACCGTGGTTTCAAAAACTGAGAAATGGTTTTAGTAAACCCTGATTCATCCAATATGCAATAGTAGCTAGCTAGAGACATCTGTTGGTTCTACGGGTGAAGCTAGGGGTAGTAATGGACCTAGTATTTTATACCAGAAAATTTAAGGGTTAGGTTAAAAATGGGTAGCTTAATTTTCATAATTTTTTGCCTTAAAAAATATTTAAGAGTTAGATAGAATTGTGAAAGAACCCATAAAACTTATTCCAAAACCTATTTTTAAGAGTTGGATAGGATTGTAAAACAACCTATGACCGTTTACCCATTACCACCCCAGGAAGAGCTCGTCGTGGTAGCCTCGCCTGCCTGTCTGTCCGAGTGGAGGGCACTGTAAATTAAACGCGTGACCTGTACACCGAACTACGCGTACTGTGGCAGTGGCACTGTACTGGAGTGTGTGTGGAGGACCATGTAGATGGACGACCCAGATGGCAGTGCAAATTGTAGTGGTCAGCAATTCACGCAAATACAAAGTGTTTGCCAGCTAGAGAGTGGAGTAGTCCCACGGTTTTCTTCCTGCTCATCGGTTCTGTGGTCGGTTGGCAACTCGTCGTCCATGTACTCCAGGTTATTAGTTTACCGCTGACTTTGGGAGTCAACGCCCGCTGCAGCCTGCATGCCAGTACCGTGTAAATCCCGTCTAGTTCCAACGTCGTGTTTGTAAAAAGTATTACCTCCGTTTCTCTACAAGGTATTTAACTTTTTTTCCTATTCAAACTTTGTTAAGTTTAACCAAGTTTATAAAAAAAGTAACATAAGTATATATGTATTGATAGTATATTTGGCTTGAGTTGAAAATACTAATATATTTTTCTATAAACTTGATCAAACTTACAAATTTACAGAAATTTAACTAGAAAATAAGTCAAACAACTTATAATACGAAACGGAGGGAGTAGCACTGTGGCAGACATGTCCAACTGCCATAGTACTGCAGACAGAATCCGAATGGTTGAAGCATATGGGCTTCTTTTTCTTATTAGGCCTCGTCCGATCGGTTCGGAGGATACTTACATGAAACCATAGAAAATATTAACTACTATGTGTTGACGGGTGATACCCGTAGACCGGATGCTTAGGGTATTGGGGTACATTGATATTAAGATCTATACAGAACGACATCAAGTAAACAAGGAGATAAAGATTATACTGGTTTCAGTTCCTTGTAAGGTAATAGCCCTAATCCAGTTTATATAAGATTAATACGGAGAACCACATAGTACAATGAGAACCGATGACTCCGACGTTTCCAGCGAGATCCTTGTTGAGATGATTTCGACGAGATCTCCCGATGAATAGGCTTCGCGTCCTTCGACTTGTAGACTATGATGGTGGGTGCGTTAGTAGTAAAATTCGATCTTCTAAACTTCTCAGGGGATGTACTTTTTATACCGTGAAACCTAAATAAAATAAAGTAAATTGAATAGGCCCTTATCTTGGATTTCCTTGCGCTGGGCCTATTTGGCCACCCGGGGCTGCTGCTGCTGCGCTGCAGGCAGCTTAATAGTCTCACCTGCTAATTTTTTTGGAGTTGGAACTGCTTAGGCTATTAGAGTGAAGCATTTTTTTCATATTTTATAATTTACGTAAAAAGTAGTAAAGTACTACCTCAGTCATAGGTTCCGTATCTAACTTTAACCATTTATTTTATTTAAATTTTTTTAAAAAAATAAAAAATATAAGTCACGCATAAAGCACTATTCATATTTTATCATCTAATAATAATAATAATAATACCAATCATAGAAAATTTCAAATAATAGTTGGATATGGAAACTTATGGTTACGCTTAAAATGGGATGGAGAAGAGTAGTATTTAGTTTAATCTATAAACTATTTTAGAATTAATGGGCAATGCAAAACTATCGGTTATTAACAAACAGAGGGAGTATTATTTTTTGTTTTCCTCCAGAAGCCCTGTATAAATTTGAGTATCAAATTTCGGCCTGCTAAGTGGTTGTGGGGCCTCGAAGTGCAGCTCATTAAGCTGCCCATTGACCTTTTCGTGCGATATGGGTATGTTAGTTAGAGTTCTACCTTCTAAATTGGGATTTGCTATATATATATATATAATTTAGGGATTTACAATATAATACATGCTAATTAATTTTTGGTGAAAAATATGACATCATAAATATAGTTACACCATCTAAATTTAGCTTTAGGAGTTAGGTCTGGAGTGAAATTGTGGAGTAGCCTAAATCTAACTCCATCTCTATAGTTCATTTTGTGATAACGCTTCACCCAGTTCTACTCCCATTTCAGGTGAAGCTGAAACTGTTTGGCTGGACTCCAGCTTGAGGAGAAGTGGATCTGAAGCTGGAGTTGCACCAAACAGACCATAAGTCAACGTGGAAAAATCAGGCCTGTTAATCTGTGGGGCCGTTTTAACTTACGGCCCGTTAAACGTACGGCCTATATGATGTTTTGTCCCTTACATCCTTCTGGACGGTTAGAGCCGGCCGGCTAAGATTTGGACTTATTAATCTTGCGGCCCATTTAGGCCCATTAGCAGGCCAGAATTCCGGCCCATTAATTTTTAGATAGGTGGGATTTGATGACTACCCGAAGCCATAATCTCTCGCAGTCTCGTCAGCATCCTCTATTCCTCTGTTTCTTTTGGGCTACAATCAATTTGATTTTCTTTATGAACTCACAAATCGTTTCAAATATTACAGAAAATCACGCAGATTATTCGCCCACGCGAATCAGAATCGTCTCACGCTCACTTTAAAGTCACAAAAATAACAAGAACAAAGATTCCAATTTGCATCTGAAGCTGTACTTTATTAAATCGGTGTCATGGAGAAGAGATGTGATTAGGACCTGACGAAACTGAAGACGCCAGCCGATCGCTTTTGTTGACTTTCAAACGGCGGAAATCGCTGGCCGGCAACGACGACGTGCGCGTCCGGATCGAAATACGCGTAAACAATTATGGATGATGATACGGTACGACGACGGCGACGGTGGCAGAAGAAATTCGGCAAAATTTGCTTGATTTCCCTAGTTAATCTACTCATCAATTGGGAGGATTTGAACCATATGGTTTGATGAACCTATTTGTGTGCTCTGGTCAGTAGGTTTGAGACTTCGCTTTGACTGATGAAGTGCTAATGCAGCCATGAAGGGAAGGGAGATGATGGAATATATTACTATCTCTATCTCTATCGTAAAATATAAGAAACCTTTTACATTAGCAAAATACTTAGGTTATCATCTATTCAAGGGTTTTGACAGGACAACAGTAGCATATTGGTTATTGTCCTGTCACGTTAAATAGAGTGGCATAGCTAAAAGTTCAAATTTAAAAATAGTTTATTTTTAAAACTAAATATCTAAAAGGTTCAAAATTAATAAAAGTTCTTGGATTAGATCGATTCCAAGCAGAAATTCAATATAAGCCGAGAATGAAGGGAAGGTTCCGATGAATATTGTTGCGTTAGTATACCTGCCCATGATATATTTGAACAAATACCAACTAAATCAAACGTCTAAAAGAAGTTGTGTTTTGCTAGACATAAATACGTAACACATATTGTGGATATTCGAACTTGTTAGTAATTGGTGTGTTCGGCTACACTACTTGGATCATTTTCCACAATACTTTGTGTCAGTGTAGCACCTCTATGGTATTATTGTGACGGCTACAATCGTGCAGCCGAATAGAGCCAATATTTAGCTATAAGGTTTAGGCAATATTATCATCGAAAATAGAGATAAACAAGAAAACAAAAGAAAATGAAATAGCGAAAGAATACCAAGATAAACTTTTTGGTTTTACCTGCACTACGGTGAACACATTTATATTAAAATTACTAATAAATTTTAATAATATCAATTAGGAGAGATACCAATGTCTCATATTAAGGCATCCCAGCGTGATTATGCCAAAGAGAAAAAAAGGGAAAAAGGAGATCGTTGTGCGGTGCCTCAACGATATTTCCCCTTCCCCTCGGCGTCGCCTCCGACTCCTCGTGAGCTCGCCCGCCGCCTGCGCCACCGATCCCCATCCATCCCGCGAGCGAGCAGGGGCGCGACGCGGCGCGCCACCGTCGTTCATCCTGCTGCTTCCGCCGCATCCCCGGTGAGCATCCATCCGTCACGCGCATCCTCTTCCTCATCTCTCTCTCTCTACCCATTTTTTTCCTCCAATTTTGCGTTAACCCTTCTTGTTTATCTTCTAGACCTTGGAAGCTTTCCTCTTAATTTGCCTGAAAGTTGATACCCCAAAGAGTTTGGGATTAGATCCGCCCTTGTTTTTATCATAATTTTGATGGTCTACTGTCTGCGTATTTAGGCACTAATCAGCTCTTTGTTTTGATTCTGTCTAGAAACCGTGGGAGCACTGAAGAAAACTGAGAAATGGGTATTTTTCAGCGATTCTACTGTTTCGTAAAGCAATTCTACTGTTAGTGTTGGTTGTTTGAAGATGATTGAGGGGTCAAGGTTTCAGAATATGTTGGGCGGTGCTGGAATTGGTGGTGGTATAGGTTGTAGAGGAAGGCAAGAAAGCGAGATGAATGGCTTCCACAATATGCCCTACTACCACAAGGTTGGGGAGAGCTCCCACATGTCCGTGGATAACGCGGACAACCTGAACATGATGAACTTTGTTGGTGGTTCGGTCGCCATGTCGGTGGATAACAGCAGCGTGGGATCGAACGAGTCCCGCACGGTCATGCTCAACCACCCCGGCCTCCGTGATATGCCGGCACCGAGTTATTCGGTTCACAATAGCATCATCCATCCAAACCGGGCTATGGCGCCTACTCTGAATGAGGATGCATTGGCTCGGGTGTTGATGGACCCAAGCCATCCGACGGAGATACTTAGTAATTACGAGGAGTGGACCATTGATCTGGGTAAGCTCGACATGGGAGCTCCTTTTGCTCAAGGGGCATTTGGGAAGCTTTATCGGGGAACATACAATGGAGAAGACGTTGCTATTAAGCTGCTGGAGAAGCCTGAGAATGACCCGGAGAGAGCTCAATTGATGGAACAGCAGTTTGTGCAGGAAGTTATGATGTTGTCTACATTGAGACACCCCAATATTGTAAGGTTCATTGGGGCGTGCCGGAAATCAATTGTTTGGTGTATCATTACTGAATATGCAAAAGGTGGATCTGTTCGACAATTCCTTGCACGAAGGCAGAACAAGTCTGTGCCTCTGGGGCTGGCTGTGAAGCAGGCACTTGATGTTGCTCGGGGGATGGCTTATGTGCATGCCTTGCGATTTATCCATAGGGATCTAAAATCAGATAACCTTCTAATTTCAGCAGACAAATCCATCAAGATAGCTGACTTTGGAGTTGCTCGAATTGAGGTACAAACTGAGGGAATGACCCCAGAGACAGGAACCTACCGCTGGATGGCGCCGTAAGTCATAATCACGCTCACTGCCTAGTGTTTACCTTTTTAAATCTCTGTCAAATATGCTTATGTCTTGCCTTCTTGCAGGGAGATGATCCAGCACAGGCCTTATGATCATAAAGTAGATGTTTATAGCTTTGGGATTGTCTTGTGGGAGCTAATAACCGGCATGCTCCCCTTCACAAACATGACAGCCGTTCAGGCTGCATTTGCTGTCGTAAACAGGGGCTCTCGTCCTGCAATCCCGCAGGATTGTGTGGATTCTCTAAGCAAGATCATGACTCGCTGTTGGGACGCAAACCCTGAAGTTCGCCCATCATTTGCTGAGATCGTCGTCATGCTTGAGAATGCCGAGATAGAGGTTATGAGAAATGTCCGCAGGGCACGTTTCCGCTGTTGTATTGCTGAGCCAATGACCACAGACTGAAATTAGTGCAGGATAGAGTACAGAAAAGGAAAAGAAAAGAGAGGAGACCGTGATATTGGTGTCTAGGCTGTGCATCCATACATTTGCGCATTTGCGTGTCGATATGGAAGTTTCATCCCTGGCCTTCAAGGTTAAAAATTGCTGATTTCTACTTTATAAAATTTGGATGGTACCTTGTATGATTGTATCTTAGCAAAGAGCTATGTTATGTAATTCTCCGAAATGAGCTATCTTGTGAAATAATAGCAGCTGTATTCTCTGGTTGATCAGCAGCTGTTGTGTGTTCTTTGTCTGAAGCGTCGACCTACATGTGGTCATCATCTCCTATTCTCCTGGTCTTGTTGATTTGAGTCGGTTGTATATGCTGCCATTCTTTGCACCTCCAAATCCATTTCATATTATTCTCCTTGTGTTGTTCTCCATATGGATCCATGATAGTTATCTATGCCTATCATCTATGTTGAAGTCAAATCTAAAATGTATGTGCTGCTTGGCCGTGTCCACTCCCTTTTTGATAATCCAGGTAAATTATGCAGATTTTCCTAGTGATTTTGTGTCACCAAATCTTAAACCCCTATAGTCTGTTGAACTTCTACTTATTGGAATCCTCGGTTCTAAAATATAAAAATATAAGACATTATTATTTTCCGCAAAGTCTAGATTAATTTTTTTAACTAATATGAACTAAAAATGTGTTTATAGTGGCACGCGTATAGTATCATCAGATTAGTATTTTAATTTTTTTTGTATGATGTTATTTTTGTATTTATTGATAATGCATTGTGACAGAAATTAATGATCAAAATATAATGTTAACCACCGTGTAAAAAGCTAGTAAGCTGCACATAGTACACAACACCAGTCAGAAAGAAACCATTTGCTGTCCAGGCGACCAGAAGTCAAGCGTAATGGGATATCGGGGTAAAATTTCTCTCCCTTTTTTTAAAAGGGGTAAAATTACTTTAAGCATATTAAGATTTCAAATTAGAGTATTAGACACTTACAAAACAGTACGCACAGGGAAAAATCATGTCTTCTTGTTTCCCGAATGAGCTAACATTCTGACAAATGGTTAGGCAGTAGATTGTACAACGCCAAGAACAATGAATAATTTGCACAACAAGAAGAACGAAGAATTGCACAACAGAAGTTACATTTTGACAGAAACAAGGTTGAAACTAGCACACTTTGTGAGCTCTTGATACTAAGATGTTGGCGTTCACAAGGTTTATCTGAATTACGGGAAGGTAAATAAACACACGGATATATCATTGGCACTAGGCAGATTGGGGCAAGCCTTGGACGGTCTTGGATAGTCCAGGACATGTGTGCTTATTCATCCATACTAGCAGCGGCCGTGCTGGTGATCAATTCAGGCTTCAACGTATCTGGTTCAGACCAAACATTGTGGACTCGTAGACAGGTTTGATCCGCTCTAGATCCGGAAACACAGTGTTACCGGTGTCCATTGTGAACTGAAACACCTGAGGCTCTAGTATCTGATGTTGTCCATCAACCCAAAAGGGTACATTAGAGTT
The DNA here is from genome assembly GCA_000573905.2 of Oryza punctata. Taxonomy (NCBI): domain Eukaryota; kingdom Viridiplantae; phylum Streptophyta; class Magnoliopsida; order Poales; family Poaceae; genus Oryza; species Oryza punctata. The sequence continues at coordinate 34,152,420 of CM002493.2, forward strand.
CCCTTCGTTTGGTACACTGGGCAACGTGCTGTTTTGGTTTGAATTCGTAAATTGGATGATAGATGACGTTTGGTGTCCAGGGTCAGTCAAACCCCTTGAACTAGCTGACAGAAGAGAGAGAGCACGCTGAACATCTAGTGCTCCATCTAGTTTTGAAGCAGTTTCAGATGCATCTGCACCTGCAAAATTGGGCCACTGAAGCATTAGAGTGACAGTTGGAAGAAAATAAAATAGCGGTAAGTAAGAACAGAAACGTATGAAATGAAAAATCAAGCAGACAGCGCCAGTAAATAAAACTAGACAAAACACTACTCTCGAGACATGGTATCTGATTGTATTGAGCATATCAAGGGGCTTGGAGGATAGATAGCATTTAGCAATAGTATCTCATAAGTTCACTCGTGCATAGTGGTCAATGGTGTGATGACTAGGCTATAGGTATCTGCCATGATGCCACATGGGTTGTGAATATTCAAGTATACATAGTAATTAGGAAAATTTTCATTTCAAATGTTCCTAACTTCAAAGGGGGAAAGATCTGCAGCCAGGATTTTGGCAGTGTCGTAAGAAAATCGCAATGTTGTGAAACAGCAAGTTGGGAGTTTGGTTTACAGAACCCTGAACTATAAACCTCGAAAATATGAACATACCTACACATGTTTAAAGTTCGTTTTCGGATAGCTGCTAGTATCAACAAACTTGATGTGGCCATATGGATTTTACATCTTTATTTTTTCTGTTTACTAGTACTAGTAATATGCCCGTGCTTTGCAACGTACCAAGCTCATACAATTGAGGATTGGCTGGGTGGATGGATTAAGGATAAAATACTGAACCCTACGGTGGTTACGCACACATGAAGGAGCGAACGACTGCGCATGGTGGGAAGAGGACGGAAGTAGGATGACTATGCTTTTAAGGTAGATACATATTATGTTGTCAAATATAGCATTGTAGCCTATTTTATGCACCTGCCTCAACTCAAAGCCTGTCATTGCACATGGCATGAATGCTAAGTGAAGTAAACTAACTTTGTCAGCATAAGTTAAACTATTCAAGTAGATAACAGGTCATCATGCTGCATATTAGTTCTCCATTCATGATATAATTGATAAAAAGGATCAAGGAGCCATACCTTTTATTGGCAAGAGCTCATTTCTGTCATGACAAAAAGTTGGCAAAGCATTTGACAAACGGATATTTGCACTGTCTGCCCCAGCTTTTCGTGACCTTTTGCCTATGTCCATCACTTGGGAGAGCTGTAAGTCAGATGTCCACGAGGAACTTGAAGTGGTGTTGGCATGGTTAAGTGGAGCGTTATTATCCCAGGTGAAACTTATTTGCTGCCTATCATCTGCAATAGCATTTGAAATTAAGAAAGAGAACCTTTAAAAAATTACAAAGACGAGGAGGGAAACTACCCAAGCATTATTAAGGTCAATGGTAAATGATTGTTTGATTCGTCAAAGAAAATGTCAGGAGAACAAATAATTGTATGCTCTGTTTTTTGATATGCTGTCCAATAGATTTTGCATTGACAAAATCCCAAACTAAATAGTGGCATTAATATAATACAGTAGTGGCTAAGGCTACTATCCATACTGCCATACATGATATTCTTTTCATAGAAAATAGTGAAGCATCCAGCTAAGCATTATTTCAGGGAAATACAGTGTATGTCATTTTGAGATAATCTTTTTTTTTCAGATATTAAACATGCATCGCATCAGCCAACCACCAACAATTTGCTCCAATATATTACTAGACAGAAACTACAAACAATGCTGTGATTGACTTTGTAGTTTATGTAGGTCACGAGGATATTACCAAACAGTGATCGCGGTAGTGTTCCAGAGCCAAAAGCAAACACATCTGTCTGTGGTTTCCGTCGACGGGCATTATGATCAGAAAGCCGTCTCCGGCAGCTCCGCTTCTCCTGATCAAACTCCGAAGGTGCATGGAACCTTGATAATCCCCCAATAGAACAAAGAAATCATCAAAATATGCAACAGAACTGTTTTTTAAAAAATATTGCTATAATCACCATGAAAAGCAGAATTTGGTCACAAGGAGTATCTGGCAAAAGCAGTAATCACTCATTGTACTAATACACACTTCTTTGCTCAAAATACACATTTACATAACCACGCAAGCCACGGGTCGTCCTACCAGAAATTCAGGAAGCGTTGCTTTGCACAGACAATTCACTGTTTTGGCAGCTTTCCAGATGCAGGGCGTACAGGCGAATTTTAGGCACAGAGTATAGTACTATCGACGGGGAAACAGGATCTTACCTCCCCAAATCAGGCAAAGCCAGAGAGCCCTGTGGCCAATCAGTCATGCACAGAGTTTCATACTGTACCAGCACAAAATGGCCACATACTATCTATTACTATACCCTATCTTGTACTGCCCCAGGTAGTATAGTAATACTCGTACTAATGATTACTACTATGCACTTAGGCATATCTATCAACATATGCATGCGAATTGAGAGGATGCAATTTAAACATGCACGAATTCGCCCCCATCGAATCACTAGCAAGGCGTTTGAATCAATTAGCAGAAGAATTTTAGCGTTTTTCTGTGGAGCTTCTGGCTGCTGCAGCTTCTAGAATCTCTAGCTACTACCAGAAGCTCCCCGGACAGTCCAGATTTTGATCCAGAAAATAAACTAAAAGACTAAAGCAGAGTTTTCCATATCCCCCAGAAAATAAACTAGTGACAGATTTTCATCAGAGTTAATCCGGCCTTAGAGGAGGAGAGGGAGGCGACGGGTGCGGGGGGGGGGGGGGGGGGGGGGGGGCGCTGACCTGCTGCACTGCTGGCAGAAGCGGCGGTCTTCGCCGGCGACGACGACGCGGAGGCACTTGGTGTGGGGCTCGCAGACGCGGTGCTTGCGGTAGTACTCCTTGTACCCTCCCAGCTCCAGACCGCAACCCTCCACCTGGCACCGCGGCGCCTCCGCCGCCTCCCCCGAGGATCCCTGATGCTGCCTCCCTCGCTTCGCCGACGCCGACGCGGACGACTCCCTCCCGCCGCGCTTCCCAGGTGGCGCCTCGGAGGCGGCGGTGGCGTCCCAGTCCCAGAGCGGGGAGGAGGAGGAGGAGGACATGGGGGTGCACTCCATGGGCGGGATCTCCGGAGCGGGGCGGGTGGATCGGAGGGAGGAGACTTGGAGAGGGGGGCGACGCGGGTGAGGGTGAGAAGGGTGAGGGCGGGGGTTATAGAATAGGGCCACTAGCTACACTACAGTGTGGGAGGACCGGAGGTGGGGGACGCTGGGGTTGGTCTTTCTTTGTTTTCTGTTTTTTTCCTTTTTTGGTGGGGCCCGTTGGAGTGGTTTTATATTATTATTATTATTATTAAATCCCTTCATCTCCAAAATATACTGTACCCGTAGTGTTTGAAACTCATGAAGAGAATGATAAATTAGGTACGTAAAATGAGAAAATAATTAGCACATGATTGATTAAGTTTTAATTATCATAAACTTAATAAATAGATATATTGGATATTTTAAAGCAAATTCTATATGGAAAGTTTTCGCACGAAACATATCGTTCAATAGTTTTGAAAGAAGAAAATGGTATGCCTATATTTTTTTCTTCAAAAGTAATACCACAATATATAAACTCATTAGATTTTATAAACTTACTTTAATATAAAATTGATGATAAAAGTATTAAAAGTTTGATTGAATTATGCTCTAAACGTTAAATATTTGTAAACAGATACAATTATATAATATTTGTAAGCAGATATAGTTATATAAGGTTGTATTAGTTTATGCATATGGCATAGAGCTATAGAAGGAAAATAAAAATGCAAGGGGCCATGGCAAAACCATAAAAAGAAACTTCAAACCGTGTGCCGACGCTGATGTGCACATGATTCTTTTTTTGTCAAATACTATATTATGCATGTCAACGAGGAGCAGTAACAACCTAACCAGTATTTATATTCCGAGCTCAGTTCTCAACCTTATCACCAGTCTCTAAACCTTGAAAACCTTTTAGACGGTCACGGTGCTAGATTAGAACCACTGCTGAAGAAAGACCTTCAATCACGGTTCGTAATTCCATGTAGTCCTGGTTATACAACCGGGATAACGAATTCGGGATTAAAAATATCCATATTTAATCCCGATTAAAATAATCGGAAATAATAATTCATTTTTAGTCCCGGACCAACCGGGACCAAAGATTGTAGAATCAGGTGGCTGGCACTCATATCTTTAGTCCCGGTTGGTGTTATCAATCGGGACTAAAATTTTTTTCTTTTTTTCATTGTTTTTAACTGTTTGCATATTGATTTCACTACATCCCCAAATTATCTCCAAATCACAAATCAAATACATCACAAATTCTCAAAAAAAAATTACATCACAAATTCTAAAAAAAAACATCACAAATACATCACAGATAATATCACATATTCACATCACAGATTAAATGCATCACAAATTCTCAAAAACAAATTCATCATTAATCTAAAAAAACAAATTCTCCTCTGGTCAAGCCGTCGTCGCTCCACCACCGCCGCTCGACCGCCGCCACCCCCAACCGGTCACCGCTGCCTCCCCTCCCGCCGGATCTGGCGGAGGGGAGGGTGAGGTCGCTGTCTCCCCGCCCGGCCGCCACCGCCTCCCGTCTCGCCGGATCTAGCGGAGGGGAGGGCGAGGCCACCGCCTCCCCCGCCCGGTCGCCACCACCGCTCCCGCCCGATCGATGCTTCTTCTCCCACCCGACCACCGCCGCTTCTCCCACCCAGCCGCTGCCGCAGCCGCCCGGCCACTGCTTCACCTACCGCCTCCCCCGCCTGGTCGATGCTTCTTCTCTCGCCCGGCCGACGCCGCTTCTCCCGCCCAGACGTCGCCGCGGCCACCCAGCCACTGCTTCTCCTGGCTGGCCTCTACGAGAGAGAAGAGAGGATCGAGAGAGAGAGCGAACAGATAACGTGGGTCTCTTGGTCTCGAAAGAGATAAGGACGTGGGAAAAGCATCCCGAGGTAGGACGTGGGAGAGAGATATTTAGTTCCGGTTGGTGATATTAACCGGGACTAAAGATATGATTTTTAGTCCTGGTTGGTAACACCAACCGGGACTAAAGATCCCTGGAGTCCTGATATCGCCTGACACAAATGGAATCGAGACTAAAGATCATATAGTCCCGTTGCACTTTTAAACCGGGACTACAAATGGTTTTTAGTTCCGGTTTTTAGTTGAACCGGAACTATTGTGGTTTTTGGCCAACCCACGAAAGATGGTTTCTTTGTGAACATGCAGACGAGGCAATATGCTCATACTTAGACACAAAACTATGGTTGCTGAGTTCGCCAACTAGAGTTGGAAACACCTCCCCTATTGCAAGCAAAACGAAGTAACAGGTTAGTACATGATTGATTAAGTTAAAAAACTTTAAAAAATAGGGCATTAGTTTAAAAAACTTAAAAAATAGATTAATATAATTTTTAAAGTAATTTTTCTATATTTTTTAAAACACACCGTTTAATAGTTAGGAAAACGTGCGCGTAAGAAACGAGGGAGATGAAATTGGAAAAGTAGACTAAAGAACGCAGTAGTATTTTAGTTGTCAACTAGGTTGCGTGTGTACTTGATATGGAATACCCAGAGTATAAGTAAAAGTCAATAGCTATTAAGGGAATGGCTATAGTAAGAAAATGTACCTATATTTCAGAACCTATTGCTTTGATTATTAAGTTTCTCATACTGCTGAAAATTTTATATTTTTCACTAAAACCTTTTTGCGCTACCTAATTGTCAAAAGAATGATCTTGTAAATGCTATCAAATTTCATAGAGTATTGGTACTTGGTAGGATGTAAAGGAATGCTAGTGAAATATTGAAATGCATTATGAGAGCAGAGATTTTTGGTTGTGTAATATTTTGACCTATACTAGTGTCGGAGCCCACTTGTCATTGAGATTTACAATCCATTGTTTGTCGTATGGGCGAGTTTTAAATAACTCAGAAAGTTCAGAGGACGGAATTCATCTTGCATTATATAGGTGACAAGAAAAAATAAACCTAAGACGGAGCCGGTCAAGAGATGGAGAAAAATTTCAATTCTCTTGACAAATGATAAGTACATGGGCTACCGGCTACCACCAATTTAGGGAGAGAATGTCTGTGCGAAGTACAATAACTCGGGTTCTTCTTGACTCCTCGAACAAGTCTGTACACAAGGGAAGGTGGGCATTGGGACTTGGGACTTGGGACTTGGGAGGCTCTGTTCAGCTACCACTAGTTGATCAAATGAAGCGAGAGATTGACTTGGTAGTTTATTTTTTTCTTTTTCTCCTTTTTGAAAAGAAGATTGACTTGGTAGGTGCTAATCACATGCCTCTCAATGTTGCATGAGCCAGGAGTTAGGCCGATAGTCATACAACACGTTGACCATATCATTGAGACGCATATGAAAATCCGCTAGCTTTTATTAAGACCAAATTCTTTGACTACATTATCATAAAACTACAGATTACAGATTTAGCATCAATATATCACAAAACTATATACTTGGATCGTTTCAGAAAATTACATATTTATTGATGAAATTATCATATAACTATAGATATTTTAGAGTTTAGATCTATAGTACTATTATTTTTCCAAGTTACATAAGCTACAGTTTTGTGATAATATTGATGTTAATTATTTAGTTTTGTGGTAATGATAAATTTGATGCTAATTCTGAAATCTGTAATTTTATGATACATTTTTTTAAATCTATAGTTTTACGATGATTTGATCAAAATAATTGTAATTTCGTAAAATTATTAATAACAAGGCTTTTTCTTTTTTTTTCTTGGTTTTCATGGAAATATAATCTCGATGGTCAAACACAACACGGTTCGAACATCAAATTTCTGCACGAGTTCTGTATCATGTTTTGTACTACGAAAGAGGGCTTTCACCACATTTTTTTTTCATGCATCCATAGAGATGTGAAAATGATCGCGCCGACTTCTCTTATTTTCTTAAACGTGTAGAATTAGTTCTTGTGATTGTTGAGAAATAATTGCCTATGTTAGCAGTAGAGTATAAAATCATTGTCAGCATAAAAGGAGGCGTTGGTGGTCGTTTTCCGTTTCTTTCGGTTGTCTTTTCGTCGTGAAAAATAAGAACAATACTTTCGTTTGATAGGAGGGTTATGTGTGATAATGACGATGACAAGGTGATCAAGCCAATGTCACAAGTTTTTCCCTTGCTTCTCTGTTACCCTACAGTTTTATAATTCCTATTCAAATTTTTAAGTATTTTTTGTGCCCCTAGTATTGCACACTTACTATTTTGTTGTTTGCATCAGAAAAGTACTATTCTAGATATTAAAAAAGAAAGCAGTACTAGGTTGCTTCTGCCACTTTCCCAATAAACTAACTTTAATTCCTAAAGAAGCATAAAGAGAAACATATAAATAGAGCCTCAAATGGGAATGATGGACCGTCCACTTGTCCAGTGTAGATGATTTGAACATTTTGAATTCATTATTGTTTGAATTTTGATTGGCTGGTTGAGAAAACCAATGAAACGTGGAATCTACTTTGTTTTGGCAAAAATCAAAATCTGCCAATAGAGGCAAACGTGACGCGTCTACGGCTTTTAGGTCAGATCCGAGGTGTAAGCGGATCCAAATTTCGGTTATAAAATATTGCGATTTTCGGTAATTGAATCTTCGGGAGAGATCTGTTGACAGCAACCACGTCATCCACGTGATTTTTGCTCGTGGGCATTTTTAAATGGTGACAAGGTTGCTCATTTTTTAAGAGTAAAACTTGTCAATAATCAGAAGCAAATCAGATGCAAAAACCAGATCAGCGTGAGAGAATCCGGACTTCCAGTGACGCAATTAGCTGCTGATTCTCATCTTCTGTATAACCCTTCGGTTTATGAAGCTAAAGTTTGATTTTTAAAACTTAATTGTAATGTTGATTTTGATTTTTTTTCCATCGTAATTTTTGTTTCAGTATTAGCTTTTAAGTCGCTAAGAAAATATGTGTAAAAATTTTTCACATATATTTTTTATCGCTAATAAGTTGTTACGTTTTATAAGCCGCTACAGACAAAACAATAAGTGGTCAGTTTACCAACACACCAAGAACATTGTCCACGATGGAGCGTCACGAACACCCTTGTATGAACTCAAGGTTGAAACAAAACGTCGTACCAAAAACATGAACAATTCTCGCAAATTCCCTGAAAACGATTCCCGTTTTGTAATCTCAATCATGGCCTAATTAATCCATTTCCATTTCATTTTTGCAGATTTTGGTGTCCATCATATGCTCCCAGTTTAGCCAACATGTAGGCCATGACGATGGAGATCCATACTGCTACTCGATGCAGCAGCAGAATTGGTAGAGGGGCGGCACGCACTGCCCTCCCTGTGGGTAGCCTCCGGCCGTCTTGCACCACTTGTCGCAGTCACGTATGTCCTCGCATTTGCCTTGGCACACGAACTTGCCCTCTCCTGCATCCAAAAAGAAAAAAAAAACATGTTTAGTTCAGAAACAAGCCACAACCAACAGAGCAAAACATGATCTTAAACTCCTCTATTCTCTTCCGAAACGAGTAATTATGAACTAAAAATCAGAATTGTAACAGTGATCTCAAGGGAAAAAAAACAGAACTTCTCTTGGAAAGTCTTTGCAATGTATACCTGAAGGGACAAGGAGAGCAGCAATGGCTACAGCAATTACAAGGATCTTCCACATAACAGAAGAGAAGGTTGCAGCCATCTCGCTGTTAATTTGCAACCTAATGCTGAATGCTCTTCTGCTTGGATTTGTTCGAAGCAAGATGGTTTGAGTGATGCTGCATCGCAGTCATCTCTGATAATGTGTATATATAGCAGCAGGATAGTAAATAGAGAGGGTAATTTTGGTGAATAGTAGCATTCAGCTAATCCAAGCCTCTAGAAGGATATGCATTTATGACTCCTCTAAGTTTAGCATGCCATAATGTCTCTATTTCTTAGATTAGATACAACAAGATAAGGCACTTAATTATGTGCCAAAGATAATTATGCAAGGGATCTTTTACCATGTGACTATTTGTGACCCTTTTTAGACTCATTGACAATTTGACACATGGCAGAATAAATCAACCACCTCTTTTATATTTAACAAATTAGGTTCACATTACCTTTACGGAATTAAGACGCCTGCACTACAACAGCATGATAATGTTTGTTTTTTACTATTGCGTTTCACAGAATTAAAATGACCTCCAAGTTTAGACACACCTCCAGCTGGTTTATGACCCACTGTAGTGTGCTGCAACAGAGCAATATTGCTGCAGCCGTAAATTAAAGTCTTTGATTAAATTAGCTAACAGGTGTGCGGACATCAACAACTGAACAGATTTCAGATTGTTCAAAGGTGAGTTGCAATCTATTTTACAAACAACACTGACCTGACAAGTTACAATCATCCTCATGTACAAAAAAAAGGAAAAGAAAAAGAAAAACGATGGCGCAATGTGCAATCTATTACTACTATTAGAAAGAGCTGCGGAAAAGTTACTTCATGCTGTGGAAAATTTGACTCAGCTAGAAGATAAAACACCCATTTCAATCTTGTTATTACTCTTTCAGTTTTTGGTGCTTTTGAAGGAACACCTTTGATCTTATATCAGCCTAGAGAAGGACGAAAAGAAAAGTCAAATTAGTACCCAAGATACAAAGTGCTGACAAGATGAAACTTGAGGTATACTATTTACAAAATTCTACCTGGCGAATGGGCTCAGGGATACGATAATTACTACAGAACTTCACTATCCCAATGGCTGAATCAAGCGAAATGCGATGCCCAACTGAGATGTAGATCGGCTTCGATGAACCAGGGCAGGAGCGCATCGCCTGGGATAAGTTAATAGTTTAGTTCCAACAATAGAAACCCTTTCATTATCAGGAAATACATGGCAGAAATGAAGTGAAGGATGCATTCAGAGGTCCAATATAGAATCTCCTACAGCTCCCCATGTTGTCCCAGACTGTCCAGTCAATAAAATTAACTCCTTGTTGCAGTTTTCTTTTGCTTCTAGTTGTCTTCTCACTTCAGATTGGTTAAGGCCATCCACATGGTGCAGCTGGGGCATTCAAAACACTGAGGACTTAGTCTTCTCTCAAAGGATCAGAACATCAGAAAACCATCAAGTATTTGAAATGGTCGGAAAACAACAACTAGATGAGAGAATTTCAATACGAGTAGTTGCAACAGCAGTAATATTAATACATTTTTTCCAACTCCAATGGTCGGAAGGCCTGCAAGGACACCAAGATGACAAGCTAAACCAAAACCTGTTGAACATATGTAAGTTAGAGGGTCACACATTCAAGTAGTTTATTGATGCAGCTTGCAGTGTATATACATAACTCGACATGCTGTACTCTATCACCAAGCCAATTGACTAGGGACTACAAGGACTGCCAAGGTAGTTTGTTCTAAATAAATAATATAATCATGTAATTTGTGTGATTCTGCAGTTTTTTTTTCTAATCACATGAATCATCTTAGTCTTACAAACTAAGGTTGTCATGATACTAATGAGGTATACCTCGTGGATGGAGTAATCCATTTCCATCAACCATGAGTACCTGTCAGTTCATCAAGTTAAAACATAGAGAAGGCACTGGCAAAGACAGCAACTAACGTAACTAGAATTAAATGTAAAACTAGAAGATGCTAACATATCTAAAATGTAATGCCATTAAGCATTCCAGATCTAAATTCTAAAATAAATGATATTTATGATGCCAAATGATTATACATCAGCGCAGATAATTCACACTGTTTTCGCAGCCAAAACGGAAACAACATATGACAACATCGAATGCTACAAAATATAAAGCCACAGTAATCCTGTTTACAGAAGGATAAATTGCAAGTACGACAAAGCAACCTGAGGGTAGAAATGCCGACAGTTTGTCTTCATTTTTTCCAAGAGTCCTAGAAGAATCGGAGCCTGTAACAAGTAGCGCATGTTGACACTTCTAGCTGTAGCATGATAACAGTATACTTGATGTATATCTAAAACCATATAACAAAGTAGAATAATTAAAATAATAGTTAGCATATAACAACGGGTTATCCACGTCCAATCATAACTTGATTTTGCATTGGACATGCTAGACCCATCTATGGTTATACAGACAAGAAGAAAGAATAGTTAGCTAAAACACAATAAATATCAAAGTAGACCTAGCTTCAGTAAACCAGAGTGATGACTGATGTAAATACAAAGACTTCTACACAATGGTACTCCAAGAATTTTTCATCTATTTGTTTCATTGTTTGCTTGTCTGCCTGTTCATCACTACAGAAAATGAAAATGTCTAGGCCCCTGAATAATAATACGGAAGGAGTGGATAAACTGTTGCTCATGATCTAGCAAACATATGTTTTGATCAACCAAACACGCCAAAATAAGAGGACACACAATACCTCTCTGAAAGCAAGAAATCCTGGAATATATGGCACTTGCAGTCGAACAACATCGAACTCTTCGTGGACAACTTCTAAGGTACCAGCATCTAAAACTACCAGTGCAGCACACGCCGTAGAAGGGTCTTCTTTCGAGAAGCTAATGTCAACACCTCCTATATACTTCAGGTTGCCCTTAGTATCAGTATTACTCTGATCTGAATTTGAGCCCATTGAAGGTAAAGTCCACCCAAAATCATCTTCAAGAATGAGCTTGCTCTTGAGCATGTCTTGTGTTCTGCAGCACAACGAAAACAGCATGAGATGTGAACTAACTCTCTTGATTGGTCAAGGGTACTAAGGGTATACTTGGCCCATTCTTGTTTCTGCTGCATCAATTCACAGTCATCTCCTTCCTCTGAAAACCGTGGGGTATTATCCATTCCCCTTGTGTTCCTCACAAGCCTGCAGATTCTTGCACAGCGGTCCGGAAATCCCAAAAAAAACGGCTGCAAACCTGAAAAATTCTAGCTGCGTTCTCCATCAGCATAATGATTTGTCTTGAATCGTAAAATTTGCACACTGTCGAATTGCGGGGCGTACTGACAGGGAAGAGAATCGAAGGAAACATCGGGATAATCAGGTGGCCAGAGAACTCCCCGAGATTCTCACCTGATACGTCGCCGCCGGCAAGCCTACCCTCTCCTCCCCGCCTCCTCTTCTCCCACAAACGCAAGTCGGCAACTACCGTCCTCCTCCACCTCGCCTGCGTACGCCTGCACAGCGACCGTGGCAGCTCTCGTGACGGCGGCCGGCGGTGGCCGTGGAAGAGCCGGAGAGGCGACCGACGCCGGCGAAGTGCAAGGGGAAAGTCAGCGAGACCCTCCTCGTGTCAGCGACTACACTGACAGGTGGGGCCACATAAGGAGTAACAGATTGCAATCTCGGCCCATCTCGCCGCCTGGGAATCTTGTGACGGATGGGCCACAATTTTGGCCCGAATATTGTATACAGTGGGCCTTTACTGTCTCTGTTAAATGGGCCATTTCTTGACCCAAAACCAACTGATTCGTTCGTTCATACAGTTTTCGTTTCTTGAGGGTGTTCATACAGTTTTCAGAAAAGAAGTTTTGGAAGAAAGATTAAATGAGAACTCGTACAAATCATCAATCACCAGAGAAAATATGAAAAATTCATGATGTGCACGATCATGCCGAAATATAGTCACCAAAAGCTTTTGGAATTTTGACAGTGCTTATTGAACTCGCAGAGCATAATTGTATTTCTTAATTCTCTCTGTATTAATCTGAAACTCTGACCACACGCATCAGGAAGGCACTCTGAACATTCTGCATACATCAATCACACACTAGAAACCAAATCTGCAGAGATCATCCCACTGCTCGGCCGACGTACTCGACGTCGAAGAGGAGAGTGGAGTTTGGCGGGATGACGCAGGAGGTCGGCTCCCAGCCTCTGCACCCGGCTCCTCTCGCGCCGTAGCCCAGCTCCGGCGGCAGCCTCAGCGACCTCTTGCCACCTGAACATTCGACCACATTTCCAATCAGCTTCACCATTTCACTCTAAATTGGTACAAAATCGAGGTGAATGAATCTGATAGAGTATGGTGAGCTCATTTCAGATTTTTATCTTTTTTCAGGGTTCAGTTCAGGATGCGAAACCTACCGGCGAGCATCGGCGGGATCCCTTCGCCGCCCACTATGCCCTGGTCCCATCCTTTGATCACCTGAAGAAAATCATCAATGATGCAATGTGTGTGATCTTGGTATCAGAGATGAGTCTAATTCATCGTGTAACTGCGTAATCTGTTTCCGATTACGATGTTTGAATCTTGCAGAATCTGTTAGTGTGCTTGATTGATTGGTCGGTTTACCTCGCCGACGCCGACGCGGAAGGTGAGCGGCTTCCCGCGCTTGTAGCTGCTGTCGAACACCGTGCCGTCCTCCAGCCTCCCGGTGTAATGCGCCTGCGTGGACGAACACACGGCGAGGTTAGCAAGAACCCGGGACGTCGCCTCGTCGGCGGCGACCGGTGGGCAAGTGCGTGTTGTGCTGACCTTGATGAGCTGGCCTTGCTCGGCGGCGGCGCCGGTGCCGACGACGCGGTCGCAGAAGGCTAGCCCGTTGGGCGCCACCTCGAGCGGGCACTCGCCGCCGGAGGCTTCCGCCACCGCGGGGAGCACGCGGGAGAGGATGGCGGCGGACAGCACGGCGGACACGGCCTCACGCCGGCGGAGGACGATGCCGGGGGTGTTGTTCTTGGCGGCCACGGCGGCGCCGGCGTTCCGGCTCGGAGACGACACGGGAAGTTTCACGCTGGGGTTTGGTAGGCTAAGGAGGAGACGGGACAGCGGCGAGGCTGAGGTGGAGGTGGCGGCGGCGGCGGAGGGAGCCATGGCTTGCCGGCTCCGTCCTCTTCTTCCTCAGTTCATTCCAAGCTCTCCAAACCAGAGAACACAGCGTAGCGTTGCAGAAACGGATAAGGTGTCTTCTGAATCGTGGCCGAATCTTTGGACGACGTGGGTCAATCTGGAACATCTGTTTTGGATCCAACGCGCCAAAAACAAGTTATTTTCATCCTTTTGGAGAGGTGTCCTGGTTTTTTCCCCCATGAGGGCCCCCGAATTATAGGAAAAACATTGTAAATTTGGAGAATTTCTATATTATAGGAAAATTCGTAGGAATGTCTTTAAAACAAGGTTTAAATCCTATACTTTTATTTTAAAATCCTATACTTAATGAGTGGTTTGATTTGTATCTGTTTCTAAAAGTTTCCAAAGAAATCGAATTTTTGGGAGCATGGCACGAGTAATCCGCGACCAATAATCTGAGGTCTGATCTAGGCCCTGCTTAGTAAGTTATCCCACGATTAAATAAGTCCACTTGCCTCATTTTTACGTCTAGTTTAATCGGTATCCCTAAATCGCAATATCAGAAATCTTCGACTCTCAACTTACAAAAACAGGTTAAATTCGATCTTTCTATAGTTTAAATGACTGATTTCGCTGATGTGGTAAATTGACCCGGTCCACTCATGCTGACCAGGCGTTTATGTGACAAAAACAAAATTGAGTCCCACAAGAGCTCTAGTTGACGGCTCGTCAGCCACCACCTCTCTCCCCGCCAATGAGCTTATGTGGAAGAGAGGGGAGAGGTAGAGAGATGGGAAAGAGAGAGAAGAGGTGGAAGTCCACTTGCAGGTGGGGCTCTACATGTTTTTAAATTTTCTTTTTACTGATTAGGGTATCACGTTGGTCAAAACAACCATCTACGATATTGTGGGATTTGACCTAGACGGTTTTGCTAAGATGGGGTCGAAGATTTGTGGCATTGCGATTTAGAGATGTTAATTAAACATAAGCTGACGGAAAGATGAGGGATAGGAAGTGGACTTATTCCTCCCTTAGATCTCTGAAAATTTCTGGGCCAAAGCATGCCTGACACCTCATCTACAGCCCATACAACTACCCAAAACTGACATTCCACGCTTCATCAAATTTCTCCAAGGCAACCAACGTGAATCCGAATAAATGCGATATAGTAATAAAACCCATCGATATCCTCGTATACAGTATACTCATGGCGATCCAACACCGTCGCTGTCTTCAGTTACACGACGCACGATCTCGCCGGAAAGACCGCCGCTTCGGCCGGCGAGGCACCGGAGTTCGGCGTGGGCCGGAGCCTTCAAATCCGCACCACTTGGCTCCCCCCCCCCCCCCCCCCCCAACGCACAAATGGCGTAGTAAAATTCGTTAGGTTTCGGTCATTTTCACCGGCAATTCTCATCTCCCATCTCTTCCATCTGCAGCATGTGCCTGACCAAACTCGATCCATCCATCGATAGATCGGTAAGTCAGGTTTTGTACTTTCCTTTGAACTGGTCTGCGGAAGAAAAAAATAATTAATCTTGTTAGAGAGACAATTGATCACAAATCACTCCTGTGATCGTGGTCGAAATTCCAGTACATGTCGGTGTCAGTACTACCGTTCTGTTGACAAGTAACTCATGGTGATTGATCTTCATCTACTCTTCTCCTTGACAATTATATGAAATGATTAATTCCCAAATTTAGACTTTTTTTGGATAAAAAAAAGAGAGACAATCTTTCTTGCACAAGTTAGGTTCATGCGTTGCAAACAGCGGCACCATTAACAGGAACATCGTCATCCATCTGACATCTAGTGAGTCAAGTGACACAGTCCAGGACTTGGGCCAGATTACCAGAATCGACAATGAGAGTCGCTCACCTGCTCATGATCCATCATCTCTCTTCTTCTGTTGCTTTAGGTTGCTTGCTTCACTGCATCTATTAAGCTTGTATGCAAACTTGCACTCAAAAAGATTAGTGTTGTTGTTTTGCTAACCACACAGACAGACATGAAGTCAGAAGCTCGGATCATCTGCTCTGCTGCATATGCCAAAGCCTCCAACTCCAATGTTCAGAAACCATGACAGGAGCATCCACAACCAATTAGCTTAGTGATCAGCAAAGCAGCATTGTGCATGTCATGTCAAAATCCAGTGATTAATTAGTGGAAGGTGACTTAATCCAGATGCACCAAAGCTATCCTTATCCACTGAAGCACAAAAAAGTCTTTCAGAGACAAAAGTGCAGTGTAGTGCAGGCGGCAGGCCTGCTCAACTGTATTTTGACCGGCTGCTGTTTGCGACACTACCAAGTACACCAAACCACTTCAATCTCAAGCTTTCTTTTTTTGGTCCTTGATCTCCCTGGCGTCATCTCTTGACATCTAATTTTATATTGGTGCCTGCTAATTTCCCTTGATTTGCACTTTTCGACTTATTCAACGAATTATTAAAACATATTATTTATTACACGCTTAGGAATGTACATTTTCTAAAAAGAAAACATTCTTCTACCACACATTATTTAAGATGCGTTCGTTTAAGCGTATCAGTAGAACTCTGTCATACACAAAACAAGCAGATACATCATTCATACATGATTAATTAAGTATCAGCTTCTTTAAATTTTAAAAATAGATTTATTTGATTTTTTTTAAAATTTCTATACGAAAATTATTGCATAAAACACACTGTTCAGCACCTCAGGTAGCTTGTTAGCGATCTGTTTTTTTCAAAAAAAACTCGAGCTTCACTATTTCTGTCCTCGATCTCTTTGGCATCATCTCTTGACATCTATTTTTCTTTACATTTGGTGCCTGCTAATTTCCCTCGATTTAATTTTCTCTGAATTTTCTTTTGGTGCCATCAGGAGTGCTAATTTTTCTTGGGTGTTGACGTCTGAAGGGGGGATCAGTACAGTACGAAGGCAATTTAAGGAGCCGTTTGGTTTGGGTGACGCCTTAAAAATGAGGCCTTTTTATTTAGTTTTCCTATCACTAGGAAGCCATGTGCTAATGGTACCAAGACAGTATTAGTGCTGGGCGTGTTGTAATTGTGGTTTTTCTTGGACCATACTGTGTCCTCTCCTAAAAATTGATTTCCATAATGGTCTTTGGGACAGAGGAAGCTGTATCCTGGTATATATGTCGTGCATAGCATTAATGCTTCGCCATCAACTGAATAAGCTAGCTCTCAAATGCGTTGGTCACCATGTAGTTAATGGAGTGGAAACAGTGGTTTGCACCGAGCACATTGCTTGTTGGGTTATCAGCAGTTACTAAAATTTAAAATTTAAAACTTAATTTTAAGTCGATTTTGGAGGCTTTTTCATCAAAATTTATTTTTCACTATCAGCTTTTAATAATAAAAGAAAATAATTTTTATAGATTATTTTTTGTTCTTTCGTTTATTTCGTACAGCTTATCAGTCATTGCGTAAACAATCCGAGACTAGAATTTGTTGGAAGTACTAATTTTCTACCGTAAACGAGCTAATTCTCCTTTGCCGCTGCAACTTACCTCTCACTTCATTGACAAACCAATGACCTAATATGGAATTTTTTTAATACTCTGTTTTTAAAAGGATGATGTCCTAAATACATGCAGTCAAATCTTAAACTCTTAGAACATTCAGAGATTAAAAAAATATTAGTATTTGATATGAAAAAATGGTATTAATATATTTTTCATAAAAATACTTTCATATGGGAAATTTTTTAACAAGTTCTATAAACATATAATTATAAAACGTAATGATGAATGAAACATATACATTAGAGAACCATGTCCATGTCCATGTCCAAAACTAAAGGTAAAAAAGAATAGAGGTATTATTGCATTCTAGTGACAGTTATAATTTCTTTTTGCTGATGGATAATTTATTAAGCAATGAAATACATTAGCAGTTTAGCATCCAGTTAGTAATAGTTTTTATTTGCTTATTGTTGTCTGTCTTTCCTAACGTGTTTCTTCAGAATATAAAAGATGCTACTTTTCGCTTAAAAGAAGGGGTCCAAAGACCAAAAAGAGGAGGAGAAAGAAAATATGCTGCTCGATGGAGTGGAGATCCCTTGAAGATACCACAATGAGATTCAGTTTCAGTTGGTGAGTTGCATCGACACGATTAAAAACGGCGAGGATTCGGTTCGCCAACTCCATTCTTTTCCCTGCCAATCGATACGTGCCTCAGTGTGGTTTCTATTCAACATGGTTCGACGAGTAACAGATGATAATTTTCTAGAAACAATTCTAATATCAAGGTTTCTAAGCAAACGAGCGATGCAATGGGTTGGTACTGCATAAAAACATAGTAAGGTAGAAGCGAATATATAGAATAATATCTTAAGCTTAACCTTCTAGCTTTTTTTATACTTAGTTATGAGGTTTGGAGGTCTAAGTATTCTAATTGTAACTTTTAACTATGCATATCTATTTATGGATATAGAGTATGGATTTCTATTTATTATTAAACGAAAATTCTTTTCTCTGCCATACATGATTCTTCTACTTTCTTCTCTTCAGTTAATTGGTGACACAGGTTCAGTACAAGCAGTACAACATCAACAATGAACATCAAAAGGTTTTGCAAAAGAGTAGTACTAGTACAATAATCCCTTTGCTTAACTCTGCATATTAATTACTTTTCAGGTTAGTTGATGCCTTGAAGGCACTGTTAAACTTAACTAAACTACCTACCTAATCCAACTTGCCTGCTGCAACAATTCTTCTGCATTCCATATTGCCATGCATGCATCGTTGCCAGCGTCAGCCGTCAGAGTTGAATAATGGACAACAATTTGCATCCGTTCTTGGAGAATGGGGATTGGAGAGGCGATTTGGATTATAATTTGTGTCGTGTTCATGGTGCACGTGTCAATTGAAACAGTGATTATTTAAAGAGTTTCGTTGATTTCGTCCTCAAATGGGGCTCTGTCAATTGGCTTTGCGCCTGAAAATGGCAGCACACCGAACAACTCCATGGATCGATATCTGATACTGTAGCTGAATGCTCGTTCATCCACAATTCAATAGTATTCTCGAAGAAGCTTTGCATCTTGATCATATAACGAACTTATATGTGATTTGTGTGAAATTTATTGTTGGAATCAGTGTACACTACGGAGTGATAATTTTTTCACTTCCATTCAGTGATCATCCACCAAAATTCTTCCCCCCCAAAAAAAGATCTTCGAATTGAGTGAGCATCTGGAAAAAGATTGATGGGAGCATTTCAAGAATCAGTATTGTGAATTATTGATGAGAAGAAGATATCAGAAGAAGAAGTAGAAGAAGGAACAGTGCTACGGATGCAATCAATTATACTCGTGGTATGAACGACGTATTCAATGGATCCGCGAGGTAAACGTCGGCGATCTGCACTGTGCAGGACAGGGGAATCTTCTCATATCTGGAGTAGATATGGAGTTATTCTGATGATCCGGTGATGAGAATGCTACAGCTTTCTGTGGGGTAAATTAATGCTCCGATGAGATTCGAAATTTAGAATTTTTAAGATACGAAATTTGGAATTTGAATTTCAGATTAACGCTATTTTACTGTAGCCGCAGCCCAATATTCCGAACAACCCCTATACTAACGGTAACAGTTCTTCTTTTTCTTTTCCTCAGCATGACAGCTGATCATCATCATTGATTGAGTTCGGTTGATAAGCGGTAGAAAAACAAAGAAGTAACGAAAAAATAGAATAAAACTTTTTCTTAAAAACAATTAGAATAAAACTTTTATAATTCTATTTTAACGGTTTAGAAGCCTGAAAAAGATGTCTAGGATAACTTAAATTTAAAATTAAGTTTGAAATTTTTAAAAAAAATTCTGAGAAGGAAATTTTAAAAGTTGATGCGGCTTCTAAGCCAACAAGCAAACCTAACGGCGTGAGTCTTTTTTTTCCTCTAATTTTCTTTAAACAAACTTCTCGTGACTTGTTTACAAATCCAGAGTATCTGTATTCTGTTAAGTAACTTCACTTACAATTTCAACGGTATCGCTCCTATGATACACACTCATTAGGCTATTCGAAAAATATATTACTGGTAAAAAGCTGGCATATCCAAGTAAAAAAATTGATAGTATCTCATTCTCATGCGATTTTCCCATGAAATCCTTTTTTCTTCCAGTAAGCCCTTAGACAAAACCGTAGTATGATACACTATCTTCAAAGAATGGAATGGTTTAGGCAAGCTTTCCAACTGAACCTTGATTGCTGCCACGTTTTAGAGCAAATCATGATCCATAAACTTTGCCGACCAGTCAGCTACTTTTTACACAAGAATAGTCCACTCCATTTTTCATTGTCCATTGTTCATTTCAATACACAAGCTTCAGTGCTAACTATGCCACGCTTGGCACAACTTTAGGTTAATTCAAAGATAATTTTGAAATATGGTTTTTTAAAAGAATAATTTTTACTTGTCTTCATCACAATCATGAAAAGAGAGTTGGGTAACAAAAAAACAACGAATAAACTTATAAAATCGATTCTAAAATTGAAAATCTGAAGAGGTGAAATTGTGAAAAATACCAAATCATCACAAAATCTTCCAAGGCCTCACCTCATATAGAGCCATAACAAAATTAGCAAAGGACAATAATACTCCACCGGAGGAGGCTCTCCAATTTGAGAGATATTTATCCTCCACACCTACCAACCCTACTGTCACTAATAAATCGTTGTTTATTACTTAATCACACGACATCAACCTCACTGTCCCCTAACAGCAACATCCAATCCCATGCACCACGACGATTAATTACTGAAGAGGAGTAGTAGTAGTAGCATAGAGATGACACAGACACAGACACAGACACATCCAAATCCATTCTTTCTCCACCACCAACCTGATGATGATTTCCTCTCCTCTTCTCCAAGAGAACCATTCCATTATTACGAAGTTCATTTGTTTAATCACAAAGTTCATTTCTTTTTTTCTGAATATTTTTCTTCTTCTCCCTTGGCATGTTGCTGTAGGTCCCCTACAAAGGCCTAGAGGTCGCTAGTAGTACACCCCTACAAAAGGTTGTACCACCACCACCAGCCTCATTGCTCTCATTGCATTCTCCTCCTATTGCTGCTGCTGCTTTCTCTCTCTAGGCTGCTTGCTTCTCTCTCTCTCTACAATGTTCTCTTCTTTCGAGAGAAGAGAGGAATAGCTGCAACACAAAGGAAGGCACTGCTTGCACTGTGCAAGTGTGCAGCACAGCCAGCCAAGTTTTCAAAAGAACCCGCCACTTTCTTTCTCTCTCTACTGTCCTAGCAATTCTCTCTCTAGCTCGAGTATTAATTTCTTTGCCTTGCTCCCATCCTCCATTTTCTTGGGCACCGTGCGAGCTGCTCTGCACTGTTTGCCTCAGTTGGGTTTGGTTACTTCTTTCTTGCTTCTTCTCTGCTTCAACGGTTGGTCGACTTCAATGCAAGAAAGCATCGGCAGCAATTGCTCCTCCCGTTGAGTTTTCGTCGTCGTTTGAAAGCGAAACGAAGGAGACGGCGACGAGAGATTAATGTCGTCCATGGCCTCCAACGAAGGTATTCTTCTCTTCTCTCTGAAATATTCTGTTTCTCGCATACAAGTTTGCTCCTTTTTTTTCCCTTCTTCTGCTCTCTTCTCTCTTCTGTTCGTCTTGGGGAAGAGAGAGAGAGAGAGAGAGAGAGAGAGAGAGAGAGAGAGAGAGAGAGAGAGAGAATTCAGAAGAAGAAATTGTTGGTGATGACGAAACTGAAGGAGTATTTGGTGATTGAATCTGCAGAGGCCGGTGGTGAAGATGGGAGGCAGGAAGATCTGCTTGTTAAGGAAGGTTAGCTGTGGTGATTTTGATTTTTTTTTACTGCTTAATTTACTCATCTCTTTGCTGCATGTATGGCACAATTAGTGCTTGTCTGTATCTTCTCTTTCTTGCTTTAGTCTAAGTGCTCCATTAGTCCTGGAAAAATCATGGCTTTTTTTTCCAGGCATGCTCACAGCTTTGAAGTTCTAACATGTCGTTTTCTAAGAGGGCAACAAGAGATTAAAAAAGAGAGATGTCAGCTGCTGGATTCTGGTCTTCTTTGTAACTTTTTAATATGCTAATTAGGTTGGGCAGACTTCCATTCCCTATCATCATATAGAAGATGGGTAGATTGTCAAGTTCTTCCAATTTTTCTCACCAAACCAAAATCTGTGAAATCGACATTTATGTTGATTTAAGCACCCTCTTGATGATCTTTTGCAAATTGCAAGCAAATCCCAAAGAGATGCATGGTTATTTTCAGACTTAGTTGTCATAGACAGAAAGAAAGCATCATTTTGGAAGGGTGCAGGGGGTGGTGGTGCGCATGTCAATTTTCTTGGTGCAAATCTCTGAATTATAGAAATGCCTCAGATACTGTCGACAGGCAGCATGTGGTTTTCATGGGAAATGAGACAAACACAAGCCTCTCCCCCCTTTATCATCAACTGTCATGGGATTGAGAGCCTGTGTCTGTGTGTGTGATGATGATGTGTTTCTTGCCTTGACTTGCTTTGCACTTTGTTTGTCTTGATGTTTGTAGTAGGTAGTTAATTTGTCTTCTTGATAGAATTCAGTTTTGTAGCATAACAAACTTATGATAATAGCCCATGCTATGTCTACATCTCCTTTGCTGTGTTCAGGGCCAGGGGAGCACAAGGAAAACACCATTAGAGATTCCAACGAAGTGAAAAATGAGGATTGCAGCAATAGCGGGTCAGTAACCGAGGCCGTCGTATCAAGCGAAGAACCCAGTGACAGGAGTAGCACTGAAGAACCCAGTGACAGGAGCAGTACTGAAGAACCTAGTGACAGTAGTAGTGGTGGTGACAGTAACAGCCAATCTGCTGATTCTGATGAAGGTACCAAAGAGGCGCCTAAAATGGATTTGAAGGCCGGTAACGACGACAGCAGCGAGTGCACCGATCAGAGCTCTCCTCGCGCGGTGCTAGATATCTCGGTATCCGGTAGTGTTGACTCCGATGAGAGCTCCTCCGTTGAGCAGCCAGCGGAGTCAAATCACAATACGCAGTGGAGGAACCTGATCAGTGGATTGATACTCAGGAGGAGGAAGTCGATGGCGAGAGCGGGGACATTCCCTCAGAGAACCAAGACCACAGGGCTTAAGAGGTACCTGGAGAGGATGCGGAGCGGCAAGAACCAGATCGATTGCGGCGCCATTGCTCCTGAGATCCTTCCTGAGATCAGCAAGTGGAGGCCATCATGGAGAAGCTTCGACTACAGTGAGCTTTGTGCTGCAACTGACAAATTCAGTTCAGGTGATATGCAAAACTTCTTTGTTGCTGCAATGCTGTCACTTGATTATTAGGCCATGTTACTATCATTGCAGAACTTATGGGATGTAGCTTTAGCACTAAGCTATGAATTTATAATTGCAGCAGTATAATTTCACCAAGGAAACATAGGGCTTGAGATTCAAATCATGAACTGTTATTTAGTGTAATGATGACTGGTTACTGATTAAAAGTCGGAAAAGTGAGAAGTATTAAAGCATAATACTGTAATACCAAATCATTAACATATAGGGCCTGATTTTGTTCTACATTGCGGTAACTCTAGCATATAATACAGAAATCTAAGCTGTTATGCTCTGCCTCTATATCATAGCTCCAAGGGTCATGTGATACAAAGTACAGCTTTTGGCCTAATTATATTATCTTCATCTATGTTAAATATTCTCTGAACCTTTTGGTTCATGCTTTTGATATTACTAGAAAATTTGATCGGGAAGGGCGGGCATGCTGAGGTGTATAAAGGACATCTTGCTGATGGACAATTTGTGGCAGTGAAGAGACTAACAAAAGGTGGTAACAAAGAGGACAGGATTAGCGATTTCTTATCTGAGCTTGGAATAATCGCCCATGTTAACCATCCAAATGCGGCACAGCTCTTGGGGTTCAGTGTGGAAGGGGGCTTGCATTTGGTTCTTCAGTTCTCACCTCATGGAAGCCTGGCTTCTGTTCTTCATGGTATGGTTTCCTCTAAATACTCTTTAACTTAATGAATCCAATTTTTGAGAGATATGCAGCATTGCTGTTACATCATATATATTTTTTCTTTTAGAAAAGTAAGAAATATATATACCTTACTATTAGGAATCAACTAGAGAACAGAGATCTCTTGACATTCATGTTATCATGTATGTACAACATATTCATTTAGGCAGTATCTGAACTATGAAATATAGTTGTCCACTAAGTATGTGCGAATGCCATGGATGTTTGTAATTTCCATTTTGGTATGATTTATACAAATTTTACATTACCACTTCTTGTAGTCGACATTTCAATTGCCTCTTAGATGCATATACTATAGGCCGTATCACATATATGAACTCAAGCATCACCCTCTTTCTAAAGAAAATCAATATAAGAGAGTACTTAGAATACCCTTTAGTCTGGTGATAAAATGGAGTTCAGCTGAACAGGCACAAGTGGAGCCCTCAAGTGGAAGGCTAGGTTCAACATTGCTCTTGGAATTGCTGAAGGACTGCTTTATCTACATGAAGGCTGCCATCGACGTATAATTCACAGAGACATCAAAGCATCAAATATCCTTCTAACTGAAGATTACCAACCTCAGGTATGTATTCTACTACCAATCTCTTACGTTAGTCCTATCCGTTATATGATTCCTAGGGTTCTTTTAAGTGCAACAGTTTTTGCTCCCTCTTTGCACAGATCTCAGATTTTGGACTTGCAAAGTGGCTTCCTGACAAATGGACTCATCATGTTGTATTCCCCATTGAAGGCACATTCGGGTGAGTTTGACAAGTTTTCCCATTCCATCATGTTGATTTTATATTACCCAGAAAGAGACAATGACATTGTTGGTTTTAACTTCAACTTCACACCCTTTCTCAGATATATGGCTCCCGAGTACTTCATGCATGGGATCATAAACGAGAAGACCGATGTGTTTGCATATGGAGTTTTGCTTCTAGAACTAGTGACAGGACGGAAAGCGGTGGATTCCTCCAGGCAAAGCCTAGTGATATGGGTAAATAAAAGCAAATCTCTCCGATATACTTCATTATACATAAATTCCAATTAGTTCTTTTGACATCATTGTTTGATCATATTAAGAGAGGCAACTAATGGTCAAAAGTTAATTCTATAGTACTCGAATAGATAACATGAACTGATCTAATTGTGTGCTTCTGAAGCCCTTGAATTCACAAATTGTTATTTTGTCATGTGCAAAGGCAAAACCACTGCTCGACTCAAACAACATGAAGGAACTAGTGGATCCTTCTCTTGATGTTGGATATGACCCAGAAGAAATGGCTCACGTCCTAGCAGTGGCATCCATGTGCATCCACCACAGCTCAAGCTCGCGGCCTAGCATGAAATCGGTGAGTCCGTGAGTGTGATGAACAACTTAGCTACACGGCCATTGTAAAGGCTATAAAAAAACAAATTGGATTTGTGAACTGACCTGTTGGTTTGATGCCTGTAGGTGGTCCGTTTCTTGAAGGGGGATAGGGAATCACTCGAAATGATGCAAATGCAAAGACCAAAACTCATGAAACCCCTCATGTTCGACTCCGGTGATTCAGAGGATTATACTCGCTCAAGTTACCTCAACGATCTCGACCGGCACAAGAAGCTCGCCTTGGAGCAGTGATATTTGAGCTGATTTTGACTGCCATCTTTTGTACATCATCATCATTATCAACATTGTGATCCTCATGCTTTCCAAAGATGTAGTATGCAGGCTGTATGGATGGATGCGAGGGTTCAGTTTATCAGTTACTCCCTTGTTGCTGATCCATGGTGTCATTTTGGCAAATGCATGTTGTGATACCATTATTCGATCGATTGACCATTTCAGCCCTCGGTTGCGTGTACTATCTCTGCATGAACCTTGTTCACCGTTTTGTTCATCATGTTTCAAGATCCAATCAACATACCTGAATTCTGAAAAGTCTGGACAAGATCCAATCCAGCCACTCTGATGCAGGCTTTGGTGGTTCGATTGCCATTTTCTAGCTACCGAATTTCACCGTGTCTGAGATATCATAATACAGTAATTTGGCTTCGGTAGAAGGCTAATCAACCAACCATGATTATCACAGACAAACGCCAATTTCCAATATATCTTCTGAATCCTAAATTGCGCATGTACTCCACTGTACCTTCTTGCGGCGTCGGATTCCCCAGCTGAAACGCGGACTCCGGCGATGCAAGCGGAGGCAGGTCGTCGCCTGGAAGCTTCTCCGGCGGACGAGCAGTTCGATGCGCTGCATCGATTCCCGTGGAGTGGCCTCACGCGGCGGGGTTCGCCGGAGCTCCGCCGCCGTGTGGAGTGGGGGAGAGTCAGAGGAGGGAGGGAGGAAGGCGAAAAGAGGATCGAAATGCAAAATGCGAATTGTTGGAGGGCCTCTTATGCAAATATCGGCCCATGTAAGGCCCATCTTTTATTAAAGAGTAAATTTCGACATTTGGTCATATATTTACCAAGAGTTAAACTAATGTTTTATTACTTAACACCCTGCTAACATCTTTACACATGTTTTCGATTTGGACTAAGGGTGAGAATACCAACGGAATATATGTAAGAGCTTCATATGAGATTTACACGGGGATACATATAGAAGACAGATAGTATGTTTTTTTTTAATTCTATTTAGTGTGAGTGGTATCTTTGATGTGTTGCTGCAAATTAGTGTAAAGATATGGTCAAATGTCCATGGTAAAACTTTGGTCAAAAAATATCGTCAAATGTGATATTTTCTCTTTATTAAATTGCGGTGTGATGCCGCCTGTGTGATAGGAATTTTCCGAACAGATACTGTTCAATTTCATGCTTTGAAATTGTGAGATTACTGTTAATTAGTCCAACCAAACTACGGCATTCAAGCAAGCGTCTGAATAACTGTACAAATGCAACCAGTCCTAGTCTTAGTTCTACTTGACCACTTCCATCCTCAACATTCAACCTTAGCAGAATGACATCGCAAAGAATCGATTGCAATGTTTTCTGCTACATTTTCACACTTATTGCAAGTAATTAAATTGAGGAATAGCCATTATTTATCTACGCATGGCCTGCTGTAAAATCATCTGCCGTTCTGCACATCTAGCACGAATGGCTTAACCAGCTAGTTGATGGCTTAACAGCTCACAGCGATAGGCTCAGTAGCTTTTCTCAGCCATTCCTTCTCCTGCTCATTCAGGTAAGGTTGCAAAATTTTTCGGCAATCCGAGTGATACGCGTTTACCCATTCAATCTCGGCAGGGGTAAGTAAGGTGGTGTCTATCAGTTTTGTCTGGTATGGAGCCTGCATAGCACAAGAAATCTATCAATACATGAGCAAACGAATGATGCAGATGCATGACAAGACTTATATGGTAATGAATTATTGAACCGGTGAGCAGCATTTTGTATTTAGAGATCGTGAAATGCCAGTCGAACTGGCAACAAAAGGCTGACTTAAAAATTACAATGATTATCAACCGGGATATCTTGTGAAATTGATGCAGTATTTACAAAATACTAAGACTTGGAGAAATAGTTACAAAAGAGAAAGTTAACAATTTAATAAAATGGAGATTGAAGAAACAATACTTACCCATGTTATGTGTTCAAATGCCAAATAACCCTTATCTCCAAAATTAAATTTAGTGTTGGCTTCTTTAACTATCAGAACATTCTCCAACCTTATACCAAAGCTTCCGTCTTCGTAGTAACCAGGTTCTGCAAGAAACGATTGTGCAAGTTGAACTTTACATTGATCATTGCAGCAAGAGGGACTATATCATTGAAGTAACAATTACAGAGTAGTTTCACATTAAACTGTTGATAGTCCTATTAAAATAAATAGTGGTTCAGTTAGGATATTTACTGACCATCTGTTACAGTCATCGATGCTTGTAGTGGTACATTTCTAGCAGAAGGTCTGAAGCTAATTAGATGAGGACCTGGATTATAAGCACAAACAGTATGGATTAAACATTTCAAGGTAGCACTACAATCAGATAATTTACTGTCATAGAAGAGGATGAAACCAGCAATTGAGTATCTGACCTTCATGAACATTCAAATAAGATCCAATACCATGGCCTGTACCGTGCCGATAGTCAAGACCACGTCTCCAAAGTGGTGTTCGTGAGAGAATATCAAGAGCATGCCCTGTTAAGGTTTAAGTAACGGACAAATATCATGGCTTTTGTTGAAATATAACTTGCAAAACTAAGTATAACACAATGAACATAAATTGGTGTCAAAACATGGTAGTATAAATTATTTTCTTCATCACTTGCTAGTTTCTGTCATCTTTTTTTTCAAATTTAGTGAGATAGTCTATCACTAAATAACATTAGTGATTACCGGAATCTTCTTAGTTTCCAAATGTTAAAGAAACAATGGAGTCTATCACTAAATAACGTTTGTGATTAGTGGAATCTTCTTACAGTTTCCAAATGTTAAAGAAACAATGGACATGATCTTTGAGGCAATGAGGCTTTGAGAAAACACGATGTCGCATGTTTATAAGTTAATGCACTCATAAAGAACAAACGATGGTATCAACTCATACTACACTATCAGGTGATGTTAAAACCCCGTGGTACATCTGGCAGCTATTTTATCATTAGGACACATGATCAATGTTAAATCTCCTGAGTTCATATAAATGGAAGTATGAAAGCTCAAAACACTCACTCACCTGTGGTTCCATTGGGAAATACAGCAGTGTCTAGTGCAATGTGGCCTTTCAAAACCTATTTCCAATGTTCGATATCACTTGCATTAGAAATAGATCAAATAGTAGCAAAGAAAATTAAAACTACATGGATAATATCTTGTAAACTATTAGATTCAAGCATTTAATATGATGTTTATTTCTACAAGAGAATAAAGTAACAAGCCTGTAAAGAAAACTCGACCAGCCACTGTTGACATAATATTCAACAACAAAATTTTCAGCTCCATTAAGTAGGGACAAGTAATGCAATACAGGAAATGAGGAAACCAATAACATTTCAACGTGTCAGGAAACATACTTTCAACATGTTGCATGTCAGTCCTAAGCTCTTAAATTCATGGAAAATACTACAGCTGTCAAATAAATAGAGATAGCTAGCAGTTATATAGCTATGTCCTGCATGCTGGTCTACTGCGTTTAGTAAAACACATGTCCCATTGGTCAAGGTAGTAATGAAGCGGTTACCAGTATAAGGCTCCAGCTCAAGTCAACTGATTATTGGACACACATACTCCCTCCATTTCAAAATATAAGGCATATTACTTTGATCAACAATTACACTATTAGGATATCATTCATTCTAAATAGAACTTAGTATTTGACATGTCATTTGATCCAAATAAAAGAAAATTTTAGCAAGTGACGAAAAAAAAACTTACAGCTGTGTAGCAGGACTTCTCATGCTCAGAGGGTTTGCCAAAATGTACAGTTCTTGTAATGTCTGTAGTACCATCAAGATACTGCAAACATACCACCATAGAAAGAATTAGACTCTAGTAAGTCTTTTACCACAAAATTTGAGTTTGACTGAAATGTACTCAACCTGAGCCCCAGAGTCACACAGATATATTTTATCAGCATCAAGTTCAGCACATGAACTTGCTTCTGGTGAATAATGAATCACTGCTGCATTTGGTCCCATGGATGAAATCGTAGGAAAACTCAGACCTTTGAAGTGCTGCAGAAATATTACCAGTTAGTCAAAAGATGTAGTATAGTAGGAGACTATGAACTGCAAAATGCCCTCATACAAGGCTTTCTAGTTTCTATATGTTGGGCTGTGTGTATGTGTTTCTAGGCCCAGAAAAAGGGAGTCCATATATGCTCCTTGTATATGTATGGCTGTAAAAGAGACAGTGTAAGTGTGAAGCTTCCAGAAAAACAATCACAAATATCTTCATGGTATCAGAGCTAGGTCGCCGGCGACTGCGCCGAGGCTAAACCCTAGCTGGCGGTGGCTGTGGACGGAGGAGCGCTAACAGTGACAACGCGCGCGGAGGGCGAGTTGGTGACGACGTGTGGAGAAAAGAAGGTGCAGCTGTTGGCCTGCTGCTGCATGAGAAGGTGCGGCTGCTGCTTGAGAAGGTGAGGTGTTGGTGCTGCTGCTGCTGCTGCGTCGGAAGGTGAGGATTTGGTGGTGAAGTGGGCTAGCTTGGTTTGCTGTTGCTGTTATTCTGATTTGGGGAAGATACGAGAGCTTGGTTTGCTGCTGCTGCTGTTCTGATTTGGGGGAAACTGAGAAGTAGTGCTGGTGGGAGAAAGTAGTGCTACTGTTGCTGTTCTGTTTTTGGTGAGAAACTGAGTAGTGTTGTCGCTCCTATTAGTTGATTTGGCTAAGGGGCTAGTATCTTAGAAGATTTGGTTGATCTGTCATGGGGGAAAATCAAGGAATTGAGCAGATGTTGGGTAAGTTGGTGGAATTGCTCACGGAGAAACGCAATGAAGCTCCAAATACTAGTAATGTGATTGTTTCTCATGCTGAATCGGTACAAAAAATTGAGTTAATGCAAAATGATATTAAGCTGGAAGGTGTCAAAAATTATTTGAGTTGGTCAAGAAGAGCATTGCTGATTTTGAAGACAAAAGGGTTAGAAGGATATGTTACCGGAGAAGTGAAGGAGCCTGAGAGCACATCAAGTGTAGAATGGAAGACTTGGAGTACTACCAATTCTTTAGTGATAGCGTGGTTATTGACTTCACTAATTCCTGCTATTGCTACAACTGTTGAGACCATCCCTAGTGCTAGTGAGATGTGGAAAACTCTCACTAACCTATACTCAGGAGAAGGTAATGTGATGCTAATGGTAGAGGCACAAGAGAAGATAAATGCTTTGAGACAGGGGGAGCGATCTGTGGCAGAATATGTCGCGGAGTTGAAGAGTTTGTGGTCTGATTTAGATCACTATGATCCTCTTGAGTTAGAGCACTCTGATTGCATAGCAAAAATGAAGGAATGGGTTGAGCGTAGAAGGGTTATTGAGTTCTTGAAGGGCCTAAATCCAGAGTTTGAAGGAAGAAGAGATGCAATGTTTCACCAGACTACTCTTCCTACCTTAGATGAGGACGTTGCAGCTATGGCACAGGAGGAGCTTAAGAAGAAAGTATTGCCTAGTGCCACACCGTGTTCACCAAGTCCCACCTATGCAATTGTACAAGGTAGAGAGACTAGAGAGTGCTTTAATTGTGGTGAAATGGGGCATCTTATACGTGATTGTCATGCTCCTCGTAAGCCTAGTTATGGAAGAGGAAGAAGTGGTGATAGAGGTGGAGCAAGAGGTGGAAGGGGTTATGCAGGTAGAGGTAACAGAGGTAGAGGATATGAGTATAGAGGTGATCACAAAGCTAATGTGGTTACCCTTGAAGAAGGTTCTTCTGGACCTACAAATGGTGATGTTGCCAACTTTGTTCATTCCACCTCAGGTAACTCAAATCAAGCATTTATGTCCATCAATAGTTCTCATCCAAATTGGATACTAGACTCGGGTGCATCTAGACATGTCACGGGTATGTGTGGGGAATTCACATCATATAAACCATACCCATTTACACATAAAGAAACAATTCAAACTGCTGATGGAACATCATGCCCTGTGAAGGGAGAGGGTACAGTACAGTGTACTCCTTCAATCACTTTATCATCAGTATTATATGTCCCCTCATTTCCAGTGAATTTGGTTTCATTAAGTTCTCTTGTTGATCATATGGATTGTCGGGTCTCCCTTGATCGTGAGAATTGTTTAATCCAGGAGAGACGAACAGGGAAGAAACTTGGGATTGGCGTCAGGCGTGATGGACTTTGGTATTTGGATCGAGGAAGGACTAATGAAGCTATGTGTCTAGCTTTCATGGCTTCCACAAGTGAAGAAGAGGCTAAGGTATTACTTTTGCACTGTCGATTGGGACATATATCTTTTGAGATTATGAGTAAAATGTTCCCAGTAGAGTTTAGTAGAGTGGATAAACATAAGTTAGTATGTGATGCTTGTGAGTATGAGAGACATACAAGAACATCATATGTGAGTAGAGGACTCCGAAGTATGTTGCCCTTCATGCTAATGCACTCAGATGTTTGGACCTCTCCTGTGGTTTCTATGAGCGGAATGAAGTATTTTGTTACCTTTATTGATTGCTACTCTCGTATGACATGGTTATATCTTATGAGGCACAAGGATGAGGTGTTTAAATGTTTTCAGAATTTTTATGCATACATCAAAAATCATTTTAATGCTCGGGTCCAGTTTATCAGAACTGATAATGGAGGGGAGTATATAAATAATGAATTTAGTAGTTTCCTTTCATCAGAAGGAATATTGCATCAAACTTCTTGTCCTGATACTCCTCCACAAAATGGGGTGGCTGAGAGAAAAAATCATCTCTTGGAGACAGCTCGTTCATTGATGTACGCTATGAATGTTCCTAAGTTCTTGTGGAGTGAGGCAGTAATGACAGCAACATATCTGATTAATCGTACACCTTCGAGAATACTTGGAATGAAGACACCATATGAGATGATATTTCAGAAAAATGAATTTGTGGTTCCACCAAAGGTGTTTGGTTGCACATGCTTCGTAAGAGATTATAGACCCTCTGTTGGAAAACTTGATCCTCGAGCCGTTAAGTGCATCTTCATAGGTTATTCACCTGGCCAGAAGGGGTATAAGTGTTGGAGTCCGTCAGAACGTCGAACATTTGTAAGTATGGATGCTACTTTTAGAGAATCTGTTCCATTTTATGGTGAGAAAACAGATTTAAGTTCTTTGTTTGTTGATCTTGATAATTCAAGTAGTGGTGATCGTATTAAACAAAGGGAGGATGAAATAGTGGGTTCCAAGGAAGATGAACAATCAAAAGAGAAAAATGTTGTAATTGGTCAAATTCCAATTGATATGATCCCATACAAGAGCAAGAATGGAGGAAGCCACATGAAGAGAAAAATCTTCAAGTTTACACAAGAAGAACAAGGTGTCCAGTAATCCAACAAGTTGAAGAAGATAATCAGGTATTGGAAGATGTAAGCCATGTGCAAGGGTCTTTGGAGTCAGGGGGAGAAGATGAAGAAGTTAGAGAAGAATCTGATTTACCAATTGCCGTCAGAAAGGGTGTAAGAAGCAATGCAGGTAAACCTCCACTAAGGTATGGTTTTGAAGCTCAAGATGAGGGTGATGATGAGAATAATATATCCAATTATGTTTCTTATGGCTCTTTGTCATCTGCATATAAGGCCTTTGTAGCATCACTAGATTCAATGCAAATTCCAAAGGATTGGAGAGAAGCAAAGCAAGATCCAAGGTGGTATCAAGCTATGCTAGAAGAGCTAGAGGCTCTTGAAAAGAACAAAACATGGGATCTTGTACCATTTCCTGAAGGGAAGAAAGTTGTTATCTGTAAGTGGGTATATACAGTAAAGCAAAACCCTGATGGAAAGGTGGAAAGATACAAAGCAAGGCTTGTGGCTAAGGGATATAGTCAAACATATGGAATTGATTATGACGAAACCTTTGCACCAGTAGCAAAGATGAGCACAGTAAGAACTCTTATCTCTTGTGCAGCTAATTTTGACTGGCCATTGCATCAGTTAGATGTTAAGAATGCATTCTTACATGGAGACCTTCAAGAAGAGGTATATATGGATATCCCACCTCGATTTGCTACTTTACAAACTGAAGGAAAGGTGCTGAGGTTGAAGAAATCTTTATATGGTCTTAAACAGTCACCAAGGGCATGGTTTGATCGTTTTAGATGTGCAATGTGCAACATGGGCTATAAGCAGTGCAATGGGGATCATACAGTACTCTATCGCCATAAGGAGTGTCAAACTACTATCCTTGCTGTGTATGTGGATGACATGATTATCACAGGAGATGATTCTATAGAGATAGCAAGATTAAAGGAAAATCTAAGTAAGGAATTTGAAGTTAAGGATTTGGGTCAGCTGAAATACTCCTTAGGCATCGAGATTGCAAGATCTCCTAGAGGGATAGTACTTTCACAACGAAAGTATGCATTGGATCTGCTCAGTGACACAGGTATGCTTGGTTGTCGACCAGCCTCTACACCAATTGAACAAAATCATAAGTTGTGTGCTGAATCAGGAGACCCAGTGAACAAAGAGAGTTATCAAAGACTTATGGGACGATTGATATATTTGTGTCACACAAGACCTGATATAACCCATGCTGTTAGTGTGGTAAGCCGATATATGCATGACCCTAGAAGTAGTCACATGGATGCTGTGTATAGAATTTTGAGATATTTGAAGGGAAGCCCAGGGAAGGGCTTATGGTTCAAGAGAAATGGACATCTAGATGTGGAGGGATACTGTGATGTAGATTGGGGCAATTGTCTTGATGATAGAAGGTCAATATCAGGCTATTGTGTATTTGTTGGTGGCAATTTAATATCCTGGAGAAGTAAGAAACAATCGGTGGTGTCTCGCTCAACTGCTGAGGCAGAATACAGGTCAATGTCAATGAGTTTGAGTGAGCTATTATGGATAAGAAGCCTTCTAACTGAACTGAAGTTGGTGATAAACACTCCTATGAAGTTATGGTGTGACAATAAATCAGCCATTAACATTGCTAACAATCCAGTCCAACATGATCGAACAAGACATGTGGAGATTGATCGCTTCTTTATCAAAGAAAGGATAGATGAGGGAACCTTAAAGTTAAACTTTGTAAATTCTGGAGAACAAGTGGCTGATTGTTTAACGAAGGCTTTAGGTGTTAAAGAGTGTACATCATCATGTAGCAAGATGGGCATGATAGATTATTTATCGCCCATCTTGAGGGGGAGTGTTGGGCTGTGTGTATGTGTTTCTAGGCCCAGAAAAAGGGAGTCCATATATGCTCCTTGTATATGTATGGCTGTAAAAGAGACAGTGTAAGTGTGAAGCTTCCAGAAAAACAATCACAAATATCTTCACTATACTCATCAAGCAAAACAACCTAAGAAAAGATGTTCCACGAAAACAAGTCTTTTTTTGTTACTTTGACATAAACACACAGTAAGCAGAGAAAGAGGGAACTACTCGAGACCCTCAATGTCCTGATTCCTGAATGAAGAGCTCAGAGTGAAGTCAGTGAACGTAGAATTTTTTGTGCAAAAAATAGTCCTTATTTTTGGACTGTTTTACGCAAAAGATTTATGCATTCACTCTGGGCTCTGCACTGAGATTGAGGAGTCTCCGATGGTTCCCTCTATCTCCACTTACCATGTGTTTACGTGATAGTAACAATACAGATAATGTCATCCAGAGAGTAATCTTTTATTAGAAAAATATGCTTACAAAGAACAGTAAAAACCTCCTCTCAAAAATTGCACAAGAAATACAAAATGTTAGTATAGTAGATTTTTTTCCATTGTCTCTTAACGGATACAAATGAAACCGATGGGCCTTGGCTATATCAGTTCGAAAGTTGAAATGGATATTAGGGGGTCATAATTAAGTATGAGGAACTTGTTTATTTTAACAATTTCCATAAAACCAAAAGTGCACTTACTGGGTTTTGACTTTTAAAAATGGTAATGACAGTAACTATAGCTGTTTATGGCAGTTATAACTTATAGAAGAACTCTAGTAATATAAGTATACCTAAGCTTGAAAAAGGGTCATGGTTAGCAGCATACCTCTTTAGATGCCCGGAAACCTTCAAGTTTATCGCTCACAGAAACCTCAGTAAGTTTTACTTTCCTACAGAAGTGAAACAAAAATATTAACACAACCAAATGCACACTATTATTCATAATTAATAAAGCGGACAATAATTGATTGCTATAATGCATAGAACAAATGATGTATCACGAAAATGGTAAGATTCTTTATATATATAACAAAAATCAGGCTAAGAACAAAGGAATCAAGGAGCATTGAAACTTCAGCCTTCAAGGGATTTGCCAAATGTAAAAGTTGTACTCCATATGTATTATCGTAGCAATAGTACAAGTGTTCACAGATATGACCAAGTACATTTGGTACAACATTGAATTTTAGAAAAGATACACAAGGGGGCAGAGAAACACAACTGTCTGAGCAGAGCACACGGTGTCACACTATCATGGTCAGTGAAAACACCAAAACAATGTGCACACCTCCAAAAGGAAATAAATGAGCAGTATAAATGAGAAAACTGGACAAACAAAAATTCCAGAAAGGTAAAACAAAAAAGGAAAATGTCAAACCTTGGTCTATGATCTGAATACAGAAGATAGTATTTTTTCTTCTGAAAGCGTGTTTAGAGTAAGCACACGCTACTGAGATGCAGATGTTGAAAAAAAAAAGAAGGAACTACATTTTAAATGTTATACAAAAAGGAACAATGACAGTAACAACGTATATTCAAAAAATGTGTCTCAAGTTTGTAACCAACTTACGTTGCAGTATTGCACATGAAGTTCAAGAAAACTCTATCACAACCTCCTTAGAAAAAAAATTCTAAAATTGATAATTATCAGGAAGGCATGAAGCTACTGATTTAGACAGTTCTGACAGCCAAAAGCTGGGCTAACGAGGATAATAGACTTAAGCTACAAAGAAAAGCTGGGCATTTTTTGATAATAGATGGTTCCAATTTGTATAGTTGAACTAAAGGTCATACGCCCTACAATCATAATATATTTCGTTTGACTCTCTTTTGTCTTCAGGGTGTGATTTTGACCATGATTTTTTTATTATGTTAAGTTTATTCTAATAATTTCATGATAATATTAAAATACTTTTCAAGACAATATCTATGCATACCATTTCCATGTTTTCAAACTATGTATTTTAAAATTTATTGATCGTCAAAGTTTCAAAAGTTTGACTGGAAAAAGAAAGTCAAATGACATTTGTGGCCGGAGGGAGTATGTTGCCAAAAGAACCATAAGTATAATATTAGAGCATACTCACATGTGCTCCTTTTTCTGTGATCCCTTGGCCTCACTAAAGTAACCAGAAGCTCCATAATTCTCTTGCATCTGCCATTAAAACAAGATCATCTGAGCTAGTAGAAAATAATTAGAAGGACTACAGCACAATTAAATAAATTTGCAGGTGCAAACCAAACTGCCGTATCCACAAACAAGAGCAAAAGAACAATACTTGCTTGAAGTTCAAGACTAATATGCTGCATGAGAGACAAATTCATACCGACCTGCTTGTCAAGCCAAGCAAGGTATTGCACGACAGCCGCACCATCTCGAATATGTGCCTTCCTCAAACCATCCAGCTCTACGGGGTTCTGTACCATGATACCAAGAAATTAAAAATATAGGCATACAGATTAATAAATGACAAAACTTGCAAATATAGCAGATTTTCAAACCATCCAGCTCGACAGGATTTTATTATACATCATTAGAAGAAATAAAAAAAGACATATAAATTAATAAATGATAAACTTTTAATGTCACATAGCAGATTTTCCATAGATAAAAAGACTAAAATAAATAGCATGAAACAAAAGGAATACTTGAACAAAATACACTTCTAGTGTAAAATATTTTATCGCCGTTCTTCTGAAACTTAAAGATGCACTTCTAAACTGTCCTAATGTGAAACACTTTCTTCATATGAAGTTGTTTTCTTATAACATGAACTTGTAAAATGTGATATGATCTTTGTTTCTCTTGGCACAAAACTTTAATTTAACTACCTTAATATTTTATTAAACTGGTACCAGTTGAACTAGGCTGGTGGAGCTAGATAGCACATGTACCAAACATACCCTGTGCAGCTTGATGTTAAGTTATTACTGATCTTTTTCTTTCATTTACATCTCCCAATCCCCCAGTTCCAACCTAGCCAGAAACCAGAAGCTCTTGGTAATTGATTGAATTCATGTATACAACTCAGGCTAAGAACTTCCACTACCAGATTGTTTTTTTACTAGTCTGTTCCAAGCTGCTTGAATTGCATAAACTCTCTCAACACTTGAGTGAGCATAAATTAAAACATGGTTTTCATCTACTGGAAAAGATGCAGGTGTGGTATGAATTAAAAACAAAAGAAAAAAAAACCTTCACAGCCTTTGGAAGAGCAATAGGTGATTGCAGCATCAGAACTTGATCTTGATCCAGTTTTGAGTAGAGTGCAAGGCAGCATGAATTTGAATCGATCCAAACTTTTGAATTCTCATTCATATCATTTTCCCCATGCGAGCTACCATTGACTGCAGAACCTTTTAGCTGTCCAGATGCAAGCAAGCTTGCATCTGATTGAACCATATTATAGTCTTTGATGTCAATACCATTCTCAGTCATGTAGTTCTGGACCTGGACCAAATAAGAGCCACAGTTCACTAAACGCCCCTCAAAATCATGACTACGGTTCTATGAACAACACAATGGAATAATTGAAGAAAATATGTTCAGTGGATTAGCTGACCTCAACAGATACTTTTCTCTTATCCACATAAAAGAAAGCACTGTGCAAGGTTACAATAGAATAAGAATGGACCACTGGGCTGTAGTGCACATCATTTCCTCTAATATTGTACAACCACGCAACCTAAATAAGAATAACAAAAGGAGAACAATTAAAACTGGAAAAGTTGACAAAATTCTCAAGAAATGAAAACAGACAATTGAATATATTGTACTGGATAAAAAACCAAGAAATAAATAAGTCTAATAGTACCTCATCAAGCGCAGCAATTATAATGCCCCTAGTCTTTTCATGTAGTAATTTTTCTCTTAACTCCTTAAGTTTTTCGGTAACACTACGCCCAGCATACTCTACAGGTTGCACAAATACAGGTAGAGCCTTAACAGAAGGACGATCCTTCCATATTTCATCTACCAAGTCAGAAGAAAGCTGAAACAGTGTCTGGTGCTTCTTTGAAAATGCATGCTCATATCTCTGGGCAGTGTCAACAGAGATGCACCATGGATTAATTCCAATGACAGCTTCATCTGACAGGTTCTGATTGCACAGCAACAAACACAAGCCACAAAAGTTAGTCAGAAACAACATTATTCAGAATAAAATTAAACGCTAATCATGAGTATTGCTATGCAATGCAGATCAACAAATAACTAAACCCATTCTCTCTAATCATTGAATAATTGGCATGACTGTTCTTAGTTTTTTCCCTAGCAAAATAAAAGCCTCAAGTAGGTCTTTGAATTTCTGCTTGCATTTGGTATGATCAAAATAAATTAATGTGCCCAAAATTCTGATAATTTTGGAAGGAATCCCATATATCAAACCAACTATCACACAGTTCCTTGAATCTGCAGCAGACAGGAAGAAAGATAGTAGGCTGGGGGTATTAACAAAACAACTGAATATGGTTATCTAAGAACAAAATGAAAAGTACCATATTTTAGGAGATAAAACTTGCTAAAGTTAACAAGAATAAAACCACTTTTGGGATTTCACAACACAAAAACTGTGGCAGAATTCAAAAATCAAGGATAAACCTTTGATCTGGCTGTTGAAAAAAAGGAGATGGTATAACCAAATAAATTCATTTCCATGGAAAACTTTTGTGAACCAATAATTTTTATGTAAGACTTGGCAAATTAAACTCATGAACATGATCAAGAAGAGATGTCAACACTTACATCAGCTATCCAAACTTCAACTGGGAGATCTTCTCCCATGCGCATCAATTTCCAGCGATCACTCAGTTGCTGCTCTGCCTGCAAGAAGTAACGCCCATCCGTCCACAGTAGCGCCTCCTTCATAGTGATTAGCGCCAAACCTGTGTAGCAACGCAATATAGTTCTGTCTGAGAAATTAATGCAACTCTGATTACGGCAACTGGGGGAAAACAAAAGAAATCAACAAGTTCAATATGTCGCCTCCTTCATAGTGATTAGCGCCAAACCTGTGTAGCAACGCAATATAGTTCTGTCTGAGAAATTAATGCAACTCTGATGACGGCAACTGGGGGAAAACAAAAGAAATCAACAAGTTCAATATGTTACATCCACATTTTATGATATTCAACTCCATCCTACTACAAAATAGGAATCAATTAAGCTCCTCCCAGTACAAAGGAGGTTATCATTCCATACTTTAGTTCAGCTAGATTAAACCATAATTATAAATGGTAGAGAAGTTATCATTAATTTTCTTACGATTTGCTTGGTCGAAGCAACATATAAAATAATCCAGTCCAAAAATGTCTGTTAATCACCTAAATTTCCAAAAAACATAGCAGTGTCATAAATCATAACTGTTCCTAACTTTTCAACCATTAACCTCTACTAGTCAACTGCTTTCTGATTCATGTCAGACAATAGAACATATTGAGCAGAGCAAAAATAAATGGGATCAGCAACTATGTTTCCTTGTATAAAATAAAACCCACTTTGTGAATCACCAAAATGGTAAAAATTGTCTCTCCGCAATGGCATAAAGTGCAACCCTGAACAACGGTGCCTAATCGAATTGCACTATTGTAGAATGAACTCATCGCAACAGACTCATCGGCTGGTGGTCTAGGACAATACACAAAGCTCATCGCCTGGGAAACGAGACGGGATGGATTGAGGAAGCAACATACCAGCGCTCCCGGTGAACCCGGAGACGAATTGCCGCCGCTTGTCCCGCTCCGACACATACTCGCTCTGCAATCAAGCACACACAAACCACAGCCAATCCTCAACCATCATCGAGAAGAGATCACGCAAAACGGAAAATCCAATCCAACAAAAAAAAAAATCCAAGCCCGATCTGATCTGATCGACTCCGCGCGCGGAGGTGGCAGCGGGCACGGACGGACCTGGTGGGCGTCCTCGGATGGGACGACGAGCGCGTGGAGCGGCGGCGAGTGGGCCGCCATGAGCGCGCGCAGCTCGTCCAGGAGAGCGTCCCTCCCCGCCGCCGCCTCCGAGTCCGCGGACATTGTGCTCCCGCTTCAGCTCTCGTCCTTGGTGTACAAGAAGGAGGAGGATGCGGCGGAAGTAAGAAGGGCGGCGGGCCGGCGGCTGGAGATCGGCGGCGGCTTTCCGGCGAGGAGACGTCTCCGGGAGTCGAGGCGGAGGCAGTGTAAAAAAAAAAGTCGGCCGGTACGCGTCCGATTTATTCGGATTCGGCGATAAAAACCGGTACGTACGTGTAGATCGGAAATCGGAACGGTTTCTGTTTCATGGACAAAATAAACGGCCGATTAATCCGATAAATTAATTAGTCGATTAACGATTAATCACCTGATTAAAAGTTGTTTAATGGGCTGAACCTAACATATACTATATGCTTTCAGGTTAGATAAGCTAGCAGGTGTGTGTATATATGCTGCATATTTGCGCTTTCAGCAGTGCCTCGTTGCCAGAAGTTTACATTATATCATTATCTTTTGAGTTATTTTTGAATTTATATTTTTATAGAAATGTAATTGGTTAAGTATACTACCAATATAATGTGTGTTTAAATATGTACAAAAATAAACAACAAAAGCAATATACATGAACGATAAATTTTCGTATAATTCTAACTAACCGTCTATGTTTTGATCAATCTTTTAGCGATACATTGTCGACAATTGTTTTCCGTCTTTTACAAAACTGGGCCAATGGGATCGTGTGGCCGGGTATACGGATCGTCGCCGTTGGTGTTCTCCTGGATTTGACTCCGTTCGATATTCGTTTTCTCCCATGAAGCTGGATCTTTGGCCCAACAATTGACAGCTAGAAAACCATATCTGTTTATCATCTTCCTCGTCGCATTTTTTTAATGGTTTTTCTAAAAAGAAAAATGACGTCATAATTTTTACTTGATGGTAGTCAATTTTTTCTATGTTTGTTATAAGATACTATGAAAAGCGTCTATAATTGTGCTTCACACTGACAATCTGAATACTTTCTTGTGAAACCAGTAATAAGAACAGTAATTTGGCTACAGGTTGTCCTCATAGGTAGCACCAGTTCAACTGAAGGATAATCACACCAAGTTCTAGTAAACAAGGGCTTTCCAAAGTTGCAGGGTTCATGGTAAATAAAAAAAAGAACTCTTATTGCTGCTCTTATATCGAACCAACCGGATCACATTGCGCACAAAAGTGTGCAGACTGCATAGACAGAAAAATCAGAGCACATTGCACAGGAAAGTGTTTATGTATCCAAAGGATGCATATACAGCCTAAATTTGTGCTGTCCCTTCCATTTCTTACAGGGGGAAGTACAGCCAAAAAATTCTGTTATCTTACACTGTGAAACCTCATAGTCAAGGAGACAAAAACAGAAAACCAGACAAGAAAAAAAAAATCAGTTTTGCAAATACATAGTTCTCCCTTAGGTGCATGTGCTATCTTTTCTTTCATATGTTACTTCAGACCTCATTATCTACAAACATATGTTCAAACCTCATATCCAGGATTAACCTTCTGTTGGACATCACCATAGCTTTCCAACTCAAGCATGTCCTCCATGCCTCCCAGGAACAATGGCAGCCTCTGGTGCAGCTTCACTGGCTGAATCGAGAGGATTCTGCTCTTGCCATCTGAACCCCGTCCCCCTGCCTGCTCCGCGAGGAAACTCAGAGGGTTCGCCTCATAGACCAACCGAAGGTGATCCCTTGGGTTCATGGCAACTCCACCATATATCAGCGTCCGGTGAAAATCAGCAACCAGCGAGCACACGTACCGTGCCGAGTACTTCTTCGGATGCTGTCCCTTGCCTTGTCTGATTGTGTCAATGTACTTCCTTAGGCCCTCAGGCCAGTCGAAATATCGCGCATCATTCACCGAATATATCTGTCCTGGCATAGCACAGGATTACAGCTTTTCAGCAAAGATGAAAGCTAAAAGATGCATTTCTAAGTTCAACACAGTTAAAATTCCAGTCATTGAGTAATAAGAAATTTCTCTACGTCATCTTCTCAAACACAATGCAAGCACTCTTGCCGCTTTTCAACTAAAAAAATCTCCTCAAATTACTGACATTGATAAACTGATCACCCATCAAGCCATAAATTAAGAAATCAGAATTGAGAAAACTTGCCCTACTAGTGTAAGGACTTGTTTGGGGGAACTTAAAATTCTGAGAAGCGGTTGGTTGGTAGCCAGCTTCTGAGAATCTGGAGAAGCTGGGTTTTCCAGCTTCTGGCTTCTAATTCATTCTCTGGATTCTATAACTACAGATTCTGAGAATCTGGATGGGAATATGGACTGTTTGGGGGAGCTGGAACTTCTGGGAGAAGCTGCAGCAGCTAGAAGCTCTCCCAAACAGGACCTAAGTGAATTTAGGTGTGACATCTGGTTAACATTTAATGAAGACTAAGGAAATTAGAAAATTACCGAATTACAGCTTAGTTACCTCTAGGGGGTATTTGGATGGAAGGATGTGTTAGAACAAATTCTCCAGTCAAGTGATCCAAGGTGAAGCCATGGGTACCTGCACCGAAGCTGATACAGAATATGGTGGCAGATGAATACAGCACATACCCCGAAGCGACAAGGTGAGTTCCGCTTTGCAGTGAATTGAGCTGAGCTCTCTCCTCTTCAGGTAGATGGTCAAGCTCTGCCAACCTATTGTATATCCCAAATATCGTTCCAGTGGGAATGGATACCTCAATGTTGCGAGAACCATCAAGCGGATCCGTAACAACAACATACGGACCGTCATTGGAAACCCAAATGGGGAGATCATTTTCTTCAGAAGCCATCACTGCAACCTTTCCAGATCTTCGGA
Organism: Oryza punctata; assembly: GCA_000573905.2. Classification (NCBI taxonomy): domain Eukaryota; kingdom Viridiplantae; phylum Streptophyta; class Magnoliopsida; order Poales; family Poaceae; genus Oryza; species Oryza punctata. The sequence continues at coordinate 34,195,878 of CM002493.2, forward strand.
GTGATGACAAGATGATCTCATTCTAAATTGAAAAATATGTTAGTCTTGATGTTGTTGGAAGCTATAATGCAAATCAGTATCATCAGACAAACAATAACTGTTTCTTTTTTTTGCAAATAGGAAGTGCTTCTGTTGATGCTTCACCACAAATGCAAGTAGTATTTTGTTAACAATGCAAGAATGAAAATGTGGGGAAAGTCTCTTATGTGCGCTTTGCACAACTTACCTCAAGTAAAATTAATCATTAAATGAACATTTAACACTCCAAATGAGTGCTAGCTGCTAAGCATGTAAGCATATGAGAAGTGATAACAATCTTACAAAAAAATGGACCTTTTCTTCTTCTTCTTTTTTTTTTAAAAAAAGGATGAAATCCATGTAGATAGATGCGAGAACCAGAATGCAGACAATAATAACCCGCGGAACCCCGCACTGCACGCACCGACAATTCGTCGAGCGGCTTGGGCGCGTCCCGGCCGGCCGCCACCGCCGCACCGCCCCCCGCCTTCCCCCGCGACAGCTCGGCGTTCCCGGGCGACGCCACGAGCACGGCGATGCGCTTGCACGCGCTCTGGATGTGTGCCACGAGGACGACGAGGTCGTCGGCCGCGCCAACCTGGCCCATGTACTCGAGCAGCGTGGGTGGCAACTCCGTCGCTGCCGCCGCCGCGGCCGCCATGTCGTCGCCTGCTACAGCACGCGTTCGGGAGACGGGCAAGCGGCTGACGCCGCGGCGGCGCGGGAGGAGGAGGGCGCGAGAGCGAGGCGGCGGTGGCGGGTAATTTGAAGTTGGCGGGAGAGTGGGGAGCGGAGCGCGGTGGAGAGCGAGGAGGGAGACGGAGGATAACGGCATTGGTGGTAGTGGTTGCTGGACGAGTGGCTCGTGTGGATATTGCTCTCCACATTTCATTGCAGATTAGAGTAGAGAGCCCATACGTTGCAACGGAAAACAAATTAAGTTTTTAACTTCTTAAAAAACACTTATTTAATCTAGATAATACTATAATTTTTTATTATTGAATAAGTAGGTGATTTTGAAATTTGGGGACTAATAGTGAAATGGGGAGGACTTATTGAAAGGTGGTGTAATAGTATAGATTGTTGATCCAGATATTAGTGGTAGGGGTGGTGTGGGAACGGATACCACCACTACTAATAACATTTTAAATAGTATAGAAATTGAAAAAATAAATTTTTTGTTTACGATTTTAGATTCTTAAACATTTTAAAATGTGATTAAAAAACGTGAATATTATGGAAGGATCTAATACTCAAATAATTAGAAGCGGTGAGGCTTAGAATCCAAATCGACTAGCCCACCACCTTGTAGAGCTAGCCGGAACCAGAAGACTCCTAAGTGTTTCTCATTTTGAAATGAGATTATTGAGAATAAGTTTAGGTAGAATTTTTTTAAGAGCACCGAACAAATCCACTAAAAAATAATCTTGAATTCAAATCCTAAAATTTAGAATGAGATCAGCTTTTTAGAAATAGCAGTGCGTAAGTGAGCTGGCTTACATTTGTCCACATGTTCCCAAACGTCGTACGACAGTCTCAAAAACATGCTTTAAATTCTAAATTAGAGACTTTCTGAATGAAGAGGGCTTAAGCAAACTTAAATATTAAAACGAATTCTCCCTAAATCTCCCTTTAGTATACTATCTGTCACTTTTTGCAAGTCTTCCTAAATGTCAATAGGTAGTGAATACAGAGTAGTACAAAAGTACAAAATCCAAACCCAACGAGCACGCGTGACCGTCAACCCACTCGTGTCCACTGAAGAATCGGTCAGTCTCGACTCTAACTTGTGCCGTGCTTTGCCCGGTTGCAACTAATAACATGAGACCAAAAACCGATCAAGACTGAGCCGACCAAGTTAATTACCAAAGCGACCTTTTTTCCCTGCAAAAAACAACAATTTTCACCTACTGTTTCTGACGAAATCCACACAATTCCTGCAATATGCCCATCCGAAAAAACAGATTAAAAAGTGTGTTCTTTTCCCTTCTACCATACGCATAGAATTGCAGAACACTGCTGCTGCTGCTGGATCCCCTCTCTCTCTGAGACAAGAACTATCTTTGAAGCAATGCAAGTACGTACTGTATGGATTTTAGTTGGGCATGATGTGTCCATTAAGGTAAGCGATCACCGCATAACCCCCACAAATAATAGTTCAGAACAAGTGCAGTGTTACATCTGAAGAAATATCATATCACCGCTGGGCATATATTCCATATGGACAATATGATCGACCTTGTGAAGCATCAGACATGCAAAATCGATTATTTTCCCCCTTATTTTCTTGGTTTTGCTGCAATTACAAGTAAGCATTCTTGATGTGAGCCCATGGCGTGTAATAGCAGTTCTGAACTTCTGATAGATACCTGCATCCTCGAAAAAAAAATGTGTTTCTATCGTCAGAGAACAGGTCAGGGTCATGTTGACCTCATCTTTTAGATATTAATCCAACTCTTAACATCAGAAAAGCATCATCAATTAATAATTCTCAAATGAATTTCATCTCAAACAGTCTCAATTCCAAAATTTTCAGTTCATCAGTTTGTCACAAAATTGTCGCTTTCGCGCTCCTACTCTATATACCCCCTCATCTTCTAGTAGTTGGATGCTGCCTCACACCTCTCCTCTCCCTGTCATCTTCTCTTCTACGTCACAAAAGTTGACACCTTTGCCCCGCAAACCAAACGGATTTCAGTACAACCCAAGCAATCCAATCCATTTTTTTCCTCTCAAAAGATCATATTATTTTCATCTTCTTCTCGTGATATCCTTTTTTTTTTCATCCATCCATTCCCCCTTGCACGGTTGAGCTCATCTCACAGTTGTTGTTAGTAGTAACAGCCCAGCAAAAACGTTTTTTTCCTTAAATTTCTATTTAATTTCTACTTGCGAGCAAGAGCCACCTAATCTTGGTGCCCACCAAGCATAAGCTTCTTCTTCTTCTTCTTCTTCTTCTTTGAAGTCGTCTTCTTCCCTCCTCCTCTCGTCGCCTCTGGGAAAGAGATAGAAAGAGAGAGAGAGGAGGGAGAGGTGATCGAGTTGCAGCAATGGCGAGGAAGGCGCCATGGCTCGCCGGAGATGGGGCCGTGCCCTTGTTGATCGTCGTCGTCGTGGTGGTGGGCGCCGCCGTGCCGGCGATGGGGAGGTTCGTGGTGGAGAAGAGCAGTGTGAGGGTCCTCTCGCCGGAGCACATCCGGGGACACCACGACGCCGCCATAGGCAACTTCGGCGTGCCGGACTACGGCGGCACGCTCACCGGCGTCGTCGTCTACCCCGACAAGAAGGCCACCGGCTGCGTCGAGTTCGACGCCAAGCTCAAGTCCAAGTCTCGCCGCCCGGTCATCCTCCTGCTCGACCGTGGAGGTAGGAGCACAGCTGAATCACGCTGAATTAATGGTTTCAAACTTTCAATTAGTGGTTTAATTAGTTTGTTGCTTGTTCTGATTTGCATAAGTATTTTGAAGAAATTTGTGTTTCAAAGTCTCAAAACTCTGAACTGAATAAACTTGAGAAGTACTAGCAGTTTTGATTATCATTTGGTTTTTGAGAGTTTGGTTTGGTGATGATTTGATTCCAATATTCTAACTCATGCCAATTTTTGTTCTGTTAATGAGTTATGTCAATCCAATGGTTAGCTAGTCCTTTGGAAAAAAACAACAAAAGATATGGTTAGCAAGAGAGTATCAAGGTAGGCATGATGGTTGAGTTGTATAGTATTTTAATTCTTTGATGTGGATTGTTGTCCAACTTTAGAAGTCTGAAAGATTGCAATCAGATATTTTTACATATATTTTTTTCATTGTGGCGAGGGGAAGGGGATTTATAATTCAGTTCTGAAAGTAGAATTGAACAATGGTAGACCAAAACTTTTGACTATTTTTGAAATAAATCAGAACAGTACCTACCATAATCTCAAATTCTCAATGACTAGAACAGAATCTTAGTTCAGAGCCATTATTGAAGACATGTTAACCACTTCTTATTCATAAAAAATAGTACTACTAGTTTATTACGTTCTGTTCAACTTTAAGCATTTTAACGAGTTTGTTCCTTTCTTTCCGTCAGAGTTTCAGATAACTCTGAACCAAGGAAAGCGAGAATAGGTTCTTGATACATGCCGTACACTTATCCATTTACACTTATCCATTTGCAACTTTGAATTTTGATTCTCATACCTGATTCGGTATTTGATCCAACCATCGCAACGCACTTGATCACAACTCCTCCACTACCAATCAGTAGGTGTCTCTCAATTCCTTCAAGCCAAAGGCAGCACCGAACAACCTGTTCATCCTTCGTTTCCAAGCCACTCTCCATCAGATTCTGAACTCTCCACCAGTACACTTTCACCATCAGATTATGAAATAGGAGTTGCAAATTGACCAACTTATTCTGTACTAATATTCTGAAAATTCTCACTAATTTCAGTGCATTTTAATTGTGAAGAAGAAGCAATTTTCATATTTTTAGTGCAGATAAACAGCTTCGTCGTTTGCTCTTTAGCTTATCAGCTGCAACTAAAACTTGATTTTAAATCTTAATTTTTTAGTTTGTTTTTCAGCATTGATTTTAAGTCGCTAAAAACATATATATATATAAATTTTAACAATAAATTATTTATCAATTGTTAATAAACGTCTACGACTTACTTTTTTCGTTGCTAATAACCTGTAAATAATATAACTATGTTAGAGGGAAAAATACATGTTCTCAATTTTTTTTTAAATTTTTATATGCAAATAATGAGATGGAATATATGCTATGATATTCAGGGTGCTTCTTCGCGCTCAAGGCGTGGAACGCGCAGCAGGCGGGCGCGGCGGCGGTGCTGATCGCGGACAACGTGGACGAGCAGCTGCTGACGATGGACACGCCGGAGGAGTCGCCGGAGACGGAGTACATCGACAAGATCACCATCCCGTCGGCGCTGGTGAACCGCGCGTTCGGCGAGTCCCTGAAGAAGATGTCCCTGAAGGGCGCCGCCACCGGCGACAAGGACGGCGAGGAGGTGGTGGTGAAGCTGGACTGGCGCGAGTCGATGCCCCACCCCGACGAGCGCGTCGAGTACGAGCTCTGGACGAACAGCAACGACGAGTGCGGCGCTCGCTGCGACGAGCAGATGGAGTTCGTCCGCGGCTTCCGTGGCCATGCCCAGATCATGGAGCGAGGTGGCTACGCTCTCTTCACCCCTCACTACATCACCTGGTATTGCCCCGAGGCGTTCAAGCTCACCCAGCAGTGCAAGTCCCAGTGCATCAACCATGGCAGGCAAGTACATTACTACTCCTACCTCCGGACGTCGTTGACTTTTTTTTTCTTACAAACATTTGATCATTTATCTATTCAAAAACTTTATGTAAACGTAAAGAAATTTGAGTCATCCTGATAAATTAAGTGACAATGAAATAGATGATGATTACATAATTTTTTTTAATAAGATAAATGGTCAGACGTATATGAAAAGGTTAACGGCATCGTGTGTTAAAAAAGGGAGGAAGTATTACAGTATCTTCTTCTTCGTCTCCGGTGGTAGCGCCGTCGTGCGCCATGGATGCGGTGGCTGATTGAGCTCCGGTGAGGATGGGTGCAGGTATTGTGCGCCGGACCCGGAGCAGGATTTCGGGGAGGGGTACGAGGGGAAGGACGTGGTGGTGGAGAACCTGAGGCAGCTGTGCGTGCACCGGGTGGCAAACGAGAGCGGGCGGCCATGGGCATGGTGGGACTACGTCATGGACTACAAGATAAGGTGCTCCATGAAGGAGAAGAAGTACAGCAAGGGATGCGCCGAGGACGTCGTCAAGGCCCTAGGTAATCCATCCATCATCCATCGATCGACCATGGCTCGGTTCATTTATCTTGGTTTTCATATGGAAACTTTTTCTTTTAAGAAGTTGCTTTAAAATATTAGATAAATTATTTTTTAAACTTAAAATAGTTATAACTCAATCAATCATGTGTAATGGTTTTTTTATTTTGTGTACGCGTACTTAAAATATTTATCTAACCCTATGTCAAATGGATCCACAATGTGCATGCCGATCAATCGGCAGCGGAGCCAGCAGTATCGTTGAGGCTTGATGATGAAAAATGTGTGCATGTTGATCAATCAATGGCGGAGCCAGCCGTATCATCGAGGCCTGACGACGAAGAATGTTTGCTAGTGATCGATAAAATTTTACATTTTTTTCTTTGTTTTTCACTTTCACGACCACATAGGAAACATATATGGACCCACAACAATATACATGCACATCACACGTGCATACTCGTGAGTACGTAAGATCAACAGAGTTTTGATCTTACCGAGTCCCTATTAAAAATATAATTGTGTGTGTTTCATATTTATTGGCACTAGGATTTAAACCCTGGTGCTTTTATGATGCAATGTTTTTTTATTCTTGACTCAAACTTTTTCTTTTTTTTTACTGCTAGGTCTGTCGCTGGACAAGGTGATTGAGTGTATGGGGGATCCGGAGGCCGACACCGACAACGCCGTCTTGGCCAAAGAGCAGGAAGATCAGGTATATATGCAAAGTCACTGAAACTACTGTTCATTGTGTGATTAGGAGAAGATTTTTAAGCGTTTTAATCTTCAGGTGTCAGGATGTTGGTCAGTCACAATCTCGCAGATCTCTTTGCATTACATGATGTTAAGCCATTAACGTCGGTGCTTTTGGTGCCTTTCAGATTGGTCGTGGATCGCGAGGGGATGTGACCATCTTGCCTACTCTCGTCATCAACAACGTCCAGTACAGAGGTTGGTTGGCACATCTCTTTCGTCAAGAATGATAATTACGAACAAATTAACTAGTTCTTGCAAACACTGAAGCTGATTAGAGATTCCTGACAACAACAACAAAAAAAATGGCTGTCAAAATGAAGGGAAACTGGAGAGGACGGCCGTGCTGAAAGCTGTCTGTGCCGGCTTCAAGGAGGGGACTGAACCTCGTGTCTGCTTGAGCAATGGTGCGTAGAAAACGCAGAGAAAATATGGTTGTTTCGTGGAATTCTGATGAGCTCTGAAAAATTGACAAGAAATTCTGATGAATCATTTCTTCAACTGTAGATATCGAGACGAACGAATGCCTGCACAGGAACGGTGGCTGCTGGAGAGACGAGAAAACGAACGTTACGGCTTGCAAGGTACCCCTAACTATGAACCTGAATATATGTGTATTAAGATTCGTAGCTAGAGTTATCTTTTTATGGAACAGAGTAATACGTGATGTATTATCTTGATGTAATTATCTGATATCAATAAAGCTTTCTATTAATTGTATTATCTCGATGTAATTGTCTGACGCTTTCTTTATCTGAGTTTGTGATCTGAATTTTTTGTTGTCGTGTTCACAACAACGCGCAGGACACGTTCAGGGGGAGGGTGTGCGAGTGTCCCGTGGTGAATGGCATCCAGTACGAGGGCGACGGGTACATCGGTTGCAAAGGTAATTGTAATTGTTTTTTTTCCATGGCCATGAAAATCCTGTAAAATTCCCGTGTTCCAAACTGATTGTTGTTCTCCGTTTTCAGCTGTTGGGCCAGGCAGGTGTACGGTGGACAATGGAGGTTGCTGGTCAGAGACTAGGGGTCATCAGACCTTCTCTGCTTGCTCTGTAACTCTCTAACCTTCACTTGCAAAAGAACCTCTCACTGTTTTTCATGATCTCTACTTATCACTCTATGCACAATTTCATAGGACACTGCATTGACTGGATGCCGATGCCCCCCGGGGTTCCAAGGTGATGGCCACAAATGTGAAGGTAAACATCTTCCTGAAACTTGTATGAAGAAAATAACTTCTGAAACTGACATACAATTACTACTGGACTACTGGAGTATCAAGTGATTGATGGGCTAGTGGTAGTAGGTGTAGAGAAACAGAATCGATCAATTACTGAACAAAATTCTGTGCTCCATGTGTCGCTCTTTCAGATTTGGATGAATGCAAGGAGAAGCTTGCGTGCACTTGCCCTGACTGCCACTGCAAGAACACCTGGGGCAACTACGAGTGCAAGTGCAAGGGCAACCAGGTCTACATAAGAGGAGAGGACATATGCATAGGTGATAATACACCACCACATAAAAATCTACCCTTGTGAATTTCATGTGACGATGGCATGAAACACTTTGCGTTTAGACATGAAGGTATGAAACATAGCTAAATTTTTGATTTATAATGCAGCCAACAGCATGTCAAGGTTCGGCTGGTTCATCACCATCTTGGTGGTTTCGTGCGTAGCCGGCGTGGGGATTGCTGGTTATGTGTTCTACAAGTACAGACTCAGGGTATGTTTTTCTAACAAGAAAAGGAATATAATAAAACTGAAATTGTTGCAAGTATGTAATGTTGGAAAAAAAATGTTTGATGTGATTTGTGCAGTCGTACATGGACTCGGAGATCATGGCCATCATGTCCCAGTACATGCCGCTCGACAGCCAGAACAATGAACACCAGCCCCTTCGACAGCATGATTCAGATGCTTAAGGTAATTCCAGTACTAAACTTCCCGACCAATTAAAATTAATACCAGATGAGCTAGTAAGTGATCTCTTAAAATGTCTGTGATCTAGGAACCTTGCCATTTGATGGAGGAGAATTTCGTTAGCTATATACCTTGTGAAGAGATTGACACAAAGATGAGCTATGAGTTCAAGTCATCAAGTGGTTCTGGTGATTTCAGACCATACTCAGCAGATACTTCAGTGTGCTTCCAACGATTTTAGCTTCAATTTTTGTATAGTAAACGAAATGGTTTGTACCGAGCCACAGTGATTGAGCATTAGAGAAGTAGCTAGGTAGGCATTTCTGCTCTCATGTGGAACGACATACAATACAATACAATACACACGGAATATTCAGAAAAGACAAATACAGGCGGCGATGTATCATAGTCATACAAAACCATATCAAGAAAAATACAGGTGGTGGTGTATCATAGATAAATCATAAATAAGGTGTTTCCGTCTTTCTGGAGTTGTTTTTGGCATGCTTTCCTGAAAACACCAGGCTCTAGTTTTCAGAAATCCATGATAAGACAGTTGGGGCATGTTTGGATCCTAGGCTAGCAACTTCATCTCCTTGTCAGGCTAGGCTAGGCATCTGGTAACTACTTTAAAAACTAGCGTTGCTTTGGCAAGAAAATCATTGCCCTTGAGGGAGAGCCAAAATGGCTCTCCTCCATTGGCAAGCTCCTGAATGAGCAGCCTTGCTTCGGTGGGCTATAGCTTGGTTGAGCTAGGCTTGTTGAGCAAAAGCTATCTAGAGATCCACACGCGCCCTGATCACTTGCTACTTTTCATGTGGGCTAACAGTTGAGACAACGAATTATCCATGCAAGGATCCAATACCCACTGATAGGTAATATCAGCCAACGACCGAGTATCTAAAAGATTCTTGATCAGGGCCATGTGGAGTGATCATAAACCCCCCCCCCCCCTTCTTCAGTGGCACTTATTGGGCAGGACATCATTATCAGATTAAGTTTTGTTGGAAACATTTCCATAACTTGCTAACTGAAAGGAGTACTCCATGCAGAGAGCTGGCCTTGAGCATAAAATTCCATCTATTTCAAGACTACCCCGAATACACAAATGTGGCAGGAAACAGATCAACCCCATGGTCAATTCGAAATTATGACCAGTCAATATAGCGCCTTCAGAACTTAAAAAGTGAACAAAAAGGGTAGGGGAGTTTCAATCAGCGTTGTTTGGATGGTCCAGGAATTGAAGGTATGAGATCATGGCAGATCTCATACTAGGCCACCCAAGTAAACATCTCCCAAAAGAAATGTACATGTTTATCAGTGATTTTATTTATCTAATTAGCATACCAATAAAAAGGAAAAGGAAAAGAAGTGCACAGACTAAAGAAAACCTCACTTTCCTCAAAATAGAAAAATAAACCATAAAATCTTCTTGGGGATAAGTGAGATCTTACAAAAGTGTACGAGAATCTTCTATTTGTATAGCTCTGAAACTTCACGAGCAAACTTGTCCATGAATTGGCATTTCTTGTCAAAACCCCAGCCTGGATTGTTCTGCAAAAGACATAAGGAGAAACAAGAACGAATTCATCTCAATAAGCAGCATCTTATCTCTCTTAGAAGGAAGGTGCAAAGGAAATTAGTGCCAAGTAGGAAACAAATAGGAATACATAAACACACTGCACAGGGTCTCCAGACTTCTTTTTGTAATATGAATACATTTAAAAAGTGCTAGTGGCTATGAAAATATTTTATCAAGCAAGATGATGACAACCAGTATGGTAAGTTTTGCACATATGATGATAACAGAATCTCCAACATGTAGAGTACTTCTGTCAGGTGTACTAGCCAACTTAAATCATGTGCACTTGGCCATCTTTGAGAGCAATAGGATAAGAAACTATAAAATATATCATCTGAGATAATAAATACAGGCATTTTATAGAACTAAAATAGTTAGACCAGACTACAGTGCATGTCAGACTACAGATGGGACTTTATGCCTTGATGGTTGGAATGAACCATTAAATTGTAGATATGTTGCATGAAAAAAGCTAAAGTGATCATTTGTGTAACTAGAAGTTAAATTTCAAATGCTAATAGAATACAGCTCAATTTTTGAAAGCAAGCTGGCTACAAAGGGTAATGCTAGAATTTCACGTCTATCAAGAAAATTAGACAGGAACCATGTTTCTTCTATCTCCACTGGAGATCCAGAAATCAGAAGTTGGATTATAAAGATGACAACATTCAAATACCAGCCCATTAATATTATGAATAAGGTTCTCTAGAAAAATATGTATACTGTTCAGAGCATCAATGATAACAAGAAGACAAACCTTAAGAGATAGTAGAGTTTTATCAGTAAACCGCTTTACTGAAGAGGGTATATTTCCTGGAAGAGTGTCAGCCACTCTTTGCAGCTCCTGTTCTTGTTGCTTTGCAGTTACAACATCAGGTCCGCTGTACATATCTATCAGCTCCTTCATATGGGGTGCCCTTGCCATTACATCTTTCACAGCTTCCTATTAGTGATACGGTACATTATACTGGATCAGTTGTAGACATCCAAAAAAAAAACTCATTTAGCAGCAAGGTGAATACAACTGTAAGTTCAAGCACGTACTGGTTCATGTAATAGTGGAAACATATGAGACAAGTGTTTAATGTGGTGTCATACAGGAATTTCCAAACATGGACTTAAAGCTGATTAGCTGAAACATGGAAGTGGAATAATAGATATTCTTAGTTCCGTAAGTCCAGGACTGCAGGAAACACCTAGAACTAAAAGCTAGAATGACCCAATTCTGTCAAAACCTCTAATCTAATGTAGCCGCCCAACAGTCCCTCTTTACTTGGAGTTTAGAACAAGTTGAAACTTATCTAGAGATTACAGTTTAACCTCACCAGAAAGGAGCAGGCACAATTACTAAGTAATCAGCTGGACAGCATTTATGCAACAATGATACTAAATCCTCTGTATAAACCTTATATCCACTCCATTTGTAATGCATAAATGAGCTTACCAAATAACATGTTCTGAAAGGTGAAGCGGCACAAAATCTACAAATATCATTTTCAACCCGATCTACGTATTGAGATCCAGAAAACTCAATAAGGCAGCCAGGATTCTAATATCATCCAACTATAGACTTGTAACGTTGCACCCATTGAGCATGCTATAATCCTATCGCTGAAAAAACAAAGTATCATTTACACTATTTATGCAGACTTTCTCCAGCATTTTCTAATGCAATCTAGTTACTCAATGCTGCAAGAAAACATATGTACCAAAACATCTACTTGCACAAACATTTCTGTGGAGGAAAATAATATAGTGCAAGGTCCATCAAAGAAATCACCTCCCATTCCTCCTGGTTCTGGATGCCCTCATACGCAACTATGAATGGCTTCACCTTCTGTAGCATATCCTCCAATGACATTGGTGGTTTCTCTTCGATATCTGGATTATTGAAATTCACGTTGTACTCTGGCTCGAACTCAATCTACATACACAAACCCACAAGAAAACATAATTATTCAGGAACCTTGCATGAACAGCCAGATCTAACAACTTTGCGGATTCGACTGCAATGCTGCACAGACCATGTTATTGGTGTGACAAGCCTCCAGATATGCATCCTGTTTTGGATTTGGCAGCGCGTTATCTGCAGCCTCCTCAAACGCCTCGTTAAAAGTCTTCATCTTGTCCTCGCCGAGCCGCTTCTGGAGTCTGTCACCATCGGCATTGTCCCCCAAGTAGATTCCTTGCTTCTCCTCCATATCAGAAGAGCGGCGGCCGCCATCACGTCCCCTGCCGCGCCCCCTACTACGGCCACCACGACCCCTGCCGCCACGCCCGCCATCCAGGAGCTCCAAGGCGCGCTTCACGGCGTCCTCAGGCGACAGCTTTGGCTGCCCGCTGGGAGCGGCACGCGCCAACGCGGCCTTCTCCTTCTCGCGGCGTCGGATGAAGCGGTTCTCCTCCTGTGGCTTCTCCACTGGCGGCTGCTGCATCCGTGGCACGCCGCGGCCAGCGCCAGTGGAAGGGAGCGTACGCGGCGGCGGCGGCGGCGGTGGCGGCTCGGAGGACGAGGCTTCGGCGGCCGGCACGTCGAACAGCTTGCTGGGGGTCGGTTGCTTGGGGGCGACCTCACCGAGGGGCGGCGGCGAACCACGGCCGCGACCGGCGCCAGGGAGCGGCGACGAGACCGACGGGATCACGGTCTCCCCGCGACCACGGCCGATGGGGGCCGGGGAGGAGAAGGGATCCGCGCCGCCGCCGCCGCCGTCGTCGTCAGGGACGGGGCTACCGGGGGCGCGCGGCGTCGCGGAGGGCGGGAGGCCGCGCCCGCGACCGCTCCCGGCGCCGCCGCCGATGCCGGAGAAGGAGGAGAAGGCGGCGGCGTAGGAGGTGGGGAGGTGCGCGTGCCGCCTGGCGGCGGCGGTGGCGGCGCCGATGGCTCGCATGGTGGTGAGGTGGGGCGTGGGGGAATGGGTTTAGGGCTTCGAGTGAGTGCGTGCGTGAGGTGCTCGACGAAATGGTTGGGCTGGTTCGGTGCGACGCGCCGATGTGGTGGTTTCTGGGCCGTTGAATCGTACGGACAGTTCCTGCGCGTTATCACCACCGTTGATTCGTGAATCAAGTTTGTTTTTTCATATGATATTTTTTTTCCGATTATAAGGTAGACGCACACGCAACACCGTACTCACACTCCCGTGAATGCATCTCCTAACACGTTTGTTGAGAGACGAAAACCAGCGGTACATGTGTAATATTTTTGGGCAAACTTCTTCTTCACTTGCCAAACTTGACAAGTTTACTCCACTTGTCATCATGGATCTCACTACCTCCTTTTCTCTTTTATCCCACTTACGTTGTAGATCGAGCGGAACTCTACTGCTGCGCGCCCTCCTCGCTACCGTGGTGTTAACGTCAAAATTTGGTAAGATTCATTAGTATATTTGGTAAAAGAAAGAGCACAATCAGCTGATGAAAACTTATCCAGAAGAGACTAAGTTCAATAAGTAATCGTGAAAACCATAGCATGACGACTTAATTCTATCCATTAATTAGGTACGATTTAGTAATTTCTTTTTATCTTTGGGAAGTGTCCGATCAGGACTTGTATCTTTCTTTTTATCTTTAGGAAACTTGTGTCGAGTTCGATATGGACTAGTATCTACCCATGGATATAAATATGTATACCCGGGATCTTTGTAACCTATCTCTACAGATCAATACAATCTACTTTCGACGCATCGTCATCCTTTTACTTTCGATGAGTTCTTGTTTTGAGTTGGACTGCATCGACTTCTATCTCCGATAAGGGGTAAGGCTTGTCATGGTGGCTTGTATCGGTGGGATTAGGGCTTACATTGTTTCGACACTCTAATCTAGATTATGCATCTGCCTATTTATCATATATCTTAGTTAATCTAAATCGATGAGTCAATTTATCTGTATTGACCGGATCTTTTCTAGGGTTTTATCGGTATTGGCTAAATTGTTTTATCGATCTAGATTAGCTAAGATATGTACCACCCTAAAAATCAGTCAAAGACTTGATTGTTTAGACTTTATGCTTTTTACATACTTAGTGTTGCATCAATTGGGTTTGACCTACTAAGTCGTGCTTATAATTATAAAAGCTAACCTGCATTTGATTACCAATAAGGGTTTCATCGGAGTTTCAGCCGATAGTTATCTGGATGTTGCATCGGCTTATAAGGATTACATATAAGTTGATTTTAGTCGATCACAACAAAGGTTTCACTGATTATCTAATCATTTGGATTTATCAACATCGGATCTCCAGCTGATGTATGCTTTAACCTTTGGATCAACAGTTATTTTATTACATTATTATCAGTCGATTGTCTTTATATCATTATTTACTCAAGTATAAAAATCTACATTGGATATATAGCCGATTGCTCAAAACCCTATCGACACCAGCTGGAATTACTATATTGGCTTGCTGGCCGATCGGCTCTGCAATCTTCAATTTATATATCTTATCAGTTGTAGGATCAAACTGACTGGCACGCCCGCAACTTATCAATTTTAGGACTTGCACTAGAGCTAAGTAGAACTTCCAGGCCTTCGTGTGTTTGTTGACACGGTTCGCATCAATGCAGATTTGACACCATTGGCTGAACGTGGATTTTTTCGTCAACACAGATTTGGCACGCCTAGTGGGACACGAGTTTTATACCAACATGTCTGAAGAGGAAATCGTGTTTTCATCAACAGTTATGGTGGTGTTGACGTAAAAACACGACAACCTGGGAGATTTGCTTAGCTCCAGTGCAGGTCCAAAATAATGATGAGATATGGGCGTGCCAGTCAGTTTGATCCTACAAATGATAAGATATATAAATTGAATATCAAATAGCCGGTCGGCTGACAAGCCGATAGAGTGATTCCAGCCAATGCCGATACCAGCTAATATCCAGTATAGATCTTGATACTTGAGTAAATGATGATATAAAGACAATCGGCTAATAGTAATATAATAGAATAAATGTTGATCCGAAGGTTAAAGCATATATCGGCTGGAGGCCCGATGTCGTTAAATCCAAATGATTAGATAAACAAGCGAAACATTTGTTGCGACCGGCTTAATCCAACTTATATGTAATCCTTATAAGCCGATGCAACGTCCAGATAACTCATCGGCTGAAACTCCGATGAAACCCTTATTGACAATTAAGAAGCAGGCTAGAGATTATGTTCTAAGCACAACTTAGTATATCAAACTTAACTGATGCAGCACTAACTATGAAAAGAAACATAATATCTAGACAATCAAGCTCTTGACTGATTTTCAGGGTGGTAGATACATTATATAATCTAAGCCAACAAAGTAATCTAGCCGATATCGATAAAACCCTAGATAGAGATCGACCGATGCAAGTAGAAAACATTGTCAATCTAGATTATATAATGTATATAATAACTCATCGGCTAGCACTCCGATAAAACATTAGCACGAACCTATTGGCTTAACAAGATTTATATTATCAACAACAATCTAGTAGGTCAAACCTAACCGATGCAGCACGAGATTGTATATGATAATCTAATACATAATGAGCCGATAAATCTGTCTAATGCGATGGATATAACAAATATATTTAAAACAACATTGTGATTGTAGAGATATATCGGCTAAGATAGAAGATCAGACCTAACCGAGATAGTCCCAACTAAACCGATGCGTCTCTAAACACAATGCAATTAAAATATAATTGAGATATCAGGTAAATATATTAACCGAACCAGATCAATCCAAGATGTCAAAGCGATGCAGCCTTGAACAACACCAATGTAACCGATAGATTCACCAGGACCCAACGGAACGTAGAGCTTACCCTTTCGCCGGAGATTGAAAGCCGATGCAGCCCCGCGTCAGGTGCCAAATTCTACCGATTGATAAGTAAAAACCTCAGAAAGAGGGTGGTGATGCGCCGAGAGTATTTTTATTGATCGAGAGATAATTTACATGGACCCCGGGTGTATATATTTATACCCATGGGTAGATACTAGTCCATATCGGACACGACTCAAACTTTCCTAAAGATAAAAGGAAAAACATAAAGTCCTTATTGGACAGTAAATACACTTTCCTAAGAGATAAAAGGAAACTAACAAACTCTTCCTAATTAATAGATAAACTGCTATGCCGCATCCTCCTTGAACTCGGTCTCTTTTGGATAACCTTCCTTTAATAGATTAATTTCCTTAATCTAATTTGGTAATAATCCGACTATTGGCGATTGATAGCTTCCATCGGTCGATTCTAGAACTCTGAAGCCGATACTCACTCTAGGCCGATGGTGACTTCGGGGCTTACCAAATTTCGACATCAATAGGTAGGTATTCTGATATGACCAATCTGATATGGTTGTTTGACCCTTAGCGTCCGACTAGCCCAATAGTGTCAAGCATCCCCAGCCAAGTTTCTGAGACCCGGTGACTAGTCAGCATGAACATAAGAGGTCGATTAGAAATGACTTCAACCAGTAGCGATATGAGAAAAGAGGATCAATGGACAAATATTGCGCATTTGATATGTATAAAAACTTACATGGATTAATTCATTGGGGGTAGTAGGATCGCTACACATACTGGTCGAGCAGGGACCCAACGTAGTCATAGCCAAACCACTCGCAGAGGTGGTGGGAGAATTGCTACAACTCTAGTCGAGGACCAAGTGTGTAGACGTACTCGACTACTCGTAGACATGGTGGGAGAATAGCTACATTCATTGACCGAGGACCAAGTGTGTAGTTGTACTCGACCACTTGTAGAGGTGGTGGGAGGATCGGTACAACGCTGGTCGAGGATTAGATGTTAGTCGTACCCGACCAATCGTAGAAAACTCGTAGAGGTGGTGGGATTGCTACCACATTAGTATACGGACCAAGTCTGTAGTCGTACCTCGACTACGGTATTTACATAGTATAGGGAATGTTGGAACCAAGATATATGCGAGACTGAGGTACAAGAGATAGGAGATAAGGATTTTTATACAGGTTCGAACCCCTTAAATGATAAGTAATAGCCCTACTCCTTGAGCAACTCCTTGAACAAAGAACGAATCGGAGCAATCCGTCCTGTGTTACTGTAAAAGAGACTAGTTGGAACCAGCCAATGGACATTGTTTCATCAAGTAACAGATGGACAATATGTAAAATTCCAACCACTCTTTAAGTCTAGACGGATTTGTTGAGCCCATCCTTTGCCACTATTTCCTTGGTTTATAAATTGGGTTCCGATGCAATTGATTCCATCGGTATTCTACCCCTGGAATAAGAGGGTCACTTCAATTGGCCCCATATTTAGGTTTTTTATCAGGATTTTATCAGAGTACCTAGTTTTTACCAGCATGTGTAGAAAGAATTTTTACCTAGAATAGAAGGATAAATGAATGATCTTCTTCCTATTCTAGGTAAAAATCCTTTTTATACATGCTGGTAAAAACTAGGTACTCTGATAAAATTCTAATAAAAAACCTAAATACGAGGCCAATTGAAGTGACTCTCGTATTCAAGGGGTAGAATACTGATCGAATCAATTGCACCGAAACCCAATTTATAAACCAAGGAAACAGTAGCAAAGGTTGGGCTCAGCAAATCCTTCTAGACTTAAAAGAGTGGCTAAATTTTTACATATTGTCCATCCGTTACCTAATAAAATAATGTCCATTGGCTGGAACCAACTAGCCTCTTTTGTAGTAGCGTAGGACGGATTGCGTTGATCCCTTATTTGTTCAAGGAGTTGGTCAGGATAGGCGGGGTAGTGGAGTTTGGGGTCGACCCACTCCTGGTTTACTAGCGAAGTATATGGATTTTATCAAAGGAGTTCACACTTGAAATGCTGATCAAAGTCCATTCGTTACTCCTGTAATAGATTTTGGTTCTTTCAGTACAAAACGTTCTTGGCCGATCCTTCTGTGCGTATGTGAATTATAAGTTATATGAAGGATAATTCACATGAAAGATAATTGACTGCAGCGGGTACCTTCACTCAATTATCCTTTCTATACTTCCTTTTGATCCTTTACTTAGTTATCCTTCACTCAATTGTCTTTTCTACACTTCCTTTCTATCCTTCACGTGTTGTCTGATAAAATCCTGAAAACTATGTGTAGAGAGGAAGTAAGACCATGCTTGTTTCCTAAACCCTAAACTCCGGCGATCTGATTCTTCATCCTCCACATCATGGGTAAAGCTCACCCGATAGAAGGATAGAAAGGAAGTATAGAAAGGATAATTGAGTAAACAACCATGCTTGTTTCGTTTCAATTATTGAATTATCCAGAGGGACCACTTTCATGCTGCGGAACAGTGAAATTTGTGATTTTTGTGCCGCCTACAAGATGTAATTTCATAGGAGGATAATTAAATGGAAGGATAATTCAGTGCCTCCTTCAAAATTGGATACTTATATGATTTTCTTCTGATTGCAATTTGTGTACCCATTTTTGTACTAGTTCTATCCATGCTACCCATTTTTGTACCCTTATACTGTATGGTTGATTGCAATTTGTGTGGCATAAAACAACTCACAAAATTTTAACCTCCTAACAGTAATTTGGAAAAGTACATCAACATTTTTATTTCATTACCTTCATTTCTAGTTCTAATTGAAATATAATCTGACTAGTTCTATCTTTAGCATGATCCAACGATGGTTCACATCCAAGTACAACCGGGGTTCCTGGCAATGCGGCAGTGACGGCTCTTGTTCTTGGCGTAGTACCTCTCCTCGTTCTCGTGGAGCACGATGTCAACAACGTGATTCCTGGGGTTGTTATCGTCCCAGCCGCTGTCCTTCCAATCGTGGCAGATGAGGCAACGCAGACAACCACGGCGCCGGCTGATGCGAAAGTAACAGTTCCCACATCAAGATCCCCTTGTTATTTCGGCCGTAGTAGCTGGATGCGAGGTGCATCGTATATTGGTGGATGGGGGGAGCTCAGTGGATGTCATCTTCGCCGACACCTACATGAAAATGGGCATGCCCACGCTGGCCCTTTCGCAAGCTACCACCCCTCTCCAAGGCTTTGGCATCGGATTTGTCCAGGCGTTGGGTCAGATCCAACTTTGGGTGTCCTTCGGCCCAAAAGAAAACAAGCGCGAAGAACTTATAATGTTGGACGTGGTGGACATCCCGTACCACTACAACGCGATCTTCGGCAGAGCCACACGCAACACCATACTCATACTCCCATGAATGCGTCTCCTAACACATGCTCTGGGACACGAAAACTAGCGGCACGTCTCTTATCTCACTAAAATGTTGTTAAAAATTCATCTAGATGTGTAATATTTTTGGGCCCCTATTGATGCGAAAAACATGAAGGCCTGGTATCTCAAGTGCAAGTCCTAAATCTTGATGAAGTTTGAGACATGCCAGTCAGTTTGATCCTACTACTGACAAGATAGATAAATTGATGATCAAAGAGTTGATTGGCCAATAAGCCGATTTAGCAATACTAGCCGATATCGATTAAGATTTTGAACAATCGGCTATATATCTGATGTAGATTCTGACACTTAGATAAATACAATGGAAGAACTTGAATAAACAATCAAATCAGTCGACGATAATATGATGAAATAGATGTCCAATGAACCAATCGACCGATAGTGATACAGAATATTAAATGTAGACTCGATGGTTAAAACATACGTAGGTTGGAAGTCTTATGTAAAGATAACTTATTGGCTAGCACTCCGATAAAACGTAGCACAAATATATAAACTTAGCAAGATTTAGATTATCAGTAATAATATAGAAGATCGGACCTAACCGAGATAGTTCTAGATTACATCTAATCAAATAATCTAGATAAGCCGATAGATCTATGCTAACGCGATGGATATAACAAACCTACTTAAAACAACACTGTGATTATAGAGATATATCAACTAAGATAGAAGATGGGACCTAATCGAGATAGTTCCAACTAAAGTGATGCGTCTCTAAACACAATGCAATTAAAAATAGAACTGAAATGTCGGGTAGACAAATATACCAACCAAACAAGAGCAATCCAAGAGATCGAAGCGATGCGGCCTTGAACAACACCAGTATAGCGATACAATTGCTAGGGCCAGTGGAACTTAGGACTTACTCCTTCGCCGGAGATCGAAGCAATGCAGCCCCGCGTCAAGTGCCACGTTCCGCCGATGATAAAACCTTGGAAAAGAGGGTGGCGATGCGCCAAAAGTTGTATTGATCTGTGGAGATAGTTTATATTGACACCGGGTGACCCATGGGTAGATACTAGTCCTTATTGGACATGACAGAGACTCTAAACAATCTTTTCTAAAAATAAAAAGAAAACTAACCGACTCTACCTAATTCATAGGTAAATTGTCATGCCACATCCTTCTTGAACTCGGTCTTTTCTGGATAAGCTTCCTTTAATCGATTAATTTCCTTAACCGAATCCACTAAGTATCTGACTACTGCGACTGATAATTTCCATCAGCCAATTTTAGGACTCTAAGATCGATTCTAACTCTAGACCGATAACGACTTTGGGGCTTTCCAAATTTTGGTGTTAACAGCACCAGAATTTAAATCTTGGTGGATGGACTCATCTGCTCCGATAATTTACTTGCGAAAATGAACAGAGTGAAAGAAATTAAACGATCTATAACAACTTTTGTGTGTTTGTTTAGTTATTTAAAAGCTAATGATGAAAAAGTAAATTATGATAAAAAAACCTCAAAGTTAAATTACAGAATTTAAATATTGGCTATAGCTGATAAGGTAACAAACAGACAGAAATACAAATGTGTTGATTTTGAGAAAAATACATGGGCGCGTAAGAACATCTTCAACATCCTCTCCATCCCACTCTTGAAGCCAAAATTTAGCAATTGTGGATAAAAATCGCACTCTCTCTATCTCACTCTCCAAGTTATCTGACTAGCCAAACTTGACCAATCTACTCCACTTGCCTTCTGTGGATCCCACTGTCTCCTATTCTCTTTCGTCCCACTTGTGACTTAGATCGAGCGGAACTCTGTTGTTGCGTTCCTCCTCGCTACTGTGGTCTCCCACTCACCGCCCCCAACGAGGTAGCCATTGTCTCGTCGTCGTTTGCCACCGCCATCATCACCGCCACATCCCGTGCCTCCCCCTCTACTCCACCGCCGTAGTCTCCCCGCACATCCTCGCCACAGTGGCCTCCTGCTCTACTCCGTCGACACCACCACCTCCGACCCCCGCACGACCTTCACCGCCTCCGCCTCCACGCGGATGCGACCGATGACGTGAACTTGTGGTCCCCCACCACATCGATTTTCACAGCCTCCACCTCCACCAGCACGGGGCAAGCCCGTGGCGACGATGTGGTTGGGGTTTACGGGAGGGCGGCGAGCTTGAGCACCACCGCAGGATAGGTACTGCACCAGTCCACTGCATTCATTGATGGCCTTCCTTTCGCTGGCGTCAGCCACTCTGCCTCGCGCGCTCACTGATCTCTCGTTGCGTGGACGTCGTCGCTGCAAAGAGGGAGAGGGATGGAGAGTAGTTCGGGGATGGCCCTAGTGGAATAAGAGGAAGAATGGAGAAAGAGGAGGTAGTAGAGGTTGATATATGTATACCAGTGTCATAGACTTAGAGTAGAGGGGTAGATGAATAGGTTGTTGGAGTGAGCAACGAGTTTGGATTACCAAATCATCTAGATGGGTACCCCACGTGTTGTCGTGGAAGAATTGTGTGATACAATAGTTGTAAAATTGTGTTTCTTTACTATACACATTTCTTTGGTGTGCTTATATATTTTGTACCTTTGATCAATTATCCAAAAGTTATAAATAATTTGGGTTGTATGGTGTGTCTTTTAGGCAGAAGAGATGCAATTTGCACCAATCGTGAATCATCCAAAAGCTAAAAATAATTGAGGTGATATGGCTTTATGAGAGAAGAGAGAATTAGTATTAACTGCACTTAGTGAGATTAACTTTGTAGATATCTAGGTTAAGTTATATTTTTTTTTTGAAAAATGGCTCATTTAATAGCAAGAAAATGTTTCGTAAAGTTATTTGAATGTCCAAATACAATCCAAGAGTGTAAATGATTATTTTTGTCATACCATCATGAGTATTATATTTATATTTGATTAAAAGAGCAAACAGTGTTTGTTAACAATAAATTGTAAATATATCCACCTTAGAATAACAAAAGCTTTTACCATGCTCTTTTTTTTAATGAAACAAACCAGTTTCAGTTATACACCTAAATCTTGTTTGAACGGATCACTTGGTTAAGTTGCAAGCACCTTTAGAGCTCGAGTCATTGTGCCTTATACGATAGAACCAATGAATATCCCTTCCACAGTAACAAACTTGATCAGTAGAGCAACCCTGTTTTTTCAGGCTTCAGCAAGCCCACATTTAAATTGCCCAAAAATATAGAAAAAAGTACAACAGTCCAAACCAATACCGTGTTAAATTAATAGTGTAGTTAACAGTGTATTAAAAAAACAGTAACAATCTTGATAATTAATATATAAAAGAGAGTAAAAAAATATAAAACAACATTTGAAAGGGTCAGTTTTACCCAGGGTTTAATCTTTCATTTTTGGCATTTCTATCGGGGGTGCCGATATACTGAAATTTCTCTGTCCGATATTATTTGAATTTTCGAATAAAATTTGGTCAAATTTAAACAAATATTGCCAAATTCACAAAAAATGAGAAAAATTAAAAATTTCAGTCGAAATAATATCATATGGGGGTTCCTATAGAACCGAAATGTTCCGGAATTTTGAAAATTCCAGCAGTCAGTTTAGCCTCGTGTACAGTACTGCACCACTTTATTGGCTAAACTGACAGCTGGAATTTTTCCTAGCAGATAGAGGTTATACATTTTAAGACTTCTAATAAACTAAAGAAACATTTGATATTTGGTGGATGAATTCGGAAGGATAAAACTAATCAATAGCACAAAATAGAAGCTAAGGAGAATGATATTGACAGACTTAATAGATAGAGGTAAGAAAAAACTAATATCTATTATAAGTAGGTGAGTAAAAGATTCGAACAGAGGATTATCAAATACATGCACAATACTCAGATGAGTCACTTTTCTTTTGTGCTTGAGCAAATCAATTCACGCAATAAAATAAAAATATTGCAGCCCCCAGAAATCACCACCTTATTACTGAATGGACAACTGAATTCTGATAAGGGGAAACAAATGAAATCTGAGGTAGAGAAACAGGGGAAATAATGAACTACATCATTAGGGAAGAGAAGTGGCCAACCGAGTAGAGTCTCGCTCCAGCACTTCTGGTTAGGGAAATAAAATCTAAGCAGTATGACCATCAGTTGAGAAGGAAAAAAGATAGGGTTAATCTGAGCCAGCTACCTATTATCAAGATCAACGGTAGAGAATGTGAAAAAAAATAGAACTCATAGGCACTTATCAAGAGGAGGTCAGGTGATGATAGGCGAGATAAACCAGTCCAATGCTGGCAATGATTCATGAGCTAGTATATATCCCAGTTGTCGATGGTTGTACAATGAATCAATCCAAGATGAAGAAACTGGACCTCTTAAACAGATACAATATCACGGTGGGTTTGAAAGTTGACATGACTATCATGAACCTGAAGGCTCTAAACGGCTGCAGCTTCCACCAAGTTGACATGACTAAGGGGATCGCTAATTAGCGATCGATTGCCTGAGGCGATCTTTTTTTTTTCACCACATTACCATTTTTCACCATATAGTTTTTTTTTTAAGTTTATCTATCTAAAATTTATACATTCAAAATTTACACACCTAAAATTTATAGGTCAAAAGTTTATATACCCGATTCAAATACATCAAAAGATAAATTTGAATCAAATTCGAATTCGGATTCAAATACATCGAAAGATGAATTTGAATTGGGTATGTAAACTTTCGACTATAAATTTTAGGTGTGTAAACTTTTGGTATATAAAAGTTAACTGCATAAATTTTATGTATAAATTTATTTGAAAAGAAAAAATATGTGATGCTTTAAAAAAAGAAAAAAATGATCGCGGGGAACGATCACCCGCTAATTAGCATTTTCATGCTAGGAAGGGGAAGGGGAAGGGGATCGATGGGAAGCGGAAGAGGCAGGGGGCAGTTGCGACTTTGCGAGTATGGATGGCACGGGGACCGGTTGGGCTAGGTAATTGGGTCTTTCAGTATGCGGATAATTATAATTGGAGGGAGACTACATAACGGTATACCGTTCTAACGGAATAGCATGACATTAGCACGATACCTCATAGGTACCAGACATGATACCATGCAGGTACCAGATATGATACCTACATACTATGCTAACGTCAGCATGATACCATAAATATGATACTCCGTAAATATCATGCTGACATCAGCTATTTTGTTGGAACGGTATAGCGTTCTATAGTATTTCTTCTGTTATAATTGGGCTGTACTCACCACAAAGACAGAGGAACTACATACGTAAGCCATTGAGATTTTGATCCGATGGCTATCCTAATTTCGGGTGACGTGGCTTAATATAGGGGATGGATTGTTTTAGGTTTATAGGATTGGAGATCTGGCTATATAGGTGCTTCAATAGTCTAATTTGTTGGTAGTCTGTTAAAGATACTCCAAGCGCACTAACAATGTAGACTGACTATAACATTGAAATTACAAATAAGTAAGACTTGGGCTGAGTTCATTTCTCCCCTTTGTTAACTTCTACTTTCCAATTTTTTGCACGCACGCATCCTAAATGCATCTTTTTAAAAAATATATAAAAATAAATTTATTTTTAAGTTTTTTAATACTTAATTAATCCTGCTATATGAGTCACCCTTTTTTAAGAAAGGGTTCCCAAACCTTACCTTCAAACACGTTTTATATCGGTGGGTTTGAAAGCGCAATCTGAAAGTTTTTTTTTAATGAAAACTAGCAATTTGAAAGGTAATTTCATGCTTCCGTTATACAGAAGATTTGACTTACCAGTGCAAGAGCGTTTTTGTTGTCTTGGGCAAAAAAAGAGGTTGCCTATTTATGTGGGCCGGCAAACCAAACCCAAATCAGCGAGGCCTACAACGTTTTCGAGAAGGCTAATGGGCGAGCTCTCGCGCTCGTCCGCCCTCCCGCGATCAAATTTATTTTCCATTTACGGTTCGCCGCATGAACCCATCTTTTTCTTTTTTAGGTATCACACATGATCCGGATGTCACGGTATACTCCTCCGCAGGATTGCATGAGTGGTCGTAGGTATAGGTCATTGATCAAACTAGAAAATACATGCATGAGCTACTTTCCGCTGGAATTTAAACATGCATATAGTACGACCTAGCCGGTGATACAATGCATATATACGTAGTGGTATAGTGTTTTTTTAAATTTGGTTAAAAATTTATATGTATAAAATTTCTACACCAATAGTTTGTTTAATTTTTTAAAATACCAGATAAATGTATAAAAATATTTCGATGTGTAAAGTTTCCATGTATAAAGTTTATATATATCAAGTTTATACGTATAAATTTTTTATTTATAAACTTTTTTTACTGGGTAAAAATGCATGGGCTAAAATAGAAAAGGAAAAGGCCCAACAAAACTTATACGCGGGCTCGTTGTGCGCTGCCGAGCGAGGAGCATGGACACGATCGCGTGGATCAGGAGCTACGCGATCGATCGCCTTCTAGACACACCCCAAAGTTTGTGTGTGAGGCAAGGAACGGTGGCGTGCTTAATTTCTAGCCCAGTTCCACTTCCACGGCCTCCTTGTAGGTCTCTCAATGCTGCCCAATCTGATTTTCATCCTCAGTCCGGAAAACCGGATACAACACATCTCCCAACTTATAAAACCATACAAATGAGATTCTTTGGTAGTATTGACCCCGGTTTTAGTTGACTTGACGTCTATATGGATCTTTTGACTAGTTCTTTGTCCCACGTGGATTGACGTGGTGCTTACGTGGATATTAGATCCAGAAAAATAATAAAACCCATAAGACCCACATGTCAGTTACACACAAAATAATAAAAAATGGCAGGGTCCATGTAGCCCCACATGTCATCCTCACTACTCCCCTCTTCCTTCCCCTTTTCGGCATGTGGGGCAGAGCGGTCGGCCGGCGGAGCGGGGCGGACAGGAAGTGACCGCTCCTTACTCCTCTCTCCCTTCCCCTTTTCAGCATGTGGGTGGCGGACAGCGTAGAACGTGGAGTGGCGGTGGTCGGAGCAGAGCAGTGGCAAACGGCTGGTGGGGTGAAGGGCTAGCAGGCAACCGGAGGGGAAACGGTGGTGAGTGGAGAGTAACTGGCAGTCAACCCTGAGCAACAACGATGCCTGCTTTCACGGCGTAGGGTGCCCACAACGACGGAGAGATGGGTGCTAGGTGGCAGGGCCAGCGAGCGGAGGAAGTATGGTGAGCTGTAGGCCTTCCCCTTCTGTCCTCTCCCTCCCAACCACGGTCACCCGCGGTGAACTTGATGAAGATGGCGCCCATGCCGCCAATAGATCCGACTGGGGATTTGTGCGCAAGGAAGAGAATGAAGAGGGGATGAGGTCTCTGCCGCCTAGACGCGAGGTTAGCCTTCGCCGCGCGCCGCACGACCGCCATCGTCGCGGGTTCATATTCGTGATGTCCTCCACATCGTCATCCCCTCCGGTGCCATCCTCCCCCTTGGCATCACGGGCCTGATCCCGCCACCACCCTCGCCGGCCTCCCTACCTCGTCCCTCTCTGCATGCGCTCACCGATGGAGAGAGGAGAGAGCGTTGATGGAGAGAGAGAAGATAGAGGTTGAGAGAATGAGGTGGAAGAAGTGGGACCCACTGACATGTGGGTCCCCCATATTTTTCAAATTTTTTAGTTTTCAATTTTGCTCTTTTTATTTTTTTTCAATCAATCTATCACGTAAGCGTCATGTTAATATCACATAGGATGAAGATCTAGTCAAACGATCCACGTAAGCACCATGTCGGCTGAAACCGGGATCAAATACTGCCGAGGACCTCGTTTGCACTGGTTTTGTAAGTTGGAGATACGTTGTATCGGTTTTCCAGACTAAGAACGAAAATCAGACTGGGCGATAATTTGTGGGACCTAAAGGAAACTTATTCCCCTCCTCATACGCTACACGACGCGAGTGTTCACCACGAAACAAAACAAATGTGCCAGATGGGCTTCTCCTGCTCAGCCTCGGCATCTGCTGACGCCTGCAACACGGGCCGCATCAACTTCAAGCGGGCATTTTTCAATGATTTTTATCAAGTTTAAATCATACGCCTAAACCGCAATAGGGATGGGGTTCACGGGCCTTGGCATCTGCTGCCATGTGCAACACGGGCCTACAACTTAGGAGGATATGGGTAACCCATATCTATTTCATAATTAGCTTACCCATACCTATTGGTTATGAAAATTATCTAATGGGTACGTGTAATCCATATGTGGGCCCTACATATAGAAATGGTTTAAATTTTGCACAAAGTGCTTCTCTGTAAAAAAATCATTTCTACGAATTCGATAAGATTTTAGATTTTATACTGTGAACGCAAGTTTTAAAATTTTGGATCAAAGTTTTACACATATAAAATGGTATGGATAAAGTGGGTAATGATGGGAATATATCATGTGCACACAAGTCTTTATGTGTACACACCGTGCATACTAAGTAATAAATATCATACAAAAATCTAGAAAAAATCGTAGATGTAATGCCAATAGTATTACACCTACAAATTGATTATAACTTAGCTGTAACAAAAAAAAGAAATATGATAGTTTTAAGATTATAATTCTATCAGAATTCTATCTTTTTCTCTCTATATGTAAAATGAATTTGAAGGAATAATTTTACACATAGATATAATACTATTGAAAGCACATGCATAACGATATGTTCCCGGATAATAATAGGTATTGTCCTCCTTTATCCAAAATTAAAATAGATAATTTTTTCCCTATACATAAGGATATATGTATGGAGAAGGATACTAGATACCGAGTGACGAAGTCCTAGACCGCACCCGACCGCCTCAACACAACACCGACACAACCAACCTGCCGTCCCTCCTCTAGAGAGATGGTCGATCAGATGGATCGAAAGTGCACCACCTCATCTCATGCATATGGCTCACACAGAAGGTCAAGAAAGTAGTACGTGTGGTAAAAAAGAAAGGGGGAGAGAGAGAGAGAGAGAGAGAGAAGCACAACGCAAAGAAGCCAAAGCAAACACACCTCTCAACGCCAAAGCACACGAGAAAAAAACGAACGAATGACTAAGCTGCCAATGCAGTCGCGTATATACGTCCAAAGTTGATTGGCCTAGCTAGCATGAAACGCACTTTGTTCCCATGCTTGCAAAAAAGATGAGAAGAATAACAAGAAGAAGAAGAATCCAACCTAGAGAGGCAAGGCACCACGGCCATGAAGTGCTAGCTCGAGACAGAACTAGAGAGAAGCTAGACCGATAAATGCAAAATGTGTCAATTGGTTGTGTTTACACACAAATCTAGCATCTAGATTCGAATTAGAAAAACATTACCAAAATTTGAAAGGCGCCGGATTTCATTCATAGGACCGGTCTAACCAGCATGTTGGGCTGGTCTGACCGATGATATGTGGCCGATCAGATCGGCAGAGTGTGGATCCAAGCTGATTTTCATTGGGTCTCGAGTTTCCTTACTTGGAAAGGTATTTTTCAAGTTTCCATTGGTTTCTACCTCGAGTTAGATGTGGAGGGGAACTTGTAGAAAGTAAGACCAACCCCTTTATAAGGGTTAAGGCCGGTTCGGTTCAACCCCCAATCTCAATCTATACACTATCAAATCGTTCTTTTACTTCTACTTTCAACCATATTTTCTGTTTTACTTTAGTTTCATCCATCTTTATCAGTTTGCGGCGTAAACCATTCGCCTTTATCGCGAGAGTACGATTATCTCTTTGTAGGTTTATCACATGAACCTTCCGTTCGCCCACGAGATAGGTGGTTATCTTAAAATCGATCTAAATCGGCCTCGAGACTAATTTGATCTCTAAATCGGCTCCGTTAGCCAGTTTAATCTTCAAAACCTATATTGATTTAGAGTTGTCTAGATCAAAATGGTTGGTGACTATGTTAACACCGTAAATCTTTAGGTGAGTTTTGTTGGGACGAACAAAACGCCAACAGGTTGCTCAGTTAATTTAGTGGATTAACTTCCAAATTAATCATGATCTGCATGGCCTACTGTATTATTAGTACAGTATCTGGGCGGTTTTGTAAAGGGACATTTTGCCGGCCGAAAGAACTCGAGTGTGTGCGTGTACCCGTTTTGTTCATACGTGTTCAGACATTAATCTAAACATCAAAAAATAATATTGGGTAACCATGATTACGTACTTATTAAAGTTGTTAATTGACGGGCCACACGTAACGCCTTACATATATTTTAAGATTGGCAAGCAGGAAAAGATATCTTGGTGGTCTTAATCATTTCATGATAGAGAGAGCGTACTACATCACACTGATCAAGCAAATATATATCCATTGATCTTATATAGATCTCTGAATATATATTTTTATTACGCTACTAGGAAATAATTTTTCCATACGGACGGCCGTATCTAACCAACGGAATGTAAAAATCATTGATTTTTGCACGCGTATAAAGATAATTTTTTAATTTTTTGGGGAAAAATGATGCTTACCGCTCTCGTTGCAGCTGGCAGCGGTCGCGGTCGTCGCTACCAGAAGTCGGCGGGGTCACGATCAAGGTCAAGGTCATCGTCGCATACCTAGTTATGGTCACCGTTGTGGAGCCGTCGTTGTACCCGATCTAGGAATGGTTGTTGTCGCCACCTCAACTCACCCTCCTCCACTGCCATCCTCCACCTTACGCCCCTCCTTTTCACACCACCGCCCTTATCCCAAAACCATCACCATCGGGCCATCACTGAGCCATGGATCTGGTAGCCCAAATTAATCTGCCCCTGCCTCACCACCTAGGTCCGCCTCCTGCACCGTTGCTCTTCACCGTGCACCCCTTCCCTTGTTTCCATCGCCGCCCCATCTCTGTCGTCATGATCTGGCAGTCCAGATCTGCTTTGCACTACCACTCCGTCCACCACCGCCCCTCCCCTTTATTGCCTACCTGGATATGCCTCCTCTCTCCTTGGGAGGGAGTAGAGAAAGAGTGTGGAGGTGGGCCGAAGGACGGTGAGGACCTTGGTCTTCGTCCCCACCGCCTAGATCTGTCCCTCCCCTTTGTTGCCCCCAATGATGAGGACCCTCGGTGTCGATCAGTTGCTTTTGGCAAGAAGGATGGTGATGGTGAGGTAGGGTTGGTTGGAGGGAGTATGAAGGGAGGAGAGGCTAGGGACTTAACCAAGATTGAGGCTGGTCGGAGAAGCCGAGGTGACTCACACTTTCAATATGGTATTTTTTTTATGGGTGGTGCTCTTTAGGATGATAGGATGAGACTACAAGAGCTCCTTGGTACTATTGCAAAATGATTTTTAACGATCTGTCTGTAAAAATAAAAAAATAGGTGTGTACAAAAAATGCTTTGTTAGGTACAAAAGATCGCTTTTGAA
Source organism: Oryza punctata (assembly GCA_000573905.2). NCBI lineage: Eukaryota > Viridiplantae > Streptophyta > Magnoliopsida > Poales > Poaceae > Oryza > Oryza punctata. Next base: position 34,226,459 of record CM002493.2, read on the forward strand.
AGTACTGTACTCCCTCCGTCCCAATAAAAAACTAATTTCTACCTATGAACCTAGAAATACGTTACGTCCAAGTTCATATCCAAGTTCATAGCTAGAAGTTGATTTTTTATGGGACAGAGGGAGTACGCTTTAATTTAGGCCAGAAAAAACTCATTAATCCTAGCTAGGGTGATCCACAAGCATGATCCACATGCAAACATTTCACATGTCATGTCTCATGGGACAGCATCTCAAATGTGTGCTTGAAACTCAAGCTACCATCCATAGACCATAGTGAACACTTAACTGGTGACAGCGATTTTCTGAGCTTAATGAGAGCTAAAAGTTAAGGACCAACTTTACAAAGGGTGATATTTAAGTACGTATGCGCGCGCCTGCTTGCTGGTTGCTCGCTGCACGTGGATTATTTTCATAGCGAATCTCACTTACTCCTCATTTGGCTGCCAATTATCAGAGCTCCGCAAATTCGCAAGCTTCTTGGACAAGACAAGCCAAGTACTCTCTCTATCCAATAAATATAACAACGTAAAACTAGATAAGACATCACCTAGCTAATACAATGTATCCGGACATATCTCCTATCTAGATATACAGTATTAGATATAGTATTAGGTGATTTCACATCTAGTACTAAATTGTTATATTGTGAGATAAAAAGAGTAACATTATGCAGTACTCCTTGGTTACTTTAATTCAATTAAATGAACCAAGTTTTAGTTATAAACATATACATCTCATTATATTGTGTGTTTGCAACGCATGACAATATATGCATTGTGATCCACCGTCACATCATCGATCATATATATATATCATTGCTTCCATTCCTTATTTGCTTCTTTATTCATTGTCACACGTGAAGGAAGCGCGGGATCAAAATCAGAATGATCAGGGTGTGTTCCTGTGCATTGTGAATCTAGAGGTGTCGAGTTATTAAGGAGTTTGGTGCTATATATCGGAAATGGCTAGGTTATTCTGAAGTGTCATCAACTATGGTAACATTACTCTAGATTGAAAAGTTCAGGGTGCAAAACGATTATGTTTTAAGTTTAAGGTGTATATATATTATTCGAGTCTGACTGAACATAATTTAAGAGTTTTTTTAATAACATAACTTACGACTTAAAAAAGGACTTGTTAATATATGTTAAAAAAGGACTACAAACTGTCCCATTTATTATCTTGGCTGATCATGTCTAAAAGCAATATAACTTTTGTTTAATTTGTTGATTTTATGGTTGTTTATGCAGCCCTAACCTATAAATTTTATATTAAGCACTAGAAATCAAAACCAAAATGGGTGTTTCATTGGAAGCTATCTAGGAATCTTTGCTTAATTGTCAAAGAAGAAAGCATCTATTCCCTCTCGTGTAAAGAAAACGGCTTGTCCATCCCCCACATGGATGAGCAGGGAACGATTGAGCTTGAGCTTAATTGCTTTATAATGTTCTCACTCATCCTCTCCAAATGGGCCCCTCAAACCACAATTTTGACCTCCATATTTTTTTTTGTTTGGATTTGTATGTGTCATATGGGATGCATGCTTAGTGACGTGTGCATGCATGGGAGACAATCTTCTATTCTACTAAAGGGAGACTGATTGTAAGCTGCTCACTTTTGACCCTTTGTGGCATCAATACCTGTGAACAAATGTGTTAACACATTTGCTTTGAACAATTCTACTAGTGTGCCAAATTAAACAAAACAAAAATGATATATATATATATATATATATATAACAAAAATGATATATATATATATAGAGAGAGAGAGAGGTATACTATACCATGCTATGGGTGTGTTATAGCTAAACCAAGCATTGGTAGTAAATTTTTTACTATAAGTGCAGTCATCATCAAATATCCCTATTAATTCAATTAGTATTTCTTTTACTGTTAGATACATATGAAGTTTATTAGTAAAATTTTTACTACGAGGTATTTTATCTCTATTGATTCTCTTAGTAATTTTTTAATTATGAGATACCTATGGTGTCTATTAGTAAAATTTTTACTTTAAGATATTTCATGACGATATCTCCGAGTAAAATTTTAACTATGTGAGAGGTGTGTTTTACTTATAACAAGCACTAGGCTTGTTTTAGCGCATCCGTGTGTGTCTATATATATATATATGGAACATATCCTATGCACACAAGTTTCCTGTGTACACTCCATACACACCAATTAGCAAATATCACAGAAAATTATAGAAAAAATTGAAAACATATTTTCAATAGTATTATACCTACGTATGAAATTTTATATTCAAATTCATTATATTTTAGGCCTAAAAAAGACAAAATCATGACAGATTTTTACCCTTAAAACTGTTGGATTTTTCACTTTCTTTTTTAGGCTAAACTATAATGAATTCGAATATGAGATTTTATAGATATATGTAATACTATTAGGAGTAAATGTCCAATTTTTTTAAAAATTTTCATGATATTTACTAGTTGGTGTGCACAGAGTGTGCACAGGAAACTTGTGTACATACGATATATTCCCATACGCACACTATAAAGTTCTTTCTTTTTATGTTTTTTTAAAAAACACACCGTTGGGAAGATCAAGAAGCGTGTAATTTCATCCATTCATCCTTTAAGTAGAAAAGAATAGGGCACGGTAAACCAGCTAGCAATTCCAGCATTATACATACAAGGAAAAATTGAAATTGATGGAAAGGAACTAATTTATCTACCAACAAGTTCAATATCAATTTGCTATTTGGTTCAGTCAACTAAAGTGGATTTGACTCATGCATGAACTTGATCAATTCTTGACAACAATTAATTTGTTTGATTTACCAATATGGAGTATATTACTATCAATTTATATGCACCAGTGAATCTAGCTAGCCAAGTTCTTCAAAAAAAATAATAGATGGCAATGGTTGTAGGAACCAAAATTGAAACCAAAATTAAAGCTGGCTGACTGGTTGTGGTTGATTGGTCCCCTATGCACACTATATAAACTTTAGGGCTTTTTTTGAGTGTATATGTTGTGATGTCTACTTGGCCAACCAACCATTCCCGCGGGGCTCAATGCAAATGTATGTCTTTTTAATTCCCTCACAATCTGCAAGCCATCATTTGGATATGATGGTGTTTTGAGTACACTCCTTTTCCATGACTAATTGGTGTCTACATATATGCATATATATAGAGTTTGACCCACATATAACGATATGATGATTGGATGCACTAGTGATAAAAGACGAAGTCTCATCTCTTGTTTCCACTAATTAATCTAGCTTCTCTGTTGGCGCGCATAATTCAGCTTGATTAGGTCGACAATTTTAGTGTCAATTCGTGTAACTGGAGGAGATAAGAATGTGTGTTGTATCTCCTGGTATCTTCTTAATTAGGTACATAAAAAATCCTTCTCATAGCATAGCAACAAAAATATATATTAATAATTAATGCTTCTTATTAATGGATAAACCTTTGCAAAATTGGGTGAAGTAAACTTTCTAGAATTGAGAATTCAACAATATATGATTTACTTATCTAACAATCTTCATAAGTCAAACCCTCTAGGCAGGTAACAAAACATTGTTGTTTGATTTTTCTTTTTTAAAAAAGTTAACTAAATGCATTTTAACCACTATATATATATTTGGGAAGCGTGCGCTTGAAAAACTAATCAGCACTACTAAAAAAAGATTTTACATGGTGTTATCCTATAATTTTCGCTAGCGGCTATACGCAAAAATCGCCAGCAAAAACATAACGAGGGGTGAGGGGCTACGGACCGCCAGTGAAAACCGATTTTCGCTGGCGGCCACGATAAGAGCTCCGCAATAAAATAAATAAATTTATTTTTAGAGGTGGACCTCTTAAGAGTTCGCTAGCGAAAAAACTCATTTTCTCTAGCGGTAGGTAAAGAGGACCGCTAAAAAAAAATTGAGGTGAATATATATAAAAAATCCACCACCCCCATCGCTCCCTTGCTCCCACCACCCCCACCGCTTCCTTCTCCCTCAGTCTCTCCGCATTCTTCTCCTTTGGTCTCTCCTTCTCCCTCCCTTCTCCCGCCTCTCTTCTCCACCACCGTCTCCACCATCGCTGCTGGCTGCCGAGGCTGGCCTCGGGAGGGTGGATCCGCCTCTCCGCGGAGATGGGGCGCGTCCTCCTCCTCTCCGCCACTGGCCACCGTGAGCTCGGGTCTAGATCCGACCACCGCGATGATGGGAGAGGCCGGATCCGCTGCCGCGATGACGGGAGAGGCCGGATCTGCCACCGCGGTGACGTGGGAGGCCGGATCCGCCGCCACGATGACGGGCGCAGGTGGCAGAGGGAAGCGCGTAGGTGACGGGAGGCGCCATGGGCGTCAGATCCGACCGCCGGAGGGGCTTGGACCTCTTCGGCGATGGTGCCTGTGGCAAGCTCCGTCCCCGCCACCGCGACGAGCTCCTCCCCGCAGAGGGTGATGAGATCAACGGCATCGAGCTCCGTGTGGCAGCGCTCGATCTCGAGCTCTCTCTCCCCTCTCCACCGGCGAGATCGAGCCGCCGCAGCCGCTATCGGCGCGGATCCGGCCTCGTTCTCGTCAGATCTGTGTGGGGACGACAAGGGCAAGGAGGAGACGACGACCTCGATGGTGGCGGTGACCGCGAGAAGGAGGAGGCCGCCGCAAGCCGGCCTGTAGGCCGCCACCACGATTGTGCATGTTCAATCGTTGAGATTTGCTTACATTTTGTGGAATTTGTGCTCATTTTTATGTGAATTTTGTACTGTGACATGTTCTTGTTCTTGGATTTGATTTGCAATGTGGAATGGGAATGCATGGCTACTGCATCTGGCAATTTTCAATTTTTCTTTGAACTTCTTTGCTGGCGGTTAGAGAGCAGATGCATTCACATATTTTCAATTTTTTTAACTAAAAATGAGCTTCGTTGGCAGATGTCTTAACACATATGGCAGCAAAAATGGACTTTTGCCAGCGGCCCGTGTAACACAGCCACCAGCGAAAATCCGTTTTCACTGGCGGCCCACGTAATACAGCCGCAAACAAAAATCTGTTTTCGCTGGCGGTTAAATCCCGCCTATGAAAACTTTGATTTTATCTAGCCTTTGATCGCAGGCAGCTAGTCTAACTGCCAGCAAAGACTGATTTTGGCTGCTAGAAAAAAAACATTTTTGTAGTAGTGGAGTTTTCCTCTCTTGGTGCTGCTGTTAAACACAACATATATAATAATTGTTAAAAAGATATAATATATATTGTGGTCAGGGCTGACCCTTGGGCAGGGTGGGCAGTGCCACCGCCTTGGCCCCCAGCTGTCTAGGGGCCACGGCCATATACAGTTACGTGCATACATGTAGTTTAGTCATATACTTATACACTCTTACAGGATGCTTTCTGCTACTTTATTAAGCTCTTTTGAAACAACTCTGTTAATTAATCTTATCATGATGTCTACTATGGCTTATGCGTAAATAGCACTCTGGACACAAAAACCAGATAAATAGCACTCTTACAAAAAATTGATGGTAATTCATACTCATTTGAATTGGATATATACTCAATTCGAAACATGTAGCTCGAACACCATGGAGCACAAAAAAATTATATAATATATATATATATATATATATATATATATATATATATATATATATATATATATATATATATATATATATATATATATATATATTCTCTAGCTAGTTGATTCGTTCTTGTTAGTCCTTGCATAATTTTTTAACGGATGGCATGTTTTATAACACTTGAGAAGTTTGAGAAGTTTGGCTTTGATGAATTGTTTTTATAGTATTTTGGTTTTCTTCACATTTAAAATAAAACTCATTCACTAGGATACAGATCCTAGTATCCATAAATATTATGCACATTTGAGTAGATTTTCTTTAAAAATATATCAAGAGTCGGGATGTTATACCCTTGGTCTACGTTCTTTGGGCATATGTTAAGAAGCGAGAACTTGTGACTTTATAAGTACGATGTGTATGTATGATAGTATGTTTATAGATGCGTCTTTTGTATAATTGAAAAAAATCCACGCGCTAACATTGTAAGATCTTTATTTTCGTACTCGCTCTGGCCCTTAAAATTCCATGACCGGCTCTGATTGTGGTGTCATATATATAGGAGTATTTATGCATCATTATTACACAAACATTCAAGGTCAAAGTTGATTATGACTTAAAAACTATACTAGCTTAAAAAAAGCTTAATTATTAACAAATGATATAATTCAAGACCTCTCTCTCTCCTCTTGCAAAGCGAGGCGCCAGGAGATATACCGGCGAGGCTTCGAGCTAGCTAGTAGTTGGCGGTGGCCGCTTTCCCCCCCGGGATAGAATATCACCCGGTGCGCTTTCTACGACGAGACCTAGAGAGAGAGAAAGGAGAAAGACAGAGAGAGAGAAACAAAGCAACTAAAGCAACAAAGAGAGGTGTAGAGAGAGAGAGAGAGAGAGAGAGAGAGAGAGAGGGAGAGAGAGATGAGAGCAAATCAAGAAAAGAAGCTAAGAGATCATCAAGGTGTAGTGGTCGTCGCAGTAGTAGTACAGCTTCTACTAACACCGTAGTCCTTTCTTCTCTCCTCGTTCTGCGTGCCGAGACCCGAGAGAGGAATTAGCGAACCCTATTCCTTTGTTCTTGAATCTCTTCCAAATCTGTAACAGAGAGAGGGAGGAGATCTCTAGTGAGTCTAGAGAGAAAAAGAAGGTTTTAAGAGGAGGAGGAAAGGAGAGCTAGGAGAATATTAGAATGTTCCCTTCTTCTTCTCCTTCTCCTTCTTCTTCCTCCAAGAAGCAGCAGCAGCAGCAGCAGCTCAGTGGCGGCGGCGGCGGCGCGGCGGCGAGCTCGAATGATCGGCCGCCGTTGTGCGTGCAGGGTGACTCCGGCCTCGTCCTCACCACCGACCCCAAGCCACGCCTCCGCTGGACCGTCGAGCTCCATGACCGCTTCGTCGACGCCGTCACCCAGCTCGGCGGCCCGGACAGTACGTAGCTACCTTCCTAGCTCTAGACATGACTGTTCTTGATCGATGCTGAGATTTGTTTTAATTAAGCTGGGTTGGTTTGATTTGATTTGGTTCGAGTTCGTTTCTTCTTAATTAATTGTGCACACTCTTCCTGATTAATTTGTAGAGGCGACTCCAAAGACGATCATGAGGGTTATGGGAGTTAAGGGGCTCACACTTTACCATCTCAAGAGCCATCTTCAGGTGTGTGTGCACATATAGATCCATGTCTATGGTTTTCTAGTTGCACTAGCATGGTTAGAACTAGGGTTAGGTTATGCTAGCTCTCTCTCTGTATCTCTGGATCTCTCTCATGTGTTGTAGATTTTTTTTTTCAGAAATTCAGACTTGGGAAGCAGCACAAGGATTTCAACGACCACTCGGTTAAGGATGGTAAACATAAGATCTCCTTGTTAAATAGCAAACCACATGCTTAATTGTGTTCTTATAATTATAGCTGGCTATAGATATCTTGTTAGTTTGTTCGCGTATGTACATGCATGTTTTTCCTTCCTTTAATTCCCGCTTGTTAAAGTTTACCGACCTGAGATATGTTAGCAGTGACTTTCTGTTTCGTTTTTAGCAAGCTAGCTAAACAGCTTAATTTACTTACCATGATTCTTTCAGAATAGTTAATTTCACACTTTCTCTGAATATAAGCAAAAGGTGAATTATATATACATATATAGTCCTGTACTCAAACTTATATTCGTCCATTTCTCACTGCAGCAATGGACATGCAACGGAATGCAGCGTCATCTTCTTCGGGCATCATGGGAAGAAGCATGAATGAGTAAGTTGATTTTTTTTCATAGAGTACCCTAGCTAGATTAGGTTGTTAATTCAAAATGTGGTTTTTTTATAGCTATCTTATTATTCAAAATTTCTGTGAATTGTCAGCCGCAGCGTGCATGTGAATGAGGCACTAAGGATGAAGATGGAAGTTCAGAGAAGATTCCATGAACAATTAGAGGTAAGAGCATTGTCAGAAACAAATTAATTCTCTGTAATTCAGCATGTTTTCAAACTAATCACATACTGAACTTAATTACCCAAGAAATTACTTATTAATTAATCTGCTTTGCTTTATTATTCTGCATATGCTCCTTAGCTTCACATGTTGCCTTTGAACTTTGCATGCATGCATGAACGTTCTTGGGAAGTTTACATATGCTTGTGGACAGCTTATATACCAATTTTTGTCCATCACATGTTCTGAAAATGAGATGCATGCATGCAAGAACATTCTTGGGAAGTTTACCTAGCTAGCACAACTTTTTTTTCTACACTCATCTGTGGCACTCATGAGTTTGGCATATATGCATTTTCTTTGGACACAAAAGAAGTGAATAACTAACTTTGCATGACATGCATGCAGGTGCAAAAGCACCTTCAGATGAGAGTTGAGGCCCAGGGGAAATACATGCAGTCCATCCTGGAGAAAGCATACCAAGCCATCTCATCCGGCGATTGCGCCACGTGGCACGCAGGATACAAATCTCTAGGCAACCAAGCTGTCCTTGACATTGGTAGCTCCATGAGCTTCCCTTCTCTGCAAGATCTACAATTGTATGGAGGGAGCCATCTGGACCTGCATCAGCAGCAGATGGAGAGGTCACCAATGGATAGCTTCTTGGCGTTCAATTACAGCTCCACTGGGAAGAGCCCAGTGGTGTGGCCCGGCGCAGACGACGGCGAGCCGGCGAAGATCTCCGGCGATCAGCTCCAGATGGCGGCGCCGTCGATGATGATGGACGCCACCACCATGTCAGGAGGAGACTCCATGGGCAGTAAGGGCTTTGAGGGTCAGATGAGCTCTAAGCTTGACATGAGATCACCACCACAGCAGCAAACAGGAAGTGAGAGGATGAGTAGTCCAATTGTTGGAGCCAAGGCTAGGAACATCTCCTATGGGTAACTAATATAATTGATGATGAATTAAAGAGGTAATTAACTGCATGTTTAATTTTGTGGTGAAACCAGCAGGCTGAACTCTTGCAAGATCACTGAATAAGCGTGTAACTGTCTTGTTATTAGTTGGGATAGTATACAAAAGTAGTATTGCATTATGCATCGTTCAACCAATTAGGATGCATCCATGCATGCAATTAAGTTCTTGAGAGAGGAGGGGATCTAGATAATTAGTCGTGCTTACATTCTTAATTTTGGCTTAAATTAAGTTTGTAAATTTTTATTTAGTGTTGTCTTAATTCATGCCATGCTTGCTTGATTTGATGCATGTCTGAACATTAACGAAAGTTTTCTTATATATATGTGTGTATTTGGAGTTGGGTCACAGTAGCGCATGCATGCACGTGATAACATGTTTTTACATATAGGGAAATATTTTAAGGATATAATTAAGTGCAAGTGCTTGATCGATCGTTTGCTTGCATGACATTCAACTCATGAAATTCTGGAAAGGTGGATTTACAAGTAGAGAAAAAACAACCTAAGATGCCGGAAATACAGCAGTGAACATACTAGCTTGCATGTGTCTACGTACACAGTCAACATACTTGCATGTCTGTTGAGTGAAACACTATAATCTAGATTATATTAACATTCTTTCTAGAAATTTTCATGATTATTAGTCGGGGAGTGCCATGTAAAAAAAAGTTATTAATAAGCCCAGGGCACTTAATGTTATATATTATTGGTGTTCCTTTTATCAACTGCTAGCCAAATACCCTTTCGTTGCTACGGATTATTAAAAATAGGAAAAAAAAACTATTACGTCCTTGTTGAAAAAATATTGTCTTCTTCATCTTAAAAAGAAAGAAAGAATCAATCATAGTATTAGTTTCAGTATATATCGATATGACTTCAATCATGTCAACAAGAGATATATTTTAATATATAATTATAAAATATTACCTATGTTTTTAGTATATAATGTCGTTGATTTTTTAACAAACGTTTGATTATTCGTCTTATTCGAATTTTTTATGTAAATATAAAAATATTAATTTAAATCATGCTTAAAAAACTTTTGAAGATAAATTAAGCCACAATAAAAGAAATATAGAGGAGTCGGCTAACTATAGACAGAGCTGTAGATTCTGAGAAGTATAGCTGCTGAGAATAATCTGGTTTCTCAGTTTCTAGCTGCTACCATCTATCCGTTTTATAATTTCAAAATATAAGTATTTTATATTTTTTTAATATGTATCTAGACACTCCATTTGGATATATACATCCTGAAAACACGAAAAAACTCTATATTTTATATGGATATATCTTGAAAAACAAAAAAGAAAACTTTATATTTTAAAATAAATGGATTGTTTCAATATTTTAAAGAGTTTGTAGCAACTAAATATATGGCGGTATACATTTTACCGTTCTTAAGAGGTATCGTATTAAAATTTGTGTACTTCTAATACTGCATTTTACCGTTCTTGGAGGTATCAAATTAAAATTTGTATACTTCTAATACTGAAGATACAAAGAGATACTAATTTTTTTATATTAGAATATATGATAACTTCTATACCTCCCTGTAGAATCACTCATATATACGGCGGATGTCGAAGCCGATGCGTGCACAAGCAGAGATTTCTCTCCTGTTCCTTTTGCCTTCCTCCCTCCTGTTCATCGTTAGGCCACGCCGGCTAGCTTCTCAATTAAGCAAGCAGCTTGATGTCGATCTCGATACTACCACTGCTGGGAAAGCCTCTTTAATCCCGGTTTACAATCTCTTTTATTATTCCCGAATAGTAAACCAGAACCCTGAATCTGAAAGTAAAGATAGGTATTTTTAGTCCCGGTTAAAATAACCGAGACTAAAAATTTATCTTTAGTTCCGGTTGGTACTAAAGTTTTTTTTCTTTTTTTCATTATTTTGAGCTGCTTGCATCTATTGATTTCGAGTACCAACGCGTCACCCCCAAATCCCCACAAACCATCCACAATTCACAGGCCCATCCAGAATCCACAAATCATTCACAAAATCATACACAAAATCATCCCTAAATCTAAAAAAACTCTACAAATCATTCACAAAATCTAAAAAAAGCCATAGCCGACAGATGGGGCAGAGAAGGAGGAAGGCCCTGGCAGCTCGGTGAACCGTGCACCGTCGCTGACCACCCGCTATCGATGTTGCCCCCCCACCGTCGCCTCGGCCGCTGCCGCTTCCGCCGGGCCACCACCCGGCCTCCCCTCCCGCCGGATCTGGTGGAGGGGAGGCCGCCGCCCGCCGCCTCGTGCGCTGCTGCCCGCCGCCTTGTGTGCTGCCTCCCGCCAGAGAGGGAAGGGGAGAAGGGGAGGAGAGGGGAGGGAGGCGTGGAGTTCGGCGCGAGGAGAAAGACATGGAGGCCGGTGTAGCTGCCACGCCGATCGAGGAGATAAGGACGAGATGGGGAGGCGTATGTGGCTGACGCGCAGTTGTTCCGAATTTTTTTGGTATAAACAACCGGGACTAAAGATAGTGGTGGCCTAATGACTTTTTGAACCGGGATTGAAAACGATCTTTAGTCTCGATTGGTGTTACCAACCGGGACTAAAGATCATAAAGTTTTTATTGGGCATTTGAACCTGGACTAAAAATATTTTTTTAGTCCCGGTTCATATTCAAACGGGGGCTATGTGATTTTTATCATCCGGATAAAGATCACCTCTTCAGTAGTGTACTCTGCATAACAGCATAATATATTAAGCACTGTTCCCGCATCCCGATGCAATGGATTAATTAAAGCAGCTAGCTCAAAGATATCCACAATTTCCTTGGATTAATTTTGCTCTAAATTAATATATCAGTGACTGAGCTTTGTATAGCATGATGCATGCAGCCTTTTCTGCTATAGAAAGGTGAAAGGAGATTATGTAGCAACGAGAGGTATAGGTTGCTGAGAGTGGAAGCTTCGTTTATTCTGTGGCTAGCTAGCGTCGCCTCCTTTCTGCAATGCTGCATGTATAGACATTGCTCCCTCCGTTCCATGAAAAACTTAACCTAGATAAGAATGATACATTACATAGTACAACGAATATGGATATATTCGTTGTACCATGTAATGTCTCATCCTTGTTTAGGTTGATCTTTTTTTGGGATGAAGTAAGGGCAAGACTGATGCTTATAGCTGTTATGACCATAAGGGTGGGACCCATTGCAGGGACTAATAGTTGTAATAATACCTATAATAGTTAAATCTTTGGAAAAACATAAAATGGATCCCGCTGGATCCCACCAAAGAAAAAAAATCACTTCTAACCATCACATGCAAGGCAGCAAGCTAAATAAATAGATAGTGATTAGTGAAAAAATAATTTTATATTTCCTTGTGATGAAGCTTACGGCTCTTTTTAGTTGCATGAAACTTATCGTGTTCTCCCACAATAGCTAAAGTTACAATATTAAATATTTAAGGATAACTTTTTGGTACATTGTGATTGCCCTAATGACTATACACAGTGCTCCTGGAATTGCTGAACTTTCACCACGTGTGCTACTGTACGATTCAGAATTCAGGTCATATGTCAGGGACACAAGAGCAACTGTTCTTTTTTTTTTTCAAGCAGCTGTTAAGATTAATTTATACTGAATGGCTGAATGGAGGAACGATATGTAATAATTATTCGAGGTATACATGAATGAAGTATTACAAAGTTAGAAAATAGATTTAAATTAAATAGTATTTACTATAAGAAATTCACATATGTGTACAAATTTTTTTAAAGAACTCGTATCATTAAGAGTTTGAGAAACATGTATAAGAAATTCATACATGTGCCAATGGATTTTCACAACCCCAGTCCTCTTTAAGATTTCCAAGACCCATATCCCCAATTAGTCACAAGCCATACAAATTTTCGCACAGTTGCAGGTGAGGATAGTCCTCTTAAAGACTCCAAGTCACATGCAGGATATGAATCAACCGATTTCATGCACCCCAATTAGCTGTATATATACTCCCCTTGAGTACATGGGACTTGTCCCCGATTTCTTTCCTGAAATCCACTCGATCGGTGGAATATTTGTGGTGGAACCCAGCGGATCTGCACCCGCCCTCGTCCCTTGTTACAAGCGGTTTTAATTTCCATGGTAGTAGCGTGATCTGCGCATGCAAATTAACATATATGTGGCTCCTCTGATCATGCTAATTATATTAATTACCTGATGATTAGGGATATGATTTTAGAATATTACTATAGATAAACCCTTTAACTGTGCAACTGTACTCCTATGTATATCTCTTATTACACCGGTCAGTACTGATTATTTTATCCTCTTCGTGCATTCGACCTATCGTCATTTCAATTCCCAGTACTTTACAGAACTTATTATCTTTTTCGTATCGGGGGTTTACGGATCGTCACAGCGTTATCATCTCTAACGGGTTAAAATAAACACCGACAAAAATATACTCGTACAAACATTATCCATATGCATGTATTTCAAGCCCGTCACCGATGGGACCTAAAGGTGATGGGTTTTTGTTTAGGTCCATTAAAGATTATCTTCGTAATCTTCGTCGGGTCCAAAATATAGGCCCGTCACCCGATAAAGATGATATTTAGACCTATCACCGATGGTTGTCATCGGTGACGGGTTCCATATTAGACTCGATACAGAAAACTAGATGTCCGTTTATTAGCCGTTACCGATATCTATTGCACATTACAAATACCCCAGCCATCTAAGGAATGATTATCCCACTGTTCACTATTTTTGTGGGAGGTGTAGGGGGCGAATTTTTGTCTGTTTGTTCAAAGTAAAATAGAAAATTCAAAAAAGTAATTGAAAAATAGTAAACAATTCCCATAAATTTAGTACTACTTACCTTAGAGAATATTTACCTAATATTTCTTTATTTTTGCAGCAATAGATCGAAAACGGTGTATGTACGAGACTCTGCGATATACCATAGAATATAGAAGCGGCGTTTCAAATTTTATAAACGTCACGGAGGAGGACAGGAAAAGAAGAAACAGCGATTACGTTACATGTCCATGTGATGATTGTAGAAATGAGATAATGCTTCATAGTAGAGTGGACGTACACGCTCATCTAATACATCAAGGATTCATGAAGGGATACACATGTTGGACGAAGCATGGAGAGTAAGAATCAGTCGACGATGTTGTAGCTGCAGCCAGTAGTGGAGCACAAAATCAGAAAGATGATGATGAAGATGACATGTTTGTACCATCTCCATTGGGCGGTGAAATGGTTGGTGTAGATCACGATCTGCTGCAAGACATGTTGCATGACGTTGAGGACCCTGCTTACAACGAGAGAGGTTCCATGAAGTTCACTAGGTTGGTGAGTGACTCGAAGATACCTCTATACGCCGGATGCAAGGCAAAACACACCAAATTGCTAGCTACCTTAGACCTAATGAAGCTGAAGGCAAGTAGTGGATGGACAGACAAGAGTTTTACAGATCTGTTGGGAATATTAAAAACCATGTTTCCTAAGGAGAACACATTGCCTGAGACGATATATGAAGCAAAGCAGGTTTTGTGTCCTCTGGAGTTAGAGGTCCGTAGATATTGATATATTTTTGGAACCTGTTATGGATGATCTAGAAACTCTCTGGAAAGATGGTGTGGAAACTTGGGATGCGTATGGTCCGGAGAAGTTCAAGCTACGAGTTCTATTGTTCTGCACCATTAATGACTACCCCGCACTTGGTAATCTTTCTAGGCAAACTGTCAAAAGAAAGAAGGCTTACTCCAATTATATGGACAATACACGCAGTAGGTGGCTGAAGAAATCACGAAAGATGGTTTACATGGGTCATAGGGGTGGTTCCCGCTACGTCACGCATTTAGAAGAAAGAAGAAAATTTTCAACAGTAAGAGAGAACTTCAACCTGCTCCCAAGGATTTGTCCAAAGGTGAGATCCACGACATGGTGAAGGACATAACTAATGAGTTTGAGAAGAAAAGGAAACGTAGTAAGGTAAAGGACAAGGGTATGTGGGAGAAAAAATCCATATTTTGGCGACTACCTTACTGGAAAGATATTGAGGCCCGTCATTGCATTAATCTCATGCACGTTGAAAAGAATATGTGTGAGAGTTTGGTTGGCCTACTACTGAATATTCCTAGAAAGACAAAGGACGGGTTGAACGCGCGCCTAGATCTACAGGAGATGAATATTCGCGGTGAACTCATGCCTGTAACCGATGCAGAGACAGGAAGAGTGTACCTTCCTCCAGCTTACCACACCTTATCGAAGGATGAGAAGATCGCATAGTTATCCTGCTTGAAAGATATTAAAGTTCCATGAGGTTATTCAGCAAGGATAAGTAAGTATGTTTCATTGGATCATCTAAAAGTAGTTAGAATGAAGTCTCACGATTGCCACGTGCTAATCACACATCTCTTACCAGTTGATATAAGAGGTATTCTTCCACCCAAAGTCTGTCACACGATAATGCGTCTGTGTGCCTTCTTCAATGCAATCGGTCAGAAGGTTATAGATCCCAAATATCTTGATGGGTTGCAGACCGATATTGTCAATACCCTCTACTTTATCCTTCTCTCAATCAAAGAAAGGGAATGCAGATGTTCTGTCACCCTCTCTTCGTATGCCACCAGCCTTCCTATCAAAAAAAGATTCATTCATGGCCACATGCTGCCTAGTAGAGACGTGGTTATCTGAAGTGGATTTTCTCTTTTGTAGTAGATGTTGAACCTGCTGCTCAGCGGGCGGGTGCAGCCTCTTTCTTTTTCTTGGAGGACCTTCCCACAATACACACGCGGTGCTAAGGTTCCTGTGGCAACTGAACTAGGATTCGAAGCGCCAAAGCAACCTGGGACCCCAGGGGGTCACTACAAAAGCGCTGACGTCTTCTTTTTCAGGTGAAAAACTACGCTTCAAATAAAGCTAAGAAAAAGAAAAGGTTTGCGGTAATGTCACTTGGAGATGTATTTTCCACTATTTTTCTTTGATATCATGATTCATCTCTCTGTTCATCTTGTGAAGCAAACAAACTTATGTTGCCTAGCTTTTCTAAGAGAAATGTACCCGTTCGAGAGGTACATGGGAGTTCTGAAGTCGTATGTACGTAATAGAGCAAAACCAGAGGGGAGCATCATTGAAGGTTGCACGACTGAGGAAGTTATTGAGTTCTGCATCGATTACATGTCGGAGTCTGATCCTATCGGAGTTCCAGTGTCTCGTTACGAAGAAAGGTTGTCAGGTGTTGGCACAATAGGCAGGAAAAGAATTGTGCCCAATCAAGCCTCCTATGTGTTGGCCCATTTCGCTGTGCTCCAACATATGGCAGAAGTTGCCCCATACTTTGATGAGCATTTAGCGAAAATCCGATATGAGAACCTGGGTCGATCGGATACGTGCATAAACAGAAACATAACTCTCGTTTTAACGAATGGTTCAAGAATCGTATTACAAGGTCGACCGATGACCCAAATGAAATAGTACGGATGTTGGCAGCGGAACCATGTTGGGATGTCAACACATGGCAAGGATACGATATTAATGGATACACATTTTACACCATCAAACAAGATGGCAAAACACAGTGCAAAACAGCTGAGTCCGTATTGATGCATTTCAGGATCAATCTGGGTCGAACACATACTACGACCGTATAGAGCAGATCTGGGAGCTGAACTACGTGAAGTTCAAAGTCCCTTTGTTTCGTTGCCGTTGGGTGAATATAGGCACAGGTGTGAAAGTCCTGAGGCTAGCAAAGGCCTGAGGCTAGCCAAAAAAACAAAATTTATTTTTTTGGGGTAAAATACACATCCATGACGGGTTTTAACTAAAGTCCGATTGAGATGTGATCATTCATGACAGGCTTAACTATAAACTCGATTGAGATATGGTCATCTGTGATGGGCTAAACTTTAAGCCCGATTGAGATGACCACATCCGTGACGGGCCTAACATTAAGCCCGATTGAGATGACCACATCCGTGATGGGCTTAACATTAAGCCCGATTGAGATGGAACCATCCATGAACAGTGCCATACCATATCATCTCAAGTACGAGCCCCTCACGGATGAGATCATTGGTGACGGGTCCTAGTTTGGGATTAGTTTGACTTGTCTGCTTGGTCAAATCTATCGGTGATGGGCTTTAGTCTTGGCCCGATAGAGATAGCTGCTATCCGTGACGGCCAAATGCCCGATAGAGATGACTTCTCACATCACTGACCTTTGGTTCGTTACGGGACCCGTCCCTGACACTGATGAGGCTTGCCGCCCGATTGAGATGAGATATCCCGTGCTAGTGTCAACAATGGATAATCAACTAGTAATTTGCCTGTGCTAATGCTAGGTGATATTTAGTATGTCCCCCAAGACAAAGTAATTAAAAAATTGTATGTTTTTTAATTTTTTCCCAAGGGAGTAGTAAATCTAGATGGAGCAATTAATCGCATCTTACATATATGCAAAAAGGTAAATTATGAATATTTGCAAATGTAAAAAGGTATACTAACATGAATTGTCTCATTTCTTCTCCAAAAGGAAACATCTAATATTTTTTTATCCACAAATTGCATATACAAATATATCTGGTCAATCTCAAATTTCTCTCCATAAATTTACCATCAGAACTTCACGATGTACAAATCTCTGTCCTTGTCTCTATGTCCCACAACCCCATATAACCCATCAACATATTTTCCTGGAGGATATGGATAACTCCCATAACTCATTACCCAAGAAGCGCACCTAGGTGATACGCATATTGCTATCCTAGAATTGCAACAATTCTACAGTAACACAGTAAATTTGAATACATCTATGCAACCTCATTTAACGGGCTCAACTTTTATAATATTAAAAGAATCAATACTTAACAGTACATTACTTATTGACATGTTTACACATTTGTAAAATAAATTTAAAAGCATAGTACAATACAACCATGCATTTCATCAATGCACAAAATATCTTAATGAGAAAATTGCACCAGAAAGCAATGTAATGACAAAACACAAAAAGCCATATTATTCATTATTGGACCATTTGGTTAGGTGAACAGTTTGGTGCCATACAAACGTGCTCCCAGGAATATGAAAAAGTTTGGCACGATATAATTAAAAAGTTATAACTTTTTGAAGAGAATAGAAGAAAACTCATGGAATACTGCCTATTCCTCTTTTGTCCAATGCCGCAGTTCCTAATTATTCAATTGAACCACCATCCATGCAGAGTACTGATGGCCTCAGCAAACAATGGGAGACTACAAGCAAATCAAGAAGATAGTACACTTGATCACTGCACAAATGCTATTTGCTCAAAAACAGAGGGCTAAAAGGATCAGTCATATATTCAGTCTAATTTATATGGTAGCACCAAAAATGAAATCTATAGTACATAGGTATACTGTTTACAGACGTGCAATAATCTAGACAAAAGCTACAGGACAGATTTTGCACTATCTTGGATCTGATTTTTTTTTTAAACGGACCACACAAGCCAGTGCGAGTTTCATGTATTGATATAGAAGGAGAAAAATACAAGTTTATAGTCCTGAAATACTATAGTCCGGAAAGAAAAATACAACCACACCGTGGGTCTACAACAACACCCGCTGCAAGAGCGAAACAGGAGATCTTCGAGATGACGCCTCCAAAAAGGGAACGACACCAGAGCACCATCGCCACCTGTCCCGGGGAGCTAGGACATGGTTTTCACCTGAGGAAAGTAATTGGGAGAGATAAGAAAATGCAACAACACCCTAAAAGGAAAGCGGAGCCCGCAGGCATCGTTGTTGCTTGCCCGAAGGCAGAGCTTTCGCTCATAATTTTCACCCCTCCCAAGAATAAGCTCCTGCACGTTCCGCTGCCACCACCGTTGAAAGCCTTCAACGCGCAGCCACCGCGCGGGAGCCACACCGCCGGCCGACTGTCATGGAGGAGCTTGGCCCTCTATGTGCTCTAGCTCTATCCATGCAGTTGGGTTGGACGGGAAGAGGGTGGGTTGGGGTCCGTTGAAGAGCCGCAGCTCCTCCCTAACAGTGCAACCGCCGACTCCGCCATGATCCCGTTGCCCACGTCATCCTCAAGCCACAAGTACGTTACATCGTCGCCTTGCCACCCTCTACGCCATGCCGATGACATCCTTCGTCACAGTGCTCGTGGCACTGGATTGTCCACCGAAGCACGATGCTCTCGCCCAAATCCGGTGGAGGGAACTGGATCTTGCCGAGGGAGAGGCTAGTCACCCGCCACACGCACCAACCGCCGCGTCCAACGCCAGCAGGGAAGGCTGTCGCCGCGCCGAGGCTGCTGGGTTGCTGTCGTCTCCACGTTGTGTCCTCCACCATCGCAGTCACCGCGGCCTGGCATGCGTGTCAGCATCTGATCTAATATCTATGAACAACTATGAATATGCAATCTCTGCGCTCAAAAAAATTAAGATGCAATTGATGATAGTTGATGTCAAAAAGTGAAAAACTTTCATCATACCTCTGATGCAGTCCCATTCGGCTTGCTCGATCTGGTTTCAGAAAGACTCTGTTTCATAATTAAACAAAAAATAATAGCTAGCACTTATGTCTCTTTTCATCACCACAGGGTAGCAACATGATACATGGGTGTTTTTATATTTTATTGGAGCAACTTATTTGTTTTACATGGATGTAGATTGGATTCTTACTTTAAGTTGCTTTTAGTTGCCTAGAACAACCGATAGCTACTGTGGTGCTTTTCAGAATAATATTAAACAGTCAAATAGTAAGACCATGTACTTTATTTTTCGTGGAGTAAGAGCATGAGTTAACCTATATCGATAATATGACCAAGAAAGAAGAGTAAATGAACAGCTTATGTGTACCATTGACAGTTACTTAAGGCACATTCTTTCTCATACCTAACTATTGCTTGCTGCTTAAACAGATGAAAGTAAGCATGTCCAGAAAAAGAAGCAAAACCACAGGGATTACTCATACCTGAGTTCATATCTCCCTCACCGGTGAACTGGAGAGGCACAAGCATTTGTAAAAGAGAAGGAAAGGTTATAGGGGCCTTCTAGCAAGGTTTGTATTACAGGCCTTTCAGTAGGTGGCATCAGATTAATCAGGTCTTCACACAATTACGCAGAAATGTATAGAAATAATTAAATGAAATGGCAACCTCGTTACTTCCAAGACTCCAACCATTTCTTCTTCTCCTTACCCAGACAACCAAACAAGAGTAGATCGGCTGAATAGAGCAAATTAAAGAGAAAAAGAAGAAAGTAGGCAGCCTACCTGGATGACAGCGGTGTTCAGGAGGAGGAGAGGGTTGATATTTGAGAAGCACAATCCGTCACAATAAACATTTTAGTTTTCTATTCAACTGAAACTGTCGCTTGAATTTGGACTTGAACTTGCATCACAAATATACAACAGCATTCCCGTGAATTGCCTTTTGGTGACTGCTAGACAGCCACAAGGTGACTTGTGACAGCTTCTCGTCACATTGTTATAGATTTTGTGACCAACCAAGTGTGACGGGTGTTTCGTGATGGTACGTTCTCACGAAAAATCTTAGTGACAGCCTTATTGCATTTCGTGACAGTGAGGGGGCAGTCACCAAAATTCCGTTCTCTTGTAGTGTACATTGTAATTAACATTGCTCTAACAGAAAATGCAAGTTAACGTACTTTTTGTAAATCTTCTCTGAGGAACAAAATAACTTGAGCTATTATCTTCCTTCAGAAAACAAATCACATATAGCTTGACCTATGAACATCATATACATCAATTGCTACATATGTATTTCTCATTTCTGTGTGAATATAATGACAGATAGTCAAATATTCAAGCTAGATATCCACTGATTCCTTCACATCTGCACAAAAATTCAAATATCCAAAATAAGAAATACCTGCTGGCGTGCTGCAGCCTGCAGCTCGCTGATGTCTTGCATAGAGGTCTGCTGGTGGCAATTACTCGAAGGGTTGTGGGCGTATAGAAGAGGAAGAACCCTAAAAAAACCCAGACGTTCAGATTCTGCACCAGGTTAAGCCAAAAGAAAGTTAAGTTCTGCACTTCTGTTCTGTTTTTCTCTAGACTTTGCTACAAATTTAGAAAGGAATTGCATTATTTAACTACATAAGGGCATAAGTGAATATCTGGATATGAATAACTGAATCAGTTTGTCTAATGACATGGAGATATAGTTCAGAAACTCAGGTAATAACACCAAGTAGAGTGCGGCTGCGGGACGGTGACCTGCGGTTGAGGTAGGTAGATGGCAGGAGGCGCGATGGGAACCGGGCGGCAGTGGCGGCTGAGGGGTAGGGGGCCGCGCTGCGAGGCCTTCCCCGGCAGCGACTGATGACGAAGACCATCAATTTCATGGAGATCTCAACCGGCGTACAGGCGGCGGACTAGACGATGATGGCGACGATGGTTGAGCGGCCGAAGGAGAGGGGAAGCGCAGGGTTTTGCGGAGGCTAGGGGCGGCCGATCTCGACCGGCATGCGGCGGCAGACTGGACAACGGTGGCGATGATGGTCTAGTGGCCGAAGGAGAGGTGGCGCGGCGGCATGAGCAGCCGAGACAACGCGCTTGATGACGTCTCCACGGTGTCCCGGCGATGATGGATTGGCGGTGGTGGTGGCTGCTGCGGTGATATAGGGTTAGGGGAGGGAAGGGAGCGGCGTGAGAGGGGGAGAGAAGCATCGGGGGCACCGCGGCAACGTGATTAGTGGGCACAGGGGTGAGGAAAGGCGATGGCATATGTGGGAGCTTTCCGGACGTTGGATGTCAGTAAGATAATCTGAAGAATGAAAGAATGAGTGATGAGTGAAACTATTTGTTGAATTATAGGGTAGATGGAATGCAGCGCCATCTTCAGGCACGAAGGAGTAAGTTGATTTACCATGGCTATATTTGTTGTTCGTTAATTCAAAATTCACCTTCTTTTGGCCAAACAATCAAAATCAATTTTCTTTTGTGTATACTTTCTGATCGATCCCCATGCATGTTCATATAGGCCCTGTTTAGATCCAATGCAAAATTTTTTTACCCCGTCACATCGAACGTTTGAACACATGCATGGAGCATTAAATGTGGATTGAAAAAAAAAACCAATTGCACAGTTTGCGTGTAAATCATGAGACGAATCTTTTGAGCCTAATTTCGTCATGATCTGATAATGTGGTGCTACAGTAAATATTTGCTAATGATGGATTAATTAGGCTTAATAAATTCGTCTCGCAGTTTACAAGCGGATTCTGTAATTTGTTTTGGTATTAGTCTACATTTAATACTTCAAATGTGTGTCCATATATCCGATGTGACCCGCCAAATTTTTTTACCCCCGAATCTAAACACCCTCATATATTCAAAATTAATTCTCTGTTGTCGATCGTCACAGCCGCAACGTGCATGTGAATGGGGCAAAGAAGAAGGCCCAGAGCCAAGAACAACAAGAGGTGAGAGAGCCTATGTATTTTGAAATTCATCGTTGCATACTTACTCTCTCTTCTTTCCAGAATAAGTTCATTATTTGTTAATCCCATTTGTATTAAAATAAATTTATTTTTAAAGTAATCATTATATCGAAGTTTATAAAGTAGCATATAAATATATTAGGAGTATATAAAATGTAGGACAATTTTATTAGGATTTGATGAAATAAGGATATTCTATTATTATTATTATTATTATTATTATTATTATTATTATTATTATTATTATTATTATGTGTGAGATGGATGAAAAATAAATTTATTTTGGTATGAAAGGAGTAGCATGTTGCTTCTGAACTTTTCGTGCGCATATATACATGAACGTTCTTATGAAGTCTACAGCTTATCTGTCAATTTTTGCCTTAAATTCTTACATACTCGCTCTGTGTTATAATATAAGGGATTTTGACTATAAAATCACATAGCTAAAATCTCTTATATTATGAGATGAAGAGAGTATGTTCTATCTGAAAATTAAATGAGATGTCTCTTTGCAACAACAATCTTGGGAAGTTTACCCAGCTAGCATAACTTTTTTTTCCAATCTTTCAACTCATCATGAGTATTTGGCATATATGCATTTTTTTGGACACGCAAGTGAATATATAAATTTGCAAGCAGGCAGAAAAGCACCTCCAGATGAGGGCTGAGGCCCAGGAGAAATACATGCGGTCCATTAGAGAAAGCACACCAAGCACTCACATCTGGCGCCACGTGGCCTGCCGCCGATGAGCAGGGGAAGATCTCACCTCCAGGAAGGAAGTGAGAGGACAAGTAGTCCTACACCTACTCTAGTAACTCTAAAATATAGTAACTGGTATCTTTAGTTTAAAATGTATAACACTGATGATTTTTCTCACAACGCTTAACCATTCGTTTTATTTAAAAATTTAGTAATATATAAAAGTATAAGTTAAGATTATATTTTATTTGATAATAGAATAAGTCACAACAAGATAAATAATATTTATATACACTTTTTGAATAAGATGAATGATCAAACGTTGTGTGAAAAATCAATGGTATTTTAAAATGGAGGGAATATATCTTGGGAAGAAGATAGAACTATTTCAACTGTTAAAGCCAAAGCTAGAGAAACATCTCCTATGGCTATGGGGTATCATAATTGATGATGAAGAGGTGTAATAAACTTCATGTTTTGTGGTGAAACTGAAGGCTGACATCTTGCATGATCAGTCAATAAGCACATATATGTACACTGTTTGAGGGTGTGCGAAATGGCATAATTAATAATATGATATCCGAATTAATGGTGATCGAGGCATATGACTCAAAGCAGCTGCTAGCTACTCCCAAAGTCAAAAAAAAAAAAAGTGATAACCTAGAACTGAATTAGACACAACCGGAGTTTCTTTTGTTTTTCTTTCTCTATTTTATTTTTTTTCATCCTAGAGTCTCCAACAGGCATTGTGTCATTATCAACTTAATTATCACTATTTATTCGATACAGTGGTTGCACTCATACTTTATTAGGTCAAATCAGTAGTACAAGAAAAACAAACTACACATAATCCCTCATAAAAAAAATATATAAATAAAACTATAATACGAATCAGGCTGAAGGGATGCTTCGGCCCATCAGGGGCCATAGTAGAGCCCACTCTCAGCCCAATACAGCGCGGCCTGCAGGCGGGGCCCACCAAGACTTCCCAACGTTTCGCGCAACACAATATTTTTTCTACCTGATGGATGGCCGGAAAATGGCACTGGACGGACAGGATGCACAAAACGGCAACTAATTAATCGCATTTTGTCTTCCAAGATGACATTGTTAATTTGACCTTGACATTTGAATTTTCAAATTTCAACGAGACCTAAACCTAAACGGCGATAATAATGATGACTGCTAACTTGTAATTATGTGTCAATGTTCTATAGGTCATGGTCATGTGTGATAACGTATACGGTACATCATTTATTGACGTTGATTTTTTTCTACCGTAAGTACGAAAATGACTGATCAACATTGATTCCATACATAATGATAAATTATCAGCAAGCGGGTGATGAACAAGTCAAATTACAACCGTAGAAGATTAATTAATTAATGACTAATTAACGGTGTTCATCTTCTAGAAAGGCTAGAGGCGCAGCACAAAAGCACAATATGACATTGATTAGTAGTGTATCTTATTACCAGGTGTCACATGCATGGCCAAAAAGATTCAAAGAGGCTGTGGTTTTTGGATCCTCTGAGTTCAAGTTCCGTACATTCAGGCCCCATTTGATTCAAGGGAAAACTATAGAAAATTTAAAGGATTTTTTTCAATATGATCCTTTGAATCAAAGGAATGAATTCATGAGATTCCCCTGAATACCTCATTCCATATAAATCTTGGAAGAACTTTAACACAAGGGAGAACCTCATAAAAAGTTTCCTTTGAGTCTTTGAACTTCCTTATTTTTATTTTTTTCCTACGATACAATCAAACGATCTGTGTTTTACGGTTATCTATTTTACACTTACATTGCTATCTTTTTTTTCCTCCGTTTTTCCATTCTTGTGATTCAAAGGGTCATGAGTTTATTATAAGGGCAGATTAGTCTAAGGTCATATTTTTGCTGTGCCGACTAAAATGTCACATATGCAGATTTATTTGAAATGGTACTTTCATATTACTATCTTTCCCATATTTTGTAAACATAATCTTGCTTTGTCAGAGAACTTTGGATTAAGGCTATGCTCGGTTCTCTACGTGAACCCGTTCCCAGACTAATAAATGGTAATATCACGCAAAAACCTTTTATATTGAAGTTTTTTAAAAATTAGATTGAATTATTGTTCAAGTTTATAATAATCAATAGTATTTAATTAATTACGTGCTAATTTGTTTTATACCACAACTATATATGTGCTACACTTATAGCAGGGTAGCATACAACTTGTCAGCAGCTACGTAAATATAAATATAGTAGCAGCTGTGAAAAGTCTCAAGAAAATTAAATAAAAAACCCAGTAGTACTAAACATGAGAAGAGAAGTCCTTCAAAAGGAAAAGAAAATAAAAATGTTCTAGTAGAACAAAGACAGTGAAAAAAAAAAAGAAAACTCTTTTGACCAAGTGAAAAACTATTCCAACTCCCAACTCCCAAAGCCAACCACCGCAGCAAAATCACAGTGCGCCTCCTCCTTTCCTCTCACCGAGAGAGAGGTCAAGTCATCCCCTTCCTTGCTTGCAATCCTAGCAAGAGCAAGCACCAAGATCGCGGCAAGCTAGCTCCTCCCATTCCCCCGCGCCTCGAGGGAGGCCCGCCTGCTCTGGGGGCCCGGTTCTTGAGGTTTCTTGGGCGTGGGGTCGAGGAGGAGGTGGTGGGTGGCGGCGGCGGCTTGGCGCGATGAACAACCACGCGGCGGCCGGGAGCACGAGCAACGGCGGATCCGGGGTCGACGGGGATGGCGGCGGCGGTGGCGCGGCCAGGAGGAACACCAAGATGCCCAAGTGTGAGCGCGCCGAGATCTCTCTCTCTCTCTCTCTCTCTCTCTCTCTCTCTCTCTCTCTCTCTCTCTCTCTCTCTCTCTCTCTCTCTCTTCTTTGCTTTGCTTCGTCTCGTCTAGTCTTAGTCCAAGATCAGGATGCGATGAGCAGAGCTGTTGATTAGAGCGAAGAAGATGTAGTAGTAGTAGTAGTAGTAGTAGATGTAGTAGTAGTAGTAGTAGCTTGGGCTATTTCACCCCCCAAAGGTGGTGGTAATCTTGCTAGCTTAGATGTTAGCTCATGCATGTTTTCTTTTGGATTAGTATGGTACATGTTGGTGTACTTACCTCTAGTGATTATAGCTAGCTTCAATCGTCCAGGAGAAACCTTGATTAAATCGAGTTGTGCGCCAATTCTAATAATGTTTGGTTGGTTGTGCTTGCATAGACGAACATTTCAGATCGAGATCGCCGATGAAGTGTTAAGGGAAGCGAATCTGACTAGTGTTTCCAGGTTGTAAAGTCGATTCTTACTCTGTAAATTTTTCATGCGCAGATTCCAAGTTCACACAGCAGGAGCTGCCAGCTTGTAAACCGATTCTCACTCCAAAATGGGTAAGTTTAATTACTTGTTGCAAACTTCCAAGGATTAACAGATTTAGGGTGTTACTGGTTTTAGGGGATAAAAGAGGAATATATGTGCGGAGCCGTTCACTGATGTTTTGTCTTTGTGTTATGTAGGTTGTCTCTGTTTTTTTTCTTGTTGGCGTCATCTTCGTACCAGTTGGTGTTGTTTCGCTGCTAGCTGCACGAGATGTATGTTCTGTATCTTTTACACAATAGGACATGTTTTGGAAGTTTCTGTATTTATTTGTTTAAAACTGTTGCAGGTTGTTGAGATAATTGATCGGTATGATGATGCATGCGTGCCAGCCAACATGGCTGATAACAAGCTTGCTTACATCCAAAACCCAAACATATCCAAAGTGTGCACAAGGACTCTGACGGTAATGAGCTTAATTTTCTGGCAGTTGCCTCATATTGAATGATTAGGGTATATAGTTGGAGCAACACTGCAGCTAAATATATCTGGGACATAATATTTGGAGTGTATAACATTTTTTTAAACTTTAATTAGCATGTGGCTGTAACCGGACATTGTATCAAAATTTGTTGGCTAAATGGGAACTGTTTTGTTTTTATCTCCAGATTACAGAGGATATGAATCAGCCAATTTTTGTATACTATCAACTTGATAATTTCTACCAGAATCACAGGAGGTATGATATGATTCTATTCAAGGTTTTCAATCAAGAACTTGATTACTTAGCCTTCCTGACCAATCTGGCAACAATGAAAACTATGACTTGTTTCCCTTATGATAAGAATAACATGCATTTGATACCTAGCATGTATAACTCTTTCCAAATTCAGATATGTGAAGAGCCGAAATGATGGACAGCTAAGGGACGCTGCGAAAGCAAACCAAACATCTGCCTGTGAACCTGAGAAAACCACGGCAGATGGAAAACCGATTGTTCCTTGTGGGCTGATTGCTTGGAGTTTGTTCAATGATACATATAGCTTCACTCGTGGCAATGAGAACTTGACAGTAGACAAGAAGGACATCTCTTGGAAAAGTGATAGGGAGCACAAATTTGGCAAAGATGTCTATCCAAGCAACTTTCAGAATGGTTTGCTCAAAGGTGGAGGAACGCTTGATCCGGCAATCCCAGTATGTGAACTCTTGATCTTTGCTATCACACTGTTGCACATGCATGTAGTTGAAGGCAAACTGTTACGTATTTTATTACATATGGTTAACATCTTGATTTTCTGATAATATCAACTATAGTTCATTTGAGTTCTTGTTCACATAGATAAATAAAAAAGTTGCCTTGCCATGGAATTTCTATGAGTTACTCATATCAATTCGTATTCTATGTGACAGTTGAGTGAGCAAGAGGACCTTATCGTTTGGATGCGGACTGCGGCACTTCCTACATTCAGAAAGTTGTATGGGAGAATATATGTTGACCTCAAGAAGAATGATACCATAACTGTGAAGCTGAATAACAACTACAATACATATAACTTTGGTGGCAAGAAAAAGCTGGTCCTTTCTACTGCAACCTGGCTTGGTGGGAAGAATGATTTTCTAGGATTTGCGTATGTTATAGTCGGAGGGGTCTGCTTTTTCTTGGCATTTGCTTTCACCTTGCTATACCTCATAAAACCAAGGTTGGTAACATATGAACTCATGTTCCCTGCAATTAAATGGAAATGCATGTGCTATATACTTGATATGCTTGTAGGCCATGCAGTTAACCTTCTACATTATAGTTCACTATGTAGATGCATATGCTGTGGAATGCTACATATATGACATGGGTGTTATGCAAAAAGCTCATTTCCTGGATTATTATGTTTTCTGAGAACATGTCTACTGTCGATCATTTTTTGGTGCTCATCATTCCTACAACTATTAGTGCCATTAAGAGTGATGTGGCATTGCTGTACTGGGTTGTATCATTGTATCAAAATAAAGAAACAAAGTTAAAATGTTCATATTGAACATGCTACTTCCGTTCCTTTGCTGACTGAGATTTTATAGAAGCACCTCCTAAGTTGCAAATTTTGTTAGGGTAAAATACTAAGGCAGCACAGGGCACAGCCAGTTAGTATCATACTCATGTTGCATTGATATGTGGCACCTGTATTTAGCACGTGCTTGTTAGTAATGTAAGAATGGTATTGGTATATAATAGGACTTTACACACAACCACATGCTGTATTTGGTATATTGATGTCGTTCTACTAAATTAATTTGCGATATTTTTGCAGGAAATTGGGTGATCACAACTACTTGTCCTGGAACAGACATCCTGGAGGCCGTTAAGACGTCCAAAACTCTTGTCGCGTAAAAATGGCTCATCCGGTGACATTTATCATGTACTTAATGATATACTGAAAATTGTCACGGAGTGTAATCAGGTCTTTGGTTTGACCTAGACCTTCATGTACATCTTAGCATAAGAACCACGCTGTTTTGTTTCGTTGTTTCTTTTGTTATTTCTGAACTGCATATAGCAGTGATGAATAGAATTGGTACTGATTGTTTCGTGATGAATAGAATCCTATCATTCTGAATGCCTAAACCGGTCTGTTATTCGCTTAAGTGGTTCATTCACCATGCTGATATGCATGCTTCAGTAATAACAAAACAAGCTGTCTTCTGATAATGGGATTGAATAAATTTTAACAGATTTGCTTGTCTACTATGGTCAAATGCTGCAAACTTCTCACATTATCTCAAACACAAGTGACAAAATCAAATGCCCTTGCCTTTTTCTTTTTCAGACAGGTGTGGAATAGAATGACAAAACAGAACTGAAATTGCCCTGCTTTTATTGCTTCAGACAGGCCAAGATGCCAAACAAAACTAGTGTTCTTCGCTGAAACACAGTTCATGAGAGACTACAACGATGCTCTGCCACACTGATTTGCTTGACATATTCAGCAATCAGCATCAACACCAAACAGCTTACACTATCCAGCAGCCAAGAACCATCACATAACCTATTCCATCAGTACAATACATCAATGGCACATTTCTTTTGCCTCCCTCGTTTCATTACTAGGAAACAAGAGGAGAATTCAGCTCAGTGACAGGAGAACTGATTTTCTAAGGTCAGACATGTTGTTCAGCTGCTACTGGCTCATCCTTGAGATTCTTGCTGAGCCACTCCTGAGCAGCTACCAGGTCAGGGAGCACAGTTGCTCCAGACTTCCTCCAGCTCTCAGCATCGGCGGTCTTGAATCGGTCCAGAAGCAGCGCGTGCATTCCGATGCTCCGTGCAGGGGTGTAGTCCTTGCGCATGCTGTCGCCTATGTGAAGCGCCTCTTCTGGCGCGACGTTGCCCGCCATTTCTAGTGCTATCCTGTAGATTCTTGGATCTGGTTTCTCCACACCAGCTATTCCAGAGAACACCCCAAAGTCCCACTCGGAGCCCTGGTTAAAAGTTGTGAAGAACTGAAGATGATAAGATTAGAGGAGCATGAGGTGTAATTTGTTATGCGGAGAATATCAAACCTGGTACAGTCCTAAAGCAGGCAAGATGACGTCTTTGTAACGGTATTCTGCGTTGCTGACAATGCCAACCGTGAGCCCCTTTCCGCGCAGCCATCTCATGAAGGGCTGCGCATCAGGGAATACCGAGTATGGCGCAGAGGAGCCAAAAGAAGAATAAATCCGTTTGAAAATTTTCTCAAATGTCTCCTCATCATACTCATAACCAGCCTATAAGACAGTACATATCAAGCAACTGAAGCACTTAGCCTCTGAACATAAGACATCACTAGTTCCTGAAAAGCTTCAAACCTACAAAATGGTATTACCTTAACAAATGAATCCTTGACGCACATCCTCCACCAGTCGATATTTGGCATCTTTGCTGCAAATCCAAAGCATGGGTATTGCTTTGCCATCTCAGTATATGCAAGCTTGAAGCCTTCATGCATGCGCTGGTAGTCAGGACATGGCTTCCCAGCAGCCTTAGCTGCCATACAGTAGTAATCACCAAGCTGTCCTTTGTAAGCAAGCAGAGTACCGGTTACATCCACAGTGATCAACCGCAACTTTGAAAGGAGCGACATGTTTGATGATGATCTTCTGAGCTGTGGCCTTTGTTATATTATCTAACAGCAAAGATCACGCGATGAAATTTCAGTGTGAAACCACCCAGTTATCCAGAAAAAAGCAACAAAATGAAGAGGCAAATACAGCATGAATTTGGATAGATATATAAAAATTACTTCTGCATATAGCTGAGGTTAGACGAACATGCATGAAAGGCAACAGCACTATAAGCTTTGTTTTGCACGAGAAACTAATTAGCACGCCCTTCATCCCAACTAACATCAACTGCAACTGATTCAACATTAGATTGAAAAGGAAGAAGCGAGTATACATGAATTTGCAGAACTAAGATAAATCGATGATATAGAATTGAGCAACTGAAATAATAAGAAACCAAATAATCATAAAAGGGAAATAAAGTGGATAATGGTCGCCATCTCATTGCAACTGATCCAATACAAGGTTGAGAATATGTGCAACACTAAGATAAATTGATAGTATAGAATTGAGCAACTGAAGTAATAAGGAATCAATTCATCATAAAAGGGGATGTAAAATGGGAAATGAGAAACAGTCATATTACAATTAACTAGTAATGGGGCATCGATGATCAATGCGCCTACAAAACAAAGAGAAGTTCAACCTAAATAAAACAATTTCCGGCTCCATTTAGAATTCAAGTGCTAAAACAGACTTGGTGAGTGCAGATCACAGATAACAAATGATCTCAGTTACCAGATTACCACTCCCCCAACTAAGAAGCTAGAACTCACCCCAATTTCAAGCAATCCCATCGATTAAGCTAACAGACTCCAGCCATATCTTAGGATCCCAACTACATATCATCTGAACCCCTTTTACTTGTGAATAAAAAGAGGAAAGTCATTTCGTATCGCACAGCAGAACAGAGCACAAAAGGAGGCTCAAAATAGCTCAAATCAGACCAAATCTAAAGCATTAGAAGCTTAAATCCCTCACCATTAGTGACCAGATCTGTGTAAGGAATCAGTGACAGCTCCACCACGCAAGATCCCACCTTTTCCCCACACAACAAGAGCACGCACACACGGCAAGAACCAAAAAGAAAAGGGGAAGAAGAAGAAGAAGCACAGATGCTAGTACCTACCAACCAACCCTCGAATCCTCCTCACTCCCAGCAGCTCAGGAGCTCCCAGATGCTCACTATGAAGCAATAAATTCGCCCTTCTCCCCCCCAAAAAAAAACACGGGCGGAACGAGAGAAACCCAGCAATAAAAATCGCACCTTTCTCCTGTCCGGGCGGGTTGGGTCTCAAGAAATGTAGCGCATCAGGCCAATGGCGACAGGCCACCACGGAATCGCCGAGAGAGAGTTGGAGAAGGTGAGGTTTTGGAGCTTGGACTTGGATCGAATTCTGATTGGTTTTTCTCCAGTAGTACAAAGTATTGGGAAATCAGTGGAATTGGGGAATTGGATACCGGTGGTGTTGGTCCACGGTTTTGGGGCTCATCGGATTTCAGGCAGAAAAAAAGATTCCTGCTGATACTACAAGGGCCAAAAAAAAAAAAAAGAGAGAGAGGGTGTGCCACGTCAGAAGAAGACAACACTGTCATGGTGCCATGTCATCTGTATCCATGGCACGAGTTCACGACGCAACAGTGGTTTGCAATGATGCCGATGGGTCGACCTATTACATAACCCAACCCATTCAGTATTGAGACCTGATATGTTTCATGAATAAAGTGAGAGTAAATTTAGAACAGCGAGAAATAAGATGTCATAAATTCCGGGCAAATGTGCAGGCAAGAAACTAGGGAAGAAAGCATATAAATTCAGAAGAATCACTCATATCCCAAATTCCCAATTGAACCAACAATTTTGCAGATCAAAAAATGAATATTATTAACTCAAAAAATGTAAACAACTTTCCAACAAACAGGCTGAATATTATTAGTCCAAGAATGCTGAGCTTTCCAACAAACAGCCAAGAGCCAAACAATTTAGCCCAACAATTCTATGGCAGAAATACAGGCATTCAGCAATCAGACGCCACAGTCCAGAGAGGGAAGAAACCATGAGCAACTGAAATTAGCAAGCAGAAGCGAAGCGAAGCAAGCAGGGAAACGAAGCGATCAAGCAAGGATACCTGATGATGAAGGCGCTGGGTCCCCAAATCCCCAATCCAATCCACCGGCCGGCTCCCTCCCCGCCACCAATCAACAACAGTAATGGCAGCCCGTGGAAGCACTCACTGGATCTTGGGCAAATGAGACGAAAGGAAGAACTGCCGCTGGCGGGGAGGACGAAGGGAGCAAGCGCCGGCCGCCCATCGCGCTGCCGCAGAGGACGGGAGAAGAGGGAAGGAGGCGCCGCTGTCGCGTGTAGAGGCGGAATTTTTTTTTTTTTTTGTTAAAATATAATGCGGTGTTTGCTACCCAGCTCTCACCGGGCGTTGAGGATCGTCTGGTTTGACGTGGGACAAGTGACCAGCGTTACTCGACGTACCAGGCGTTCTTCCTTGGCTAGCAATCCTTTTGTGTCAATATGCTCTAGCACGCGAAGGCTCCTGCTAAATGCAAATTATTCCTTTTGTATTTCAGCAACACTGCTTGACGGCTGATCTACTTCATAAGCATGATATCAATAGCCACTCTGCCTGCTCCTTTTGTGTTCAGGATCTTGAGATAGCAAACCACATCCTTCTCGACTGTGTATTCGCTCGGTAGATCTGGCATCGTGTGTTATCGCGATATGGTTGGGTTGCCCTCTCTCCCCCTCGTGGCAGCTCGCTGCAGGTCTAGTGGTCGTCTTCTAGGGCCTGCTTACCTGAGCATCTTCACACCGGTTTCGACTCATTGGTCCTCTTGTGGAAGGAGCGGAACTCCAGGATTTTCATCTTGACGCTCTCCTTAGTCTCCGTGGTTTTGGAGTTCATTCTCCCGGAGGGTCATCTATGGTCTTCCCCTGGCGTTGTTGCTTTTGTGGGGTCTTTTGGGAGTGTAATGTAGCTCCGCCTTCACCTTATCGCTGATTGAAGCAGTAGTTTTTTCTTTTACCTAGTTGTAGCCTTTGTTTTTTCGTTTTTCTTCTCACCCCCGGCATAGGCTTGTTTGGCCGATTGTGTTGTGTAAAAAAAATATATTGACGTGCAATCCTTTTACGTGTTCGAGAAAATATATTAAAATATTAAAAAAATAACTTTTCGTTTTAAAAATTTACAAATTGAGATGCCTCACGCCCTCTTAAAGGGCGTTTTTTAAAAAAGTCCTTCCAGATGGTGTTAAGGAGTCTAAATATAATTTTTTTAGTATAGTTTGTTATCTTTATGATTCTGTAACTTAAAAGTATATCATATAAGTTTGGCTGAAATCAAATTTTATATCAGAATTGTAGAGCTCGATTTACAACTTTGTACCTAACAACTTTTTTTTAGTTAAGATTGTTTTGATGTCCAAATATTCGTTTGAAAATCTAAAACTTATTTTAACGAAATCTTAGATCTACATTTCAAACGACACTGGATGGAGATAAACTTTATCCAGAAGTTCTGGATCTTGATGTGATCTACAACTTTATAGTTTTATATTTCCATTTAAAATCAATTGGAGTATCGAATAAGCATTACAAGTTTTTTTAAGCAACTATGACCGATGAAAAGGGTTTGAATACAAATAAAAATTTTACATTTAGATCCCTTGATGCTTTTTGGAAGGGTGTTTTTTTTAAAAAAGCTCTCCTATAGGGGGTGAAGCGTCTAGATTTGTAAATTTCGACATGAAAAACTATTTTCTAAATAACTTGATAAAAAATTGTAAAAGTTAAAATTTTTTGTAGAGGTGCAGGTGGTGGCGGATCAATAGAGCGATAGAGTGAAGCTATTGGATTGGATCTATTACCCTTTGGACCTGGGCCTTTTCAGTTTGGGTTGATCCATCTATCCATTCAAGCCAAATTTGAACTGTTCAGATGAAAGAATGTGAGACAGGGAGAGAGCCAGAGAGCGCCGCGGTGGCCGTCATCCGCAAAAATTTAAAAAAACAAAATAAAGACAAGTGACTTACATCCACAGTATAGACATCCAGTGCAACAATTTGATAAGCGGATACGTTCTAGTAACATGTCTTAACAATTTATCAATTTATAGTATTTTAATGCATCGTGCTAGGTGAGTTTTTTTTTTTCACGATGTCAATATGCCATCACATAGCAATTTTATGGATATTACCTTATAATATTGAATTTATTTTTTAAGAATTATATTAACATCCAATTTACATCACCAGTTTGGATTTTTTTTCTTCACCTTCTCAAATCTCAACCGAAATGCAATATTTTCTACAAAGTTTAATTGACTTTCAGTTATTCGAATGAAATTTTAATATGCTTACACAAATCTGCACTAGGCTATTATTGGCTATTATTGAAACAAGTAGTTAGAAAAAGAATCTGTATAAAAGCTCGAATAATTAAGTTGTTGCATCACTTCATCGCAACCTGTTGCACTCGTATGCTCACTTATAAAGTTTTTATACTAAATTGCATCTATATGCCAAGTTGTTTCACTAGTACGCTCGTTTGTCAAGTTATTGCACTAAATTACACCAACATATTAAAGTTGATGCACTGTGAATGTAATTTACTCAAAAAAGAATTACAACTCGAAAAAATAACCACCTGTCAATTGAACCATATGCAAACCTCTTGAGCTACCCATAGCAACCCATAGCAAGTCTGGTGGCATTGTAACACACACTCGTCCATCCCTGTGCTTGTATTCAAGATCTCGAGTAGCAGCTTCCTTCGTCAATAGGATGTCTATCTTCAGCTTGAGTTACAGGTCCCTTAGGACATCTTCAATGTATATAGTAATGTGATCCATAAAGATAGGATCCATGTAAATAGACTTTAACTATAGCAATCCCTACAATGCATATAGATACAAGGTATCATTAGGAGAAGAGAGAGAAGTAGAGATAGATAAATCCATATGCATATGGGTACCTTTTGTTATTTTTTCTATATGGACTAGTTGCACAATGGTAATAGATAACTGAATGAAATATTATATTGCTTAGGGACTACTTTTGCACCATATTGTGGATGCCCTTACACCCGCATCCATCTTGACGGTCACATCCATGGCTACTCTAGCCGGTGGAGCTCAGCGGCGTTCGTTTTCACCGAAAATAAAAGGATGAGTTAGGGCACTAAAAACAAAAAAACAATTAGTACATGATTAATTGAGTTTTAATTATTATAAATTTATAAAATAGATTTATATGATATTTTAAAACAATTCTTATATGAGAAATTTTTGCATAAAATATAATGTTTAGCAGTTTAAAAAATATGCTAATAAAAACTGAGATAAAATATATATCTTAATAAAAAATAACGGGGCCAAAGGCCGGCAGAAAAAGGTCTTCCCCTACAGCCAAGCCACACCGACACTCTGCCGATCGGCTGGCTGGCCAAGGTCTATGACGAATTAGGTGACTTCGATCCCACAAGTTTAGTGTCACCGTCAGTTTGATGGGGGGAGAAATGGGTACTGCCTCACGGGGGTTATGCTGTTGTCTCGAGGACATATGACCCCTTCGTCTTAAAATATATCAAAATATATAAATTTAAAATTGAATAAAAATATAGCAGCTTCATCACCTGTTTCTTCATAATCTTATACGCTTATAATTATTCATCATTTAATTTTTACATGTCTCTCATTTTCTCTTCGTGAAAAACTCTAGAAATATTTAGGTCCCGTTTGTTCCCTCATTTTGAAGTTGTAACTTCCTTGTTTTTCTTACCACGCTTACTAATCTACTAAACGGTGTGTTTTTAAAAAAATAATAGAAGTTTCTTTTCAAAAATAAGTAAACTCATTTTTCAAGTTTGTCATAGTTAATATTTAATTAATCATATACTAATGATATTTTTCGTTTCACGTGGGAAAACAAAAGCTAAAAATATAAAGTGTATATGGAACTTGGTTTAACTTTTCACTATTTTTAAAAACATGTTGTTTCAAATACACTGAAACTAATTGAGGTTTGAATGACGGCGCGGTTTTATAAAATATTTGGACCATCGATTTTTTTTCTATAGTTTGTTCCTAAATTGGGGGCGGGGGGCGGTTTCTAAATTTACTTAGAAACAATGCTTACCTATACAATTCTAACTTTACGTCGGAAAAATTTGTGAGGCGATAGATGACAATTACAACTGATAGAAATATTGCTATGTTTTTATCATAACTATTTCCATGTTTTACCTAGGGGTTAAAAGATCACAGATCAGGGTTGTGCAGAAAACATAAGTGTGTATGTCTAGTTTGCGTGGGTAATCCATGCGTGGCCTTAGCTATTTCTTTTTTTTCAGTGATCCTGTTTTTTACTGTTAGATGATGTGTGTTTTTTAAAAAGCTTTTTCTAAAAAAAAATCAAATAACTCTATTTTTAAGTTAATACTCAATTAATCATAATCATGCTCTAAAGATTCATCTCGATTTACGTGCAACTGAAAAAGCTAAATCAGATTCGAATGCAATCTACACTTGGTAGAGCTCCAACTCCTGAATATAACTCTACGAGTTGAGTTAGGAGTAGAATTGTGAAGTTTCCTAAACTCAGCTCCATGTCTCTATTTCATTTTGTGAGAGAGCTCCACCCAGCTCTACTCTTAATTTAGGTGGAGCTGAAACTGTTTGGCTGAGCTCCAGCTCCAGGAGATGGAGCTGTGCTAAACAGGCCATAATATTAGTAATAATACAATATTTTTTTATTAAAAATAGGAATTTCTTCTAATTTTATGATTAATGATGCTTACGAATTTTACGGTTTGGTTAGAATTTTTTAAGCTCGTCTTTTTAAGATATTCAGTTACTTTTCTTTCCGTGCAAGCAGGGGCGGATCTACCCATTAGGCAGGGTGGGTCAACCACCCCAGCTATGACACGGGTCACCCCACACCCCCAAGATCCTCCTACCCTCCTATAGTAGTCATAGACTATCAAAATTAGGTATAACAAGGCATGAACGTTCAACAGATTAGTCTGTATCTTCACAACGCACACACGCACACACGTAGTTATACGATTGAACTATAAATATGATACGTGTTGTGTTCGATTGCACTTATCGAGTAAACGTCTCCATTCTCCGCCCCATCTATATATTAAAGTTGCGTCCGCCACTGCGTGGAAGATTTGCAATTTTTTAAGCCCATATCTTCCTCTCGTTTCTTCTGATGTAAAACACTGTTTTTTGACACGCTGTTTTTTTTTTATACTACTGCAACCGGATCAATGGGACACAGTTAATAATAGTCTAGCATATCTAATTGTACATTTTAATAGAACAACTAGGCTGTGAATGTGGACGTTAAAGAATACACCATACAAAGTGGTATGCTTTCGACACTGATACTGTGGACTGTCCGACCATTCAAAAATGATATATTTACTTCTGTAAATATACTTGTGCAGGAGACCCATGGATTCGATTGCCCAAAAGCCTTGCAAAACAACTTCATTTCCTGAAGAGCTCCGTACCACATCACATGTATACATACCGGCACCCATCATAACCTACACAAATGAAACAAAACAATGCGATAATAATCAATACCCATTAAAATTCATGCAGAAAAAGAGAAAATTTTCAGAACAACCACTCATTCCGTTTCATATTATAAATCGTTTTGACTTTTTTTATCATTTTTTTTAAATTTAACCAAGCTTACAGAAAAATATAACGGCATTTCCAATCCAAACAAATATATTCAATATTAAATTCAGTGAAATTAATTTGGTGTTATAAACTTGGTCGATTCTAAGATGTTTGAATAGGAAAAAATGTTTTATAATATGAAATGGAGGGAGTAGTAAATAAACAAGTAAAATGGGAATGGGCCGTTCTTGGGCCTAATGACCAGAAGAGGCCTTGGCCCATTGCAAACGATGAGACACACGCATTTTTTTTATTTTTAATTTTTTTAATATTTACATAAATATTATAACGCCTAAAATATTTGCAGAAATAAACCCTGCCGCCCTCCACTTGGGTGGCAAGGTGACGTAGCACACGCGCGCGGGACGGCCGTTTAGGGTATTGTAAATTTTACACGCGGCCCCCTTGCCACCCTCCCTTGCCACCCACCCTAGCAGAGGGTGGCAAGGGTGCCCGTGGAAAATTCACAGCTCCTCTCCCGAGGGGCCTGCCATTTTGCAGGCGGCCCCCTTGCCGCCCTCTACCAGGGTGGCAGGCCCCATCGCCTATAAAAGACCTACCACCCTGCACTTTCTCCTCATTCGCTCTCTTCGTTCCTCTTCTCACTTGCACAGTAAAAAAGAAGGGAGAAGGGGAGGAGAAGAGAAGAAGAGGTGAAGCTCTGCTGATTTGAAACTTCGATTTCAGGTAATATTCCTAGATCGTATACGTGATTAAATATATGATGTTAACTAGGGTTGTAGTTGTATTTTTTAGAACTTTGTTTGAATAAATGCACTGTATGGACTGGGTTTTAGTTGGGGCCTGTAGAACTTTGTATTGATAGATATAGATAACTTAGTAGATTTGTAGTATTTATAGTTATTAGGTTTGTAGTTTTAAATGTTGTTGAGTAGCATTACAATAGCATACGTAAAATTTGTGGAACGTTGCAAACATGATATAACGTTGTAGTCATTTATTACGTAAAATAATGATCTACTGATTTACTTTATAGATATATCCATTAAACTTATATTTCAACTACACCATGGTCAAGGAAACGTCCGTTACGGACCGACTGGGGTAGATATGTCAGAATTTATTGTAACAGTAAGGGGAATTGATAGATTAGCTGAGAGGAGTGTACCTTCTATAAAAAAAATGGTTGATGAGGTGCTTGGGAGTTGATCCACAGACAAGTGACATTACAATCTATGTTGTAGTAAGTCGGGTAACTGAGGGTTTTTATTGGGAACTAATACCAATTCAAAA
Source organism: Oryza punctata (assembly GCA_000573905.2). NCBI lineage: Eukaryota > Viridiplantae > Streptophyta > Magnoliopsida > Poales > Poaceae > Oryza > Oryza punctata. The sequence continues at coordinate 34,265,872 of CM002493.2, forward strand.
CTCTCGGATGTGAAGATGGTATGTGGAGAATGCATTGCAATGCGGGTGGTCTCTAGCTATGCTTCCGTATGTTTATCCGAAGGATCCAAATGTACAGTTGAACATGGATGATGGCGAGGGGTTAAGTGCTGAAGTGAATGAGACTGGAATATGTTACAACATCAACTCTAATACCACAAATAAGTTACAACATCAACTCTTACTTAAAATATGAAATTGCAAAACAATCGACTTCAATAGAATTTTCAAAATATTATCTATTAACAAATAACTTTTTAAGTGTTATCAACGAAACTTACCTCACTGCAACAAAAAAAAATTGGGTAAGGCATGCCAGAAAGGGGTCTACTGCAAAATAGCCACCTTGCCGCTCTTGTAAAGGGTGGCAAGGGACCTCAATTAAAGATCGCTGGACTAAGGCCTGTCGATAAGGGGCTAAACGCAAAATAGCCACCTTGCCACCCTTGCAGAGGGCGAGAAGGGACGTAAACGCAAAATGCGTACACGGCGTCGTGAAGGCGCACACAGCGCCGTGTGCCATGTCACCTTGCCGCCCAAGTGGAGAGCGGTAAGGTCTATTTTTGCAAATATTTTCGGTGCTATAATATTTCTGTGAATATTAAAAAAAATTAAAAATAAAAAAATTCTGAAACACACATGGCGTCGTGGCGCGCGGGGCGGTGCACGGCTGAACTTACTGGGATCCTTGGTGATAAGCATGGCGGCGCCGGCGAAGTCGCATGTGCCGCCGGCGACCTTGGTGCGCTGCCAGTAGCTGTTGAATGCGTAGGAGGCGTGCGCCATGAGCGTGTCCGGGAGGAAGCACGGCGCCCCCGGCGACGCCATCATGTCGCAGTCCGCGCCCGACGCGCACGCGTAGTCCATCGCCGTCTGCGCCACCGCGCTCGCCACCGTCGGGTTCGCCACGCACCACACCCCCGGCAACACCACCGGCGCCGGCGGCGGCACGTTCGTCGTCGTTGCTGGCGGGCTTCCCGTTCCCGGCGCGATCGAAGGCGGCGCACCGGGCGCCGGTAGGCTACCCGGAGGGATCGATGGCGGCGTACCGGCCTGCGGGGCGGCGCCGGGGCCCGCCGGCGTCGGTGGGTTCCCTGGCGCGATCGATGGCGGCGTACCGGTCTGCGGCGAGGCGCCGGGGCTCGCCGGCGGCAGCGGGGCCGGAAGAGCTGGCTTGGTAGGAGGAGGAGGAGGGTACACACAGTACGGCGGCGGCGGCGGAACGTCGGCGGCTACCGGAGTTGATGGGCCCACCACGTCTTTGAACGGTGGCAACGATGAGTATTTTCTTGAGGTGCCATTTGCCCCACCTACAATATGACACAAAAGATAATTAAACAAGGTAACTAGATTAATTGAACCAAATTAGACAAGAAATCATGCGTATATATATGAGCAAGTACAAAATCAAATCATACATAGATTAGTGTGCATTTTGTAGCTAGATTGAATTACTGATGCATAATTACCATATTGAATGGAGAGGATGAGAGCTAGGAGGATGTAGCGCTTGATGATCACCATTAGCGGCATAATGAATTTCATCTAGTCAGATCCCCAGGACAAGGGGGGCGGCGGTCAACCATCAACTCTTGATATGCATATTGATCAATCGATCTCCGCGTCCTGCCAGTTCGCTAAGTAGACTCACTCTACCGAGGGGATCCTTCCTATATATAGAAGCCTGATTATTTAAGACGTCAATGAACAAAGAAAAAAAAGATTTATGATAAAAAAATATTTGTATCTGTACTAATCAAGGCTAGGAAAAGAACTATGTATGAATGGAATAGAAAGCGCCAAAATCAGCCACTAGCATTAAGTTTCAAAATTTAAATTTTGGTTGCGCCGCTGATGGAAGTCAATATTATCACATTGTTTGAATTTTTTTTAAAAAATATAACGGATTTTCCTATGTAGCTATATGGGAACAATTACTAATATTTTAGATTTTAGGACAGAGGTAATATGTATAATATTTCAGTAAAAAGATACAAGTTTAAAAGAGCTTGCGATAAAGCGATAAATGGTTAACAAGTCTCAGGTGGGCAGGCAAAGGGGAGGCAAGAAGAATTCTCCAGCTGCATGCTAGATGCTAGCCAGATTTGCTATGTAGGCTAAAGGTGCATAAGAATATTGGTTACTTGGTTCTTCAGATAATTGGTTCTGCTGCAAATGTTTATTAATTTCTTTTCACTGTTGTTTTCGGCGCATTTGGTTCGGATTCTTGATCTTTTCTCCAGGTGCAGTTTTGGCACCTGTGCTTGCTTGGTCAAAGAGAAATTCAAAAAAAAAACAAAGAAATAAAAAAAGAGAAGACGAAATTTGATTAAAATTGCACGTATGGGCTGGGTCCTTTTTCGTTGCTTTGGTTCCACTCAAGCAGAGACAACTGGCTGATACATCATTGTAACCTTGTTTGCACAGAAATATGGAATACTTCATATCTCCACATGGCCATTTCATCGTTTAATTTGTTAGAGAAATTAGGAAAATACCGTTGTAAAGATTTTACAATGTCATCGCACAAGGTAGTTAATGAATGGTCCCCTAAATGTCAATGACACATAAAAATAATATCTTTCCAACTCCCTGATTTTTATTATATGTTTTCATCTTATCAAGCTATACCATACTTATTATAATAAATTAACATGCATGAAGCTGGAGACACCGGACATTGTTTATTTGTTTCTCTTATGCAAAAAGTGTAGTCAAACATCCAATAATTATCTTCTTGTTGAAAACAACACAAAAACGTTAGTAAACGAGCGGTGGTGGTTGTGCCAGGTTGCCAACGTCCACGAGAGAGGAGACTGGAGTACTGTACAAAAGATGTAATTATATCATTTTCTTTGAAATTCATATATGAAATAGGCTATCCCTGTAGATATTTTAGAGAAAAAAAATCATAAGGCTATACCTCATACAGTTTCAATCTTTTCTCCTGCAATCATAGTATACGTTTTGAGATGTACTTAATAGTGCAGTAGCGAGAGATGTGTGGTCTCAACCTCAAGGTGCTCGTGTTCAATACTCAACACGCTCACAATTTCTTCTTAAGAAAATATTTAGAGGGAAGTCTCTCCTTTCAAATCGATCTCAAAAAAATCATAGTGTACGTTTTCTCCGTGTTGCATTCAAATACATCTGTGTTACAGAGGGGCCTAAAACTAGCTAGACCTCAAAACTTGCTCACATAATTCACCATATGTGGACCCTCTGATAGCATAAATGGCAAGTTTTAATAACTTTATTCTACAGTTAAAGTGCACAGTGAGATTTAGAATTGTAATAGGTGGATATAAGTAGCACTGGACATTTATCCTAAACTTTTCCTTAAATAAAGACAAATATTATAACTACATGTTACTCATAGTAATACTTGTGTGAGTATTGACAAGTCGAGGTCTAGTTAGTCGAGAATCCTGCATATACCTGGAACATATAAATACTGGATGTTAGATGGGAAGGGAGAGACCATAATTATAATATCCTGAAGACGTAGAGTTCAACATAACGAAGTTAACAAATAGTATAATGTCTTCATGCCATCATCAAGTTTGGATTTTTTATGATATTCTTTCGTGTTCAGCTAGTGACGTGTATATCGATGCTTTACAACAACGTTGGTAGATCTTAAAAGAATTCCCAAAATGTGTGTAGTCAAATCTTAAAATCTTAAATCATTAGTAGATAAAAATATTATGATTTAAAATGTGTAAATGATATTAGTAGATTTGTTGAGCAAAACCATTCCATAGAGTTATATTTTTAATATGTTTTATAAATACTTTAAGAAAGTAATTATAAAGCATATACATTATATTGAAGCTTACGTGGATGTCCAAATCAACGTCCTTTTGAGAATTGAGGTAGTCAGAGTTTAAGTACTGTACTGTATATGCAAATTAAGGCTTTAATTTGGAATCAAGGAATTTTACATGAAACGAACTATTTCATATAAAAGTCTTGTAAACTTCCTACATCATTTCAAAAGAGTCATGGAAGTTTATAAACTTAAGTGACAAGATTAAGGATCAATTGTGTATTTTACATCTTAATCTGCGTTTGTTTGGGATGGTTGGAAATATGGATCATTGTGTATTTTACATCTTAATTAGACTATGATTGTTTGCAAAACGGAGTGACCCGGTTGGAATGGTTAAAAAAATCCTTTTCTCCCAACAAGTAAAATGGAGTAACAGATTAATTAAGTACTCCGGCCGTATCAGCAAAAATCCAATCTCTATTGAGTACGTGTATAAAGTACTACTAATACAGTACCCAATTAATATTCGAGGTCTACTATATAGGGCCCGGGGTCTAAGGTTGTGTAGCCTGCTGGTGAGGCTGTACTGCTCCATTGATTTCTTGGCCAAATTAGTACTCCAGCTGCGATTGTTGCAGCCAGCCAGCATGCAGATGAGCAGAGCTTCCTGTGGCCATGGCAGAGGCTCCGACCGGCCGGCCGATCCGGTCAAGATCAGTAGCAGCAGTACTACCTGCATTTGCATATAGGAGTATACATATACCCCTGCCCTAGCTTGCTGTTCATCCTACAGTACTTAACTCATGTGCATTCCCCATAAGAGATTCCTCCATTCCACTGTACATTACCAAATATAGTTCTACTGTGCATGCAACACAGCATCATCATTCGATATTCTCCATCTTCTCTTTGATCACATTTATAATTAACATTTGTTAGTTAACATAATTTCCTCAGTATAATTCTACTACTAATTTTTGTGATTGGTTAAAAAAAATAATCGAAGAAATTAAATGGAAAATGGTTATGATTGATTGAAAAGAGAAGGTAGGTGAAGAAATAACTTTTTTTTAGATAAATCAGTGCTGGAAATAATACATTTTAAAACGATGGTAGTAGCGAACAAAATCTATCAAACCTAGCTGATTCAGGATGCATGTTAGATATATTCTCCGAAAAATTATTCACTAGTGCCTCCAGTATCTGAGGATATATATATAGTACATCTTAAAGAACTGAAGATGGTGTTGTTTCATGCTACTGGATGGTCATAAGTGAAAATGCAATTTGATAGCTAGTGCAATGGAGTATAATTACAAGCTAGTGAAGTCATTCTTTGCAACAGAAAAACAGAAGACGTACAATTTCATGGTTCTGAAACACATATGCTCTTTTCTTCAGAATCTGTTGAAATACCCAAGTTACTTTCATGCATGCATGATCACTTCGTAGCATCTTTTGCAGTTTAGTTCCTTTGGGATTTCTACAATCCTATTGAGATCTTTAGAACATACTATGTACTTGCAGTATATTACTTACACATGATTTTTTAAATTAAATGGATATGATTTGAACCTGATGGGGGTGGCTAAAGTTCTGAATCCACCATATCTCAGCTCGTGCTTATTACTGCTTCCCCCGAGATGCATGATATACTGAATCAACAACTCGATTAGGAAAACTATGTTAACATACTTATGTACTACGTCTATGTTAGGTACAATTCTAGAGTAAGCTTGCATAAAAATATAAAAGATTGACCATAAAATTTGCTCGACCAAGGGCGCTACATAAACTAAGTTTGGGCATCTTACTTTTTCAGAGTATCTAGCTTTATTTAATAGAGGTCGTACTAATTTCACTCACAAGAAAAATGCAACTACACACATGTGTGAATATTTAGCAAATATATGAAAGAAATGCATATCCAAACTGAGAAACTATATATCGATCTGAGGTGGATTCAACAGACAAAATCATGCTGGCCAGAAGATCCTACTCAAATTAATGATCACATACTGTTGTAGGCTTCATGTGATCATGATAAACCATCTAAATCAACACTCTTCAGAAAATCACATGCATGAATATTCTTCAACAGATCTCATGGCAAGACCAAATTAAATAAGAGAACACAGAAAGCTAGTACTAGTAGTAGTTGAACCCTTCAGTAGGTTTTCTGAATTATTAGTGTTTTCTGAATTAACAGAGATGAAACCACTTCAGACCACTGTCAATCTAGCACACTACGAATTCAGATGGCAAATACAACCTAATTAAACTACCTAGCACATACTACTAACTTGCACATACTAGAATCAAGCTAATTTTCATACCTAACCTATCATATAACACACCTGCTCATAAGAAATTAACATATGATCCCCATTGCTGAAACAACTTAATAATTAACCTGCACTAATACACCACAAACCTAGCTTGCTCATGACATGTGTATGCATGCACTAGGCCATAACTAATTAATTAGTTCATGCAGGCAGCATGCACAAAAACCACATAGTATGCAGCAGGCAAGCGCCTAACCATGCATGCCATGCAAGGCGACGGGCGCCGTGGCGTCGAGGAGGCCAATGGCCGGCGTCGCCAGGCGGGGCTCGTACGCGAACACCCGGAAACCCGCAGCGGCGCCGCCGCCGCCGCCGTGGTGTGCGACGACGACGTACGGGCACGGCGGCGCCCACCGCCACTCGTCGCGGCGGGAGTCGAACACGAGCGCGCTCGTGGGCGCCTGGGCCACGGGCCCGCGCGGCGCGAGCACGACGTAATCGCCGTGCGCCGCGCACTCGAACCCGCGCCCGCCCTCCGCCGCGGCGAACTGCGCGTGCACCTCCGGCGGCATCCGCGCCACCTCTGTCCACGCGCCTCCTCCGCCGCCTGCTCCTGCTCCGTGGCCGCCGCGCAGCGTCCACAGGCGCACGCTACGGGGCACGCTGAGACGGCTCTTCTCGACGGCCGACACCAGCGCCACCCTCGCCGCTCCTTCCCTCCCGCCGCCGAGCTCCACCAGCGCCGGCGACCTCAGGAATCGCCTCATCGGCGGCTGCACCTTGCTCCATACGTTCTCCGCCACGTCGAACACCAGAACCGCAAACGGCGACGAGCTCATGCAGTAGAACCTAGAAGAACGTACAACCAAGATCGATCAAGAACTTGCATGACCAAACAAATCTGTGCAAGAATATTTACCCATGCGTGCACGCGTCATCAACGGCGCGCTTACCTGCCAGAGGCGAAGGCCATGCCGGCGCGGGGATCGAGGGAGGAAAGGCGAGGGAGCAGGGAGCTGGGAGCCCAGAAGCCGGAGGGCGGGACGGAGGCGGCGTCGGCGACGAACGTGTCGGCGGAGATGTTCTTGACGGCGAAAGGGGACACGAGGTCATCCCCAGCCACGACGGCGATGATGGATGTCGGGCCGGCGGCGAGGCCGACGGTGGGGGAGAGGCGCGGGGTGGGGGAGATCGGCAGCGCGGCGAGGAGGCGCGTGATTGGGTTGGCAAGCAGCAGCGTCTTGTGCCCCGACGCATCGGACAAGAACGCGAGCAGGCCGGCGGACGCGGCCGCCGGTGAGAACGCGGCGGGGCCACCGGCGACGGGGAGCGGGAGGCGGGACCAGGAGGGAACCTGGCCGGTGGTGGTGGGATCGAGGAGGATGAGGTGGCCGGCGGTGGGGACGACGAAGGCGAAGAAGGGGAGGTGAGGTGAGAGGAGGAGGTGGGAATGGAGGAACGGGGAGGAGAAGAGGAGGTGGTAGAAGCGGCGGCAGGCGGCGCGGAGGCGAAGGAACGACGGCGTCGGGAGGCACGCCAGGACGCGGTCCACGAGCGGCTGCGGCAGCCGGCGCCACACGCGCGGGTCCATGTCGTCCACCGCCGCCGCCGCGGCGGACGTCGACGACGGCAGAGGCGGCAGCCGGCGAGGGTTCATCATGGTCGTCGTTGGCGGTGGAAGCGGCCGGTGTGCTAGCTTAGCTAGCTGCAGCTGCGTGAGCTGAAAGTTTCAAGGCAGTGAAGTGGCCTGGCAGCTGCGAGCAAATGATACTGGTAGCTTGTACTCGAGATGCTAAGGGATTAATTCATGTGATGTGAGGCAGCTCAGCTTGGTAGCCATGCCAAGCTATGGCCAAAAGCTAACGGTGAATTGTGCATATGCATATGATTGAGAATCGCAATCTAAGCAAAGCAACAGTTATATCTATAAATGGATGATGGATCGACGGATTGCGTTCTTGCCTGCATTAAATTTGAGGGGGGAAAGAATTGGAGATGGAGTATAGTTGTTGTTGTCGTCTGGGTAGCAACGCCGCTTTCTGAGTTAATCAAATCTATGCCATTAAAAGTTTACCGGTTTCAAAATATACTAGCGTATTTGTATCGATATCACTACTACTGGCTTGTAATCTCAGTGATACCACTAATATACGTATTTTGCATGTATTAAACGAAAATACCCTCATCTTTTACCTCTCTCTTCCCCCATCTTCTACCCCTCTCTCTTCTCTCTGCCGCACCGCTCGCTCTGCCGTTGTCCCTGCCGCCACGCACCGCAGCTTGCTCTACCACTGTCGCTGCCGCCCTCGCTACCACTCGCTCCACCGCCATCCCCGCCGCCGCCCTCGTTGCTGTCGCGCGCTGCTACTCGCACCGCTATCCCCGCTCCACGCTGCTGCTCCACCGCCACTGTCGGGCGGGAAGAAGAAGGGAGAAGAAGGGGAGGAGGGAAGAAGAAGGGTAATTTTATCCAATCTTTCTTCAAATGCATTCAAGGGGTAAATAGTGACATATCTCAAATATGTGTAAAATTATAATAGTATGGTTCCAAATATTGATTACTAGTGGTATATTTCAAAACCAATATATTTTTAACGATTTTGCTAAACATTTGTCCGGTGATTTTTTCTCTGATATTTGATGTTTTCTTAACCGTAAGATCATGCGCTAAAATTAGTGCGGGAAATTACAGTCCTATATTTGATGTTTTTTAATCCGTTGGATGCAAACCTAAGGGCAGAAAAAATCTAGGTGATTTTTTTTAGAAATCACCTGACAAATAAATAGGTAATTTCATTTTTTAATGGTATGATCTAATTAACCCGCCGGTTTTGGTTTGTCCCAGCTCTGATCTGTTATTCTATGCATGCATTTTTTTTTTATTTACACACGACAGTGGTTGATTTTAAACAAATGGTTGGACAATGTTCCATCATTCCTCAAAAAATATCTTCAGATGCGTAAAAATTAATTTAACCAGATGGAACATTTGGAACATAATGAAACCATCACCTGAAACAGCAAAAACTATCGACTGCAACATTAAGAAAGAAATTATTGTGGAGCACATTTGAGACGGAGTGTCGCTGTTGTAAGGGTCGTGGTGGAGGCCGCCCATGCTAGTACTATATATACTGTCCTCCTTCCCACCCCAATCTTAGTATAAAAAAAAGAAGAACTACTCCAACAACATTAAAAAAATAACTAAAAAGTAATAACCCCACCGAGAGAAAATATATAGTAGAAGAGGAAAAAAATTAAACCACATTTATCGGATCCCATTCCATTACGGAGCACGGTGTATGAGTAGAGATAAAAAGTTGGATGATAGACTTGTTGCAATTTTATTGATTTATGTTGGTTCACTTAATTTACTGTATTTGAGTGTTCCACTCTCTTTTGATCAGATGTTGCAATTGTATATGATGCACATTGCCTTGTCAAAGGAGTACTACCTCGGACGCAGATCCTCTGCCTTTGGCTAGTAAAATCACACCGTGACTTTACTTCGTCCCTACCATCCAACTTAATCCAATGGATAGGATTACTTGGCCCATCAACAGGTCTGGTCCATTGTAGATTGTTTTTTTGGCTCCTTTCCTACTAACTACACAAGGCAGAGAAAATGGAGGGAAACTTATTAACGGTACTTCTATTAATACTAAGTCTGCATTTCATTTCAATTATGAAAATACTACTGTGAGATCTTACTTTGTATTTAACTTTACATCTTTACAGGGGCCCGTTAATCAAGATCTTTATAGTGAAGACCTGTTTTATTTTAGTAATTGAGCTTATATTGCATAGCACTGTACTTTTGTTTCAGACAATCATGTGCTCCAATTTCATTATTTGTTGTTACTAAGCTCATGTAGTTTTTTTTTGGGATGATATTACTTGAAAAAATATTTTTCAACTAATTCAGCGAGGTTTTCATTTCTTAGTAGATGAATCATATGGTACTGTCTTCACCTTTGTAATATGAATATCCCAACGCTTATTTTTTGTTAGAAAAATAAAAAAGATCTGCTCATGGCTAGATACAATAATGCAATGTTTTCACACATTTATGGGCTAAGTGGCAGCTATATATGTTTATTTTATTACAAGAAATAAAGGAAGAGAATCCTGTCCATTGGATTAAGTTGGATGATGGCCAAAGGCAGAGGATCTGCGTCCTACCTCACACCCTAGAGAAGGAGTAGAGATAAATATTCTGCAGTAGTAATATCTGTTGTGGCGTTGTCGCTTTGATGCGAAAATTTTGGTTTGCGTACATGGAGGACAACCACAGTAGTACTCCAGTGCAGTACTAGGGCTAAGCTAGCTAGGGCTACACGAATTGACTTGAAGTCGCCAACTCGAAACTTATCAGCCTTTCTCTTCCAAAAAGCTGTATCTTTCTCTCTATCTCTCACACAAACACATAAAGAGAGAGAAAGAACACATAAAGGCCATATTCTTTTTAGCTCCATCACTTATCGAAACGAATTATTTACTCTATATTTTGAAAAATATATTTTTTTCTCAAAAAGAACTTTCTTCCGCTACATTGTTTAGATTATTTTTAAATTTATTTATTAAGTTTATTTTTTAATATTTAATTTATCTCTATAATTAAATAGATAATTCGTCACTACAAATCCGCACAATAATCTAAATCAAACGATACCAAACAGACAGAGAAGAGACGGAATGAATGAGATTAAGAGATCGAGAGAGTTTAATTTGTGTGTGTTGCTAGAGGCCAAGAGAGTTGATGGCAAAACCATGTCTGCACCTGCCTGTCAGAATTCAGAAAGCATCATCCAGTTTGTCTCTTACCACTTCCACTCTCGTGTCATTGTCCCTAGCAAGCAGGCAGAGATCCCCAGCTACTACTACGCCCTAGGAGTAGCTAGCAACTCCCTGCATTTTCGCCTTTGCTCTGCTACTGCTACTCCACTTCCATTTTTGCACAGTGCCATCCCTTTCTGAAATGCTTCTTCCTTCCTTCGCTCATCAAGAGATCATGGATCGACCGATCGATTGGTGACGGGATGATCAATCTGTTTCTCCGCCTGATAAGTGACACGATAGGAGGCAAATCGATCGATCTGGCTGCCGACGGATGGATGGTTACTGTTTCATGGTTGTCAGGGTGAGCCTTGAATAAGTGAAACCGTGGGTTTGGGTTTCCATGTTCAGTATTTAACCGTCCATTTTATTTAAAAAATTATAAAAAAGTTAAAAAACAGTGATACTATTTATGTTTTATCATCTAACAATAATAAAAATACTAATTATACAAATTTTTAAAATAAGATGAATGGTTAAATGTTAAATATGAACAGTGTAAAATTACAGAGAAAGAGGTAGTAGGATTAGGAGAGAAATATTCAAGGCTTTGCAGGTCGATCGATCAGTTCAACTGTGATGAAGCAACTGGCATATAACTACACCCAACACCAACTACTCTCGAGTTCTCAACATGCCCATGTGTCACATTTATACTCTTAATCTTCTACAAGCAGCATGTATCTGTGACTCGAAAATTGTATTATATTAGCTTCTTTGAGACAAGGGTGATATATTAAATTAATCATAAAGTTCTACAATTGTATAGGACTAAATTCTCAGTTCTAAGATTATCGAAGTGGATTATTTGCTCCACGCTTCAAACGATATGTTTTTTCTTTGAAAAAGAAAGACTTTCTTCTGCTGTATTTACGTTGTATTGCTCAATAGACCACTTATTTAAAGTTATATGTTAAGTTTATTTATTAATTTACTATTATAATCAATTAAATAATTTCTAATAATAATTCGATCAATATAGGACGCATTACACTTTTCACATTGCCATTCATCATTTGGCATATACTTATTATGACCCGTAACATCTTATTGGTAAATAAAAACAATTTATAGGTAAAACTTTTATATATACGTGTGATCTTACCGATTTAAAAGTTAATGTTATAAAATAAACTATGATGAAAAAAATCCTAAATACAATTTAAATTTTAACAATAGCTCATTAGTAGCAGTTCAAAACCATAGGCTTTTGACAAAATGACAGACCACCTGCAACGATCAACCCCTGAGTTCTTTAAAAGATTCGCCATGGTGAAATATAATCACTAACCGATACCAACAATGTTCCGAATTACCTCTCTAATGTTTCCCACACACACAATATAAGATGGATTTTGATCCCTTGTTTTATACATATCTCAAATATTATAAAAATATTTTGAAAATTTAATGAGATAGATCAATACATGATGTGTCACTTCACTTCAAATTTATAATTTTTTATTGATTTTTAAATGACATGAAAAACAAGATAACATCTCCGTAAGGAACGAATAGACTTAGGTGGAATAGGCTTTGGTGGTGTTTGGATTTAGGGACTAAATTTTAGTCATTGTCACATCGAATGTTTATACACTAATTAGAAGTATTAAACGTAAACTAAGGACAAAACTCATTTTATAACCCTGGACTAATTCGCGAGACAAGTCTATTGAGCTTAATTAATCTATGATTAGTTTATGTGATGCTACAGGAAACATGTATTAATTATGAATTAATTAGGCTTAAAAAATTTATCCTGCGAATTAGCTCTTATTTATGTAATTAGTTTTATTATTAGTCTATATTTAATACTCTTAATTAACGCCCAAACATCCGATGTGACAGAGACTAAAATTTAATCACTGAATCCAAACAACACCTTAGTTCGTGTACATTCTGAAAATCCCTGATCGTTTTAAGGGACGACTGATAAGATTTGGGGAAAACAAATTGAATGAAAGCATTAACAAGCAGGCTTGACACCAAAGTGGTATAGTTAATACTTGCTGCTAGCGGGGTTTTTTTTTTCAAACTGCTCGATCTACTGACCGAACTGCAAATATTTTTTCTTTCAAATCGCGTCCAAAATTAAATCTTCCAAGTCACTTCACCTTTATTAAGTTTATACGTACAAGCATATACATACACGCACGCCTGCATCTCTACTACACTACATACTAGCGTACGCGAGGCTGCATATATGCTGCAGCAATACATATATACATACGCATGCATATATGCACAAGGAAATTAATGAGCTAGCTCCATGTACTACGTATTAATTAACTACAGCCTAGCTATAAGCTAGCTAGTAGAAGTATCCTCTACACATACAGGAGTTGTATATGCTGCTGCTACGTACCCGACGCCAGCTTGGCTCTCGAGCCAGCGAAAAGATCGTGTACTGTACGACGTGCCTCGATCTCCAGCCAGGTGCATGGTACGCATCAGGTTTACATTCCCGTCGGAGCTATGGTTAACGTACTCTGGTAGTAAACACGGTTACCGCGTGGTAACCATGGTATCCATAGTAAACCGTACGAAATTCGTATAAAATTTATCAAAATTTCAAATTATTTTTCAAATTTATTTGAATTTAAGACGGTTACTGCGATTTTTCTTTTACCGTATTCCGTGATAAGCGCGGTAACCGTGGTAATCGTGCGGTTACCGGCGGTAACGTTAACCCTGTCCTCATTCTCAAAATAAATTTAATTCTTGATATAAATTTGAGCATGATTATTTATTTTAAGGATTATATCTTTTATACGAGGAGAGAATACATGTGTAGTATAACGTGCAATATTTTTTTTAACTAACTGTACATTTATCTTTTGCTTTGCTTCGTTGGCGACGGCAGAAAAATCTTCAAATCCGGCCGTTCACTTCATTTCCATCTTACTACATGGGATTTATTAGGCAACAAGTACGTGACTGGTTCTATCGTTCTTATCGTGTTAGATAAGTTTGAGATCAAACGTTACTATCGATAACTTAAAATATTCAAAATAAAAGCACTATAGCAATATATATATTTATCTTATGAAATATTGTAATAAAAATATATTATTAACTTTATATAAAATATATAGTCAAAAATATATTTTTAAGATCGTATCATGATCCGAAACATCAAAAAACAATTTATAAAACATGGATATATATATATGCACGCACCGGCGGTAGGAGACAAAGCTTTAATTGGTTATTACAAAAGAAGGGGAATCTTTTTTTGGGTCACAGCTCTATGATTTTGGCCTGTGCGTTGCTGTATGTTAGTCCTGCATGCCATCCTTGTTGCCTTGACTATAGTAGTGTAGGAGTACCTTTACCCTCACAGGCAGCTTAAAGTTTACAGTTCCAGCAGCTGTGAGGCCTCTTCTAGGGATGCATGCAGAACCTTCCTCCTAGCATTGCATTCATGGAACCATAAAGGACATGATCAATGGTGGCCTCAGTGCCACTAGGTTGAGGTCAGGGGTCTAAACACCTGTATTGTTTTTCGCATAATACAAAGTGGCTTTCAAAAAAAATTTAGCTCATGGTGTTTTCTATTTCAGTCATATTTTATTCAATATATTTACGTGGAAATATAAAGTTTTACACTACACATATCCTAAAATCCAGAAAATAATATAAAATCCTCCTCCATCTCCTCTCCCCTCCCTGTTGCTCACTCTCTACCCATAGCCTGTCCTCGAAGAGCGGGGCACGACTGCGGCTCGCGGGATGGCTCCGATGTGGCCTAGCGAGGCTGAGAAATTTGGGATTATACCATCACAAAAGAGTGGTTTCGCTGGAATACCATCGCTTCAAAGTGATTCATTACAATACCATTCTAAACTGAGAGGCATTCATCAAAATACCATTTTTGTTCTTTTTGGTTAATACAAATGTTTTTTTCTCTATTTTCTTTTTTCTCCGGACCAAAATACCCTTGCCTCTATCTTTCTTTCCTTTCTCCCACTACTCCTAACCGGCTCCGTTGCGTCTGTCGATGTCGACACAGGTTGTCGCCGTTTGGATTGAGCGGGCGGCGGCGCGAATGGAGGGATGGCGGCGACGCGGGAGGAGGAAGTGGAGGCGGATCAGGTGGAGGAGGGCACCACCGCCGGCGCCTGCGCGAAGGAAGGGTTGAGCAAGCGGCGGCGGTGCGAATAGATGGATGGCGACAGCGGAGGCGGGGGAGGAGGGAGGGGCGGAGCAGGTGGGGGAGGGGCGGGGGTCGGCGCCGGAGCCGAGGCGGAGAGAGGGGTGATGACGGTGGTCATGAGCTCCCTGAACTAGTGCGTGATTTGGGCGTGGCAGGGGTATTTTGTTCCAGAGAAAAAAGAAAATAGAGCAAAAACATTTGTATGAACCAAAAAGAACAAAAATGGTATTTTGGTGAATGCCTCTTAGTTTATGATGGTATTGTAGTGGATCACTTTGAAGTGATGGTATTCCAGTGAAACCACTCTTTTGCGATGGTATAATCCTAAATTTCTCAGCGAGGGTAATACTCTTCACGTCCCGGCATTGTTCATGTCCCGATAGAATTAATAACTAGAGACCATGTACAATCCAAAACTACCTACTCCCTCTGATATTATAAGTTATTTTAGTTTTGTTTAAAGTCAACTATCTCTAACTTTGATTGCATTTATAGAAAAATGTACCAGTATCTATAGTTGCAAATTAGTGCACTGCGAAGACATATTTTATGTTGGATTTTATGAAGCTAATATGTGGCAAATGTTGGTGTATTTTTGTACTAACTCGGTTTAAGTTAGAGAAGTTTAACTCGGGACAAAACTAAAATGGGTGTAATGGAAGGAGTATTGTACTAACCAGCTACAGTATATACTCCATCCGTTTTTAATACATAATGTTATTGATTTTTGGACACGCGTTTGATCATGTTTTATTGTGCAAATGCATCAGACATAAATCATGCTTAAAATAGTTTTAGTGATAAAACAACTCACAACAAAATAAATAATTATTACATAAGTTCTTTGAATAAGATGAATGGTTACATTAACCATGTGTAAAGTTAATAGGCATTGTATATTAAGGGTTGTTCAGATTGATTGATGTCATTTTGAACTTGTTTGATAAAATTAACAAATATATATCAACATTTAGTTGTTACCAAATATTGGTCGTACCTAGAGAATTTGGTAGCATCACAATTAGTATATCCTACCAAAACTGCAATACTATCAACTTGCCATAATTTTGGTAATATTAAATTTTGAAAAGGTTCATTTAAATTTGACAGTACTCTGAACAAGCCTTAAAAAAAGGAAGACAATATATGTTACTCTAATATATTTTGACAAGCATAGAAAAATTTAGCAACATATAAAATACTAAATTAGTTTCATTTAATCCAACATTGTATATATTTTGATAATATATATTTTTTGAAAATACTAGTAGTAAAAGTTCAAACAACTTATGAAACGGAGGGAGTACTATACAGTTACTTCCTATTACTTATACTCTCTATGTATGTTGTGCTAATGCTCCTGTCATGTACCACTAGTACTACTATTCCGTATCACCCACCGCCATGACAAGCCGGTATTTCACTTCTCCGCATGGCGCGCCGACGTGCCGTCCAACCCTAGGCCCGTTCGCTCCTTAGTCCCGGCCCAATGATCCCTCACGCCTTGAAGGCCGTAAAAGCGCACGTCCCTTGCTGCGACCTGCGAACTGTGATGGGCCTGCATACGGGCTACATGCGACCCATATTAGTTGGGATGGAACAGTACTACAATCTAAGTGCGGCCCATATATATTGGGCCGGAGCGGCACTCTGAACTTAGTAGGGCCTACATTGGTTGGGCCGAAGCGGGATTGCGGGGAAACTTACGTTCTATATCGGCTGGGACAACTCGTCGATTTTCTCTCAAAAATAACGAGAAAAACATTTGAGAAAATTATAAAAAAAATAAATAGAAGCAGGCCTCAACGTCTCAACGAAGAGAATTAAATTTTATTTCTTGACAAATGTAACAAGCAAATCCATATTTACAATTTATAGGCTACTAGGCACACACCTACCAAAAGAATCGTCGTCGTCGTCGTCGTCGTCACGATTCCGCCGTCGTCGCCGTCGCCGACGCAGCAGCATCTACCGCGTTCTGGTCAATGAAGTTGACCAGCGCGAGGCCGGCGGCCCAGACGTCGTCGTCCAGCACGGACTCCTCCGGCGAGTGGCTGACGCCGCCGCGGCACCGCACGAACAGCATCCCGACCTTCGTCAGCCTAGCCATCGCCATCGCGTCGTGCCCCGCGCCGCTCATCAGCACCGGCGTCTCGCCGCCCGCGCCGCGCACACCCGGCAGCGCCGCCGCCGCCGCCGCCGCCGTCATCGACGACATCGTCGACCGCGTCGCGCGCTCCAGCTGCAACGTCAGCTGCGCGTCGCACGGCGTCGCCGCCGCCGCGTGCTGCAAACAAACACCAACCAATCCGCAGTTTAACACAAGATTACCTGCAAAAACATCGCAAAATCACAAGCGAAATGCTTAGATTCTTGGCACCTTTTGCTCCACGGCGCAGTCGACCAATCTGTCGTCGCATCTCTGAAGAACAAGCCTCGAGAAGCTGGTGACGATCGTCTCCCTCACCTTGTCGTCCATGGCGCGTATGTCCACCGTGAAGTTCACCTGCAAAGATCACCACACTCCAAAAGCTTCAGCAGAGCAGCTTAGCTAGCTGAAAGCAACATCACCAGCAACGATCAAGCTGAATAATAATATATTACCTGGCCTGGTATGACGTTGCTGGCGCTGGGCCATGTCAGGAGCTCGCCGACGGTGCAGACGAGTCCGGCAAGGGATTCCTCCGTGAAGCAGCCGCATTCCTCGTCGTAGGTGAGGAACTTGTTGGGTTCTTTGCAGAGTGTCTCCAGTGTCAGGACGAGCTCTGCAGCTGCAACCATCGGATCACGGCGCAATTTCATTGGAACCGTGCCAGCATGGCCTTGTGAGCCATTTATAATTACCTAAAGAAACCAGAAAATTGCTAAGCAATGGCAGTTGAGCGATTATATTTGGCCTACTGTGGGCATCAAGATTGAAAACTAGTTTAATTAATTAGTTTTGGTAGGGTAAGGAAGCACTGGTCATGTTAAAATCACACTGAAAGTAACGGAATTTGGATAATTCGGAACAATATCAAACATCAACTTTGGTGATCTTATATCTTGAATAACTAAGCCAGCTAAGTTGGTACTAGTACTGTTTTATTAAATAAAGCTCATGGTATAACATTTTATTTGATTAGCAATTACGAACTCTATGCTGCTGCGGTCTTTCAAAATAGTTTGTTAAACGAGATTCTTGTGAACTACTAATAAAGTTCTTCAGTTGTCCACTGATTACTAGTACCTGACCTTGGTGTTGACTTTGAGCACTGACATTATTTGCTAAAGAATGACCAGCAATGCAGTTCCTTACTTGATTGTTTACTTGCTCCTGGTCATTTTAAAGAGCATGCCAATTGTTTGGAAAAGTTGGTCTAAATTTACTACACAATGCTACCTGATCATGTTTTAGTTTTATTTTCAGAAAGGAGTCATATTTTTGTTTTGGCTGACATAGTTCTTTTAAGTGCCACTACTTACTTTTGACAAAAATTGTATAAACTAGAAAGTGATTGCACCTTTAATCGCGTCTGTCCTGCAATTCCTTTTACAACACCAAGCGGATAACGAAGGGCTTCCAGGACAGGCCCTTGTTCCATGTGAACCTAACCAAAATAATAATAAAAAAGAATGGTAAATGCTAAATTTCTTATATCTGTTATGCACCTAGATGAAAATAATGAAGCGTCTTCTATACCTCGACATAACTCCCGACAGACTCCGGGCTGTATCTTACTTCACCAAGAGCATTAGCAGTGCCCTCAAGAGAATTCAGCTTTAGAACATCTTGAACTGTTGTGCCGCTGAAGAAGTTGAATGCAAAATATACGCTGAATCAGCAAACAATTTCAAAAAATAACTTGGTTGGTTTATGCGAAAAAAGACAACCTCTTGTCAGATACTTGCAAAATTGATTCAGGTAGTGTACCAGCTACAGCGGCGCTTCCCAGAAAAGTTGTTTGGAATCTAACACCCTCCTCATCGCTGAATGCAATCACCTAAGGTTTACCAGGCAACAGTGAGACCCAACAGCTTTATGAATTATGGATATCAGAATAAGGTATGGGCTCTTCTCTACATAAGCAGGGAAACAACTAACCGAGTAAAGAGACCTTGTATAATGGATTCATCCTGGATTAAATATGTATATAACTGTAGTCTTTCTGATAATATATTATGATAGCGTCCCATACACGTTCTTTGAAACCTACTATGCTAATTTAAAGCAACAAGAGATCGATGACGTGGACGACACATACAAAGATACTAGTAAAATACACAAGACAGGGACAAGTTATGTGCAGATAATTGTCTTATTTGTAGGACACATGTGACTCATCATGCAACTAGGAATTGGACAGCGACTAGTGTAACCCAATACAAAAATTCTTGTGAAAGAAACAAACTATGATGATAAAGTAGTAACATACTAGCACACTGAAAGCACTTTATCTAACCTCTACTGGTTTAGTAAGTCTCTGAAGTCTCCCAGTAACTTTCAAAACCTTCAAAGCAGATATTGCACAGATAATACCCAAAGCTCCGTCATACATGCCAGCATCAATAACAGTGTCCTGTTTTTTTTTAGAAAAAAAGAAGATATCATTTTTTTCAGTGATTCTATTTAACTATCAGATTTGTGGCAGCATGAAAAAAATATAATTATTACTCACCATGTGAGATCCGATCAACAAGGCATCCTTGGTTGAGTTGGTCGGTTCAAATCGACCATGAATGTTGCCCATTTGATCAACCCATCTTCATATTAGGCAGAAATTGGTCAGCTAAGGTCAAAGTTTTGGAAAATGACTGCAGTATAAACAAGAGAAGAAAATCTACGTGGTAAGTCCAGCATCTTTCATCCAGCTGATAATGACAGCAGAGGCTCTGATAGAGGCAGGACTCAAAAATGTCCTCTCAAGGTAACCTTCCCCATCAGATATCTGATTCACACAAAACAACGCCGTGTTAGGACTGCAAAGCTAAACTGTTAGGCAATAGAGTAAAAATAAGGTGCAGCACGGATCTTTGAAACCAGGATTTTGTTCTGTTTATATATATTTAATATTTCAACTGGAGAACGTGAAAATTGAGCAAACCTTCATAGCGTAAGGTCATCTCGCCCGAATACAGGGGATGGATATGATTCTTTGGAATGACCAATAAACATAACTAATAGAGAAAAGGAACAAAGCCTTACAAAAGTTTGATGCTTTAACGCCTAGCAAAATAAAATTCACCCCAAAAAAGAAGAGATGCTAAGCCTAGTATATATTTGCAATCTTTCTGCATAATTTTCGAGTGGCCAGCAGCCAGCTGTCTTGATATGGTCTGTACTGGTAAGATATACAAAATGAAATCGTATTCTCTCCGAGGAAAGAGTGAAATCATTGCATCTATCCTAAAAATGAAATTTACACTGTTCATCTAATGAACAAAGAAGTGTACACACATGAACCCCACATATATCTTTTTTAACCCATATATGGTAATTTGGGTGTCAATAGCTGTCGACATATAACACCAAGAATTAATTTCTATTTCCAAATACGAAGCTATCTGAATTAGCAACAAACATGCAGGAGCCCAAACAATCTATACATATCCGGACGAGATTCCCCGTATCCCTGGCTTAAAAAGTGGATCAAAGAACTGAATATTCCAACGACATGAAGAATCTGACCTTGCCAAGTTCTTTGAGCCTGAGAACCGTCTCATCCCTGAGGATCTCCCTGTAGAGCCCATCTCCTCCCAGCTCCAATCCATCTAACAATCAGACACCACAAAAAAAAAAAACCATCCATCACAAACTCTCCAACACAAACAAACAAAATCATAAAGAAGAAGCATTTTTTGATAGATGGCAATGAAGTGAATCATCCAAGAACCAAGACCCACCCAAGATTGGAAGGAGGGAGGCGAGGAGGAGGAAGATGGCGTAGGCGGAGAGGATGAGGAGGTGGATAGATGGGTGGCGCCTGGGGCAGGAGAGGAGGAGAGCCATGGCCACTTTTGTGTTGTGCTTGTGTGTGTGTGGCCTCTCTGGCTCTTCCCTTCCCACAGCGGGTGTGGCTGTGGCTCATGGCGGCTGCTTTTATAGGACCCCTCAATTTCCCACGAGAGCCCGTGAGGCCCTCAGCTGAGCTCATTCGAGGTCGCGTGATTTTATTGCTGACACGTGGATCCGATAAATTCTGAATTTACATATTAGTGATAATGGTAATATTTTTAAGAGTGTTCTTGGTAAATTGGTTATAAGAGGTGGGATTGGAAAAGAAAAATGGATTAATGGCTTAGGATTAAATGAGGTGTGAAGAATAGATGGTAAGGATGTAATATCATCCTTTGGAGAATGGGATATTATTTTTTCATCCCATTTGACAAAGGTAGAGGATCTCAAGTGAGCTTTCCTATTAAATCTGCTATCGTAAAACCTTTTTAAAATATACTCTCTTTTATACTAGATTTATTTTAATGGGACGAAAAAAATATGCATGGTATGATTGTTGCTGCCGCCGGCCTGGCTGAACGGATCCAGATTTGGGAGAAATGGTGAGAGCAAAGGGAAAAAAGAAAAGAAAAGGAGCGAACGGAACGGATTCCGTTTGGCAACGGAACTGCCCTGCATCACGGGTCCCTGAGCTGACGGCCTTTCTGGACAGATCGTCTACACCGTCGATGTAGGACACGTGTACGGGCGGATGACCGGACGCCACGCAGGTGTGTGCATTGCACACACACACACGGGACAAAACTCAAAAAGTAGAAGAAATCCACACAAGTCGATCGTAGTGAAAGATAAAAGGAGTGGCGCGCAGAGAATCTGGTGGTCGCAAAACGGTGGCCGTCGCTATCCAGCCGAACAGAATCTGGAATCCAGCGAGTCCCCCAACAACAACAACAACCCAGCAATCGACCTACCCAGGTAGCTTCGGTAACGTCACTGACAAGTGGGCCCACGAGGGAGGGGTGGACGCCGTGGTGCATGCAACTAGCTTAGCCAAAGTGATCGAGAGATGGACGTGTTGGGGTTTGATTCTGCCGCTCACCTGGCTGGTGCGCGAGGAGAAAAGGCGCTTTACTAGTGTGGGTGGTCAACAGTTTCCCAATACTCTTCCTAATACGAGTTTTAAGAAGTTTTGCATTAAAAAAAATCATTCCAATAGTAGATCTAAATCACCTTTCCAATCCGGTATATTTTGCTCTCGACTTGTAGGGAAGAGACTTAGCGCCCAATCCTTCGATCGCATGCATTTCACGCACCCTGGGTGAAAATTTTCCTACCAAATTCTTCTTTGTGCGTTTGTCCGACTGTGAGTTGATCCATCACGCCACCAGCCTCATCTTCCCTGCAGCTGTCTAGAAAGCAGCCATGGCTCCCCCAGCATCGACATTTTTTACTCAGCGGCGGTGCCAGCCCCATCTCCACCCCAATTGGGCGGACCTTCGTCGGCGCTCCCCCAACACCACCACCGACTCGATTCGGCCGTCGCCCCGATTCACCTCTAATCATCCCTCGACCCTACCGCGTCCCGCAGCACAGCCTGTCCCTCGTGTCAGACTGGCGCTACGCTGTCTCAGGCTCAATCTCAATGCGGTAAAATAATCGAATCCTAGAATTCCTATTCCAAAATTTTTGGGGCTCTTTCAAAATTTTTTGGGACTCTTAGGTACTATTGCACCTAGTATATCGAAATTTTCTTCATCTTACTATTCCGGCCGCCACCCGGTGCCCTCCGATAATGTGCAGGCGACAAAGGCCCATGCGACTAGCCGGCAACAACTGGAGATGCTCAATCGCTGGGCTTCATTGAATCATCGTGCACCTCGGCCGGAGTCGATTTATGGACAAATTGGTCTCTGGGCGGTGATGCCCAGATGAAGAGGAGTTCATCCGTCGAAACAATTTGCCATCGACTCGTTCAGCAGTGCAGGTCAATGATCCCAAACTACTTGCAGTATTGCTCAAACTTGCTCTAGGTAGGTTTAGTGGCATTCAAAGATTTATTCCTGTCCATTAATAAGATAGTTGTTTTCTCCCTTCTCCACAATATACGACGGACGAAAAATGGACCCCTGTATGTTTTAAGTATTTTCAACTTTGGATGATTAAGTGCTCTTGGTCAGTGTTTTTTTGGTGCAATTCAATGATGGAACATGGCTGTTCGTTGGCTTGCTTTTACTGAAAACTGATTGTTGCTGCTGCTCAAATCTGGAGCTTGCTGTTGCTGAGTACTGCTTGGTGCTGGTACTGGAAATTTGTTGTTTGCTGGCTGATGAAAACTGCTGTTCTTTGCCGCTAAAAACAGCTGCTTGCTAGTACTGAAAAAAATTTCATGTTGTTAACACCATTCACACTAAAAAAAGCTGAAATTTTTTTTTCTGGGTTGACACCCCCACTGTTGATGATTGCAGAACCAATATTTTTCCATATAAAATACAGGAGATCGTGGTAATAATCAAGTGAAATATCATTTTGGGATAAATACTCAGATGGTAGCTGAAGCCAATAGAAACATTGTTCAATGCTTGAATTGTCAGTTATGATGTTAAGGAGATTGATCATTGAATATCCTGAAGGGAGACGGGGGGAGGATGCAACACGCGTGAGCGTGAGTGGAGGAGAGGAATGACGATTATGTTGGTAGTTGTCCATGTGGCCCACTTTTTTATTTTGGGGATTGAATTTTGGGTATCTCTTGAAGATAAAGATAAAGCTACACTCATACCTTAAATTCTTATTAGAGATCTTAAAAAATGATTTAGGAGATTGAATTTTGGGTGGCTGTTGGTAATACTCTAACCATGAACTTATTTACCGATTAAAATAAGGTACAGATCTATTTAATTTGGTATATAAATAGTTTTATTACGAGTTACTAGTCAGTTACATCAAACATTCAGATTGATAGGTGACTGTGACGGGCCAAGGGCCTTGGGCTGAATCCGAGGACGGATTAGGACAGATGAACCCACAAGTTTTTCTCTGCTCGATCGGCCACCACTCGCATGTATGGTTTATGATGTCATGCTTGCATAAAGTTGAATGAACCGATATAATGTACTATTATATACTCTCTATATCTATACTAACATAAAAAGGAACTGAACACTTCACTTCTTTTTTATGTGCACTAAAAAAAAAACGCACCCAAAACATCCGCAGCCCTTTTCCAGCCATTCGATGTTTCATCCGATGGCTCCAAAAAGGTTGTAGGTTGATGTGTCTTGTAATGCTACGGTGAAATCACCGGATGCCACGCGAGTGAATCGCAGCCGCGCAACCCGCAACCGCCGTTTCCCGTGGCTCGTCTCTGCTGCCTTCGCATCTGCCGCTGCCGCTACCCGCAACCAACGTCGTCGGCCCGCCCACAAGGCCACGACCCTTCCAGCCTTCCTCCTCTTATCACCCGCCGCGACAAGATTCAGGTGATTTTTCTAACTGCGCTACTGAAACTGAATGTTTTACCTGTAAACCATATAATGATAAATTGTTCACCGTGCTAATTTGGGATACTACTCCCTTTCCACTGCTCCTCTTATCGATATTAAAGCTCACTCCATTTATGAGATGTGACATTGCATGCAGATTGTTGGCCATTAGTTTGGTTGATTTAGAATTTGTATCTGGCTGCAACGGAGTTGCTGTGGTTCTTAGATCATCGTGGTGATAAACGCATATACTCCCCCGTTCTAAAATATAAGTATTTTTGAACTTCAACAGTTTTCGAGATGTTAGTTTGATCAATAATATCTATGAATAAAAAGAAGAGTTGCATATTATGATAGTTTGTTTAATAATAAATCTAGTAACATAAATTTTACATGATTGATCTTTTCTATTTTTTTTGCTATTAATAGTCAAAGTTAAAAATGTTTGCCTTAGCACTATTCTAAAGTGTTTATATTTTAGGACGGATGGAGTAGATCAAATTCTCTTTATGCACTAATTGCTAATTTTGCTTTGAAGCTTTGGTGTGCTGGGACCAGGGAGTCACTGTATTTTCTTTCAACATTCTAAATCAGGTAAACCTAACTTTTATCTCTCTGTCATCAACAGTTTATTTGTTTTGTCGCAACCCCTTCTGTAGATGTCTGACAATGACAAGTTTTAGTTGTTTGATGTATAGTGAGTGAGTTGGATTTTTTTTCTGTTCTGAATTGATTGGAAAATAATGTATGCATATTACAATTTTACGTCAATGGAGAAAACATGGATTGCTAATTTGTTATTGATATGTGCAAGCTAAAGAGTACTATCAGATCGCTGCAGAGTATGAAGGGAGTCATTAGCTTGAATTGATGAACTTGGCAATATGTTCACAAGCTTGGATCCTAGTGACTCCATTGTGATGGCCAAAGCTTTCCCCCACGTGAGGACGTCCAGATTGCATACAAGAGGAGAATAAAGCTCAAGAAGGGTGACTTTGCTGATGAGAACTCGGCACTGACAGAATCTGATATTGAAAAACATCTGTTGTTGACTTGATTTTGGCTACACATCTAACATAGTCAGTGAGACGGCCCCTGCTTGAAAAACACTCCAGGTGAATTATACAATAGAAACAATAGTTTGATATCAAACATCATATGGTTTCTTATTATCTGATTATCAAATTGCAAATATGATTTAGGAAAAGGAATTGTTTGGTTCGAATATACTCAATGGCCAATTGTAGGGACGTCAGACAATCAAGTTAATCACTGATTCGTTTATCAGCCTTGATTTTTCCAAATGTTACGTACCTAATACTACCATAGTTTATATATATTATAAATTACTTTTAGCATGATGCACAACATACCAGCTTTTGTACTCCACCAAATTTATTAATGCATCAATGAGGTAAAGAACATGCTCTTATTTTTCAGATTCCAGCGGCATTTGGAACTGGTGAGATCTGAAGAAACCAACCTGGACACTGCCTGGAGGAAACATTGGGATCAACCGACGAGCGTGTTCCATATAATGCACCTCTCATTCAGTTCTGTTATTGGATGGGAGGAGACCGTGATGGTAAGCAAGGGATGGATCTTCGAAGGCTTGGCTTCAGTGCTGTCTTCAAGCACATCCTGGAGAAGGATATCAGAAACCTCCACGTCCTCCAACAGATGTACAACGAGTGGTCATTCTCTTCGAAGTCACGATCAATCTGGTCAAGATGGTTTTCGCCAATGGTGACCCTGGCATCGAGGCCCTCCTTGTATCTGGGGAGCTATTGGTCTCTGGGAGAGAAGCTGAGGGCCAATTATGAGATACTTGTGTTGGTGAACCAAATAGATCCGTGCGTCGACTAGTGAAAGAACAATGTAGTCTAGTGGTTGTAGTGACCTAAGTAGCACCCCAAACCCAAAGTTCTGAGTTTAAATCTCTGTATGAGCGAATTTCAGATTGGTTTATTTGAGGGTTAAATTCCCTGTTTGATAGGCTAAGTTCCTAATTTAAAAAATGTTGTATATATCCAGTTGGATGTAGAGATTGGGTAAAAATAACCTTCTCCTAAAATAATAGTAACTAGCATGGTGACCCGCGCAAATTGCGCGGCTAGCATCTTTATGTTTTCTCTCGTATAATAGCATATATATTTTTTTATTATATTATTAAAAATATCTTAAAATAATAACATAATTTAGATTTTGTACTAACTTTACCAAACTATCAATGTATAATATTCATATTGTATTGTATATATGTGATAGTTATTAATTATTTTTAATACCAAATTTTAAGTTATTTCTCAATTATATTTCTATATGGACTCTAACTCTTCTTCTAATATTTTTTATTTTTTTAATTCTAAATTTTTATTATTAAATTATATTTCTATATGAACTCTATAGTCTTCTTCCAATATTCCTTATTTTTTTAATTTCGAATTTTTGGTTATTTCTAAATTGTATTTCTTTATGGACTCCAACATCTACTTTTAATTTTCTTATTTATTTAATTCCGAATTTTCATTAGTTCTATTGTATACCGATATGGACTCTAGTCTTCTCTTTCCATATTCCTTATTTTTAATTCCGAATTTCAGCTATTTTTAAATTGTATTCCTATATGGACTCTATTTTTTCTTTTTTTTCGATTAATATGAGAATTTCTATACCATGAGAGCGAACGTGGAGGCTTCTTACACATTGGAACGAAAACGATGATACTTCCATGAGCAACTAAGATGTTGTATTGTCACTGAATGATTCCTTTGGCCACTTTGACCTTCAGGTTACTGGACACAAGGATCTTTTTGAAGGGGATCTCTACGTGAAGGCGGAAGCAGCGCCTTCACGTCCATGATGCTTACCCACCCACTCTGCGTCGGCAAACCCTACACGAGAAACGAATCAACGATCTGAACTACCATGTCAATGTCCATGCCGGCTGCAGAGCTGGTGAAGCTGAACCTGACCATATGAAGGGCATTGCTGCCAGTATGTAGAACACCGGTTAAGTGAGCTATGAACCATGAAGTGCCTGAATTCACACAGTTTTCTATTTATACCATACACCATAAGAGGCCATTCGAAGCAAGAAAATGGGGTGAGGCATGGTGACCACTGAAGGTATTGTGGTCACTGAAGGCATGGTGAGCGCTGAAGGTAAGAGATAGGCTGACAGGATGATCGGTTGGTTCGGTGGTGGGCGGCATATAAGTAAATAAAATTGACTTGTGTTGCAGAAGAGATGCAATCAGGCGTAGGATTATGTCAAACCTTATTGTTAGTTTAGAAATAGAATTGTATTAATACAAGGAACTTTCTTTACTATTATGAATTATTATACTTATTATCTGATATTTGAGGCTTTGGTTGGATGAATGTGTTTTCTGGAAGATGATATGTTAATGCTCTCAACGTGCATTGCACGTATTGCTAGTCTACTCAAGTGCGGAGGCGCGGAGCCAATTTTTCTAGATTTTTACCATCTGAATTTATTCCCATTAGTTGATTCTCATAATCTAAAATTACTCAAACTGTCCCTAATCCCATCAACCACAACATGCTAAGGCCTTCTTCGAAGTAACTTTTTTCGGAGAGAATGGAATGGTTCCTGTAAAGGTGTTGTTACAACATTTGAAAAGTGGTACTTTTACTTTATTCAATTCATACATAATTACCAATAGGGGGACAAAGGTTGATTTCACGACGCACAAAATCAGCTAATGTTAGCAATCGTTTGGGTAATTAATAAGCACCGGTGGTGTGATGTGGAGCCATATGCCATCAATTTCAAAACTTTGGCGTTCACAAATATATCACTTAAATCTTGTTGTTCACAAATATTACTTATGCATGTGCACTTTTAATATGATTTTATTGTTGATATCAGTTCTTCTGCCGTTGATTTCGGCACTTTAAATGCACGATAAGAAGGCACATGAATGTGAGTATAGTGTGCGTGTATGCATGCATCTTTCACCTAATTAATAAACAAAACATGAAACACGCGGGTTGGACGTACGTGGCGTCAGATGGGCACCTGAAAACCCTCACGAGTGTGGATGATGGATTAAAGCATTATTAGTCAGGTGGTTAGCTCTGATGATCTGCTGCTTACATATGCAAAATCTGCTTAATTAGTTACTATATATAATCAAATCGATCGGGTTCTTTACATTTATTCTCTTCATTAATTTATCTTTTCCAAAAAGAATCATTTGCATATATGCCATCACTAAAATCGATCGATGTGTGCTGTGCTGATTGAAGTTTCTTCGATGAATGGTTCAATAGTACATAAACTA
This sequence comes from Oryza punctata, assembly GCA_000573905.2. Taxonomy (NCBI): domain Eukaryota; kingdom Viridiplantae; phylum Streptophyta; class Magnoliopsida; order Poales; family Poaceae; genus Oryza; species Oryza punctata. The sequence continues at coordinate 34,294,669 of CM002493.2, forward strand.
TCATTGGTGCCGATTGGGAACCGGCTATAGGTGCCGGTTTTCCAACCGGCACCTATTGATTGGCACCAATACATGTAATCGATACCTATGTCAAAAATATAACCGGCACCTTTAGTTTTGTTCGAGCCAAAAAAAAAAGAGCCGGCTCGAATCGAGCCGAACTCACCGCTGCCCGTGAGGTGCCCGCCACGGGCCGCCGCCGCTCCGCCGGGCCGCCGCTCCGCTGGGCCACCGCCGCTCCGGGCCGCCACCACTCCGCCGAGCCGCTGCCGCCCGTCCGCCGCCGCTCAGCCGAGCCGCCGCTCCGCCCGGCCGCCGCCACTCCGCCGAGCCGCTGCCGCCTGGCCGCCAGCCGCTCCGCCGGGCCGCCGCCGAGAGGCAGGCGAGAGAGCGAGCAAGAGAGAGGCGACGAGCGAGAGAGAGACAGAGGGAGAGAGAGGCAAGAGAGAGAGAGGCGAGAGATGGATAAGGACGGGAGATACGGATAAGGCCGGCGCTTGCGGCTCGGCTCGGCTCGTATAGGTGCCGGTTTTTTTAAAACCGGCACCTATAATTTATTATAGGTGACGGTTTTTAATAAACCGACACCTATAATAAATTATAGGTGCCAGTTTTTCCTTAAAAACCGACACCTATAGTGTAGGTGTCGATTTTTTATTAGAACCGGTACCTATAGTTGTTTAAAGGTGTCGGTTCTATGTGTTTTCAGCTCGTGGAAGAGGAAAAAATACTATAGGTATCGGTTTTACTTGTTCTGGCACCTATAGTGCCGATCTTTTTTGTAGTAGTGGTTGAAGTGTAGAGTAGTCATGATAATCTATACGATTGAGTAATTAAGAGTCTCTGATAATTAGCAGCAAAAGGTGATATTAGTATGCTTCCACGCAAGAATTGCACTGCATGCATATACCCTAATGGAGCAAAAGTCCCAACTAGGCGCAAGTTAGTATTGTACTATGTATGGCCAACGGTTAAGAATGCACCGTACTGATAGATGACACGCTCTACTACTACTAAAAAAAATTGTTTTTTAGGTGGTTAGAATGGGGTTTTGCAGTTTTTTAGGCGGTTAGAATGGGGTTTTGCGGGTGGCCCGACTCCTCGTCTGCGATTAAAGGCAATTTTCACAAGAGGATCTTCACCGACTAGTGAAAAATCGACAATCTTCACAAACGGATCTTCACCGCTTGTGAAAAATTAATTTTCGCAAGCGGCTAGGTTAAACCAATTGTCAGCGACAATCAATTTTCACAAGCGGCTTGGTTAAGCCAACAACCAACGAAAATCAATTTTCACAAGCGGCTAGGTTAAGTCAACGGCTAGTGAAAATCAATTTTCCAAAACAACTAGGTTAATCCAACCGCCAGCAAAAATACTATCCATTGCACATCCCACATCTTTTTTTGCTTGCAATTTCTCAAACATATGAACATGCAAGCATCAATCTATTGCACATCAACAACAATGAACATGCAAGCATCGATTAATTGCACATCAACAACAGTTCAACATGAACAAAGAAGAGCATAACACATCACAAAAACGACTCATTGCAAAACTCATCGCATCATTACCGAGCACCAGGTTTGGATCCACCACCGTTGCCATCATCGATTGATCCACCTTCGTTGCCGACGGAACATGGGCACGCCGTTCGCCGGATCCGTGACCTAGGGACCCGAGGCCGCCGGATCCACCGTCGAGACGAAGCACCCACCGCGCTCCGCCTGGATCCGCACGCGCCGCCTTGATCCGGTGTCGGGATGAGCCCATGCCTTCGCCTTGCAGCTCGTCGCTGTCGCTGAGCCCCACTGAGCCTTGCTTGGATTTTCCGCTGAGCCCCATCGAGCCGAGCCTGGATCCGCTCGTGCTCCGCCACCTCGTCTGCCGCCACCATAAACGATCTCCCCTCACTTGCGCTGACGAGGGTCGGCATTGCAACCGACGACCGCCATCGCCAAGGACCGCCACCACCATGCCCCCTAGAACTGGTAGTCCCGAGCATCGCCGCTTGTCACGCCCCGATCCGGTCCCAGACGGGGACTAGAACGGACGCTCCAAATTAACCTGTCAACCGATACCAGTCCCAGGAAACAGTGCTGGTATCACAGGAAGATAGAATATCACAGCAACAGAAGTCTCTTATTATAGAGTAGGATTACAGTCATGTTGGGCTGCGGACAGATCCCGAGCTCACAACTGCATTACAAAAGGGAAAGCGGAAGCCAAGACTTGGACCATTCATCACAGGCGCGACTTGGGAACTAGGCCGAAACCCTAAAACTCATCGTAGCCGACTTGTTCCTGGAAGAACTCCTCATCAGCGGGATCCACTTCATCTTCTTCAGCAACTGGGGGGGAATTATTTATATAGAGCAAGGGTGAGTACGGGAGTACTCAGCAAGTCATGGGAATTAAGTGTTTAATGCAGGCTTCAAAGGAAAGGCTGTTGTTTTTCCAATTGATTTTAGTTAAACTCCTTTTTGAAACAGCTAAGTGAGTGCTTCTCAAACGACACGGATGAGACAGTGCGTCTCGTCCGGTCAGAGTATGTGCAATGCATCAGTCTTTGAACAGTTCAAGATTGGCACCCGGCCAACAGATTCCAAACGGCCACCCGGGCCTGGCTGATCCCGTCAGCCGCAAGTTTTCCAAACATCGAATCCCATTCCACAACATCAATCTTCACAAGCAGTAGTCAAACAAAACTACGCTAGGAATCACCTTACATCCGCCCATGACCGTGGGCACGGCTGTTCGAACAGTTTGTTAACCTCTGCAGAGGGGGTACACTTTACCCACACGACATTACTAACCCGGATCACCCAGCTTGTGCGGATTGGCCACGTCTGGAGACCTTAAGGCTTTCATGACAAGGCATTTCGAAAGCCGGTCCAGGTTTACCATATGCCAACGAGAGGGGTCCCAGACCAACACCAGGTTAGGTCCCAGACCATACTGTGCCAGGAAACCCGGGGGTTCTCCCCGACACCACCCCGTAGAATCCACATGTCTCTTGGCATCATGGCTCCCCTGATTAGCTAATTACTCTGCTAGGGGCGTCCCATTTCACCCATGTGGTCGCACTTGTCTTATGTTCGGATGAAATTCCAAGGGAAACGGTCCTTAAGCGCAAGAGCGGGAAACCGTACTCCCGGTACGTTCCCCGGTCTGCAGTTTTTGGAAAATTCATTTGGTTCGCAAACACCGACCCAGGTGTCGGGTTTTCCCAAGTCTTTTTGTAAAACCCCAAGTTTTACCCATCGTTGGATATTTTAAATTTTGAGGGGAGGTGTTCCGATGATGCGTGCCCGAAGGCCCGTGCATCGAAACACGACAGTCAACAAAGGAGGTTTAAGTGTTCAATAATTCATGGAGGGTAAAATGCAGCAACAGGGATTTGGGCCGGCAGGCTATCTCGCAAGTCGCGACCGAACTATTAGTGTTAATCCTATTCATGCATTATTTGCAAAAAGAAATACTTAAATTTAATTTATAGGTGCAAGATGATCAAAGGTGACTTGCCTTGCTTGAGATCTTGAGCTTGATCCTCGAAATCCGCACACCGCGAGTCTTCGGGCTCCAATACTATACGTGAAACGAGAAAGACTCAATAAACAGCGAAAAGAAAGCTCTAATAGAGACCAATAAGTGTGCCATTAGATAGATCTCAAGATTTGAGAATTTTTGGAAGTTGAACGGAGTCAAACGAATGAACGGTTGGAAAGATATTGAATTTCTAAGATTATTTGATTTTCTGTCTAAAGGAAAAAGGATTTATTTAAAACCCTTTTGAAAAGAAAAAAGGGAGGAGGGAGTTTAGACTTCCCTCGGGCGGCTTGGGCGCGGCCCGAGAGGTGAGGCACGGCTCGGCCGAGCAATTGCGCTGGCGCGCCCGCAGGGGGGCGGCCCAGCCGTGTGGGGCGGCCCAGCGGCGAGCGGCGGGAGGCCAAGGCGGAGGGGAGCAGGCCGAACGGGCCGTGCGGCGGCCCAAGGCGGGGCTGGAGAGAAAACCGAGGGGGGGGGGAGAAACCGGTCAAAGGGGGGTGGGGCCCACAGTGGGTCCCACGGAGGCCTTCTGTTTCTCTTCTTCCTCCTTCTTCTCCATTCTTCTCTATTCTTCTTCTTCTCTCGTTTTCTTCTCCTCCTTCTCTTTCTTCTTGCCCTTACTCCGGTGGTCCGGGACGGAGGGAGAGGGAAGGGCGCGGTGGCGCGGTGGGGGCGGCGCTGAGCCTGGCCGGGCGGGCTCGGCAGCGGCGCGAGAGGTAGGGGGGCACGGCCGTGGCGTCGCGCACGGCGCGGCCGGCCTACGGCGAGCGGAACTACGCGGCGGCGGCGGCGGCGGCTGCGACCTACGAAGGAGAGAAGAGGAGATGGGGGGGCGGCGAGGTGGTTACCGCGAGGGGAGCGGAGATGCCGAGTCGGGGAAGTGGAGGAGGATGGCGCGGCCGACGGCGAGCTCCGCGGCGCGCGCGTCCACGGCGGTGACCGGAGGAGGGCGGCGGCGACGCGGAGGTGAGCGACGGCGAGGTGAGTGGGAGCGGTGGCGGTGTGGATGTTCTTGGTGGGAGGGGGGAGAATGGGGGGGGGGGAATTTGTAGTGTGTGGGGGGGAAATGTCGATTTGGGAACCGACATGGAGGTGGTCAAGGGGGACGAGCTGGCGCTGGCGCTCGCGGCAGAGGAGGATGACGCTGGCGGTGGGGAGAAGGGAAAAAGGAAGAAGGGGAAGAAAAGCTGTGTCTCGCCATTTTGGGGAAAAAGGAAGGGAGGGGAGAGGGGCGACGAGGCAGAGGGAGGAGGGGGCTCTGCCTCCCCATTCTTGGGAGCAGAGGCGGCAGAAGCGGCAGAGGCGTCCGGCCGGTCGGCCACCACGGCGCGCGCACAGGGAGAGAGAAAGTAGAGAGAGCGAGAACTCTCTCTCTCGGCAAGAGAGAGGGAGATGGCGGCTGGGAGGGGAGAATGGGCCGAGGGAGAGGGGAAATCGGCCCGCGAACGTAAGGGAGGCAAAATGGACTTTCTGCAGAAAACTGTTTTGGAAGAGATTTGAATTGGATTCGGATTTGATTTTTGGAATGAGAATTGGACAGCGGGTAATGAGATCTCGGCACACACACGCGTAGACAAGAACGAAAATAAAATCCAAGATTTTCGGAATTTAGGTTTTTAGAAGATAGGTTTTTCCCTACTAACTAACACCGCGACGGAACGGGCGTTACACCGCTGCCGGTCGTCTTCCCGCTCAACCTCGTCTTCGAGCCGTTCGCTTTCTCCGGCTAGTCCGATCGACCAGCGGAGTGCTCGAGGTCGCCAGATCCAGCCGATGGCCTTGGCCTCGCCATTGGCCATGTGGCGGCGGTTGTAGGATCGAGATGTCAACTAGAGGGGGGTGAATAGGAAATTTAAAATTAAATGACACCTAATCAAAACTAACCTAAGTTGCCAGGCTTGGTGAGGGACAAACTTAACTAAGCAACTAAGTTATGTTTTGCAATCCTAGGGTGATATGGGCTCAAATATGTCTCTATAAAAGTAAATTGCACAAATGTAAATGCAATAAGTAAATGAGACAAGAGACAAGAAATTTTTCACCCGAGGTTTGGAAACTCGCCGGTTTCCTACTCCCCGTTGAGGCGAGCCCAACTTCACCGATCAAAACCACGAAGCCACCGCATGCCCCTTCGTCAAGGGGTAGGCAAGGTGGGAGCCAGCCCACAAAGCGGACTACCCAAGCCTCAATCACTAGGGGTAGTTCTTCCTTCACTCCAAAGGTGGTGAACTCCAAACCACTCACAACCGGCGTCGAACCTTCTCCACAAACTCCTTGGAGAGGTCATCGGGAAACACCTCCATAAGCCGTTTAGGAGGTGGCAACCTCTAAGAGTAACAAGCGATGACCCAACTCGGAGATGATTAAGTACCACACTAGTTCTACAATGAAGCAATGCAATTGACTCTTGGCTAATCAACCCTCAAACACACCAAATGGATGAACACAAGCACTAGAGAGTGTGAGAGAGTATGTAAGGGGCGTATGCAAAGGGGATCCTATTTGTCTCTGCGTTGATGAAAACAGTAGGATCCATGTCTCCGATCGGACCCAAGAAGAAATGATTCGGCTCATTCAACCTTGGGATAGCTATCTGATGGGTTAAGTGCTACAGAATTAAGAAGAAGGCGGATTAAAAGAGATGGAAAAGAAAAACAAGGCAAAAATACGGGGTTGAGCCGATGAGAAAGATTGACAGATGGAAAGAACATACCTTAGGGAATTCCGCAGGAGTTGCGCTTGATGGGCTTGAGGAAGCCGCCATTGCTAGAGGTTGGGAAATCGTCGCCGGAGAAGGGATCACCGAGGGAGTTGCCAGAGTCGCCAAGGGTTTCGCTGGAGAGAGAGCGTGAAAAGTGGTGTGCTTAGGCGGTGAAAAGTGAAGATGACGGCTTGAAAAAATTTGAGCGGTGGTTACTATTTAAGAGCACACGGTTAACGGCCAAGGGATAGAAAACCCTAGATTTTTGGGGAGATAAAAGAGGCGAATCCGCAACATTAAATAATATAGAGGACTTGGGGGGCATGTGTTAACGACCAAATTTGGTAAAGCATGGATCGGATTTGGAGTTAAAGCCAAAGTAGATTTGAAGGAGATGCGATATTTCCGAGAAACAGAGCACGCATCGGCTAGGAGACTGTATCGGCTTATGCCGAGTCGGACACGGTTAGCCGATACAACCGATATGGACAAGATTGATCTCGAAGTCATTGTCGGATTCAATTAAGGAGCTTCAATGGTATTGCATAGAGTCCGAGACAGGTAATTATATCTATTAATTAGGATATTTTAGTTTCCTTATATATATTTTCGGTAAGAGCCCGCCTAAGGGACTTGTTTGTCGGTTAGAGTTGTAATAGAAAGTGTGAGTCGTGTCCGATATGGACATATTATGTATTTTGGGTATAAATATGTTCCCGAGACCTTGTAAATAATTAACACATGTTCAATATACTTTCGGTGCATCGCCAAACCTTTTCTTATTTACTTTTCGACTAGTTCTTGCTTTCGAGTTGGGCTGCATCGGCTTCGATCTCTGACAAGAGGTAAAGCTTGTTATGGCGGTTTGCGTTCTCGGGATTAGTGCTTACATCTTTATGACACTAATCTTGTTTAGGTAAACTGTCGAGTTATCATATGCATTATATAATCTAGATTGATGATGTTCTCTCGACAACAGCTAGATTATCTTGTCGGTTTAGATTATATAATGTATCCACCATCTCGAGAAGGCTTTCATTGGCTTGGTTGTCTAGATATTGTGTTTCTCTTTATACTTAGTGCTGCATCAATTAGGTTTGACCTACTAAGTCGTATTTAGAACGTTTCAGCCGATCTTACATGATATATCTGTTTTGTTTTATCTTTAGCTTGCTTAACAAGTTATATCTGTCCCTTATATTAGGATCTCAATAGATTTAAATATATTAAGCTTATCATCAAGCAAGTTATATTAATCTGACATTAGATTGATATTTGTTTAATATATTTATTCCAAAGTGATATCCTAATATAGGGTTGTATCGGAGCTATAGCCGATACATACTTAAACTTTCCCATTGGTTATAACATAAACTTATATAATCTATACTTCAGTGTAATTTTAGATGTAAGTGATTATACTGTCTCGGTTCAGCCTGATTTATCCCAATCACTTTGCTTAAAGTTATATTAGTATATAGATTATATAAAGTGAATCTCTATAGCTGATGAAGTGAGTTTAGGGTTTATTATTTTATGTCTTACAGCCGATTCGATCTCTATAGCATCGGTTAGGTTAAAGACGATATGTCATCGACTCTATACCCGATCGGCTATCGTTTATAGATTTAATCTTGTATCTTGTTTTTTGTTGGTTGCAGGATCAAACCAACTGATACGCTCTAGATCCGAACATAAGCTTTTAGACCCGCACTAGAATAAAGCAAATATCTCAGATCAGTGTGTGTTTTTTTCATCAACACATACCTAGTGGCATGTTGTATATATTCGTCTTGTATGTTGTGTCAAATGTAACAGCCTCTCCGAAGGCGTGGTAAATGGCACGACTCTTCCCTGTGCACCACATTAGCCTTCTTGTCCTGTTTTCGCTGTCAACATCAATCGAATAACGGAAACCAGGGTCTTCCTCTTGCCTTGCCCGCAGATAGCTCATTGTCTTAATCGCATCATCCTGCAAGTGCTCCTGGGCAATCTCAGAACATACTGCCTTTAGTGATTTCTTTGAAACGGGTACATCGCCGTTCTCGCCCTGCATGCTTGCCAGGATGCAGTTCACCTTCGTCAGACCGATGTTATTCTCCCTAAGAAAACGAACCAGGTCTTTCGTGGATTGATCGAGCTTCCGATGCAAGTCCAAGTGCTTCTTCTCCTCACAAGACTGCACCAAGGGATGGTTATGCTCACGATGTATGTGCTTCACGTACCACTTGTCATGAGAATTGCGGAGCAGCCTCATCCTCGCGGGGCATTTGCACTGTGTCGTCGACTTGGTGCTTTCCTTGTGCAATCCCTACATAATTGTCGATACAGTTTGTCAAAGATTGAGACAGTGTGCCAAGATATTGAGTGGCTTATGTATTTGAAATGAATTTTGGGAAAAACATTGTTTGCGGTGAATGACAGGGGGGAGTGACAGTACCGCTCGTTGGCAGGTGAACTCCTGCATGATCCGGATTTCTTTAGATTTATCAAGGTTGCTTTTCCCATTCCTGAAACGCCCAAGCCTAATGCTGAATCCAACTTCCCATGAATACCAGTTGTTCGGCCTCAGAATCAAACACCAGACCAGGTTGCAGATCGAAAATCCGAGCAGTCTTCCTTTCACCAGCTTTTATTGGGCCTTCATCTTCGGAACACACCATAACTTGAGCGGTGCGGTCGCCCTGGCCCACGAAGCGAAGCGACGAGCCGAAGCGCCGCTGCGACTTCGCATGCGGAAGGCGACGAAAACGATCACGCGGCGTGATCTCCGCTAATCAGTTATTGCCGCCGCATTCGTTTTCGCCGTCGACTCGTCTCCTGCGCCGCATTCCGCTGAGTGCTGTCCTCGTCCTCCGCCAGTCCTCCTCCGCCTCTGCCTGCCGGCCGCCGCGGCGCCGCGCCTCCGCCTCCGACCTCCTGCTGCTGTCGCCTGGCGCCTGCTGCTGATACAGCCAACCAAACACGCCCATAATGTACGGCGTACACTATGCGCGTACGTATAATTGCCAGGAAATACAGTGCGAATCGCGGCGCGAGCATCGGACGGTATCACATCCCCCCAGGCCCAGCAGATAAAAACCGCCCCCGGGTCACGCATCCGCCGCAGAGCTAGCCCCGAACAAATCCGCGAAAATCGAGCAGCAAACCAAACCCTAGCTGAAAAATCCCCAAATCGTATGGCTTCCTCCTCCTGGTCCCATGATTCTGTCGGGCAATCGTCGGGCACCGGCAGATTCACCTGCCACCACCACGCGGAGGAGGGGAAGCAGCCTCACCCCGACGATCGCAACATGTTCCAGATCCAGAGCTCCATAATGAAGTTGTACGACGAGGCGGTGCGCCGGCTGCCGATCCAAGAGATCCCGGAGCTCGTCGGCTGCATCTTCCAGGGCGGCCACTGCTACGGCCTAGCAGACCCCGTCAGCAACATCGTCCTCAACGCCATCGCTCACCACGCCTCCGGCAGGGAAGCCCCGCTCCTCTCTCTCCCTCAGGAGGAAGGCAAGTCACTGTGGAGGATCATCGCCTCCCGCTCCTACTCCGGCCTTGTCGCTTTCATGACTGCCTACTTCCGGTATCTCTCCGACGACCAGGCCAAGCGTTACCTCTACATCGCCTCCCACGACCTCCCTGTCGCCATCAAGCTCGTCCACCACGACCGCCGTCAGTCAAAGCTCACGCGCCCACGCTTGCTCCCCGATGGCGGCAAGATCAAGACCGCTCTCAGGGTTGCCGCGCTCAAAGCAACGCACCCCGCGCCCGACCAACTGGCGAGCCTCATGACAGCGCAGTTCCCTGCCGGTCAGCTCTCTCCTATCCTCACCAAACTGCAAGGAAGTGAGCTGCTCACCACCGGCGACGTCACGCACATCAAGAACCTACTAGCCCATCAATGACCACCGAACCCGCCGCAGGTCAACATAGACTTCTTGCGCCGTCCCAACGGCCTTGGCCTTGACCGTGTCCAAGGCGGGCAACGGCTAACGCTTCGAACGAACATCGGGGAACAAGGCCGTGTTGCCCTAATCACGGTCTCTGGAGACGACGCAATTCTAGATTCTGCAATTCAACTCGGATACATATCCGACCTGACATTTGATGGTGAATCCATAGCAACAAAGCTATCCAACTGCTTGGTGGGAGTGCCGCCGCCGCTGGACAAGGGCGACAAGGCTGCCGGTGCAGGCGCGTCACCCAACTACGACCTCTCTCCATGCAACCACATAATCTCGCTGAGGATGTGCCTCCTCGACGCCATCCATGGCTTCTACATTCGAGCACTCACCTCGCTGCCTGCCGGCGACGCCTGGAAGCGGAAGCAAGGCCGCTTTGCTGCCGCTTCATCCGCTCCCTCCTCATTGCAGGACATTGCTATGGCCCTTTGGACCCTGTGTCCAACATCATCGTCAGCACCGTCTGGTACGATATCAACTTTCCACCGCCTTCCCATGAAGTTGGAGGTGACAGCGAGTTTGAGCTACCAGGAGACATCTTTGACACCAGTGCCATGTCCCGTGTGGAGTCCCGTTCCCTGGATGGTCTTGTTGCCGCCCTCTGCGCCATCAGCAAGCCGATCTCGAAGCATGAGGCCCTTGAATACCTCTGGTCCATGGAATGCAGCCTCATCGAAATCCTTCTGCGCGACAAGGAGACGAAGACGAAGGATAATGCCTTCACCGAAGCCACCAAGGCTTCCAATCACCCTAAGGGAAGCATGTTTGGGTCATTCCTCACTTCCCTATCCAGTCAGAACCTGGAAGACATGCGTGAATGTTTATTTATCTCCAGCTCTGGTGATGTTTGGGATCAGCTGTACAGGACGATCAAGAATATCTGTCGCCCAAAAAGAAAGAGGCAATCATTAGCAACAGCAACTGTGGCGCATACCCTGCCAGGAATATCAAAGATGTGGTCAGCCTTTGTGGCGCGACAGAGGTTTGTTCGCACCACGCTAGAAGAATTGCTAGATGGCTATGGCAAACAACATCCTTGGGTAATTAAATTGGGAGCAAAAACTCATGTTTAATTTCTTGATTGCCTATTTGATGACATCGTTCTTCTGTCCTGCTAATTTTTTTTCATCCACTCGATTTGTGATTGCTGCTGTAGGAACCATGCTATAAGCTTGATTTGATCTGCGGACTGGAGGAACCCGCATCCTTTCACTGCAAAATGTACCATGCCAACTTCTTGGCCAGCACACAGCTGGATGCTATGATGACCGATGATGCAACTACCACAACTCCTGTGCGCAGACTGTTCTTTGCCCAATTCTGGAAGGTAGAACCTCGCGCTCGTATCTTTGGCAAACCAAAGGTGGACATCTGCTGCCCTATACAAGATATTACATGTTTTGGTGAGTCACCGAACCCTTACTATGATGCTCATACTAATTTTTATCCTGTAGTAGGCATTATTGCAACTTGCATGCATGTTGATACCATTGGATTGGTGCCATATCATTGCATCGTAGGTGTGAACTTTCTTTCATTTAAGACTTGGAGCAGGCTTTTATAGTAAGAAATATGGTAATCCCAAACTAAATTCCACACCAAAAGTTAACCATGCCACGCTTTGTTAGCATGTTGTTTGTGTAGTGCCTGAATTTTGGCGTGCCGCAAAAAGTTAGCCACCAGGAAGTGATTTGCTACACCTTTCTCTACCAAGTAGCTGCAGTTCTGGCACTGGATACACATGCAGAGAGAGGAGAGCAGTACCCTCAATGTCCTGGTAATGTCGCGATCTGGACTGGGAAAACCCACCAATAGGTTGAACCATCCTAGCTATCTAGATCTGGTACTCCAAATCCTTCTTCAGATCTTCTCCCTTTGTTGGAGATGCCTGGTTCTCAGGTAGGGATTTTACCATTTGGGGATGGGGATTACTTCAACATCTTTTTTTTTCCTGTTTATTTGCTCATTTGTCACAGATCTGAGGTCTCCATGTGTGAAAAAATGGAGTGATAATTTAGTTATATATTGTCTCAGATGTTTAGTTATATATTGTTGTGATGATTTAGTGAGCTGTTCCCTACTTTCCTCTGACATTCCCCTCCAAATTTCCTAGTAGATCTGGCAAATAGAAGTTGGTATCATCTTTGAAGACCAATTATTGATAAAATGCATCACAACACATATAATGAAAGGGTAGTGACGATATATTCATTTGTACGACAGTATGAGCTTGGGCTAGTATCTCATGAATTCATACTTCGGGGGTTATTATACCTGAGTATGGCCATAAATGAAATTTTTGCCACATATGTTTGCCAAACTAGTGGCAAGTATTTTGGCAATAATCCAAACAGTTGCCTATCAATTTGCCACACATGGCCTTGTTCATGGTAACCAACCAAACAGCTATATTATTTTTGTGAAGTTAGGCATGCCACAAGTGTGCCTTAATGCCTAACCTTTTTTTTTAGGGATGCCTTAATGCCTAACCTTTGTTGTGAGTTGTGACAAGTTGTATTAGTCAGCCAAACGGCACCTAGATGTTTGCCTTCAAATGACCACTGTGGTATGTAGCAAGCATGTGGATTAATTTTGAGGGGCACTAAATGTTTCTTCTTACCAGACATTTTACACCATATTATCTCCTTTGTATCCTCATGCCCCAATTTATTTTTGCTTTCTGAACAGGTCGCTGCACCTATTGCGAGAGCCGTGCAAGCAATATTGTGCATCCACCATACGGAGATGATGACACGACTGACATAGATGGTTATTTGTATCCCACTACTTTGCGCCGGCTTGGTTTCAAAAAAGAAGCTGTGCTAGAGTCAGACTTCATATATTTGTTTGATCATGAAGAGGATGAGAAAGTGGCAGAGATTTTGAGATAATCCTGTCATGGTGAAGATGTTTTGGCTCCAACGTTGAAGAATTGGCAGTGATGTTCACAAACAGCTAGGACCAAAATATTCTTGCTTCGTCTAAGTATGGTAGGAGTAAAGACAAAAAAATAGTATATCCGTTGGACCTATAGTCGTAACTTGCTATTTTACTAATCTGCTTCTGGTTTTGTACCAACCTGCTTTTGGTTATCCGAGTTGTAGATCTCTCTTACGCTCGTGGTGTTTCTTGATCTTTACCGTGTTGGATCACTGTCAACTCCTCGAGCTTGCCATCACCATGTCTATGCTCTATTTGTCGCCCCAACAACACCTAACACCGTCATCGCCCCACCACCTAGGGTTCACCCGAAATGGGACAGCCGGAAGGATCCGATGTACTCCTTCTGTACAAAAAAAAAAGAACCAGATTCGATCTAATATAATAAATCCTGCCCAGATTCACTGTTGTTTGATGGTATTTTGGTTATCCTATATATATGCAAGGAATATTTGTATTGGCTAAAGCAAGTAAACAAGGATTAGCTATGTAATCAGTTGATTACTAAATACACGTGAACCTAGCTTGATGCATGGGCCATGCAAGTATATGTCGATGTATATAGTTCATATATGCATCCAGCCATATAGACATATTTTGGTTATTACGTACGCAGGTACATGCACAAGAAGGCAAACCAACAGAAAATTGCGGGCTATGCAAGTAGTGCATGCAGGCCGCGCATAGGCCGATGGCTTGCAGTGCGTCTTTGCCACCGTATTAATTCTTGCGTATATACGACCGTATATTTCGGAAATACGTACGCATGACGTGATCTTATCATCAGCAGAAGGGATGCGATTGCTCTCGTTATCTGCTGACTCGTGAACTGATCCATCTGCGCGCAGAAGTCGGATCGGCTGGTGGGTAGCCGCGGCGGCGCCGAGAGATGCGCTGCTAATTAGGGTTCTCCTGCGAGGAGTGGATTCTAAACTATCAAGGGGATGTCCCCTCGTTGTTTGCATGTTACCCAAATGGTTATGAAAAAAATTAAAAAAATTTAACAATATAGATTAATGTATGATAAATCACTCCACAAACATGCAAGTTAAAATTTAATTTTACAAGTTGCAACGAAAAAAACAAATTAAAGTGTGACTAGTTAACATATATTCGCACTTAAATTTGTTTTTTTCGTTGTAACTTGTAGAAGTTATCACAGGAAGATAGAATATCACAGGAAGATAGAATATCACAGCAACAGAAGTCTCTTATTATAGAGTAGGATTACAGTCATGTTGGGCTGCAGACAAACCCCGAGCTCACAACTGCATTACAATAGGGAAAGCGGAAGCCAAGACATGGACCATTCATCACAGGCGCGACTTGGGAACTAGGCCGAAACCCTAAAACTCATCGTAGCCGACTTGTTCCTGGAAGAACTCATCATCAGCGGGATCCACTTCATCTTCTTCAGCAACTGGGGGGGAATTATTTATATAGAGCAAGGGTGAGTACAGGAGTACTCAGCAAGTCATGGGAATTAAGTGTTTAATGCAGGCTTCAAAGGAAAGGCTGTTGTTTTTCCAATTGATTTTAGTTAAACTCCTTTTTGAAACAGCTAAGTGAGTGCTTCTCAAACGACACGGATGAGACAGTTCGTCTCGTCCGGTTGGAGTATGTGCAATGTATCAGTCTTTGAACAGTTCAAGGTTGGCACCCGGCCAACAGATTCCAAACGGCCACCCGGGCCTGGCTGATCCCGTCAGCCGCAAGTTTTCCAAACATCGAATCCCATTCCACAACATCAATCTTCACAAGCAGTAGTCAAACAAAACTACGCTAGGAATCACCTTACATCCGCCCATGACCGTGGGCACGGCTGTTCGAACAGTTTGTTAACCTCTGCAGAGGGGGTACACTTTACCCACACGACATTACTAACCCGGATCACCCAGCCCGTGCGGATCGGCCACGTCTGGAGACCTTAAGGCTTTCATGACAAGGCATTTTGAAAGCCGATCCAGGTTTACCATATGCCAACGAGAGGGGTCCCAGACCAACACCAGGTTAGGTCCCAGACCATACTGTGCCTGGAAGCCCGGGGGTTCTCCCCGACACCACCCCGTAGAATCCACATGTCTCTTGGCATCATGGCTCCCCTGATTAGCTAATTACTCAGCCAGGGGCATCCCATTTCACCCATGTGGTCGCACTTGTCTTATGTTCGGATGAAATTCCAAGGGAAACGGTCCTTAAGCGCAAGAGCAGGAAACTGTACTCCCGGTACGTTCCCGGTTTGCGGTTTTTGGAAAATTCATTTGGTTCGCAAGCTCCGACCCAGGTGTCGGGTTTTCCCAAAGTCTTTTTGTAAAACCCCAAGTTTTACCCATCGTTGGATATTTTCAATTTTGAGGGGTGGTGTTCCGATGACGCGTGCTCGAAGGTCCGTGCATCGAAACACAACAGTTGACAAAGGAGGTTTAAGTGTTCAATAATTCAAGGAGGGTAAATGCAGCAATTGGGATTGGGGGGCAGGCTATCTCGCAAGCCGCGACCGAACTATTTGTGTTAATCCTATTCATGCAATATTTGCGAAAAAGAAATTCTTAGATTTAATTCATAGGTGCAAGATGATCAAAGGTGACTTGCCTTGCTCGAGATCTTGAGCTTGATCCTCGAAATCCGCACACTGCGAGTCTTCGGGCTCCGATACTATACGTGAAACGAAAAGACTCAATAAACAGCAAAAGAAAGCCCTAACAGAGACCACTAGTGTGCCATTAAGTAGATCTCGAGATTTGAGAATTTTTGGAAGTTGAACGGAGTCAAACGGATGAACGGTTGAAAAGATATTGAATTTCTAAGATTATTTGATTTTCTGTCTAAAGGAAAAAGGATTTATTTAAAACCCTTTTGAAAAGAAAAAGGGGAGGAGGGATTTTAGACTTCCCTCGGGCGGCTTGGGCGCGGCCCCAGAGGAGAGGCGTGGCTCGGCCGAGCAATTGGGCCGGCGCACGTGCAAGGGGGGAGGCGGCCCAGCCGTGGAGGCGGCCCAGCGGCAAGCAGCGGACCAGGCCGAGGCGGCCCAGCGCGCGGGGGAGGGAGCAGGCCGAGCGAGCGGGCCGTGAGGCGGCCCAAGGTGGCGTAGGAGGGAGAGAGAGAACTGGGGGGCTGGTCAAAGGGGTGGGGCCCACGGTGGGTCCCACCGGTACTTTTCTTTTTCTCTTCTTCCTCCTTCTTCTCCATTCTTCTTCTTCTCTCGTTTTCTTCTCCTCCCTCCCGGTTCTTCTCTTCTTCACGTTTCCCCGGCCGACCAAGAAAGGGAAGGGAGAGGGGATGCGGCGGCCGGCGGCGGGATGGCGCCGAGCCCGGCCGGGCGGCTCGGCAGCAGCGCGGGAGGGAGAGGGGGCACGGCCGCGGCAACGCGCACGACGAGGCCGGCCGGTGGCGAGCAGGCTACGCGGTGACGGCGGCGGCTGCGACCTACGGAGGAGAGAAGAGGAGAAGGGGGGAGGCGAGGTGGTTACCGCGAGGGGAGCGGGGACGCCGAGCCGGGGGAGGAGGAAGGAGGCGCGGCCGACGGCGGGCTCCGCGGTGCGCGCGACCACGACGATGTCCGGTGGCGCGCGGCGGCGACACGGTGGTGGCGGCAGCGAGGTGAGCAACGGCGGTGGGGATGGGAGTGGTGGCGGTGTGGGAGTTTGAGGTGGAAGGGGAACTGGGGGGGATTTTGTAGTGTGGGGGGGAATGTCGGTTTGGGAACCAACATTGAGGTGGTCAAGGGGGACGAGCTGGCGCTGGCGCTCGCGGCAGAGGAGGATGACGCCGGTGGTGGGGAGAAGGGAAAAAGGAAGAAGGGGAAAAAGAAGCTGTGTCTCGCCGTTTTGGGGAAAAAGGAAGGGAGAGGAGAGGGGCGACGAGGCAGAGGGAGGAGGGGGCTCTGCCTCCCCATTCTTGGGAGCATGCGCGGTGGAGGCGGCAGACTTGGCAAGGCTGACGGCGGCGGTGACCGGCCGGTCGGCCACCACAGAGGGGAAAAAGAGAGCGAGAACTCTCTCTCTCTCGGCAAGAGAGAGAGAGAGATGGCGGCTGGGAGGGAAAAATGGGGAGGGAAAAATGGGCCGAGGGAGAGGGGGAAATCGGCCCGCGAATGTAAGGGAGGCAAAATGGACTTTTGCAGAGGATTAAATTTGGAGAGGTTTGAATTGGATTTGATTCGGAATTTTGGATGGGGAGGGAAAACGAGATCTTAGCGCACACACGCATAGACAAGATCGAAAATAAAATCCAAGATTTTTGGAATTTAGGTTTTTGGAAAATAGGTTTTTCCCTACTAACTAATGCAGCGACGGAACGGGCGTTACATACGGAGAATACGAAGCGAAGATGACAAGACGACCACAAGCAGCTTAATCGGAGGTTCTCCTACAGGCCTTGACCTGCGGAGGTAATTAACTAGGAGCTTCTCGAGACCCAGGAATCAGGACACCACATCGCACAAGTCGGATCTATCCAACGATAGACTATGGAGCGCATATCATTACATGAGAATTTGTATTTATGATCCTCGAGATTAATAAAGTGTATGTTCCCTATGTTTTATCTTTGTGTATTTAGGTACACTGGCACACCCGCACACACACTTCTCTGTAAATAGAGATATCCACGACTTTATTTTCCACCCTAGACAATTGTATTATATTATATCTCATCTTATTTTAGATTGAGTTTCTTGTATTATATTATATCTTATTTTATTTTAGATTCAGTTTCTTTTTAACTGAGAGAATATGCATTTATCCCCCAATTGCCACGCGGAGTCAAGACTGATTTTCTAGCTGGCGTGGACCTTGCTGCACGCCGACACGTCACCTTCGCGCTGCCAATGCTCGATTTGGATTGGAGCTCGCATTGCTCGTCTCATTTCATTTCTGTGATGAAACTGTGCAGGGGGAGTCTGTGTACGTACAGTATATGTCAATGTCACTCTACAGTTACCTGCAACACGGTCGTCAGCCTTGGTTTTCTGTATCTTCTCAACAACAGCGAGGAGCACACACCACGCTGACGGACGAGAACGCCATGCAGGCGCCGGCGAGCCACGGCGGCATCTGCAGCCTCGTGAACGGGAACAGCGCGCCGGCGGCGACCGGGACGGCGATCACGTTGTACGCCATGGCGAAGAAGTAGTTCCACCGGATCCGGCTGAAGGTCTTCCTGGAGAGGTCGATCGCCGTGATGACGTCCTCCAGGTTGTTCCTCACCAGCACGTAGTCCGCGGCCTCGATGGCGATGTCGGTGCCGCCGCCTATGGCCATCCCGACGTCGGCCGCTGCTAGCGCAGGGGAGTCGTTGAAACCACACCCTTTATCTGTATCTCTAGTGTGAAAAAATCCGGCAAGGATAACAAAGCCATACTCCAGTTGCTTCGGCAGTTCCGTGCTGAGCCTGAGATACAGCAAGACCGAGGATGATGATGATGCATTGCCCCATTCCGACTCAGATAACACATCATTATGTATAATCTTTTTTTTATCTTTTAAGAAAACCATATATATGTTTATGTATGCCTGGTATACTGCTAATGTTGAAGCGAGTTCGCTTGCTGTGTCACAACAAATTATCTTTTTTGTCTATGTTCTTATCGTGATCATTGTCTTTTCTCTTAAACTAGCGAAATACATGTGCCTTCGCAATGGATCATCTAAACAAATATTTAAACAAGAAAAAAAAAAGATGTTCATCCATTGGATCACTAACCTCCTAAACTAGTTTTTGGCTCATTTTACCCTTCTAAACTATCAAAATAGTTCACTTTAATACTTAATAGTATTTCAAACCAGAAATATATCTAAAACCAAATAGCCTTTTCTCCTTCCTTATGATACCTATTTGTGGGAGGGATTTTAGAAGTGTAGATAGCTGGGTTGATAGATTGGAACGTGGAATTGTTCCGTGGGTATGAGATGAAACCGTGGAATAGGATGAGCTTGGGTAGAACATGAGATTTGCGTCCTAGAGGGAATGTCCACACCACACATAGTTTTAGTAATCATTGAGCATGATAAGGTAAAATTGAAAGCCGGAAATACTCAACACGGGTATCCTCAACACAGGTGAAGTTAATTCAGACACATCACATTGTAGTAATTGAAAAAGAAATTAAGAATAGAAAACAAAAGTTATTGAAAAAATGAGCACCATTATATGTACAAAAAACAATCTTAAAAAACTCTTAACAAATCTTAACTTAGTTCTCATTTCTTAACCGTTTGATTTAACTAGGTCGATGTCATAGTAAATCTAGATAACATTAGCGTCAATAAAAAATTTGTAAGAAATAAAATCCATATGTATAGCTTTTTCCTTAAAGAATACATGAACATGTTTTCCTAAGTAGATGCATGACATGTAGAAATGGATGATTTATTACACTAGAAATCAAAGGAGATAATATGTGAGAGCAAGAAACGGGACCTCCTAATGCGCGATCAGTCCAGCCCCTTACGTAGTTATGTGATACATGTTAGTTGCGATCTCCAGGGGAATCGGGAGACCGATTCCCCACTCCATCTGAACGCGCCCTGATCGGGGGTGCTAGCCGTTGTATGGCCATGGACTCCTCTCACGCAGCTTCAAAATAAAAAAGAGGGAGTCACCGGACACGTGACTAAGGTTTTTCCCCGTGCACTAGGACTCCCCACAAAACCCTAGAACCCCTCCGATCCGGAAAGATGCTGAAGTGAGAGGATAGCTCACCGCCACCGCCAACCCCTAGAACATCTACATGCTGCTACGCCGTCGCCATGGCCGCATCGAGCTCCAAGACCGATGGTATGGGTTTCTCACATCTCTCTCCCCGTTTATTCTCCCTATGAACAACCTTTTGATCCTATGATAGTTTATGATCCATAGATCCGCACCTAAGGAAATTGTAGAATCTAACAGTACAAACTTTATATGTATACGTATAAAGTTTGTGTTTTTACATATAAGTGTAATCTTTTTATGTATGTATCCAACAAAATTATATGTATAAACTTTTTATATGTGTAATACACTATTTAGACATAAAAAGTTTGCATGTATCCGTGTACATATACGGAAAAAAAATTACGTCGACCAAAAAAATGCAAACGAATCGAGCCCAATACAATAAGGAAGCGCTATCTAAAAAATCTGATAAAGGTAGTAGTGAAAAAAAGACCCAACAAATCACAATTGGGTCAAAAGAGGAAAGAGAATTTTGAATGAGGCTGAAAGTGAGAGGTGCGAAACTAATCGCGCGAGACCAGCCCCACGCAGCTGGTCACCGATTAGCAGTTTCGCACGGAACGTCCAGATCAGTGGAGTGAGAGAGGCGTGGCGTTGCGTTGTGAAGTGGATATAGAGATCACCGAAGCTGTCACAGCAGAGTATCACCTAGCTCCCTGAGAATTGCTTTGTAGCGAAAAGATAAGCAAAAACATGAACGGTAGTACAACCGATTACTGACATCTGGTAATTCACCAGGAGAGTTAAAAGGGAAAAAAAGAATGAAAGAACCCGAGCAAAATCGAAAACCTGTAAAGCAAACAGCGTCCAGAGCGATCCACAAATTACAAGAGACGCCATCGGCCTTCCTTTCTCATCTCATTTCATTTGTGTGATGAAACGGTGAAGGGGGGGAGGGGGAATCTATGTACGTATACAGCATGTCAATGTCACTCTACAGTTATCTGCAACACGGTCGTCAGCCTTGGTTTTCTGTACCTTCTCAACAACAGCGAGGAGCACACCACGCTGACGGACGAGAACGCCATGCAGGCGCCGGCGAGCCACGGCGGCATCTGCAGCCTCGTGAACGGGAACAGCGCGCCGGCGGCGACCGGGATGGCTACCACGTTGTACGCCATGGCGAAGAAGTAGTTCCACCGGATCCGGCTGAAGGTCTTCCTGGAGAGGTCGATCGCCGTGATGACGTCCTCCAGGTTGTTCCTCACCAGCACGTAGTCCGCGGCCTCGATGGCGATGTCGGTGCCGCCGCCTATGGCCATCCCGACGTCGGCCGCTGCTAGCGCAGGGGAGTCGTTGATGCCGTCCCCGACCATGGCGACGATGCTCCCGTCCTTTTGGAGAGAGCGGACGACGTCGGCTTTTCCGGCAGGCATGACTTCTGCTCTCACGTCCTCGATGCCAACCTGCAAGAGCAGAAATTCAGGTAAATGATGAACATTATGGATCAAGGAAGGTAATAGTCTGGAGTACTAACCTCCTTTGCAACAGCTTTTGCGGTTCTCCAATTGTCACCTGTGAGCATCACGGGATGAACACCCATCTTCTTTAGTCCTTCCACAACTACAGCAGCCTCTCTTTTCAGGGGATCAGTTATCCCCATTAAACCCACAAAATCATCATCATAGGACACAAGAATGCCTGTTTTAGCATTCAGTTCCAGGTCTACCAAGAAATTTTCAGCTTCTGGGGGAACGTTTACACCATTTTCAGTAATCAAAGTACGGTTTCCAACCTGCAAAACAGTTATGTCTAGGTAATCAGTGGTTTGCATAGAAGAAATGGTACAGCAGTAGATGGACTTGTACACTGTTTTCAACTCTGTTGCAAGAAGGGCAAACAAGAGTTATGGTAGCTTATGACTCACCAGAACTTTCTTTCCATTAATCAAGCATTGAACTCCTTTGCCAGGCAAGGCAGAGAAGTCTTCAACTTGAAGGAGCCACCGAGATAATATCTCTTCTTTTCTTTGTTCAATGCCATTTTTTGATGTAGGGAGCTTACCAAAGAAATGGAAATGGAATGCATATTCCACAATTGCTTTTGCCAGAGGATGCTCACTGCTTGCCTGAGTAGAAAACAAAAAACATATTTTACTTTTGATAAGTCAATATGAACCAGACCAAAACACATTTTTTTTCAACTAAAACCCTGATGAGGAGCAAAACATATTTTGGCTTTACCACATTCATATGAAGCATAGTTAACAATACCGAAACACATTTACTACAGCTTGATATGAACCATACAAGCAACTTATGTTCAAGCGGCCTCACCTCTGCAGATGCTACTAATGTGAGGAAATCCCCAAGGTCCATTCCTGAGAAAACCTTTGCTGTTGTCACAACTGCTTTTCCTTGTGTGAGTGTCCCAGTTTTATCAAAGATCACGTAATTTACATTTTGAGCCCTCTCCAATGCATCTCCCCCCTTCACAAGTACTCCATGATTAGCTCCAACTCCAGTTGCCACCATCACAGCAGTAGGTGTTGCCAGACCAAGGGCACAAGGACAAGCAATCACAACTACAGCTATTGCAAACATGAGAGAGAAAACAAAGCAGTTACTAGTTCCAGAAATCCATGAATTTGGGTATGCTCCCACCCATCCACATAAAAACCTACAAAAGCAGCCAATGTACATGTCAGAAAAAATGAAGTTTTAAACAGTGTCACTCAGAAATTGTGTTAGTATATGTTGAACTTACCATACAAGAAACGTTATTATGGACAAGGTGATGACAATAGGAACAAAAATGCTAGCAACCTGAAATCACAATGTAGGCAGTGTCAGAATTAACCAAAACAGGACTCTAAAATCATTACTGTACTTCCAGGAGACACAAAAAGGTTTTCACAGATAAAAGAAGAAGCCTAAAATTGTGTCTTTTCTTCAAAGAATTCTGTTAAATTTTTCGCGAATATACAAAATAGTTGTGCGTCTTTTGTATTAAGAAAGTGTAGAGGGTCAAAGACAAAAGTTAACACGGAGAAAAACCTTGGACTGAAAGGTACACCTCAAAACATTATGAAATTAAACAGGTTACAACTTTTTACAGCAGAAGTAGAAAAGTAACATAAGAATGATGTTGTTAAAAGGGGCATATAAACAATCAAAGTCTCACAAACAAACAACATCTGACTGTAATATTTTCAAGTATGGGAGATAGTGAACAGATCACAAAAAAAAAAAATGCTCTGACGCTTATAAAGTTAATAGGTAAAGTACACGGTAAACACTTAATAAGTACTGACAAAGCAAATGAAGGACATCGCAGAAAAGAATATGGGAGTTTATACTCACATAATCAGCAAATTTCTGAATAGGGGCTTTGGACATCTGGGCAGTTTCAACCAGAGATATGATCTGACTCAGAACTGTCTCAGATCCTACTTTGTTTGCTTGTATATGAAGGACACCATGCAAGTTCATTGTCCCTCCAATTACTGCACTAGAAACTTCTTTAGGAATGGGTGCAGATTCACCAGTTATCATACTTTCATTGACATGGCTTGCTCCCCACACGACAACACCATCAGCAGGAACCTT
The DNA here is from genome assembly GCA_000573905.2 of Oryza punctata. Lineage (NCBI taxonomy): Eukaryota > Viridiplantae > Streptophyta > Magnoliopsida > Poales > Poaceae > Oryza > Oryza punctata. The sequence goes on from CM002493.2 coordinate 34,318,080, forward strand.
TGAACCAGGAAGCACTTTTAAGATGTCCCCAGGTTGGACTAATAGTGCATCAATTTCTCTCTCCTCAACATGTTTTCCTTCTGCATTTGAAAAGAAATGTGAGTTTGTGTATATTGATAGTATAAAATGAAAAAAAAAACACATATGGGTACTGGCCTAAAACAAGGCAGAATAACTTCCAAAAGTAATGGATGTTCAAAGGACAAAAGTTTACCATATACCTTTGTCTTTCAGAAGCAAAAGAGCAGTTGCAGGGACCAATTCTACAAGCTTCTTGATGGCATCAGAAGTCTTCCCTTTTGCAAGCACCTCAAGATACTTCCCGAACAACACAAATGTAATTATCATTGCACTTGTCTCAAAATATATGGGAGGGTGAAATCCAGTGAATGCTCCGTATAGGAGGGCACAAACAGAGTATACATATGATGCAGTGGTGCCAAGAACAACTAACACATCCATATTTGTAGAGCCGTGTCTCAGGGCCCTATAAGCCGCAATGTAGAACCGTTTGCCGACAACAAACTGTACAATGCTTACCAATATCCACTTCAGCAAATCTCCCATATGAAATGGTCCACAGTGCATCATTAGTATTGAACGAATGAAAGGTATATGAGGGCAGACCATGCGTATAAAAAATACTGGAATCTGGTGCAAGAACACAGTTGGATAGAGTTAGTACGCAAGCAGCACTGTAACAGAAGTTCAAAAGTATTCTTAAATATAAATAAGCACAAGAACCACGTACCTAGGGAACATATCTAATACCCCCTAATGTTCAGTACTTCCAAATTTAATTCAAGTATGAAGTAAATTGTGCATGTTCTCTTTTATGAACAGCCCAAAGCTGCAAACCTAGAATTAAAGCAGCATGTTTTCCTATGGCAAGTGGATCTCACATGTAAGATAGAAGAAAGTAAATAGAAAAATCTAAACTAGTATGTGGTTAGGAAAAAACAACTGATTCAGATGGCACAGGGCCATGATGATCGCTGTTTAACACGATAGACGGGAATATGTAAGGTTCTGTTTTTCCACATAACTAGAATGCTCCAACAGAAGTCTGTCAGAAGGGTCCTCCAGGTCGCAACCATGTCAAGGATATCGTCACAAACATTGATCTAACCAAAAGTCTTAGCGCAAAAATGAATAACTATGTTGGTGGTGAAAAAGAAAGAGCAAAGGTCAAAACTTACACTTAAGAATAAGCTCGAGCGAAGAAGATGAAGCATTTTGGCGGCCTCATGTGCGTCATTTGAAGCCCCTCGTGCATATGGGTTCTGCACATGAGCTTTCAATCTTCCATTGCTTCCTGCCTCAATTGCATCCACAATTGATCTCAGACCAACTGCTTCCGGATCAAATATAATTTCTACTTCTGAGACTGTAGCATTTACATCAAAATGTCGCAAACCAATCATCTTCTTGAGGATATCATGTAACACATTAACATCCCGCTCGGTGTGCAATCCAGTCAGGCCTAGCAAAATCTTATCTTGCTCGCTGCTTTGCAAGAATGCAGCTTCGAAACCAGCATCCTCAATAGCCTCAACAATTTCATCCTTATTAATGGCAGAAGGATCATACTCAACTTCCCCAAGTGAGGTTGACAAGGCAACGACAGCTCCTTTTACACCAGGTAGCTTTTTCAAGATCCCCTCAACTGAGTTCACACAATTAGCACATGTCATTCCTCCTATCCTAAATTGTGCTGACAAAGTCTTTTGTGCCTTAGGCTGAGAGATAGCAGAATCTGGGAGAATTTCTGCGTCGAATCCAGCATCTTCTATAGCTTCTATTATATCCTCAACCTGCATAAACCAGTTCCCAAGTAAAAATTGCAGTTAGATAAGTGACCCATGTATGATAAAAATGCATGTCTGCAATGAATAGTGGGTGACCATTAAAAACAAACTAAATGTATGCCTAATATGAGCAAGAGGTAAGGTAACAGATAAAAACCTTGCTGGTAAATGTCTACTTAATAGTCAAGACGAACATCTTAATAGTTTCAATAAAATGGCTTGTCACAGAGTTGCTACCTCCACACTCAACTAATATCCACATTAATATTCATTACAACCATCCTTTAGAGTTCCAGTAAAAAATGAAGTGCAGAACTCGCCTGAGTGTACTTCAACATAATAACCAAGCCATTCCATTAATTTTAAACTGTGAAGTTACACTATCATAGTACCATAATAAGAGTAAATTCTATACACTGCTGAAAGTTTATACACCTACATGGTAAATATTGCTCCTAGAACTCCTCACCAAAAAAAAAAAGAACCTCCTAGAACTAATGATATAATATTTGCCCCCAAATTGGCCTGTAACATTATGTGCATTCAATTTAGCTCAAAGGGATAGTTCATGATGAGTACTTAAAAGCCACGTAGTTTGGGATCCTAAACTTAGCACCCATTTCCCCTGAAAACATGACTCAGCTGCTTCCTAACTGACCAGCCAATAAAACGTTATTGTAGTACAGCAGTTACCCCATTTCTGCCGGTACGAACAACAAATTGCAGCAAACTGCCAGCCTTGTTGAGCTCCCAAATCCCACAATCCAGAGTCCAGCCACAATCACGAGCTTGCAACAAGGTTACAGCTCATCCAACCGCCAAAGCAAAGGAGTACAAAACTCTGGGCACTGTGGGCTAACCACATTTTCACGAATCAACTTATGAAACGTCATCATGCGAAGCTAAAACCAAAAATTGAAAAATCATACACGATTGACTCGGTCACACATAGTAATAATTACTAAACTCAAATTATTATTAGACAAAAGTAAATTCCGATTCACCGACTTGTAACCGCTCGAGAAAAACCACGAGCAGTGCGATCCAGCTTCCTGAAATCTTGTTCTACCGCACCAACCCAGTCCACCCACGCAATAATTCCAGCGCAAAAAAAAAAAAAGCTTCAACAAAAATTTACCACCGCGTAAGCGTCAACGAGCTCACGAATCCCAGTTTGCTCCCGGAGACGCGCAAAACTCGGCTCCACGGGCACAACCACGCAAGGATCACATCACAATCGCAATCGCGGAGGCGGCGCAGCAGAATCACCTTGACGAGCGCCGGGTCGAAGACGACGTGGGCGCGGTTCTGGAGCAGGGACACGGCGACGCGCCGCACGCCGTGGCGGGCCGAGACGGCGCCCTCGACGGCGCTCGTGCACGCCGAGCACGTCATTCCGGTGACCCGCACGTGCGCCTCCTCCTCCTCCCCCGCCGCCGCGGCGCCCCCCATCTCCTCGTCGTACGAGTCCAGCAGCCGAACGTCCTCCATCTCGTCCCCGCCCCCACCCGCCGCCGCCGGCCGGCCGCCGCCGGCGACCGCCGAGAGCTGCAGGTGGGCCATGCTTGTCAGAGAAAGAGAGAGCAGCCGCGCGAGGTGGGAATATTTGGTGGAAGAGAGAGAGGAGACGAAACGAAGGAGAAGGGGCGAAGCGGATTATATAAACGGAGAGGAAAAAGAGTTAATGCGCAGGGGGCAAACTGGGATGATTTACATTTTTCCAGGGGGTTATTTGTAAATTTGCGCTAGTCAAATGCTCGAAATTATTATCTGTGCGTTTAGCTGGGAGAGCCAGAGGCAAATTTCGCCGTATGATCTTTCCCGTTTTTGACTTCTTCTCAGATGCTTCGAAGAAATCTCGCGATTTATCTTTGACCAGGTTTTCGAATTCTGAACTTTTTGGTAAGTACTAGTACATGATATCAACGTGTTGGGGAAGTCAATGTTACGGTCTATATATGTAAAGCATAACTGCTTATGTAATGTTACTTTTGTTGTGATTATTTGCTCTGGCATTTTTGGCTTTAAATACATTGTTTTTTTTTTGATTGATTGAAATTAGCATGTTTAGGGAGAAGTTGAGCTAAACCAACATGCCTTACAAAGTCCAAACATTAGGTTAGCGACATTTTTGTTTTTGCTCTGACAGTGAAGCTTTGTTCTTACGTTGCTGTCGCTGTTTGCGGATGCAGGTACTCCACTCCACTGCTAAACGACCAACGCCCATTCTGCTACCGTTCATTACAAATGCACCCTAATCATAAAAGCTCATACACCCATCACAAAATGCACCAAAACCATAACATCGAAATCAAAAATCAAAATGCAATCGAAGCAAAAAAGGAAAAAATCAAACAAATTCAGAGCTCATCTGTATCAAGCGACCGCGCGGCGGGGAGGAGGAGACGATCGAGCGGTTTCGCCGCGGGAATCCGCGTGCCGGAGCCGAACCACGGGCACGTGTTCCGCGCGGCTAATCACGTATGTTTTACGACTTAATTGTGTGATTAGCGCAGCACTAATAATCACTTAATTAAGGATCCCCCATGGGCCCACATGTTGATCGATTACGGTCGCTGCGACGTGGGCCCGGGTCGTGATTGGGTGAGGGCGTGCGAGGGCAGGTAGGTTTGGCTTGCCTCTTGGGGGAGTGGGGCCCATCCGACGTGGCGTGGTGTGTAAGCCAAGACGACACGGCAGCAAAGCTCACGCATGCACAAATCCGGTTCGTCGAGGTTGACCCGTCGCGTCGGACACAAGCCGTGGACACTCCACGACACGCATTCACAAACTTAATTACTATATACCAACGTTTTAATCCATTTCTATAATTTTCAGTTTCGAGCTTTCGATGCCATGAATGATGAATGCTCATGATAAGCTGAAGTTAGGCAGAGATTCAGGTTGCAATAATAGTAGTCGTAACAAAAACAAAGTTTTGCATTGGCTTAACTGACGTGTTCGAGATCGATGCTTCAGTTTCGAGTTGCAGCTATCAGTGAAGTGATGGCATCCTGCAGTAGCTAAAGGAAACAACAGCTTCATAGATTTTCAGCGCACGCTAATAAGAAAGTTTATATGCACGTACTCTCTCTGTCCCATTTTAAATTTAGTTAAATATTTTTTTTCAATATTTGATCGTCTGTATTATTTAAAATTTTTATGATTAGTATTTTATTATTGTTAGATGATAAAATATAAATAGTATTTTATGCTTGACTTATTTTTTATTTTTTTATAATTTTTTAAAATAATATAGACGGTTAAACGTTGGAAAAAACCGATAATTACATTTAAAATGAGATGGAGAGAGTAAATAATTCAAACAACAATTGTATACAATTTTTTTTATAAAAACGCACCATTTAATATTTTAGAAAACGTGTTAAAAAACGAGAAAGTTTAAAGTTTAAAGTTGAAAAAAAAGAGTAGTGCTGGCTTTGATGATGAGCTCTCGGCCTCATGCGGTGCCGTCCGCGCTGCATCTCACTAGTGAGCTTTGGCCACGCCATGGATGCTGCCTCAGCAAGCACACGCCCACAACCTCAGTGATTCCTGACTCACAAGTCAGAAACCTTCACCACTTATGATAAACAGTGAGCTCAGACAAATCTTTCTGTAACTGCTGCTCGATTATTACACCTTTCACTTGGAATGATGAAGTGCTCAAATGTTCAGTCACAAATTCAAAATGCTGAAATTATTCACAGATTGATTTTTTTACTCTATCTGAGTTTTGATTGGATAAAATATATCTTAATACTATAAATCTGGATACACTATCTATCTATCGTAGTACTAAGATATACTTACTATGTCTTAGAAAAAGATAAATCCCCGAATCTGGACATGCATGTGTTAGCTACGAATCTGTACACACATGTATCCAGATTCGTGGTTAGGTTTGAATTTTTTTATAGAACAGAAGGGGTATATTTTATTCAACCAAAGCTTACTACAGAGTGAGTAGTAAACTATGTTGGTTTAAACATAGATTCCTTTTCCCGCCAAAGATAAAACCCAGGGGCCAGATGAATCCTGTGGGCGTGCGCCAAAAGTCCTGGTGATTCGATCGACCAGGTCACGAGTACGACCACCACATATGATGCTTCATTAATTAATCATCCATTAGTGCGTGTACTAGTAATTAATAATCATCCACGGCTTAATGAATGAAGTGCAAACGCTCGTTAGGTCAGGTGACGATGATATCCTCCTATATCATGATTTAATATACTCCATGTTGTAGCTTAGCATGTTCTTCTTGGACCACGACGACTAAATTAACAAATAGCTTGGTATCCTATTATCCATGCATGCATCCATTGTGCCATTTGTGCGGTTCCTGCAGGCAGGCAGACTGAACATATGCCCTAACTCCTAAAGAACAGGTTAATTACAAAAGGGCAGCAGAAATGTCCTACTTCTTTCAGCTTGATTATGTAAATTGCTAGTACTAAGACACCTTTGAAACGGTTTTATATTAATATCTGACTGTGGTCTCTAGTTTGGAGATCTTGAAAAGCATCCGAATATTGTGGAACAACAGCTGCAAAGTGCTGAACCCACCAAAGTCTCACTTTCAGTGATGGTATTGGTATGCCTGTCCACCTAATCAAAGGTTGTTGGACCTTCTTTTCCAACTTGTTTTCTGAAGCTAAGCTTCGATTTCCTAACTGTTCAGTGAAAAAAAAAAGTGAAAAATCGACAAGGCATCCAACATCTGATTAGCTTGGACTCTGCTACTAGTTGCTAGTAGTAGTACATTGGCAAAACTTGTACTACCATGATCTGGGCAGCAATGGTCACCCATCTACAACATGTACTACCTGTCAGTTTTCACTATGATCTGGTCATCGTCTGAATTTTTCTGGATCTGCAATTGAACTTGAGGTAGCCGGCAGACAACGGCATTGCCTTTGGCGTTCGGGTGATGGAAAAAAGGGCCTTGGAATGGAAGCAATTCTCAATGACCATTATGTCTGTCGTGGAGAATTTTACGACAGTCGGTGTCATGAGGTCAAAAGGTAGTTTCTTTTTGCCTTTTCAGGCTTTCATGGGTCAATTTGGGAGCTGGATCTCTTCTGAACTTCTCATAAAAAACTAGGATATGATCATTTCGCTGATTTTGCGTTCATTATATTACACTGAGATATGTTCAGGATTGATTTTTTTCAGAAGATATTATATTTCATTTATATGTTCATACATATAGCCCAACTACGCAGCCCATGCTAGCTATCTTTTCTTGGTATGCTGAATCTGTCTGTTTTTTAGGTGCATGGATGCAAGTCAGTGTGCATTAGTACTTTGGAATACTTGCTACAAAAGCTATGTTGATGAACAAACCATGCCCATTACTGAAGCAAGGTGATGAATTGACTGAACAACAGCAGCAAGTGCTGTCAAATGGTGAGGGCACTCTCAATAAAGAAATTTTGTATGTTAGTAGCACTAGCACAAATGCATAATTGATTTTCTTAAAAGGTACAAGAGAAAAGGTCTTCTATACCATTTTACAGTTTCTACTCATGTGATATGCAAACTCATAAGAATTCACAAAAGTTGAGTGGCAATATTCAGAAAACAGCAAGGTTTTCTAACCACTTGAAAATGAGAACCTGAATTTCTAGAAGGCAAAGTACTAAGCACATGGAGAGACAGAGTAACTAACCTTTTATTCCCCTCTCCTGTTCAGACTCTGTCAACTCATGCTAGGGTACTAATATATTTTATTAGAGACAACAGTGCCACCTAGTTGACCATGACTCACATGCACAGTTGCACACACACAATTTGTCTGTCAGATTTGGTTTCAGTTTCACTCTCAAATAATCATCATAGCTACTTCCATTTCATTCAGTCTGGTGGAGCCTTTAGGGACAAAGAAGGATAGATTGGTAGGTCCTGGTCTTTCCTTGCAACTCAATTTTACATGGTGGATCAGGTTCTCTCTCCCGAAATAATTTCCTATCTTTTCTGTTAGGTCATGTGGCCCAGCTAGTGAATGTTAGTGAAGAGTTTTATAACCAAGCCATATGATGGATTTGCAGTCATCTATCATGCACAATAATGCTCCACTATCCCATTGTTTAGTAATCTCTACTTATGGTCTAAAGATAAAGAAATTCTTTATAAGGCCTCAAACAGAGCTTTGCAACTCTCGTTCACTGTCTGAGATAGGTGGTTTTCCATTTTTTTTCCTTTTCAAATTTTGTTAAAAATCGGTTTGCCACTATAGTACTGTTTTTAGTACATGATACTTCTTGACTTTTAAACATATGTTTGATCGTTCGTCTTATTTAAAAAAATAATAATTTTAAGCACAGCTGATAGTTTTACATATAGTAATTCTTTTGAGTAATACAATAGTTAAAATGTATATCTAACAGTTAACAACGTCGTCTATTAAAAACCAGAGAGTATTTATTGAATCAAATAAAAAATAAACAGACATTTTCCTTTAAGAATAGATGGGCCTGAAATAATTGGGCCTGAAGCCCATCCTTCTGTATGAGAATTTTTCAGGCCCATGCGGTTTCGTCGTGGGCTTGGCGTTTCGGAACTTTTACGCAGAGAGAGGCAAAAGCTTCCACGGCAACGCGGCGCACTATGGCTCTGGCTCGCCGACTCTGCCGTCTCCCTCGCCTCCTCCCCCTCGCCGCAGCCGCCGCCGCCGCCTCCAAACCCTATCTCCCCGGAAACCCTAGCCCCGCGCCTCCTCCTCCCCTCCCTTCCTTCTCCTCCCCGTCGCCGCCGCCGCTTCCCTCTCTCTCCCGCCTCTTCTCCACTACCCCCTCCTCAGGTACTCACCGCTTCTTCTCAAGTCCCCATCTCCCCGCGTGGTTACTGGACTCGAGATAATCGTTTCTTTTTTTTGGCAGGTGATTCCAGCATGTTGGTGGTCGGATCGGCGGAGTCCTTCACCAGCATCATGTCCAAGGTGGAAGGTGCGGCGCGGCAATTCCCTCTTCCTCCCCCTCACATCGTCTCCCCCAACCTTTGCTGTTGTTGTTACTGTTTTGGTGGTAGGATTGGATTATGGGTCTCATATGGATGCGCGATTTCGTTCTCACTGTAACCCGTGGATTGATGTTGCTTTTTGCAGCGGAGAAGCTTCCGGCCGTGTTCTACTACACGGCGGTGTGGTGCGGGCCTTGTAAGTGTCGGATCTTCGTGCCGAAATTGGGATTTAGTATTAGATGGTTGATGATGTGAGGTGTTATAAGATGGTTTGTTTGGTGTTTTAGGTAGGGCGATGGCACCCGTGATTTCAAAACTGAGCAGCCGATACCCCAATATACCAATTTACAAAGTTGACATTGACATGGTAAGTGGTGGATCCAAGTTTCGCTGCAATTATGATGTGCTGAAGAGTTCTGCTTGCTTAAATGCGTGTTGTTTGGATTAAAATTGCAAAATTGTCAGCTATTCATAATTGCATTACCTCCCATGTGTTAACCGTATAGTAGTATTTTTTTTCCCCTGTCCTTATGAAAGTTTATGTTTGGCTTATGCTTTTTAGTAAACTAGAATGCTTAAAAACTCCAGTGCCAAAGATTGAGTCAATCCTGTTCTTCTGTAGAAAACCTCGAGTTAATTGTCCAGTCTGGATCTAGTTAGAAATATTTCGCATCATTCTGGCACTACCTATGTTCAAGTATGGGATCTGCATATGTAGAAGGCAACGTTCTGACATGGGAATTTTCACTGAATATCATTAATACTGTTCTATGAATGACTGTTAGTCAAGCTGGTGTCCACTTCAGAGCTTCCTACCTTTGTATTGTGATTTCAAAGACTAATATGCTACACGGTTTGGTTAGTTCACTCGATAACTGGAATACTCTATTGAGAACACTCCTATACAGTTTTCAGAACATTGAAAGGCAAAATGTGTTTCAATATGTTACCAATTTTGATTATGGCTGAAATAATTATATGAACCTTATGGCCATGCTCGGACATGTTTATTGATAAGCACTTCCCTGACTTGTGTTGCTTTTGCAGGATGGTGTTGGAAGCAAATTGAGTGATCTAAAAATATTCTCTGTGGTAAGTTGCAATTGTATGGCTGTAGCTCATGACTGTACCTAAATTTCTGCGCAGCTTCCTTCAGTTATCCAGATCTCCTTTTCTTTGTTGCCAACATGTTCAAAAATCCTATGTAGGAGTATATAGGTGTTTCCTTTCTGTCCATCTCTACTCATATTCTATAATGTTTTGCTCTTGTAGCCAACATGTTCAAAAATCCTATCTAGGGGTATATAGGTATTTTTTTTTCTGTCCATCTCAACTCATGTTCTATAATGTTTTGCTCTTGTAGCCAACATTCCATTTCTACTACCAAGGTCGGAAGACAGGTGAGGTGGTTGGTGTTGATGTGCCAAAACTTGAATCAACCATGGAAAGTCTTCACAAGTAAGAACTTCAATTTATGTTCTTCCCTTGTTATCTCTGCTGTTAAATAAATAGACATAAAGCAAATCTGACCAATTAAATTTAATCCTGTCACTACAAAACAAGCAAAACCTTGGTTGTGATGATAAGATATGCATACGAGTTCATAAACTTGTGTCCATCGCTTAAGTGCCCCTGGTATTATGCTTTTGTTGCACAGGCAGCTATAGAAGTTTTGTGGAAGAATATGACCAGGAGGTGGCCAAATGCCTCCATGTGCGTTGCATCAAGCGAGGAGGCCGTGCTACTTTTGAGTCCTATCGACTTGTTTGACATTGATATTTCTGAACCTTCTGGTTGTTTTTTTATCATGCTGAATTCAATACATTGGACCTCTTGTTTATTTAGCACAACTTTGTATAGTCTGCACGTCTAATTATCAGGATCAACGCAAACATTCTGTTGGGATGCAGCAACCCACTAATTTTGTTGGGATAGACGTGAAGGAATTCTGGGCCTATGTCATTGTTCATCCATTGTGTTTTTGGGCCTTTGTCATAACTCAACCATTCCAGTGTTTGTGGGCTACAAGTACCCCCAGAATTTTTTTTTTCTCTTCAGGCCATCGGCACAAGTTAGTCATGATTAACCTACGATGTTTGGCGCCTCGAAAAGTGAAAAAGATAAAATTAAACGCTTGAGTTTCACCTGAATTTCTGATCAGTATGGTGTGTTGCACCGTGTACATACATATGTACTGTGATCGTGCTCTACATACTAGGCATCCAGACTAGCTGAAGCTGGAGTGTTGAGCTAAAATTTCCCTACTCCAAAGGCCAAAATGCCATGCACGGACAGATGCAGGGGTTGTTCCAAGTTCCTGGAACGGTTGCAAGTCGGCAGGAACGAAAATATGCCATTGCCAAATTAGCACACCAGATTGATTCAAAGGCATCTTGCAGGCAATCTGAAGCAACTTTGTTGGAACTGAACCACTAAAAACTCTGTAAAAATTGCCGCATTCCAACTTCCAAGCCCTGAGCCCCGCGTGGGCGTGGCACCACACGCAGACACAGTAGAGATGCAAAGCATCCAATGGCGACTGACACGCACAGCCTTGTGGCGGAAAACGCAGGTGCGGTGGCCGGCCATAAGCCATCCCTGTGCAGGGTGCATGCACACCACCCAGAGCTGAGAGTCCAGACGAGACGGCCGCGGCTAAACCTGTCCCCCTGGGAGGTTGGCAACGCGATGCGTGTCTCCCGCCCATGTGGCAGCCCAGCGTCGCAGCAGCTGCAGCCGGGAGGTGGCGGGGGCCGCGCTTCACATGCCCGCCGGTGCCGATGCCGATGCCGATGGATCGTGGACGGATGCGGGCGCTGCATGTCGTCGACTGAACCCTTTTTTCTAGACGAAAAGCTTCAGTGATAAGATGATACATGTCCTGTCTGTGCAACTTAAGATTTAAAAAACAGTTGATTGGTAGTCAGTTTTCGATAATCTGAAAAGACTGGATTTTCTAGCTTCTGAATTTTTTAACTAAGCTTCTCAGAATCTCAAACAAAAGCAAAACTGTATGTAGGAAATTCTAATTCTGAAAGAAACTGCAGCAGTTAGAAACTCTCTAAACATACCCATAGAGTGGTGGCGACCGACGATACGACGGACGACGGTCGTCAAGACACTCGAGCGTGGCCGACTTGGCCGGTGGCGGTGAGGATGAGGACTTGCTCTTGCTCTGCTCTGCTCTCTCTGCCATGTTGGCACAATGGCAGGCTACACGACTCCACCCACCCTTTCTCACATCGCCGAGTTCAGAGGATCACTGTGGCCAAAGTAGCCGTGGCCGGAAGCCGGATGGGCAATTCGGGTGGATAACGACCCCACCGTTATCTTAACGAGCTACTACTACCGATTCCGATTTAGGTTGTTAATGATTGGTTCAAGGAAAAAAAAAGTAGGTCAATAATTTGAATAATGAAATATTGTGATTAGTTAAAATAAAAGTAGATAGAAAAGTTGTTACATTTTATGATAAATTTTGAATGTTATAATTTGTTATATTTTAGTTATGAAGTAGCTTCTTTGCTCGGCTTACATCTCATTTAATTACCTTTATAATTTAAAATTTATCATTTTATCATATATTAACATAATAATAAAGAATTACAAGCAGTTTGAATATAATTAAACAACTAATATAAGAAGATATGTTGATATCTTGAATTGACAAACTAAACAAACAGCTCACGAGATAACTCGTTAAGCTTACGAGTTAAAAGCCTAATTTGGCCCAGACTTATTATTCGAGTCAGGAGCTTTAAGCGTGTTTTCCCACTCTCAATGGGCTAGTACCGTTGTAGCTTGCTCCTTCAGTCTGAAAAAGTCTTCACATTTTCTTATTTTATTTATCCTACAAAGGCTTCATCCTTGCCAATGTTATTCGTTTCGAGTCATCATCAGGGCGGAGGCAGGGCCCAAGCAACTAGGATTGTCCTAGGTCTACCTCCAAAATCATGCTTATTCTTTTTAAAATCATCATATAAATTTCGTAGAAATCTAACACCTCATTGGTTGAGCTCTATGTTAACTCTACTCTTAAGCAATTTCTAACTCTGTCACTGATCATGAGATCTGTCTCAGACGGAAGTGGTACTTATTAGATGTGGGTACGTATAGATGTATGCATCATTCAGCTAAGGTGTCACATATCAAGCTCGTCTCATACTACTTGTGCCATCTCATGCTACTACCTCCATCCGAAATAATTAAGTGCACCTAGTATTAGAGTATGTCACATTTTATAATAGGTGCACTTATATTAGAACGAAAAGAGTACTTGCTTAATGAGCTAAAGAGGTGGTTAATTCTGTTTTGGATGTGAAGACACAAAAAGATAGTCGTGCGTGAGCACTGCAAAATATAGCTCTATGATAAAAATTTGCTACAGTTATAAAAGTATTTTGAGATATTTAAATTTTACATTAAAAATTTTGGAACCTCAAGGTACCTAATAACCGAAGAAAATATGAGATTTTTAATATGTTCTTAAAAAATAAAATTACCATGTTCCGACACGCCTAAAATAAGAGACCTATCAAATGTACCTAATTTGTACGCATGTCCTCTAAGCTCGAACCAAAATTGAAATTTGCATGTTGTAGTTCGAAAAAAAAAAAGTCACATGTTGTAAGCGGTTACACTCCACGGAAGAATCCATGTCGAGAGTAAGACTCGGTGGTTCCGTACTCGCAATATAGTCAGTCAACAACTTTGACTATAGATAACGCCCTATCACTGACACTGTGGGCCCCATCAACTGTCCTAACATACGGGAGCGACGTGCTCCTCCGAAGTCCATGCGTTAGACACGGCCCAGGAACAGAGGTCGGCTGGGTCCCAGTTGGCAGTGTCCACTTCAGGCCACGGTGGGGCCCATAGTACGGACGATAAGTCGCACGCGTCACATCCTGGATCGTCGCACAGGCGCTGACTGCGCCTGCGGCTCACATGGTGGCCACACGGTGGTCACTGCCCGCCACACATGGGATTGTTTCGTGAAATCCTTTCAAAGAAAAAAATGGAATTCGTGGCACCAACCACACTGAAATTCTCACTTAACATATTAGTCGCATTCGTTTTGGTGTAACCTTTTTCTTTGATTCCATTATGGTCACTGCATTACTGCTCTGTTGTGTATTCTGCTCATATGCAACATTTGTTTTGAGGATCGGTATCTAGCCAATGAGAATACAGAAAAGCTGAATTTGCTAGATTCTTTCTTTTAAACAACCCGTACAAGATAGTAGGACAAAAATTATAAATCTATAATCCTGGGAGACTATAGTCAAGAAAAAAAAGGAAATATACAGTCATACCATACATCTACGTCTGATCCTACTCCTAAGTACAGAACAAGCACATAATACCCCTAAACAATGAGTCTTCTAAACAACGCCTCCAAGAAAGGAACGATGCCAAAAGCGTCGCCACCGCCCGTCCTAGTGAGCAGGACGTGGTTTTCACCTAAAGAACCTATTGGGAGATGATAGAAAACGCAGTGATGCCCAAGGAGAAAACAGCGATCGCAGGTGTCACCGTTACCGGTCCGAAGGCTAGGCCTTCGCCTGTTGTTATGCTCTCCGCGCCGAAGAGTGCATATCAGATTTAGCAGAACCACCAGCTAATCCCCTTCGACGCGTAGCCAGTACCGCGTCGACGCCTTGCCACCGGCTGGCCATCAAAGAAGAGTCTCGACCTCCGACGTGCTTCAATTCCCTCCAAGTGGTTGGGTTGGAGAGGCAGAGGGTGAGAGAAGAATGGATCCCCTCTTCCCCGCACTAGCTCGTCCAGCGTAGCCATCTTACGGCGGCAAGCCGCCGCCGCAAAAGGACATACGTCTGGAAGGAAGCACGCCACAGGCTTCAACACCCCCCTCAAGGCGCTACCGTCGTCGCCGCCTCAACAAGGCTGCTTGTGTTCCAACGGGCCACCTCGTCGCATCGTCGTTGCCTCTGTCCCCCCACCGTAGCAGCCTCACCCCCGCTACGCACCAGATTCAGCCGGGTTGGCCACCGCCGCACCCCGTCGCGTCGCGCCATCCTCCGTCGTCACCGGCCGCGCCTTGCGCGCACACGGCGGCCTCTGCCCACCAGCCGCGCCTCCACGAGCGCCGGTGTTAACGATGAAATTTGGTAATCCTCGAAGTCATCATCAGCCTAGAGTCAGTATCGGCTTCAGAGTCCTGAAATCGGTCGATGGAAGCTATCAATCGCCAATAGTCGGATTCTTACCAAATTCGGTTAAGGAAATTAATCTATTAAAGGAAGCTTATCCAAAAGAGACCGAGTTCAAGAAGGATGTGGTATGACAGTTTATCTATTAATTAGGAAGAGTCTGTTAGTTTCCTTTTATCTTTGGGAAAGTGTGTTTAGTGTCCGATAAGGACTCTATGTTTTTACTTTTATCTTTAGGATGGTTTGAGTCATGTCCTATAGGGACTAGTATCTACCCATGGGTATAAATATGTACACCCGGGGTCCATGTAAATTATCTCTCGATCAATACAACTACTCTTAGCGCATCGCCACCCTCTTTCTGAGGTTTTTACTTATCAACGGGCGGAATTTGGCACCTGACACGGGGCTGCATCGGCTTTCGATCTCCGGTGAAAGGGTAAGCCCTACGTTCCGTCGAGCCCTGGTGAATATATCAGCTATATTGGTGTTGTTCAAGGCTGCATCGCTTCGATCTCTTGGATCGCTCTGGTTCGGTTGTTATATTTGCCTACCTGATATCCCAATTCTATTTTAATTGCATTGTGTTTAGAGACGCATCGGTTTAGTTGAGACTGTCTCGGTTTGGTCTGATCTTCTGTCTTAGCTGATATATCTCTACAATCACAATGTTGTTTTAAATAGATTTGTTATATCCATCACATTAGATAGATCTATCGGTTCATCAAGTATTAGATTATCATATACAATCTCGTGCTGCATCGGTTAGGTTCAACCTACTAGATTGTTGTTGATAATATAAATCTTGGTAAGCCGATAGGTTCATACTAATGTTTTATCGGAGTGCTAGCTGATGAGTTATCATATACGTTATATAATCTAGATTGAGAGTGTTTTCTACTTGCATCGGTCGATCTCCATCTAGGGTTTTGTCGATATCGGCTAGATTAATTTGTTGGCTTAGATTATATAATGTATCAACCACCGTGAAAATCAGTCAAAGGCTTGATTGTCTAGATATTATGTTTCTTTTCATACTTAGTGTTGCATTAGTTAAGTTTGATCTACTAAGTCGTGCTTCGAACCATAATCTCTAGCCTGCTTCTTGATTGCCAATCAGGGTTTCATCGGGGTTTCAGCCAATGAGTTATCTGGACGTTGCATCAGCTCATAAGGATTACATACAAGTTGGATTTAGCCAATGACAACAAAGGTTTCATAGTTTATCTAATGTTTTGGATTTATCGACATCGGACCTCCAGCCGATCTATACTTTAGCCTTTGGATCAACGCTTATTCAATCTATCATTACTAGTCGATTAGTTTCTACTGGAATATATTGTTGATTCATTACATTGTCATCAACCGATCATCTTTATGTCATTATCTACATTGGATATATAGCCGATTTCTCAATACCCTATCAATATCGGCTAGTATCGGCATCGGTTGGATTTACTATATCGGCTTGTCAGCCGATCGGCTATCTAGTGATCAACATATTTATATATCTTTTCAGTTGTAGGACTAAACTGACTGGCACGCTCGTATCTCATCATTATTTTGGACCTGCACTGGAGCTAAGCAGATCTCCCAGACTGTCGTGTTTTTTATGTTAACAGCCGACCTCCACCACCGTCGGTCGTGCCTCCGTGAACCGTCGTACTGTCACTGTCGTCGACGCTGTTGTTGATGAAAAATCCGCGTCCGGGCAATGGTGCCAAATCTCTTTTGACACGAATCGTGTCTACGAACACACGAAGGCTTCGGAGATCTGCTTAGCTTCAGTGCAGTTCCTAAACTTGATGAGATGCGGGCGTGCGAGTCAATTTGATCCTAAAACTGACGAAATATATAAACAACAGATCAAAGAGTTGATCGGCTGACAAGCTGATATAGTAATTCCAGCCAATATCGATACCGACCGATATTTATAGGGTTCTGAACTATCGGCTATATATCAAATATAGATCTTGATACTTGAGTAAACAATGATATGAAGACAATTGGCTGGTGATATTGTAATACAACAATAACATAAACCAATAGAAACCAATCAGCTAATACTGATATGATAAAATATGCGTTGATCCGATGGTTAGAGCATACATCGGCTGGAGATCGATGTCAATAAATCCACACGATTAAACAACCAATGAAACCTTTGTTGCAATCAGCTAAAACTAACTAATATGTAATCCTTGTAAGCCGTTGTAACGACCATATAACTCATCGGCTGTGTAAGGACCCTCGTTTTGCAACAGGAATCGCTCGTGTATTCTGTGCCATTTCCCTGGATCAAGTAGTTTGGCACACACGATACATAGTTGAATTACCAAAAGCGCATACATATGCGTCGAGTACGAATCATTACATCATAGGCCCGAAGGCATTGTCTTAGAACAAAGGACCAAATGGTCCAGAATACAGTCCAAAAGCAGAATGTAGATAAGCAGCGGAGCGAAGGCAGCGGCAACGCCATTGCCACAGGCAACGACCGTGTCTAGACCTAGTGGGCACCCTCTTCTTCCACATCCTCCTCTTAGTAGGCGTATGGATCCACCGCGGTGTCATCTTCGGCTTCTGATAGAGTTAATAATTGCAAGGGTGAGTACCAACCGTACTCAACAAGTCACCACGGCAACAATGCATATGACAGGTGTCATCCAAGGCAAGGTATAGGTTTTGTTGCATAAAGCTAGTTTTGCAATCCTTTTCACAAACCTAAGACCTAACATGACTGATCAAGTTTTATTCCAGAGTTTATTTTAAACAATGACGGTTCTGTCCACCAGCCATCATTATCCCAAGGATAGCTTTCCGTCGTTGGTTCGTCATGGTTTTCTGTGGACGTCCATCTTCCTTCTGCTCAGGAAGTGGCTCCAACAGCATAAAATCCATCATGCATTATCCCATCCCACACAAGTTAAGAATTGAGAGTCTAGCCAAGTGTAATGCATGTCCCAGTGCTCAATATCCGCCGAGCACGGTTATTCGAATAGATTGTTTCACTCACACTGCAGTGGATGTACACTTTACCCGTACTCCGCGACTGCCCAACACATGAGCCTCGTCTCAACACATGAGACGTGTCACGGCAAAGCCTTTCGATAACCTTACATTGGCAGTACCCGCTCCATGAACTATCATCCTCGTGCACTCTAGGCGTATCTGTTTCTAGCAGTGAGAGGAGTTCCGGTGCTCCCGGGGAAAGAAATCTCACACACGCGCAAAGTTTATAATTTAAGTTTAGATTCTCACTCTCACACACATGGCAGTCCTACCAACGGCGATACCGATGTAGGGTACGCATCGCGTCCCCACCTCAACGGCTGTCCGTCGTAGCGAACCTGCCTCACACACTGGAGTGAACCATCTACGCAAGGATACTGCCTCTGCTCGGCTATCTAGTCCGCTAGGTCTATACCCATCCGAGAAGTACGGTTGTACTGGGGTCGTTTCATGCTTAACTTCATGGCTCGGTCCTTAACTGACCGGGGACGGTGCTAGCCTTTTCCGGATACCACCCAAATCCACCATCCGCCCTAGTCGAAGACACTTGTTTAGTTTTATTTCTCCTTTCACAAATCATGTCATTATATCATGGCAATGTGGCGCTCATATCTCCACATGCTGCATCTCAATTACCTTCCCCAAGGTAATTGCCCAAGCATAAAGCATTTGATAAATATGAGTATGCGTGATTCTAGAATAGCATCACTAAGCATTTGTCATAATTGACTAGGGACTCATACGTAAGCATGGTTACAAAAGGGATATGGGATAAACAATAATCAAGGCATGGCATAATAACAAGTAGGATATTCATTATTGCATGCAACTTTATTTGTAAACAAAATAATTTCGCAACATAGGATCAATATGTTCAAAGAATAGTGATGACTTGCCTTGCTCGAAGTCCTGCGGGTCTTGATCCTCGGTCGGACTCACAACTCCCTCAGGATCTATAATTACGTGCGAAAGAAATCGATTTGATCTCGGTTGGAATTCAATTAAAATCCAATAAAATCCGATTAAAGAAAAGATCGAGCGCGAGCGTCGAGTTTAGGTATCTATTCCATTATTTTATGAAATAGTTCTATTCCGATTTTAATCCATTTATGCTAAAATATTGCGTTAGCCGATTAAAATATTAACTCATTTTAATTCATGCGACACCGGATAAGTTAGATCCCGATTCATAATGATTAATCTTAGTTGATAAATAAGTGACTAAATATTCGCAACGAATAACTAAATGGATAACTTGATTAACGGGTAAAAACTAACTAACGAACCAACTGAATAGACATCTAAATAGTCAATAGATCGCCGCGGTTTATTTCGTAGACGCTTTAGAAAAGACCGACGATTAATCCCCCGATTAATATGCCATAATTCAGTAAATAATTATCTAAATAAATAGCTTGTTAAATAACTTGCTAAGGGAACTACTGATTAAATGAACGAATCGCAAATAATCTCGATGTATTTTTCTTGAAACCCCTAAAAATGATCTACGACTAAATCACCAACTAATATATATATATATATATGTATATATATATATATATGTATATATATATATTAAAATTTTTCCCTCCTAACTTCCTAAATTTTCTTTCCTAGGTCTTAATTTTATTTTCCCTTTTTCTTTCCTTTCCTATTTTCTTTTTCTCTCCCCTCTCTCTTCTTTCCTCTTTTTTTTTTCTCTCTCCTTTTCTTTTTCTTTCCTCTCTCTTCTTTCTCTGTTCTGCCTTTCTGCTTCTTCTTCCTTCCTCTCTTTTCTTTTCTCTCTCTGCTCCCTCACCGGTCCTACTCTCTCTCTCTCGCGACCGACAGAAGGGGAGGAGGGGGAGTAGAGGGGGCTCACCGGCGGCGGCGGTTGACGAGGCGCGCGACGGCCTGGGGTGCGGCGGCGGCGAGGGGAATTTGGGGAGGAAGGGGTGGGGGAAGGAGGAGGAGTTGCCGGCGGTGTGGGGAGATGAGGGAGGCGGGGGTGGCTTTTATAGTGCGGGGGGAAGAGAGGCCAGCACAGCGGTGGCTCGAGGCGCGCGCATTGCGTGGGGGGCGGCGACGTGCGCGCGCGTGGCGGGGGTACGGCAGCGACGGGCGCACGCGGCGGGGTACGGCGGCGACGTGCGCGCGTGGCGAGGGTATGGCGACGACCGGCGACGTGCGTGAGCGGCGGCGGCACGGGGCGAAAGGCGCGGCGCGGTCGAGGCGTGCGCGCGTGCGTCGTGGTACGACGGCGACCGGACGACGTGCGCGTGTACGGCGTCACGCGCGTGGCGCAAGGCGCGGCGCGGCCGGGCGTGGGCGCGTACGGCGGCATGGGCGGTCGGCGACGTGCGCGCGGCGCGGGCGGATGACGTGCGGCGCGGGCGCGGCGACAGGCGGCGGCGGGTGTGCGCGCGCGGCGTGGGGCGTGGGCGTGCGCGGCGGGTCCGGATCGAACACCTGGCGGGCAATGAACAGTGCCGCCAGGTTTTTTTTTTGATATTTAGGGTAGTTCTTCCACAAAAATTCATCTAAATTTTTGTAAATTTAACCAAATAAATGTTGACCAATGTTTTTAGTGTTCCTAATCATTTTACTCTAAATTTCCAAGTTTTGATAATTTATTACATATTTTTATATGAAATATTTAAACGATTCTCATGTAGGTCTATATATGTTCATACCTAGGGTTTATACCTACGCCCTTATGCTTACACACCTACATATATGCAAGGACACCCCTTTGGGTTTATGTCACCCTATTTTATACCTATTCACATTATATACATATATTTACACATGCTTATATATATGTGCAAGGGTGGATATTTGTATATATATACGTGAAATCCCCCATTTAAATTTATTTCACCCAAATACATTCGCGACGTTCATTTAAAATATTTTCCTCACTACAATCGTTCCTCACCACATATTTTATTTTATTCTTTTTAATTGTGCACCTAGTTGACTTCGTTTTAGGGTTCACGCTTAACTCGATTTGATAAATCTGATCCTCGCAATTAAAGATCGAATAAACGAGCAATTAATCGTGGCATGATGTAACTTAATTTGAAAGTTTTTGAAAGTTTGTATTTTAGGGTTTTGTATTCGACGGTCGAATTTTCAGGGTGTTACAGGCTGAAACCCCGATGAAACCCTTATTATAATCAAAGATAGATTAGCCTTTATGATTCTAAGCATGGCTAGGGATGATGCATCGCAAATTATGCAAAGAAGCATAAAGTCTAACAATCAAGTCTTTGATTAATTTTCAGGGTGATTGATATCTTAGATAACCTAGATCAACAAAACAATTTAACCAATACCGGTAAAACCCTATAAAAGATCTGATCGATAAAAGTAAATTGAATAATCGACTTAGATTAATTAAGATACATGATAAATAGGTAGATAAATGTACCAACCGAACCAAAACGATCCAAGAGGTCAAAGCGATGCAGTCTTGAACAACACCAATGTAGCAGATACAATTGCCAGGGTCGGCGGAACGAAGGACTTACCCATTCGCCGGAGATCGAAAGCCGTTGCAGTCCCGCATCAGGTGCCAAGTTCCACCGATTGATAAGTAAAAATCTCGGAAAAGAGGATGATGATGCGCCGAGAGTAGTTGTATTGATCAAGAGATAATTTACAGGAACCCTGAGTTTACATATTTATACTCATGGGTAGATACTAGTTCTTATTGAAAACGATACAAACTTTCCTAAAGATAAAAGGAAAAACATGAATTCCTTATCGGACACTAAACACACTTTTCTAAAGATAAAAAGAAACTAATAAACTCTTCCTAATTAATAGATAAACTGCCATGCCGCATCCTCCTTGAACTTGGTCTCTTTTGGATAAGTTTCCTTTAATTGATTAATTTTCTTAACCGAACCCATCAATAATCCGACTACTAGCGATTGATAATGCCTATTGACCGATTACAAGACTCTGAAGCCGATATTGAATCTAGGCTGATGATGACTTCGAGGCTTACCAAATTTTAGCGTTAACGGCTACCCTCGCGCATCCGCTGACTTTGTCGCACCTCCACTGTCGGTCATCGGCGCCATCGCTGCCGCACCTCCACTATTGGCCACCGATGCCGCCCATGCGAAGCACAGTGTCAGGTGATGCCGCCGGTTCCAACGCGCGGTCAGACGTCCTCCCACAGCTCCATCGACGTCCTCCCGCCACGCAGCTCCGTGCCATCCACGGTCTCCCGTTGCGTTGCGCCTTCTAGAGCCCCGGCCACCCCGCGCATCATCCTCGCCCTCGTCAAGCGTCGTCGCCCATGCTGGCTGCTCCCCGGCCAAATCTGCGTGGGGACGTTGGATTTGGTCGGGGGGCGGATTTGGTCGGGACGGTGCCGGATCCGCCACCTCACGCCGGAGAAGCCACCGCCTCCCGACCGACGTGCACCGCTCTACCTCCCGCGCCGAGGAGGAGCGTCGTCGGCTCATTTTTCCTCGCCACCGCCATCCCGGTTGGCCACACGGTTTCTGGCGGTGAGAGGAAGAGAGGAGGGTGGCGGCGCGGGCGGCTGCGCAAGAGCGACGTGGGGGATTCTGCCTACTATTTCAACTGTCAACACCGACTAGTAGAATCAGAACATTTCATTACGCTGGAGATTTTAACCGTATTTACCAGAAGCTCTCTAAACAATTTAGCTGGAGATTTTAACCGTATCTACCGTAAGCTCTCTAAACAATTTTTAAGACTACTAGTTTGGTATCAGACACATCGGTTGTATAGTACACATGTTTGTTACCGCTATAAATATTTTTATTAAGACACCAACACGTAGAATTTGTAGATGGGGAACAAGCTTGCAGTTTCGAGTACTTCAACGGTACGGGTGAAACCTCGAAGAAAAAGCACACTTTACCTTTCTTAACTGCTCATTTTGTTTCAAACTAATTGTCGTTCTAGCTTTGTTTTAAATTAAACATTTATGTCTTGATCATCTAATTTTTAGAAAATCATACAGTTTAACAACATGAGATTTATGTTTTTAGATTTACCATAAAACACTTCTATAGTATATATGATTTATATATTAAACTACACATTTTTTAAAAAAATCATGATCAACAATAGAATTGTTGAACTTAACATAAAGCTAAAATCGAGTATTACTTCCGACCGATTTACCCCTCAATTTTGACATTGGATATTTTCAACCGTGCAATTACGATACGTGCGTCGTTCAACTCGGTAGATAATTATCTGGTTTTAGAAGGTTGATGGCTATAATCCAAGTACAGAAACATTTTCTCTGTTTTTTTTTTTCATATACTCCTATGTACGGTTGCAGCAACCCAAGTGTTGTTGCAGACCTTTTACCACTCTGTTATAGCCTTTGTCCTGGTAGACATAGTCAAAGAGGAAACTAGTCAGATTATGAAGAAAGCATGCCGAGAGTTTCAGGCTTCCAGCACACTATCAGTTGGCACATATTTACTCCATCTTAAACTTAGTACTGGATTAGATATATCATAGCAGATCACTATGTTTTAAGACGAATTCATTAGTAGGTAAATCTCGCTATCTTACCTAGGCCCCGGCAACTGTTAATCACTTTTTTGCACGCTGAAAGTGAGCACCCAAGCATCTGAGAACACAGCCGACGAGATGATATGCGTGGGCCGTTCTTGGCGTAATCTCTAGATTAAGAAGGCCTTTAGCTGTGGGCTTCATCACTGGACATATGTCCTTTGCTGCAAATTAAGTTTGGGCTTCAGCATTGTGAAAACGTGACATGCATGTTAATTAATTTGCTGTTGCACCATATTTTGTTTAGTAAACAGTAGTAGGACAGAGATCTTGGGTTATGATACGGTAACAGTTTCAGTCAAATCTACTAACAAGAATTGGTTATATGCGAGCCGTGGATATATATGCCTGTAGGCGTGTATTGGCAACAGTCCCCTAAATGCTCACTTTGGGCCCCTCTATGATCCTCATCAAAACTGGCTAGGGACAACGACAAAGGCAGCAAGCAATGCAATGCATGTTCTTTCTTTGGATGCATTTCTTCTTCTTAAATTCAACACATGCACACATGCTATTTCACCCACCTATACTATATATCCTGATTTGACAAGAACAGAGTTATTGCTCTTGTCATATACATAGACACCTGTTTCTGCAATTCTGCTAAACCTCATCAAAGCTGAATATTATAAAAATACAAAGATAAAAAAGGAGAAGGATAAAAATCAAATTCACAAAGCAATACGTAGGGCTTCAAAGGTAGTAATAACCATGAGTAGCCGTTGAGAATATTGAAGTTCTGATTTCCTAATTTTTGATTTTTTTTCTTTTAGATTTCATAACTAGAGGTTCTCAGAATTTGAATGAGAATCTGAACTGTTTGGAAAGAGTTGGAGATTATGGATAAAGTTACAGCTGCTCAGGGTTCACAAAACCGGTCGTTTTTCACAAAACCACTCATACATGTTTTGTAAAAACATTATTTGCCTGTTTGTGGAAACCGATCTGTTTTAGCTGGTTTTTATATGACTCTTACATAAAGTCATCAGTCTTTAGGTTTTCGGTAAACCAGCTAGGAATGGTTTTTATTTTCAAAATGAAAAGATAAACCTACAGCTGTTAGAAAAGCTCCCTCGAACCAAACAAATAGTCCAACCGCGAACACACGCACATGTTCATCCGGGATAAAATTCCATGCCATCTCCAACCACCAATCCTATCATGGAATGCTTAGCTTTGTTCAGGTGAGAGAGAAAGAAAGAGAAAGAAACCGTTCACATGGCACAGGGTTTCCATATTGCTTGCACACACTTGATGGATAAGATAAAACCGAATGGCAGCAGCTACTAGCTAGCACACACAGTCATATGTATGCATGCATGCATGTACATGGGCCAGGAGCTATTGAATTTTCTCTCCTCTTGACTTGCACCCGTTGCACGTAGTAGCTAGCCTGTGAAACCAACGAAACCCTGAATTCATAATATGATCAGGTTACTGGAGCAAGAGTTAAAAGGCACATGCGAGGCCGGAAATGGACACCCCTAGGGTGCGTGTAGGCGTGCCGAAAACGAGCTCGACGACAAGGTCGTCGTCATGACGCCAACCCCTCGCACTTATTGCCCTACTTCATCAGTTGATCCATCACATGTAGCAAGTACATGCAGAGTAGCAGTAGTACGTGCCAGTAGTGGTAGTAGCTATCCACTATGAACATGTGCTGTGCATGCATTGCTGCTTTGATTTGTTATTTGTTTTGTTTTCGATCAGATAATGACATTTTGATCGAGATGTCTAGTTAGCTACCAATGCTACTCGGTCTTGCATTGATCGAGCTTCAGGTTAGCTAGTAGCATTGTTAGAAAACGATAGGCAAATAAACGATGAAAAACGATAGATCAATCACAGAAGACACGAGATTTAACGTGGAAAACCCTCCCAAAGTAGGAGAGAAAAAACCACGGGCGCCAGCCAGCAAACTATCTTCACTATATCAGGATGAGGTTACAACGCCGAACGACGGCTTACAAAAGATGAGAGTCACGAACAGTGGAACCCTAAAGGGTGTATATATAGCACGATCCGCTTCGCTCCGGCCCAAGCCTCCGGCGACGGGTCTCCGCTACACTCCGGCAGAAGCCTGGCCTTTATAATGGCAACTGAATTTGGATCACAACTCAACAAGCATATATAGCCTGAAGCTGAACCTGAACCTGTCGTCTGTATATGAGTTCGTATATCGGTGATGGTTAATTGGAGATTTTGATCGAGTAGTGACCACTGACAAGTGTGTGTGGATGTCTCTATGCAACAGGTGATTTGTTGCGTAGGATTGCTCTAACTCATGGCTGGTTAATTAACCGTGCATTGCAGTTACTATTAATTATCTGTCACCGGCGGTGAGGTCCAGTACGGCCGGCCAAATCATTGGGCGAGATCGATCAGACGGCGGCATAGAGGTCAGGTGATCTACCGACGCTGTTGCAGTAGCACGCTTTGATTAGGCTGTTAGCGTTGCGTACGTCTACCGAAATTTATATTCAGCGCAGGTCCATCTCTAGACACGTGCGAGCTATGCGACCGCATAGAGCTTTCAAAATTAAGGGGTCCTAAAAAGTTGTATGTTTCAATATGAATTAAGTGCACATGTGATTATTAAACTTATAGAATTATATCATCTAGATCACTAAACTCTCAAAATACATATCTAAGTTACAGTACTTGTTATAGTGTGTTAGTTAGGTTCCAAATCGCTACATCCCCTTCAGGATCCTACGTGACGTTGATGTGGCATGCCACATGAACATGACATGGTATCATTTTGACTGACAAATGGGATCCAAAATTTTTCTTTTCTTTTTTTCTTCTCCTTCTCTGTGACCCAAGCAGAAAAAAGGAAAAAAAAAGAAGGAGAAAAAAAGAAAAGGAAAGAAGAAAAAAAATGAAAAAGACATGTCACGTCTGTGTGGTATGCCACATCAGCGTCACGTAGGATACTAGAGGGGTTGTGTCGATTTGGGATCTAGATGACACACTTTAACAAGTTATAGGATCTGAATCTACATTTTGCGAGTTTAGGGACCTAGATGACACACACCTACAAGTTTAAGGACCGCACGTGCACTTTACTATTTCAATATAAACCAATATGTTCCGATATAATTAGAATATCTTTATTCTATTTTCTTAAATTTCTCTTTTTTCTCTCCACTCCATCAGCTAGAAATGAGTTTTTTTAATTAACTCCGATAAGTGTTTGGTGTTGATCATAGCTACATCTCCATTTTCGCATCATTTTCGCATTTAGCAAAAAAATTGAATTGTTCCAACGATTTTTCTTGTACTTTGGTCCCGTTCTAATTTTCAACAAGATACAGATTTTTGATATTTTTTTTCTCGGTTTCCGTTAGCACGTTTTTCAAACTACTAAACGTAATGTTTTGTGTGAAAACTTTCTACATAGACGTTGCTATAAAAAATCAAATAAATTTATTTTTCAAGTTTTTAATAATTAAAATTTAATTAATCATGTAGTAACGACTTATCTCGTTTTGCGTGAGCACTTAATCTTCTTTCTTGTTGGAGAATTAAATGGGGCCTTAGCCAGATCAATAGGTGGGTAATTAAGCTCCCTGACATAGCTCTAGTTGTTGTTGATTGCGAATAATTCCTATTTGTTTGATAGCATGATATAACTAATTAAAGAAAGAGCATCAGATTGATGCTAGCTTTAATTCCTGACGTGGTTCAAAGACCACTGACTGCAACCGGTTGCAATGTATATATATCAAGGAAAAAAAACGTATGTCATAGATGTCCGTTCTAATATATTGTAAATAAGACATGGCCCTAATATATTATTTACATTGTAGTAATTTTTAAAGATAAAACTTTATTTTACATTTGGCATTGGACTCTCAAAATGTTAGGACGGCCCTGAGCGATTAATTAAACCGTCACCAGCGTGCACAATTTGCACAAGGGCGCACATGCGCGCGGAATAATACCGTAATAATAATACTACTCCTAGATTAGCTAGGATATGTTAAAAATTGCTTAAGGCTAAGGATAGGTTTGCAACTACGTACATGGGCGCAGGAGATGCGCCAGAGAGGGCATAAAAATGAGCAAATTTGGTTGGTCATGTCATGTGCACTACAAACACGTGTTAGAGAAACTTCTAAACTGATCATGATCCGGCCAGGAACTGAATGCAATGATGCTGAGTCCGTAAAATATATCCACTGGCCCCAAAACGAATGGTACCAGAAGAAACTACTAGCTAGTTATAATTGGTTGCCACCTAACAAAATAAAAACATTTTAGACCAAAGTGTAGATAACACGATCATCCGCTACAAACCCCACAAAACTTGGCAAGAAATTCTATAAATATTTTTTTTCTACAGATAATGTAACTAGCAATCCAAATTGTAGTGTTAGTACTACTCAACAACCAATGAACCAAATATATATGCTCCCTAGAGAAGTTCACTAGCATGCATAGACCAAGAAATATGAAATGGATACAGCTGTAACGTTAGTAGTAGTAGATGGTACAGAGTGTACTGCACCCTTGAGATGAAAAAAAGCTTGAATCGTTCGCTACCGGCCAAGAAACTGTGAAAAAAATGTAAAAGGAGCTTTGAAATTGCTGCGAGGGTAAAAAAGAATTCGGGCCACATAAAACAAGAAACCAAAAGGCAGCAGTACCACTGTTTGTACTGGGCTAACCGGAAAGGCAGAGATGCTGTGTGAGCAGCGACGAACACCATCAACAGCTCGAATTTCTTCTTTCGTTACCAAACTTGTACTACTCCGGTAGCAGCAGTAAGTGCTCGATCAGGTTGTGAAGAGGCAGGGAAGAATAATGCCAGAAGCTATGTGTTGGGGGAAGAAAAATGAAATTAAGGCTTGACAAGGATGGGGGTTTCAGATTCGAACGAGTGGTTTTGCAGTTATGTTAACCTGGAATTCACCAAGTCAGGGGGTTTAATTTCTTCTTGTCCGTACGGTACTACTGTGCTCAAGAACACACTATGATAAGCTCATTAAAAAGTTAGTAGCATAGATCGATCAGGACCATGCTAATGCTATGATAGCTGATGAAAAAGATTTTTAAGCTCCATATGATCGAAGATCTTGTGTGCACTCAGGCACTAATCATATCAGTCTTCAGTGCAGCCGTGCGGCTGTGGCCTGTGGGCATGCCTGCTCCTGATTTATGTGGTCAAAGGTGGAAAACAAATGGCAGTTTTTGGATAATTAAGATGGCTATTATGCTAATCTTAACCACATAATTTTCATCAATTTTCTAGCGTGCAATCTGTTGGTAACAAAATTGGTGATCAAAGAAAAGGGAGGGGTCAAACGCTCATCAGTGCAAACAACAGCTTAAGAGGTTGTTTGCTTCATTATCATTTTCAACCCTACTAATTTTTATGTTACTATGGTTGGGTAACAAAATAAACACGTTCTTACCATCGTTACATTATTAAAATTTGAATGTTATAGACATTTTCTCTCAAAAAAATATCGAACTTTAAAAGTTCCAAACTAAACATAGTAATTAAACGGCACCAAAATTTAGTAGCGCCAAATATACTAAATTTTGATAGTACCGGATACCATTAGTAAGGTTAACTTCGATAATAAAGTGAATTGGTACTAAATTGCCCAAAACAAAATGATTTATATTCTCTCGTTAGTCGTGGCACGAAGCGCCGGTGCATTAACCTCTTCCCCCGGCAAAGCAAAACAACCCTTCACAGAAAGCACCCTACACAACGCTACTATTCTAATCCTGGCCGACTGCACACCAAGCTGCGAGGATGAAAACGGTTACGAAAATTCCTGCTCGATCGAGCGTTGTTCCGTACAAACGGCCCTATAAAATTCAATTTTTAAATTAATTTTTAGCAAATTATTGATTTTAATAGCGGATAGCTAAATTAGCAAACAATCAATTTCCCGACCGATCATTTTCATGTGAGCAAGGATAATTCAGAAACACCCCTCAAGTTGGTGGATATTGTCGAGAAGGTCCCCGACACTTGGACCGTGACGCCCAATTGGTCCTTTGACCGCCGAACCCATGGTGTCCCCTTGACGCCATTACCCACACCACACCAAGCTCTCCTTCTCCTCTATATATACCCTTCCATGGCTTCCTCCATTGCTATCCACCACTAATCCTCCCAATTCTCCACTCCTGCCGCCAAAACCATCCATCTTTCTGCTAATCTCATCTGTACATACATACGCACGTACGTAGTACATACAATCAGAGAGAGATTGAGAGAGGCAGATAGGTAGCTGTGGCCAAGAAAGTGAGGAGAGAATTGGAGAGAGGAAGACGAAGGTGAGGTGAGGTTGGCCATGGGGATGAGGCCGGGATGGGTTGGGGGACTCGTGGAGGAGAGCTTCTTCGTTGGGTGTCCCGCCCACGAGAGCCGCAAGAAGAACGAGAAGAACATCTTCTGCCTCGGCTGCTGCGCCAGCATCTGCCCCCACTGCGCCCCCTCCCACCGCCACCACCCTCTCCTCCAGGTAATTAATCTTCCTCCTCCTCCGCCGCCGCCGCCGTCTCCGGCGACGGCGACGGCGACCCAATTGCCATGCCATGCATGTCGTCGATACTCGATACACTGCATATATATCTAGCTACATGCAGCATATGATGCACGTCTGTCTTGTTTGTTAATTAATTACAGGAGCTTGCATGTTCAGTTTATGTCCTCCGTTAATTATTCTTAACCGTATTCAGATTATGCATGTGATGTGAGAGTGTGTTAGTCTGTTAAAATTCTTCAATTACAACTTCTTTTTTTTAGAACTGATAATTGGAGTACAGGTTTATCTGCTTTGAATTCGTTGGGCTGTGCTACAGTGTGCTGAATTGAGTGGATTTGTGGGGGTGTGGGCTAGGATTAGCTTTGCATGTATAGCAGCTACTAGCATGTACTTAACAAAAACACTAGCCTTGGCCTAATTCATCACTAGCCTTTCCGTCTTGGCTTGTTCCAAGATGGCTTCTACTAGTACCAGTAGATGTGGCCAGCTAGGATCTTGTTGATTCTTCCATGCCATGACATGCTAATTGTGTCATTTTCAGAGGAAAGATTGCTAATTGCGTCATTAGCGACCATGCTAGTACCACTAGTAGTAGTAGTCACACTTAGCATAATTTGGTTAGATTTTGTTGGGCTTAATTGCGGCGGTGCTTGGGCTTAAGCTGCATCGCATGGGGTGTCTCACTTAACCACTTGCAGCTATAGCTCTCGACCCTTTTAGAACCCTGTGCCCATCTTTCGTCTTCCCCTTGTCGTTTTCCGGGCTTCGTTTTGTGCTCCATGCAAAGTGACCCCTCGGTTAATCCATCTGATTAGTCACCTAAAACACACCGCTAATAAATCATAACCATTAGTACTTTCACATTGCTAATCATCACCTTGATTTCTTGTTTTTTTTTTGCCAAACTAATTAATTTTCTGCCTGTCCTTGGCTGCTGTTTGGTGGGCATGAGTAAACTCTCCGTGCGAAGAGAGAGAAGTAGAAATGTGGAGTGGTGAAAATTGGGGAGGGTGAAAAACGAGTCTCTGGCAATAAGTTACTGCGAGCCTCAGCCATACGCCCGAAATAACCATAGTCTTATAATTAAGGCTAGTCCCATCTTACATCTTCCCCATTCCGGTGTGTATGTGTGCATGCATTGCTCTCTCTTCTGTTCACCTCACCTGCAAAAGTTACATTTTGCAGCAGCAGCAAAGGCCAGCACACACAGTCACCTCTGATGAAAAAAGCCATCTCCTTTTTGACAGCGGTAACAATAGCACACACTGTCCTGCTTAACTAGTAAAACTTCTGATCACAACATAAAATGAACCACCTTCTTTTTTGTGTGAAACTTCTATAGAATTTGTGTGTTCCAGAAGGTCTGGTGCACTACAAACTCTAATTCTTAAATACATCCAAACTTGCAGCAGTAACAAGCTTGATCTATTAGCACAAAAATGGGTTGGGTTATCCGGATTGTTTAGCCATGAATAGCAAAGCATGCTGCAACCTCTCCCTGATCTTGATCTCTCTCTCTCTCTCTCCCTGCAAAGATAGACGGCGCCGGTTGGTTGATAAATGGATGGGCAATCCTGTGTCTATCTAGCTACTAGCTACTCCATCGTCTCAGCCAAAGCCAGAGCTGTTAAGATCGCAGCTGCAGTAGTCACAGTGACAGTAGTGCAGAAACTACAGGCTACAGACCACAGAGAGCCCATTGGCGAGGTGAAGTAAAAAAAAAAGTGAGCAGGGTCTCTTTTTTTTTACCATATGTGTACTTGGTAAAAAGAATCTGTCCTCGTAGGATATCTCAAATGTATATGATAAAGTGATCCACATATATCATCCTTATAAAATAATTTTAACTATAACAATACCTGTAATGTATATATATATAAGATGTATATAGATATAAGGTATTATTAGGAGAAGAGACTAGATAGGAGTAAAAATAGATAATATTATTTATTTTCATATGGTTAGTCTATATGTATATAGGTACTTTTGTTATTTGTTATATGTGAACTAAGGTGGCTAAATGAAATATTATATTGTTTATATATTAATTTTACACCATATGTGGATGCTCTTACCAAACAAGGCTCCAATACTGTTGCTTCGGCTCTGTAAAATCCAAGGTCGCCGTGACGATACTGTTCATTCATTCAGGCCACAGCAATCGATAGTAGTAGTAAACACTTCTTTTTACAGTGTCATGGGGTTAATTTGGAGGAGTTTTTGTTTCTTTTTTACCTTTGTGGCCTCGGGTTGTGTGACCGAGAGAGATGGAGGTGTAGGGGTGGTATGGTAATTAGATCGTGGATGACGACGAGCCGCCGGTCAAAGGCTCGCAATTATTACCGGGGGAGTCTATCCTTTCCCTGCCTCAGCGTCCGGCCTCCCGAATGGAATAATGGAATTATTTTCTTTTTTTTTCCTTTTACCTCATCAACAATTACAACTTCTAGAAGATTCTTTTACTAGAAGTGGAATTATACTCTACGAAGTATACGTACTTTGTGCACTGAACTTGCCTATACGTGTATAGGTTAGGAGGTATGTGTACAACGACGTTGTTCGCCTGGATGATCTCGACAAGCTCATCGACTGCTCCTTTGTTCAGGTGAACGGCAATAACTCTGAAACTAATCTGTTCAGTTTTACAATTATGTAGGGCTAATTAATCTTGGTTTTTTTTTCAATTTTCAGCCATACACGATCAACAGCGCAAAGGTGATATTTCTGAAGCCAAGGCCTCAGTCGAGGCCGTTCAAGGGATCTGGCAACATTTGCTTGACATGTGACAGGATCCTGCAGGAGCCCTTCCATTTCTGCTGCCTCTCTTGCAAGGTACTCCTACAGTATAGTAGTAGACACTGTACACATCTTCCAGAATTTTTTTTTTACTGCATGCCATGGCGATCAATCGATCGATCGATCGAGTTGGTGAGTGAGCTACTAGCTACTGAGCTGTGTCGTCGTTTCTGCGTGCATGCATGCATTCATGCAGGTGGATCACGTGATGATGCAGGGCGGCGACCTGTCCAACATCCTCTACATGTCCGGCTCCGGCGAGCCCGACCTCGCCGCCGGCTTCCCGCGCTTCGAGAACCTCCGCGTCGACGGCGGCGGCGGCCTCCCCGGCAATGATGACGACGACGACGACGACCACCAGGTGACCACCCCCAACTCCATCCTCGAAGACCCACTCCACCACCACCAGTACTACGGCGGCAGCGGCTCCAGCAACAATGGCCGGAACACGGCGGCGCCGATGGCCAATGTCCCGAGGAAGAAGAAGAGCGGCGGCGGCGGGTTCTTCCCTCAGATCGTCCTGTCACTGAACAACAGGAGGAAGGGCGCGCCACACAGGTCGCCTCTCGCGTGATCAGATCGATCGTCACGTACGCGTAGACCGTTCGCGAGTACAGATAATCACGAACACGTACCCTCTACTATTATTATATATTAGTTGCTCATTACCTATCTTAATTGTAATCCTCCTATGATTATTAGCATTGTAGAGAGAGAAAGAGAGAGAGAGAGTATGGTTGTGGTAATGGATAATGTGGCCTTTGGCTAGCTAGGGTCACCATCTTTAGGGCAAGCAGTGTTTTGACGAGACTTGAGAGGAGAGAACCAGCTAAGCTTGCAAACTCCCATTGTTACAAGACTAGGTAGGCACGGACTTGTGGGGCCCCTTGTGCAGGGACCCAAAAGGTGGCTACCAATTTTGTACTTGTTGTAACCTGGGGTTAATTAGGTTTGCTCGCTTCCCATGTGTACACTTCCAAAAAAGCTATATATATATAAAATTATCATCATAAAAAATTCAAAATATCTCCTTATATATGCAAGATAGTAATCAATAATTCTTTATGTGTTATTATTGTTTCGTTTATTTGTATGCTTATCCATACTACTTATTAGCAAACAAAATGATTATTTTATCGATGAAAATTTTATACACGCATTCTTAATGATTCAATTAGCATACTAAATTATAATAAAAGAATCCATAAAATCAACTTCAAAATTTTGGTCTTAAAAAATAAATTTTAGCTTTATAACATAAGCGAGGCAACGATGCTGTATAACTATATTAATTTTGTTGTGATCAAGAACAATTAGCTGGATAAATGATCATTGGAAATAGGGTGAAATGATGGTAGCGAGAGGTTGGGCATTGAATTTGCAAATGGGCATGGTACTTGCACGCATGTAGTTTGTCGGTCCCGGGCCATGCGTCCACCAATGGCTGCTTGTGCGTGCCCTTTGACCGGCATGGACAGCCGACGAGCTCGCCAGTTGTGTTGTGTCGCGTTGGAGAAAATGTTGCCCCTCCTTGGAGTTGGAGAGAGCTAGCGGCGGGCGTGCTTTTGCTTGCCAGTGGTTGCCATGCATGGGCCACCGTACCTTAGCTCGTGCCTGCCGCCATGATCGATGGATCCATCTCGACCTACCGGTTCAAACTTCATCCTAAAATATAAAAAGATTTTAAATAAATATAATACATCCTAGTGCTATAAAATAATTTTTACGGTATTTGCATTTTAAAAATAGTAAACATCTAACGCACCATAATAAAAGATACCATTTAAAAGGTATTTAAGTATTATTATAGGTATCTAGTTAGAAAGGGTAAAAAGATATATTTTTTAGATAGAGAAGGATATAATTGTCTTCAATATTAGTTCTAGATACATAGGTACCGTATCAGCACTATAATCCTTTGCTATATTATTTGCATGTTTTTTTGTAAACCGCTATATTATTTGCATGTTTTTTCCAACACTATTTGGGAGACTTGGGTGAGTTGATTGGACCCAACCGAGAAGGAACAACGCCGAGCCTAGCATCGTTTATCTTCCTCCTCTCATCCAAGCTTGGGCAAATAGGGAGGAGGAGGCTAATGGCGTGGTTCTAGTGGCTACATGATGACGGTGATAGCGGTAGGACGTGCCACGTAGCACGCCGCACCCACGGGAAGTGGAGGCAGGCACAAATGATGACAAAGGCAACCAGAATGCGAGCGCTAGGGTTTGATTCCGGGGAAGAAAAAATGATGGGTAGCAAGCTTAAGTTGGTATCTCGGTCACCTATGGGCGTCACCACGCATCCCAGGCGATAGTGAATCCATTTCCCCGAACTTGTTGATGGAAGTGGTGCAGGAGTGGTTGGCGGCGGTGGAGCTTGAGGGCACGGCGGAGGCATGGCCATGGACAAGAACAAAGCAGAGGGGGAGAACAAAGCAGATGTTGATCTTTGTTTTTTCTCACATGCAGATCGATTTAATCCACTAAATCTTCGGAAGATTTACTTTGTTTCTACCAAACGATACAATCCATTAAATCGATTTACTTTGTTTCCTATCAAACCATACCGATCATATGAAGCTAGCGATTCTTGATTCAGAGAAAATACCGTATTTTTACAAATTAATTACCCCACTACCATCGTTTACAATAATTTTAATCCGTACCTGGTCCTTCTCTTAATCAACGGTGCATATTGTTTTACCTCTCAATACTTATAAGTACCTCGTAAACACCGTAAAAGCTCTTATACTGTAAAGCTGTACAGGGATATTGATAGTCTTTCGAGTGGAACGGTTAATTTTTGCTACAAAACATTTGACAATTCTGATATGTTTATGTCGCGTTCTAATCAGTTTTTTTTTATTTGCAAAACCAAAAGAAACTTTTAGTAACTTTGCTAGACCAGGTCGTGAACTAAAAATAAGTACTAAATAACGCAAGTCAGAATTCAGTAACCACGATAGAGTTGAAACAAAATCATTCTAGACCATACGTAGCTTGTGTGTGAGTGGGCGGGAAGGTGTTCTTTTCTGGGGACTAGAGAAGTGTCGGCTTCTGCCAGAAAGCTATCTCATGGGATCCATCTCGATTTTGATCGACCAATCCTACTGGATCGACCATAGATCGATGCTCAGTTGCTCACGGCTCTCCGCCTCGGTTTGCCCTTTCAGTCAACTTCTCCCGTTTGGCCATGCGACTCCAACCTATAAAGCACATTGTAACTTAAAGCAGCTTTCAATTAAGTTTCGTTTTGAACATATTTTTGGTAAAAATGCATGGACACTGCAATTCTTTTGGAGTAACCAAATAGTGTGCCATTGGTATTCCCTTCAGTTGTGATGTATGTAGGACCATATATATTCGGTGAACAAAAGAGGGAATTAACCGTAAGGCCCAAAACTCTTCGATTATAAGCATGCATGCACGCATATATATTAAATGCCGTTTTACACATATCTGTGCCATTTTCGGAACAACCTCGTCTGTGTTCTAACAAACAAAAAAAAAACTCGTCTGATTATCGCTACACGCTCATGACAGACTCCCAGTTGGCAATCGTAGTGTCATGCTACTCTC
Organism: Oryza punctata; assembly: GCA_000573905.2. Classification (NCBI taxonomy): domain Eukaryota; kingdom Viridiplantae; phylum Streptophyta; class Magnoliopsida; order Poales; family Poaceae; genus Oryza; species Oryza punctata. The sequence goes on from CM002493.2 coordinate 34,354,478, forward strand.
TCCCTTGTCTAGTCAAGCTTAAACTGGCTTTGTTTCCGTGCTGTCTTGTTTAGAACTCTGTGTTAGCACATGGCCTATTCTCATTTCTCAATTAAGTTTGGCTATGCAAGAACATGGAAAAGGACCTATAAAGTAGAAACCGTGCTGAATAAACAGTAGCCAAAATGAACATCTTATCAACAGGACTGTTAGTTCCCATGATTAGTGAAAGGGGACCAAAACGTGATCTTGTTTGTTAAGGACGACGGTGCATGGGAACAAAAGGGACGCAAAGGTCTCCGTTATAAAAATAGATACACAACAGAGATACGAATTTAACGTGAAAATCACTTACGGAAAAAACCACGGACGCTGACCGACAATGATCACTGTGGAAGAGTTGATTACAAACGTAGTCGAATAAAAATGGGAACATCACCCCTTTCTGTACGATTTACAAGAGTATATATAGGGGATAAAAGGAAAGACTTCTAATAGAAAATGAAAATGACACGAAGTTCTATTAGGAAAGTAATTCGAATATATTATAGGTCTAAATTCGGATCAATATTTAATAGTTCCGTTTTGTGGTACTGGAATTTCAGACCAGTTGGCATGTTAAGGTCCATATAGAAACAAGAGAATTATTATAAATTTCGTTTGGCATCAAATTACTATTTAAAATCGAAATAGTTTAAGCTAGTGTTGGTCTAATTGAAACTAGTACCATGCCTTGAGGTTCCAGCCTACGGGCCAGTACAACATTCGTGCAAGTTATGCTCCAAATTACTTGTTGGTTGAGCTCCGGCTTATAAACCCATAAAAATAATGAAGCAACCAAAAAAGAATTTTACGGTACGACTTTTAACTTCTACTCCTTTTTTACTTTTAGTTAGTTATCAAAAAAACTAGGCTATAAAATATAGAGAAACAACTCTGAGTTAATTCTAAAATTTAAATTTCAATGTGGCTTGTTGTAAATTGAATGCGTGAATAAAACACTTCATCGTATTATTGTCCTAGATTATTTGCAACATCACATGTTTAAAAATAAGTTTTGTTAACAAAATTTCTTCAGCTGCATTACTTAGACAACGTGTTAGAAGTTATTGTTAAATTTATTTTTTAAATTTTTCTTTATTATTATAATTAAGTAAATAATCCAAATCAGTAATTTAGTTAATCTATTTTAATTAATCTAACCTTAGCATCCGACAGCCTAAGAGCAAGTTTAATAATATAACCATGCAACTACCAGTTTAAAAATTAAAACATCATCTATAGTCAATCTAATAGCACACTCATACAGTAGTTAGTTGTACATATGTACTGCATAATTAATATATAATTCACTCATCTCTCTCACATAGTTCGTTGAAGTCCGTACTATATCTAGCTACAACTCTACAATCCGTTTTTCTTAAATCTCATCTACTCCCTCCTTCGTACAAGAAGAAATATGATCTAATAACTTATATAGCCAACTTACATTATCATATTATACTCGCTATCAGAAAAACAACGACCTATACTTACCTATACTTGCATAGAGAGACGGGAGAGCTTCACCGACCGTACCTTCTATTTTAATGTGCACCGTACACCATAACTGCCATTGTTCTTGGTGTTTGCGTGGAACCCATGTGCCGTTTGCAGCTAGTCCTCTGATGATTAGTGGAAAAAGAAAGACACTCACGCTGTCCTTGCTACAAGAAAGCAAGATCAATGCATGCATGGCCTATTGAATCTGGCAGGGAAATGGAACAGTTCATTCTGAATCGCTTTGGAATTCACATGCATGTCGTGAACTGTCAACGAAACATCTGTGCTCTCCAAACTAGCTCTGAAATCATGCTTAGTACTCCCCACATGTGCTTCTCTCTTCAGATGTTTGCCAGAAGAAACCAGATCTGCAGAAATTAAGCCGCATGAATCACACATTTAATTACAGTCGCATCAGATGCTTTCAGCTTCGTGAAACCAAGTTTGCTTTAGAGAGTGAGAGTACAAGGAAGAGCTCTTGCAGTTGCAGTCCTTTTGTAGGTAGCGGCAGGCAGTGAGGAGTGGCACAAACCTGAAGTCCTGAACTTGGCATCTAGAGACTGTTGCTACGGCTCATCCATGCTTCCTCTCATCGTCTAGCCAACGAAACTGACCTGCTGATCGTGACGAGCTATAGCTAGCTGCAACTGTAGATCTCGCATTCTCGCTACCGTGGCACGCAGAGCTGACATGACACGGCATGAAACGACGCCCTGTTACTGCTGCTACAGAGCCTTGTCTGACGATGATCAGATCAGTGATGGAAGAAGAGCCACTGAACCCGATCGATCGCAGGAAAAAGAGGGCATCATATGTGCACAGTTGCAAATTTGCAAATGCTACTAGTCGATCGTATACAAGTACTTTTTGTTTGTCCGAGAGAGAGGAGAACTGAACAGGCAGCTGCATGGAATTGTACAAACACTGCATGGAATGGAACTGCACGCAAACGCCAAAACGGGGTTATGGGGATAACTGAACAGGGCCCTCCATATGCTCTTTGTCATGCTGCTCTGTCCGAGGAAAGCTGCACCATGCGATGCTCCTCCTCCTCCTGTAGGCGGAAAAGTATTATGGGTTTCTAGTTGTCGTTTTGGATTTTGTTATGGTCTCTAATAAGGTTACCCTTTTGTCCTTTTTTCTGATGACATGTTCTCCAGAAAACATATATGCAATATTAGTATATTACCATGCCATACTACTAATCACATGTCCTTTTTTCTGATCACAACTTCATGCCATACAACATGAATCAATAAAAATCTAGGCCAGTGACCTTGCAATGAATTACTACTACTAACTTTGTTTGATTCAATTTTGACAGCAGTTGAGCGGATTCCATGTATGGATATCAAAACAAGACAAAGATACCATTATGAAGATAACGGCGACCGGAGTGACGGATTGACGAGACAACACATGCACGGTGTTTGAACTGCATCGAGTGCGATCTTCACTCTTCACACCAGCACAACGTATGCGATCCATGTGTTCGTCCATGGCAGCCCATCAACCGCTGCTACTGCTGCCGCCGCGGCGCATGTTGACGACGATCTCGAGACGAAGAAACGAGCAATCCAACTGCTATTACTACTGGTGTAGTAGCAGTAGTAGAGGACAAGATAGCAGCGGCTACTACTACACGGGACGGCATGGCAAACAGTGTTCATGGACATGGTGACCTCTGCACCCGACCTGCAACACTACTACTAGGGGGTAGTATTCTGTTCCTGCAGCATGCATGCTAAGTCTTGTCATCACAGCTCCTCTCCTCGAGGGACCCACTGGTTAGTTATTTGCATGTCTGAACGGCTGCCACCATGCACGCCTACGCTGCCATGCCTTGTTCTTCTCCGGTATGAGTGAGATCCATGGACATCGTTGATCGAGGTGTGACGAATACTGCATCACAAATACACAAAAGGATTATAGGTGATAGGTCATTTCATTTTATCATCTACATAAAAGCAAGTTTGTATATAGTGTCAGGGATGCCCCGGACAGAAGGGCTTGACGCACAAATGAAAAGCTACCCTCCAAGCTAAGATACGTCCATTGTCGAAAGATACTCCTCTGACATGGACCGTTGATATGTGATCCTACCGCTGTGAGATTCACATGACAACCACCTAAGATAGTAAGTTAATTAGACGATCTATTTTCATCCGCTGCCGTGTATAGCCGCTCTTCTTGCTTCCTTCGACAAATAGAACATCGTCCAAGACTTGCGCATCACGCTCTTTTCATAACAGAACGAGAGATTAATTATGGGGCAGTGTACCTATAGCGCTGTAGGAGGAGTATGAGGGCGGCATGAAAAGAACAGGGGGCACATGGCACGGCAGACGAGTTTACATGGATATAGTAGGGAAAATTTACAGGATTATAATTCTAAACGAGAAAAAAAATAGCCACCACCCATACACCAACAACACTAACACATAGTTCTATGAGAAGACTAGCACCGGATCAGCCGCTAGGTCTACAAAAGAACTACAACCGAGATCACCCAAAACCCAACCCTAACAACCGACACCAAACTCTACTCTAGCCATATCTTTTAGGATTGAGGAATAGAGGGTGAGAGAAAAAAAGGAATCGCTCTCCCCCTAAGCACTCTGACGTGGCCAACTTGCATAAGTTAGGTCACCGACACAAGAGTACATGAATATAGAGCGAGTTTGCACCAATTGTCTGGGAGGTTTCGGCAAGAGGTTGCCTAGACAATGTCTCCGGGAAGAGGAGCGACGAAAGCACCGCCGTCACCGTCCGTTGAGGTCTCAAAGAGAACCGAGACTAGATTTTCACCCGGTAGGCTATTAAAGGAAATGGGACGACACGACAATGCCCTCAAGAGGGAAAGCGACACTCGAAAACGTCGTTGTTGCTGGCTTGGCCAAGATCGGGTTAGGTTTTCACCCATCGACTGTTGCTTGCCCATCCACAGTTATCGCACCATTGCTCCACCACCGTCATTCCTCTGATGGTGTGTAGGCACCGCAGCACCGGGGACCCCCCCGCCGGTCAGCCTCCGCATGCTGCCACGCGGCCACCCTCATCGCGTTGTGCCGACCTCGATTGTTGGCCGCGCCTCCTCTCGCCGAGCCGGTCTCCATCGCCGGCACCCCTCCTCGTGCCACGCTAGCCTCCGACGGCCGTAGGTTAGGAGACAACCCACGCTGGACTTACGCCGCCTGAACTCAACCACTGCCATGTCCCAAAGCTCCACCGCCGCCACCGGGCACGGCTTTCGTGTGGCGCCGGCCTCTGCTACTGCGACCGCACCTCCTCTGCCGTCGGCGACGCCTCCCTAGCTGTATGCGACCAAATCCGGCCTAGGGTTGCCCGTGGGTGCCAGATCCGACGGAGGCGGTGCTGAATATACCGCCTCCTCGCTGGGAGTGCTCGCCGCCACTACTCCACATCGCTAATCGATCACCGCCTCCCCCGCGCCTGAGATGGAGCACTGCTGCGAAGAAGGCTCTGCCGCCGTCATCCTAGCTAGCTCACCAACAGGCTTTCCGGTGATGAGGTGGGGGAAGGGGTTGGGGCGGTGCCTGGGGGGTGGTTTATGATTTGTCACTTCGGAAGTATGTACTCTAGGTTGATTGCTGCTCTGCTAATCTAATTGACAGTGCTTCTGCCCTTTGTGCCGTTTACGTGCGATGGTGCCAAATCCTCCCAATTATCATGTGAATACGTGATATATACAAACGAATCCAAATTTAGAGCCCGCCTTATCGCTTTTATACGTTGGATATGATTTACCCAGGTACGAGACATGCATAACCGAACGGTGTGCGCCACAATAACTGGTGTATATGCAAACCGCACACAACTCAATCAGATAACGACCCCCTTGAGCTATACACCTACACGGCGAGATGGCGCGACTCCCTCTCCGTCCCAGCCGGATCGATCCCTCGATCAGCTTCTGCCTCGCCAGTAGGCCAAGGCCAACGCAGGGTACCCCTCAAGTACCACCTAGGATAGGGCAACACCCCCAAAAGCTAATTTCCACAATGCAAGTTGTTTTAGGTGGTATCTCACATTTTTATTTCAGCCCCTTGTGTTTTTCATTTTAGTCTTCACAATTTTCCAATTTATATAGAAGTCCAAAATTTACACTAAACACCAAAAATCCAAAAATTAATATAAAATCCCTCCTCCCTCCCACTTTTCCCCGTAACCCCCAATCCCCTCTCCCATTCACCTAGATGATCCCGACCGACGCATCGCCCCTCTCCACTCCTCCTGGCTGACGCATCGCCGCCTCTTCTCTCCTCTCCCCTCCCCGGAGCAGGCGGTGGCACGGGCGGATGTGGCGGAGCAGGGCGGCGGCGGTGGCGGATCGGGGCCATCTTCTTCTCCCCCGCCTCCTCGCCATCTTCGCCTTTGGCGCGGGAGGTAGGTTGCCGAAACGTCCCGGGACGACACCTCTCCCCCAACGCGTTTCCTCGCCTTCTCCTCGCCAAAAGCTGACGAAACTACGTGACCCTCTGTAGAGGATCGTGGTGCTCTGTTGGGGTGTGATCCCGACCAAGCTGGCACAAATATCCCCCTCAGGAGAGGTGAGACCACGCTCCACGTTGGAGCGTTGGCCATGGCCTTACACGCCCCCCGACCCGTCCACGTCGTCCAGAGCGGCGCTCGTCAAACCACTGTGTTCCCCAATCACCAACCCGCGCGCCCCATCTCCCCCATCGCGGCGCGCGCGCGCGATCCGGGAGGAGAGGAATTTTTCCTGTTTTTAGATGGCGTTTTTGGTTTGTGGTTGGGGTTGGTTGGTGGTGGACCATGGATGATGGCTCTGGCTTGGCTACGTCGTACGTACGTACGTGCGGCGCGGGGCGTACAGGCGCCGCGCGAGGGATGGATGGTCCCGGCCCCGACCGGGCAAGCCGTGAACTTCGTCAACTTCACTGCCAGACTGACTGCAACGGTGACCACACACTCGCACGCACGCACGCACGCACGGCCACATCCGCTCCCTGTTGCTCAGTGCGTGCAGACAGACTTGTCAGCTGATTTGTGAACCATACGGCGTATACGCATGATCGATTTACTTGCATTAGCATTACATGAACAATATTTGTGTACATGTGTGTGTGTGTGTGTGTGTGTGTGTGTGTGAAGGGGTCAAGGGGATGTGTTTGCAAGCTTGATTAATTTGGAGTTACAGCTCATGATCGTTTGTGCATGGCCCAGCAAGATCATCTACTACGAGCTGCGGATAGATAGATATGGCCACTTTAATTTGCGCATGCAAACTATATATCGAGCCCACAATCACCTACGATCAACATTGATCCACGTTTTATTCTGTTCTCTAATCGATCGTCCGGGTCATTTGGGGCTACATTTTGACGGCTTTTTACACCCCAGCAGTTGCCCGCCATGCACAGTTGTTTCTACGGACGGCACGTCTAGTTAATTATTGCTGCATGCGCTTCGGTTCACTCTCACACGTGTGACAATCTATAGGGTATTTAGAACGTCATGAACGTGGTTGTCAGATGTTGGCAACGACAAATTAATGCACCAACATGTTATGGTCCAATACACATAACTGGTGCAATTACTACTCATGTTTATCTTATTCAACGTTCAGTCTCATACATGTCGAGATAATTAACAAATAGTAGTATAGACTTAAAAGGAAAAAATCGAGAACATAAACACTGGAATTACTATATCACACTAAGATCTCACTCATTTTCAATCATACGCGTGGAGATAACAACTGTACACATTTTCATAGTTTTTAAAGTAAAGGTACATGAAAAAAAAAACTACATATTCCTTCCGTACAAGCAGGAACAATGAAATTATCTTTCCTATAGTATAAAAAAAAAAATCAAGAGCGTACTCTCAAAACTGGTAAGGTGACTATATAAATTGACTTGTGCACCATGAATAGTTACCAAATAAAACTATCAATGAATAGAACTTTTCATTGCCTAGGCTTAACAACATAGTTAGCTACATCGATGCTACTGTTACCGATGGAGCCAGCTTGCAGACTCGTCGGGATGGTTATCGATATCAACATTATCACGTGTTACAGATAACTGATAAAAAACTATACATAACAAATTATAATTTTTCATTATCTGTGTTCTACTACAATGCTAACTGTAATAATACTGCCACTCATATAGCGGTGGGATTTCCGAATGCAAGAAAAACCGCCCGGTTGCGTCGTGGTTTTTGCCACTCTTGGAGGGGCAGCTGTAACGAGCAATGGCAGCAATAACAAACCACTACTACTATACTCTCGGAGCATATATACAGCACCGCTCCTTTCTTTCCCCAATGATTGATGTGTTGCAAGCAAAACTCGCTGCATATGCCCTTGTCCTGAAACCTGCGGAATCTATCACAAACAGCACCACTTCTGACCGTCCCTCCCTGCGCATCGATCTGACGGTCTCGTCCGCGCTCGACCCTGCTTTCCCCTACATCCATGTCAGCTTTACCACATGCAACCTAACCAACTAACCAACGAGCTAGTAGCTTAGTGACTGCATCACTATCCCCCACCATTTGCACACTCTTCCTACATCTCCCATCCGTCGGCAATACCCGGTACATTGGATTAACAATTATGGTAACAAATCAAGGTTACCAACAGTTCATAATTATTTCCTTCACACATTCTAATACTATGAATCTGGACAGAATCCTTATCTCATACAAGATTACAGTAGTAGAGAGAGTAATAGGAAAACTAGCAAAAACTTGTCAGTAACTGTTGGTAAATTTGTGACCTAGTAGTAAAAAACACAAAAGCTAATATATGTTCTTGCTAAACTTTTGGAGGAGGATTTACACACATGACGCTGTTCTGCTGTCCTTTTTTTTTGCTGCATCCGCCGATCGATCGACCGACTAGTAGTAGTAGTAGTAGTAAAAGATAGCGCTGTCGGGAGCAGCTAGCTAGCTTTTCCCGGCAACGATCGATCGAGAGGACCACGACGGCTGCAGGCTGCAGGCCCGTCAGCGAGCGAGACGAAAGGAGATCAATAATAGCAGCGGGAGACTGCATGCGCGGCTACTGGCTGGCTGCACGATTGATTAGTTTGGTGGTGGGTTTCTGGGGCGCGGCCATGTCTCCCCTGCCACATGCACCACTGCCTCTCAGCTCTGTACGTCCCGTGCTTGGACACCCGATCGATCGTGCGCTTGACCGCGGTATCATTGGTCACCAACCTGCACGCACGCACGGCACGGGACGCTGGCTGCAGGTGTCGATCAAATCCAGAAATATCGCCTAGCTCTAGATCGATGGATCGGTGTACGTACGTTACACCTTCTTGTATCCGTGGATCGGAAATGCAGAACACGGAGGAGTATCATACGTTTGAGAGAGGCAATAATGGAGAAGGGAGGTGGTCCAAAATCCAATGGCGGTTGCCATTGGTGTGCAGCAGCTGCGCCCCCACGGGTTACTGGGCTGAGCTTTGGTCTTTCTTGCAGGGGAAAGGGAGGCAGCGCCCCCAGCTAGCTGTGCACTCAGCAGCGCACACACACACACACTCCTCTCCCATCATTGTCCATCCTTTTGACCGTTGGTCCCTCCCTCCCTACGCCTATTGACCATTCTATTACTACTACGCACTTCCGTTTCTCCCAATTGGTTGCTGTACGCGCGCACTTCCGTGTGCAGCTCAGCATATGCACAGCTGCGCGTACATCCAGCTTCTTTTGCACGTGGCGAAGCATCACAGAGCAGCGGCTCGTGGCGTGTGATTTTGCAGTGAAGATGAGCTGATGAAACTCCCTGATCTCTCAGGATTCCATCGCTATGTTTTGCCTGCGCGTGCTTGGTAAGTTAGCTTCTTCAGGCGGTACCGATGTTGTTAGTTTGGGGAACAGAAACTATCTAGGCCCCATCGTTTCGGCCCACAAAGGCCCTCGTGAGATCGTGGGCCGAATAACAAACAAGGCCACTGCAAGCACTTTCCACACGGCCTGCTAAAGCCCAAGTGCAGGGTGAGCTAGACATGTTCAATTGTGCTTGTGGTCAATTGTGGATTGCTATACGGGGAACAGGACGCATCAGTTCGGCGCAGGTAAAAACTGCAAGCTGAATGCGACTTGTGCTCCATCTACATGGCCTTAATTACCGCGGCCGTGACAAGCTCAAGAGCAAAAGAGCCAATCGAAATTCTTGTGGTTTCGCAGTCGCCAGGCCACAGTACGTGCATGATCTTGCTGTACAGATCGGGAACAAAGAGGTCAAACAACAGATTTTACTGCTCGTATCGATCGAATCCGGGACCCATTTTTTTAGCAATGGAGCACAATCCATGCCACGAACGAGTATACAGGCTGATGCAGGGCCTGTTTGACGACGGTGATTTCCGGCTGCGAAGACAGAGGTCGTAATCTGTTTGTTAGTACTCCTTTAATCTGCAATTGGTTTATTTGTTTGTACCTGCTGTCTCCCTATCACTCATTAATTCACTCCTTTGAAAAAAAAAACAAGTTTTGTTTGCTCTAATTATCTCCTACTAGCTATACGTATACTACAGTTGTCAACATCAAATCGTCCATAGTAACTGGACATCAAATAATATCAACTGGGGTTGATTATGTTGTCATGGAGAAGCTTCAGTGCTAAGCCTAGAGTTGTTGGTTAGGCTGCTTGGCCAAGTCTGCGAGTCATAGCTTCCAAAATCTCCCAACTAAAGGATTAGAGACTTCGAGGTTCTCTCTTATACTAAACTTTTAGTGCTACTTTATTAGTATATAGTACTAACCCGAACTAACAATTGCATGCGGGTGGTAATTATATATAAATTGGTTTCTCTGAGAGGTACAATGGTAAAATACTCCGGTGAGAGGCGACTGAATGTGTCGGGTAATTCAGACAGAAACCATGCTAGTCACTGTAGTCTGTCCAGGAGGTATACTGAAGCTGCTTCAGCTTCCGGCTTGTCAGTTGCCCACTGCCATTCACCAAGCTGAAACTTCGAGTCTACTAATCTCAGTACGGTAGCAAATTAATCCCAATTTTTCATTAGCTGCGACGACGACACTGTTCTGAGGACAGTAGACAAATGCCCTACTCCAATAAGACACTAAACAATAATGAACCAATTAAGCATTCATATCTACTAATATTATTGTTTTTGAAATAAGGCGATTTATTTCATTTTTTAACACATAATTAATTAAATATTAACTATGGTAAATAAGAGAAAAATTGGATTTATTTCATTTTTTAACACATTTTATATAAACAAAGACTTTTCTGTTAAAAATACATACCCGTTATAGTTTGGGAAGCATGCTTACGATCAAGAAGGAAGTAGTTCACCCAATGAGTTAAATCAGATGGCATCTTAGAAGAACAACAATGCTAGGGGATCTACGGGAGTGGAATGGGATGTGCCCAACTCCTTGTTAGTGATATGCCCTAGAGGCGATCATAGAGATGATTGTATCACATACTATGTTTACATATTTATTTGATATTGTTCCTTGAAATAGATAACTCTTTATTGGCTAATGAATATGTGATTCATTTATGAGACTTTGTTATTTCTAAAGGATCCCTGATCAAATATCAAATGTGGAACAAATATGGTTAAATGATCAGCACATGTATTGATTGATGATCATGTCTCATGAATCATGGTATGAAGATACCAAATTGATAATGTGGACACATGTTGGGGAACATGTTGTTGGATAGACCCGACATGAGACACTGCAAGAACTATTTGTGTAGTGCCATCAGTGGTCTCGATTAGTGTTGGTATAGAATTCTTAGACCTGAGATTATCATGGTTTCTAACATGTGTAGTGACTTACTTAGGGACTGCTAAACGCTATTCCGTAACTGGGTAGTTATAAAAGTAGTCTTCAGGTATGTTATGAAACATGTAGTGCGATATGAATAATCAGAATGGGATTTATCCCTCCTATGGAGAGATATCTCTGGTCCCCTCGATGTTATAGATTATGGAAGTGCATGGCCATACCAAAAGTGATCGAGGAGTCAATCGCAGGTTATATAATTTATCACAGGATCGAGTGAATGATTGAGCTATTAAAGGATGGCACATATCTAGCCTTGAGCTTAATCGATATCGTGAGGCAAAGGGGTTCATACAAGTAAACACTAAAGGTTCAGCTGATATGATCTTTATGTATGCTCGGTGGGTCAATACGTTCTGCTAGGGGCCGCTGTTGACATGTGGACCGAAAAGGAGTTTTCGGGTTGCACCCGAGTGTGCATGAACCTACAGGGTCGCACGCTTAAAGGGCCGGAATAAAGGGAATGGATGGAGATCCAATATGCACTCAATTCGGATAGGGATCCGAGTAGGACTCCTATGGGCCTTGGAGGCCCGGACGTGGTTCCTATATATACGTGAGGAGGTGTGTCAGGCGGGATTAACATATCACGCAACGTAAAACCCTGGCCGCCACTCCCCTCCACGAGCAAACCCTAGCCGCGCGCGGGTGCTAGCACATCTGCACGTGGTGTTCCTTCCTTGGACGTGTGGATATCGGTGGAGGCGTCGCTATCTTGCGGTGCTGATCGGCGTGGGAGCACAGCGAGGAGAATGCACGAGGAGGAGAAGGTCGAGCCGCTGCGATCGACTACTTCCTCTACATCGGCGCGCGCTACATCGCGAGGATTCCTTCGGCTCCTTAGCGCATACATCCGCTGCACAGCGCGTCGAGTGGTAACGGTCTATGATCTCATACTTGCATGGTTCCTGGTTTACGCGGTAGAAAAATTTGTTTTTATGCTATCATAGCCTACGCGTATCCCAACACTCCTAACGACGTGCGTGCGAGTCGAGCCTCTCCGCCGGCCCCGCCTGAGTGTTCCTTCACAGGGTGCTCCACGCCTTGAGCTCGCAACTGTGGATGCCATCAGAAAGCTCCATGTTGTATCCGAAAAAAGGACCAGCGATGGCCCAGGACTACGCCCGTGTAGGTCATTGCTGAGCTCTACGTCGCTTCCGTGAAGGACGTGACAATTGGGAGCTCGAAATAGACACCTATGGCGACGAGGATGATAGCGGCGAAGTGCCAAGCTCCTGTAAGATTTAATTGGGTAATTAATCCATTTAAATCAATTAAATCAAATAAATTCTAAAACTCATTCTGCTAGGAATTTATGTGTATTCATTTCCTTATGAGATATCAATGGGATGAAGAGTTTTAGAATTAATCCATTTGATTAATGAATTGATAACTAATATCAATTACTCCTAATTGATGGTTGGTTGATGCTTGTGTACTGGAGGATGGTTGATGGCTAGTTGATGATAATTAGTTACTCTATTCCTCTTTCTATTCCATGACTCTCTTACTCTTCATCTTCCATTTCTTCTATAAAATGAGAATGAATTTGATTTCCCGCGACAGAAGCGATACACACTTTTCCTCTACTTCCATTGCTGTTGCTATTTCGGTGATCCCATCCCGACGAGTGTGTGCACAAGTGTTGGGAGAGTAGGTCTCCGAAACCACGCCCCACTGCGACGTTTGCACAAACGGGCGGGTGATCAAGTTTTTGGGGAGCACAAGGCGCGACTACTTGCTATTCATCAACGTCTACTTCATCTTCATCAACATGTCGACTGGTGGAGGTGTCAATGGTGGACATGTCGGTAGCGGTACTGGAGGAGGCGAGAACGACAACACCAACGAAGACAACAATAACAACGAAGCCTCATCCTCGGGAGTGTTCTCTGGGTATATTACTCTAATCATCTTTACATATTACTAGATGATGCTATTACTGTTACTAGCATGTCCATGTTTAGCACTATAATTGGATCATTTCGTTTTTCACGTGTCATGTTTATTATTTTATTTTTCTGGATTAGAATATACCGAATTATGACCATATTTCTAACAGCTCCTCAAGTGCCTCGTAGAACAGTCGGCCCTCTCCAAGATTTCCATCCGCATCAGTAATGATGTGGTGCTTCGATCTTGACGGCGGCTCACTGCAGGACCTGTGGAGGACCTCTCTTGAGCTCGTGGTGGCCTCATCTCCTTCGTTGACCCTTACGTCGTGTGACTGACGAGCTCGTAGGATGTACTGGTGGTGATAGCTTAATGTACTACACCTAATAGCGGTATCAGGCCAGTGACGGTACATGTATCAACTCAGGTATAATAGTGTGGAGATTATGTGTACCGTATACCCACGCTATCCGATTGATTACAGGGGATATGTTATGAATACAAAATATGTACATCACAAGTACTCGGGTATTACATTTACTTGTGTATCAAGGAATGACCTGTAACCCTAGACCGTTAAGATTATAGAGTAGATATAGGAAATTTATCTTGTATAGAGATAAGTTTCTATCGTGTAAGACTGATTCCTCCGCTTATATAAGGAGGGCAGGATGCCCCTTTGGGGTATTTACAGTCAGAGCATCATATCAATACATAACTTGGAGGATCCAATCCCTGAAACAAGAGTAGGGTATTACTTCTGATCGAGAAGGCCTGAACCTGTATAAACTCTTGTCTCATTATCCATCCACTTTAGATTTTTTGCGCTACCCCTTTTTATATTGCCGATTTTTAGAATCGACAAAGAGTAATACCAAAATATCAGGTCTGATACTATATAGGTACAGTTCAATACCGATCTAGTACCCACCTGATATAATATGGCTATATCATCCTGTCAAGATCTGAACAATAGCCAATAAAGAAGAAAACCCACAATAGAACATAGTCATGTACTCTTACACAGGAAATTAAAAAAAGACACTCTAACACCGAAAAAGAAACATTCATGTTTACTACTAGTAGGAAGTTGAAACCTCGTGTCCAATACTAACTAGTTCATTCACAGCAATATTAACATGAAAAAGAACAAGAAAATTCAGAAAGAGTCAATGGCTTGACTGCGTCAGCCCACACATCACGGACCCGTCTGCGTTCTAGATGTGGGCCCCACACAACGCCTCGCAGCTAATACCGTACAAAGGTGGACGAATCAGCGGGGGTGCATCAAATTCGCAAGAAACACCCATGTGTCAAACAAAATACAGCTTAATACTCCAGTAGTTAGGCTAATCTAGTTACTACTGTGCTGAATTAATACCGTGCTTACTTCGTGGGGAACAGATTGTGCATGATGGATAACCGTAGATGAACGTGTCCACGCGCGAGCGCGACCAGATCCATCCACGCATAAACTACTCTCTTCTGGTCACAGAATCATAGTGTTAGAAACAACTATATGGTTTTTAAAATGCATGTTTGGTCGCTAACTTCGGTTACAATAATATTTCGAAGTGTGGACAGAATAAATCCAAAACAAACGTGTCTTCGCTCATCTTAATTATCGCATATCGAGATTTTTTTTTTTAAAACCCCGCATATCGAGTTCTAGATCTTGTTGCAAGTTATTTTTTATGAAGAAATATGTGAGTGAAGATCGATGTTTTATACATGTGTGTGCAATATCAAGAGAATATACTTAGAAAATCGACGCGCTAGTGGGTACGCTGATAAATTTAGCTCGTTCGTAGATGTTATCGTTTGTTTTAGATGTATAAATACTGTATGTATCTTTTATATTAATTGTCAAAAATATATGACAAATGAATAAAGATGGATCAAGCGATGTCCTAGTCATTGTGCTATTTCTAGTTAGATAATCTAAGAACGATTTCTTTGACAAGCATGTTACACTAGTACCCTAGAATTTTGCAAAGAAAAAAATCTAGGTTCAAATGGAACATTAAAAAAAATGGTGCATATTTACAGTCACTCTAGTATCATCTTTGTCTTAGCAAACTAAAGTAAAATCAATTAGCAAAAGAGATAGTGAACTTTACTTAGTTATACAGGTTAACCATGCACCAACCTAACTATTGGAGCTTTAATAAATGACTTTTTGGTCAGTTTTGACTTGGGAGACATTTGTTGAATTGTCGTTTTGGGCTCAACTCCGTGAGAGGTCTAATTTGGAATCCGGAGCCACATGCAGAGAAGAGCTCAAAGCAACAACCGATGGAGGAATCATCTTTAATAACTCCTTCATCAAAGGCAGAGCATCCACGACAACGAGGCGGCCAATGCTACTCTTCAAGCTTGACATAACCAAAGCCTTTGATTCGGTGCGTTGGGACTACCTTTTATCCATGCTGCAGCATCATGGGTTCCCACAGAAATGGAGAGACTGGGTGACAGCCATACTCTCTACCTCCACCTCGCAAGTACTCCTCAACGGGATACCGGGAGAAAAGATAGCGCACAGAAGAGGACTTATACAGGGTGACCCTCTATCGCCGCTGCTTTTCATCTTGGCAATTGACCCCCTTCAATGGATCCTCTACAAAGCAACAGAACTAAGCGCCATATCCAAGCTTCGTGGCAGGGCAGCCCGACTCAGAATCTCCATGTACGCTGATGACGCGGTGGTCTTCATCAACCCTATTAGGGAGGATGTCCAAGCCTTCACCGACATACTCATGCGCTTTGGAAATGCGACAGGGCTGGTCACCAACATGCAAAAATCGCAGGTGGCGGCAATCAGATGCGTGACCATTGATCTAGACTACATCCTCGATGACGTCCCAGCGATGCGGACCCACTTCCCCATAAAATACTTAGGGCTGCCGTTACTACTTGGAAGGATGCGTAAGACGGACATCCAACCGATCTTCGATAAGATTGCAAATCAGGTCACTAGCTGGAGAGGGAAAAACATGGGGCCGGCAGGGCGATCAACTTTGATCAAGTTAGTGCTGACGGCGCAACCCATCTACTTTCTCACTGCCCTCAAGACATCTAAAGAAGCCTTGGGTATTCTGGATGCAAAGAGAAGACAATTCCTTTGGGCAGGGATGGGGGACATTACGGGAGGGGGGAATGCAAGGTTAACTTGAAAAGGACGTGCCTCCCAACCGTACTAGGAGGTCTAGGGGTACTTAATATGGAGATGTTCACAAGGGCCCTGCGACTAAGATGGCTCTGGCATGAATGGAAAGATCCCACCAAGCCGTGGGTGGGTCTAGAGACGCCTTGTGACGAAATTAACAAACTACTCTTTGCTGCGGCCACCAAAATAACAATTGGGGATGGCAACACGATCCGATTCTGGGACTCCGCTTGGCTACCAAAGGATACCATGCCGCTAGTCTATGCAATCTCCAAGAAAAGACGCAGATCGCTACGTGAAGGCATTGAAAATGGCACCTGGATTGACGATCTGAAGCTAAACGGAAACACTATTTTTACAGTGGACCGGATCAGCCAGCTTGTGTCCTTGTGGAGCGCAACACAGGACATCCTGCTAGACCAAAACGAGCTAGATCACATCATCTGGAAGCTTTCGAATCATGGAGAATACTCAGCCTCTTCGGCATACAAGGCATAATGTCTAGGAACCGTTGGCACCAACCACAATGCCTTAATTTGGAAACCTTGGGCCCCTGCAAAATGTAAATTCTATGCATGGCTTGTGATACAAAATAGAGTCTGGACTTTCGACCGGCTAGTTGCCAAAGGATGGCAAAATAGCGGCACGTGCCCCCTATGCCGTACGACGAACGAGATGGCATGCCACCCAGTGGCTTCCTGTAGATACACCAGAAGGATTTGGAGACTAACGGCCAACTGGGTGGCTTATCAGCAGCTAGATCCGAGCCATTGGGAGCCATGCCAAAGTGTCCAAGAATGGTGGGAGATGCTAGCTAACACAAAGGAAGTACCCAAGAAAGGACTGCGATCCTTAATCCTACTAGTGGTGTGGGAAATCTGGAAAGAAAGGAACCAACGGATCTTCGAGCACAAGGAAACGGCGGCTCCGAACCTTCTGGCGAAAATAAAGGAAGAGGCAAGAACCTGGATCATGGCAGGTGCAAGGCGACTCGGAGAATTCCTCCCAACTTAACCTTCCCTTTGTATATTTTGGTACGGTTTCTTTTCTTGCCTCTAGGGGCTGTATTTTTTTACACCTATATCCAATGAAATAGCACAATCTCATGCTGATTCCTTTCAAAAAAAAATCTTTAATAACTCTGCGGCGAGAACGAGCCGGTAAGATCAACGGAGCAGGTTAACAGAGTGAAAGGGCACGGCGGCGAGAGCTATTGTTGTATGGGAGCGTGGCGAGCTCAAGCTGCGACAACATGATTGGTTGTCGCCTCCTCAGTTGGTTGTATCTGGCAGCAACGTGTCTCCGTCTCATCCTCGACATCACGGCTAGAAGTAGGTTGTAGCTCATTGGTGGCAGTGGTGATGGCATATTGATCGTTGTGTTGTGATCCAAATTTATTTACACATATAAAGGTCAACTTCGGATGGAGTGAAGCGGAGACCAAAGTGGCCCATTGTGTTGGACTCCTGCACCCGGGGACGCCTAGGGGTACGGGGGCGAAGCCCCGCGGTATGGATCGTCACCTTTTAGTGTTTCACTTTTATATACTTCTTGTAAGACGTCGTTCGGTGTTTTGTAATCTTATCCGATATAGTGAAATTTTGCTGGCTGGCGCTCGTGGTTTTTTCTCTTCTGCCTTAGGAGGGTTTTTTACGTTAAATCTCGTGTCTTCTATGATTGATCTATTGTTTTTCATCGTTTATCTACCGATCGTTTCCTAACATTGATGCGAGCTCGACGATCAACGGGACGGATGTAACCATGGAAGGAGAGGATGACTGCTGTGAAGAGAAGGGGAGCTTTCTTTTCTTGGCATCTTCACGATTTTTTCTGGATTTTATTTCTTCTTGAAAAAAATCCAGGTTCATCTTATTGAAGAAGAAAAGAAATGGATTGAATAAGACATTGGAATCTAGATAGGGTACCTTTTTTTCCTAGATTTATTCTTTTCTTTTGTCACGGATATTTCCAGAATTACCTGCATGTTACTACTCTATTCATTTTATTGTGCTTCGTTGATGCTTGCATGTGGGCAGCGTTTCCCGTGGCCAAGCACAGTGTGTTTTTATTTTTACCCTAAATCCTTGATTTATCCTAAAGGTTAATCACGACACGTGGTCCAATCAGCATGCACATAAGTTGCCAGCTTGAGATTAGTTGATAAGGAATAATTTTTCCTCATTTGCTCTACAGCGTGGCCAAAATATAGGATTGAAAATATAATTCTACAGTGGTATGTACACTTCGGTTAAGTGAGAAACCATGTGCGTATATAATATGTGAACGCTGAGTATTTCCTCGAACGATCGACAGTTGAACATTATTTTAATAAACTGAACGAGCTAATTAACCAAAGTGTAAGCATATATTAATCAACGTTTGGCTTGCGGTGCAAGTAAAAATGGGCGCCCTGATTACTGTACATGCCGTTGAATTAACCACTGTACGGTCTTAATCAGAAAATTAACTAAGAGTTAGCTACATAACGTTGTGATCACCACTAATTCATCAGGTCCATTAGTGCTTGACTTGTAGTTGGTCATGCTTACTAGGAGACGTGCTCGTGGAAGCAATCACGCAAGCGAAGGTGTAAGTGTAACATATAATGCAACATTTACAAGATCGTGCTTCTGTACAGCTTCAGCTTAAAAGCTAAGCCAAGCTAATTTTGAAGCTCTTACATGTTAAAGCTTCATGGAAAGAAAGCCAGGCAACATAAGTGACAAAAAAAATGTCCTTTAACACTCTAATCGTCTACTCGTGGACTTATGAGCCGCAACTAAAATTTAAATATAAGAACTTAATTTTATTGTTGATTTTGATTCTTTTAATTATAAATTTATAGTCTATTTTTTTATACTGGCTTTCAAATCCTGAATAATACACCTATAGAAGTTTTGATTGGTTCATTTTTCTACGGCTTATCAACCAATCATTTTAAAATAAATTTAAATAAGAGTAAATTGTGCCAGTGAACCTTATACTTATAAGCAAGTTTTACCTAGGTCCACAAACTTGCAAAACATGCATCGAGATCTCTAAATTTGATTTATTGTATCATTATGGTCTAAAGTCTTGTTTGACCCTGATCTTGCCTACGTGGCACTCCATGTGGCCAATGATATGGCTAAATTTTTATTTTCCTCCTTTTTTTTCTCCGCTAGCTAGCGTCGTTTCTTGCTCTGCCTACTGTCGGTGCCACCGTTGCCTGCCTTCACCACCGTCGTCGGTGCATCCAGCAGTGGAGGAAGAAGAAAATAAGAATGTGAGAGAAAAAAGGGGAAAAAGGAAATTTTGGTCATGTCATCGTCCACGTGGCATGCTACGTAGACAAGACCACAATCAAGTATGGTTTTGGATCGAGATGATACAATAAACTAAGTTTAAGGTTCTCGATGTACGCTTTACAAGTTCATGGACCTAGGTGAAACTTACTTATAAGTTTAAGGATCACCGGTGTAATTTAAAAAAAATCAACTTTTAAATTGAAGTGACATCGGCATGCGCTATCAAAATCTAGTGTGACAATAAGCTGTAGCAAACAATTTTTCAAATATCATTTTGAGCACATGATAAGTTTCAAAAAAAAAACAAATTGAGCACATCATAAACAATATTGTGTCACCCAATTTATGATGGTTTTTCAGCAGTTGCACTCCAAAGATACGTACTCCATTGTACTACAATCCAAAATAGATAGGGAATATATACTTGATAACCAAAACGGGGATGCGCCAGAACTTGATTCGATCGAGGGAGCGCACTCCATTGTACTATTTTTCTATTAAAATATAAATTTTATCTAAGTTTTCGTTAGAACTTTTTTTCCAAATTATTAAACGGAGTATTTTATACAGAAAGTTTCTTACAAAGAAATTACTTTTATAATTTTATATAAACTACTTTTATAATTTAAAATAAATAAAACTTAACTAATCATATACTAATGTCTTTCTCGTTTTACATGCTCAAACTTATTACTTCTTCCATCCCAATTTAATCATCTTATAAGGTTTTTAAGATCTTCCCAAAATGATCATCCTTTAACAACTATCTTTTTTTATTTATGTAAAGAGTAAATACATATTATTAAATGTGTTGCATGCAACCAATCAAGATTAATTTATATTATTGCAACTATATACAATATTTAAAATTTGATGTAATCCACGGGACACGAAACAAGTTAACACTTTAACTGATAAGAATTAATTATAAAATGATGAAGATTTGGTTGTGCTTGTTTTTTACAATGCTTAGATGATGATGGATGATGATGAAGGAGAGAGTAGAATCAAACGGGGAGTGAAACTTTCCCTGAGGCCGAATGTAAACGCGATCCCCGAGGTGGATACTGACAGCGATCTCCGCCTTCAAACCGCGCACGTGCAACGACGACGCCCTATCCACTATCCACACACACAAACAAACCGCATTTACTGCTCCCCCACCCCTCGCCGGCGTCGCGGTCGCCATCCGCCGCATGCATGCACACGCTGCTTCGCCGGAAGCTTCGCCTCCACCACCACCACCACCACCGGCCTCCCCCGCCGCCGCCTTCACATGCCGCGCGATGGCGACATGCGCGCGTACGTGCGGGCTTGCGCCATGAAGTCGACGGCGAGAGCGCCCGATTTTTCCTCGCGGAATTAACATCGCTCGCCGTGCGCGCCGTGACCCAACGCCACCGCCGCCGCCGCCTGCCGTACCGGAGCACGGTGGCTGTCCACGTGGCACCTCGAGGGCCCACTCGCTGGTTGGGTGGGGCCCACCCACCACCTCCTCTCCTCTCGGCGACGTTTCGAGGAAGGTGAGGGGTGAGGAGGGAGGAGGCGGCCGCGCGCTCTCACGGGTCGGACGTATTCGAGACGGCGACGGTGTCAACGATCTTGAGCCGTTGATGTATGATCTGACGGCTGAGATCGTCTCCCGGTTCAGTTGGCCGTTTGACCGGTCGCTGCGTCGCTATAAATACACTGCCTCTCCGCCCGACACGAAGCTCCTCTCCCTCCGATATTTGCAAGCGAGCGACGCGATCCATCGCGGCGGCCATGGCCATGAGTGACACTGGCTCGAGCTTGGCGCAGTGGGCCGAGCTGTACCACGACGCGTCGGCTGTTCACAGCGACGGAGGCGGCGTGGTGGCGAACGGTGCGGCGGCGGCGGCGGCGGCTACGGCGACGAGCCCGGCGTCGCCGGCGGGGTCTGGAGGGAGCCCGACGCGGGCGCCGGGGGTAGAGGGGCCACGCGTCGGGAAGCCGGCGAGGAGGCGGTCCAGGGCGTCGCGGCGCGCGCCCGTGACGCTGCTCAACACGGACACCACCAACTTCCGCGCCATGGTGCAGCAGTTCACCGGCATCCCGGCACCGCCCGCGGGCGCGTTCGCGGGGCCCGGCGGCGGCGTGCCGGTCATCAACTTCGGCTCCGACTACGGCTTCCCCGGCGCCGTCCTGCCCTTCTCCGACCACCTCCAACCACGGCGGCCGGCGTTCCAGGACCACCAACACCTCCTCCGACCGCAGCAGCAGCAGTACACCGGCGCACCGTTCGGTTACGGCAACCTGCAAGCCGGCGGCGGCGCCAGTGCCGCCGGCGACGTGTTCAGCCACGCTCTCAGCTCGGCGGAGGACAGGTTGCTCCTGCAGAGCCTCCAGTCAGCTCAGATGCCTGCCTCCGCCGCTAACCACAGCGCTAATGGCTACTTCGCGTAATTAACCAACGGTTAATTAATTATACCTCCATCGAACACATCAGATCAGAACAGCGCGAAGCTGAACAGCAAGAAAGATTCACCAGTTGTGTTTAACCCCCCTACAAGTTAATTTTACTCTCTCTGCGTGTGCAATTTCTTTTCTTCTTATTTCTTTCACTTGTTCGATTAAGAGAGGTCACTAAATCAGTTCAGCTACCCATGCTGCAGCGATGTACATACTACTAAATTTTGCTTCAATTTGATTTCACCCTTTGGTCAACTTCATGGCTCATGAACTGGATTGTGCAAAAAGGAAATCAAAACTGTGTTTGATTTGATAGGGGAGGAATCAACCAATGTATCTACTACTAGTACTTAGTACTTAGTGTGCAACTTTTGATTTTGGTTTGCAACCGGTTGCCAAGTTTCAGAAGCAAAGTTGGCATGTACGTGGCGGCCGGGCGCACGCTAACCACATGTTGTTTTCACGGGTTTATATTGTGCAGCATCGCATTTGCTTCTTCTCTTCTTGGTTTAAATGCGATGTTTGTGGCACGACGTGTGGCGTGGGTTTTTTTTTTTGTCGACGGATCTGATTGGTCGATGGGTGGGTCCCACCGGGCGGTGCGTGTGACGTGGGCGTGACGTGATGGTGGTGACGGGGAGGGTCAAAGTCAGAGTTGTCATGCGGCTTTAGCTGCACTGCATGGGCAAGCTCGTACAGTCGCACTGTGTCCCTTCTACGGAGCGAGGCTTTGAGAATTATACGGATTTGGTATTTTATTTGGGATAGTTTTGGGGGGGGGGTTTGTTTTTTGATTTTTCATCCGTTTAAGATTCGTGTTTATATAAACACAACGTACAGTTACACTCAAGTTAGAGAGCAATTACATTTATTAGTACTTACACTCAGTTTTAGTTCACTTATTATTATTTACAACATATCAAAATTAGATTTTTTAAAAAACTATTTTTGTCTCTAGATTTACGATTTGACATGTTTATCTTTTTTTTATTTCATTGAAAAGGGTCCTTGTACCCATTGGTTAAAAATTTTGTAAAACTTAAAGCTCCAAATCTATGAAAAGATCAGTGAGGTGCTGAAGCCTGTGAAGTGAATTTGTGATTCTACAGTTCCTTAGTTCTTGTTGATCCACTCCTATGCCGCTTATTTAGTTCTCATACAGCTTGGGGAATCATCTAGGCCATCACTCATCTGTCAAGAAGTGATAAATTGTTTGTGCCCAATGTCACCAGCACCAACTTGTTCTACCAGCCAAGTTTGGTGAAGAGCCATAAAGCAGGGAGGAACACCAACCCCTAGTATTCTGAACTGATAATGAGGAGCGCTAGCTGAACATTCAGAAATTCAGAATGCCTATGCCGTGTGCCGCGAGGCATCTAACGGAGAAATTCAGTTGGAACGATCTTGGCGTCAGATGTTTTGGATGCATAAATCTAGATTCTTTTAAAACTTGATCTTGAGCAGATTAGTGCTCCATGGGTTTCTGTCTACCGGCTGGCCTTACAAGTTTTAACTATGCTACAGGTCAATTGTTTGTTACTCCTGCCTTAGGTCGATACGATAATGGCATTGCCAGTACTCCCAGTTATTTGCCAAACAAGCAGTGCAATCTTCACGCAGAGGTGCAACCAGAGAGTTGATCAAACATACTGACAAAGCACAGTTCAGTGAAACCCTGTGAATTTACTGCAAATTCAGTAACATATACATTCAACAGCTTAAACCTCTCTCTCTCTCCCCTCAAAAAGGCTTAAAGCTCTGAAAGTCTGAATTACTGATCATGTGAGACTTGTATTTGCCCTTCACTACTTAATCATATATTTTCCTGTAGCTAGTCCGGATATGATCTGAAAATATACTTGTTTCATAAGTCAAGGTTGAAAAACCAACTCTCTTTTCAGTCCCGGTACAAGAACGTTTTCAGATTTCAGTGTAGAATCATGTGATGATTAATCCATGGTGATGAACAATTGTCAAAAATGAGTGTTTTGGAAAATACGGTGGATAGTGTTTTCTGTCGGTGAATAGCGTTGGGCGGCATTGAGTGCCGGTCAGACTGGGTGGTGCATGCTGGTCAGACCGAAGGTGTTGGTGTGGTCTGACCAGGTTGCCTGATGGTCAGACCTGCAAATTCTGGGAAGGAGTCGGTTTCGGGTTATTTTCGTGGAATTTCTAGATTACTTTGTGTTTATGACTTCTAAATGGTTTCTATTCGTATGTGATACTATCGTGTGTTGATGTGAGTCAAGTTGGTGCGAACTTGTACTCGGATATGGAGTTTCTTTGTTTTTTCATGTGCAAGTGTTGCTTGAGGCCATGAGAGTATAGCTGGTGATGGATCGGGACTAGGCTTGGGAGAATTGAGGTCCAGACGGTCAAGAATATCAAGCGGGATGCTCAGGCTAGAGAACAATGCACGTGGAGGTGAAAGTTTCCATATGGCGTACACATGGTGTTGTGTGTGTATGTAAAGCGGAGTCAAATTTGGATTGGAGTTCAAGTTTAAGAAGATTGGAGTTTGTAATGTTTGTTTCTTGTATGGGAAGGTTTTCTAGGGGATTAGGATTTCTTGTATGAAATGGATTTGTGGCTAGGGGTAGCCATGTTATGGGTATAAATAGATGAGGAGTTGGGGTTAGAAGATATTGACTTTTTGGAAGAGAAACGTTAGGGTTAGCTTCGAGGTTTCAATCCTAGTTCGTGAGTTGAGAGAGGAGTGTTTTAGATGCACTTTGTAAACACATATTTATATAATAAAGTTGATCTACTTTTAAGAGTTTCGTCGATACGTGTTTTTCTGAATCCCAACAGTTTGACCGACAGCAAGGCGGCGGTCTAACCGGCAGTGTGGCGGTGGTCTAACTGAAGGCGGCTAACCAGTCAGACCGTTGGCGGCGAGCAGTGGCAAGGAGGAGGCGATGGTCCGATCGGTCGAACAACATCGGTTAGACCGGCGGCATAGGAGCGGTCAGACCGGTGCGTACATGGCGGTCAGACCAGCTACGCCGAGATCTTCATCATCTACGATGGTAACTTTTATTTTCACTAAAAATTTTTGATTTTTGGTGTTACAACCATTCATCCAGATCTGATTGGCTTGGTTTTTTTATTCGATCCTACATTCAGGACCCTTTTCCTCCTTTGCTAAAGCATCTACTGTTTATGTAGTTACATCATTATATTGGAAGTGATGTTTACAGCGGCCAATCTGTTCTAGTTTTGCATATGCTTAGCCTTTAAAGATTCAAATTGAAGGAATTATTCTCACACTTGTGTCGATTATATGTTGATCTCGGGCAAGTGAATACCGGTGTAATCTCCTAATCAGTCAATTCGCCTCTTTTTCAAGAAAGGAAAGAACAGATTCTTCTCATGCAAGTTGTTCAGTTGCTTTGGTTCCAATACTTGTATAGCTATGACCAGTATTCATACCTTTTCGTACTTGATACGTCCTGATTAAGCACCAGTGTCACTCTGTCAGAACACTGTTCAGGTTATAGAATTTTTCTTTTGGTGTGTCCAATTGTTTATCATGAGTCCAAGCTTCCATTGGAAACTGACTATTGAGCGGATCATTACTACGAATTATCTACTCAACTATAAAGATAAATAAAATAATTTAAAACAAGTGTTCCAAATAATACGGTATATATAGTTGAAAGAAAGGTTTTCTTTAGAAAATACTTTTTAAGTGCGGAACAAATAATATGTTTCAACAATTCGGTCGATAATCTGAAAAGAACTACTCCCTCCACCCCCTAAGAATTAAGATTGAATAAGATATTTTCTAATACTATAAATCTCAAAGATCTCAAAGGTTCTATCCGATTCTATGTTCTTATAATTTAGGATAGAAGTAGAGGTAGTAATTAGTATGCCTTATATGCATACTACTATGTATTTAAAGCCTACAAACGTATGAGCATATTGGCACTTGAGTTTATAGTTCTTCAGTTGTCACCTTTTGTTTTGTCCTTGTCTTTCTCTGCGATGTGGTGGTTGCTTCACTTCTCTACTAGCTCTCTTCTCCTCTTCTCCTTGCCTGTCTGAAGATCGCCTCGACGCCGCCGCCATCGTCGTCGTCGTTGTATCGGAATGGAGGTATCCCACATGACCAACTGCAGCAACGTCTCCTCCCCGGAACAGCAGCCGATGCCGCCGTCGCCGTTGTCGTCGTCGTCGCCGCCGCCGCAGCTCGACTACGACGTGGTGGTGATCCTGGCGGCGATGCTGTGCGCGCTGGTGTGCGCGCTGGGGCTCAACTCGATGCTCCAGTGCGTGGTGCGGTGCACCCGGCGCGCCGTGGCCGACCCCGTCGGCTGGGTGGAGCACCGCCGCGCCAGCGCGGGGCTCAAGCGCGAGGACGTCGTGGCGCTGCCCGTCGCCACGTACGTCGCCTCGCCGGCGCCGCCCTCCGCCGCCGGCTGCGCCATCTGCCTGTCGGACTTCGCCGACGGGGAGAGGGTCCGGCTGCTCCCGGCGTGCGGGCACCGGTTCCACGTCGTGTGCATCGACAGGTGGCTCCTGGCGCACCGCTCCTGCCCGACGTGCCGGCGCCGCCCCTCGCCGGAGGCCGACGACGGCCACGGCGCCGTCGGAGAAGGCCACCATCGTCTGCAAGTTTTGGCTGCTGCGTAATTAATCGGCTAAACTTTTGTTGCTACTTGCTAAATCATTGTATGATAGATTATGAGCGTGATCGATGCTCATCGTCCGGTAATTAACTTGTATAATGGCTGATGGTTTTACCTTGCCATCTTGAGTGAGTAATTAACTAATTATTTTTCCAATATTCGGGAAAATCATCCCGAATGGCAGCTGCTTTTATGTATGAGTTTCCCTTGGTACTGCATAATGCAATGTGATCATGAAACTGGCAATAGTAATTATGTGGTACAGTGAGCACTAGCCATTATCTAAGACTTGCATAGGATGATCACACTTTTGTAAGACCTTGGAAAACCATTGGATAACTTGTTTTCCCGTAATATTTTTAGACATGACATTTGGTTATTTGTTTTATTCGAAATTAAGTGCAAAATATTAAAATATGTTTAAAGTATATTTTAATTGATAAAATAAGTCACAACAAAAATAAAAAATACTTACATTTTTTTCCAATAAAAAGGATTGTCAAACATCACGTTTAGAACTCAACATCGTCGTACGTTTTAAAAACAGAGGTAGTAACTTCCACACTATTAATGAGCTATGGGGAAC
The DNA here is from genome assembly GCA_000573905.2 of Oryza punctata. Taxonomy (NCBI): domain Eukaryota; kingdom Viridiplantae; phylum Streptophyta; class Magnoliopsida; order Poales; family Poaceae; genus Oryza; species Oryza punctata. The sequence continues at coordinate 34,381,823 of CM002493.2, forward strand.
TAGAGATTTTTTTTTTCAATAATGAAAATCAATCCAGCCTCGGGGGACTGAAGATATGAACGGACATTGTACAATAGGGAAAATGCAACCGGCATGTTTCATGACTCTCATCATTGTATAGAGGCGACACAAAAAAGGAAGGGGAAAAAATGAAGTGATTCCCACGATTTATCTGGAGGGCGTAATGCCCCTTCCACTAGAGAAACCACTTGACGGCAGGCAAGGCAGGAATGGGATGTCATGAGGAGGACCTGCCGGTTGTTGTCAGTGTCACTGCTCCGTGAAAGCTTAATCGGAACCCAAATTGCCATGGACACATAGGGAGAATATCATCAAGATAGGAATACGGAATACCTTTTTGGAGATATTGATCCATGGCGTACCAAGTGGAGGAAATCGGGTATTTTTGTTTGTGTGCAAGCAGTGTGATACTACTTGCTTCATTCATTCGCCCCAACGCATGGACTTCATGAGTTGCACAACAAAATAACAAAATTCAAACAGGCCAAAAAATAAGCTCGGCTTATCACACCACAGTATGTATCTTCATGTCGGCAATGGTTGAGTTCTGTGTGCTTATATTATTCCAAGATACAGAAGGGGCCATCGAATTTGCAGCTTCTCTTCCTATATTACTAGGGGATCCTCGGCATGTGCTGTTGTCATGGCATCAGTGCTTAGCGTTGACGAGAGCCATGTGCCTGATCAAATCTAAGACCCGGTTGCTGGAGCAAAGAAACAACATCCTCATGTCAAATAAAGATCGACGAGGAAAATACATGTAAGGCATCATTTGGAATGCACGAATTTCATACAAATCATTCAGTTTCTGCAGTAATCAGGAAAATGCCTTGCTAGGTTGTAAAGAGGGCAGGCTAAGGCTTTATGGGATTAAGTGGATACCTGTAGCCCCACTCGTTGTCGTACCAAGAGACAAGCTTCATGAAAGAAGAACTTAAGCCAATTCCAGCCTTGGCATCAAATATGCTAGACCTGGAATATAAAGAGGAGCTTTAGCAATTCTTGCTCATGTGCTCAAGAAAAAACATTGATAAGGCCAAAACATTTACCTGGGGTCACCAACGAAATCATTCGAAACCACATCCTCATCTGTGTAGCCTAAAATACCTTTCAAAGAACCTTCTGAGGCTTCCCTGGGAACAAGGACCAAGACATGGTTAATTAAGTACTATGTTGGATTAACAAGCTCCAGTCCAATCATTCGAGCAATTGCAATCAAATGATGACCAACGAAAAACTTTAGAAGTTAAGCCAGAAATGATTAGAAATCATAGAGTGAGACACTGAACAGAATATAAGCACCAACAAAAAAAATGAGTGCATTAAGCAATGAAGCAACAACTAAATGTGCTAGGACACGACAGGAAGATTGGAGGTATACTTGATAGCTGCTTTCACATCCTCATAAGAAGCACTTTTCTCAAGGCGGCATGTCAAGTCAACCACAGAGACGTTAGGTGTAGGAACTCGGAAGGCCATACCAGTGAGTTTCCCGTTTAATGCTGGAAGGACCTTTCCAACAGCCTGATATCAAAGCAAAAGGTTTGAACATGAGAAAGTTGAAAAAAGAGGAACTTCCCCATTCACCGTGAACAGAAATAACCTTCGCTGCACCAGTAGAACTAGGGATGATGTTCTGACTAGCACCCCGTCCTCCCCTCCAATCTTTCATTGAAGGACCATCGACAGTCTTTTGGGTGGCTGAACAAGTAAAATCATTTAATTCAATAACAATGCTACTTTTATAAGTTCTTAGATGAGAAGAGTGGTAAATCCTGTGTATGCAAATCGAAAAGTATAAAAGAGGAGAAAACCTGTTGTAGCATGGACAGTTGTCATGAGGCCCTCAGCAATGCCAAATTCCTCGTGGACAACCTGAAAAGTAGAAACCATGATACAGATAAGCATGGCGATATGTCGCTACATTTTGCCACAGCGAAATGTACTAATCATCTGAAGTCATGAACCGATAAAAGTAATACTCCATATATGTCCTAAACAACGAAATGATATGACGGAGCAGGAAAATAACCTTGGCAAGGGGAGCAAGGCAATTGGTAGTACAACTTGCATTAGAGACAACATTCATGCTGGGGTTGTAATTCTTCTCATTTACTCCGACTACAAACATAGGAGCATCTGCTGATGGAGCAGATATCACCACTTTCCTTGCGCCACCCTATATAAGCAGTAGAAATCTCAGCAATTTTTGCATGTGAATAGCTTAGTTTATTTTCTGATTGGGCAGAGGGGCTGTGAAAATGCAGAGGCAAACCTTTAAGTGTGCTGATGCTTTCTCAGTTGTTGTAAAAACACCAGATGATTCAACAACATATTCAGCCCCAAAGTTACCCCAAGGAATATCCGAGGGATCTCTGAAATGGAAAGGAGAAGAGCCATCAAATAATTTTTAGCGAAACTAAAGCACGGGGGAGAAATATTACAAGCCAAACCTATATGACAAGAATACAAGGAGTCAAGTACACCAACAAGTGCAATTTTTGATCAAAACCGTGGATTCAGCCAGACCTGAAGAATTCCTATTCTTACCTTTTGCTTGTAACAGAGATTTTCTTCCCATTAATTTCCAAGGTCGACTCATCCACAACCTTTATGGTGCCTTTAAATGGACCATGTGTGGAATCATACTTGAACATATAAGCCTAGAACAAGAAGAATAGCACGATCAAACAACTTACAAAGACTCTAAATGAAACAGTTCAATATGCAGCACTCAAAACAGTTATCCGGTAATGGAAGGAAACAAGAGAGTCTAATAGGAAAGGTGAACCTGTCAATTTTCTCATTGACAATTATTCTGGTTATCTGAAACTAACAAAGTAGTAAAACTGTGAATAGCATGGGTTGGGTTCATGTTCTCAAGCAAGAGTCTGGTGTGCTGCGAGAAACACCTCCAGCATGTAAAGGACCTCATATAGGGACGCTTTTTCTCTATCAAGTCATATATGATAACAAAACATGCTAACTAAGCTAAGAAGAACTAAAAGAGTACTGAGGCATATTATCATATTAGAGTAACAAGCCTTTCTGCTAAACATGTTTACACTGTTATTTGTAGAAATAATATAAAGGTACATCGAATATTATCAGTTCCACTTCAGAAGGCCTAACACCTACTGCGCTTTTCCAAAATCTAGCAACAAAACTTACCATGTACTTAGCATCGATAAAAGGATCATTAACAGCTACAACTTCAATGTCATCTCTACTAGTTGCAATTCGTAGAACCAACCTCCCAATCCGTCCAAATCCTGCAATAACAAGAATAAATAGTACCATTAGAACCAAGAACTAAATTAAAGACCAAAAGTAATTTAATGTCACCCACAGCAGCAATGAAGTTGAACAAGGGTTCAGTTCAAACATTCCAAGTTGAGCTAGCATAGCCCAACTATCCAAAAAGTAATTATACGTTACCACAAGTTGATGATGCCATTATTTTTCCAATCTACAAGAGGAACTCACCATTGATGCCAACCTTTGTCTTCTCCGTGCTAGAAGATTCTACATAAAGAAGAAAAAAATTAATCATAACACCACTGCAGTCCTCACAAATCCCTTTTAAGTGTTTAATGGATGGAGCAACTTACGATGGGTGGCAAGGGGTGCCTGTGTAGCAGTTGCTCTCACCGGCTCAACGCTCCTAGCACTGCAGTGAAAAAGCAGTTCATTAGAAATGCAATGTGTTACAGCTAACACTGATCAACCGTATTCGTGGCACATGCACAGGGCAATCAAACCACAACAAACACAAGCTGAAAAAACGAGGGGATCAAGACCGTTTTGTTCTCAGAAATTTTCCGCTCTAACCAACAGCTGTACTCACAGTGAAGACGAAGCCCCGACAGAAGGAAAACTGCAGGTAACCTTGCTCCTAACGCACGACACCTGCAACACAGCAGCAACATCGATCAATTTGGTGGGAATCTAGCAAGTTTTATTCTGCGGAATTGTGGCTAAACCAACATGAACGAATCTGAACTGAACTCGGAACAGTACGGAATCAGATGAAAATCAAGAGAAATACAAGCAATTAAAATGGGAAACAAGTCGAGTGTTCACTACTAGTACAAATACCCCATTACTCCTACACATAGAAACAAAAACATCGCCATACGAACAACAGTTTCATGCGCATGAGTTGGCAGCTGTCGGTCAAATGAAACAGGAACAGGTTCTCACCGAAGAGACAAAAGAAAAACAGAGAGGGAGAGAGATCGGGATGGCGAATGGGACCTTGACGGGGTCGGCGGCGCGTGATCCGCCGCCGCCGGCGGCCGGGATGGCGGACGCGCGGAGGGGGACGGCGAGCGACGCCATGCAGTGCGGCGGCGCTGGAACCTTGGCCTCCGGGACAGCAGCGGAATGGAGGCGGAGGCGGAGGGGAAGGCAGGTGCGGCGCGGCTAGGTGAGTTGCGCGGCGGCGGCGCTCCTCGGCGGCGGTGGCGTGGTTGCGTGATGCGTCTCCCGGTCTCTCGGCCTCGGGCGGAGTTGTTTATGGCTTTAATTATTTAGTTTTTGTTTCTTTCTGCGCTTCTTTTGTTTTTGTTTATTTTCTCTCTCTTTTTCAGTTGAAAACGTGTAAATTTTGGAGGAAAAAAAACAAAAAGAGAAGTCACGTGCTTTTCATGTGAAGCATCTACACATTTTGTGAGTAACTCATGCATTCTGTTGTAGATTCTTCATCAAGAACTTCGTATGACTATAGAGTATAGACATTTAAAATTTAGTATATTTTTCTCTTCATTTATTTTTTCCCCTTGTGTTCGAAAATATTTGGAAGGAATCCATATCGTGTGATTTGAAGGAGTTATTGCTACCTTCGGTGTATGAAAACAGCAACGAAAAAAGACCAAAAACCTGCATATATTAAAAGAGCGAGGTTTAAAGTGGGCCTGCACGAATAATTGCACATACCTTTCACGAATCTACGGTTCGTTTGGTTTCGGTGAGGAGACAGATCAAACGTCGCGAAACGTTTCGTTGCGTCCGTCCGATCTGAGGCGAGTCCGGCCCGGCCCAGCCCGGCCCAGCTGCTCGTCGGAGGTGGCCGCCCGCAGAGGCGAATATGCCAAACTTTGATGCGGACGAGCCCTTCCCTGTGTCCCGCCGTCTCCGTGGGCATTGTCTGCCAATGGCGACTGGCTGCTTGCCGATGCTTTTCACGACACACCCCAGGTGCGCATAACTCGCTGAGGTGCTCGGTTTATTGGTTTCATTGGTTAAGCTGTTGGTTAAAAGCGGTTAAATTTATACCAAGGGTTCGGAAAACTGAAGAATTTTAATTCTATACAAAAGCTTCCGATGAAGTTCTTTGAAACAAATGATAAATTCATTTGAGACTATCTGTCTTCTGGCTCCACGTTTCCCCTGCAGTCCAATCAAACAGTTATTCTTGTATTTTTCATGTGTTTTACAATTCTAATGTTCTGCATTTGCATTTCTATTAGAATCATGCGTTTTTTTCTATTTTTCCGGTTTTTATCATTCCTGCGATTTAAAGTGTCCCTACGAGCATGCACAATAGTTACATGGTTACGAAATCTTTCCACGTGATTTTTACGGTAGTTGGTTATTCATGGGCCAAAGCGTAAGGAACCGTTTAGGTTTTTTAGAAAACCAACCAATTTTACAACGTTTTACTGATTCGGTTGCATTTGCTTAATTAGCACTATCACCGTTCCTAGCATAGTACCTTGGATTTTAAAATGAAAATTTCCACCACCAATTCCTCTCAATCAATCATAACTAATCTCCATTTAATTTCCTCTTATAATTTTTCTTCTTAACCAATCACAATTTTTCTTCAATCATTTTCACCTACTACCCTTAATACTCGTGCCCACCTTAAAAATACTTACTCTATATTTTTGGACGGAGGTAATAACTCAATATATTTACTCTACTTTTTTGGACGGAGATAATAACTCAATATCTTTTCACTTAATCATACTAGGTTCATATAATAGGACCACTAGTTCAATCCCAATAATTATAACCTTTCCTTTTCCTTTTAGAAACACAGCACAAACACACACGCTATAATAGGACCACTAGTTCAATCCCAATAATTATAACCTTCCTTTTCCTTTTAGAAACACAGCACAAACACACGCACTCGTAGCTTAAGTGCATTCACACTTCATAATCGCACCAACTAGAGGTAGGGAGGTGTGCAGGAGAACAGTTAGTTGGGCCAGGCCAGTTGAGGAGGGTGTGAAACGAGGATGTGGTACAATTTATTATTATGTTGTTTTTAAATATATGTCGTAGCGTTTGACTATTTATTTTATTTAGAATTATTATATATTCAGAAAACAAGTCATTGGTGGAGTACCATTAATGACAAACAACAAAAGGATTAATACTTAAATCATTTTTTAATTAGACTAATGATATAACAACCTGTCTAAATATACTCGCTTCGTTTTCTAAACATAATCATTTTCAGTATTTATAGTGTAATACTTATCGCATCAATCACGTATTTTTTTTTTATCTTATCTCTGCTACTCAAGCAGAGTTTCCTAGCTTCCAACCTTCGTTTAATGGGTAGTATTATAAATTGACGGTAAAAACCACTGTAAATTATATTATAGTTATAATAAATCTATAAGAAAACTTTTAAATATAATTATAGTATGTTTGTAATATAAGTTCATCGTAACTATATTATAATTACAATATAATTTATATACAAGTATTAAAAAATGTATGCAACTTTATACCTAAATTATATAGAGATTATAATGTAGTTATACTACAGTTACAATATATAATTATATTATAATTACATTGTAGTTGCACTACTACTCTAATTACACTTTCACTCTAATTACATTTGAAAGTTTGTGAAAAAAGTTACAGTTTTTTTAGCAAATCCAAATATTTTTTCTTAATCTTAATCTCACTAAAACAACCAAAGAATATTTATATTTGGAAACTGAGAGCATTATCAAAGCTTGCCTTAAAGTCAAAATTTTGCATCAAATAATCGCCCGTAATTACGCCGCGCCGTCAATCAAATCTGGCGAGACGAAGCGAAGCGACGCACAACTACCAGTGCGCGTCTTTCGAGACGAACCGATCTGACGGACGGAGAGACGCCATCCTCGATCAACGGCCCAGATCCTCCCTAGCCTCATCCGTTCTCGTGTCACTATAATCGCAAGACACACACCTCGTGCTACACAGAAACTGCAACCAAGAACCACCGCCACCGCCGCCGGTGATCTCCCCTCTCCCTCCGGCGAGTCCGGCGACGTCGGCGAACACCTCATCACCGATGGGAAGCGCCCTTGTCTCCACCATTGCTGCCTCGGTTGAAAGCCTCGGCGTCACCGGCGCCAAGCCCGACGTGGGAGCGCCGGAGGACGGCGACGCGAAGAAGCCGCCGCCTCGCAATGACAAGAAGAGGAAGAAGGGCGCCGCGACTAGGAGCTCCCCGGCGAGCGCGAGGACGTACGAGGAGACGCGCGCCAGGTATCCTTTGCTCGTCGAGACGGTGGAGACGCTCGCCGCTGCCGGCGAGCTCGGTCTACCGCCGTCGCCGCACGTGCGGGGGCACCGGCTTCTGCTGGAGCGCGTCGGCGAGGACGACGCGCGGCGGTTCGAGCGCAAGCTGGAGGTGGACGAGCTCGTGGAGGGGAGGGTCGAGCTTCGCCAGCGGAGGCTCACCGCGGCGTTGAAGGAAGCGCTGGTCAAGGCCGGCGGGCGTGCGCCGAAGCTTGAGCCGATACAGGAGGAGGAAGACGACGACGCCGACGCGGACTCCCATGGCGACAGCAAGAGGAGGAAGGAGGAGGCGGCGGCGGCAGAGGATTGCGGGCGCGCGAGGCGGCAGTACGAAGAGATGCGCGATAGGTACCCGCTACTGGTTGCGGAGGTGGAGGAGCTCGCCGCCGGCGGCGAGCTCGCGCTGCCGCCGCACGTGCCGGGGCACCGCCGCCTGCTGGAGCTCGTCGGCGGGTGTGACGCGCGGCGGCTGGAGGACATGCTGAAGAATGAGGCGCTCATGAAGGCCAAGACCAACCTTCAGTGCCGGCGGCTCACCGTGAATTTGATCTCTGCGCTGATCAAAGCCGAGGAGAAGCACAGATGAAGCCGCTGCCGGCGAGCCAGCGATCGCCGGTGTAATGCAGCAGTACAGCTCCAGTATTTTGGGTTTTGCAGTAAGCTCACGCATGGCTGCTTAAACTAATCAATATCATTAGACGATAGTGTAGTATAGTAGACTGGAGTAGTATATTGGAAGAACCCAACCCTTGTTTGGATTTTGGATAGTGGAGGGAAATTTAACTGAAATCCTGGGAAATCTGAATGGATTGGTCTTTTCCCCATGTATCCTAACTTCCTAAGTTCCAAACAAGGTCCAAGTATTTTGATGGCAGCATTAGCTAATCTTCTTAGTAGTGGCAAACTGGCAATTGCTAGCCAGTCCATGGTTCCACTCTGAACTTCTTTTGGCCATGCATGTGTGATAATGTTTGAACTTGGAAGAACTCAATTATGTTGATGTTATGATGCTTGATTAGAACTTGGAAGAACTGATGGCAGCATTAGCTAATCAGCTTAGTAGTAAGTATAATGTCAACTTCCAAAACCTGAGCTACTCCTAGGTCCTAGCTCAACAGTGCTGAAAACCTAAAACTTGAGTGCCAGTTGACACGGCTAAACTTCATTTGTTTGGTTTATGGAGGAGCATCAATCCCCGTATTTCTCAACCGTTGGGCTTGGAAAATTGAATTGGAGAGATTCAAGTGTCCAACTACAATCGCTTTGGTTTCGCAGGGATAGCAGTAGTAGGTTTGTTTTCGGATTGTTCATAGTCCCTATGTCTATACTCCCTCCATCCCACATAAAATGCATTTTTGGGTTTTTGTGTTCAACGTTTAACCGTTCGTTTTATTTGAAAAATTTAGAAAAAAATAAAAAAATAACTCACACATAAAGTTTTATTCATGTTTTATCATCTAATAACAACAAAAATAGTAATCATAAAAAAATATTAAATAACACGAAGAGTCACGTTGTATCAAAAACTGAAAAACGCACTCTGTATGGGAGTACAAGCTTGTAGGTTCATACGATACGATGATTATATATAGGCAGCAACAGAAATAAACTCATATATGTTTCTTCTATTTATTTATTTTTTGCTGTGTTCTTAATCCGTCAGTTGCTTCCCATGTCAATCCACCGGATCGTCCACTGTGAACTTTTGAATTTTCCAGATATGTACTGCTTCATGGCCGAGCTCAAATTTAGATATTGAATGTTCCACTAGGTCGAGCATGAGAAAAACACCGATTCATGTATCTGATATATGCATCCAAACTTGAAGTTCAATCCATGTTGGTTTACTGACCATTTGACACTTATACTTGGTGAACTGAACCAGAGTTCCTACATGGTCTTGTTAACAGAATGTGAGATATCTAAACACTACATACTTTCAAGATTTTCGTTAATACGTGTTTTCTAGATTCCGACAATTTGACCGGTGGCTTGAAGGTCTGACCAGCAGCAGAGTAACGGTATGACCGGCGGCGACACGACGGTCTAACCGGCGCAACTTCGTCAAATTTGATGATAACTTTTATTTTTGCTAAAAGTTTTGGGTTTTGGTTTTTCCTACTATTCACTCCAGGTAGGTTTATTTGGTCTTGTTTGATCTACAATTTATAATTCTTTATAGCACTGCTCAATTGCTCATTGTTGGGAGAGAGACAAAAGGCTTATATATTTGCTCCTGGTATTGTACATTGTCTACACCCCTCTTCATGCATCAGAGTATTTTGGCATTGTTTTGAAACCTGAAGCAATCTTCAGTTATTCACAATCATTTCCATGGAACACAATCTTCAGCTACTCCTTCCTGAACAGAGTCTCCAGTGTTGGATCGAGCTGCATGGCCATTGGCCAAGCTCGGATTAAGAGCACGATACTGGTTGCACTAGGCCAAAATTCCACTTAATGACAATTCATTTGTACGGCCAAGATCAAAGATACAAATATTTAGGGCTCATTACCCAACTTTCTTGTAAGCTACTGAATGATGAATCAAATTGAAAGGCAAAACACAACATCAACAGCAAGAGAACAAAAAAGAAGCAAACAGAAGAGGGATTAGATAGCTAGCTTTGTGCGCCTGCTTGTTAACTGCGACAAGGCAATAAAAAAAACGGAGGTTCAAAGGGGTCGGAATATTAAACTCCGACTCTCTTCCTCAAATACTGATGAACTGAGACCGTTACAAGTTTTGCCACATTCTGTGCAACCACGGCAGAGCTTTGCCTCAAACCTCTACCGTTCCTTGTACTTCATCCGTTTCAAATTATATGTTATTTCTATTTTTGAACATCAATTTCTAGAGATTTATATAGCTTAACAACATCTGCATGATAGGCTTAGGCTTCGGCACCAACTACGGCATAATTGCAATCACCATCTCAGCAAATAGACTTGTCTTCACTGCTGATGTATACAGTATTTAGCTTCCTGTACCAGTTAACCGATGGTCTCATTACAATTTGGACTGATCGTATCTAGGTGAAGAGACAAGATTATCCAACTTGCTTGTTATTACCTACTGAATGATTAACCAAAATCGAAAGGCAGAAAACAACAGCAACGTGACAAAGAAAAATAGCAACGGAAGAGGGATTAGATAGCTATTGTGTGCGGGGTGCGGCAGCTTGAAGTTGATTAGCGTGGTTAACTACGCCAACGCAATGAAAAAACGGAGGTTCAAAGGGGGTCGGAATTTTAAACTCCGACCCTCCCTTCCTCAACGTTGATAAACTGAGGGCCGTTTACGATGGTAGGCTAGTGCCATCGCATGGCCCATGCGAAATGGAAATGTAGATGGGCTAGATTCCGGCCTGGCAACGCCATAAGGCCCAATAAGTAGCCCAATTTCTGTCTCTTTTTCTTGCCACTGGAGGTATAACATCTCCATCATCTTCTAAAACAAATACAAATTGCCTCCTTTGGTAATTTAGGGGTGGTTTCGACACCATTGACTTACTGTGTCAGTTTGTGGGCCCCACCTATCAGCAACTTTCTCCGTCCTCTTCTTCCTCACCTCTCTCCCTTTCCTCTCTTCTCTCTTCCTCCTCCTTCCCCCAACGACTGATGTGTTTGCTGTGGCGGCTGCGGCAACCGAAAACAGCAGCTGCGTTCGTGCCCGTGACTCTGCCGACGCTCCCGATGGACAGCGCTGCGGCAGCCGGAGCTGAGGCGAGGCGCCTCCACAGCGTGCTCGCTGACATGCATGCTGCGCAACTACGGCGCCACGGCGGCGGGCTCCATCGGCTACGGCTCCGGGGCAAGAACAGCAGTAGCCACCGCCGCCATGGGCGGCTACGGTCATACGGTGGGAGCTGCTTCGCCTCCTCCCGCTTCGTCTACACCGTCGAGCTCCTCGGCGGTGGCACACTAGTGCAGTATTTGGTTTGTCCATTTCATGTTGTTTTGGTTTGCTTTTCTGGCTGCCGTGGTCTCCAGCTTGATCCATCATATTTTGTTGTCTTTTAACTCTTCCCTTCCGCATAATCCGATTGATCTACTATCTATCTTTCCATCCCAAGAAGATGTATTTTTGCAGCTTTGCTAACATTGCATTTGCTTTCCCGGTGCATGATTATTTTCTTCTTGTTTTTTCTGCAGATGTATAGGACCGTCAAGAGCACTGACAAGCCAGCAGCAGTTGCATGGTCTTGCCGCGGAGCCGTAGCCGATGGAGCCCGCCGCCGTTGGGCCGTAGCCGCGCAGCGTGTCGGCGAGCACACTGTGGAGGCGCCTCGCCTCCGCCCCGGCTGCCGCAGCGCTGTTCGTCGGGAGCGCCGATCGGCAGAGTCACGGGCACGAACGCAGCTGCTGTTGTCGGTTGCCGCAGACGCCACAGCAACACATCAGTCGTTGGGGGAAGAAAGGAGGAAGAGAGAAGAGAGGAAAGGGAGAGAGGAGAGAGGTGAGGTCGTGAGGAAGAAGAGGATAGAGGAAGAGCTCACTCAGCAAGTTAACGGTGTCAAAACCACCACTTCGACTGAAACCGTATTCCAAACCATCGAAGGTAATTTACACCGGATTTTAAATATTAAAGAATGTTATACCCGATTATACGGTTGAGAAATATGATTCAGGAGTAAAAGATGAGAGAGATAAAATAGACTTATTTCTTTACGTAGCTTTCACAGCCAGCCGCATTAAAATATGAAACAAGTGGCATCACCAAATAAATTGTGCATCCTTTGTGATAACTTATTTTCACTGTTTTTGGAACTTTTTTTCCTACTATTATTGCATTAAGAGTAAGGTCATCATCGGTTAGCTTATTCCCTAATAAGCCAAAACGGCTTATTAGCGAATAAAAAAATAATTTATAGCTAAAACTTTTATATATTTGTTCGTAACGATTTAAAAGTCAACGTAAAAAAATTACGTTGAAAATATCTTAAAATCAACTTCAAAATCAAGTTTAAAAATTTAAATTTTAGCTTTTGCTTTGACTTATTAGGTCAACCAATGAGCTCTAAATTTCAATAGACTAAATCAGCTAAGAATTGTTTTTAATAATTGTCATGTGCAACCAAGAAAAAATATTTAAAATACTAGACATTAGGATTAGCTCTCTATAAATTTGTCTCAAGACGTGGTTAACTACGCCAATGCAATGAAAAAACGGAGGTTCAAAGGGTTCGGAGTTTTAGACCCCGACTCCCTGCCTTCCTCAACACCGACGAACTGAAAGGGCCGTCACTTTACGACCCTTGGTAGGGTGATATCATCTCATGGGCCATGTGAAATGGGCCTGATAAGGCCAGAAGGCCCAATACGGAGCTCACTATCTGTCTCTGTTTCAGGCCTCAATTCCATGGCCCATCAGTAACCCACTCACGAATTCACAGCCGCAGACGCGACGCGATCCATTCGTTAATGTTCATCTACCATTTTCATGTCGGAAGCAATTGATATAATGATATATCATATATCTCATATATGCTTGCAAACTTGAACATGAATACGTGTGGGTCTACTGACAATTTGATAATTTTACTTGGTGAACTGAGCCAGAGTTCATTGATGGTCTTATTTGCAGAAAGTGAGATATCTAAGTACTAAAGAAATAAAATGATAAGAATTTAAAAATTCTTCATAGCACTACTCTATTGCTCATTGTTGGAAGAGAGACAAAAGGCTCACATATATTTGCTCCTGGTATTGACATACTGTACGTTGTCTACTCAATTGCTTGTTAGCCACACTGATCGAATGATGAATTAATCAAATAGAAAAGGCAAAAACAATATCAACAACATGAAAAAGAAAAACAAAGCAAACAGAAGAGGGATTATAGCTGTTGTGTGCGGCTTTTTGAAGATAATCGGCGTGTTTAACTACGCCAAGGCATGAAGGCAAAGAAAGAACGGAGGTTCAAAGGGGTTCGGATTTTTAAACTCCGACTCTTCGGTTCGCTCGTGTGATTTTTCATTTTCTTCGCGTGGCGTCATCTCCGTTTGAATCTCGTGGGCTGCATCTTTAAACCACGGTGGAGCTTTGCCTCAAACTTCTACCGTTTCTTGTACTCCCTCTGTTTCATAGTAGAATTATTTATCATATTAGTTTTGTCGCAAGTTAAATATCTTTTTTTATATAATCAATTTCTGCTACCGTCATTACTCATTTACTCTTTGGACTGATCGTATATAGGTGAAGAGACAAGATTACACAACTTACCTTGTTAGCTACTGAAGTACTGAACAATGAATCAAATTGAAATGCAAAAACAACATCAACAACGCGAAAATGAAACAAAACAAACATAAGAGGAATTACATAGCTGTTGTGAACGGGCAGCTTGAAGTTGATCTGCGTGGTTAAATACGCCAAAGGCAATGAAAAAACGGAGGTTCAAAGGGGTTCGGTGTTTTAGACTCCGAACCCTTGCCTTCCTCAACACTGACGAATTGTGAGCGCCGTTACAAGTTTACGACCCATCGCATGGCCCATGTGAAATGGTAATGCAATTACATGTGGATAGGCCAGGGTTCGGGCCAGCCAGGGCCATGAGGCCCAAACAAGGAGCCCAGTATCTCTCTGTTTGAGGCCTCAATTCTATAGCACATTCCGATTCTGGGAATGATCATGTCGGCATGCAAGTTACGGCTTCAGATTAGTGCAAAGGTAAACATACCTAAACATGGCAGTTTTAAGTGGTTGCTCTGACTGACGACGACGAATCTGTTGACAAATTAAACTGCTAGATTACGTCCTAAAAGTACTGTACATGGATCAACTGATGAGTCTTGCCCCACTTGTGAATTCAGTTAAGTGACAGAGAGAGTAAGCTGCATGGGTGACACCACGTGTTAGATGCATAGCTTGCAAGTTGGGGAAATGAGGACCACATGAAATGAGGTAAAGCTAGTTAGCATGTGTAGCTTGAATGCTTAATAGATGCAAGAGTACGTAAAGGCAACAAAATGCGAGATTATCATATTACATTCCTAGATTATATAATCTGTTCTAGTGTAGCACTTGACGGATTCATCGTCAGTGAGCCAATGATAGATCGATGGGCTCTACTCACAAATCTTGTCAGATCTCTTGTCACCTATGTTTATCTAGTGTAGGTTTACATATATACAGTCCGGTGGCTTTGTTTACTCGATGATGTACTAGCCTTTATCTTTAAGCAACAGGACACTTCTCGCCTTCCCGCTGGTGTTCTCCAGTTGATTTTAAATTTGTAGATGTCTACAAGTTTTTAGCTAGCTTGGCTGCAGGGTTCACCTTTTCGGTTGAGCGCCGGATCGCGACCTCCTGGTCGCATGGAATTTTTTTAAACCAAATTTCGATAAATCTTAATAAAATTTCGGTTAAATATACTGTTTCAAATTTAAATTCTCGAAAATCATTCCAAATTTTACTCGGAATCTACGCGGGACCATTGAAAACGATCCTAAAATTTCACGGCTTTCATCGAAAACATTAATCCTCGTATTCTACAAACATACATTACAACAGTGATGAAAACAAAACTTGTAGTACTACATAGTTTAGGGTGTTTTTGCAAATGAGAGCCAAATAATGCGTGATGAGCTATGGTTAATTAATTGTTCATTATTAGTTATGCCAGGATATTTAAAGAAGATGAAGCAAAACGGATCAGAATGTTGACTAGGGTCACGAGTCATGCTGCCGTGGTAGACTGGTGAGTCGCAAGTCGCAACTGCGCGTGCATGCATGTGACGAGCCCTCCAAAAACCATGTGATCCCTCCACTGTTTCCACATGGCGAGCACGCAGATTTCAAACGCTCCGATGAGATATGCATGGTAAATGTTTGTGTTGTTCCGTGGAGCATGTTCTTCTGACCGGTCAAATCGTACGAAAATTCACTAGTTTTTGCTGGGAACTTGTAATGGGTACTTGCTGGACGGTGGCTGCTCACCAATACCACAGCTGAGCTCGAATTGGGATCATGCTAGCTAGGACCTACTAGCCTACTAGGAGTGTATACAAGCTATACAACGACTACTACTACTGATTGATTATGTATTCACGCTCTAATTAAGGGCGTTTTCTTGTTTCCTGAACTAAACAAGGCTAGGTGGGATTCCTCCGTTTAATTTATGTTTCAGAATGTTGGGGGTTCCTGAAACAGCTCAATCAACAGACAAAGTAAAGCAACTTATTACACAGTGACATATGTGCATGCATCTCATCTCTCTATGCTGTGTGTTTCCGACCGTTGTCACCGTTGTGGGCCTCAATGCTCACTCTTTGTGGGGGCAGCAGAATTGATCGATAAAAAGCTACACTACCAACGCATGTTCTGTTCCAGCTGGTAGTACAGTACACGTATCAACGGACGCCGTCACTGTTCACAAGTCATCACAGCAACAAACACACGCTGAGTTGCGATGTTGCATTGCCTGGCCGCAAACACGATCGCGGTCGATCTGGCGAGTTTTGCGTCGATGGATCGTGATCGGCAACAATGGCATGTAAAACTCTTTCGGACGCAACGGCGGGCCGCGGGACATGGCACGCCCGGCAGCCGCGCGTGGCTCCGACGACACACGCACCGACCCATCGCCAAATGTACTACGGTCATGTTTGGGTAATTTAAGATTTTAAGAAACGGTGTTTAGTTTAGTAGTCAGTTTGTAAGAATCTGAGAAGGCTGTATTTTTCAGCTCCTGATTTCTACTTTATTCCCTAAATTTTATAAGTATAGATTCTGAGAATCTAGGTGATAATCTGAACTTGTTTAAGAGAGAAAGCTCCCCAAACAGAACCTACTACTCCCACCTCGGTATGACGGAAAAAAAAAACGTTGCCTTCTTGCCGATGTCTACGCCGATCGATGCGGGTTCATGCATGCGTTCTTTCTTGGTTTCGTTTCTCCGATACTACTACTACTCTCGACTTCAGCTGCCGGCCTAAGCTTTTTTCTGTTCAAGCGTAGCCCACAGGTTCCCTTGATTCCTGGAGCTAGCTCATCCAGCTGCTCCCTAATCATCATCACTTAAATTATTCTCTTTGACAAAAAAAAGAAAAAATAAATGATACTCCATACTACTCTACGTACTATATAGCAGCTGTAGTAGCAGCTGCAAAGAGAGGCTCGTGGGTTATCCTTGTGTTTGAAGCCAAAACAAAAAAAAAAAGAAAAAACTTAATTATAATCAGAGACGAACGAGCCACACCAACTTTACACCGGTCCCAAGCCAGCCGCGACTCGGTGCAGTATTCTACTCGCGTGCGTCTGGACCACATGGCCCAACGGGAAACCACTTCCCACCTCCACCTCCACTCAACTCAACCTACTCCTATAAATCTCACCACCTCGAACCATCCATCCATCCACGGATCCACCCACCAAGCCGCTCACTCGCTAGCTCATCGCTCACCGGGTTGAGATGGCGGCGGAGGGCAATGCGGCGCGCACGGCGGCGGCGGGGAGGGGGTGCGGGCTGGCGTTGGGGAGGCTGGTGAGGAAGCTGAGGAGGCAGAGCAGGATGATGCTGTCGCGGCCTGGGGGAGCGGCGGCGGCGGGGAGGTGCCAGTACGATCCACTCAGCTACGCGCGCAACTTCGACCGGAGTGGCCTCGGCGACGGCGACGACGACGTCTCCGCGCAGCTCTACCACCACTACACCTTCGCCTCCCGCTTCGTGCTCTCCACTTCCACCGCTCGCCGGCAGCCGCAATAGGGGCGAGACCGAGATCGATGCTACCTGAAGTTGAGGCATCCATGGCCGGCCTGCGCCCCCTGTGCCAGTGCTGCGCGTAGCTAGCTAACTCTAGCCATTAGAGGTAGATGCACTCTGTTCTTCATCCTGCAGTGTTATTAGTGTGTTCATATGAGGAGGGATTGGTGGTTGTAAGGGATTTCCAGGGCTCTCCATTGGCCGAGATGATAGTTTCTCTCGTGCTGATTTCTTGGAAATCCATGCACATTCCTGGTATCAAATCGTCCCATCAATTCTATTTCACAGCATTCTGAAATTGACTGATTAAATCGCCAAATATAAAGAAAATTCACCCTCTGAAACTGAAACTAATCCAGCTATCCAGCACATAGTTTCGAGAATATTGGATGATCTGCTCGCCAAACTTGTTCTAGGATTACTACCAGATTACGTTGGTGTCCTGACTCATGATGGGAGAAGGGTGTTGATCGATCGCATCATTCAGGCCGCAATAATTGTTACTCACGGCGTCGTTGCCGCTGCATTCTTCAGTCATTCACTAGTGTCACCGCTGCGCCACTGCGATTATTCGCACGGGAACCCCTGTCCCACACGGGTGACGGTACCGACCACCGGCGAGGAGACGCGAGATCGATCGGTGCTACTGGTAATAAAATTTCACCGCTCCTGCATTGATTCGAAGAGCGGATGGGCTTGAGAAAAAAACAGAGGAAAAATAGAGAAGAACCGGTTGCTATGTGCAGCAAAATCTCCAATGACGGAAAGCAAAGATTGACACTCCGATCTTAACACCAACAACATGCACCAGAGGAAATGCATCCATTCTCCATCAGACATCACAACAGCAGTGTTCTACAAACTCCTCACATACCATGGCATCTCCTGGAGACCAGCTGCATTTATCTGGTTAAAAGCAATCCCAATGACCTGCAGAAGTTTCCTTTGGTTAGTTTTCATAGACAGGCTTAACACCAACAACAGCAGTGGGCAGCTGCAACATCATACATTTTGTAGAGGAAGCCTTCACATCATCCCAACAGCACCTCAAACCAGACTGGCCTGTCTGCTTTGCAGCTTGCTCTCAGTCTTTGGAAGGCTCGTAACAGCTCGGTGTTTCAGCAAACAGATTACAACCTCCCCAAACTACCTCGCCACTTGGGAACACATGGTAAAACCAAGCTTCCGAACAAACATCCGTAGTTGAACGATCAAGCTAAATTAAGCCCCCGTCACTGTTTTTCTTTTGTCTTTCTTTTATCTTCTACTCCTATTTCTCTATGCTCTCTTCTTGTTTACTCTCAACTTCTGTCTCTTCTTGTTTGTGTTCTTTTGTACTCCTCCATCCTGTTCATTTTTGTCTTCTCTCATTTATCCCAAAATAAGTTCATCTTTAAGTAATCGTTACATTAAAGCTTGTGAAAATAGAAAATAATTATATTGAAAGTAAATAAAATGGGGAGTTATTGCATTGTGATTTGATAAAGTAAGGATCTTCTAGTCTTTTTTTCGTTTATATTGGTATGTGTGAGATAGATGAAAATGAACTTATTTTGGAACGGAGGTATTATTTCTTTCGGCCACTTGCCTTGTACTTTTGACTCACCATTAATATAATGGTCACAAGGTAGAGTCTCTCTACCTTTCAACGTAAAAAAAACACTAAGATCTTCTTTGGCACAACTCTGAATCTAATATTTCTAGAGCTAGGTATCTGGATTAATATTTAGATAAATCATTTTCTCTTTTTAGATGTAATTTAAAATTTTAAACCGTTTTATAATTTAACATACAAACTTCAACTCTATAATGGATATAAGATCTAGAGCTATATCAAACAGGACCGAGTACTCCTACTAGATTTTCCAGGTTACTGATCTTTAGGCCCAATCCTTCACGAAATTAAAAATCCAAGTCCAATCATAGGACAGACCCTCTTGAAGGTTCAGAGGAGACTGCATGTCCACATTAGGGTTAGGTTCTAGCTAATGGCCCACTGTACTTATCGGTCTTTAGCTTTCGACCCAGTTCTCCCATCGAATAGGCTGAACATTTGTGCGTATAGTATGGGGGACCGAGAAAGAAAGACGATCACGGTGATCCAAGTATCCAACACGGTAAAAATCAATAAACGCCACGAGCGTAAGTCTCTCCTCTGCCTTACACAATGCGCACTTGCAGTTTGGCCATGATAGGGAAGAGCTGACCGGCGGGGAACTGTGCCATCATGAGGCGCGCTAGCTCGTCGGCCGCGGGTGTGCACCTTTCAGAGCGGCGACCCTGAGAGCGGCCTTGATTGGTAGCTAGCGCGCCACCTTGTCGTACAACTTATTGATGGACGTGATGATCTGAAAGACGTCATAGATTGCATGATCGTCGGTGGGGTGAGGCCGCTTCTTACCCTCCTCACCGTGGAAGCAGGTGAAGCTGCCCGTGCCCGACCATGGCGGTGCAACCAGGTGATGGGACGTGGAGGAAGAAGATGACATGGAGCCCCCAGGATTTGGGGAACTTTTTTTTTCCTCCAAGGTTTGCTGGTCTAATTGTTTTTTTTTCCGCCGGATCGTACGTACTCGTTCAGTGCCCTTGATCCGACGGTTGATATATATTAGGTTGATTCCATCCTGTAACGCCCCGGCACTCGTTAACTAATAACACCAGCTAACTCATACCGAGGTGCTACGCATTACCTGTGATATAGTACCAGTCCCAGGATACACTAGCTGGTACGCACAGAATAAACATGGAATCAAAGTAGATTAATATTACATTACTGGGTTTTAGTCCTTACATAAGTTGCCATCCTGGACAGGCCCAAGGGTGAGCAACGCACAATACAAAAGTCCATAAAGCAAAAGTCAAGAGCGGTGGCAGCTAAGCGTCTGGGCGACCGTCTCGATCCACAGGCGGGGCTTGGGGCTAGGCACGATCCTTCTAGAAGTCCTCATACTCGGCTTGCTCCTGGAGACACTCCTCGGCGGTTGGGTCGACGTCTTCATCTCCAACTTCTATAGATTTTATATATATATAGCAAGGGTGAGTACTTCACGTACTCAGCAAGTCGGGGGAAAGAATGACATGCTTGGTTAAGACAAGGAGAGCTAGGGTTTTATTTGCGAAAGCTGCCTTTTTGGCAAAGCGATTTATTTCACAAAACTCCTAGTGAGTCAGTCAAGTTTTAGTTGTCGGGAGGAGGCTCACGCCTCGACCCATTCCACAAGTTGCTTTGCAACAACTCGTCACGATTTACGAACAACGATTGATTTGTCACCTCTCATGGTTCCTTCTCACCTTCACAACCACACATAGTCCACACAGTTATCTCAGCACTGCAACGTCATCATGGCACTAACAACACCTCGGTGTCGGACGACACCCCAGGTCACACAGACCCGTTCCTAACCACAAAGGTTAGCCGTTTGCCACACAGGCAAACTCTGGAAACGACTCCCTTACCACCAACCATTTTCATCAAACATTTGTCAAACAAATCTACGCTATGAGAAACACCTTACACTCGTCCTTGACCGTGGGCACGGCTGTTCGAACAGTTCATTAATCTCTGCAGAGGTTGCACGCTTTACCCACACGACACGAAACTGACATCGTTTACCCGTCGGCAACGAAAGTTCGTGATAAGGCCTTTCCAAAGCTAACCCATGAAAATCGTATGCCACCTAGTTGGGCTAATATCCATAGCCGAGTATCAGGCAAAGACAGCCGTCGTCCACTCAGGAAATACCGAGGATGCCTCCTACTCCTACTGGTACCATGCCACAATAGAGGCAAAAAGACACCCATGATGGGCAATAAACGTGTAACACTTCGTCTCCTCATCCTCGGCATTCCACAACCATTGGCACACCAACTCCCATGTGATAACAATTTACTTAGCCAGAGGCATCCCATAAATACCCGTGTGGTCGCACTATAACGTGTTCGGATGGACTTCCCAAAGGAATCGGTCCTTAACGATAATACGTAGCCAAACCACAAAGGCTTGACTCCGCATCATCACTATTTTCACAACACATTTTATTTCACAACACCTCGGTATGACGTACCGGATTTTTAAACATGTAATTTGGAATAACCCAAGTTTCCCACACGGCAACAACGTAAGCATGGCTAAGCGAAACTACCTCGGTAATCGTATAACGATACCGGCGCCAATATTTGTGGAGCTATCAAAGGTATGGAAACATCAACCTATGTAATATAAGTGCGACTACTAGGTTGGTCCGTCGGTTGTATAAACAATCCGAGGCCTAAACATGTTATTCGTGTGTACTAAGCAATGCATTTTTCAAACAACATATCATTGCAAATATAGGGGCAATGTGATCAAAGAGGCTTGCCTTGCACGAGATACGGGTCTTCTTCTTCGAAACCGGCGTCCGGAGCTTCCTCGTACACGTGCTCTATACACGGAACGGAGAACAAATAAATAAAAAAGCAATAAAATAAGCTCAAATCAAATAAACAAGTGTGCCACTGTGTAGATCTCAATTTTAGAAAAATTTAGAAATTTGAACGAGGTCAAACGGAGTTACGGTTGAATTTTTATGAATTTTTTCAAAGGTAGAGGGACTTTTCTGAAAATTTGGGAATTTTTAATAAATGATAATGGAATATTCCAACGGAATATTCCGTTGGAGTTAGGGTTAGGGTTTGACGGTGGGGGCCCACATGTCAGGCCGGGAGAGAGAGGGGGAGGGAGTGGGGCCCACCTATCAGGGGGGTTCGTCTTCCTCCTCACCGAGCTAGCTCGGGCCGGCGGTGGCGCCGGGCGGCGGGGCGGCCGGGGTGGAAAGGGAGGGGGAGGCCGGCGGCCGGAGGGGAAGGGGAGACCGGGGAGCGGCGGCGGCGGCCGGTGGCGGTGGCGGCCGGAGAGGGGAGAGGGGGAGGTGGCGGCGGCCGGTGAGAGAGATGAGAGGGAGAGAAGGGGAGGCCGGCGAGGATGGGGAAGCGGCGGTGAGGGGAGTTCCCCCCTTTTATAGTGGCGCGCGGCGCGGCGACATGACGGTGGCGCGGCGCGGCGAGCGGCTCGAGACGGCGGCGCGCGGCTCGAGGCAGGCGGCGATGGGACACCGGCGCGGCGCCGTCCGACGATGGGACGCGGCGCGGCGGTGCGGAGCTCAGCGTGGGCACGGGGCGCGAGGTGGGCGGCGCGCGGCGCGAGGCTGGCGCGGGCGGGCGGCGTCGGTGGCGGCATTTCGCCGAGCACGTGGCGTGCGTGCCCGGCCGGCCGGAGGTAGGGGAAGGGGGAATAGGGATGGGCCGAGCCAGGCCGACGCGCGGGGGAGGAGGCCCGTGGGCCGGGAGAGAGGGAGAGAGAGGGAGGGGAGGGGAGATGGGTCGGGAAAGGAAAGAGGAGGGGAAGGGAGAGGTGGGCTGGCCCACTCGGGGAAAGAGAGGGAGAGGGGGGAGGGAGTTGGGCCGAGGGAGAAAGGAGAGAAAAGGGGCCCAACAGAGGTTTTCTTTTTTTTTCTTTTTGGAATTTGGGGGAAATAAAAATATGAGATCCATTTGGCGCAAAAAAAAATCAAATGAAACCAATTTAAATTTCAAATTTTTAATTGAGAAAAGATTTTTATAAAAGAAAAATATGGGTGCTACACATCCAAATTATTTGGGGAACACTACAGATCGGATATATGATATTTTGCAAAATATCAGACGGTGTTTCACCGCGTGTAGAAAAATGTTCCAGATGTTTCATCACTCAAATAATAATGTTCCAATAAAAATTATTTAATATGTTTCATTACTTGATGTAAAATGTTTCACCGTTTGGTAGAAAATGTTTTAATCAGATCAAAACAATGGAAAGCACTACTCCCAACATCAAGACTCTACTCTTCAACATCAAATAAACCACATTGTACATCATGTGCAACATTCGATAAAACAACAGTGAAACACTCGAATAAAATAAAGTGCAACAAACATATGCAATAGTCTGCAACAACCCTACCGTTCGTCTTCTTCCCCCACTTAGGTGACTGGATCCTTCTTCTTCCTCTACTTCGATGGCTGGATTCATCTTCTTCCTCTGCTCCGGTGACAGAAATCACTCCATTTGTTCACAAACCGTACTTCCATCCTCTCCGTGTCACCCTGTCGATGTCGTCGTGGCCGCCGGCGACGATGGCTCCGCCATCTCTTCTTGCCGCCGCCGCTGTGGCCGTTGATGACAATGGCGAAGGCTCCGCCATCTCTTCTTGGCACTGCTGCTATGGTTACCGACGTTTCACGAAGAAAAAGTGAGAAGAGGATAAAAGGGATAAGGGCAGTCCCAACTCATAGTGTCCATAAGCAGTGTCTATGGTGCCATGTCAATAAGACAACACAATAGAAACTACACTCCACAACCCATGATTTCTTAAAGTGGGCCATTAATAAATACATCATCTCTCTTCTCTACCAATCATATTTATTCTTCATCTATTATGAAGACACCGTTCTCTCCCAATGTAAAATTTGATAGTGTCTAGTGCATAGGTTCTCGTGTTGAAGCTGGGTCTTGCATGAGACCTAGTTTCTTCCTCTCTTCACTCTCTCTTAATTAATATAGTGCCACATAAGTTAAAAGTCCTACATGGCAATATAGTTAATGCCATAGAAACCATCCAAGATGGAGGATTGTGACTGCCCTAAGGATTAGGAAAGGGGATGGGTTGAAAAAATCGATGGTGGGTCCCACCTTGTGTGTTGTCCAATGTTTCATCTTCTCTCGAACGTTCGGGTACAAACATTTTCGGAATTCTTTTCCAGCTCGGTATTCCGTCTTCCCCGTCTCATGACTCTCATCACTGGTAATGTCGAGAAAAAAAAAAGATAATCTCGGATTATTGGTTCAGAGGAGGGCTGCCTGCATTGGGTTTGGCTCTAACTAATGGGCCGTTTTAGTTATATAGGGTTACAACTTTTGGCCCAGTTATACATCCAAACAAAGTAAGCTTTCTGAGAGGCCAAGATGGGACATGACCAGGTCAAGCACCCTGTCACTAACAAAAGTAGTCAACGGTACTAACAAAAGTAGTCAACGGTTACCAGATGATTGATGAAAAAAAGGAATAACGACATCCTGTCGACCAGGTTGATGCAAGTGTTCCATTGAAAAGTCAACCCGTCGATCCAGTTGTCCTGGCACCAATTGATGGAATTCAGGCTGCCAGCAAGCAAAGACCGAGCTGGCCAGCCGGGTGTTATCAGGGTCAAACCAAACCAAATATTTTCAAAATTTTCTATTGGTTTGACTCGGTTTCTGACTGCGACGTGCATGGTTTCTCTCGCGTTCGATCGATGCAGCAAGTGGTCAACAGAACAGCAGGTTCCTCGTTTGACTATCCTATTATCCATCCAAACATCCAATATTCCAATGCATCGCTATATTTTGTGTACGGATTTTTTACGTGACCGGTTGTTCCATCACGGCAACGGTACATGCCAAACTATTTAGCCGAACACCTGGCTAAGTTTGGAATATCGTGACACACTCCCGCTTTAAGGCACCACGCGCATGCAAACCTAGTACAAATAAAGCCCCAACTTCACACAACAAATTTGTATAGTGAAGAAAGAAAAAAAAGGTTCGATAGATTCATCACTCATACTAGCAAGCATGGCAACGCCGGTTGGAGTTGCACCGGTGTTGTTGCTGTTGCTTTTGCCATTGGCGGCGGCGGCGACGGCGGCGGACAGTGATAGGGACGCGCTGATGGCGTTCAAGGCCCGCGTGACGTCGGACCCGACCGGCGTGCTCCGATCGTGGAACGAGACGGTGCACTTCTGCCGGTGGGCGGGGGTGAACTGCACCGCGGGACGTGTCACGTCGCTGGACGTGTCCATGAGCCGCCTCGCCGGCGAGCTCTCTCCGGCCGTCGCCAACCTCACGCAGCTCGAGGTGCTCAACCTCACCTCCAACGCCTTCTCCGGTAGCATCCCCGATGGCCTCGGCCGTCTCCGGCGGATGGGCTACCTCAGCCTCTGCGACAACGCCTTCACCGGCGAGATACCCGACTCGCTCCGCAACTGCACCGCCCTCGCCGTCGCGTACCTCAACAACAACAACCTCGTCGGCGGCGTTCCCCGGTGGCTCGGCGCGCTGCCGAATCTCACGGTGCTCCGGCTCAGCCACAACTCGCTCTCCGGTCGCATCCCGCCGTCGCTGGCGAACCTCACGAAGATCTTTCGGCTAGAGCTCGACCAGAACCTTCTGGAAGGTTCCATCCCCGACGGCTTGTCGCGCCTACCGGCGCTCGGCATGTTAGCCTTGTCGCAGAACCGCCTCGCCGGAGAGATCCCGCCGGGCTTCTTCAACATGACGTCGCTGCGAGGACTCGCGCTAGCCAACAACGCGTTCCGCGGCGAGCTCCCGGGCGACGCGGGCGCGCGCACGCCGAACCTCCAGTACCTCTTCCTCGGCGGCAACCTCCTCGCCGGCCCGATCACGGCGTCGCTGTCGAACGCCACGACGCTGCTGTATCTGAGCCTCGCGAACAATAGCTTCGCCGGGCAGGTGCCCACCGAGATCGGCACGCTCTGCCCGCTGTCGCTGGAGCTTTCCAACAACCAGCTCACGGCGACCGACGCCGGCGGCGGCGGCTGGGAGTTCTTGGACAACCTGACCAACTGCAGCACCTTGGCTGAAATATTCCTCGACGGCAACAAGTTCGCCGGCACGATGCCGAGCTCCGTCGTCCGCCTCTCGTCGCAGCTCGAGACGCTGAACCTTGCGGGCAACCGCATCTCCGGCGTGATACCGCCGGAGATCGTGAACCTCGTCGGGCTGCAAACGTTGAGCCTCCAGTCCAATCTCCTCGCCGGCGCGATCCCGGAAGTGATCGGCAAGCTCAAGAACCTTCGAGAGCTGCTGTTAGAGCAAAACGATCTAGCCGGGCCGGTGCCATCCGCCATTGGCGACCTCACGCAGCTGCTCAAGCTCGACCTGAGCGGCAACTCGCTGAACGGATCGATTCCTCCCAGCCTTGGCAACTTGCATCAGTTGACACTGCTTAACCTCTCCGGCAACGAGCTCACCGGCCATGTCCCGAGAGAGCTGTTCACCCTCTCGTCGTTGTCGTTGCTGATGGACTTGTCGGACAACCAGCTAGACGGCCCGATCCCTCCGGACGTCGGCCAGCTCACGAAACTCGCGTTCATGGCGTTGTCGGGGAACTGCTTCTCCGGTGAGGTGCCGGCCGAGCTGGGGAGCTGCCAGAGCTTGGAGTTTCTTGATTTGGCGAGGAATGTGTTCGTCGGAAGCATCCCAACATCTCTGAGTAGGCTGAAAGGGCTTAGGAGGCTGAACCTGACAGGCAACATGTTGTCCGGGAGCATCCCGCCGGAGCTCGGCGGGATGCCGGGACTGCAAGAGCTGTACCTGTCGCGGAACGACTTGTCCGGCGGCATACCAGCGAGCCTTGAGACCATGAGCTCACTGATGGAGCTCGACCTGTCCTACAACCGTCTCGACGGCCAGGTTCCAGTCCACGGCGTGTTCGCGAACACGACCGGGTTCAGGATGGCCGGGAACACCGCGCTCTGCGGCGGCGCGGCGCAGCTACGGTTGCCGCCATGTCCGGCGCCGGCCAACTCCACCAGGCATGCTCACCTGTTCCTCAAGATCGTTCTACCTGTCATCGTCGTAGCCCTGTGCATCGCCGTGATGTTCGCCGCTCTCCGGTGGCGCCACAAGATCAGGAATTCAAGAACCGGAAATCCCGCCGCTCGCAGCATGCTCAACGGCAACTACTACCCGAGGATCACTTACGCCGAGCTCGCGAAAGCCACGGACGACTTCGCCGACGCCAACCTCGTCGGCGCCGGGAAGTACGGCTCGGTGTACAGGGGGACCCTCTCACTGAAGACGAAGGGGGCGTTCGCGCGCGAGGACGCCGTCGTGGCCGTCAAGGTGCTCGACCTCCGGCAAGTCGGAGCTTCAAAGACGTTCATGGCAGAATGCGAGGCGCTGCGCAGCGTCAAGCACCGGAACCTCATCAACATCGTCACCTGCTGCTCCAGCATCGACATGGAGGGCAACGAGTTCAGAGCGCTGGTGTTCGACTTCATGCCCAACTACAGCCTCGACAGGTGGCTGCATCGTGTGAAGCATACGGTGCCCGGGAAATGGTGCGGCGGCGGCGGCCTGGGCGTGATCCAGAGGCTCAACGTCGCCGTCGACATCGCCGACGCGCTCAACTACCTCCACAACAGCTGCAACCCTCCGATCATCCACTGCGATCTCAAGCCGAGCAACGTTCTCCTCGGCGAGGACATGACCGCCTGCATCGGCGACTTCGGCCTCGCCAAGCTGCTTCTTGATCCGGCCAGCCATGGCGCCGCGGCGGCGAACACCGAGAGCACCATCGGCATACGCGGCACGATTGGCTACGTCGCACCGGAGTATGGCACGACGGGGAAGGTCACGGTCTCCGGCGACGTGTACAGCTTCGGGATAACACTCCTCGAGATCTTCTCCGGGAAGGCGCCGACGGACGGCGAGCTCCGCGAAGGCCTGACGCTGCCGGAGTTCGTCGCCGGCGCGTTCCCGGACAGCATCGAGGAGATCCTCGACGTTGCTCTGCTGCTGCAGGCCGAGGAGATCGACGGAGCAGCGCCGTCGACGACGTGGTCGGAGGAGAGCGAGGCGAGCGTCACGGTGCGCGATTGCTTGGTCTCCGCCATTAGGGTCGGGCTCAGCTGCTCCCGGCGAGCGCCCTACGAGAGGATGGCCATGAGCGTCGCCGCCGACGAGATGCGTCTCATCAGAGACGCTTGCCTTCGTGCTTGTGGTAAATAGGACAGTACACTGATTATTTGTAGAACACTGACAGCCGAATTAGTCGATGGTTAATTATTTCTGCGTCATCGGCATCGAATTCTATCACTATCCGAGCAAGCTGTTCTGGAGTAAAAAAAAATGAAAATGTAAAATCCGTGGCACTAGTAGCTTGTGGTTGATTAGTTCAAATATAACAGGAGCTCTGAAGTCTGATCTCTTGATTTACCTAGTGTACTGTACTGACAGAAAATGGATGAACTCTGTCTGCATGTTCAGATTTCAGAATAGATTGTTCTGCTTATGTCCAGAATATAATGGGCCTGGGAAATTGATTTGTCAATAACTGGGCGTAAATGGGCCTTTTGCCCGAACGAGACATTTGATATCGCCATTGCTGATCCATACATTTTGCTATCGCCATTGCTGAACAAAGTGGAGAGCATAAAAGGCAAAAAGGAGACGTTGCGTTGTCACTTGCTATTGCCAGCGTGAAGCCGTCGAAGATGCCTCATACATGCGACGGATTAACAGTTTAGCACAGCACTGGATAAACTGGATATACCTGCATACGATAGCGTCCATGGTTTGCTTGCTTTTGCTGTGGATAAGTTGGTCACTACTCACTAGCTGCAAAAAAGCAAGGGAAAAAAAAAAGGGTAATTGTAATGTGCTGCGTACGTGCGCAACCTGAATGGTGATGTGCTTGGTTATCATAGGAGGAGCATTTGAGAACTCGTTCTTATCCTAGGGAAATTAATCGAGCTTTTTTCACATTGATGTTTACTGTAGTTAGGTATAATCGGGTCTTAGAGTTTCAGTATGATTTGCCATTTGCCAACAAAGCAACACCTCGATGTAAACAGCAGTAGCATAAAAAAGAAGGGTTAATTGGATCCATGCCATTAAAAATTTGCTCGTTTGAAAAATACCATTACTATTTGACTAATTGGAACGATGCCATTATAATTTCATAACTCTTTGAGATATGCCACTAACTACCCTTTCATTGCATTTATCAGAACTTTTGGACCAAAATACCCCCTATCTTCTTCCTTCCAACCATTCTTGTCAGACAAGAGAGGGGAGAGAGGCAAGCTCGGACCAGCGGGCGCCGCGGCGGCGAGGCGGCCGGCGGGGAGGGGGAGGCGGCGGCGGCTCCGGCGAGAGGGGAATACGGCCGGCGGCAGTGGCGCCGAGAGGAGGGGCGGTGGCCGAAGAGCGGTGGCGGCCGGGGAGAGGAGGTGAGAGAGAGCGCGTCGGCGAGAGGGGAATGCGGCGCGTGGCGCGGCTCGGGGCGCGAGGCGGCACATGCACGGTGGCGGGCGCGGGCGCGGCGGCACGGGCGGCGGCATGGGCGGCGGCATGGGCGGCGGCAAGGCGGCCGGCGGGGAGGGGGAGGCGGAGGCGGCTCCGGCGAGGCGCGGCCGGCGGCAGTGGCGCCGAGAGGAGGGGCGGCGGCCGGGGAGAGGAGGAGAGAGAGAGCGCGCACGCCGGCGAGAGGGGAATGCGGCGCGTGGCGCGGCTCGGGGCTCGAGGCGGCACATGCGCGGCGGCGGGCGCGGGCGCGGCGGCGCGACGACGGGCGCAGGCGCCGGCGAGAAAGAAGAGAGGTGAGAGGAGAGAGAGAGAGAAATGGAAGGAGGAAGGAGGAAGAAGATAAGGGTAATTTGGTCAGAAAAAATTAGAAAGTATGATGAAGTGGCACATCTCAAAGACTTGTGAAATTGTAATGGCATGTTTTCAATTTTGTGAATAGTAATGGTATTTTTCCAAACCTGCAAATTTATGATGGCATGGATCCAATTAACAAAAAAGAATGGCGCCTCTTTTGGAATGTAATTTTTTTGCAGAATTTAAAGTAACCTTTTAAATTTGTATAAAAAATGTTTTTTTAAAGAGGCCGGAAAGGTCAAACACTGTTACAAGTACGCCAGTTTTCTGTCAAGTGCTGGTTGTGATTTGTGATGCTTTGGCTATTAGTTACCCTACACAACAAATAATGGTTAAGTGTTCTAAAAAAAAGAATGGTTAGGCATGGGCCCCTACTATTGTGTACCAAGTGACTTTCGATACAAACAATACTTAACTAACTCCCTTGTACGGTTCCCGTCTGCCGCCATTTTCCAACTAACTCA
Organism: Oryza punctata; assembly: GCA_000573905.2. Lineage (NCBI taxonomy): Eukaryota > Viridiplantae > Streptophyta > Magnoliopsida > Poales > Poaceae > Oryza > Oryza punctata. Next base: position 34,412,010 of record CM002493.2, read on the forward strand.
CTCGAGCTACTACTACTACTCCTACTTAATCATCATCAGTAACACGAGCTAATTAAAAGCATCTTCCAGCATGGCAGGAGCACACATCCTCTCTGACACCGACATATGGGCCCCACACTCTCAGGCACTAGTGCCCCGCCCCGCTTTGACCTGTGTCGGATCCGGACCCGCCAACCCGCCAGGTGTTCCCTCCAATGGGAGACGAGCTCTCCCTCGTAAGAGAATTTAAGAACAGAGAGAGGAAGTGGAGAGACTACTTCCCCCACCTCCGCCTCTCTCTCGATCCATCTCCCCCCTCTCTCTCCTCTCCTCCTCTCTCTCCGCTCCCAATCCGCGGAGGCGGAGGGCGCGGCGTCGCTCGCCTCCTCGCGCTCGCCGCCGGCGAGGTGTATACGGACTACTACTCTGCTCCCCGACCCCCGCGTGCACGCGCGGCGGCCGGCGAGCAGGGGCGGCGACCTCATCCTCCTCCTTGCCTTGCCTGCGTCCATCTGGGTACGAATCGAACACCAAGTTTTGTGTTTCGGAAATTTCGAAAATATATGTCGGGTTGAGGGGGTTCAGCTCGCCACGTTAGGTAAAAGTCGTTTGTGGTGTAAGTTATTGCTTTCCACATTTGTTAGGAAAAAAAAGTATGCGTGATTTAATCTGATGTTAGTTTGACTACTAAAAATAGTGTTCTTGTGACAGCTGTGTCTCCTTGGTCAAATTGGGGGGGGGGGTCAACTTGTTGGGATCATTGTCGTCAATAGTGTTTGATCGGTCGAATAGTTAATCTGTTTTTGCTTTGTTTGCTTGTACAGAATCTGAATCATGCATTCACAAGTTTTTGTTATGGGAAAGAGTAGGGGAAAATCCTATATATATCTGTAACAGTAGGAAATACGATTTTATAATTGTATTGCGGCTCTACCAAAAGGTTGGAAAGAAGAGAAATTTACAATGTCGTATTTTCATATGAAGTTACACATCACATGAAAAATTGTCATCCAACTTTGTTGTGAAGTTTAGGAACATCATTGAAGATCTTATGATTTTGAACTGCCCATTCTGCCAGCAACAAAGTTGGTAGTTTTGCGTATACACTGAATACTAATTTTGCAAGGCTAGTGTGTCTCCCCCTGTTCTAAGATTATATGCATGATCCCATGGCTTATCTTCATCCATTCCGTGAAGAGCAACGGCTTCTTGTCTAGAAACCCTTCTACATGTGCTATCTTGGTATGGACAAACTTTTGTTGTAGGAACCTTAGGTTTAGTATTTCCTCGGTAATTGAAAGTTCACACAACAATCCAGCATTTTGATCAAATTAATTGGACTGTTCCAACATACTTGAATTTCGTGGCCAAACATAATTGTTTATATCGATTATCTCATGGCCACATTGTTAAAGACCATAATAATCTCCATGTACCTCTTTTTCCATCAAAGTTCATTGAGAGTTTATACATAAATCAGCAAATATGAGAGTGTAATGGGAAGGAATTGTAGCTAGCGATACACATTTATCCCTGTAGGTGATTTCTGCCCTTGGGTATTTTGAAGGTTAAGAGAGTCAATGGCTTGTCTACACTAGATTTGTAGGAAGTTTTCTTCAGCCGTAATTCAATTCAAATCTATAAGAACAGAACATGAATGAAATTTTATTGAAAAGATTCATGACAAAAATGGCATTGTTAGCAAAATCCTCTAACTGGAAGTAATCAAATAAAAGTTTATCTCAAGCCCAACTACCCCCTAACTCAGTAGGGACCCAACCCAAGATTGCAACCTCCAGCTGGACTCGTTTTCCTTGAAGACAGGCTGATAACTTAAGCTAGGCTGAAGAGGACAAGGGTCTTGACACATTCACTGGCCCAGTTTAATGATATTTTTTTGGGCCTTGACTGACATAATCGTGAGCATACCTAGCAGGCCAAATCCTTGTGGGGCTTGGTCAGGTTGGGCCACTTGTGTTCTAGTTTACTTATATCTGGTTCATCGCTACATTCTTAACCTAGCAAAATAATTTATTGGTTAGTTTCAGTTGTCGCTTGTCACAAAAAAAAAAAAACGCTCAGTTCACAAGTCCCCTGTGAACCAAAATGTTTGTGTCACGAAATTGTCTATGACAAACCTTTATTCTCTGAAAAGCTCTAGAAAGTAGCAAAAAGAGGAAGTGGACCCATATCTTTAATTACTGCCATATCAATACCAAATCATGCTTATCCGACAACTGTGACCTTCTCATCATCGAGTTATATATATACCTTTTTATTGATTGAGGCTTGTACAAATCGAAAAGGAGAAATTCAGGTGCATAAGGAATCTACGTTGCATGCATAAGACGGTAAGTACTAGCTTGTTTGCCAACTTTTCATTTAAATCCAGTTGTGCAATAGCCTGGCTTTAGATAAGTTTAATGATTTGGTCTAGCGAAACTTGTTTCAGATGATCAGATCTATTTCTTGTAGTGTTTATATCTGTGCGTGTGCGAGATTGATGCATAGATCGAGGGGGGGGGGGGTGAGCAGTTCAATGTACAATCAGGAACATCCTTCAGATATGAATTTGGCCTGTTTGATTAAAATTTTCTGTTTCCTACGTACATGTGACTTTGATTGCCTATCTAACAAATATCACAAATACCAAGGTTTTAAAAATTGGTAGCTAGTACTCAAGCAGTCACAGACCTACCACTGATTATATATTTATATGCCCTAACTCGCTTGATTGTGTAGCATAACTGGAAATCTAGAACTATACTCTAATAGTTGCCTTATTTATGACCTACTAGATATGTTCTTGCTTTGTAGGACACTGACGAATATATGCCTCCTACATGTATTAGATGTTATTAGCAGTGTGTACTGAAATAGCCCCACGTGGTCTATTAGATGTGTTAACGGTTTGGAATCCTTAGTCTTGACAGCCTTGTGCTACAAGTATTGTGCCTGAAGGAGATACGGGTGTGTATGTGGATTGTGATTAGTCTTATTGAATCTATGCATAGAAGAGACCATCTATACTATTTAAAAAGAGGAATTGGTTCTATTCATGCTCAGATATTTCATTAATGGGTTTAGAAGAGACCATCTAAACATGTGCTGTTTGTAGGATTTTTTTTGGGGCAAAATATTGCATTCTTTCACTATTTGCATATGCATATATTAGTTATCGGTTGATCTAGCATGATTATATATATATAGTTTTTTAGATTAGATAATAATTACTTGTTTAAACTCAAAATTTGTTTTTTTTATTTATTTAGATCCATCACAACTCATGCGATGTGATGCTAGTTTATCATAACATAAAAAATTTGCATGATTATGCTTGATTCAGATATCTGTATCCATTGCCATCAACTTCTTATTTGTTTTGATGTGTGCTCGTATTGATCATGCTTTTAGATAGTAATATCATACAAGTATGGTACTGCCATTATTCAAATGTCTTTGAGCCTCAGCCTTTCTCACCCCTTGTCACTGTCTTGGGGCAATATTTAACTATTGGAAAATTAACTATGCTTTGCAGGGCACCTGTGGGGCCTGTTTACAATAAGAAACCCCGTGGCCACTAATGACTACTAATACAACTCACAGTCTTAATCGTGTGTATTATCATACAGTGAGGCTTTCAGGCAAACATTGAAAATTCTTGCTGACTGTATTATTATTTTTTTCATAAAGAAACACCATCAAGTGTCACCTTTTGTTGGCTTGCTTATTTGCACTGAAGATGAATTTGGAAAGGTACTAACGTACTAGTGGCTTAGAATTTAGCTATGCAAGTGTAGCAGGAGAACCTGTGGTATTGCTAATTTGTGCTAAAGATGAAATTGGTAGGTGCTGAAATACTAAATGATGGGAGTTTGGCTAGGGGAAGCTTGAAAGAGAGTCTTCCTAGGAGAGGATAGATAAAACAAGGAATTTCTTGTCCACTGTACCCAAAATCTTAATACAATGATACACAAAGCTTATGTGTGTTCGCGAAAAAACTGTTCCCAAAATCTAACCAACCAACTGCTAACCTTGCTAGGCAAGGTGAGCTAGGGAACCAAACATGCCCTTGGTCGCTTTTGCTTTCTGATCAAACATTCTGTTCGATGATTTTCTCCTGTAGACTTTATTACAAGATCCTTTTACTTACACTTTTGTGATGCATCATGCATGCTTACAGTTGTATCTGCATTTTTTTTAGTATGTCTACTAATGGCTGATTTCTTCAATTATGAGTTACCTGCTCTGCTGCTGGTACTTAAAACTGATGCTAGCATCTGATGTCGGATGACTATTTTTCAGAAACAAGTTTAGACACTGAACTTAAAGTAAACTATAGCAGATCGATTCATCTAGAGTAAACTGCACAATTTATTGGTTTGTAACATGAGAGGCTAGGACTATTAAGAAGGCAACTTATTATGTTTATTATTCTTATTTTGCAGTGTTGGAAAGATCATAAGTTCTGGGACAAGCAAAAGAGGACATGGAGCCATCATCACAACCTCAGCCGGCAGTTGGTGTTGTTGCTGGTGGATCACAAGTGTACCCTGCATACCCGCCTGCAGCAACAGTGCCTACAGCTCCTGCTGTCATTCCTGCCGGTTCACAGCCAGTGGCGCCGTTCCCTGCCAACCCAGATCAACTAAGTGCTCAGCACCAACTCGTCTACCAGCAAGCACAGCAATTTCACCAGCAGCTCCAGCAGCAGCAACAACGTCAACTCCAGCAGTTCTGGGCTGAACGTCTGTCCGATATTGAGCAAACTACTGATTTCAAGAACCACAGCTTGCCACTTGCTAGGATAAAGAAGATCATGAAGGCAGATGAGGACGTTCGCATGATCTCCGCAGAGGCTCCTGTGATCTTTGCGAAAGCATGTGAGATATTCATACTGGAGCTGACGCTGAGATCATGGATGCACACGGAGGAGAACAAGCGCCGGACCTTGCAGAAGAATGACATAGCAGCTGCCATCACCAGGACTGATATGTACGATTTCTTGGTAGATATAGTTCCCAGGGATGACTTGAAGGAGGAGGGAGTTGGGCTCCCTAGGGCTGGGTTGCCGCCCTTGGGTGTCCCTGCTGACTCATATCCGTATGGCTACTATGTGCCACAGCAGCAGGTCCCAGGTGCAGGAATAGCGTATGGTGGCCAGCAGGGTCACCCGGCGTATCTGTGGCAGGATCCTCAGGAACAGCAGGAAGAGCCTCCTGCAGACCAGCAAAGTGATTAAGAAGAGTATATGATCCCTGTGAAGCCAAGAAGCTTACCACCTGATTCAAAATTTTCCTTTTAGCCAGGTTGTCGTCTAAACTTCTTCAGGTTTTCATTAGCTCCTATCATCGGTTTTGTGTTGAAAGTCGAGATTCTGAATTTATGAATAGGATTAGGATTCTCTCATGGTAGTTCCATTTCTGCTGTAGTGGAAAAGGATTTATGACATGAGAACTAATGGGTTTCAGTTGCTATACCGTTTCCTGTCAATCCAAAAGTTGGCCTTTGCGAGGCCTTTGATATTGAACCTAGTATCGTTGAACTGGCGATGCCAACGTTTGTATGCTCTGATGTGGGTCATTCTGCATTTCATATTTGCATGGTTTCATGGAATCTTCTTTGTTTAGATAATGAACATATTTTACATTCGTGGCCTCTGTCAAAAGACACATAGCCGATGAGTTTTTAATGAGATAAAAAGGTGTGGAGGGATACATCCCCAGCACGCTCTTGATTTGCTAGTGCACAGTACTCCATTTGTTTTATATTATAAGTCGTTTAACTTTTTTAGTTAAAATTTTTAAAATTAGTTACATTAAATTTAACATTCATTAAATTTAACATTCATTGAATATTTTTCATACAATATTTGTTTTATATTAAAATATTACTATATTTTATTATAAATTTAGTCAAACCTAAAGAAATTGACTAAAAAAGATAAGGTCAAACGATTTATAGCCTGAAACGGAAAGAGGAACTCATAACCAACGTTTATAAAGCCTACAATGGTTTGGTAAAAGTGGTCTCGTGGCATTCACATGCAGCCCTATATTTATCTAACCATTTTATTTGATTTTTGCCACCATATGAATGATTTATCGTTAGTGCGCTGTGATAGTTACAATTTTGCATTGTGTTTTAGACTTTTAGTAGCTTATAGCTCCGTACTTGTTTATTAATCTAATGCAATCGGGTCAAAGGAAAAATAAAATAAATGAAACGGTACTGTCCATGGTGAGGGCTGATTATTAGTATGATCTCGGAGTGCAGTCAAGCCGTTTTATACAGCTGTGGGCTCTTCGTAAATAACAGAAAGTAGTGTATAAGTAAACTACAAGAAATTCAGAAATAAACATCAGGAATGCAGGGTTAAGGTTATTCCATCTTGTCCTGTGGTAAGCATGATCAGCCTCCTAAGTCAACCCATTATGCTGACAATAGACCAGCAGTAGGGCATGTACAGGGTGTATTTCCATCATAAAAAATAGTGTGAAATATAATACATTATAATACTACGAATTTAAATAAGATATTCTGTACTAGATTTGGTTTTGGGAATAGAGAGAGTATATGTGCATTGTGCGTGGGGAGTATACTCAGTTGCGCTTACCGTTTGCACGATGCAACCATGCTAAGTAACTACCTCTGGAAAAAAAGAAAAAGTTAATAGATTGAGTATCTTTCGCGAGGAATGTATGCATAGGCAGTTGGTTAATTAGCACAAGTAAACTACAAGAAATTCAGAAATAAACCCACCTGTAATTTGTGGTCGTCAACCTAAACTTCTAGGTACATCAATATGTTGAGAGAATATTTTCTCCCATTATCCGTCCCATCTACATAGCAAAATCTTCATAGCAATGATGCCAAAAGCTCCACGGTGACCAAGATTACTCCGCTGAAAAGGCCGGAGACCAGAGCTCGTCACGATACATGACGCCAGTCAGATGTACCACTCGCCAGCCATTAATTAGTTCGCTTTCGCCGGCTCGGCGCAAACGGCAATATTCCTCGTCCAAGCCGGAGGCCCGGAGAAGAAGACCTTGCCGAGATAGGCAAGCCCGGAAGCCACGTCGCGTCTGCAGCTTTGCTAGCAAGGGGCTGCATGTACATTTGTCTGTTAATTTTTAATAAAAAAAATCACTTTCCTTATATTTACATCCAACAAACTACAAAAGAAAATAACAAATACATATTTACTTACACAATATTTCTATCAAAATATCAAAATTAACATATCATATCAACTGAATTTATAAATGTAAGTTTAGGTATATAGGACTGTAATTTTATATTTTACAAATGTAATTTTAGTTATATAGAACCGTAATTTTATATTTTAAAGAAAATAATAAATACATATTTACTTACACAATATTTTTACCAAAATTACAGTGCACCTATATGTCATATCAACTGAATTTACGAATGTAATTTTTGTTATATAGGACTGTAATTTTCTGCACTAATCTTTACGCACAATCCTACGGCTAAAAAAAGTCAAATATCATAAAAAAATCATCCGACAGATGTTTAGCAAAAATCGTTGCTAGCATGCTGATCTCCCAGTTCCCACCGTTCATCTCTCAAGACAAAGAGCCCCTAGTCAAGTACTACCTCCATCCAATTGCATAGACAATCTCTTATATCATAGAGGAATATGTACAGTATTACCGAGTACCCTAGTTTTTTTTCCTAATACATAACATAACTGATGGTCAATACAAATTACGCGGCTAATATTATTATAATTTTATCACATAATAACATATTTTTTTTCACATTTTGTTATTAAAATATATCAAAATGATAACATAATTTTAAATTATGTATTGTACTAACTTAATTAAACTAACCAGTGTTTAATATCATATTGTATATTATATACATAATAGTTATTAATTATTTTTTAATTCTGAATTTTAGTTGTTTCTAAATCTATATGGGCTTTAGACTCCTATTCTAATATCCTTATTTTTAATTTCGGAGTTCCGTTATTTATAAATTTTATTCCTATATAATGTCTAAACCTTTACTTCAATATTTTTATTTTTAAATTCTAAATTTCAGTTATTTCTAAATTGTATTCCTATATGGACTCTATACTCCTCTTCCAATATTCCTTAGTTTTAATTTCGAAATTTTATTATTTATAAATTATGTTTCTATATGAACTCTAGACTCCTATTCTAATATTCCTTATTTTTAACCGAATATAAGTTATTTCTAAATTGTATTTCTATATGGACTCTAGACTATTATTCTAATGCTATTTTTTATTCCGAATTTTCATTATTCATAAATCATGTTTCTATATGACTCTAGACTCTTCTTCCAATATTCCTAATTTTTTTAATTCCTTATTTTAGTTATTTTTAAATTGTACTTTCATTTGACTCTAATCTCTACTTTTAGTTTCTTTCAATACTTTTTTTTGAATTTCAATTAGTTCTAAAATGTATACATGTATGAACTCTAGTCTACTCTTCTAATATTTCTTATTTTTTAATTCTGAATTTTAGCTAATTTTAAATTTTATTTCTCTATGAACTTTTTTCTTTTTCTCCGATTAATATTAGAATTTTAAGCTCTCACGTGAGAGTGAACATGGAGACTGTCTATAAGTCTATGTTGACCATAATATGAATATGTTTCTTATTGCTATCTCACATTTCCAAAAACAATCCTTGTCCGTTTGATTTTTCCTTCTTATTTTCATCGGATTGAGAACTGTTATCCGTTTTCTACACTATGACCATGCATGTGCATGTTTCTTATTGCTATCTCACAATTGCAAAAAACAATCCTTGTCCGTTTGTTTTTTCGTTCTCATTTTCATTCGATTAACGTATCCTTGTCCTTTTGTCTTTTTTCATTTTATTATTTTATTTTTTCCAAATTTTTTATTATTTTCCAATTAACAGCCCAAAAGGCGTAACGAGATATTTTTCTTGCCTAGTATATGGATTAACAAATTTTAACATCACAAGACATTATAACGTCGGAAGAAGACCAGATCACCCACAAGCCTATTTTAGGCTGTGTTCGATCCTGATAGTTGGGAACTAGTGCAGTGCAAATAAGACGTAGCAACTCATTAGCGTATAATTAATTAAGTATTAATTTTTTTAAAAAATAGATTAATATGATTTTTTAAAGCAATTTTCGTGTAGAAAATTTTTATAAAAAATATACTGTTTAACAGTTTGAAAAAGCGTGCGCGTGGAAAATGAGTGGGAGTAAGTTGCTTTAAGGAACGAACACAGCCTTACTTGTTTTTGCCACAAACGGCTATCTAGCTAGAGCCTCAGCCAGGTGAGAGGACCTTGCCGGGATAGGGAAGGCCGGAAGCCTCTTAGAACATGCCTGCCTTGCTTGGATGGTGACCGACCGCTAGCAGACTCCCGCTAGACCGCTACACCGAAGTTAACACACTTCCAGTTAATTATGTTTAAGTTCTCAAGAAAAAAAGTTAATCACTCGAATGCATTTTTGTAGCATCACAAACGTAATCTACGATGCATATTGTCCCATGGATGCGCGGGCTACATTCTTAATTTAAAAAAAATAGAAAATCCCAGGAGAATAGTAAATGGTGTATTTTACAGCTGAAAAATTTGCAAACTTTAAAATCTATCTATTTATTATATTACTAAGACAGCTCGAAAGAAAACACCACGTTCACTATGGAGGCTATAAATTCCCACATTAATCGAAGAAAAAGAAAAGAAGAGTCCAAATAGTAATACAATTAAAAAATAACTGAAATTCGGAATTAAAAATAAGCAATATTGAAAGATGAGTCCATATAAAAACCCAATACGTAATTAATCAAAATTCGGAATAAAAAATAAATAAATTTCTAAAATTAGGAAAGAAAAAAAAGAGTTCAAGTAGGAATACAATTTTGAAACTAAATTCAGAATAAAAAAATATTGAAACAACAATTAATCCAGGTATAACACAACATGAGATTAATTAGAATTTGAAATAAAAAATAAAATAAATTTAAAAATTAGAAAAATAAAAATAAGATTTGAACTAGAAATACAATTTATAAATAACTAGAATTCGTAATAAAAAATAAAGACTATTGAAAGAATAGACCATCTAGAACATATGACTAGATTAACTAAAACTCAGAATAACAAATAAAATAAATTTTGAAATTAGAAAAATAATTATAAGAGTTCAAGTAGGAATATAATTTACAAATAAAAAATATTAAAATAAAAAATATGTATTTTTCGAAAAGAATAATTCATCTAGAACATAACGATATCGAATGATAATAAAGAGGGGAAAACAATATGCATGTAAAGAAGTAAAGTGGTGGTAGTTGATGGAACATATAAAAACTATAAACATATAAACAAAATACCAAATAGAATCCCAATGATGATTAAGAGGAGGGAGAACGGATAAGCCATTAAGCAGTACGTTGGGGTAGTTGGCGGGATTCTATAAAGTAAAAAAATAAATCCCAATGGTAATCATGTTCAATTTTTAAAATCTCAATGGCGGGTAGCACGCGGGTCTACGCGCGCGTAGGGAAGTACAGTGGCAAAGCCGTTGACGGTTTAGTGGGACTTCTAAAAAATAAAAAATGACCCAAACGATAATTATGTTTGATTCCACGTTTGCTCTCACGGCCTAGAAATTCCCACATTAATTGGAGAAAAAGAAAAGGTAGAGTCTATATAGAAATATAATTTAAAAATAGTTTAAATTCGGAATTAGAAATAAGGAATATTGGAAGAGGAGACTAGAGTCCATATAGAAATATAATTTAGAGCTAATTAAAATTTGGAATAAAAAATAAGAAAATTAAAAAAAGAGGTTAGATACCATACAGAAATAGAACTTAGAAATAACTAAGGAATATTGAAAAAAACAAGCTATTGTTCATGTATGAATACAATTTAGAAATAATTGAAATTCGAAATTAAAAATAAGGAATATTGAAAGATAAGTTTAGAGTCCATATAGAAATACATATATAATTTAGATCTAATTGAAATTCGAAACTAAAAAAATAAAATTAAAAGTAGTATTTAGAGTCTATGTAGAAATACAACTTACAAAAAACTTTGAAATTTAAAAATAAGAAATATTAGAAAAAATAAAGAGAGGAGGTAGCGGAGGGACTGTAGAGGAGCATAGTATCGGTGTTTGATGAAACTTTAAAAAATTTATAAAAACAAAACCCAACAAAATAATGAACTTTAAAAACTAAAAGGTTTATTTTTTTAAAGGTTTCATGGAATATGAATAAAAATAGTGATAGATCAACAAGCAAATAAAGGTCTAACAAGTGAGTCAGGGGTAGTGACCAAAGCGACTTTTATGAACTATAAAATTAGAAACACGTGGATGATAAAGTTCAGTTTTGAAAATCCTAAGACAATGAGATAGATATTTAACAAATTTTAAATAAAATTAGATGTAAAAAATAAATAATTTTGTATAGATGCTAACCGCACAATTACGCGGACCACCCAGCTAATTCATAAGTAATTCATCACGCAGTGCATGCAAATATGCAATGATGCACAGCTAACGCTGCGGTCCCGGGTTCTTCCACCGGTCATGTGCTGCTTCATGCTTGCCTACTCAGTTTATGAGTAGTGAGATTCAGAGAGACGAATGTGACGGTGAATTGGTGATACACCCTAACGCTGTGCTCCCAGTCAAAGTCAAACGCAGTAGCACCTAGTACATTCCTATACTCATAGTCCTATTTGCTTGCCCAGGAATATGTCACATATTTTTTGATAATGGGTTTTACGACATATTAGATCACTTGTTTTACTAGGAGCGGTAACGACTTGACGGGTAATTTAGCTCTCAAGAAATGATATTGTTCTTAATTTTTTTTCTTTTGTACACATCGAATCCGTTCATGATCTATTCTACAGAAAGTCTAGTTTATAGGGTTTTATCATTTCGGTTTATCAACATTTGGAGGAAGTGGTCACTAGTCAATGAGTTTTATACCTTGGCATTTGGACCTTGATCTTGGGAGTTATTTATTTTTTCTATCTTCTTTTGAGTGTGTAGGAGTGTGTTGGTTGTGTGGACTATCGTGATACAGAGTCCGAAAGTATTCTCAGAACATAAATTTTAACTGAGTTCAATAAAACTTTCGTCATCTTAAAAATTAAAATTATCTATAGGCCATAGTCCCACACGCTGTTTTTTGGGTTAGAGACCAGCGTGATGGTGACACACACTACTGGGAACCCATCTTTTGCACACCGGTTATTACAACCGTGATCAATAAATCGGGATCTTTACTACTAAACATACATACCGACTGAAAAAAATGTGCAGAGGATGGGATTTGAACTCAAAACTTCTCACATCAACCCTCACGCACGCAGCCATCCCACCAACTCCACTCATCTAATATGGATAGGTATACTTTCTTTTTAACTAATTTTATAGAGATCTTTAGTTCCGGTTGGTAGCACTAACCGATACTAAAGATGTTTTTAGGACTTGAAATTTTTTAGAATGGGTACTTAAAAAATATTTTTTACCGGTTCTAAATTTAACCGGTACTAAAATCTTTTTAGGTATCATCGGTTTTCACTAGTGACACTAATCCAAGTCCAACCAACATTTGCGTTGAGGTGATCTCTCTGAAATTTTCTTGTGCCCGACGACGTTGTTGCTTTTGCCCATTGGCCTCGTTTCGTTGCTTTTGCTCTCCTGCTGCAGTGCTGCCTGCTGCTGCGGCGTCTACCCGCGGTCCGCGGAGAGCGACGTTCGTTTCCGAACCTGAAACTTACTGGCATTTTCACGCGCGCGAACGGACGAACTGTACTGTAAATACTCAGGCGGACGAACGAAAGTTAACGATCTGCAGATTGTAAAACTCAGGCGCCCGACGAACGAAAGTTGAACGAACTGACGAACTGTAGACTGTAAAACTCAGGCGGCCGAACGAAAGTTCAGCGAACGAAAAGTTCAGCCATCGGTTCGGTGAACTCAGTGCTAGTGCCGTGGAGGGCTGCGGCCTATAAATACCCTCCGTTGCTTCCTCCTCTCCTTCAGCACGAAGGAAGCCGTTCCAGTGTCTCACAAGCCAAGGTAGTAGAAAAAAAAAAAGAAGAGAAAAAACAGAGAAGGAAATCAAGAGAAGAACAACACCATTTGATTCTCCTCTCTGCTCACTCCTCCTCCTTCTTCTGTTCGTCCTGGTCTTGGATTGGAGCTAACACTTATTGTTCATCGAGGTAAGTGCAGAAATCTCGAACTACCGTCTCAGAATCGGGGCCATTTTCAGTCACGCGCTTTGATTGGGGGTTTTTGGTTTTCAACTTTTTGATTGGTCGACAGGAGGCGAGGCGAGGTCGCAATGGGGCGAGGGAAGATCGAGATCAAGAGGATCGAGGACGCGACGAGGCGGCAGGTGTCGTTCAGCAAGCGCAGGGCTGGGTTGCTCAAGAAGGCTCACGAACTCGCCGTGCTGTGCGACGCGCAGGTTGGCGTCGTCGTCTTCTCCGACAAGGGCAAGCTCTTCGACTTCTGCAGCAAGCCGGTCAGGTGCGCCACCGCCGCCCGGCCCTAGCTTCTGTCTCTGTTTCTTGACTAATTTGTTTATGACGAAATGCCAAAAAAAAAACTGCTTTAAAAGAAACAAGAAAGAAAGAGTGTGCTGATCTCTAATCTTGATTTCTATATATCTGCATGCCTTAGCTCAGTTTTCAGTTCTTTGTGGTGATTGATTGTGTGAGTGATGATTCAGAATATTAGCATTGCATTTATTTCTTGGAGTTGTTGTTTCAATCAGCAGCATTCCAGAGAAATCTTTGGGGTACTGTTCGATTAACATCCCGATCAAATGGGTAGTGTTCTTCATGGCCTGTGTCACTGAATGATTGGTAGTGGATTTGGGAAATCGGGATCGCTTTCCTTGCATTCAACATTATTACCAGAAATCTTTAGACGGTTCATGTTCTAGAGCTTGCTTTTCTTTCTGATTTAATCTTTGCTGGCATCTTTCCGTTCAAAAAAAAATATTTTCTGGCATCCTGAAATTTTGATTTCAGGATCTGTTTCTGTAGGATCTTTTCTCTTAAGTGGTGTGCAGGATCACTTAAGAGAAAAGTGTGCTTGCTGCATACTAGTGAACTAGTGGTAACATACTGTTTCCGGAAGTAACATACTTACTAATAATGTTTTGTAAAGCTTGATGGAGCTAATTCACCGTTACGAGATCACCACGGCCGGAAACAACCGGCTTCAGAAGGCAAACCGTGATGATGAGGTACCTGAACTGAAACTAGCATACGTTAATTATTTATTTTTTTACATTATCTGTTTGAAAGGCAATAACACAACATGTCCCTGTAACCTTAAACAACAAAATTCCCAACAACTCAAAGCTCCATTTCTACAACTAATTTACATGCGTGATGCTGCCTTGCAGCAAATGCTCATGGAGATCACAAGGCTAAGGAGTGAGAACGACCAGCTCGAAGCCAGCCTGAGGAGGCAAACTGGAGAAGACCTGTCATGTGTGGCCACAGTGGATGATGGGCTCAGCCAGCTGCAGCTGCAGCTTGAATCAGCTCTCAGCAAAGTCCGTGAGAGAAAGGTACTATCACTTGCATGGCAGCTCAGTGCAAATTCCTTATGGAACACGCAAATTTTCTTTGCTCGCAGATTCAGAATTAGAGTTTGTGTGAGAGAATAGTGTATTTGACTGTGTGCAGGATGAGCTCATGAGGCAGCAGCTGGAGGATATGCGTCGCATGGTACACTACTTCCTTCTTGTCACGTATGAACAGAACGCATATTATCGTGGTTTTGCTGATGAGAGCTGAATATGTGGATTTCTGTGTGAAATGCAGCAGCAGACCGTGCATGAGCAGAACAATTTCTTGTGCCTCATGGTAATACTCCTACTAATATCCCACTGCATGCATTGGCTTTAATTAATCTCTTTTGTGTTCTTTCTTCTCTCTAGTTTTTTGCATGGACATATATGTATATATATATAATCCTTCATTTGTTCGGCATCATCAGATGAGTGAGAACTGGACGAGTCCTGCTTCCGGGGAGGCGTCGGCAATGGAGGCGCTGACGGTGCTGCCGGCGGCGACGGCGGCGGCCGAGGCGGAGGCGTTCGGGCACAATTGCTTCTTCCCGGAGGAGGAGGGGGTGGCGGCGTCGAGCACGGCGCTGCAGCTGTGGCCGCACGACGGCGACCAGCCTAACCTGCGGCTCTGGTAGGTAATCAAGGCCGTACGTGCGTCTCAGCGTAAATAATTACTTTGGTTAATAATCCAGTAAGCACAATTAGCCCTGATCAGCTAGCTAATCTGCTGCACATTATTCTGCTCCTTGCAGATTGAGGACCGATGACTTGTCAATAGAACAGCCTACCTGGTGGACGTGGATTTCATGGACGTCCTTGCACTAATCTAGCACTAGCATTGCGATTAGGGCTATTGACGTGTATTAGGGTTTTGAACTTGGATATCTTATTTACAGTCCTGTAATGTAGGCCCCTTTCTTTCGAATTTAACTTGGGATAAGAGTTGGTCCAGTTGGGCAGGTTATGGTGCTATTCTTTATGTATAAATTCGTTATACATGGATTGATGGATGTGTATCTATCATTGGACTCTGGTACGAACGTACACAGCATAAACTTACTCGTGTAATGCTAAATTGCTAGTAACTTCTAAGGCTCGTGTAGCTCATTCAAACAATACTTTTCTGTTTTGTTTTTCTGTAAATAATGGTGAGCTGGTACATCGAATGTAACTTCATTTGTTTAAATTAAACACTAAGTGCTTAGGTTAAATTCTTAGGTTCAGTTCATGGAAAGCTTCTTTCCATCAGCAGCAATTTTCTCTTTAGGTTGATTTTGAGGAAACACTATCTTACCTGATTTAGGCTGTGTTCGTTCATTAAAGTTCACAACTCACTCCCACTCGTTTTCCACGCGCACGTTTTCCAAACTGTTAAACAATGCGTTTTTTACAAAAATTTTCTACACGAAAATTGCTTTAAAAAATTATATTAATATATTTTTTTAAAAAAATAATATTTAATTAATTATATACTAATAAGTTACTATGTCTTACGTGCACTGCACTAGTTCCCAACTATCAGGAACGAACGTAGCCTTAGTGTGATTCCTTTACAATATTGGCCTCCGAGAGTCCGTTTGATGATTTCCATCATTTATGCTGCATTGGTGCTAGGGATAAATAACAAAAGAATTTCAGTTAATATCATAGTATTGAGATGTATAAACCTGGAGTTCAATTAGTGCAATAGATCTCTATCATTCATAATTTCTTGAGGTTTAATTCTATAAGTTCTTTGTTGGTTCCAGAAAGAGTATCAAACTGGTCGATTCACTGGTGTGTGTTTTTCGTGTCGTTTTATGTTACTGTCAGAAGGATGGCTATTCCCACATATCACACATATATTTGGAGAGTTCAGCTGTTGAAAGGTTGGAATTGTTTTCTTTTTTTTTTCCTCATCTGGTGTATTTCTCAAAACTGACCGGTGGTTCTGAATATTTTGATGCTTGGTCAGGATAATTTTTGCATTTCTCTAGTTCTTAACAGAAAAGGATTTTGCTATACACTCTGAAACCAGTGACATTTTATTTCATTGTAAGTGAGATGCAGATTACACTTTTCCCATATATATAGTGGTTGGCAAAGGGCTCCTGGTTAGGATTGGTAACAGCTTGCACCACAAAGTTCTTTGCAAATTGCATAAGATCAAATGCATGATTATTCGTTAATGCATCCTTGCCATTTGTTTTGATACTTCTACATGCAAGCTATCTGGTGTTCTTTGGTGAACTCATGTGTAACGACTGCTCTTTGAGGCAGTCGCATGGTGTATTGGACTGCCTAGGTGCTACCATCCTACACATAACCCTCATGTGCAAGGGTTCTTCAGAATCTGTTTGGATATGAAGTTTTTCTAACCACCATTGACAACTGATAAGTATATCACTAACCATGTTTCCTCCTTCTGCAATCTAATATTATTAGGTCCTTTGTTGGTTAGTACTGTTTTTTTAGTATTGACCTCAACTTAGTATTATCATTATCCATGTTTTGGTCCATAGGTGGTTTAAGTAGTAAGTAGCACATTTACACCTATCCTTGTACCTGAATACATTGATTGTAAAACTTCGCAGTGGTAACTCAATATAGAAGGATTTTTAGCTTACCTTTGCATGTTTATAGTTTTCTGTGTCTGGATCTCAGTTGACCTCTGGTTTTCTAGTGGAGTTTAGGCTACTGCATCGGTATCACTTATTTAACTGGTAGTAGAGTTCAACCTTAAGTTTTATGTTTATACTCCTTAGTTTTTATGTTTATACATTCTGGGAACAGTACGCCTTAGTTTTTATGTTTATACATTCTAGGAATGGTACACACATAGCCTAATTTCCATAGTACCATAAGAGAATCGTCGAGAACGAAGTATCCTCAACCTACCATGTCATAAGTCAGTTCTCTTTCATGCACTGTAATTCCTTGTAATGTGTTATGTGGCAATTATCTGTTATCATATTTTCGACCTAATGCCTTATTTTGCTTCTCTTGTAACTGAATTGTTTGTTATAATCTATTTGTTATAATCTACTCACTCTGTACCAAATAAACAAATCTAGAACGGGATGTGATACATCAGTTCAAATTAGTATTATTAGGATGTATCACATCCCGTACTAGATTTGTTTATTTTAAAATGGAAGAAGTATGATACAAATGCCAGCAGTTCATGTTTTTTTCTGATTCTTGAACATACTTGTTTCTGGTCATTTATTGCACTGAAGTAGTGACGCTGACATCAATATTGTGTTTGAAGTTCCGATGAATTTGTTCGTGCCCTATCCAACATTAAGGCCTTCTCCAACGGGTAACGATATCGTCAGCTAGAGTGTTATTTTATTTGATGAACAGTGAAAAAAGCAAAACACTAGCGCTTAGCCAAGCGCTAGGCTATAAGCATATTTCTCTCACTGCACATTTCACAAATCCTGACAACAGCACCTTTTTTCTTCTCCCTCATCCACTTTTGCTAGCGATAACGTCTCCCCTGTTGGAGGTGGCCTTATAGATATTCGTGAGTCCCAACATATGTGAAAACGTTACTGTTGTACTGCAATTTTTTTTGATCTACAGCATAAGCATGCATTCATTATAGATGCATGCTGTTCTCAAACTGGGATGTCTGGAATACTGTTCTCAAACAGAATTATATATAGATGCTTTCATCAAATTTGACCGAGGTAATTAGTGTAGTTATTTTTTAATGGGCGTGGGAGATTATACTTCCGCTTGGTATAAATGATGGCATAAATCAATATATATGTTTTGCCGTATTTTGCCAACTTCATATCTCCCGGACATTTCTGCTTTGTGTGCTATAACGGCGTGTATATTCGAACTTAACGTCTCCCTTTATTTTGTTATATGGGTGAATGGTAGCAAAGTTCGCACTGTCATGTTGTGCTTGTGATTTGTGGGGAGCTGTCTGAAATAAGGCGATCCAGCTCATGTTGCCATGCGTACGTGGGAGGGGTGGGGTTAGCTCCCAGCAGTAGTGCCCGTCGTGATTGAGGCGCAGCCGCGTAGCATATTGCTAGACAACAACACAAAAGTATAAACAGGCGATCTATCAAGGTCCAGAATAATTAGGCGAACAGAACGTCAGTCCCCGATTGTATGAATAAGTTCATTTGAGGTCCCTTAACAACGAATTTAATTTTCGTCCTTGAACCAGAAAACTAGATACTCTCAACTGTTAAAATCGGTGTAATATAGGTCCCAAGATAGTACAGTGAGTGGTTTTATTTTCGTGGCAATTTGGCCTGAGTCAACATTGATGAGTCAGTGTGGGTCCCACATGTCAGTGGTTCTTCACATCTCTCCACCTATATCTCTCTCTTCCTCCTTTTCCCAATCTCAGCAGGCGGTCAGTAGTGAAGAAGTCAGCGATGGGTTGCGGGGAGGGTGCCTAAGGTTATCGGCGGAGGGGAGAGGAGTAGCGCGTGATGATCGGCGGGAGAGAGGAGCAACGACTGGCGGGGGAGAGGAGCGGCGGCCGGCGGTCGACGGGAGAGAGACGAACAGCGCGCGGCGGTCGAAGGGAGAAAGGAGCGGCTCGCGTCAGTTGGCGAGATAGAAGAATAGTGCACAACGTGGCGGGGAGAAAGGAGCGGTACGCGGCGGTCGGTGGGAGAGAGGAGCAGTGTGCGGCAACCAACGAGGGAGAGGAGCGGCACGCGGCGGGACAGAGGAACTGCACTCGACGGCCGATGGGAGAGGAACGACGCGCGGTGCGGCGGCCAGCGGGAGAGAGGAGTGGCTCGCGGCGGTTGGTGGGAGAGAAGAACGGCGCGCGGCGCGGCGGTCGGAGGGAGCGAGGTGTGACTCGCGGCGCGCGGTGGTCGGAGGGAGAGAGGAGCGACTCACGGCAATCGGTGAGGGAGGCGGAGAGGTCAACGGCCTCAGCCTCTCGTCTCCTCCCTCCGGTGAGAGATCTCATGGTGAGATGAAGGAAAGTGGGACCCACTAACATGTGGGTCCTAGTATTTTTTATTTTTCGGATCAAATTACCACGTGGGACGAAGACCTAATCAAAGGAGCCATGTAGGCACCAGGTCAGCTAAAACCGGGGATAATACTGCTGAGAGATGTTTTGCACGGTTTTGTAAGTTAGGGGTGTGTTGTATCCGGTTTTGCGGTACAGGGATGAAATTCGCACTCGGTAACAAATCGAGGGACCTAGAGTGAACTTATTCCAAATTCTTAAAAGCATACTGTTTGCCTAAGGCCCAAGATGGGCGCGCCCCATCATGGACCAAAACATAAAAGCAAGGCCATCTAAAGTGGGGCTCGTTTCAGCCTTTGGGCTCAAATGCTTGCTAAACTGCAAAACGATGCATTAAACAGAAACTTTTTTATATGGAAGTTTGCAAATTTCTTTAGGGAAAATCCAAGTACCCATAAAAGTCATTTGTGTTGTCACCCTCACCCAGTCACCCCTACAACTCAATTAGGTAAAAAGACCACTCACAACTCAGTATCTGTTCTAACTTTCATCTTGGTCCAGATTTCATTGATTTCCCTTAATTTATCGTGATCTCTTCTTGTTTGCCCAATTTCTTGTGACCCATGAGCCTCCATCGTGGTTTAACCCACCTCAGCACTACCATGACTTTGTGCTCTAGAATCTCTAGGGCTTGAAATATGTTATAGCTAGTAGCCAGGTTACTATTTTACTGTTCGAAATTTGAATAATGGCTGACAGATAACCACGCCAGAGAGCGAGCATCGTGCTGCATCCTTTCACTATGGTTCCCATCATACCGCCACGCCGGAGGCTCACACGAGTCATGAAAAATTGACGAACGACGGGAGAAATTAGTGGAAACTGGATGGAAGGGAGAAGTTAGAAGAGAAATTGAGTTACGAGGGGTCTTTTGGACTGCAGAAAAAATTTATACATTTTCCAAAGTTTAATACTTACAGGTTTTGCCCTAAGCCTATAAATCACGAATTTATACCATGGGGGGCTAAATTTCATTAAAATTTTCATCCTTATGTTGATAATCACAAATTTCACATGCAATGACCCTGGTGCTAGTACTAGCGATATTTTGGACCAAAGAACAAATATGCATTTTCCAAATACTAATAATCATGGGTTTTTCCAGAAGCCTATAACTTATGAATTTATAGCATGGAGGCTAAATTTTTGTCCTAATGTTAATAATCACAAATTTCAATGCGACATTCCTGATGCTAATACTAGCGAAATTTTGGACTTATGTATTTTTTTTCTAAAGGGTAATGCTCGTGGATTTTGCTAGAAGCCTCTAACTCATGAATTTATAGCATGGGTGATATTTTCTTCCTGATGTTAATAGTAAAAAATTTCACACCAATGACCTAGGTGGGTACTGGCGAATTTTTGGATCGAAGAAATATTTTCATGCATTTTTTTTCTAAAAGGGTTAATACTCATGGGTTTATCCAAACGGCTATAACTCGTGAATTTATATCGTCGAGGCTAGATTTCATGAAAATTTTTCTCCAAATATTAATAATAAAAAATTTCGCACGCTACGGTACAAATGCTAATACTAACATAATTTTGGATCAGGGAAAAAAACTCACGTATTTTTTCCAAAGGTTAATACTCACGGGTTTTGGCGCAAGGTAATAACTCACGAATTTATAGCCTTAAGGATAAATTTAATGAAAAGTTTTGTTCTAATTTTAATATTCATAAATATTACACACAATGGTCTCGATGTTACTAGTAGGGAAATTTTGGGTCGAAGGAGAAAAATTCATGCGTTTTTTTTCAAAGGTTAATACTCACAGGTTCTGCTAGAAGCCTATAATTCACGAATTTATAGCGTTGAGGCTAAATTTCATAAAATGTTTTGTCCTGATTTTAAAATAAAAAAATTCATTCGTCATGGCCCCTAGCAAAATTTGACCCGAAAAAAAAATTCATCCGTTTTTCCCAAAGTTAATACTCATGGGTTTTGCCACAAGACTAACTCACGAATTAATAGCGTGGAGGCTAAATTTTCTGATTTTTTTAGTCCTATATTAATAATCACAAAATTCAACGCAACATTCCCGATGCTAATACAAGCAAAATTTTGGGCTGGACAAAATAATGCTCATGGGTTTCATGAAATTTTTCATCCTGATGTTAATAATCACAAATTTTAATGCAATGGCATAGATGAAACTACTACTGGGGAAATTTTGGACCAAAGAAAAAAAATATTTTTCTAAAAGGTTAATACTCGCGAGTTTTGCTAGAAGGCTATTACTCACGATTTATAGCGTGGAGGCTAGATTTCATGAAAACATTTCTCCTAATGTTAGTAATCACAAATCATACACGCTACAATATAGATGTGAAATTTTTGGCCGAAGAAAAAAATTATGTATTTTTCCAAAGGTTAATACTTATGGGTTTTGCCAGAAGTATTAACCTTTGGAAATACTTCACAAATTTCATGAACATTTTCGTCCTTGTGGTAATAGTCACAAATTTCACACACAATGACCTCGATGCTAGTACTAGGGAAATTTTGGATTGAAAAAAAAATTTCATGCGTTTTTTCTAGAAGGTTATACTCGTGGGTTTTGCCAAAAGGTTATAGTTGAAGAATTTATAGTGTGGAGGCTATACTTCATGACATTTTTGGCCAAATGTTAATAATGACAAATTTCACATGCTACGGTACATATGCTACTACTAGCGATATTTTGGATCAAGATGAAAAAAATCTTGTATTTTTTAAAGGTTATTACTCATGGGTTTTTACCTAAGGTATAATTCGCGAATTTATAGCCATAAGGTAAAATTTAATGAAAAGTTTTGACCTAATTTTAATACTCATAAATTTGACACACAACGGTCTCGATGATAATACTAGCAAAATTTTGGGTCGGAGAGAAAAAATTATACGTTTTTTTTCCAAAGGTTAATACTCAGGTTCTACTACAAGACTATAACTCACAAATTTATAGTGTGGAGGCTAAATTTCATGAATTTTTTGTCCTTGTTTTAGAATAAAAGATATCATTCGTCATGGCCTCGATGCTAATACTTGCAAAATTTTGAACCGTAAATATATTCGTCATGGCCTCAATGCTAATACTTGCAATTTTTTGTGCTAATTTTAATGCATTTCACAAAGGTCACACACAATTATCCTAACGCTAAAACTAATGAAATTTTCAGCCAATGAAAAAAATTGAACCATTGGACTCATGGGTTTTGCCCGAATGCTATAATTCATGAATTTATAGTGGGGAGGCTAAATTTCATGATTTTTTAAATACTAATCTTGATGTTTTTCACCAATTTCACGCACAATTATCTCAATGCTAGCACTAGTGAAATTTTGGAACGGTGAAAAAATTCAACCGTTTGTCCAAAGCTCTCACAAATTTATAGCCTTGAGGCTAAAATTGTATAAAAAATTTTGTGCTAATTTTAATTTTTCTTTTCACAAATTTCGTATACAATTATGCCGATGCAAGTCCTTTCATCCTTTCATTTCTCAAAGGTTAATAGTCACGAGTTTTACTCGAATGCCATAACTCACGAATTTATAGAGCCAGGAATAAATTTCATGAAATTTTTTATCCTGGTGTTAATAATCACAAATTTCATAGGCAATGACCCTGATGATAGTACTAGTGAAATTTTGGTTCAAAGAAAAACATTTAATGCATTTACTCATGGGTTTTTGCTAAAAGGTTATAACTCATGAAATTATTGCTTGGAAGCTAAATTGCATGAAAATTTTTTAGCTAATGTTAATGTTTTTCAAAAAGTTCACGCACAACTGAATGCCTGTGCATCGCAACGAGAATTAAATAAGAGAACCCCACCTTACACTTATAGCATTAAAGTAAAATTATTCTCATTGTCATCATTGTTAGGAAAGGGAGAAAAGTAAACCTACCTCATTCGTTTGGAGAACCCAGGCGGCGGCGGCGGCGGCGGCGGCAGATTCAATACTCACCACCACTATTTGGATATTTTAAAGGAGTGTAGTTTTGTGCTAGTAAAAAAGTTTTTCCAAAGGTACATAAATAAATCGTGGCCCGTTATCACTCGAAATTAAAAGGTACGGGGCAAATGAGGCCACTAATAATTTGCTAATATGTCACCCATGTTAAGATTTTAAATAGGCTTATCAACAGTAAAGCTGAACATTTAGCCCAATAAGACGTATTGTACCAAAACTAGGTCCACTTAAGAGTAACGGCAGCCAATTTATTCTTAGTCGGCAAGGCCGATTAGTATCCTGTTAATCTGAAATGACTACATCATTACATGAACAATCACTCATAGCTCGTTGGTTGAGTAAGCTACAACCGGCCAAACGGGTACCATCGACGATCCACCTGCAACTATATTCTGTAAAAAAAAGGGGATATCATGAAGATGAGCAGACTCCAGACATAATTAGCTTATTGAACGCAAATTCAGGCAACGGTAATTCAGAGTGAGCAGCAGAGTAAAAAAAGATAGAACTATCTTTCATCCAGACGCACGCTCAGTTGCGAAGTCACGACGGCAATATATTGAATAAAGAATAAGAGGGTCTCAGGCACTCTACTGCACATGTACGATGAAGGCAGCTCCGTTTTTGGACGATATATATATTAAAACATATATGATACATCAAGAGAAAAGTGGTTCAAATGACATTCACTAATCAAATCATATAAATACACACTGAGCTTAAAAGGAACAGCAAGTTCTGAACCATTCAATACTAGAATACACAGCACACACTTGTATAGATGGAATCATATAACAGCTAGCATAAATGCAAATTCCATTCTGATGAAGGTGAATTATACCTAGGACCATCCATGAAACTGTTTAAAATGACATTTAAACAAGAAGGCACAGTTCAAATCCCTACTACAAAATACAGAGCAACTTCTGGTCATATACTAGTCATCACACCTGCACAGCTAACGTAACCAGTCGTAAGTACGAAAGAACAAAGCAGATTTGTTGTGAACAAAGTGATGGTAACGGTGGTTCAGCAGAGAACAAGATAATTGCTGGAGAATCAAAGGGCGATCTCTACATAAAGATAAATAATACTATTTTGTGTGGTGTTAAATATTAACAGTTGGAAGAGTGGAAATTTATCTTGCTTTCTGAAAACAATACAATCAATTCCACTACATGCTACGACAAAGTAACTTCATCCCTAACAACAATCAACAGAACAAAGCTACAGCAGGGTTCGACTAAGGATTAAGCTAGCCAATAAACAATAGCAAAAGAAAAGATGGGAAAGGGATCATCAGTCATAAAGAAAGCGCCTGAATACTTGCCAAGACATGCGACTTGCAAAATTAGTAAAAGAAATACAACAGCATGCAGCATTGAAGCCTCCTAACAACAATCAACAGACAGTCACAAAACATGAAAGCATGAGGCACAAGACTACAAATAGGTATAGACTAAACCAATAAAGAAGTACTATCAAACAAGCTATATTTGCTTTTTAAAACAAATAATTTGTTTTTCCGGCTATTGACAAGGATATAGTTGCCATTAATATTATTGTCACACTCACATACTAATACAAACAGGTGATTCAGTTTTGCTGTTATTATCATCATTTTCAGTCATTGCCTCACAATCAACATACATTGCAGCATTGCTTTAATCAAATAGAATTTCTGCCTTGCAAAGGAGGCAATGAGACACGAGGATCTAAGCTAAATCAATTAGGCATCATTAACAAAACTTGCATATATGAATAACAAGAACTCCACCTGTCCACCAAACTTGTGAAAAGAATGTAACTCTAATACAACAAATAGGAAAAAGATAACTCAGTTTCATAGAACTAAAAACAAAAAGTAAGCAGCACAGGCTAAAGAAACAAAAAAGACGTCTGGATGTAAAGGGTTACATCGATTCACAACAACAAATTTTCATATGAAGGGAGGTAAACAGAACCAACTACAAGAGCAAACAACATAGGGCATTCCCTGGAGATAATTCTACGATAAGGGCACTGAGAAGTTAATTATGGAGGATAACAAATATGAACAGAAAAATCTTCTTTTTCGGGGCATGATATTTGCAGTACATATAAGCAAGATGGAACATCCAAGAGACTCTTACAAACATACTAGGTAAAGTAGGTATGCAAGTAGACCAACCCACCTACCTCACTTTCTGCACATGGACCTATAACGAGCGACAAGGTTCCACCCAGCATACCAGGGCAACGGTAGGTGCTAGGCGGCATCCTCCCGCCTGCTGCATAAGTATTAATCAGTAACCTAGCTCCTAGGCGGAAACCCAGCTCACACAGCACCTTTCAACACTACTCAATATTAATGGTAAAGCAAGCAGCAAGCAAAGGATTGGTATCTGGGTTGGCAAACACAACCTAGAGGCAAAAGAAGATAGCTAAGCTCCGATTGCACAAAACTTTGTAGAGATATTTCTGGTAAGGACACTGAAAAGTTAATTATGGAAAAAAATATGTCCTCATTTCCAGAGCCGATTATTAGTAACATCATACAAGAAACTCTTACACATATACTAGGTAAGTGTGCAGGTGGGATGACCCACCTACTCACTCTCTGCACATAGCCTATAGCTATTATCTAGCATCTTTATGAACAAAGCCCAATATTAGGGTAAATCAACTGAATGATCTTGTGTGGGTTGGCTGACCCAAGCCCAATTACATACTTGCATCTTAACAGAAACACCATTAATCTTATCCAATAAATTCCCAAACAAACCGGATGATGTGGACAACACTGAGTAGCAAATCGTTAAGTGCCAACAAATCATGAAACCAAATAAAAGGCCAAACTGCAGATGCTACCAATTGTACAAACACAACCTGATTTACATATCTAAAGTAACACAACAATGAAAACCCATATCCCTCACAAACAACACAGTACAAACTGGTCAGCACTTCACAGTCAACAGGGCTGATCATGAGATTTTGATGGCCCAGGGAGAAACTAAAAATAGAGGCCCTTAATATTACATCTACATAATAATTAATATACATGCATATAAGGAATGTTACAGTTAAATATTTAAAGTGCATCCAAAAGAGCTTTTGTACGAAAAACTTTATAGATATTATGTCCGGACATTTCTAGATGTGAAGTCAGTAATGATAGCATCAATATCAATCTCATCTAGCATTTTTTTCATAATGCACAAAGTTCCGAAACCATTTAATTCCTCGACAACAAGATGATATCCAGAACAGGCTAAAATTTTTTAAGAAAAACGTATTAATGGTCAAACACTCAAGCTCATATAGATTACAAAACTTAGGAAGCACCGGATTTTTTTTTGGGAGACGCCTAAAAAGATGGCACGTTAATACATCAGAAGAAACCAATCAGTGGTACACATCGTGATCAGCTGGGAGCCATCACAAGAGACAAGAAACCAAGATGGCAGACCCTATCTAAATTACACCAATTTGTTGATTGCAGGTCAGGAGTAGCGGATGGACGCACGGTGGCAGACGCTACTCGTCAGCTCTTCACAGTCGCAGATGCTACTTGATCGATCGACTCTCTCGTAACACACACTTAGTTGCAAGTAGGAACGGCCTGATGAGGCATGCATATGGCGGCAGCATTCCTAACTAATACTATGCTATGTCTAATCACATTCCTAATCACAGGGTTAGGTGGGGCCTAACATTTTTAGGGTCCAGTGCGGCCACCCCACTACCCCGCCCTCAGGGCTGGGCTTGACAATCAACCGACAACATTGATAAGAAACCCAACGAATCTAACATAATACTCCCTCCGTCCCATAATATAAGGGATTTTGCCTATACAATTAGCACAAGGAAACCCAACCTAACCAAATAGAAAAAAAATCCATTCCTAAAACATCCAGATTGGGAAAAAAGAAAAAAAGAAATACAGCACAACTATGTGCAATAAATAACTACTGCATTACTTTAAGCATTTTCTAATTTTTATCACCTAACCTAAACAAGCAAGCCCTGCAATCAACGGCATGAATGGAAAACACCATGTCCAGTTAGATTTCACAGGAAAATGCATTTATAAGGCCTTTATTTATTACAGTACCCTAATCCTTAAAATCAGTGCAAAGGTAACAATATCCGATGTAAATTAGGTTCCGAGATTACCTTGTTCTGGGCGTTTGTGTAAGGGGACCATGCAACTGACGGGAGATCTCGCCGTCATCGCCATTGTCTCATCGATGCTTTGGAGACAGTGGTTGAGTCGGTACCGTACAACGGACGCCCCCATTCACGGAACAAAACCCTAAGCCTAGGTACCCCAACCCCGCGGATTACCTGCTCGAGGCGGCGGCGCACGGCCGTTGTCGGCGTCGCGTCACAAGTGGGCGCACAATGAGGAGTAGGAGACGAACGAACCGCCCGACATCACAGTAATCGCAAGTTTGTAGTTGTCGATGCCGCTGCCGCCCTAGGTGGCGGGTGGTGGGAAGGGGGCGGGCATGGCGGCCCTGTGGCCGTCTAGGGTTTCCGAGAGGGAGGCTCCTCGCATGCGTGGCACCCTACCTCCAGGTTCCCGCTGCTTCAAGTTGAAGCACGAAGCCGACACTCGGTGGCTGGCGCCATTTGAGGTAGGGTACACGCCGAGGGTTTCTGCGGGAGGACGAGGAGGATGAAGCGTACCATCCGCCATGGCGATCGATGGCGAGGCGGTGGCGAGGCGGGATCTAGAAGGGAAGGGCCGGCGTCGTCGGTGCGAGAGGAAGCGGGAAGAAGCCCGAACCCTAGAAAGTAAATCGCCGCCGAATCCGCCCGCGCCGGCCGCCGCCGAGAAGGGGGGAGAGAGAGGCGGGATCGATTTGGGATTTGTTTTTTGTTTTTTTTTTTTTGACGGAAGGGGAGATCTGGGAATTGGTGCCTGGTGGGCTTCGTCTTCGTGGGTGTTAGTTAGCCTTGTAGCCTTGGCCTGTTGGGCTTCGAAATGCTAACGGGCCAGTTACCTCATCTACGCCGTCGATGTTAGATCGGACGGTCGACGAGTCGGATACCTACCTCTATCCCATCTCAGACGGCCGCAACTCACCACCACTCCCGAAGCTTCCCTCATGGCGGCTATGGCCGCGGCGGCGAAGCTCACGGCGGCCGCCTCCTCTCTCCTCCTCCGGTGAGCTCTCTCTCTCTCTCTCTCTCTCTTCCTTCGAGTCGTTCTACTGCAGCAGTGTTAATCAAGAAGAAATCACATCTAATCCAACACTTCTCCCTACATGCCTCTTGTGGACAGGCGCTCACCCTTGCTGCGGCCTCACGGTCTCCGGCTCTCCCGCCGCTTTGCTCCCCAAAGGTGCGGCTGGTTTCATCAGGGATCTGACTATGCCCATGCTTCTTATGCGAATCATTTTGGAAATTCGGACCAAGGTTGTGTGTTACTTAGTGGCATCCAACTTTGGGGCAACGAAGCCATTTTTTCTTTGATACTTATGAATATGCTTAGGAAACTTGATTCTAACTTTACAGCAATCAATTACTAGATGATTATTAACAGGATCAATGGACTCTACATGTACATTGGTCTGTATATATGTGCATGGTTCTAGATTTAGTTAGCCATGAAGGGTCAATCAACTGACTTTGTTATCTTTAGTACCAAGCATTCTTTTCTTTCCGACAGTTGGTAATACACATGTATAAGTAATGAACAAAGGGGTGATCACCAAATAGCAATTACCGAATCCCAACTAGTTATAGTGGTATTTGATATAAACTCAAGTTTGTAAAATAATTAAATCCAAAATTAAGCAAGTGTCTAAACAATATGATGGCATTTGGATGTGTGGTGGGTTTATGATAATTCTATGAAATTATAGTCCTGCTCTCTCCCGTTGTCTATGATTTATGGTTCTTGACTAATATTGTACATTTCCCTTCCACTCCAGATTTGTGCGCCACATTGCTTCATCAACAAATGAAGAAGCTGCTGCTAAAGCAGCGGCAGCAACTGCTGATACTGGAGGACCAACCATGTTAGCTTTCTCATTTTACTATTTCAATTCATAATCCCTTCTGTGGCAGTGGCACTGAGTATTTCTCTGTTTATTTTTTGGAAGTTTTGACAAGATCATTGCAAAGGAAATTCCTTCAAATGTTGTCTATGAGGATGAGAAAGTGCTGGCATTTAGAGATATTAATCCACAAGCCCCTGTGCACGTTCTAGTCATCCCAAAAAAGAGAGATGGGCTAACTGGACTAGACAAGGTATGGAATGTTGCTCACTTATGTTCGCGAAATAAAAAAGAGAGATGGTCTAACTGGACTAGACAAGGTATGGAATATTGCTCACTTATGTTTGCGAAAGGAGTTTTCAACCTATAAAACTTTGTAGCATGACAGTATCCATGTAGTTCGTTACGTACTTATCTTAGTACATGTTGATGCCTTTTTAACTGCCATCCATCAGACGTTGTCACCTCATGTTGGAAGAACATATTTTCAGGCTGAACCAAGGCATGTCGAAATTCTGGGCTATCTTCTATACGCTGCAAAAATAGTGGCTGAGAAGGAAGGTATAGCTGAAGGGTTCCGTGTTGTCATAAACAATGGACCTGAAGGATGTAAGCACTCGCATAATGTCATCTCTACTTATTACTACCGTTCTTGCTGGGGATGCACATGTTTTCAGCATACTTTCTATGCATCATCCGTATGCATGTTTTCAGAGTTTATTATGCTCATTTCCATGCACCAGCTCTTTACTATCACCAATTCAGCATATTTTCAGTATTTATGCTAATGATGTATCATCCCTCTTGTCCACAGGCCAATCAGTCTATCACCTGCACTTGCATGTACTAGGTGGAAGGCAGATGACATGGCCTGCTGGATAGATAACCTGCTTCTGTACGATCATAGCCTCCTTTTCAGTTTTTTTGAGTTAATTATCTTGTACTCTGCTACTAAGAATCAAATGAAGTGTGGTGAATGGCCCCTATGTGAATCTCTCTGTGCTTTTTTCTTACAACTAATTACACCGTTACAATAGAGACCTTGAGGATGTTGAAGAACCTAGAGTTTCTGTTAGGGAGACTGTCTTGTCGTCCTGTAATCACATTCATCATTCTGCGTTTCTGCCAAAATATATGTTTGCAAACGGCTTGAGTGATAACCTAGATTCTTCATGCTGTACAGTTGGGGGGCGCAGTACACCAAATTCCTTGAATTAAGGACATACGCTTGCATATTTAAAGGTTTTGCACATATGATTTTGTTGCTTAAACTGGAATTGTGTTTTAATTGTTTGATAAAACAAAGATAACGGATGGATCACATTTCATGCAGCTATCAATTCACGAGTTATAGACAATCATATCATTGTCGCTTAACCAAAATGACCCAATCCCCACCTGTATTGAGAAGATAAGCAATCCAAGAACTGAATTCAAACGGAGAAGGTTACAAAGGAATAATCAGGGCACTACAAAATTTCCGTGTCTGATTTCAAGAAAATGTCAGCTTAATACATGCCTTGAGACCTAGCCATCATTTGGTAGGAAAGGCCAGATGGTTCATGAGTCCATGATGGAGAGCTACCGCATAGTTTCTTGATATCCATCAGTTAGGGGATTGATCAGTGTTTGCCATCTTCTTCCTCACAAAACTTCTTGTACTTCTCATCATCCATCAACGAGTTTAACTCACTTGGATCGCTGATCTTAACCTTGATGATCCATCCCTTCTCATATGGACTTCCATTGACCTGTATAAATTGCAGAAACAAATTGTCAACTGAAAATAGTACTGATTAGTGATTACTCATTAGTCTAGCAAGGGTAGCAGTTGCGACTCACAAATCCTGGTTTTTCACTTAGTTCATCATTTACTTGAAGAATCTCTCCAGATACTGGTGCATTGATATCGCTGGTTGCTTTCACACTTTCAACCGCACCGAAGTTCGTTCCTTGTGATACTGTGGCACCAACTTCTGGAAGCTCAACAAACACAACATCACCCAGATGGTCCTGGAATTGAAACATAACAATATTGTTAACGGAATCACCACAAATCATCACAGAAAACTCTATTTTGAAGTAAAATGCTGTAATGTATGTCAATAACATGTATATAAGTTATCAATTCAGCAAGAGACACCCAGTAATATAGCATATTGAAGGCTTATAACTAGTATCTGATAAAATGCTGGTGCAGCCAGCAAATGTATCGAGCTGTTTACCTGAGCATGGTCTGTGATCCCTATGGTTGCTGAATCACCCTCAACCTTCACCCACTCATGAGTATCAGCATACTTTAGATCTTTAAGGACTTCCAAGCAGGAAAACAAATATGCATTACTTATTAGAGTGATAGGCTGACAGCAAAGCAATGGATATTGTATTCATTTGAAAGTTTCAGTAAATGCTCCAATCAGTTAGATATGCTAGAGGGATGCAATAGCAGTACACTGGAAAAATCTAGACATGTTTTGAAGAAACATAAAACCATGTTGAGCAAACAAATATGGCACAAGGTGCATATGACCACCTTCTCTTGGGATCACCTATTTTTTATTTCTGAAATAGAAACAACCATAACCATTATTACATATGGAATAGAAATGTAATCCGCATATCTGTTGTGTTGCCGGTGTAATCTAGCAAGATGCAATTTGCGAGGCCCCTACGGATCGGGCACCCGATTTTTTAGAGAAAAATCGGGCGCCCACCTCAGCTTCCGTCAGCCTGCATGTAGAAGCCATGCATGTGTACAGTTAGGTTGGTTAAGGTTTTTTAAGCAAACTTTAAATTATTTTTTCTCTTAAATTATTTATCCAATTCACGATCCGATTGCACCACTAAATTAGTTGCAATTAAATCTTTAAAACAAGACCACACATGGTTATAATCCAATTTAAAAAATATTTAGTTTTATTAATGAATTATTTTTAAATGTTGCACCTAATTCATTTAAATGTTTTATGTAGTATTCATATGATGTTTCACTATTTAATTTGCAAATGTTGCACATGGTGTTCTTGGAATGTTTTAGCAAGTATTTTATAATGTTTTAATAATTATAGTTTAGTGTTTATATGTGATATAAAAATATTTCAATAATATCAAGTTTTTGTAAATATATTGTATCTCTGATATGATTTTTTTTTCACTCATTGAGACTCAGTGTTTCATATAAGTGGTTGTCAATGTTGATGTTGTATTTTTCTGAAACATTTTATATAGTGAACTGAAACAAACTTCTGTAAGAGCTGAAACAATGTTCGGTTTTTTTTATCAAAATATAATCATATGATATCTTGTTGTAAAGGACTAATTGTAAGAAATACAGCAGTGTAGTCGGATCGTAGAACGGATAGTTATTTTAGGAGAAAAAACATTTTGAAGATAGCTAAATGTTGCATGCATGGATGGATGGAGTGGAGAGAGGAGAGAGAGTAAGGTCAGTAGGTTATGTGAATTTTGTGAAACATGAAGAAACAAACACTGAAACATGTCGCTATCGCATATGAAACATCGAATGTTTAACGGATTGAAACATGTTTTCTTTCATCAGAATATAATCATGTGATATCTTATTGGAAAGATTTAATTACAACGAATACAATGGTATAATCATATTAAGAATTGGATTAATAATTTAGAAGAAAAACTAATTTAAAGTATTCGCATGCATGCACATGCATAGACGAGCTGGGGGTGGGAGTAGGGGTGCTAATGGACTAGGATCCAGACCAAAACCGCCTCAGTCCACTTGTCTCTATAGTACACTTCTGAACCAATCCAATTCAATTCATAGCTAGCAGAAACCAAACCAATCATCCACTCACAGAGCAAACCCAAACCAATCCAAACCAAGTGCAGAAAAATGGATTCAACCTATTCTCAACCCATTCCCAACCCAAAGGAAATCCACAGTATTATTCGGAACACCAACAGGCATCGTCATCTTCTTCCTCCTTCCTCCTTCTGTCAGCTCCGGGAGGGCATCAATGGAGGATGAGCAGCTTGCAGAGCTCGTACAGGGTCGTGGGTACATCCGGTGCTCCCGTGTGCCATGCCGCTGCCGTCGCCGTAGCGGAGGAGCCTCACCAGCGCTGGGATGCCGACGAGTGCACCCAAAAGGTACACTTGTTGACGTTCACCGACTCACCGTCGCGAGGCTCGTGAGCGCTACGGCCGTGACCGCCGTGGCTGCACCACCGGAGGACACCATGGCAGGGAGCATGTGCACGGCGTTGTCCGCCACGAGCCCCACGTTGCCCCGCCCTTCTCCCCCATGATGGCGGCGGCGGCCATGGGCGACACAGCCGCAATCAAACGTCGAGGCACAAAGTCCTCCCCCATGCGCCTCCTTTGATGCCGCCGTTGTTGCCACGAGCAGCCAAGAAGAGCCGGAGCCATGACCGAATTTTTGGGGACTTTGTGAAGGGAGAAGGTTTACTGGAGGAGGGAAAGGAAGGTAGCAAGCCACCGACGACGAAGTCGAGCTAGCGATGGCGGCGATGTGGTTATCGAGTTCTCAGGGAGACGAAGGGATTGGGGCCAATCCAGTGGATACCCATGGGTTGAATCCAATCTCCATCCAAACCAGTCTAGCCCATCAGGTGCACCAACCCATTTCTACCCGCCCCAAGCTAACCCACACTGAAATCCAACCCACTATATCCATTTAGACCCAGTCCATTAGCAGGCCTAGGTGGGAGCCTGATAGTTTTTCCCACCCGTCGGGCGACCGACAGGGAGGATTTTCGTGTAACTTGCAGTCTAGTACCAGTTTTTGGAAGCCCTACGCTGTTATTCCATAAATCATCTGCATATTTTATCATCTCAAATTCTCAATCACCAAAAGGGTAATTCACATTTTAGTCATCCAATCGGTGCAGTCTTGTCTATGAACATTACCCCAAGAAGGAACTAACAACTAGAAGTCCAGAATCATCAAGCCATTAGAAACAACCTTTTTGAACAACCCTAACATTAGACCTAATCCTCCTCCCTGATATAAACGATCAACATTCCTCGCAATAAATTATCAGGTCACCGATATACTTTACATTCAAAAGTCTCCTGCAAATGAACGGCGCAAATCTGTGACGCGCACACACAAGCAGTGCAGCAAACTCATCACAAAAATTTAGATTTAACAGCATACTTCCTCCCGAAACACGATATTTGGGGCAGAAACAGCCGATTCACCCCGTCCCAACGCGCAGAGCCTTTGATCCCCAGTTCCCCATACCACAAACAGTACACAACTACACATGATACGGGCAAAATCCTACACAGGAGGATAAAATGGCGAGGCGGGAGAGGGGGACGGATGCCATACCGGTGGAGAAAGCCCTGGGGAAGGAGGAGATCCGGAGGTGGGACGCAGCGCGGCAAGCCCAGAGCGCCCAGGAGGCGGCGGCGGCCATGATCGAGCGAGCTGTTCCACCGCTGAGCTCTTCGAGTGGACCAACCCCGCCGCCTCTCCGCTGAGTCCTTGAAGAGAGAGAAAAAACAGTGGGCTTGCTCGTAATGGGCTCTTGCTGCAATATGGGCAAAACCGTACACGTGGCAAATCTGGGCCAACAGCGCAAACAATATACTGGGCCAAACTTCGAGAGCTTTCTAGGCCCACATCGTACACTTGGCGTCGTCCGCTGTCGATAGCCATCCGCTGGAAATAACCGACCGCCGATGATGGATAAGTCGTTGTGGTTCTTAGTCTCCTTTTTGCAGCATCTATTTTCAGGACAGTATCTTGACTAGACTAGCTGTAATCTACTTTCGGTTAGCATCTCCTTTATGCCTCATTTATGCTTTATTCAGTTTGGATGCCCTCTAGGACAACATCTCATTCAAATTTCGAATTTTAGACTAGAAGAGTATAGCACTAGGCGTGCAGCCAGCTATGACTATATATATATGTATCCAACCTCCTTTGGGAGGATATGGCTTTGTGTTTTGTGAATGAAGAAAACCAGAAAATTGCCCCATCCTAAGTGCCATCCTCTTCTCAATGACAGTAACCATTGAAATTCTAACATCTGGTATCAGAGCCACACTTTCCTGTAGGCTAAACATCCTCTGTTCCACCCCTTCCCAAGCTCGGTTGAGCTCTCAGCCAGCAGCAGCACCGGCTGCTCTTCCTTCTCCTTTCCCTTCCCCTTCTCCACACAACAGCCCTCCGGAGGCGCGCCATGTCCGGCGTTCGGTCGCCTCGAGCACTCGAGTCAGCAGGACGCCAAGCTCGCCGCAGCAGAAGAGCGCAGGCGAGCAACGGCTCAAACCGCAGCAGCAGCAGCGAGGGCAGCCAGGCTGGCGGGTAGCGGAGTTGGCAGCAGCCAGGGCGGAGGCGGAAGCAGAGGCGGCGGAAGATGTGGCACGTGCGGCGGAGGTAGAGGTTGAGACCTTGCGCAGCAGCATCAACGGCTCCATCGCCGACGACATCACCACCGAAAGGGAGCTTGAGGAGCTGGCAAGAGGAAGGGCGCGGGAGTGGGCAGAGCAGTGGGCAGCAGCCCACCCCCACGGCGGCGGTGGCGGCCCAAGGGACCGCGCGCCCGCCGACGGGAACCCAGACGGGCGTGGGCGTGCCGGCGGCAGCCCAGAGCGCGCGCGCGGCGGCGGCGCTCCCGGAGGAGGTGGCCGGTTCGATGGAGAGCGCGGCCCTCGCAGGCAGTGCGGCTCTCCCTCCCCTGACCGACGCCATGGCCACCACGGCGTCCAGATGGTGGTTAGGGACTTTGGTCCCGGCGGTGGGTGGCCGTCCCTCACCAAAACCAACTACATCGAGTGGGCCGCGGTGATGAGGGTGAGGCTCTAGGTGTGGCACATGTGGGAGGCAGTCCGGTACGGCGACGTCGACTACGACGAGGATCGGCGGGCGCTGGATGCCCTCATCGCTGCAGTCTCGCCCGAGATGCAGTTCTCGCTTTCCCAGAAGCGGACTGCCAAGGAGGCCTGGGACGCCATCGCTGCGGCACGCATCGGCAGCGACCGCGCTCGCAAGTCCACACTGCAGGCACTCCGCAACTAGTGAGAGAACCTGGCCTTCAAGCCAGGTGAGGATGTTGATGCCTTTGCCCTTCGTCTCAACACTCTTTTGCAGAAAATGGTGCAGTACGGCGACGACACCTACGACGATGAGAGAGCTGTCGAGAAGCTCTTCTGCTGTGTCCCAGAGAAGTACAGGCAGATCGCTCGCTCGATCGAGTCTCTGCTGGACCTCTCCACGATGTCGATCGAGGAGGCGTTAGGTCGCCTCAAGGTCGTCGACGGTGATGAGCCACAGCCTCTCTCGGGGCCTATCACTATTGGCGGGAAAACTCCATCTCACTCGCGAGCAGTGGGAGGCCTCTCAGGGTGATGGGAGGAAGGGGGAGCCTTCTCCCTCGACAGGCGGTCGCAAGCCGCGCAAGGCGCGCGGAGGCGTCCAGCTGCGGTGGGCGCGAAGACACGCCGAGGGTGGCGCTCGCAGAAGATGGCCAGGGTGGAGCCACCGGCAACCACAAGACGGCACGAGACGACACCTGCCGCAACTGTGGCAAGCCTGGCCATTGGGCCAAAGACTATCGGTAGCCACGACGCGGCCAGGACCACGTCGCACAGGTGGAGGAGGAAGAGCCGGCTCTGCTCCTGGCACACGCAAGCATCGAGCTATCTCCGGCAGCACTGGTCGCAACGACTTTCCTCCACCTCGACGAGCCGAAGGTACACGCCTTCCTCGACAACAGCTCCAGCAACGACAAGGCTGATGGGTGGTACCTCGACACTGGCGCCACCCATCACATGACTGGTCGGCGGGAGTTCTTCACCGAGCTTGACTCCAGCGTCCGAGGCTCTGTCAAGTTTGGGGATGCCTCCGGCGTGGAGATCAAGGGCGTCGGCTTCGTCACCTTCTCCTCCAAGTCCGGTGAGCACAGGCTGCTTACCGGAGTCTATTACATCCCCGCGTTGAGGAACTCTATCATCAGCGTGGGACAGCTGGATGAAAACGGCTCACGCGTACTGGTCGAGCACGGAGTCATGAGAATTTGGGATCGCCGTCGTCGCCTCCTTGCCAAGGTAACCAGAGGCACTAATCGACTCTACATCCTCAGCGCGCAGGTGGCACAACCAGTTTTCCTCGCCGCTCGTCGGGACGACGAGGCATGGCAGTGGCACGAACGCTTTGGGCACCTCCACTTCGAGGCCCTGAAGCGGCTCAGTGCCAAGGAGATGGTGCGAGGCCTGCTGTGCCTTGACCACGTGGAGCAGCTCTGCGACGTTTGCGTCCTAACGAAGCAGAGGCGGCTCCCCTTTCCCCAGCAGACGAGCTTTCGAGCCAAGGAGCGGCTCGGGCTCATGCACGGGGACCTGTGTGGCCCAGTGACACCGGCCACACCAGGAGGACGACGTTTTTTCCTGCTGCTCGTCGACGACCTCTCCCGCTACATGTGGGTGATGGTCCTCGGCAGCAAGGGAGAGGCTGCGGACACCATCAGGCGCGCGCAGGCTGCTACAGAGGCGGAGTGCGGCCGCAAGATGCGCGTGCTGTGCACCGACAACGGCGGCGAATTCACGGCAGCTGAGTTCGCGTCGTACTGCGCTGATGAGGGCATTCAGCGCCCTACACCGTGCCGTACAGCCCTCAGCAGAACGGCGTCATCGAGCGGGGCAACCAGACGGTTGTGGACATGGCTCGGGCTCTCCTCAAGCAGAGGGGGATGCCGGCCATCTTCTGGGGAGAGGCGGTGGTGACGGCCGTCTACATCCTCAACCGCTCGCCTACCAAGGCTCTCGATGGCAAGACACCGTACGAGGCTTGGCATGGGCGCAAGCCGGCGGTCTCCCACTTGCAGGTCTTCGGCTGCCTCGCGTTCGCCAAGGAGCTTGGCCACATCGGCAAGCTCGATGACAGGAGCACCCCAGGGGTGTTCATCGGCTACGCGGAGGGCTCTAAGGCCTGCCGCATCCTCGACCTAGAGACACAGCGTGTGCGCACGGCGCGTGACATAGTGTTCGACGAAGGGCGAGGGTGGGTATGGGACAAGGTGGTGGACGATGGTTCGACTCCGACGTACAACGACTTCACCATCGAGTACGTCCACTTCGAGGGAACTAGGGGAGTAGGCAGCTCTTCTTCACCAAGCGTGTCTACCCCAGTCCCCGAGCCTCCACTGACTCCGACACCAACACATTCTCGGGCCTCGACTTCGACTACGACGAGCTCTTCACCAACACCACCACAGCAGGTGACCCCACGCGCTCCAACACCAACAGCCACTCCTCCGGACACGTCTACTCCGACACCAGCTCGTGTTGAGCGCAGCCCGGTTGAGTTCGCTACCCCGCTCTCCCACGACGAGGAGCGCATCGACGCGTACCACGACGGCGAGCAGCTACGGTACCGTACGATGGAGGACCTTCTCGGTGATCAGCCGGTGCCGGGACTGGTGCCTCGCGACCAGGAGGCGCAGTTGCACCTCGCGTGCGATGACGGTGAGCCTCGGTCTTTCGCAGAGGCTGAGAAACATGTGGCATGGCATGCCGCGATGCAGTCGGAGATGGATGCGGTTCAGGAGAACCACACCTGGGAGCTTGCCGACCTTCGTCGTGGTCACCGCGCGATCACCCTTAAGTGGGTGTTCAAGCTGAAGAGGGATGAAGCCGGAGCCATTGTCAAGCACAAAGTTCGCTTGGTGGCACGCGGTTTCGTGCAGCAGGAGGGGATCGACTACGACGACGCCTTCGCTCCCGTGGCATGGATGGAGTCCGTGCGACTCCTTCTTACGTTGGCTGCTCAGGAAGGCTGGAGCGTCCATCACATGGACGTCAAGTCGGCATTTCTAAACGGCGACTTGAAGGAGGAAGTCTACGTGCACCAGCCGCCGGGATTTGTGATCACCGGCAAGGAGGGCAAGGTGCTACGCCTGCACAAGGCCCTCTATGACTTGCGGCAGGCACCGAGGGCGTGGAATGCCAAGTTGGATTCCACGCTCAAGGGGATGGGCTTCGAGCAAAGCCCGCACGAGGCGGCCATCTACCGGCGGGACAGTGGAGGCAATGTCCTGCTGGTGGGTGTCTACGTCGACGACTTGGTGATCACCGGCACCAAGGATGCGGAGGTGGCGGCGTTCAAGGCAGAGATGAAGGCTGCCTTCCAGATGAGTGACTTGGGGCCTCTCTCCTTCTACCTGGGGATCGAGGTGCACCAGGACGACTCCAGGATCACACTTCGACAGACCGCCTACGCCAAGCACGTCGTTGAGCTGGCTGGGCTCACCGATTGTAACCCAGCTCTCACTCTGATGGAGGAGAGACTGAAGCTGAGCCGCGACAACACGACGGAGGAGGTGGACGCCACGCAGTACCGGCATCTTGTGGGGAGCCTTCGCTACCTCACCCACACACGGCCGGACTTGGCATTCTCCGTCGGCTACGTCAATCGGTTCATGCAGCGACCGACGACGGAGCACCAGCAGGCTGTCAAGAGGATCATCCGCTACGTTGCGGGGACTCTCGACCACAGTCTCTACTACCCGAGGTGTCTGTTGACGTAAAAACACGACGGCCTGGGAGATCTACTTAACTCCAGTGCAGGTCCAAAATAATGATGTGATGCGGGCGTGCCAGACAGTTTGATCCTGCAACTGACAAGATATATAAATTGAATATAAAACAGCGATCGGCTGAAAAGCCGATGGAGTGATTCCAGCCGATGCCGATACCAGCCGATATTCAGTATAGATCTT
The DNA here is from genome assembly GCA_000573905.2 of Oryza punctata. Lineage (NCBI taxonomy): Eukaryota > Viridiplantae > Streptophyta > Magnoliopsida > Poales > Poaceae > Oryza > Oryza punctata. The sequence continues at coordinate 34,452,277 of CM002493.2, forward strand.
GATACTTGAGCAAATGATGACATAAAGATAATCGGCTGATGATAATGTAATAAAACAATAATATAATCTAGAAGAAACCAATCGATTAGTAATGATATATTGAATAAGCACTGATCCGAAGGTTGAAGCATTCATCGGCTGGTGGTCCGATGTTAATAAATCCAAATGATTAGATAAACAGTGAAATCTTTGTTGTCATCGGCTAAATCCATCTTGTATATAATCCTTATAAGCCGATACAACATCCAAATAACTCATGGGCTGAAACCCCGATGAAACCCTTATTGGCAATCAAGAAGCAGGCTAGAGATTATGGTTCTAAGCACGACTTAGTAGATCAAACTTAACTGATGCAGCACTAAGTATGAAAAGAAACATAATATCTAGACAATCAAGCCTTTGACTGATTTTCAGGGTGGTGGATACATTATATAATCTAAACCAACAAAGTAATCTAGCCGATATCGACAAAACTCTAGATAGAGATCGGCTAATGTAAGTAGAAAACATTATCAATCTAGATTATATAACGTATATGATAACCCGACGACTTACATGAACAAGATTAGAGTGTCGAAGCGATGGAAGCACTAATCCCGATAACGCAAGCCGCCATAACAAGCCTTACTCCTCGTCGGAGATCGAAGTCGATGCAGCCCAACTTGAAACAAGAACTCGTCGGAAAGTAAAAAGGTAAAAGGTGGCGATGCGCCGAAGTTGAATTGATCGAGAGATAATTTACATAGACCCCGGGTGTACATATTTATATCCATGGGTAGATACTAGTCCATATCGGACACGACTCAAACTTTCCTAAAGATAAAAGGAAACATATAAAGTCCTTATCAGACACTAAACACACTTTCCTAAAGATAAAAGGAAACTAACAAACTATTCCTAATTAATAGATACAATTGCCTTTATTCGGACTCAATCCATACATGGCAATCCTCATGAAGCACTATAAACGATCCCGACAATGGTTCCAATATCCCCTTGTCGGAATCGGCTACATCGGCTCCCTTGTCCGATTCAATATCAGCCGACGCACACCGTAGACGATGCAGTTCCGAAGCCGATTTATACTCTGTTTCTGTTACCGATTTCCTTCCAAATCCGCTTCGGTCTTAACTCCAAATTCGATGCATGATTTACCAAATTTCGTCGTCAACAGTATCCCGGCAAGGCACACTTCGTCAGGTACAGCGAGCGGGATTCTCTTCTTCCTCGGCGAGTGCCTCGTTAGCTGGCAGTCGGTCAAGCAGCAGGTGGTGGCCCTGTCCAGCTGCGAGGCCGAGTACATGGCGGCTTCCGCCGCTTCGACCCAGGTGCTCTGGCTTGCTCGACTGCTTAGTGATCTCCTCGGCAGAGACACTGGAGCGGTGGAGCTCAGGGTGGATAGCAAGTCCGCCCTGGCCCTGGCAAAGAATCCCGTTTTCCACGAACGAAGCAAGCATATCCGGGTGAGGTACCACTTCATCCGAAGCTACTTGGAAGAAGGGAGCATCAAGGCAAACTACATCAATACTAAGGACCAGCTTGCGGACTTACTCACCAAGCCTCTTGGGAGAGTCAAGTTCCTCGAGCTCTGCTCCAGGATCGGGATGGCCCAACCTCCCCACAAGACGACGCACAAGATTTAGGGGGAGAATGATGGATAAGTCTTTGTGGTCATTGATCTCCTTTTTGTAGCATCTACTTTTAGGACAGCATCTTGACTAGACTAGCTGCAACCTACTTTCAGTTAGCATCTCATTTATGCCTCCTTTATGCTTTATTTAGTTTGGATGCCCTCTAGGACAACATCCCATTCAAATTTCGAATTTTAGACTAGGAGGGTATAGCACTAGGCGTGCAGCCAGCTATGGCTATATATATGTATCCAACCTCCTTTGGGAGGATATGGCTTTGTGTTTTGTGAATGAAGAAAACCAGAAAATTGCCCCATCCTGAGTGCCATCCTCTTCTCAGTGAGAGTAACAATTGAAATTCTAACAGCCGACTCGTCCAGACCCAAGCTGCTGCGTACACCGCCAGCTCTTGCAAGCTCATCCTAGTAGGCGTCAATGCACATCCTCTCGCCACCCCGTGGTAGCCTCGCCACCTTATCGGAAGACCCCGCGATCTCCCATGGAGACCCCAACATTTGGCCTGATCCTGACGTCGACCCCGGAAGCAGAGCGAGCCGCCCTTGGGTTAGCTCAACTGAACGAAGTTGATCCAAGAGGTAACCTACCCACTAACCCCTCCTCTGATTCCTTTCTCCTTTTGCCTCTGTCTCTTTGCTTTACGGGCGCCTGACCTTTTTTTTGGGTTTAATTGGATCCAAGAGGTTTAATTGGATCTGTACCATTAAAAATTTATCGGTATTAAATACCACTGCATGCTATTGTTGTTTGTTTGTAATTGTAATAGTGCCATTCGCATACGTATTTTGCACGTATTTGATAAAAATGTCCTCACTGTCAACCCTGCCTTGTCTTCTACCTCTGCCCTCTCCATTGGAACACAGCGCCAGACCTCTTCCTCAGCATCGTCGGCCCTAAGGTCATCATCTCCGGTCGTCCTCTTCCTCAGCACCACCAGCTGTCAAACCATCAGGAGGGGATCGAGACATAGGGTGCTCAAATCCATCCGCCGACAAGGGAAGCCAGTGACGGCTGATCAAGCAAAGAGAAGGGGACAAAGTACCTGACTAGGCCTTTGCTCTCGTCGTGCGGCCGAGATGGACAGCACCGTCCATAGGAGATGGAGCAGCCCATGGAACGCATCAACTGCCCCGGCAACATCCAATCCCGTCCAGCCATGGCAACAGATCTAGCACTGGGGAAGAGGTGCGGCCCTCCGGACGGCGGCGCACCCGAAGAGGACGGCAAAAAGTCCGGCGGTGGCAGCGCGCGACGGGGATGTCATCGGCACCACTCGTCGCCTCCACCACTGGACGAGGAGGATACATCGTCCCCAACCCCAATAGTCTGTACGGGTGTGCCCCGATGCTGGGGACGTCCTCGCGGGCGGACGCCACAAGGAATTCTATGGTCTCTTCCCCGGAGTGCTCTATCCCCAGAGCACGTCATCACAAGCAAGAGCTCGATCCTCAATGCCACTGCCTGGAGGCAATTCGTCACCATGGCAGGAGCTCGTTGAAGGAAGGAAAGAGGGAGGAGGATGAAGAGAAGGGTATTTTGGTCTGAAAATGGATTATAATGGCATAGAAATCATTCCCACAAAAGATTAGTGGTATGTTTACAAATATACAAATTATAAGAGGGTTGCTAGAGCATGGTGTTCCGTTTCAACGGGATACTTTATGAATTTAATCCCCCACCTTCTGTCTTCTCCAATGTTCGAGCTCCCACGTTGCAAAGAAACGAAGCAGCCGCACCTTAGCTCCTTGCCCCCACCGGTCACAGCAACAACAGAGGAAGGAGGGATGTGCCGAGAGGAAGGGAGAACAGAAGATGAGACAATGACAGGTGATTTACCAGTAAGCCAGACAATGACAACGCACTCTCCTTCCCCATGCATTGATCCAGTACCTGATTCCCTAGATACCAGACCCGATACCTAATACCTGATACCATTCATCTGGTACATATGTGTACCGGCTGATACCTGAGGTATCAAGCATGATACCCTGAGATACCAGATCCTGGTGCCTGGGTACCAAGCACAATACCTGAGGTATCAGGCATGATACCCTGAGATACCAGATCCTGGTGCCTGGGTACCAAGCACAATACCTGAGGTACCCTTCCCCGTGCCTTGATTCGGTACTTGATACCCTAGGTATTAGACCCAGTACGTAATACCTTATACCATTCACTTGGTACGTATGTTTACTAGCTAATACCTAAGGTACCAGACCCTAGTACCTAGGTACCAAGTACGATACCTGAGGTATACCAGGTATGATACCCGAGGTATGAGGTATACCAGGTATGATACCCGAGGTATTAGATCCTGGTATCAACCCTTTGATACCTAAGGTATCAGCTGCGATGTACCTGTACACAACACCGGCGAGTAGAAGTGATGGGCTGGCAAGGGGCATGAATAAACCAGACGACCTCTCATCCACTTCATCAACTCCAAAGGTCGCCATCTACATTGAGACTAGCCTCCTCCACCTTCATGTCGATGCTCAGAACCTCGTCGCCCTTGGCCTCGCCGCCTCCCTTTCCTTCTGCTCACACATGACAAACTCCAACCTCACAGCCATAGTTGGCTCCCTCCTTGGCTATAACCCCCATACCCTCGTCAACCTCCACTCTCTCACATGCTCTGAATCTAGTGTAGGAAGGGAGAAAAAAGGATAGGGGATATCGTCGGTGTTGGAGATAATGGTTAAGGAGTCGAGGAGAGGAGAGATGAGGATGTCCACTAGGGCAGAGGAGTGGATGGAGGGAGGAGGAAGATGAAGCGCTACTGCTCGGTGGGGGAGAAAGCGAGTTGATGCGGGAAACGGATTTGTAAGAAACGGATCTGGAAGATACGTAACGCTCACCCCTGTTTCATCATCCCGTGACCTCGTGCCCCCATGGGATTCCGTATATTAGTTTTTCTGAAATTATAACAGAAAAACTACACAACCATATCCCATGGAAACGGAATAACTTAATAACCATACAGCTCCACACCAGTACACCATCTATCCCTATCCTTCCCCTCCACTCTCTCTCCTTCTCCCTCTCTCTTTTCCCTCTCCCTCTCCATCATGGATTAGCAGCCGAGAGCACCATCTCCACTCTCTCTCCTTCTCCCTCTCTTTCCCTCTTCCCTCCGTCATGGATCAACAACCGAGAGCACCATGCAGCCATCGGTCCGTGTGATCAACGGCGACCAGTTCCATGCTGTTGTGGAAGGCCAACTCCACTCAAAGTGGAGGGATTGCAGGGGAGATTCATGAGGCTTCTTCTATTGGAGGAGGTAAATCGAATCAACAAAATTTTTGTTGGTTTTTGTGTGGCTTTGAAGCATATTGGGAGATGATTTCCTGGGCTAGTTTTTCTCGTTGATTTGAGCTAAATATATTGAAGGTTTTTGTGCATATTTTTCTTACGATCTGCTGCTTGTTTTTAGGGCAATGGGAATATGCAGTAACTTTTCTAGGCATGGGGTGGTTTGTTGTTGATTAGACTTTTTTTCCTTCAATTGATTTTTTTACTGATTTTTCTCTTGATACACAGATTTTTTAATGGATATCTTAGTGATACTCCAATAATATCATGATACTCTAATGTATCACATCGATGGTATCATGATACTTAGGTATCAAGACTGATACCTAGTGGTATCAGGTCTGATACCTACCATGTACCATGGTATGGTGCCAGGTATCTGATACCCGACACCCTGGTACCAAGGTGCCTGTAGGTACCTGTTAATGCAAAAAACACACAGTGGCCTGAGAGATTTGCTTAACTCTAGTGCAGGTCCAACATTAGGGTTTTAGGTTCAAGGGCGTACCAGTTGATTTGATCCTGCAATCAACAAGAAAATATGCAAAGAATATTAGTAAACGACAGACAATCGGCCATAGGGCCGATTTCATATCGTGTGTGGCCTAGCCGATGCGATAAAGCATGAATCGGCTGTAAGGTATATGAATAAGCATGAAAATAACCCTAATATTAGAATATCGGCTGTAGATATCAATATTATGTAATCGATAAATCGTTATTGCTTTAGAAATAAACAACTAGTATAGATCGGACTGAACCGAGACAGTATAAATTGCTTAAGTTTATCACAACATGAAATAATGATCACATAAGATTAATGTCATAGCCGATATCTAGATCTGTTTGCATATCGGTCATGAATCCGATACGATCTCATGATAAAGCATCAAGGATTGAATGTAGAACATTAAACAAAGCATAAAACTATGTCAAATATTCTAAATAGATAAGATCGGCTGAAACTCCGATACTATCCTTATTGACAATCGTAAAACATGTTATAGATCATGATTCTAAGATAACTTAATAGATTGGACTGAACCAATGTAGCATCAAGCATAAAAGAAGCATGACATGTAACAAGCCAATAACATCAAATCAGGATGGTAGATACATCATATAACATGGATCAATAAAGTAAACCGGCCGATATCGTCGAAACCCTAAAATGGATCTAGCCGATATAGGAAATAGCATTATTGACTAAGCTATATGATGTATATGATAACTACGGAACTTGCAAGATAGAATTAGAGTGTCATAAAGATGCAAGCACTAATCCCAATGATGCAAATTGCCATGACAAGATGTACCTTCTCGCCGAAGATCAAACTGATGCAGCACGACTCGAGAGTACAAGCTTGTCAAAAATAGAAACAAAGGTGGCGATGCGCCGAGATTGATTGAACGTATGTTGTTATTATTTACAATACCTCGGGATTATATTTATACCCGAAAATACAAACATTGTCTATCACGGACACGACTCATATTAACCTAATACAAATCCAACTAACGAACAAGTCCCTTAGACGGACTCTTACCGGGAATATCTATAAGGAAATTATATAAAATATCCTAATCAATAGATACAATTGCCTCTTCAGGACTCTATCCGTGCATGGCAATCCATATGAATCACGTTAACATAACCCGATGACGTGTACCAAGTCATATTACCACAATCGGCTCAATCGGCTAACCCAGTCCGACTCTAACTCTGCCGATCCAGTTCACAGCCGATTCGGACTCCAGTCGATTCTCACTCTGTTTTCCGATACGATCTTATCTCTTCAATACTCTTCGATTACATCTTTATCTCCGATGTTTGAATTACCAAATTTGGTCGTCAACAGTACCATGATTGGTACCTGGTGATATCACGGTTGATACCTAAGTATCAGACCCGATACCCGTAGGTACCATGCTCGGTACCTGGTGATATCACGGTTGATACCTAAGTATCAGACCCGATACCCGTAGGTACCATATCTGGTACCTATATCACGGTTAATATCTAGGTATCAGACCTGGTACCTAGGTATCATGGTTGGTACTCACACGTATCAAACCTGGTACCTTAGGTACCATATCACGCTTGATACCTAAGTATCAGACTCGATACCCGTAGGTACCATATCTGGTACCTATATCACGGTTAATATCTAGGTATCAGACCTGGTACCTAGATATCATGGTTGGTACTCACACGTATCAAACCTGGTACTTTAGGTACCAGGACCGGGGTTGGTTTTACAGTATCAAGTATCAACGGGTTTTTAATTATCCCGTGATTTCACTTTTCCACGGAATCCCGTGGGCTAGCAGCCCTCATTTTATAATGGTATTTTTTAAAACTAGTAAATTTTTAATGGCATGTATCCAATTAACCCTTTCCCGCAGTACTTCTTTCTATTACTTTCTTCTTCTCCAAATATTGTTATTTAGATTAGATGAAATTTGATCCATCTTGAAACAACGAAGTAGTAGACAGTAACAGAGAAGTATAAGTACTTTCTAGTGCGGGACTGCAAACTAGTACTAGTGGATATTCAGCTGCAGATTACAATAAGTATAGTAACTACCTTTTCTTTTGCCACAAAAGAGAAGTTACATCGGCAACACGGCGAGTCAACGCTAGCATCATCAACAAACAAATACCAGTGAATGTTTTTTTTTTCTTGACATTTAAAAGGTTGTCACTTGGGTTGCTCACAACTGACAACATGAATTTGCCGTATTTACCCGTAAAGTCTAATAGAAAGTTGTTTTTTCCCCAAAGTCCAAAGATCTCCAATCGAAAATTTTAGCCTAACATCTGTTGAGGCAAACTTCCAAATTCCAATTGAAAGTTCTACGTAACTTCTGTTGAGGCGTTAAGATGCCACTTGAATCATGTGAACGCGCGAGGGTTCGCCTATTGGTCCCACAGACTGAAAATTTTCTGGGATTCGTTGAATATGAGATATCATTTTCAATATTATATTCTCTCCATCCATGAGAGTTAGATCTATTACTTTGTCATCAAGATAAAAAAATTAACCCATATTACATGTAACAAAGATAAAGGAGTGTATGCAGTACGTAATTAATGGGTATTAATATGGTTTTTTGGTTCGAAACGAAATATTCAATTTATCTCTTCATTTAAATCTTTGGATACATAAAAACTACAATAGAAACTACTTATTTAAAAATTTAAAAGAACTTAAATATTAAATAAGTCTACCACTCTTGGAACGAGGGAATAAATTCCTTATGTCGGAACTCGGAAGAGTACAGGACTACCACATTATCTCTGAGTTTTCTTTTGACGGGATAACTCAGTTCAGTTGCCAGCCATCACCTCCTTAAGGGGAAGACTCAGCTCACTACACAAGTCTACTGGTTGACCTCACCCAACATTTGCTATCCACTGACAGATCCGGCCCTCCTGTTCTTGCAATCTTGCTCCTGCTCTTCCATTTCGCAGCCATGGACATTGCAACGGCTGCAGGTGTGGTCGGGGGGCTTGTGCAGGTCGTCTTCGACAAGTACTATGGTTGCAAGCTCGAGCAGTGGGCTACTCGTGCCGGTCTCCAGGAGGCTTACCTCAACCTCAAGGGCGAGCTTGACATGGCCCGTGCTGTTCTGGAAGTACTCGGTAGAAGAGGGACTCTTCATAGCAAGAGCCTGGGTGTTCTTGTCGTGGATCTGAAGGATACTGCCTATGATGCTGAGGATGCTCTCGACGACATGGATTACTTCCGTCTCAGGGAGCTCGTGGAGGGTCCTGGGAGTGCAAAGAAACTGTCTGGTGGATCTTCACCACCATCATCAACCTCTGCACTTCGATTTGCTCTCTGTCAGTCAGGTGAGATCGTTGCATCTGCATTTAAGAATGCCAAGCAAGTTGCCACTGCTAAACGTGTTGCCAGGCACAAAGCGAATCATTCGCCATGCTTCAACCGAGATGCCATGGCTAACCGTGTTGCCTCCATCACCAATCGCCTGAAGAATGCATGCTCTAGAGTTGAGCGTGTTATTAATGTGCAAAGTATGGTAGCTATCAAGGATCATCCCCGTCCCGACGAAGTAAACTGGAGGAAAACAAGCTCCCTCATGACTGAGACAAAGATACTTGGCAGAGATGCTGCGAGAGATCATGTCATACAGCTCCTGTTAGCGCCACATGGAGAATCCAAGTACACAAATTTCTCTGTCCTTCCTATTGTCGGCATCGGTGGAGTTGGAAAGACAACCCTCACCCAGCTGGTCTACAATAATGAACAAGTACTCGAGGCTTTTGACTTACAAGCATGGGCGTGTGTTTCTGAACACCTTAATGTTGAAAGGGTAACGTTGGACATATGGGCATCAGTTCAAAAGAATGTCCCTAGCTCCCAGAATTTGGATGTACTTCACAAATCCCTCAAGGAGGAACTGGAGGCAAAGAAATTCTTGATTGTTCTTGATGATGTGTGGGTCACAAGTGGATGGGACGAACTTTGTGCCCCCTTCGCTTGGGGGAAGGCTGGAAGCCGTGTCATTGTCACCACACGAGATCATAGTATTGCTAGGATGCTGGGATCAATCCCTCAATTTACGTTAGATGGACTAGAAAGTGAAGACTTTTGGCGTTTCTTCAAGCAGAATGCATTTGGTGGCATTAACCCATCAGATGATGATAAATTAGTCTCGATTGGTCGAAGCATAGCCACAAAATTACATGGTATACCACTGGCAGCAAAAACCATTGGCCGCTTGTTGAACAAGAACATGAATGAGGAGCACTGGTTCAACATTCTGCAAAGCAATCTATTAGAAGTGGAAAACAAACAGAGCCCTGAAGGCATAATGCCTGCCCTCCTCTTGAGCTACCACCACTTATCAAGTAATGCCCAACGTTGTTTTGCATTTTGTTCAGTGTTCCCTAGGGATTACCAGTTCAGTGATCAAGAATTGATCCATGCCTGGGTGGCTCTTGGATTTACCCTGGAAACTAGGGAAGGTAAAAGTCCGGAGCAGTCAGCACGCCAATATCTAGACGAGCTGCTCTCAGTTTCATTCTTTCAATCATCAGACAGTAATCATTTCACCATGCATGGTTTGTTACGTGAGCTTGCAGTTTTTGTCTCTGAAGGTGAATGTGGTGAGATAAATTTGTCTGAAACCAGTCATTTTCCAGCTAGAAAAAGGCATCTGCTAGTGTCTGGTCATATGTTAGATTTATTTATGTCAGCCAGCCAAACCGGTCGCCGACCATCACCTTTCAGTCATCTGGAAAAAAGTAGCCTGCGCACCTTAATCTTCACGATTTCATCCTGCACATCTTTCATTTTATGCACACCTGCGGCTATATTCAGCAATATCAGGATGTTGTGCTTGCCTAGTACTTCTATGATGGAGCAACTGGATGCTATTGGCTCCTTAATACATTTGCGCTACTTAGATCTGCAGCGATCTGATGTAGCAACATTGCCAGATTCAATATGCAAACTATATCAGCTTCAAGTCCTGAATATAGTGGGATGCAGTAAATTAGTTCAGTTGCCTCAATGTTTCAGCGATCTGATTAGCTTAAGGCATCTTGTTGAAGATCAAGGAAGGAATTTCATGTCGAAGGTGTCATACATTGGGAAACAAAGCTGCCTTCAGAATTTGGATCAGTTTGATGTTCAAAGAAATGATGGTTTTGGCATTGAACAGTTGAGCGATCTGAATGACCTCAAGGGATCATTGAGGGTCTGCTGCCTTGAAAATGTTAATGACAAAGAAGAAGCTATAAAGGCAAGACTGTCTAGTAAGAAATATATAACAAGGCTCTTGTTATCATGGAGTGAGGATTTGGCCGCTCAGTCCCAAAGTGTAAGTGAGGAAATTCTAGGCGCTCTTCGTCCACATCAAAATCTGAGATGTCTTCATGTCATTAGATACAATGGAGATAATTTGCCAAAATGGTTAACTGGCCATCTGCATCTCAATAGCCTAGAGTCCCTTTACCTAGAAGATTGTGTTGAATTGACAATGCTTCCTTCACTTGCTCATTTACCTCACCTCAGAAAGCTGCATATCATTAACTTTGGTGCTTTGAGAGAAATTGGCTCAGACTTCTATGGCACTGGTCAACTAATGGGATTTCCCTCTTTGGAGGAGCTGTTAATTGAAAAAATGCCACAATTGCAAGATTGGAATGAAGTAGAGCACTTTGGTATCTTCCCTAACTTGACAACTCTGACAATAAGAAATTGCCCGGAGCTTTACAAAGTGCCCAGTTTTCTGGGACCTATGGGAAATAACCAATGGTTCCTGAGGCTTACTGCAATCTTGATCTACTGCTGCCCAAAATTGATATCCCTCAGTCCCCTTCCTGTACCACAGTTACCTCAGCTTGCCCACACAAAATTTGTTGGACAAAATTTCGCCATTTCTCTGGGTCATGACCACCTCCTTATAAAAGAACGTGGTGGTGGTAATGAATCAAGCCTCAATGTTGAAATTTTCCTGGAATTAGATAGCCTAAGCCATATTTCATATTTTAGCATTCAGTCAAGGCACCTGTTGATACGTCCCTGGAAACAAGGACAACCATCGCAAATGGATCTTGATAATGGTACGGAATCTCAGAAAACGTTCACAGGGAATCTCGTGATATCTGGGTCTGGTATAACTGATGAGCTACTCTCAGCAATTTTAGTCAATCATACCTGTCCTTCGACATTGTCTATACGGGATTGTCGACAGATATCATCCCTTGATCTAAGTCCACTGGGTTCACTAGAATCTCTGGTGTTAAGCAATTGTATTTCACTCAACCTGCTCTCAGGCTTACAGGCTTTCAGTAACCTCAGAATGCTTGAAGTCTCTGAAGTGCCACATTTTCATGAGGCATGGAACCTTCTGTGGGAATCTGTGAAGACAGGACAGGAAAAAAATACAATATCAATGGAATGTCTTATAATTGACAGCATGTCACTCCTCACCTTCAAGTTCTGTTGGATGCTTAGCCATCTGAAGAAGTTAGTCATTAATGAGGACTTCACACCCTCATCCTTTTCACAAGAACAGGAGCAGGCGCTACTTCAACTTGTGTCACTGCAAGAGCTTGGATTCATAGACTGCGGCCTGTATGTTCTCCCCAACATACTGCACAAGATGCCAACCCTGAAACATCTTGAAATTACCTCATGTCCCCTTATTGAGTCATTTCCAAAGAACGGCCTGCCAATTTCTATTGAGAAACTGACTGTGATGGGCTGCAAGTTGTATGAGAAGTGCAATGAGCATGGGTCAGAATGGTATAAAATTTCCCATATCAGAAACATTATTTTGGAGAAGCGTTGGATTGTTGATCGTGGGATGGCTTCAAGGTCCATTTCTTACATTGTTGATTCATTCAAATCAATTACTAATACTACAATCATTGTAGAATTTCATGAACATAACTATTGTTGTTCTCTTGCTACCAGTGCACAGTAAAATACAATGTGTTACCCGTAGGTCAAGTTCACCTTTATAATGTGGTTTTACTTAGGGCCTCATCTTTTCCCTTATGTTTATGCTTATCAGCCAAAAATTTGAATTTTTAACCTTAAATTTGAAGCCGATTTTGAGGGTTTTTCATCGAAGTTTATTTTTCAGCCTTTGCTTTTAGATCGCTAAGAACACGTATATACTAATTTTATTCACAAATTACTTTGCGTTTGCAAATATGCCGTTTGGCTTGTTCCACAAATAAGCCAAACGATGGGGCTTAGTTTCCTGTTATAAAAATGAGACAGGAAATGGGTTCCCTGCATTTGACTATTATGTGCTATGATGCTTTAATAGGACCTGTTTTGCACCTTACAGGTCTGTGAAAATGTTGATAGCAAGAGGAAATATATATGTAGGCTTCTAGCACAACCCTGTTATGGTTTTCTGTTACCATCTTTGAAAAAGAGCCAAGAGTGTTTACAATTTTTTATATCCAGTGCAATCATTTAGCCTATAGCTAATTATAAGCTGTAACGCTTATTAGCGACCTAAAAATAATTTGTGTGTAGAACTTTTATATATGTGTTCTTAGCGACTTAAAAGCCAATGCTGGAAAATAAATTACAATGAAAAAAAATTAAAACTAGCTCCAAAATTAAGTTTTAAAATTCAAATTTTGGTTGTGGCTTATAAGCTGAAAATAAACTAGTGTTCAGTTGATCAGATAATTTTGAAGGAGGGATCATAAAAGGTCTCATCAAACCTATGTTTGGAACAGTGTGAATCACTTATTTGTCTTTTATTTATTAATTAATTAGGTAGTTTTCATAATGCACAATAAGGTTACTGATGTAGACTAATATTTAGTGCTGATGTTTACAGGCTGTGGTTATCCCCTTTCAACTCAATTGAACTAGAAGCATCCCTTGATCAAGATTTGTAGTTGTTTCTCTGATAATGTACTACTGAGTGAAACTACTTTATCAGGTACCCCTCAGACCCCCTACGTTTCCCTGTGTTTCTCTGTGCGCACGTGCCATGTCTAAGCTCTGTGTATACTGTAGCATCCAATTCTTCCGAATGGATACACCAGTCGATATAAAACACGGGCACTCCTGTTCACGTGAAAATGCATTTTATGCTTATTTATTCATATTTCTGTTCTTGGGCGACTATGACGTATTAGAACCTGATACTTGTTTTCTTGAGGTTTCACATCACATCAACATTTAAGCTATCTGAAAAATCTTATGTTCCTATGGTCTTAGATTGGACTATTTGCTGAAAGAAATCATAATTCATAAAGATAGTTTTTCAGGAAGCCACGAGTACAGGCATACTCTGCCCTAACCCAAACCCAAAGTATGGTGTTTTATCTTCAGTTACTGATTTACTACATATTATGTATGACATGTTCAGAGAAAACCAATGTGCACAGCAATGAGGAAAGCAAGGGAGAAACAACTGGTGTTGGGGAACTGCTTGGTAATACTAAAAAGTCCCACTGCAATTGTTGAGAAAAATGTGTTCTTTTCTTCAATCTGAATAAACTCGATCAGCGTCCTTTCACCCAGCGAAAAAATAAGTACTCTGTTAATCAGCAAGAATATCTAATATGTGTCTTGAGATATCGTGAAAAGAAAAATCCCGCTATCACTCTGTCTAACCTGCTGGGTTCCATGTTAGTTAGTTGTCGGAGTAAAAATTGTCAGGGGTATAGATACTAAGGGGTATTTTGGGGATTTTCCTATCTCTCTTGTACAGCATATATTTGCCCTTTTGGACCTAGGTCAATGCAATAGTTGAATCCCCAATTTCATTTTTCCACTCTAGAATTAGCAAAAATAGCCGCACGGTTACTTCTGTTAACATCATATATTATTGTAGTAAAATTACCTTTTTTTCCCTTCCGTATGGACCAGCGTGTTGCTATTTTTAGCCTTCTCAGTATACCTAGAGCCTATATAGGAAATGTCCGATTTATACTTTCAGGCTTTCAGCTACGTTTCGGAGAAGGAATTCTCAAACACAACTGCTAACTACAGATAATTCTTTATTGCTCCTTGGTTTAGACTTTAAAGCTGCAGTAGATCTTAAATAATCGTGGTAGGAAAAGGCTCGAGGAAAGTACGGGAATAATTTTGGGTTTGAAAATCTGAATAATTACGTAAGCTGTACCTGTACAATCCCATGTATCAACGACCCATTTTGTCATACAGGAGTACATTTCTTTTTCCTTTTTTTTTTCCTGAGACGGCATGCAACATACAGCGAGTTACATGATTATATACAGTAGCAGCTAGAATAGATGCAAGCAATAGCAAACCAGACCGGAGCAGTATATACATATGTTCCTAAATATTGGTCCTATTCTTTGTGATTTTAACGTGAACTCATGTTTCCTTGATATGAAGTAAATAAAATGAGATTCGTAACTGTAATTCTACTAAGCAACTCATGTTCACATCACATCACTCATATTTCATTTATTCAGAACACCCCCAACATGTAAGCAACTACCTAAGCAAAGCAGAAGCAGCTGCCGATCGAAGACGCTGTGTAGAATGCAGCCAAGGGAAGAGAAAAGACGCATACAAGTGCGTACTACCACAGTCCACAGCTAGCAGCAGCGAGTGCATGCAGAATGGCAACATCACGAGGAAGAGAGGACATTCTTGAATCTCCATGCTAGAGTCATCCATATAACATAGTCTGTTTTATTCTGGGCTCTGTGGCTTACTATATACTCAATATACTATACAAAATTCACCTCCAAACGAACTGCGCAGCTCTGCGACGCAAACACACTAGCAATTCAGCGCAGCAAACTCATCAAAATAGTTCATATTTAACAGCCCGATGTTTAGGGCAGAAACAGCCAAGTCTCACCCCGTCCCAATGCGCAGAGCATTTGATCCCCAGTTCCCCACCAGCCCACCTCACAACACAGTACACAAACTACACGAGATACACCGCAGGCAAAATACTACTACTAAACTGGAGGAGGATAAAATGGCGAGGCGGGAGAGGGGGCGGATGCCATACCGGTGGAGAAAGCCCTGGGGAACGAGGAGATCCGGAGGTAGGAGACGGCGCGGCAAGCCCAGAGCGCCCTGGCGGCTGTTCCACCGCCGATCTTTTCTCGAGTGGACCAACCCCGCCGCCCTCACCGCCGAGTCCTGAAAGAGAAAGGAAAAGGAATACGTACCTCAAACTTTACGGCGAGTTTATGGCGAGTTTATTTGATATCCTTTTTCAATATTAGAATTTTTCACATCTTAACTATATAAAACCATATAATTTAAACTCTACAGTAATATACAGTAATATAGATACTCGGTTTCACTGACGCGATATCTATTACTCGGTTTCACTGACGCGATATCCTAATCAGTAAAAAAAAGCATGTGGGACCTACATGTTAGTGAGAAGAACACCTCATCTCACATGCTCACCCACTTCCCGATAGAACCCACATAATTTTTTTATTTTTTTCTGACTAGGATACCACATCAACGAAACCGGACATCTATACTGCTATGGGACCTATTGCACGGTTTGTATAGTTTAGGGATGGAGATTTCTAGTGTTGAGGATAAGGGATATTAAAAAAACTTGGTATAAAGTTAAGGGATGGCAGGTGAACTTATTCCAAAGGAAAATAATGGGCTTACTCGTAATGGGCTTTTGTAGTGGGTTGTACTTCAGGCCCATATTAACTTGGCCTTAACTGAGTATTGCTAGTTTGCCACTGACATGTTGAAGAGTTGCTCTCCTCTTTCTCAGAGAGTATTCTGATCCCTCGAACAGATTGTTTATTTGCTTGCTTAAAATTATCTAAACTAGTTAGGTAGCATGCGTAATTGTGTGACTAGCACTTACAAAATTACCTATTTTTAAATATGATTTTACTTAATTTTTATTAAATATTCATCTTGTTGTTTTAGGACTTTAAAAGACCGAACCTTATCATCCCCGTATTTATTTTTTATATATTTTTTAAAAGTCACACCAATCATTACCCCTTACTCCATCATCATCACTCCTTTATTTACTTACTTGACTTAACACGGCTACTATTCATTCTTCTTAAAAACTTTAAAAATTGGACATTAGACCTTTTGGTTTCTAGAGTATATTGTCCTATTAGGTTTCGTTTTTATAATTTTTAGAGGTCCCGTTAGATACTGTCATTGTACTCCTCTACAGTCCACCCGTTGTCTCCCCTCTTTATTGTCATTGAGATTTTTAAAAAAATGATTATCGTTAGGGTTCATTTTGTACTTTCTAGAAGTCACGCCAACCATCAAAACTGTGCCCCTTAACAGCATGCCCGCTATCTCTACTCTTAATTGTTATTGAGATTCTAAAAATCGAATCAAATCATTTTGGGGGTTTCGTTTATAGTTCTAGATGTCCTATCAATCACCACCTCTTACTCTTTTACAACCTAGTTGCTCATTCCCTCCTCATTGTCATTTGCTATCATCGTATTCTCGATGGACTATTCTTTGAAAATTCAACATTTTCATTCTGATTTTTTGTTATCATAAATCTTATTCCTACTTGAACTCTTATTTTTATTTTTCTAATTTTTGGAACTTATTTTATTTTTTATGTTAACCTCGTATTGTATTCTACATGTTTTGTTCTTTCAATAATATTTATTTATTTCGAATTTTGTTTATTTCAAAATTATGTACCTACTTGAACTCTCATTTTTATTTTTATAATTTCAGAATTTATTTTATTTTTATTCCAAAGTTTAATTAAACTCGTGTTGCCTTTTTGATGATTTATTTTCAATATTCTTTATTTTTTTCGAATTTTAGTTATTTTGAAATTGCATTCCCACTTGAACTCTCTCTTTCTTTCTTTTTCTAATTTCATATTTTATTTTATTTTCTTGTTTAGAATTTTAATTAATATTCTATTGGGTTCTTATCGGACTCTTCTTCCACTATTGCTTATTTTTAATTCTAAATTTTAGTTATTTTTAAATTGTATTTCTACTTGACTCTCCTTTAATTAATTTTTTATTTAGTTCTTACATAAACTATTCTTCCAATGTTGCTTATTTTAATTATGATTTTCAGTTATTTTTAAATTTTTATTTCTACTTGGACTATCCTTTAATTCATTTCGTATTAGGTTCTTATATGAACTTTTCTTCCAATATTGCTTATTTTTAATTCCAAAATTTAGTTATTTTAAAATTTTATTCCTACTTGGACTCTCCGTTTCTTTTTCTCAGATTAATGTGGAAATTTCTAATTTCCATAGCGAATGTGATGCTTTTATTTCAAAGTTGTTTTAATAATATAATAGATAATTATGAAATTTTTTTATAACGCTTATACGCAAATATATATAACTGTAAACTCTTAAGTCCAAACTCAACTTACATGTCGAGATTCGGAAAGGAGACAAATTCAGCATATGATTAGTGGCGTATTATTCACATTTGAATTTATCGTTTTGTTTCTCGATATGTAGGTCAAGTTTGAACTTGATTTTTGGTGGATTGATAGATATTACTATATTACTAAAAAATTGCTCGTGCTTTGCAATAGAAAAAAATTAAAATGATAATTATTGGGGTTCAATTTACGTGATCAACATATTCTTCACATAGACCTGCTTCCACATTAGTTAATATTTTTAGTACTGTAGAAAAAACTCACCTTTAACTTGTGCAGGGAAATATAATGAACCTAAACCCATCTTCATTAACCAAATTCTATTTGGATTTGTAGCCAAATTTGGTGGGAGGAGTTTAACATTTTTCCTAGCGGTACAATAATAATAATATGAGTCGCAATTGGAAGCTGCTCATCAAATCCTAGAGTTAAGAGCAAATATTTATCTTACAGTAAATGATGTTTTCATATTTGGGCTGAAAACAAATGTGTAAACAACTCTAAAATAGGAGTTATGTACCAAAAAATTAAAAGGAAAAAATGCATTTGAAGTTTTCAACTTACAAACTAAGTAATGGAAATGCATTCCGTATTTGTATTTAAAAATATAATATAGTTGAAACAGAACTGATGATGTACTGGTGTGTGATTAAAAACATTCGAAACAGATTCGGACTTAAAAAAATTGGTAAGTTAGATTCGTAGATATGGGCCTGTGTGGGTTGGAGTGCAAGGACTGCCAAATTTTGTTTTGACTAGAAAGATACCCGTGCGTTGCAACAGAAAAAACTAATGTTATGATAATAATCTATCTACAAGGTAATAGAAAAAAATAATTAATTTTCACATTAATTAGATTAAAATAAAAAAATAAGGATAAATCATTGTAGATAAGGACTCATTTATTTTATTTTTTAAAAAAAATCATGTTATATATGTGTATAGTCCAATCGAACACCTGCATAGAATGTTTTTTTCCAAGGAAAAATTACCTAAGATGAATAGAATAATCTCTCTATATAAATAATACAAATTTTTATTTTTTGTCTTGAATACAATTTAGAAAAAGAAATGAAATTTGAAATTAAAAAATAAGGAATATTGAAAGATGAGTTTAGAGTCCATTTACAAATAAAATTTTTAAATAACAAAAATCATAAAATAAATTATATTGGATGAGGAGTGTAGAGTGTTCTAAAAAAAGGCTAGAGTGCATATAGGAATACAATTTAGAAAAAAATTGAAATTCTAAATAAAAAAGAAAATTGAAAGGAGAGTTTAGAGTTAATATGGAAATAAAATTAGAAATAATGAAAATAAATCCATATCATGAGAAACATCTAGCAAAATTTCTCATTGGTTCAATTTAGATAGAATTAAATTAATAAGCAGTCATAAACAATTTAAATGGTATTAATGTTATTTTCGATAATAGAAAAATACTTAAAATAAGAAAAAACTGATTTAAGCCCGGGCCCAATAACGCGGTCCAATACCCGGCCTTCTTTTGTGCTTCGTATGCGCGGCCCATGGGATGGCCCAATAGCGTCGCGGCCTGAAACGGTGTTAGCCCAACGCGGGAGAAGCCAGGACCGTTCGATCTGATGGATGGTCCCGATTGACCCCAATCTAGATAAATACCTCAAACCCTAACCCTAACCTAAAAAACTTTTCCCTCGATCCCCTTACTCTCTCTCTCTCTGGAAAAGCGACGGCGGTGGCAGCGCCCTTCCCTACTGAGCAATAGCGGCGGTGCCCCTTCCCCCCGCGAGCAACAGTGGCGGCGTCCTTCCCCCCGCGAGCAGCGGTGGTAGCAGCACCCTGCCCTCCTGCAAGCGGCTGCGGTGGCACCCTCCCCCACCGCGAATGGCGGTTGCAGCGGCGCCCTGCCCTCCCGCAAGCGGTGACGGCGGCACCCTACCCCATCGCGAGCGGTTGCGGCGGTGGCGGTGCTGCTCCCTCTCCCCACCGGTGGCACCTCTGTCCCTCCCCTCTCCTCTCCCCGTTGGCGACGCCGCTCCCTCTCCCCTCCGCCCACCAGCATCACCGCTCCCCTCCCTCTCTCTTCCACCATCGGCTCTTTCCCACCTCGTCGGGCAGTGTCGCCGCCCTGCTGCTCGCCAGATCTGGCGGGTTGGCGGCTCTCCAACAGCACGACGGCTCAACATCTGGCTCCTCCCTCTCCCTCTCGGCATCCAGCGCAGCGGCAGGTTGGCAGTTCCTCGGCGGCGCGGCGGATCCCCGACGAGGAGCAGCGCGCGGTGGCCTCCCGGTCGCCCCTTCCTCTCCTCTCATAATCTCTTGAGTTAATATTTTGGATTTTTTTGATGATTTCGATTTGGATTTGGACTGGGATTTTGCTTTTGGTTTGGATTGTGATGAATTGAGATTTGTAGGGGAGGTGTACGCGATGTGGTCGACGGATCAAAACGGACGAAAATCCTGTACTGGAATCCTTACATATTTTTTAATTAGGTATAGATATAGACTAGAAAAATTGCTCGTGCGTTGCAACGGGGACAAAAGACAAGAAAATTGAAAAAAATGACATTATGTAATTAATTTAAATATAATTTTTTCAGAATAAAGTAGGTAGGTGTAGAATTAAATTAATTTATAAGTAAAGTAAAGGAAGTGTGAGAAATAAAATTACATGGCTGGATTTAATTTTTGTTAAATTATCCATGATTAATTACACTATTTGAAATTTTCTCGGAATTTTCATAGGTTAATTGCTAATTTTAATAATACAACCACCATTTCAATATTTATTTAAATAAAAGTCTATACAAAAACCCTTTTTTTCTTTTGGGCCACGTTCGGCCCAACAAGCTCAACCTGCAGTCCAGCGAGTAACAGAAAGTTTAATTTAATTCCCCTCCCAGCCTCTCTCCTCCGCCTCAGCCCGCAAGCGCACATTTACCTAGAAAAAACCGAAAGTCCAATTGACCTCCCTGATGGATGAAAAAAGTCTACTTTACCTCCCCACATGGCCCACTTTACTCCCTTCTCTCCTCCACCTTAGGCCGCAAGCGCATATTCGGCCCGAAAAAACCGAAAGTCTAATTTTTCTCCCTGACGGACGACGGAAACGTTTTCAATTTTTTAAAGTAGTAGAGATTAGGGGTATATATATTATAGATATAAATACATTGCCAATTGTTTTTAGAAGAAAAAGATACACGAGAAGATATTCTCGAGAGATTAGAATCCACTCCCCCTCTCTCTTTTCCTTTTTTTTTTGAGCATTGGTCCAGAATTATGGGTCATTTCGGTACGAAAACATAAAAATATCTGAAAGTTTCATTAAGTGGTTAGGTCGTCATTATCGTCCTACTGAAATTATTGCGTACTGGAACCCAATGTGATTAGTCAATAACAGCTCATTGCCACTATCAATATGTGAGTACATTTTTCGATCTATTTCAGGTACAGCGTACATGATCAACTTCGCATCTTGATTGATTGATGCTAATTTTAACCCAAAATACGCCCAGCAAGAGAACAGAAAGGAAATCAAAATAAACGAGCTGGAAGCCTGGAACATCCAATGAACTGCAGGAATATTTCCTCGAGAAAACACGAAATTACTACAACAATCAGCGTCGAGAAGCAGCAAAATTCTCATACTAATTTCACAGTAAACCACACATTGAAATCAACGGCAATATTGTAGTACTGCAGAATTATCAGCAGCTGGAGATCGATCGAAGACGCTGTGCAATCAAGGACAGTCCACAGAGACGGATACGAGTGCGTACATCATACTACAGCTAAGCTGAGTGCATCGAGCCGCAGGACGGCAGCATCACGAGGGGGTGGGCGCGAGCGCGAGGGACCATACCTAGCTGCAAGCCTTGACGAGTCGACCTGATCTCCATGCATGGCGCTCGCAAGATTTTGTCTCACTTCTCCACTTCCCCTACCGAAATTGCCACTGATGATATACATATAGATGGATGAATTGATAGTTTGATACAATGCCAGAAGTATCGTTTGAGCATTTCTGGTCAGAAGATATTAGTTCTTGCTGGTGTGAGAGGTTGAAGCTGCCAGCATGATCTGGTCCATGAGTTGCACCGCTGAATTGAATTCAGCCAGGAGATGCTACTGCAGTTCTCTCGATCTGCATTTGTTGTTCTCTGAGCTATGTATGGATTTGATCGGTTTGAACTTTGAAGGCATCCATGTCTTTCATCGATCAGATCATGTTGCAGCTTCACTCTCTCACTACCAGCAAAACCATCTCATCGAGGCTCCAGTCTTCGATCACAGGTTCGTGATTGTCTTAAGGTAGGTTGCTGATATCATCTTGTTTTGTCATGCAATTTTTTCTCTGATCGATCGAGCTGTCCTGTAATTTTATTTTACTGTAACGCATCGGATATTCAGAATTTCAGATGCTGATTGCTCAGCAAGTCATCACTATAAGCTGACAAGCTATATGATGCAAGATTTTCTCGAACTTCTATGGAGAAAGGAGGTCAGTATTCTTTGTTTCCGTAACGATTAAATTATGCATTAGTTCTTCTCATTTTCTCTGAAACATGGTTTTCTTCTCTTCGTGTGCACTGGATGACTTGACACAGTATGATATATTGCTATCCAGCCTCACAACAGTTGATACCTTCTCAGTTGGAACTCTGAGCAATTTCCCCCAAAGTAATGCTCCAGGGACATTGTTAGTTCATTCTGAACTTGCTTCTGCAGTTCTACAATTGTACTGTTTTAGTGTTTCAGGCAACATCAGGACAGGAGCCATGAAATCCTTTCAGCTACATGTTGGAAGCGCAACTGCTGTCCTCGACAATGTGACAAATATTCTACAGAGGATGTGGTTTTCAGAAAAGAGAAAAAAAAGGATCTTGTATAATGTTTTTGTGTAAAAATAGCAGAAACAATTGGCTCTTGGTTCAGACATCATCATGTCATTTTCTTCTAAAACCTATGCAAAGCATTTGCCATTGGCCGCTTGAAATGGTTTTTGTTTTTTAGAGGAAGCATTGGCCATATGCATAACGCATGTGCTCCTACTCGATTCTAGCGAGTCCATAATCACACAGTGTGCTCTCATGTTCATCACCCGGAAAGCATCCTCTTTTCCCAAAATAATAATTAATAGTAAAATGACGCATTTCACATTGGATTAAGCCATTGCCATCAACCAGTTGAGAGGACATATCACATATGACATACGTAAGAGGTGTCATGTCTGAAGCCGTGAAACATGTGGCGTGAGCAGCTTTGAAGTGCAATAATACGTAGGAGTAGCGCATTTTTTGTTCCTTTTTATCAACGAAAACTTAATAGCAGTAGTACAGTCTAAGCATGAAGAGATGTCGGTGAACACATGGGCATGTAGCCTGGGGGACACAACTATAATATCGTCACAGATTAGCGTAACATATCTACATGTGCAAATGTGAACCTTTGCCTCCGAAAGGCCATGCAGCGTCCATGCTGCATTAACTCTGACAGCATATGATAAGATTCTTCTATTTGTGATTAGCAGCGACGCAGATCGTGCCAGGTTTCGGTCCCGTATCATGCACATTGGAAAAGCCTACTGCAGAAAACTAGTAGCAGAAAAGGTCTTCAGAAACAGCTAGCCATCCTCACGTAAAGTTCTTTTCACAAAGTTTAGCTTTGGATGATACATAGAATCTGAAAGCAACATACCAACGCCCAAAACCAAACTGGCAGCCCAGAAGCTTCACCTGAGAAGGCTTAAAACAGTATGCACAGTGACATTTGTCTCCATACACAACATGTACAGGTCTCATTTCATAACAGCAGAGCGATATTATAGCTAGTGTAAACTGCTGGCACTAGACTATGGAAAAATATAGTACACCATTATAGTTTGTTTATGCCGGGCACTTATCTCATATGCCGAGGACGCCAAAAGTTTATTATTATTCACTGCTCATCTAGCAAAACCTGAAGTGAAGCCTATTTCAAGTTCAAAGGTAGAAGACGACTGACTTCGCATTCTTACAAACTTACACCAAGGTCCAAACAAGAAGACCGCAAAAGGCTAGGGAAATGGCGTCATGCTTGCCACCAGCCTTATGCGTCATCAAGAGCAAGGACTCCTGGGAGGGTCTTGCCTTCCAACAGCTCCAAGCTCGCGCCACCTCCCGTTGAAATGTGGCTCATCTTGTCCGCCAACCCAGCCTTCTCGACAGCAGCAACAGAATCACCACCTCCAATGATCGTTGTAACATCTTTGGCGGTGATATCAGCCAATTTCTTGGCAATGGCCTGAATTGATTTAACTTCAAACATAATTAGCTTCAAACACAAAAACCTGCACTAATAAATCTGTTCAAAAACAGTACTCACATCAGTGCCAGCTGCGAATTTCTCGAACTCGAAAACTCCCATTGGCCCATTCCAGATGACAGTCTTGGTAGTGTCCAAAGTTTCACTGAAAGTCTTGATGGAATCTGGGCCAATATCAAGGCCCATCCAACCATCAGGGATGGCAGATGCTGGAACAGTCTGCATATGGTTTCATTGTCAGTTCTACAGGATAACTGCAGAATTGTAGTCGTAAGTACTCTCTGGTATTGTTTGTTTGCTGAATCCATTTACCAGGCAACTGGCCATACAGAAGGAGAATGTTGAATGCAGACATTTGCCATATGATGCAGTGAATTTAAGGCATGATTTATGAATGACTAGTTCAAAAGAACTTGCTATGGCAGCAAGTTCACATTTACAATGTTGTGCTACTGCTACATTAACGGTTCAATCTAACATTTTCATATATTCAACTATGATTACATGATGCAGTGAAATGAAATTCTTATGCAGTGTCATTCACGATGTAATGAACAAACCTTGCTCTCCGCATCAGCAGCAAACTTATCAGCTACTACAACATCAGTTGGAAGCAATAGGGAGACTCCCTTCGACTTGGCTTTCTCAATAAGCGAGGTGGCCAATTCGAGCTTGTCTTCCTCCACAAGAGATTTTCCAACAGCGTACCCCTGAGCCTTGTAAAATGTATAGATCATACCACCACCAAGTATGAGGATGTCAACCTTTGCCAAAAGGCTCTCAATCACCCCAATCTTCGTTGACACCTTGGATCCACCAACAATGGCAGCAAATGGTTTTTTGGGGTTGGCAACAGCTCCAACAAGATAGTCAAGTTCCTAGATTGGTGAGGACAGTTAGTACAAAATTATAAAAGGATAACATATTTAAAAAAATCTCAAGGAAAAACAGCTTGAATTCACTGAGGATACACTTTAAAAGACTATACAATTTGGTAAAAAGAATGTGATTAATTTCAACATAAGTCTTGCAACTTGTCACTCAACTACTGCTGCAAAGCCATCTGCTGCTTGCAACTTGAAGGAGTTTCATTGTTCTAACTGGAGTATATCAGTAAGAAACACCAAACCAAATTATGTTCACCTAACAGTTGATGTCAAAACAGTTTTCAGATGGTGAAAATCTTGAGCAATGCACAAAATAAGGAAACTTGTGCAATACCTTCTGCATGAGGAAACCAGCAACAGAAGGTCTCAAATACTTCGTAACTCCCTCTGTTGAAGCATGAGCTCTGTGTGCTGTGCCGAAGGCATCATTTACATAAAGGTCAGCAACAGATGCCAGCTTCTTGGCGAATTCAGGGTCATTTTTCTCTTCCTCCTTGTAGAACCGAACATTTTCTAGAAGCAGAACACCACCATCTGGTAAAGTGGCAGCCAATTTCTGAACTTCCTCACCGATGCAGTCATTGGCCATCACAACCTATGACAAGGACATCATCAAAACACGGAATATAAGATGGTCTTCCAGTTTGTAGTAAGCAGAATTGCAGAATAACAAATATGATTTATCCTTTTATAGCATACATCAACACCAAGAAGCTCAGACAAGCGTGGAACAAGAGGCTTCAAGCTGTACTTCGGGGTTACACCTTTTGGACGACCCTGAAAAGACAAAATTGATTGCATTACAACAGAGGACAAGAGGAAACAAAAAGGGGGGGCGAAAGAACATTATCCCAAGCATAGAAATACTGTTAGCTGCTGCCCTTTTTTGAACATACAATTCCAGTTTCATTCGCCATTTTCCAAATATATGGCATGAGGGGTTTTGAGGACTACTGCACTTTAAACATGTGGCTCTTTCTATAACCAAAATGTTACAGAGGTGGATTTTGCATTTGACTTACACAACATAGGAGAACCAAAGGTTAAAAAGAAACCGCGGTGCATTACAGTGATTTTGTAAAATGGAATTCTGCCTCTTGCAAGCAAGTGTTGGGCATTTATGGAAACCATGAATAAGTATTTGTATCAAAATTAAATATACATAATAACACCACAATTAAGTAACAAAGGACACATTCACGTAATAAAATCGCACGATAAATAAAAGATCACTCAAATATTCCTCTGGGAAATCATCCCTAACTGTAATCAGTCTTAAAAGTACCGTATTAAATTTATATTGATACCTTAACCCCCTATGGTAACCATGAATCTGCACATAGTTAGCACTTAAAAGTTCACTGTGAAGTGTGAACCTGTCATCCCTTTGATGAATCATAAAATTGATATTGTTTATATAGCATGTCACATCATCCAAAACGGACCACCAATCTCACATATCACAACCTCATGCTCAAAGCTTCAAACACACAAAACAACGTAGTATCCTCACCAGATGGCTGGCCAGGATGACCTTGGCGCCCTTCCCCATCAAGAACTTGATGGTGGGAACCGACGCGCGGATGCGGGTGTCGTCGGTGACCTTCTGGTTGTCATCCAGGGGCACGTTCAGATCGGCGCGGAGGAACACCTTCTTCCCCTTCAGATCCGACTCCGTCAGGGTGCCCACGCTCCTCTTCGCCGCCATTTTCTCTCGCGTCCCTGCACCGAATTCGACCCCGAAAACCTCACAACAATCCGCACAACAGCCTAGCAATCCATAGATTGGAGCGATCAGGGGAGATGAGCAAGATTTACCTAGAAAGAAATGGATCGAATCGGTGGCAAGTTCGTCGCCGCTCGCGAGGTAAGGGGGTAAAGGAGAGTTTGGATACGAGAGGCACGGGAAGGTGCTGAGCTTTTCTTTATAGCGTCGTTGCCTGCCGTCGTGCCACCTGTCAGGATCCTTGAAACGTGTGCCAGTGGCAGATTAACGGTTGTTCACTGACATGTGGGCCCGGACAAAATGTGGCTCCCACTGCACGTCAAGGTTTTGGAACTTTCGGGGTTTACGCTTTCGGCGCCGTGGGTTTTGGATGAAAGGATTGTTCTGGTAGGCGTATGGACGGCTCAGATTGTACTAGAATTCTGAACAGATTATACTCCTATTATAACGGACTGACCATAGAATAGGACGTGCCTTTGGAGTAACAATCATACCATCTCTAATTTAAACCATATCATCTCTTTATTAATTAAAAAATAATAAGTACAAGATATCATATCTAATACATAAACCTCAATATTAGTTTACTCGTATATCATCTTATTTTCCCTGTAGATTGTGTGAAGGTTACCCATTGCATAAGGGGTGGCTCTTCTTATTCCTAACTTCTCTCATTCATCTTATCACATAATCCTATGTGATAAATTTAAGGGCAGCATATAGGAGCTTATAGTACTTGCCCTAAGAAACTAATTATCCATCAGACTAGGATATAGAAGGGGAAACTGTTTCCATTCTGGACATCTTGATTTTACATGTTACTTGAATAGCTATAAAAAATTTGAAAAAAAAATGGTATGACAGGTTAGTATGAAATATGTCATCCACCAATATGCAAATTGAAATTCAATCTATACAAGTAGGAATAGAAATAATAAATTTGAATGTGATTAATGTGTACTATTCGTAGTTAAATTTGTTATTTTTTTCCACTTGTATACGTTGAATTGAATTTATATGTTTGTGGAATGACATATTTCATATTGATCTATCATAATATTTTTTTAAGAAATCGTTTATCATATGAAATATCATGACATCTTAAATAGGTAGATTTATTATTGTTTTCTTTTATAAAATCTCGAGCTCACAATACTCAACTCCTTTGTCCCAATGTGTTACATAACGGTTTGTACCTCGAATAAGAGTCGTGATGAGGTCATTCATAACATAGGGGTAATTATCCCTGAGAAGCTTGTAACCCTCCATTGCAACGACCGCGCGAAAAATCTGCGGTGTAGCCATGTCACACCTCAATCTGGCACCGCCGTACAACAGCACCTGACATCGCAAAACGAAACTGCGATATCAGTACTAGTCCAATGACATAGCACTGGTATCCACGGTGACAATTATGAATCATTGCAATCCTTAATTTAAATAGAGGAATTATTTACCTTGACTTAAGTTGCAGCTCTCGGGAGCACCCGAGAATGCAACAGACAACGCAGAAGAAGCAACACCAGAGGCAGAGGCAGCGGAAACCAACGAACTAACACCCAACACCACAGGCAACTAATCTTCACTTCAACTTCACCTTCAGAATTGGCAAAACTATATAGAGAGAGAGAGCAAGAGTGAGTACCTACGTACTCAGCAAGCCAGGGGAACTTAAGTGGTTAATGCAAGCTTCAAGGGAAGGTTGTTCATGTAGTAATCAATTTTATTTTCAAGTTTTGAATAATCTAAGTGTGTGCTTGTCCACAACCAGAGCGAGACAAGTCTTAGCTCAGTCGGGAGTGAGAAGTGACAAATTGATTTTCATGTTTGCGCAACTCCCAGAGTTGGCCTCAAAGCTGGTTTCCCAAACCAAATCAATTATCCAATCTTCCCGAGATATGTGGTCCCCAAACGACCAATTATTTCCAGGGACTCTTTGTCCCATTGTCTCCCTGACAACCACTTGTTTCCCAATCATCAGGATTCCCAAACCTTAACATCTCTTTTCAAAGTAGGGTAAATAAAAAACTATGCTAAGGAATCATCTCACATTCGCCTATGACCGTGGGCATGACTGTTCGAACAGTTTGTTAACCTCTGCAGAGGGGGTACACTTTACCCACACGACATTACTAACCCGGGTCACCTAGCCCGTGCAGAATAGCCACGTCTGGTGATTTTGAGGCTTTCACGACAAGGCATTTCCAAAACCGACATAGGGTCACCATATGCCAACAGGAGGGGTCATCCGGACTAACAACAAGTTAGGTCCCAGACCATACTGTGCTAGGAAGCCTAGGGGATCTCCCCGACACCACCCCGGCGAATCCACTTGTCCCTTAGCATCAAGGCTTCCCTGGCCTAGCTAGTTACTCAGCCAGGGGTATCCCACTTCACCCATGTGGTCGCACTTGCTATATGCTCGGATGTAATTCCCAAGGAATCGGTCCTTAAGAGCGACCGCACAAGCATCCTGCCCAGGAATGGCCTTGTGTCGCGAGTTTTATTTTTAGAACTCATTTTTGTTTCACAAGGCACCGACCTAGGCGTTGGGTTTTTCAATCCTTTTGTAAACCAAGTTTTACCCAAGATGTTCTCAAATTTTAAGTTTGAGGACGACCATCAATACTCGTACAGAGTGCACGAATACCGAGGCGCAATGAAGGTGGTTACAAGGGAAATATGATATAACAATTAACAAGGAAAGGATCAAATGCAACAAGGTTAGGTAGGCCCACCGATCTGCCTTGCAGATTGGGCAAGCAGTTCAAGTGAAATCCTATCCATGCATAATATTTTGCAAACAATATAATTAAGTTCAATTATAGGCTCAAGATGTTCAAAGGTGTCTTGCCTTGCTCAGGGTCTTGATCTTCCCGAATTTTCGAGAAATCCGCGCTTGGTGAAAATGCGCTAACCGCATCTAGGCGCAAAAATCAAAAACCTAAACATAAGACCAAGAAAAAGATCCTATTTAGGCTAATAAATATTGCCATAAGACAGATCACAATTTTACGGAATTACTAGAAGTGGAACGGAGTTAATCGGAGTTACGGGTCAAGAGATATGATTTTTGGAAGTCTAATGCAATTTCTGGACAAAGGAAAAGATTTATGGAACAAGGAAAATTGATTTATTGAATTTTTTGGAATAGAATATTCTCTCGGATGTAGGTCCCACATGTCAATGGGCTAGAGCCAAGGGTGCACCATGGACTAGGTCTACGGGTCACTTGTTCGGGTGAGGGTGGAATTATGGACTTTGGTCGATGGGCTTCAAGGGATGGTGAGCCACGATTTATTAGGGGGGACCGGAAATGGACTTCCGGCTACGAGCTTGGAGCAATGCAGGCCTGGCGGGATGGCTCTCGCGGGTGGGCGAGGCCAGAAAGGAGTAGGCCGATGCGGGAGATCAAAGGAGGTAGGCCGCGGCCCATCTGGTTGGCCCGCAGGAGAGGCCGATCCGTGCTAGGCCAGAGAGGCAACGCGGCCCAGTGCGATGATGCAGCTCACCAGGCCGGCACGCTCGGGAGGTCGGGTGGGGCATTAACTGGTCGCGGCTTGACCCGGTCAAGCCTAGGTGGTGTCCACGTGGACAACCACGCTGGCAAGCCGAGAGAGGAGACAGGGACACGAGCCAGAGATCGGACGGCCGATGGCGTGCGGGGAGTTCCGGCGAATTAGAGCGGGCGGCAAGCACCGGTGGCGAGAGGAGGGCATGGGAGTCGGTTCAATGGCTCGGATGCACCGGGAGGAGAATGATGGCGGAGATGGAGCTCGCCGACGCGGCCGCGCGCGAGGAGTGAGATGCGGCTCGCATGTTAGGTTCGGTCAAACCGCATCGCTAATGCAACGAACACGCGACCGGCGTGGGACCCAAAGGTCACCGCGCTTTGGCTTGCGGCAGCGTTGTGCTGCGTGGAAGGCACGGCACGGGGGTTGAGAGGAGGGGGGCGGCCACGGCAATGCAAGACGGCACGGCGGCGGTGGAAACAGAGCGATGGCGAGGAGAAGGGAGGCCGGTGGTGGTGCGCGGCTGCGCTCGGCAGCGGCGCGAGACCAGGTACGATGGCGGCGGTTGCGGAAATAGAGCAACGGCGAGCTACGCGAAAGCGGGTGCGACGGAAAAAAAAGGGAGCTGCGGAGCTCACCGACGGGAGGGAACGACGTTGGTGGCGAAGAAGGGAAGGGGAGGCCGGCAAAGGGCGACGACCGGTTTTCGGGCAGGAGGTGCCGGGTCTGGTGGAGGATGGGGTTCGCGGCGGCGGCGAACGGACGTAGGTAGCACGGTGGAGTAATGGCGAGGCAGGAAAGGCGGCGAGCTCGTCGAGCAAGGGCTCAGCGAGAGGTGGGGTGGCTTTAAAGGGGGAATCTCCGGGTGGCGAAAAGGGGAGGAGGAGACGGAAGGGTGTCCCTGGGTTTATGTAGGGGTGGAGGACGAAAGGAAGGTGGCCATGTCGGTTTTGGCGGTGGGATGGAGGCGAGCTCGGCTGGCAACCAAGGTGGGAGGTTTACGTGGGTGACGTGAAAATGATGGATGGCGCGGACGCGTTGGGCGGTGGAGGACGGTGGATTGAGCGACCAAAATCGATTTGCGAGCGCGGAAGGAGCAACAACATAGTCAAGGTGGGGTGGCGAGGTGCAGAGGCGGTGTCATCGCGGCTCTGCATCCGCTGTGCAACAAACCATGCGGCGGAGGCGGGGATGCAATTGGTCGAGAGAAAAAGGGAAAAAGAGGGGGAGAAAGGGGAAGTTGTCCTTTGCTTCTTTGGGGAAAGAGAGACAGAGAGGTGAGGCGATGCCTCCCCGATTTGGAGCCTTGCAGCGTGGTACGGCTGACGGCAGCGGTGATGACAAAAAGTGGCCGAGGGATTTGGAGCCGAGCGGGGAGACAAGGCTTGGCATGGTGACGTCGGCGTCCTCCCGATCGGCCACGCGCGGACGCGGGCAGGAACGGCGAGCGGCGCGGTGGCAAAAAGGGGCACAATGGCGGTGGCAGCCAGTGAGAGAGAGAACGAGCGAGAGGAGAGAGTGAGAGAGAGAGAGAGAGAGATCTCTCTATACCTGGCCAAATGGGCGGCCCGGCCCAGCACGGCACGGGCACGCCACCGGCACGACCCGCTAGGGCACGGCTCGTTAGGCACGGAATCTCTAGCAGGCTGTGCCATGTCGGCCCACATGCCGTGTCCCCGGCCAAGGCACGGCCTAAGTGGAAGTCGTGCCGTGCTATGCCGGCACGGGCCCGTGAATGGTAAATGGGCCGTGGACGGTACGGTCGGTCCAGGAAGCGAAATGGCGCGCGGGCCGTCAACTGGGAGTGATGCGATGTAGACTTGCGGAGGCGGCTGGTGGGCTGTGAGGGATGCGATGCAGAATTTCCATGGC
This sequence comes from Oryza punctata, assembly GCA_000573905.2. Lineage (NCBI taxonomy): Eukaryota > Viridiplantae > Streptophyta > Magnoliopsida > Poales > Poaceae > Oryza > Oryza punctata. The sequence continues at coordinate 34,484,398 of CM002493.2, forward strand.
CCTAGAATTAGCAGATGCATTATCCATTGTTACAACAAAGATTTTATTTACAAGGCTATACTCATTAATAACCTCTCGAATCTCTCTGCTATATTTTTAACCAGTATGTGCAACATCAATTAACCTTAGCCCAATAACTCTTTTTTGCATTTGCTAGTCATCATTAATAAAATGTACAACTACACTAAGGTAATCCTCTTTAGACCTACTACTCCAAATGTCTGAGGTGACACTAACAGAAAATGTGCATGTACTAAATAATTCCTTCAGTGATTCACAACCTTTGTCATAGTAATTTTTCAAATCACGGGTTGTGGTTTGTCTACTAACAGCTTGAAACCTAGGATTATGAGAAGTTTTGATGTAGTTTTCAAATTCAGCACTCTCACCAAAGTTCAAAGGTAAATCTTGTCTAGCAATTAAACGGACAAGAGATTCTCGAGCTACCATAGGATTGTACTCCCATGTACGGTAGTACCATCAGGATTTAGTAGTAGTTGCTGCTATCGTGGTTGAATTCCTTGCTTCTTTGCACAAGCCTCAGCATGTCTCTTTAAGTGTCCTGTTCCACCAGTTGATTTTGCAGATAACTTATTTTTGCATATTCTACATCTCGCAAATGTTACATGCGTTCCGTCAGGGCCTGTCACGGCCACCTTATCAAAATGTTGCCAAACGCCGGAAGTTATTGATCTCTTTGAGCCAGTGTACGTCGATGCACTCCCGCTCACAGTGCCGGATCCTTCTGAACCGGCCGTTACCTCTTCCACAACTAGTGGTGTTGGAGTCGATCCGGTGATATCATACTCACTAGTTAGGAATGACCCTGACAGGTAATTAGTGTCAAAATCACCTAACGTGAATGATGGAAGGTTCGGATCGTCCATTCTAAAATGTGAATACAATATAAACAAATTTCAGAATATTTATTCACATAAACATAAAATACAAATAATACATAAATATGAATATATGCCGTAATTCTTTCTTACCACCTTGGCTTTACACCTCTGGTATGCACTATTTTTGAGTCACAAAATCAAACTATCACACAAAAGAGCACACAAGAGAGCAGAAAATGGAAGGTTTAGATGATTCAGAATGCTGGGGGTGGGTGCCCTATTTATACAAAGAAATTTCATATTTTTCCGGATTTTTTTGGTATTTTTTTATTTTTTTCACACTCCAACGGCTACTTTTCAAAAATAACTGTTGAACTAGCCGTTGCGGGACACGTGGCGCTCTCCGATTCACCCACTGACCCGCTGTACGCTCCCGACCTACCGCGTCGCCATGCGGCACGCGCCGGCTGGATGCTTGGCGCCTCCTGCTCGGAGCCGCGGCCGTGCACCCTGGCCGTGCCATGGGCCGTGCCGTGCCAGCCTGCTACATGATCCGTGTCGTGTTGTGCCGGCCCACGGGCTCAGGCGTCGACCCAGGCACGACACGAGTTAATGGGCCGTGCCGGCACGACCCACAGGCCGCTGTGCCGTGCCGGGCCTAGGCCGTGCACAGTACTGTCGTGCTCGGGCTGGGCCGGCTTGGCACCGCCCATTTGGCCAGGTATAGATCTCTCTCGCCACGTGCGTGCGACGCACGTGCCTAGGGCACGGGCCGACGGGGAGAAGCGGGCCGAGCGCGTGTGGGGCCCACAGGGAGGGGAGGGCGCGAGAGGGAGACGGGCCGGCCGAGAGAGGGGCGGCCACGTGGGGGAGAGAGAAGAAGGGGAAAAGAGAAAGAAAAGAGTCCGGGCAAGAGAATGGGCCGAGCAAGGTTTTCGGCCCATGGGACTTTGAGGGAGGTAAAAGTAGACTTTTTCCAGAAAATTTATTGAAGGAATATTTTGTGTGTTTGAGTTGGGATTTGAATTCAAATTGGATGTTTGGACTCAACAAAATAGAGAGCCAAGGAAGGAAGATCAATTAGAAACTTGGTATTTTCGGAACGGGTTTGTATTCAGGGACTGGTAGAATTATTTGGGGAGAAAATTCAAGGAGAAGGAATTCAATCCTGAAATTTGTGGTTTAAACAATGGAATTGAATTTGGATTTGTATTTGGGAGTTGGAAGGCTATTCAAACAGGGAATTCAAAGGTGGGTAGATAGAGAGATAGATGGTGGAACTTGAGAGTCGTAGTTTGAATTTGGGAGTTGGTTTGAAGGAGACAAGGGGAGAGTTTAGGTCTCGGGGGTGAATCGTTATATTTAGTTAGGGTTTTAAGGAGATTTGATTGGATTTATATTTTGGAGTTTGAACAAATATTCGGGAAGGGATTCAAAAGGGAAGACAATATTCGGAAATGAATCAAAAGGGAGATATATGGTTAGAGAAGGAGAGGGTGTAACTCGAGGGTTTGAATTTGGATTCAGGAAGTGATTTTAGGGGTGTCTATTTGGTAGTGAGGAATTTGAGATGACTTGAACGTCGGTCAAATCTTCGGAGGGATTATTGAATTTGAGCAATTTCGAGAGAAATGGTGACTGAGATTTTAGAGACAAATTCGAATACGAATAGTCGAATCTCGAGAATTGTTTCAGTGAGAAAAGGTTAGGATTTAACGAGGTGGATGCTTGGTCTAGGTTGGAATCAAGAATTCAATGAAATTTGTGGTTAGGGTTTCAGGAGCAAAATCCAAAAACAGGGATTCGAATTTGCCGAACTTAAGATTTGCAATCATGGGAGCTTAGCAAGGAGTAACCGGAGATGATTTGAGCGTGGACTCAAATCTTGGAGAACAACTAGGCTGGAATTATTTGAAGGTGTAAATTCTCGGTTGAGGTTTTAGAAGGGAGATTTTGAGCAGGCGATTTGGCATTAGGTAGTTGAGACAAAGGAGGGATTTAAACTGATATCTATGGCACAACTTAGACTCAACACTCAAAGATGGAAATTTTCATATATAGGATTTTCGTAAGTTAGCTTTTTAAAGCCACGTGAAAATCGGGGCGTTACAAGCCACCATGAACTCGATGCAGCCGGCCTTGAGCTTGGTACATCCATGGCGCTCCGCTAGAGCTAGCGTCGTCGCAACGGTGTCCACGCTAACGCTATCGTGCACCTTCTGCACAAATCAGCTTCAGCCTCTCCATGCCGTACCGATCCGCAACTTCGAGAAGATGATGAGCCATTGTCTGGGCCTCGTCGTCATCAGTATGCTCCGACAACGTGTCTGTGTAGATGAAGTGGAGCAAGGCCTTGAAGACCTCGGCCTCCATGTCCTTCATGTCTCCGAACAGCTTAGCCATGAACACAGGTGACCTCGCGGCGAGCACGTACCTGTGCACCGTGACAGGCTCGCCGGAGTCGAGGAACGTGATGTCCGTGCCCTTCTTGCTCGTCAACATCTCGCCGAAGTGCCTCACCCCACCTCTCCTTATCCCTTCACCTCTCACTCCCTCACCTAACCTCCACCCCATCCCCTCTCTTCCTCTCCCAGATCCAGACGAAGGGAGCCGCCGGCAGTGGCGGCCATCCCAGGAGGCGGCAATGGCCACCGCAAGTGGCGTGCTCCCCTCCCCTCCCTCCAAGATCCGACCAGAGGAGGGGAGCTGGCGGCGGCGGTGATAGCACTCTCCCCTCCCCTCCCTCCATAATCATCTAATGTTTATTGTAATTTTATTTTTTCCCCGATAGCGCACAGTTAGTTTATATATAATAAATATTTTTTAAAAAAACTAGCTGGGTGGCCCGCACAATTGCGCGGCTAGCACCCATACAAACTTATTTATTTTTTACATATGATTTTAATTAAAATTTGTTCAATATCTATTTCGTTGTCTTAGGATTTTCAAAACCGAACTTTATCGTCCGCATGTTTTTAATTTTATAGTTTCTAAAAGTCGCGTCGGTCGCTACCCCTTACTCATTTGTCAGAGCTTTCTTTGCTTGTCGATCAATCACTATTTCTATTCATCTTCCATGAAACTTTTAAAAATTAGACTTTTTAGTTTTTAAAGTTCATTGTCTTGTTGGGTTTTGTTTTTATAAATTTTTTAAAGTTCCATCAAACACCGCCACTATGGTCCTCTACGTCCCCTCCGCTGCCTCCTCTCTTTATTCTTTTTCTAATATTTCTTATTTTTAAATTTCAAATTTAGTTTTTTCTAAGTTGTATTTCTATATAGACTCTAAATACTACTTTTAATTTTCTTTTTTAATTCTGAATTTCAATTAGATCTAAATTGTATATTGTATTTCTATATGGACTCTAAACTTATCTTTCAATATTCCTTATTTTTAATTTTGAATTTCAGTTATTTCTAAATTTTATTCATATATGAACTATAGATTGTTTTTTTCAATATTCCTTAGTTATTTCTAAGTTCTATTTCTATATGGTATCTTACCTCTTCTTTTAATTTTCTTTTTTTTTATTCCGAATTTTAGTTAGCTCTAAATTTTATTCCTATATGAACTCTAGTCTCCTCTTCCAATATTCCTTATTTCTAATTCTGAATTTAAACTATTTTTAAATTATATTTCTATATAGACTATACCTTTTCTTTTTCTCCAATTAATGTGGGAATTTCTAGGCCGTGAGAGCAAACGTGGAATCGAACATAATTATCGTTTGGGTCATTTTTTACTTTTTAGAAGTCCCACTAAACTGTCAGCGGCTTTGCTACTGTACTCCTCTATGCGCGACCCGCCTGCTACCTCCTCTCTTTATTGTTATTGAGATTTTAAATATTAAACATGATTATCATTGGGGTTTATTTTTTACTTTCTAGAATCCCGCCAACCGTCGTGACTGTGCTGCTTAATGGCTTGTCCGTCGTTACTCCTCTTAATCGTCATTGGGATTCTATTTGGTGTTCTGTTTATATGTTTATAGTTTTTATATGTTCCATCAACTACCACTACTTTACTCTTACATGCTTATTGTTTTTCCTTCTTTATTGTCATTTGATATCGTTATGTTCTAGATGAATTATTCTTTTCGAAAAATCCATATTTTTCATTTTAATATTTTTATTTGTAAATTTTATTCCTACTTGCACTCTTATAATTATTTTTCCAATTTCGAAATTTATTTTATCTGTTATTCCGAGCTTTAAGTAATCTCATCATATGTTCTAGATGGTCTATTCTTTCAATAGTCTTTATTTTTTATTACGAATTTTAGTTATTTATAAATTGTATTTCTAGTTGAACTCTTATTTTTATTTTTCTATTTTCTAAATTTGTTTTATTTTTTATTTCGAATTCTAATTAATCCCGTGTTGTGATATACATGGATTAATTATTATTTTAATATTTCTTTTTTATTCTGAATTTTAGTTATTTCAAAATTGTATTCCTACTTGAACTCTTCTTCTTCTTTCCTAATTTCAGAAATTTATTTATTTTTTATTCCAAATTTCAATTAATCACGTATTGGGTTCTTATATGGACTCCTCTTTCAATATTGCTTATTTTTAATTCCGAATTTTAGTTATTTTTAAATTGTATTTCTACTTGGACTCTTCTTTTCTTTTTCTTCGATTAATGTGGGAATTTCTAATCTCTACAGTGAACGTGATGTTTTCTTTTCGATCTGTTTAAATGGGCCACTTCATGTCCATGCTGATATGACATGACTCGTTATAGCCTCTTGAGTTGTAATTGGACGGTTATGTCAGGACATAAGCCAACACTTCATGTTTCACCAGCCATGTCTAATAGCTTGTGCCATCATAGGCCTATGCTGTGCCGACCACGCGTTTTGGACGTCACTAAGAGCCTCACGTCGGGATGGAGACTCCGTGCATAATTAGGCACGGAGCCTCCATATAAACATTATTATATAGATAAGCTTTTCAAAAGATTGAAAAAGTTACTACATTATATATATATATATATATATATATATTATATGTATATATAGGGTACTACTAATCTACACCCCCCTCCTCCCCTCCCTCCTCCTCCCACCCCAGCGCCTTCTCCGCTTCGCTCCCCCCCAGCGCCCTTCCCTCCCCTCCCTCCTCCCCTCCTCCTTCTCCCCTCCCTCCTCCCCCCACCCCAGCGCCTTCTCCGCTTCGCTCCCCCCAGCGCCCTTCCCTCCCTCCTCCCCCCGCTTTTTTCCCCCCTCCCTCCTCCCCCCACCCCACCAGCGCCCTTCCCTCCCTCCTCCCCCCCACCCCAGCGCCTTCTCCGCTTCGCTCCCCCCCACCGCTTTTTCCCCCCTCCCTCCTCCCCCCACCCCACCAGCGCCCTTCCCTCCCTCCTCCCCCCCACCCCAGCGCCTTCTCCGCTTCGCTCCCCCCCAGCGCCCTTCCCTCCCATCCCTCCCCCCTCCTTCCCTCCCTCCTCCCCCCCACCCCAGCGCCTTCTCCGCTTTGCGCCTCAAATCTTATCTTGTTTTCTAAGTCGTTTGCACCATAATATTTATAACAAAAATGTTTAACGAAACTAGATCCATCATGGCTATTTTTTTACGTCGTTACTACAAAAAACAGTCGTGTTACTGCACATTGACCATTGTGTTACTACACCATTCCTGCGAGGCGAGAACTGAAAAGAGGTAAATCTCTATCTTTAAAGAGCAATATCTCTCACATCATATCTTGTTTTTCTAATACGTGCACAAAAGTATATGTGTTACTACAAGATAGGTGCATGTTACCACTTCCAAGTAGCTATGTTACTGCACGATAATTGTAGTGATGTATTATTTTTTAAAACTGTTTTCACCATGATGCTATAGTGTTACTGCATGGGAGGGTTAAATTTCAAAATGCATCTACGTACTCCCCTCCTCAAGAAACCATTCTTCCTTCCTCTTCTCAAGAAAACCGGTCTTCTTCCTCCAATATAGTGTTATTGCATGCATGTATATAACGTTACTGCACTTTTGATAGTAGTATTATGGTTAATTGCAGCAAATCAGGAATTGAAACAAAAATATATGGGTTCAAAGTCTCAGATGATAACCATATACTTCTTACTGCACAAAAGTAAAAGTGTTACTGCACGACAGATACACGTTACCACCTGACAGTTACACATTACCGCATGTTTATGCAGTAACACTATCTAAGAATTGCAGTAAACCACTTTTTTACTGTAGAACATATAGAGCGTTACTGCACCTTTGGCAGTAACATTGTGGTGAGATTGCAGTAAACTAGGAATCAAAAAAAATATAGGTTAAAAGTCTCACATGCTAAATATAATTGTTACCGCACAATTAAAGTGGAATTGTTACTACAGGTTTATGCAGTAACACTATTCAAGAATTGCAGTAAGACGCATTGTTACTACAAAACTTATGGTCTTTACTGCACACCTACAGTAACATCGTGATGGGATTGTAGTAAAACGCACAATAGATAGTAGTAACTAATGCTGTAATATTACTGCTTGTGGAGAGTCAAGATAAAAAAACCCAAGCTTCGAAACAATATCTCTTACATGATGTATGATTTTTTTAAACCGTTTGCACCATGTTGTTAGAAAAAAAATGCTTATCAAAAGTAGATCCGTCATGACTATATTTCAACTAAATTTGAATGTTGTTACTGCACGTAAGACATAGCGTTACTGCACGATAGTTGTCGTGTTACTGCACCATTCCGCAAGACGAGAGCTGAGAAGAGGTGGGTGGTGGGAGGAGTTGGTAGGCAGTTTGACCGGGTTTTGACCGACGTGGGGGTGCTTTGACTGAGGTGGGAGGTGGGTTTTAAACCCTTAGAAGGGAGGGGAGGTGGGTTTAGCCATTGGGAGGGAGGGGGTATAGAATATTCTATACCCGGGTGTAGAATAGTTTTTCTATATATATATATATATATATATATATATATATATAATAATAGTAATAATAATAAAAATAATAATATACAGGCACTATATTAAGTTTCTTAAAGGACAAATTTACTGTTTTTTTTTTCTACAGATCTTGAGCCCACAATACTCAACTCTATCTAGAAACGTTGTTCTATCCCGTACATGTTACAGAACGGTTAATTTGTACCTCAGAAAAACAGCCACTAGGAGGTCATTCAGAGCAGAGGGGCAGCTATCCATGAGAAGCTTGTAACCCTCCGTTGCAGCGACTGCGTGGAAATTCTCCTGAGAAGCCAAGATGAACTCGATGCACCTAGCCTTGAGCTTGGTACATCCATGGCGCTCCGCCAGAGCCAACGCCATCCCGGCGGTATGCACGCTAATGTGAGCGTGCATCTTCTCCGCGCAGATCAGCTTCAGCCTCTCTATGCCGTACCGATCCGCGGCTTCGAGAAGACCATAAGCCATTGTTTCAGCCTCGTCGTCGTCATCTTGCTCCGGCAACGTGTCGGTGTAGATGAAGTGGAGCATGGTCCTGAAGACCTCTGTCTCCATGTCCTTGATCTCGATGCACTGCGATTCTTTCTCCTTCATGTGCCCGAACAGCTCGGCCATGAATACCGGTGACCTCGCGGCGAGCACGCACCTGTGCGCCGCGACAGACTCGCCGGATACGAGGAACGTGATGTCCGCGCCATTCTTGCTCGTCAGCATCTCGCCGAGGTGCTTCTGAAGGTCGGAGAGAGGCGCCGGAACGCTAGTCGGCAGCGCCGCTGCCACCGCCGTAGCGTTCACCGGTGCTTCGAGCAGAACGGTGATCGCGCACTCGATCAGCAAGGAGTCGTCTGGTTGGACGAATCCGTGATCAGACGCATAGGTCCTCGACGTCAAGTACATATCCTTTGGTTGGCCATGGGAGAAGATGGATGTCATTGAGTTGGACGCGGATGACCCGGCGGTTTGCTTGTTCTGACCAACGACAAGGCGGCATCTGAACGTCGCCGACACGGTGCGGCGCTCGCCGTCGCTCGACAAGGTGAAGCGTAGCTTTATGTAGAAGCCGGAGTTGTTGTAGTGAGTGGCCTGTTAGGGTTCTTTGGATCGCCTAGGGTTTAGATCGGTAGGATATTCTCTGTGTTCTTATGGTGTTCTTGTGCGAGGTAGAGAGGGTAGAGGGTTACCGACCAGTGGAGGTTGAAGATGAAGCAGTCCCGACCATGGTCGTCGTCTCCGCGGGCTTGACGTGGACCGGCAGCGATGTCGTCGACGAGGTGTGGCGCGGCGGTGGCGAATTCCCGTCACTAGCTGCGCCCCCTCGATTGGTTAGGGTTAGGATTTGGGTGGAGTTGGCGGCGGCAGCGAACCTCGTGTCGTGTGCCGCCCCAGCCTCCACCCTCTCTTTTATATGTGGCGCAGTGTGACAGAGGCTCACCAGCTATTGGACTGGGCGCCCCCCATCGGGGCGCGGGTCAAGGTCCCCTTGTGCCGTTGGGCTCAAGAGGAGGGAGATCCATCTAACATGGCCGGGAAGACCTCGATCAGCCAGTCGTATCCACCCACGGAGATCGTACACGACGTGACCAAATTTTGCCTGTTCGCGGTCGCCGAGTACCCGTTGATCTTGAGCAGCTGCACGCACCGCGCCGCCTGCGTGAGGTTGATGGCGGCGTTCTCCATGTCTCTGGGCTCAGGCGTCGAGCGCGTGAGCCGCCTTCTCGGTTAACTATATAACTATGTTGGGTATGGACTCAAATGGAAACGTTTTATCATTAGAGTTACAAAGAAACATAGCTGTATAGTATACATATTGTTACAGGAGTCTGTTTTAGTATCCATCTACAATTAATAACCAGCTGTGGGCTGCGTGATCCTCGGTTGGGCCGGGCATGTTTCGTTCATCAAGAGTTCAAGACCTGCTGTGTCCAATCTGCTGTATTAAAACGAACCGGGATATAAGCGGGTTCATAGGGAAAAAAAAGAACTACATCTTATATTGAAGAACAGAATTCTTTATGAGAAATGAAATAAATTTGATGCTGAGTCAGCAGTTCGACTGTTCAAAATCAGGTTTTGCAACAAGTTTTGGCACAAAATTTTCAAAACCCAGGTTTATCATCGTTTCAGATCTCTGCCAAAGCTGACCGGCATTGAGCCTGAAAACTGATCACTGCATTGTGCCTCACCATCCCTGAATTTCAATCTATTTTCCCCAGTGAGGTTTGATTCTTTGAAGGCGAGAACTACTCCAATATGTTTTTTGAACCGGGATATACCCTTTTCAATTACAGATTAAACTGAAATGATAGATCTTACACAGACAGAGTAGCAGAGGGATTAGACAGAGTTGCGTCTAATTACTACGACTTGCCCACTGCAGAAGAGAACCATATGATCATGGGCATCACACAACAGATCCAATGGCAAAATCACTAAAGAAAAGGATAGAGCAAACATATAAGCAAATTTGAAGATTTGTTTGCTCTCAACTAGTCGGCAGCTGCTCCTCGCCAGCATCCAGGAGCAACTTGAAATCTTCTCTGCTTAGTACCTGAACAATAGGAAATATTTTGCTTAGATGCCAAAAGGCCCAAAAATAAACAAACAAAAGCAAGAACAGAACCAAGCTAGTGATGATTCTGAAAAAAAAAAGGTTTTCCTGCTTAAAAAAATGTTTCTGAAAAATAAACGTACTGATTACTAGTGGCAACAGGCATGTTCTCAGAGCCTGAAAGGCTCAACGCAGAAACTGTGGAACTTCTGCATATCAACCGTCGTTATATTGTATACTACCATGTGAGAAATACAAGAATGGCTATGGTACTAGCTAGTACTGGTGACAAATAATGGGTTCGTAGAAGAATGCACTACTCCATGACTGGGAAGAATCAATCAAAGTTTCTAGCACAAACAGAAATGATGCATTGCCAAATCCTGGAGAAAGTTTTACAGTAGAACAGTTCAACTATGACACCTGATACGCACGTACCTGCATTTCATTTCTTTCTTCCACGGGCAACCTTGACAAGGTCAGTCAACACCGAGGGACAACTCGCCTCCAGATGTTTGTACCCATCAGTGGCCAAGACAGCATCAAGATTTTCAGCCGTGCCGGCAGCAATGAACTCGACGCACTTCGCCTTCAGATGCGAGCAGTCGTGCTGCTCCGCCAACGCCAACGTGGTCGACACCGTGTCGACGTCGATGCGCTCGGCGAGCTTGCTCGCGCAGATCAGCTTGAGCCTCTCCAGCCCGTACCTGTCCGCGCCGGCGAGCAGATGCTGCGCCATCGCCGTCGCCGCTGCCTCCATCTCCTCGTCATCACGGTGATCAAGCTCTGGAACGGTGTCAGTGTAGACGAAGTGAAGAATGGCCTTGAACACCGGCGCCTCCATGTCCTTGATCTCGACGCGCTGCGAGGCCTTCATTTTCATGGCACCGAACAGCTCGGCCATGAAAACCGGCGACCGTGAGGCCAGTATAGCCTTGTGCGCGGCGAACGACTCGCCGGACACGACGAACGTGACGTCGGCGCCGGTCTTGTTCTCCAGGAGCGTGCCAAGGTGCGCGTGCAACTCGGACGACGGCGCCACGGCGGCATTTTGGCTGTCGCCCGCCGCCGCGGATATCTCCGGCTGTTCTCTGAGCACGGTGATGGCGCACTGAACAACGTAGGAATCGTCTGTGAGATAGCCCGACGACTTCAGCTCGTCCCTTGCCATGAACACGGCACGGGGCGAGTAGTCACCGGGCTTATGGAACTTATGCGACACGGTCTTCATCTCCGATGGCTTCAGCTTCTGCGTCAGATCTACCAAGCAGCAGCTTAGCTGGGCCTTCACACTGCCTGTGCATGGCTCGCTGCGCAGGACGAGCTTGAGCGTGAGCGGCCGGTCGCGCCTGCCAACCCAGGGATCCTTCGGCCGCAGGCGGATCTCCCAGTCGTGTCCGCCGACCCACCGCCTGGAACTGAAGAACTAGCCGTCGTTCATTAAAGTGACTAGTCGATCGTTTGGTGGCTCCTCGGGTAGCGGTAGCGCTTCCGGAAATCAACAGGCGAATTCATCACACCGAGTTCCCTCTTTAATTAATTTGGATAATTTGATTATGCCATTACAAGTTTGTTATATTAAAAAATATATCATTACTGTTCACAATTTCGCCTAGGTACCACTGAAATTTTGTAAATTTAGAATCATATCATCGCAGTCAAGTTTTTCATCTTCTTCTCGTCTCTCTTCCTTCCCTTCCCGTTGGCCGGCCACAGCAGCAGCACCGATGTCATCGCCATTGCCTGGAAGCCGAGCTACTCGCCCAGTGCCTCGCCTGCAGCAGAACTGCACAGTGAGTCGGATGCATCAGAATTGCAAGAGTTTGCATCACATGGTAAGCAAACAGTGTACTTCAAATTAAAATGACTACCTAGGTGACGATCGATCTTCTACTACCTAGGTGAAGCGTTGCATGCATCACTAATACGTGAGGGTACTCTCGGAAAAATAGCAACAGAGAAGATATCATCCCCTATTATTTAGGACACCGCGAAATTTTTTCTACCCTGTATATGGGACGGAGGGACGGAGGGAGTATATAGCTAAGTTTATTTTAGTTTAATGATTTGCCGTCCACTTTATCTCCTTTTATAATATGTCATCGACTTTGTCATTTTTTTTCTACGAATACTTTTCAAAAAAATACCTTCAAGCAATAAAGGGTTGCCAATTGATTAATTCATTATAAGTTTTGAAAAAATATAAAACATTTTATGTGGCCTTTTTACACAATATAAAAGTTTGTGTGTATGTTTTAAGAGTTTCTTCAATATTTTTTTGAAAAACTACTTTTATGTGGAATATGAAAGAGGAATCACATATAAAAACACATTAGAATTAGAAAAATAATTTTGTGTAACATATGAAAATGATTTACATAAATAACATCACGGCGAGAGTATTCTATTAGCATATGAAACATAAAACATATTTTTTAAAAAATTAATACATGTAAATTGAAAAACTTAAAATATAGACACACTTATATTATGTAAGAAGGCTATGTAAAATTTTCATATTTTTTGATACTTCTAGTAGGGCAATTAATTATCAACCCTCTACGTTTTGAAGGGTATTACAGGTATTTTTCGAAAAATATCCACCCCAATAAAATATTGTAGAAAAATTAAGAGACATAGTCAATGATAAATTGTTGAATTGGAGTTAAGTCAATGACATATAATAGATTCTCAAAAACACGGGTGGCAACATTAGAATTGACACAGTTCTGCTAGCTAACTACTCCAAATTAGAGTGGAAAATCACAATCAACATTAGACTACTTGAGTATAGTATGAGTACATCACATGCAAAAAGCAAGCAAACAAAGAGGGGGAAAGTGTTTTCATCTTGAGGGGATATCTTCTCATTTCTTTTTTGCTTTTTACATGTTATCGAAGTAGTTATTTTATTGCTCGTCCTGCTCTCTGATGTCGCACCAAAAAAAACGTTGAGGTCGTTAATCATCCTGATGCGCTGGGAAATTTGGTGCGAGCGTAACGCAAGAATCTTCCACCACCATGCTTCAACCCCATCTACGATTGTGGCCAAGATCAAATAGGATGCCAGGACTTGGGTCAAGGCGGGTGCCGGCCTTAGTGAGTTCCCCGTGTTGGGAGAGATCACCTAAGTGTTAGTCTTTGGCGGGGTGGGAATTTTAGTACCACCCCTTTATATTTATAGTATTTTTCTCCTACTCTATTAATATATAAAAGGCAAAGCTTTTGCCTGTTTTCAATAAAATATTATAAAATTTTAATATGCAAGTTCAAATTTGGGTTCTACAGGCGGTAATAAAAATAACAAATATAATTGAGGATTATACTAACTAGTTTTTGTTTAATCTATTATTTCAACTTATAACAGTCGAATTTAATATTGCATGATTGTGCAGTAATGTATCTTATATTAATATTTCTTATCCTTGTTTTCTATTTTTTATAACAATGTAGATAACATATAATAAAATCCACCTTCAACAATCACGCCATTTAGCAGTACTTAAAATTAAAGGGGCTAATGAAATGGAAAATGCAAGAACTAGACCATCAGTAATACATGGAGGGTGGACATAAGTAATTGGTAATGACACACAAACAGCAACAGATGTTCATTTCTTTGTTCCACGCGCAGCCTTCAGAAGTTCCTTGAACACCGAGGGGCAGCTCGCCTCGAGGTGCTTGAACCCGTCAGTCAACAGGACCGCATCAAGATTCCCAGGTGTTCTGATGATGAACTCAACACACTTAGCCTTGAGCAGCGAGCAATTGTGCTGCTCCGCTAAAGCCAACGTCGTCGCCACAGTGTCAACGACAATGCCACCGGAGAGCTTGCTTTCGCAGATCAGCTTGAGCCGGTTCAATCCATACCTGTCAGCAACCGCAAGCAGATGCGTAGCCATTGTTGTGGCGGATTCCTCCTGTTGGTGATTGAGTTCTGGCACAGTGTCAGTGTAGATGAAGTGAAGCATGATCTCGAAGACCGCAGCATCCATGTCCTCGATTACAACACGTCCAGAGCTCGCCTCCTTCATGTGGCCAAAGAACTCCGCCATGAACACTGGAGACCGTGCAGCGAGTATGTTTTTGTGCGCAGCAAAGCACTCGCCGGAAACAACAAATGTGATGTCTGTTCCTGTCTCCTTCTGCAGGAGTTCGCCAAGGTGTTTGTGCAGGTCAGATGATGGGACCTGCACTTCTTTTATTGGGTCCGTTGTTACGACCGGCTCGGGAAATTCCTTGAGCACCGTGATGGTGCATTCCACAGTCAAACAATCATCCTTGAGGTAACCCAATGATGTTAGATCATTTCTTGACGACAGGAAAAGTTCTGCTGAGTCCCGTGGACGTCTGAATGTTTGAGAGACGCTCCGTTCTTGATGTGGTTTCAGCTTCCCGGACGGATCTACCAACAGACACCTCAAACTCGCCTTGACGCCTTGACCCCGGGGTTCACTGAGAAAGATGAGCTCCAGCTGTACCCATTCTTGGCGGCCGCCGCGCCACATGGAAGGAACGAAATGGATCTCCCAGTCATAACCATCAACATTCCAACCGGATTTGATGCGTGCATCCTTGCCGATGGCCGTGAGAGAGTAGCCATCGATCTTGAGCAGCCGCACCTCTCTACAAGTCTCAGCGATGGCTACGCAGCCGTTTCTCATTGTGCTGGATGCCTGGATCTACGGGATAAAGAGTGGTAGGTCACAATGGAGGCGAGCTGATTCGCACCGCGCAATTTATACAGGCGTTGCAGTTAAACCCGGCGACTGCTTGGGTAAATGAGCAGGCAGGCGTACCAATCGATTGACGTTTGGAAACTTGAACAATCAAACGCATGTGAAAACTCACTCATCAAATACCGCCTATTAATTCAAGGTAAGATATGGCTTCCGATCGACTTCCTGTTTTCCAACACGCCGCTTCACCTGTTTCAACATCTTGAATTTTGATCCGTAGGAAAGAGCAGGCGAGTCAGCCTCACGAGAGACTCGCAACGGTATTGCAGCGTGCGGGGCCGTGGCAATCGCTGAAATCAGTTATTGCAGCGTACATTATGAATTTCGGAATAAGTTCACCTTAGGACCCTTAATTTGTGCTTAGTCTGATTTTCGTCCTTGATCAAAAACCAGATAAAACCCATCCCTCAACTTACAAAACCATACAACCTCCTCGGTAATATTATCTCCGGTTTTAGCAGCTGTGACGCCTACGTGACACCTTTGATTAGGTCTTCGTCCCACATGACATTGACGTGGCGCTTACGGAGCAATTTGATCCGAAAAAAGTAAATGGAACAAAATTAAAAACTAACGTGTTGAGGATCACGGGCCAGCACACTCTCGCGTCGCCCTCCCCAGGGGTGGCACGGGAGGCGATGACCCGACCGCCCCCACTCCCCCTCCTTCCTCCTCCGCCTCGTCGCCGCCCGACACACGCCGCTTCGGTTGGATCTGGTGGGCTGGCGGCTAGCAGCTAGGACAGCGGCAGCGAAGGCAGAGGCGAGCTGCGCCGGGCGGCGGGGATGGTGACGGTGCTACGGCGGTGGCGGCGGAGACCGTGGATCCGGCAATGGCGCGCCCGGATCTGATACCCGTTTTTGGATCCGGTGCCCCCGCGCTGGATCCGACCGTAGGCGGTGCGCCAGCGCCGCTGGAAAGTGGGCCGGCGACTGGATGAAGACGGAACCAGTGGTGTGCGGGTGCAGTGTTGACGGTGACGAAGGCTGGTGTCGACGGCGACGAAAAGGTGGCACGGTGCACGTGTGGAGGCACGGCCAGCTGCGGAGGAGATCGGCGAGGCGCGAGGATGCGCGACCGGTGTGGAGGCTGGTGAGGCGCGGCTGGCTTGTGGTCGTGGTGCAAGGAGGCGCAGGGCTCAGCCACCGGCGACAGAGGTCGGCGCGACGTGAGGAGGTGCGATCGGCGCAGCGGGAGGCGAGGCCGACAGAGGCGGAGACTAGTGAGGCACGTGTAGGTGCGGCACAATGAGGCGCGGCTAGTGGTGACACGCGGAGGCTAGCCGACGGGGGGCGCCGATGCAATGGTGCCCACGCGTCAGCGGAGGTTTAGATGGTGGTGGAGCAATGGTGCGTCAGCTGTGGATAGGCAGGTGGAGGACGGCGGGTGAAAACCAAGCCTGGCCCTGCCCAGGCCGGCAACGGTGGCGTTCGTGCATCAATCCCCTCCTAATGGCATTGTCATGCCATCTCATCACCTCAAATGGGGCGACCGGATGAAAACCTAGTCTTGGTTCTCTTTGAGACCTCGACAGATGGCGGTGGCGGTGCTTCCGTCGCTTTTCTCCTTGGAGACGTTGTCTAGGCAACCCCTTGCTAACACCTCACAAGCAACTGGTGCAAGCTCGCTCTAGATTAACGTCCTCTTGTGTTGGCGCCCTAGTTTCTGCAAGTTGACCACATTGGAGGGCCTAGGGGGGAGAGTGGTTCTATTCTTCTCTCTCACCCTTTCTCCCTCAATCCCAAAGATGTGGATAGAAAAAGGTTTCGTGTCAATTGTAAGGGTTGGGTTTTGGGCGATCCCAGCTGTAGTTCCTTTGCTGGCCTAGTGGCGGTCGGTGACGCTTAGCGGTGGCCGGGCCGGTGCTAGCCTTCTCCTGGGTCTATGTGCTGGAGCTGTCTGTGTGGATGGTGGTATACTTTTTTCGTTTTCCTGGTTACGACCTCCCAGAGTTGTAATCTTGTAATTTATTTCCTACTCTATCAATAGAACTTTGCACTGTCTAGTGTGAGTCATTCAAAAAAAATAAAAAAACAAAACAAAATATGCGGGACCCATACGTCAGCCAAAAAAATAGTGGGACCCACATGTCGTTGGGTCCCGCTTCCTCCACCTCAGTCTTTTCCCCTCTCTTCAGGCCTCCATCCTCCATCCTCCGGTGCTACCACGGCGGTGGCGGCCCACGACGACTGCATCGAAACGGGTGACTACCAGCCACATGTGGCTTGCGGGCTCCAAGAACACCGGCGTCGAAGCCCATGAGGAAGTTCGACATGGTCTCGGGGAGCGAGCGGAGACCGGAGCCCGCGTAGTAGGAGAAGGAAGGGGAAGAAGCCATCGAAAAAGGCGAGACCTCTTTTGCTCTCTCAGATATACCCGGAAACCACCGCAAGAAGGGATATATTTTGTTTACCTCTCCTCTCCCGGCGCGGCGGTGGTGAAGGAAAGGCTTGGTTGTGGAGGCCGGCGCGACCGCAGCAGCAGAAGGAGCGGTGTGGTGGGAGGTTGAGTGGTGGAGGCGGAGATGAGAAGAAGAGAAGAGGAGAGGTGAGGGGAAACACGTCTAGGAGGAAGAGGAGTAGAAGAAGAGGCGTGTGGTGGGCGGTTCCTTTCCCTCCAGATCTCTACCCCATTAGCTTGTGAAGCCACTCGCCGCCCTTCTCCCTCTCTGCGTGTGCTCGCCAGCCGACGAGGGAGCTCAGGGAGGGAGGGAGGATGGCCGGGAGGAGAGGGGAGAAGGAGGAGGTGGAAGGATGAAAATCAGACTAGGTGATAAATTGAGGGACCTCAAGTGAACTTAAGGTCATGTTTCCTTCCCAGTGATCCTTGATTTGGGCCTGTTGTTCCATAGTTGGGCTGGCCATGTTTTCTTCCCAGAGTCCATGTTGGGTGTCACGCTCCAATTTTCGTTCGGGATTAAAAATCATTAAATAATGCAAAGTTATCAAGTGAAAATAATGAGGGAATTAAAAATTTCCTTTAAAAATCTTGGCCGGGAATATTTTTGTAATATTCTCCATGCCCTAAGGTACTCTCTGAAATTTCACGTGAATTTTTGGAGCTCAAGAAATAATTTTAACACTACAAACAACATTTAATCAAATTAAATAAAAAGAAAACAAATTAAAACCACCTCCTTCACTTTGGGCCGTTGTTGGACCAAAGTCTTCTTTTTGTCCCCGCTCGCGCCTCCTTCCCCTTCTCACTCTCTGGGCCAGCCTCCTTGACTCCCCTCTACTCGGCCCGTTTGGCCCCTCTTTCCCTCAAGTCCACATCGCCTCCCTCTCTCTCCCCTCCTCCCGCTGACACGTGGGGGCGGGGCCCACATGTCAACTCCTCCTTCTACCTCCGGCTGGCCAAGCCGGCAACCACCTATGTCGCCGCTTCCACCCACGTCGCCGCGCACCCCGCGCGCCCACTCCCGACCGAGAGGTCACGGTCGTGGCCCACGTCCTCCACCTCGCACCGGCTCCCATGCCGACTTCAGCCACTCCTCCCTACAAAAACAGGCACCCACACACCCGCGTCAGCGCGCCACTTTGCCACCGGTTCCCGCCTCTCCCCGGCCTCCCCGCTGCCTCTTCGATCTATAGAAACGCTCCCTCGAGCACCCCCACTCCTCCCACGCCCTCGCCCGCTCTCTCCTTGCCGCTTCGCACCTCCGTCACTCGCCGGAGCTCTCCGACTACGCGCCACCGCCACTCTAGCCACCGACGCGCGGTGCTGCTAGCAGCACGGCTTCGCCGCCTTGAGGGCTATCTCAGCCGCCCTCCATCTTCGTCGGAAACCCGCTGGAGTGCCATCTCACCCGCGAACCCGAGCTCCACCGCCGTCTTGCCCACTCCGTCCGGTTGCCAATGTCGCCCTAGCCACCGCAACGCCAATCCGACTCCACCATTAGCTTCACTGTTTCGTGCTCCTCCTTAGCGCCCGTCGTTCATCGCAAATCACCGCCTAAACACCACCTTCGCCATCAACACCCCTACCGCCGTCGCATTCGCCGCCTTCGGCCAGCGATTGCCGCCGACCGGAGCCGCACCAGGCATAGCTACCGTCTCCACCACCTCCGTCGCGTCAAGCCTTTCCCAGGCCACCACCTCCCCATGCCCGACGACCGCCAGGTCGCCTCTTCCACCTCGAACCCAGGGACACCACCGCCTCTCGTCGCTGCCATCCCGCCACCTCCTCGCCGTCGCGCGGGCACGGTGAGAACTACCGCCCCCTCCTCTCTCTTTTGCCTCCCTTCGTGCCACCGCCACTCGCCACCGGTGGCCGGTTGGGCTAGGGCGGTGGCGCCGCCGCCCGTCGGCTAGGCGCTAGCACGTGCGCGCCCTTGTGGTCACGCCTCCCGGCCGTTTGATCGGTCTCGGGCCGATCCGAGCCATCGGCTTCCCGTGCACCGCACGCCGTCCGGGTCCATGGTGCCGCCCCGGCCACGGTTGATATGACCATGACTACCATTAATACAACCATTGCTCACATCATGAGACAACTGGAAGACATCCGGATCAAGTAGTCCAAGATCTGAAATCCAATTCAGCCACCTACGACAGTGCTGACTTCAAACGGCCGCCAAATATGCATACGAGCTCCGTTTTGGGTCCATGAGTACTTGATCGAAAGCTCTTGGAGTCATCTTTCCAACGGATCCAGTCTATCTCCAAATTCCATCTCAGTCATCCGCAATTGAAGAAACAAGGTGCTACGTCACCTAGAATGGGTCTATGGGCTTGTAGCTTCATCTAGGACCCCGGCCTAGGTGGGGCCCATGTGGGGTGTGCCCCAACCTAGTGGAGCACAACCTAGGAACCCCCTTGGTTGTCCTCCCACTCCTTTAAATAGCTAGGTACCCCATCAGGGTTTTTTGGGTTTTGTTTAGATTAAAGTTTAGCTTCGCTACTTTGCCGAGTAATCCCGTGATCGGTTAGATCGTCGGTTTGCTCGTTATGGAACCCCAACCTTTCACTTTTATTCAACTCTTATTTGCAATTCAGATTGCTTTTATCTTGTTCGTGCTTGTTTCTTCGATTTGCTTGCAGGAATAAGGTTGATCTGCACCGACAAGATCAACAACCAATGGAGAGGTGTATCGATCGCTAAGGTGCAACACAACAACGTCTCGCACAGTTGAAGTCGGGTCATCAACGTTTCTCCCAAATCGTAGTTATCAACAACTCACCAAAAGATCGGGACAGCCAAATCCCTGAGCGTATCGAGTGGAGGTCAGGGTTTATCAACGGTGGAGCGAGTCCACCGTGCGCCCTCCCATTTGTGCCGCTGACATGCGGGGCCCACCTATCGGTGCCGGGCCCTTTGCTTACATCAGCAAAGCCCTTTTCGTTTGAGAAAATAAACATTAATTGCACAACAAATCGAGTTAATTTCCATATATCCATTTAAATGGCTCAAAACTTCTATAATTCATAACTAATTCATATAAACTCCAAATTGAGCCATTCAACTTGCAAAATTCATCTAAAATTGAGCTCTACATGTTTGTTTAGTTTTTATGTACTGTTTATTTAGCTTTTATTAGGGTTTTTCCTCGTTTTGCGTGCCAGCGTGTAGAATCCGTTGTTTCGGAAGATCACGATCACGAGGAAAAGAGTTCGAAAGATTTGTTTGAAGAAGCAAGGTAAGTCACACATTTGTTTGAACATGTTGAACCTATTTTATAAATGTTTTACTATTTGCAAATAAATTGCATGCTTTGCTAATTACATGGGAATATGGTTTACCTATCTGCTCGCTTGTGACATGTTTACTTGATATCCGTCCTTTGTTAAACTTAGGTGATAATTTGACTAGCTTGTGTCACTTAGGTTGATCTTGCTAGAATTATGTTATTCTTAGCCATGCTTAATTACCACTAGCTCACAATATGGGATAATCACACTATATACATTTAGTATCTTGTTGAGCTGCGAGCTCGAGGCATCTGGTCATGTTTTATTGGTCGTAATTATCCAACTAAAATATGGCTTAATGGTAGGTTATGAGTGCATGGTTTTGCTAGTCGCAGTCATGGTAATTAAGGACCGGTTTGTGGGAAACCCCTATAAGACTTACTACGCTTACCACAAGTAAGAATGGACAACTGTTGGACTTGTAGTATAACTTCCCCTTTCTGACGTACCAAGACAAGGGTGGGAGTGAAGGAGTTTGGATGGACCGGGGTTTACTGGTCTATGCGACTGCCGGATTCACCTAGGCGTGAGGGGGCTACCTACGTTGGTTTGAAAGGTAGGGGCGAAACCTGAGATGGGTACGATTGGTTAAGGGGAGTTATGTGAAGGGTCTTGTCACAATCGCTCGCTATGGTGATGTGTCTGCTCAGACACGGCGACATGATGGTGGGTTGTATCTTGTGGGTATAGTTGTGCACCTCTGGCCAGAGTAAAACTAATCGAATAGTCATGCCCGCGGTTATGGGCGATCGACCAGCTTCACCGTTATTAGTCTCACACAATTAATTAACTTGATTTAATGAACTGGTTTAGTTCAAGTGGAATGGTTGGGTCTGTTCAACGTGGGGTAGCGTTGTTCAGTGGAGATTTAATATTGCCTTCATTAATTAACTGTTTTGTTGTTTTCCAACTGTAAATGTTTACAATGGTCTTTATGCAAATAGCCACAAACCTCCCTTGTCTCCCCCTACACGTCTGTATCATTGGTGTGGCTTACAGAGTATGGTGGTTGTACTCAGCCTTGCTATTATACTCCAGTTGAGTTTTGCCTGTGGAGTGTAGCTAAAGCCCTGCTACGATCGCCTTTTTCGCTGCTGCTGTTTTTTTGGATGTGAGGATTAAGTGTCTCTTCTGTAAGAATTTACACTTTATTTATGTTTGGATCTGTATATTAATTTATCGTTTTGTGTACTCTAGATGACTCACATTTGTGTGCGTGACTCCAAGAGTTGGAGGTCAAGTTGGTTCTGAGGAAGGGAGGCGATGGGGCGTTGGGTGAAGGATGTGTCTTCGTTGGAGGACCCTAGTCTAGGTTCGCTATCCCAAATGGCTCCTAGTGGCTCCATGTGACCACACCGCTGTATGAATTTGCGCTCCACGAGCATCGCCCCTATTGCGGCGCCCTCCACGATGAAGACGAGGTGATTGGCACCCAGGGCCACGAGCTCCTCAAATAGCGTGCGGAAGGCCTCCTTCATGCGGGGCAGTGAGGGGGAGAGCTGGTTTAGGAGGTCCAGAAACCTCTTTGAGATGTTGGCCGGTGAGCTCGAGCAACCATTAAATCTTAATATAGATTTTCATGAGTATATAAAATATTTTATTCAAAAGCATTACCAATTCATCTATTTTAACATGCTATACGACATACGAAATTATCACCGCGTTATATATTTTAATTTCAATTTTAGACATACAAAATTTATACTCCACATATGACGTATGTAGTATAAATAGAATCAGATCATTGGATCTAAGGAAATGGATGACTCACAATCATTTGGGGGTATCTTTGAAAAAATAAAACTTAGACAATAAAACTTAGATAAACAGACAAGCAATTAGACCATTTAGCTGAACGTACTTCCAACTATAGATTCATGAAGATGAAAATGAAAGAACTAGATACAAATTAAAGGGGTAACACATAGCTAAGTTACTAGCGGGACACAAACAGCAACAGATTTAACCCATGCACAATCAAATTGAACCTGAAAGTTTAGCATCCCGTACTATAGTAGGGGCAGTGGGACACAGAACAAGAGCAGTTCGATCAGTTCTTGCTCCCAGGCGCAGCCTTGAGAAGTTGTCTCAGCACCGAGGGGCAGCTCAACTCCAGGTGCTTGAACCCTTCAGTGGCCATGACGTACCACATCAAGATTCGCAGGTGTTCTGACGATGAAATCAACACACTTAGCCTTAAGCAGTGAGCAGTTGTGCTGCTCCGCTAGAGCCAACGTTGCCGCCGCCGTGTCGACGTCAATGCCACCGGAGGGCTTGCATTCCATAGATGATCAAATGGGTCACCCGGCCAGCGAGCCCAGCCCAGTCATACCCGAGTCAAGATCAGTCGGACCGTCACGGCCCGACCTACTCGCCGGGCTAGGTCGTGCCTACCCACTTGCTGAATCAACGGTCCAGGATCGATCCAATAAGACACCAGCCCGAAGGCACGGAAGTCCACTTGGTTCCTTTATGGAAAAAGCCTATTTTGCAACCCTCATATATTTGGGCCATCAATTATATGACTGGAATAAGTCTATTTTTCATCACTTTCTCTTTGGCACGTGCGTTATATGACTGATATAAGTCTATTTTGGATCCATCAACTATTTTGCCTCCCTAATCTTTGGATCGTGCCGTGCTGGGCTGGTCCACCGTGCTGAGGTAGAGGCCCAGGCATGACCCAATGGTCAGGCCGTGCCGGCACAGGCCCGACACTACTCAGGCCGTGCCGTGTCTACCGGGCCAAAACCTCGTGTCGTGGACTGGGCTATCGAGTCTCGGGCCTTTTGGCCAACTATAGCGTGTACAGCCTCCGTGAGTTTGGTGCATCCATCCATGGTGGGTCCAACATAAATAGTCCCTTTGCTTATTGTGAATAAAGAACAAAATGGCACAATTGGTTATTCTATCCATTAATCAGTCGTTAAGCGATTTGGAGAGCTAATTATATGAGTTAATTGGCATGTAATTATTCTTTTAAGTGAACCAAGCCATGCAACAGTTAGATGAACAACGAATGTACCAAATGAAACCAAAGACAATGTTTGCCTTTGGCCTCAAAGGCAGATGATGCAGACCCCCGCCTACGATGCGGAGCGAGGACGAGGAGCGGTGGCTGGGAGCGTGCTCCCCATCTCCTTCGACGCCTTTCATCACGCCATCGTCGTCTTCACCATCGGAATCGTCTTACTCGCCACTGCGTGCCGCGCAGGAGGTCGATGACACCGCAACGCCCGCCTCGCTCCCTCCCCGCTGCAGTCACCACCCACCTCGCCGCCCACGACGTGGAGCAGGGACAGGGAGCGGTGGCTGGGAGTGTGCCCCTCATCTCCCCCCGACGCCTTCCGTCGCGCCATCGTCGTCTCCGCCACCGGAACCATGTTGCGCAGGAGGTGGGCATTACCGTATCACTCAGCTCGCTTCGTCCCCACCGCGGCCACTGCTCACCTCACCACCGGAATCGTCCCACCCGTTGCGTCGTGCACCCCATGCTTTGCCGCCGAAAGCATGGGGTAGAGAGAGGGGTTGAGAAAGGAGAGAGAGGGAGGAGGAAGAAGGAAATAAGAGGAAGATATGTGGTCCCCACATGTCAATGGGTTGTGTGAATGATAAATGGGTCCCACCACATAAACACCGCATCAACGCTATGTTGGATAAAGATTAGATCAACACCACTACATAGACATCACGTCAACGAAATCACCATCTAAAACTATTGAATGAGTCAAATTACATATTTTAATAATGGGATGATCGAGATATCTAGTATTATAATTTAAGGATATGAATTAGATTTGCTCACAGTGCCTACGGCCGATCCAGGCTGTGGGTGTCGAGGGGAAAGTTCAGATATGGAGGTCACGTGGGCCCATCTCCTTGCTCGACCGAACGATGGCGATATCTGATGGAAAAAACTGTTCTCGTGGATTTCTTTCAAAAGAATAACAGAAACTGCTATCGTGGAAGAATAACCAATGGAGCGGTCATACTCGTACGTACGGATTGAGATGTACAACGACACTGTTTAAGAACAAGGAAAACAACATACTTCTTCTCTGACACCATTGCTGTAGTAATCTAGTGATGCCTTCGTTTCTTTGATATATAATGTCGTAGAGTGCTGTTTTAACCATGTGTTTTATTTCAAACATTATGTAATTATTATTTATTTTATTTTGATTTATCATCAATTACATATGACTTAAATTTTTTATATTTAATTTTTTAAGTAAAATAAAAGGTTCGTAAAATATTCAACGACGTTATACGATAAAAAAAAAGGAACGTACACCAATATAAGTAAAAGCATCGCTTGTGCGTTGCATTAGCACCAATGCGTTGCAGTAGCACCAATCGCAACTAGAGAGTCCCCGATCTAGTTGTAGTGCATGTGACAAAGTAGCAAACACAACGATAAGAATAAGCGTTCTCGTTGGCAACATGAATTATTATCACGCGTTACATGACAGCACAATCTGCACTACAAGCTTCATCAAATCCAAGCTTATTCTCGCAAATCTGCTTCAGCCTCTTCAGCCCATACCGACCCGCGGCTTCATTCAAGCTCATCACCGCCGGCCTCGGCGGCAGCGCATCAGAATTATTCTCTCCCCAGTAGTCGAGCTCCAGAAATGTGTCGGTGTAGATGAAATGGAGCAGCGCCCTGAAGACGTCGGCTTTCATGTCGTCTATGATCTCGACGCGCACCGACCCATCCTTCTTCCTCGTGCCACCTTTCAGAACGGCTGCGAGACACGGGGACCTCGCGGCGAGCACGCACCTGTGCGC
The DNA here is from genome assembly GCA_000573905.2 of Oryza punctata. NCBI lineage: Eukaryota > Viridiplantae > Streptophyta > Magnoliopsida > Poales > Poaceae > Oryza > Oryza punctata. The sequence goes on from CM002493.2 coordinate 34,509,930, forward strand.
CGCGATGGAAACGCCGGAAACGATGAACTCGAGTACTCGACGTCGGCAAACCTCCCGCTCCGGAGCAGCTCACCGAGCTGCAGGTGCAGGTCGGGGGACGGCTCGGCCGAGTTGATGGTGTTCTTGCTGATGAGCACCGTGATGGTGCACCGCACGGTGAAGGAGTCGCGGACTACGAAACGGGACGCCTCCAGCTCCTTCCGCTTCACGAGCAGAACCCACGGCGAGCTCTCGTTCGCGCCAGTGAACGCGTGCGACTCGCTCTTCTCCTCGGACGCCGGGGAATCAAAGCGGAGTCCACGAGAGGTCGACTGATCCACGAGGCGGCAACTGAGCGACGCATTGACGACGCCGGCGTCGTTGTCGTCGCCGACGCCGAGGAAGACGAGCTTGAAGGCGACCCAGTAGTGCCAGTGCGCGTCGTGGCACGGGGCGTAGTGGATCTCCCACCCGTAGCCGGCAACAGTGAGACGCTTGGACGCGACGTGCTCGTGTTTGGCCATGGCTTTCGTGGCCGAGTAGCCATTGACGGTGAACTTGTGGACGGCGCGTGCGGCCTGGGTGAGGTCTGAGGAGAGCGCCGCCATTGATGCGCAGGATAGAGAGCGAGCGAACCTGAGCAAAGTGAGCATTATATAATACAGTTGGATGCACGGCTCGATCGGGTTAAATGCAGAATGCGAAGCGTTGTAGCGGCAGTAGCGCTCTCGGGAGTGTTTCGCGAATCGTGCTCCGCTCACTGCTTGCGTTTTCCCAGGCGGCGTTCTGTTGAATCCAGACATTTCGAGAGATCTTTCTGTTTCAACGACGCGATCATTAACGCGCCCATCTACCAACACGGACTTGCGACTGTGGACCGTGTGGAAGGAGACGAGAGATTCAACAAGTACTATCATAAAATTTCTCCAAACAAATTTTCAGATCTAAATATACAATAGTAGTATAATTACATTATAACTAAAATGTAAATACAATGTAACTTACATATAATTTTGAAATCGTTAAATTTGCTTTAAGATACGTGCAAGCGAAGAAAAAAATCACAACACACGAGTGAGGGGATTTGATCCCGTTGTCCTCTGCTACACGAAAATAGCATGTTATCTCAGGATTTTTGAAAATTATATACAAGTTATATTGTAGTTATATGCAAGTTACGATATAATTACATTACGATTACATTATATTTATATTTCTCAAAAAAATTTAGAAAATTTGTCGACAAATATAAAATTATTTGTAATATTATTAGTAGGTAAGCAGATCGGGCCCATGAACCATATAGGAATAAGTCTATATTTCCTCCCTCACCTCTTGTTATTAGTTGAATCGCATCCCTCAATTATAAAACCGGGTATAACATTTCCCCCAAGTTCAAAAATCAGTGCAAATAGAATCCCTCGGTTGTTTTAATAGTGATTTCATCCTACATGGTGAGTTGACTTGGTCTTTATCCCATGTGGCATCGACATGACACTAAAATAAAAACAAATCTAAATGGGATCCACATGTCAGTGAGTAAAATAATTAAAATAAATATCGGACCCATGTGTTAATTAAAATAATTAACACGTACTCCAAAACAAATACATTAAATATATAAATGAAAAAAAGAGAGATGAGGAGAAAAATTAAAACCAACCTTATAGCTCATCTATTATATATATTAACTTTAAGATGAACTGATGGACTAATAGTAGGAATAGTAGGAAGTGAGCTTTACCATTATTCTTACTCCAAACGCTAGTTTTTTTTGGGCTGAGGGAGAAACGGGCGGAATATACAGGTAGGCCGGGCTGGAGGTTTCAGGACATGCCAAGAAAGTTGGCGCCGCAAGACTGGGTGATCAATGGGCCTGCACCTTCTGCTTCGTTGGTCGGGCAACCCCTTCGTCTGACAAGGACAATCCAAAGATACAGAATACTTGGGATGTTTGGGGAAAGTGAAATCATCCCTCGAGAGGATATCCACTTGTTTCGTGCATGTCACCTAAATAGTCATAAAAAAATTTAAAAATTTTTGAAAAAATTTGACAAGATAGATTAATATGAAATATATTACTTCACAGACATGCAAGTTAAAATTCAACTTCTATAAATTGTAACAAAAATAACAAATATGTACGCGAATGCACGATAACTATTTTTAATTTTATTTGTTCTTTTTATTGCAACTTGTAGAAGTCGAATTTGACCTTACATATTTGTGGAGTAATATATTTCATATTAATCTATCTTATCAATTTTTTTAAAATTTTTTGTTAATTATTTAGATGACATGCAAATAACAAGGGGATATCCCTTCGAGGGATGAAAATCCACATCCGGATGTTTGCACAATGAAATGGCACGAGAACGTTGCAAATGCAAACACCATGAGGCAAGACAATTTACAAGTAGCATATCACGCATGAAAGATAAACGCATATATAAGTCAGGGAGACGTTTATAATCATACGGCCGTTCCGGCTACTTGCATAACTTTGTAACCACAGCATAAACTAAGTCGATATCGAAGTACATGCATTAGGTTAGTATAAATAACTTAATTTGGTCATTTAAGTCTTATATGTACAATAAACCATCTCATTTGAAAAACCCAGGAAATGAAATAGGATCAAACTTCTGATAGAGGGAGTCAGGGAGTACAGCATGCATGGAACTACTACTTAGAAATTTCTCAGCCGAAAATCAGTTGTTCAGGATACCTTTTTAACTGTGGTCCAGGGAATCAGCTCTGTCCACATATCTTGGTCGATCTATATTTGTACAATTATCGTCTCCTACTCTCTTGTAGGTTGTTTCTATTAATAGTTTAATACTATAAATAAAGAGTATCATAAAGTAGCTCATAATGTTATGCGTGGTGACAAATTGCCAGTGGCACTTATAATATCACAGTTCAACTGATACAACACTACAATATGGATCAGATTTCTTCATATGTATCATTCTTTTTTTAATCGGAAATGAATTCTAGTCCCTCAAGTACCTTTTTTTCTTCCAAATTCAACACAAAAAGTTATAAAAAATCTTGAAAAAACTAGCTATATGTAGACTATAGTGACATGCAAATTGAAGAATCCTTATTAGCATCACGATTCACGATACAAGCATGCATGAAATAAACATAACTTCATAATAAAGGGAAATGATAATCAAAGTAGGACCGGGCCGGGGCAGCTACATTATTACATCACTGCAGAAGTGGTAGCGAAATACTCATAGTAGCAGCAGTCTGATTATCTAATTGAAATTACCACAGCACGAGGAGCTCCAGTTAATCCTCACGGATCGGCAAGCACATATGGCATGGCAGCGCGCCTCTCCTATACTGCGCATCTGGATGGTACATCTAACAGATGAAGGACGTAGTGGATAATGGTACTGTTAGTTTTGTTTAATCCTATGCTGCCGAAATTTTAATACTGTAGCTCGTCTGTTTTCGGTTTTTGGATTGTGCATGAGCACGTTCGCATTTTGCAATGTGAGCATCGTGTGTTCCGGCCACGATTGTGCCCGAAGCGAGTCTTGAGAGCAAGTATAATAGTGGGCTTTAAGAAGGCTAAATGATAAGTTGGATGAGAGAGAAGAGGAGAGAGAGGAGAAGCGGACTGTAAACTTATAACCAGCTTAGGTACAGGAACCAAGAAAATTTGTGAGAGAGACAGGTGAACCATATATTTATAGTTAAGAGCTAACCACTATATGAGTGAGCTGAGGTAGACTATAAAGATCTATACAACCAGCAGCTGACTATATTATTAGCCTTGCTCTTAGCAGTAGAGCGCGTGAGTGCTTTCGACGTGGGGGATGGCGCACGTCTCATGGAGTACCGGCGCGCATGGTGGAGGCCACTAAGGCACTCCAGTTTTCTCGGTTGTTTAGTTTTGCATGTAATTTGCTTTATATAAGTGACGTAAACCCATAAAAAGTTGCGGTTGTTAAGCAGCACCAAATTCCCGTGTCGAACACCTGGTGTTTTCACTATTCATCATCTTCTACCTCTGGTCAAGTGAGAGATTGAGTGAAATTGCAGGGTTGACGCTGACAAGTACTACCGCCTGCAGGCCTCTCAAAATCATTCCTGGTTAGGAGGTGAACAAGTGCGGCAAACACTTCTCTTGGCAGGTAAGGTATTCCCCGCTTGCATCACGCCATTGCGCTGCCCGTTTCCAGGATGATTGTGCATCAACCAGGAGGCACTTGAGTGACGCCTTCACGCCGCCGCCGCTGCCTCCTGCCGGACGCGCTGTGGTTGGGCCGAGGAAAACGAGCTTGATCGCTACCCAGTACTCCCTCTGCTCGAAGCAGTTGGGAGTGTAGCTGATCTCCCACTGGTAGCCTCCCACTGTGACTCGCTTGGAAGGGTACTCACCGTCGCTGCCGGCCTTGGTGGCCGAGTAGCCGTTCACCTTGAAGTCGTACTCAACACTCTTGGCTTCGGTGAGGTTCATGGATGACATTGTTGCGCACTTGCGCCGACGACCTAGCGAGTAACGATTGCGAGTGGCGTTTTATAGGTAAGAGGGTGTAAAAGACGCTGGACCGGAAGAGATGTGACGCCGGGATTAGATGCGAACTTTGATCGGTCAGAGCAAGGATAATAGTAGAGCTCACTTCCTACTATTAGCTATCTTAAAGCTAACATATATAATAGTTTAGCTATAAGGTTGGCTATAATTTTCTTCTCCTCTCTCTATCTCTCACTTATACATTTAATGTATCTGTCTTGGAGCTTGTGTTAAGCTAGCTCTTGCATGAGAGCTAACACTCTTACTTTTTTGTTACCTCTCTCCTCCACGTAAGTTTATAGTAAGCTTATAGCTCATTATTATACTTGCTCTCAGTCGATGGCGAGGTCGGCATCGACGGCATGCATGCGTGCATCTCGCTGTTTACCTAGACGACACTTCGTTAATCTCACTGGTTTTAAGCGAGGCGTTAGCTAACAGGCACACCCGTGCTCACTTGCGTTAGTTGCGCGGAGCATTTGACCGGACAATGAGAATTGAAGTCATGGGTGAACCAGCAGTAAAATCGAGGAAGGCCGCCCGTTTGTTTAGTGGGTTTAGGAAGCAGCCGAGCCCAATATATAGACTAGGCTGACCCAAAAAGGGGGAAACCACTCCAAACGGGTGGTCAGTGGGCCTCCTCCATCAGATTCTCCCTTTGTTCCCAAGTGATATTTCACAACTGAAACTATCTATCCATTTGTCGAGTGATTTTTAACGAAAAAATTGCCTAGATTTTTCTACCCTTAAACTTATATCCAACAAACTACAAAAGAAATAACAAATACATATTTACTTACACAATATTTTTATTAAAATTACAGTGCACTTACATGTCATATCTATCAACTGAATTTATAAAGAATTTATAAATGTAATATTAGTTATATAGGACTGTAATTTTATATTTTAAAGAAAATAACAAATACATATTTACTTACACAATATTTTAACTAAAATTACAGTGCACTTACATATTATATCAACCGAATTTACGAATGTAATTTTAGTTATATAGGACTGTAATTTCATGCACTAATCTTAACGCACGATCCTATGACCAAGAAAACATCAAATATCATAGAAAAAATCACATGATTAGATGTTGCAAGAATTAGGGATAGTTATAATCATCGGTGATTTTGGCTACAGCACAGCATAATTTCATAGCAAATTGAAATGCATGAAAAACAACATACTATAAAGCTAAATAGGTAAAGTTCATCTTGGCGAACCAGCTGTTGCTAGTTTGAGGCACTCTCGATCAAATCCAACGGACACGCGGCATCAAACAAGCGTTGCGTGCTGCCTACTGCTGGTCTTTCAGCACAGCGATGACGCACCTCACCCTGAAGGAATCATCAGCTAAAATACTCGAATTGCTCTCCAGATCGCTATGTTTCATGAGCCCGACCCACCTAGAGCTCTCCTCGGAGAACATAAAATTGTGGGACACAGTTTCCTCCTTACACTCGTGTTTACTCCCGCTTGCATCACGCCAATATGCAGTCGAGTAAATCTCGTGTTTATTCCCGTTTATATCACACCAATGTGAAGTCGAGTACTGCATCAGGCGGCAGCGGAACGACGCCCTCACGCTTCCCGAGCGCACAGGTCCGAGGAAGACGACCTTGAACGCAATCCGATAGTTGCCAAGACTAAATTACACTGGGTTGTAGTGGATCTCCCACTCGTAACCTCCCACGGTGAGTCGATTGGAACGGAAGTCACCGTCCCTGCCGGCCTTGGTTGCACTGTAGCCATTCACCTTGAAGTCATGAACAGCCGATATGGCCTCGGTGAGGTTCCAGGCTATCGACGACATTACCGCCGACTGGCTTGAATTGTGGTGGTGTGAGCTCACACTACGGCTACTGCAAATGTGAGAGGACAAGGTTTGGCTTGTTGGGGGCAGCTACGAGGTGTAGTACCCTGTACCGCTATATATGTGGAGGTAGTGGACGCTGAATATCGGGAGGAGGAGAGCATGCGACGCCGGCCCCGATAGAATGTAGAAAGCGAATCGTTTGGTCACTCTCGAGCTCGATCGACGGCGTTTCGCTTTGAACCTGCCGTTTCGTTAATCTCACCGTCACCGGTTTTAAGAAACATTCCTTCTTTTAAAAGCATTAACGCACGCTAATACCTACAGTCATGCTGACCTGCGAGCTGCGACTGCTGGGCGGAGCATGATAATTTGATGTAACCAGCAGTCCAACAGATCGACGGGCAGAAAATTAAACGTTCGACCGTATGGATGCAATGTTAAGACCCTATGCCACCAAACGCCTTGCCCACCATTCAACATTTCATCCAGATGTTAGTGCAGTAGTATTACCATGCAGTTCTTACTACATGTTCGTATAACTTACTAGTTTAGATAACCCGCATTGCGCGACTAGTATCTATACAAAATTATTTAAATTTTTTTACACATGATTTTCTCAAAAATTGTTAAATATTCATTTCGTTGTTTTAGCATATTAAAATAAATTGAATATTAGGTTTCCAGTTTTATAGTTTTTAAAAGTCACACCAATCATTATCTCTTACTCCTTTACCACCCCGTTATTTACTTATCCAACATTTCATTGTTTCTATTCATTCTCCTCGAGACATATAAAAATTGTACAGTTCATTGCCTTGTCGAGTTCCCTTTTTATTGCTTTCAGAAGCTCCATCAAACGCTGTCACCGTACTTCTTTACGGTCATCCTGCTATCCCTTTTTATTATCATTGAGATTTTAAAAATCGAACCTGCTCATTGTTGTGGATATTTTTTTTTTACTTTTTAGAAGTCACGTAAACCTCCATGACTCTACTGCTTCACGGCCTACCCATCACCTTTTCTCTTAATCATCATTAGGATTCTAAAAATCAAACCTAATTATCATTGTGGGGTTTTATTTATGTTTTAGATGGACATTTTTCAATATTACTTATTTTTTAATTTTGAATTTCAGTTATTTCTACATTGCATTCCTGCTTAGACTCTTTTTTTCCCTTTTTTTTAAACTCCAGAATTTATTTTGAATTTGAATTAATATAGTATTGGTTTTTATATGGCTATTTTTCAACATTCCTTATTTTTAATTCAGAATTTCGGTTATTCCTGTATTCCTACTTGAAATCTCATTTTCTAATTTTAGAATTTATTATTTAAGAATTTTAATTAAAATCGTGTTGTGTTTCAATATTGCTTATTTTGAATTTCGAATTTCGGTTATTTTTAAATTTTATTCGTACATGAACTCTTTTTTTCCTTTTTTAATTTCAGAATTTATTTTTTATTCTTAATTTTAATTAATCTCGTATTCAGTTCTATATGAACTCTTCTGCCAATATTACTTATTTAATTTCGAATTTCAGTTATTTCTAAATTGTACTCGGTACTCTGTTTTTTAATTGTTCTAATATCAAAATTTATTTTATTTTTTATTCCAAATTTTAATTAATCTCATATTCGGCGAGTCTCTTACAATATTATTTATTTTTAATTCTGACTTTCAGTTTATTTCTAAATTGTATTGTACTTAGACTCACCTTTTTTTTCTTTGTCTGATTAATGTGAGAATTTTTAGTATCCACAGCGAATGAGATGCAGTCTTTCAAAACTATTCTAATAATATAATTTGTATGTCATGTGTCAACGTAGAAATCGGTGAAAGGCTATGTAAACAATAGAGTCCGGAAAAGTTCCCTATTGTAGAAAAGCTATAGGAATCCGTGTAATACAGTTTTTCTAAGTCACATCTGAATTGCTAATCTGATTATTGCTCCTTTTGTCCGATTTCTATTGCTGTGTATATACTCTGCGATACTGAGTGCAACTCCGATTAAATCTTACCGTTAAAATCTAGATCTATTACGATCCAACGGTTAAGATCTTTTCTTTTTTTCTTCAATTAATGTAGAAATTTCTAATCCCTACAACATAGTGTCTTCTTTTAAAATTGTTTTAATAATATAATAGATAGATAGATAAACAGATTCCAGAGTCCAGACTAAAACAACCCAAAATCCATCAAAAGTACAATAATTTTAAGAGTGAATCAACTTAAGTTCCAAATTACTACTTCCTATAACTCGATCAAGAATCAGTTGACTGTGCTCTCTCCTTTTACATACCCTTTTGACTGCTCCAGCCTCAAGGGAATCGGTTGTTCAGGATGTCAGTTGTGTTCATTTCTCTTGATCGACCTATATTTGTTGAATTGCTTCGCACACGGCACCGGTCGTGCTTCCAATGTTGCCCCTGGCGATAAACTGCACGAGACACTTTCACAGTTCAACTGATGCTACACGTTAAAGCATATTTCTTCGTAGGTAGCATGCTTTTTATCTTCCACGAGTTGATCGTAACTGCCAAAGTGTCTCATGATGTAAACGTCCTCCCATTCCATTTGTTGTTATTGGTATTTCATCACAGTCATCGTTCAACTGCTTCAACCTGTTGCTGCGGACCTGCGGTTGAGCAGCCTATCCTACCATGCAGCTCAGAGGATGTGTAGTTCCGAACAGATACGCTGATCTCTGCTCCTTCCATACCCTGACAGGTGAACAGCAGGAGCGAGTTCATTTCTGCATCCTTGGAAACATGTATTATTGGGGCATAACCTGACAGGTGAACAACGAGCAAGTTCATTTCTGCATCTTAGTAAACATGTAATATTGGGGGGAAAGGTTAAGGATCCATTAATCATGATATCAATAGGGATCGATAGTTTAATATACGTACCATGTGGTGAAACCCACTGTCACGTAGGAAGCAAGAACAATCCCTGAATATATGTGCGTCCTGTGTGCAGCACCTTCGTGTTTCTGAATTAGAGCAAGTCTCCCCCAGCTGCCAAGTCAGAGCAGTAAAGAAGTTACAATACCTTGGAACAATACCGCACCAAATAACGCAGTTGAATATGGGCGTTTTGCATATCTATCTTAGGATACTGGTGTTGCAATTCATAGGAATAATATTGAGGTGTAACCTAGCAAATGTATAGTGAAACTCAGATTGACATGTGGTGTTAATATTTACCTTTTTGAATAACTGAAATGACCATTCTGAGTGTCCAGTACGCAGTACAGATCATTCCAGCCCAACATCGCTTGTAGGTGTGGAATCCCCATGCTCTTCTCATCTCTATAACTCATCAGAATCAATACTTGGCATTATTTTTTTCAGTAGGTTGAATGATGACACAGGTGTGTCACATTCTGCACTGAACTGCAGTAGCTCATTTTCTAGAACAGTAAAAGCATCAGCAAAAGCCTGCCATACAAATGCAAAAAGTGAGAATTAGTAAATATGTGCAATTCTAACCGACAAATTGATGCTTGAAGGCCAAAGAAAGTACTCCCTCCGTTACATATTATAAGTCGCTTTGGTTTTTTTTTCTAGCCAAATTTTTTTAAGAAGCTTGTAGAAAAATATAGTAACATTTCCAACACAAAACATACATATTATCGAAATATATTCAATGTTACATTTAATTAAACTAATTTGGTGTTGTAGATGTTGCTAAATTTTTCTATAAACTTAGTCAAACCTGAAAAAAGTTTAACTAGGAAAAAAGTAAAAGTAACTTATAATATGAAACAGAGGGAGTAGTACATTAGTCCAAATACAGTATGAAGACTAAAATATTGCATTAGAAATTCTGCAGTAAGAATTACCATATAGTACATGATAACCCAGAAAATGGTAATACAGATATTCCAGAAGGTGAGGAAATAAAGATATAAACAACTGAAAAATGCATATACAACGGAAGATAGCTACAATCAACCAGCAAAAGGAGAATTATAAGTAACCTTGATACATTGGTGAATGCGGAAACAGTTCCTGCCCACATTGTTGGCAGGGCAAAGAGGATCATCAATGTGGATTGGATCAATGCTGCACATCAAGCATATGGAAAAAAATTACAGAAGGCAATAGTTGACAGAAACAGATAAATTGATACAGTGATATTGAATTTTATCACCTGTGACCTCTTTCTCGGTTCAAATAAATGCCACTTCCTTGGATGGAGATACGCATATGGCGCGGATCAAATACATTCCTGATATCCAGATTACTCACTAATTAAAAGGCATCTTAGATAGACAATTATATTACTACTACTCTAAAGCGATTGCAATTTCCAAAAGATAAATCACATATGGGCCCTATAGCCAGTAAGTCTTTAAAGTTTTAATTGGTTTGTCACCCAAAGTACTTGTGGGCTCCCTTATGTATTAAAGGATCCAGATGTATTTTCTTACCCAAAAAAGTATAGGAAATCCATCAAAAGGCTGCCCAGATTCTGTCAAACATGAAGGGCACATATATGAAATTAACTTAGAAGGAAATAAGAAAACTGAATTTAACTAAGAGAGATACTGAAAAAATGATTTTTCCTGTTGTTACAAGTTACATGAAGGCTGATTACTAAAATACAACGAGATAACACAGAAGCAATTGTCTCATAGGAAAAAGATACAAGAACTAATAATGAAATAGAGCATACAAAACCCTTCTTCTCTAGATTTGCAACTTACTTGGTTAATGGGCCGACCAAGATGATGCTCATGCTGAAGAAAACGAATGATTAACAGTACCTGCAAAGGAAGTTATAAATTGGAAGATTATTTTTCAGTGGTCCTCTCAAGATACCAATATTGATGCAAATAATCCGGATTTACACTTAATTGAAAAAATAAAAGGTAATTAAAGAAAGGAAGGTCAGCAAGTACGAACTACTATACGGAAGTGGCAAGGTACAAACAAATATTAGTTAGCTGAGGACCGTACTTTACTGGGTCTGTTCTTTAAGGCTAAGCCATACAGTGCTAGATACTACTATGGATAGAAATGCATCTGATTAAGAGGGCTAATCCAGAAAAATACCTAAATCACCAAATAGTAAATATCTGGGACTAATCTACTAAAATTAAGGAGAAAAATTTAGCTATTCACTCGTAATGCTGTTTTTTTATAATAGCGACAATTTGAACAGTAAGGTGTCAGTTTAAATTCATGACATCATAAAACTAAGAAAGTTATCCGGATAGTAATAGATCTCCATGACAGGAATAGTAGGTGTTATGAAGAGCTACATACCAGACAGTACGAACTTAGACCACCAGAATATGGGTGATCCAAACTCCGGTCAGCCAAAAACTTCTTCAGTATTAAGGCAAGAGGCACAGCAGCAGGAAATTGCTGAGTTAATTCACGGACCTGTAGGTGAAAAAAGGTGAATAAATAGACAGGGGGACCTTAGGTCTCATGAAACATTGCTTAATAGATGTAAGCTTGTGATCCGCAAACTTCTTATTCATGTCCTTATGCACAATATCTAGAGAACAACATGTGCAATATGTGCATATCTTGAACCTAATAAACAGCTGGCTGGTCGCTCATTCATGTATCTATAAGACTTAATGTCTAACAGAACCATGTCATTGTGGCATCAAATACTACATACTATGAAAAAATCAAAATGTTTTAACTCATTGGTTTTTCAAACATATTCTTTTTCTACAAGGTCTCAGTAAAGCAAATACTTATGGCAGATTGTAAAGAATTATTCACTCCAAGAGTAACATAATTATTTCATCCATGTGATCTGCTAAGGCAGCAGGTATATAGAACATTTAGCGTTTCATTTGAGATGACATGTAAAAGTTGACAAGAAACAAGATGAAATAATTTTAGCTATTAACTTGTAATGCTGTTTTTTTTATAATTTTAACTGTATGTACGATCAGCTTGTCACATTTTATGTACTGCAATAATTTATGTATGAATAGTAAATACACTTCGAATTGACATCATGCTTTCAGCATAATTTATTGCAATACTAACATCGCAACATCACACAGGAGTCATGGCAAAGAATAACTAATTAGAACCATATATGAAAGGCAATATTCTATGCATACAGCAGACAGTATTTTTTTACAATAATTGTACTTAATTATATACATATCCAACGCCTGTATTGTAAACGCATTTATGCTAGAAATTCCTTAATGCTTATGATTCATTGTTCAAAATATTCTGAAACAATGGAACGAAGATTAAGGATACAAGATAATATGAAGTATGAACTACCAAACTCTAATAAAAAACAGGTTAAACAAAGTGTTTGCATGAAGGTTGTTTCTAAAACTAGCAAATAGAAATAAAACTTATTTTCTTCAAAATACAATGGCAGATAGTAATCTCTTTTTATTTACCAACTCAGTGGTCTGGAGTCCTGTGTGGGATGGCGATTTGAAACTTATATCAAGACGAATTGACTGCACAACATTGCCATCATCCTTGTTTGTTCTTGAACACATTGGCATGCTGCTACCTTCTGAACTAGAATTGTCAGAACGAGAAGGGCTCCCTTGATCTCCAAGCACATTGATGGATAATTGTTCGTGCGAGCTATCCAGAACAGAAGAATACTCACTGGACAAATTTGTGTCACAGGGCACTTGAGCTACAAGCATGATCACAGGTATCTGCAAATTTAATGATATACGTATGAGGAAAATAAAAATTAGCTGGTGAGCTAGCAAATGAAGGAACTTACCGCCGTGTTTTCAACTGTTTTGAGGGAATCAGTCCTAACCCAGTCCTGGTTTGCAAGACACCTTGCTGCATGCTGAAACACAAAAATAGAAGACACTCCATGTAAAATGAAAGGCACAATATTTCTGTCGGGCATAAAAGCATGTCTGAATATTTTCTTTTGAACGTGGTCTAAATATTACTGTATATTCTTAGCAAACATGCATATGTAGTTACTTGCATAATATAGTATGACAATTAGTGTTCAGTAATTAGCTAAAAGTCACTAATTCACTGTGCCACGAAAATGCGCAGACAAGAGGACAAAAACGTGTGCATCGCAAGCCGTGTAACATGAAAACTGATTTAATATCTAGGACAATTATGACAAATCCACTCTTCTATAATAGCGTGTTGACCCCAACATGAAAGGAATGTAAACTAAGACCGAGAACTCTGATATAATTCATGCATTTCCTCCTAATATCCAGTTTCATTGTGTTAATAACTTGGCATCCAGACCTTAAGATGATAATAAGCACAATTGTGCACAATACAATCAATCATTAACAACCCAAAATTCATCTCAACAAACTACTTTGCTAAAATCCGATAATATGTCATCGACCTGTTTAGAATGCAGAGTAAACAACATACTGATACTAGAGAATGTGTCAGTCTGTTAGTCAATGCATACCTGGAGACACGTTTCCTTGATGCCATTCCTGCCTTCCAAAATCCCAGCTTCTTTTATAGGTTCCTGAAAGCAGACACAACTTAGAATTGCACACTATGGCATGTTGGCAGGTACATTTGAACTACCAGTTACATGCATGTAGATAGTAATGCAACTCACCAAATTTCGAACTGGTGGAAGAGAAATTACAAGATCTACATCGCTTGTTGGAAGAGCCAAACCAGTGGCATTTGAGCCGAATAGATTTGTACGGGAACGAGGCCAGAGAACTTGCAAACACCGTGTGACCCTTTTGACAGCCCAATTAATATAGGGCTTCCTCACCAGATTCTCGGCAGAAACCTAAGAAGTATCACAATTGGAATCAGCAAATAAGAATTGAGATCTTTTTTCCATACTATTAATGGAGATTTTCAAGGAATCAAATCAACCCATGGCATGGGATTACTTGGCATCAGAGTAAGGCTTTGATTGTTTGATCCACAGCAATTAAGCCATGGAAAAATGAACTAAGAACCAAAAAAGAAAAAAATATAGGCAGAACTTTTATATGTGTGTTCTTAGCAGTTTAAAAGCCAATGCTGTAAAATAAAACTACGATGAAAAAAACATCAAAAGCAAATCTAAAATTAAGTTTTAATATACAAATTTTGGTTGTGGCTGATAAGACAGCAAGCAGAAAATGGGAGGCTAAAAGAAAAAGATCACATAGCGTATATACATGAAACTTGTGACACAAAAAGGACATACCTGCTTACAGAATTGATCTATCTCTTCGTGTAGTGCATTGTGCATCAAAGAGAGGGATGCCTTGCTAGAAGAACAGTTCGACATATCTGGTGGTTGCAGAGGCAACGTAACATCTGGCTGCAAAAGGCATAAGTTAGAAATGCATAAAAGTTGCATAAATAATATTTCCTTTGGATCACGGGCGTCCTTACATGTTGATCACGAGAAAGCTGTGAAATCTTAACAAGGTGATCCTGCAAGACAGTATCCTCAATTGATTGCCCCAGAGTACCAGCAGAACTTCCTTTATTTCCCCATGAAGGCCATACGACTTCAGGACCATCCAAGCAAAACTGAGCCCTGTTCAAAATTTTATCCTCAGTAAACAAACTTCTCATCCCCCAATGTCTTGGGCTTGAGCTGCCAGATCTAACAATAGGGAATCCTCGTTTTCGTGACTCTCCCACAGGAGAAGGAGGAGGAGGTCTAGGGACTCGAGGAACACTAAGTACTACTGGCGATGGAGGTCTTCGTACAAGAGGAATATCCCTCCTGTTTGAAGGCACACATGGGCTCCTGTGATCATGACCCCCCTTAAATTCAGATCTTGATGGTCTTCGTGATATTGGAACAACTATCGGTCGCAGCATTGCATATGGCAATGTATCTCCCTTTATCACTTCGCTACCACAAGATACACTCTTTGAAACTGAAATAGTTTTATCTTCAGGACTGTCTTGCATGGAAGATGGAGACTGCAACGACTCACTGTTCATGCCATTTGCTGTCATTGAATGACCAACAGACTGAGGGAGAGGATCTGGAGATTCATTTTGGGAACATATTGAAGTGGAAGGTGGTGAAGATACACCATTTGCATTATATGTACAAGGAATCCCAACAGGTATGTCATCAACAACTTGACTAACATCTGCCTCATGCCAAGCCCATGCACTGTCATCTGAGCTAAGAGATGGTGGCCTAGAAAAACCAGTTCCGGCATGCTCTGCAGGACTCCAATACATAACTCCTCCTCCAAAATATTGATTAATATCTCTTCCAGAAAGTCCACGGCCATCAGATTCTTCTTCAGAAAACCAGTAGCTTTCAGTATCATCCCCAACATCTGATTTGTTTCTTGGATCACTGTCACCAAAATACTTCCTATCTTTATCACTGCAAATACTACCTCTTTGAATTAGTGGAGCATGAAACCCTGACCAAGCGGAAGATTGCATCTGAGGAGTATATAATGGATCATAACCTAAAGCATTGTTTTGACTCAATTTACCATAACCTCTGAAAACAGGAGGCCAATCAAAACTTAAGGGCACTGCAAGCGAGGATAGCACTTGATTGCATCCAGCTTCAACTGGCGGATTTCTCATCTGATGGTTGGGAGGAAGGAAAGGCTGTTCAAATTGAGCTGGCCATCTGTAACCAACATCAAGATGCAACCTATCTGTTGTAGCAGGGCGCTGTTGCATTTCCGGTGAAACAAAATGATGTGGTGCTACACTAGGCCACTCATATGATGTTCCACCCAGTGTGTTTCTGTTGTAAACAAAATACTCACCTCCATTTTTCATTACCCCACCATTGTCGCTTATAGCACCGTGAAACATATTAGTAGGAATAACAGGTGGCAATATTTTTTCAGTTGCCACTACAGAGTTACGATCCACAGTATCACTTCTGGAAGGTAAACAAGAAGATGGTTGGAGTGTAGATTCATTTTGGCTATTGTGCGATATGACCTGCTCATCCAT
The DNA here is from genome assembly GCA_000573905.2 of Oryza punctata. Classification (NCBI taxonomy): domain Eukaryota; kingdom Viridiplantae; phylum Streptophyta; class Magnoliopsida; order Poales; family Poaceae; genus Oryza; species Oryza punctata. The sequence continues at coordinate 34,526,183 of CM002493.2, forward strand.
ACTAAAGCCATCAGATGTTTTCACACTCTGAGAACATTCTGTAGTCAACAACGAGCTGACTCTGGGAGAATGCAAGGTATCTTCCAGTTTTGTGTTTCCAATGCCTTTTACATCTATTCCATTAAGTGCAATGGAAGAGTCACAGCAATTCACTGCTTTGGGAATGCAACTCTTGGACTGATGGACATATGATGGGAGATGAGGTGAGACATGTGTTGCTTCAACAGGTTTATTTGGAGCTTCTGTAGCAACATGAGGAGCATCTGTCTTCAATGTGCCAGATCCAGGGTTCTCAGTTCTCATCAGATTATGGAGCTTAGTTTTTCCTTTACGCTTATTTCTCTTTTTGTTGTTACATTTGTTCTTGCAGTCACCCAACCCAACAGTTTGCTCCTAAACATATGGAGGTTATCACTCATATTCATGATTAAACTAACACGCACACAAAAAAGGGGGATTCGGATAATAATGCTTACCACCTTTGCCGTTGGTGCAATTTCCTTGCAAGGATTATCTTCAGATGCATGTTCAATAGTAGTGCCCACAACAGATGGACCCTGTTGATCTGGCAAAACCTTAGGATCATGACTATCTGAGCTACTGCATCCGATGTCCTGGAAAGATGTCCTTAAGTCAGCTAGGTAATCTTGTCAGTGAATCACATAGATCTGTGTCTATATCAATTGAAGAGCAAACAAAGCATCAATACCTTGATTTGCTTAGAAGATGTTGTTAGCTTTTTCGAGTTACTGGATTTCTTCTTTCCTTTTCGAGAACCACCGCTGATCTTTTCAACATCTTTCTTTTTGGCAGCCTTTGGTGCTCCATCCCCTATGAGTTCAAGATTTATACTTTCCGTTGACACCACCATGAGAATTCCTCGTAATTTCATGAGTATATGGTCAGCAACAGTACCAGCTGACATTAATGTAGTGAAAAAGATTGCATCACCACTATGGTTCGAAATATTGCTCTTCAAGTACACTATCTCCTGGACCAGCATCAGCCTTTGCAATTCTTTCACAAAAAGGGCATTCTTCTTACAAGACAGCGTGCTTGGAACATCAAGACAACAAGGTCGATTCCTTCTGAAAAAAGACTGACGCGTGCTTTCATAATAAGTCTCTGCAACAAATGACCCTGGTTCACCTAAGCAGAAACTGAATTTCTCGCTAGAAGCAATATCTGTGCCTTCAGTGATCTCATTAGCCTGCAAACTTAAGCTAATAGCATATTAGGTGTGCCTAAGCCATAGCAACTTAACCAACTTAACGGCTACCAACTTATGTGATTTTCTTGCCAATTATAATCAGTATGTAAAACAAGCCTGAACACCAGTACACAACATCAAATGGCTTGGCCAACAACAAAGTTCATATATTAACAATAACATTTGGTTCATTAGTTACAGCAAGTCTAGTAAGGGCACATTTGTTACAAAAAGGAAGATTAATCATCAATCCACGTGTATAATGGAACAGCATAAGTAAGTCCATAAGGTTTCAACTTGTTATGCTATCTAGGTGAGAAGTGTGGGTACATCAAGTTATACAGGCCAAAGGTAACCTACTTGTGTTAGCTTGGTACTAGTAACTATCACATAAAAAGCACTCCTATGAAGACAAACAAAATATCTGACTCAATAAAACTTCATAATCATCTTTATCAGAAACAAACACCAATAAGACGTGATTATTTGATCTGATTTTTAGAGCCCAACCTTGTTGGGTAAAAAATGATAAGAGTTGAGCAAAAGAGTTCTCCTTTTATTCTGTGTACATACAGTACATAACAACAAGAGTTTCATATATCATTTCAAAAGCCAGTAAAGCATAACTAATGCTTAGTTTGATCACCCATTCTTTAGATGATAGCATAACCTTGAAATCTTTCCATTGCAAGATTTACAGACTTTCCCCAACAGAATGCTACATGACTTAATCATGAATACATGAACACTATCTTTGTTCTGTTTGTGTTCCTTCTAGAAGATGTGTCTATTTCATAGCCCATTAAATCTACTTGCTGACTTAAAATCAAACCTACATTGTAAAAGTTAACATTAACAGTTTAACACAAATCAAACCATCACTTCTTTCTTTCCCATGATTCCATGAAAACTAGGGAGCACACGTTTCTACAGAGTTATGGAGTGCATATTCAGCTTGTTTTCCAACAACTGATTTTAAAATAGCATAACTATACATTACTATTATCTTTGCAAATGTTACGTTGATCACATATTTGCTTTATTTCCTCACCACCTTTGTCTCTTTGTCTCAATCGTTCCTTTCACACAAAAACAAAAAAACGCAAAACTAAATACCCAAAATACAACCATCTATGCTTTCATGGAAGATACAACTGAGAAATGGAAGCACTGCAGTACTCTAAAACCATGAATGCAAATTACTTCAAAATGCAGTACAAGTAAGCATATTACCAGTGCTGTAGTGCCCTTCCCAAAGAATGCTCCCATGATCCTTGCTCTCACCCTCGGCTCCAGCCTCATCCACCAATCCACATACCCTTTCTCCCTCCAGAACGCATTTGCTGCCAACCCAGCTTTCTCCTTGACACCCTTCCCAACCCTCACCGCTTTCCTCCCCCCACCTCCACCTCCCCCCGCCGCCACCCACGACATCCGCAGCGCGATCTCCACCCAATTTGCCACGAACTCCTCGATCACGTAGTACCCCTTGGCCTTCAGCCAGGGCAGCTCGGGGAACTCCTCCCCCGCCATTGCCACCAGGTCCACCTCTCCATCACCACATAGGAACCTCCCACCCGAGATCTCATCCATGGCCGCGACGAAACCATCGAGGTCGGCGAGGAGGGCCTCGGCGACCGTGATCGCGTCGAGGCGCGACGACGACGCCGGGGAGGAAGGGAAGAGGAGGAGGTGGTCGAAGATGAGCCCGTGGCCGCGTGAGGCCTCCGCAGCGCGCACCAGGAGGCCGCGTGAGAGCCGCGAGAGGACGGTGGGCGTGTCCTCGGCCGCCACGGAGGAGGAAGGGGAAGGGTGTAGCACGAAGAAGGAGGAGTGGCCGCGGAGGCGGAGGCGGCGGAGCATGGAGAGGAGCGCGCGCGCCGCGGCCGGGGAGAGGAGGGAGGTCGCGGCCGCGGCGCGGCAGGGCGGGGAGAGGGAGGCGAGCCACCGGAGGATCGCGGCGCGCGGGGAGGAGGAGGAGGAGGGAGGGGGAGGGGTCGCGGCGTGGTAGAGGGAGAGGTGGGCGGTGAGGGCGTCGGCGAGCTGCCGCGCGGTGCGCGGCGAGGCGGAGGTGGAGACGGAGGCGGAGGCCATGGTGGTGGTGGGTCGCCTGGTCGGAAGTGGGGAGGTGTGCGGCTTCGCCTCCGGTGGGGGTTGGTCGGGACCTGGGAATTGGGGGGTTGGGGGAGTGTGGCCAGTGTGGGCTGGGCCTCCGTCCGTAAACGTGTGAGTTTTTTTGGCAGAGGCGCGGACACCTGTGACGCTGTGGCTGACACGTGGGGACGCGATGCAAATTCTTTTGCATTTTTAACCTGGTGTTCGTTATTCCTTTTTCTAGACTAGGATTGATGGTTCCAAATATTTTGCTTGTTTTTTTGTTATTCCTTTTCTAGAAGATTGATGTTCAAAATTCCAAATCTAGAATTGGCACCGTGACCATCCACTAATCTGGTAACCTGGTCCTTGTTACCTGGATAATCAACTAATTATTATTTCTTCCGTTCTAAAATATAATGATGCTACGAATAATCCTATCACTATTAAGTACTAGATTGCTATATTATTAGACAGAGGGAATAAATGCCAGACTGAGTAATTTGTGGCTTAGGTCAACGATTTTCATTGTTTGTGGTTCAGGCTTGAAGGGTAATCCAAACCAACGAAGTTGCACTTTTGATAGTGCTGACAGTAATTTGTCAACCCTAGTTTTGGTACATTTTGGTAGCACGTACGCACGATCAACTAACCAATATAAATTTAACGCCAACATAATTCTATCAAAACTGTGATCACAGCTCAGAAATGATCCGTTGGCTAAAATTTGTCGTTGCATGCAAAATATGTCTGGGACACAAGCACAGGAAACCAAACATCACAGTGCTATTATTTTGTCCCTGCATAGTTGATATGTTAAATGAAGTTGCATTGACAATAATTGCTGACGATGTCGGCGTACTATAAATGTGATAAATTGTCGAATTTACTAAGGTCAGATTGGAATCTCAAAAAAGTAGTAATTCCATCCAAGCCATTAAAAAGCACGCACAGGATTGCCCGTGAAAGGCAACACTTCCTTTTGTATTCTACCACTGTATGTCTGTACGAGTCCATCACCATGAATTTTCCCGATTAAGTGCTTGCAAGAAACATTTTTCAGCTAATTACAATTTATAATTAACCAAGAGTAAGTTACATGTAGTATGCCAAAAATCCGGCCGGCAAAGTAAGTTAGTGTACACCAAGAATCGAAAATATGAACATCTTACAACAACAGGTTCCATTCCTACAAAACTAGGGCGATTTAGGCAGGGAGAGCTGCCGGCGTGGCTGGGGGAACACGGTTCTCGACAGGGATCTCCGCGAACTCGGAGAGAATCGCCCTGAACTCGTCGCCGCTCAGCGTCTCCTTCTCAAGGAGCACCTCCACGATCTTGTCCATGGCCTCCCGGTTGCTCCTGATCTGGCTCAAAGCGATCTCGTAGGCCTCATCAGACAAGCGCTTCACAGCGGTGTCAATGTCCTCCGCGAGCTTCTCCGACATGGAGTTCCTTGCCATCATCCTCATGATGACATCGCCGCTCTGAGCTCCCGAGTCCATTAGCGACCACGGACCAATATCTGACATACCGAATGTGACCACCATCTGCAGAAGCATTGTGACCACAGTGTAATTAGCCAAAAAAAGGGATAACTAATAACAGATGTTTATCTGTAAATGCTGACAGTTTTTCTAGCATGTTATTTTGCAGCATTTTTATCCTCCAGACTGATTTGTAAGTCATAAATGGTGCAGAAGCAGAACAGATTACATAGTCTACTGCTTCAAAGTTTCTGTAGATTAATTAGCAAAGTTCTAGAATAGAAATAGAGCATACCTGCTTGGCTAGGCCAGTAATTTGCTGCAAGTCACCAGCAGCTCCTGTGGTCACCTCAGGCTCCCCAAAAATGATCTCCTCAGCAGCACGACCGCCAAGGCCACCAACAATTCTGGCAAACAGTTGTTGCCTGGAGATGAGCGTTGGGTCATCCATTGGAATGAACCATGTGAGACCACGAGCTTGACCCCTCGGGATTAAAGTAACCTTTTGGACAGGGTCGTGGCCAGGCGTCAAAGTTCTATAAAAGAATAATTTTCCAGATATGAATAGTTGCACGGAATTTTGATATGGAAGTAATAAACAAAAGCACAGTTTGCAAAGATGCGGATTATCTCTTTACCCGCAAATTGCATGCCCAACTTCATGGTAAGCAACAAGACTTTTGCTCTTCCCATCTGTCATCACAGTTCCTTCCATACCAGCCACTATTCTGTCAATTGAATCATCAATCTCCTTTGAGGAAATTGCTGTCCGGCCACGTCGACCTGCTAAAATGGCTGCTTCATTTAGAAGATTTGCCAAGTCTGCTCCACTAAACCCAGGCGTTCTCATTGCTATGACTTCAAGAGAGACATCAGTATCAAACTTCTTGTTGCTACCGTGCACCTTAAGAATCTCTGTCCTTCCGCGTACATCAGGAACATCAACACTTACCTGTGCAACAAGTTAAAAGGTATATCCATAATGTTAGCAAGGTTATGGACATGTGAGGATAACAAAATTCTAACTTTGAAAACACTCGAAGATAACTCAAGCTCGAAACCAAAAGCATCCAAACTGATTGCGTGAGTAAGCTACAGCTACAACCGAGAACGAGTATTTATTGGACTTCTAGCCTAAAACCACGTGAGAACTTCAATAATACAGAACAAAGGCAAACACTACAGCTGAAACATTTCTACTTAATTGTGTCACAATTGAATGAGTTAAAAAACTAGAATACAACAGATGTTCACATCCAAAAGAATGTTCAGTGGATAAAAACTAACCTGTCTGTCAAAACGTCCAGGTCTGAGTAAAGCGGAATCCAGGATATCAGCCCTGTTGGTGGCAGCAATAACAATGATTCCAGTGTTCCCCTCAAAACCATCCATCTCAGTCAGTAACTGATTCAAAGTTTGTTCCCTTTCATCATTTCCACCACCAATACCTGTCCCCCTTTGCCTTCCAACAGCATCAATTTCATCAACAAATACTATGCAAGGGGCATTCTCCTTTGCCTTCTTGAAAAGATCACGAACACGGGAGGCACCAACTCCCACAAACATCTCCACAAACTCAGATCCTGATATTGAGAAAAACGGCACACCAGCTTCTCCTGCAATAGCCTTGGCAAGCAAAGTCTTACCAGTTCCAGGAGGTCCAACAAGCAGAACACCTTTAGGGATGCGAGCACCAACAGCGGTGAACCTTTCTGGTTTCTTCAAGAACTCAACCACTTCCATGAAGTCTTGCTTTGCTTCGTCGACACCAGCAACATCATCAAATGTAACACCAGTGTTGGGTTCCATCTGAAACTTGGCCCTAGATTGACCAAAACCAAGGGGAAAGCCAGGACCGTTAGGTCCACCAAGGCCACCTTGTGCTCTTCTTGACAGCAAAAATAGACCACCAATAAGGATAAGTGGGAAAGCCAAGTTTCCAATCAGGTTGAACAGAAGAGAACCAGAGTCCTCCTGGTTGCTGTGTGCAGCAAAATCAATATTCTTCTCCCTCAACTTCTGAAGAAGCTCTTGGCTTAGACCAGGAAGCTGCACACGAACTCTCTGCACGCGGTTGCCGAGCTCAGGAGAAATAGCCTCAACAATGGCAATCGTGCCATTCTCAAACAAATCAACCTTTTTCACTCTGTCCTTGTCTAGATACTCGAGGAACCTCGAGTAAGACATTCTTGACGACGAGACACCTTGCTCATCAGCAAGAGCTTTCTTAGCACCCAACAAGGTGGGCAGCCCGACCCCAAGGTTTCCGAGCGCGAGCTTTAGGAACTTCCTTCTGGCATCATTAGTCTTATGCTCGAGAGAAGCAGTCACAGAAACCGGCCTCTGTGCAACGCCACTCGAAGGAAGCGTCGAGAAGGGAAGCGGCGTCTTTGCGACAAGGCTCATGGATGTTGGAGCCATCTTTGCTCACTGTTAAAAAGTAATGAAAGGGAGATCTTGTCAATCATACAAGTGTTGTACGGCAGAAATTGCTTCATCCGATACTTCAACTAAGCTAAACACTTCATATCAGCTCTATTCAGCTGAACGGATGCAACTCATCTGTTCGAAATCATCCTACAAGTAGAACAAGGTAGCTACGAGTGCCCCCCGACTATTCCAATCCTTTCTCGAACTACAAACAGCTACAATCATCAGCCTCATATCATTTATACCCCCGAATTCAGTAGCTCACCTTAGCTTCTACTTGCTGATTAACCTATCGATTCAAGCAAACACGCTAATGATCTCAATCCCACCATCTTTACCAGTAAAAAATAGACTAGCACCACACAACACACATGCTCCAAATTCCAAAAAGCGAACATCCGCATAGCATCAGAGACCAAACGCCACCCACCCACCCACACACTGGATTCAAGCTAGAACCAGAACCAGACGCACGCACGCACGCAAAGCCGAATCGTAAAGAGAAGCACTGAATCTCCAAAGCAAAGCAAGCACGCACCTGAGTGGATCGGAGCGAGGCGGGGAGGGAGGGGAGGGGAGGAGTGAGCCGAACTAGGAAGTGGAGGGAGGTGGGAGTGGAGGGTATAAATAGCCGACACCGACGAGGAGTAGCGGCAGATTGATTTTTCCTCCTCCGCTCGCTTGGCCTCTCTCTCTCTCTCCGGTGCGCAGTTGCGTGGGGATTTGGGGAGGAAGAGGAGAGGAGAGGGAGGGGGGATGGGGGTGACGTGGCCGCCTCCGTGCCCACAGCGTCGATAAGGTGAGAGATGAGCCCACATAGACGGAAGCCTAAGCCCATGGAGGCGAGTGAAATATCTCTCCTGGTCCAGGTGAAACCGTGAAATGGCTCGTTCTTTTTTTTTGCGTGCCATTTTCGTAGCCAGTGGATTTTCTCCGATGGCTTCTAGTGTCGTGGCTGCTGGACTCGCGTAAGATTGGACTACTTGGAGTGTTGGAGATAGGAAGGTGACACACTGGTCAGAGGCTCAGAGCACGGCATAAGTTGCTGGCATCATTAGTTATGGAGAGTAAACAAAGCTAGAGCCGTCCATATCCCTTGCACGACCTGCCGACTGAAAATTTTCCTTGTCGCATTTTACACATAATGGAAATTCTCATTCTATGATGATATACTAATGATTATTCTCTATCTGTAAGGAATACGATTACACAGGCAAAACTCTGTCGCCAGGATGCAGAATGGTAAAGAATTACAAGCACATGTCAAACTGTCAGCCACTCGTAGCAGGATCAATTTGCTCAGGATGTGGGAAAACGGTGGAGGAATGGATGCACACGATGTTACAGGGCGTGAACAAACCATATGCAACATTTTGTTTCACTAATCTGATGAGATGCGCCGGATCTTGCAGACCAGATGGGCGGTGGGGAGGTCGAGCTGGCTGCCGCCGTCCGATTTGACGAGGTCGCGGACCTGGTCTCTCGGGGTGGAGATGCAGGTGTGGAAGGTGGCGAGGAAAGGAGGGATCGGCATGGACAGCGCCGAGAGGACGTTGCTCAGGTACTCTATGTCCGCCGCCAGCTGCTGCGCGCCTCGGTCGGTGATGTAATGGATCCCTCGCAGCTGCTCCATGAACAACGCGGTGGCGCCTTCCGCGACCTGGTTCATCATGGAAACAGAGATCAGAAACAGTTCTAGAATAATTCATCAAGAGATTGGGTTTGGTGTTTGTGTCGTGCTCAGATTATTGGGGTTTTATGTAATGTTCTATTCAGTTGGACAGTGAAGACGTGAAGTATGAATGGTTTTGTCGATGGCATATGTTGCAAAAGTACACAGCATGATGAAAAAAAAAATGCTCTGAATTTATTACCTTAAATATCCATTCAGTAGCAAAGAACTGAGCCTCCTCGTTGCCAGCCTCACCGCCTGAGATACCTTCTGCAAGTGGCTCCAACTGCTGGGGTAAAGTTAGGAGATACTCCCCGACACTGGTCACATATGCCTGCGGGTAGGCACTGAAGCTTGGAAGGGGAAGGCCACCCTGTTCCTCCACCGATGACCAAATTGGGAGGTGAGCAACCTCATTGAGACGCTGACGGACTTTAGATATGAGCACGTCATAGACGAGTTCATTTACTGTGTCTGAGAAGGCCGCAACTCTTTGTGATGTCAGAGGTAGAGCATGGAACCTTGGATCTTTTGACTGTATAACAGAAATGATTTCTTTAAATTTACAAGCCATGAAGACAAACAAAGAGTTACTTGTGACACTTGGGAAATTGAGTAGGACAAAAATATTCTATGCCACATATGAGTAACTTAAAATGCATAATAGAAAAGCTAAAAAGGATCTCGAGGTTTCCTATAAAACCAGATAATCTAGATTAATACTACTACCTATGTTTGGAATCAGGCTGTTCAAACAAATCATAGACTTGCTAAAGACCTAGAACAATCAGAGAAACATGTGATGACTCTAGTGTTGTAACACTACCAACATAATTTAAAAATATATAACTTGCCTGTTCTAGTACAGTGAAGAGCTTCTTAGACTTGTCTGGTAGATCGGTGAGGCGAATAGCTGCAATATCAAGTGCTGCCCTTCCTGTGATAGGCACTTCTGCATTCTCATCACCATTTGCTACAGTTGATTTATCTAGGCTAGAGCCAAAACCAGAAATAGAAAAGTTGGTTCCAATCCTGGCAAGAGTAGCCCTTAAAGAAGCTTCAAAAACGGAGGTTCTGCTCGTTAGGCAATCAGCAACTGTAAGAATCTGCAAAGCACCCTGGACAATAGACCATTCTTCCTCTTCAGAGACATCGACCAATCGTTGTGCTTCTTTTTTCTCTAGTCCTGCTTCCTTTTTAGAGGAATCACTATGTGCAGTATTATCCACCCCACATACAATCCTAAGGGATTTTAAAGTTTCTTGTAGGTTCGATATGTACTGCAGCATAATGTCATCTAGAGCCAATACCAGTTCATCTGCCTCTGAACCACCAGTAAGACTAATGCATCTCTCAACAGCTGCTTCAAGAAGGACTATAATTTGTGGGATGGATTCCTCCATTCTACGAACAGTTTCACTCAGCTCTATACCCTGTGCACCCACACCACGAGCAATAGCCCCACGGATATCTATACCAGCCATCTCAGCAGAGAGTAAAGCACGCTCCATTTGCCCATACCTACATAGCATGAAACACCACTGGCTGAGTACTACAGCAATAGCAACAAAAAATAAAAATCTCACCAATGCAGTTAAATGCATGCAACAGAATTTTTCACAAGTTTTTTACCTTGCTTTAAAAGTCTCATACGGGGAATAAATAGCTTTCAATGTATTCAGCAGAACTACAAGATCTGACTCTGAAAATAAATGTTGGATGTTCCTAGCAAAAGTGCCCGTCACGTTGTGCAGGTCGATCAGTGCTCCAAGATGCTTATCCTGCAATTTGGTACTTTTTGGCAAGTCACCTGATAGAACATCCAGTATACCTGGGTACAGAGGAGATAAAATCAATTTATTGTTACGGGAGAAGTGGCATATGTGGCAAACAAGTAATATCCTTTTTTAATGGAACAGAGAAAAATAAAACATGTAATTCAATCATGAAATTAGTATAGACATACTAAAATGGAAATAATACGAGAAGTTTATGCATTACCTTTTGCAACTGATCTAGTTTCAGGAACAGCATCTCCAGTTGCTATGTTGACACGAGAGACAAAGCTTGAATTCAACTCACTCATGGTTTCAACAAGTACTTTTGGGACTAGTGATTTGTATTCTTCAGGGAAAGCAGTCAGGCACCTTCAGCATTAGCATTGTAGAACATCCATTAATTTTTGGTGGAGCAAAAATATTGTCCGAATAAAGCTAAAAGATGCTGCCAAAAACTGGCTTCTGTTTACAAGGGCAAACATTGCTGATTCAGAACAAAAGACAACAGGGTACAATGAACATACCACTTCCATTCTTGTTCAAGGTAAAGTAGTGTCTCATCAAAGAAATTTGGAAGCCAGCTAGCAAATGAGAGATTGTTTATGTTTTCTCCACCATACTTCTCCATCTCTACCCGCTTAGCTCTCTGTTTTAGATCAAAATCTTCCCAAAGTTTCTTTAGAGGTTTGACATGGATCTTAGTATATTGCACCTCCAGTGACTTGAATCTGCCAATACGTATCAGTATTCCGCGAAGATCTTGCACAGCATCAACCTTCCAACCAAAATCTGTAGGCTTTAGATAAAATAGAGATGCCTGTACTACTTTTTAACAAATATAAATGAGATTTGTAAGAAAAACCTTGCGGTTAGAAAGTGCATCCACCAAACGAGGTTGAACCATGTCATCTAGCCTTTCTTCCAATACTTCAAGCTGCTTTCTTACATTAGCGAACTCTGCAACCTGAAAGCAACTTTTATATAAGCAAAACAAATAGCTTCCGTATATAAATCACGGTGTACTGTGCATGTTTGTGTGAGAGAGCACAATACCTCACCAACTGCCGACAAGCAATGTCTCATGGTTGCCAGGGTTTCTGCAGCTTTTGGAAGATCACCACTAGAAAATACATCCTCAACACTTTGGCTCAATTGAGCTAGTCCAGCGGCATCCTGCCATTCCAACCAACAAGCTGTTAAATCTATTAAAAGAACTTACCACTGTGAGTGAAGCATTTACTTCAGTAACATATACCATAGTCCACATAAAACTTACCTGTAATGTTGCATACGCCGCTTCCATGCGTTGTTTCACAGTATCAATTCGTGCTAGTGCAGTTATTGACTCTGCAGATGAGCCCTCAGCCTGATTGAAGAAATCATCATCATCAGTACTTAGCTACCTACAGAATTTATGAAATGTAGATGGGACTGATTACTTAGTTTGTTGATTATACATGCATATGTATGTCATATTTCATTCAGTAACACCCAGTATTCAGCATTGGCCGTTAGAAAGAAGGAATCACTCGCTCCAAAAAAAAGAAGTTATAGTGCTAGCAATTCATTCCAGTTTATTCTACAAAATGCCAAGCTAAATGTTATGAGAAGATAGCGCTACAAGTACAAGAAATACATGCTACAGGAGAATATGTTTTGCTTGCAATTTGATGTAGCATCCTGACCTATCACCTATATGAACTAAACGATATAAGCGATGGTATTCCATTATAATAAACTATAGGCATAGTTTTATGGGCATCACTGAACTGGTGGATTTGAATGTCCTCTATACAGTATACTCAAAAGTTTACATACACATAACCACATTGCATAAGTACACAGCATTATAACATCCCGACACATGTCAGGATTTTGCCAACAGAATTCCAGCTTGGTTTTGCCAAGCCCACGCAAATTCTGACATCAGTTTCAGTTAACAGAGATGATCAAATTAACATCTCATTTGAATTTGACGGCCTTTGTATAATAAGTTCTAGCTGTACGCACTGTTCAATGCAAAGCGTACAAGGATAAAATTGACATGACTAAATACAGTTTGAGAGATCCAGATCCAAGTGAAAAACAGGGGTACTAAAAGCGGCCAGAGGCTGAATCATACGCATAAATGAATCAAACCAAAGCCAATTGTGCCAAATTGGTTCCATATTTGCTCATTCGCCCCAACTATTATCGCAAGTTGTAATCCTCCAAAATGATCTGGGTTTCGCGTGATACACGTACAATTGTGCATGAATGAACTGTGAGATCCAGATCCAACTAGCAGGCGAGCGGGGGGGCACCTGGGAGAGCGACTGGAGGACGGAGGCGAGATGCGACCGGAGCGAGACGGCGTCGTCGCGGAGGCGGAGCGCGTCGCGGCAGGCGAGCGGGACGCGGCGGAGCGCGTCGGCGCTATCCCGCTCGAGCGCGGCCGCGGCGTCGTCGGCGGCCGAGCGGAGGCGCTCCTCGGCGTCGGCGAGGAAGCGGTCGAGCGGCTCCGACGGGTGGCGCGCGTCCAGCGCCGCGTTGATCCACCGCTTCGGGTCGAACCCCTCCGCCCCGAACTCCGACGCGTCCACCACCACCATTTCCGCCCCACCTCCCACTAGCTGCGCCTCCTCCTCCGCCGCCGCCGCCGCCGCGGCTCGCCGTGGACTTGGGCGAGGGAGACGAGGAGTGGCTTTGAGTTCGCTGGATTGCTACTACTACTCCTTGCTAGGTGGGAGAGCCTTCCGTCTCCGCGGCTACTCGTAGCTAACGGCCGCCATGGGAGGGATCACCTTGGTGGAGTTCACGGGGAAAACGCCTACCAAAATGGCGTGTTCTCTTGTGCGAGACGGAGTGTATTTTACAGTGGTTTTTCCTCCAAATTATGCCTTCCTTTGTTTCTAGCCATCACGTTTATTATCAACTAAAATATACTAATTTATATGTAAAACTTTTATATAGATCTAATCAACTTCAAAATTAATGGTTCTGTTCGGTAGCTCTAGTTGTTTTGCTGCAAGCAGCTACGTTGCACCGTCAGCCACAAAAAAATTGTAGGTCGGTACACGAAAAAAATTGTAGGTCGGTACACGCGTACAACCATAGCCATGATTCTTAAACATGCTCAATGCTGAAAAATAACCTACAATGCAAAACAATTTTGGAAGTGATTGATGTCCTGTTCGAAATAAATATGATGAAATATGATTTTAGGTAGAATTTTATATTTCTACTTTTAGCAGCTTAATAAAGCCAAGGTTGAAGAAAGAAGACGATGAAAAAGGCGCCTATAGTAATTTGAAATTAAGTTTAAAAATTTCAATTTTAACTGCAACTTGTAAACCAAAGAGCAAATGATGAGGGTAGAAATGAAGATGCACTTCAGTTTCAGATAAAATGAAAATGCACTTCAATTCAGTTTTCGTATACAAACAGGTGCCAAGAAGGTCGAAAATGCACATTGCGGATGGGTAGTACAACAACTACAGAGTGAACCAGTTTACTGAACTGAGCACACCAGCAATACCAACTGGTGTATCGAGTCTCGACTAAGCCATGGCTTTGAAGATAGTCAACTTCCGACCTCACATTTCACAACAGTGGGACTGGGACGCACTAGAGACTACACCCTCAGTGCCCCACTGGATTATTCTATTATCACCTCAAATCTGTCAGACTCGCAGTATCTTCAAGCATTACATGATCAAACATATTTACATACATGCATACATAGATGTACACATACAAAAACATTTCGAGCCATGCCCCACCCCGAGGGAAAAAGAATTGCCGAACACACAAAACTGGCTATCTACATGAACATGATCGATGGGCAAAACTAGCCTAGGGTTAGAGCATTATTGGAAGCTATACAGATGCCACCGCCACAACACGTGCTAGCGTTGGTAAACTGCCGGATCAGCCGTCCACAACTCCAGTACAAAGAGAACACAAGAACGTCTTGTGGAAACAACTGAAGCTTCGTCCGCAAACAGGCAGTTCTCCCTCACTCACTTGTTACCCTGGAGTACAAAAAGTTGCTTCAGCAAGAAGGGCTAAAATAAGGTTACAAGCACCTAGAAAGCGAGAGTAACTGAAGTATTACATGAACGGGAGATGGCAACTCTGTGGAGATCCAAGATTTTCCATGCCTTCAGATTTAATTTGGTCCCCACCAGAATTACATGATGACAGCAGGTTCAACTGCAATCAGGTAGAGTCAAAATGTCAGGACATTGCACTATAACAAATCCAAGTCAAATGTTGTGTAGAACAGAAAATATGCCCTTATTGACATAGCTAATGCATTTCATATCTGTAGAAACTATATACCAATAATATCCTATTTAGTTATTCAGGAAAAAGAGTTCTGTAGAAAATTTCTATGGCCGTCGTAGTAAGCACAAGGTTCAGGATCAATTCCTGAGTGGAATGTTTGAGAGGACATGGATGCGGTCAACTTCCAGAAGAACACAGGTGGATGAGCGTAAGCATGTGGTAGGCAACCGATGCAATTTGATCACAGTAATCATGAAATTAGCCAGTCAAGTGTTTGTTATTTAAAACATTATTAGCTACCCCAAACTTCGAACACAAATTCAGCTATCAAGAACCCTAACCACAATAGCTAGCCTAAATGGCAAACCTTAACGCTAGTAATGTTTGCTAATACAGTTCAAACTCCAAATTACTCATAACATGTTTAGATGGCTACAAGATGTAGAATATCAGTAGAGAAAAAATACAGAAACAGAACAACTTACATGTGGAGCAAAGTCAGGGCTAGTTAGGTTCATGGACAGATTTCTCATCAGCAGTAGTACCTGTCAACCAGTGTTTATTGCAAGTGAAATAAAATAGTTATGTGAAGAAAAACTAGAAGTAATAATGGTACGGCTGTCCATAAAATAGAAGAACATGAATTGATCGAAATCAATGCAGTAGAATGTTGAAAAAGAAAAAGAAAAATAACCAGGACTTGGGACAACCTACACAATGAATTCCTACTGTGTTTAGCATAAAATATATGGATAACTTGTTTTCAGGGGTGGAAAGTTGCAGCAGATGATTTTTCAGTTAAGGTAAGAGCTATGCATGGAAGAGAATGAAAACAAAGTCTTATTTTGGCCTTATTGAACAAAGGAAGGCTTCTAAGAACAACAATAGTGAAGCGAAATGTTGGTGTCACTGAAACTTTTACAGCTGTTCACCCATAAATGCACATCTGTCTTACATTTCCACTATTTCCATAAGAAATTAAGAATATCTGTGTTGGGAAAAGGATAAAATAGAATCATAGAACATTCAGAAACTATATCTCAAATAACAAGAAACATACCGTTTCAACGTCAATTGGATCCATCGCCTTCAATGTCTGCAAATGCCCACTAGTATCTGGATCAAATATGCTTCCCAGAAAGCTGTATACTTGCGCAAAATCTGGCATAGCTGCATGTGTAACCAGAGAGGATCAAAATTATAAGGATATAGTGCAATAAAGCACTGAAGCATACCTAAAGGAATATTTAACAACTTAAATATGATATCATATTTCATAATAAGTAATTCAAGGACTTGCTGCGTGACAAAATAACATTTCTCAATACATGTGAAACTATATACATATGTGAGTAGTCAGGCCTCAGAGGTAGATGATTACTTGTAACCATGCAAACAACTTGAGAAAGTTAGTTTCCATTGACTATAGAAGACTAGTCTAGACCCCCCCCCCCCCCCCAATCAGGGATCATCAATTATGAAATGTGATGCCTTTGTGGTACCAGATCATTTACTAAATTCCAACACCATTGGTCCAACATACAAACTAAGCTGTTGATCAACATGCATTTGCCAAGGTAGATCTGCAAACTGTATGCTAAATAAGGGGAACTCACCACGTAGTGGTCGAAGCACATTTTCTTGTTCAACTGCTTCAGAAGTTGGCCAAGTAGCAGAAGGACTCTCTATGCTGCTAGAGCAGTTATTTGTAGCAACAGCACCTGTACCAGACAAATATAGTTTCAATGGTATTTGTTGGATTTTCTCATTAATTTTGGGTGGAGGTTTATGAACATAGCAGGTAAACATACCTTGCGTGTGACTTGCACTTAAAGGTTGAGCAATAGAATTGTCCCAGGAGGGTACTGCAGCACTGGCATTTGCATTTCTGATGACAGGAGATGTATCCATGGACATAACACAGCCTTGCTCCCCCAAAGGAGGGGGTTGTGATATAGCAGCTTGCGAAACTGCACGAGCTAAATAATTCCGATTACTACTTCCCAACTAGAAATAATTGGTGCAAAAAGATTACAAGACTAAGGCTGCTGAGCAGTACAAACCATTTTTAGAGGCCTTCTGTGGATATGGATGAGCTGCCTTCCGCTTTGGCCTGGGTGGAGGCAGATGTTCACCTGTACCATTTTTCTGAACCTTCAAAAAGTATTTCTGTGCATGGCTTCTTATCTGTCAAAAGAACAGCCTTTTAGATTTTGCATAGAGAAACCAAAATAGTGTAGGAGCATTTCATTTTAATTGGCACAAAAAAACACATTTTAAACTTTTTAGCGTAGGATACTACTATACATTTTGAACTTCCAGAATAGGGTCATACTCCCTACTGTTCAGCATATAGTAGTTGTACCTGCTAATGAGCACTTGCTATATTTCAAGTTTTCAAATGTAATTCAACTTCGCATTCGAGAAGTGTAATTCAACTTGATTGACTTGAAACTATGGACCTATTTGGTACAGCTCCAACTCTTAAATTTAACTCCAGGAGTTAGGTCTAGAGTAGAGTTGTGGAGCTGCCTAAACCCATCTCCACCTCTCTAGTTCATTTTGCGAGAGAGCTCCACCCAGCTCCACTCCCAGTTTAGGTGGAGCTGAAACTGTTTGGCTGAGCTCCAGCTCCAGGAAAGGGTCTAGAGTAGAGTTGTGGAGTTGCCTAAACCCATCTCCACCTCTTTAGTTCATTTTGCGAGAGAGCTCCACCCAGCTCCACTCCCAGTTTAGGTGAAGCTGAAACTGTTTGGCTAAGCTCCAGCTCCAGGAAAGGTAGAGCTGGAGCTAGAGCTGTGCCAAACAGACCCTATATTTGAACTAGGTGCATAGATTACAGTTGCACAGAAATGCTTGTTTCTTTTTTAAAAAGGAAGGAAAGGAAATTCCAAGGCTTTAAGCATAGCGCTTCAATTTTCATACAGGCATAAGATTTGACTAGCCAATAAAATGACAACAATTAACAGACAGAATACGAGGTGTGTTTCAAATAATATGTGGCGTGCATAAATTTCAAATGATGTGTGACACTGCCAACCAGATACGTATAGAATGCCTCAAATCAAAACATCAACACACCATTCCAAAGGCTAGCAGAGAAAAATGAAAATGTTAACTTGAAAAGGTAGCTATGAACCATACCTGTATCACAGTTTTTGAGCCAACGTATGCTTCAATCTTTTTCCAATCACGATCAAACCTAAATCAAACAAAAGAGAAGGAAGCACATCTAAGAAGTGTGTACACAACATTGACCATCCTAATTACAATTAATCGACAAGAAAAATTTAGCGATCAAATAAATGATACAGAAAAGTCACCCTAACAGCCATGTGTATGATAAGTAGCTAGAGAAGTTCAAAAAAGTTTAGCAGTAACCAACAACATTAAGAGATATAAGTCTTATAAAAGAGACAAGCCCAAGCTAATTCAAATTACAAGTTCAATAAGATTACCACATTACTGTTGTATGTTCCCACATTCTCAATATCTGTCAATCCTCTAATAATAATGTTAGATCTCACAGGTTGATAAGTGATAATACACCAGCACATTCCACATTTTACACCTATTTTTTCTCTGATTATTCCAAGATGCAACCTTTACCATGTCCTATGCTACCATGCAAAAACAACCAACAAAGAGACATTAACAGAAACCTTTCTACTGAAAACATCTTGATCCAACCTATCCCCACTACTGTCATGTTCTCCTTTAGCTAGCCTACAGAGATCGACCTAGTGCAAAGGAAAATTGATCTGATTGAATACCCACTCTGTCCAGCGTTTGAAATAACCGGTCACATAATAGTAATACTAAGATGCAAGATTGCTGGAAACCTATGGCACAAACTTGGTATGCTCGAGAAAGCTAACAGTTCAGGTAACCTATTAGAATTCCTGGCAAGTATGATGTTGGAAGACCAAAGCTTGCAACAAGTCTAGCCAATCTGCTTCACATAAAGGACTGTTTCAGGATCAAAACTGTTATCTACCTCCTGCTAACAAAATCATCAAGTAATCCCTTGCATTTGGATCACACTTTATGCTTATCAACAGGTGGCCTTCTAACATTTGATATCATTGCATTTTGCTCTTTCCCTTATGTATAACCTTTCCAATTTCTGTACAGGTTCTACCACCTATATCCCTTTATTTCTTTTTTGATTTAGCCCTACATGGCATTTTGTAACACATCTTTAACTTCCATTAATACAATGGTTATTAGGTAGAGCAACCTCTATCATCCCACATCAAAAAGGCAGCAATAAAATGCTCGTTTTAAACTATCATTAGATGCTAATTGAGTTCAAGAAAAATAAATATTGTAACCCTGACATGCAGGAAATTATAAACCACTGGTACTTTTAGATAATACCAACAGCACTCTTCCCAACATTAAACCCAGCAACTTGGTTCACAAATCCAAGGATCAGAATATCATAAACCTCCCTATTCCTACAGCTACGACTAGATTGTACTCCCTCCGTCCAAAAATAAACCAACTTTTGTAAATGAATCTAGATATAGCATATGTCCATATTCATATACAACAGTTGGTTTATTTTTGGTCGGAGGGAGTACGCATGAAATAAGCACGCTTGTCAAGCTACTGGCCCCTACTGACCGCATGAATTCTATCACAGTAATTCAGTTGAAAGATCAATCCAAAATCAAAACATCATAAACTATAACTGCTCAGTTCAACAGATTCGACCAAAAAATCACCACCCAATTCGACCCAGCAGGCTAAACCTATCCTCAATCGAACACCTCCCCCAAAAAAGCCGTCTTTCAATCTACCCGAGGTTAGCATTCACAGGAGCAGATGCACAATCGCATGTAAGCTCCACGACGACACAGAAAAGGCAGCACGAAAAAGCGCCACTAATCCGATCGAAACCGCCAAACTATTCCCAACCACCGCGCGGGGGGGGGGGGCAGAGAGAGCGAGGAGACGGGAGGGAGAATTGGGCACTCACAGCTGCAGCGCCTCGAGGAACTTGTCGTGCTCGGGCTCCGTCCAGCTCTCCCTCGACTTGGTGATGGTGTACGGCTTCCTCACCTTCCTCGCCTCCTCCCCCACCGCCACCGCCGATGCCGCCGGCACGGCCATCGGCGGCTGCAGCGGCGCAGCGACCACCTGCTTCTCCTTCTGCTTCCGTCCTCCTCCCCCTCCCCCACCACCATCCCCACCTCCCCCACCGCCCGCGACGGCGGAGCCGGCGGCGGCGTCGAGCGGATTGGGCGTCGTGCTCATCGAAACCATCAGCCGGGGATCTCTCGCGCGCAGGATTCGCCGCGGCCGCGAGCTAGGGTTTGGGTGCCTGTGCTGCTGGTGCGTGCGTGTCGATGCGGGGACGAAGTGAAGAAGAAAAAAATAAAATGTGAAATGCGACTCTGTGCTGTGCGCGATGTGGATGTTTCTTTATGCTTCGGGGCGCTTCGCCGCTGGCCACAAGACCCCCGCTGAGGCTGACGTGGTGGGCCCATGTGTCAGTGAGAGAGAGGGGTGGAGTTAGTTGGGTTGGGTTTTGTGCAGGTCTGGCACGTTATCCAATCTATCAATCTATCTATTATATTATTAAAACAGCTTTTAAAGAAGATACCACATTCACTGTAGAGGCTAGAAATTCCCACATTAATCGGAAAAAAAGAAAAAAAGAGTCTAACTAGAAATACAATCCAAAAAATAACTGAAATTCGGAATTAAAAATAAGCAATATTAAAAGAAGAGTCCATGTAAGAAAAAAAATAAAAATAAATTCAGAAATTAGGAAAAGAAAAGGAAGAGTTCAGGTAGGAATACAATTTTAAAATATACTGAAATTCAGAATTAAAAATAAGCAATATTAGAAAAATAGTCCATATATGTACCTAATACGAGATTAATTAAAATTCAGAATAAAAATAAAATAAATTCTGAAATTAGGAAAAGGAAATAAGAGAGTTCATGTAGGAATATAATTTAAAAATAACTGAAATTCAGAACTTAAAAATAAGTAATATTGGAAGAAAAATCCATATAGAACCAAATACGAGATTAATTAAAATTCAGAATAAAAAACAAAATACATTCTAAAATTAGAAAAATAAAAATAAGAGTTCATGTAGGAATACAATTTAAAAATTACTAAAATTCGGAATAAAAAAATAAGCAATATCGAAAAAAGAGACCATCTACAGCACGAGTTGAAAAAATAAAAATAAATTCAGAAATTAGGAAAAGAAAAGGAAGAGTTCAGGTAGGAATACAATTTTAAAATATACTGAAATTCAGAATTAAAAATAAGCAATATTAGAAAAATAGTCCATATATGTACCTAATACGAGATTAATTAAAATTCAGAATAAAAATAAAATAAATTCTGAAATTAGGAAAAGGAAATAAGAGAGTTCATGTAGGAATATAATTTAAAAATAACTGAAATTCAGAACTTAAAAATAAGTAATATTGGAAGAAAAATCCATATAGAACCAAATACGAGATTAATTAAAATTCAGAATAAAAAACAAAATACATTCTAAAATTAGAAAAATAAAAATAAGAGTTCATGTAGGAATACAATTTAAAAATAACTAAAATTCGGAATAAAAAAATAAGCAATATCGAAAAAAGAGACCATCTACAGCACGAGTTTAATTAAAATTTAGAATAAAAAATAAATTAAATTTCAAAAATATAAAAATAACTATAAGTGCTCAAGTAGGAACAAAATTTATAAATAACATAGTATCGGAATAAACATTTAAATACTATAAACAAAACCCCAAATAAAATCCCAATGATTAAGAGGAGGGACGATGGACGGACCGTTGAAACAGCATGATCACTGTGGTTGGTGGGATTTCTAGAAAGTAAAAAATAAACCCCAATAATAATCACGTTTCTCAATAATAATAAAGAGGAAGGTAGCGGGCGTAAAAACTGTAAACAAAACCCTAAATAGAATCTCAATGAGCGATTAAGAGGAGAGATGGCGGGCAACCCGTTAAGCAGCACAATCACGGTTATTTGTAGGACTTCTAGAAAGTAAAAAATAAATTACAATGATAATCACGTTCGAGTTTTAAAATCTCGATGATAATTAAAAGGAAAGGCATTGGGCGGACCGTAGAGGAGTATAATGGTAATGCTGTTGATGGTTTGGCGGGACTTCTAGAAAGTTCAAAATGAACACTGACAATAATTATGTTCGATTTTTAAAATCCCAGTGACAATAAAGAGATGAGGCGGTGGATGGGCCGTAGAAGAGTAGAATAGCGGCGTTTGATGGGACTTCTAAAAATTATAAAAATGACAACCAACAAGATAATTAACTCTAAAATTTATAATATCCAATGTTAAAGTTCCAAGGTAGATGAATAGAAGTCGTAGTAGATCGAATAAGCAAATAAGGGGTGATAAAGAAGAGGTAACAACTGATGTGACTTTTAAAAACTATAAAATTAAAAACATAGAGATAATAAAGGTTCTGTCTTTTAAAGTCCTAAGGTTCTGTCTTTTAAAGTCCTAAGATAACAGGATAGCTATTTAACAAATTTTAAGTAAACTTATATATAAAAGAAGATAATTTTGTATGGATACTAGCCGCGCAATTGCGCGGGCCACCCAACTAGTTAATTATTAAGACAGTTCGAAAAGAAAGCATCACGTTCACTATAGAGGAAATTCGCACATTAATCGAAGAAAAAGAAAAGAATAGTCCAAGTAGAAATACAATTTAAAAATAACTAAAATTCGGAATTAAAAATAAACAACATTAAAAGAGGAGTCCATATAAGAATCCAATACGTGATTAATTGAAATTTGGAATAAAAAATAAATAAATTTCTGAAATTAGGAAAGAAAAAGATGAGTTCAAGTAGGAATACAATTTTGAAATAACTAAAATTCAGAATAAAAAATAAATACTGAAACAATAATTAATCCATGTATAACACAACACGATATTAATTAGAATTCGAAATAAAAATAAAATAAATTCAGAAATTAGAAAAATAAAAATAAGAGTTCAACTAGAAATACAATTTATAAATAACTAAAATTCGTTATAAAAATAAAGGCTATTGAAAGAATAGACCATCTAGAACATATGACGAGATTAATTAAAACTCAGAATAACAGATAAAATAAATTTCGAAATTAGAAAAACAATTATAAGAGTTTAAGTAGGAATAAAATTTATAAATAAAAATATTAAAATAAAAAATATGGATTTTTCGAAAATAATAATTCATCTAGAACATAACAATATCAGATAACAATAAAGAGGGAAAAAACAATAAGCATGTAAGAGTAAAGTGGTGGTAGTTGATGAAACATATAAAAATTAGAAACATATAAACAAAACACCAAATAGAATCCCAATGACGATTAAGAGGAGTGACAACGGACAAGCCATTAAGCAGCACAGTCACCGCTATTGGTGGGATTCTACGAATAAAAAATAAACCCCAATGATAATCATGTTCAATTTTTAAAATCTCAATGACAATAAAGAGGGGGAGGCATCAGGCGGGTCGCGCGTAGAGTAATACAATGGTAAAGCCGCTGATAGTTTAGTGGGACTTCTAAAAAATAAAAAATGACCCAAACGATAATTATGCTCGATTCCACGTTTGCTCTCACGCCCTAAAAATTCCCACATTAATTGGAGAAAAAGAAAAGGTAGAGTCTATATAGAAATATTATTTAAAAGTAGTTTAAATTCAGAATCAGAAATAAGAAATATTGGAAGAGGAGACTAGAGTTCATATAGGAATACAATTTAGAGCTAACTAAAATTCGGAATAAAAAAAAGAAAATTAAAAGAAGAGGTAAGATACCATATAGAAATAGAACTTAGAAATAACTAAGGAATATTGAAAAAAACAATCTATAGTTCATATATAAATACAATTTAGAAATAACTGAAATTCGAAATTAAAAATAAGGAATATTGAAAGATAAGTTTAGAGTCCATATAGAAATACATATACAATTTAGATCTAATTGAAATTCAGAATTAAAAAAAAGAAAATTAAAAGTAGTATCTAGAGTCTATATAGAAATACAACTTAGAAAAAACTAAATTTGAAATTTAAAAATAAGAAATATTAGAAAAAGAATAAAGAGAGGAGGCAGCGGAGGGGCCGTAGAGGAGCATAGTGGCGGTGTTTGATGTAACTTTAAAAAATTTATAGAAACAAAACCCAACAAGACAATGAACTTTAAAAACTAAAAAGTCTAATTTTTAAAGGTTTTCATGAAAGATGAATAGAAATAGTGATTGATCGACGAGCAAATAAAGGTCTGACAAATGAGTAAGGGGTAGCAACCGAAGCGACTTTTAGAAACTATAAAATTAAAAACACGCGGATGATAAAGTTCAGTTTTGAAAATCCTAAGACAACGAAATAGATATTGAACAAATTTTAAGTAAAATCATATGTAAAAAATAAATAAATTTGTATGGGTGTTAGCCGCGCAATTGCGTGGGCCACCTAGCTAGTTTCAATAAAAAAAATCAGGATCAATAAATTCGGTCTCGATCTCGGTCCTAACTGAAATTTAGCAACATTTTTATATGGAAATTTTCAACAAAAAATCACAAAAAATCGTAAGTACGCATAAGTAAAGATTCTTATTAGGTTGCATGCCTAGAAAAAATAGAAATGTGAAAATTAGAGTTTAATGGTATTAAACTTAGTGGATTGTAGGTTATATTTAGAATTTTTTTTAATTTGATCTTTCAGTTTATTCAGTTAACCGAGGAGATTAACCAAATAAAATTCAATCATTTACTCTCTAGTACTAAATTGATATCGAATTTCTCGATCACGAACTTTTCGATCTCGATCTCGGTCTCTTCGGTTTATTCTTTTCCTGCCCACCCCTACCAATGCGTGAGTCAGTGACGGAATGATTTGTTTGTGCTGCTGCGATGGAACGTGTCCTGTGTGCTACAGTGCAAGGGGTTGGTTGACTACTCTGCTCTCTTCCTACGGAGGCAGGCCTGGGCTGTTCATAGGCCAGCCTAAACCAGCCAAGATTTGGACCCCCAAAACTAAACTAAACATGCAAATTGAGATCATGTTTGATACTTCTCCAGATCACATAATCCATACTGAATTTAAAGTTTGTATGTAATCCATAGTGGTTTAAGAGCCTGTTTAGATTGGTATCATTTTAACCATATCATTATTTGGTAAATCGATAAATATATGGTTGTATTTAGTTTGTTACCAAATATTGGTAATGCATAGAAAATTTTGGCACAATATATTTATTCCATTCTACCAAAATATTTTGGCAATGCTGTCAACTTGCTAAAATTTCAGTATTACCAATTTTAGAATGGTTGGTTTTGGCAGTAATCTGAACAGGCTCTAAAATTTTATATTTCACCTAAAATGGAAATAAAATAATTAATTCAAATGTTACCAATATAATTACAGATCCAGCTCCATAAATTTGTGGAGCTAGGAATACCTAGATTTAAAAAATCTTGGATCTAGATAGTACTCCAAGTTTGTACATTCTTACCAGGAATGGGTTTTATATATGAAATAAAAGTTATTTTTTGTCTATGATATGAACAAAATGTTTCGTCTTTTAACATAACAAATGTCTCAGTTACTTTGATCTACCCCATCGGCTAAAAGTTAAAGGATTTCTGGCGTTAAGAAAACCCAGCTAAAAAACCTGGAGTTGAAGATATGTCAAACAAAGCCTAAACATGTACTAGTACTAGGACAAATAGCTTACAAGTTAATCTGTAATTCGCCATTACTTACTTTGTCTTCAAACTGTCAACAAAACACGCTGCCTCTCTTCAATCCAGAACTACTCCGTATCAGCTCAGCTGGTACAGAACTGGGTCTCAATTGCCTGCGAGTAAAGCCTTTTTCTGTTTCCAGAAGTTTGACATAGAAAGTTGCTGTCGGTCACCCGCACCGTTCTCTACTCCTCTCAACGTCAGATACTCAGATAGTCAGATTCAGATATGTGCACCATCAGAAACTTTTCTTGGTTGTTGCATGAACAGTAGTACTTTGAACACAGCAGAATCGCAGAAAGTTTCAGTGGCATTCCTGTTGTTGCTCTTTTTTCTAGATAATATTCCTGTTATTGCTAGACAGGGCCAGAAGTTTCAGGCAAAATTAAGCCTGAAGCTTCTTCTCCCCACACAAAATCAATGCGGTTGATAGCACAGCTCGATCAGTCTGAAAGCGTTTATGTCCCATTGATGATTCGACTTTCATTTCATCAGCAATTCTGAATCACCTGAATCCTGAATATACGGTATAGGAGTATACCTTATGATCAGGTTGCCTCACTGCTGAAATTGCTGATGTTACTTTGTATACCGAGGAGTACGACAGTAGTACTACAAGGGAAGGGACATGGAGACAGACCGGTAGATGCAAGTGGGTGATGAGCATTGAAGATCTTCAGAACAGTGAAAGGACAAAATACACCAAAACCGCCGCTCAAATCTGTGCTTAGATATCACAAATTATCTTATTACTGATTTGTTTTAACCCCAAAAAAGAATCTGATTTACTAGTACAGTACTGAGCAGAAGGACAAAAAAGAAGAAAGAAAAGGTAGAGTAAAAGGTGATGGTGCTTGTGCGGTGAGTGAGATAAGCACTGAGAAGAAAAATCCTGTGCCTGCCTGACAATAACTCCAAGGAGGCAGTGATATTTTTGCTTTTTTTTTTATAATATTCATCAGTTTGGTGGTCGACCCCCGGAAATAGGTAATAGAAAAACAGAAAAAAGGCATCTTTTGCGGGGTTTGGTTACAATTTCTTCTTCCAATTTAAAACCCAAAAGAAAAGGGTAGAGGAAAGGGAAGGAAAGATGGCCTTTCTCTCTCCTTTGCTCTCATCAACTCGAGCCCCGACAGCAAGTGTGAGCTACTGAACTCGAGACCCTCCTGTCGCGCGGCGCGGCGCGGCGCGGCGCGGCGAGAGTGGCCTTTGATCCGACGAAGCTAGTAAGTTTCCTCGCTCATCCGATCATCGCATCCGATCTGTGAGCTGGGTTATTGATTAATC
Organism: Oryza punctata; assembly: GCA_000573905.2. Taxonomy (NCBI): domain Eukaryota; kingdom Viridiplantae; phylum Streptophyta; class Magnoliopsida; order Poales; family Poaceae; genus Oryza; species Oryza punctata. The sequence continues at coordinate 34,553,171 of CM002493.2, forward strand.
GTAGTTGGGTTACATGAGCATCAGGGTGTGGCCGCCGGTCTGATTGATGAGGCTTTGCTTGATTATTTTGCTTGGTTTGATTGTTTCTTTCTAGATTGATTGATAGCTCCAATCTGATAGGTATTTCTTGGGTTCAATTTTCACTGATGAGTGAAGATCTCCAGGTGGTTGTGTTTGAGTTAGGACTGATGAAGAGAAAAAAAAACCCCTTTAGATGGATTCATCCAAGATCCGATTAGTTGATTGGTTAAATCTGTTTTTGGAACCAGTTGGTTACCCAGGTGAGGTTATTGGCAAAAAGAGACGGTTACTTTGGTCCCCAAATGGTAGGGCATGTAAAAGTTTAGCTTATCTTCGGCTAATCAGCTATGTGGTGTGTTCCTTTGTTTCTTTATTGACTGTCGATCAGTTCGATTCCTTAGAAAGCACTCATTCTGAGAACCGTTCTACCAACGGATCACATCGATTCGATGAAAAGCAGTTTATATTTTTTTGGATTCTAATATGGAGTAAAAGAGGTTATGGGAGTTGGGAACTTTTTAGAGGCAGATCAATTACACTGAAAGATACACACTGATGATTGTGTTGGAGGGACCCTCCTTCGGTTTGCAGTTGTGAAAACACACTGCTGCTTGCTTCTTATCCAGTCCCATTATAGGTAGTCACTTTCATGAGCCATTTGCTGATTGGAATTGGAATCCGTGTCCAGAAGATCCTAGTTTTTAGGCATTAATTATGAGATGTAAGGAATTCAAACGTGATCGAAATATATCCTTACAGGGGTTGTTAAGATCTGTATACATTTGCTGTCCAGAAATTTTAAAACATGACTGCATGTTTCCATCTTAGAACATGTGATGCAGCTCTTAATATCAGCCAGGCAAGAAGTGCAATGTTTTTATCATCTTTTTGGTTGCTACAAGTTGTTCTGAAATTTTGCTTATCATGCAAATGCATGTCACTGAACTCCTACAATAATTTCCTGTTACTTGTTTTCTTTGAAGCCTTTAATCAGTCTAAGACCCTGTCAATGTCCATTTGGAGATAGGATGTCGGAACAGCAGGATAGTACTAGTAAAAGCTCTAGCTCAAGCATCAGCAGCAGTACGCAGGAGAGCGAGGAGGAAGTATCTATTACTATAGGTAGCCTCCTTGCCCAAGCAAAGAACAACAGTGGGCATAGTCTTGGAAGGCGCCTGTCCCAATTGGGTTCAATCCCGGTAATATACAGTCATCAATATTTTTCTTTGCTCCCCCCTTGGCATTTGTTCCCTTGAACTCATCTTGAGCTGTACCATGATTAAATATAGGAATTCTCTCTCAATTGTACATAAATATTCCAATACAGTACTCAATATGATAACTAATAGCGATAATTATTATAGTTTTTAATGCAGATTGTTAAATAAAAAAATTAAGTCCTTAATTTTACAATAGTGTGTCTTCGGCTAAGTTTTATGACAAGTTACTAACGCCCTCATGTATGGCAGCACACTCCTCGAGTTAATGGAAAAATCCCTAATCTTGATAATGCAACTTTGGATCATGAAAGATTGTCGGAAAGGTAAAAAAAACAGACCTCTCTCTCTCTCTCTCTCTAGAACAGTATGGCCATTGCGCTTTCTTGTACTTCTCATTTGTACTGACCCTTCTTGACAGGTTGGGAAATTATGGTTTGGCTGAGTTTCAAATAGAGGGTGATGGAAATTGTCAGGTTTGTTTTACCATTGAACTTAAATCATCATTTCATTTATAGATACGGTGCCACATCATCTACACTATTTCAGAGTAACATTTTGAAGCAGCTGATTTTTCTTTATTTACTGTTTTAAGACTGCTGCCATTATCTTATACTGAATAGTGAATAGTAGATTGGCCTACATTCTTTTGAAGATTAAGTGGCCTGTGTTGTTTGATCTTTATAGCCAGTGGCGGAGCCAGCCCCCGGCTACCATGGGCAATGGCCCGGGCTCCGCTTGGCACATGCAGCTATGCACCCAGGGGCGGATCTACCACTCGGCAACCCCGGGCAGCCACCCGGGCTCGTCGGCGGATAATCCACTAAAATTCCATGTAATTAGAAAATTTGAGATGTAATTTCTATAGTAAATACTAGCTGTAGTGTAGTTTGCCCGGGCTCTAAAATATTTCTAGATCCGCTACTGCATGCACCCATAGATTAATACTGAATTAACTTGCTAATTACCTTGCTTAGTTCACTGCTAGCCCCGTCTGAAGCAACACCACAGCAACAGATGTGCTTAACATAAACTTGTAAAGCAAATGCTCATGTTAAAATGATCTATGAATTGTATGGAACGGTATATCCTTCGTTTGTTGTTAGGCTTGACCGGGCTCATAAATTTTTTTAAATCTGCCACTGTTTATAGCTGATACTATGAGGTGTTTAGTAGAACTACACCTTCACCTGTCTGTGCTTGAATCTGTTCCCTTTTCACTTGATGCCATATTGTTACAGTTCCGAGCTTTGGCAGACCAGATATTTCGCAACCCCGATTATCACAAACATGTGAGGAAGCTAGTCATGAAACAGGTTTATTTCTTGCCTCAATCATGCACTTCCATGAATATGCAACTGTGCTGAAACACTATCCCTGTTTTTTAGCTAAAGGAATTCAGAAAACAGTATGAAAGCTATGTACCTATGGAATATAAAGTCTACTTGAAGAAAATGAAAAGGTTCTAATCCACCATCCAGATAGTCTTTCCGTTACTTTAGGCCTACTTATTCATAATTCATAACCATCACCTTGCAGATCTGGGGAATGGGGGGATCATCTGACTTTACAAGCAGCTGCAGACCGGGTAATGTTAGCAGTTGTGGTGTTATGATGGTTGAATAGTTTCTGTGAATAAAGCTTTTTTAACTGCAGGTCCTTCTTTAGACAATTTTTTTTTTTGCTGCAGATCTTTCTGAGTGTTAAAACTTGTTAATCGTCTATACCTTAAATCTAACTTCAGGACATCAAATGAAACTGATAAATGCATATATTTATTATCATTGTCTCATTGCTGGCAACCATTCATTACGCAGTCCTTAGGAAGATACCTGCAATTTCCCTGTTTGATATCATATCATTGTTTCATACTGTTTGATTGAACCGTATAAAGAAGAAGTGGCCAGTTAGGTTTTAGTTTGTATTGATATTCATATACCCCCCATTTGAACTGTTATTCAAGATGAACGCATAGCCTGTCACCTTGGACATCCTATCATTATATATTGTGTTTCTACGTCATCTAACACCCTTTTGTATCTCCAATTGTCCACAGTTCGGTGCCAAAATTTGTTTGTTGACGTCATTCAGAGACACCTGCCTAATTGAGATAGTCCCCAGGGATGTGACTCCCACAAGGGGTGAGAACTGGGATGCTGTGTTGCTCTGATCATCACATACTTAGTTCCACACAACGCTTTTTATCTCACCAACGGTATCTGATTCTTGCATGACCCGCATTTTGTAGAGCTGTGGCTAAGCTTCTGGTGTGAAGTTCACTACAATTCCTTGTATGCAACTGACGGTGAGTGTCTTTCTTAGACTTTGTGAACATCAAATTTGCGCTTACGATTCTTACATCATTAAATCTTAACAATCCCTACTATGATATTCTGCATTGTTAGTTCTGAATGTTCTCGTGTTATATACACTGCAGATCTCCTAACCCGCAAAACCAAGAAGAAGCATTGGCTGTTCTAGGGCGTCTCACCTCGAGCTTCCTTTAGCTGCTGCTGCTGCAGTTCTTTTCCCTTCAAGTTAGCAGCATCTGTGGTGCTTATTAGTTTTACTACCATGGCAACCCAGCCGGCACTGCAATTCCTAACCTGAAGAAGAGCTTATGTACAGTTTAACTTTCAGTAGTATTTCGCAAGGAACAACACCTGGAACTGCGCAACTTTCAGATCCATGAGTCCCATGTTCTACCCGGCGAGATGTAGTTTTGTTTTTGCATAGTATATTGTGATCTATCCAGGTGCTTGCTTTGTAAAATCATCATGTAAGCTGGCTAGATTTTTACCATATATAAGCCTAAGTTGAATTCTCGAATTCCGAAGATCGTTTTGCTAAACTGAAGTCTGAATTTCTCGGTGGTAAAAACGTACTTCAAAGAATTCAAATGTTTAACATAACTTGTCTGAGTTTCACCAATTTTCATCGGTTCGAATACCGATCGTAATTGCAACACAAATTTTGTCACAAGAGACATTTTTTTCTTTGACATTAGTCAGCTTAAAATTGAATTAACCGACATTAGATAATAGCAAACGAAGGTAGTACTAGTTTTATGGCATTTGCTATGCAACACTGCGAAATTACGTCACTGCCAGCGGACAAATGTGGCGTGCGTGTCCTTGAATGTTGCAAAACAATTTTGACGCCATTGATAAGCATATGTGTTAGACGTGCACGCAGCACGCGTAGGTGGTGCGGGTGGCATATTGCATGTCCTTTTACATGTTTAAAAAACAGTTTCAACGTCATTAATCTACGGAAGCATCTTGTAGGTGGTCATAAATAAACACAATTTTTTTCGTTTATTTAGTTTTCATTCTTAAGTACTTCCTTCGTTTATAATTAATATTATAAGATGCTCTAACTTTTTAAATTTGATTAAAGTTATAGAAATATAGTAATATTTCTAGCACAGAACAAACATATATCAAAATATTTTCGTTATTATTTAATAAAATTAATTTGGTTGTTGATAAATTTTAGTCAAACTTAAAAGTTTAATTAAAAAAGAAAAAAATGAAACGTCTTGTAATATAAACATAAAGGGGTTAATTATAAGGTAAAATGGAGGAGTACTCCGGAAAGAAAAAAAAAAGATTGGTTGAAGTACTTCACCTCGGCCGTTCCCAATTTCCATCCTACTTCCATCTCCTTCCCTCTGCACTGCTGCGCCGCCTGCGTGTTTTTTCTTTATTTTTTCCAACAGAAAATAATCCGGTTTGTATTCTTTTTCCTGTGAAAAAAACACAATCTCGAAGAACCGAAGAAAACCAAACCGAGAGAGTACGTCGTCAGAGCTCGCGCCGCTCACCTCTCGCCGTCGCCGTCGCCGTCGCCGTCGCCGTCGTCGAAGCCACACGCGCGCCACAATTTCTTAATCCTCGGAGTCGGAGAGACGAGACCCATCCCCATCCCACATCCACCCGCGCGCTGACTTCTCCAGCTCCACTCCACACGTCTCCCAGCACGAGGGGAGGAGGAGAAGAATCAAATCAATCAATCAATCGCAATCTCGCGGAATCCCCACAAATCTGAACAACCCGAGACCCTCCTGCTCCGCTGGATTCCCCGCTCCCCTTCTCAATCGAGCTATGTTCGATTGGGCTGTGCTGATTGGATTGCCGGTCGCGGTTTGAGCTGACGAGATTCTTGCAGTCGAGGGGGAGGGATGGAGATGAGCAAGGAGGAGTTCTTGGGTCAGTTCGGCGGCGACTATGGCTACCCGGGCGCGCCCAAGGGCGTCGACGAGATGCGCGCCACGGAGTTCAAGCGGCTTGAAGGTGCGTCTAATCTCGACCTTGTCAATCCATTTTTGCCAAATTCTGGGAGGAAATTTGGAATTTTGTTAGTGTTTTGTGAGAAAAGATGGAACTTGTGGAGTTCGGTCAGATGGCCGTGTTTCTTGTTGTTGTATCGAAAAATCTATTAAGTTTGTTTTTGCGGAGTGAAGAATCTAGCATACTACCGAATTTTGCAACACAAGCTTCAACAAATGTGCTTGTTTTGATGTTTTGAACTGCAGTAGTGTGAGCTGCAAATTATATAATAATAATTGGCTATAACTTCTATGAAGTAACTCCGGGTTGATTTCCATTATCTAAAAAAAAAACAAATGTTCTTGTATTTGTAGCAGGCTTCTAGATTTTTATTTTTTTTCTTTATTGATCTTGAGGAGCAGGAATGGCGTACCTGGATCATGCCGGTGCGACACTGTATTCGGAGGTGCAGATGGCGGATGTCTTGAACGACCTTACATCCAATGTATATGGGAACCCACGTATCCTTAGACTTTGAGACAGTGTTCATTGTTGTTACTTTGGTAGATCATTGCACTGCAGATTCTTGGGGATGTGTTCTTTGACATGCTTATTAGATAGTCAGAGTGATTCAAGCATGGCTACGAGTGACCTCGTTACTGCTGCACGCCATCAGGTACTGTGTGTTAATTTTCCAGAACAGTTACTTCTGGGGAATAGTGAATTTAGGCTGCCTCATGGCAATATTATCTAAGCTCTATCAGTCTACGTCTATGCGACCAAACCACAAATGGAAAATGGGAATACTCGACATTGCTTTGCCAATGCTCAACATTGGCACATTGCATGATGAGGTCATCCTGCATACATTTTTATTTTATTTTATGCCCTAGTTGTTGCTACTTTCTTATCTACTACAACGATTTGTGCACCCAAAAAGTTTGCATGAATTGTTTTGATTCAAAGGTACTGCAACAGGGTGCCGCACAGCTACATCTTTACTATATCCAGTTATGCACATGGTACAAGTTTTGCCATCTGCTAATTTCTTGGTAATGATGTTGACCTGTTTTTCACAGGTTTTAAAATACTTCAATGCATCTCCCAGAGAATACAAGTGCATATTTACCTCTGGGGCAACAGCAGCTCTGAAACTTGTTGGTGAATGTTTTCCATGGAGTAGAGAAAGCTGCTACATGTACACGATGGAGAATCACAATAGTGTGCTTGGGATAAGAGAGTATCCTACCACAAAACGTTTCTCAGATCATTATAACTCTATTCTCTGACTATTCAAAGCATACAGCACTATGCACATATGGAATGGGATATACAGCTCGTTTATGTACATAGCTTGATATCTTGATACCTTCATCAGTATGCTTGGTAATGTGTTCTGCATTCAAACATGAGGCAATGAATTTCTCCTGGGCTGTATGTTTAGGATCATGAAATTCACATTTATTCTTGTCACTCTATGTGTAGGATCATGAAATTCACATTGGCACATAGTATCTTGTAAAATTTGTCTTCCCTTAGCAAATTTCTAGATATGCTCTGAGTAAAGGGGCTACTGTGTTGGCCGTTGATGTTGAGGAGGTTGCTGATCTGGCAAAAAACCATGGAAGTGATAGCTTGTATAAGATTTCAAGACGCTCAAACCAAAGAAGAGGCAAAGATGTGCTTTCACACAATTGTCAGAATGGAAGTCTTTCAGATATTTTAGGTCAGCTCCTTATGATTTTTATTGTTATCCTTCATGGCTGAATAACATTCTTGATCAGGTTCAATTATTGATGAATATTGTAGGATTTACAATTCACATAGAATCTGATTGTCCTATTTCTTATCTATTAATGATGTTTTCAGTTTTCTCTAGTTTCTTTTTGTTCTTTATGAGGGAGTTAACTGGGGACACATATATCATTCCTGGACTTTTCATTAAGAAGTTTGTTTATTTGGTTAATTGGTTTGACATGGTCATATTTTATGACCATGCAATGTGGAATGAACATGGATAACTAGAAATATTGATAGCAAAACTTTTGGTTTGCTCTCATTTGGAAGATTAATTCCAGTGCGATGCTTAATATTTACGCTCACTCCCCATTCATTGCTTCTGTAGGGAACAATTGGAATATATTTGCATTCCCATCAGAATGCAATTTTTCAGGACAAAAGTTCAGTCTGAGCTTGGTTAAGCTCATCAAGGAAGGAAAAATCCCATTGCAGCAGCAGTAAGATGCATTGAATTTGTCTTGCAGGATCATCGCCCTGTTTTCCTTGGACTCCAGTGTCTTTAGCATGCTTATTAAATACATTAAATATAGGGGTAAATGGATGGTTCTGATAGATGCTGCAAAAGGATGTGCCACTGAACCACCGAATTTAACTGTGTATCCTGCTGATTTTGTTGTCTGTTCCTTCTACAAGGTAACCCACATGCACCTGTTGTGTTTTGAAATGCTTGGTCCTACAGATGTCACCAATTGATATATTTGGCAAACCTGCAGATATTTGGCTATCCAACTGGCCTTGGTGCTCTAATTGTAAAAAATGGTATGCAACAAGCAATTATCACTTAACTTAGCATGATAGTTTTTTTTCTTTTTTTCACATGTTATAATCTAAGCTACATTGCATAGGATAAGATATATTAATTTACGACAGCAATCTGTGCATCGTTGCCAACACTATCCTTTGCAAGGGAGTGACAACCTTTCTAATGACCTCTTCTATATTTTCCATTTTATGGCAGAGGCTGCTAATCTGTTGAACAAGACATATTTTAGTGGAGGTTTGTGATCACAGCTTGTTATACTTGGTTCCGAGTAATCTATTTTCTATATCCTGGTTTTAACCTACCTCTGGAATTGCTATTTAATTCTAGGAACCATAGCTGCATCAATTGCTGACATTGACTTCGTTCAAAAAAGAAAGAATATCGAACAGGTTCTAGAGGATGGGACAATCTCATTCTTGAACATAGCTTCTCTCCGACATGGGTTTAAGATCATTGAAATGCTCACTACCTCTGCAATTGAACGGTACGTAAGACAGTTTGGGTCCTAGCACCCTGTCCTTGTTGTATAGTTAACACCCTGATGTTCTTTTGTAGGCATACTGCATCCCTTGCTACTTATGTGAGAAACAAAATGCTGGACCTGAAGCACAGCAATGAGATAAATGTTTGCACAATATATGGACAACAGTCTTCCAAGGTTCCATAACTAAGTTATATCTCATTATATTTCTGTCTTCTTAAGAATTACTGCTGCTGTATTTACTTTTCTTCCATTAGTATGGATTATTTGTCATCCATATAAGAACAAGCCATTATGAATAAGATATTCTGAAGTGCCCACTTGAATTCTGCTAGCTCTCTGCACTTATCTATTCTTTTCTATGTATTATGTTTTAGGTGGAAGGTCTGAAGATGGGCCCTACAATCACATTCAATTTGAAAAGAGAAGATGGCTCTTGGTTTGGATATCGTGAGGTGGAGAAGCTTGCTTCCTTGTTTGGAATTCATTTGCGTGTAAGAGCACAAAAAATCATCTTTCCCCTTTCATAAGTCTCTCTTTTAACATGTCTATTGGAGCATCTTCATGTGGTGAAATTTTACCCATGCATTACATGATAAATTAGAGCTGTGAGAATCAAGATTCTAAAAATATGAGAATCCAATTATGTTCTTATGAATGACAGTATTTCTTTTGCGAGTTCCATCCATAGTTAATGCAACAGCAGCACTTGTAGATTTATGAACAAGCAGTTACATGTGCTGTGCAAGTCCTGTGACAGGTGATGGATTATGCATTGTGGTGCTTAGCTTGTACAGATCAATGTATATCTTATCTCAATCATATAACTTTCCGCACAAGAAAAATGATCATAACTTCTGCCCAATCAACACCAGAGTATTCAATTGCTCAGGCTAATTTTTTGCCTCTGTTGTTTTCCAGACTGGCTGCTTCTGTAACCCTGGTGCTTGTGCTAAGTATCTTGGACTGTCACATTCAGATTTAGTTTCTAATTTCGAGGTACTACACCGCACAACCTTATATTGTCAACACAACAATAAGCATACAATTATGCCTTCAGGTGTTTCACATCTTAATAAAGCGAATGCACTGTATACATATCAGGCTGGGCATGTTTGTTGGGATGATAATGACATAATAAATGGAAAGCCAACTGGTGCTGTCAGGATATCATTCGGGTACATGTCCACATATGAAGATGCAGAGGTGTGAAATTAGTCCATTTTATTTTTTTAAGGGCACATCTAAATTTCCATGCAAACTTAACTTTAAATAGCTATCAGCTATCACTAATCTCACGTTTCCCCCCATAGAAATTCCTGAAGTTCCTGCAATCCTCTTTTGTGTCCCTACCAGTACAATTCAACGGGTACATGTTGAATCTGAACAGTCTTAACTTAATAGGTAATTGCCTTATAATATGAAGCCAGTGATGTATTTCTTTTTTTTATGCATGTACCAGTAAAGTTCATATATTTTCGTAAGTTGCAGATAATTCAAGTCAAAAGGCTGTTTCAGATATTCACTTAAAATCCATAATTATTTATCCTGTGAAATCATGCCAAGGATTTGGTGCGAAGAGTTGGCCACTAACAACTGGTGGTATGCCTAAATTCTGCACCTTTTGACTTATTCTTTCATTTGTAACTTAATTTTGGTTATCTTATATGCACAGTTCATAAGTTATTGTGTGTTCTGTTTTAAACTTAGGCCTAATGTATGATAGAGAATGGCTTCTCCAAGGGTCAGGAGGTGAAATTTTGACACAGAAAAAGGTAAGTGAGTGATTCCTATTTTGTGTATCTGTTCAGCCTTATGAGTTATGAGGGTGCGGCATGTATGCATTTATTTTTGTGGTGGAGAGCCTACAAATGTTTCTGGAATTATTTGTATGGTGTTTTTGTAGTGACATTGCAACCTTCTTTTATTTATTAGGTGTCCTATTCCCTTAAGTAAAACATTTGATATATGGTGAAGGATAGTCTGTTTAAAACTATTTTAGCCAACGTGTCCTCAGGTTTTCCCTTTAATGCATTGACTATATTCTACAGGTGCCAGAGTTGGGCTCAATCCGCACATTGATAGACCTGGAACTTGGGAAACTCTTCATAGAGTCTCCCACACGCAGGGATAAATTGCAAGTCTCTCTTCTTGAGAGTTTGGCTGATCTAAGGGAAGAAATAGATGTATTTGGTCAGAGGTATGATTGGATAATTGGATGCATGTTGAGCAACCTTACGAATCACCCATTTGAGTATTTGACTGATCCACCATCTTTTATTCTTCCCAAACTTCCTCTGGCACTCATTGTACTTTGATCAAAAAAAATGTAAACATTTTGATCACAAAATGTAAACCATATAAAAGTGGTGGGTGGGGGTTCCTACAGCATTTGGCATTATATTTATTTTGCATTTTATTTGGTAGTATTAGTCTAGAATGGTCATTAATGATCGCTTCCTGCAAGATGCTTTAGGTACGAGGTGCAAAGTTACGGTGATAGGGTAAATACATGGTTCAGTGAAGTTATTGGACGCCCTTGTACCTTGGTGAGATGCTCAAGCTCCAAGTACCGTTCCTGCACATATACTGGCTTGAGAGATCGTCCATGTAGGGATACTCAAAGCAAACTTAATTTTGTTAATGAAGGACAACTTCTACTAATATCAGAAGAAAGCATCTCTGACCTCAATAGTCGGCTAAATTCAGGTATCCTACCTCCTTCCTCTTCTGCTCTTTTCATTTCTACCACAAAAGGTCCCTCTTCTCAATCATAGAACCATTGAGAGTCCCTCTTCTCAATCATAGAACCAATTGAGCTTTATCATTCCTTGTTGGCTATGATTCAACATCATCAGTGCGCAATGTATAGCTGCACATTCTTTTGTTGGGATAACCTGGTTATAGGAACTTATATTCTGTAGTTACATATTTTGCAGGCAAAGGGGACTGTAAGCAAAAGTTGCCTGTTGATGCAATGAGATTCCGTCCCAACCTTGTTATCTCTGGGTCGAGTCCATACAGTGAGGATAACTGGAAAAAACTTTGTATCGGAGAGGCCTGTTTTACGGTATTCATTTTTAACCCTTAAGATCCCATTGCTACAAGGCCATAATTTGGCCTTTTTGCAATCGCTGAGTTACTCATTTCATTCATTCTGGATGGCTTATGTGCAGTCCATGGGAGGATGCAATCGCTGTCAGATGATCAATCTACACCAGGACTCCGGGCAGGTGCTCAAATCGAAGGAACCATTGGCCACTTTAGCGTCATACAGACGGAAAAAGGTAAGTTGACATGCAAAATTTTCATCAGTGGCCAACCTGCACTTGTTCTTCAGTCATGTGATCCACATTTTATACATGACCAGGGCAAGATTTTGTTCGGCATCCTATTAAACTATGAAGACATTATGGAGGGGGAAAATGAGATAGTTGCAGAGAGATGGCTCCAAGTGGGGCAACAAGTGCACCCTTCCATAGAATGACTCGAGTACATATATGGAATTGCCAGTTGCATCAGCAGCGACCTCGGTGATAACTGATGATTATTACGTATTCAGAACATGTGGGCATACAAAGCATTTTCGTATTTTTCCAATACATAAGATAGAGCAAGTTTAGTTTGGTGAATACAGAATATACCTTCACATGTATCACATATGTACTATAGTTCTCAAAATGCTTTTATATACACACAAGGGGCTCTAAGCCTAAGCCGTACCTCAGAAAATGAAATGATTGTAAAGAAAAATATACAGACGGAAATGGTTCAGATTTCAGACATTCTCGTGATTACTGTTCTGTGCACAGGGTATCAGTCATATTAGCAATCTTTGTACACTATTGAATACTTCCTCCGTTTCATATTATAAGTCGTTTAACTTTTTTTTAAGTCAAATTTTTCTAAGTTTGTCCAAGTTTATAGAAAATATATTAGTATTTTTAACCTAAATTAAATATATTATCAAAATATATTCAATGTTAAATTAAATGAAACTAATTTAGTATTTTAGATGTTGCTATTTTTTTTCTATAAACTTGATCAAACTTAAATAAAGTTGACTAGTAAAAAAGTTGAACAACTTATAATATGAAATGGAGGTAGTACTACTTGAAGACCAAGTGTGGTATCAGGAGTTGAGAATTATGCAAATGATCACATAGCCAAGTCCAGAACTGGATATGACAGTATCTATGAACAAGGAGAGGTGCGGGCATGTTGCATACACGATGAAATGCCTTTAACTGGAAGGTCAGATTGCTCTATGCTATACGACGCCATTTGAGTTTGATCCCTTGTACCTGAGGGGGAAATGGCTTAGGAAATGGCTCAAGAAACTAAAGGACACTAAGTAAAACCACTTGGATTGTCAACCTAAAGGTCTAGGAGCAGTTAAGAATTCATAGCAGATATAGCCCATACCATGTGTACATAACATCACGTCTTGCAACAACAGGGAGCAAGCAAAAGCTCCGTGGCAGGTATATGGTGATTGGTGATGCAAGAGAAAATACAGTATTGTAAGTTTGTACTTCACTTGAGAGTGCACAACTTCAGAGTTCGATAATACGACTTTATCCACATTCGAGCTCAAATATCAGCACATCGCTCTTTCTTCAGGCTCAAACTCTTTCATCAAGATAGAGCAGGCTTCCAGGGACAAGTTTCCTGTGTTGAAACATATGATTTCACGGTTAGTACCATGTATGGCAGGTTTTGTAAAAGATGGGTAGAGAAATTTCGTCTAAGTTACCCTGTAGGGGGCACCTCCTCTTCGGATAAAACCTTTATCAACCTTTCCTCAAAGGGTGTGGAGTGCCAGCTGACATGTTGATCCTAACATAAGTAAATCATAAGAAGTTCAGAACAAGTGGTGAATTTACATATAAACCCAGCTTAAGAAAATCACTAGATGAGTCATTGATAATACCTCTCCATATTTTCGTGTTGTGTTTGGAATACCGTGGCAATCCCAAGCCTTGCACAACCTCGGAGTGCGACTCTCCGCATCCCAATTATCCTCAGAAGCCATAAAGGCATGTCCCTCTTCGATAAGATTGTTCTCATCGTACATTTGATTCTCGTTTCCTGCGGGTGAAGATTTAAGCCAGCGTGATAGACTGCACACATCAAAATCTTCATCCAAATTGGATTTTGATCTCTCTCCAGCATCGAATAACCTTTGGGGTCCGAGCTGATACTTGGATACCTCAAAAGGGAGAGGTGAAGAATTGAGTGATTCTCCTTTAACCACTGACTCTGCAGAGATCTGCTGTGGCTTCTTCATAGAATCTGAAAGTTGCATCTGCTGAAGCTCGTTCTCTGTTGGTCTAGTGATGGGATATACGAATTGTTTGTGGGTCCGCACAAACTTTCCAGACGACCCTTTATGTGAAGTATAAACTGTTCTGGGGGTCTGCATGTCATCTCTCAAAACTAGAGGAGTAGGAAAGGGTGAATCACTGGCACCGAGGTTCTGAAATGGGGAGTCACCTCGGACAGCTGATTGATAAACTGATTCAACTAATAGAAGATGTTCAGTATCTTCAGTGTTAAGTTGAGGCGTCAAGATATGACCCTCCCCATATTCAAAGCTGCATTGTCTGAAAATGAGGCATCAATTAAACATCTCACCATGATAATATATTAAAAAACTTCAGACACTAATGGAAATTAGGGCGGTTCTTACCCTTCAGATGATTTAGATTCAAATGCGGGAGTTGCTTCCACAACCAGTACATTTGTGGGAATTTTATCATGCTACATACCAGAAGTGAAGGTATCAGAGAATGAATATTGATAAACAAATTATTCAGGAGTGCACTTTTCACCTCAATGTAACTTACCATATTGATTTGATATGATATGTTATGGAGTTCAACTGGTGTTTCAGATAGTGTGCCACATAACTTGAGGAAATTTGCCTGTGTAGAGTTCAAAAATGCCATGAAAAATTCAACTTCACAATAAAGTACTAGTAGACTATATGTTAAAGAGTATATCTCGACAGCTCAGTACTCAACAATTTACCATGTTAAACATGGTCAAAAAGGGTACCAGATAAGAGCGTGACTTCGAGAGCAAAAGGAAAAACGGCAGAAGATTAAAAAGAAATGCAGATAACACGTACACAAATATAATCAAAACAGGAGTAGCATCACTGAGCTTTCCAATCCTATATATGATGGAAATTCTGAACAAAATCATATGCCCAATTGCCCAAAGCATAGAACATAAACAAATAATCTGCAAGTGCAATGCTCATAAGCCCGTAAAAACATTTACAACTACAGGGCAAAAAATAAAACCCTTTTTTACAGGGCAGATCTTACTACAGTTCATTTAAAACCTGATTCAACCATACACCGTAACTCCAAAAGATTCCACAACCATCCGATTATTGTTATGAGTATAACATAATTGTGAGGTGATGTGGCCTAGTTATAGAACATAAGGTGGTGGCTGTCAAGACCATGAATCCAAATCTCCATTCTCCTTCCAAAAACAGTAGTCCTTGTGATTTCTCTCTATTCTCACCAATATAAAAGATATATCCAACCAGCAATCAGTGTTTAAGAACATGTCTACTAGGACATATACAAGGAATGGGTTCCCAGGTCATATAATGGCCAGTTAGGATGTATATAACTCCTAGTCACTAATCTGTATCAGGTGTGCGACCAAACAAATATGGATGAATGTTCTGCAAAACCTTGCAATAAACTCTCTATGTGCACCCTCTAGTGCTTTTACAATAGAACTTCAGTTAGCACTTTTCATGGAACTTATGCAATAGTTGTTACTCCCAGTAAATCGAGTGAAGGCACGGTATAAGGATAATTCTATCAGTCAAACAGTCCACAAACACAACAAGAGATCACAAACACTTGAGATCTAGTTTCTGGTCTGAAGGTTGCACATACACAATCAGGCTATCAACCTCAAACTAGAACACAACACTGACAATAGCCATCCGAAGCAGTAAATAATCAGCCAATAGATTACATCACACTTACGAAAAGAAAAAAGAACATCATTCGGCAGCGCTTCGTTTCGCATACCTCGGACCGAAGCTCCTCATCGTTGCCACAATCATCAGCCAGATCCTCATGAGGCCCTTCCCTTCCTCCGAATCCTAAATAATGCCACAAACACACAGATGGGGACAAGGTGCGAGCTTACCCCCACACGAAACCACACAACACAATTCAAAATCGATCGAATCAGACCTAGCTCATCGTCCGAGAGCATCTCCCCGAGCCGATCCTTGTGCGCGAGCGAATCCTGCATCGGAAACGCCAGAGAACAATCACCACCTCAATCCAAATCCCACCAAAAAAAACCACACGATCCAACATGAGGTCCCGCAACGAAGCGGGAGGGATATGGGTACGGGGGACTAGGGTTTAGGGGGTCCCTTACGCGGCGGCCGGAGCCGGGGGGGCTGTCGTCGCGGTCGCGGGGGCGGGGGTGGAGGCGGAAGAAGGAGAGGAAACAGCCTAGGAGGATGGCGTCAAGGAACTCCACCACCGCCCACGCGATCGCCGCCGCGCACCGGCACATCGTGGCCGCGGCCTTCCCGCCGATGAGGAGAGAGGCGGAGGCGGAGGAGGCGAGGAAGAGGGGATGGTTTGAAATGGGAAGCGAAGAGGAGGGAAGCTTTTTATTAGTTTTTTTATTTTTTTTCGGACGGGAGGTCTGATCGTTGATGGGCCGGGCCTTCGCGATTTCAGCCCAAATATTAATGGCTGGGGCCTCTTCTGTTTTCAGTCGGAATAAGTTCACTTTGGGTTCCTCAATTTGTCGAGGTCGAAATTCGTCCCTAAACAGCGAAACAGGATGCAACGCATCCTCCAACTTACAAAACCAGTATGACCGAGATTCCTCGGCAGTATTATCTCTGGCTTTTGATGATGTAGCGCCTACGTGACTCCTTTATCTAGATCTTCGTTCCATGTAGTATTGACGTGTCGCTCATGTGATAAATTGATTCGGAAAATAATATAGAAATTATGGGCCCACATGTCAGTTAAAAAAAATAAATTAAAAATGGTGAGGCCCACGTGGGCCCCACGTGTCATTCTCAATTCCCCTTGTCTTCTTTCTCTCCACGGGCGGCGGACTGGTGTGCGAGCGGTGAGGAGAACAGGCAGGAGGGGTGGAGCAAACCAACGATGGCGACCCCAGAGGACGACAGCGGAGCTCAAGGGACGACGATAGCTACGCGGCTCCAGAGTTTCACGGCGGTGGTGGACATCACCCCCAACAGCCAGGTCGAGCGAGCACGATGACGCGTCCGCACCGCAGTAGCTAGAGGAGGACAACCCTCATCGTCGCGGCGTCGCACCACCACCGCTGCCACTCTCACCTCTCTGACCCGCATCAATTCCGCCGCTCCCGTCCCCAATCACCAAGCCGTTGTCACCACCAAGTTCCCCGGAGCTCCGCGACCTTATTCCACCCCTCACCGGTGCCCGCTCACTATCGCATCCTACACCCCCAAATTCATCCACCGCCTCTCCACCAATCGCCCATGTTGTGGTCATCGCTTCTCTCCCTGTCGGTGGTCATCGCTTCTCTCCCTGTCGACCACCGGCGGGCGTCCTCTGCGGCAAACAGTCCATCATGGCCATGCACGGAGGAGCCCGGGATAGCAGGGCCTGCAAGCGGACGGAGACGAGGCCTCCACGCTATCCAAGATGGTTGCATGCGTTGGCGACCAAGGTCACTGAGGCCGAGCTCACGCGTCACCGTGGGGAGAAGCGGCGCACCGCAAAGGGGTAGGAATCACCGACCCCTTGCCTTCCACATCTTCTCGCTGGCCCCTCGCCTCCCTCTATCGTCGATTCCAACCGGGGTCTCTGTCATCGGTTCGCTCCGCCTACCGCCGCTCCGCCCCTCCTGCCTGTTCTCCTCACTGCTCGCCCTTCCTGTCCGCCGCCCGGATGAGATGATGAAGAGAGGAGAGAGGGGGAGAGGGGAGGAAGAAGACCACCTGGGAGAGAGAAATAAGAGAGAAGACGAGGGGAACTGAGACTGACATGTGGGGCCCACGTGGGCCCCACCAATTTTAATTTTTTTGTAACTGACATGTGGGCCCATAATTTTATATTATTCTCCAGACCAATTTTCCACATAAGTGTCATGTCAATGTCACGTGAAACGAAGACCTAGTTAAATGAGTCACGTAGGTACCACGTCAGTCAAAACCAGACACAATACTGTCGAGGGACCTCGGTTGCACGGTTTTGTAAGTTGGGATACTTAGTATCCGGTTCTGTGCTCAAGGGACGAATTTCAGACTCAACGACAAATTGAGAAACCTTAAGTGAACTTATTCCTTTTCAGTCAGATTTGTGAACAGAACGGGTTATGGAAAAACTCTTTGGGCTTCAGCCTTGTTGCTCCCTCTGCTTCTTCTTCTTTTTATTTTTCTCTGAGAATATATGCTGTTTCGACTTTCGAGCAGATTGTTTTTTTAGAACTTCAAGCAGATTGTAAAAAGAGGATTTTCTAGGTTCCTCTTCTGTAAAAAGAAGATAGATATCTAGGGAACTATTTAAAAATAATTTCTCGATTATCTTCCTGTGCACACACTTACCTCTCGAAAACTCCTATATATTAAAATGTATCCATAGTGATGAACCCAATACATAAATTATCAGTGGTCCAGTACATACTTAAATGTTTAATTATTGACTGATGTACTAATTAACATGGCATAATCCAGTTAAAATCGAACAATCTACCCGAGATCCCATGAGCTAGGAAGGTAGGAGGAGAAACACCCAGGAATCTTCCAGCTAGCTCCACAAGGTGGTGGGCTAGCCATCCTGGATTCAAAGTCTCATCCCTTCTATTTATTTGATATTAGGTCCTTCCCTAATATTTACTTTTTTTAACTGGGAAGGTACGAGCGTCACTGCGTACCTATATCTATATATACTACTTCGAATGTTAGTAGTATTGGTGGTGGTTTTGGTCGGCCCCAAAATAAGGTTGGTGGACCGCTTATCAAGCTAACTACTGAAAAAGATAATTGATGCAAGTAGAACCTCTTTGATTCGACAATGAGAAATGGTTCCATAAAATGTATGTCAAGCTAACATCTAGCATTCGACTAATGCATGTATTATCTCATAATTAGATAATGCTACCTCCATTCCATATTATAAATTGTTTTGACTTTATTTCTAATCAAACTTATTTAGGTTTGATCAAATTAGCTTCATTAGCTGTAACATTGAATATATTTTGATAATATGTTTGTTTTATGTTGAAAATATTATATTTTTCCTATAAATTTAGTTAAACTTGATCAGTAAAAAAATCAAAACAACTTACAATGAAAGTAGTAGGAAACAGTCTAAGATCAAAACTATCGATCACAAGTAAAATGTTGTTGTAATGTATGGGTATTTAGCTAGTGTACATAAATATAGACAAACGGTTTCGACCATTTGCTGATTTTGCTCCATCCGCGCGCGGTTAGGCCGAGCCTCTACGAAGTCGCGATCTCCTACAGTGGCAGCTTGGATTATTGGAGAGAGACCACCGCGTCTTTGATATGATCCATCTGCCAACTACAACACAACACTGCATATATATCTCTCCGCAATTGAGAAAGTTTCCAAGAAATGACTTTTCGCCTCAATGATTCCCAACAAAATCGTCTCCGCGACAAGCATGGCCGGCGACTAAACGAGGCTATGCACAGTGCACACACACATGCTTTGGCCAGCTCATTAAGCTAGCTAGGCACCGCCACATTGACATTTGTGGCACCAACAATCGATCGATCGATCGATATATGATGCTGATTCCTCCGCTGCATTTACATGTGTAGCACGCGGTTTTCACCGATGGATCGACACGTACGCTATATTTGACGCTAGCTAGTACGCACGCTAACTTCCTGCACAGTTGATTCCAAAGTGATTTTGCGGCTGTGGTAAATTAGTCGACGAGAATTCGTGTACGGCTTCGCATTGATTCATATATTGAATCTCTCACACGCTGTGATCGATCATGGTCTTAGAACTCGACCAAAATTAACCCGTGTCAAAATCATCGAACTACTGTTACTAGAGAGACAGAATTATATTTCACAATGCAAGCGCGTTGAAAATAATATGAAATTTTCATCATACATTTTATACTATTAATTTATTAATTACATAACAGAAAATAAGGATACGTGGTAGGTAGGGTTCACCAAACCGATTGATGGAAATGGCATGGTTTTCATAAAACCTCGAGGCTTCAATCAGTTGGCTCGAGCTACCGCCCAGTAATTTTTTTAAAACAATCAAACTAAATGTTATTGTAAATATATTCTAAATTTCTAGTTGTTTTCAACCTTTTCATGAAAATCAAGAATCTGTTAATAAGGTGTGGTATTCGATCTAGTAACGACTCTCTGCACAACCTTGCACAAAACAATATATTTAGGGTTAGACGTGTGTGTACAAGCAGCAATATATATAGAGTCGTTTTAGCTTATCTTTTAATTGAATTGAAAATTATACCATATGGTCAGCGATCTAGTGAGGCCAAGAGAATGAAGATCAATTCCAATCGCAGTCACAAATTAAAGGTAGAAAAGAATTGGAGAGCTGGATGCATTCTACGCATCTAATTAAGCTAGAGCGCCATGAATGCACACACGGTTGACGTAGCTTGCAGAGAACTTTCCAAACCGGAGAAAGAATTCTTCCAACTTCGAAAAGGTACATGCAAATTAGACAAGCAACAAAGCATGCAGTAGTAGCCGCGATCCCTTTCACATGCCATGGAACTGATGAAAATTGGAGGAAGAATTCGCGACAGCAAAATTAATTAGCTTCGGCTGTACGTCTGGTTGACTTGCTCCTAGCTTGTCCACTCGATCAAATGTTCAAATTGGGTTTGACATTTTTGTACTTGATTGATCAGTTTTGACCAAGGAATAGCAAATAGTGTAGCTGTAGGTTTGAAGAAATAACTGGCCCAGGGGCAATGGTGAATAGTCTCTGAAATTAAAGGATTAATTGGACTGTTGCTGTTGTTCAGTGTAACTGTCTTAACTGGCCGTTGAAAATGTAGCGAGCTGCCTAGCTGCAGGTAACTTGCCGTACGTACGCCCTGGTCAGCACTGTGTACACATTTCACACAGGTTAATTTGCAGATAAGTTTACATAATGATATTAGGAGATAAACCAGAAAATGAATGGTACTAATTAATTTGAATTCCAACCTTTATGGAAAACATAGAAAAAAAGGCATATCGAGTCACTTAAACACTCGGCACCCATCACTAGCAAAATGTACCGAAAATATCTCCGAATTGCAAACGAAAAAAAATCTATATCAGGGTTCACATAACATCTATATCAACACGGAATCCTCTACAGTACTATATGAGAAATAAAGTTTTTTTTGTTATTACTATACCACTACTACTTTTATGGGAGTCAACATTATTCTAGAATAAATATAAGTCAAAAAATGAAAAGTTACATTTGGGTTTAGAATTGGAAAAGTCTTATAGATATGAAAGAATATCGAAATAGAAATACTAGAAAGCAAAAAAAAAAACACTTCAAAGAAAATTAATCCAATCGATATACCGATAATTAATCTTACTTTTAGTCAATGTAGTGTGTGTTTCTAAAAAAAAAAAAAAATAGCCGCGCGCCTAGTATTTTTGTAACAAACCAGCAGTCTCATCTCTCGCACTCGCAGCGCTAGCTAGCTAGCTAGCTTAGTCAATAATCCAGAACCAAAATATTACAGAGTGCAAATGCACCTTATTCACACGTACGGCACATGTACACGTGTATCACACGATCGATGCAAAACCGAATGTTAATCAAGCATCATCATATAACGCATGCACGCACACGGAAAATATTCACACTAGCTACGTAATACGGCGCCGAATAAGCTTAAACTTAATTGGAGTTTAGCTAAGCTTAATTGGAGTCATCGTTCGTGCAAGATACCGGTACGGCACTACGACCTTTTTGGCTTAGCTATATAGCCTGTAGGTAGCTAGCTGCCACTTTTGCCTTTTGGACCCTGCAACTGCACGCTTGCACCACACCGTATCGTATATATTTTTCCATTCGATTTGGCAGCTAGGATAAAAGTCACACGGGTTGGTGAGATCAATTTGACAAATATATTGCCACACGTACGTGCACGTGCAACTCGAAAAGTTTGTGATCAAATATAATTAACCAGATCAAATGCAAGTTACGTGTTTGCACGAGCAACTAGCTAGCTAGCTAACTTGATGATTAGAATCTTGATTAGTCTAATGAGTTCAGTGCAAGTGTTAAACTGGTTTCTGTAAGTAGATTAATTAAATTAGATGGACTGGTAATTGAAAGAGGAAAAAGTTACGTACCCCCTCAAAAAAAAAGAGGAAAAAGGTACAAGGGCGCCCATCGAATCATGCAACTCGAGAGAATTGCGGTACACGTTTGGACTTTGGGGACATGTAGAAAAGCGCATGACAGCCGAAATTAAAGCTAGCAAAGAGCGGCCATTGTCACACTAAAACCATGTGAGGTTAATTAATTTATTAATTATATATATAATACTAGCATGGAATGACAAGTTAGCTAGCTAATTAGGGCACGTATAGTCTACAGACTGCCCTGATAGAGGTTAAGTTATCTGATTAACATATTTATATAACATTCTACCTACTGTCTTTTTCTTAATTGGATAGATTAACTTATCTAGTACTATTGTTAGTCCATTCACTTACGTCTTTTAATTTGTGCATGGGGTTTATGATGTAGGTATATGGATTAATTAATATTAGATCTCGATCTTTTGAAAGGAATTAATATTAATTCTCATGTGACATATGCTCTTGTTTGAAAATATGACCTAATATATATATATAGAGAGAGAGAGATCAAGAGAACATTTGCTGAGTATATTATCTGTAGCCTATGTATTACCCCTGGAAGTAAGACACGCCTTATTAGAATATAATGCTGAACTTAATTTATAGGTTTTTTTTAATAATTAATATTCAGTTCAATTCCCATGAAACCCCCTCAAAAAAAAAATCCATTAGACACGCGCGTGTTTAAAAGGGTGCACTTAGTAAGTCTGTAATATGTGGTGTGCATATATGTATATGTTTAAAAAAATGAAAATAAGATCAATAATTCTTAAATTAATGGACCAACACTCAAAGTGGTACATATTGAATTGGGAGGGTGGACTTTGAAGTGATTGTATAAATCGTTTTGATATAATAATTGTGTGAGATATAATGCTTCCTTTATTAAAAAGAAGGTACGTATCCGAGTTTAGCCTTTTTCAGCTCATATGCAACTTTGAAGGGGTATACGTCATACACTACTTATTTAGAGAAACTTTAATTTGCGACGTGTGGTGAGCGTGCTAATTTAAGTTTGCGTACATTTAGGCTCAGGGTGGAACATTGGAATTGAAGTCTCTCCTTTTAATTAGCTAGGCTAGGGGTTGTGAATCTATCAATCAGAATAATAGAGTAGTATTAAGCAAACCGAATTAATTAGGACCGTGCATTGTTCATCTACCTTTTATTAATTGGGAGTTTTGTTCTCGTATATGGGTTTCGTGTCTTTATTACTAATATATGGGTAGGGTTCACGTATTAATAACAAAGTCATGTGACTTCAAATGTAGAGGATCCATATATATTATCTATGGTTTATCTTTTTTAGATAATAGAAATAATTCCATATCCATACATGCATGATTTGCTAGCTTCTTCTTTACAACAACAAAATATGATATGTTTTATGTAAAAAATACCAATAAACAATTTTTCACCCATGCTTTCCCATAAGGCCAAATTAAGGACATATATAATTACCACATGAAAGTTCAAAAGTAGTACGAGAAAACATAGTTTTTTTTCCCGCCTCTAGAAATGTATATTAAAACGCACATCTTCTCTCATTGTCTCTTATTAGCCGTAGCTAAAAACTGAATTCTAAAACTCAACTATAGTTAATTTTGAAGGTTTTTTTGTTATAGTAAATTTTCCAGCATTGATTTTTAAAGCACCAAAAACATAGATATAAAAGTTTTTTTTCATAACATATTTTTTGGTTACTTAGTTTATTTTCCACGTCTTATTGGTCGTAGATCAATCAACAGAAACCTTGATTTCCCTTACATTAGTTGCCATTATGTACCTCCCTAATCACGCAAAAATATCGTGACCACAATACTTAAATTCTTTGTACTCCGTGAATTACATGTAAATAACTCAAAAGAAAATATGCTTTTAAAGTTGTCTCAATTAATTATAGTAATAGTAGTCTACTATTAGTACAAACAATTATACTCACTTTTTGATAGTTAAGAAAATTAAGATACTCACTTAGTTCTACTACTACTATTATTTGAGGTACAAATATATACTCCTACTAATACTAATAGATCGGCCAATCGTAAAATAGCTATGAAAGAGAATGGTACTGGCAGTTTCATGTCATATCATCACTGGCCCACACAGTGAATTAATTGTTTTATTTTAGATAATTAATGAAGAAGCAAATTATTTTCTAATGTATATATGCCATATTTTTTTCGTGGAGGGGGATTTACTACTTTGACATATATATGTGTTTGACCACTACTAGATAAGTGATCTTTTATCGGATGGTAAAAATCATATTAGTCCCGGTTCGAATAGAAACCGGGACTAAAGATCATTTTTAGTCCCGGTTAAAAAGTCCAACAAAACCTTTTGATCTTTAGTCTCAGTTGGTAACACCAACCGGGACTAATGATCATTTTTAGTCCCGGTTAAATAGCTGTCAGGGCTTGTCAGACCCCAACGATCTTTAGTCCCGGTTGGTAGCACCAACCCGGACTAAAAATTAATTTTTAGTCCCGGTTGGTGTTACCAACCCGGACTAAAGATGCCTTCAGGGTTAGTTTAAAAAGAAAGCATCTCTATCCAAGTCAGATGTGTGTAGCAGGTGGCATGGTAACGCGTGTGAGAGCTGGAGTGAGAGATCTTGAGTTTGAATCTCACATCCCACACATTTTTTGAGAGATCTGGAGTGAGAGCATGGTAACGCGTTCATCTTTAGTCCAGGTTATTTCAATCGGGACTAAAGATGGGGTGCCTTTAGTCCCGGATTGTTTGTTCCGGTTGCACAACCAGGACTAAAAGGGGTTATCAATCAGGATTAAAGCTTCATTCTCCAGTAGTGGACTATGTTAGCATATACACCTTCTGTTCTGTTCTATAATATAAGATATTTTGGTTATATAATTGTATAACTAAAATCTAGGGATGGAATATACAAGAGAATGAAGAATTTGTCTTAGTGTAGAGAACACGGCAGGCACTAGCATATATATAGATGAGCCCCAAGTCCATACGATTTTTAAGAGGTCGGCACCGTCTTTAATTAGCATGAGGGCGACGGCAACAGTACAACTAGTAGTACGTAGCTTTTGTTGTGCTTGCTTGTGAGATACACTATATATCGAGATCAATAAAAATCTACTACCTCTGTTTCACATTATAATTCGTTTAACTTTTTTTTCTAGTTAAACTTTATTAAGTTTGATTAAGTTTATAGAAAAAATTAGTAACATCTAAAATATCATAATTAGTTTTATTTAATCTAACATTGAATATATTTTTATAATATATTTGGTTTGGGTTGAAAGTACTGTTAGGGTTGTAGATAGGACATACCCTATAATCATGGGTTAAGCTCGGTGGGACCCACCATATAACAAGTTTTATACGGAATCAGGTCTCATATACGGAAAGTGTTCTGGATAAGAAAGGAGAAAGATAGTTCAAGTTGAAAACTATAAAGATTACTCGGATTGTATCCATACTTATCTCCCTAGTTCTACTTAGACAAGGGGATATCTGTGGGTATAAATATAAGACCCCCTAGGAGGAGAGGGGTTATCCAATCTAGTGCCTGCGAAGGTCGACAATGGGAGCCCAGTCAGAGAGGGACACAATTATCAATGAAGCCTAGATATACCTAATCTGGTGCCTGTGGAGGCCTACAAGAGGGATCTAGCGCTATCTCTGATCTTGATGAGTTTATATTCGAGGATGAAGACTGCCCTGTTGTTGACGTAAAAACACGACGGCCTGTGAGATCTGCTTAGCTCCAGTGCAGGTCCAAAATATGATGAGATGCGGACGTGCCAGTCAGTTTGATCCAACTTATATGTAATCATTATAAGCCAATGCAACATCCAGATAACTCATCGGCTGAAACCCCGATGAAACCCTTATTGACAATCAAGAAGCAGGCTAGAGATTATGATTCTAAGCACAACTTAGTAGATCAAATTTAACTGATGCAGCACTAAGTATGAAAAGAAACATAATATCTAGACAATCAAGCCTTTGACTGATTTTCAGGGTGGTGGATACATTATATAATCTAAACCAACAAAGTAATCTAGATGATATCGATAAAACCTTAGATGGAGATCGGTCGATGCAAGTAGAAAATATTGTCAATCTAGATTATATAACGTATATAATAACTCGATGACTTACATGGACAAGATTAGAGTATCGAAGCGATGGAAGCACTAATCCCGACAACGCAAACCGCCATAACAAGCCTTACCCCTCATTGGAGATCGAAGCCGATGCAGCCCAACTTGAAACAAGAACTCGTCGAAAGTAAAAGGGTGACGATGCGCCGAAAGTAGATGTATTGATTTGTGGAGATAATTTACAGCGACCCTGGGTGTACATATTTATACCCATAGGTAGATTCTAGTCCATATAGGACACAATACAAACTTTTCTAAAGATAAAAGGAAAATCATAAAGTTCTTATCAGACACTAAACACAGTTTCCTAAAGATAAAAGGAAACTAACAGACTCTTCTTAATTAATAGATGATCTGCCATGTCGTATCCTCCTTGAACTTGGACTCTTCTGGATAAACTTTCTTTAATTGATTAATTTCCTTAACCGAATCCATCAAGAATACAACTGCTGGCGATTGATAATGCCCATTGGCCGATTCCAGGACTCCGAAGCTATACTGACTCTAGACCGATGATGACTACGAGGCTTACCAAATTTCGTCGTTAACACCTATCATCGACTACGAGTGGTGGTTCATGCCGCTGTATCAACGATAACTAGATAGGTTATCCAAAATATTATACTCGAGTGATTCTGTTGGATAATAGCAACACCGGTTTCGGCCAAGAGGAGTAGAGCTATTACCCATGAGTTGAGGGGGTCCGAACCTATATAAAAATCCCTCTCTGTATATTTTACCTCAATCTCGTGTATACCCTGGTATAACGATCCTCATACCATGCAAATACCGTAGTTGTGATCTAAAACATTGATAAATACTAATTTTTTTCTATAAACTTAGTCAAACTTAGAGAAGTTTGACTTGAAAAAAAGTCAAACAACTTATGATATGAAGAAACAGAGGAAGTAGCTCTTATGCCTTGACTTACGATTCCCTAGCTCCTTCCTGCAATATTCTCATGGCATTTCCGTTGTTCCATATGCATGGGCTGCGAAGCCTTTGAATTTTAGTATAGCTAGATAGCTAGAACTTAACCTAGGTAGCTTAATTTTGATTAGCTAGCTAGTCTATAGGGAAGAAATATTATATATTTTGTAAAATTTTAAATATTATACATTGATTAAATAATTATCTCTACCGTTGTTCATGAATGTATTTATATATTTTGTAAACAATACTCCGGTACCTGGCACGACCGAATGATGAAAATATAATACTGTAGGCGTACGTAATTTAATCAATTGTAAATTTCTAGAGAGTCTCTTTTCATGCTATCTTTTCATGCGCGCGAGTGATGATCGAGACGAGCGCAATGGTAGGAAAGAGACTCTCTTAGAAATATATAATTGATTAACGACGTACGTCTAGAGTAGTATTATACTTTCATTAGAGTAGTATTATACTTTCATTATTCAGTCGTGCCAAGTATTGGAGTATTGAAGAAGAAGAAGAAGAGTAGTACTACGCATGCATATGTTTCTTCTATGTTTTTGCCAAATTTACATTTTGGTTTTGCCGCCAATGCTTTTATAAATAACGTAATTAGTTGTTCAATAGAGATGTATTCATGTGTGCACATCTATATGAAGCATCATGCATTTGTCTTCTAACAACCAACGGCTTGCTTTTGAGATCAGTGGTCCCCTGCTGCTTGTTTTCATGGAATAGTATAAATTAAAAGCTGAATAAATCTCTTGCGTACGAATGCTACGTACATGCATGTGCATGGAAATTCAAACTGTCATTGCTAACGCGACAAGTGTAGATGCAATATAATATATGTCGACCATTTCGGCAACAAATTCAGTGGCGAAGCTTCTCACGGCATGCATGGTTTGTGCATCGATCAACGTCTAATGTAAAGAGCCAACACGAACACGCATGATGACTTAGCTTCCTTTTCTTGTCCTGATTGTGTTGTGGGGATAGATTAATTCTAGCTTGGTATGTATCTAAGTATGTTCTCATTCTCTATATGGGTGCATATATATGGAGAAGATCGAGTAAATTAAATAAGATATATACTCATCTTCTTTTGCAGTTTTAGTACAATTATCTGGAAAGCAAATTAACACAACATGAAGAGTTTATAGTCAAATCAGTGTGTTATTTTTTCATCGTAACGGAAACATTGTGTTTTGCTATGTTTCAAGTCAAACTTAGGATAATCTTTAAACTTAAACATGTTTAAATTATTTATATTTTTAAGGCATGAAAATAGCCTTTTGGCCCCCTTATAATGGAACAATTTAAGTATTTAACGTACGTTGTAGTCGTTGGTGTATGAAAAATTATTACAAAATAATCTGCTGATGAAAGTGTTTTTCTAAAAAATATTTATATGCATACCCTATCCGTTTCTTATTATAAATCACTTTGATTTTTTTCTAGACAAGTTTATTTAAATTTGATTATGTTTATAGAAAAATATAGTCGTATTTTTAACACAAAATAAATAAATTATTAAATATATATATTCAATGCTAGATTTAATAAAACTAATTTGGTGTTTTAGATGTTGCTAATTTTTTCTATAAAACATAGTTAAACTTATAGAAGCCTAGGTAAAAAAATCAAAACAAATTATAACATGTAACGGATCGAGGGAGTAGAAATATTTACAAATCAAGTACGTACGTGTACTCCTAGCTGCAAGTTCAAACATCAAAGCTGGATTTGTCGCCCTTCATCTGCATGCTTGGACCACCTGATTTAATCGGTGAGTGTTTTGCCATGTTTTTTTTTATCATTCCTTGCACACCAATGGGGCCACATTTCTTAATTAGCTTGCCTCCTGATAAGTCTAATTAATTTGTGCGTATTTAGTTATGAACCAGGTTTTGGGGAATAGATATCACACAAATGGAAGGAATTGATAGTATAAATAAATAATTGCTCTGTAATTAAATATATATCCCCTCTTGTTCATGTAATGTACCTTGGTTTTATGAAACCTCTGATAGTTCTGAAATATTTTATTGAGATGATAAAATATGGAAATTATATTAATGTTAATACATCCATGTACATAATACGTACACAAACTTCACCCCTTTTCAACCTTGCTGACATGCATGTATGATGCACGTACGAGTGGGTTTAATTTGATATTGAAAATTTTCTGAATAGATGTTTTTTACTGTCGTCTCTACATATATGCCTACATCTATTGTTCTTCTGGCTCATTTTTTGGTAACTTTCTACGCAATTTCCAGCACACAGGTAATTAAAGAGATGGAGCTAGCTAGATAGATATTACATATTCCACATTCACAAAAAAAAATGTCGAAAAGACAATTTCAAGATTTTGATGGGTAGAACTTCCATTTGTTTCTTATGCATATGATACGTATAATGAAAATTTCTAGATGAAACTTAATTTAATTTCTGGAGGAAACTTTCTTGCAACTTAATTATACAAATTGATACATGTGTCTTTCATCTGGATTAAAAATGTCCAAGCTTCTAGCTAGATGAAATTAATGGCACGGGAGAGAATTTCAAAAGACCGTGTCTACGTCCCTATCCATGACCAAGTTAAAGTGTACTACTGATCGAGGATGCATCCATGAAATTGGATTGGTTGGGATAGGATCGAGATGTTGATAGAGAGCTGCTTCTTTTTCTCACCTTTTTTATTTCCCTTTAATTTGCATATCCGATCCCTGGACAAGAATGTGGTCCAAAGTCCACAATTCATTTCCCATACGTAGCGAATGCTTGGCTTTTGCTTGTCCTTTCATTTTCCCCGTGATGTCACTGTTGTAATCTTGATAGGTAATTGTAAACTACT
Source organism: Oryza punctata (assembly GCA_000573905.2). NCBI lineage: Eukaryota > Viridiplantae > Streptophyta > Magnoliopsida > Poales > Poaceae > Oryza > Oryza punctata. The sequence goes on from CM002493.2 coordinate 34,583,070, forward strand.
ACCTTGACTTAGAAAGCATTTTATCACGCAAGGTACCTATGCCAGCCACAGAATTCTTCTTCTGTACCCCGATCAAACACGCATTTATCAATTTATCACCAGCGACATCTGCATATCCAAGAGGAGAAATTATGAGCATCTCTCTTTGAAGATTTCAAATTAAATGATGCATGCAATGCGATTTAATCTGTTGCCAAAGTCGTCATATATATCAAGCTAAGTAGGAACTTAAATTCTCTAGCTATATTATGTTATCAACTACTCCGTATGTGCCTATTATTATTTAATTAATGGTCGAGAAAATTCTTTACCTAGCTAACTATATATATACACTTCCCCAGCTATCCCTCTTCCTAATTTCTACACATAATATATGAAGCTATCAATTTGAACTCGATCACTAGCTAACAAGTGAGTCGTACGTAGGAATGGAATTTGTTAGGAATATATATAAATATGCTCAAGTCTATCTTTATATTCATGCTTTCACATATGTTTTTATTATCACATGCTGCCGGTGCTAGCTATATACACCTGTCGTCAGACATAAGTCATGATATTGATATATATATATGTGTGTGTGTGTGCAGCTAATTAATAAGTCGATCGCTGCATATCGTCCCTTTCCTATTTTATTGGGGAAAATCCAGAGCAAAGAGAGAGTTGAATTGACCTCAAATATATATTTAACTTTTGCATGAAGTCTAGCTACCTTTCTGAATTCAACCAATATATATACAATTAACCCGTACATATCAAGTTGAAAACGTACGTAGACACACTAGTACATTACTACTAGTATAGTATATCTTGAATAATTTAGTCAAACACATACTAGCCAGACAAACGAGATGGCTAATTAATATTCCCGTTGAACAATGTAATAATTCAAAGAAATATAAATATCTCATTTTCAGTTTGTCAAAGTGAGAACTATTCACACTAGCAGTAGTCATTGTATGTAGACCCAGACAAATCTATCAATGAACAGTACATGTCGATCCCAATGGGAAATGCATGAGCTACTTGAACTCATACTTCGCTGTCTCGTGAACAGGGACAGCGCCCAAACTCTTCACAAACTGGGGCTCCTATATTTTTCTATAAAAAAATTTCTTATCTGTGTGTTCAGTAAAGTAGCAAGTGAGCATGAATGTTTGACCGGACTAGGTCAGAAAATTCAGCCTTCTCTCTCTCCTCTCCACACATTCGATTTGGTACGTTTCTGCACGGTAGGCAACAAACAAGTACTTGAATATATATACTTCTTGGGGTGTTCTCCTTCTTCTTCATATATCATCATCACCATCTTTATCTCCCTCCCTCTCTGCATATATATAGCTACTTCTCTTTGTAGCAACCATCAGGCTAGCTAGCTTGAGGTAGCTCTTGTATTTATCAGAAGCTTAGAGATAATTTTCAGAAGGGTAGAGCTAGCTAGCTACAAGGAATTACCGGCCGACGGCGAGATTGATCGATCAGTGATCATGGGAGGGTTTGAGAGGAGAGGAGTTCGGCAGTACAACCGGTCCGAGGTGCCGCGGATGCGGTGGACGGAGGAGTTGCACCGGCAGTTCGTCGAGGCCGTCGAGTGCCTCGGCGGCCAGGACGGTGAGTTTCTAGCTGAAACACCAGCCATGGATGCATGTATGGTCTTGATCAAATATAGCTAGCTATGAGCAGATTGATCATGCAAGCTTGCTGATTATATTCATCATGTGCTTAATTGCATGGACATGCAGTTCGCTTTGATGATCAAATTAATTGGGATTTTGCTAGGTATAGATCGATCAAGCCATCATGTTTTTCAAGGGAACTGATTAAACAGAGTGCTTTCTTGTTTTTTTGTTTTTTTGGTTTAGAAAGTTTAGTCTCCGATCCTTAATTATTAGTTGGTGTCGGTTAGGCAGGAGTTTGAAAACGGACACAGCGTAGCAGGAATATAATTAAAGAAAAATAAAGACACGTGATATTGTGCATATGCACGATGAACACCCACGAGATTAACTATTTCCTTTTCCCGTTCTCTTTTGGAGATTTTCTATGGATAATTAAGACTGAAGCATACAATTTAATAAGAGCTAATTAGTTAGATGGAATATCATTAGCACAATAATTTATCAAACGGAGCCACTTTCATCCTGGACTATCTAGATATATCTCTTTTTCCAAAATTAAATATCTGTTCCTCTTGACGATTTTTTATTTTTAGTTTTCCTCCGAAATTAATTAGATCAAGTACGTAGATCTTTTTACGTACTCCTTTTCTACCTTTTATCGTGCATATGTACCTTGAGTACTAACAGCCATTTTCATATGTACTCAGCCTGAAGTACTGAGTTATTATCTCATTTGCAAACTAAAAGATTTCAAAGTTTCAAGTACTATCTCATTTAACATTATCGTAATTGTGTGCTTTATCCAGCACGGTCCAGCCATACAAAGCTGCACGATCGATTGATTTTCTCTATCCTGAGGGAGACATAATTTAATTTTTGGTCTCATTATCCCTGGACCATGGAATAGCAGTACTGCATCATGAATTCATGATGATATTTATTTGTAGATCATTCTTCTCAGAGTTCCTGATAATTTATATCTTCTTGCTTTTGTCTGACAGAAGCAACACCGAAGCGAATTCTTCAGTTGATGGGCGTGAAGGGAGTTAGCATATCTCATATCAAGAGCCATCTTCAGGTATATATGTGTTTTTGTACACCTCTAGGAGGCTAGGACACTTTACCTATTCCATATATATGCCAGCAAATAATTGATACATGCATGTTCTTCAGATTTGTATGCTAATATTAGCTAGAGATTTGATCCGTGACTCAACCTTTTTTTTCTCTTAATTGAATAATGGTCAGATGTACAGATCAGGCTCTAGCAACAGCAATCATCCTGTCAGCCTCCAGAAATTGACATCAGCTACTGTTAACAACATTAACAAACGTGCTTTTGTGAATAGTGAAGATCGCTGCATTTATGCGTCAGAGGATAGAAACACTGCATCTTCAGACAAGAATACTTACACCATACTCCGCTGCGGCCGCTCATCAATGTGAGTGTGAGAGAGGCACCGGTTAATTAATCGATTTTCAATATTGTTCCAAGTACATAAGTGTATGAATACTTCATTTTATTCAATATACTGATTTTGTACCTACTTGCAGGCCATCAATAGAAGAAATATTCAGAAACTGGGAGCAAAGTAGAGGGCGTCTTCTTCCATGGAACTCAAACGTGATTACAACAGAACAGGTGCCTATATAAACACACCAGCTACGCCTCAAATAATATTATCGCTTAATTGCATATATATTTGCATTTTCGTTGGACATTTGTCTCAACTTTCAGCATGTATACGTCCTGGTATATATATATATATATCCTGTATTCCTACTCATGTAGATATACACAGTATGGAGAGATAAAAAAAAAGCTATGGACAAATTCAGAAGTAGTTTACTTAAAGAACCCATCTTCCATATATGTACTATCCCCTAGAAGTTTTTGTTTTGGAAACATGCATTAGGTGGAAGGCTGCCAAACTAGCAAACTATACTGCCGTGTATTGACTGTTCATACCTGCTTCTGCATGCATGGTCCAAACCATGAACTATATATATATCTAGACTATCTCTGAAACACTTAATTACAAAAGTTGCAATCCATATATACAATTTTCAGCAAGATTATTAACACTGAAACGTAGATTAATTAACATATGTGCCGTTGAATATATCTTTGCAGGCAACTAGAGCAAGTCGTCAGACCAGTAACTACACTAAGCCTCTGAAGCAGCAGACAGACTGCGACCTGACGCTGTCGATCGGCCTATGGGAGGACGCCGCCGGCAGCGACGCCGACGGCTCGAGCACGATCAGCGAGGAGGTCGCCGCGCCGTCGAGGGAAGAAGCGTTCGTCTCGTCGGCCGATGACCACTTCGCCGCCGCTGCGAAGGAGAGCAATATGCTGACCACTGATCTGAACCTCGACCTGACCATTTCATCTTCTTGGCTCTCCTGATCATATGATCATTCAGTTGATGGGCCTGTGTATATAACTGCATTATATTTGTGCATATACGTAGTTATATATGTACAAAAATAACGCGGAGAGAGAGCGTCAGGCTAGTAGTAGTATTGCAGGTTACCTGATGAGATGATCTTATAGTGTAGTAATATTTTGGAGAGATTTCTTTAGGGATTATTCGTATCGTCAGACAGACCTTTTTAGGTTTTTCAGCAGTAGCGCATGCACGCGTTTGTTTTGTATAGTTTTATTTCTATTATTAATTGTTCGTTCGATTAGAGGCCGGGGACTTCAGACGAAGACGGGTGAGAAATTTTGACAGTTTTTGCTTCTCTCGGGTAGACTTCTCTGCTGAATTTCTCACCTTTCATCATCTGGACAGTCCCTATTTCTGATCGAATTGTCTGCGCATTACTGCCCATACTGATTGAGAAATAAAAAACGAGATTTGGAGGGAGATATATCTCTCCAAATATTTTTTAAGAAGAATTATGAGTGTGTTAAGAATTGAAAACGGGACCTTGGGTTGAACCACACACTCTTTACCACTGCACTGTCAAGTGCATCTCTATACTGATTGAGAACTAATGGCATGCATGCATTTGTTGTATTTGCCACCTAATCCATCCGTACCAAAAATAAAATAAAATGTGATATATTACTACGAATTTGGACATACACACCATATAATTTACTTATCGTCACTGCTACAGATTACATTTTCCCGTGCGGGCAAAGCACGTTTTCCCGTGCGGAGGTTTATGACGTCTGCGCGTAGGGGTCTGCGAAAATAAAAGCTTTAGCGTGCGGGCACCCTAACCGCACGGAAAATTAGGCCTTCTCGTGCGGTCGGCTTAAGAAGTCCGCACGAGATAATCTATTATCCGTGCGGTTGCGTTAAGTCAACCGCACGGGATAATATATTATCCCGTGCGGCCATGTTAAGCTGACCGCACGGGAAGGGCCACTAGCCCTGTTATTTTTTTAGTTGTTATTTATGTGTTTATGAATGGTGCAGTGGCAAATAGAGTCGCAGTTAATTACGATCAATTGCAAACACGATTGTTCTTTATAAAGAAAGTGTCACAAGTTAAACTTTATAATACATCGTAACGAACAATTATTTAGCATATATATGTACATGGAAGTTACTAGAATGCTAGTTTAACAAATATTACAAGTTCGGTCTCCCTCGTAAATAAATGTTTTTATCGTGTTGCACTCCCACTCCCTAAGGCGTTTGAATTTGTCGTCGGAAGCAAGTTCGCTCTCAGGGTCATAGAACTCCCCTAGATGGTTGTAGATGTCGCGGCGAATGAACCGGCACAAGTCCCTGCACAAGTTGAGAAGCGTCTTTTTATCGAAATGGTTTGCGGTACAGGGAATGCTCGGGAGCTATTGAAAGCAAGAAGAAAAATGTATTGTCGTTAAAATCAATGTACGCAAACTAGACCGTACATGAAAGCAACACGATAACTTACATCTGTAAACTCAGTTCTGTATCTCCCGCGGACTCTGAACATCTCGCACACGTAATATCCGCACAGGCTCGTACCAGGGGTTGCTTGTAACACTGCGTAAGAATAGTAGACATGTTAGTAGTAAAAACTCACAATGGCATCATAAAGTTAACGAATGTATGATAACATACCGGCCAGCGTGCCTTTACGAGGAGCTTTGTTCTCTGTTGATCCTTCACGAACCCGCCATGTCTTTTGTAATAGTCGTGTCCTCTACACAGATTAAATGTTTGTATGAGCTAACTTGAAAATTACATCTAAGGAGTATGGGATGTAGGAGGTTTGTTTAAACTTACAAAAATCAGCAAGACAAGGAACTCCATGAACTTCTGCTCATCGTAGTGGGCCGGATCAAGAACTACGACCAAGTGGTCCCTTGGATATACGAGGAATAGTATGTAGTGATCGCTGCAAACAAGGGTTATAAATTACATAAGGCATCTGGTACATAATTTGATGTGATATGATATTATATGAACGGAACAAAGCGGATGTTGCTTACGTTAGGTGGTATGGGACCATCAAGACTCTTTTGTCGGCGTGCGTGAGCATAGCTTTTCCGAGGTAAGTTGCCACCTCGACCCTCTTGTTCTTGTGCAACCTGTCCACATATTCTTTTCGTTCCTCCGGCGTCTTATTCTTCAGTTGCGGACCATCCAAATTTAGCCTGACGGTGTGTGCCGTCATCCAAACCCTCGTCGGGTTGGCGTAGCCTATTGAGGGCCCCTTTCGTTGGGCATCCACCCATTGTGACCTAACAAATTATACAAGTTAAATGACTTTTAGTTATATGGCACACATTCGATTATCAAAAAACAAGGCAGGAAACTTACAGGCACCACGCGCCGACGAGATTGATATCCATTTTTTCCATCTTGAAGAATGCGTGCAGGTCATTGAAACTGATGATGAAGTTCCCGTTGGGTCCGTCGATGAAAGCGTTATCCGGGACCTTAACACTTATCATCCCAAGCCCCTTCTCGCTTGCTCTTAGGTACCAGTCATGCAGCAACCTCATTGGCCATGGGAGTTCGAGCATGACATGGTACGGCAAGAATGGCTTGCCATACTCGTACATCTTCGGCACTTCCGTAGAATCCCAAGTTTGCATATTGTCTGCATGACCTAGTACGCTTTTCTGTGCATCCGATTGTGGTTCAGATTAGCCTGGCTTTATCGGACCCTGTCCCCTGAATGACTTGAATACCAATCTTGCCTCGTACTCTGCCATTTCCTTAGGTCTGTACGTGGAAACCATCTGTGGTACGAGCTTGCGGGCTAGCGAAGTACTAGCCTTTTGGATGGTTGCATCTTCAAGCGTCGGTGGCACAGGTTGAACGGGAGCAGATTGTGGTGTAGGAGGTGAGTGGTGAACGGGAGACGGCTACCGAGGTAGCGGAGTTGGGGATGCTAGTGCAGCATGCTCTGCAGGTGGAGAAGGCACTCTCTTCGGGGATGGAGATCTTGCTGGCACCGGTGATCCTTGCGGGGTTGGGGAATTCGGTGAAGATGGCGGTGCTGGAGGGGCGGCTGTCTGTCGCACTTCTTGAGCTGAGGTCGCCGTAGTTGGTTGTCCCGTGAGGATGATATCTCGACGATGCCAGAGGATGAACTGGTTCACCGCATCTCCGAGTAGTTGTATCCCCTCTGGTGCTGGTATGTCCAGCTCCAACGTCATTTGATCGGCATTGACCCTCGATACTTGCACCCTTGCATAGTCCTCCGGAATTGGCGTGTTATGGAACTGTCTCCCTGGTATCGCTAGTCCGGACCCAACCTCCTTCGTTTTCCCGGCTCTGCCTATCGAGATGACAAGGCTGCACGGTGTTGGACCGGTTATAAGATCGACCGGGTAGGGTGTTGTTTCTACGGAACCGACACTGCTTGGGATCTGTACTGTCTGCTTCGCTTGAGGGACTAGGCCCGGAAAGGCTTGGGGATGTTGTGCGGCTAGCCTGTAGAATTGTTGGGTGACTTGCTGCGTTACTTGTTTGGTTATTTCTTTGCGCAACTTCGCGTTGTAGGCGTCCCGCTTCTTGTAACTTTTGGATTCTGTTGGAAACCCTACCTTCCAACTCGTTCTTGAAGATTTTCCCCTTATCCTACCGGAGTGTTCGGTAGTCCCCGACGCTGCCGTTAGTTCGTCATGCTCCCTTCTGGCGATGAACTCTCCTGACCTCTCCTTCTCGGCGATCTGTTGGAGAGATGTGGTCACATTCTTGATTTCAGGTGACTCGAAGAGCATCTCACCCTCATCCGTCACTTGCCTCGTGCTTCGTGCCCAAACCCAGTTTCTACTCCGTGGATTTAGGGGCTGGACCAACAACGGCTTCCCTTGAGCCGCGGATTTTTCCTCCGTAGCTCGCCATTGGTCCACGTTACTATCATATCCACTGGACCCCAATCGGTGTGGATATTTGTTTTTCTTCGCCAGGTTCGACATCTTCTTCCTCCTTGCCAGGGCTTCAGGGGTTGTCATCTTGGCCACAAACTTGTCCCATTCAGCTGGCGGGATATTGCTGTATTTTTCAAATGGAGTTTTGTTCTGCTGAACATAATAAGTGTTCATGTCGGATTTCCACTGGCGCCACCGATGGGCCATTGTACTCAACGCAAATCTGCTCACGAGGACCTCCGATCCAGGCGGATACACAAGGTACTTCTGTAACTCCTCCCACATCCTTCCACTCATCCACGTTCAACGGCCCATGAAGTCTTGCAACTGTCCCGCAAGCGTTGCTAAATTTGGCCATCACGTGTTTCGGCTCGACGGGCTTCCCATCTTCGTTGAGAGCAGCAATGTAGTAGACTCCTTTGGTAGTTGATTTCTACTCCTCTTACCACGTTTCTTCGTGCTTCCACCTCCACTTACTGACGTGTCAGTTGGGTCTGGCCCTGATGTGGCGGTGTCGGCCTCTGCTTGAGCCATGGCGGTAATCTGGTTGGCCTTCCGTTTCGACCTACGCCGAGTAGCCATCTGCAAGGGTAAATTATTAGACGCCTATGATCTAGAACGCTAACAAATGTGTAACTAGTTGGACTGTGAACTTACGGCATGTTCGATCGGAATGTAATCAGGATCATTCTCCGGTTGCTCAGTGGCCATTTGCGCTACTTCTATTTCGAACGGGTCGCTCGGTGTCCGCCAGGATTCCTTGCTAGATGTTGCTTCATGTCCGATAGCTGTATCTGTGCGCGGATTGGGCGTGAGCTCTGTGCCCGACGCAGCTAAGGGAATCGGGTCCGGCTGATTGACCGTTGGTCCTGTGGCCGATGTTGGTACCACTGTCTCGGAGGGAACTTTGTCGTTTGACATTTTGTTCTAGACACAGAAAATGTACGGAATGCATACTTTTATAAAACATAATCCATATTTTGTACATTAATGTTTATTTGTTTCATATGTAAACATATCACAAAATACAACTACATGTATTTTATTCAATAATATGATTTGGTTACTTATTTAAAGACCGTAAGTTACGTCAATTCATACAACAAAAATCATATTTGTGCAATATCTATTTGTTTCGTTCGTAAACATATCACAAAATACAACTACATAAATACAACTACATATCTTTTATCCATGAATATGATTGGGTTATTTATTTGATAGCACATTCTCCGGTAAACATAGCACAACATACAAATACATTCTATTCTCATAGAACTAAAGAGTATATTATTTCGCACGTTTTAGTATATTTCAAAAATAATACACAAAGTCATAAAACTTAAAAAAAAACCTCTAGGCCGCGGCCGGCGTCGAGGTGGGGCCGGGAAGGAGGCGGCGGCGGCAGGTTTAGGCCGGGGAGGAGGAGGCGACGCCCGGCGTCGAGGTGGCCGGCCCGGGTAGGAGGAGGCGGCGCCCAGCGTCAAGGTGGGCCGGGAGGAAGTGGCAGCTTCCAGCTGGGGCAGTGGAGGAGGCGGCGGCGGCTGGCGTCGAGGTAGGCCGGGAGGAAGCGGCGGCTTCCGATTGGGGTTGGGGAGGAGGCGGCGGCACCCGGCGTCGAGGTGAGGCCGGTAGGAAGCGGCGGCCGGCGGCCGTCTGGGGCCCGGTAGGAGGCGGCGGCGGCGTCGAGGTGGCCTAGGCCGGGGAGTCGGCGGCGGTGGCCGGCGTCGCAGGATGCGGCCGACGGTCGTCTAGGAGGCGCGGCTTGTCGGTGGCGGTCGGGCGGCGGTGGCTAGGGCAGAGGAGGCGGCGGCGCCAAATTTGGGTAGCCTGGCGGCGTAGATTATGTTTCACCGGGACTTAGAAAATTTAGGGATCCCGCCAAGTCCTTATATAGCCCACAGTCATCGCATGCGGGCGGCGTAAGAAAACCGCACGGGAAAATATTATTCCGTGCGGGCGTCTTAGAGGACCGCACGGGATACACAATATTCCGTGCGGGCTTCCTAACGAACCGCATGGGATAATCCTTATTCCGTGCGGTTGGTTAAGAAGCCCGCACGGAATATTGTGTATCCCGTGCGGTCCTCTAAGACACCCGCATGGAATAAGGATTATCCCGTGCGGTTTTCTTAAGTAACCTGTACGGGATAATTATTTTCAGAACTTTTAAGTACTTAAATATTTGTGTTGCAATTACATATGTAGTTAGACAAACAACTATTTAAACCTAATTTCAAATTTTAAAATAAGTAACAAATTAAATATTTGTGTTGCAAATTTTACCACATAAATAAACCATACGACATAACACACCTTCAACATTTTTCCGTCCATAATTAAACCGTTACGAAATATTAGCATTTCCACACGCCAACGACACCTCACATATTTTCACAGAGGTAAACAATTACAAAATATGCTGTCGTTTCACACTCTTTACAACACCGTCCGTCCGCTTCTTGCTGAAGTTCTCTTCATCAATCTTTCGCTCTAAGTGTTTGATCCTGCTTGGAAGATCTGCGAACAACGGTACGTCCTCGTATTGGTTGTAATCTGACGCGATTTGTTGCTTTCTAGGTACAGTTACGTCCATCCGCTCGTCATATGGGTCCTTCACGTAGAAAACTTGTGCGACACACTCAGCGAGAACCCACGGATCATCCTTGTGGTCTAATTTACTGCGGTCCACAACCGTAAGGCCGTAGTCATCGATCCATATGCCTGTCGTGTCCTTCACCCATTGGCATCGAAGCACCGGGATCTGTATGTTAAGACCATAGTCAAGCTCCCAAATGTCTTGTACGATTCCGTAGTATGATTTCTTCACGCCTGTTGTATCCAACGCTTCCACACGCACTCCACTATTCTGAGCAGCGCTCTTCTTGTCCTTGGCTACCGTGTACAGTGTATAACCGCCGATATGGTACCCTTGCCATGAGGTCACGAGGCTACTTGGGCCTGTTGCCAGCCTCTGTAATGTTTTTTCCTCAGGCGATTCACCAAACGGGAGGTCTTGATCCTTCAACCATTCTGGAAATTTGCGCTTCTGTTCCTACGAGATCCAAGCAGCCGGTCTTCTTGGATTGCTGGCTCTGATTTCCGTCATGTGTTTCTCAACGTACGGCGAGGATGGCGAGCTGTTGTAGCACGCTGCTATGTGCTTCGGCTACAGAAATATAATCGTTATCATATAATCATTATCAATTGGTGTGGTGTCCTTCATGTAATCTATACAGCAGTCGACAACCTCCTCAGTTGTGTACCCCTCTATCATTGATCCCTCCAGATGAGCTCGGTTACGGGCATATCCTTTCAAAACCGCCATGTACCTCTCGTACGCCCACATCCGATGTAGGTATAAGGGACCGATTTCGATAATCTGAGGAACGATGTGGACAATCAGATGCTCCATCATATTGAAGTACGATGGCGGGAAAAACATCTCAAGCTGGCACGCTGTCTCGATTGCGAACGTTTGAAGGTGGCCTAACTCTTCAGGATCAAAAACCTTCTGCGATATTCGATTGAAAAAGTAGCACAACTTGGTTATCACAACCTTAGTGTGAATGGGCTTGACAGCTCTTATAGCAATAGGTAGGAAGACAGTTAACATCTTGTGACAATCATGAGCGTTGTAACCGGAGATAGTCAAATCTTTCATGTTGACAAGCTTTCTGATGTTCGATGAGAAACCAGTAGGTACTTTCGTACTATGCAAACATCTACAGGAAGCCTTTTTCTCTTCTGGTGTCAGTGAGTAGCAAGCCGGAGGAATTTCCATCTTCCCATTTGCCAGCTCTTGTGGGTGAAGCTCATGCCTTAAGTCCATATTTACCAAGTCTGTACGTGACTTCAGCCCATCTTTCGTCTTACTAGGGATGTCGAGCAAAGTGCCAACAGTGCTGTCGAACACGTTCTTCTCAAGATGCATTACGTCAATCGCATGACGAATCTCCAGGTCTTTCCAGTATTCAAGATACCTGAAAAATATTGAATGCTTCTTGAAAGGCAACGTATTTTCCTGATCCGTTGCATCTGTATTACCTTGATCCGTGGCTTTCTTCCTCTTGCAGGCTTTCTTCTTTCCCTTCCCGAACATGACCTTAATATTCTTTGTCATGTGAAAGACTTGTGTACCAGTTCGTGTTTCGGAAGGAAGATCGTTCTCTACTGTATTGTCGAAAAATCTGGCCATCGCACGCCACCTGTGCCTCTGTGGTAAGAAGTGACGATGACGCATGTACACTACCTTGCTTGAGGCGGTGAGATACTTGTACGACGTGTTGTCGATACATACAAGACAGCCACACTTCCCCTTGAGCTGACCTGAAAGCGAAAAGTTCGCCGGTATGTCGTTTATGGTAACGAATATGATGGCACGCATAGTAAAATATTCCCTGCAGTACTCATCCCACACTCGTAACCCTTCTTTCCACATTTCTTGCATGTCCTCCATCAATGGTTCAAGAAAAACATCTATGTCAATCCCTGGGTGTTTTAGACCTTGAATAAGGATAGTCAACAAAATGTACTTTCGCTTCTGACAAATCCATGTAGGCAAGTTAACACATGGTGAGCAGCACTGGTCAAGTGCTGTGTGAGCTGCTCAAGTCACCGAACGGGTTCATTCCATCCGTGCTCAACGCAAACCTCACATTTCGCGGTTCCGGTGCAAATTCCGGGTGTAGTGCATCAAAATTTTTCCACAGTCGAGCATCGGCGGGGTGTCGGATCATACCATCTGTCTTCCGACCCTCTCGATGCCATCGCAAAAACTCGGCATCGGTACGGTTTGAAAACAGTCGCTTCAGGCGATCTTTCACTGGTAGGTACCACATCACCATAGCCGAAATCTTTTTCTTCGGTGGCACCGATGACTCTTGGTCACCAACCTCTCCATCTGGGGATCCTTTGCCCTTCGTGTAGCGACTCGTCTCACATATTGGGCAATAGTCCAAATCCGCGTATTCCTTACGGTACAGTATGCAATGATTCACGCATGCATGAATCTTTTGAACACCTAGAGATAACGGAAATATCAGTTTCTTGGCTTGATATGTGTTGGTCGGCAACAAGTTCGGCTTCGGAAGCATAACTCTCAACAGATCCAACAAATTGTTGAAGCTAGTGTCCGACCAGCCATGTCTGGCCTTCAATCTGAGTAGTTCAAGTACAGAGCGTAAGACCGTATACTCCCTGTCGCACCCTTTCGATTCATCGTAAACAAGATCCTTCGTTGCTTTTTCCAACGCTTTCCAATTGTCCAACCCTTATTTTGTCGCAATCACAACCTCTGGTTCAATGTGTCGCAACATATCCTCAAGATCGAAATTAATATCTACATCATCTATACCGGAGCCACCAAATTCAGGGATCGTTCCCTGTGACATGTCTTCGATTATAAAAGTTTTTCCAGCATCAAAGCAAAAAACATCGGCCTCGTCATTACGAACATCGACTTCCCCGTGACAGGTCCATGTCCTGTAATCGTCCTTAAATCCACGCTCTACAATGTGCCCCAAAATTATCTTTGGATCTTGGAACATCTTTTCGTTCTTGCAATCGACGCATGGACATAAAATGTCTCTCCAATTCTCTCTCAAAGCATGTGCCTTTGCCTGATCAACAAATTTGGATGCTTCCTTCAAAAACATCGGAGAAGTTATTCTGGTGTCATACATCCATGCCCGATCCATCTCCTAAAAATATTTTTTGATGAGTCGGATAGGACTATATTAAATCATATAAGAATGATACGACGAAAATGCCCATCTTATTACTCCATGTGCACTTTTGAGTTCAATAACATTAATTTAATAATGAGAAATAAACTACAATTACTAGACTTGCAAAATTAATATATTACACGCATTGCACAGAATAAATTTTAAAATAAATTTAGGTAACTAAACAAAGAGTAAAGTAAAGTACTATGGAAATTTGAATACCATTCAAATTTATTCATTCAAACAATACATTTAATCGATAAACAAATAGTCCATTTTCAAAAATAGATTGGACATTTGTATAGTTTTCTTTATGTTACTTTACATATGAGGACTTCAGACGAAGACGGGTGAGAGATTTTGACACTTTTTTGATTCTCATGTGTAAACTTCTCAGCTGAATCTCTCACCTTTCATCATTTGTAGTCTGGACACACCTTTCGTCTCTGATCGAATCGTCTGCGAGCTGATTGAGAATGGCGTGCATGCATGCATGTGCTGTACATATTTGCTAGCCATTTTACTCTGGTTATCAGAGATATCTGGATTAATTACTTGCTAGCTACCTATTATAGAACATACTGCACATCGTTACAAAATATAAGCATTTAAATACGAAATGCTTATATTTTGAAATGTAGGGAGTATCAGTTTCTAGTAGTGCTGTTTTCCAAAATGTCCAAAATTATTAGTTATGCGTACTTCATATTCATTCATACGAGTATGGGTTGATGAAATGCTGCTGCCAGCGCTACGCTCGACGATTGACATTTTTTTATTAAAAAAACATAGATATATACCTAGGCGCTCTTGACATCTTCCTCTACAACCTACGATAATGATCACTATCACTAGTACAGATCCTCTCATCTGTGACAGGCCCTCACATGCTTAGACTTCGTGGGCCGTCAGAACGAAGTCATCTCAATCGGGCCGAAATTAACACCGTTGTAGATGTACTCGTTCGAGGTGCATATACCTATAACCCGTCACCGATGACACTCATCTGTGACGAGCACAAGGTTAGGCCCGATTGAGATTACCTCCACTATCTCAATCGGGCCCAAGTATAAAGCCCGTCACAAATGAGTGTCATCGGTGAAGGGCTCCAAATAAGGCTCGATTGAGATTCGGTTAACGCCCGTCACCGATGATACATATCGGTGACGAGCTTTCTTTTACGCCCGTCAGAGATAACTGTGCGCCCGTTAGAGATGTTGTTTCTTTGGCCCGATTGAGATATATTTTGCACGCTATAAATACTCCACTCGACTGTTGTCTGGAGTATCCACTGTTCACTATTTTGGTGGGAGGTTGAAGGGGGTGAATTTTTGTATTTTTTTTCCAAAGAAAAACAGGAAAATCATAAAAGTAAGTAAAAAGGTACTAATCATTTCTTATTAATTTAGTAGTACTTATCTCGTAAGATGTTAACTAATATTTTGTTCATTTTTGCAGCGATGGATCGAAGTTGGATGTATGCGACTACTTTCAAACGTCATTGCAAGGAGTATAGAGATGGCGTATTAAGTTTTATGAACGCTGCGGAGGAGGATAGGAAAAGAAGAAATAGCCAATACATGTATTGTCCATGTAGAGATTGCAAGAATGAGAATATGTTTGAAAGCAGAGTGGACGTACATTCTCACTTGATACAACGGGGATTCATGAAGGGCTACACATGTTGGGTGAAGCATGGTGAGCAAGAATCGGGAAGTGGTGCAAACAATCATGAAGGAGATGAAGATGAGCATGACATGTTTATACCATCTCCATTGGGCGGTGAAATGGTTTATGTGGATCCTGATCTACTGCAAGACATGTTACGTGACGTAGAGGATCCAACTTACAACGAGAGAGATTCCATGAAGTTCAGTAGGTTGGTCAGTGACTCGGAGACAACTCTATACGCCGGATGCAAGCCAGAACACACCAAATTATCAGCTACCTTGGACCTAATGAAGCTGAAGGCAAGTAGTGGATGGACATACAAGAGTTTCATAGATCTTTTGGGAATATTGAAGGCCATGCTTCCTGAAGAGAACACATTGCCCGAGCGACATATGAAGCAAAGCAGATTTTGTGTCCCCTAGGGTTAGAGGTTCGTAGAATTCACGCTTGTGCCAACGACTGCATATTGTACCACAAGCAATATGCGGACTTAGATACTTGTCCTGTCTGCAAGGCTTCTCAATACAAGTGAAAGAAAAGTGCGAGGGAGGAAAAGAAGTCAAAGCGGGGTGGTCCAGCGAAGGTTGTGTGGTATCTACCTATCATTGATCATTTCAAGAGAATATTTGCCAACCCCAAGGAAGCAAAGTTAGTACGTCGGCATGCCACAGAGAGAAGGAATGACGGTTTGCTAAGCACCCTGCGGATCCAATTCAATGGAGGAATATCGATCGAAAGCACAAAAACTTTGCTGCCGACCCCAGAAACATGAGGATATGTTTGTGTACGGATGGCATGAATCCTTTCGGGGACATGAGCAGTTCTCACAGCACTTGGCCAGTTCTTATTGCGAACTATAACCTCCCACCATGGTTCTGCTTCAGAAGGAAATATATTATGTTGTGCTTGTTAATCCAAGGTCCAAAACAACCCGACAATGATATCGATGTGTTCTTGGAGCCTGTTATCGATGATCTTGAGATTCTCTGGAAAGAAGGTGTGGAAACTTGGGATGCATATGGTCAATAGAACTTCAAGCTACGAGTTCTATTGTTCTGCACCATTAATGATTATCCCGTACTCGGTAATCTTTCTAGACAAACCGTGAAAGGAAAGAAGGCTTGCTCTGACTGTATGGAACATACACGCAGCAGGTGGCTGAAGAAATCAACAAAGATGGTTTACATGGATCATAGGAGATGGCTCCCACTACGCCACGCCTTTAGAAGAAAGAAGAAAATTTTCAACGGTAAGAGAGAACTTGGGTCTGCTCCCAAGGATTTGTTTGGAGATCAAGTCCACGACATGGTGAAGGACATTACTAATGAGTTTGGAAAGAAAAGAAAACGTAGCAAGGCAAATGATAAGGGTATGTGGAAGAAAAAATCCATATTTTGGCGGCTACCTTACTGGAATGATGTTGAGGTCCGTCATTGCATTGATCTAATGCACGTAGAGAAGAATGTGTGCGATAGTTTGATCGGGCTACTGCTGAATATGCCTGGGAAGACAAAGGACGAGTTGAATGCGCACCTAGATCTACAGGAGATGAACATTCGCAGTGAACTTCAGCCTGTTAGGGATGAAGAGACAGGAAGAGTGTACCTCCCGCCAGCTTGCCACATATTGTCGAAGGATGAGAAGATCACAATGCTATCATGCCTGGTAGATATTAAAGTTCCTTCGGGCTATTCAGAGAGGATCAGTAAGTACGTTAAATTGGAGGATCTAAAACTGGTTGAAATGAAGTCTCACGATTGCCACGTGCTAATCACACAGATCTTGCCAGTTGTTATCAGAGGAATTCTACCACCCAAAGTCCGTCACACGATCCAACGCCTCTGTGCCTTCTTCAATGCAATCGGTCAGAAGATTATAGATCCGGAAGATCTAGATGGGTTGCAGGCCGATATTGTGAATACCCTGTGTCACTTGGAGATGTATTTTCCACTTTCTTTCTTCGATGTCATGGTTCATCTCCCTGTTCATCTAGTGAAGCAAACAAAAATGTGTGGCCCAGTTTTTCTAAGGGAGATGTACCTGTTCGAGAGATACATGGGAGTTCTTAAGTCGTATGTTCGAAATAGAGCAAAACCAGAGGGAAGCATCATTGAAGGGTACACGACGGAGGAGGTTCTTGAGTTCTGCGTCGATTACATGACCGAGATTGATCCTATCGGAGTTCCTGCGTCTCGCCACGAAGGAAGGTTGGCAGGTGTTGGCACAACAGGCAGAAAAATAATTGTTCCCGATCAAACTTCCTATGTGCAGGCTCATTTCGCTATGCTGCAACATATGGCTGAAGTAACCCCATACTTTGAGGTGCATTTAGCGAAGGTCTGACAGGAGAACATGGGTCGATCAGATATGTGGATCAACAGAGAACATAGTACTCGCTTCAACGAGTGGTTCAAGAATCGTATCGCACGGTCGACCAATGGCCCAAGTGAGACAGTTCGAAGGTTGGCAAGGGGCCCATGTTGGGATGTTGACACATGGCAAGGGTACGATATCAATGGGTACACATTTTACACCGTCACACAAGATGAGAAAAGCACAGTTCAAAACAGCGGAGTCCGTATAGATGCATATCAGGATCAAGCTGGATCGAACACATACTATGGTCGCATAGAGCAGATCTGGGAGCTGAACTACATGAACTTCAAAGTCCCTTTGTTTCGTTGCAGTTGGGTGAATATTTGCACTGGTGTCAAAATCGACAAGGAAGGATTCACTTTAGTGGACCTGGCCAAGATTGGATACGCCGACGAACCATTCGTCCTAGCGAAGCAGATCGAGCATATTTTCTACATAAAAGACCCCGCAAACAAGAAGCTGCACGTCGTTAGGGATGGCAAGTGAAGAATTTTTGGGGTTGACAATGTCGTCGATGAAGAAAAATACAACCAGAATCTTCATGTGACACCTCAGATCGACCTTGATGATGATCCAGAAGACGATGTTGCATACGCTCGTTCAGACCATTCAGAAGGCATATCCTTGTAAATGAAGTCTTTGTAATTTGTAAATTGTTATAAGTAATGAAGTATTTTGTTTCAAGCCATTCCAGCAACTTAAACCATGTTTAATAGGGCATTTGTTAATTACACGTGATTATTATAATTTAATAACAATTTTATACTATTTTAACAAGGCATATTTTAATTACATATGATTTTTAAAATTTAATAGCAATTTTACACGATTTAAAAAAGGCATTTGTTAATTATATGATTTTTAAAATGTAATTAAGTTTATTAATTATATGATTTTTAAAAATTAATATAAATTTTAAACTATGTAAATAAGGTATTTGTTAATTATATGATTTTGAAAAATCAATAGCAATTTTAGACTATGTAAATAAGGTATGTTAATTATATGTGATAAATCAAATGTAATAGCAATTTTAAATCGGGTATAAGTTAATTATAAATGATTTTTATAACTTAAATATCATTTTTAAATACAATTAATGAGGAATATTTTAATTGTATAGTGGGATGAGCTCATCTCTATCGGACATATAACTAATACCCGTCAGAGATGAGTTCATCCGTCAGGGATGTGGCATAGTACTTGTGCCCGATAGTGATGAGGTTTCACTAGGGTTACTAAGTCTCTAGATCTAGATCTCACTCTCACTCTCTATCCCGACCGCCGCCACGTCCTCCTAGACGCCGCCGCGGCTTCCTCCTCGACACCGCCTCCTCTACGCCACCGCCTCCTCTCTCCAAGATCCGCCTCACCGACCGCCGCCGCCTCCTCCTCAACGCGCAGCCTCCTCGCCACCGCCTCCTCCTCCTCGTCGACGCCGCCGCCTCCTCCCTCCAAGATCCACCTCACCGACCGCCGCCGCCTCCTCCTCGTCGACGCTACCTCCTCGACGTCGCCGCCTCCTCGTCGACGCCGCCTCCTCGACACCGTCGTCCTCCTCCTCTCCGCCGCCTTCGGCCTCACCGCCTACGCCCTCCAGTACGCCATCATCTCCGACCACCTCCACCTCCCCTACCCGCTCATACGTTTTTTTCTCTTCTTTATTAGTTCAAGAATCTTCCCTACATAATTGTGTCTTTTTCAAATATATGGTTCGTAACAAAATAATTCTGAGAATATTGAACTGAAAATTAGATAAAAGTTTGTATAATTTGCAATTTATGCTATACTACCTATTATGCATCGTTACAATTCCTGGGTATTTGGATAGTATACATGGTTAACATATGCATGTAAAAACTATTTTGACAAAAACATTTGAATGCTGAAATGATGAATAAACTGAAATGGAGAAAGTAAGCATATTATATATCGAACTTCTAAAACTTGAAATACTGCATTTGGTAGTGCTTATTACATATATGTTTAGACAGAGGTGTATATATGCATATATGTTGGTAGTAGTACGAATGAAGCTCCTGATCTGAGTGGTCACAGATAAGTAGTTTGAGCGATAAAATAACTCACAACAAAATAAATTATAATTAAATAAGACGAATGGTTAACCATACAACAACAAGTCAACGGCATAACATATAAAAAACGGAGGTAGTATAATATTGCGCATGCTATACACAAAGTCAATCTTTTTATATATATGCAGCCATAAAGATATGCCAAAAATAAAAATTGCACACAATCAAAGCCGAAGAATCAAACAAATAGTACCTCACAAGTCTCAGCTCACAAGTCTACCTCACAAGAAAGAAGCAACACATCCTTTTTATTTGTCACATTAATCAAGATATACATGTGTAGTACACCTTTTTTTAACTTTCTTGCCGTACAACAATTATATAGAAAATGTCGCAGAAAGGCGAACCCATGTTAGCAACTACTAGTGGGACAACATCGAGCCGGGCTCCTAGGACCCAAAATAAAATTCCTAAGGAAGTATACACCATAATAGAGGTGGACGATCTAGGATTTCCGACGGCTCCTACGAAAGCTGTCAAAAAGTTCTCAACGATATGCAGAGTCCTAGGAAGGCAGAACTTCACCATTTTGAAGGACCACATCGATCTGGTCCCACAGGCAGAAAAAGATGAGGCCTGGAAGCAGTTCAAGGAAAGCTTCGAATAACCCAGAGGCCGAGGCAAGACTCAAGCGGTAGGCTATCTGCAAGATGGGTAACTTGTGGAAAAATTTCAAGACCACGCTGGTCACCGACTACGTCCTCAACCCCGCCCAGCCAGAACCATTTGGGAGGTATCCGTTCATCACCCGGGTCGTGTGGGAAGAGTTCCATGCCGCCAAATCTACCCCTGAGTCTCGGGCAAAAAGCGAGGCCAATAGGGAGTTGCAGGCAAAAAAACCTTCACCCCCACCGGCTAGGCACCGGAGGCTATGCCGAGAAGTTGGAGGAATGGGAGAAGGAGGATGAAGCTGCTGCGAAATCTAACACCCCACCAGTTCTTGGTGATATCCCGACCACCCGAGCAAGGAACTGGGCAAGGGCAAGGGTGAAGAAGAATAGTGATGGAACACTTACGTTCCCAAATCCCGAAGATCAAGCGGTGTACCAGAAAATCGTAAGTTCAACACATAGAATATGTTTCAGTAGGTTGTATCGTACTCTTGATTTAATTCGTCCTAACTGTACCGCAGGTCGACCTGACTACTGAGAAACAGTCCTCCCAAGAGGTCTGCTCACAAAGAAGCAAGGATGACATCCTCACGAAAGCGTTGGGAACCGAATAACACCGTGGACGGATAAGGGGCATTGGCTCCAATGTTCCATGGAAGCTTGGGTTTCCTCAATACGCGTAGCAGTGCAGGAAGCACAAGCTTTCAAAGGCGCAGAAAGATGCACGCCTTAAGGAACAACTTCGGGAGGAGATTAGAAACGAGCTCCGAGAAGAGTTCGATGAGAAGTTGTTACAAGTGGAGACTCGGGTGGAGGCACTCTTCAGGGAAAGCGAGCCTGCTGCCGCTCCTATAGTAGAAACGAGCCCCACGCAGAAGCGTAGCAACTGCGCATCAACTGAGGTTGCGGCACAACAACCACCAGCCCCCGCTGCGGTGGACCACATAACGGTAAAACTAACAAAAAATGTATATGTTGTCTTAGCACCACAGTACATTATAACATATTCTAAGGACACGTATGAATCTATCGCAGGGACCCACATCGTGCACCCTAGTCGTTAGGGTGACACATGCATTTGCAATTCCTGCCGCAGAGGGTCTTGCGTTCAAGCCTACGCTAGAGACCCGAGTGCATGGGGGGGCAACTGCTAGCGGGCCATGCCAAGGTTCAAGTGGACATGGTGAAGCCCGATTGGGTTGGCTTCACTCTCCCGCACCCACCAAATGATGAGATTCTGACCCTTGGAACTGCACGTGGGACCTTTATCCAATGGCAGAAGCACAACATTCAGATCAATATAACTCCTAGGCCAGCACCAAGTGCTCGTCCGCCGCCACCGTGTCCCCCTCCAACTCTTGTATCAGCCCCTCCTGCCGTTGAAGAAGGATATCAAGATCTCCAATTGTAGTATGATACAGATTTTGGGGATGATGGTACGGACGTCAACAGCAGAGCGCACCTCCCCCCTCCTACCAAAAAAGCAAGAGGGCGAAATCTTCTCCACCCCAACATGAAACACGCAGAAGAGCTGCTGGAAGGGGGAAAGGAAGAGGAAAGGTGGAAGGGCCGCTTCTGGCTCCGAATAAGCTAGATCTTGGCAAGGTGCCATCAGCTCCTCCTAAGCCTCCGTCCGAATTCACATTAGGCATGCCATTGGTCGGAGACGACGCCTTATCGAAGATGGGCCCTGCATGCAAGGAGTTGCACGGGTACTACATGGAGAGGTCCAACGCAAGGAGGAAGCATAGAGAGACCTCCATGACGGGCCACCACGATGGACAACCGTTCCTCGGCCCTGATGTCTTCATCGTCGTAGACTTTAAAGATCTATGGGACCTCTACAGGGTGCGAGCAATCGACACCAACCTCGTTAAGTGCTACTCCTTGTAAGTATTCTTGCATGAGATATGGTAATAACTATCCATATATTACGCTTACCGGGATTCTTGTCTTGCTTCTAGGTTAACTTGGAAGCATGTCCATCGTAATGCACCCCATGTTGCCTAAGCTGTTGTCAACGAGACAACTATGAATAACGATCGAGCCAACATGGTAGAATATATCAAGGACTGCTTATGGTCCCGTCAAGACAAGGACTTCATTATGTGTGCCTACAATCAACAGTAAGCGTGTACCCTACTTAGAATCAAATGCGCAACGCGTATAGCTTTAGTATTTAACTTGCAATTTATTAATGTCGCAGGCATCATTGGATTCTTCTGGTCATAGTGCCAAAGTGGAGTTTGGTATACTACCTTAACTCCAATATCAAGCCAGAAATATACGATTGGTCGGCGATCGAAGCTGCCTTGAACGACGCCTGGGACCAATACGTGGCAAAACGCGGGAGGCATAAGGAAGGGCATCCCACACTCGGTCACAAAAAAGACTTCCCAATACGTCAACAAGTTGGCGACCATTGTGGGTTCCACGTATGCCATAACATGAGGAGCCTCGCAGATAAGGTGACATTGCTCGACCTTGAGGTGTGTGCTTCAATTGTTTATATACATAGAGCGACAACTTTCCAAGTATGTAGACTAACTTGGCGCCTCACATGCAGGAAAAATTTTCAAGGATTCCGGAAAACAACTTCGATATCATTAGAGAGGAGATAGCATGATTCATACTAGATGATCTCTTGTCACCCAAAGGAATGTTTACAATCAAGTCCTAGCTAGCTCGTCTCTGAATGGTTGAACATTTGCAATACTTGCGATAAACATTTGATTTATGTAAATATTCTTTGTAATACAATTCTACACTGTAACATACCCAAGCCTGTAAACCTGAGAACTAAATTTAATTTAAATGCATCATGTGGTTGTGGAGTGATTTTAATTGTTTTGGATCTTAATCATCTCATCATCACGTACAGTCATAGGCCTAGAGTCACATAAATAATTAATCTGGTAATTATATGCATCCAAAAATTCTAGAAAAATTCTCAAAAATACCTTGATATGTCAGAAATCAACCCACAAATTTTTAGAATTTTTCAGTAAAGTTGCTAACTCGTTGATCTACTTTAAATCTCTCCAAAAATCCTGAAAAACTGCTTAGCAGATTCAAATTTGCTCTCTCTGTAAAATTTATTTTGAAACCTCTTTTTGGAGTTTGGTTTCAGCCAAAGTCTTGTACTAAATTTCTTCTAACACCCTGAGGAGTGGCACACCCTGGATCACTCTCTAACCCTTTCTTCTCTCCCTCCAAAAATCCAATCAGCTGTTAACTGCACTGTCAACTGCTGCTAACCAACACTGTCAACACATGTTCATCACTCCATCCAACCTAAACCAGAGACTTCTAACCCAACCCACTTCAGCACATTTACTCTCCACATCACCCCTGACCAAGAGGATCTCTAGCCCAGGTTTCTTGCTGCACAAAATCCACCTTGAATCCCCTCCAAAGATCCTTGGCAGGCAACCCTCTTTGACTTAGCCTCCAAGGCTATTTTCGAATTTCTTTCACTAACAGTGGGCCCCACACCCCCTGGGACCCACATGAAAGCCTCACACTCTCCCCTCACAGCATCCACCGTCCCCCATGCCCAATGGGTGCCCAAGGAACACAATGAGTGCACTAGCCACCTCTCTCTCTCACTCCCCCACTCCACTCTTCCTTATTTCCCAAGCCAAAGCACCCGAAGCAACGGCACACTCCCTACATCGCGTTCCAAGTCCAAGGAAACACACCCCACGCGCAGAATGCCCAGAGCTCGGCCATCTTCCCCGGCTCCAGCGACTTAGCCGTCGTCGCCGTGCATCCCTGGTGAGTCCCTCTCTCTTCCCTCCTATGGAACGTGACCTACGCATCACGCCGAGCTTACCCGTACCCCTTTTGCCCTAGGAGCAATCTGTCGAGCACGTGGTGGGCGCCACCGACCTCGCCGCCGACCACCCGACGTCGACGCCGGAGTTTTGCCGCCGTTTGCCAACAATCACCGTCTCCGCCGCTCCCTGGACCTTGCTGCCTCTGTTCCTCTGGTTGGTGAGCACCCTGGTACCATATGAGAGCACATGCACTAACCCTTTTGCACTAACCAAGCCTTTGCATGCGCATACATGGGCATACCAAGACACACCGCCGCTGTAGCTCATGTTCCACGGGCTACAGACCACCATTTCCCTCACCACCACCACTCACGGATGCTCAAGAACGTTCTCTACATCTTCTCTTTTGTGCTCGAACCGATTCGATCCACCGATCGCCGCCGGTGAGCCGTAGATCGAGCTCAGCCATGGCTGCTCCTAATGTGAGCTAGCTAGGGACTTCATTTCTTGAATTTGATCAACTCTAGGGTCCAATATGAAAACTGCCAAGACTCATATTACTATAGCAGGACCTTGATGGAAATAAACAAAAGAATAGGGACTCTTAATGAAGTTTGCTGTCTAGGTGGCAGTAGGAGTGCGGGTTGATTCCCCCAACTTCCGAGGGCCTCTTTGCAAATCTCCTTTCACTGACCTGTGGACCCGACTGGAATTAAATTTCGAAATTTTATTTCTATTTTGGTAAAGCAGAGAATGAGCAGAACTTCTAAAATTTGTAGAAAATTCATTTTAACTTCAAAAATTGTGAAACCAGTTTTGTTAGATCCATAAAGCTGTGAACTATTTAAAAAAAATATAGAACTGGGTACTTTCTGTACAAACTTTTCCTTTATTTTTTGTTTTGCCATAAATGTTGCCTAGAACTTGTTAAATCCATAACAAATTGAACATAGCTCTAAAAATTGTGAAACCACTTCTGTTAACTTTCTAAAATCATGCTCTGCAACTTTGTAAAAGGAATTTTGTTCACTTCTGTACAAAAAATGTTGCTTAATAAAACTTAGCCCTTTTTAAACCTTTTTAATTGTAAAATGCATATCTCTGTAATAAAAAGTGACAAAATAAAAATTCCTTCACCAGAGACCACCTGAGACCAGCACACACTCACTGCATAAGTTTCATGCATTTTCATGCATTTTGGTTTTTATGCATTTTTGTATTTATCGTATACGCGTATTTTGTATAGAGGAAGAATACGTCGAAGAAGAAGAGGGTGAGTTTGTTGACGACCAGGTTCAGGAGTTTGCAGACGAAGGCAAGTTTGCCCCTTCCTTGACCACATTGATCCTATGTTTTATTGGGCTAAATGATTTTTTTGCTAACATGCATACGCTAGCTAGTATTAATTTTGGTAAAAAAAATATGTATATAAATGTGGGAATGGTAGATGTGACCTAATTGCTGCATAATCCACCTTGAAATATTGAATCCTTGCTGGTTGTAACCATAGAGTGCTTTTGAATACAATTATTGTGTTCTTTGGGATTATACTATGCTTATATTACCGCTATATGCTTATATTCGGTTACCGCCTCGCAAATTACTCGTTTTGATAAATGTTATATGTGAAAATGGTTATTTTGATGTTGCTGGACAGAAATTTAAATGTGTGAGTATTGTGAATTGAAAATGGAGATAACTTGTTTTTAGACTTGGGCGGCGAGTGGTGTACATATGGTAGGTAGTTGTACACCGATAGGGGGAGCGTTCGCCCGGGTCGATTAAGGACCCCACTCTATGTCACCAACTAATGAAAACAGTACAAACCACATGTGCTAAGCATGGGCTAGCCTCAACCTATTAAGTTGTTTAGAGTTTAGCCTTGCATCTTGGTAGGCCGAAGGGTATGGGTTACCGGGTTTTCGTAACTTATCGGAACTTCCTATTGTTTGTGATATGATGAAATTGATTAATGACATGTAGTATGTGATGATTTGAGCGGGTAGTCTGTCCAATACAACGGTGTCGTGCCTCGTGAGGGATTCCGGGCTGGGTTCCTGTTGACGTAAAAACACGATGGCCTGGGAGATCTGCTTAGCTCCAGTGCAGGTCCAAAATAATGATGAGATGTGGGCGTGCCAGTCAGTTTGATCCTGCAACTGACAAGATATATAAATTAAAGATCAAAAGATAGCCGATCGGCTGACAAGCCGATGGAGTGATTCCAGCCAATGTCGATACCAGCCGATATCTAGTATAGATTTTGATACTTGAGCAAATAATGATATAAAGATAATCGGCTGATGAAAATAAAATAATATTATCCAGTAATAATCAATCGGCTAGTAATGATAGATGGAATAAGCACCAATCCGAAGGTTGAAGCATTCATCGGCAGATGGTCCGATGTCAATAGATCCAAATGATTATATAAACAGTGAAACCTTTGTTGCCATCGGCTAAATCCAACTTGTATGTAATCCTTATAAGCCGATGCAACGTCCAGATAACTCATCGGCTGAAACCCCGATGAAACCCTTATTGGCAATCAAGAAGCAGGCTAGGGATTATGGTTCTAAGCACGACTTAGTAGATCAAACTTAACTGATGCAGCACTAAGTATGAAAAGAAACATAATATCTATACAATCAAGCCTTTGACTGATTTTCAGGGTGGTGGATACGTTATATAATCTAAGCCAACAAAGTAATCTAGCCGATATCGACAAAACTCTAGATGGAGATCGGCCGATGCAAGTAGAAAACATTGTCAATCTAGATTATATAATGTATATGATAACTCGACGACTTACATGAACAAGATTAGAGTGTCGAAGCGATGGAAGCACTAATCCCGATAATGCAAGCCGCCATAACAAGCCTTACTCCTCGTCGGAGATCGAAGTCGATGCAGCCCAACTTGAAACAAGAACTCGTCGCAAGTAAAAAGGTAAAAGGTGGCGATGCGCCAAAGTTGAATTGATCGAGAGATAATTTACATAGACCCCGGGTGTACATATTTATACCCATGGGTAGATACTAGTCCATATCGGACACGACTCAAACTTTCTTAAAGATAAAAGGAAACATATAAAGTCCTTATTGGTCTCTAAACACACTTTCCTAAAATTAAAAGGAAACTAACGACTCTGCCTAATTAATAGATAAATTGCCATGCCGCATCCTTCTTGAACTCGGACTTTGATCTATCTCATTAACCGAATCCATCAAGAACACAACTGTTGGCGATCTGATAATACCCATCGGCCGATTCCAGAACTCTGAAGCCGATACTGACTCTAGGCCGATGATGACTTTGAGGCTTACCAAATTTCGTCGTCAACAGTTCCTTACGGCGCTAGGTTAAAGCGTGGGCCCGCTACCTAGTGGCGCTACCTTGCTAGTAGCGTGGGTAAAACACACATCGTGCTAGTGCAAGGCTAGACAATAAACAATGTAACGGTTTCGTTATGACCTCTAGATCACACTCAATGTGTAGAGTGTGGTGATACCGACGGGTATCGGATAAACTAGAGCGATTCATATCATGTGGGCTTAAAAGTTGTACAAACTCTGCAGAGTCTAAAACTAATCGATTAGCCGTGCTCACGGTCATGAGCGGCATGGTGAAGTGTCATGAGTATAGTTGGTGATTTTGATAAACTCTTATGAACTCGGAAAATGGTTGGAATGTTTTGTTTGTGAACTTGGGTAAAGTTCGGTGAACAGTGATGAGATGATGGCGAGTGGTGATGATCTACCTTGAGGGGTAGATGTGTGTTATTTATTCATTCACATTACAAGTTTTACTTACTCTATACTATTGTTATAAAATTCCGTTACAGAACATGTTGTGAACTAAAATTGGCATTTATGCAAATTAACCTTTACACAGCTTATCCTTGAATATGGCCAACATGTAGTATGTTAGGGTTGTTTCCGACTTGCCAGTACATTAATTCGATTAATGTACTGATTTCTTGCTTTCTTTTACTTGTTTTTGCTTAGACCCCGCTGCAGGTAATGACTGTTTGGATGAGGAGTTTGATGCAGCTTGTGATGTTGCAGATTTCCAGGATGGTTCTAACTAGGGATTTACCCTAGTCGGTTTGCCTATGGGCTTTTGGGTAGCACGCTTACCGCATGAACCAATATTTATGGCTTGTCGCCAAGTACTACTTAGAACCTTATTAAGACTATTTATGCTTATTGCTTAGAACCACTTATTATTTGGATATCATGCTTGAGATGATTTATGTGAGACTATGTTGCATTCCTGGGCGACTAGTCCCACATGAGGATGGGTTTGAAATGGTTGAGATAACCGGGGAATATGCCTTTGTTGAAATTGAGTCTCCGGGGTACGTTTTTGGTCGCCACCATCGAGTGGTTGACGGGCATATGACGTAGATGACTGGTGTGGCAATTCCAGCGGATGTGTCTTCTATTTCATATCCGATGGCTTAGAGCCTATGTAGTGCACTCTTCAAGACATGTCGGGGTCTGCGATGAGGTTGGATGGTTACCGTATTTATTTGGGCTTTCTTTGAGACCCCATCCACCCAGATATTTCGCGCTGACATGCCTCAGAGCGTTGCACCACCTAGGCTTTGGGACGTCCTCACATACACGATGTTCTGTATATATTTGCACTTATAATTACATATAAACTTGTTCCAATTTATAACTCAGTTTTACAGGTTTTGATGCATGTCGGCGGTTTGGAGAGCAAAAAAGGATGTGAATGACATATATATGTGAATGGGTCTGTGGATGTGAATGTATATATGTTTGATTTTGTGAATTGGTTGTGCTGTGATGGAATATGTGATTGGACTGAAATATTGAGTGGATACTGGGAATGGGGTTGCTGGGAATGGGACAATACATGTATGCTTCTGTCATTTTTGCAGCGGCATGGCTAGCAAAGGCCCGAGGCTAGCAAAAAAACAATTTTATTTTTTTGCTGACATACTCATCCCTGACGGACATTTTAAAAATACCCAAAAAAGATATATTCATCTGTGATGATCTCTAAACAAAAACCGATAGAGATATAGTCATCATTGTCGGGCTCTTAGTTTAAACCCGATAGAGATAAGAGCATCTCCAAGAGTTTGGTATTTTTAACTTACAAGATTTGCCAACTCTCAAAAAATTTACCAAGCTAAAAAAAGAACCCTCTCCAAGTGTTTGCTATTTTTAACTTGCAAAATTTAAAAAGGAGGCCCACAAGCTTTTTCTCCCCACGCACGATCTGTTGGCGAGTCGCACGTGTTGGCCGCAGCCGCCGCATCGCAGCGTGCCGGCCATCTCTTCCTCCCTGCCGGACCTGTCCTCCAAGCAGCCAGCCATCTCCTCCAAGCAGGTGCACTTCTCGTCTTCCGAATCAGCTAGCAGATCTTCCCAGCGTCCTGCAAGAACTTGAAGGTGTTCTTGATCTGTCAACCGCCGGCCAGGAATCATGCCTTTCAAGAGATCCCTTCTACAGAGAGAATTGGATGATGATTCATCATCTGATGATGATGACTACGTGATATTCTCAGCTGCTCGAATTGTGCATACTTATTCCAATGCCAAAAGGAGTCACGGTGGGTCTATGGTTGGCCATAGAGTTTTATATCGTGATAGAGAAGGCGGGCACAACAGGATGTTTCAAGATTATTTGGCGGTTAATTCAACATACACCCCTCAAATATTCTGTCGAAGGTTGTTGTTCATTCACTTCAGATTGGTTAGTAGTACGTGCTTAATTATTATTCGTGTTGTTAAACTTTAGTTTGTTTGCTTCAGATACAGGATGTCTAGGGAACTTTTTGTATGCATAATGAATGCTGTTGAAGCACACGATGATTACTTTGTGCGAAAAAGGAATGCGGCCAATGTACTTGGATTGAGTTGCTTCCAAAAAGTCACTGCCGTATTTCGTATGCTCACTTATGGGGCTCCAGCTGATGCTACGGATGAGTATGTTCGCATTGGCGAAAGTACTACACTTGAGAGCCTACGTAGGTTTGTTGCTGCAGTTGTTGATACTTTTGAAGATGAATACCTGAGATATCCCAATGAGGCTGACACAGCACGCTTACTGGCACTTGGTGATCAAAGAGGCTTTCCTGGAATGTTAGGATCCATCGATTGTATGCATTGGCAGTGGAAGAATTGTCCAATAGAAAAACAAGGTCAATACAAGGGGCATGTGGACAAGCCCACTATCATTTTGGAGGCTGTTGCGTCGAACGACCTTTGGATATGGCATGCCTTCTTTGGAATGCCTGGATCTCATAATGATATAGATGTCCTTCACCGATCTTCTTTGTTTGCAAACTTGGCGGAAGATACAGCTCCACAGGCGAACTATATTGTTAATGGGCATGATTATACGATGGTTATTATCTTGCAGATGGTATATACCCCTCATGGGCTACTTTAGTGAAATCCATCAGTCTTCCTATGGGGAACAAGAGGAAATATTTTGCTAAAGCGCAAGAAGCAGCGAGGAAGGATGTCGAGAGAGCTTTCGGGGTTCTTTAATCTAGGTTCGCCATTGTTCGAGGACCAGCTCGCATTTGGGATATTGAGACACTAGGAATGATCATGAGGGCTTGTGTGATCATGCACAACATGATTGTTGAAGATGAAGGAGTCGTGGATCCTAACGAGCAATTCAATTATGGAGGTGATAATGTGCAACCTGATGATGGCCAGGCTACTCGTACACTTGATGAGTTTATTGATGCACACAAAAGGAGACAAGGAAACACATATGCAGTTGAAAGAAGACCTCATCGAACACCTTTGGAACCATTATCCTGATTTATATTAGCTATATAGTAATTTTATTTAATTGTTTGGACGAGCTTATATTTGTACCCAAGTGTAATGGATAGGAGCATGGATCTATTAGCCATTCAATTCATTAGATCAATAATGTTCTGCTGTTTTCCTACTTATATTTGTACCCAAATGTAATGGATAGGAGCAATCTGTTTTCCAAATGTTCTCTGCTGAATTAAAAAAGGTTCCGCTGAATCAAACAATGTTCTGCTGAATAAAAAATAAACTAAATTTTAATAATTCCACAACTACGATGACTAGAACTAAATTTAATTTGCCAAACGCCTAGCAACAATCTTTTGTTGCATCGTCTCGTAGTATTGACGTTGCAGCGGGGTGAGGGAAGTCATGTCAATTGACATTATTTCTTTCTCCTCTTTAATCAATTCTGCTTCAACTTTTTTTTCTTCATTTGACACTCGCTTCTTCTCTAGTTCTAGTGCAACCAGGAACCTCTCCTCTTTTGCCTTTTCCTTTTCTTTGTCGAAAGCCTCCTTCTTTGACCACATCTTGTCCAAAGCTTGCATGCAAGCTTCACCACCACCTCCTCGCCTAAGTGCTTTTTTTTTTGCTTTCTTTATCCCCGGTGGCCTTTTGCTTGCTTCAGTTTCTGGAGCAACTTCCTTTGCTGCATCTTCATCATTGTTGGTGGCTTCTACATCCCTTGGTCTGGACACCTTGGTGGACTTCTGTTTTTTCTTGTTTGCTAGTTTTTCCAGCTCGGCAAGTTCAATCCTCTTGGTTTTCCACTTGTCCTCCTTCTTCAATTTGTTCCAACAATGTATAAGAGTAAATGACTTCTTGTCCTTGTCTAATTCCTGGTACATCTTGGATGCTTCTGAAATCTGTTGAGGGAATTTGGCAATATATAGATGTGCAGTTCAAATAAACCAAATTTATTAAAGTAAATATTCAACACATATTGTATACCTTGTCTTGGATAGTTGTTCCACTTTGATTCCTACGCTCAATCGCCTCATAGCAAGAACAA
This sequence comes from Oryza punctata, assembly GCA_000573905.2. Taxonomy (NCBI): domain Eukaryota; kingdom Viridiplantae; phylum Streptophyta; class Magnoliopsida; order Poales; family Poaceae; genus Oryza; species Oryza punctata. The sequence continues at coordinate 34,615,109 of CM002493.2, forward strand.
TACTTGTTCACTTGTAACTGGATTGTCAGCCACCTATGCATAATGGAACTCTCTGTCCTCACAACTGCAGTTTACTTGTGTTCCTCAAAGAAAGCATGAACTCTACTCCAAAACGTGGAACGAGATTGATTGGCACCGTTGATGGGATCTTTGCTAACGTTCAACCAGCCAGAGCAAACAACTTCGTCTTCCTTCCAATCAAAATTTTTTGTCCTCTTGGATCCCTTTGTGTTGCGACTTGGCTGCACTTCCACATGGGCTTGCTGACCTTCGGCAGAAATGCCTTGTGTGATCGGAATGTTGAGGTTGTCCTCCATACAACCAGCAACACCACCATGACCTCGATTGAGAAGAATATCTGTCAAGAATCCATCTTCTTCCATTTGAATGAGTCTAAAAAAAATAAGATCAATGACCAGAGCACCTCTCTGCAAAAAAAATGAGATGAATGAGTAAAAAAATTCCCACATCAAATTTTGACAGCTACTAGCTTGGCTTGTCGTCCGTAGCTGCAGGCAGCAGGAATCATTGCAGGCAGCAGGAATCATCCGGCCAGAACGGCGGCGGCCTCGGCAGATCCATTTTTTTTGCCCCGTGCGGTCTCGGCAGATCCGTTTTTTTCCCCGGGCGGCGACCGGATCAGGCGCTAGCGACGGGAGACATCAATCGGCGGGAAGATAGAGGGAAGATCGTACCTGTGATCCTGGCGAGCACCTCCCGGCGTCGATGGAATGTGGCAGAGGCGCGCGGGAAGAAGACGCGCCAACGCTTAGCGCGCGCAGGAGAAGAGGCGGCGGCGCAGCAAAAATCGCTATGGCAAGCAGAGTAGGCGCGCGTATATTTGCGCGTGCGGAGGCGAGATTTGCCAAGTTGCTATTTTTGCCAAGTTTGTTTGCCAAACTGTTGGAGTCCTTTTTTTCTTATTTTCCTAAAAATAGATGGATGCCAAGTTAAGATAGCAAACTCTTGGAAATGCTCTAAGTCATCCGAATCATGACTATTTTGACTCAACAGGTGGGTCAAACTTATCGGTGACGGGTTGTTCATTAAAACTCGATGGAGATGGTTAGTCATCCGTGACAGGTTTAGTAATTTGCCCGATTGAGATTAGTCATACGTAACGGGCTCCTACCTAATCTGGTTTGACATGTATTGCTTGGTCAATCTTATCTGTGGCAGGCTACATTGGTAGGTCCGATTGAGATAACATCCATCCGTGATAGCATGGTACCCGATTGAGATATTTTCTCACATCACTAATCTTTGCTTAGTGACGGGGCCCTACCCTAAGAGATGACGCTTGAAACCCGTTAGAGATAACCGATCCCGTGCTAGTGTATAAAAGTTACACCAAGTTGTTAAGATGAAAATAAGATAGTTTATCTCAGAATCTTCAGCTTCCACAAAATAATCCGATTTTCATTCAGTTTCTAAGAATAATTCAAAACATAAATTAGAAGTCACAACTTTTCAAATTCTTATAAACTGGCTAGCAATCCAATTGTTTGTCAGAAACTTGAAGTCCCGAAACAGACGCCGTAGTCCGCCGCGTGCAACAGTGCAGGGTTAGCCGAAAAGCATAGCACGACCAAATTGGGCCATATGCGCGGGAAAGGCCCAGATATTTCTTGGTCGATGGTTTTCTGGGACAGACCGAGAATACAGGGTTGGCCCGTATAGCACCATAGCACACGGCCCAGTGCAGTAGACAGTTTAACCGCTCACAAATCACCGTTTTTGTCAAAGAAAAAAAAGAAAAAAGAGAACACCTCGTCGGCGATTAGAAAGGCGGTTGGGGTTGGGCGGCGGCGGAGGCCGGTGAGCGTCCGCGACCGCGCGGGCCAGCCGCCTGAGCTACCAGAAACATCCGGCGCAGCGGCTCCTCCGTGATTTTTGCGTCGTCTCCCGTCGAATCCCGCGCCGTCGCGGCCGGCGGTGCGCTTGCCGCCGCCGTGAAAGGGGGGGAACGCCGCGGGGATGTCGGTCCTCATAGTGACCAGCGTGGGGGACATCGAGGTGGACCTCCACACCGACATGTGCCCCCTCACCACCAAGAACTTCCTCAAGCTCTGCAAGTAAGCTTTTAGTTTACCCGCATCTAGGGTTTGTTCTATCTGTAAGTGCGCGGCTCATCTGGCTACTAGGGTTTCGCAGTCTTGCGGCTGGTGGGTTAGCCTTCACAAATCCGTTGAGCGAGCAATTTTGGCGTTACATAGGGTGCTACTGGCTGTTTGTGTATTTGATGTTGTATTCTCGAGCTGCGAAGGGTGTAGGGAACGTGCTAGGTTAAGATTGATTATAATTTAATCAGCTTTCTTGATTATAATTTAATCAGCTTTCCATGGTCGTGAATCATTGTGAATGCTTTACTTTTAGTTGCGACTTGCGAATGTATGTTGTCATTAAACTGTAGGATGGGAGGATTAGGTCAATTAGGGGATTGCTCTTTGATTCTTAGGGTTTTTATCTGAATTGAAATAAAACAAATGAATGTATGCTTACTGATATTGCAAAATAATGCACAATAGTAGTATTATGGCTATGAAATGGTAGTTTTATGGTTATGAAATATACGGCTGAGTTAACTATTTATGGCAATTGGAGTAATCATTCTCTCTTTCTTCCTATGATTTGTCTTACCAGGATGAAGTATTACAATGGGTGTCTGTTCCACAAGGTGGAGAAGGATTTCTTGGCACAAACTGGGGACCCAACTGGAACAGGAGCTGGAGGCGATTCTGTATACAAGTAAACAATTTCTCAGATGTTTTACTGCCACTGACTGTCAAATACATGCCTGAAAATGGATTCATTTGTTTTTCTGTAGATTCCTTTATGGTGACCAAGCTCGATTTTTCAATGATGAGATCCGGCCGGAGCTTAGGCATTCAAAAAAGGGAACTATTGCTATGGCGAGTCCTGGTGAAAATTGCAATGCCTCGCAGGTGTGGTACCAAATTCCTAGCCTTCCTACCGAACTTAGCTGTTTTGATAACCAGTACTTGATAATCCATTTTGAGGTCCTTAACTCCTTGCTGCCAATCTGCTATTTCTAACCTTTGATTTATGTTTCTATTACTTTATTAGTTCTATATCACCTTGCGGGATGACGTAGATTACCTTGATGATAAACACACTGTGAGTAGTACCTTATTACATTGACTCGCAGAATATTTTCTTTGAAAAAACCCACTTTATCTGCAGTGATTCATATTATACGTCCTTATCAATTATAGGTGTTTGGCATGGTTGCTGAAGGCTTTGACACGCTGACAAAGATTAGTGAAACATATGTTGATGATAAAGGGAGACCATTTAAGGACATCAGGTAAAATACCTTTTCTAAAAGTCTAAACTGAATAATTAGAACATGCTTGCTAATATTTACTTACATTCTGGTGTTACTTTCCGTTGTTTCCGCTTTATTTCCAGCTGCTGACATTCTGCAAAATGCTTAATGGACAGGATTAAACATACGTATGTCTTGGATGATCCTTTTGATGATCCTCCTCAGCTCAGTGAACTTATTCCTGAGAATTCTCCTGTAGGGAAACCACAGGATGAGGTAATTTGAGTTCTGCTATTTTGCTCATGTTGGAAAGATGATAAATCAAAATTGACTCACCAAAATCACAGGCTGTCTTTTTTTTAATTCGTTTTACCTCCACATTCTTGAAAACTAACTATTTATTTGTGCACGTACCCTTTTTATATGGTATGAATTTCAGTTGAGGCAGCTACTGGGTGTAGGTGTAATTTATTTTCCTTGTTCTGTCTGTACAAATTATCCTGATCCCTAAAATATCTAGACGGGCATGTTTCAGATTAGTCCTAGAAGGGTGGTTTTGTTATGATTCTCCTGAATGGTATGTACTGTCCTTTTAACATGGTCATGATATTTTCTTTTCACTGTCAATGTACAGATTGCAGAAGAGCGCTTAGAGGATAGCTGGGTCCCTATGGATGAAACAGTGGCTCCTGAAGAACTTGAGGAGATGATCCGCTCCAAAGAAGCACATACAAATGCTGTGATTCTTCAGAGTGTAAGTCCTGGTGCCAAATAAAAAATTAACAGTTCGCTCATTAATATTCATCGTGTTATGACTGATAAAAATACCTTTGTCTTATTCAGGTGGGAGATATTCCAGATGCTGAGATCAAACCACCAGACAACGTTTTATTTGTTTGTAAACTCAACCCAGTAACACAAGTTCGTATCGGTTCTTAATTGATTGGCTTTGTTCTCTACTTCCACTACCTTTTTATGTACAGATTCACATATCTTATGTATTGCTGCTGTGATTATATCACAGATTATTTTGCAAGCATGGATATTGAATTTATAGCAATATAGCTTGAAATATTGTTTGGTAACTAAACGGCTAGTGTCCATCGTTTTGTAGGATGAAGATTTATATACAATTTTTTCTCGTTTTGGAACTGTGACATCGTAAGTGCATTTTCCTAAGTTCAATTAATGTGCATATCTTCCTGTTTCTTCTTGTGTTAATTTTTTTTTTATTCCTTGCAGAGCTGAAATAATCCGTGATTACAAGACTGGTGATAGCTTATGCTATGCTTTTATTGGTGAGTCATTCCTCAAAAGCTGGTGTACATTGACATACTGCGATCATGCATTGGATTGTTGTTAGCTAGAGTTATGCTAGTCCAGTTTGTTCATCGAACGCTTGCATGAGCTTCATTGATAGCTTTCCCAGGCATTCATCCTCCAACTGTTTAGGCATGTTGAACATCGTGTTTTACCCTCTTAGATCTGTTATCCTAGTAAGGAACAACTGAGTGACCTAATATGCAACAAAGTTCTGGTGTTTTGTGTAAGGCTGAGTTCCAAATGTCGGTGGCCATGTATATACTTTAGTTGCAGCATGTACAGCACACCTTTTAGTTTGTTAGTACTTAATAAACTAGCAAATGTATTAAATGCATGAAGTGGCAAAAAGACTAATGATGTTTACTTTTATCTCCTCAAAAATAAACATTAACGATTCAAGAAAACAAACTGAGTAGCTCCATTGCACACTTCTGAGGTATTAAACAATAGAGGTTTCTTGATAGCTCAATTTTTCTCTCAGGGTTACGGTGTCAGTGTGATATTTGGCACAGACTGCAGTAGCCAGTAGATGGCCTAGAAAGAATTTCTTGTTCCACCTAGATTAATTGGCAAGATCTGAATGTTATTATAAAATGCTAAACTTTATCTTGCTCCTTTGTAGAATTTGAGACAAAGGAGGCTTGTGAGCGGGCATTCTTCAAGGTTAGTTCCCTAAAATCCTGTTTCATGTGAGATAAAACTTGTTCTTGTAATTGTACTTTATTTTCCTTCATTACTTAGCATTTCTTTGCTAGCATATTTTTATAGGTCATTTTTGCTTGACTGGTGAATGTTACTCCCTCCGGTTTCATAATTCTTGACGTTTTCGACAATGACACGGTCTCCAAAATGTACCTTTGACTATGTTTTTCTATTATAATATATATATATATAATAAATTGATAAATATTTACTTTTATTGTAGTACTTTGTAAGACAAATCTATACATATTGTTCTAATGCCTTTAAACTAAATAGCTTTAAAGCTATTGGTAGTCAAAGTTATAAAAGTTTGGCCTCGACCTTGTCCAAAACATCAGAATTACGGAACCGGAGGGAGTACTTGGTTGTTTGTGCCTTGACAATTCAGTATTGTCTATGTTTGTAATCATTTTACCAGTGTTTTCATTGGAGCATTGCTTACTCAATGATATGCTTGCAGATGGACAATTGTTTGATTGATGATCGAAGAATACATGTTGACTTTAGTCAAAGTGTTTCAAAACTGTGGGGTCAGTTCAGACAAAGCAAAAGAAATGCAAATAAAGGTATTCTTATTTCCATGGCCTTAGAATAGGGGAGGTCCTCTACTGTTATCCTTTCCTACAAGGAAAAGAACTATATAAATCTATCCTTCATCAAAATTCTTTTCATCTAGACTTTGGTGGCACTCAAAGATGCATATTTCCTTTCAAACCATAATTATAGCATCCTCCTGTATCCTATAGAAAATTATTTATTCCTATAAGGAATTTAGTGTTTTGTACCATGCTGAAGATGTCCAGAGAAGTGTACTGATCATTATTCAGCACAGTTAAACCGTGTCAAGTGAAAAGATGGCAACAATGTTCCCAATATGCCACAGGACAAAGAAAGAAAGTAAACATCAATCTGAGCAATACTTCCAACATGTTTTGCTTTCTCCTTAGCATCTCTCTAGTATCTTAAGGCCATATCTCTGTCTTGAACATGCATTTGTTTGGAGTTCATCTGTAAATGACAGAAGTGTGATCTGAATACTGTGTGTATATTAGAAGTCTGCGGAGCCCCACAGAATATATTATTACTAGTCTTTATTTTACCAGTTTTTGGCCAAACCACTTGCTGTGGACAGTTCAGATTTTGGCAAATAGCAAACTGGCCTAGCATCATCATTTGCTAGCATTCTGAAACTCATATTGTTGGTTTCTTTGTATATGTAATATATGATCAATTTCAGATAGGTTTGTACTCAACTTAGCCATTAATTCTTCCAGAACCAAACTAACAGACTATGTTTTATTACTTACAATATGAGCTGAGCAATGGACCTGAATAGTCATAGCTGCTTAAGATCATCTCTCTACTAGAGTAACTTGCACAATTGGTGAGCCATGGAACTGAGTTCTCATAAGAGACCTTTGATAGAATATTAAATCATGAAATTCCTATTTTTCTGTAGAAAAGGTTGATTTATGAAATAATTTTTTGACAATAAACATCTCATCTTATTGAGGTTAACCACATCTAAGCCCATTAATCTATAGGTACTAGGAAGTAGGAAGGTGTACGCAGATGCCCACTTCATTGTGGAATTTAACATTCTCAACTAGGACTCTCAAACTCTAGTTAATTTTGAGACCACACTTTTTTACTATTTTGGAGTTAGAATTAATTCACATGAAAGCTATATGATACAATTCTCTCTTTGCAGATGGGTGCTTCAAGTGTGGCGCACCTGATCACATAGCCAAAGAGTGTGACCAGGGCACTGAGCAGAAAAACAAAGGCCCAAGTTATGTCCTGAAAGATGAAAACACTCAGCGTGGTGGAAATAACCGTGGAAGGTCATTTTCTTTTCCCCATCTATCATATTTCCTGATCGTCTCATTCTCTGATAATCTTCTGTTGTTTTGCAGCTATGATCTTGTCTTTGATGAAGACGGTGAAAATTATACTGATCAGCAAGATCCTGGAAGTACTGACCGAAGAAAGATCCAAAGAACAGATGATCGCAGATCAGGGCTGCCACCTCGGGGTGACCATGACAGGATTAGCCGGGAGAGAACTCACAGTGATGAGAATGGTAGAAAAGGTGGTAAAGAAGGTGATAGGGACCGAGGGATTCGGAAGCACGAGGACTACCACCGTTACAATAAATCTGGTGAACGGAGCTCTAGTAGATACGATGATCGTGGCTACAGCAAGCACGAGAGCAGGGGCAAATATAGGGATGGCAATGATGATTACAGACGGCAATCAGGAGGTGGCAGTCGATATGGCAGGGATAAGTATGAAGGTGAACGGCGCTACAGAGAAGATGATGGCCATGGAAGGAGCGACCGTCACAAGAGAGCTGAAAGTGATAACAGGAAAAGAAGCCCAGATACTGGTAAGCATAGAAGAGAAGACGGTGGGCACCGTGAGACAAGCAACCACAGGGAAAGAAGGCAGAGAGATGATAGATAGGTCACTGTACCACGGTCAGTTTTGCCTTGCCTGTTTCTTTATCATACATTTGATTTGTCATTCTTAATCCAAAGCTAGCACCAAAACACTAAACATGTAGCTTAGAACCCGTGTGTAGGCATTACAAGAGCTTCCCACTGGCGACATATTGTTGTAACTTGACTTTTTCCTGTCTAAACATGGTAATGATTGTTGTTTCTTTGGGCACTGTTACCATCTGATCTTTGTAGAACTGTTGCCACAAATAACTGGCTTTTTTTTTTTTTTTCATTTTTGGAGGGTGCTCTCGTTTTACAGGAAGCCCACTACAAGTGTACAACATGTGCGAGCCTAACACGCCTCTAGTTTGCTTCAGCTACACGCTCAGACTGTTTGATACCTTTTACTTTCAGTTAGGGATGTAAATCAGTTTGACATCATTTACTAAAAGTTTTGTTTATAACATAATTCATATACTCTGTTCGGAGACTCTGGAACTTTTTTGTTTTACATTAAAAAAAGTATTTAAAATCGTTTCAAATACGTTCTTTTTTTTCGTTGGTCCATTTAAATACGATAGAACACGGCCAATTTGGTGATTCTTGCATATACAGCTAACTTTGGAAATTATATTTGTGTTGCATTGATTCTTTCCTTATTTTACTCTGATTTTATTCACTCATTTTATTAATTAGGATATATACACACATATATACACACATATACAAATATATGCATATACATATACATATACACACACTAGTAAAATACCCGTGCATTGCATTGTGGCGATTGAAGTTTATTTGAACGAGTTTTTAAGCAATCTAGTATGCTAATAATAATCACATAGTTTTCTTTGGACAACTATTCCACGTGTACGTGTATAATATGAACGATGTACCTTATGAGTTAGCGTGAATGCCGTGGTCACTTTCATGCAAGAGGTGATGGACTAAAAATTGTGTGATTAAAAAATATGTATTTAAAATAGGAAAATTTATCATAATACCAATAATAATCAGGATGGACAAAAATAACAAAATTGTGTGATTAAAAATACGTATGTAAACTGGTAACTATTTTAGATTGGAATGAGTATTAAATTGTTTTTTGTCAACTGTTATGTCTGCTGAAATCACTTATCTCATTTTTTTTTCCGGATGGATTATAATTATGATGGCAATAGCACTGAGAACGTGATTGCTTTTATCTTGCTAGTTATCATGGTAGCATTAAGAGTGGCCGCTGTCTATGGCGTGCATGGCGGCGGATATCTCCCGCCAGGACCATGACATCCCAGTTCAACCCAGAGGCAATGGGCACCTTCGACGATCGTGACTGCAGGATATGCCTGCAGGCATACGAGGTCGGCGACGCCGTTGCCACTCTACCCTGTGGACACCGGTTTCACCGCAAGCGTGACGCCAAGTGGTTCTTCAAAAGAACCGACAGTTGCCCTCTGTGTCGCGCTGCTGTCTAGTAGCTCTACTGGATATAGACGTGTGAGTTATCTATTTACTGACTATGTGAGTTTAGTGTACTTAGTAATTTATATTGTACTACTAGTATTCACTACTAGGAGAATAAGGTATCTTTATTACTAGTTTGCAACCTCTTATTACCGGATTTACAATCGGGACGAGCATATCAGAACTAAAAATCATGATCTTTATAACCGGTACTAAAGATGCATATCAAATCAAAAAATAGCTTACCGGATGTGGGATTCGAATTCAAGATCTCTCCCCTCAGTTCTCACGCGTATAATCATCCCACCAATTTTCACACATTTGATTTGGATAGAGATGTTTTCTTTTTTAACTAACCCTGAAGACATCTTTATTACCGGTTGGTATTATCAACCAGTATTAAAATATTTTTAGTCTCGATTGGTAACACCAATCCGGACTAACGATGTTAGTCCGGATTGATATTACAATCCGGATTAAAGATGTTTTGGCGATTTGAACTTTTAGAATCGGTACTTTTTTAGTACCGGTTTTTAATATATCCGAGATATTTATGTTTGGAGACTTAGGAAAAAAGATCGTTTCTCCAGTAGTGATTGTATTCAGTAGAATGTATATACTAAGTATTTACTGTATTCACTTTCACTTGTTTTGGACAATGTGCACCCCTAAATAAAAAGATGCAGACCCTCTGCAGTACTGCTGGTGCAGTAGAAGTGACTGACATGTGTGCTGCAGACAAACCCGATTACTAGTAAAAGCTCATCTGTTTCTTCAGTATACCTTGCAGAGTTACAGTTGCACACACTAAACTTTGGAGCCTTCCTCATTGACATTGACATGGAACCTTCTGAAGGGATACCTTAGCTAACTAAGCGAACTTCACATCAAAATCGTACATGAATTTGCCAAATTCACGTGACTTTCTAGCTTCTCGAAATAAATTCGTCCTAACGTAGCAAACCAAATTAACCTCCAATTGCTCATGAATTTACGGAGCAAGCAGCTCACAGCTCAAAATACATTGTGGTCTGCCTGCCACATCTGCACACATTCTAGCTCCACCTTCTTTCTCTGATGTGACAATACCTTTTTTTTAGAACATGTGACAATGCATAACATATGAAGTTTCAGCACACAAAGAAACTGAAAAAATTCTTTCGAAGAAGCATAAATGTAATATGAATCAACAACTAAACTATGTATAAACAGCATGTTGAATAGTGTAGGAAGAGAAATATACTACGAATATTGGATGCATTATATTGAACCTCAAGGAACTAATATATATATGAGATACACCGGTAAAGATAAGAAAGGATTATATATAATTATAAGAAAGAAGTCCACACAAATCAATTCAATCACATCTATAACTACCATATGTAGTAACACAACACAATTACCTCACTTTGCACTGATCTCATTTTTTTATTGTACCAAAACCGCAGAATCACTCGAGAGAAGAGCATGATAGTCGGATAGGTGTACAAGGCGAATCCAGGATAGATTAGCTGGAGGGGCTGAACAAACTATATAAAGATATAAATATGATAAAATATTTTAATAAGAGTTTAATGAAAGTTTCATTCTATAGTTATAACACCGATAGTGGGATGCAGGACCCGCTGCTACCCTGACCGATCACCACACAGGGTCCTTGTCCTTGTATATTGGCATAGGACATAGCAAAATCTCCGCCACCGCCCACCACCTCACCATCATGCCTCGCTGCGCTATCGAGTCCACTGGATCGACAGCCTCGAGGCTGTGCTTGACCCATTAAAGTTGGGCAGAACATACAGGAAAGCAACGAAAGTGCGACCCATCAGGACCTGGGCCGTGGTTGACGTAAGGTCCATTGGTGTTGGGCCAGAGGCGTATATGAGGCCCATTATGGTTAGGTTGTTGCTGCTGCTACGAACAGACATGGTTTTTCCACAGGCCAAGAATGTTCTCTTTGCTTTGCACACTGAGGCCCATGAAAGATGTGGTTTGCAAACTAAAGCGAGAACATATTTTTGAAAAGAAAGCGAAAACATATTTAGTACCATACCGCTTGTTCCGGACGAGATGAGCTAGCCATTCCGCTACTTAGGCAGCCAGGCAGGGAGCTCCTAGTTGAAAACTCAAGCAGCTGCGTGGTGAGCACAAAGCGAACTATTCTTTCGCCTTTTACTAAAGAATACCGTGTGCCCTTTTACTAAAGAATACCCGTGTGCACATCACAAATAGCAGCATACTCTTATTTTTGGAAGGTGTTTCCTCCTCTACAAATTAATGTTCAAAATTTATCTCTTCAGATTCAAATTCCAAAGCTAAATTTGTTAGTTTTCCAAAGCTAAATTTGTTAGTTTTTCCAAAGTTAATTTTGTTAGTTTTGTTTGACACTACTAGTTATAAGCACGTTTTGGAGGGTGTTTTCTCTCATAGGAATATAAATCAAAGTTAAAGATTTATCTTTTAAAATTCAAGTTTAAAGGTAAATTTGTTAGTTATGTTTGACAGATGATGTGGTTGGCCTGTTAATCGTACTAGTTAGGGGTGGTCGAAAATGAGCTAGTTACTGTGAACTAAAATAACGTTGTCAAATTGTACATAATTATACATAAGTATTTTTAGTATGCCACAAAAGAGCAGAGTAGTACGACATATATATAGTCAAGAAAAGCCTTGCGTTTGCCTTCAAAACTACTACATAAAAGCTTGGCTTAGTTGAAACTAACTTCTGTATTGTCGCATGCATTTCCCTTTCAGGGCAACCATTGTCAACTGCAGAAAGTTCACCATAAAAAAACAATAGGAAATGCACATGATTTCAGTACAGGATCATATCGAGATCTTGCCGCTATTATTTTTCTGAGAAAAGCTAGCAAATATCTGGGCTGTACTGCTGCAGAAGAAAATATAACTGATCTATAAAGGCAAGAAATGTCCACTTCATGCATTCACCTAAGACCATGGAGCAGATTGTCTCTCTCCAAGATCTTTTTTTCTTTTCTTGATAGCTAGCTAGCTAGCTGTAGGTACAGCCTCATGTTGTTCTGTCGAACTAAGATAAACAATATGCATACAGAAAAATGATACAAAATGAAACTATCTCTCAGCCCAGCTCTTTTGAGTCTTTGGCATTTCTCCATTTTATGCACAGATCATATCTCGCTGAATAAAAGCAATAATCGTTGCATTCAACACCATAATTTGGAGTATGATTCAAGCTTGACATGACCGCCTAGATTCGATTATGCATTGGAAAAGATCAAAAGAATATACTTTCTAGGAAAACATCCATCCATGGCATCTCTCGCATGAGAATCCTAATCGGCGAACGACCGTCCCGTGCGATCGCCCCCTTCCCCCACGTAGTTTCCTTTTTTGGCACCGTATTACTTTCCTATTTTAGTAAGTTTATACACCTAAAGTTTGTACACCTCAAATTTACACATCTAAAATTTATTCACCTAAAGTTTATCGACCCAAAGTTTATAAGTCAAAAATTTATATACCCGATTTAAATTTGAATTCAAATTCAAATATTTTTTATACAGAGTATTTCTATACATGAAGTTTATATGTGCGAAGTTTACGGTATAAAGTTTATACATAAGTGTAAAGTCTATGCACATATTTTTTCTCTTTCTTAATTTTTTTCTAACTTGTGTTTATATATTTTTTGAAATTTATGATGCAGTAGGAATTTATAAACACAAATATTTGAAAAGAAGGAAGGAGGAAGGGGAGAGTAGTGTGTAAGGGGGAGGAATGGGGGGGGGGGGTTGATGTGAGCGATCACCCGCTCATTAGCCATCCCCTCTCTCGCACTTGTAGTTTTCTAAAATGGGCCAAGTACTTTTCGGAAGATGGCAACAAACGTGGTTGGCCCATTTTAATTGGGACAAATTGTACAGGATCGCAACGTACATGCGGCCCATAAGGAACGGGCTTGTGGTGACGTGAGGCCCGTTGTAGTTGGGCCGCAACGGGACTTATTCTGTGGGCTGTGGCTAGCGTCAGGAAAGGCCCAACAGTGCTTACTATTTTTAGTACCATACCGCTTGTTTTGGTGGAGGGGAGTTAGCCATTGGGCTATTTAAAGGGTGGTAAGCTACATGGTTAGAGCTCAAGCAGCTGCGTGGTGAGCACAAAGCGAACTATTCTTTCGCCTTTTACTAAAGAATACCGTGTGCGCGCCACATTTAAGCAGCATACTCTTATTTTTGGAGGGTGCTTTCTCTTTGTGAGAAAACGCTCTACAAATCAAAGCTCAAAATTTATCTCTTAACAGTCAAATTTCAAAGATGATTTTGTCATTTTTGTTTGTGTTTGACAGATGATGCATATAATGCAAGTACCAGTGGGTTAGGGGTCACTTCAGAACAAATAGTATAGTGTACTAGTGTGTGCCATGTCGACCATATATAAGCAACCTACCAGCATGCGGATGGTCAAGATTTCTGGACGGACAGGCGACGGCATGGAACAGAGCATATGTCTATTATAATAATTTGTCTTCAAATAGAAACTAGTTAACTTTTTTTTTTCATATATGTACTCTAGCATACAGCTTGCAGGTTCCTTTCTTCTTTTGAGATATATTAAGTGCAGAGTACAGGCTCATTTCTGAAAAGAAAATCCCGTTTAATAATGTGAATCTTCTAGGTTATATAGCTACCAATTAAGGTCACATGCATGTTTTCATCAACAAATCAAGAGAGAAATGGGCAGGTATTTTAAGTATATACTATATCAAGAGAGAAAAGAGTAGGGTAGTACTATATATAAATTTAGTCAAGAAAACCTTGCGTTTTGCCTTCAAAATTACATAAATGCTTGGCCTAGTTGAAACCAACTACTGTATGTATTGTCGCTTGCTTTTCCCTTTCAGGACCACCATTGTCAACTGCAGAAAGTTCACCACACAAAACAATATAGGAAATTGCACAAAATTTCAGTACTCCACCATCAACCACAAGTACAGAATCATACGATCGTATCATGATCTTAAAGATTTTTTTTGTGACAAAAGCTATCAAATATCCGAGCTGTACTTCTGGAAAAGAAAATCAAACTGATCCAGAAGAGCAAGGAAATGTCCATTTCATTCACCTCAGACCAAGGAGCAGCATGTCTCTATCCAATGATCTCTTTTTCTCTTCTTGATATATATTAGCTAGCTCTAGGTACAGCCTTATGGCCAACTGCTGAGAGTGACAGGTAAAATGGCCATATCTGAACTTCTGAATCCATGGAGGTGAAGTGGGGAAAGGTGTGGATGATGATCTTGTCAAGCTTTGATGATGGCTTAAATCGGTTGGAGCAACGGCTAATGTAGTACCACTGTACCAACTAAGCCTTCAATGCTGAGCAGTTGCAGACAAGAGCAAGATGAGGACATACATTGCATGTATGTGTATATGTTCAGCATCAATGTACATTTTTCTGGGGGCCAAGAAGAATGACATGTAACCATGAATTCCAGGCTTTGAAATGGACATTCCAATGCCTTGAGCTTCTGATGAAAGTTCAGGTCCTTATTGAATATACATAGCAGGTGGATCAAAGGGGGTACTGATGTTGAAAAAAGCGCGAGCCCCGTGCCCATCAGATAATCAGGTCGCATTGTTCACTTGAAGTACAAAACAAGTTTTATTTATTTTTACCCTGAAGATTAGAAATCAAGATCAAATGACGTGGAGAAAGAGATCGCGCAAAAAGATAAAAAAGCTTTATTGACAACCTGATCTTTTTCCCCCTGTTTTCGCAAGAACGTGCTGGTAGTAGGATGGTATAAGCCCTCCAGTCGTGAGGTTACCAACCAGAGCTCAAACCCTGCTCCTCACAAAAAAAAAGAGAATAGGGAAGCCTATCATATTATGTTTCCCTTAAGATATGGTCCCTGACAGCGGAGTTTTCGTACGAACAAGAGCTATGTTTCGGAGCATTTTCTCGACCTTAAATTTAATGCTTTTGGGATGTCTCTTCCATATATTTGTCAAGTTTTTTTTTAAGTCAATGTTTCGACATTTCTTCCACACTATTGATAAGCTTCTACAGCTGCAGAACACAGCCATGAAATCAATGTCCAACCAACTCCATCTTGACGCATGCATATATCGCGACCTGAAACTAACTGATGAGATGGGCCAACATGAGTGGCCAAAGTTGGCGCCTTCTCAGAGCTTTTTTTTTTCCCATCGGCGTGCATGCATACCTGAACATATCTGCACATATCATGCATCATCAACGAATCAAATTTGAAAATATACTGTTCATTCATTTTATTTTTAGAAATATTCGGGATTCAAAATTTTTTACAAAAATATACCGTCGATCTCGCACAATCATTACGCGAAAGTGAGGTAGCGTGACGTTTGCGGGCGGTATCGCGCGGGGGAAGCGTGAGACCGCGCGGTCTCGTGAAATGAAAGAGCGAGACCGTTCGGTCTCGCCGTACCAATCGGCGATACCAGATTCCAAAATGGTGGATTAGTGATTAATTATTATGATTAGCGAATTAATTGATTAATTAATCATTAATTATTATTAGTTAAATAGTTAAATACATCATTAGTCACTAATTTTTTAATTACATCATTAGTTAATAACATCATTGGGACGGTGTCGCTCTACGAAAGAGTGAGACCGTCCGTCCTTCCCGGCGCAGTGCGCGTTCTCGCGCCGTCGTCGCGCGAGACCACGCGGTCTCGCGCGTTCAATCCGCGATACCGTAAATATTTCTGTAAAAAAATTTTCCTCGCGAATATTCTTGAAAAAAATTGAATGAATAGTATATTTTTCAAATTTAATTCCATCATCAACCATGCATGTGAACTGACTGATAAGTTCAGTGCTCATGTGGCACCCTGATCCTTAGTTCAAATATCAGGAATTAGTTAACAAGATGATGCTGATTACTCTAAATTATAGCAGAAGTGAAGAACAGAATTTAAGCCAGAGAATATGGGTGTAATTTTCAGGAGTGACCACTTTCAGATTTGTTCAGAATATATAGTTCTCTAGTAGACAAGAGACCATGCACAATGATCAGATATTCAATTATTCATAGAGTTGTCCTGAAGGCAGAACTGCACGTTTAATCCTGTACTGTTATTGTACCAACTTATGTGATGGCCCCGGTACTGTTTACACAACTAATTCGAGACATTGTACGCAGTATTATGGGACAGTATTAGTTGCAATGTGAAGAAACACTGATCAGCACTGACCACAAATCAGAGGGTACACTGGTACACCAAACAAACGAAATAAATGACGATCAAGTACAATTATGTGCTACTTGCAAAATGCAGAAGTTAGCTCTTAACACTGCAAATTAATGACAGTGCTAAAGATGGCATATGTGCTCCATTGATGGAGAGAGTAGTAGAAAATATTGAGAAGTAAAAGAGGGACTGCTAGAAGATTTTTTTTTTTTAAGAAAAGACCTTCAAGTGCAGTCAGATAATGAGATCTGACAATATATATAGATGTATCAGAAATTCAGAGATAAAACCAAGAAATGAAGAACACTTCATCAGCTAAAATTTCCACAGAAGATTTATTAACAATAAATGGTAGATGGAAATGAAAGGTGAAAAAACGTAGACCTGAACTTTGCCATCACAATTTTATAGTTACTTAATTCATCAATTTTAGGTCATGATGATGAAACGATGAGAGAATCAGTGATAGCTATCTTGCTCGTTTGGAGAGCCGTTACGTGACCGGAGATGCATAGTGACTTTTACCAGTGTGACTTATATATATTGCCGTATAATAGTTTCCTCATTACCTGTCAACTCATCAGTGATTGCCAATTGGAGTTATACTCTTATATTGAGGAGATCTTCTCCCTTTCCTTTCTGACTTGAAAGGAAAACTTCTCTTTTGTCAGTTTATATAAAACGTGTGAGATTCGGTGGAGATAAACACGAGTATTTACGTTGGAAAACATGTCTATCTTATAACAATAAAATTTTATGAAAAATATAAAATCAACCATAAACTCAAAGCCAGACGCTAATTAATCATGCATGAGACAATTGAACTTGCTTCAGTATAATTAGACAAAAATTTATGTATGTCCCAAACACTCTACAATACACTCGAGAATTTCTTATAGACTATATATATTGTAGTAGTAGTGTCTATTAGCTTTAAAATTGTAACATATGGTTCCAACCTTGCTCTGTAACACCAAGTCAGTGACATATCACCAAAAGCTCACTCTAAGACGTTGAAAAATCAAGTTTTGATAATTCATGATTGAATAGATTCTGATTTCGATGTTCAGGACTATAAATTCTGCCTCCTTTATAATATTGAATAAAATCTTCTAGATGGAAGTAGGTACAAAGGTATGCTGATGACACGAAGTGACCGTAACTCAACTAATTAGGTTCCTTATGGTGGAACCAGTCCACCTGATTTAAATTCTAGATTTGATACAAGTGCTCGTATTTACAGCTAATTTTTCTTTGAGTGGTAGGTAAATTACCCCTCGACAACGAGGCATCCGTAGTTACTTCGTTAATCTCAAGATATGTCGACATGGTCTGCTCACAGGGGTAGGGTATGTCATGTGGGGGTCTGCGTTTGTAATGTATTCTAAAAAGAAAGGAATATTGATGCAAGAGAAGTCGTATCAATTTGAAATACGGTGGTTCATGAGAGATATGATAAGATTTTTGCACTTATATACGAATTTTAAATGTGCATTATTATATTTTCTGAATATAATACGCACGTCTCTATGATATGTACAAGCGAGCAATTATGACGTATTAATTGCTGTATTTCCCATACGAGAAGATGCATATGCTTACAGATGAAGGAACAAATCAACACCTTTTTGTAAGTTTTTTAGAAATACATTTTTCTTGTAAGTGTATGAACGGATTGAAGATGCATGTGTGATCAACAAAATTCGAACTCCCGTCATGCTTTTAAAATAAGTGTCCACAATACATGTAGTACATACACCGTTGAGCGAATTTACCCCCGAACAATTAAAAATAGGATCTTACACCACATACAGATACCTCAATATCTCATACCGTCAATATGGGTTCAGAAGCGTACTGAGCTCAGTATAGTTGGTTAAGTTACTTACGGCATATACAATCAAAACCACATCTAAAGTGCTCTCACTAACTGAGGGTACTCTCAGGAGCACTTATCTTCCAATGAAGACCACATCTAGGTGAGCATTTTAAAATCTGAAGCAACCAGGTGGAGACACTTCAGCCTACAACAGGGTGCCCCAACCCATGTAACCACATATATGTATTTCCCTCCCTACCCCTAGTCTCTTCTCTCTCTCATTTACACTATCCACCCACCACCAGTCACCGATCGCTTCTCTCTCCTCTTCTCTTTTTCCTCACGACTCATTCTTCTCGTCTCCTTCACCCGCTCGCCTCCACGCGAATCTCCACTCGGCGCTAGCGGTGGGGATGGTACTAGTGACAGCAGTGATCTCTGCCCTTCCACCCATCGCCGCCTGTCCCTCCTCCCGTTCTTCTCTCTTCCCCCGCTCGTCACCGCCTCTCTCCCGCCGCTCATCGCCATCCACCACGCCGATAGCCGGCCCTACCTTGCCGCAGCTGCCAACCTCCTCGCCTGTCGTGCCGCACCAAGATGGTCCGCATTGGTGCCATCTCGGCCGCGGTGCGCCGAGGTCCAGGGCACGCTTTGCGAGGACGCAGAGGAGGACATCTCGTGCAGGGCACGATGGTCGGATCTGGTCGTCGCCGTCACGAATCCGTTGTCACCATTGCGGATCCGTGGTCGCCGTCGCGGATCTGTGGTCGTCATCGTGGATCTGTCCTCTACGCTTCAACCACGGTGACGGCGGCCGAGGCGAGAGGGGTAAGAAGGGAAAAATATGGAGGGAGGAGGAAGGGGAGATGGGGATCACGAGCCGTTCCTCAGGAAAAGGAGTGGAGGCGCGCGTTCCCCTCATAGGGGTCGCGCCTCCCTCCAGGGGCACGGCTCACGGACGGGCGGCGAACAACGTGAGCGAGGGTACGCCCTGGGGCTACCCACTGTACATGTCTTATGATGAAACCTACTCACTCAAGGTTGAGTTTCCGACTTCAGCAGATGTGTTAGTATTTACAAATAATATTAGTCAACAATGAAGACTCAGAGGTGCTTACGGGTATAGGATAGGGGTAAGATGCACGCACATATATATACATATATGTGTCCGTGTTTGTATTGTGTGCTTATGTTTCTTAAAAATATATGTATACTATTTTTTTTAAACACGGTACACTGTATATTATACATATCGGTTTGGGAAAAAAATTGGGAAAAAAATGCAGATCACGAGAAGATATCAACCTATCGTGCATTGATGAAATGGACACATTTGTACAAGGTTTTCTTGATCATTAATCTTGGACATCTATCATAATCTTGCGACCTTTTCATTCACACAGAAGAACATCTGTTTCAGAAGAAAAGTAGTTCAGAGCATACACCACATTCAGAGAAAGATAAGGTGTTTAACTTCTTTTGTTGACATATAAAGCTTGCTGGACTTATGTGAAGTCGACGGGGCTTTTCCATATATGCATGTGATTATTACCACACATAGTTCAAATCAAACGGTGAAAGGATACCCTAAGTCGTTACCTACTCTAGTAGGTACTAGATAGCTAGCAATCTTACTTTATTAGCTTCATTACCCCCTTAATCATGTCATCTGCAAAGTTGGAGTGCGAGTTAATCAAAACAATAACTATTTTTGCGAGAAACACGATACTATTTATTATGATGCATTCAACTTGATGAAGCTTCAAGTCTTCAACCATCTAAGCATTAATGGATTCACCCAATTGAATCAGGCTAAAGGACTCCTTAAGGATGCAGAAGTTTTCACATTACAAACACTGTTTACAATTTTTACAAGAGTCAACTCGATTCCGTGGAGACCCGAAAAAAATCCCGCGTTCTAGAGGAGCATGTGTGTGTTCTTTAAGTTGAATAGCTGAATGATTTATGATAAGTGTTCAAGGGTACAAATGAATGAACTAATAATTATAATATTAAAAAATATTTTAAATAGTATTTTAAGATATTCATATGTAAAAATTGCACCATTTAGAAACTCGAAAGAGTACATGTTTATCCATTCATTCAACTCAATTCCGTAGAAACCATGAGAAAAATAATGTCTTCTGTAGGAGTACATGTGTATCTTTTGTGTTGAATGATTTATCATAATTAAGTGTGCAAATAAATAAATTAACTACTCATATATATAGTAATTTTTTTAAAAAAAATTACACCATTTAGTAATTGAAAATCATGCATATTTATCTATCAATCACTTTTTTAACACTAATCGATAACCACTCCTAACACAAATACTAAGAATAAATTTAGTCACATTTTCGATTAGATCACATCCATACATGTAACCAATAGGATTGGGAGGTTTGACGGTAGACAATTTAAAACAAACTAAATTTAAAGGTCAAGAGTTGCTAGTTAATATATGTATGCATGCATGTCTTATATTATTATACATTAGAAAATAATGGTTATGCCTTATATTTTAGGATGGAGTATAAACTGTCGCCCAATTGTTTTTTCCTTGTGTAAAGCATGTTCTAACCTAAATGTTAGAAAAATATATGTTTTGGTGTAACTTCTTGCCATATGGAACTGGAAATTACTATTTATATAAGTAAATAATACATCTGGATTAATCCAACAAGAAAAACAAGCCAAACTAAAAGTTGCGCTTTCTTTTTACTGAAGTTACAATTTGCAAGTTTAGTTGGCTAAAAAAATCAACACTGATAAATACTCTATTCGTTTCATATTATAAATCGTTTGACTTTTTTACTAGTTAAATTTTATTAAGTTTTAACCAAGTTTCTAGAGAAATTTAGCAACATGCAAAATATTAAATTAGTTCCATTAAATCTAATATTGAATATATTTTAATAATGTATTTATTTTGTGTTAAAAATATTACTATATTTTTCTATAAACTTAATCAAAATTAAAAAATTTTAACTAGAAAAAAAAATAAAACGACTTATAGTATGAAATGGATAGAGCAGAGCCAAATTTCTTTTTCTTCAGCAAAATTCCTTTAAATAAACTCCAGCAAAATCAAGAGCAGCCATGGTCGGTTGGCCACACAAACCGCTTTCTTTTTTTTCCCTTCTTCTCCGAGGTGGACTCTGCAGCGCACGTAGCCACGTAGGTACACACAAGGCTGCGCCATGTATGCGTCATGTGGCAGCCAGAGAGGAACAAACCAACCATGGAATGGAAGCAAAAACTCCTAACAATTTGGCGCCCTCTCTCTCTCCCCTTCTTTTTGTGAGAAGCCTCCTCCCACGTTTTCCCTTCTCCTTAACTGCTTCTCTCCTTCCTCCCTTCCTCTCCAACACAACAGTGTTGGTTGCAGCCAGAGAGAGAGAGAGAGAGAGGATTTGACGGCAGCAAGAATTCAGTAGCATTCGAGCTGCCGTGGGAGAGAGGGCAAGAGAGCAGGAGAAAAGCTGGGTTTTTTCGACACTGTTTCCAGCGGCGGTCGTCGGAGAGGTGGAGAGATGGATGTGGAGGGTGGTGGTGGTGCGCCGCCCAGGCGGAGGAATTCTTGGGTAATTAAAAGCTTTGGTTCTTGGTTTGGTTCTTTGCTCTTTCAGTTCTGTTTGGTTTGGTTTGGTTGGTTTGGTGCATTTTCTTTGCAAGTATTTTGCAATGTTACTGCGGATTCTGGGATGAGTTACTTTGGGTGCAGCGCTATCTCAAGTTCCTCAGGGTTAAATTCTGTAGATTTTCTGCATTTCGTTCTGAAAAAACTGAACTTTTTCGAAGTCTATGGCGCTAAAATTTCGCTCGAATCTTTTTTTCTGCCTGACTAGGTGTGTCTGTGTGTGCAAGAGAGAGAGAGAAAGAGAGAACGCTCTGAAGCTAAGTTTGTAGCGGCGCACTTCTTTTCAGTTCTGAATTTAGGTGGTAAAGTTGGTTATTTTCAGTTAATTAATTTTGCATTGGTGTAGTTCACTAGCTGCAGAGTGATATGTTATGCTTTATGAATCTGATAAGGGGAATCCATGAGTTGAGGAATCAATAGATTCCATAGACGAGATGGTATAGTGCCACGAAATCTTTGTCATGCACTGTAATTTTCCTCTTGGGTCAACTTGGTAAACGGGTCCATTTTCTATTTTTCTTACATACATATGATTTTAAACCGTAGCCATCAGGTCACTTTTGATGGTCAGATTGGGCATTTCCTTTCAACTTACTAGTTACTACTACTTCAGAGTTTGAGACTTTTCTGTTTACTTTGAATACTATCTTGTTGCCTATTTCAAGTTACTCTTCCTAGATCTTCAATTTTGTCCAGCAGTATAATTCAAAGTAGTTAAGTTGATACTACTGATTAGTGATTACGTCACAGACACGAAAGCATGACACGGTCTGTGTTTGTTAGGGATGGCAGAAAGGAACACTTCTACTGGCATATCAGAGCTTCGGAGTTGTGTATGGCGATCTCTGCATCTCACCCGTGTACGTGTACAAGAACACCTTCTCCGGAAAATTGCGTCTTCATGAGGAGGATGAAGAGATCCTTGGGGTATTATCTCTGGTCTTCTGGAGCCTTACTCTTATACCTCTCCTCAAATACATCATCCTTGTTCTTGGTGCAGATGACAATGGAGAAGGTGATTTCAAAAATCCGCGTGTTTTTTGCCGTATTAATCGTTTCAATATGCAAATAGTTAATAGGCACTTTTTTATTGCAAATGTGCCATATGTGCAGGTGGCACATTTGCTTTGTACTCATTGTTGTGCAGGAATTCCAAGATGGGACTTCTGAACAACATGCATGCAAACCATGGTTCTCTGTCATCATACAACAGGGAAGAACCTTGTAAGGAGTCGAGGAACAGCATGATCATCAAGTCCTTCTTCGAGAAGCATTACTCGCTTCGTGTTGTGCTACTGCTGTTCGTTCTGATGGGTACTAGCATGGTTATTGGGGACGGTGTCTTGACCCCAACAATGTCAGGTACTGAACTCTGAAAGACTGAAACTGAAGATTTGTGGAAGTTGTATGCTCAAGGCACAAACTTTGCTGCTTGATCATTTTTTTAGTATTTTTAGATAATGGAAGTGTTTTATAAACCAAAATATATATATATGAGCATATTTTGTATACAATTGACAAACGTATATATGATAGAGTAAGGAGCTTTTATTTTTATTTTTTTAAAAAAAACAGTAAGGAATTCTTGGGGAACATTTAAATTGCTTGAACATCATCATATTTTGCTTGTGACTGAAGAGGTGGCATGTTCTTTTCTGCAGTGTTGGCAGCAGTTTCTGGGCTCAGAATTAAATTTCCAGAACTACATGAAAGTAAGCAGCTGATATATTGGCTTGTCTCATAAAGGTTTACTGGTCACTCCTCTTAGCAGCACACATTTAAATTACTCTTGTTCTCAATTCTTCTTCTTAATGTCCATTTGCACCAGAAAATACAGCTGATCTGCTCCTATTGCACTTCTCCTGCAGATTACACTGTGCTCCTTGCTTGTGTCATTTTAATTGGGCTTTTTGCATTGCAACATTATGGAACACGCCGTGTCGGATTCCTATTCGCACCAATCTTGATTTCCTGGCTCACTTGCATTGGTGGGATTGGCATATATAACATCATAAAATGGAACCCTAGTGTGATCCGTGCTCTGTCCCCGTATTACATATACAACTTCTTCAGGAAGGCTGGCAAGGATGGCTGGAGCTCACTAGGAGGGATTGTTCTTTGCCTCACAGGTTCACATATTTTTATCCTTTTATTTTTGGTTTATCACTTGTTTTCACTGTAACATGCTTAATTATAGCTGTAGATTTTCAGGTGCTGAAGCCATGTTTGCTGATCTGGGGCATTTCTCAAAGCTTTCATTGAGGGTAATGAGTGTTTTTCGGTGGTGATAGTTCCGTTTTGGTAACTGAAAGAGTACACTTGTTTTCCTAAGAACTAGGGAAATAAATCCTTTTTTTTTTGTTTTGCCATGGCAGCTTGGATTCACAATTGTTGTATATCCTTGCTTAGTTCTGGCTTACATGGGTGAGGCTGCATACCTGTCCAAACATAGGGAGGATCTCCAAAGTAGCTTTTACAAAGCTCTTCCAGGTGAGGTGTTAATTCTTTTGCCAGATTGCTACGGGTTTTCCACTGTTTTTATTTTCTCATCATTTTTTCCAACAGCAAATATATTGATTCTTGGAGTATTTATCAATCCCTTCAGAGTTTAGTATGAACATTTTTTTCATGAAATTTTGGATATTAATATCCGTATAAAATTTTTGCATGGCCCATGTAAAGCTTTAACTTAAGATCCGGAAAAATCTGGCCCGGCCCAGTTATGCCCCAAAGGTGCTTGGGCAGAGTATTCAGCCCAAACTCAGCCCTAAACAAATTCTTTTAATTTCACAGTGCAAATGCAGTGTGTGGTCAGGCCTGAAACAGAAGGCCCGAGAGACTTGGGCCAGGAATTTCGGCCTAATTCCAATTTATGTCCAGTTTCATCTGTTAATGAAGTGCACATCATTCTTGTATAACTCACTTTCCCTTGTGGATCTGTGGCTTTTTATTACTTGTATTACCAAAAAGAAATAGCATATAAAGGAAGTAGAAGAAGGATGTGAATTTGGTTTTTAAAAGGTTAATGGGCCTTTTAAGGCCAGAGTCTATGGAATAACTGAGGAAACTACAAATCGAGCGTCTGGTTTCCTAAAAGAAAATCTGATGGTCAGATCACCACTAAAATATTAAGTTATACATGGTGAAAAGACAATCATTGAAACATTTAGTTCTTTTCTGAAACACAGTGAAAACACACATTGAAACATATCATTATCGTGTATGAAATATTGAGTTTTAATGGTTTGAATCATATGTTTTTCTTTCATCAGAATATAATCATGCGATATCTTATTGTAAAAATTTAACTACAATGAATATAATGGTGTGATTGAATCATAGGTCGGATAAGTGGTTTAGGAGAAAAAATATTTTGAAGATTGTTAAATATATACATGCATGGATGGAGTGGAGAGAACAAGTACTATACTTAGGGCACATTTTTGGGCTGGTGTCGGGTGCCCCCACGCAAATCAATCTCCAATAATAAATTGCTTGCATTGTCGTGATCTCTCAACTTAATGCCATATTGTGGTTTGTGGCGGAACATTCGTGATGGCTTTATTTTGCGGCATCAGACTTCCAACATTAAGCATATGGAGGAACATCAATTACTATAGAAAATAATTTGAAATATGCCATTAGGCTCCAACGTTTGGCATTTATTTTCTAGGCCAAATTTATTTGAGTTTTGAAAAGTAACATAAATACAAAGAGAACTGGTTCAAACCTAAACATCAATTCTTTTTTTCGAGGATAAACATGCAGTAAGAAAAAATATTCGAAAACTATGTCTCGCTATAAGTAGTAGATTTAAAGAGTTTGATTGAATAATTAACATGAAAACGGATGTTGTGCTAAATGGAAACAACTTGCATTACTAAATTCGTTGTTTGTTCAGAAGAATCCACAAATGTAATTCAAACATAAGACCTAAATATCAAATCAATTGAACTAGGACTATACACTATGTTGGAGATGGCCCTAGCCTCCGACTCCGACAATCGAAAAATGACGAACCTTTCGGTTAATAATCAAATTATCTGATGAAGGGGTGAACATGATGGCTCACTCGTGAAGAGCGCTCCTTGTAGAGATAGGCAAACTTTCGACAAATTGAATACTCAACAATCAAACTGCTATTCAACTAATTTCAAAGGCATTTATTGAAGAGACCCTAAGACCTTTGTGGTCCGCTATCTGCCTCGAGCTCATAAGGTAGGGACCAGAAAGTTATATAAATAGTCCACGGGTTTTTCATAAACCTTTAAGCTAGAAATATCTACAATACCATCAAGCCATTAGGCCTTTATTGAGTGGATGTTGTATGTAATTTCTTTTATATAGATCTAAAAAACCACCCTAGAAACAATATAAAGGGGACTATCTTTGGAGGAAAAGTTGTAAAAAACTTGTGGTACCACGCTCCCCTAGCGAAGGTTAGGGGGCTTTCACTCTTGGTCTCCTTACTCTAGCTCTGCTATTTTGTTTCTTTACTCTAGAACTCTAGAACTCGGCAGTAGATAGTAGACACATATAGTATACATTAGTCCTATTATACTTTTCAAGAAAAAGTAACGGTACAGTAGTCATAGTAAATGTATGTTTAATTCGCAATGTGCATATAAATTTTCCCTTAGTGCAGCAATTGAAGTTATTAGGCACCTCTGGTTCTTTTCCAGCTAGTATTTTACATCTATATCTGTTTCCTTTTGCTACATATGTATGCAGATCGTGTGTTTTGGCCCGTGCTGTTCATTGCAACGTTAGCCACAGCTGTTGGGAGCCAAGCGATCATCTCAGCTACATTTTCCATCATAAGCCAGTGTAGGGCTCTTGGTTGTTTCCCGCGTATAAAGGTGGTGCACACATCAAGCCATGTCCATGGGCAGATCTACATCCCAGAGGTGAACTGGGTGCTCATGTCCCTCTGCTTGGCCGTCACAATTGGATTCCAAGACACTGAGATGATTGGCAACGCCTATGGTAACTAGCACACCATTTGCTTTTTTTTCAATAATATAATTTAATCCAGACTCTACACTTAAGGTAGGATTTGGTTAAACTTTTAAAACTTTGATTAACAAAAATTTCTCAAATGTTTATAGTTTATAAAGAAAAAAAATGGTCTATACAAATTTTCCTTGAAAAATACTATTATACTAATATCATCTTCTTATATTTTATAACTTATTGAGTAAATTTCACAAAACTATACTACGACTAAACTATCACAAAACTACATGTTTAACTTGGTGCATCACAAAATTACACATTTAACACTAAATTTATCACAAAACTACATATTTAAGATGAAGTGTCACAAAACTACATGCTTAGTAACTAAATTGTCACAAAACTAAAGGTTTAGAACCAATTTAGTCACAAAGCAATAATGCTTATATCTCCAACATAACAATGGTGTTAGGGATTTAAACTCTAAAAGGTATAGTTTTGTGATAACATTAATATTAAATATACAGTTTTGTGTTATTTAATCTTAAATTGTAGTTTTGTGATAAATATGGTGCTAAATCTGTAGTTTTGCGATAGTTTGATCAAAATACCTCTAGTTTTGTGAAATTTACTCTAACTTAATTATTTCAATATACTCCGTAATATTAATAGTTAAACATTCAAAAGTTTGATCGAATCTTTTTCTCAATTTGAATCACCAGGCGAGAGAGTTTCTAGTTTGATCGAATCTTATCCTAAATATCAAATGTTTAATTCTTGAAGGAGTGTAAAATTTAGGTGACTGACAAATAGTAGTACCAATATATTTGGCAGCATATCAAGTACTCATTGTATATTTGTGTTAAATTTTCAGGACTTGCAGTGATCTTGGTGATGTGTGCAACGACATGCCTGATGTTCCTGGTGATCACCACCGTGTGGAACCGGTCGGTGGTGTGGGCGGCGCTCTTCACCGTCGGCTTCGGCTCCGTCGAGCTCCTCTACCTGTCGGCGTGCCTCGCCAAGGTCCCCCATGGCGGCTGGCTCCCACTCCTCCTCTCCCTCACCACGCTGCTGGTGATGTCCACGTGGCACTACGGCACGGCCAAGAAGCAGCAGTACGAGGTCCAAAACAAGGTCTGCCTGGACCACTTCCTCGGCCTCAGCTCCGGCATTGGCCTCGTCCGCGTCCCCGGCGTCGGCTTCGTCTACTCAAGCACCACCAATGGCGTCCCCCCCATGTTCGCCCACTTCGTCACCAACTTCCCGGCGTTCCACAGGGTGCTCATCTTCGTCTCGCTGCAGACGCTCGCCGTGCCCAAGGTGTCGCCGGAGGACAGGTTCTTGGTCGGGAGGATCGGCTCGCCGGCGAACCGGCTGTTCCGGTGCATTGTCCGGTATGGGTACAAGGAGGGTAGGTGGGATCACTTCAACTTCGAGAATCAGCTGCTGATGAAGGTCGTCGAGTTCCTCCGCCACCAGGACGGCGGCGGCGGCGGCGACGATCGGCTGTCCGCCGCCTCCGGCGAGAACGAGGCCATGTCGGTCATCCCCGCGACGTCGTCCTCCGGTGGTAGCAATCAGCACGTGTTTGACGCCGGGACGACGACGAGCTCGTGCGAGATCGACGCCACCGGCGGCGGCAGGAGGAAGGTACGGTTCGACGACGGCGAGGATGAGGTGGAGTGGGGGAAGGCGGAGGTGAAGGAGCTGATGGAAGAGAAGGAGGCCGGCGTGTCGTACATGATCGGGCACACGTGCGTGTTCGCGCACGAGTCGTCGTCGGCGGTGAAGAAGTTCGCCGTCAACGTGGTGTACGGCTTCCTCCGGCGAAACTCACGGCGGCCGGCGGTGGTGCTCGGCATCCCGCACACCTCCCTCATCGAGGTCGGCATGGCGTACAGGGTATAGTAGTGTAGTATACGCCGTATATACAATTACACATACATACATACATACATCGCTGAAGAGAATATGTGTAGTTCATAGCCTCACTTAGTGTTGATAACTAAAACTGCAGGGGTAGAATTAGAAGATGAAAAAGGTTTATATTTGAGACCAATATAACCGAGTCATTCTAATAGTCAACTGACAATCAAAGGTTGATTTGGTTACATCCAAATTAGTTACGGGAAGGAAGGGATGAATTATGAGTAGATTAGTTGCGTAGAACTACATATCTTTTATATATTCGGTTTGAAAGTATACAAAAGTGAATCAATCTACACAATTTTAGCGTGAAGAGTCGATCGATGGGTACATTATTTACCACTGAAACAATAATTAACTATTAATACGAATATCCGCATTAAATTTAGAACTTAAACTAGACTGGTTTCACCGGTTAAATTGCACTCACTTCCCTCCATCCTTTGCAATTAGCATGCTACTATTGCCACTCTAGTTGCTGATAGGATTAAAACCACAACCCGGCCCGTTACCAGCCTGGGCCGTGATTTGCAGATGGGCCAGAGGCCAGAGGCCCGTCTACTCCGATCGATACCTCTCCATTTCCACAACATGAAACAATCTTGGAATAAGTTCATAGTCATCCCTCAACTATTGACTCTAGGACTCCGAAGCTAACTCTTGGCATTGACTTTTAGTGGGACTCGATTTTTATACCTACATATCTGAAGAAGAAGAAGTCAATGCCAAGATCATGGTCACAATGGAGAATTTGATGGAGGAACAGAAGCAACAGGTAGAACAATCTATGGTTAATTTTTCAAAAGTGTTATCTTCAATCTTTCGTCATGACGCAACAAGGGTCAATTCAGACGACTCAACTTCCCAAGCCAGTGGTTCAAACACTTCAAGATAAAGTTGATGAAGCAGTTTATCATGCCTTGTTCAATCAATCTGAAGTTTTGGTAAGTATATTGCAAAATCTGATCAAGAGAACAGTTGATGAGTTAATTGTTCAAAGAGGTCAGCTCATTGAAGAACATCAACAGTATCGGCTTGGGGGCAAGCACATCAGTACCGGCATGACGAGCCATATCAACAATATCGGCCAAAAGAACTTCAAGAGCATCAATGTGGAGAAGAACAATGCCATCAGAGGAACGATGGTTGGGCCGATAGAATTGCAAAGTTAGTAGAGGAGCAGTTTGGAATTAGACCTAAGGAGCAGATCCATATGTATCACAGCCATATCCTGAATGGTTTGATAGAGTTCCACTTCCATACCGGTACAAGATTCCAGACTTCTCCAAGTTTTCAGGGCAAGATGATATATCTACAAAGGAATACATCAGCTGGTTCTTAGCGCAATGTGGGGAGACATCGGTTGAAGAAGCTCTGAAAGTTAGACTTTTTCCATTATCTTGACTGGATCAGCTTTCACATGGTTTTCATCATTACCTCCATACTCTATCAAGGGATGGGCTGATCTTGAAGAATAGTTTCATGAATATTTCTTTGCTGGAATTGATTGGATGAAGCTTTTAGATTTATTATCAGTTGAGGAGCAAAACGGTGAATCGGCTATGGAGTATATTCAAAGATTTTGTAATATCCGCAGCCGATGTTACAGTTTGAGCCTAAGTGATGAGCAGCTAGCCGATCTTGCATTCCAAGGATTGTCAGCACCTATCAGAGACATATTCTTTTGCCATGAGTTTGACAATCTGGCTCATCTAGCGCAGATGGTATCGACTTATGAGAGCCGATGGCAAGAAAAAAAGGAGAATCAATTTTGGAGTAATGAAAGCAAGACAGAAGAGAATTTTGAAGCATGGGTCCTCATACTCCAAAACTGGGGGGCATGTGTTAACGACGAAATTTGGTAAGCCTCGAGTTATCATCGGCCTAGAGTCAGTATCGGCTTCAGAGTCCTAGAATCGGCCGATGAGCATTATTAATCACCAGCAGTTATATTCTTGATGGATTCGGTTAAAGAAATTAATCAATTAAAAAAAAGTTTATCCAGAAGAGTTCGAGTTCAAGGAGGATGCGGCATGGCAGTCTATTTATTAATTAGGCAGAGTTGTTAGTTTCCTTTTATCTTTAGGAAAGTGTGTTTAGTGTCTGATAAGAACTTTATGTTTTTCCTTTTATCTATAGGAAAGTTTGTGTCGTGTCCGATATGGACTAGTATCTACCCATGGGTATAAATATGTACACCCAGGTCCCTGTAATCTATCTCTCGATCAATACAACTATTTTCGGCGCATCACCACCCTTTTTCTGAGGTTTTTACTTATCAACGGGTGGAATTTGGTACCTGATGTGGGGCTGCATCGGCATTCGATATACGGTGAAGGGGTAAGCCCTACGTTCGGTCAGGCCCTGGTGTTGACGACCAAATTTGGTAATTCAAGTATCGGAGATAAGGATAGAATCAAAGAAAATCCAAGAGATTAGATCATATCGGAAACAGAGTGGAAATCGGCTGTAGTCCGAATCGGCTACGGACAGAATCAGCAGAGTTCGAGTTGGACAGGGTTAGCCGATTGAGCCGATTTTGGAAACGTCACTCGGTACACATCATCGGGTTGAGTCAAAATGCTTCACACGGATTGCCATACATGGATAGAGTCCTAAAGAGACAATTGTATCTATTAGTTAGCATATTTTATGTAATTTCCTTATAGATCATCACGGTAAGAGTCCGCCTTAGGGACTTGTTCGTTAGTTGGATTTGTATTAGGTTAATATGAGTCGTGTCCGTGATGGACATTGTTTGTATTTTCGGGTATAAATATAGTCCCGAGATCTTGTAAATAATAACAACACACGTTCAATCAATCTCAGCGCATCGCCACCTTTGTTTTGTACTTTTCGACAAGTTTGTGCTTTCGAGTCGTGCTGCATCAGTTTGATCTTCGACGAAGAGGTATATCTTGTTATGGCGGTTTGCATTATCGGAGCTAGTGCTTACATCTTTATGATACTCTAGTTCTATCTTGTAAACTTCCGAGTTATCATATACATTGTATAACCTAAATCGACAATGCAATCTACTTGCATCGGCTGGACTCTTTTTAGGGTTTCGTCGATATCGGCTAGATTACTTTGTTGGTTTAAGTTATATAATGTATTCACCATCCCGAAAAGGCAACCATCGGCTTGATTTTCTAGATGTCATGCTTCTCTTTATACTTAATGCTGCATTGGTTAAGTCCAACCTATTAAGTCGTATTTAGAATCATGATCCCTAGCTTGTTTTATGGTTGTTAATAAGGATAGCATCGGGGTTTCAGCCGATCTTATCTGGTATAGATGTTTTACATTGTTTTATGCTTTGTTTAATGTTCTATATATGCTCCTTATATCAGGATCTAATCTAATATAAATATATTGAGCTTGTTACCAATTTAATTGGTTATAGTTGAATATATTTGTCAGTAGAAAATATCCTAGTATAAGGTTGTATCGGAGCTATAGCCGATACATGCTTAAATCTAGATATCGGCTATGACATGAGTCTATATAATCGTTATTTCATGTTACATTAAACTTGGGCAATTTATACTGTCTTGGTTCAGTCCGATCTATCCCAATTGCTTATTTCTAAAGTAATAATGATATATGATTATGTAACACTGATATTTACAGCCGATATACTAGTTTTAGGGTTAGTTCTATCATTGACTATACCTTACAGCCGATCCATGCTTTATTGCGTCGGCTAGGTTACATACGATATGAAATCGGCTAACTGGCCGATTGACTATCGTTTACTAACATTCTTGTATATTTCTTCTTGTTGATTGCAGGATCAAATCAACTGGCACGCCCTCAAA
This sequence comes from Oryza punctata, assembly GCA_000573905.2. Lineage (NCBI taxonomy): Eukaryota > Viridiplantae > Streptophyta > Magnoliopsida > Poales > Poaceae > Oryza > Oryza punctata. The sequence goes on from CM002493.2 coordinate 34,647,728, forward strand.
CCTGAAGAACTAATTTTGGACCTGCACTAGAGTAAAGCAAATCTCTCAGGCCAGTGTGTGTTTTTTCCATCAACGCGCTTTTGGCACGCCCGGTGGACCCTTTGTCATCATGTCACCAAATACTACTGAAGTTTCAGAAGACAATATCCTGCCGATCACGATCGAGCAGTTGAACGATGAGCAGAGGGAAGAGATGAAATAGATGTTAGATCAACTCCAGAAACAATATCTGCACTCGTTCACGGTAACCCGATAGGGCACAGTTGTTCAAAGGACTAAAGTTGAGTTGCCGATGATCGTGAAGCAAGATCCAAGTACATCCGGAACAAGTGAAGAAAAGGATAAGCAACCCAAAGTCGAATCAAGTGACGAAGAGCTCCACACGATACAAGATCGCATCGATTCGGCTGTGCACCACGCCCTTATCAATCAATTTGGAGTGCTTGTGAACACATTAACAAATATGATTAAGTCCGTAGTGGATGGAACTATAGCTGAAGAGAAAGCTAAAGGACCTATATATTTACCAGACGGTACGTTTCCAGGCTACAAGACCGTGAAGACAGAAATTGGCGGGAGACAACAGACAATTCAAACCCAAGCCCCATCGGCTCCTTACTCTAGCACAAATAGTCCAACAGTCATGACAAGGCCACAACCGATCACTGGGGGGCAAGCTTCAAGTCAGCTGACACCAGAACAATTGATCAATATCCTTAATCCAAAACCACCAGTTATCGACACGACATATCAAATTCCTTCGGTCCCACAATAGCCGATTGGAATTACTCAGTGTTGACGACCAAAGTTGGTAATTCAAGTATCAGAGACGAAGATAGAATCGAAGAGGATCAAAGAGATTAGATCATATTGGAAACAGAGTAAGAATCGGCTGTAGTCCGAATCGGCTTTGGATTGAGTCGGCAGAGACAGAGTCGGACAAGGTTAGCCGATTGAGCCGATTTCGGTAACATGACTCGGTGCACATTATCGGGTTGTGTTAGGGTGTTTCATATGGATTGCCATGCATGGATAAAGTCCTTATAGATATTAATTAGGATATTTTATGTAATTTCCTTATAGATATCCTCGGTAAGAGTCCGCCTAAGGGACTTGTTCGTTAGTTGGATTTGTATTAGGTTAATATGAGTCGTGTCCGTGATAGACAATGTTTGTGTTTTCGGGTATAAATATAATCCCGAGGTCTTGTAAATAACAACGCACGTTCAATCAATCTCGGCGCATCGCCACCTTTGTTTTCTACTTTTCGACAAGTTTGTGCTCTCGAGTCGTTTTGCATCAATTTGATCTTCGACGAAAAGGTATATCTTGTCATTGTGATTTGCATCATTGGGGCTAGTTCTTACATCTTTATGACACTCTAGTTCTATGTTGTGAATCTCTGAGTTATCATATACGTTATATAATTTAGATCGACAATGCAATCTACTTGCATCGGCTGGATTCTTTTTAGGGTTTCGTCGATATCGGCTAGGTTACTTTGTTGGCTTAGATTATATAATGTATCCACCATCCCGAAAAGGCAACCATCGGCTTGATAGTTTAGATGTCATGCTTCTTTCTATACTTAATGCTGCATTGGTTAAGTCCAACCTATTAAGTCCTATTTAGAATCATGATATCTAACCTGTCTTATGGTTGTTAATAAGATTAGTATTGGGGTTTCAGCCGATCTTATCGGGTATAGATGTTTTACATTGTTTTATGCTTTGTTTAATATTCTATATCTGCCCCTTATATCAGAATTTAATCCAATATAAATATATTGAGCTTAATACCAATCTAACTGGTTATAGTTTAATATATTTATTACTAGAGAATATCCTGGTCTATGGATGTATCGGAGCTATAGCCGATACATGCTTAAACCTAGATATCAGCTGTGATATGAGTTTACATAATCTTTATTTTATGTTACCTTTTAGACTTGGGTGATTTATACTGTCTCGGTTCAGTCCGATCTATCCCAATTGCTTATTTCTAAAGTAACATTGAAGTATTGATTATATAACATTGATCTCTAGAGCCGATATACTAGTTTTAAGGTTAGATTTATATTTCACTCATACCTTACAGTCGATTCATGCTTTATTGCATCGGCTAGGTCACATACGATATGAAATCGGCCCTATGGCCGGTTGTCTATCGTTTACTGATATTCTTTGCATATTTTTCTTGTTGATTACAGGATCAAATCAACTGGCACGCCCTAGAACCTAAAACCCTAATTTTGGACCTGCACTAGAGTAAAGCAAATCTCTCAGGCCAATGTGTGTTTTTTGCATCAACACGCTTTTGGCACACCCGGTGGGACATTGTGTCATCATGTCGCCAAACATCACTGAAGTTTCGGAGGACAACATCTTGCCGATCACAGTCGAGCAACTGAATGAAGAGCAGCGAGAAGAGATGAGGCAAATGCTAGATCAACTTCAGAACCAATATCTGCACTCATTCACAGTGACTCAGCAAGGAACGGTTGTTCAAAGGACTAAAGTCAAACTGCCGACGATTGTGAAGCAAGACCCGAGTACTTCCGGATCAGGAGAAGAAAAGGACAAACAGACTAAAGTTGAATTGAGTGATGAAGAACTCCACACATTGCAAGATCGCATTGATTCGGCTGTACACCATGCTTTAGTCAACCAGTCCGGAGTGCTCGTTAATACCTGGACAAACATGATCAAGTCAGTAGTTGATGGGACGATAGCCGAGGAAAAGGCTAAAGGACCTATATATTTACCAGACGGCGCATTCCCAGGATACAGAACTAAAAAAAATATGGGGCCTATATGTGACACATTAGCCTCTTCTTTCTTCTATTTTCCTCCCCAACCTAGGAGGGAGCAAAAAAAATTAAAATTACGGGGCCTATATGTGACACATTAGCCTCTTCTTTCTTCTATTTTCCTCCCCAACCTAGGAGGGAGAGGGGTGAAGAAAGGCGGCCGGTGAGCTGGCAAGAAGGGGAAGGCAGCTGGAGGGAAAGGAGCCTCGTCACCACCTTTGGGTCACGCTTGCCGTGGGCCTCCTCGAACTCTGGCGCGAGGACAAGCAAGGCAGAGAGCCGGAGGCGGTGCCAGAGGGAGGAGAGCACGGCGGTGCACGCGCCGTCCTTGGCGGGGAGGCGCAACAAGCCTCCTCGAACTCCGGCGTGAGGACAAGCAAGGCGGAGAGCCGGAGGCAGTGCCAGCGGGAGGAGAGCACGGCGGCTTGCGCCATTCCACACTCTGCGATTTGTGCTGACACTGCTGGCCTCGCCACCATCGCTGGCCGAGACGCTAGATCTGGAGGAAGAGGAAGGGGTAGATCACTACTAGAAAAAGGGTTTTCGCCGGCGGTAAAAATAGGTTTTCGCTGGCGCCAGAGGTGTAGCCAGTGACAAAAGGCCAGTGAAAATAATGCACTTTCACTAGCGGTCGACCGACCGCTAGCGAAAATCAATTTTTGCTGGTGGCAACTCATTTTTCACTGACGGTGGGGTGGTTGCCAGCAAAAATCTGGTTTCGTTGGCGGCAAGTAACGAGACCCACGAGTGAAAATAATTTTGGAGAAAAAAAATTAAAAATCACCGGATCCACCACCTCCGCTGTGATCTACCTCCTTCATCGTCACCGACCTGCTCCTTGTTGCCCCTCTCTCTGCACACTGACCCACCCAATCCCTCTTGCTCGGCGTCAAAAGGTAGGGGAGGCAAGGCGATGGCGTCTGGTGGCAGCGCCCTCTTCTTCGATGGCATGGAGGAGTTGTGCATGCTCTTGAGGTCACGGATGAGTCACCTCGTCGCAGGAGGACTTGTGGATGGTGATGCCGAGAACAATGCCACGACCAGGCGGCAGTGGATCCATCCTCCCCGCGACCCGGCGGCGGCGGATCCGCCCGCCCCGCGGCCCGGCGGGGGTGAATCCGTCCTGCCCGCGGCCAAGTAGCGATGGATCCGCCCTCCTAGCGGCCCAGCGGCGTCCTCCCCGTGGCCCTACAGCGGCGGTGGATCCGGCATCTCCGTGGCCCATCAGCGGCGGATCCGTCCTCCTACGCCCCGGCGGTGGTCGATCCGTCCTCCCCCTGCGGTGGCGGCGGATCCGCCCTCCTCACCATCGCCTTCCTGAGCTGCTACCGCCGCCTTCGCGAGTGCCCTCCGTCGCTGAGCCACTGCCTGCATGAGCCGCCGCCGCTGGACCTAGGGAGGAGGAGGAGAAGACGATGACGAAGAGATGAGGAGGAGAAGGAGTGTGTGGCGCTGTGGATCTGGATTAGGAGGCATGGGTGGCGGTGGGCTTTAATGTCGGCTTTTTTTAGTGCGGCAATATTTTTCGCTGGCGGTGCTCTGTAGTACCCGCTAGCAAAAAAATAGAATTTTTGCTGGCGGACTTTTAAGTGGGCCGCCAGCGAAAAGGTGTACATATGAAAAGATCCATTTTCGCTAGCGGTCCTGTTGATGATGAAATCTGGTGAACATATGAATCGGAAACGAGATCCAATTCGAAGCGGATTTGAAGATATGCGGAATTCTCGGAAACAGAGTGCGTATCGGCTGGAAGTTTGTATCGGCTGATACCGAGTTTGATATGGTTAGCCGATACAGCTGATATTGGTTAAATTGGTTACGTGATCATTGTCAGATTCGAAATAAGGGCTTCAATGATATTGTGAGATAAGGATAGAGTCCGAGATAGGCAATTGTATCTATTAATTAGGATTTTATGTAAATTCTTTATAGGTCTTTTCGTAAGGGTCCGCCTAAGGGGCTTGTTTGTTAAGTTGGAGTTGTATTAGGACAATATGAGTCGTGTCCATCACGGACAAGTTTGTATATTCGGGTATAAATGTGAACCCGAGATCTTGTAAATAATTAACATCAGTTCAATCCAATCTCGGCGCATTGCCAACCTTTTTTGTTACTTTGTTTCGACGAGTTCTTGCTTTCGAGTCATGCTACATCGGTTTCGATCTTCGGCGAAGAGGTAAAGCTTGTTATGGCGGTTTGCATTATCGGAATTAGTGCTTACATCTTTATGACACTCTAATTCTATTCTGTGAATCTCCGAGTTATCATATATATTATATAATCTAGATTAACAATGTTTTCTATCTGCATCGGCCGATCTCTATCTAAGGTTTTTGCCGATAACGGCTAAATCGACTTGTTGGCTTGATATAGTATATCTACCATCCTGAAAAGGTAAGCATCGGCTTGATTATCTAGATATTATACTTCTTTTTATACTTAGTGCTGCATCAGTTAAGTTTGATCTACTAAGTCGTGGTTAGAATCATAATCTCTAACCTGCTTCACGGTTGTTAATAAAGATAGTATCGGGGTTTCAGCCGATCTTACCTAGTATAGTTGTTTTACATAGTTTTAGCTTTGTTTAATATATTATATCTGCCACTTATATCAGTATCTTAACTAATATAAATATATTGGACTTACTATCAATTTAATTGATGGTAGTTAGATATATTTGTTGCATGATAATATCCTAGTATAAGATCCATGACGTGATGCCACTCCGTCACCGAATTCCACGGTCAAGTCGCTGCCGTTTTTGTCACCATTCCACCCGCAAAATCTCTTCGCATATCTCCCTCCCGGAGATCGATCGCTATCCCCAACAGTCTCACACACACCATTGCTCCAGTGCAGCAGCTGCCGCTGGCACAGTAGCAGTAGCATGGCCTTGCTCTGCTGCTCTGCTACTATACAACTACACAAGCCATGCTCTGCCATGTTCATCCATCCATCCATGCGTAGATAACATCTATCTATCTGCTCGATGGATTGACAGGTGATCTACATGTACAGTGCCATGTGGTGGCGCATTGGATGCAACGTGCCATGGCGAAGCGGAGCAGGTGAGAGACTGAAACTATTGTCCGAGAGCGTTCTTGCTCGACGGTCGGGCCTCGATTGGGCAATCGGACAGGCGTGCTTCATCTTCAATGTGGCTCTCTCACTTGCTTGCTGCACATGGCATGGCCTAGCTGCAGTAGCAGCATGCAGCAGCAGGAGGCAGCCAGGTCGTCCTCATCAAACTGTTCATCTCCTCTTGCTTCCATGCTCCGATGCCGCTAAAATCTGCCGGTCTCTGCATGCTTTTGTACAGGTTTTCTTCAGTGTTTTTGTTCATCGATCCAGCTTTCTGCCCGGCAAAAATCTTGCCACAAATCTCTGCACTTTTGCTGTGTTTCTGTACTTGTGCAAAATTTTTGTCTTGGGGATTTGGAGTGGTGGCAGTGTAGCAATGTAGGCATTCAGCTCTCGGAGCAGCATGTGACAACGCATTCATGTCGTGGAGAGGACGAGCCTGTTGACCTGTGCACATCCTGATGATTTTTTATAACAAAACTGAGTCTGTTGTTTTCTTGAAAAATGGCATGTGTTATATACTACTCGTATTTATAAACTTGTACTCGAAAGAAATTATGAGCACAGTTGCATATAAAAACTGCAGCCTCCAATTCAGTTTCCCGGTGTGGTATCCTTTCACATCTGTTCAAACCAGCAAGAATTCAGCATGACCAATCCATCATTACGAAGCATTTAGCATGAGCACCGCCTGCAAGAAGAAAAAAAACCAAAAGAAAAAAAATCAAATTTGCAGATTAGGCTGCACATGCCAGTGCAGGCTAATCCATGTACGACGATGATCTACGCCGCCCTTGCTTACTCATTTTTCCTCCTGGACATGTGATTGACACAGATATAAGTTGATTCCTGACACAAATGATTCCAACTTCCAAGTAGTAGTAGTAGGAATCAATCAATGTGATAATGCAAGAATTAGTTGCTTTTAAGCACAAGTTAAGCTGGTGCTCTAAAATCTTCCCAGGTATCATCATCATCGTCCCCGTGAGCTCAGCCACAGTGTGGCGCAGTTGTCAGCTGTACTGGCCAAGATTTCTGCACATGGGAGCTGCTACCTCCTGTCAATTGATGATCCATGCTTTGGCCGGCCCACGGATTTCGTTTTTTTTGGTGGCAATTTAACATCCTCATATGCTAGATTTTTCTTAGGCCAATATGGTCTCTCTCTTTCTTTGAGCAATGAAAAAGATTTGATAGGGATATTTGATGAAAGCTTAACTGATTACTATAAATTTATAATGATCATTGTGCGTCTTCTTTCTGCTGGAAGGTATTGAAACATTTATTGCTTTCTCTCTCTCTTTTGTTGGCAACGCACCAATTTCTGAGATAACAGTGAAGAACAAGCAACAAAATGTGAGTGTGGGCTTAACCAAGTGTGAAAAATTTCCATATCAATCTCTCTCACTATGGTGGTTGGTGAAAGGCTGAATGAAAGGGGGGCAAATGCAGTGATAGTCCACAGAAGCACTATCATCCCTGTCAGGTTTCACTCGTTTGTCAACCTGTTTTCCCTGAATTTTGGCAGCTGGAACATTCACATTAAGACGTTGATACCTCGATCAATCAGAGCATAATCATACCGTACAGAAGACATTCACAGATCAAACACGGGTAGTAATCTGATCAGCTTATCATCCCGTACGGCATGCATTCAGACAAAACGAGAAACTCACGGAACGGATCAAACAAGGTCAGAATTTCCGGCTGCAATTCTCCTCTCTACTCCACTCTGCACCACGATCCAAGAAACTTAGTACAAGTTGGTACCAAACAGTCAATCAAACTGTGGTCTGATCTGAAGAAGACAAGCAAGCTGCCTCCGACGACGACGATCAGCTTACCACTGTGCCACACTGCCAGTGCCCGGAATTCAAGAGAACACAGCAAGATTACTGTCTACTCTGAGAATGGCTGATCTTGTAAATGTGGCACATGAAAATCAACCGAAGCAGCAAAAGAATCCAGGGGAGAAATGTAAATGCACGGCATTGCTGATTAATTCCCTCAGATCTTGGATGAAGCATGGCAAAGTTCATTCAGTTCAACAGATTTTGCAATAGCAAGTTCAACCATTTTCACATGAGATTAGCCTTGCGGCTTACATGTATCATCGACAAACTCATCATATCCCTAGCAAAAACAAGAGCAAATACTGCATTACAACTAGCTAGCTACAACAGCTATAGCTAGATCTAGATGGAAAGAAGCTCAAATGGAGAAGAACACAAAAAAAAGAAGAGAAAAAAAATCCCCTAATTCCCACCAAACAGCAGGTGATGAAAAAATTTTGAGCTGCAGGAGAAAATGCGGTGAAATCCCCGTCCTACCCCCCACCAACCCATTTCGGAGGAGTTAACCCTCCCTATGTACACACACCCACACAGGGGTAGGTCAGTAAAATGCCAGCAGCTAAAGCAATTGGCGCTGCGGCTGCTGCTGCGGATTTACAGTTTTACCCTGGGGCAAATGACAACTATGCCCTCCAGTGGTAAACCGTAAATACCACGAGCAAGAAGGGCAAAACGGGGAGATGGGCGGGGGAGGGGAATGGACGAATGGTCTAGTAGACTAGGCCGCCGTCTTCGTCGTCGTCGTCGCCGGTGGCGGCGGCGGAGAGGCGGAGGAGAAGCTGGCAGAAGTCGGCGACGGGGCATGGGATGCGGAGTGCGCCCGGGTGGCCGTAGCCGTACTCCTGGGCGGCCCGCCGGAGCAGCGCCGCGAACGCCGGCTGGCCGAGGAGGTCCGTCCGCACGGCGTACCGCTCCACGGGCCCACCCTCCTCGCCTACGCACACCGGCACATGCCCCTCCGGGACGCGTGCCCCGCACCCCAGCCGCCTCGCGCCGGCGAAGGAGGAGGACGCGGACAGCTTCGCCGCCCCGTCCGGCCGGAGCGGCTGGTACGCGGCGGCGGCGCAGGCGTCGGCCGCGGCGACGCGGGAGAGACGCCTGAGGAGACGCTTCATGGTGGCTGCTTCACGTCGAGGCTTGGCAATGGCGGCGGCGGCGGCGGCGGCGGGTTCTTGGAGAGGCGGAGGTACAGTTGAGAGGACACAAGGTGTTTGTACTGGGGTGGTGGCCATGGCTCCTTATATAACGGAAGATGTCGGAGTTATGAGTTGCTAAAGTCTTTTTGTGATTTTTTTTTTTCTTCCTTCCTTCCTCCTCTCCCTGGGCCTTTGCAAATTCTTTTGTCCACAATGGGTTGGGTTGTAGGAGTATTAATTTTGTGCGCCTGCTTTGGGGACAACTTCAGTTTACCAAATGATGCATAATATGTTCACTGTTTGTGAGAAATGTATAAAACCTCTTACTAATGTTCACTGTTTGTGAGAAATGTATAAAACCGCTTAGTAAGAGATACGCACACGTGAAGATTATCACTAACAAAATACTCTCTTAATTTTTGTAAGGGATGAATTTAGACGCACACATATGCGTCTCGATTTGTCCTTAGGATTTGTAAAAAAAATTAATAGAGGAAGAAACAAATAGACTGGATTAGTATCTTAAAAATCAATAGCGACTTTATTCTTCACCATTGATCTAATATCCCTGCATCAAGCAATTAAATATACTTAGCAGTTTTTTCAGTAGGGATTTTTTTCAATAAAAGCCTAATCAATTAACTTTTAGATGGAAGAGAATTTATTGATTTGGCTTTGTAAAAATTCACAGAAACCTTGCCCATAACATTGATAGCACATTTAAGCTATCAAGATATATCCAATCTTCATTTCAAAATGACATCCAATCTTCTTCCATTTACTTTTTTTTATGAATAGAAATCCGATATTTATGGTAAATGACAATTAATTTTGGACTAATGTGATAGTTATGTTGCGTGTATCTACTGATGCGTCATAAACTAGTTGACATTTGAGGTTTTCAACTGTATATGAGTTGTCTTGAGTACATATGTCAGAGTTGATAGAATTCAAACCTAAAGGGACCAAAAAAGCAGCACTTATAGACGTGGTCATAGTCCAATCCGTTCAAATTTGTAAAGCCTAGCATGCGTCTGTGTTTTGAAAATATAAAAAAAAAATGCCGATTGATACAAACACGGGGCACGATGAGCGTGTGAGCTTAGCAAAACATGCTGGGATGGAACGTGGTTATGGGGAGGTACAAGTGCGCGTACCGTACAGAGTACCCGGAAGGTACAAGCGGCAATAAGCCGGTGGTGGGTGGGCCCGACCGGCGAGCCGGTGCCTTAACTAGCACCCGGTTTTTCTCCGGCTGGACCCCGACCGACCGGTCAGGCTCGGGTCGGGACCGCTTCGCGACTTCGCGTCATCCGTGAGTGAGAACGTGCCAGGCCGCATCCTTCCGTAACACCGGTCGTACGGTGCGACGAGGAGGTGAGAGAACTGGTGGGGGTCACTGCTGCAGTGGGCCCCACTCTACTGACCTGGCACATGGAAGAGAGAGAGAGTGAGTGACTGAGCACTTGACTCTCGTCGACTTCTCCTTTTGGTCGGAAATGCCCACGACCAGTGATGAGTGACCTTGGGAAAACTATGTTGCTTAGAGGGTGTTTGGATCCCTTTAATCACCTGACTAAAGTTTAGACAGATTAAAAAATTTTAGTCACTCCCTGTTTGGAAGATGGGATTAAAGTGCATTAAAGTCCAGATTTACCTCCCCTTCTCTCTCATCTCCCTCCCCCTTCTCTCTCAGTGCAATTAATGGAAGGAGCAATTAATTAGATGAGAGAGGGGATTTAGTCAGTAGAAGTTAGGTCACCCTTGACTAGAGACTAGACTAGTATTAGTCACCATTTAGTCAGGAGTGTTTGGAGATTTAGTCCCCTAATGTGACTAAAATTAGTCAAGTAGTTTCTAGTCAGGTGGATCCAAACACCCTCTTAGTTAAATAACAAAAGAAACCCTAACTGTAATTTGGATAATCATCTTTGTTTGTTGTTTCAATTTTATCTTAGTGATATATACATGTCTCGATTCTATCCCATTATGTGTACACACTTCTGATCCTATAGTTTTAGGCTAAAGCTGATGGCGTAAATAATAATTTGTGGTTAAGTCTTTTATATCAGTGTTTTTGGCGGTTTCAAAGCTAAATTGTTAAAGAAATTACGATGAAAAAACTCACAAATTATATTTTAAATTTTAAAATTAAATTTATCAACAGATTATAAGCTGTCCGTATATAATTAAAAATAAGGATAACAAAAAAACTTGGTTATTAATTATTAAATAATTAGAAAAACTATAACCATGTTGAGAATTGAACACCGATATTTAGGGTTAAAATCACACACCTTTTATCGGTACACTATAAAATCCACATCTTAGGGTATAGAACTAGTGGGAGGCTTAATTCGTTTTCTAACCCGGCATGTATAAAAGCGGTCGACGATGATCGGCTTGTTTCACCTGTATTTCTGATGCAGTTGAGCACTCTACCAGTCATACTGAAAAAGTGCGAGAACCTATTTCATGTGGAGTTCGTGTGGAGAAATCATGATGCATGTATACTTGATGAATGAATGGAGGCCGCTATCTGTACGTAGTGCACGCGTGAAAACAGCCTAGCGCCAGTCTTAACACATCATCACACGCGTGCATGCGTAGGACGACATGCCCAATTAACTAACCAAAGCAACCTAATTATACACAGTATCAAGTAGTACCAACAGCATATTCCCTACACCTAGCATATGTTCACAGAAGATATGTGTGCCTATATAGTGCTAGCTAGATAGCTTCACTAGTGCACTATGTACCAAACCCGGCCACACACGACATGAAGTGAACACGGTGAGCGATTGATATACAACCCCACGTATATACATATACATATACATATATTTATATTATATATATATATATATATATATATATATATATATTCACTTACTTATAAGCCTTGCCCTTACTGTGCACCGCGTCTTACCCATTTCTCTCTCTATATATATATATAAAACGGCATTTGCACACACATCGCACGAAATGTTAGTACAAGATATATATAGTCCATATGTTCCTCGATCGATGGAGCTAGCTAGCCATAGGCATGCAAATCAGCAAAAAAATGTCATCAGGATATATATCAAGTACAGTGTGGCGAATGGTAATCGATCTCCACGTTTTGGAGACCGTTTTTTTTTTCTACATGTGGGCAGGCATTGTGTTTGGGGGCATGCATATCACTAGATTCGACCTATGTCAATTGGACTACACACATGTGTCGTGGATGCACAGGAGATTAATTGCTGATTGCCATGTGGTCGAAGAGACTAATTAACGAAGAAGATTTGCATTTTCCTTAGTTTTGACTCATTTGGCGGCGGCAGGTCGTACGGCCGTAGCATTGCATGGCACGTTTTCGTCTCTCTCAACCGCTTGTTTGACGGTTTGGATTGATTAGGTTTGGCAGAGAGCTGGGGTAAGATAGCCTAACTTAGCTTGACGTCGTACATGTCATATGCCCTCCTAATTTCCATGCAATTGTGACGACGAAATTAGTTAAGAGGACATGCTTCATGGATGCATGAGCACATGGCATGCCGCGACGACAGGAGTGGGGCTTGATTAATTGCTAGCTGATCGATCGATAGGCCATCAATCGGCGACAAATATGGCGTCGTACGAGTCGATCAGATTCAGCAACAGTACGAATCGAACTCCATCATCGTCGTCGTTGCCCACGCAAAACTGTTCAGTAGCTAGCTAAAACCTAGCTTAATTGTCCAGTTGTCGGACGACTTCATTGTTAGTACGTTGGAGTAGTACTAAAAATTAAAGCTAGCAACACGTACGGTGTAACCAGTTAAAAAGTGTACTCTCTCTATCCGTAAAAAAAATTTAACTCTAGGATAAATCTAAACACATATATATCGTGTTTTGATTTTTTTTACTTGGACTCTTTTCGAACGGAGGAAGTAAGCTAATAAGGAGAATATTAATACAGTGGCATATATTTGCTTGTCACTTCGCTCATGGAAACAATTAAATTAAATGGCGCGTTGACAACACGCATGCATAGACGGATCATTTCGAAAATTAAACAACATGCATACATGCAGATCGACAATGAGTAAGCAAAGAGGACTCGATCGACACTGTAACCTACGGACAAAAGCTATAGACGAGAAGACTTTTGCGCGGGTAAGTAAGGTGTTCTTTCCTCCAAAAATTTGGATATTCGTGATAACTTTCAAACTGCTAAACTGTGTTTTTCGTACGAAAATTTTTTATATGAAAGTTGCTCTATAATATCAGATAAATATATTTTTCAAGTTTATAATAATTAAAACTTAATTAATCATATGTTAATATTCACCTCGTTTTGCGTAAAACGTTAAATCTTTATCTTCATCTACATGAGTTTTAAACACCACCTTAGTCCGAGCATCATGTGGCACCGCATGCATGCATGCATGTTGGCTGCAGTACATGTTCCAGCAGTTGACCAGTTGACCTTATAGGTAGACCAAGCTAGGCATACAACATCGTGCAGTCATCCTAGTTGGTCGATAAGCTGAAACATTATAATCCCTCGGTCCCATAAAAAAGAATCTTGTATAAAATATGATACATCATAGTACCACGTATCTAACTTTCCAGATTCATTTACTATGATATATCATATCTTATATTGGGTTCATTATTTATGAGATGAAAGGGTCCAAATTTATTTACTATGATATGTCATATGTTGTATTAGATTCGTTATTTATGAGATGAAGGAAATATGTATGTTCTATGTGATAGCATGCAACATGAGATTTGTATATATATTTGTTTCAGGATTTAAAAATATAAAGTTGACATATTTAAAAAAAACAGTCAAAATGTTTTAGCACCACAAATTATCTATATTTACACTGTAAGCACTATTAATAACATGTATAACGATATTAACTTTTAGACATAATTTAATTATTTGTCTTATATAATATTTTAAATAGCTAAAACAATTATAAATCAGACATATATGAGTACTTTCTAATGATAAAGTAAATCGTATAAAAGTCACTGGTGTCATAAAGTAAAATATGGAGGGAATACACGCATACGCATAAACACATGCTCTTCGATATTAACGGAAGCAACATAACCACGGTGAGGGTAGTTCAGTAAAGTCACATGAAACAGTAGAGATCACGATGAGCACTGGCCGCGGCATACTGTGCCCATGTCCGTACAGACGCCGGTGTCCGTCGCTGGGTTTTAACTGCGCCAACATCTACTGACTCTCCCCTCCTACTTTGTCCCAGGTCGACGCGGTGGGCCCCACCTCTTGCCTGCCTTTAAACAGCAGACGACTATGGCAGTTGGGTCCAGATGCCACTCCCGACCGTCGGTCCGTGCCATCCATTCCAGCGCTCTACACGCAATTTGGAGTATAATTTGATTCTGAATTTCGAAACCAGACCGAATTTGACTGACCCTCTGCAAGGTTTGAATTATCAGTTACCTACCCCCCCTACTCCGTGGATCGGTTCGTAGGCTTGGAGAATTTTGAGGCCGCGTCACGGGCGCAGATAGAGAGAAAAAAATATCGTGTGGCGCCTGAATCTGAATCATTTACGATGTGTGTATCTGCATCCACGTGTTGTGCCGTTTTGGAGAGAAGTTGTCGCAGCCTGAACCTGAATCCATCCATGTGAGAGAGAGAGACGCTGGGCTGCAGAAAGCGGCGCGGGTGCCGATGCGATGCGATCCATTGGGGGTTTTGATGCGTCCAAGATTTGGTCGACGGGCACTCGGATACGGCACTCGAGAGCGGCGCCAACACCACGACACTCTAGGCTACTGCTACTGCTGCTCTACTACCAGCTACTGTGACTTTTGGCCAATGCAAGTGCCCAAGTACGCGTACGAAGCACGTACAGGAGGAGTACTGTACTAGGTATAGAGTCTCTGACATCTTGGTGGCCCTGCCAAGTTGCCGCAACTTTGGACTACAGTATCAAATCAAATATGCACCGAGCAAGAGGATAATTAATCTCCAAGAAAACCGTACAATTATCAGCAGATAATTAATCATACTGCCGGTTTCAACTGGATTAGTAGTACTACCAGTAGTTGAATGGTACCGAAACCATCTGGTGCAAACCGCGAAGGCGTTCCGTACCGAAACAGGTGAAACTGGGAGGGAGCGAAGTGTTTCCCTTTGCAAGAAAATCTCCATCGAATCCCCCGTGGGTGGTCGGAGCCGGACTACGACCATGGACGGATCAGAATTGAAAGGAGAGACTATCTTCTTCTTCCTTTTTCAATTCTCCTCCTCTTAATTTTCTACTTCATCTTCTCCTTTTATTTCTTCTTTTATTAATGATGATCTAGTAAGGTAGAAGGACTCGAGTATTTTTTCAATTCTCCTACTCTTAATTTTCTACTTTATCTTCTCCTTTTGTTTCTTCTTTTATTAATGATGTTCTAGTAAAGTAGAAGAACTCGAGTACTCCATTACTCACGCTGGATCCTTACATACCCCCGTCCGACCGGCCGTACCCCGAGTAGTACGTACGCATACCAACCAAACAACCATCGATCTCTTCAACGCATCCATCCATAAAAACTGCTGCAAAATAATGCGTCCGTCCCCGCGCCCGTGGATCACCGTCTCGCCCAACCGAGCACGCGACACAGCGATGAGTCCGTCTAGTGCGTGTGTGTACAGCGCGGTGCAGCGTCTCGTCGTCGCGCGCCTTGATCCCCCACGCGGCTCCGGTGGCGGTGCCATCCTGTCTGCTGCGCGGCAGGGTGACGATGCGATTTGCTCGCGGAATTGGATGGAATTCTCGGTGTTCTTCTGGCTACTTTCTCCGTGTACTGTCCGGCACATGCAAAGCAAGGGGCCCCCGGCCCATGATGGAGTACCTGACCTGTCAAAAGACGCACTAAACAAGAAGGCAGCAGCAGTTTTACTCCCTGTACGAGCGACCTGACCTGTCCAGCTTTCCCCTGTACTACTACTACTACTCCACGTGGGTCCCATGCCGTACAGTCCGGAATCACGGGCAGCAAAACTGCAAAAAAAAACGCATGCTACGTGTACGTTACAGTACGTATACGTGCCCACCCCTACGCTGCTTAATTAGCTTCTGCTTTCCCAGTTTGTTAATTGCCTGAGTAGTAGTACTATTATTATTCAGATGTTTAGTCCTTGATTAATTGAATTGATCAATTGTCTTCACCTCTGTCTTTCCTGCTCCCCACTTGCCCCCTGAAAGGTACGTCACGTTAACTGTACCAGTGCAAACAACCCGAATTATTCCCAAATGTACTACAAACCGAGTACTAGTAGTGTAATGCAACTGGTTAGTCCTGTCCAGATTATGCTCATCACAAATATTACTAGTGTAGTACTTCAGTTTGATTAGTTTCCAGATTTTTTTTTTCACTACAAGTCGACATCACCGCAGATGCACTAGTAGTACTTAACAGTTTGATACGCATGGGCTCTTGACTAGCTAGGTTAACACTAGCTGATGGCGATCGATTGTTTTGAGATGATCACCTCTTCTTTTCAGGTTCTAGAAAATTCGGATGACTGATGAGGAGCAGTACGGAGTAGTATTAACTTAACCAAACCTGGATTAAACCCTCGGTCTAGCTTCTCACGCAACACACGCGTGAATTCACAAATACAATTTTCTTTTCCCTTTTGAATGGACAGCAATTCAATTATTGGCCGAGAAAGCATTGCTGTCACAAATCCTTTGCTTAATTACAGGGATATTTCTGACCGGAGCATATAATGGATATGATTAAGCTGACACGGATCAGCGGATGATCAGTACATACATAATCAGCCAGATAACTACCAAAAATTAATCAAACCAATCCGTGCCAGTGAATGGAGAGCTGATCGATAGATGGGTGGATTTGTGGTTGCTTTCGATCTGACGCCATGTGATTAATTGCGTGGACGATCGATCGAACGGTGCACGATTCGTCGTCGGGCTGCACCGGTCAAGCATCTCTTTCGGGTCGTATATATCACGCGACGACAAGAGGAGTTCGAGTCGGACGAACAGCGACGGCTTTGGATCATTGGCACATGTGCAGGATTGAACCTGCGTTCATCACTGCAGATCGATTACGTGCACCTAATAATCTTTGATTCATCATCCAGCCGTCGAACGCAACGTACAATGATGATCATCCAGTGATATGATCGATCTAGCTAGTGGTGCCCGAAAACTGCACATGTTGCTATAGTTGGATCGATGGAGACCCGATTAATCGATCCATGCATATGTATATATCGGCTCGTTTGCTCAAAGATCGATCATATGTATCATATATATGCATGTGCTTGATTAATTGGAGCCTTTGATCGAGTTGAGCGTTATTGATACATGTGTAATATTGTCCATCTTTTTCAAGCCAGTTAGTAGGCATTGACATTGCTGTTTCTCCTCTCCTTTTGTTTTGAGTAAAACATTGCCGTTGGCATTGTCACTTGTCTGCCCAACAAGCTCTAGTTAGCTGGCCGATGTAACGACAAGGACGGTACATGTCATAGCCATCGGACCATCCTACACTGCGGGAGTTCATTTCACCACTTTTACAACTTCTGCTGTCTCGTTTTCCAACACGCACGCTTTTTAAATTAATAAATAATACATATTTTAAAAAAAATATAGAAAAGTCACTTAAAAAACTTATTAATATATTTTCAAGCTTTTTAAACTAGTATTTAATTAATCGTACTCTAATCAGATACTTTTTCTTTTGCTAAGTGAAGAAGTTCCCCAACACAAAGTAACAAACACATTAGGTCACTAGTCCACACACATATTGCAACCACACACAGATATATATATATACACACATATTGTGTACAAATGTACGTACACCGTTTCAAAATAAACTAATTCTTTTAGCCCCAATGATTTGTTATTTTATGAGGGAGTATCCAACGTACAGGTACGTCCATGCTGGAGGTGATGACGTGGCAGAATAGGAAACAAAGAGATCAGCATCTGACAGAGCTAGCTTAGCTGGTGTACTCACTCCAGTACGGAGTACTCCCACAAAGCGCAGCACGACACATGCAGAATCGCAGAGGGTTAAATCAGGTAGCGTCAGATAACTCTCTTTCCAGCTTGGAGACCACGTCGAGCTCGAGCTCCATCCATGGCCGGGAAGAAGAAGACCAGGAAGCAATGAAGCACGCAGCTGCAGCCAGTTGCCTCCTGCCCCAAACCGGCCGGCGATCGATCGGTGTATCCAACCGCGTAACGGCGAAACACATTTAATCATTCGTTAATTATTGGCTGATAGCTTGACTCGCAATCACTCTGAAACTCTGAAACGACTGAAAGTCTGAAAGCGAGCTTTGTCTGAACACAACGGCGTCTAGTAGTACTAAACTCCCAAAGTATAATTCAGCCTAGCTTGCACGCCAATCCAACGACGACGACGAAGCAAACCACTCTAACGCGGCTGCGCACAGTGGTGTTGCTAAGCTGCACATGGCCCAACTTGCTCGATCGGCTATATCTAGCTTTCTACTACTCTTAACATGTTTGTCTTTAAAGAAATTAGCTACCTCTAGCTCTTCAATTAAATAGTTTCTTCAGGGTTCATGGCATATATGTACAGGGGAATTATTCTTGTTATATTATTTTTTTGGGTGAGAAGAGGAATGGCAGGTGATGTATGAATGCAGAGATATGATTTCTCTAGCTAGCTGGACATGTGTTGTGTTTCATAATTAGGAGTAGTGCTACTACTTTGTTAATTTGCAGTTGAGATTCTCAGGAATTTGGAATGGTTGTAGCCTGTGGACGCCGCCCATGGTCAAGCTAGAAACTGAGAGGAGTGGAGTGGAGTGGAGTGGATCAGTGGAGGTGATTAAACAAGTGCCATTTCGTACTACCACCGTACTACTACATGAGAAATAGTGATGGAATAATGCTTCAGGTATCTCAAGCTGAATGCAATATATAAATTAATAGTAAGTGCCATTCCTGGCATTAAAAATGCAATATAATTCATAATTCCATTTAAGTTACATACGCGTATTTGGTTCATACTGGTTCGTCACTAGCTGTCAGCTGACTAGATAGTCCAAGCAAGGCCGTTGGTTGTTGGAGAATCTGTGATTTTTCTTTTCATTCAAGGGAATAACTTAATTTCAGAGGCTGCTGATGGATGTAGTACTGTACTCTTTTTTATAGTACTCCGTACTGTCTACCTGTAATTATTAACAGGTCCGGCTGCACAAATCCAAGGAGAAAACCAGGCCCATATAAGAAGTAACTAAGACATCTAACAAGCAAAGTTGGGCCTGCTTTATTTGGGCCTAGCTAGTACGTCCGGTTCTCTTTTGTTATTATCCAGGTAATAGTAAAACAGAACAACACAATAAATTACGCATCCAAGTATGAAGAAGACAGTACTGCGTGCAGAAGAACCTACTATATCTCGCATAACTTTAAAAACCACTTATAAGCTAATCTTAAAAGGCTTAACGCTTCAAGAGAGTCATGCAACTTTCTGGAAAAAAATATGCCGTTTTCACGTATGCACTATATATAAATGACATATTGAGCAGCTCGAAAAGACTGAATGGAAAACTTAATCAAGGGGGGAAATTATATTCAAGAAGTCGATACACACCTATAATAATGCACTTACATTAACCATTAGCTAGCTCATTATACCTTTTCTACTCCAACGTGAAGTATTGGATGTAGACAAAGATCCCTTTTTCTACAAACGCTCATCCCGAATTCCTCTTCCATGTCAAACCCATCTGGTGTTACACCAGGAGGAAGATGCTAATCAAAATGGTACAGAAGAGTAGTGAGAGCCAGCTCGATTGTTACATGTGCAAATGTTATGCCTGGGCATATTCTTCGTCCTCCCCCAAATGGTATGAATTCAAAGTTTGTGCCTCTAAAATCGACCGTGATTTCCTCAAAACGCTCTGTCACAAATACTTCTGCATCATGCCAATATCTATGGTCTCTACCGATGGCCCATGCATTCACCAACATGATTGTTCCTTTTGGAATGTCATATCCTAGGATTTTGCATGACTCCTGACACTCTTTTGGGATAAGTAGGGGTGCTACAGGATGCAATCTTAGTGTTTCCTTAATTATATTCTTTAGGTATTTTAAATAAATTAAGTCTTCCGTTATCCTAGATCTTCCTTGCAAAACAAGTCGTATCTCTGCTTGTGCTTTCTGCATCACTTGAGGGTTCTTCACAAGCTCTGACATGGCCCATTCAAGTGTTGTTGATGTTGTTTCGCTTCCACCTGCAAACATGTCCTGGCCAAAGCATGTCATGCGTA
Source organism: Oryza punctata (assembly GCA_000573905.2). Classification (NCBI taxonomy): domain Eukaryota; kingdom Viridiplantae; phylum Streptophyta; class Magnoliopsida; order Poales; family Poaceae; genus Oryza; species Oryza punctata. The sequence goes on from CM002493.2 coordinate 34,667,909, forward strand.
TTTTAGAACTAGCACATATTGAAAGGAAGGGTATGTTAGCATATTGCAAGGTTAGATGGATTAATTTCATCCACTTTTGTGCATGGAGGACATGAAAGCACGAGACGTCCATTCATGCATAAATATATACTTCTTTGGGTATTAAAATAAGTTTAACTTTTTTCATGGTCTTTGAAGTGCGACTTTCACCATAATTTCGTATTAGAATAAGTTTATTAAAATGAGTACTATGCTTAAAAATACTTTTCAAGAGTGATATACATATATATTATTTTTATATTTTAGAACTATGTACTTTTGAAAGTATAATAGTTAAAAGTTTTGACCGGGGGGAGTAACTATGACAAGTGGCTCCGAAGACCGAGAATTATACCGTCAGTTGCTATTCAATTTGGATGCATGCATGGCTCACCTATCGGCTCCTTTTAAATATACCACATGATATGTAAATAAGCAAAGAGCATTACTCATTGATTTTATAGCATGTTTTGATTTCAAAATATCCAGATTTATAGATTTGTGTCAATAATTGAATTACGAAATTTCTATTTACCGGGATCCGATCCCCGCTGTTTTAGACAGGATCCCCTCCTATGCGCATACATATCCCCTATTCCCCTCGGCCTCTCAAGTGATGCAAGTGTGATCGCCTCCATACTCACTCCCACGTAGCCACGTTGCCGCTGTAATACTCCTCCCCTTGGCCATTGGAGCCCTCTGATCTCTCACCTTTGTCTATTGTCATAATCGACCTTCTTTGCCATGGTTACCATTGCCCTCATTCCCTCCACACAATTTACTTTGTTCCACCTGCATCCTTTTAAATCCGGCATACTCGACGATGAGACGGTGGGGAAATGGTGGCGGTCCGGCCGGATCTATTTGAAGGGGAATATTATGGGTCGAACCCTCAATGGAGCAGTGGTGGGGAAGCGCTTAGGAGCCGCCGGGTCGGCTCAATGGTGGAGCTTGTGTAGGTCCGAAAAGCAGGTGCCACACATGAGGTTTCATTATAGTGGAGGAGTTCATCGGCGGATTGGAGGAGCTTATCCAAGGTCGTCGGCTCGGCGGCAAAGGTCCACATGTTGTTATAGGCGAGGTGGAGGGGATCGGCGGTGAAGATGACTGCAAGCAATGCGAAGGGGCTTGGCGAAGGTGTTGACATAATCGGAGGTTCAGATGGTATCATACTTGTTGGTTGTAGGTGAGGACTATACTGTACCAGAGTTGATACTTGCGGGTATTAGGTGATACCTGTTGGGTACCAAACTTTGATACCTATAGGTATCTGGTGATACCAGGGAGGTACAAAGATTTGATACCTACCTAGTTAAATTACAAGTGCATGTAGAGTGTAAAATTGTAATGATAAATTAATATTGCAAATGGTTTTCACATAATATTTGCTTCATATATAGCTAGTAAGAATATATTTTTGTAAAAATCCCTACTCTTTAAAACAAAATTAAAGGTCTTAGATAAAAAAAAAAGAGATACTTACAAGAATAACGGCTTTGAGACCGTTGACATGGTGAGAGTGCCATCAAGATCACCACCTTCCTGCCTCTGTATTCTCATGAGTATTCAACAAGCACTCGTTGTCGTCACGCGCGTCGTCGTCGCCGCTGCCGCCAGCCGTAGTCGCCGCCTCCCTGTTGCTGCTCGATGGCGCGGTCCACCAGCTCGAGCAGCTTGGCGTTCAACGCCCTCATGTCGCGTACCGCCGTGCTCCGACGGTGCGGAGGAGCCTCGATGACGGGAACAGGTCGGCGACGCCGAACCTGGTCGCCTTCTTCTGCGCCTCGCCCAGCGTCTACAGGAACTCCTCACGCCACCAGAAGTCGCATTCCCCCATGATGGCTCGCAGCTTTAGGTCGGTCAGCGGCCCGGTGATCTGCCTGCTCACGTTCACTGGCGTCTGATCGCCGCCGGAAACGGTGGCGGCGATGGCACCGACGAGGCGGGTGACCTGCTCCTCCCGGATTGGGCGGAACGAGCGCACCCGCTTCACGTTGAGGAGCTCGAGGCTGCAGATCCCGCGAAGGTGGCGTCACCTCTTGCCGTATGGCGAGAAGAGTATCCCCACCATGTCGCCAATGGAGTCCCACACCGTGACGCTCATGGCGCGGGTGGAGAAGGCGGCGTCGTGCGTCCTGAGGACCTCCCGGGCGGCGTCCGGGGACGAGGCCACCACGATGGGGAGCTCGCCGAGACGGAGGTACATGACATCGGCAGGGCCGTCGCCGCCGCCGCCGCCGCCGCACCGTCGCGCGAGGTCAGCCAGCGCGCGGTGCACCACCTTCGGGTTCATCGCGAGGTGGTGCAGGCTGCCGATGACGGGGATGTTATAAAAGCTAGTCGATATAGCGGGAATGACGATTAACCTCCTCGATCGTTTCAGTCATTGATCACCCAAGATATGTCAGATGATGTCACAAGAAAACACGATATTTGTTAACGGAGTTTAGCCGAAGCCTACATCTCCGAGGCTCTGATTATGGGTGGTCCTCCCCAACCAACGTAGCACCTAGCTGCTACGAGTTAATAGCCACGCCGCCATCATCTCCCTGCGTGTCTACACTACATTGTAGTCACCATGGTTATATTGTGGTGCCCCCTCTCTATTTAAGAGAGATCTTAGGATAGGGTCCAACTCTTACTTTAGTCCTAACACCTATTATAACTCTAAGTCCAACTGTAATCAAATAGTACTAGTATATTCGACACTGTCAGTGACGCGGGTCCGGGGTATCGAGACTAAAGGTTTGAGGTGGCCCCCTGCACCCACGTGGCACTCCCTCCCCGGGGGGGGGGGGGTCGGGCCCGAGGGTGCGGTGGCGGCTGCCCTCTCCAGTCTCCGCTCCCCTCTCACTTTGCTGTCCTAGGGGTCGGGCCGCCCCGACCCCTCCGCGCTTGCGCCACGTGTGCGGGGTTAGGTGAGCGCCTCCAATGCCCACCTAACCGCACTAATGGAGGATCAGACGAGCGTGCCACGCCACATTTAATGCGGCGTGGAGCATGCGTGACCGGTCTGACGCTGGTCACGCTGACTGACCGGTCCGTGACCGGCCGAATGACTGATGGGACGACCGCGTAGCACCTGTGCCCTGACCGCACGTTAGGTGGTGTGCAGCGCGCCCCGTTCCGTCCCATCAGAATGATGATAACTTCTTTGCCTCTCATTCCGACCGAAATTGGTATGTCAGTTCCGGTTAGATGGCGCCCATCTCCCGGTACGGACAGAGCACACAAGTCTCCGTCCATTTAATAGGGAATGACGTGGGCGTCTCCCTTGTTAGTCGGCTGACTGCACGGGAGTCACACCACGGGGACTGTGCATACAACTTCTGGGTCCAGCGATAAGGTAGCTCTTAAATGTAAAGGAATGTTTTCCTTTTTCTCGGAAATAGCCAGTTGGCCCATGTGGTAACCCCTTGAGATATAAAAGGAGGCCCAGGCCTGATCAAAGGGTTTTTTTTCGAAAAACAGACACTCAACAACCACACACAGGAGTAGGGTATTACACCTCGCCGGCGGTCTGAACCTGTATAATTCCCTGTGCCTCGTTTCCTCCGAGCGACGATCTCTCTCTCTGATTGAAGCGTGAATTTCACCCTGCGTCCCCGATCGAACTCACACAAGAGGATCCTCACTGTTCCCCGTTGAGGAGCTCACGCTCCGTCCAACACCTATTCTAATAGGGGAGCCGCCATGGCCCCGGCGGCAGCCTCGGTCGACCCGTGCCAGCGGCATTCTTGCAACGACGACGTAGCTTCAGCTGTACGTAGATCACGGGGACGATGAGCAGCAGCAATAGCGGCAAGTTTAAGCTCCATCTGCATGGGCGATGAAGCAATTTACCCATCTCCGATCCATATCCATGGCGTTTGGTAAACCTAAACTCAGGCTACGTATTTAGGTTTAATTAGTAGTATGTATATGTAGCTCCTGATGAGTTAGTGGTGTGTGATTTGATGCATGGTTAACTTTTCAGGCTGGGGCTATTTATAGGGGATAAGACTATGTCCTAGTCGACATCTTCCCAATTTTCACTCACTCGTTTTCCACGCGTATCTTTCTTAAGCTATTAAACGATCCATTTTTGAAAAAAAATTCTATAGAAAAGTTTTTTTAAAGAATCATATTCTTCTCTTTTTTAAGTTTTTAAACTAACACTTATTTATTCATATGTTAATACATTACTCTGTTTTGTGTGTTTGGAGGGAGAGCTCCAAACTCCCACTACCAAACACACCCTAAGGCTGCGTTCGCACCTCCCCTTCCCCAACTCCTCTCCTTCGTTTTGCGCGCGCACGCTTTTCAAACTACTAAACGGTGTGTATTTTGCAAAAAGTTTCTATACAAAAGTTGCTTAAAAAAATCAAATTAATCCATTTTTGAAAAAAAATTAGTAAAAATTTAATTAATCACGCGCTAATGGATCGCTCCGTTTTCCGCAACTAATGTGCATGTTCCGAACGTCCTCCTCCGAACGCTGCCTAAATATACAGTGGAAGGTGGAAACTCAACTTTGGTGAAAACTCATGTAAACTCTGACAAAAAGTCTAAGTTAAAAAAGAAATCACACATGTAGATAAGTTGATGTTACACAACCATGTAAAGAATTTTGTGAAAACTCGAATTCATTTGCAAACTTGGAACAATGTTTTCATTGCTCAAAGAGATATCTCCTTATTTCTTACATATCATCTAAACAATAATTATATCTTTAAAAATAGTTATAAGATAGATTAACATGAGATATATAAACTCCACGAACATACAAGTTGAAATTGTATACAAGTTACGAACATACAAGTTGAAATTGTATACAAGTTGTAAAAAAAACAGTTATGATTTTTTTAAAAAAATATTATTATTTAGGTGACACACAAGAAACGATGGTACGTCCTCTCGAGTAATGAAAATCTATCTCCATAAAAAATAAAAGACCGAGGTTAAAATTAAAAGTAACATAAACCGGAAAATTGTTTGAAATTTCAACTTAGCGGCCGAATTTTGAAGCAAAGTAGGAACACTTTAGTTTGGCAGAGGCAAACGACAATGCAGTCTTGGGAGAAGTAGTAGCCGTAGTGTACACGCACTACTACGTACGTCTGGCTAGCTAGATCATATCTTTCCCCTCGACGTAAATGCGGCGGCCGGTACGCGCGCGCGGTGGTGGCCTCGCCGTCGTTGCAAGCCAATCAAGTCGCATGCACGCCGTGACGCCGACCTACTTGCGGATTGGTCGACTCCATCTCGAGCACGGCTGCATATGCAAGCGTGTCTGGTCGATTTCTCAGGGTGCAGTGCCGTGGTGGCGTGCGCGGCGCAACCTCCATCCCCTAGGCGGGCCGCGGTCCAGGCCATGGCAAGGCCTTTCACTGCGCGGTTGCTGGGCAACATGGGCCTCGATTGGCAGTCCGAACCCAGAGTGGTGGATAACTTGGGCCAAGTTTTTATGTAGGGTGAATTGCACTTTGCGCTGTGTTTTATCACCAAAGATTCACTTTGGATTACCGTATACTCGGTTTTTGCTATTTCAGATTAGGTAACTTTATCTTCATTGCACAATAGATCATCCTAACTCTCTTCAGGAGCCATATCTACCGTTTCCTTCGACAAAAATATGGTACGTGTATAGTAGTAGTAGATAGGGAAGATCACTGGTATTGTTATTGATGTGCTCGAGGTCGTTGAAGTGTTGAAGATGTGGTTTTAGGTGATCCACTACGCAACAAAGGTAAACTTTGGCAATAAAATATATCTCAAAGTGATATTAAAGTGGTTTAATCCGAAGGTTTATGTGTATAAAGTATTGGCCTACAATTGTACAAACTTTGTGGGCTAATACGTTGGTTGTTATGCTAAAAGCGTATGGCCGTGACTTTAGATGGATGTGTTTAAGTTTGTATTCGTTCCATCAAAAAGTTTGAAAACAAATTTAGAGTACGCAAAACGAGAAAGGTAATTAAACATGATTAATTAAGTATTAACTGTTATAAATTTGAAAAATGAATTTATTTGATTTTTTAAAACAACTTCTATATACGAATTTTCATCATTTAACAGTTTGAAAAGCGTGTTAACGGAAATTGAGAAAGTTGAAGTTTAAAGTTGAAGAAAAGAACTACGCCTAAGGGCAAGTTTTATAACAGGGGTGGTTGTCACCTCTAATTCCATCTCTATCACCTTTCTATAAATTAAGAGGTAATTTATACAATAAGTTATCTCTAACACACAAACCCCAATAAATTTAATAGTCCCACATTTTTATTGAAATTTATGTGGAGGTTGTCCTTGCATGAGGGGTGACTCCTTCACTCTCTCCTTCCTTCTCTCTTCCACATCTGCAAATGAGCCTGTATGGCATCTAGGGGCAAGTGCTTAAGGGCTTATAGTACTTGGCTAAGGCCCTGTTTGTTCTCTCCAACTAGAGAGATATTTCTATTGCACACGAAACGAGAAAACTTATTAGCACATGATTAATTAAGTATTAACCATTATAAAATTAAAAAATAGATTTATTTGATTTTTTTAAACAACTTCTACGTAGAAACATTTTGTCAAAAATATATCATTTAACAATTTACAAGTGTGCTAACGGAAAATAAGAAAGTTGAAGTTTGGAATTGAGAAAAAGAACTGGGCCTGAGGTTGAGTTCCTTCTCTCAGCTTGGAGAGAGTTTTTCAATGCACGCAAAACGAGAAATCTCATTAGCAAATAATTAATTAAATATTCATAATTATAAACTTGAAAATTGATTTATTTGAATTTTTCAAACAATATTTATATAAAACTTTTTTTGCAAAAAGTATACTATTTAACAATTTAAAATGTGTGTTAATGGAAAATGAATAAGTTAAAGTTTGAAGTTGAAGATAAGAACTGTACCTAAATCAGGAAAAAGAAAACGGCCCCGGAGAAGGGCGGGCGCATATGGGCTCTCTGTGCAGGTGGCCCTATCGTGACGTGTTCGCGTAGGCGCTTCGCGTATTAGACCTACCCACACCGTCACCTTGACCCTCAAGATGAGTTGTTATTGTGCCTCTTGAGATGATCCAATTTCCATCTTTGTAGCTCCAATTTGTTTTCAATTTAGTTCTTTAACTTTCGTATTTTCATCTTTCTTCTTTTTTTCTTCTTGCCAATGTACTCTCGAGCATGTCGTGTCAATCCTCCCGAACGGTGTTCGATTATTATGTGCTTTGTTTTAGTTTAGATTTTGCATTCGATGGTACTGACAATTCAAGCAAGGCTATTCAGGCTGATAGGAAGGGATAGCTGCGGGTGTGCAGCCGCAGCAACAGCACCAAGCTCAACATAATTTTTACTGCTTGCACTGTAAGTACTTACAGGTACAGCACAGCCGCAGCCATAGCCGCCGGCTGCAAAGCAGCACAAACGATCAACCCTGTTGATTATTGAGAATTGTGATCTTTTCTTTGCTAAGGAACAACTTTCAGAAGCTGTTGTGTAACCAAGACATCTCGTTCCTAAAATCCATGCAAAAATTAACATAGGCCCAAGTAATTAAGACATCTAACAAAAAGGGTTCTTGTAGATAATGGAGATTTATTACATCCTGGTCTCTACTGAAATAAAACAAAAGAGTGGTGGGATAAATCCCTAGCTACTATTGAGAAATAAAAATAGTTGACATGCTAAAAAACCCAAACATATTCTAATAATTAAACAAATATATGTTACACCACCGATAATAAAATAAAATACTGTTGTCAACCGATTTCAAAAGTATAATACCACTACTCCATCCATAATAGCCAGGAGCGGAGCTAGAGGAAAAAGTCACTGGAGTCACTCACATTACACTATGGGGTTACTCTCCTCTGTTTAAGGGTTATGAACAGTAATTAATATGGTGTTAGAACTTAGAAGCTTTCATTGGGGTAGTAGCTCCACCCTAATGATAGTATTATAAATTAATATTGGAGTCAGTTGGAATACGTCGAGATTAAAGAAAAGAGGAGTTTGACCTGCTCTATTTGGGCCTAGCTAGTTTGTATGTGGTAATAGAACAGAATAACACAAGCAATTGCAAAACATCCAATTAAGCACCAAGAGTCCAAGACTCCCAGAAAACTGTCTGTAGAAGTTCCTCCTCTTGTTATCTTGTAGTATAACCTTGGAAACCACTTTTCTGCCACCTTTTCTACACGATCTTTCATAAGCCAATGGAATTCTTAACACCTTTCCTTGATGAAAGTCATGCCATCTTTCCGCAAAAAAGGAGAGGCAATTTTACATAATCACACTATAAACACCAAGAATTACTTTGAATGAATTGATCAATGGGATCCCTTGATCAATACTAGTTAATTACCAGCTGGAAAAAGACTGAACGGAACACTTAATTAAAGGGGGGAAATAAATATTCGAGAAGTTGATGCGCACCTACGATATAAGGCACTTATATTATTTTTTTCCCTTCAGTCTTTTCACCATGGAAAAGGTTAGATAAAAGAGAAGGTCATGAGGTCACCCTTCATCAAATTCGGAAAAAAGGCCAGGCAGGCGTACTGCAGTCAGTTAAAAAGCTTGACCACTGAAGATTCAAAAAGATATAAAATGCAAAGCCTGTTTTTACTGACCATGCCACTTCGATCGGTTGATCTCTTCTAAGCTAATCTAGTTTGTGCCCTGATAACAAAAACTAAGCACAAATTGCCCAAATGTTTTCTATTGGAGTACTTGATTAATCATCGTCTTCGCTGCAACCAGCTGTACTAAATTCCAGTCTTGCAAGCGTGCAGATTGAAAAGGACACACAAAGTCTTTGATTCGATTCGATTCAACGAAGATATTATAGTTTTCAAGAATTTTTACTAGCATCAGGAATTGTGGATTTTGTTCACTGCAGGCCGAGTCAAAATTGGCATGCATCCAGTCATGTGGAAAAGAATTGTACAATCCACTCATGTGGTTTCTAGAAGGAAACAGTGAAATGGACGGATGGCTAGGACGATTATTATTCACCCAATCATTTTGTTGGAAATTAAGCTTAGAGAAGAGTGACATCATCGTAGACTCGTCATGGTCTTTTCGATCGGTTATCTCAGCTACAGCTTCATCAAAAATACAGATCCGTTGGTCTACGGTCAATTCTTGTATATTGCATATGGAAATTATTACAAACTAGGCATGGTCTTTGAAGCAGTAATATTAATTAATTAATTAATTTATTGATGCCCATTTTCAAGCAGTACGTACACAGTCGTGCTAATTGATGTAGCTGTCAACTTAAAAAAGATGACCAAATTAAGTAACCAATATCAACCCCCCCAAAAAAAATATCTCCGTAAAAAAGTAGCCAATAACAAAGTATTACGATGCAAATTACAGGGCATGTTCACACTACTACGAAAAGGATTTTTCCGTGTGGCTAAAAAAGATTTTTCCGTGCGGAGATCTTACATGTCTGTACCAGGTGTCTGCGAAAATAAATATTTTCGCGTGCGGGCAGCCCAACCGCACGGAAAAATCCGTCTTTCCGTGCGGTCGGGTTAAGTGGACCGTACGGGATAATCGGATTTTCACGTGCGGGCGGGTTATGTTGCTCGCACGGAAAAAAATTTCCAAAAAGAAAAAAATTCAAAAAAAGGAAACCCTAGCATCCGGCGGTGGCGGCGCGGATCCGACCGGCCTCGTCCTCCTCGTCGTCGGCCGGGGTGACGCGGATCTGGCACGCGTGCGCGCCGGGCCGGCAGCGCCACTCCCGGCTACCTCCTCCTCATCGTCGTCGTCGCTCGCGGCCACCGCCAGAGCTTCACGGGGGAGGGCGAGGGAGCCGCTGCCTTCGCCGTCGACTGCGCCGCCCGCCGCCCGTCGCGAGGCCGGTCGAGGCGGATCCCCGATCCACGCGGGGGAGGGTGGGGGAGAGCCACCGCTGGCCTCCCGCTCGAGCCCGTCGCCGAATCCGCATGGGGGAGGGCCGAGGGGGCCACCGCCATCGCTGCTGTCATCGGATCCGTCGCCTGCCGTCGAGCGCTGAGCTCTTCCCTAGGGCGGCAGATCCGGGCCTCCCGAGGACGGTGCCGCCGGATCCGCCGCCCTCTCCACCCGCCGACGCCATCGCCATGCCCGCTGTCGACGCTATCAGAGAGAGGAGATGAGAGAAAGAGAGAGGGAGAGAGAGGAGAGAAAGAGAGAAATAAATGAGATGTTGAAAAATTTTGAAGTGGTGAGGAGGGAAAGAGATCTAGAGGAGTGAAAAAAATCGAGTGGTATTTTTGCATACGGCTCCTTAAGACGCCCGTATGGAAAAACGATATTTCCATACGGGCCACTTAAGAGGTCCGCATGCAAAAATGAGCTCATTTTTGCATGCGGACTACTTAAGACGCCTGTATGGAAAAATTTCCATACAGGCGTCTTAAGTGGTCCGCATGCGGACTTCTTAAGTGGTCCGTATGGAAAAATCGATTTTTCCATATTGGAGTCTTAAGGAGCCGTATGTGAAAATGCCTCGATTTTTCCAGACGAGGTAAGTTATGGTCCGTGTGCAAAAATCATGGGATCTCGTATATAAAAAATCGTTTGTGTAGTAGTCTCATCCGCTGGTTATAGCGCAACGCAACAACTGTAAAAAAGTTCCTATACTATACTGCCTAGTGCCGAACATGCCCATAATTTGTGCAATATTTCAATGAAGATAAATGTGTACATTTATTTGATCACTGGTATTCATAGAGAACTTTGTATTCTTCATCGAGAGAAAAACTTTCTTTCTTTATTTAAGAAACGACGAGAGGGAAACTAAAACTCAATTTTAGCTTGTCTCATAACTCATATGCATATGTATGGGTGCCTGGGTGGTGCTAATACGCAAACATGAGATGCACACAAAGGTCCCGCCAATCATTGTTTTGTAGGAACTTTATTTCCTTTTTAATTCTAATTACTACCATCTTTTCTCTAGTAGCGATAACTCTATATGTGGAAACTTTGTATAGAAAAATTATACTAAGAAACTTGCACCTAATACCTAAAAATGAATTTAAAGCTTCCCATATTAGAAAATTATATATAAAAAAATTCATATGAACATAAAAACTTTCGTCCAAAAAATATAAGATACTCCCTCCGTCATAAATTATAGGGCATCATTTTATTAAAGAAAAATCAATCTCGCTAACTTTTAACTAGTAATCATACTAACTATATACTCCCTCCGTTTCGTTTTATTTGATGTTTCCGACAAACTCGTGAAAATTAAGGAAGCTGTGAACTTACGTATTTGCCCCTGTGCCTTCTCCTCGTCAACGCAAAAATCCCCGATCGCAACACCGGGCCTCCGACGCGCACGGCTGCAACGCCGCCGCGGTGGGCGGGCTCCTCTCCGACCTCCGCCGCCGCGGTGGGTGGCCTCCTCTCCAACCTCCGCCGCTGGGGAGGCGGTGAGACAGAACAAGGCGCGGAGGCGGAACAAGGAGGCGCAGAGGCGGGACAAGGCACGGGGGAAGCTGCTCGACCCCGGCGCCTCCTTCCTCGAGCTCTCCTAGGTCGGAAACGCCGGCCGCCGCGCCAGCCGCCGGGCCTCACCCCCAAGACGCCGGCGAGGCCCTCCTCCTACTCCAAGCAAGATTCGTTGTTTTTGCAACGAGCGGACCAAGAAGGTGCTCATCAGCACGGTGTTCGTTCACTTGAAGCAAGCGGATTTGTCCAAGCACATCTGCAACCTCTGCGTCACGAGCCGCACGAGACTGCTCTCTGGCCCAACAGGTTCGTGGATGTTCACTGCTTGCCTGCACTGCACTGCAGACTGGATCACATTGATCTCTGTAGCTAGCTGCTGTTATGTGTTGTTGCTGTTGACTGAATCTGTCTGCAATGTGCGTGCAGAGCCGACAAATTAAGTCTGTTTGATGTTAACCTGCAGTCTCTAGTGAGAGCTCTGTCGCACTATTACAGGGCACAGTTGCTAATCCTGGATGTCACCGACTTCTCTCTCCAGTTAATAATCTGAAAATTGTTACAGACTTGGACGCTTGATATGATATGTGCTGTTTGTGTTCTGAATTTCCTGTTTCTGGATACTTGTGTTCTGAATTTCCTGTTTCTGGATACTCGGGAGCTCCAGTAAAGGCTTGGTGAGTGACAACTTACAACGTGCATACTCATTCTCGCCGGATCCGTCACCGCCGGTGTTCTCCCCCGACGCTGCTATGGCGCCGGCAGTGTTCTTTCAAGCCCCGACATCCCCAAGACACCGGTGAGTCCTCCTCCTGCGTCGCCGTTCCCTCTCCTTAAGTCGTTGCCTAAGCACACCGCCACGACGAGCTGTGGCCATGGATGGCGGGGTGGGTAGGCGGCGGAAATTCCTCACGCCATGGAAGAAGACGGCGCAGGAAGGCATCAGCGGCGGTGGATCATCGGCCGATGTCACGGCACCGTTCCCCTAACAGCCTCATCCTCAGGTGGCAGAGGTAGACACGCAGCAAGCTAGCGATGGCAGTCGCAGCCACAGCCGTGTACAGGACCGCCTCCATCGTCTGGCCACCATGGCTGCGCGAGCCGGCGTGGCTTTGTCTTCGGCTACTCTCTCCCCAAGGAGTATATGCTAAGTATGACACATGTTATATTACTTGATACATATTTTGAATCACATTAAGTGGCTTTGTCTTCGGCTACTCTCTCCCCAAGGAGTATATGCTAAGTATGATACATGTTATATTACTTGATACATATTTTGAAACACTTTAATGTGATGCTAATTTTATATTCGTTGGGTATATAACATGGAATAAATTAATGATTAAAGTATGTTATTAAAAACCGTGTAAAAAATATAGGTCTTATTTCAACTAGAAAGTTCAATAAAAAAATTCATATTGCAAACTTCTCTTAAAGATAGCATATTTATATCTGAAATAAAGTTATTCAATATTGAGTGATGGTGTTTCTCTTTCTTCTCAAACTCTGGTAAAGAAGCGGTGAGTGCTCCTTTCTGGTTTCTCCAGAAAACCGATGCACCTGTTCAATTCCACTATGAAACTATATAATAAGGAAAAAATATAGAAAAGGAACTAAAGAAAATGGAAAGTTGTTGATCTGTTTGATCGGTTTGTGTGGAGTTCATGCTAGAGAGCGTTCACTGATTAGGATTTTTCCATGCGCATATACTAGAAAAAAGCGGTAAATTAATTAAACTGCCCCTAGCTAAAATTACACTTCGAGAAAACGAATGGTGGAAAAGATCAATTGTAGCAGACAAGCAGTTCGTTCTCCATGTGAAGATGAAAGGAAGCTTCGAATTAATGTACGGTAGTACACGAAGACAAATACGTATATACGTACAGGGACACATGAAGACACCTCGTATGTAGTTGAAGCGGACCACTTGCGGCGCCCACAAGCTAGCGAATGGATTACCGGTCTAATGGTGTATGTAATCCACGAGTTAAACAATCGCCAGTATGTATTTATTTGGAAATTGGTTTATGTGTGAATACCCATATCCAAAAAGGACTGGTTTTTGGGCTAGTGTACTGTTGGTCATTTTTGTGTTATCGAAGTGATAAAGCTTTTAATAATAAGAATTGACTAGTAGATTATCTTCACATACCAGTTAACTTCATACTTAATCTTTAATGCTATTAAAGGAGGAGAAAAATACTACCACAATGATACTACACTTTTGAAATTGGTAGTCAATGATCTTTGTTCCGTTTTGGATGAGGCTTGTCCCATCACTCGATTTTGTTTTGGTTTTCTTTTTTCCTAAGCTCATTGGCGGTGTGCTTGCTGGCAGAAGTTGGAGATGTAACCATTTTCATTATCTAAAAATGTATTAATACATAGTACATATAATATAAAGATTAAAGTGACAACCCCATAATTATGTGCTTCAATTATGCTTAATTTGAAGACACTAGTAGTATTGTACCATGGCTAAATTCTACTGTTTATATATATATATATGAAGAAGTCCGAGTCTGACCGTATTAGCTAGAGTTGATTACGTACTGGCAGGGTTGCAAACTAATTAAAGATCAGAATCTTGTAGTATAGTATAAGCTAGATAAGTAGTACACACCGTTTGTTTCATATTGTAATTAGATGTTTTATGTCTAATTTATTTGAAGTTAAACTTCTTCACATTTACAGAAAAACATGACATTATTTCTACACGCAAAAAAATATATAAAAAAGGACATATATTTAATGGTGGATCTAATTAATTAATAAAACTAATTTAGTGTTGTGGATACTGTTTTTTTATAAACACTTTTGACCAAAATTAAATGAGTTTTACTTAAGATAATTAAGCCATACCTCTCAAAGCTAGGCAGGTCGCAGCTGCAGTAGGTCTTGAGAGAATTGCATTGGTACTCCCTACTTACCATAAAAAATGAATCTAGAACCGGATATAACATATACAGTATATATATCCAGATTCGTAGTATTAGAATATGTTCGGGGTTCACATTATCGCGCGGTAACCGCGGTTACCGCCCTTACCGCGAGGGGATGATAACGGTAGCCGGCGGTTAGGGTTTGCCGAATTTCATCCAAATTCAAAATTTCCCAAAAAAATCAAAAAAATTTGAAAAAATCATGGATGTAGATCTTGAATTTTAGTGTCATATGGTGAATAATTTTTTTGAAAACTAGTTAGAGAAATTCAAATTATAGGGCTAAACCGAATTGAATCAAAAAATTGTAAAAATTAGCAACATAATGGGCTCCAATTGCGCACTGTTCATGCGGCCCATTAAGGCCCTTTAGTAGAGAAAATATCTCCCGAGTTCTCTCTCCTCTCCCTATCCCTACCACTCGGCCGGTGGAGGTCGAGGGCGAGAGAAGTGGGCACGCCCCCGCCAGATCCGCCCCGGACGCGCCGGGGAGCGGCGAACCACACGATATGCCACGGTAATCGTGCGGTCGAGGGCGGTAATCGTCGGCGAGCGCGGGGTCGAGGTAAGCCCCTCTATCCACGCGGTAATTGCGCGGTTTTGGACGGTAATCTCTCCAAACCGCGCGGTAATCACGTACATGCCACGGTTGTCCCTACTAAACCGCCGATTTGTAATTTTGTAGGATTTGTGACGCGCTGCTTGCTTCATAAGATCAATAGAGAAGAGAAAAAAACTAATGAAACATTAAAGAAAAATGTAAAAATATGTAGGATAAAAATGGGACAAAACCATTGTTTATTTTTTTGAAGGACATTTTGTAGAAAATTATATAAGGGAAAACGTTTGAATGTTTTTCTCCTATTATATGCTTAAAATTTAAGTAGTTTAAAATAGTGAAGTTTATTACATGGATATGATTCTCGTTAGTTTTTCCTTTGATACGTACTCATTATGGTAACCGCCTCTATTAGACAGTAACTTATTACTCCTTTTGTTAAAAAAAAGAAGTAAATTACAGATTGGATCAGTTTTTTATTAAAGTTTCACTTTAACTACCCCAATTAAATATTTTCACATAATGCAAATAATCTTTTATCTATTTTTCACTACATACCACCCCTCTCCATCTCTCTTCTCTAATCTTTATGTTTAGTGATGTATGTAAATTTATCTGTAATGATAATGTGTTATGTGTTGCGTATATGTAAAACTTGGTGAATTCTTTTATGATGACATTCTTTTTTCATATTAGGGGTGAAGATGTCAGATAGTAGGGACATTGTGTGGGAGCACGGGGAGAGCATAGGCCATGCATTTCGTTGTAAGTATTGTCATCAGCATAAGAGCGGTGGTGGGGCAACTAGACTTAAAATTCATTTGGCTGGAAAAGGGAAGGGGACAACATATTGCAATTCAGTGCCTTAGATGTCCGTGACTTCTTCAAGCGTGAGTTGGACAGGATAAAAGCTGCCGGTAGCAGGCGTAAGACTGAAAAGTCAAGAAGGGTTGAAGCGGCAGGGGTCAACTATTATGACCTTACAGGTGATGTTGGTGAGGAGGAACAAATGGAAGCAGCCATGCATGCCTCATGGCAAGAGGAGAGCTACAGGAGGGATGTGGAGGATCGAGGTGGCACATATGAGCATGGCGGTGGCAGTGGATCCGCTCAGCCTGATGCACGGGGTAGAAGTAACCAATTGCCAATTTGTTGCATAGGGCTACATCTCATAGGAAGTCACCTGCTTTGAGATATTACAATCTAGCAGCTGCTAAGTCCCCTGTGCAGACACGCATTGATACAAGTTTCTTTACAAAGAAGGGAAAGCAAGCTAGGGAGGCTATTGGTGAGTGCTGGGCTAGGTTCTTCTTTACCTCCGGCATTGTTGCAAGAAATGCTGATAATCCTTACTTTGTCAGCGCCGTGAGAGAGACACAGAAGTGGGGTGCGTTCCCATTTAATGTCAATTCACATATTTGTGAATAGTTCAGGAACTAACATTTCATATGTCATATATAGGTGAAAATATACCTTCTGCATCAGGCAGGGAGATAGATGGCAAGTACCTGGATATCACAGAGAAAGACGTGAAGAAGCAATTTGAGAGATTCAAGCGCGACTGGGATGAGTATGGTGTTACTTTGAAGTGTGATTCATGGACAGGTCCAACGGGTATGGCTGTCATCAACTTTCTGATATATTGCAATGGAATAATGTTCTTTCACAAGTCAATCAATGTGACAGGACAAAGCCAAGATGCTCAATTTGTACTTAAGGTAAAAAACTGGATGTAAAACATTTTACTTGTATGTGGTTGTAAATTATATGTGGTGGACTTACTTGTACTATTTGAATTGAAAATGCAGGAGATAAGGAAGGTGGTATGCGAAGTAGGCCACCAACATGTCATACAGATCATCACTAACAATAGGTCGAACTACAAGAAGGCTTGTAGACTGTTGTGGCAAGAGTACCCAACTATTGTATGGCAACCATGCGTGGCTCACACTATTAACTTAATGCTTAAGGAGGTTGGAAAGATGCGAGACCATGATACGGTGATTGCTAGTGGTAGAAAAAATTGCAGATGGCTATACAATCATTCTAAGTTGCATGCTATGATGGTCGCAATGATAGGTGGTGAATTGGTTAAGTGGAATTCTACGCGCTTTGGCACCAATTACATGTTCCTGCAGAGTTTCCTTAGGAAGAGAGATCATTTCATGCAGTGGATGGCTTCGTCTGGATTCATGCAAAGTAAGTTCAGTGGGACACCGGATGGTAGATATGCACATGCCTGCCTATCTAGCATTAGTTGGTGGGAAAACTTGGAGGCGGTAGTAAATGCAGTGTAACTGATGTACTCCTTCCTTCGGTTTGCCGACGAGGACAAGAACCCAAATTTGAGTGAGGTTTTTTTGAGATATCAATTGTTGAAAATGGAGTACGTCAGTCTATTCGCTCGTGAGAGGGAGAAGTACAATACTTACATGGATATTGTGGACAGAAGGATGCACGACCTCACCACTGAGACACTCATCACTGCTAGTAAGTAGCGGTCTTTACATATTGTTCAATTCGTAACACTCGATTGTTAAACTAATTTGTGCTGACAAATTTTTAGCTGCGGCTTTGAACCCAAGGATGCACTATGCTTACACTTGCACTGCGAGCGTCTTCCAAGACCTCCATCAAGCTTTCGAGTGGCTGACAGACATCGACATGGTCGCAGCCGCTCTGTTGGAGGTTGAGATGTATCACCGTAAGACTGGCGAATTTGGGAAGCCGCTGGAAAAAAAGATGGCGTTGGATGGTAAAACTTCCCCTGGTATGTTATTAGCATTGTAAGGAACAAAATTCATAGTGTTTTCCGATGTGTTAAGAACACTTGAATGACATGTTATTCGTATTTTGCAGCACAATGGTGGTCTATGTTCACCTCAGACACGCCAAACTTGAAGAAGCTTGCTTTGCAATTGGTTAGTCAATGCTGCTCTTCAAGTGGATGCGAACGGAATTGGAGCACATTTGCATTCATACATACAAAGGTCCGTAACAAGCTTACACACAAGAAGCTGAACAAACTTGTGTATGTCAACTACAATCTTCGCCTTTCCATACAACAAGCAAATTCCCACATTAGGAAGGATGATGATGATCCCCTTCAGAGGCTAGCGGACCTTTCCTTCTATGACACCAACAATCAAATCAAAGACTGGATGGACAATGCTCGTTCTAATGCTTGCCTTGAACTCGATGAAGACTCAACTGAGAGTGAAGCCCCGGTGCCTAGTCCACTTGTAGCTGACCAAGTGGACTTGACTGACCTCCGCAGGACCACCGGGGCTTCTAGTGGTGCCGAGTGGGCTGATGAAAACATAGGCGACAGTCACATTGGAAAAAGAAAGACTCGACAGGGGCCAAAAGCACCTCCATCCAAAAAATCGAAGGGCAAAGCTACATCCACACGGTCTACGACTGTTGACAGTGATGAAGAGACTCAAGGAAGCCCGGAGTATCAAGAGTCCGATGACAGTAACTCCAAAACTGATACAGATTGATGGAGATGATGCTGGTCAAGGAGGCCAAGGCACTACTGATGTGCCTTCTAGGGGTCACACACCTCTGTCAGATTACCATAGCCTGATTCAATTCACTGGTACGATGTTGTTCACTTAGTTTTACAACCTTCTCCTTATCATTCACGACTCATTAATTTTCTTCGTACTATTTCATTTGTAGGTGAGGCCGACTTCACTCACACTACCCAGGATCAGGATCATGGTGCTCCAACCTCGCAACGAACTACCATTAATCCTAGAGATCGTCACCAACAACAGCAGTATGACATGCCCCAGGATAGCTATAGCTCATTCAGTGCCTCCAGCATTGAAGGTGGCTATCAACCGTACGTGTACAACCATCCCCAAGCCTCCGATTATCCTACTCCTATATGGGTGTATGAATGGAGAGAGCCCGAGTGGTATGCTCAGTTGTACGTTCAGTGGCAATCAACAGCATCATGGACATGTCAAACTTGGCAAGACTACAAGACGGGGTTGCTACACTCTCAAGGTTTGATGCTCATGTCTACTGAAGAGTACAATATGGCTTACAATCAGTGGAACACCTAGCTAGGTCATTTTATATCCTTTGTTTCAAATTATAACTTCCTATATTCGTGTTGCATGTCATATTACCCTCAAGGTTTCAGCTTTGTGTGGACTTCGTAATGCTTTCAAATGTGATGTTGTTGAATTGTTGTTATTCAATTATTATGCTATGAAATATTGAAATACTTCGAACTCCATATTAGAGCAAAGGTCATGCCGAATTTTTTTATTTTACACTCAATAGTTAAATTTCTAAGTGTTGTACATATTCTTCCAATTATCCCCATTTTCTACACATATTTAACCATATTTTTGTTTTTATTCCCTATTTTTATTTACGTTTACATCATTTTGCACAAACGACGATAACCGCTGGGATATCACGGTTATCGCGGCAAACCGCGCGATTACCGCGGCGAAACCGCGAAATCGCTATTTTTTAAATTCAAATTTTTGGGAACGATTTTTGTGTGGTTTCTCGCGGTAATCGCGAAACCGCAGGGGCGCGGTAACCGCGGGCTAAACGGTAAGTAAAACCCTGGATGTGTTACATCCGGTAATAGGTTGGTTTTTATGGGACGGAGAGAGTATGTAGCAGGAGTACACTATTAGAGAACTGATCTTTTGTCGTGGTATCTAAAAACACAAGTATCCCGGTTGGTTTAACAACCGGTACTAAAGTATCTTTAATACCGGTTGTAAAAGTTCAAGTTCTAGAAATATCTTTAGTCCGGATTGGTGTACCAATCCGAATAAAGATATTTTTAGTTATCAATCGGTACTAAAGATGTCTTTAGGGTTGGTTAAAAAGCCACCTATATCTATGTTAGATGTGTGTGGTAGGTGAGATGGTAGCGCGCGTGAGAGCTAAAGTGAGAGATTTTGAGTTTGAATCTTACAATCCGTAGATTTTTTTAACTTAGTTTAGTAAGGGATTACAAACCAGTATAAAAAATACCTTATCCAGTAGTGGTGGTAGTAGCCGTACGTACTATACGCGCGTCCTCTGTCGGCTTGTTTCTTGATGCATCGGCTAACTTGCAAGTTGTTGAACGCGGCGACCGAGCTCAGCTTAAGGTTAGTCAAGTCGTACGCCGTGACGCCGACCGTTCGCGGGTTGGTCGGAGTGTGACTCGATCGAAAGCGATCGAGCCTACTGATTGTGGTATACGTGCCTTCTTTGAGATGAAACCAGTGGACCACTCCGATCAATACTTGTGGGCCGTGTTTTTTTTTAATTTACTAGGATTCAAATATTCGATGTTATTATTATTATCTATTTTGCTTTGCTATATGTTTGGGCTGCGTTCGGGAGAAGGGGTTAGGAACCCTCCCTCCCGGCACGCAAAACGAAATACGTATTATTGCATGATTAATTAAGTATTAACTAATTTTTTTAAAAAATAAATTAATATGATTTTTTAAAACAACTTCCATATAGAATTTTTTTTCAAAACACACACCGTTTAGCAGTTTGAAAAGCGTGAGCGTGAAAAACGAGGGAGGTGAGTTGGGAAAACTGGGGGAAGAACACAGCCTTAGTTGTGTTATATATGAAGTCATATTTGTAGTCGTGTGTGCTCATGTGTATATATGGTCGTGTGTTCTCTTTGGAATGACGGATAAATGCACACATGTGTTTCCCGAGCTTCTTTCTTTTGCTAGTTTTCCCAACTTGACTCTCTCGTTTTCCGCACGTACGCTTTCTAAACTGCTAAACGGTGCGTTTTAAAAAAAAATTTCTATACAAAAGTTGCTTTAAAAAATCATATTGATCCGTTTTTCAAAAAAATACTAATACTTAATTAATCATACGCTCCGTTCTATGTGCGAGAGATTAATTCCCAAGTCTCAACTCACTCCAAAGAACACAGCCTAAATGGTACGATTTCTTAAATATATATATATATATATATGAATTGCTTATAATACAGTTATAAAGTAGTATATTTTTCAACTTTATAATATTTAATTTATTTGTTCCTATCCTCGAATAATTATCACAAGTCATTCAGCTATAAGCCATTAATTAGTTTTAAAGAAAGATAACTAAAACAAATAAAGAAAATGGATAATTGCTTATTTGACCCCGTTTTTAAGTCTAACTACTAATTTGACCCTACTTTTTTACTTATAGGACCCTACTTTTCAAAAATGAACCTCCCTTCTAACCCTATTTTCATTACACTGTTAAGGTTTGATTAAAGAAAGAAAGAAATATTATTAAAATTTGTAATGCCCAAAATACCCTCGAGAAAACCCTATCCACACGTCTCTGTCTATCTCTCTCTCGTGCCAGCGAGTTGCGGCGGTGGCGCTTGGTGTCGGGAGGGAACCAGCGACGGCACCGGCTCGTGGAGGTAGGGGGTGCTGGCGGCGGGAATTGCGTGGAGGGGATCCAAACCGGCGCCCGATCATGGAGGTCGGGGACGCCGGCGGCGGGATGTGCGTGGAGGGGATCTGTGCCGACGCCGGCTCATGAAGGGAAGGAGCGGCGGCGGTGGGAAGCGGACAGAGGGATCCGTGCCGGCATTGGCTCATAGGGGAAGGGGCGGCGACGGTGGCACCGAGCCTCTGCAACGGCGGCCGCGGTTCCCCTGTGGCGGCGGCGCGCGGTGGAGCGGCACGCGCTGTCGAGGGCGGCAGTGGCTAGTGCGCGCGGCGGCGGTGGGAGGGCCAGTGTGCGGAGATAGCGGCTTCCAGCGACCTCGACCCTTTGCTCTCTGAACCCGAACTGCTAGCAAGGAAGGGATTCCCACCATGGAAAGGTAATCTCACTCTATTCTCTTCTTTAGGTGATGAATCTGTAGGTTTAGGTTGCAACTTAGTGTTTGATTGTAGTTGATTCGCTAGCATGTTCAAATTGCAGTATGTCTTATGTGTTGCTCCTGTTTGTAGGTCTGATCCATGTAATCTGACTGTCGATGTTAGAGTAAGGTCGCATTTCAGTTTGCCGGATGGGGGCCAAAGACCTATTTCACAAGTAGACATTTTACAACAATCTGGACATAGCTAGCTTCACATTGCTGCAGTTAGTTGATTTCATCGGTTCTAAAATTGTGTGGGGTTCTAGACAATACATTTCTTTTTGGTATGCTATTGATGATGCATTTGTTGAGATTAGAACTGATGGGCAATTGCATGAGTGGTTATCGCTGAACATAGCTAATGAAGTAGTACATATCAAAGCCCAAGTTGATGATTTTACAGGTCCATTGCAATGCTCCCCCACAAAAAGAAGGGTCCATCCAAATTTCAGAAATAGTGTCTAGCTGCAAAGCCCAAGTACTCCACTTATTTCTTTGTGTCCTCCTACTGATCTAACCCAACCCACAGAAGATATGGTAGAGCAACCTATATCAAAGACTAAGTGTACCAAAAGAGCCACAAGGAAAAGGGTTAGTGATGAGACAGTCAGAGTTGATGAGGAGGGTTCATATTCCGAAACTGAATCATTGGTGGCACTAAGTGACAGTAGGTATGACACTGACTTGGTTGCATCATCTGATTCTGATTGCTATGATTCTGAATGCTCTGACCCCAATAACAGCTATGGACCTGATGATGAAATTGCTGTTGATGATGATTGTGATGATATTCCTGATTTTTCATATGATTTTTCATATATGGGAAGTGGGATGATAGCTATGAGCTATTGCCTAGTTATAAAGAGGCACTTCTTAAGACAATCCCTGGTAGTGTTGTTGAGTTGGACACCGAAGAGCATAATGGGGATGTTTGCTTCAGGAGATTCTTTGTAGCTCTTAATCCATGCATTGATGGTTTCTTGCAAGGATGTCGTCCTTACATTGCCATGGATTCAACTCACTTGACAGGAAGGTCAAGAGGTCAATTGGCAGCTATTGTTGCGATCGATGACCACAATTGGCTATATCCAGTAGCCTATGGAGTGTTTGAAACCGAGTCGAAGGAAAGTTGGACATGGTTTATTCCGAACTTGAAGCAATCCATAGGTACTCCTATAGGATTGGTAATCAACACCGATGCAGTTATATTAACATGTGTCAGTTTGTTGCATTCTTTGTGGACTCGGTGAGGAGGTGGCCGACGTGGTGGAGACTGATGTGCAGGAGGGCGATGGCGGCGCCTGGCTGTTAACGACGAAATTTGGTAAGCCTCGAAATCATCATCGGCCTAGAGTCAGTATCGGCTTCAGAGTTCTAGAATCGGCCGATGGAAGATATCAATCACCAACAGTCGGATTCTTACCAAATTCGGTTAAGGAAATTAATCTATTAAAGGAAGCTTATCCAAATGAGACCGAGTTAAAGGAGGATGCGGTATGGCAGTTTATCTATTAATTAGGAAGAGTCTGTTAGTTTCCTTTTATCTTTAGGAAAGTGTGTTTAGTGTCCAATAAGGACTTTATGTTTTTCCTTTTATCTTTAGGAAGGTTTGAGTCGTGTTCGATATGGACTAGTATCTACTCATGGGTATAAATATGTACACCCTGGGTCCATGTAAATTATCTCTCGATCAATACAACTATTCTCGGCGCATCGCCACCCTCTTTTTGAGGTTTTTACTTATCAACCGGCGGAATTTGGCACCTGACGCGGGGCTGCATCGGCTTTCGATCTCCGGCGAAGGGGTAAGCCCTACGTTCCGTCGGGTCTTAGTGAATTTATCGGCTACATTGGTGTTGTTCAAGGCTGCATCGCTTCGATCTCTTGGATCACTCTGGTTCGGTTGATATATTTACCTGATATCTCAATTCTATCTTAATTGCATTGTGTTTAGAGATGCATCGGTTTAGTTGGGACTGTCTCGGTTAAGTCTGATCTTCTGTTTTAGTCGATATATCTCTACAATCACAATGTTGTTTTAAATAGATTTGTTGTATCCATCACATTAGACAGATCTATCGGCTCATTAAGTATTAGATTATCATATACAATCTAGTGCTGCATCGGTTAGGTTCGACCTACTAGATTGTTGTTGATAATATAAATCTTGTTAAGCTGATAGTTTCTGCTAATGTTTTATCGGAGTGCTAGCTGATGAATTATCATATATGTTATATAATCTAGATTGACAATGTTTTCTACTTGCATCGGCCGATCTCTATCTAGAGTTTTGTCAATATCGCCTAGATTACTTTGTTGGCTTAGATTATATAATGTATCCACCACCCTGAAAATCAATCAAAGACTTGATTGTCTAGATATTATGTTTCTTTTCATACTTAGTGCTGCATCAGTTAAGTTTGATCTACTAAGTCGTGCCTAGAATTATAATCTCTAGCCTGCTTCTTGATTGCCAATAAGGGTTTCATTGGGGTTTCAGCCGATGAGTTATCTGGACGTTGCATCGGCTCACAAGGATTACATATAATTTGGATTTAGTCGATCGCAACAAAGGTTTCACTGTTTATCTAATCATTTGGATTTATTGACATCGGATCTCCAGCCGATGAATGCTTCAACCTTCGGATCAGTGCTTATTCAATCTGTCATTACTAGCCGATTGGTTTCTCCTGGATTATATTATTGTTTTATTACATTAACATCAGCCGATTATCTTTATGTCATTATTTACTCAAGTATCAAGATCTATACTGGATATCGGTTGATATCGGCATCGACTGGAATCACTCCATCGGCTTGTTAGCCGATCGGCTGTTTTATATTCAATTTATATATCTTGTCAGTTGCAGGATCAAACTGACTGGCACGCCCGCATCTCATCATTATTTTAGACCTGCACTGGAGCTAAGCAGATTTCCCAGGCCATCATGTTTTTACGTCAACACTAGCTCGGGGTCGCGTGGGGTTAGTGAGGAGGTGGACAACGTGGTGGAGACCAGCGTGGAGGAGGGCAACAGCGGTGCCTGGCTTGGGGTCGGTGGCGGTGGGCTCGTGGTAGTGCAGGGTCGGTGAAGAGGTGGACGATGCAGTGGAGACCGGCGTGGAGGAGGACGACGGCGGCGCCTGGCTCGGGGTCGGCAGCGGCAAGCTCGGGGTTGCCCCAGTCGGTGAGGAGGTGGATGACACGATGGAGACCGACGGCGGCGGTGAGGGAAGTGGAGGGCGGCGGCAACAGCGAGTGAGAGTGAGATCGAACCCTAGACTTGTAAATATGGTCAAAACTCATCCGTGATGGGATCTAATTAAACCCCGATGGAGATCAATCATCCGTAACGGGCTCTAATTAAAGCCCGATGGAGATTAGTCATCCGTGACGGGCTCTAATTAAAGCCCAATGGAGATTGAGGTCGTCCGGATGGGCGTAAAATAAAGCCCATCACGGATATAATTTTTTCCCTTTTTTGTGACAATCATATTACTATTTTGTTTTATTTCTTCTTACATTGTTGACCATTGTTGACTTTTTCCTTATGCTTTGATAGGGTTGGGGTTTAGGTTTTTTAAGGAAAGGAGTTCTCATATTAAGAGAGGGTGCGACATTTGCTTCCTCACTTTTGAAGTAGAATTTTTTGAAATTTGGACGCAAGCTCGATTTTCAGGGTATTACATAGCAAGCCCGATTTTCGAAACGTTGAACCAAAATACTTCTTTCATTGTAACAAATAGTAAATCAAAGTAATGTTTCTTTCATTTTAAGGAAGACATGTAACATATTAATTAAGGGTGACACCAAACTTGTAGCACATGTAAATCAGAAGACTTATTTCA
The DNA here is from genome assembly GCA_000573905.2 of Oryza punctata. Taxonomy (NCBI): domain Eukaryota; kingdom Viridiplantae; phylum Streptophyta; class Magnoliopsida; order Poales; family Poaceae; genus Oryza; species Oryza punctata. Next base: position 34,693,558 of record CM002493.2, read on the forward strand.
TTGCAAGAAAGGCTTCAATAGCACATTGAAGTAATACAAAGTCTTCCATTACAAGGATAGGATTTCATAATTGCCTCATCCTCTGCGCCGTGATAGTTCTTCATCGGTTCCTGCATAACACATACAGAAGTGTGTCAATTGCATATCCTATATTAAAAGGTAGTGAATGGAGTCGAGTATGTAAATATCTGCTACAACGATATGCCTTCCGTATGATCTAAACGAGCATATGCCACATCCTTTTCGGGATCATCATCAACATCGATGTGAGGTCTTACATTAAGATTCTGATTGTATTCTTCTTCATCGATGATGTTGTCAACCACAATAATTCTTTTCTTGCCATCCCTAACGACGTGCAACTTCTTGTCTGCAGGTCTTTTATGTAGATAATTTGTTCGACCTGTTTCGCAAGTACGAATGGTTCATCGGCCTATTCAACCTTGGTTAGATCTATGGTTGTGAAACCTTCCTTGTCGACTTTGACACCAGTACGTAAATTCACCCAACGACAACGAAACAAGGGACTTTGAACTTCACGTAGTTCAACTCCCAAATCTGCTCTACGCAGCCATAGTATGTGTTCGACCCGAGTTGATCCTGACATACATCTATACGGACTCCGTTGTTTTGTACTGTGCTCTTGTCATCTTGTTTGACGGTGTAAAATGTGTACCCATTAATATCATATCCTTTCCATGTGTCAATATCCCAACACGGACCCGCGGCCAACCTCCTTATTGTTTCATTTGGCCCATCGATCGACCTTGAAATACGATTCTTGAACCATTCATTGAAACGAGAGTTATGCTATCTATTGATCCACATATCCGATCGGCCCATGTTCTCATGTTGGACCTTCACTATATGCTACTCAAAATATGGGGTAACTTCTGCCATATGTTGGAGCACAACGAAATGAGCCTAGGCATAGGCGTTTTGATCTGGCACAATTCTTTTTCTGCCTATTGTGCCAACTCCTGATAACCTTTCTTCGTGACGAGACGTTGGAACTCCGATAGGATTGGTCTCGGACATGTAATCGACGCAGAATTCAGTAACCTCCTCGGTCGTGTACCCTTCAATGATGCTCCCATCCGGTTTTGCTCTATTTCTCACGTACGACTTCAGAACTCCCATGTACCTCTCGAACGGGTAAATTTCTTTTAGAAAAACTAGCCTACATAATTTTGTTTGCTTAACAAGATGAAGAAGGAGATGAACCATGATATCGAAGAAAGACAGTTGAAAATACATCTCCAAGTGACAGAGGGTTTTAACAATATCCGCCTGCAACCCATCAAGATCTTCCGGATCTATAACCTTCTGACCGATTGCATTGAAGAAGGCACACATACGCATGATCGTGTAGCGGACTTTGAGTGGAAGAATACCTCTTATAGCAACTGGTAAGAGCTGTGTGATTAGCACGTGACAATCGTGAGACTTTTTTCCAACCAGATTGAGCTCATCCAAATTGACATACTTACTTATTCTTACTGAATAGCCTAATGGAACTTTAATATCTTTCAAGCAGGATAATATTACGATCTTCTCATCCTTCGACAAGGTGTGGCAAGCTGGAGGGAGGTACACTCATCCCGTCTCTGCATCAGTTACAAACATGAGTTCACTGTGAATATTCATCTCCTATAGATCTAGGCACGCATTCAACCCGTCCTTTATCTTTTAGGAATATTCAACAGTAGCCTAACCAAACTCCCGCACACATTCTTTTCTACACGCATGAGATCAATGCAATGATGAACCTCAGTATCTTTCCAATAAGGTAGTCGCCAAAATATGGATTTTTTCTTCCACATACTCTTGTCCTTTACCTTACTACGTCTCCTTTTCTTACCAAGCTCATTAGTTATGTCCTTGACCATATCGTGGACCTCATCTCAGCTCAAATCCTTGGGAGTAGGTTAAAGTTCTCTCTTACCTTTGAAAATTTTCTTCTTTCTTCTAAATACGTGATGTGGCGGGAGCCATCTCCTATGACCTATGTAAACCATCTTTCGAGATTTCTTCAGCCACCTACTGCGTGTATTTTGTATACGGTCAAAGCAAGCCTTCTTTACTTTGATAGTTTGTTCAGAAAGATTACCAAGTGTGGGGTAGTCATTAATGGTGCAAAACAATAGAACATGTAGCTTGAAGTTCTCCTGACCATACGTATTCCAAGTTTCCACACCTTCTTTCCAGAGAGTTTCTAGATCATCCATAACAGGCTTCAAGAACACATCAATATCATTTTCGGGTTGTTTCGGTCCTTGGATTAACAAGCACAACATAATGTATTTCCTTTTGAAGCATAATCATGGTGGTAGGTTATAGTTTGCAATAAGAATTGGCCAAGTGTTGTGAGAATTGTTCATATCTCCGAAAAGATTCATGCTATCCGTACATAAACATATTCTCATGTTTCTAGGGTCACCTACGAATTCTTGGTGTTTTCGATCGATATTCCTCCATTGAATCGAAACTACAGGATGTCTGAGCATATCATCGTTCCTTCTCTCCATGGCATGCCAACGTACTAACTCCGCTTTCTTGGGGTCGGTAAAGATTCTCTAGATAACACACAACCTTCACCGGACTACCCCGCTTTGACTTCTTTCTTTCGTCAGAACTTCTCTTTCGCTTGTATCGAGAAGCTTTGCAGACATGACAAGCCTCTAAGTCCGCATATTGCTTGTTGTACAATATGCAGTCGTTTGGACAAGCGTGAATTGTACGAACCTCTAACCCCAAAGAACACAAAATCTGCTTTGCTTCCTATGTCGTCTTGGGTAATGTGTTCTCCTCAGGAAGTATGCCTTTCAATATACCCAAAAGATCTGCGAAACTCTTATCTGTTCATCCACTACTTGGCTTCAACTTCATTAGGTCCAGGATAGCTGACAATTTGGTGTGTTTTGCCTTGCATCCATCGTATAGAGGTGTCTCTGAGTCACTGACCAACCTGGTGAATTTCATGGAATCTCTCTCGTTGTAAGCTGGGTTCTCACATCATGCAATATGTCTTGCAGCAGATCGTGATCCACATCAACCATTTCACCTCCTAGTAGAGAAGGTATAAATATGTCATGCTCATCTTCATCTTCCTGATTTTGTGCACCACTACTGCGTGCACCTGCAACATCGTCGACTGATTCTTGCTCTATATGGTTCGTCCAACATGTGTATCCCTTCATAAATCCTCGACGTATTAGATGAGCGTATACATTCACTCTGTTGTCAAGCATCTTCTCATTTCTACAATCATCATATGGACAAATAATATAATCGTTGTTTCTTCTTTTCCTATCCTCCTCCGCGACGTTTATAAAATTTGAAACGCCACTTTTATACTCTGTGCTATATCACCTAGTTCGGTACATCCACTGAATTTGATCCATTGCTGCAAAAATGAAAAATATTAAATAATAGTTTTCTACGATAAGTATATTAAATTTATAGGAATTGTTTGTTATTTTTCAAATACCTAAATAGACTTTCTAAATTTTATGTTTTTTTGAAAAAAAATCACCCCCAACACCTCCCACCAAAATAGTGAACAGTGGGATCACCATTCCTTAAACAGTTGGAATATTTATAGTGTGCAATGAATATCGTAACGGTCAACAAACAAACACCTATGATGGGTTTTACTGTTATCTTTGTTGGTCCTAAGTCCGAGCCATTCACCAATGACACCCATCGGTCTTAACATATTATCTTTGTTGGGCCTAGTTCCTTGCACATCGCCGATGAGACTCATCGGTGACGGGGTTAGGTTTAGGCCCAACAAAGGTAATCTATGTCGGGTCAAAACTTTAGCCCTTCACCGATAGGTCTTATCGGTGATGGGCTCGAAACACATGCATATGGAAATGATATGTACGAGTATATCTTTGTCGGTGTTTATTTCGGACCGTTAAAAATGATAACGGTGTGATGGTTCGCATGCTCCCGACATGGAAAAGTTGTCAGATATGAGCGGTTCTGTACTAGTGACATCTTGTTTTAGAATAGATTAGCAAATTTCCAAATCATGCATCATCATCTAGAAATATTGCTCCGGTCTTCAGCTTCTTCACCCTTTTGTTCCAAATAGTGTAATGTTCATTGGCTGATTTGTTGGTTCGTCTGATAATACAAAAAAGCAATATTGCGTGTGCGTTTGTCAACAGGGGTATCCTCGCTCTGCCCTTCCACTGTCGCACTCAGCAAAAATTTCAAGCCCACCATGGAATACCAGCTTGCACGTTCCGAAACCAGACACAAGAGATAAAAAAAAATGGTTCCACCCTGAGACCAGGCCGGAAGGAAGAAGAATTTCCTGGCTTGAATGTGCCATGCATATAATCATCTTTTAGCTGCTGCATGGGGGTTAGGTGTGGAACAATCCAAATTTAGGGATATCCGTGTGATTAATCTATAATCGTGTGGTTGAGAGAGTGAATTTTGTTGATTAGCTCTGGCTAGCTAGTTGAAATTGAAATTTCGCGAGAAATCTCATCAATTAATATTTATTGGTTGAATTCATAAATTAAAGTATATCGTAATAAGTTCTGTTGAGTTCTATCGTCGTAAATTATTGTGATTTTACAGAGGGTTTTGTGTATGTGGATTTTCTGCGTTAAATACGTATAACCATTATCAACCATCATTTCTATCTGATATAATGTAATTAATTATCAAGTTGTTTTCGCTTTGCGCGAAGCAAGGGAGTATCTCAATTACATAGGTTAATTAACTAATTACTGCCACTACTTATTGCATTCAGCTAATCACTAAATTCCACGGTCTTAACTTTGAAAGATGCTCATGATAGCCTACATTTTTGAACCCCAAACCCCATGGTTGACCCCAGGACCAACGCCACCACAGACTAGTAAACGTCTTCTTTCCATTGATCAATTCCTGCTTAATTAATCCATTACCTCCATGCCACATATCTCTCTCTCTCTCTCTTTCTCTCTTGTCTCTGTCACTGATCAGTGATCATTCCACACGCTCATGCTAGCAGCAGCGAGTGGCAGCCGTTCTGCTAGAATGTAAGCCACTCCATTCCATGGATCTCTCTACCTTATAAATGGCGCCCCGATCTTTGATGATGAGCAAACGCATGCATCAAACCCTCGCTACAACACAGAAACCCTAATCGGTGCGGGTTGGTAACCCCCACAAGCAAGCTAACGTATAATACGTTAATTACGTGCTTAATTAATTCTCGACGTAGACGGCGACGACGATGAGGGAGCTGATGCGGAGGATGAGCTTCTCTGACCGCGTGAGCGGCGGTGACGGCGGAGGCGGCGGCGGCGCTGCGGCGGCCGTGAAGCGCGGGCTGATGAGGAGGCTGAGCTTCTCCGACCGTGTCGTGGGCGACAACGGCGGCGGAGGCGGCGGGGGCGCCACGCCGCCGCGCGGGCTGCTGAGGAGGCTGAGCTTCTCGGACCGCGCGGGCGGCGGCGGCGGCGGTGGCGACGGCGTGCCGCGTGGGTGCGTGCCGGTTATGGTGGGGGCGGACGACGGTGGCGACGGCTGCGGCGGCGGCGAGCGGTTCGTGGTGCGGGTGGAGGCGCTGCGGCACCCGGCGTTCGCGGCACTGCTGGAGAAGGCGGCGCAGGAGTTCGGGTACAAGCAGGAGGGCATCCTCCGTGTCCCCTGCGACGTCCACCATTTCCAGCAAGTCCTCCACGCCGCCACCGCCACCGCCAAGAACTAATTAATCCATTATTAACCAATTTGCTGCTTGATTAACTGATGAGAATTAATTGAGCAAATTAAGCAGATGAGAGCTAGCTATCTCGATCGACTTCTCTTTGATTGAGTTTTTTATAAATTAGTTGGATCGATGTTGATTAACTATTTAGTAGCTTAGTTAGTGCTGATGAATGTCAACTCGATCGATATAGCTAGACTCGATGGATTCTCAAGTCATCTTTAATTTCTCTTTTGGTATTCATCCGAGTCTTACCTATGGTTATTAATTGTGCTGATTGCAATCGTTCTGATCGATCCTGTCAGCAGAAATGTTCACTGGAATAGTAATTCATGAATTATTCAGCATGCATTTCTATTCTATTGATTTTGCTGTCATTAATGGATTTTCGTACGTACAATGAGTATGGATAAATTGAGGGTAAAAATAAATATGCAAAAAGAAAGTTTTTTTTTGAAGAAAGTGTGAAAAGAAAGTTAAAAACAACATTCTTTTCCTATCCCGCTGCATTGTGTTATTGCATTTTGAAAATAAATATGTGCACGAAGAGCAAGCCAGTTAAAGTTTGGGATATATTTTGAATAGCAAAGGCTTATAGTTTTTTTTTTTAATTCAGTTCCACATCAAACTTTGGTATAGGATATATCAGTGTCATCCACAACAAACAACGCGAAAAAAATACAATACATGAAGTAATATGAAAAACTATAGAAAAATAACTAGAAATTCGACAGCGCCCACCAAAAAAATGTGAATATATTCCAGTGAAACATTTAATTATCATGTACCCTTTGATCATAAGTGTTTGAATTTTTAAGACAAGATTCAATTAAAATTTTAAAATCATCACCATTAATTTTATATCGGAATACGATTATATGAAATCTAGTAAGTTTATAGTTTTTTTAGATCAACTAAGCATTTTACAAATTATTGGGTCGGATTTAAAAAACCAGGTTGAATCTTGTCTTAATAATAAAATACTTGTGACTGAAGAAACTACAATATAAAAAAGTTTATAGCAAGTGCAAATGCATGGGTTAAGATATTAATTACCATATGCAAGTTTTTGATTAAAAACACTAAACAATATTAAGTAAATTAAGGGCTTCTTCTGTGGGGGGGAAAAAATACTGACTACTCTCTCCATCTGACGGAATTGGTGTTCGGCTGCACGTTGCAGCGGCTGTAAACACAGCCATCAGAACTATTGCACTATACAAAATATTACACGAGGCGGCTGCGCCGCAGCTGCACTAAGCTAGTGCAGTGAAAAGGCCCAAAGAATACAACCTGATTCAAAATTTGTTCATGATTCAGCATTATTGACGTTGAGGCTGCCAACCAAAGTGAGGAGTTCTTGATTCAGGACTGAATCAATCAGCATGCATGACGCGTTCTCTCTTACAACTCACCATCTCCATGCACATCTATTGATCAGGGAAGCATATATATGCAGCCAACCACAAGGTGCCAATGCATTCTTGCATGTATAGTTCTGAATAATCAGCTGGGCGTTCCGTGTTCTGCACAAGTTGTCTGATGTATGACCGAAATGCCTGACCTTTAATTGACAATGTTTGTTCACGCTATTGTTTGTTTTTTGTCAGACACAAACAAGTTAATCGGTGTTTGACCACTACTACGTATAAGTACTGCAGTAGTTTATATATCCATGGATCTATGCATGCTAGTCAGCACGTACGCCAACCATGCAATGTGTGTGAACATATTTTATCCTGATTGCCATTATATACGTCTCGCATCGATATTTATTTAATATATGACGTGGACATTATTGGCGTAATATGGTCGATTGAAATTATATATTTTGATAATATGTACGTGAATTATATATCATGAAAAGAAATCTAAACCATAAATCTAAGGTGTTAAACTACGTAAATTTTTAGAATTCGGGATCGAGGTTAGAAAAAATATCTGCCTAACTAAGATGAAGTTAAAATGAGAAAGTAATTTGAAACCGAGGAAGCAACGTACTGCTGCAACAATGGTCAGCATGGACGACCAAGACTCCGCTCTCGTGTACGACGTACGTCCGCGGCCGGAGCGTGAGACGCACGGTCGATGGACCGACCGACCGACCGACCGACCTGTGCCATATACTCCAGAGAGAGAAGAATTGAATCAATCGAGTAGCTACATGAGAGCACGTTTCCAATTGACCAGATGTACTGTTGGCTCTTGGAAATTAACCAGGGCGATGTGCATGATCAAAGTCTATCTATTTACTCCAGCGAAAGCGACGATCGAGACGGCAGAAAGCTGAAATTAATTAGCTATACGTACAGTGCATTTATCGATCGGCCAAGAATTCTCGAGCTTGATTGCAACTTTAACAGGTTTTGAACCTTCAGCCTTAGACAACTAGCTTCGCCTGGCCCGGAGATGACGACGACGACGACGAAGACGAAGATGGAGAAAAGAGGCCAAGTTAGAACAACCAGCTGCTAGATGAAGAAGGATCATGGATGGTCCTTTTCTCCTTTTGCCGCAGGTATGGCATATATATGTCCTTGAGACTTTGAATTCAATCAGATTGGTGATTCAAATTGGTACCTGAGAACTGAGAAGACAAGAACGGGTTTTATCTTGTGCAAGAATTTGATTTTTCCGTTTTGACAGCAATATATTGGCACGAACAAAAGCTGGGCCTGGGAGTTTGGCTGGGCTAAGGCTTAGGCATCGGACACTAGTTCGGCCGAGAAGTGGCCAAGGTTTAGCCGGATTTGGGAGGAGGACTACTTGAGCCTACAAGAGATTTTTTGGGCTTTCAGTTTCATGGGCCGCATGGTAGCATTACATTCGAATGAGTATTTTGTTGGTAGGGTTTATGAATTGTCATTTCGTTTATCTACCCTACAGTTTAACAAATTGTTTTACTCATTTATCGTGTGATATATCCAACGATTCAAATTGATCTGATAAGTTACATCTGATGACACCTCGTGCCTCCCTCCCAGATCCGCCTCTCCCGCACCTTCCTCTCACCCTACCCCAGTATTGCCGCGATCTCCTCCCCAACCCCTAGCGCGACGCGATCTCCGCCAAACCCCCCGCAAGGCTGCAACCCCGTCCCCTCGCATCGCGTTCCATCTCTCGCCAAATCGCTATCGCTTCGCCCTCACCATCGCGTCACATCGCCCGATTCGACGCCGCCGAGATCGCCATTGCCTGAAGTTTGCAACTCCCGCCGGACCATATCGCTGGTTTGATGCCGCCGATATCGACTTCTCCCTTGTCCGCGCCGCCACCAACCGTCGAGGACACTACCAGGGATGCCTCGCCAATCTCCTCCGCGGCCGCTGCCGACCGTTGCCAACTCCCGCATCGTTGATTCTACAGTGCACCACCTCGTCGAGGACTACCAAAGCCAGTGACACCAGACTCACCAATCTCCTCACCGAGCGCTACCGACTATCATCGCCTCCGCGCCACTACTGATCGGCGCCACCAAAGCCAGCGTCGCCCGCCTGACCACATCATCACCGTCACCTTGCTAGACATTTCTTCTCCAGGTTGGGATAATTGTATTGTTGATTCTATTTGTGCTATTCATTGAAAATGTTCAGCCTGATTTTTATGTCAACCGGTTGCTAATTTTCCATTCACATTTTACAAGTTTTGTCATAATACTCTCTGAATCATGCTGCAAATAGAAGTTCGTCTCTGAACCATGTATATCAGTTATTAATTCTATGGCACCAGAGAATTACATGGCTTCATAACATCTGAAGGCTACAGGTATTATTCTTTTTTATGGAGTGATCAAGCATAACCAGGGGATATGCTGCAAAATAGATCTCCTCTCCCTAGAGGACTTTTATATGGAGTGATCTATCAGACCAATTTAGTTTTGACTTGAGGCTATCCGATTCATGCTCTGCATTTTGTTTTGTATATTACTACCCTTAATGCCTTTTTATCATGATGACTTTCGGTTGAGCTTAATTACTAACAAACTATGTTATCCTTTATATATCCTTTATATATCCATGTGCATAACAACTGATGTCAAGGGTTTATGATTTTTTCTTTTGTGGGGAAAGGGCTTATGAATTGCTGCAGCTAGGTGATTGATCAATAGTAAAATGCTCAATCTTGTAGGGTAGGGCAGGATGGGGAGAACCATCCTTCAATAGAACCATTGTGCCGCTGGCGACCCCTAACTCCGACCATGACTCGTGACGCCACCGACACCCCGCCATCGCGCCGACATCTATCCTCGCCTCCAGATCGACACCTCTGGCGCCATCACCCATCTCCGTGCCGGAGAGCACAAAGGTACATAAACCTCCTCCCCCTTCTCTTTCTCCCCCATCCTTACTATGTCTCCTCTCGTTTCATCATGTGGTTCTTAATAAGTTAATATATTCCAGAATCAACCAAAATGTAACAGCCAAAACAATCATTTTGGTATTATTATTTGTGTCATGTTCTGGTGAATATGATGATGTTTTCTGTATTAATTGCACCATACAATTGACCAGCGAAGGGCATCCTTATTCCTCTCAATATTTCTGAATTTGGCTATATCATTTCTGGGTTGTCCTGAGCCGCTCCCTTTGAAATCTCCATACCATGCGCCTCCCCTCTCTTTCCATCAGTCCCTGCCGATGATCTGACTCCAACGAAGTGATGCCATCCACCGCGATCTTTCGCCAACGCTGCGCCACGTTCAGCCTCCGCAGACGATCGTCGGGAAGGCCTCGCCGCCCTCCACCCTGATCAAGTGCTCGATCTGCCTCGACATGGTGGTCTACAACAATGCTACGGGGCGGTCATGAGTTCCACCTCAGTGAGCACCTTTCTAGCCCTCCTTGCAATTTTCATTGAATCAACGTGACAATGCTCGATAATTAGGGAGCGGCTGCGTTATACAGGATCACAATAACAGAACCTATGAATCATCCTAATATATTAAATTAAATGGCTATTATACATCTGTTCAAAAGTGACTGAAATATAGATAAAATAGTGAAAGAAAAATGAATATATACTTGATGTTTAATTTTCCTCCCTCCCACTTATATACTTGTTGTTTAATGTTTACAATTTTTAACTAAAAGCACAAAAGTTTACAATTTTATGGCAGCTGGCCATGCTAGGAGACCTTGCATTGTATATAGGTGAGGTATAGCATTATGTTCTATATTGATGCCAACTATAGGATAAGGGATATTTTACGTTCCTCTGATTCAGTTCATGGTGAAAAGTTTTTATATGACAAGTTTACACCGACCAGAGTAGATGCTATTATAGAGAAATTGTGTGTATTTTGGTGGTATTTCAAACGAATAATGTGTTTTTTCAGCTCTTTGATTTAAGAGGTGTACAAGAGTTTTTATATGGACCACAATTCAGAGGTTTGCCTTTCGGTCCTATTAATTGTTTTTTTCTTGTATTACTGATACATTGGGAACATAGCACTTCCCAGTGCAACATCATATCTGCTATTGTTCATAAACTAATTTTGTGAGGCAAATCATGCACATAATTATAGAGATCCATTCTCTTTGTCTTTGACAAATTGCTTTTGTGAAATCAAGAGAAGGGTTTGTCAATATTGCTATGCAGTTTTTCTGCCCTTTACTTCCTATTTTCTGTTCCAGACAGGTAGCAACATTATTTTCGTGAAATGATTCTTGTTTATTCAACAGAAATTGCAAGATGAGATAATCTCTAAACTTTGTCTTGTCAGTTTTCCATGCAACCTGGTGAAATGATTCTTTCTCAATTTGCTATTTTATTGTGCATGGAGTTTGTAAGGTTTTCTATGTTCCTACAATATACATACGCTCACTTTTCCCTCTTTCATTGCATAAATCCATTATGGCTTTAGAAAAACATGGTCCAGTCAATCCATGCTTTGTACAACCATCATTATTGTAGCTAGCTTATGAATTGGATGCAAAATTCTGCTTACATCCAATTTTTGCGGCTTATGAATTGCGGGTTTTCTAAACAAAACCCTTGATCTGATGGCAAACTCATAATCAAAATAAAGCTTAGATGATTTGATATTTGATTTTGTGTAATTTGTTCATGAATCTTTGAAATCAAACATAACATGTTGCTTCTCAATTTTAAGAGAGCACTGAAGGTCTTTATTTATAACTGTACTTAGTCAGTTCAGATGCCAAGTGCAAGCAAATATGTTTCATCAAACGTTTATCAAACATTTGAATACTTTCTCTGATTTTTTCCTTCCCGTTGACTTTTACCGCATGAGTTATGGTAATAGAGTTTTTAAGAATATTGTCGGTCCCTTTCTTATCTGATGATATGTGAGGATGAAGAAAATTCCTTTCTATAGCAATGGTTGATGACCAGTGATTAGGATCAAACTATTCCAGAACCCATTTTGCAACTAAGTTTAGTACAAATCACAAAATTAAAGCAAGAGGTTTTTATCTGTTTTGGAATATGTTGTTTCCATTGCAGCATCAACCTACACTACCATAGTAGTAGTCTGATTGTTCAATATCGCAAAAAATGTTATTGTATCTGATTTAAAATTCTGAGCAAATGATGAATTGGTTTTAAGGAAATTCTAGATGATACCTTGTGCAGGTTTCTATGGCTAATTTAGAATTGGTCGTATGGTGCTAAATTAGTACTGCTAATAGCTAGGGCAGTTGATAAATTTTCGAAAGAAATTGTGTTGCTTTAGAACAATTTTGGCTAATTTTGGTGCATAATAGATGAACGCGATATTCACAGGATAATAGAAATTTTGTACAGAGCAAGAGCAAAGTACCATTTTTATGTGTAGATTTCTCTCTTCCCTGGGCAGTTTTTGTCGATGCTTCCTGCCATTTATGAGAAAAATTGTCCTTTAAACTCCTAACATGTGTGATTAGGTATCCTTCCTGATTTCCTCTATCACTCTTTTTGAAACCGAGATATTCATAAATAGACTATTCGGTTATTCCATTATTTTCACCTTGAGTGCTCTGTAGTTTATCTTTAATATGTACGGTAAAAGCCAATGTACACAGTGATTTCAGCTAATAAATAAAAAATAAAAAAGATATAACAACAACTGTGTCTTTTCAGTTTTTTCTTCCTGTTCCGTCTTCCGCTAAGCAACTTGCAATTTGACTGCTTACCTACTAGCACGTAATATGTATAATTGAAAATTACTTCGCCCGTTCCTTACGTGAAATACCTACTTTGTAATTTATCTTAAATATATTACGGCCTAATTCGAATTAAAGCTCCGATAAACGGATTATTTTTACTAACACACAATTTTAGTCATTTACTAACAAAAATATTATGGATCAGCGTTAGCACGGGTATATTACTAATAGCAAAGTGTTCAAATTATAAATACACTAGTATTCAGAATCAACTTTGTATCAATTCATCTATGGTTTTTTCGAAATTCATAGTTCACTTTTCCCCACGCTTCAAATCATGTCCTTTTAATTGAGGGCAGCTACTACACGGGATTCCGCTACAATATGGAAGTCACGGGATAATTAAAATACACGACAGATTTAATACGTCCCTTTTTCGACTGAGAGACACGTTGTTCACGTGATTCCCCCCACCCGCTGCCTCTGCGCAGAAACCTCGCCGGAGGCGCCTTCCCAGCCAGGAGCCTGCTCGGTATAGCACGCGGAGGCACGCGATACCTCACCGGCGGCACGGAGCGCCGCCGCCACAACTACTCCGAGCAGGATTGCGCCTTCCCTGACCTAGACCATGCTCGGTATCACGGTGTAGGCAACGATGTAGGTCGTGACAGCAATAGGAAGGAATGAGGGCTAAGCTGAGGGGAAGGGAGAAGAGGAGAGGAGGCGCTGGTGCTTGATAATTGATACCTCGTATGTACCAGCCCTGGTACCTAGGGTACCAAGTCTGATACTGAAAGGACCTTGATGTCGCCTAGAGGGGAGGTGAATAGGTGTTCCTAAAAATTATCACAACTTCATAGCATATTAGAATGATGAGAACTTTCGGTTCAAATCGGAACTTCCGGTATAGGATTGGAAGTTCCGATCTCAACCAAAAAGTTCAGCGGATAACGGAATAAAACACTAGCTATGAACTTGTAGTTTGAATAAACAAAATGTATATGAATCAAAAGGTGACAAACAAGGTATCTAAGCAAGATATAATGTCACCAACTATATCAAGTAAGCATATAAGTAGATCGGGTTAAAACAAACTCAAGCACAATATGAGAGATGGCAAGAACGAGCAAACCAAGAGAGGAGATACGTTGATTTGTTCCCGAAGTTCAGATCCACGAATCCTACGTCTCCGTTGAGGAGCCACAAAGGCTGGGTCTATTTCAACCATTTCCTCACGAGGTTGCACAAATGCACTCCTCGGTTTCACTCTTGATTTCTTCCCTTGCGGAGGCGAAATCGAAGCCTTCACAAACTTTCCGTGGCACACCACAACCTTGGGTGCTCACCAGCGACACCTAGCCGTCTAGGAGACCTTAGTCCCCAAAAGTAACAAACACAAACGAAGATTTGCTTGCTATGAACTTGAGTGCTCAAAGTATGGAGTGAAACTCACTAGCTCTCAACTTCTCAATCTCTCAATCCAACTCTCTTTCCTTCTCAAATCCCTCTCACAAAGAGGCACCACAAAGGTAGGGGAATGAGGGAGGCTATTTGGGTTTGGATGTGTCTAATAATGCCCAAGAACAGCAGCCACTCAAAGGAGGGGTGGAGGAGTTTATATACCCGAATCTCTAAAAACTAGCCGTTGGAGGCCAAGACTGCGATTTGTGGAATTTCCGAAATGCATTTTCGGATAAGTCCGAAAATCCACAGAGAGCAATCTCAGCTTCGCAGCCATTTTCGGAATTTCCGAAAATTTTTCGGACTTTCCGAAATATTTTCGGATTTTCCGAGAATTTTTCGGAATTTCCGAAAATCACAGAGTAAAACGACCATAACTTTTTGCTCGGGGGTCCGTTTTTTATAATCTTGGACTCTATGGAAAGCTCACTCAGAAGGCTATCCAACTCAACCAAAATCAAGGATTAAAACCACTCAAAGGATAGATTAAAGCTTGGATTTCTCTCAAGGTAGCACTACGACGGGTCACTTTGAGCACCGAGATATACACAAACATATTGACGTTGCATCCCTCTTAATAGTACGGCATTCCTATACTCAAAAGTAAATAGGAAGAGAATTATACCAATAGGAATGCCTTGTTTCCATCTTTCTTTCTTTGTCTTTAAGGGACGCCAACATCAAAACCGTTTCACCATATATTCTTCAAATGATTGATGCGGTTACTTGTAGCTTCAAATGGTCTCGCATGGTCCATCATGACAAAACCGTCACTCGCCCTTCACCATCGGATTTGGTTCTTCGATGCCAAGCCCCTTGCTTGCCCTTCACCGCCGCATGGTCCATCGCGACCGAGCATCGTTTGCCCTTCACCGTCTTGCCATAGTAGCCACTTCGTATCTCACATCTTCAATATCTCCACTTTGTCATCCTTGGTTTCTTTAGGTGTAATGATATCACTTGAGTATCAACACCTTTGCAATCTTTGGGACCTATTTCTCTCATTCAACTCAATGAAATTATTAGTCCCAATGATCCGGTTGTCAACCTCCACATATTGACCAATCGATCGCATATATAAAATGATATGAATAAGTGATGAGTATTAATCAACACCACAAGTGTCCTATACTCAAATATATGCTCAAATGTAAAGATCTCAATTAAATGAAAGTGAATAACTTGGATCAAGTACATGCATAACTAAGGTATAGGATTTGCTCCCCCTAAATGTATGCATACAAAATATTTTGTGCGAATCAAAAGTATGCATAACTAGAGATAAAACATTGGGAGCTTACCTTATACAAGAATAGATGGTATTGATCATATGTAGTCATTAAGATAGAAACATGCCTTCATCATCTCCATGTTCTCAATGTGAAGAGACTAAACAAGATATGACTCAAACAAAACATTAGTCTCAAATACATATGTCAATCACATGAAAACATTATATATGAATATATCAATATGTGCATGGAGAGAAAGAGTGATACATATTGCTTGATCTCCATGTATTTCATCCTTGTGATTTAGGTCCACCATCAATAAACGTTTCTATCTCAACTCATATGAAGTCCGGGAACCACCTCTCACAAATTTCACTTTCATATTCACATGAGACTAGGCAAAGAAATGCTTATAAAAACATTAGTCTCATATAATTGGATTTGTCATTAATCACCAAAACTAAAATAATGGCACTTAAACTTTCAGATACCTATTGGTATAGGTATCATTCATGATACCACAGGTACTAGCCCAGATACCTGCAGGTACCAGGTCTGATACCACAAGTACGAGGCATGGTACATGTGAGTACAGATCTGATACTTGGGTATCAGCTGTGTTACCACAAGTACAGACATGGTACCTTCGATACTGGCTGCAAATGATACATCGTACGACTTACCTGCACACACTCCACTACCAAATGGAAGCTCCAGATCCAGAACCTTCATCGGTCGCGCCCTCCATCACCATTGACAACGCGCCTCAAAGGAGGAGTCCGAGGAACCCATGTCAGTCAACGTCCTTCCCGGTGATCTCCCTTCTTCTTGGTTGCCCCCTTCTGTCATGGAAGCTAGATCCATTGGGTGCCATCATGCCTCGAAAGCATGAGACGAAGTACCAGGAGGACACGAGCCTGGTGCAGCCCACCGTCCTTTGTCACCGACGTGCACTTGAGCCGTATTTAGCCGCATCCAACAGCGAGGAGAGCCTAAGGCCTCTAGGTATCTGTTTTCGGGGGCTTGCTCCACCGCCGCCATGCCTGCAGAAAGAAGCTCTCTGCGGAGAGGAAGAGAGGAGGGGAGAGGAAAAGGAGGGGCGAAGAAGGAGAGGTGGAAGAGGAGGATGAAGATTTGGGTGGAGTAAGAGACGTGAGGTGAACAAATAAGATTAAAATATTATCCACTTATTCCGTCCCCACGAGATACTGCAGAGTTTTTATGTTTTTATTTCGTCTCCTCTTCTAGATCACCCAATCTCCCTATCTCTCTCTCTCGTGGTGGGGCCCACATGTCCGATGTGTAAAACCCTAAACCTCCGCGACCCAATCCAAACTCCATCCTCTCCTCTCTTCTTCTTCCCCAAGCCCCTCCCCGCTCGCCTCCTCTGCTCCGCGTCGCCGCGCCCCGCATGCCCTGCGCGCCGAAACCCTAGACCTCGTGATGCCACCGCGCCCCTCCCTCCAGTCGCTCCTCCTCATGGCCGCCTCCACCACCGCCGCCGGCGGCGGGGACTCTGGCTTCCTCTTCGCCGCGCGCCGCCGCCTCCCCGCTGCCGTCGCCGCGGGGGGCCACCGTATCCGGCTGCTCCACGCCTTCTCCGCCGCGAGCCGCCGCCGCCTACCTGGGGGGAGGCATGAGGTGGCCTGCTGCGTCAGGACTGCCCCCGTGCCGCGGCCCGCCGGCCCCGTCGCCGTTCGCTCCAGGAGTGGTACGGTATACTCGCTTCGAGCTCCGTGCAGGCGCGATGCTGTTTCGCGGTGTTGAGACCAATCGTTTTGGGAATACGCTTCAAATTGGCGTATCTCTGATTTAAGTTCGTATCTCGTTACTAGTATACTTTTAGTTTTAGCTCCCAAATGCTATGTTCTTAACTTCTTATAGCCAGGAACTCCGTAGGACTTCAATCAATCATACCGGGATAAAAAAAATTGATTTCAAGGGCGGTTTAGCGATTTGTGACAGTTTGAGTGAACTATTCGTCCAAGGCATTATGTATGCCTTGTTTTCGCAGTTTTGGTGCTCAGTTGTTCTTCTTAGGCTGTGTACATGTCATAGTTTGAGCATTTGCAAGTGATTTATAACGATTGGATGTGGTACCGGTGATACTTTCCATTGATGCCGTGTCTCTTTGGATAACAGCTCATTCAATGGAGGACTACAAAAAGAGTTGCGAGCAGCGACTAGGGCAGTTAATTGAGAGATTGAAGAAAGAAGGAATAAGTCCAAAGCAATGGAAACTTGGTACTTATCAACGGATGATGTGCCCAATGGTATCCTATGTTGCTTATTTAATGATTCTAGTTATTGTTCATGTTTCCCCTTTTTTATTTTTCATCAAGTGTCTAGCTAGATAATAAGCAGCAAAAGTTTTGTGGTTTAAGACATCAAGGGTAATAAGAAACTCTATTGTGGCCTCAAATCCATTGTTTTCTACTAGTATCTGATTTGATTAGCTTACTCCTGTATCATAAAGTAAAATCGTTTTGGTGACTGGTTCATAAAACCCACTAGTTTCTATATAGCATGCTCACCTGCGTATGATCCTTTTGGTGATCCATTTACTTTACATGCTGAGCTATCAGACAACAATGATGAGTATTACTTTCCATATGTTCACTAGTGCAATGGGGGATCTACTGAGGAGCTGAGCCTCAGTGTTTTTATCCGAATGGATGGGTGAGATTTTATATTTACCCTTCTTCAACTTGTACTTCTTCAGATGTAGGAGGACCTGTCTGTCATCTGATGTTTGTCCTATTTTTGTTCTTCAGGAAAAATGCAACATGGACTTGTTTTAGAGCTAATTGTGGTTGGAATGGTGTTGTCCAGGTGCCTTTAACAAATAAATATAGGAAAAAATAAAGTTAATAAACTGTCCTGATATCACTATTGTTCTCTCTGCAGCCTGATAGAGTTTCCAATCTATCACAAGCAAAAAACCATACAGAATGTGAAATGGACCAGGATAGTGAAGCTAATCTGGCAGTCAATAAGGTTTACAGAAAAATTTGTGAGGAGGACCTCCATCTTGAGCCACTTTGCGATGAGGTAAGAAATTATTTTTTGGCTGGAATATTACCAATTACTCTACAAATCTCATCAAAAGTTTCTTGTTGTCTTTTTTCTTTTCCCATTTTTCTTTGATGAATCCTAATAGAAGTTTTTGCACATGGGTGCTCTACAAAACGATCACATTTTGGCAGCTTGTAACATACTTCTCAGAGAGAATGATATCGCCAGAAACACTTAGGAGAAACAGCGTAATGCAGCGTAACTGGAGTAATAATAAGGTATACATGGATGCATTTCCGTACATCTGCTTGGATACAACATCTGTGTGTTAGCATTGTAAGTACATTTTGTTTGCAGATAGTTATTGCTTTCACCTATAGGCGTGATGGGGTCCTCGTTGGCTGCAAATACAGGGAAGTCTCTAAGAAATTTTCACAGGTTTGTGGTACTATTCGTTTTTAGAGTGTATGAGCTTATGATATATTTCTCGTTCTTATTTTTGCACTTATATACCAGGAAGCAAACACAGAGAAAATTTTATATGGTCTGGACGATATAAAGCGAGCACGAGATATTATCATTGTATGTTCAAAATCTTTTACTTGATATTCTTTTTCAACATTGCTACTGAAAATTCGTGCCAATGTTTTCATATTCCCAGATTTTTAGTTGTTTGTTCTCCTTACTGACATGGCAGGTTGAGGGTGAAATTGATAAGCTCTCCATGGAAGAAGCTGGCTACCGTAATTGTGTCAGTGTACCAGATGGCGCACCACCGAAAGTATCCAGCAAGCTCCCAGATAAAGAGCAGGTTAGCGCTACTTTCTGCTGTTGCCAAAGTTTTTGTCCCTCAAGATTCATGACAACTTATGTCTTCTTGCCACTATTATATTCTTCAGTTTGAGTATTGATCTCTGGTACAGTTTTAGCTAATCTGTGACCTAATAGTTGCTTATGTTCCCTGTAAAGCTAGGATAAGAAGTACCAATATCTGTGGAATTGCAAAGAATATCTTGACCCGGTGGGCATTTTCTTATCTCAGAATACTTTGTTTATAGAACTGTATAGCTGTGATACACAGGTATTATTTTAATTCATTTATTTGCCATGTCAACAGGCATCTAGGATAATACTGGCAACAGATGCTGATCCTCCAGGGCAGGCTCTGGCTGAGGAACTTGCTCGTCGTCTTGGTAAAGAAAGGTTTGTGTATCAGTGTGTTGCTATCATAACTTCGTGATGAATAAGAATGATTATAAAAGCCCTCATGTATTGTATTTAACTTGATGCAATCAGATGCTGGAGGGTCAATTGGCCAAAGAAGAATGAGAAAGAAATTTGCAAAGACGCAAATGAGGTTTGTCATGGCATGCATGGGTTCCTCTGACTTGCACATTATATTCTTACCACTAAAGTTGGACTGATTTACTCATTGTAGTTGCAACTTGATTAAACAGTAAACATGTTGTTCCTTTTGTTTGTGTATATGTTATCCTTAACGGCTGTTCCTGGCTGATGTATTTGACATATGAGGCTTGTGTGGCAGTTAATCAACATGAGTTGGCTACCTCTGGTGTAAATAATAGTTGTGAATTTAGCTAAATCAATCTTCAAGTTAAAGCTGTTGATATGTGTGTGATACTGAACTTACATATATATATATTATTTTTAATTGAATTGATTGAGGATATCAACTGCTTAGTGCGTACCAAATTATCATATTGATCTGTAACTTCACAGGAAGTTAGTTTATATATTATGATAAATATGCAGTCAAACTCCTTGTCCTTTTAGGTCTTGTATTTCATGCAGAAAGGTATACTAGAAGTTACAGGCAGTCTGGGCCTGCAAGGTAGTGTGTAAGACTTCAAGCATGAGGAAATAGTCTATTTCTAATATGGTCTCCAAGATGAGTTTTTATTCAACTTCAGAATTTTTATTGAGGCATAAGCTTCCTAACCCTAAATTTTGGTATTAGTATTAGTAGTGCTCCCTATAAGCTTAAGCCTGTCCATATATCTGTGCAGATATTCTTATTAAAAATCTATAAGGTTTTTATGTCAAGAAAAAAAATCTATAATGATTTTTGTGTGCTTTGCATCTACATTCTGATGGACCATCTGAAACATATGATCATGTATGAATTAAGTTGTTACTGCCATTGGCTCCATATTGTTGAAATGGGAATATGAGATCACATCATTTTGCAAGTTAGAGTTTGAGAAATTCTGACACTGAACCTTGTAACGCCCTTTTCTACTACAGGTACTGATGTTTTTAGGACCACAAGCATTGAGAAAGGTTATAGAAGATGCAGAACTGTATCCCATAAGAGGTCTTTTCTCCTTCAAAGATTTCTTCCCTGAGATTGATAATTATTATCTTGGAATTCGTGGGGATGAGCTTGGTGTTCCTACTGGATGGAAATCTATGGATGAGCTTTACAAGGTATTTCTTAGTTGCATTCTGTTATGCCCATACTTATTGCTGTATGTTGGACCTGAAATCAGTTGGCTTGCCTTTTTTTTGTATTTGCTTGTTTTCTTTTGCTATATTTATTTGTTGGAGCTAGCCATCTTGTTTGCATCACTCTGTTTTCAATGGCATCACGTTTTAACATTTTTTATTTTGGGCATAGAATCTAAACAATCATTGCTCACTGTTTTTACCCCATGAATCTGCATGCATTTCCAATATAGGCATGCAGAAATTATTTGCTGACTTGACTAAGAACAACTCAGAGAAGTCCCTTGAGTGTAACTATCACCTAAATCTGATTGTGAATTTGTGACTTGAATCTAGATGATCTACACTTGCTAGAAGCATGGAAAATTATGCTGTCAAACCTTTTTTTATCATTTTTCCATCATAAACAATTCATCATGGTTCTGTTGTTTTCTGATTCAGGTTGTTCCTGGGGAGTTGACTGTAGTAACAGGAGTGCCGAATTCTGGTAAAAGTGAGTGGATTGATGCTTTACTGTGCAATATAAATGACCAGGTTGGGTGGAAATTCGTTCTGTGCTCAATGGAAAACAAGGCAAGCAATTACTGATGATACTAAGTTAACTATTAATGTCATTGGGGACCTTCAAATAATGGTTATTTTGGAATTTAGGTCAGGGAGCATGCTAGGAAGCTCTTAGAGAAGCGCATTAAGAAACCATTCTTTGATGCTAGGTAAGTAATATATTTGTGTTTAATCTCATGATAATCCCTGTCTTTTGACCATTTTGAGAAGCACATTAAGCAAAAACCTCTGTTATTGCGCCTGGCAAGTTCAATGTGAAATCCTCTTGGGATAAATGGTTTTATATGAATTATATGTGCCGAAAAGTTGGACTTAAGTTGGCTGTTCGCAGTATTTGTTTTGAAGGTTATGTTATGTGTAATTGGTTTAGCAATCCTTGTTTTGTTTAATACAGATATGGGGGCTCTGCAGAAAGAATGAGTCTAGACGAATTTGAAGAAGGCAAGCAATGGCTGAATGAAACATTCCATCTGATCCGGTATGTTTTATTTCTTTTGATAACATAATTGTCACAATGTCTTGTAGAGCTGTACAAAAATGGGTTAGCCAATTTCACCAAAGTCAGCTTTAGTTCATTTTTTTTTTTCTGGGGTGTTCAGCTTCTCCAAGTA
Organism: Oryza punctata; assembly: GCA_000573905.2. Lineage (NCBI taxonomy): Eukaryota > Viridiplantae > Streptophyta > Magnoliopsida > Poales > Poaceae > Oryza > Oryza punctata. The sequence continues at coordinate 34,715,729 of CM002493.2, forward strand.
TATCTGTATACTCCACATTTGCTGGTTGGGTGCAAACCATTTTCCTTTTCCATTCAACCCTAGTCTTATGTTACTGTCTTATTGGAGTAATATGCTGGAGTGCAATAAGATCTCCTGGATTTTCTTGGATAATATGCCTCTCCTAATGATGATTTGTATACACAGATTTACATTCTTGTTTGTGACACTGAATCTGCTTAATTAATCAGGTGTGAAGATGATTGCCTTCCATCTGTTAATTGGGTTCTCGAGCTTGCTAAAGCTGCAGTTCTAAGATATGGAGTGCGTGGTCTTGTGATCGATCCCTACAATGAACTTGATCACCAACGCCCCTCAAATCAGTAAGCATCGCCTAAGCCTCTTTTTAAGATTGAATTTGTCATTAGTCATCAACATGGTGTTATCATAGATAGTCTTAGGCTGTGGTCGAACCGGCCGGTTTGGAACACCTCTCTACCACAGAAAACGGAGTGACTCATTAGTACCTGATTAATTAGGTGTTATCTAAAAACTTGAAAAATGGATTAATATGATTTTTAAAGCAACTTTCCTCGGAACTCCTTTTTCCCAGCTTCTACTCCCTCGTTTTTCATGCACACGCTTTCTGAACTGCTAAATTGTGTGTTTTTTGCAAAAAAAAATTCTATTGGAAAGTTGCTTTTTAAAAAATCATATTAATTCTTTTTTTCATTTTTTTTAGCTAATACTTAATTAATCATGCACCAATTTGCTGCTCCATTTAGCGTGCCAGGGGTGAATATGGTTCCCAACCATCACCACCGAACACAGCCCTAGCCTTCAACTATACTCGGCTCTCAAGCACTTAATTTCATGTTTGCTTTTCCTCACTCTATTGTGCCATTGACAGAACTGAAACAGAATATGTCAGTCAGATGCTTACCAAGATTAAGCGATTTGCTCAACACCATTCTTGTCATGTTTGGTTTGTTGCCCACCCTAGACAGGTAAGCAGATTGAACATAGTTGCATATTAATCTTTGTAACATTATTGAATGCACAATTAGCCTTACATGCTGTTACTGCTTTGGTAGCTTCATAACTGGAATGGTGGTCCTCCTAATATGTATGACATCAGTGGAAGCGCACATTTCATAAACAAATGTGATAATGGAATTGTCGTCCATCGAAACAGGGATCCAAACAGTGGCCCTCTTGATGTTGTGCAGGTTACATTTGCCCTCTTTTTTACCTTATATAAGTTATATTCTTATATGCTTCAATTTAGGGCCTCGCCTAACTCTTGTGTGTTCTTTTATATTATGTTGGGGTTGGATTGGGTTATCACAGGTTTGTGTGAGGAAGGTGCGCAACAAAGTGATTGGACAAATAGGAGATGCTTTCTTGTCATATGAGCGGTATGCCTATTTATGGAGCATGCTTTTAGAACCATTCCATGTCAGCTTTGTCTACTTTTGTATGTATCACTGTAATATAAGTACTAAATCTAGTTCGTATTTACCAAGTCTTCAAACTGCTTGCCTGACTAAATCACCAAATCGATCATTTTGCCCCCACAGGGTTAGTGGTGAGTTCAGGGACGCTGATAAAGATACTGCAGCGAAGGCTGCTGTTGCTGCCGCTAATGCAGCAAAAGCCCCACAGAGGAAAGGATAGATCCGCTGATTTGATTACTCACTCGCTGACCAATCGCACAAGGTGGAGGGGATATTGTTCTTGATGCTTCACACTACTGGAGACTGCGGCTAACTTCATATGCTGGAGCTGACTGGTCGGTATTTTTTTGCGACAAGACCCTTTGGAGGTCACCTGTCTGCTGCGGAATTTGGTGGGAAGATGGCTAACCTTGTTCACATGGCCTACAAGACATTATTTGGGTGATGTATATCAAAGCATCAATTGTAGTTAATTTTACACCAAGGTGCTATGAACATATTGGTGGATTCTATCAGTAGGGAAACTTCTTCAGATTATTATTATGTACTCCTATGCCCATCCAAAACTTGTAGTTGCTGGAAGAGCGTTTATTAATCCATCAGATGTATTTATTCCAGGCTTCCGTATCTATGATCAGAATCCAGTGTTTTCTTTACCCAGATTGTGGAGCCTTAAGATTCTTCTACCATGAAAACACATGCAAACCAATCTTATCACTATCAGCCATGTGGTGATCTGATCCCCCATCAAAGACTGCAACAGAAGTAGAGTTCTGGCAGTTCTGCGTATCCCTGTTTGTTTTCCTTCTCATTACTTATGATCCGGCCTTTATGGAGTGAGCTCTTTGATTATTTACACCTTGTCATTTTGGCTGTTTTTGTTAGGCAAATAGCTGGAGCTGGAGTGCTGGACACTCGAGCAGGCTGTGGCTGGCAATGACATTTGGAACGGCGCATTGCCCCCCTGGTGTGCTTCAGTTGCATCTGGTATGGGCCAGTGCACACTTTGTCCAGCTTGCATACTCTTTCATTGGTGTGCTTCGTTGCTACTCCTGCATAAAACCCACCTCCTTTCCCCAGCTTGCATTGCAATTAAACAATCTCACTAAATGCAATTATACAATAGGACGTACTACTACTATATACGTATGAACATATATGGCCTAGAACAACTGCTAACATAGCTGTCTGGTCAAACACCCAAGCTGTCAGATTAACAACAAGACCCCACAAATAAAGCAAAGAAACAGCCTATCATTAGCACACGCAGCAACAGCTGCATCGGCCATCTCACTTCTCTCTGGCAATGTCCTTCCTGTTCCTGCCACAGAAAAGAAACCAGCAAAATGAAAAAGAATGCATTACAACGACCCAACGAGCTAGCCGTTGTTGGTTTGGTTGCGGTTGCGAGCTTGGGCACCGCAAAAGCGAACCGGGCCCCAGCCCACCGGCCCAACGGCTCGCTCCCCTGCACACGTGTCGCCACTCCATTGGCTCCATCGCCATAGCCGTTGCTCTTGTACTATATAGCCCACCCATTTGTTCCCTCTCGGTCTCACTCCCCACCTCTTCTCTCTCTCTCTGACACCAAATTTTTTTTGCATCTTTTGTTTGTTGTTGCTTGTGCTTGGTGTGTTGTTGTTGGTAGCCATGGCTGTGGAGGTCGTGTCTGAGGGTGCGGCCGCAGCAGCGGAGGTGGTGGTGGCGCCGGAGACGAAGGAGGTGGTGACCGCGAAGGCGGCGGCGGATGAGGCGGTGACGCTGGCTGCCGTTGTGTCCAAGAATGCGTCGTTCAGGGAGGAGAGCAACTTCCTGGATGATCTCAAGGACAGCGAGAGGAAGGCGTTGGCTGAGCTCCGTGCCAAGGTGGAGGAGGCCATCGTCGAGGGCAAGCTGTTCGATGACGGCAAGGTAGAGGCCAAGAAGAAGGCGCCAGCGGCGGCGGAGGAGATCGCCGGGGAGAAGAAATATGCCGAGAATGCGGTGGAGGAGGAGGCCGCCGGTGAGAAGAAAGATGCCGAGGAGAAGAAAGAGGAGGAGCCGGTGATGGAGGAGAAGAAGGAAGAGGAGCAAGGCGAGGAGGAGGAGCCCAAGAAAGAGGAAGCCGACGAGGGCGAGAAGGCGGTGGCCGCGGAGGAGAAGCCGGCGGAGGAGGCGGAGGAGGAGGCGGCGGTTGTGGACACGGATATCGCTCTGTGGGGCGTGCCGCTGCTGCCGAGCAAGGGCGACGACGCCACCGACGTCGTCCTCCTCAAGTTCCTCCGCGCGCGCGACTTCAAGGCCGGCGCCGCCTTCGACATGCTCCGCAAGACGCTCCAATGGCGCAAGGAGTGGAAGGGCTTCGCCGCCGGCACCGACGACGAGGACGTCGGCGAGGCGCTCCCGGCGGAGCTCGCCGACGCGTGCTACCTCGACGGCGCGGACCGGGAGGGCCACCCGGTGTGCTACAACGCGCTCGGCGTGTTCGCCGACGACTCCGTGTACAAGAAGGCTCTCGGCACGGAGGAAGGCAAGGCGAGGTTCCTCCGATGGAGGGTGCGCGCCATGGAGAGCCACGTGGCCAAGCTCGACCTCAGGCCCGACGGCGTCGCCTCGCTGCTGCAGGTGACGGACCTCAAGAACTCGCCGGGGCCGGCCAAGAAGGACCTCCGCGTCGCCATGAAGCAGGTGCTCGACCTCTTCCAGGACAACTACCCTGAGCTTGTCGCAAGAAACGTGAGTACTCCTTGTGATTTACTACATTTCTCTTTTTGCCCAATTTAGATCCAAATGTGTCAGATTTGACTGAATCTTGTGCCAATTGAAATGCAGATTCTGATCAATGTGCCGTTCTGGTACTACGCGTTCAGCACCCTCTTCTACCCGTTCATGACGCAGAGGACCAAGAGCAAGTTCGTCATTGCTCGCCCCTCCAAGGTCACCGAGACCCTCCTCAAGTAAGAAGTAACCAAATTCACAATATGTTGATCAATTTTGTGCATAATTTTGGAGCGAACTTTGACAGAAAAAAGAATGCGTGCTTCTTCTTAAGGTACATTCCAATTGAGGCCATTCCGGTGAAGTACGGTGGTCTGAAGCGCGACGACGACACCGAGTTTTCGGCCGAGGACAGTGAAGTCACAGAGCTCGTTGTCAAGGCAAGCTCCACCGAAACCATCGAGATCGAAGCCACAGAGGTATAAACACGATTAGTTTGAACAAAATTTCTCAAACCAAAATTTGTATCTGCAGAGTTGCTTAGCATCAGCAATCTTGTTTCAGGGTGACACTACGCTGACATGGGACCTGACCGTGCTGGGATGGGAGGTGAACTACAAGGAGGAGTTCGTGCCGAGCGACGAGGGCTCGTACACCGTCATCGTCAGGAAGGGGAAGAAGATGGGCTCGTCGGAGGAGGCAGTCCGCAACTCGTTCCGCGCCGGCGAGACGGGGAAGGTGGTCCTCACCGTCGAGAACCTGACGCACAGGAAGAAGAAGGTGCTGTTCAGGCACAAGGCCAAGAGCGCCTGTGCCAAGAAGTGCTGAGAATTTTCTTTTGGTTGTTATGTGGTGAATTCTTTTGGAGACTGTTGAGATGTGTTGATTCGTTCTACTCGTTTGTGCGAGAGAGAGTACATCATTGTTTGTGTGTGGAGATTGTTTCATTGATTTACCTGAGAATATAAAGAATCGGATGATTACAGAGCTAATCTTACTTGTTCAAGCATAACGCAACCATTTTAAACTCAACAAATGGGGCCAGTTCTTTGTTATTATTGAAACATACTATTTGCTCTACACTTTGAAAAGCACTTTCTCAAGAAAGCATTTTCTAAAATATTTAATTTATAATCCAGGGCTATAATCCACTCCACGAGGCCAGAATTGAGGTTCAAACATGCGGTCAATAATGTAAAGCAAAATTCTAATGGAAGCATAGCCGAGAAAAGGACCAATCAGCCCTACAAAGCAAAATTCCACCTCAAGCTTTGCTGCATACTTCCAACAGTTAATCCACCTCAAGACAATAATGTTGAACATACCATTAACCCAGATAAAAATAGTCTGACAAGGCAACATAGAATTTGGAAATAATAACATTAACCTAGCATCTAACAAGCACCCCCAATCAACGACGGTAACTAGTAGTAGCAAATGTCACAAGGGATATCTATATAGCTCAAACATGCAGAGAGGTGGCTTAGGCAGCAACCTCCTCATCCTCCTCTTCCTCCTCATAGTCCTCTTCCTCAGCGGTGGCGTCCTGGTACTGCTGGTATTCAGCTACCAGGTCGTTCATGTTGCTCTCAGCTTCAGTGAACTCCATCTCATCCATTCCCTCACCAGTGTACCAGTGCAAGAAGGCCTTCCTCCTGAACATAGCAGTAAACTGCTCACTGACACGGCGGAACATCTCCTGGATTGAGGTCGAGTTGCCGATGAATGTGGATGCCATCTTCAAGCCAATGGGTGGAATGTCACACACACTCGACTTGACATTGTTGGGGATCCACTCCACAAAGTATGACGAGTTCTTGTTCTGGACATTCAGCATCTGCTCATCAACTTCCTTGGTGCTCATCTTTCCACGGAACATGGCTGAGGCTGTGAGGTAGCGGCCATGGCGGGGGTCAGCAGCACACATCATGTTCTTTGCATCCCACATCTGTTGGGTCAGCTCTGGTACAGTGAGGGCACGGTACTGCTGGGATCCCCTTGAAGTCAGAGGAGCGAATCCAACCATGAAGAAGTGGAGACGCGGGAAAGGGATCAGGTTAACAGCAAGCTTCCTGAGGTCAGAATTCAGCTGACCAGGGAAGCGGAGGCAGCAGGTAACACCACTCATCGTTGCAGAGATAAGATGGTTGAGATCACCGACTGAAAAAACAAAGTAAAAATCATTAAGAACCACAAGGTACAATCTCATATAAACTAGATAAGACCTAGCTTTAACAAATATATGCTCGCAGAAGATTATCATAAAGTGAAAAGTCATTTTTTTCTTCTATCATGGTATACTAATTATACAAGATACATGGTACACACAGATGTTAAGTAGGATAACAAGTATCAAAATGAACTTCTGATGACCCAACCAATATACGCATCTACCCTTTAAACTGTGACTCTAGTAGAATTGAGTAAACTCACATCAAAACGTGGAGAGTATATCACAGAAATGAAGACTACAGAGTATATAGAGTGGTGACATTGTAAACAGCTAGGTTACACTCACAAGGAATTACTAGCCAGAACCAAATAACAGCATGGTATTTAGCATGTGCCACACCAGGGAAACAGTATAAACAAACTATGCTAAATTCTACCGAAGCAATGAATGATTATCCAGAAATGAAACACAGAAATATCACTGCAGAGACTTCTTTGTACTTACAAGTAGGTGTCGCGAGCTTGAGCGTGCGGAAGCAGATGTCATAGAGAGCTTCATTGTCAAGAACCATGCACTCATCCGCATTCTCAACAAGCTGGTGCACAGAGAGGGTAGCATTGTAGGGCTCGACGACAGTGTCGGACACCTTGGGTGATGGGAAGACTGAGAATGTAAGCATCATCCGGTCAGGGTACTCCTCCCTGATCTTGGAGATGAGCAGGGTTCCCATCCCGGAGCCAGTTCCTCCTCCCAGCGAGTGGCAAACCTGGAATCCTGAAGCGAGGCGAGCAAGAATGAGATAATCGCTCAAACAAGTGGAAATGGAAATCTACATTTCACTGGGAGGACCCAACACACAACGGAGAACAAGAAATTAGTCTCCTAATCCTTCAAATTTCCTAATGAATCAACCAGATCTGGCCTGAATTTCAGCCAAGAGAGATTGAGAGTGAGACAATCACTCAAACAAATGGAAATGGAAATCTACATTTCACTGGGAGGACCAAACACACAACGGAGAGCCAGGAATTAGCACCTAATTAGTCAAATTTTCTCATGAATCAACCAGATCTGGCTCGAATTTCTTCAGATCTATGGCTTCATGGCACATTAGCTACAGCACAATCCCTAGATCTACAAGGCTATGGCTAAATTGAGAGAGAGGATAAGAGGGGGAAACCGCACAGATCTGGTGATTTAGGTTTACCTTGGAGGCAGTCACAGTTCTCGGCCTCCTTGCGGACGACGTCGAGGACGGAGTCGATGAGCTCGGCGCCCTCGGTGTAGTGTCCCTTGGCCCAGTTGTTGCCGGCGCCGGACTGGCCGAAGACGAAGTTGTCGGGGCGGAAGATCTGGCCGTAGGGTCCCGAGCGGACGGAGTCCATGGTGCCCGGCTCGAGGTCCATGAGCACCGCGCGGGGCACGTACCTCCCGCCGCTCGCCTCGTTGTAGTAGACGTTGATCCGCTCGAGCTGGAGGTCGGAGTCGCCGGAGTACTTGCCGGTGTGGTCGATCCCGTGCTCGTCGCAGATCACCTCCCAGAACTTCGCCCCGATTTGGTTCCCGCATTGCCCCCCCTGGATGTGCAGGATCTCCCTCATGGCGGCGACGGCGGTGGCGGCGGCGAGGTGGATGGGGTTGAGGAGGAGGAGGCGGCGGCGATGGTGGAGAGTAGAGGAGAGAGAGAGAGAGAGGAGTGGAGAGTGGGGAGTTTTTATCGGAGGGGAGCGGGGGTGTTTTTGAAAAAAATCGAAATTTTCTCTTTTGGCATTTATGTCTTCAAGTCCTGTATAAATATGTATTTTAGATTTTAGTCTTGGTATTTGGGATTTTTTTTATCGGAGGTGAGCGGTAGGGCTATCAACAAATCGAGCTTGAGCGAGCTTGCCTGCTTAAGTTCGAGCTCGACACAAGCTCGAGCCGAGCTCGAGTAGAGCATAATCCGCCTTCGAGATTTTAAGCGGCTCGAGCTCGGTTAGACTCGCGAGTTCGATCGAGTATAGAATAATGTATATTTTGATGAAAAAATTTTATAAAAAACAATAATTACAATTAATAATATTGAAAAAAATATTAGGAGAACTTGAGATTAGTATGTGATGCTAAAATACACAAATTTTTCACATAAATACATATTAGTTTATCCTTAGACTACTAACTTATCATATAAAAGATAAAAATTACGTACACAGTTAGGCTCGTGAGAAGCTCGAGGTCGGCTCGATAAAGCTCACGAGCTCGTAGTTAGGCTCGGGTTCAGTTCGTTAAGAGTTCGAACCGAGCTCGAATCGAGTCTGAGGCGAGTTGAGCTCAAGCATCTCGCGAGGCTCAAGCTTTTTTGACAGCCCTAGTGAGCGGGGGTGTTTCTGAAAAAACATTGAAATGTTCTCTTGTGGCGTTTATGCCTTTAAGTCCTATATAAGTCTGTATTTGAGATTTTAGTCCTGGAATTTGAGATATTTTATTGGAGGGGAGCAGGGGTGATGAGGTTACCACAGGAGGGGGGTGTTTTTGACAATTTGAAATGCTGTCTTGTGGCATTTTTTGCTTTTGCGTCCTGTGTAAGTTCTTGATTTATAATTTTGGTCCTGATAGTGGTAATGTAGATGTGTCAATTTTCCATGGAGATTTTATGATTGAACGTTTGGATTTTTAAAGTATAGGAATAAAAGAAATATAGGAATCCTATGGAATTAAAAGAATATAGAAAAAATACATGAATCATAAGAATAGAGTGCAAGAGAAAAGTAGAAATATAATGAGAGATAGACACATGATTTTTTTCAAGAGGTTAGACGTTATGTAGAAGTTCCTATGTTTTGAGTCGATCAAAAGGAATATACATGGATTGTTTTGGCTACCTAAACAATCCAAAAGCTAGTAAAATGCCCATGCGTTGCACTGGGTGAATCCATAAAAATAGTAGTGAGTGTATGGGAGCGTAAAGCCACCAAGTTAATTGAGATCCTTATAGGTAAATCAAACCTTACCAGTGTAATAAAAACACTAACACAACATAATTATTTGTTGCTTTAAATCCACTGATATGATGATTATAAGAAAACTATTAATACTATTTTAAAATTAAATTATGCATTACAAACTAAAGTTTAAAACCATAAAAGTATCTATTTTTTATCATGTATTATTATGAGTCGGTTACAATGCATGGTTATTTTATTTAATTGATAAACACTCTTTTTTCATACTGTAAAGAGTAGTCATAGTAGAATAAATGTTTTTGCTAGCTATCAGATCAAGCTCACTGCACTCCAATCGTAGAACCACTTTCACTTAAAAAAACAACAGAAGCAAATTGTAGAGAAAAAGGTGATGTATTGCGTAATAGCTTTCACTCTAAAAAAATTAGAAGGAAATCGTACGATGAATGGAAAAAAAGTGATGTAGTGCAGAATATCCTTCACTCTAAAAAAATTAGAAGGAAACCATACCATGAATGAAAAAAAGTGATGTGATTAAGTGTCCTATTACGAACGAGAAATTGAGGTTGGACGTTATGTAGAAGTTCCTATGTTTTGAGTCGATCAAAAAGAACTTTCATGATTGTTTTGGCTACCTATCTCTTTGGTCAAAAGGATGACATAGGAAATCTTTCATAGGATCGAAATCTTCGAAAATTCCTTAAAAACCCTTTGTTGCGTACTGTGATGTGGTGGGTTTTACATGAAAAATTAAAAGAATCTCAGAGGTGACATGTTGGGGATAGATTATTAATTATTATTATTGCAGATTATATTGTTATAATTATAAATTAAGTATTTTTAAAAATAAATTTAGAAAACTAGCTTAGAACATGTGGTATAAGCACTGGAAAAATTTATCCCAGCCAAACACAAATAGAAGATATATTTAAGAAATGTATGTTTAGATGCGTAAAATAAATAATCCGTGATAAATTCGATGGAGTAGTTCTTTTTCCAAATACAACACATGTGTGGATGCTCATATACACACTGGCACACATGCACATTCACCCCTATAAATATATAATATATGCGTACGCCTTATCCCTGTAAGCAACTCTAAAGATTAAGCCGTCATATTTTAAGATTAATGAATTCACTCTAGTTATGTCATTATCAGCGGATACATCGTCTACTACTGAAAGAATAATTAGTCATAAATATGAACACATGTGCCATGTTTAGAATTTGAAAGTTTAGATAGCATAGTAGTAGATAGCAAAACAAGAACATACTTACATCAACTTTAATCTGGACATTTCTTTATATATGGTTATTGCTCAACCGTCCATACTCCTAAGCTGTTTCTAGTCTAGATTTTAAAACAAACTACGGCTAAGGAAGAAATGTTCTTTGTGGGTTTTTCTTTTACTTTTCTATCTTGCATAACTCCATATTTTATAGATTACTCTTAGAGTGATGAAAAATTGTTTAATACTCGAAAACTGCATGTAGGTAATGTTCAATAATAGAGAGCTTGATTGTCACCATCCCATAGCCGAGATGTGGTGTATTTCTTCGCTTTCTTTGTAGCTCTCCTGTTTTCTTTTGCAAGAGCTACATTTTGCGATAAATGAAATTAAATCGCAACAACAACATGGAAATGAAAAGAGAAGAGAAATGATATGTCGTGATAGGCTACACCTACATGATGGTGACAAGTTTTAGTTGCATTTGTCTTAGGAAGCAGTGGTCACACTCACTAACTCACATAATCTCCATAGATAAAAGTCTAAAATAAATATCCAAACTTACTGTCCTTCCGAAAGGAACATTCAACCTCGCCACAGACTAGGGTGGTGTTTGGATCCAGGGTCTAAATTTTAGTCCATGTCACATCGGATGTTTGGGCGCTAATTAAGGGTATTAAATATAGACTAATAATAAAACTAATTGCATAAATGAGAGCTAATTTGCGAGATAAATTTTTTAAGCCTAATTAATCCATTATTAGCACATGTTTACTGTAGCATCACATAGGCTAATTATGAATTAATTAGGCTCAATAGATTCGTCTCGCAAAATAGCCCAAGTTATGAAATGGGTTTTATTTTTAATCTACATTTAATACTTCTAATTAGTGTACAAATATTCGATATGACAGGAGCTAAATTTTAGCCCCTGGAAACAAACACAGTCTAGATCACACAAAACTCAATTTTCGCATGATTATCTGTGCTACCGTAAAAGTGAGGTCATCCTCCTTCCATCCCCTCTTTCCAAGCATGTAACGTTTTCATACACTCTGTGTTTGTGAACATCAACTGGATCCAATGTTTTATTCCTAATCATTCTCTTAGCACACTCCCAATTTTATGGGCTTGACGTCCCGACCCGTTACCACGTACGACCATGATAACCAATTATTTGTCCTCACTCCATCCATCCAACCAATCTCATAATATATATGGACTTGGCCTTTTGTAAAGCATGGGCAGCGTCACTAGTCTAGTTAAAACAACTCAAATTTCACCGACGAAGTAGAACTGGTGCTGCAGAGAAGATCATCGTCATATCCCTTATCTACCACAGGAACTCACCAGTGAGAATCACGGTAACTGAAAGTGATGCGCCAGCGACCACATGCCACTTGAAAGCAGCAGAGCTCACACACTGAAGAATCAGACGAGATGAGCGATCGCCATTGAGCTAGCTCATCACGTGTCTCACGAAAGTGGAAACTGGATTATTGAATCGTCACGCCCGTTGAGCACTCTCTTTCACCCCAAATTTACTACTCCTAATTTGTTTTGCCTTAATTTTCAAGTTTGGTACTAGTATATATATGCTTGATTGGGTTTCACTCTAAGCTAACTACTATTGTAGCAACATGAGAGTCTCAATTCCAATTGGAGAATCAATGATGCATCAATTGCACGCGTTGCTGCCCCGTTTCTTGTGTTTTCTAAGCATTGAATTGATTAATTGAATTAAATCAATCAAACCATCAGTTGATCAATTAATTCGTCAGTTTCGATCGACGTCTTTGTTGAATACCAAGAAACGTTTTTGAGTTCCGAAGCATATAAAACCAACCGGACAAGTGTGAAGGAAGTGTGCATCTCAATTTCTGAACTATCTGCAGTTGGTAGCAAGTATCAATCCATCAATCGATCGATCGGTCGAGATGGCACGAGTGTTCGTGGTCGCCGTGCTCGCCCTCTCCGTCGCCGTCGCCGGCCGCGCTCTCGAGGAAGGCGAGGGGTACTACGGCCTCGAGGCGGCGGCGCCCGGGCTGCAGCCTGCGGCTTCGCCGTCGTACGCTTCAACAGCAGGCGGCGGCGGCGGGGGACCCAGCTGGCGCGCCGGCGCCGGCGCCGTCCTCGACGCGATCTGGGTCGTGTTCAGGTGGGCCAACGACGCCGTGGCCGGCGGCGGCGGCAGGATGAACGACCGGTAGAACGACGCCGGCGGCGTGGCGTGGCGTGGCAGCCGGTGATCATCACTGCACCGTCGCGTCGATCGCACGAGTGGTTTTTTTACCGGTGAATTTTAAGGAAAGAACGTACGGCCACCGTGTTTAATTCAGTCGAGTAAATGGTCACGATAATAATAATAATAATTCGTTCACGTTTTTACTAGCAAGCATATGTACACGTTGTTGTTGTTGTTGTTTGTGCTTTGCGTGCTCTGCTTCCGTTCACGTTGAACATTGAACATATTTTGTGTTGCGGGTCAGGTTCAAAAGAAAATTTATCTGATTCCAAAAGAAAATAAAAAAAATATTGCGTTGCGGGAACCCGGCGATGGGCCTGTCACGTTGGCGGCGCGCAACAATGGAGTAATGGACTGAAGTATCACAGATGAATGGGCCGACTCGCCGGCCGGGCCAGCCAGCTTGTTGGGCCGTTTGCTCTTGAACGAATGCTAATGCCTCGGCCTATCGCTAGAGTTGAAACCTAGGAGTACAATATTCCTCCTTTGGAAACAAGTATTTACACAGATATGTAATATTTACAGAGAGCGATACCTGCAGGATTTAAATCCTATAGAAATTTTTATTTTTAGGCCGTATTTGAATCAAAGGGTTTATGTATGAATATAGTAATTTTCCCTATTTAGCCCTTTGAAACAAAGAATTGAAGCTCTTCAGATCGTATGAAATTTCTAAGAAATGACTCGATGCATGTAAATTTTGGAGGAACAATAGCAAGAGCTTCAACCTAGTGAAAAAATTTTCTTTAACTTCGTCTCTCTCATCCGGTGTATTTTTTTTGTCCATGGTCCATTGAAACGATCAATCATATATGCTTTGTAGTTGCATTCCTGTCAAAACGGATTATTTCTTATTAACTCCTCTGTTTTCTCAATGCTACGTTATGTAGCCATTACTTACATGTTAGACTAATGATCTTTGGAACCAAGTGTTGAGACTAATAAAATCATGTGAAATTTCTTTTGAGATGGCTAAAAGCCAAACACACATGACGATTATAAAGGAACTTTAACATGAAGTCCAACCTCATGACAATTGTTTCTCTCATTAATCCTAGTAGTGGTTTATCCGAGCCATTTTTGCCAAAAGAAAAAGAAAAATAAATGTACTACATGCACTGTACAACAATAAATGGTATTATAAGTCGTTTTGACTTTTTTCGTAGTCAAATTTTATTAAACTTGATCAAGTTTATAGAAAAAATAGCAACATCTCAAATATCAAATTAGTTTCATTTAATCTAATACTGAATATATTTTAATAATATATTTGATTTCTGTTCAAAATATTAATATATTTTCCTATAAATTTGGTTAAATCTAAAAAAAATTTAAGTAGAAACAAGTCGAACGACCGAGGAAGTACTATAGATTTCCGATTCATGTGTCTGGCATACAATCCTGCATTTTAAATGTACGACCATGCATCGTGTGGATGTTACATGACTTATTGAAACATAAATAAACATGCGAAACGATGAAGAAACAGCATCTGGACGTACGGGGCAAATTTGCAGAGCTGCAGGCTGCAGCACGCAGAGTATTAAAACGATCACAACAGTTTTGTTTAGCCAGGATGCATGAAAAAAAATCACAAAAACTGGCTTTTTATTACATCAAGCACGGCACTACTACGTAGTACGTTCCATTTCATATGTGTCATTTCGCGCGTGAACATATATAAATATTCAGGGTAGTATCACGTCGTCCGCCGCCGCGAGCTCCGAGTCCACGCCGGCCGATGGCGCGGGGCCGGGCGAGACGACGTCGACGTCGTGCCCCGCGAACGCGATGAGCTCGACGCCGCTCGGCGCGCCGGCTGGTGAGACCGGTGCCGGGCTCCCTGGCATCGCCGTCGTCGACATCACCACCACCGTGGCTCCTCCTCTACCCTTGTTACGGAGAAGCTCCTCGTCCTCCGGGAAATACGTGCGGAACGCGTCCGCCGGCGGCGCCAACGACGACGCCAGCAGGGCGGCCGTCACGGCGAGGACAATCACCACGGCGGTGGCGTTCCCGGCGGCGCCGGCCATTGGACTCGTCGTCGTTAGCTTTGCACGAATCGAAGAGGCCGGCTTGTGTGTTTACGATCGAGTGGTTCCTCTGTCTTTGCTAGCTTGCTCCTGCTGCTGTAAAATCGCTGGGATTTATACTGACGACGAGTGAATAACGCCGCGCGGTTTACTGCCCGGTTAACGTGTTAGGTTTCAGCTTAATTCTCATGGCATTCATTCGTTCGTTCGTTCACTCAAACCAAATGCTGGATTAATTGATGCCTTGATTGATGATGAACATGAGTTACACATTGTGTTACTCAAAAGGAGATGCGATATTATCTAATGGAAAAGGTACGAATTACTCCCTAAACCCGAAAATCAAACATTGCTCACCCTGAACTTGAAATACCGGATGAATTACCTCCCTCGACTCAATCCAAAGCAGTTTTGTCCTATGTAACGTACGCGTAGCAAACTAGTCAGCATTTTCTTTTAAAATAATGGTGGGACCCACCTGTCATAACTCCACTTCCTATCTTCCTCTCTCTCTTGTGTGCATGGCGCGCACGGTGGCGCGGGGACAGTTGGTGGGTGGTTGGAACGGACGGGTGGTGTGACAGGTGGGTCCCATAATTTTTTAAAAAAGAAAATACTAATCGGATTGTCACGCGTACGCTACGGAGGATAAAACCTCTCTGGATTGGATCAGGGGGGTAATTTGTCCGGTATTGAAAGTTCAATGTGAACAATGTCTGGTTTTCGGGTTAAGGGGTAATTCGATCTACCGCGATAATTCTGGGGTAATTCGTACACTTTCCCTATCTAATTGGGCTGGCTATATGGCCCATAAGAGAATACACCTATAGCCTGAATGTGGCCCAGTTGATGTTTCTCTGCGTGGGCTTAGATTCGATTTGTCATGTAGGCCTTGATCTGTTTCGTACAAGTACTTTCATGGATCTCAACACGGCCATACTGGAAGGTAGCTAGTCTACTCTTATACACATGCAATATGGCAATACGTACGTATAGTACTACAGTATATTACTATAATATTACCAGTAGCATATTTGGGTTGTCTACTGTGTGATCTACTCCTACAGTCCTACAGAGTCCTACTACTCGATACGCGTGATACGATCCGAAGTGACAAACCATAAGAAAACATTTTGCGAGGTACAGTTATACTTAATATAGTAAAGATGTAGTACGTGACAACCATATCAAAACAATGTAAGGTACGTACACAGTTGCTTAATATAGGAGTATTCCTAGTAAACATATATGTACTGTGCAAACATATGATAACATTGCGAGGGTACAATAGTAGTCCTCCTACTTGTAATAACAGTACAGTGAAACGGCGTGTTCTGGAAAAAGAAAAAAACAAGAAACGAATACCCACAAGCTAGCACACACCTCGTTACTTGAAGCACTAAAATTCAAAAGCAACTCATCACAGATACTCGTACAGTAACCTTTTGTCTGTCTCAGTGTGTGCAGCAGAACGAGGAAACAGGAGGCCGTTGATCACCGTCTTCACACGCCATCGTCTCCCAAGCCCAACAGTGCAGCTAGCATAGCAACATCTCGACGAATCAGACGCAAAAGATTCTAGTAGGAGTACGAGCTTTGATGGTGCTGGTTTCTGTTAAAAACTAAAATAAAGTTAGGATACAAAAAATAATAGAACTATTATACCATATGATTGATTAAATTTTGTTATTATAAATTTAAAAACATATTTATTTAATATTTTTTTATATAAAATTTTCGTACGAAGGATAAAGTTTAGTAGTCTCAGAAACGTGCGGGAAATAAAAATCAAGGTAAAGTGCTATACGCCATATTTACATTTCTCGGCAAGATTTCTGGTTCCAAACCACCGCCACCGCCAATGGCGGCGGCCGGCGCCGTCCCATCAGCCGCAGAAGCGGCAAGCTGCATGCGTCGTCGTCCACAGCGACCGGCAGATTTGTTTAAGCCGCAGCCGGTGACAGGGGCGACGTGCAACGCCCGACGACCACTAGGTTTCTTGATTTGTTTAAGCTGGCGATTAGCCCCGCAATCTTGCTTCCATGATTCGAGACATGACCGGTCGATCTATACCTTTTTTTTTTTGTGTGTGTGTGTGTTGCGCTTTTCTACTGCGATCTTCTCCATCCTCACTACGGATGCAGGATCTTGGGGTTGGCTGCTGTCACTTGTCAAACTGACAGTATAGGCTTGACACGCATTGGGTGGTAGCCAGCCAGCAAAATGCATGCAGAAAAGATGGGTATAATCTCAGGTTAAGTGAGTACTGTAGGTGTACTACTACCTAAGCATGGGCTGGCATGAATCTATGCAAAACCCAAAGTTTAGGTTCCATTCCATACAAGTCGTGTCGAGATATTCGGATTTGTTGGTGCAATTTGGGCCAACTGAAGACTGAACTTGTGGTTATCATTTGCCATCATTGGTGCAGGATAGGATTAGATCAGAGAAATCATAATTAGATCCATTGATTGGTTAATCAAACGGACCAAAGGAACTGACAAGATGAGTAGTAGTAGTATACCCAAACGGCCAGAGCAGATGGGAAGAGAGAAAATCTGCCGAAAGGTACAGGTTACTGTGGCTCTGTTACTGTCAGCAGCAGCTGTCACACACTCGTGCTGGAGATGGAGAGAATTCATCGCAATCTATCGTTGGAGGGAGGAGGCAGCTGATCCGTGTCTCCATCAACCTGCTGCCGTGCTGTCACTTGCGCAGCCGCGTCGTCGTTTTCCCGTGTCCCGATCCCGATCCCAATAATCCCTGCAACCTTCCGGATTTCTCACCTTCTTCAATCCAGCGACTTGGACGTACCGCTGCAAATTGAGAACACTTGCACTTGCATTCAGAGTGCACATCAGAAAAAAACTTCAGGGCCACAGGTGTGACTCTCACCCAAAAGAACGATAAGAAATCTGGCTCTGGATCTCTCATCAGCTCAACCGCTCTGTCTCGAATAATAATGACCCTCCTTGATTAATTCCAAGTTGAGTAAATTTCAAATAAATAAGCAAACTTTAACTAAACTATTATAAAATCACAGATTTAAACCGTTGCATAACGAAACTACAGATTCAGTACTCATGGATAAAAGATCAGACTGTAGATTCAATTCCAAATACTATATAACTACATATTTAATATTAATGTTATTATAAAGCGGTGGCTTATAGAATTTTTTATCCCTAGCTCTACTATTTTATAAATTGGTGCTAAATCTATAGTTTAACCATAATTTTATTATTAAATCTATATTTTTTGATACGGTATATGCTACAAATCTTAAAATCTAGGAGCAACGATTTTTCTTAGGAGTTCCTTTTCCTAATTGTCCTCTTTTGTTTTTCTCTTTATTTCCTTATTCTCTGGCAACGGTCGTTCGACCGTTGCATCTTATAACACAAACTTTGTTTTCTTCTAATATATTGGTGTGTAATCATTTTACGTGTTCGTAAAAAATAATGTTACATTTGTAGTTTATTATGATATATTGACTTAAATATGTAGTTTGTCTAGCCAAAGTTTACGCAGTTCTGTAAAATTTACTCTTCCGAATTTATTTTGTTATGAATTTCAAGGCAACTAATCGATTATTGGAGAGAGATGATTCTAACAGTATTAATTGAAACTGAACAAAAATAATTATACTCCATAATAGTTAACTTATATTACTACTTACTATTATATCCGTGCCAATGCTACGATCATATTCTTATCGCGTCCAAATAATTAAATCATAACCAAATTGACTCTAGACTTCATTTTGATATATTTTGTCCTCGATAGAAGTACCTCGATCCAGCGCGAGTTAGCATTAAAGCAAAGATAATAGTAGACTATAAGTTAAATATAACCTTATGTGTGGATGAGGATGAGAGAGACAATAGAAAATAAAGTGTGCTTGCTCTCATGCAAGAGCTAGTTTTACACGTGCTCCAAAACAAATTCATAGAATGCATAAGTGAGAGAAAGAGAGAGTAGAAGAAAAATTAAAGATAATCTTATAACTAATCTATTATATATATTGGTTCTAAGATGGATTAATAGCTAGCAGTGAATTAAACTTGCTCTTATAATAAATATATGATAGATGACAATTGAACCCAACGAACAATTAAACTCTCACAAATGGCGCACAATTAGGGTGTCGATCGTCAGTGCATTACCATCAGACACATCAGGACATACAGTGCATGCATCGATCGTCGTCCGTGCACACTGTTTAGATTTAATTCGTCAAAACAGCTCTTATTATTTGCAGGTACATCTGCAGCCTAATTTATGGTTTTGTTCCGCAGTTTTCTTCGCGTGTACCGGTCTAGTCGTCGTACGTACACTGTTGCTAGCTTACTCGAATTGCACTCCATGACAAGATGACACCAAGTTCTAGATTAAGCTTGCCACAGTCACCATAGGCGACATGTATATATCTGCATGGTTAAATTAATGACGAAAGTTACTACCAAAAACTGCTCCAGCATTCGTGCATATAAATAGTGTAACGAAATTATAGAAGGTGTTAGAACTTGCACAAAACAGTGCGTCATGCATAGCAGCTGACGTACTACCGGTTTTACTGTTCACGAGTATTAATTTCGAGACGCACACACATGGAGATATATTTATATAGAATTCTGAATGGAACAGCTACGAGACAGGATCCAGGCTATTTGGTGATCATTAATTGGTTTGTTAATATTACTATCATGCATGGTTTATCGGCACTTTCCTTTTACTGATGGAGTAACTTCGCATGATTTTTTGATAGGGTTTTAATTAACTCACTCTTAAGTCGTAACTAGCCTATGAAGATCCTGCAAAATCCCTATACTTAAAAATAAGGCCTCAAATTCAATGTCTAAACAGAATAAAATTGTACTCAGCCAAAAGAAATATATATACGGGTTTTTTTTAACCGGCAATGCTGATAGGATCAAAGCGATTATTGCAGCAATTAATCCATTGCCTTGGTAGCTGCTGGAGAATGTTGATGACGAAGTGAATGAATGAAATGACTCTCACGATGGATGGGGTATACGGCGACACTGTACATGCCACCGACGCAAGGCTGCCATTTGCTGCAGCTTTACTGTACGCGTCCTCTCGCGCGGTGGGACCCACACGCAGTGACCATAGCCAGCGTTAGCTACAGTTAACCACTGTTGCTAATTGAAGCAAAGATTTAATTATGGTAGTTCGTCATTTGTAGTTAGTGGGAATGCCAACCGAGCAAAGCTCACCTATTTACGTTTAATTTCCTTTTGGTGGAACATGCCTGTTCGGATTAAGTGTAAGACCTGACGTGGATACTTACATTTATGATTATTTTTATTAGTGACAGACAATTTATCTTTCAATAACCATCCTCTGTGTCGTACCTTTCAATCTTCAGATGTGTTCATCCAGTTTCAGTGGTGTTTAGGCCTCTGCAATGACTCCAACCTAATAGTAGAGGATTTTAAATAAAACAAATTTGAAGAATCAATCAAGAGGTGATAGTTAATATATGCATACATGCACGTTTTATAGCATGAGAATGAGAAAAAAAATAGTTGTACCTTATATTTTAGTATGGAGGGAGTATTTTTATTCAGGTAGCACTGGGTATCCCATTTTCTCTCCCATGCATATTCTTCAAGCTAGCCTTGGATCAGGCGGACGGTCAAGAAATGTCTATCCTGTTTCTACCCCTACTTATAACCCATCTCTAGATAGTCTTTATAAGACTAGTCCATTGCGTGCTTACATGTATAAGTATGATTTAATTGAGGATGTGATTAAATTATTTGTTAGTCTTAGTGTTAGGAGTAGTTGAGCCTTATATTTTAGGATGGAGAGAGTATGGGTTATGATACGAGAAGAGTTGTATGCGCCTATACATCCTATATTATGAAACATATAGGAAAATCTATTACAAATCCACCTCCAAACATGACAACATCTATTTGACGAGCTCACTTGTAATATGGTAAACTATTTTTTTTTGACGTGTCTCTCTTTTCACACTTTAGTTGTCTCTCTATGTGTGCAAATAGATATATGTTCTCGCGTCCGATCTCGAGGAAATAATATGAGATAGGATACATGATGAGTGATATATTTACGACATTATCAGGACCCCTTTGAATCACATGAATGAAAAAACGGAGGAATATGAAAAACATAGAGTTCTGATAAGAATGCAAGTATAAAACAGATAATTGGAAAACACAGGAATGACTATTTGATTGGACCGTGATAAAAAAAAAGGAATTTAAGTAGGGATAAAGACTCAAAGGATTCTTTCCATAACGTCATGTTAAGTTTCCTTCAAAACTTACATGGAATGTGACATTCCATGGAATTTCATATGATTGTTTATTCCTTTGATTCAAAGGATTATATAGAAAAAAAATCTTATAGAAATAAAATCCTCTAAAATTTAGATGAATTTTCTTTGAATTAGAGGGGGGCCTAGGTACTAAATTTAAAGAAAAACTATGAATGGTTTAGTACGCGAGAATGCCATGATCGAACCGTACCCATTCGATTTTACCTCTAGTTTGTAAGTATGAGCGACGTGAGCGTGTTTATACCCGCTAGCTTCTGCATTTATATTTCTGGAGGAAGACGTTAGTGCATGAATGCATCCAGCAGGTGAAGGAAGGCATAGCTGGTAGCAGGAGGCAGGTCAAAACCGGCGCTAAGCTAAGGCTAAAAGGCTACTACTAATGCTAAGCTTAGGATTACTAGCTAGTACTAGTACTAGCTCGCATGCAGCCAGGTGGCATTCAAGATCCACCAAACGCGCGATCAGCGTGCGTGGGGGCCGATGACAGGTGGGACCCCACCGTGATGGGACGTGGCACGTCGCGACGCCACGCCCCCCGTACGAGACAGCCCTCGTGTGCCTGCGCTGCGCGATATGAGTTCTCGCCCCGTACACTTGCCTGCCTACATCTATCTCCTTCCTCTCCCTCTCAAGCGCGCCACTTAAACCAGATTTACAACTCCCCTGATCCCACGATATAACAGATTTTTAATCTTTAAGAGAGCATTCTGCACAAGTTCTATGAGATAATCAATAAGGTTTGGCTGCGTTCGTTACTGGGAGTTCTCAACACACAGTAAACACGGAAAACGGAATAATCTATTAGCGCATGATTAATTAAGTATTAGCTATTTTTTTTAAAAAAATAAATTAATTTGATCTTCTTAGAAACCTTTTACGCATGGAAAACGAGGGAGGGAAGTTAGGAAAAGGGAAGGAAGAACACAGCCGAGCAAAGCGGACGGCGGGTAGTTTAGTTGGAAGTGTGTTCTGTTCCGGTGGCAGTGGCGGCCTTACGGGGAATCCGGGAGGGCGAGCGTCTCGGCGACGGCGAGCGAGTCTCTGGAGGCCATGTCGGGGCGGCAGGCGACACCGGCGGGCCTACCTCGCGCACCACCCACCCATCACATCGCCATCACCCCCCGCGTCCACGACGTGACAACACCCCGCGCCGATTGATCCCAACCGTGCGCGTGCGGCGGAGCCGGCAGGTTTGACGGCGACGCAGGCGCTCGCTTCTGTGTGCTCGAGAGAAAACCCGGGGGGATCTCTCGTGAGCTCAGCAACGCCGACGCCGGTGGTGGGTGGGATCGCAAACCGCATCCGCGGCGACGGGACGGCCACCGCTTTGTTTATTTCACCTATATATCTACTCCCTTTTTACAATGTAAAAAACTTAATCCTTCCTATGAATTAGCACAGATTTATAGTTAGGATATATCCAATTTGGTATGATTAAAAACTTATTAGTTGGTGGTAAGCTTATGAGAATTTATAAAAACTACTAGAAAACCCAGCTTTAGATTTCTAATTTATTTTCTAAATTTTATAAATATAGTGTTTTAAAATCTGAATGAAAGTCAGATTATTTAAGGGACATTTTTATTCTAGAAAAGAACTGCAGATGTCAGAACCTAAATAGACTCTCAAGCCAGTTTTTTTCTTTTTAAAAAACTCACACTCAAATCTCAAGCTGGCAAGCAAGCCATCGTCACCGGATGATTTCAATATTTCAGTAGGATTTGACGGGTTCTTTTTAAGGGAACCATGACGCTCACGTTACATTGGCGCCAAGGTTTCTTTTCTCTTTCTTTTTAGGGTAACAATGACATTTCCACGAGGTGTCACGGCATCATAAATTAATCAACTTTAGAATGGATAGCTAGCTCCTTCCTCCTCCTTGCTATGGATGCATGCTCATTGATCGAGATGTTTTGCATCAGTCGTGTGGTTAGCTAGAGTAGCCAATAAATTTGCCCTCTAATCTACCACTCCACTGTTCAGGGTGAGATTACACTGTAGGTCACACGGACATCCCGTTCGATCCATCACAAAAGTTGTACTACTACCACTGATGCTGATAGTAGATATAGGGTTTTAATTTGCTTCAATCTTGTTGCTTCATTTCTTGTAAAAACAATTTGAAAAAGTACGAATTACCCCCGAACAATTGTTGTCTACCGAATTACACCCAAACCCAAAAAACAGATATTGCTCGCCCTGAACTTTCAATACTGGACGAATTACTTCCTCGACCTAATCTAGAGCGATTTTATCCTACATAGCGTACGCGTGGTAACCCAATCAACATTTTCTTTTAAAAAAATATGGGACCCACCTATCATATCTCCTCTTCCTCTTTCTCTTCTCTCTCAGGCGCAAGGCGCGCACGGGGGCGGGCGGTGGGCAGCAGCATGAGACGCGGAGGCGGAGGCCAGAGCTGGGTGGCGAGCTGCGGCGGGCGCGGCTGGGAAGCTTTGGCCGACGGTGAGCGGCGGGGGGAGGGGGAACCGGTCGGCGGGCTCCAATGTCACCGAGTTCGGCTATCTCAAGGACCTCCCCGAGCTTCTCCACCGCATCATCCATGACGGTGTCTCCACGAGGACGCCAACCCCCGCTCGCACCAGATCGTACTATCCTTGAGGGTGGTGTGCATCGCCACTAGCCAGGAGAAACAACGCAAGATCCATCAACCGCCGCCTCTTCCCCAAGGGCTCGAATGTTGACCTCCCAGAGGACTTGCCCGACGAGCGGCAACGGGCGCGGTTGGGTGGCTTCGGTTGACGGCGAGGCTAGCTCAGGCGAGGCGGGATCCGTCGAGGAGGCATCGACCGGAGGTGTCGGTGAGGCTTCACCCGCATCACCACCACCTCCACCCACCCACTCCATGCCGGCCTTCTCCTCCTCTACCTCGGCCGCGGCTGTGGCTGTCGACGTCCCACCTCTGCGTCCCGCACCGCCGCCCACCGTTGTGTGCATCGACCGCCCGCGTCGCTTGACCTACGCCAGCGCCTGTGCACGATGACCCTCAAGAAAGAGAGAGGGGAAGAGGAGAAAGAGGAGGTATGACAGGTGAACCCTACATTTTTTTAAAATAAAATACTGATCGGGTTACCACGCGTATGCCACGTAGGACAAAACCACTCTGGATTGGGTCGAGAGTGGTAATTTATCCGGTATTAAAAGTAATATCTGGTTTTCGGATTCAGGGTAATTCGCTCGACCACGATAGTTTAGGGTAATTCGTAATTTTTCCAAATTAATTCGATCGTTTCCATTTCTGTGAGGGTTTGTACTGTAGTGGAGTAGTACTACTAACCCAGTGCACTGTGCACAAACCTGGACACTGCTCCGGATGTTGTAGATGCGGTTCGCAAACAGTGGAATTGCCGCTTCTTGCAAAACAGTAGACGAAATTTAAACCCAACTGTTTTAGGAGTAATTGCATGCACACGCAGCCGCCGATGAGAAATTAAAATAATCGGTGATGGAAATTGGTAGTGTGAAAGAAAATTAATTAAAGGCACGGCCCCATTGACACGTCCTGTCAAATCATTTCTTGCTTGTCTCAGACGTCGGGTCAGGATCGGTGATCTTTATTTCAGCAAACTTTTGTTTCCTGAATTTAAATCGATTGACCGATTGCGGTCGATCCATCCGACATCCGTTTAAATTTTCGGCCAGTGAAATTTTCGTGGTCTGTAATATCAACTCTACTCCCTCGTCTCGGCAAAAAACAAATTAGTAGTGAATTTTAATACTATCCAAATTCGTTGTATTATAATATTAACACATTAGTACTAATTTATTTTTTTTAATAGAATGGAGGAGGTATCTACCACCACTGGGAACCCTTTGCTTAGGGCCGGTGATAGCAGAGGCAGTAAGACTACCTCGGTCACATTTATTTTTAATCCACTCCACACTTTATTAAATATCCAAATAAAATCATCCACACTTTATCTATTTTTTATATAATTATCTTTTATTTTTACAAATTAACTCAGTACGATAATTACTTAAAAGTAAAGTTATTTTAAGATAAACAAGAATAGATGAAGATTAACTTATTTTAGAACGGATAGAATAGTATACTACTACTTCTCTAGTAAAAATGAAATTGCACAGTAGCAGCGGAGTATTTTTATAAAGAGCACTGTTACATGAATTAAATTTGTACTAATAATCACCTCAACCGTTTGATTTAGAGAGATGGAAGTTATAGAAAATTTAGATGTACTCATAGTATAACATGTTAATGTTAGTAAGAATTTAGTAAGAAAAAGTTATAATTTTCTTTTATAAAAATGCTACTCCTATGTTCGACTGCTCGATCGGTGCAGCTTTGTGTGGCATCAATGTTAGTACAAACGGTTGTGCTGTTTTCTGTAGTGGTTGGCTGCGGCGTAGCTGCTCTACCAAGATGCCGAATAACGCATCGAAGCAGGAATGGTGTTTTAGGAAGAAAAGGTTATTTTGGAGGCACTTTTTTTCTCTAAAAATTACTTCTATTATTTGTGATGGCGTTTCGAAACAACGGGGAATTCATTCTATATCGAAATACTTTTAAAAAGGATTGACCTAGTTTTTCACGTGAAAATCCCGTATAAATTCATGCATTCGGGTTTCGACAACTGAACATAACAATTGGAAGTGGTAGTACTATGAACTACCGATACAGTGACGGATTAAGAAAGAAATAGCTGAGGTTTTATACAGATTAGATAAAACTATAATCTCCTCTTCCATCTATGTATGATAAAAAAATTTAGTAGGATTTCGTGGAAGTTCTTATGATTCACATCAGTAGTAGGGTTTCGAAATTCCGTCGCTTTCATGTTAGATCCACCCCTGTCCCGACCCATCTACTTGTGTGTGTGGCGTGAGGTGAATGTACATGCATGTATGAATCATCCATTTGGTTGAGCTACCTACTAATACTAGTATGTTCGTCAACCGAACAGTAGGTTTTTGGAAGAACGTGACAGGGACAAACTCTATGTGCCCTACCTTATGCCAAAACGATTGGCGTAACGTACCTTGGCCTGGCCCCGTTTAGACATGGCTTTTGTACCCATTAACCCAACCAAAAATCCAAATTAGCCCCTCTGCCCCATGCTTGACATGCCAAATATATGTCAATAATTAAACGGACTCTGCTGCAGCCAGTGTACAGTTGTGAGAAGAAGACAAGAAGGCATAGAAATATAATGATTACTCCCTTCGTCCCATTTTAATGTAGTCGTGGTTTTTCGTATATACTCGATCACCCGTCTTACTTAAAAAATTTATAAAAAAATTAACAAAAGATTAGTTACACTTAAAGTACTATTCATGTTTTATCATCTAATAACAATAAAAATATCAATCATATTTTTTTCAAATAAGATAAACGGTTAAACATTATATAAAAATTATAAAATTGTGTTCTTTACGGAAGTATAATATAAAAGGGAGGTGATAAAGCGTGGTCAAGATCTACCACATGTCTCTTTTTTTGCCCTTTTGGTGTGTTTGCAATGTGATGCAAAGGCACACACATGCACCATTTGTCATCATTTGGAATTGGATTCTAGAAGATGCACCGCATGCTGATGCAGTGAAAAGCTGCTAGCTAACTCACATTGCTCTTTGCAGCAAAGCTGCATGCACCATTTGCACATTTTCATTGTTTCCACTTGTATGGCTTACATGGCCACTTTTAGGGTGGTCTAATAATGGAAATGTTTTGAACCTTGCAGGTTTTTATCTAATAGAATACTCTCTTCAGTAAAAAAATAAAAACGTTTTAGAATGCGTGTAGTCAACACAAATGACCATAATATCATCTAAAATATACTAGGTTTTTGTTAGTATATGAGTATGATATATCCAAGTTTTTAGTATTACATTTCTGTAACTACTACTATTTTTTTTAAGGTAGTTAAACTTGTATAAATATTGACTTTGAAAATCCAAAACAGTTGTTTTACCAGACATATCATACTACCTCCATCCTAAATAACTTTATTTGGTATGCTCTTGGACTATTTGTCCATGTTCGTAGCTCGAAATGATGTTTTTATGTGAAATAGGCTGGATGTAAAACGAAGGAGTTAATTATAATTCTCCAAATGAAGTAAGATCCTCGGGGATCAATGATTCATATTAGTCTATTGGTAGCATTAGGACAAGCCAGGAGGAGGCCACTGTAATACTTCCTTTGTTTCATATTATTAGTCGTTTGATTTTTTTCTTGATCAAAACTTTTTAGGTTTGATCAAGTTTGTAGAGAAAAAATAGCAACATTTACGATACTAAATTAGTTTCATTAAATTTAACATTGAATATATTTTGATACAATGTTTGTTTTTTATCAAATATGTTACTATATTTTACCATAAATTTCGTCAAACTTAAAGAAATTTGATAAAAAAGTTAAACAACTTATAATATGAAACGGAGAGACTACTCCTTTTCTTACATGTGCATGAATCCATGGGTGATGGATCTCCCCATGGCCTCACACACACTATTTGTTGTCCTCCTCATTGCTGTGTATGCTCCTTCCCCATCTGCATGAATTGGACCACTTTGCATGCATGTGTGCACAAATGCCATGTACCTGGTCAACTGCAGGGTCCTTCTTCTCTCCTTGTGGCCTGGAGCTACTAGCAAGCAATAACAACTAAGAGAGAAAAAATGAGAGACTGAGCTTGGAACAGTGCAAGAGGCTTCCCAATAGGATGCCCATATTATTCTATTCCATTTGCATGCATCTGCTAAGCATATGGGCAATGATCAAGGTCAAGGTGAGACATTTTCAACATGTTTCAGAAATGCACTGATGAGCTTATATATATAGGAGCACTGTTTGAAAAGGAGATGGACCTTGCATGCATATCCTTTGTTTGGATATGATCATCATATGAATACTCAACTCTAGAGAGAGTGATTGATACTAGTCGTATGAGTAGTGTGCATGAGACAGGTGCAGGTATGTTGCTTGTACATTAATATTAAGCTGGGATTCCCTAGAATGGTTGTTGAATATAGATATACTGTACTCTGGAGGGTGTACTACCCCAGTAACCCACTAAACAAAAGATTGCATGATTCAAATGCAAAACTCTGGCAGCTTTAACCTGCTTTATTCGGTCTGATGCTGTACTAGTACTCCCAAGTGCCGGTTTTTACTTCTGCAATTTTGTCCCTGTTCCAGCAGGTCAATCTGATCTGTGTAAGACGTTATTTGAAATGGAGGAAAAACTTAGGAAAAATGAAGGATTCTAATCCGAATTAAGACTGACCTCTTTTTTCTCTTACTTAGCGTGAGCACGAGGCAAATTAAGCTATCAAGTAACTAATCAAAGCACAAAGCATAATGTTAGGTTTATTAATATTGTTTACTTCACTAGTATGTGATGCTTTATTACGGTACACCCATTTTTCCCTGAAGATTCCTATGTTTTTCCTTTACCTATCCAAACAACTATCCACGTAAAATTCCTGTGTTTTTCCAATCCTGTGTTTTACGCCTGCATTCCTATTCTACTATGTGTTTTTCCTATTCATACATTTTTCCAATCTTATGTTTTTCCGAATAAGCCCGAAGAAAGCAGAATTGTAAAAACACACGAATAGGAAAAACACACATGAAGGATAGTATATCATTCATGTTACATTTTTATAGAAATTATTCACATGAAAGTTTAAAAACATATTATACTAGTTGCATTTAAGGTTACATTTGAGTTCATGGAAGATTGAGATTAAGTACAGGCACGCAAAACGAGAAAACTATTGTCACATAGTTAATTGAGTTTTAGTTATTTCAAACTTTAAAATTGATTTATCTGATACTTTAAAGTAATTTTATATATTTTTTTCCATACGAAATTCACTACTTAGCATTTTGAAAAATGTGATAATAAAAAATGAGATAAAATATGTATTTTAATCAGAAAATAACAGAGTCATAGGCCATGCTTTTTTTATTAAGATTCAGATTTAACCTCGGTTTCTGTTAGCACGTTTTACAAACTACTCCCTCCGTTCAAAATTATAGGACCTATATTTTTTTACACGGTCTTTTAGGCATACTTAGACCATTAATTTATTCCATGTTATGTTTGCAACGGATATGAAATTAGCATCACGTGAAATTACTTTAAATTATAAATCTAGTGGTATACCATGCATAATACTTAGCATATACTACCTCCATTCCAAAATAAGTGTAGTTTTGCACTGTTCATGTCCAACATTTAACCGTCCGTCTTATTTGAAAAAATTTATGATTAGTATTTTTTTTATTAGTTGATAAAACATGAATAGTACTTTATGTGTGACTAAGTTTTTTTAATTTTTTCATAAATTTTTTAAATAAGACGGATGGTCGAACGTTGGACACGGATATCCATGGTTGCGCTTATTTTGGGACGGAGGTAGTATATATTAGTATGATTATTAGTTAAAAAGTTAACGAGTTTAATTTTTCTGCCCTATAATTTGGGATGGAGGGAATACTAAACGGTTTGTTCCGTGCCAAAACTTTTTACATAGAAGTTATTTTAAAATATCAAATATATTCATTTGTTAAGTTTATAATAATAAAAATTTAATTTTTTATGTACTAATGATTTTCTATTCTAGTTTTACGTGTGTTAACTTAATCTTAACCTTTATCGGTTTCACCCACCACCATAGAGTCGTAAAAACCGTAGATGGAGTGCTACGTGAGGTAGTATTACTATGCATATGCATGTAAGTACTGTACTATAATTAAGCATGAGACACATAACCGGCTGTGTTTTGTCCCCCAGTGCCTCTACCTACACATACTGTACGACACTGTACCAGTACATTGCTGGAGATCTTACCCATCAGATTGACATTGACCTCCCATGGACACACACTCACAGATGGCCACTGTTCTTCCAGTATGCACATGTCCAGGGACAAGACAAACAATGGACGCATGCAATGCAGATGCAATGGCCAGTAATCAAATCCAAATGTGTATTCAGAGAGATTGATGAGTGCAATGATCAATGCTATACTCCAGCTAGCTAGACCTTGAGAGGAATCAAATGATTTGGGAATCAATCCCTCTATCATCAATCCAGTGCTCCTAATCATCAAGCACAAGAAAGCTCACAGACTCCCATGGCCGTTCCATCACCACCTCGAGAGAAAACACACACGCACAGACACCAACCAAGCCATTGACCATGGGGGCTTTTCCTGTTTTGCGATGAAATGGTTGCAAGCAAACGTCTCATCCG
Source organism: Oryza punctata (assembly GCA_000573905.2). Lineage (NCBI taxonomy): Eukaryota > Viridiplantae > Streptophyta > Magnoliopsida > Poales > Poaceae > Oryza > Oryza punctata. The sequence continues at coordinate 34,746,042 of CM002493.2, forward strand.
TCTCGTCAATCCACGCACATTTTGCACTTCCAGCCGGCCAGTCAATCAATCAACACGGTCCATTTCGTGATCAAATCAAAAAAATGAAAAAAAAAATTTGTTCGGGTCGTAGGTGTAGTGGTGGAGGTCAATGCCTAGCTGAAGCCGACGTGAAAAATGTGTTGCTATCGTACTCCTACGTGTGAAGAAATGGACAGCCATTTTCTCACCCCATGAATCGATCAGACTCGTATTGCAGTAATACTCCACCACCAGTACAAATTTAAATGGTGATGCGAGTAATTTTCAGCACGATATTAGTTTTTACGGGTACCTTTAATTTTTAAAATTAAGTTTCGGTGATTCTGAAAAATTAAAAATTTAAATTTAAATTTTGAATACGATTGTTAAGCTAAAGAGCAAATGATAGAGCTGACACTGACAGTGTTGTGTGGCAAAAATGTTCGAATTTGAAAATAAGAGAGTTATTTTTAAATTTGAAGATTGAAAACGTTAAAAAATCCTAACATGGTGCTATTTTTGTTGTGAGTAATTAGCTTAGCAACTACTACTCCCTCCATTCTAGAATATAAGAAGTTTTAGAGTAGGACACGGTTATTAAGAAAATATGTAGAATTAAATATGAAAAGTTTGTGATTTGGTTGAGAAGTGAAGGTAAGTATGAAAAATAAAGAGTAAAGGGTTGTGATTGATTGGAAAGGGAATGTTAGCAGAGAAATTGTTATATTTTAAGATAAATTTTGAGACCTATAAATTGTTATATTTTAGGATGGGGAGAGTAAAATATAACAGTAATAAGGCCACTACAGTACAAAGATTAGTAATAAGGCCAGTACAGTATTTTCTGATTGTTGCTTGATATTTCGCACTGTAGAGCCAGGAATTTATTACAGGAGGCATGAAAAAGTTTCTACAGTGTAGCTACCTTTTATCGAGTTCGGTCGGAAGGCTGACAAATAGTCAAATACGAACAGTAACTAGCGTAAGCTTCATCAATCTTGTGTGCCTGTCCCCGGTCCCTTCTCGTTTACAGACGAAGAAAAAGGTTGAGATATTTTTGAATGATTTCTAATAGCAGTAAAATTCTGTTTAGATCGCTTATCTTTTCCAACAGATTCATTTATAGTATCACTTGAATTATAGTAGTAGATCTATCATCATTTTTAAACGTATGACGATTTTCACTTTTGAAAAATGGGCATTTCACCGTTTATCTTATGTAAAAAATAATTATTATTGTAACTACTTGTTTTATTATTAAATTAAATTTATTCTAAGTACAACTTATATTTTATTTATATTTATTTTAAGTACAACTTATATTTTGCTTATATTTGTGGTATTTTTTAATAAAATAAATAATCCAACGTTATTTCAAAAGTCTAACACTGTCAATATTAAAGAATACCGATAGAGGAATTGTTTTTACTAAGTAAGTAAGTAGTATTTAGACTTATAAATCAACCATTGGAATCACTAGTAATTTATCGCACATTGCAACGGGGAACACTGCTGGAGAACACATCTTAGTCCAAATTTGTAACCCCTTTAATCTCAGATTATAAACCGGGATAACGAATCCGAGATTTAAGATGCGTATCTTTAGTCCCAGTTGAAATAACCGGGACTAAAAATGGATATTTAGTCCCGGTTTGTAACACGAACTAGGAGTAAAGATGGAGCGCCACTGGCTGGCGCTCCATCTGTAGTCCCAGTTCCTGTTACCGTTTGGGACTAAAGTTTTTTTTTCCATTGTTTTTGCTGCTTGCATCTATTGATCCACAAAATCATCCATCCCCAAATTTAAAAAACACCACAACAAAACCATCCACAATCCACAAATCATCCACAAAATCATCCTCAAATCTTAAAAAAATCTACAACAATATCATCCACCATCCACAATCTACAAATCATATCCACAAAATCATCCCCAAATTTTAAAAAATCTACAACAAAAATCTAAAAAAAATCATCCACCGGCCACTGCCGCTTCCGCCGGGCCGCCATCGCCCGCCACCCGCCGCCCGACGCCACTCGTTGCGGGCCAACGTAGAGGGAGGAGTAGAGGAGGAGGAGGGCCCCCCGGTGGTTCGGCGAGCCGTGGGCCGCCGCCTGCCGCCTCCCCTCCGGCGGATGTGTGAGGGCACTGCCGCCCTCCACCGCCCGCCGGCCGCCTCCTCTCGGCCGCCACCCGCTGGAGAGGTAAGAGGGGAGGGGAGGAATGAAGGAGAAGATAAGATAGAGAGAGAAGAGGAGAAGATAAGTCAGAAAGAACAACGTGGGAGAGAGATATTTAGTCCTGATTGGTATTACCAACCGGGATTAAAGATATGATATTTAGTCCTGGTTGGTATCACTAACCGGGACTAAAGTTTGTTAGGGACCTGACAGCTATTGAACCGGGACTAAAAATGATCTTTAGTTCCGGTTGGTGTTACCAACCGAGACTAAAGATCAAGAAGCACCCCTAAGCTTTTAAACCGGGACTAAAGATAATTTTTTAGTCTCGGTTCCTACTCGAACTGGGACTAATGTAACTTTTGCATGACCCAGCAAAGATCCCTTCTCTAGTAGTGGAAGAAGCGGGTGAATGACTTATTTTTAACTACTACCGTTGTATAACTGATATTTTTTTCTCCTTTTGCAAATATAAGTCTTGAGGAAAATATTATACACCACAATATATAAAAAAAGTAAGAAAAAAAGAACATTCACCGCACAAACATTGTCATTGTCTCATTGATCTGTTGGCTGAGGATGAAGGTCTCCGGAGAATATTAGCTTCTTTTTTAAGATAAAGTGAAGGATCTTTATAGACACACAGAGAGTGTGGTTAAAATGAACAAAAGCGGATTCTTATGAGAAAAAAAAAGGACAGAACAAATGCAGTAAACATTTCAACAACTACCTTGAAACAGAAGGTAGAAAAGAAGAGATAACAGTTTTATGTCCTGCCAAAATAGAAAATGTTGCTGCCTTAATTGATTTCTGACATTAATTTATATGTCCAGATACTGGGCCATGTCCTCTGCATAGATCATTTTGAGGCCAAAAAGATTGAGAGACAAGGGAACTAATGACATCAATATTCATTCATGCATTAACACACACGATATAAAGTGGCCTGCATTGATGGTCTCTAGAAGGGGAACAAATAGCTCAGGCCTTATCTGAAATTAGTTAAGGGTGATAATTTAAACGAAAAATCGGTAACCTTTGCAGTAAAATGGTAATGCAAGACATGGAAAAATATTTCATGCCACTTTAAATTGGAAGGTAATTCGAGGGACAGAAAAAAACCCAGCAAAATCAAAATGTAAATATCATCCAGCAGTTCGATCATCATCACGATATATATCAAATTATTAGCAATGACAGAAAAGGAAGTTAGTCCAGAATCCAGATTACACATGAAGTAAAATTAACCTTGCATTATATTAATTATGCATGATGATGACCATACCTTACAGAAAGCTAAAGCATGATGACAGTAGTACTAAAAACCCTACAGTAGCAGGCAGGCATTCCCGAGCAGCTCAGGAAATGTAACCAAAAGAGTAGAGTTTGATAAGAACACAAACAGTACATACACAGTAGCGCTACGTTGATAGCTCGATCGAATCGAATCGAACCGAATCCATCATTCCATCATGATGAGACGCATCGATCGATCGATCGATTGATCGATCGGTTTTAACGAACTAGGTTGGAGTAATCCATTAATTAAAGCTTCCTTCGGATTTGATTAAGCCCTACCTTGATTTTGCTATCTGCTGCTGATCTGAATATTATTGCTTAGTTAAACACGGACAGCGGCAGCATGCACCCCGCCGCGTGCGCCTCCGCCACCGCCGCCATCGCCACCGCCATCTCGTCGCCGTTGCTGCCGCCGCCGCCACCGCCACCGCCGGTGTTGCTGTTGCCGCCATTGCCGGCGTTGGAGACCTGGTCGGCGTCGCCGCCTGGTACGAGGAAGTGTCCGTGCATGAAGTGCGGGTGCGGGATGAAGAAGTGCCCCTCCGGTGGCATCGGCCGCACGTCGGCTGTTCTCTCCGGCGGTGGTGGTGGTGGCGTCGGGCTAGCGGCTGGGCTCGCCGGGGAGGTGGCGGCGGCGGCCTGAGACGACGAGGTGGGCGGGCGCTTCCGGCGCTTCTTCTCGTAGGCGATGCCGCGAGCCTTGGCTTGGCTGTCGCGGACCTCGCGGAGGTAGAGGCGGACGGCGCGGGCGCCGAACGGGTTGGCCTCGGGGCGGCCGCCGTGCTCCTCGAAGGCGGCGCGGAGGCGGCCGACGAGCGCGTCGAGGCTGCCCCACGCCTGGCGAAGCGGGCATGGACACGGCGCCGGCGGCGAGGGGTGGCCGAAGAAGGGGCATCCCGCGGCGTGCACCTTGGTCTTGCCGAACTGGTCGAGGTAGCGGAGGAACTCGAGGACGTGGGCGCCGCTGCACCGGGAGAGCTCCAGCGGCGGCCGGTGGTTGCGCAGATACTGCCCGAACGTGTGCCAGTCACGCCGCTTCTGCGACTCGTACCTGCTCGGCCGCGGCGCGTCACCGCCGCCGCCGGAGCTATCCCCACCGCCGCCGCCGCCGCCTCCCTGCATGTCCTAGCAGCAGCAACCTTTCTCCTTCCTCAGATCTGCATGCGTCAACACCGAAATGAATTCACCCAAAAGCTCCTCAACTGAACGAAAAAAAAGTCACAGCGATTTTTTAATTGATGCAACCGGTGAAACTCCAAACCGATCGCATGCTCGAATTCTCAACAATCGATGGAATTAACAAACCAAGAGGTTTGAGACGAACAAAGCAACGAAATTGAAGGCGGGGGAAGCCGTACATACATAATAAAAACCAGATGGATTAAATCGATCAAGAACTGAACCGGTAATTGGGTGTTTCTGCTGCCGCTTGCTTCCAGCAAAGGACAGAACAGCCAACACAAGAAGGAGAGAGATACTCATACTAGAACTAGGGTTTGGTTTTCTATTGGGGGCGATTGGATTTGCTGGTCCAGAGCAGCAGCTAGTACGGGTGGCCCTGAGCCCTCCCTGAGGCTCGCATCATCCCAAGGCAAAGGCAAAGCTCTCCCTCCCCTGATCTGAATTCTGAACACCTCTCTTGCCAGGCTAATCACAGCAGCACAAGAACTGACACACACGCGAAGCCAGAGATGCTACACCATCAGAGGCGACACGACGCGACGCGACCTGCAGAATCCGCTGCTGCTGCTGCAGCAGCAGCAGGAGGAAGAAGAAGAAGAAGACAACAGTAGGAAGTAGCACACCCCCTCACCTGCCGATCGGACGACGACGTACGCCGGCCGGGGCGCGCCGCCGTGACGCGATCAATCGATGGAGCTAGCGGTGGAGGAGGTGAGGACTAGTGCTACTAGAAGGAGTAGGGTGGGGGCGAAGAAGAGAGAGTATATAGCCAAAGGAAAGCTAGCAAGCAGCTCAGCTAAGCTAAGCTCATCCGAGTGATAGAGAGAGAGAGGGGGAAGAAGAGACGGGTGGTGACCCGGGGGCATTTATGGCAATTGGCAGGTGCAACAGGAACGGTGACGGCATACGTATATGTATCAGTATTTGTGGGTGATACAACGTTCAGTATTTGTCACTACGTACGTGCATATTAGGAGTACGTGCGTACGTACGTAGACGATAGCTACCTTTGTTGGAGAAACCTGGCCTTTTGGTTGACACTGGACGAATTGTATTATACTCCTCCCTTGTGTCAACACCACAAAATACAACTTTGATATGTAGTAGGGACTCAAATTTGGGGCTGAACACTGAATTTCGGTCGGTGTTGCGTACGTGCTAAATTTTAGTCTGGTCTCTTTATCGATCGTCTGCTTGTTAGTTTGTGCTATATCATTTGTTGATGGTTTGGTTTAGTTTTTCGGTCGTAGCCAACCACAACTTATTCATCAGTATTTGTTAGGAATACTTTGTGTACAAAACAATCAGCTAAATAGCTACGTCAACGACTGCAACTAAAAATCCACAACCCAAATGTCCAACCAATGACCGTCTTAAACAGCCGCAGTCAAAACTTACGCTTTCAAGATAACTAGCTGGTGGTCCGTCAAATTGCACGGTTAGCACCCATACAAAATTATTTATTTTTTACATATGATTTTTCTTAAAATTTGTTAAATATCTATCTCGTTGTTTTAGGATTTTCAAATACCGAACTTTATCATCCGCATGTTTCTAATTTTATAGTTTTTAAATGTCGCTTCAGTCGCTACCCCTTACTCATTTGTTAGACCTTTATTTGCTTGTTGATATATCACTATTCCTATTCATCTTTCATAAAATCTTTAAAAATTAGATTTTTTAGTTTTTAGAGTTTATTATCTTGTTGGGTTTTGTTTTTATAAACTTTTAAAGTTCCGTCAAACACCGCCACTGTACTACTCTACGGCCCCTCCGTTGCCACCTATCTTTATTATCATTGGGATTTTAAAAATCGAACATAATTATCGTTTTGGTTCATTTTTACTTTTTAGAAATCCCGCTAAACCGTCAGTGGCTTTGCCACCGTACTCATATACGTGCGACCTTCCCGCTGCTTCCCTCTTTATTGTCATTGAGATTTTAAAAATTGAACATGACTATTATTATGATTTATTTTTTTTCACTTTCTACCCACTGCCGTGCCCGTGCTACTTAATGAATTATCCGTTGTCCCTCTCTTAATTGTTATTGTAATTCTATTTGGGGTTTTGTTTATACGTTTATAGTTTTTATATGTCCTACCACTTTACTACTTTACAGGACTATTGTTTTTCCCCTCTTTATTACCATTTGATATCGTTGGGTTCTAGATGAACAATTCTTTTCGAAAAATCCATATTTTTTATTTTAATATTTTTTATTTGTAAACTGTATTCCTACTTGAATTTTTATAATTATTTTTTTATTTTCGAAATTTATTTTATTTGTTATTCCGAATTTTAATTAATCTCGTCATATGTTCTAGATGGTCTATTCTTTCAATAGTCTTTATTTTTTATTATGAACTTTAGTTATTTATAAAATGTATTCTAGTTGAACTCTTATTTTTATTTTTCTATTTTCTGAATTTGTTCTATTTTTTATTTCAAATCTAATTAATCTCGTGTTGTGTTATGGATGGATTAATTGTTGTTTCAATATTTCTTTTTTATTCTGAATTTTAGTTGTTTCAAAATTGTATTCCTACTTGAATTCTTCTTTTTCTTTCCTAATTTCAGAAATTTATTTATTTATTATTCTGAATTTTAATTAATCGCGTATTGGGTTCTTATATGGACTCCTCTTTCAATATTGCTTATTTTTAATTCCGAATTTCAGTTATTTCTTAGATTGTATTTCTACTTGGACTCTTCTTTTCTTTTTCTTCGATTAATGCGAGAATTTATAGCCTCCACGGTGAACGTTGTGCCTTCTTTTCGAGCTGTCTTAACAATATAATAGATTTTGCTTGACAAAACCGACCTTTTAGTTGGCAGGCGACTAATTATTCCTATTGATCAACACCACAAATACAATTATATGTGTATTAATAAAACTTTAGGTTGAGCCGGTAATATGTACTAAATACTGCATCCCTTTTTTAGTTTATGACATCGTTGATTTTTATCAATGTTGATTTTTATCAAATGTTTGACCGTTCGTTTTATTCAAAAATTTTATGCAAATATAAAAAAAATTAAGTCATGCTTAAAAAATATTTAACGATAAATCAAGTTCTAATAAAATAAATAATAATTATATATTTTTTTAATAAGACAAATAATTAAACGTATCTCAAAAATTTAACGGTGTTATATATTAAAAAATGAGGGAGTATCACCTTTATTGTTTCTCACCGGTTGGCCGTTTGGATTGGTTTTTCAGTCACAGCCCACAGCTAGCCGCGCTTTGCTGTAACAACTATATGAACGGTCATGCTGATGAGCTGCAGGGTGCAGCTAAAAATCAATAGCCCAAACAACTAAACAATACTCCCTCCCTTAGAGTACTCATCGATCTTTTCAGCCATAGCAAAAATTTAGAGTTAATTGTTAAGGTCTTTTTTTTTATCACAGTCTATTTCTAACTTCTACTACCATTAGTTTTTCAACAAGGAATAACACAGAGGTAAAATTTTACCAAAATTGTTTTTCTACTCATTTATTTTCTACAGCTTATCAGCCAAATTTCAACCATAGCCTATCATCGAAATGCAGATAATGCAATGCACACGCAGCTACGCACTTATACACCATGTGCATGTATCCGCGAGTATGCTCGTTTAAGACGTCGCTTAACAAATGGAGTCCAAATATAAATATGTTATCTCGTTTATTATATGGAAATGAAATCTAGCTAAACAATCTTATCATCCCCCCGCACGTTTTAATTTGTTATAAAACCATGCATCCATCCTTTTCCGTAGAAAGGTCAAGTCCATTTATAAGCTGTGTGTTGAAAATGTATAATCTAATTCTAATCACTAACTGACTCTAACATCAACTTGCTGTATTGGATTTGTGTCTCTAAAAGTACTTATTCCCATGACAAACAAGGGCTAATATTGACATTTAGAGGATGTAGATATACAATGCCAATTGGCACCTTATTTGTTCATCTCAATTTCTCTCTCCCCATCTTTATAGGAAAATTAAAATGCACTTTCAAATGGTGCTATGGTAAAACAGTGTTTTATTTCATTTCAGGTTCAGACAAATTACAATTTTTTTCTCTTATCAACAACATTAGCTGCGATGCACACACCCAATTATAAGAAAGGTTGCCTGGCTTCATATATTGCAACTGTTTTTTGGATCGATCGTACCTGTAGCAACTGATTGTGGTGCATCTATAACCAGTGTTCCGAGCACGGCCTACTTGTTGGATGATGCAAGAGCTAGCCAAGCTTTCAATCATTTTGTTTGAACAAATTCGAGATGTACGTACCCCCATAATATTTTAGGAACCAAGAAAAGATCAGCGACAGAGCCAAGATTTAAACATGGGAGGGGCCTAAGAGTTTTGAAGAGAACCTAATACATTAATACTTAAAATAATTACCTAATTAGTTAGATGATTACGTGTGAACAAATTATTGGAAGTCTCCTGGTCTCCGCCTATGGAAAAGATGTGCCACATGTATGGGTTAGTCTATCAAAGTTAAATTGTCCTGTAAAAAATATTTTATTGATCTTCAAGTACTGTTCGTCACAAACAAATGTACTACTCCAGTGTACAGCATCTGTGCCATATTAATTTATCAAGGTTATAACTGTATCATAGAGGATATGATTTTTATTTCACTTACTAAAAATTAATAACTTTCGAAAATCGAAAAGGTAGTTTAAGAAGCAGCGACACATTGGCCAAACCCCTATAGCTGGGGAAAAAAGGTTCGAGTGTTTAATTTTAACGGTCTAATATTTACACATTACCGGTTACAAATTAAGTTTGTCGTGTTTAGCTCAGTTAGCTGCGGCTGTGTAGCCATAACCGCTACAGAGTTTCGCTACTCCTACGTACTGCAATAACGGCAACTCAACAAAACACAACTGTATCGTTCATTTTTTTTATAAAAGTTCAAGATTTTAAAATAATAACTTCCATTAGGTTTTTTCTAATATTCTCTATTTTGATATTATACTTTATTGATAGTGTCAATATTAAAAAAAAAAGACACCGAGTATACTTCAGGATAGTATGGATCGATGGTGCAGTATAAAGTTTCAGAAACCGAAACCGACGATTCCGATCGATCCTCTGCTACAGATCTTCTTATTTCTCTCGGCGTGCAAGGCCATCCCAACCCAGAAACTATCAATTAGTTTTCATATTTGCTATGTCATATAGATACTATGTATCCAATGCATGGTGTCTTAAAATTAAATTCTCTTCCAATCACCTCTCTTCTCTCTCCTTTTATCCACCTATCTCCATGTTTTTATTCTTGATTCTTGTGTCTTGTGTAGATATGTTTTCTTGCATGAGACATGATTTTTTTATCCTTTTACCTTTCTCCTCATTAGGCCTCCTCCAACAATTGAGACAGCTGCTAGCGCATAAGCTATCCATGTCAACTAATAGATAGAACAATAGACGATTCCTCCAACAGTTGAGACAGCTGCTAGCTCATAAGCTATCTCTTGTGGTGACTTATACCGCATTGGTTCGCGAGCGAGATAAGCGTGAGGATAGGAGATAGCTGAATTGATTTTTCTCTCTCTTCCCTCCACGTAGGACACGTGCTGACTTGGATATGCTATGAGATAACTTACATGGCACAATTGGAGGAGACCTTAACTCTATTACCACATCAGATTTTTACTTATGTGGTAATGTATTAAATGCTATGGACACTAGATGATACGGAGGGTTGGGGATGACCTAATTAACCACCGGCCGTTCTGTCGGCAACAACGATGCAGGTAAATCTGTCCATGAGCAGGTTAATCACTTTGCTCCAGCAAGCAGCCCGGGTGAAATCCGACGCCTTGTTTTGGGAGTTTTTAGCAGCCCAACTTCAGTTAGAACCTCCGGTACCAAAAAATAGATTAGATTCTCACTAGAATTACAAAAATATGTAGTTATAGGATAAAAAAACAACGTGAAGCTACAGTCTAGAAAAAGCATACTTTTTTAAAGAGTAAATTTTAAGGAACTATCAAATAACTACAACACATTAACATCCATTTTCTTATAGCTGCAATGCTAGCAAATAAAATTATTACAAATACCTCTCAACTTTATTGACATCATGGGCCTAAGTAATTATGCAAATAGAACTTGGTTGGAGCAAGATGAGGCGGGCCTACTCCAAAGAACACATGAAGCGTGCTCATAAATAACGGGGAAGTAGCTATTTCCTATTATTATTTATAACTCACACTAAAACCTTGCAAACAGCGTGAGTGAACGTAGCCCAACTAATTTAGGTTTCATGTGGTGGAACCAACTCATCCGGGTTTAAATCTTAAACTTAACACGAGTGTTTGTATTTTCAACTAATTATTACTCCCTCCATTTCATATTATAAGTCGTTTGTCTTTTTCTCTAGTCAAACTTTGTTAAGTTTGATCAAATTTATAGAAAAATTAGCAACATATAAAATATCAAATTAGTTTCATTAAATCGATATTTTGATTGAATATATTTTGATAATATGTTTGTTTTGTATTGATAATGCTACTATATTATTCTATAAACTTGATCAAACATAAGGAAGTTTAACTAGGGAAAAAGTCAAACGACTTACAATACAAAACGGAGGGAGTATTTCAGTGGTAGCTGATGCACCCGTCGATAACGAAGTACCCATGGTGACTTTGTAAAATCTTAAAATATATTGGCTCATTATTCCGAAGGTGATCATAGCATATAGTGCGCATTTAACGACACGTTATAAGCAGAATCCTAATAACAATAATATTTCCTGAACGATGATAAAACTCTCTTATCGATAATATTTCTTAGATTTTCTCGGAAAAGAAAACTCCAAATGGTGGCCAAGCCAACAGTGCAGCACGGCAAAGGGTGAAGTTTCGGTTTTTTTAAAAAAATATGAAGTGAAGAAAGGTTGGGATGGTGCGAGGGACAAGGGGAGCGCGTGCATGGGACCCAGAACGTAGACATCCACCTCGTGGGCGTGATGGCAGACAGGCGGAGAGAGAGGACGAAGAAGCAGCAGCGGTGATTCTTTCCACGCGATGCCATGGGCAAAGATAAAAAAGCTCGTCACCTCACCCGTCACTTCACCAGCTGTAGTAGCTGCCCTCCTCTCCTCCGTGATTTTGGTTAATTTGGAGGCCGTGCCCTGCGCGGCGTCGACGACGACGACGACGACGGAGTTGATGCATTGATGGACGCGCCCGCCGGCCATGGAGACGTCGCGTCCACCGACCCACCGCTGCGCAACGCAACCAACCGCCGCCCGCCGCGCGATCGCCGGCATCCACGTACTGTACTGGGCACCGTCGACGCAGTACGACGTGCCGGTTTGTTTGTTGGGTTGCATATGCACTTCTCGTCGTGGTGGTGGTGGTCGCAGGACGGACGGACGGACGGACGAACGATGGCTCGTCGGCCTGTCGCCTCCCTCGCGGGTGTCGGTCGCCCGTGTCGTCGTCGTCATCATCACGAGCAGGTTATATGCACACACGACGACGACGAGGAGTGTGTCGATCGCGTGCGTGCAGCCTGTCGAACTGTGTCGCCTGTTGATGGCTACGTTTCCTTCCAATGCACGGTCGCAGAGATTAATTAACCGGAGCTTTTCTTTCTGGTTTGGTTTGACTGGCCGGCCGGCCGGCCGGAGCTAGCGGCGCCGGAGTTCATGTGCTACGCACTCACTCCGGCTAGTTTGTGCGTTGCACAGGTAGAGAGGAGTGAGAGTACGTACAGGTGCACTGTTGCACATGGGCCGAGGGAAGCTAGCTGCTGGCTGCATGAGGCCGGGGGTGCATTAAAGGCGATGGTCGAATCGATAGCTGAATCGAACGAACGAATGGTATAGCCTGAAAGGAAAAAAGGAAAAAATATTTGTTTGATTTTTTTAAAAAACTTAATGGCAGCTCTGATAACAATAACGGTTACACTACACCCTATGGTGAGGGGATCGGAGGTAGGAGTACGGGTCGTCTCGTTTTCTTTTTACTCCTTATTCTTTTGACGAGAAAAATGTTCTGAGGATATAAATAATACGAATTTTCTTATAAATAATTTTTTTGATTCTCCCGATGTGCAGTCATCTAACATCCAGTTTAGTCCACGAGAGAATAGATGGGACTGACCTGGTTTTCATAACGATATTGCATACTAGTATTTTTTTTATAAACTTATTAATTAGGCTACTCTATGTTCGAACCTCTTTGGTACAAATGGCAGCTTGGATTTACGCTCCATCTCTTCTCTTATAGAGTACTTCTTCCATCCCATAAAAAATCAAATCCTATGAATGAATTTAGATATAGTGTATGTCTATATTCATTCATAGGAATTATTTTTTATAAGATAAAGAAAGTAGAGCCTAACCAAATACTTTTAACTCCGCTTAAAACTTTCAACTCCGCCTAAAAGAGTAGTAGAGCTATCAAGAGTGACATAAGAAAATGAACTAGAGAGATGAAACTGGATAGAGATTGCTCTACAACTCCACTCCAGGCTCTACTCCTAGTTATTTTTGGGAGTTGTAACCCTACCAAAGAGATATTTTTTCAGCTCGTCGCACCTAGCTACTAGATTATCACAGACACTTTTTAAACTGCTAAACGATATGACTTTTGATAAAAAACTATCTATAGAGAAGTTTTTTAGAATTCAAATAAATTATTTTTCAAATTTGTAATAGTTGATACTTAATGACCGTGCACTAATTAAGTGCCTTGCTTTCTTTTCCATACAAAGTACAACCCATAACCTACAAATGTGCGCACTCATCCCTATGAATGCACACACGCACAATCTACCCCTATGAACACCTCCGAAGACTGATATGTCATATCTTGTGATTGACGAAGTCACTTATCTCGCTGTCGACGGGTATGACGCTTACTAAATAATTAGCTGTGAAAAGGGTATCAACTCTAGGATTTGAACCCGGTGGGCATATTCCAGCACCAGGAGTCTAACCAGTTAAGTTACGCTCACTTCACAACAATTAAGTGCCTTCTTTATTACCGTCGATAGAAAATGGGGAAAATCAATTGACTTTTCAGCCGTTTGGCATTTTGAGATATGCTCAAACTGGACAGGGAATTAAAAACACTACATTGTTTTTAAGTCTTGAGAAAGCGTGGTGTTTTAATCTAGGAATCTGTTATTCTAAGGAAACAAAATTTATCTATCTGTTTGCCTTTCACTATCAGTCACCACGTTCACTCTAAAAGTACACAAATTTCCCCAATATTTATGAAAAAGAACAAATATATTGACCATTAGATTGTGATAAATCCATATTTTAATGGTTTAGATTAATAGTTATAGTTGAATACAAATTCTAATTCTACTTTTAAAGTATGTTGTATATGGCATGCAATTATATATACAGAAATAAAATCTAAGCGTTGTATATCAAATCTAATTCTTTTAAAATTTATAGCACAGAAATTTATATGCATGGACTATACATTTTAACTAACTATACATTTAAAATTTGTACGCGATCAAATTTTCTATACACTTAAAGTTTGTACAAAATTTATAGTTAGTAGAAAATTATATGGTTGGATCATACATTTTAAATTTATCGCGTACAAATGCAATTACAAATTTATCTATAGAAACAAATATAATTCTTTTATAATCTGGCTACATGTAAAATTGTGAGGGAAAAACTGCTAATTTTATATAAAACCAGATTAAAGTAAACCTGTTTTTAATAAAACATGCATGGTATAAAAAGAGTCTAAAGATTTTGCGAGTAGTCCTATCACTAATTTTTTTGTTAATATTATCTACCCTTCCTTACTCCACGACGTCCACGTCAAGATTCTTAATTAATACAGCTGGTTCAGAAAATAAAAATCTTCTCAGAACATAAAAGGAAAAAAAAACTGATCCCTCCGAAGAAACAGTAACCAGTTCGTTGTTTTGTGTTTACCGGCCAGTGGCCACAGCCCACAGGAGGCGGCTAAACTAGTGTACTTGGACGAAGCTGGGGCTCGCACTGCGCTGGGTTGGTGTCCTACTTGTCCTGGCCGGATCCAAGGCTGGCAGCCGGCGGCTGTCGTCGATCGCTGGGTCGATCTGACGATGGTGCCCGTCGAGCAGCAGCAGGGTTGAAGAAGGCCATGGACCATGGTCCCAAGCGCCCGCTGCTAGAAAATTGCATATTTACAATGGTCCTAATATTATATGAGCTAGGCCATGGTCATCGCCGGCGAGCTCCTCCAGCGCTCAAAAGAAACCAGGGATAATATCATTTAGGATGGTATTCAGCGAAGCTGTTTTTTTTATTGAGAGTGGTATTTTATCGATACCTACTTAATAAATGAACAAATGATATTTAAGTGAATCCAATACCTTATGATAATATATATCTAATTTAATTTTCTCAAACGGTGCAGAGCATCTACAGCGGCAATCAAGGAGTTTAGTTTTTCATATTTTCTCCCTTCATGCATCCTCATCGATCCTTGATGTATTTTTCTAGACAGCTTCTTCTTTGGTATTTACTCCTAATTTTCTATCTGAATTGCACGTTATATATTGCGTTGTTAAAGAATTGATGCATAATTCACTGATTTTAAAACTAGATTTCATTTTTTTATTGCAACTACATTAACAATAGACAAATTTATGATATATACGTGCAATTTAGGACAGTAATTTATAAATTATCTGTTTCGGTGTATGAACTTGGCAGGAGCGTACAAATCAAGGCCAAAAGAAATGCTGAGTACATTAATTATTCATTAGGGTATATATATGCTGGTTCTAAAACTAGTACTAATGCCTATCTTAGCGTTGCTTTCATATGATGGTGCTGGTTCCACTATCGAAAAATACGAGCGGCTCGAAACCGACACTAATATTACGTTCATGTACTTGCACATGAGGAGTACTGTGTCATGTAGTCGTAAATGTGCTTAGTCCAACATATGTTGAAGGTATAAACGAAATAAGACAAAATAGAATTAACCTACTAGGCTGCTCTTAATTAATTACTCTCCCGTCATCAGACCTATATTTTTTTTACAACATACTTTGACCTGTAGTTTATCTCGTGTTATATTCCTAACAAATATAAAATTAGCATCATTTGGAAGTACTTTTAACTAGTAATATAATATGTATAATATTTAGTATAAATATATTTAGTATAATTATTAGTTAAAAGTTACCAGTTTAATTTTTCTTTAAAGAATGATGCCCTATCATTTACGACGGAGGGAGTAGCTTTCTATCAAAAATATTAGTTACCGTTTTGGGCCTGTTCGATATATATCAGCTAAGTTCATACACCGAAGGACTTTTGTAAGTTTACATGAGGTCCACCTATGAGGTTCACATGCCACCCT
This sequence comes from Oryza punctata, assembly GCA_000573905.2. Classification (NCBI taxonomy): domain Eukaryota; kingdom Viridiplantae; phylum Streptophyta; class Magnoliopsida; order Poales; family Poaceae; genus Oryza; species Oryza punctata. Next base: position 34,762,058 of record CM002493.2, read on the forward strand.
ACACATTTTACTTTATCTAAAAGAATTACTTTATTTAAAGTTCTTGCGATTATCATCAAGTCAGAAGAAGCGGTTATTGGCTGGTAGGTCAGGAGCGGCAGTGTGGAGGCAGACAGGCCTAGATCAGATATGGCTTATCTTCGTAACCATATTTAAATCATGTTTAAATCATCTTGTAATTTTAGAGAAAACCAATAACCTATTTTTCGAGCTCTAGCTTATCCTAATTTTGTAATATGTGGCTCTCACCCCCAAAGAATGATATATCTGGGCTCCGGCTGGGTACCGCCGAGATTTTAAATTGCAAAACCGGAATAAACGTGAAGCAATTTAGTAATTTAGAATAAAAAAAAATCTAGTGATATTGTTCCCGTGCGTAATAAATTCCATAAGTTTTAGTAAACAAAATCAGTAAAATCAGACCGGTGAATTCAAACACTCGGTATAAACCAGTAATAACCAGGTAAAAGTTGCCAACCCTTAACTAGTACTAGGAAATTCTGATGCTACTTGCATGAACAGAAATCATCTCTCCAAGTTTACTTAGGAGTGTCGCGCGATTGAATGATCGACGACTTCAAGTGACAATTGATCGATATATGCCTCCTCACAAGGAAAATACAACTAGTACATATTCCTGTACGGTTGCACGTTAAGCTAACATGTTTATCATAGGGTACTTGGGTAGCACAGCACAGGTACGTTCGTACTACACAAGAAGCTAACAACGGTTAATCAATATTATCTCTCTCTCCATATATATGGCGTGCATTGACCGGTTTCTTCACGCAAGTTCCACGCCTCCCTTTGCAGGTGCCCCAGAAAAAATATGGATCAGTACTAATATTATATCACCCACATATGACAAAATTTAGTAAGAATAGTACGATTCTCCTAATCAATCAATCATAACTATCCTGAACCTTCTACTTCCTCCTATATTTTCCTACTCTCTCAGCCTTAGAAAAACAAACTTCTGAGAAAATTCTAGCCAACATTTATCCAGGTTCATCTTTAAAAGTAATTTTTAAAACAAAAGGTGTACATTATTAGCCTTTTAGTAAAAAAAGGTGAAATAGATAAATCTGACCTAGAAAGTACGTAAGACAGACAAAATTATTTCCTTTCTTAGCCTATAATTTCGTATTCATTCTGAATTTGAAGACCTAGAGTAGAGAACAGCCCTCAATTCCATTTCAATCCTCTTTTTAGCCCTTAGGAACAAAGCTCTCTCTAAAGACAATATTAGTACTAGGAGTTAGGCTATGTTCTATTCTTTAACTTCAAACTTTATTTTCCATGAAAATATTTTTTAAAATCTTAAACGATATTTTTTTAAAAAAAATTCCTATATAGAAGTTGTTTAAAAAAACAAATAAATCTGTTTTCAAATTTATAATAATTAATACTTAATTAATCATGTGCTAATGAGATTTCTCTTTTTACGTGCAATAAATATCTATCTCCAAAACTGAAGATCGAATAGACATTAGTACCATCTATTTAGGGTCTTTCTCTTTCGCTCTCGCGTTTACACCTTATAATTCAAATCTAATCATAGTAGTACTCTCTTTGTTCCATGTACTTGATACACAGGTAGAAGTTGATTTTTTACGTAACGGAGAGATCAAGTAGATCCTTACCACGAGTCGTACAGGGAGCATCCACACTGACAGATGGGTCTCGCTCGGACTACAGAGAATCACAACCGGATCGCTAAGCTTCGCCGCACGTGGGAGCGATCGTGCGTGTTGGTAAAACTGCACTGCACACATAATGTTTGGTTTGGCAGCGAACAGAAGGCAAAGGCAGCCGATCGATCAATTACTGCTGCTGCATTATTGATCGATCGATCAGCTCTACTAGCGGTTGTACTACTCCAACGGCGACGGCGACAACCAACCAAGGTTTGGTTTGTCTCAGTGAAACTGTTGCGAGAGAGCTCAGAGAGGGGAGGAGAGTACGCTGCAGCGGCCTATGCGTGCCAGCCTTTCTCGAGCTTCTGAGCTCACGCACTGGCAGGGAGCTAGCATCGTGTCTCGTGCTTGCTCTGACCGATATTTTGTCCAGTACTCCTACTCCTACTCCTACTTCTCCTGCTTCGTTCAAAATTACTTCTACTCCTGCTAGTAGCGTCTGAGTGCCGTTTTTTTTTTTCAAATTGGTACTTTTCAAAAACCTATTTCGAAACTAGGTCCTATCAAAAACTTTAATCAAAAATAAACCGTACGCCCAACACCAGTTCAGCTGGCGCTGAGATCTGACGGTCCAGCACCGACAGATGTGACGTTAAACCCCTGCCAGCGTGGCGGTCGTGCCGATCCCCCTGCCGACGTGGCAGGGGTCTCATCGCCAACCGCCTTAGCGCTGAGTCGCTAATCTCAGCGCCAGACGTGTTGGCGCTGAGCTGGGGCACTTAACCTCGCGGCCTGGCCATCCCGACCTAGCCCCCATTCCTTTGGACTGTACGCATAGTTGTGATACATCCAGTACCTCTGGGCGTAAGTATCCCAATCATCACTGCTCTGAAACCAACAGTCATCATCACACCAACACATTAGGCGCTTTACACCCGGTGGTTGTAGCTGCTTAGTGGAATAGCTGACAACATCCTTCCTAAACATCTTGAAATAGCAAATATTTTTATTGCTACAAATTTAACCTAAATCACATTTTTCATCGGACAATCCATTCAACTCCAAACGAAAAATAAACTAAAAACAAACATTACCACGTACACAGTACAACATATCCTACAACTAATCTATCATGCAATATATACGTACATATTATATACTCCCCGATTGACAATACATCCCGAACCATATTCCCTATATCACGGCTAGAACCAAATCAACCAAGACATAGTAAAACATTAGGGAAATTAGGTTTTGATCGAGGTCTACCCTACAACTAATAAATTCTCTACACCACATACAAATCATCCATACCAACAATAAGATTGAACTCAAACTTTACACCCTTACCCGCAATCCATAATTCACACCGCATCCCGAACCACATTTATCAAGCCACCATTCCAACCAAAATACACAATAGAAATGAAAGATCAGTTGAGGAAATTAGGGTTTTTCGAGGGTCTTACCTTACAAATCGATCCCTAACACAATGCCCACAAAATCTCCTTCGATTTAGGGTGAACTAGGGAAGATTTGTGCAAGGGAGGAGAGAGGGTGATTCTATATAGAACTTTTTAAGAAAAGACACCATTTAACAGTTTAAAAAGCGTGCTAATGAAAAACGAGGAAGTTAAAGTTTGGAGTTGATGAAAAGAATTCTTAGAGAGGCTGTTGGAGCATGACTTTTTTTTACTATAACTATCAAAATTTAATTTAAAATGCCATTTAAAAAGGCTATTGAAGATACTCTTTACCCCAATGAGAGCAGGACGAGGAGAGAGAGAATCCGAATCTCTCAACATTCAGAGGGCCGCACGATTTGGATGGCTAGAAGTTCCCCTCTTCTCTACGTGGAGATCGTTTCTCCTTTTGAAACATGCAGGCGATTCTGCTTCCTGTGGCCTGGCTTTTTATCATCAATCAACTTTCCTTATCATTCATTCAAGTTTAGAAAGAGTGGTGGTGGTGAAAAGGCAATGATGAATGATCTCCAAGCTATAATAAATCGCTACATCATCATCATCATTCTCCTGCAGAATTTGTAATGGCTAATGATTGGATTGAAACCCTTTTTATGTTTGGGGTGGGTGGTGAATCAAATCTTATACGACAGCCCAATAGCCCCAATGGCCTGGAAGTGCCGACGCTGATCGCTGTGGGCCGTAGAGGTTGACAGAGGATCGGCCCCGTTGTCCATCACCTTGCCAGCGCCTCCGTTGATCGCAACGGCGGCGGTTTCCTGGTCGTCGCCGGCGACGGCGTGGTTCTCCCGCACACGCACCTTCACTTGACTATGCATGTGCAACGGGATGTGGTTACAGCAAGTAAACAACGAATTACACTGCGGTTACTGGTCAGTAGTTACATTTTATACGGGATTCAGTCACTTTCCAGTGGGTGCAAAATGATTCACATTTTGATCGAAAGGGTAAAATTTAATTTGGCATTCAGAAATAGGTGGTACATCACTAAGATCAGGAGGCACAAGTAATATACAATACGGTATTTATATTTCACACAGTAAGGTTTTGTATACAAATACAAGGCATATCGGACATACACCACACAAAAATAATACACAAGAAAATAAAGTTCTAGGAGGGACCCTCTGATCCTGCACACCAGTACACCACACACAGATTTTTTTATAGTATATGGGACATACACAACATAGTTAAACAGTAGTACTAGTAGAATACCCCAGTACAGCTACAGGTACAGACATGCGGGGATGATAACTGACAACTCACAAACCGTTTGACACAAGTTTTTTTTTTTTTGTTTTTTTGATATAGGACATACTACTACAAGATGTTTAGCTAGCTTCTTTCTTTTTTTTTGATGTGGGGCATAAAAATGCTGTAAGGAAGGGCATTGTGAGCTTTGATGGTGCAAGCATGGCGAGGTAAACAAAGCCGCACCCAAGAAGCAGAAGCACGAATGCCACGAAGGAGACTCCTGATCCATTGATGAAGCCAGCCCACACGGCCAACACTGGTGCAGCCATCAGGATATAGCCGGACCAGGCCACCTCCGCACGGTTCATCAGTTCAACACTGCAAGGTGTAAAAGATGAACAAAAATTTGGATGGGTACACACACCTTGAATTTATAAGTACTGTACAATTCACTGGCAAAGGATAGACTGATAGTGTATATGTTATGAACATGATATTGAGGATTCAAGGGCAGAACACGAAGACGAGTACATTCATTCCATGTGAATTAGAAAAGGCAGCCAATTGTTCCGCACAATCTAGATTGAAGTTTATTTTAAAGTATAAGATATTCAATTGCATTTGTTGTATAATTATAGTTGAGCAGTCCACCCTGTTATATTTTGGGTGCACCATATGATCCATAGTTTAGATATTAGTCCTCTTCTCCCGATTAAGATGATAATTTAAATGCACTCGTAACAAATGTGGTGGCTCATTTTAGTCTTTCCTTAGTAAATACTGTATATAGTTGATAGATTTATCATATCCCGTGCTCTGAAAATTTTAATATCATCAGTCGTAATTGGTATTTTTCATGCTACTTTTTACATGACAGTTTGTCAACAAAGGAATCAGTGGTATGTCAAGGTCTCATGTCTTACCATCCTGGGCTTGCTGGTGTTGTTGCTCCTGTGCTGTGGTTGTCTCCACGATGTGCTGGAAACATTATATGGAGAAGACCGAAGAGCTTGAAGCAGCCAATGAGCCAGATCCCCAACACAAGTAGCAGAGACCATGGCAAAGGTGCTGCCTGCCAAGCCACAGCTACCATTGGGGAAGCACAATACAGCAAGATCACAAATGCCGACGTGTTGAGCTGCTGGGCACCACATATATATAGGTTATGTAAAGATGTAGCTTAAACTGCTAGATTTCAATTGTTAGGGTATGGCTGAAACCATCAGTACTATCAGTAACTAACATAAAGTAGTGAATCTAAAGAACTGACATACAGATGCAGCAGTCCATCAGGACAAATAACTAAAGTAGTAAAATCTAGATGGATAAAATACTAGCCGATTAGAACCCAAATCAATAAAACTAGAGGACATGCAACTTCACATTACTTAGAATTTAGAAACGGATTAGGAATTCTCTTCAATCACAAAGGGAGTAGTCAACACTAGCTGGTTCAACAATGAATAGATCGAAACCTACTTGAACCTGTGAAAGTAATAACCTAGTCTAAATTCCCCACACCACAGCAAAGTCAGCAGCAGTATCAGAGCAAAATCTGCAGCTATCAAAGGCTGAATCACGTGCATAACAACTAGAACAAAGCCCATAACACAGTAAAAAGGGGAATTTAGTTGCCCCAGAAGCGATGAGACCGTACAAATCAACTGGTCTATATGGATCTTGGATATGAATCATCAATTTTGAGTTAAATTTCATATTACCCCTGGTCTTGAGACATGTATAACGGAAAATAACATGTTCCCCTTTAAAGTTTGTATCAATAAACACTTAGATTTCCCCGGAAAAAAAGGAAGAAAAAAAACACTAGATTGATAGACTTGGAAGCGGAATGTCTCACAAAACTAAACCATATTAACTCTGAAATAGCCAGTGGGCCAAAATTCCCCTTCCCCTTCTCTGCCATGGCCAAACTCCACGTATCGGTGTCATCGGTCGAGCAGAAACATGAACCGCCGTCAGCCACATCTTCCGATCAAAAAATTCTAAACGCGCCCTACCGAATCGAAGATCGGCAGCACACCCGCACACATACGCGTCTCGACCGGATCAAAACAACCGGAGCAATACTGGAATGAATGGATCGAAGGGGGGTCGCTATACCTTCACCATGTTGAGGAGGCGGAAGCCTGCGGTACGGGCGAACGAGAGGCGATGGTCGCTACTGCCTGCGCAAGGGAAGGGGATGGAGTTGGGGACGGGGAATTTTGTCTATTCAAATACACTTCCTTCCCTGGATCTTGACTTGTGAGTTGCTTCCTTCCCTCCGAAGCCTCCCCTGAAGCGATCTCATCCGTCCACCCCTCCACGAGTCGAAACTGATCAGGATGAGGAAGAAGAATTTGATGGAGACTTTTTTCCGGAGTAATTTTATTATAGGATATCCTAATTTCGTGGTTTTAGCAGTAGAATACCATACAAACTTACTTTTGAGGGAAGATATTCCATAATCGTGGTACACCATTCGAACTCACTCTTTTGAGGGAAGATATTTCATAATCGTGGTAATTTACCAGTGGACACCGTGCAAATTAAAATAATATATCCTTGCTGACGAAGCGCTAGGGGTCCCCATTTTCATTGCAGAGTGATTGAAATGCCCTTGCTCACCTGCTCTTTACACGCTTCACACTCTTCGATCTCGCATTAGACGAGGGCAACCACGCTATCATCAGCGTGCTCGGCACCATCCCGCCTCTGCTCGACCTCCTCACCGCCTGAGACCACGCCCCGCGCACGTGCCACGACGCCGGCAGGGGGTGTTGGATTAATTAAGTATTAATAATTATAAATTTCAAGAATGGATTTATTTGAATTTTTTAAACAACTTCTATATAGAACTTTTTTGCAAAAGACGCATCATTGAACAGTTTAAAAAACGTGCTAACGAAAAACGAGGAAGTTAAAGTTTGGAGTTGATGAAAAGAACTAGATCTTAGAGAGGCTGTTGGAGCATGACTTTTTTTTACTATAATTATCAAAATTTAATTTAAAATGCCATTTAAAAAGGCTATTGAAGATACTCTTTACCCCAATGGGAGCAGGACGAGGAGAGAGAGAATCCGAATCTCTGAACATTCCGAGGGCCGCACGATTTGGATGCCTAGAAGTTCCCCTCTTCCTCTACATGGAGATCGTTTCTCTTTTTGAAACAGGCAGGCGATTCTGCTTTCCTGTGGCCTGGCTTTTTATCATCAATCAACTTTCCTTATCATTCATTCAAGTTGAGAAAGAGTGGTGGTGGTGAAAAGGCAATGATGAATGATCTCCAAGCTATAATAAATCGCTACATCATCATCATCATTCTCCTGCAGAATTTGTAATGGCTAATGATTGGATTGAAACCTTTTTTATGTTTGGGGTGGGTGGTGAATCAAATCTGAAAGCAGCACCTGCATCAGTGTACTTGAATTTTTTCTGAACAAAATGAAGTGCAGAATTGGAGTAGCAGTATCCAGCACTAACTACTCGCTATGAACTGCTTCTGTCTGAACAGTATGCAGACTGGTGTTTCAGATTCAGAAACTGAACCTGTTGGCCCATCGGAGTAGCCGTACGGGACAAGCGCCAAGCGGCAATAATACCAGCCCAAAAGGCCTAATGGGCTGGAAGCGCGGAAACGGATCTCTGTGGGCCGTGAAGGTGGTGAGGAACTGAGGAACGATCGATCAGCTGAACTTGGGCTCTCGGCCGATCGGCGTATTAGGAATAAGTTCACTTAAGATCCCTTAACTTATCAAGATATCCGATTTTCGTGCTTTAATCCAAAACCAGATACAATGGATCCCTCAACTGTTAAAACCGGTGCAATATAGATCTCATGACGGTTTGATTTTAGCTGATGTAGCACCTATGGGACTAATTTAACTGTTCTTTATCTGACATGTCATATGAAGTAAAATTTAACAATTTAAAAATTAAAACAAAATATGTGGACCAACATATCAGTAGTGGGTCCCACTCCCTCCACCTCATCCCCTCTGTTCACTATCTCCTCCCCTTCTCCTCCATGACTTCACTGGCGACTTCTCCGTCTCTCTGCTTCGCGTTGTCTGCCCTGTCTCTTCTTGCTTCGAAGAAGACGAGCCCGCGGCCGCGCCGGTCGTGGTGGAGCTGGGCTTGTTCTGCTGCGCTGGCTGCGACGGCGGCACGGAGACGGAGGCGGGCGTGGGGATGAACTGCGTGGCCTGCGGCGCGGCGTTGGTACGGAGTATCATGGGCATGATGAGGGGGCCCATGGGGCTGGATATCACCTCGCCGGGGAGGTTGAGGATGTAGTCGGGGATGCCGGCGCCTGCGAGGAATTGCGCCACCTCGTTGCTGAAGTTGTTGCAGTTGTGGCTGAGCAGCCGGTAAGTCTCCGCCGTGTAGCGCGGCGAGATGTCGCAGAGGTAGTCCTCGAACACCTCACGCGTGATGCGCGTCTCGCCCAGCTCCACCACCCGCACCGGCCGCCCGTATGGCGTCCTCCCCGCCGGCAGCGACTGGATCCCGCCGCCGAAGAAGTACTCGTTCCCGTACTCCACCAAGCCCGTATGCCAACACAACAAATCAGATTTAGCTAAACCCAAATCCAAAAATCCAAATCGTTTTGACCAGATTAAGCTGCCAGATCTGGAACAGGATTCCACTCACCACATGGCCTCGATTGGCTTGCCGAGGAAGGAGGTGGAGAGCTGCAGCGCGATGCCGTTGCCTCAGGTTGTACACGTTCTGAACAACCTTGCCTAGAGGGAGGAGGGAGGGAGGAGATAGAAAAGAGACGGGATGAGGGGGAGGAAGTGAGGCTCAGTGGGTCTCACTATTTTTAATCTTATTATTTGACTGATATGTGGGTTCATATATTTGTTTTAATTTTTAAATTGTTAAATTTTGCTTTATATATCACGTTAGATAAATACCGAGTTAAATTAGTCACGTAGGTATCATGCCAGCTAAAATCACCGTCCAAACCGTCATGGGACTTATATTACACTGGGTTTGATAGTTGAGGGAATCGTTGTATCTGGTTTTTTGGTAGGAGGACGAAAATCGAATTTGTTGACAAGTTAAGGGAACTTATTGCGGGCGAGATAATAGCGAGGTTGGCCAAATTAGCCATTAGGCCCAGCGGCGAAACAAGTCTAAATAAAACTCACTTTCCAGCAGTGTGGGAGCAACATAAGTCACACGTAGATCAGGATGATGAAATGTAATACCATGAAATACAGTAATACTACATGATATATCAGGAGGACCAGATGGATATAGGGCTCGTCCACTTTATTATCAATTTTAAGTGTTACTAAAATTTAATAGTGTTGAATGTGTAGTTTGATGCCTTTTCAAATTTTAGTGGTGTTTTTGTGAGAGAGCTTTTAGAATTACCAAATTTTAGTAAGATGACGTTGGTAAAAATGTTTAGTTCGTTATCCTATGAAAATTTAGTAACACTAAAATTTGGTAGGATTGATACTTTGATAGTGGCGATAAAATGAACAAGAACATAATAACACATACTATTTCACATAAGGTTTTATCATCTGCTCCCTCCTTCGAAAAAAAGAAAACCCAATCCTGGATTTGAACCTGGATACACATCCAGGTTCAAATCCAGGATTAGGTTTTTAGGTTTGTTTAAAACGGAGGGAGGGAGTATGTATACAAGGCAGATATATGCACACATATCATTCATGTTCTATGAAGCACATACCATACACACAACCTTTTTTTTTTTTGAAACCTATAAGCACATAGCCATGTAGCAAGAGTAACAGTACCCAAAATTCATAGAATCGTCGTGTAGGAATTTCTTGTGATCGATCAGAGAATCTTGGGCTTGGACGGTGCGAGCATGGCGAGTTGAAGAAAGCCGCAACCAAGCAGCAAAAGCACGAAGGCCAGGAAGACCGCCACTGGTTCACTGACGAAGCCAGACCACAAGGCCAACACTGATAAGACCATCAGGGCGTAGCCGCTCCAGGCCAGACTGCCCTCATCCGGAATGGCGTTCTCCTCCTCCATCTCTGCATTATTCACCATTCCATCCCTGCACGTAGTTAGAGTAATATATAAGTTCCAGATGGTTACACCCACAATCCAATTTATGAATGGTGACTGTTTACTCGCATCGGACCCGTATGTCATGAACATATGACACTGGGGATTTAAGGGCAGCACACATGAGTTTCGTAAGAACAAAATCAATTAATTAGAAAAAATATCGCATCCTGTGGTTGATGCATTACCAGCTACTCATATAGGATGGTTTGCAACAAAAGTAGTGGTATGTGCCTTACCGTCCTGCGCTTGCTGGCGCTGCTGCACCTTGGTTGTTGCCACCGTGCTGATGATAATATACAGGAAAAGCGATTCGAAAACCATAGAGCCTGAGGCAGCCGATGAACCAGGTCATCAACGCAAGAAGCAGTAGAGGCCACGGCACATGTACCACCTGCCAAGCTAAAACCATCATCTGGGCTGCACTGATCAGCATGAGACTGAACCCTGACCAGTTAAACTGCTGGGCACCATTGGCTGGCACCCCGCGGTTATGGTCAGGGCCTGCATTCACCCTGTTGAAATCAAGAAGCTGGCCACCATGGAGGTGGTGCATGATGTGTATCGGCATCTGCACGTACAAAAACAACCAAACATGGCGAGTGACCACGAGAAGTCACAATTATACATGGAAATTGATATGCACAGAGCTTGTAGACTGTAATAATCTAGCTGTTGTGATAAACATCGAGTAAACAACTAGTAAACGACCACCACATACATATAGGTCGATTGTGTTAGGATGCCACTTAAACAGAATCGATTCACCAATCCTGGAACTCGTTATGGATAGAAGGTCCGTAGAAGTGAAAGTAGGAATCCAAGCTCCGCCCTCCTTGACGTCGCATATCTTGTTGATCATAAGTAGCATGTAGCACGGCACCTGCCGCTAGAAATAGTAGCGCCTTAAAGAAGGCGTTATTTACAAGATGGAATAGTGCTACGTCATAAGCAGAAAGACCACAAGCCATAAATGGGTTACCTAGCCACATAATTACAGACAGGGACCCAACTCTCAGGCCAGTCCGAAGGGCATTGATGGAACAGGTAGAAGATCTTGATTCTCTGCAATTCGGCTTCAATCCGATGGGTCATATCCAAACTCAATGAGAGCAAAATTAGGAGAATAAAAGATTTATGGAGTCCCGAGATCAAGCTTTGCCCTGAATCACTGTCTTCATCTCAGTGCATTAACATGTTCACATCCCACGCGCTCCATCAACGCATGCCTAGAGATTTACCTATTTCTTATCAGCAGACCTATGCCTTGATCATTCCTATCTAAGTGGCTATCTTTTCATGCCGAAAGAAAGCCATCCTTTTTCTTTACATGCCTGCCTAGCTTGGGAAAGAAAGGAGATGCATATCTCGTGAGTGAGAAGCACAAGCTATTGTATGCACCATTCCTCTTCACTCATTCTAGTCCAACACTACTTGCTCGAAAAGAGTATCCTATACTTAGGTAGGTTTTCCTATACGAGGAATTACTCACCCAGACTGTCTCTTCGAGAAATGTTCATTGAGATCCTTTCCATATTAATGCTCCACTTAATAATCACATCTTTGATGTATGTGCCAGGTCTCATTATCTAAATGCATGAAATCCAAATACTTGCCCAAGACAAAGTGTTAGGATGCCACTTAAACAGCTAGATTTCAGTGTTCAAGTTATGGCTGAAACCAGAGATATAAAAGTGTTGAATAGTATAGGGAGAGGAATATAACTGCGAATATTAGACATTGATAGGCACAGAACCGTGAGAAGATAATAATCTAGCTGTTGTGAACTTGTGATACATCAAGTAAACACATAGCAAATAACCACCACGTACATATAGGCCGATTGTGTGAGGATGTACCTCAAACTACCAGATTAGGATGTGGATGAAATCGATAGCAATTAATGTAAAGAAGTGGTGAATTTAGATAAGAATTAACATGCAGATGGAGCAATAAATCAGGACAAATCACAAAGAGGGCATATCAGAAGTAATGTACTACGAGTTCTCTTTAAACATCCATCCTGCCCAAACTCTATGTGAACTTGTGCAATAATAATATAGTCCAAACTCACCACTGTGGCACCTAACAGTATTATAGCAAAATCGCAGCTATCAGTCGGCCAAATCGCGTGCATAACTACTAGAGCGAAGCCCATAACATCAAAAGGGGGAGTCTAGTTACTGCAGAATCGGACAGATAGTACATCAACTGATCAACATGGAGATTCGATATGAGATCATATATAATATCTGAGTAAATTTCTGAATATCACAGGCTTATGGATAACACAAATCACCAGGTTTTTAAGGTTAAATAAACATCAGAATTGACGCAATATAAACATTAGATTTGAGCAATATGTTACTTCACGAAACTCGCCTATGTTAACTCCGTGTCTCCGCCTCTCCGGTAAGATCTGACAAGTGGCCCATTCCTGTCAGTCCCACATCCCCATTCATCTTCCTCCCCCTGATCCCCTTTCAAAAATCAGACAACGCGATCAAATGGATCATCGCTCGAGAAGAGAGGCGCCTAAAGGGAATCGTCTCGAGCTCTAAGGTTTATTGAAATAAAACCCACAGCCATCGTTTTTGCGTTATTCATCATGCCCCCAAAATTCGTGGTCTAAATTCTTTGTTTTCCGAGCATATATGTAATCTAAATCCGCTTTACCGAATCGGAGCTCGACATACGTAACATAGAAATCCCAAACAGATTGAACAGCACGAAAAAAATGGATCGAAGTGGTTGCTCCGCTGGCGTACCTTGACGAGGAGCGTGAGGGGGCAATACTCGCGAAGATCGAATCGATCGGTCGCTCGGTGAACGAGGGAGCTCACCGGCGAGATGAAGAGGGTGGTGACGGCTGGGGGATGGGCGGCGGCGTGGCGGGGGAGGTATCCGCGATGAGTGGCGGCGCGGCGGCGAGAGGGCGGCGGGAGGGGGGACGAGTGGAGATGCCAGTGCGTCGCGGAGGAAAGGAAGGAAAAGGAGGAGAGGGGAGGAGCTTCCTTCTCTCGTAAGCCTTCCCTTTTTAGAGCGATCTCAACCGTCCACCTCGCGATCCGACGGCATGTGTGGCCAGCAACAGTTGAATTTGAGCTTTTTTTTTCCTAAGAAAAAGAAGCAAATTCCAATTTGAGTTGTTTTTTTTAACTATTGGGTAAAAAAAATCTCTAAGCCATTTAACGTCAGAACAGCGGAGTGAGTAGGCTTCTTTTCGTAGGTACGTTTTTCAAATTTCTAAACGATGTATATTTTGTAAAAGTTTTCTATAAAAAAATTGATTTAAAATCATATTAATCTATTTTTCAAGTGTTTACCTAATACTTAATTAATATGCATTAAATAATCGTTTCGTTTTACGTGCATGGGAGGAAGGGTTCTCAACCCATGCTCACGAATGTAGCCTAAGATAGATAAGTGGCATGGCAAGTGACAGTCATTCGTTATCTTCTCCTTTGCTAAAACCTACTACTCCCTCCGTATCATATTATATGTCATTTTACTTTTTTTTTCCTATTCAAACCTTTTAAGTTTGATAAAATTTATAGAAAAATATATTAGTATTTTTAACCCAAAATAAATATATTGTTAAAATATATTCAATGTTAGATTAAAATGAAACTAATTGATATTTAAGATGCTACTATTTATAAATTTGATTAAACTTAAAAAAAATTTGACTTTAAAAAAATCAAACAACTTACAACTTATAATAGTACTACACAACAAATAGTCCATCGAAAACTAGCTTCTCCGACCTTCCACCAAATTCTAGGCGATCTCGGAACCTATGGATTTCGAATTACTATTCGTCATCCCGCAATAATGACATGTGAGATTTCTGTCAACAGTGTGAATTGAGCTCTAGCCGCAAACCATCTAGTCCTACATGTAGTGAGAGTAATAACAAAAGCAATACGAGAAAAAAATAAAACCTTTACATAATCGTAAGTCTAGGAAAGTGCTTGGCAGGGAAGACGGCGAGTGCAGCAGCCAAGCAGCAGAGTAGCAGAAGATCGAGATCAAACGACGAGCGCTAGAGGCAGGAGACGGTAAGCCCATGGCACGCGCTGTCCCTGTAAATCCATCGCCGACTCCACCATCTCGGCCGCAACAACCAACACCGCAACATCCAACGCCAACTCATCATCTCCCGCGCTTAGCTTAGCTGCTGCAGCTGCGTGCGTTCATCTGGTAGAGATCCATATATGTGCGTATTTATATATAAGTTCTCGTGTAAAATTATTTATGGTGACCATGGGATTTCATACAGGCGGAAACTGAGCATCTGGGTTCGTTTTCGTGTGTGTGTGTATGTTTAACTGGCAATGAAAAGGTCGGCTTGTTTGAAAAAGATTGCTGCTAAGTAAATTAAACCCATATAGGATTAGGAAAATTATGGAAGCTACTCCTGGCTGAGTCATTGCTATCGTGGGAGCTCCAAACTGTGGATCCACAAGTGTTTTATTTCTATATTAAAAGGATAGATTCCATCGACGATCCCTAAAATGGGTAAAATATAAGTTCCACTCAACAATCCATAGCTAAATTGGCTTAATCCATGCGTTTTCAATTATATCTATATAGTTACACTATAGTCGTCTCGCTTGGGGCAAAAGAAAGAAGCTTCGAGTAATGGCACAGCCACTGAAAATCCGTGGTTGTGGATATCAGTGAAGAAATATTCTGTTCTAATAATACAAACGCTAGTGATGGTACCAATAAGCCAGTCAAATTTTAGGCCTGTAACTTACTTCAGGTGATTGTGATCAGAGAGGGCGGTTGCGCCAAACAGCTAGTAATGGTACCAAATTACCAATAGGCTAGTTTGGCAATGATAGCACCAATATGCCACTGAAACTCTAGAACCTCCTGTGCCTTGAGCAAAGTCTAAAGGCACAAGCATACCATTTTCTTTCTGGAGATAAAGGAGACGTATCCAGAATAAGCGGGATTGATTTTTCTGAAAATAACAAGTATCAAGAACAAGCAGGATGCAACTTCAGTTATTCTTAACGTATATCGGGACACGACGATAACTGAAACACAGATATGGAAACTTGAAACTAACACCATCTTAAACTTTTCATTTGCGCAAATCCACCGCCCACCAGGCGTAGCAAAACATCTGAACCAACCGGCACAGAACCTACTGGCCACCACGGAGGCGGAGCACCAGGTGCAAGGTGGACTCCTTCTGGATGTTGTAGTCTGCGAGGGTACGGCCATCCTCAAGCTGCTTGCCGGCGAAGATCAAGCGCTGCTGGTCCGGGGGAATGCCTTCCTTGTCCTGAATCTTCGCCTTCACATTGTCGATCGTATCAGAAGACTCAACCTCAAGCGTAATGGTCTTGCCGGTCAGGGTCTTGACAAAGATTTGCATCCCACCCCTAAGTCTGAGCACAAGGTGGAGGGTGGACTCCTTCTGAATGTTGTAATCAGCCAGGGTCCTACCGTCCTCAAGCTGCTTGCCGGCAAAGATGAGACGCTGCTGATCAGGAGGGATTCCCTCCTTGTCCTGGATCTTCGCCTTCACATTGTCGATCGTGTCCGAGGACTCGACCTCAAGAGTGATGGTCTTTCCTGTCAAGGTCTTCACAAAGATCTGCATGCCTCCCCTGAGGCGAAGGACAAGGTGGAGGGTGGACTCCTTCTGGATGTTGTAATCCGCGAGGGTGCGACCATCCTCTAGTTGCTTGCCAGCAAAGATGAGACGTTGCTGGTCAGGTGGAATGCCCTCCTTGTCCTGAATCTTGGCCTTGACATTGTCAATTGTATCAGACGACTCAACCTCGAGGGTGATGGTCTTGCCGGTAAGTGTCTTCACAAAGATCTGCATCTGTACATAAGAAAAGAAGACAAGCTTATGAGAAAATCAATCAAGATAGAATAGAAGCTGGAACACGGATAATCTATTTCTTGTTATAATCATGGAGTAAAGAATGAAAAAACAACCAACACCAGATACACATGAACTCCTAGATTAGAAGATTTCATGGTTTACGGAAGTAATGGAAGGACCATATACATATGAGCTCGTAGATTTCATGGTTTAGAGGAAGTAATGCAAGTTACCCAGGAGAACTTCCAGGAAACTTTCTGAAGGGGTCAGATCATATATAACCTGATGAACCAGATGGATCAATGAGTATTGGGATGAATGATTTCACTTCGAAACGTACAGTATACCAACAAAACCAGAGGGGTAAAGCTCCACATTCGTAAAATCGAGTAGACTAATAAAATTGGGCAGACTACATTAGTGGTCCATATTCATCATCTAAGCGAACTTGTTTCCATGATTTCATCAATCTAATGGGGAGAATCATCCGGTCCTACCAACAGTATTTTGAGAGAGATCCCCAACCCATCGGCAGGTAACAACAAATCCCCAAACATCCATATGTAGCAAACACTAGCAATTGAATCGAACTAGATGCACCCGGCGAAAACAAATTGAACTAGATAGTCATCTAACCGGAGCAAAATCGAACTGAAACTAAGGGGATAGGGATCGAGCGGCTAACGCATACATACCTTGACGAAGATTGCGAGCGTAGGCCTTGCTTCAGATCGGAACGTATTTTATATTTGCGTCGAGAGGATTTGGATTCTTTGGATTGGGGCTACTTGAATGCGGGGAAGAAGAAGAAGACGGGCCGTCTCGGTTGCGTCGCGTCACGGCTCAGGCAGTTGAGGCGGTTTTGCGGAGTCCACGTATCCAGTCTCTGGAAGCTTCCGGAGTGGACTGGACTCTCTCTCTCCTACACCTCCTGCATGACGGGCTGGGCCCATATTCCGAAGCCCGCGGTGTGCGGAATCGCCAGACATGCAAAACAAAAAAGCCAAGAAGGCATCAGTTAATTTATAATTAGGAATTAATCTAATTAGCAACATGATGTAAATAAGAGGCATGATGTTAATTAGGAATTAATCTCATTAATCCAATCTGCTGTCGATGCATGCATGCAGCATGCATGCTATTTGACCGGTGGCAATCCAGGATCGATCTCCTGCATTGGTGGATGTCGGGCCCACCCATGCATGCATGTTTTCGGTGAAAACACCACGGCAAGCAGCTGATCATGCATGCGTAGTCGTGGTCGTCGATCATGGCTGCGCTGTTCTGTACTCAAGGTGGCGCGGTGATAGAGGATGCTGATGGTACCGCGTGCTGACGTGGGATGGCGGCGACTGGTCCAGAGTTTGGCCATCTCCTCTCTGAATACTGATCCTTAGTCGGATTGGATCTGAATTTGAGGTGCCGACGACTCCTAAATTTTATTCCATCGCACTTGTTGAAGGGAAACTCGACGCTGCCCCTACCTGGCGCGCCAACTATCGAAACTTGATTTCGGCAATATGAAAAAGGGGTAGCGCACGAGACCTAAAAGTGGATGGATGCGGAGACAAGGATTTAGACAGGTTCAGGCTCTCTCATTGAGAGATAATACCCTACTCCTGTTTGGGGATTGTATCCGCCGGGTGTTGTATTGATCTGACGATCTAGTTGTGCTCATGCCCCCTAGAGGGCCTCCTACCCACCTTATATAGGATGGGGGGCAGGACTACAAGATAGAAATCTTAACCAATACGGTATCGGTTTCCTAATACTACTTTACAATATTACCAAACTAAGACTTTAGACCATTCCGTAATACATAAGGAAACGTAATAACCAAGTTATGATCCGTTACATATTATATAGATATAAGCTATCCCCTATAACTAGTCGGATAACCATGTTGTGTGGGTATGGGTACCCATAATTTCCACACCCATGGATACCAGATTTGGGCTGCAATTTTTGGCGCCATTTTTAATCTCCTGCCAATTCCCCACTTCTCCTTTTATTTTTGGAGCTGCCCTATCCATTTATCGAGTGATTTCCTAAAAAAAGTCACCTACATTTTTTCAGTTCTTAGATTTACATCCAATGAACTTAAAAAAGAAAATAAAAAATACATATTTACTTACAGAATAATTTTAATTAAAATTACAGTGTACTTACCTATCATATCAAACGAATTTACAAATGTAATTTTAGTTATTTAGGACTATAATTTTATATCTTGAAGAAAATAACGAATACATATTTACTTATAAATATTTTTATTAAAATTACATTGCACTTATATGTCATATCAACTGATTTTACAAATGTAAGTTTAGTTATATAGAATTGTAATTTTATATTTTATTTTAGTTTCAAATATCTTAATTTTTCAACAGTTAAATTTTTCAATAGCTAAAGAAATCAATTTTTAAAGCCGAGTGCTTCAATCATCCTCGCCATGATCTCCTAAATACTCTTTCCAAATCAGAAGGCTGTGGAGGGCTGAAAAATAATAAAATATAGATTTAGGTGCATCGACCAGATGCACCTGATAGGTGTAGCCCCCGACTATGTGGTTAGTTGAACAAACTAAGCATATAGTCAAGGAATAAAAAGATTAACCAGCTGAGTGGTTTTAAGCCACCTAAATAGCATAACGATAGCACATACGGTATGAATCCCCGAGTAAATAAGACTCAAGTGATAGACCGACTGCTTTATGAAGTATGATGCAGGCAACCTACAGTTACCACATTTTTGAAAATTCACATAGCAAAAACAGCTATAAAAAGCTTGTATGCCATGAATAAAGAAATTTCCAAAGCATTAAGTATACACCATGCACACACTGTTTTAATAGATGTGCTTAAGTCCCTAAAAGACGCACGGCTTTACCATACTTGGATACATAAGGCATATGTGGTATAAAATCTGAGTAAATAAAACTCATAAAGGATTTACCAACCGCCTGAAAAATGACCAAAATATATAATCAGCCTAAGCCATAATATTGGTCAATAAAAGTGCACACTTACGTGGCAAAAAGCAATGATATTACATTTAATCGATTGCTTTATAGATCAAACAGTGCCTTGATAAAAAAGTCAGCGGGGTAGCTATATAAAGCTTCACTGTTTGTCACCTTTTAAAGTGCATTGTACCAACTCCTAAAAAGTTGAGTAACAGCGATATAAAAGGATTTTAAGGTATTGGGCACTCGATCACGCGCACTTTTGCCTAAGCAAAAAATGCCTAAGTCCATAAAAGAACGTGACTGGCCACACCTGAAATATGGGTTGCAGACATATTAGGCCTAGACAAAAAAATATGCCTACGATACCCTCAAAAGGATGACGCATATAACATACCTCTTGATATGCTCTCGAGTGATAATTCTTCCCGGCAATGTAGACCAAGTATATATCATGTGAACAACTTCTGATCCGGGTGGTTATCCCTCATGGGATATACCAAGGTAGATGTAATAATCAAATCCCAACTGGCACAAGTACTCAGCTGATGGTCCTCGTGGGGAATAATGATTAATCCAGTCTTTGAGCGTAGGAAATAAGCTTCTAACCATGAATCCATGTAGTGTATATCCAGAACAAGTCCAGATTGAAAGTATGATCCTCATGCTTTAGCTGATAAGCCCCTGAGCATATAGCTTGTCCTCCTGTTGTAGTTGAAATTATCCATTGGCAGTAGCTAATGCAGTCGGCATGGAGGCGAGATGACCAATGTGTAGAATGATATCGCCCATCAGAAGTGATGAAGATGTCAGTAGTGGAGACGAAGTTGTCCATCAGCAGCGATAATGAAATCCATCGATCATGAAGATGAAGAAATCGGTCGATGACAGCTGATGTGACCAACGGTCATGATAACTGGTGATAGCGGCAATAGTCGTATGTGAAGACGAAGAAACCAGTCGGTAATACCAAACATAATTGGTAGTGAAGATGAAATTGCTCGTCCATGGCAACAGAATAGGTGCGGTAGGAGAGGCATAGCATGATGTTGATGAAGACGATGATGTTGATGATCCAGTCAATGGCGGTGTAGCAGCCGATGATAATGACGAAGTCGCCCATCAGCGGCGGCGTATTAGGCTAACCGTGAAGGCAAAATAACAAGTCGGCGATGACATAGGCAACCGAAGGCGAAGACATAGTCATCCATTAGCGACAGTAGTGATGTCAGGGCCGATGAAGTAGAGGTGATACCAAGGAGGCTCAGCAAGAAGTCGACGAAAAATGATCCAGTTGGATATTCAGTGTTGATTGAGCTTGAACCCTCGAAGCAAACTCCTTGGTTGACGGTAATTGACCGGAGATCACGATAATATCAATGGAGAAGTTGCTGGTGACGATTATAGTAACAATAGTCCATCAAATTGTTGAGAATATATCGAAGTTCAAGTAGTTTCCTTGATACTGACGCTTGCATGACGAAGATTGATACAATGCCCGTTGATTTATGATGATGACAGTAGAACTTGGTCTTGTAGCTGTTGCAAATGCTTTGCGTAGAGGTAAGCAAATCGTGTTGTCCAACTCATCGAATCTGAGCTGATTGGTTGATAACTAGTCGGATAACCATGTTGTGTGGGTATGGGTACCCATAATTTCCACACCCATGGATACTAGATTTGGGCTGCAATTATTGGCGCCATTTTTAATCTCCTGCCAATTCCCCACTTCTCCTTTTATTTTTGGAGCTGCCCTATCCATTTATCGAGTGATTTCCGAAAAAAAGTCACCTACATTTTTTCAGTTCTTAGATTTACATCCAATGGACTTAAAAAAGAAAATAAAAAATACATATTTACTTACACAATAATTTTAATTAAAATTACAGTATACTTACCTATCATATCAAACGAATTTATAAATGTAATTTTAGTTATTTAGGACTATAATTTTGTATCTTGAAGAAAATAACGAATACATATTTACTTATACATATTTTTATTAAAATTACATTGCACTTATATGTCATATCAACTGATTTTACAAATGTAAGTTTAGTTATATAGAATTGTAATTTTATATTTTATTTTAGTTTCAAATATCTTAATTTTTCAACAGTTAAATTTTTCAATAGCTAAAGAAATCAATTTTTATTTAGAAAATAAAGGGAGAGAGAGAGAGCGATAAGAAAACAGGGAAAGTAAGAGCGAGGAAAAGAAAAGGAGCGAGAAACGTCATCCACGCTGATTCCTGGATTAATCTGGACGCATAATCCTACGATCAAGAAAACGTCAAATATTAGATAGGAAATCACTCGATAGACGTTTAGCAAAATCTTTTTTTTTCTTAAAAGAAATCTCTTCTCAACTGCGAAATTTTATCTGCTTGTTTTGTGGACAAAATAGTAATGTTGACAGTATGGATAACGACAAACAATTATTCGGTCCGTGGGCCCATGAATAATTCCGACAGTGTGGTCGATCAACTACTGCTAGTAACGTGCTTGTATTATTTAGTTGACTAGGTCGCGCCCGGGCGCAGCGAAGACTTGCAAAGAGGTGGAAAACTAAACAGTCACTGACAGAAGGGGTAGCGTGCGATTTGGTCCCACTGATGGGCCCATTATCAGTGCCAGACCTAGAAACGAAAAGGGTACGCAAGCTTAATGTAGTGGAGACTTCATCTTAGTGCTGTTTTTAATTTTTTATTTATAAATTAACAAGATGCTCACCAGTTGACCTTGACTTGGCAAGATAGCATATAGACGACTTGCATTGCAGATGTGGAGAGAGCTGTAAGAGCCATTGCCATTCAGAAACTGAAGAGCTAGCAGCATTCAGCATTTTCCATTTGCAGAGGTAGTATAGTCTCGAAACACACTGTTCATGCATCCATAATCCATTATTACCAGCAAGCTAGCTTAGAGCCTTAGAGAGCTTAGTTCACCTTCAGTTCATGGATCCCTTCAGTTACTTCTGCTTGCTGTATGTCTGCAGCAGCCTTGCAAGGTAATGATCGATCGACTGGTTAACACTTCGTTCTTCAATGCTGAGTAATTAATTTCTCTCATCACTTCTGCCTTTTCCAGGTAACAAGCTAGGTTCAGAATTTCGGAACAGGATATGATGTTTGGCTATATATATGCACTTACGCATATACATGTCGCCAGACCCTAACTCAAAAACAGGTACGAGGCTGTCTTCCCTACATGTAAGAAGTATACGTATTAGACCAAAATGATCGATTGTTCGTCATCTCTGTACTCTCTACTGAAAGTAGCTAGGATTGGTCGTCCATGGATTATGCATGGTTTCGCAAGTTGAGTGTTGATGGATGCTAGGCTTTCCGCACACGGGAGGACATGCATGCTCATAGTTGATCTGTATCAGTTTTAGGTGAGAGTTCCATGTTCCAAGTCGGCCGACCACTAGTGATGCAATGATCGATGTACATCACTAGTTTTTTCAGATGGCTGTACACTTGTACTGCACTAATCAACTAGGTATGTCTAACTTCACAATTAGTTGCAGAAATACCACACGAATTTTCCCGTACGAAGATATTACTCCAAACAGTACATTTTTTCTTTCTATGCGTGGAATTTACACCAGACAGGGTTATTCCACATAGCGAGTTTTGGCCCCAACTTGAGTAGTTACACATAGCGGAAAATATCATCTGACCCAAATTCATTCATACATACATACATACATATATATTATTAACTATTTAAAAAATTCGTAACTTTTCTTTCGTTATCCTTTTTTCTCCATCAGGGAGCTAAAATAGACTTTATGTTTTTTCTGGGCCGAACGTGCGATTACGGGCTGAGGCGGCTAAGAGAAGGGAGGAAAGTGGGCCAAATGGGACAAAAATTAGACTTTTTTGACCATTAAGGATGCTAATTAGACATTAGGATTTTTCGGACCGAACGTGCGGGCTGAGGCGGAGGAGAGAAGGGAGAAAAGTGAACCGGTAGGGGATGTAAAATAGACTTTTTTCTATCGACAAGGACACCAATTAGACTTTTGGTTTTTCTGGGCCGGCGCTTGCGGGCTGAGGTGGAGGAGAGGCTGGGCTGAACGTGGCAAAAAGAAAAAAGGTTTTTATTTAAATAAATATTAAAATGGTGTTTGTATTATTAAAATTAGCAATTGACCTCTGAAAATTCCGAGAAAACTTCGGAGAGTGTAATTAATCATGAATAATTTTAAAAAATTAAATCCAGCCATGTAATTATATTTCTCACACTTACTTTACTTTATTTATAAATTAATTTCATTCTACACCTACCTACTTTATTCCAGAAAATTTGTATTTTAATTAATTACATAATGTAAATTTTTCTCAGCTTTTTCTCAGTTTTCTCGTCTTTTCTCCCTGTCGCAACGCACGGGCAAGGAGAAGGGACTGTGGGTTGAGCTTGCTGGGTCGAACATGGTCCAAAGAGAAAAAAAGGTTTTTATTTAGATTTGTATTTAAATAAATATTGAAATGGTGTTTGTATTATTAAAATTAGCAATTGACCTCTGAAAATTTCGAGAAAATTAATCTAACTCTACACCTACCTACTTAGAAGTATTATTCCGGAAAATTTGTATTTTTAATTAATTATATAATATAAATTTTTCTCAACTTTTTCTCAATTTTCTCGTTTTTTCTCCCCGTGGCAACGCACGGGCAGTTTTTCTAGTATTATATATATATATATACACACACACACACACACACAAAAACATATCTATCCGGCCTGCCGGAATATATTTTCTTTGAAGAGGCCGTGAAGGCATATTTTCTTTGAAGAGGCCGTGAAGGCCCATAGAGGTTTTCCAATAGTAAGAATTTTTTTTATTTTTAAATTTTCTTTTTTAAATATTTACAGAAATATTATAGCGGCGAAAATATTTGCAGAAATAGACCCTGCCGCCCTCCATTTGGGCGGCAAGGTGACGTGGCACATGGCGTCGTGTGCACCTTCACGGCACCGTGTACACATTTTGCGCTGAGGTCCCTTGCCGCTCTCTGCACAGGTGGCAAGGGTCTCCATGCAAAATTAGGGTGGCAAGGGGGCTGCCTGTAAAATGGCAGGCCCCTAGGCGAGGAGCTGGGAATTTTGCACTGAGACCCTTGCCGCCCTAGCAGAGGGCGGCAAGGGGGCCACGTGCAAAATTCCCAGCTTCCCTAAACAGCCGTCCCGCGCACGTGTGCCACGTCACCTTGTCGCCCAAGTGGAGGGCGGCAGGGTCTATTTCTGTAAATATTTTCGCCGCTATAATATTTCTGTAAATATTAAAAAAAGAAAATTTAAAAATAAAAAAAATTCCAGTAGTAACCACAGCCTTTATCTATCTGGGCCTATTGAATTGTTTGTTGGGCTGTACGGTGGGATATCCCTACTCGCGTGAACTGAGTTCATTTTTTCTTGTTGGGTAATCAGAAAGGGACTGAGCAAATTTGTCAAATGTAAATATAATACAACCATAGTGTATTACATTGAAACTTGTATAGAATTACAATGTAACTTATATATAACTTTCAAAAATCCCACGATAACACACTATTTTTGCAAAGCAGGGTTTGTGGGAACAAGTCCTCTCACCGGTGCACGCGCTATGATTTTTTTCTCCACTTGCATAAATCTTGAAGTAAATCTAATGGTTTGAAATCATATAAAAGTTACGTACACATTGTAGTTACATGCAAATTACAATATAATTGCACTACAATTACACTGCATTTACATTTGATAAATTTTTGAGAGGAAATTTATCAGCAAATGTATAGCAAAACTGATCAGAAATGTGATTTTCCGTGTTGTATGGTGTTTTCTGTAGAAAATCAGAAATAAATATATGTTGGGTGTTTTCGATAGAGATGGATCGTCATAGACATTTTTGGCTACAGTTCATAATATCCGGGACATCTGATAAGCTGATAGCATTTATTGCACTTTCCATATTATCCTAAGCGTCTTTTTTATTCCAAAATCTTCGTTACTCAAAATGACCGTGTTATATCAAAATTACATGCAAGATCTGGCAGACAAGATAGATAAAAAGGGGAATGTCTTTACATACATGTTGTATATAGTAATGTCTTGAGGAGTACAACTTCATTTAATTTAGGCATGCATGCTTGTCCATATGTAGCAAGTATGCATGCAGCGAAATCCCACGGATTAATTTGGCGGTATATCTCATCATAACAGAGAGTAGTAGTACACTTGGATACAAATTAAGCCAACACATTAGTCTTCAGATTACAATAGCAGCCTCTTGATGCTTCACCTTGAAGCTAGCTAGGTTGAGAGAAAACAGATATGAGTATAATTAAGCGCGCAATTAAAAGAGATATACATGGACTTGGTGGTGGTGTTTGAGAAATTAATCTTCCATCAAATCGATCCTAGCTTTCGTATTGTCAAATACACCTGAGGGCAGAGATGTTCCAGCCAATTAGCTGGATAGTCGTAGAAACGTAACGCACGCAAGCTCGAAATTGCATGCGTATCACAAGATTATTCAGTAGAAATGCTTCCAAGAATATGAATGATCGATCAAAAGGAAGGAAGAGGGGTGGATTTCTCTCTCTTTTTGAGGAGATCGAGGTTGAGATAGATGCATGTCGACTGGGTATACATCGATAATTAACTCGGTCGGAGTAAACCGCAAAGCTAGGGTAGATCTAGGGCGGGATCGAGCAACCATCTGTCGAGTATACTAGCTGCCCGATCATCAGTCAGGTTAATTTGGTGCTTGGTGGCGTGGAGGAAGGAATTAAGCGGCGATCGATCGTACGCCCACCAGTTGGGATTGTGGTTGCGGCTGCCGGCGATCGAAAAGGCTTACCGTATGTGAAGCGGCCGGCCGGAGTTGGCCGGCGTTGCCGCGCGTATATATGCTCGTCAGTTCGTCAGATAATACAGCACGTACAATAGGTTCAGCCCCGTAATCCAGAGCACGTAGGCGGCGAAGAACCACCCGGCGGAAGGGTCGTCGTCGCCGCCGCCGTCGGCCGGGTCGTCCGGGCCCACCGCCAGAGCATCGGCAAGAAGGAAGTACGCGGCGCCCGCCACCATGAAGCCGACGGCGAACACCTCGCCGCGGACAGGCCTCCACCTCCGCCGCCGCCTGATCAGCCCGCGTCGATGCCCACCGTCGATCTCGTGGCTCGGCGGCGGCGGCGGCGGGGACGGAGCCTTGCCTTTGCCGCCGTCTCCCGCCGGAAAACAACCCGCCTCGTCGTCTCTTTCCCCTTGCATCGCCACGCCCTCTGAAATCCTCTGGTGTCTCGATATTTTTTTCTCTTCCTCGATCGCCGTCCCTATCATGCAAATTGCTAGCAACGTACTCCAGCTCGTAGCTAGAGCTCCCCTGAGCCCTAGCTATATAGGATGTTACTTAGTAGTTTTCTTTTTTCTTTTTGAGGAAAAAAAAGCATGCCCTGACGAAGCTTCGTGGAAGCGCGTCTACGTAGCTTCTTGGAAGCTTCATGACTAGCTGCGTGCTACTGTTTTCGTTTCAGTACAAAACCCATCAGATAATCGTATGGTGGACATGTATTTAATCTTGTTCGAATTGTTACTAATTAGTACCTATATTATATGTACTGTTAATTTTGGGACGTGTATTGAGAGACGGTGATAAGTGTTTCTGAATTCTGAACTTAATTTATCAGATCCGTGCTTACGTAGTTTTGAACGACTTAAGGAAGAGCTTCCATCATTGTCCACATCATCAAATTCGGCGTGATGTGCAGTCGTGCAGAGTGGATAAGATCATATCGTAAGAACGTGTATCTGCAGTTGATAAACACATAGTCTTATATATCCACATCGATCGATCACTCCTATATAAATACTTCATTCGTTTCATATTATAATTCATTTAATTTTTTTTCTAATTAAATTTCTTTAAGTTTGACTAAGTTTATAAAAAAATATAGTATTATTTTTAACCTAAAATAAATATATTATCAAAATATATCCAATGTTAAATTTAATGAAACTAATTTAATATTTTAAATGCTGCTAAATTTTTCTAGAAACTTGATCAAAATTAATAAAATTTGATTAGAAAAAAGTCAAACGACTTATGATATGAAACGGAGGGAGTAATAATTTTTGATCAATTCCATCAGCCGGCCACTCCTTTGGAGTGTCCAAACTTACCACTGCACTGCACACTGCGCCTCAAGCAGGTACCTATCTAGTGACCAAAAATTCCTTCAGAGCTATAGCTATAGTATCTGGTAGTGCTAGCCGTACTACTATGACCAGAAAGGTATGTGGTCCTCATTCAGATGCCACATGGAAAGCTTAATTTGCTAGTGTAGCCTTTATTAATCTTTTTAATTAGGATGTACTGACACGCATTCGATCTTACTCTCTCTGCAACCCTGTATTGCATGCTAAGTCCGTTATGATTTACTAGTGGTGTAGTAGTAGCAGTACTGATGATGGATGTACTGATACGTAGTACTCCATCTCAGTACTTATGTACGTAAGAGTATACACAAGAACTGGCCAGCAACTCCATCTCAGGTTAATTTCTCAGTCTTAATTTCAATTTGACGCGTACATGCGCATGCAATATGGTGGCGCTACATCTTCAATGTGTTGCCTTTCACGTAGAGGACCTTTATGGTATAATATACTAGTATTGCATACTAAAATGTACGTATATATGTTAGAAATTTTCGCGTAGAGCTCTTATGTGTGGGTGCGGTTTGAGGATGAGGAGCTAGGCGTCATGGCTACTGCCTAGCTCATCTCCAGGTAGAAGAGCTAGCTAGGGTTTTGGGTGGGTCGGAGAAGGTGAGAAAGAGGAGGAAAGAAGAGGGAATTGAAGATGATGAGAAGAAAATCAAATCAATTTCAGAGCATGACTGTATGCATGCATCTTTCAGTGTATATTCGTCTGGGTGCTGATTAATTATGCCATTATAATTGACGGGGTCGTACTTCGTACGGACGAATCGACACAGACATGATTGTCTTTTAGTACTTAGAATTAGTAGCAAGTCGGTGGGACGACGACGGCATGTTCAACACGGTCACTATAAATGACGCATATACATACATACATAATATATATATATATATATATATATATATATATATATATATATATATATATATATATATATATGTGAAAATTATAACCTACTACCGGGAGTAGCTACTCTCAACTTAGTTGATGTTCTATTTTCATATTGATATTCTGCTATATAATTAATTAATTTTCTACCTCATTTTAAATTAAATAATTTTCTACACATTTTCGTTTCAATATATATATACACACACTACTTGTATGGACTAAATTCGATCAGTCACCAGTCGCATGCACTGTCAATTCGATTATTAGCAGTGTCACGCAGTTATACTACTACTAGCTAGTAGTATATTGTCAAAAGTTCTGAAGCTAGCTATAGGCATGGTATCATTTTCAGTACAACTAATATTGTACTGAAAATAAGCTCTGACTGTATAGGTGTGTACTCCAGCTTGCAGTGTTTTTCGGTCCATTGCTTATCAACTTCTGCACAGTGGTCTCTCTCTCTGTGTATATAAATATATATGTATGTATGTATGTATATATGCACAGTGATCCGTACATATATATATGTGCGCATATATACATATGCATATACACATATATATATATATATATATATATATATATATATATATATATATATATATATATATTTCTATGAAATAGGGACATATATGTATAACATATATCAAAAGCTTCCTGCATTTGCATTAAAAAAAACAACAAAATTTGCGTAAAAAAAGGCTTCATGCACCAGCGCGCAACTAGCTTTTGTGCAACCATTTCAGATTTCATTTTTTTTCTAGATATATAATTAAGGAAGAAGATTTTTCGTTCAAAAATAATTTAAGGAAGATGAATTACGTCTCGAGTTCTCTGCCCATTTCAGATTCCATAGTAAATTACAAGTCCAAACAACCATCTGAATAGTAACTTCTGCATATCTATAATCTAGCTGATCGATCAGCTGCATCCCCGTGGATCCTGGACAACTGGACAAGGGTTCTTACAATGGATTATTCTTTGGAGTACTTGGCAATGTCGGCGGCAGCTAATCCTGACCAGCGCAAATCATAATATATATGAGTTCCTGACCTAGTTGTTTGAATTATTCTGTTACGTACGTTAGCTAAATTGCAGCTAGCTAGCTCTACTTATGTCGAGAGATGTCGACATAATATAGTTAGGATTTGTTCGTTACTCCCAGTTGGGATCACAACTCCTTCGCACGGAAAACGGAACGGTCCATTAGCGCGTGATTAATTAAGTATTAGTTATTTTTTAAAACAAAAATGGATTAACTTGATTTTTTTAAACAACTTTTGTATAGAAACTTTTTGCAAAATACACACCGTTTAGTAGTTTGAAAAACGTGCGTGTGGAAGATGAGGGAGAGGAGTTGGGAAGAGGATGAAAAGAACGTAGCCTTAGAGGACAAGGACAAATATACACGTCTCTATCACTTTTTTTTCTGAACACATCCAACAATTAATAATGGTAGTGGTTAAGATACTATATATATTGGATTATACATAAACAGTAGTAGTAAAGGGACGTATCTACGGTTTAAGTCGTGTTGTGTATGGAGTAATTAAATTGTAGGTAGAGTTTGTATTCATGTACTCCTGATTCGTTGCTGAGTTTTAATTAATTCATAGGTATTGGGTAGACGACATTAATTTCTGTTGGCTAATTACTCAGCATGATTTAGAGGTTACATTTAACCCAATGGAGTTCTGACTATATACTCCTGATTTTTTTATCAGGAGTAACAACTATACGTACATGCAGTTTATCTAGAGTATGTGTGTGTGGAACACGTATTGTGTACAAGTATACCAACGGCCTAAAAACACTTATTAGGTGCACTAGCATATAGACATTCTCTTCCCTGATCCACTAAATTAATTTACAACATTAACTTCCGAGTGATTAGATCTCGCTTATATGTACTTCCTCCGTTTTCTAATAGATGAGACGTCGTTGACTTTTAAATAAATTTGATCATTCATCGTTTTATTTTAAAGCTAGTACTGTGTAATAAAACAACTCACAAGAAAATAAATTATAGTTATGTAAATTTTTTGGATAAAACAAGTAGTTAAATGTATGATAAAAAAACCAATAGCGTAATCTATTAAAAAACGAAGGTATCATTTATTTACATGCATCACAGTTGAAATGACCGTGGGAGAGTACATTAACGTTATATTCCTGCCACCACACGAACCCCATCTTTCTTGGCTTCAACTTAGTTTTTTTTTTACCCCCTTCTGTATTGATTTGATATATCTTGAAATGCATCGCGTGCCTCCTTCAGACCAGAGTGCCGTCGTCCCCTCCACTTACTAGCCGAGACCAAGTGTTCGACATGAGCGCACTGGTGAACTGCTGCCATCGCGCGGCCGCGCGGATCACGTACACTCCCATCATGTGATTGCGCCGATTTGATAGAAGAGAGCGAGCGCGGCGAGCACGAGGGTGCCCAAGCCGCAGCACGCCAGCACAGCCGCCGCCACCGCCACGCTCGCCTTCCTCGCCGGCGCCACGGACGCCACCACCCCCAGGCTCACCGCGGCGACGAACGCCGACGTCAGGAAGAACGTGCACACCTTCAGCTGCCCCTTGCCGACCTCGCCGCCGAGCAGCCCGCCGAACACGGCCAGCACGGCTCCGAACGACACCGACGCCACCGCCACGGCGATGGCGTACATCGTCCCCAGCTCGGCCTTCCCGTCCTCCTCCTCGCCTGCCGCCGCGGTGCAGAACTCGATGAACACCCACGCGGCGGCTCCGGCGACGACAGGGAAGGCGACGGCCGGCACGATGAGCCCGTGAAGGATTGTCGCGGCGATCAGCAGCAGCGCCGGCACCAGCATCGCGAGCATGACGACGTTGGCGATGGCTAGTACAGTCTTCTGCCACCATATCCCCGACGGGGACTGGTGGCGCCGGTGAACTTCACTGTTGGACAGCAGCCTGCAAAGGAGCAGCGCCAAGATTCCGGCAAGACCGGCACCAAGCATGAAGAAGATCGAGACCTTGGCGTATGAATACTGGCCACCCAATTTCTCTGTCTTGTGATAGATTCCAAGGAGATCACCAATGAAGCCAGAGAATGATGTTGTCACCAAAGATAAAGTGAGCTGAGTTGCACTCTTTAGGGCTTTCTTCAGACCTTTACTCTCTTCAGGCCTCACATCTCTCACATTGAATTTGCCATTATAAATGAAGTGAAATATACCAACAAGGATGGAAGGGACCAATGAAATGGGAAGGAAGTAATAGGCCTTAGGGAGCAGAGAACAAGTGATGGAAATGCATGTCAAAACAAGGGAGGATATAGAGGTAGCCAAGAGGAGTATGGAAAGTTTGAGCTGGTTGATGATGTGCTCTGGCTTGATTGTCATCAACTTCAGGGTGTGGAACATGAGGGAAATGGCGGTGACAAAGGCCGTGAACGCGAAGAAAGCGGCGAATTTCAGTCCAAGTGGAAGTTTGGGTGCAGATCCATGAAGAAATAGAATGTCAATCAAGGGGACTGTAGAGACTGTGACGAGGAGCAGTGCAAGTTTCAGGTAATGATGCATCATGCGATTGCTCTCTTTTCTTGCAGTGCTACTTGCTGATACATTCTGCAACACGTCAAACGTATACTGATTAAGGACTTACAAAAATCATTGAATGCAGATTTTTAATCTATCATATATAAACTTGGGGATACAGTACATGGTTATATGTCCAGAAGAATTAACTTAATTAGTACTGGTATATGCATGCGCACTGATATTTTTCCGCACAAAAAATTACACTGATATTTCATGTTAACAATATCCAGAAAGGGTATGCATGTGTATTTAGGCTTAAATGCTATGGACTGAATCTTTGAGGCCACAAATTAGCTTTGGGATAAAAACAGAAATTAAAGCTAAATTATATGGGTACTAGAACTTGCATCCACACAGGAAGGATATACTAGCTTGTTTCTTTTCATGACAGAGGATGAAGACACAAAAAAAGATGGAAAATAATTAAAAGTGGAAGCAAATCAAGGATTATTTGATGCAGCTAGCTAGCTTTGAAGTAAAAGTTAAAAGCATGCAAAATAACGGAAGATAATGACTTCGTGGATGGGGATCACATGTAGTACATACCTAGTCAGCTTCTACTAAACAATCAAGAATTGATCGATCGATCATATAAGGATTTTTGAGCTAGTTAATTACCTCAGCTGGCAGGTTTGATTGGTCTCTTCCTGCTTCTGTATCTCCATGATTAGTCAGCAAAACTTGCCCGCCCTGCATCTCCTTGTCTTGTGGGTCCTCCATCTCTAGC
Organism: Oryza punctata; assembly: GCA_000573905.2. Lineage (NCBI taxonomy): Eukaryota > Viridiplantae > Streptophyta > Magnoliopsida > Poales > Poaceae > Oryza > Oryza punctata. Next base: position 34,794,644 of record CM002493.2, read on the forward strand.
AGTGGCTGCATGAGTGAATTTAGTCGTCATCAGATCTGGATATGAACTTACGAGATGATCACCAATCTGATCGTTTGTACAACATCTTCAGAATCAGGTGCGCAGCTAGCCTTTAGATATACAACTTTCTAGGTTTTGAAATTTAGCTTGCTAATTAAGTATGAATTCTTCTTTACTTGACAGATTTTGAGGGATAAACAAGCAAAGAAAGGAAAAAAATTAAATGGTGAGTTCTACCGATGAGAAGCTGATATATACTAGTACTGTACATATGGAGGGGATTTATTTTTCTTACTTGAGGGTGAAATTCTCCTCCGAGAGCTTGAGCAGGAACACCCTTGACGACTTGCGTTGACTTCCCCGCCTTCTCCATGGCGTTCTTCTTCTAGCTTGTGCTAGTCCATCGTCCTGTTTCATCGATCCAGCAAAAGGAAGTAAGAAAACTGAAAGTCTGAGATAAAGTGCAACAACAACAACAACAACAACGAAAACTCTTGATGAACAGTACCTCCAACGCCTCGATCGATCGATCGGTGTTTCTTCCCCGGAAGTTGAGACTCCTTCTCAACTCTTAGGTGTGATGCTACTTGGAGAAATTGCATATGAAGGAGGCCATCAAAGTCGATATTATCGATTGAATTGGAGATTTGGAGAGGAGGAGGAGGAGGAGAGGTTTACAGGAAGAGGAGAGGAAAATTAAGGAGCTGGAATTCTAGATTGATACTGTGGGCGCCGCCGGGCGGGTAAGCTGGATTGGAGGGTATAACTGTTGAGCGTTAGCGTATGGGTCACGCGTCCGTACGTGTCCACACTCACAGAACTTTCTTAGCCTCCAAGGTATAGGTGTTAATTACCTCCGGTTATTACAGTGATTTTTTTGAGAACGTTATTTTTTTTTTTGAGAACGGTTATTACAGTGATGCATTTCGTCATATATGATATATCCATATGCGGTCCGAACATTCCCTTACGGTTAGTAATTAAAAAAATCTAAATATCCATATTTTTTTAGATTTGATGGTTTTTATTTGACGATCTGCTAACGGAATAATGAGTCTTGGCGATTTTTGACCGTTAAGAAAATTATGGATTTTTGTAGTGCATGTAAATATAAATAATGATATACAATAAGGGCCGATCGCGTCTGTGACAATCTACAGCTATATATAATACCGTTTCAAAGTGATGTCGCAGAGATGATCAGTTTGCAAAGTCTTGTTCTCACACAGCTGTTGCACATGTTCATCTCATTGTGGTGTACATATACGTTTATAACAAATTCAGATCGGGTGCAGTTATATATATATAGTTGGAAGAACTACAAGTTAACGGCTGCATATAATTTTAATTTGGCCATACGTTTTTCCGTTCAACGGTCCAGATCCGATGCCAAAGTAATAGTGCAAACAGTACTCTACAATAGCTTTGCTACGGTGTTATATATGAACAGTATGATGTGCGATCTAAACCTTCTAATTTGCATCCAATGGTGCACAGTGTTATTGCTTAAGTTGCAGTTACTATTGTGACTACAGCTGATACCGATCCGTTTATAACTCCATAAGCTGAAGACAATTTAATTTACTGACCCTCCGTCGCGTCGTTGCGACCTGCTCTTTAATTTGAGCGGGCTATTTCTTCTAGCTTTTGGGCCAATAATTTGGGTAGCTGGAAGCCTCGGGGTAGTTGTCGTGGGTCACGTTAATTTGTTTTTTCTTGTAACTTATAAAAATTAAATTTTAAAATAATATATCACATGCTAATTTATCTTCTCTTTTTTTTAATTTTTTATAACTATTTAGATAACATGTAAATAATGAGTGAATGTCACTGGAGAGTTTAAAATCCACTCTTGAAGATGCAGTATGATAGACAACCAAATAAAACATATACCACATTTATCTTGCAGTTGTTAAACAATCGATATATCAAGATATAAAAAAGCATATCGTATAAAACCGAAGTACGATAGTATACTTCGTACATCAAAAGATGTCAACTAAAACTATTTTTAACAGAATTTACTGGCCACGACGGAGGCGAAGTACCAGGTGCATGCAATGTGGATTCCTCAAGATGTTCTGGTCTGCTTATCCTGAATCTTTGCCTTCACATTCTTGATAGTATCAAAAAACTCAAGCTTAAGAGTGTAATCGTTTTGCCGGTCAGGGTTTTAATATATATCCCACACAACAATATGAATAGTGGACTCTTTCTGAATGTTGTAATGTGCCAACGTTCGATCATCCTCAAGCGGCATGCAATTGCTGATATGGATGAGACGCTAGCTGCCAGTGTGGTGGTGCCCTCCTTGTCACGGATTTTTGACTTCACGCTGTAGATCGTACGTGTCCGGGGACCCAACCTCCAGCGTGATGATCTTTTCACTATCTCAAGGACTTCACGAAGATCCGCATTCCTTTGCCTGAGGTGAAGGATTAATTATCTCTGAATGCCGGCCATAATCTGCAAGAGGGTGTGTCCGTCCTTGAGACTGATCTCAACCTCTCAAGGGTGATTTTGGTCTTGCCGGTGAGGGCACTAGTACAGAATTCATTTTTCCGGGTCTTCACAAATTAAAGAGATCTGTGCATTGGCAAGTTCCAAAAGAAAAGTGTATGAGAAAATCAATCAACAAAGAGTAGGAATACATATAATGGAGTATTTTTTTATCATCACCATATGAGTTAAACTGCTTAAATTCCATGGTTTGGGAAAACAAACAATACTACATCCATCAGTTTCGTAATAATTGACACTAGACACTATTCACTTTCGAACTTTGACCTCTCCCTTTTTAAAAAAATATTTTACAAACACTACAAATGATGCCACATGTTATCAAAATAGTGCATGCATTAAACATAAGTATAAAACTTTTATTTACTTTGGTCTAACAAATTGAGGGCAATTAATGATCACGGTTTAATTAAAGAGACTGCCTATATATAATTCGATAGATTTTTTAGCCTCCCATCACGCAGAATTTTTAGTCTTTGGATCATGATCTAACGACTAACAGCCTTTGCACAGCTTTTGTGGATGAGTCCACACTTTTATTACAAGCACATTTGAAGGCTTAGATATACCTAGAAGGCATGTTACAACAAAATATTTAGTACAGAGTACAGTAAAAAAGCAAAAGCCCAAATTATATTCTGAGACCATTCAAAGGCACAAACATATCCAGGAATTGAAAATTCTAGCATGTTTGAAAATTTTATACAAAATATGCTCTACAAAAATGAACTCTATACAGATTCAGTACAGATCTAAAATTACAATTACATGACCATTCACCTAAAATTACATTTGTAACTATAGTGGAAACACTATGTACCTAATAATGTAACTATAGATAGATAAAATATGATGTAAATTGCATAAAGTACAACTAACTAATTGCAATATCTCTTTTGGAAAGTTACATTAACGTTGACCTAAAATTACATATGTAATTACAGTGGAATAGCGATGTAACTAAATACAGGCAAAATGCAAAAGGTCGTCTTCAATTGAAGAAGAGTACATAGGGACTACAACGATCATAGAATCTCAAACTACAGCAATCATATGTCTACCAATGCGTATTCACTAAACTGTAGCATAACTCTAAAAATGTACAATTAAAATATAAACAAAATAGTACACTACTTCAACGATGACGAGGCTCAATTGCTGCCGCGCGTCATCTCTAGAACTAGGAGATGACGAGAACGAGAGTTCTCTCGCCCTCCCTTTCTCGGAAAAAAAATCCCAAATCTCTTGTTCTCTCTATTTCTGTCGGTGGCTAGTAAAGGTGGGACCCACATAAAGCCCAATAAATTTGAATGGGTTTCTAAGGGTTTCTACGTCGAACTCGGCGCGCTTTTAAGAATTGAATAGTAAAGGTGGGACCCACATAAAGCCCAATAGAAGCCCAGTTCGACGTAGAAACCCATAGAACAAAATACTGAGTCATACCAGTCGTGTAGGGGTAGCGCCTGTGGCACGTGGGGGTACCCGTTGTACAATGGATGTTGTGTCATGAAGTGGGGATCGTTAGTATCAATCATAAAGTTGTGAAGAGCAAAACAAGCAACTATAATCTTGGTCTAAGCATCAGCCTCTCCAAATAAAGGAATTCCCCGTAAGACTCTCCACTGACTCTTGATCATCCCAAAAGCTCTCTCAATTGTATTACACAAAGCTGAGTGCATGTAGTTGAAAGTATCTTCCTTTCCAACAGGGAGTGGCGCTTCATCGCCATCGAAATCATCCACGTGGTATCGCACATGTGGATACGGCGGTAGGAAACCGTACCTACTGGGATAACCAGAGTCAACAAGTAGATATTTACCTGAAAAAAGATTACAAGTGTAAGCATTGGGCAGAAATGCATATTTGACTTTAAATTGAAATGCTTATGTCCAAGTTTGAAAACATTACTAACCCCATGGCAACCTTGGAAACGCGAAGTGATAATGTCGGACATCCTCCTATAGCACTCTCTGGTTGTGGACTGAACTAGGCCATCCAGCGTCTACAAACATAACTCTTTCGTCCCAACCAATAATAGTTAGCACATTCCTTGAAGTTTCGTTGTGATGGTTCCTGTGTTGAATTAAACTTGCGGATCTCACGAGAAGAGGTATGTGCATCCCATCAACTGCGCCGACGACATCAGAGAAAGGAAGGAAGGTAGGCTCTTGCCCTAGATGGTAATGTTGAGGGAAGTTGTTTGGATCAACTGGTTTGATCATATCGGTTGCCATTGCATGCACACCATTCAACACCTTGTGATAATATCTATTCACAGTGGCATTGCCTTGAACCATCCTATTGTTGAGAGATCTCATGGAATAGCCACCTACCATAGAGCATAAAAATATGCCAATTACTTCCGTAGGGCATACCTCATAGGTACCATGCAAATGGTACATGTTGGTGAGTAGATTGTAAAGAGCATGAAGCTGGTCCGCTCTCATGCGAAACATGTTATGGCACTGCTCTGGGTTGGTCGTTGTTTTCACAATCAATTCCATTCCGGACTGCTGAGGGACACGTCTTGGAGCTCTTGTGTGGACATTCCTTTGAAAAGCAACAGCCAACAACTCAACAATTGTTTCATCCTCTTCACTAGTATATCCGTCTTTAGACCCTCAGGTGTTCCCTGAACTGGTGCTCATCCTCCTAGTTCATCAAGTCAGCAAATAGAAGTTGTTATAGGTACATGTTATGATTAGTCTCATATAAAATTAATCCATTTGCTCTCCACACAATGATAATTACAAACAAGTAAATAATTAAACAACATACAGTTTAAAATCAGGTTAGGATAATTATGCAGACAAAAAAATGTTAGTTCGTTTTGCACAAGTTCAGTTCAAACGTTAGTACATTACAAAATATTAAATACAGATTAGCATAAGCGCAGAAAATAAATTGAAACAAAAATCACAAAACTAAACAAATTATTCTATTAGACCAAGCACTTCAAAAATCAAGTGCAATGTGTGCCGAATTGTTCATACAGTCATACAAATAAACCTGCATACAACATCACATTACTAAATCGAACACATTATTGCACTAACATCACGATGGAATAGAAATGCTGATTGAGCACACTTGAGCTTCAGCCTCCTGCAGCAGCAGACCTCAACTTTGGCACTCACCAGCAGCAGTACTCAGCTGCAAACAGCAGCTCACAGCAACACTCCCAGCAACTTCGGCACACAGCACACAGCTAGCACACAACTCCCTATACCATCACTCCCAACAGCACCCCCCATCAATACACTGCAGCACCATCAGCTCCCCCAGCACCATCATTCCCAGGGTCCCCCCCATCGCCCCCATCAAAACACTCCACAACCAGGTGGAACCAACCTCCTGAGCATGATGGTGGAGGGAAAAATGCTATACCATTAGGAAACTTAATGGCATAGTGCAAGCGAATGTAGTACTCACGCATCATCGGAGTATTTGCATCACCTAGGAAGAACTTGCAAAAGTATGGGTAACTAAAGAGCAAAACCCCCATTTGGTAAACATATGAGGTAAACAAGTACCCGTCAGACTTGAGCAGCTCAATGCAAGCCCTGGCACTTTTGGCCTCTCGCTCTCGCTACTTGGCTGCTTTGCTCTCGCTAGACTTAACCCTCAGATCAACGAACCTTTGCAAAGCCTTCACCGGTGGAGTCACTACGGGTCTTTTTGGAACCCCTAGACCCACTGGTCGGTGTTGCTACTCTTTTGCCCCTACGACTGATAGGCCTTGATGGTGGCTCAGGTGATGGTGGGGTCTCCAGCAAGTCGACAAGTTGCTGAACATCAATGGCATCAACGTTGGCTGGCACCAACTGCTGTTCAGGTTCAGCTCCAGGGACACTTGACCGGTTGCCAACAACAGTCCTCCCTCGAAAAACAACATGGTGCTCTAGAATGAATATGAGATGTGCATTCGTGAATGATCTAACCCCTCTCCTCATCTGCATGTCACAAAGAGAGATATAAAAGAGTTTCAACATCAAACACATACGCAACGATAAAATGCATATCATACAACTAGTTACAACAACCTTTGAATGAATGTATTTTGCAGAGCTAAAATATATATTGTACAAATCACAAGATGCAGATGCAACAAAAATACAAGTGATAGCGAAGAATGGGAGCATAATTTGGTCCTCCATTGCATATGTAGCAGCCAACGTTTTAGGCAAAGAAGGTGGCAATTAAAACAAACCATGGAGTGAGCAGCAGCTGTTGTAGGTGACTTAATGAACTTGTATTCATAAATTGAGCTTTGGCATGTACTCTATAGCATTAAAATCAGTTGAAAGTAGTGCTATGTATTATGCAAAAGCAATGTTGGATTTCCTAAGTTATTAACACCATTTGTACTCTAGTTGGAACCAATATGTCATATTTCATTAAAAAATTTATGAAATGTATCATCTATAGCACCCTCACTCGTTGTACTAAGCTTCCCAAACACATTTTGATGTTTCCAACAATATAATTAGCATGCTCTACAATGTCTTTTTTCAATGCAAAATCCATATGTATGTCACCTATCAATGATTTCTACATTTATACAGCACACATAAACTTAACAATTAGTCATGCGTTACAAAATATAACTTCAATACATCTACTTAGACTATGTATATCACCATTTGTACTCTAGTTGGAACCAATATATCATCTTTCATTAAAAAAAATTATCAAATGTATTATCTATAGCACCCTCTCTCGTTGTACTAAGCTTCCCACACACATTGTGATGTTTCCAACAATATAATTAGCATGCTCTATGTACGTCACCTATCAATGATTTCTACATTTATACAACACACATAAACTTAACAATCAGTCATGCTTTACAAAATATAACTTCAATACATCTACTTACCTATGTATATCACTATGTCATAGTGTACGATTAGTAGTCAAATACATTTAATCCTAGGTTGATTGTTCCAAATCTGTTGGTTTTGTCTAGTTATGTCTGAACATAAGTTGTCATTACAGAAAGAAAGTAGTAATGTGAGGAATTACCCCTTCCATCGATTCCCACCACTCTCGACTGGCGTCGATGCTACTGGTGTACGAGTTTCTTCCCAAGCCAGTTGCCATCGATTCCAGCCATGTCCACATCTGGAATCGGCGGCGGCAAGCATCTCAGAAGTTCTTCAACTGCGGCTTGGTCACCTGCTTCCCTACCTTGGACAAAGTCTTAGCCTGCAAGTTTGCATAACCCTGAGCTTTGGGGTAGGACGAGGTGATGGTGCGAGCAGCGATTTCCTCCATGCAGCTCTCCAGGAACACATGCAGTTCTTCCTCAGTCCAGTGGGTGTGCCCTCCGCCGGCCATCTAACCACACAAGTTGAGCATGCCGAAAAAAACTAGCCAAAAAGTCAAAACTAGCAAGTAATTACCTTTCTTAGTTTGTCGGAATCGAGGAGGTCCCAATCCAGCGAGCGCGCAACCTTTGCCAGTGTGAGGCTGCGGACGAACTGACAGACTGCCTCGAGGGACTTGGCAGCTACAGTACTGAGCGCACGAGCGACAAGCTCGACATCCTCCTGTGTAGTTGCTCCGGACGCGGTGTCGGAGCGGTACGATTTGCTGGAATGTTGGCTCGATTCCAGATCACCCGACAACTCTCCCAGCTTGCCGACGTTGATGGGCGAAGCCGAAGAGGGGGAGGCGGAGAGGAGTGGTTGATGGGATGGATATTTTCTCTTGATTCCTCTTGCTGCCATGGCGACCGCAAAGGCACTAAAATAGGCACCGTCGGCTCTTCAATGGTGCATACAAAATTTGAAGCCGCGCGTCGATGAATCTCACCTACTGTACTGCATGAGATCACCGCAGAGGTCGATCAAATCAGCACACAAGGCTGCACCACCACAGCAGGAATCGCTGCCGGGCTTCACCCACGAGCTGGAATCACTACCGCCGACTGCGCACTCCGCGACCCTTTCCACACGACGCGGTCTCCGATGGGCTGCTCACGAGATGTCGATGTCACTCGCGTGGTAGCCTGGCTGCACACCAGTGATGACAACGAGCAGCGGATGCAGCTCACTCCGCATGTCGACGCTCTCCTCCTCCGCCTCGACGACCGACGGTCGGTGTCGTGCACTCTGACGTGATGTGGGGAATGGGGAAAAACTAGTGGACAATGAGGTGAGCCACTCCTTGCGACGTGATTAGGAGATGGCGATGGAAGGAGAAGACGGGCGGTGACGGAGGTCTGCCGTAAACGTCATCCACATAACGGCGTTATAACCCACGTGGACTTCTACTGCACACTTTTAGTGCAACATAAAAATCTTCTAGTAATGACTCAACCAGCCCATCTTAGCCCATCCAACTCGGTACGTTAGAATGCCGCCACTAGACTCAAGACGCCACCAGATGAACAGAATGATCACGAATAACAATAAACGATCCACACGGAAGGATCTAGAGACACGATAATATAAAATAGAAAAATCTACGATGTTTTCCTCTAAATCACCCGCAAAATCATATGGAGAAATTAATCAATCGAACAGAGACAATCGGGAGGGAAGGGATGGAGAGAGATTTGATTAATACGCACCTTGATGAGAGGAGAGGTAGGATGGATTGCTTCGTGGGTTTTTCAGATGGGAAATCGATCAAGCAGACTCGACACTTGGATTGCGATTTTGCGAGAGGAGAAAGTCGCCGATCGAGTCAGGGAGTGTGCCACAATCCAACAACGAGAGAAAAGAGACAGATCGCGTCGCGGCCTACACAACGGATGGGCAATGTATTGGCCCACCACACACGATGGGTCTCGCGCGCGGCACGGCTCGGCAGCTCTGCGGCTCGATGCGCACATTATCTCGGACCTTATATGGGCTTGGATTCTCTTTGTCCACCACATTATCTTGGGCCTTGTATATATGGGCACTAGGTATAGCAACTGTCAACAATTTGGAAACATCCTATTTTTTATCAAAACCTGATAATTTAAAAATCAACAAACTAGTGTAGTAGTACTCCATCCGTCTCAAAATAATGTAATAGTAAACTAGTATTCTCTCCATACGGGATTTGGGTCGGATGAGAATCTGGATAGGCTCCTATCCCTGTCACATTTGATCAAAATTATTTATATTTTAAGACTGAGGGAGTACTCAATTAGGTACTATACAGTACTATAAATCTGAAAATAAGTACTACTAGATTTTGGAATGGAGGGAGTACCTATCAATAGCTGAGCGAGAAAACTATGCAGGTTTGGTAAGCTGATAGGGCACAGAGTAGTTTCTATGAATTTATTATTACAATCATAAGTCATACTTATAATTGAGTTGCCACGTACACTATTCGTCCCATAAAAAATAAATGTGACTCGTGAACTGAGAGTAGAAGTGACGCGCAGATAGTAGGGCCAGTGACACGCGACGCGTCACCGTTTAATTAGAGGCGCGAAACATGAGGCAGATGACACTCAGAAGGCCGATGAACTTGGCAAGTGTGGAATGCGGGTTGTTGGATTCGGCATGATCGTTTTGTTGGTTTCCGTCGACGAAGAAATTATCTGTTAGAATCATCACCCAAACAACGATCAGGAACCACAGCAGCAGCCAGTACTTCTTCCGGGCATGCTCATTATTCAGCTTACTGGCATCGCGTTGCACCTGTAATTACATGCACACGGAAAATTAAAAGCCAGAATAATCGTCATGCATGCATGCATGCAATATACTCCTAGCTCTTCATTCTAAAATATACTCCCTACATCCTAAATTTATCATCATACATATATTTATGTACCAAGACCAAAGATAATTTAAATCACATCAATCAAGACACCATGCACAATATTCACACATTTCCCCACAATGTATGCATTGATTAAAACACCATGTACAATTACACCCTTAGTATGCACACATTCTCCTGTGATGTATTAATTATATTCCGATGAAATATGTGTTCATACGGTTATATGATGATCAATTTGAGAAATTTTGATTTTCATTATATGATAATCAATTTGGGAAGGAGCGGGTGCTACATAACTATTTGTTTATGCTTCATAATAAGACGTGCATACATGCATGCTAGGTAATTGTATACATGTCTTATATTATGAAACATATGTAGCAAGTAGTTGTGAATGGAGGAAGTATATCTACTTATAGTAATAGTCTGATTATTAAGTGCAATAGTATGTATTACTCTCTCCGTCGTCCTAAAATGTAAGAGATTTTGGTTGGAAGTGATATATCTTAATATTACAAACCTATGGAGGGAGTAATTAATTAGTACTAAGTTTTATGAAATATAGGGCCTACATAGCGCTAGCTACTCTAAAGAAAGAAGAGCTAGTAGCCATGCATTCAGATTCGATTCGAGGTACTATGTGATATCTAATCAAGTGTTAGGATTTTAGGATGATGAGAGCTAGTACTACTACATACTTTACCAATATATTGCCCGAGAAGATGACTAGTGATCTGATGTGCCAATATAAAATGGCTCAAATTCAACATAAATACGTGCGCAAGCGAGTGAGATGCCAAGAGTAGCAATGGAGTCTAAAACCTTGCCAACATAAAATGGCTCAAGCTGTGCCTCCGCATGTGAACAGGCCTGCAGCACTGGGATGGCTTCCCGTCCGTGTGCGCTTGCCCTGAGCTGTGGAGGAGAGAGGAGAAAGGGATCTAGAGGAAGAAGAACCTAGTCCAAACTGAAACAACGTGTAAAGATATCAGGTCCTAAGTGAAAGGTTTGGTGTAGCCCTAGACCAAGTTGCAACAATGACAATAAAGGTTGAAACAAAGAGCAATTTACTCAGTTCCTTACATAGCCCACCATGCAATATTTACCTCGCATATGCATATACATATCCAAATGCCAGTGTGTATTTTTTGTGGACACAAATTGCAGGACTCTTGGTGCATGTTGATACTTGCTACAGATATAATTATTATTGTTCGTAAACAATATCATTTCTATTAGAATCACATAATATATACTAGTGCAAATTATATGTACTTACCACAAAACTTGTACTACAATCTAGCTGTAGAGAACTAAGAGCGGATACAATTAATAGAGCGTGCTATAAGAGTTGCCATATCAATTTTGTGCTAAGGAAGAAGAGAGGAGATGAGAGAGAGGGAAAACGGTCTGTCTATATGTATGGCTAATTGTAGCTCTAGCTTCAATAGTGTAAACTGTCTGTGAGAGATGGGTCCTATATTAATGAGATAGTAGTATATATATCTATAGCTGTGTGAGCTAGATTGGTTGTAAATGATGTGTTAATCTTTTTAACCAGTAGTTGGCCATACTTTTAACCTTGCTCTAAAAACCTGAACGTATAAATACTGTTATGACTCTTTCAAGAAATTTAGACTAATACTAGTTTAATGCTTCCGACTTTTCCAGAGTCATCTGTGCCCAACATGTATTTTAACTTCTACACAGATGAAGGATGTCTTGTTCTTACCAATTCATAAGTTAATTACTGTTTCTCCTTTCTCATATTGAGTGAGTGAAAAAAAAATATATGAAGAGCTCTTTCTGCGCAGAAAGAGCTCAGAACAAAACAAATGAGAAAGACATGAAACTAACTCAATTTCTTCATACTCTTCATATAATCTCTACACGTGAAAAACAAACGAATCAATGGAACTGAACTTCTGTACCCCTACTATTACAATAATTTCTAGCTGATATTTGTTGCACACGATCTACTATAATGAGTTGTTAATTGATGGCAAGAATTAATAATTCTTGTAAAGCCAATATATACAGAGAAAAAGTATAGTGCTAGTTAATTAATTAGGCATCTTCCAAGTAATCACTGGTTCCTGGTGTTATTATGAGTTGAGGAAGCAGGACTAATTGAGTGTGGATCTCATGCAAGAACAACTCGAATCGAACGATGAAGAACCAGAAAAAAAAAAAAAGGAAAGAAAGCGAAGAACGAAATAAAAGCCAGAAGGGGAGAGAAGTTAGCTAGTAGCATGATGAACAACATGAAGTTTGTCGTATGCTTTAGTTACCTGTATTCGCAGATCTGCAGGAAGCAGGACCTCCTTTTTTTCTCCAGCTATCGGCTCAACAAGAGCAGCAGCATCCATGATGTCGATCGCCTTCTCCAAGTCCACTACGTCCTTCGCCGCCTCGACCATATCTCAGATCATCAGAAAAAGGAAAAATGGAGGTTACCTAGTTGAAGTAGCCATGATGAGCCTCAGATATATACCTTCGATTGATCAGGTCGTGTAGTTCTATCCCTTCGATCTTCTCTGTGCTCTCTGATTAAAAACTGCAGACGAGGAAAAATTAAGGATCTTACGCACCAAAAAATCCAAATCAAAGAGAAAATCAGAAAACTAGCAATCAGAAACTCAGAAGCTAGCGCTTGAGCTAATATATCTATGTGAGGATCGGAGAAAAGGGAAACAGAAGAAAAAATTTTAAACATGGTTATCTAGCTTACCTGAACGAACGGATGCAGGTATCGACGAACCAGCTTACTGATCGGATATTAGGTCAGATTTCTGGATCTAGCTAGCTTGAGGCAAGAGCTTAATTAGCTAGCTAGATGTAGCTAAGGAGGGGAGAAGAGCATCAAAGCTACCCTGATCCGAACCATGACACGCACTCACAAGGGAGGATCGAGAGGCGGCGCGTTTGCTTTTTGGTCGTCTCTGCGAGAGATAAAGAAAAAGAGGGAGAGACCGAGAGAGGGAGGTGGGAGGAAGAGGGAGAGAGAGAGAGAGAAGAGGAAGCAAAGGAAGGAGATGTGACTCTTGCGTAGCGCCTTGACGACGACGAGTTATTAGTGTTAAGAGATGACGACACTGTGTGCAAGCACTAACCGTTATTGCAACATGGCATAGTACACGTACTAATATATCGTTTGCTAGCTCGATCGTTTTTGGTCGTTTCTACCACCTCCGTCCGGGAAATATCGCAATTTTACAATGTTTATATCCAACGTTTAATCAAAAAATTTTATAATTAGTATTTTTATTGTTATTAGATGGTAAAATACAAATAGTATTTTATGTGTGATTAATTTTTGAAAATGTTTTTATAATTTTTTAAAAAAATAGGAACGTTAAACTTTTAATATGAAAATCTACAACAACATTTAAAATAGGGTAGAGATAGTACACATCTCTCTTTAGTGGAGAATAAAAGCTTCGCCAAATCACAAGACACTAAACTGAGCTGCCCATGATTGCTATGATTGGTCTATCCACTCTGATATTAAAAAAGGGTGAAAATTAGTAGTACTATTTTCGGAGTATCTCTGACACTAGAGAACACGTATACATGTGAGCTCCTCCTCCATTGGATTAGCAGCCTGATTTTTGGTTTAAATCCATCGTCCACTGATCCACACGCTCTGCCTCCCTCCATCTCAAAATATAATAATTTTTAATCTCTAGAATTTATCCTAAAATATAATAACTTCTACACCAACATTCTCTTCTCAACCCATCACAACTCTTCACCATTCAAATTTTTCACCTACCTCCACTTCTCATCTAATCCACAACCCTCCCATATTTAATTCTATCTATTTTTCTTAATAACCGTATCCAACTCTAAAAATGCTTATATTCTAGGACGGAGGGAGTAGGAAAATAAAACATTA